>OY728165.1:1167409213-1172409213 GCA_963277665.1 Viscum album
CCATTTAAAAACATTCCAGCTTGTTAAGGAAGCCAAAGATCAAATAATACTCGCGGCAGAAAGTTCATTGGCACCGTTTACGTTAAAGAAACATTCCTTTTTGTCATATAGTAAAACGTTTTGTAGGGAAAATATTCCTTTTGAATAGAATTAAAATTCAAAGGGTTTTATAAATCGTATAAAAGAAAGTCATTTATAAAACTAAAAATTCCTCAATGAAAAGAGATTGGGACGATGTCCCATATCCCGTGTCCGACATGACCCGTTCAATCATAAATCTTCTGAATAATAAACTAAAGTTAATTTATACTTTCTTAAGAACCCTTTTCAAGGTTATTATTCCTTTTATATCATTTATTACCATGTTATAATCATTATGTAATCATTTATGTTAATAACGTTCATTTTGTCGATATTTGGTACTTTAGTCAAAAAATGGACTTCTTATAATTATATGTTGTTCACGTGGTAAAACGTTCATTATATCCAGAATTATATTAATGATTTGGGTTTCATATATATCAAATATATCCATCATGAACATGTATTTATAATTGTATATAACATTTGGAGGTACGAAATGAAATGCACTGTTCATAGAGACAGTAAGCCGTATGTACGCATGAACGCTACTTTCATTTATATTTATTATTTTAATAGAATTAAAACATAATGATAAATTGTTATATTATAATTACAGTATAATATCATATATAATATCATATATAATATCCTTAACTCTATCCTTTATACATCCTGCATAGGGCATTAAGGAGTCAAATCACTTTGCGGGGGCGGTAGTCCGCACTTCCTCATATGATATTATTGTATTAACCACCATGGAAACCATATTGTTTTGATATAATTGGGAATTACAGAAGCATAAAGAAACATTAACATAATATATATCATATATAAATACAGTTTCATCATAATGGCCACCATGAGAGGCAGTAAGATGTAATCGAACAATAATCATTTCGTGAGGCGTTAGTTTTCCAGCCATAGAAGCATTATGTTTATCATCCATTAGATAGAGGTGTGTCTAATTGTAGTTCGAATAATTATCATAAAAACATCCTAGTATATTAAGGATACTTGTGTTGTTAAAAAATAATGGAAATATAAAGAGTTTTGGGGTTGGAGAAGCAAAATAAAAGAAAACAATTTAAGAGAAACTGTTACCTTTAATTTGGGTAACTCACTTTGGTTTGAACCAAAAAACTTCTTTATGTTCTTTATTCATAAGTTAAGGATTCTAGGAGGAGTATAGGGATATAGGGAGCTTAATTGGGCCGATTTTGGACGAGCCAAATGACTTGAGAAGTGTGAGGAATTGCATAGAAGTGGTCTCTTTTTATAAGGGAGAGGAGGGGCTCTTTAGGAAAGAGTGAAAATATTATTTTATAATATAATGATATTCAGTTTATAATGGTTAAAAAATAATTATATTCGAATATAAGATGACTAATAATAGATATAAAATCATTCAATTAGAATTGTACATTTTTTTGATAATATTTTAATCATTATAATCTTATTTAATTAAATCATTTATTAATGAGGTAAATACTGCATCATGATTGTGTAATAAATAATTTAATTTATTTGACGTCTAAAAATTATAAAGAAAATAACATGATGTAAAAAATCATTTTATATGTCCAATGAATATTTACAGTCGAAAATATAACTTGTATAACCCCATGTAAATATTAATTTACTAAAATCTATTTGTTTATTTTATTTTGGCCTTTACTTTAAGTTAATTAAAATAAAGTGTCATAATCACTTTTAAGTGGCTCCATGGGGTCCCAAAAACGACCCATGGATTCCCATGGTCATATATGACTCGAAAAATAGGATTAGGACACTTGTTAGGGTAAATAAATATTATTGTTTTACCCTTATTTACTTGATTTACCCTTTAACCATGGTAAATAAAATATTTACTGAGGTAAATATATAAAATGCCTAAAAATAAAAGTTATCTATTTATACAATTTGAACCTCATGATTACAAATATGGAATAAATTTCTATAAATTCAAAACATGGTAGTGGCAGAAATTAATTTAAAATTAATTCCCGCTGTCGAAACAAAAGTCGTGTTTTTAAGAAATATTAACTATCAAAAGATTGATAGTTGATTATATAAAATTTAAATGTGAAATTGCTTCTATTGACCAAAATTATATTAAATGGAAGAAATATAATCTATATACACTTTAAATCCTATTAAATGGATAATCTAACCATATAAATAAATTATATTAAAACATAGTTTTGAATTAAAATACAATATTTTCACTATTCCTTAAAAATGAACTTTATCAGAAAAATACCAGAAAATTACCCAAAGTAAATTATGATGTCCTAATTCTAAAGAATGATTTTATTTGGTCATATTGAATCTATTAAAGAGACCAAACCTATATTTAAAAAGGGTTCAGCATTAAATGGCAGAAATCGGCTTTTTAATGTAAATTATGCATAAAATTAGATTCATTCATATATTAAGCCTCTAACTTTTATTGGATAAATATAAATACATTTATAATAATATTATAGTTAGTTTTGTTCATTCCTGCCTTTAAAATAGCTAGGAGTTAACTACCATTTAAAATAATAATATTATATTATTAGTGTGCAATGTAAGATTCCAAAGAAACCCGTTGTTGCGTATCGGGTACAATATCGAACATAGAAACCCCTTTAAGCTAAAATAAATATTTAATTCATAAATATTAATAAATAATAAAGTATATTATTATTCATTTAACTAGGATTTTACATCCTTCCCCCTTTTGTAAATTGCGTCCTCTCCATTATTATACACTAATCAAAATAAGTGGGGGTATTTATCCCTCATAGTATTTTCATATTCCCACGTTGCCTCTTCAACTATATGGTTTTTCTAAAAAACCATTACCTGGTGAATTAACTTATTCCGCAACACTTACTCTCTAAGGTCCAGAATTAGGACTGGTTGTTCTTCAAAAGAGAGATTCTCTTCCAAATGAACTACCTCTGTGCTCAAAACATGAGATGGATCTGGAATATACTTTCTCCACATCAAAACATGAAAAACATTGTGTACCTGGGATAAACTTGGAGGTAAAGCTACTCTGTACGCAACTGATCCAACATTCTCTAGAATTTTATATGGTCCAATGAACCTCAGACTCAACTTTCCCTTCCTACCAAAACACATCACACTTTTCCAAGAAGAAACATTGAGATAGACATGATCACCTACCTCAAAAGAATGATTCTTCCTCCGTTTATCCGCATAACATTTCTGTCTACTCTGAGTTGTTATCGTGTGCTTCTGAATCAACTGAACTTTCTCTTCCATCTCTTCTACCAATTATGGTCCCATCATCTTTCTTTCACCTACTTCATCCCAAAAGTGGGATTTTTACAATGCTTTCCATAAAATGCCTCAGATGGAGCCATTTGTATACTGGAATGAAAACTGTTATTATAAGAAAATTCTACCAAAGAAAGATGTTGGTACCAACTTCCCTGGTAGTCCATCGAGAAAACACGTAACATATCCTCCAAGGTCTGAATTGTTCGTTCTGACTGCCCATCTGATTGAGGATGAAAATCTATACTAATGTTTAATTCAGTACACAATGACTTCTGAAGGCCTTTCCAAAAGATAGAAGTGAACATGGGATCACGATTAGATACAATGGAGTGGGGAACTCCATGCAACCTGACTATCTATTTAACATACAATCGAGCAAGTTGATCTAGAGACAAAGTATCTCTTATAGGAAGGAAATGAGTAGATTTAGTCAATTGGTCAACTATAACCCAGATTGCATTATCACCTCGAGATGTATTTAGTAATCCCACAACAAAGTCCTTGGATATATTTTCCATTTTCCACTGTTACGCCGATAGAGGCTGAAGCATTCCTTTTGGTAACTGTCGCTCTGCTTTAACCTGCTGAGAAGTCAAACACAACACAGTAAAATCAACAATATATCTTTTCATTCCATCCCACCAGTAATACTCTCAAAGATATATGTATATCTTAGTACTACCAGGATGAACTAAAAACGGAGAACTATGAGCTTCACATAACAACAGATTCTTCAACCGTGAATCACAAGGAATACATAATCTCTATCCAAAACTCAAAACACCATCATTATCAATGTTAAATTCAGGAAAATTACCCTTCTGAACCAACTCTGCCTTTTTCTTGCAACTCATTGTATTCCTTCTGCGCTTTCATTATTCTGTCTAAAAGAGATGATATCACTGACACCTGAAACAAAACAGAAGAATTTATTACACCAACATCTTCAATACCAAATTTCATCGAATCAAAAACCAAAGTACCTTGTTATAAACGTAGCATGGCTAATGAGACATTACTTTTCTGACTCAAAGCATCAGCCACATTATTTTCTTTTCCTGGATGGTAATGGATCGTGAAATCATATTCCTTAATTAATTCCAACCATCTCCTCTGTCTCATGTTCAATTCTTTCTGTGTGAATATATATTTCAAACCTTTGTGATCAGTATATATTTCACACTACACTCCATACAAATGATGTCTCCAAATTTTTAAAGCAAAAACAACAGCACCTAATTCCAAATCATGTGTAAGGTAATTTTACTCATTTGGATTCAACTGACGTGAAGCATAAGAAATTACTTGATCATTTTTCATTAGGATGCAACCCATTCCTTTCAACAAAGCATCACTGTAGAAAACAAACTCACCATTTCTGGAAGGCAGTGCCATAGCTGGATCATTCACTAATATCCTTTTCAATTACTAAAAAAAATCATCACATTGTTTTGTCCAGATGAACTTAACACCTTTTCGAGTTAACATAGTCATTAGACTAGAAAACCGTGCAATGTTTTCAACAAACCTCCGGTAATAACCTGCCAATCCAAGAAAACTACGAATCTAGGTTATATTTTTTGTTCTTGGCCATTCTTCAACAACCTTTGTTTTTGCTGGATAAACAGTTATGCCATTTTTTTAAAGAAGGTGACCATAGAAAGAAAGATATTTTAACCAAAAACCTGACTTTCTGAATTTTCCATAAAGTTTCTTTTCTTTTATGGTTTTCAAGACAACCCTTAAATGACTTTCATGTTCCACTTTACATTTTGAATAAACCAATATATTTTTAATGAACACAACCACAAACGTATCCATGAACTCATAGAAAATTCTATTCATAAGATCCATGAATACAGTAGGTGAATTGGTTAAACCAAAAGGCATAACTACAAATTAAAAATGGCCATATCTAGTACGAAAATCGGTCTTCGGAATGTTGGCTTCTTTTACATTCAACTAATGGTACCCAGACCTCAATTCAATATTCGAAAAATACTGAGCTCCCTGATGCTGATCAAACAAATCATTGATATGAGGCAAAGGATACTTATTCTTAATGGTGATGTTATTCAATGCTCTATAATCAGTTCATTGTCTCATTGAACTATATTATTTTTAACAAACAAGACAGAAGAACTCGAAGGTAAAGTTCTTGGTCGAATGAACCATTTGTCTAATAACTCCTGCAATTGCTTCTTTAACTCTAAAATTTCAATTTGATCCATTCGATAAGGGGGTTTTGAAATTGGATTAGCATTAGGAACTATGTCAATTTTAAATTCAACATCCCAATCATGTATGATACTAGGAAACTCATCAGGAAAAACATCAGGGTACTCATTTACCTCTGGCACATCATTAATATGAATAGTTCCTTTATTTTCAACAATATGTCCAAGGTAACATTCATTTCCATCTTTTGCTAGTTTTTCGACTTCCTGATGTGAAATCAAAAGCAAGGGTTTATTATTGTACACAAATTTAAAATCATTCAGAAAAAAACCTCTTTAGCTCTGTAGTCAATCTTAGAATGATAAACAGAATGCCAATCCATGCCCAATATAACATCAAACTCTAATAGAAGAAAAACAATAGGGTTTGCAGGTAGATTCTTTCTGCACATAAGGACAGGAATGGTATTATGTTATCTTTTTGTCTCTACATTTCATCCTAGTGTTTTTATCGTAAGTTCAGTATTCATATCATGAGATGGAATTCACAATTTACAAGAAAACATTTCAGAAATGAAAGAGTGTGTAGACCCTGAATCAAACGACACATTGGTATAATCTGAAAAAACAAACAATGTACGTGATACAACTTCATTTGATGGCCCAACATCTGCTAAAGTAGTTACAAATGATTTCACCACCCCTTCTTGCTTGTAGTCTGGCTACTTTCCTTCGTTTGAGTTCCTTGTTGGTCACTCATTTGCATAATGACCCATTTCACTGCACATAAAACATTTTACTGACTGTAAATAAAATTTTGTCTTACCATTGCTCTGATCTTTTTCAGTGCAATTACGAGCCTTATTTCACATTTTACCACATCGGTAGCACTTACCAGAATTCAAAAGACATTCCCCAACATGATTTTTACCACAATTTTCACAAATAATAAACTTAAGCTTCTTACTATCAGAATTTTTTGAAGAGTTCTTTCCTTTTTCCTGCCACCTCGACCACTTATTTGGTTGTTTTTCAATGAATACTTGATCATCGACAAACTCCATTTACACCTTCTCCGAACAATGTACAAGTTTTTCATATCTTTTGAACTCACGAGAAGCAAAAGTCCTTCGATACATTGTCTTTAATCCTGAGTAAAAATGGTTGATTTTACTCTCAAGATCTTTTATGATGTTTGGAGCATACCTTGCCAGTTGATTGAATTTTTCTTCATAAGCAGCCACTGAGTTATCCTCCTGCCTCAATTACAGGAATTGTTTTTCCATCATAAGATAAACCACATTAGGAAAATAATTCTCAAGAAACATACCTATGAATTTATCCCAAACAAGATCAACAATCTCTTCACTATCCCTGATATTTTTCACCATCGACCACCACTGATCAGCTTCATCTTCAAAACGGTAAACCGCAAGACTAACCATTTGATGTTCTGAACAACCCATGAAATCAAAAATATTTTCTAGTGATTTAATCCACCCTTCAGCTAGCACCAGATCAAATGATACTCTGAATGATGGGGGATATTTCTTCATGAAATTTTCTATTACTGACATGTTCCTCTGTTGTTGATCTTGTTGATCTCATACATGGATACCACCACCATTTATATCCTGAGTCAATTGTGCCATCACTGCAACAAACTATTCAGTTCTGATTCCAACCATCTCAGGTTGTTGATTTGGAATGTTGTCTTCCTCCTGATGTCGTCCCAACATAGCTGCCCTGTTTCCTCTATGGAAAATCATTCTAAACAAAGAAATATCTTTGGCGAAACAACATGGTAATATGGAAATGCTATATGATGTCAATATTAACATAAATTACTTTATGGATTTTAATTTAACAATATCCGAACTCCTAATGTTATCTAAACCAACCTCTGATACCAACTATAAAGACCCATCCTTAAACATTACATAATATTTAATTAAATGAATAATTCACATTGAGGATCTTTTCAAGTTTAGAGTTTTAGGGAATTAAGACATAACTATTACATATCAAAATATTATAAAGTAGGCACTTCTACCCAGAATCCATTTTTTCCATAAAATAAAAACTCTTGAAAAAAAAGTTATGTCTAATTCCTTGTTAAATAGAGAATGGCTTTTCCTTGATCCCATCCTTGACCCTATTCATCTTTATATCTTGTGAAAAACATTTCAAAATTGGGATGAGCATTAAAGGCTCAGTAAGGGTTATAAAACAGTGAATGAAAACATTTGTTCATTAATACATTCAAAACATGAACTCTTTTATGTACCTCATTAAATCATAAGATTTATGAAAGACACATAGAAATCATAAATCATAAATGTAACTTGCGGCGACCATAACACACTTATATTGTTGATATCATAGCTACATAGGGAGTTACATTGGAATAACCATAACAATATATTCCCTAAATCTCTTAGGAGAAACATTCAAGTTTACCTCCATCACGTTACCCAATACATTGGAGATCTATCTCGGGCTCACACGCCCTAGGTTTGTCATGGAACCACCCATAAACGTAAATAATTCCCAAGAACCATAACATGATCTTAACACATAACATAAGCATAAATGAAAGATATCATTTCCACATTTAAATAATAAAATATAATTTCATGATATTGAAATAATAAATCCATTCTCAAAATCATTTTCAATACCAAAATAAGTAAAAAGAGTATTTGGTTTTTATTTTTCCTTTTAAAAACATTCCGACTTGTTAAGGAAGCCAAAGATCAAATAATACTCATGGCGGCAGAAAGTGTAAAACCCCAATATTTTATGAAAAATATTCATTTAATTTCATTGATTTCTTCTATTTTAAGCTACAACAATATTTCCTTTCACTATACACAACACCGTATGAGTTTGCAATGTACAGAACACTATTCTTGGATCATGTTACACAAAATTTTGATAGTATTTATTCTACAATACATTGAGTGTGTATATATATATATTCAATTTATTAATAAAATATTGTAGGATTCTGTTTTACGAAACAACGGAGGAGTCTTGCACAACATGCAACCATGACTTGGCTTGCATAACATGCAATCACGACCTTCCTTGATAGCGTGTGTCGTACGCAATACCAGGTTTCACTAAACAACGATATATTGTTATAATATTATTATGGACTAGCCGTTATTAATAGTTTTGAATAAATTTTAAATTTTATAACATTATTATTCATCTTACACATTTTCTAGAACATGGTATGAGAACAAAATAACGTTTTCGTGTAAAATATGTATTTTTCAAAAATTGCAGTTTTCCCGCCTTTTGATGATGCACCAACCATAAATCTTGTTTTTGTAATGTCTATAAGTTTAATTTGACAAAAAAAAATTATTTTTTGGAATCAGGATATAAAAATTAACTTTGGATAATATTTTCATATTATTCTGATAAGTTTCATATTTTAATGAATTGTAAAAAAACACTATATTTTAATTAAAAACTACTTTTTTCATTGCAATAATTTATATGGACAGATTATCTTTTTAATTGATTTTAATGTTTAGTTAGAATATATTTTTACCATTTGATCCAATGTTATTCATTAGAATTAATTTCACTTTGAAATTGGATATAAACAAGTTTCAATCTTTTGATTGTTTTTTTCTTAAAAACACGCTATTTGTTTTGATAACGGGAATTAAATTTAAAATTAATTAATTCCACTTATATGTTATGAATTTGGATAAATATACATAAATTTTTAATTTGAAATATCAAATAATTCTTAGGTGAATGTTTGGTATTTTTCTGAAAAACTTCTATTTTTGATTAATAGTGAATCCACTTAGTGGTAGTTAAAAACTATCTTTTTTTAATTTAAATTAAATTTTACCACTTCTGTGAATTGAATTTCAAAAATACATAAGACACAGATAATATAAAGTACTAAAATGTGGTTCATTGAGATGAAAATAATATTTGGTGAATAGTATCTTTTTACTTTTATTTACCACGGTTAAAAGTAAATAGGATAATTAAGGGTAAAAATGATATTATTATTACCCTAAAACATGTCATAATTTTATTTTATAAGTTTAATTCCACCAAAAAAACCATAGTAACAAAATATGACCATTTAGGCCCACTTGGATTAGATTAGGACATTTAATATTAATTTATTTAAAGAAGGGTTAAAATAGTTAAAATCAATTTTTAATAAGTAAAACATTTTTAATATAGGGTTATACATAAGATAAATTCAACTATAAATATTCATTATAAATATAAAAATATTTCCTATATAATGGTAATTTATTTATAATTTTTAGAGATTTAATAATTTAATTTATTTATGACACAATGATGGTGCAGTAATTATCTTATTAATGAAATATTGTCATAATTCATGTTATAAATACACAAATAAATGTAACTTGAGACTTTATATGAATTTCAATAAGTTTCCAGGTTAATATGACATGTTAGTTTTTATTTAAGTAACTTTCTTAGTACTAATAATTCTTTTATGATTTAAAAAAAAATCAATTACCAAATAGTATGAAAATTGACATAAAATAGTTTTTAAAAAAAATATTATATTATTAATTGATATTTAACTCCTAAAAATCTAAGGTTCGGCCAAATGACTTATATTAGGTTATATATATTAATAAAAAAACTTGGGGTTCTTTTCGCTTGTTTAGTATGTTTAGTAACCTTATAGTGTAAGAAAACAAGAAGAGACGGTAAAAGTAAAATTATTTAACTTAAGGGTAAATCTAAATGATAAGGTTAAAATAGAAACCTAAACATGTCTAAATTCTATTTTATGAGAGTATTTCGACCCATCCCCACATTATATTCGAACTAAATCAATTTGGAGCTATTAAAACCCGAATATGACTTTATAATAAATTAATATTTTTAGTTTTTCCAAAGGTTCCCCTCTCCTCCCTTATAAAAGAGGACGTCCTCAATCTCTTCCTCACACCACATTGAGCCTTCAAGCTCGGCCAAAGCATGAAATATTCTCTTCTCCACTTCCATAGAAACATCCTAGAGGTTCTGGTCTTCTTCAAAACCAATATTAGTGCCCTAAGAGGAGGTCTTAAAGAGGTGCTTCAAAGAAGAGGTATTGTCCGTTGTCGATTCATTCAACTTTATTTCTTCTTCCACTTCTTCTTCTTTTGTTGTTTCATTATGACATCATAACAAAAGTATAACTCATATAATTATATGTTATAATAAGTATGAAACAACCCTATTTCACCATCTATCCATCCTATGGAAAACGAAATCACCACGCATGCGTATGTACATAATGTCGTCTCCATGCCGTGGTGAAATCTGTTTTTCTACCAACACCTTTCATGGATGGGTGTAATGGTGTAAAGAATAACTATATATGGTTATTATAAAATCATACTAACTCTGATATATTATACCATACACTTCAATTCTATTCAATAATTATGGGAATGATATCATCCCTCTTGCGTACGTACGGACTACCATCTCCACGACGTGATGAGATTCATTCTCCATGTTAACCATACATGAATGATCATAAAGATTATATAATGAATAATAATTAAATATATGAAATAATAATGCTACTGGATTTATGTATATATATATATATGTATGTAATATTTTTATTTTATTTTAATTCAATAAGGAAACGAAAACAGCATTCATGCACACGTACGGCCTACCGTCTCCATGAACGGTGTATTTCATTCCTTTAATCGTTCTATAATATATATGTGTATATAATGAAAATATATTTTATATAAATCATGTTTTACATTCTATAATTATGTAAATTTGGATATAATTAATAATATCAAGAACAACAAGTCGAAACACATACGATAAATGAAATGATTTTACCCAAAACGCTGCTTTAACATGGAATTTACAAAAGAACGGGTAATATAAATTCATAAGTGAAACACATATGATATCATAACAATGAATATGATTCTGTAATAAGTCAATGAAATTATTTAAATCATTATACAGGAGGTTTGGATATGTATGAAGCATATCGGACCTCATGTAAGGGATAATTTTGCAAATCTCATTTTTATCCGAGATTTCTAATTTGTATGTATTTACTATGGTTATTGCTATAATCCATGTCCATGTTTTATAAAAGTGTATTCATGCATGTTTAAAGTCCTTTTTACCGATTTTTAATTTTACACCGTGGTATGGAAGGAATTTTTCTTTTATTTGCCCTACAAGGTACTTTTTTACTTTTCCGACAAAAGTACCAGATGAATTTTTTTAATGTATACGGCATGAAAGTATTTTTACAGTTTTATAAAGCCTTATTTTCATGATTATTCCTCCAAAATATTTCATGAATATTTTCTACAAAACCCTTTTCTTTTAAAATTTCATGAAATTTTGTGAAAAGAAAATGATTTTGAAGAAAAAAGGATATTTTCCTCAAGAATTCATTTCAAGTGTTTTATCAATACCATTTTCATCTAAGATGACATTATTTCACATGTGTATGTGTCAAGTATCATGTCTCTTTGATTTACATGATTTCACTTTTCTAATGATGAAATGATATCCAATTTTTTTGTATGGATTACGTTATGATGGAATGATGTTTATGAAACCCATTTTATTCTTGGGTTATGATGAATGATTTATGTTTATATTGTGGAACACGAAAGATTGATTTCAATATGAGATGGGTTGGACCTATATCCCCCTCCAATGCACGGGGTAATGATTTATATCTCATGAGATAGACATGGCTGGAATGAAAAGTTAAACCGGTTCATTAATACAGGACTGGAATGAGAAGTGAACTCGATTCAGAAAGGGACTTTGTCCACTAAGATGGTCTTGTCAGCAATGCCTTGGCTACTATGGAAATCATATAATGTGCTTAATGGTTGCCACAATTACATTTTTTATTCCCATCCTAATTTATCATGATTATTGTTTGTTCATGATCTATGCCTTAGGTACTTCCATGTTTTATGTCATTGCTCAAGATTTTGGTGTTTAGATTTTATGCTCATGTTTTTTTTACCTTCAAATGTCTAAGGATTGTTTCATGTTCTCTGTGCTTACACTTACTAAGAATTTGAGCTCACCCCTTTTATGTTTTCTTTTCCCCAGGATATAAAGAAAGGACTTAGGTAAGAAAAAAAGGGGAAGATATTTATGAGATATGTTGAAGATCTTTCACCACGATTAGAAGATTATATTCCGAGTTTCCAAAGACACTAAACTATTACGGTTCTTTGTGTGTCTGTTTTTTTAGGTATTAATTATTCTGAAAAAGTAATGTATTGTCCATGTACGTCATGCTTTGGGTCTCTACAGTTGGTATCAGAGGAAAGGTTTAGTCATCCTTTGGAAACTAGTATGCGATAACTTTAGTGAGATCCCTAGAGATATTTCTAAGGTATGACTATGGATGTCCCTAAGGTTAAGTATAAGTATAGGTTATAGTCCCAGAATTATGGTAACGATCTTAGAATTAAACCTAAGATGTTAGATATTGAAGGTACTACCTCTTTATTATGTTGTTTTCCCTAGCATGATTTTTTCCTCTCACACTATTATTTTTGGGTTTTAGACGATGGCTAGAACCCGAAGGAACTGTGTTGATCAATGAAATGTACAATGCGATGATTGTCCTCTTGAATAAACAAATGTTATGGGAGATGGAGTGAAAAATCTTATTATCATACTTACACAAGATATGAATCATTCTGGACTTTCACATGAGAAGAGAAGGGAACAATATTCTATTTAGTCCTTCATGAGGCAATGTCCACCGTCATTCAGTGGGTCTTCTGATCCACTTGTTGCTGAACAATGGATCAGTACCACTGAAAAGATACTTTCAGTTCTTCAAAGTTCTGAACATGATAAAGTTATCTTAGCAGTATATCGTTTGGAAGGTGAAGCAGATCAATGGTGGAATCTTATCAAGAATATGAGGCCAAGAGATGAAATTGAGTCCATGGAATGGGACGAGTTTAGGAACTTATTTTTCAATAAGTACTTCCCTCGTATTCATCGAACATAGATGGAGAAGGAGTTTCTTAAACTAAAGAAAAAGGATGATGAATCTGTTGGTGTATACGTAGCGAATTTTACAAGGCATGCAAGGTAAGCATATGGATTTATCATCCAACCTGAATGTAAATTTGATCGATTCTTCATTGGATTAAAACAAAATCTTAGAAGGGAATTAACTATAATAGACTTCAGTAGCTATGAAGAAATTGTGTGTTTTACTATCAAGGTAGAAATATAAGTCGGTGTTACTTATCCATCGCATGGTTTTGACAAGAAACTAATGATGGAGTACAAGGAGAAATATCAGAATAATGGTGATAAAAAGATGAATGTTTCCTTATGCTCAAAGTGTGGAAAGAAGCATGGTGAAGATTGTCTTAAGGGGACTGGAAAATTTTTTATGTGTGGAAAAGAAGGCCATCGAGTAGATGAGTGTCAAAATAATGGAAAAAGGGTTGATAATGATGTCAATAAAGAAATGACTATAGAGAACGCACCACCAACACTTCAATGCTTCAAGTGCAAGGAAATGGGGCATTATGCTATTAAATGCCTTAATCCAAGGGTTAGTGATGATCGACATGGGCAACCACTTGAGGCAAAGGAAAAAGGGAAGTCACATACGATCACTGTTGGCGAGGTTGAATATGACAACGATGTGGTGGAATGATTTAGTGTTTATGTAACGGGATTAAAAAATAATGTTGTATATAGTATTGTGGAATATTGGAATATTTATGTATTGGTCTATTGTGGTTTTCAATAATTTCATGGTATCGGTAACCATGGAAAGTGATTGAAATATTTTTGGAAAAAAGATGATATGAACATAATGAAGGGATGAGGAGAAAATGAAATGTTTGATATAATTCATGAGATCCAGATTGATATAAGGAAATATTTATATCATGGTCTGATTATATATAATTTTGGGGTTTTGGTATGTGGAAAGAGTTAACTTTTGACAGCACTCATGTTTTCACTAAGATTCAATGGGTATTCATTTTTCAAGAAAATACATGATTAAGGAATTCGAATGTTTGGAATGTGACCAAAAAGATATATCTTATGATATATGGGGATCAATGATGGTAGTAACATTCTTGTTTTATGAAATCTCTGGTAATCGTTTTCACTATAATATGAGAGTGGACTACAATATTATGGATAAGCCTAAAGATTGGAATGGATTATGTTGGACATAAGTTAGTATTGTTTAAGTATAGAAGTTTTTTCGATATTATTGATGGAATGATATAGTAATGTAGTATTAGAAAAAGGACAACCAGAAGGATGGGCGACAACCCATCATGTCAGACAAGGCTATGGAAATCGAACTCACAACCGATGTGCGACTGGACTTTATCGCCTATCACTGGCCTACAGGAAGTCCTTGTTTAGTAGAAACGAGTTTTATTATATTAAGAGGTATGATATATTATGTTTAAGTCCATTTTAGGAACCATATATGATTAATCTCACTATAGATGGACTTATGTATTTTTGATAACTTTTATAATCTTTTTTTTGAGACAGATGGAATGACCCATCATTCTATCACATCATTTGCTAACACTTCACGGATGACAAATTCAAATTCATTTCATTAAGAGATGAAGTGGAAAATGTCCAATGAAATACCACAGGTGAGACTGTAACAAAATCACAAAATTATTCCTTCAAATTACAATTTCATCAACTTTAGGGAAATGATCTTGAAAACCAAAAATGTTTTCCTAGTGCCCTTATATCCGATGAATCAGATGGTACCTTTGATCATCACAAATCTATGGATTTGGGATTGATGTCTTTTTCATAGCCATGTTCTCTACCACACTCCATCAGAACTAGATGGTTAGATTTTTCTTCAATATCCATATTTTCACCTATATTCCCCTATATGGAAACCCAGTGATGTGTTTCTTTGGGTAATCGTTACATTTCATACTTTAGTTTTTAAAATTAAGTTTTTGCATTCCTTTTTACGATGTGGGTTTCTATAAATGATAAATGATTTATAACCCCGAAGAATTTCGGGGGATAAAATCATTTTAAGTGGGGTAGAATGTAACCCCCCAAGATTTTATGAAAAATATTCTTATAATTTCATTGATGTCTTGTGTTGTAAGCTACAACAAGATTGCCTTGACCTATACGCAACACCGCATGAGCTTGCAGTATACAAAACACTATTCTTGGATCATGTTACACACAATTTTGATAGTAGTTATTCTATGAAACATTGAGTGTGTATATATATATACTCAATGTTTAAATGAAATATGGTTGGATTCTGTTATAAGAAACAATGGAGGAGTCTTGCACAACACACAACCTTGACTTGGCTTGCATTACACGCAACAACGACCTTCCTCGATAACGTGTGTCGTATGCAATATTAGGTTTCAAAAAACTATGATATATTGTTATAATATTATTATGGACTAGCCTTTATGAATATTATTAACTAAATTTTGAATTTTATAACATTATTATTCATCTTACACATTTTCTAGAATATGGTATGATAACAAAATAAATTTTTCATGTAAAATATGTATTTTTCAAAAATTTCAATTTTCCTGCCTTTTGATGACGCACCCACCTTAAATCTTGTTTTTTACATGTCTATAAGTTCAATTTGACAAAATAAAATTCTTCTTTGGAATCAGGATATAAAAATTAACTTTGGATAAATTTTTCATATTATTCTGATAACTTTCTTATTTTAATGAATACTGAAAACAAGCTATATTTAAATTAAAAACAAATTTTTTCATCGCAATAACTTATATGGTTAAATTATCTTTTTAATTGTTTTTAAAGTGTAATTATAATATATTTTTACCATTTAATCCAATTATGTTCATTGTAATTAATTTCACTTTGAAATTGGATATAAACAAGTATCAATCTTATCATTGTTTTTGTTTCTTTAAAACACGCTATTTGTTTTGATAATGGGAATTAAATTTAAAATTAATTAATGAAACTTATATTTTATGAATTTGAAAAAATATAAATCAATTTTGAATTCGGAATATCAAATAATTCTTAGGCTGAATTTGTGGTATTTTTCTGAAAAACATCAATTTTGGATGAATAGTGAAACCACTTAGTGGTGGTTAAAATCTGAATTTTTTTTAATTTAAATTAAATTTTACCACTTCTGTGAATTGAATTTCAAAAATCCTGGAGACATGGTTAATATCAAGTACTAAAATGTAGTTCAATGAGATGAAAATAATCTTTGGTGAATAGTATCTTTTTACTTTTATTTACCACGGTTAAAAGTAAATAGGATAATTAAGGGTAGAAATGATATTATTATTACCCTAACACATGTCCTAATTTTATTTTATAAGTGAAATTCGACCAAAAACATACTTAGGAATAAAATATGAACATTTAGGCCCACTTGGATTAGATTAGGACATTTAATATTAATTTATTTTAAGAAGGGTTAAAATAGTTAAAATCAATGTTTAATAAGTAAATCATTTTTTATATAGGGTTATGCATAAGATTAATTCGACTATAAATATTCATTATAAAGATAAAATTATTTCCTACATAATTTTATTTTATTTATAATTTTTAGAGATTATATAATTTAATTTATTAATACAGAAAGATGATGCATTAATTATCTTATTAATGAAATATTGATATAATTGATGTTATAAATACCCAAATAAATGTAATTTGAAACAGTTTATGAATTTCACTAATTTTATAGGTTACTATGACATGTTATTTGTGATTTAATTAACATTTTTCTAACTAATCATTCTGTTATGATTTTCACACTAATAAATTGCCAAATAGTGTCAAAATTGACATAAAATAGTTTTTAAATAAAATATTATATTATTAATTGTTATTTTAATTTTAAAAATCTAAGGTTCGGAAAAAATACTTAGATAAGGATTTATATAATAATAATAAACAACTTGGGCTTCGTTTGTCTTGTTATTGTATGTTTATTAACCTTATAGTGTAAGAAAACAAGAAGAGAAGGTAAAAGTAAAATTATTTAACTTAAGGTTAAATCTAAATGATATGGTTAAAATAGAAACCAAAATATGTCTAAATTATATTGGATGAGAGGATTTAGAACCATCCCCACATTAGCTTAGAAATAAATCAATTTGGATCTATTAAAAACCTAATATGACTTTATAATAAAATAATATTTTTAGTATTTCTAAAGGTGCCCCTCTCCTACCTTATAAAAGGGCACTTCTTCCCTCTCTTCCTCACACCACTTTGAGCCTTCATTCTCGGCCAACCCCTTCCAAATTCTATTATCCACTTCCATAGAAACAACCTAGAGGTTCTGGTCTCCTTAAAAGACCAAATTTAGTGCCCTAAGAGGGGGTCTCAAAGAGGCGCTTCAAAGAAGAGGTAATGTCCATTACCGATTCTTTCAAATTTATTTCTTCTTCCACTTCGTCTTCTTCTTTAGTTTTTTAATTATGAAGTAATAACATAATTATAACTCATAAACTTATATGTTATTATAAGTATGAAGAAACCCTATTTCACCATCTATTCATCCTAAAAAAACGAAATCACCACACGTGCGTACGTACGGAATACCGTCTCCACGACGTGGTGAAATCTGTTTTTCCACCAACACCATACATGGATGGGTATAATGGTGTAAAGAATAACTATATATGGTTATTATAAAATCATACTAATTCTGATATATTATACCATCCACTCCAATTCTATTCAATAATTATGGGAACGATATCATCGCTCGTGCGTACGTACGGACTACAGTCACCACGACGCCAAAAGATTCATTATTCATGTTAACCATACATGAATGATTATAAAGTTTATATAATTAATAATAATGAAATATATGAAATATATGAAATAATAATGCTACTGGATTTATTTATATATATTTATGTCATCTGTTTAGTTTCATTCAATTCAATAAGGAAACGAAATCAGCGTTCATGCGTACGTACGACCTACTGTCTCCATGAACGGTGTAATTCATTCCTTTCATAGATCTATAATATATATGTATATGATGAAAATATATTATATATATATATATGTCATGTTTTAAATTCTGTAATGATGTGAATTAGGATATAAGTAGTAATATCAATAACAACAAGTCAAAACACATATGATAAATGAAATGATTTAACCCAAAACGCTTCTTTAACATAGAATTTACAAAAAAACGGGTAATATAAATTCATAAGTGAAAAATATATGATATCATAAAAATGAATATGATTCTTTAATAAGTCAATGAAATTATTTAAATTATTATACAGGAGTTTCGGATACGTACAAAGCATATCAGACCTAAGGTAAGGGATAATTTTACAAATATCATTTTTATCCGAGATTTCTTATTTTAAGTATTTACTGGGGTTATTGATATCATCCATGTCCATGTTTTATAAAAGTGTATTCATGTATGTTTAAATTCATTTTTACCCATTTTTACTTTTACTCCATGGTATTGAAGGAATCTTTCTTTTATTTACCCGACAAGTAACTTTTTGTCTTTTCCGACATAAGTACGAGAATAATGTTTTTTTAACGTATACGGCATGAAAGGATTTTTACGGTTTTATAATGCATTATTTTCATGAATTATCCTCCAAAATATTTCATGACAATTTTCAACAAAAACCTTTTCATTTAAAATTGCATGACATTTTGTGAAAAGAAAATCATTTTAAAGAAAAAATGATATTTTCATAAAGAATTCATTTAAAGTGTTTTATCAAAACCATTTTCAGCTAAGATGACATTATTTCATATGTTTATGTTTCAAGTATCATGCCTCTATGATTTACGTGGTTTAACTTTTCTAATGATGAAATGATATCCTTTTTTGTATGGATTATGTTATGATGGAATGATGTTTATGAAACCCATTTTATTCTTGGGTTATGATGAATGATTTATGTTTATATTGTGGAACATCAAATAATGATTTCAATATGATACGGGTGGGACCTATATCTCCCTCAAATGCATTGGGTAAAGATTTATATCTCATGAGATAGACATTGCTGGAACAGAAAGTGGAAACGGTTCAGTAATACATGACTAGAACGAGGAGTGAACTCGATTCAGAAAGGGACTTTGTCCGCTAAGATGGTCTTGGAAGCAATGCATTGGCTACTATGGAAATAATATCATGTTCTTAATGTTTTCCACAATTACATGTTTTATTCCCATGCTAATTTATCATGATTAATGTTTCTTAATGATGTATGCCTTACGTACTGGCATGTTTTATGTCATTGCTTAATATTTTGATGTTTAGATTTTATCCTCATGTTTTTTTTACATTCAAATTTCTAAGGATTGTTTCATGTTCTCTATGCTTACACTTACTAAGCATTTTAGCTCACCACTTTATGTTTTCTTATCTCGAGGATATAAATAAAGGTTTTAAGTAAGAAAAAAAGGGGAAGATATTTATGGGAGATGATGAAGATCTTTCACCATGATTAGATGATTATATTCTGAGATTCCAAAGACACTAAACTATTACGGTACTTGTGTGTCTGTTTTTGTTATGTATTAATTATTCCGCAAAAGTAATGTAGTGTCCATGTACATCAAGCTTTGGGTCTCTACAGAAAGGTCATTTTCACCACTTATGTTAAATAAACATTTCCTTTTGTCGTTTAGTAAAACGCTTCGTAGAGAAAATATTCATTTTTAATAGAATAAAAAGTCAAAGGGTTTTATACATTGTATAAATGAAAGTCATGTATAAAACTAAAAATTCCCCAAGGAAAAGAGATTGAGACGTAGTCCCTTACCTCGTGTCTGACATGACACTTTCGTTATTTAATCACCTGAATAATAAACTAAAGTTAATTTCTACTTTCCTAGGAACCTTTTTCAAGTTTATTATACCTTTTATATCACTTATTACCATTATTAATCATTATGTAATCATTTATGTTAATGACGTTCATTTTGTCGATATTTGGTACTTGAGTCAAAAATGGACATCTTATAATTACATGTTGTTCACGTGGTAAAAGTTTCATTATATCCAGAATTATATTCATGATTTGGTTATCATATATATCATATATATCTATAATTTACATGTATTTATAATAGTACATAACATTTGGAGGTACGAAATGAAATGCACCGTTCATGGAGACGGTAAGCCGTACGTACGAATGAATGCTACTTTCATTTCTATTTTTTATTTTAATGGAAATAAAACATAATGATACATAGGTATATTATAATTCCAGTATAATATCATATATAATATCATTAACTCTATCATTTATACATCCCACATAGGGCATTAACGAGTCACATCACTTTGAGGGGGCGGTAGTCCCCACTTCCTCAAATGAGATTATCTTATTTACTCACCATGGAAACCATAAACGATTGATATAATTGGGAAGTAATGAATCATAAAGAAATAATAAACATAATATATTTCATATATAAATATTGTTCCACCATAATGGCCACCATGAGAGGAGGTAAGATGTAATTGAACAATCATCGTTTCGTGAGGTGTTAGTTTTCCATCCACAGAAACATTATGTTCTTCATCCATTAGATGGAGGTGTGTGTAAGTGTAGTTATAGTCCTTATCATAAAACCATCCTAGTATATTGAAGATACTATTGTTTTTAAAAATAAAGGACATAAAAAGAGTTTAGGGGTTGGGGAAGCAAAATAAAAGAAAACAATTTAAGAGAAAATGTTACCTGTAATTTGGGTAACTCACTTTGGTTTGAACCAAAGGACTTATTAAAGTGCCTTATTCCTAAGGTGAGGCTTATAAGAGGATGATAGGGATATAGGGAGCTTAATTGGGTAAATTTTGGATGATCCAAATGGCTTGAGAGGTATGAGGAATTGCATAGAAGTGGTCTCTTTTTATAAGGGAGATGAGGGGATCTTTAGGAAAGAGTGAAAATATTATTTTATAATATAATGCTATTCGGTTTATAATGGTCCAAAAATCATTATGGTTGAAGATAAGATGACTCATAATCGAAATAAAATCATACAATCATAATTGGACATGTTTTGGATAATATTTTAATCATTATAATCTTATTTAATTAAATCATTTATTAATGAGGTAAAAACTGCATCATGATTGTGTCATAAATAATTTAATTTATCTGATGTCAAAAAATTATAAAAAAATCATGATGTAATAAATATTTATATATTTCTAATTAATATTTATTATAAGGACACATCCTTAAACCTTACTTAAACTTGAGTTATTACAAGATTACACATTGAGGATCTTTTCAGGTTTAGAGTTTTAGAGAATTAGATCATGAAACTTGCATTACATTCCATATTTAAACAAAGTGGTTACATAAAAGACAATATTCATTCTTCCCATCAATGGAAACCTATTTAAAATAAAACACGGACTCTTTCTTGACACATCCTTGACACTATCGTCACATCATGTACCTTTCCCTTGACCTGTGAAAAACATTTCAAAAACTTGGGATGAGCATAAAAAACTCAGTAAGGGTTATAAAAATATGGAAAGGAAACATGAGTTCATATATACATAAGAATGAAATCATACTTTACCCATAAAACATAGGCATATCAAATCATGAATAAATCATAGAAAAAATAAGACATAAAGGTAACTTGAGGCATTCATAACATTCTTACGTAGGGAGTAACCCTCTTGGTTACGTTTGGAATACCCATCACAGTATATTCCCTAAATCTCTTCGGAGAAACCTTAACGTTTCACTCATTCGCGTTACCCAATGCATTGGAGAGCTATAACGGGCTCACCCGCCCTTAGTTTATCACGGAACCACCCGTTCTTCATAACAATGCCCAAGGACCATAACATAATCGTATCACATAAAACATGCATAAAGGAAACATAGCATTTCCACATTTCAATCACAATATAACATTTTATTATATTGAAATAATGAATCCATTAAAAAAGAAACCATTTCCAAAATCATTTAAAACATTTAATAAAGAGATTTTTGAATCAAAGTGTCCCATACCACCTTTAAGCTTAAAACTTTAAACCATTAATATCCATATAAATAAATCCTTAAAACCATTTTTGAAAACATGGATATTAATAATAACAAATAATTAAAACATTTAAAACGATATTTTGGTTAAAGTGGTTTTACCAAAATTAGAGACACTTGAATACACAATTGAGGAATAACATTTAGTCAGAAGTTTATAATATCATGAGAATAAATGGATTCATGATATAATACTCCAAAGGACAGTATATACACCATATAAGATTGAATTGGTGCATAACAACAATGAACCCTCAATAGAAATGACAAATGTGATGAAATCCCTTATAAAGAAGGTATCCTTAAATTAAGGACAAATCAATCTCAAAAATATGTGTGACAAATATAAATACACCCAATATAATTGGATATTAAGTGTAAAACAATAAAAGGTCATTCACACATATTCAATGGATGACATATTCAATGACTACATGTTGAACCCAAAGAAATCGAAATTGGGTTAAAAAGTTCCCTTGACAGCCTAACGACATCACATCAAAATGAGTTGATGAGAGATAAAAAGTGTATCTCATCACTTGGACATAAAATTTACATCAATAAGGATATATGATAACATATCCCAACATAACAATATGTAAATTAAAAGACCCAACAAAATAAGTCTTTTAAAAAAAAGAGGAGGGTGAAAGGTTCCCTTACTGACTTGGGTATCTTTCCAAACATACACCCCATGAAAGAAGGACAATAGATCATTGATGTAAATATGCATAAACGAAGTTATATTACACAAAGAGTAGAATAATGGGCATTACATACACCACTCAATTGAATTTGTGGCAAATGTAGCATAAATTTCACGGGAATAAAAGTGAGATGAAAAATCCCTTACAAAAACTCGGCAGCCTAACGGCGCCACATAAAACTTCCGAATATGGATTGATGAGATCAAATAGAGTATCTCATCACATTAAAATAAAATTTACAGAAATAGGAATATAGAATAACATCCCCCAACATTAAAAAGAGGAGCCTAAAAGAAGTGACATAAAGGATAGTACTTAAGAAAGAGAGAGGTTAGATCTCTTACGAAAGTTCGGCAGCCTAACGGTGCCACTCAAAACATCCAAAATGGATTGATGAGAGAGAATAGGGTCTCTCATCACATGAACATAAAAATTACAGTAAATGTAATATAAAAGATCATCCCAATAACAATAAATATTAGTTTTAAAAGGAATGACATAAAAGAGTGTACTTAAAAAGAAAGAGAGGTGTAGGATCCCTTACCTCGGGTCCGACTTGACTCGATCGTTCTTTAATCTCCTGAATAATAAACTTGAGTTAATTTATAATTCCTTAAGAACCTTTTTAAAGTTCATTATTCCTTTTATATCACTTATTACCATGTTATAAACATTATATAATCATTTAAGTTAATCATGTTTGTTTTGTCAATATTTGGTTCTTAAGTCGAAAGTGGACTTCTTACAATTACATGTTGTTCGTGTGGTCAAAGGTTCTTCATATCCAAAAATGACATTCCTGATTTGGATATCATATATATCATATATATCCAGCATATACATGTATTTATAAAATCACATAATCATTTAGAGGAAAGAAATGAAATGCACCGTTCATGGAGACGGTAAGCCGTACGTACGCATGAACGCTACTTTCATTTCTATGTCGTATTAATGGAATTAAAACTATATGAGAAGTATGTATATTTTAATTCCAGAATTATATTAATCATTTAGATGTATCATACATCATATATATCCATTATATATATGTACTTATAATAGTACATTACATTTGGGGATAAGAAATGAAATGCACCGTTCATGGAGACGGTAAGCCGTACGTACGCATGGACGCTACTTTCATTTCTATCTCATACTTTAATGGAAAGAAATAATAATGATATATAGGTAAATAATAATTCCAGTATAACATCATATATAATAACATTAAATCTATCCTTTATACGTCCCACACATGGCATTAACGAATCACATCACTTTGAGGGGGCGGTAGTCCGCACTTCCTAAAATGAAGATATCGCATATACCCATAATGGAAGCAATAAAGGTAAGAAACAAATGAAAAATAAAGAAGCATAAGTAAAACATAAACATATTATATTTCATATATAAAAATAGTGACATCATAATGGCCACCTTTGAAGGTGTTAAATGAGTATTGAACAATCATCGTTTCGGGAGGCACAATTTCGCCATCCACGGAAACCGTATGTTCTTTAACCATTTGATGTAGTTGTGTGAGAGTGTAGCTCGAATAAATCTTATAACAACATCCTAGTATATTTAAGATACTGGTGTTGTTACAAAAGAAATAAATAAAAAGTGTTTAGGGGGGTTGGAGAAGCAAAATAAAACAAATGAACATGAGAGAATGAATTACCTTTAAAAGTGTAACTCCTTTTGATTTGAGCCTAAAGGCTTCCTTTTAAAGGGTTATTCCCATAGGTAATCTTCTAGGATGAGGAGAGGTATGAGTAGAGAGTAAATGGGCAGGGTTTGGCCGAGCCAAAGGCTTGAGGAGTGTGTCAAATGAGGTAGAGGTGGGGGCCTTTTATAAGAGGAGAGGAGGGGCACTTTTGAAAAGTAAAGAAATATTACTTTATTTGAAAATGTCTTTCGGTTTACAAAGTTCCCAAATTTATATAATTAGTGGATAAGGTGATAAGTCTTCTAAATCCACTCATCCAATAAGTTTTGGACATGTGTAGTTCATAGATTTTACATTATCTTTCCATTTTATTTAAATCGTAAAATAATGATGTCATCGCTGCATCATTATTATGTCATAAATAATTGAATTTATTTAATGTCTAAAAATTATACAAAAACTACTATGATGTAGGAAATATTTTTAGCTTTCCAATGAACATTTATAATAAAAAATATGACTTGTATAACCCCACTTAAAAATTGTTTTAGTAAAAAATTTCATGTTTGTGTCATTTTTACTTTCACATTAAATAAAAAGTTATTTATGTGATTTCCCAACCAAAATGTCTCCATGGGGTCCCCAAGTTGACCCATGGCTTGTATTGTTCGGCCTTGACACAACAAATAAGGTTGGGACATGTGTCTAGGTCATTTCATATTATTAAAGAATTATTTATACCTTAAACTACACTAATTACCACTAATCGCGATTAAGAACTTAATAAGTTACTATTCACCAAAAAATTATTATAATCTCATTGAACCACATTTTAATTCTTAATGAAAACCATGTATGTCGGATTTTTGAAATTCAAAACACAATGATGGAAAAATTTCATTTAAACGGTAAATCAGTCTTTATAAGTACCACTTAGTGGTTTCACTATTCATCAAAAAATTGAAGTTTTTCAGAAAATTACAAAAAATCCACCCTAAGCTATATTTGATATTATGAATTCAAAAATGAAGTCTATTTTACAAAATTCAAAACATATAAGTCACATTAATTAATTTAATAATTAATTCCCGATGTCAGAGCAAATAGCGTATTTTTAGGAAACAATAAGTATCAAAAGATTGACACTAGTTTAAGTCCGATTTCAAAGTGAAATTAATTCCAACGACCACTATTGGATTTAATGGTAAAAATATTTTCTAATTTCACTTTAAAACCAATTAAAAAGATAATCTAATCATATAAATAAATTAGATTAAAAAGAGGTTTTGAATTAAAATACAACATTTTACACTATTCATTAAAAAAATGAACTTTATCGGAAAGATACAAAATATTTACACAAAGTAAATTTTGATGTCCCGATTCTTAAGAAGAGCTTTATTTGGTCCAATATAATGTATAAGAGTGAACAAAACTATATTTAATGATGGTTCACCATCAAAAGGCGATAAATGAACCTTTAGTTAAAACTAGGGCATATATGCCTAAAATTGAATTCTTTCCGTATTTTAAGCCTATATCCTTTATTGGATAAATTTAAAAACATTTAAAAACATATATAATCATATTTTAGTTATTTCTATCCATTCCCACTATTACAACAGCTACATGTTAACTACCATTTAAAATAATATTATTTTATTATTAGAGTGCAATGTAAGATTCCCAAGAAACTCGTTGTTGCGTGTTGGGTACGCCATCGAGCATAGCGTCCCCTTTAAAGTCATTTAAATATTTTACTCACAAATATTGATAAATATGAAATTTCATATTCTTTATTTACCTGGGGTGTTACATCCTTCCCCCCTTTTGGGAATTGCGTCCTCGCAATTTTAAAATTGCGCTTGGAAATATCCTTGGAAGTCCCACATCGGAACAAAAGTCGGTAAAACAAACACTTTAAAATAAAGAGAGATAAGTAAAAAGGTCACCCGAGTTAACCCATACTAGGATTCCAAGTATGAAAATATGGAAATGGAGGAAAAAACAAAGGGTCATGTTCTGATGGAGAGTGATAGAAAACATGTTTAGGAGAAAGTTAACCACGAGAAAATCACAAACTTGTGATGGGTTAAACGGTATTCGATTCCCCAGTAGGAAAATTTAATAGACAACATTTTTGTTTTAAGTTACTTTTTATTGAGGAATTTATTCATAAGGAAACATAATCACTTATCATGTTGACTTTCAACTTTTACTAGATTCCTTAATCAAACTCATATTTTTTTTCAAAAGATGAGTATTTAGGGAGACTTGTTCACATTAAGAGTACTATAATAAACATCTAGAGAATCACCTAATCCACAAAAGAGAACTATATACTTCCCATATCTTTAGACCTTAACCATAACCAAAAACAAAAAGGTTAGTACAAGGTCATATAATCCAGAAAAAGATAACCCTTTATAAAAAGAAAATCTATTCTTAATCTCCAAAATTTGTCCAACAAAAACCAATGTTCAACGAGGAGCATCCGATAAACAAATTTGTCCATAAAAATTCCTCAAAGTAAACCAATCTAAGATTGAAACCCAAAAATTTTAATGATTTAGTCACATAGTCTTCCAAGTTAAATCGTAACATTTATCTCCAAACAACATCAGTTGCTCCTAAAGTCCCGTATTGAAAAGTAATTAACCTAATCACATATCCTCCATGATAGGTTAATCATTTTCATAAATAACCTGAAATCTTCATACTCTTAATTCATAAAATCATATAACCAAAGAGAATCAGTCAAAATAACCAGGGACTTCACGTAGTCCAGTGGTAGGCGATAAATACCAGTCACACATTGGTTGTGGGTTCGATTCCCGCAGCTTTGTCCGACGCGACGGGATGTCACACGGTCTACGTGTTGTCCTTTTTACAAAACTATATAATTCTTAAAACATTCCCCAAAATGAGATAAAATCTTCAAGAATAATCATAACATATTTTAACCTCAAGTTTATCTCATTCCTTTCATTTTCCATCATATCATAGAGTAACCCATAATTACCTAAAAATGAAGTATCATATAAACCCTAATGGTTACCTTAATAATTATTTCCTGAATTTCCACATCGGGTTGGCCATCTCATACATGATGCATTAGAGAACTCACCAAGGTTGAAGTGGTTGATCACGACTCCTTGATATTTGGTTTAGAACAACCACGAGTTTCCTCATTGAATCCTCCAATTTATCTAGTATCTTAATCAGAGAACCACCACAGTTTCCTTCAAACCTGTTGTCTCTTTGGTGCCTGCTTGATCCATCCATTCACTAAAAATAGAAATGTCAGTGTGAGTATATCAACAAAACCATCATGTACTAATGTGGAAGGTAAACACTAAGATACACTTACTCATTCACTTTATCTAAAACTAGGACTCTTTATGAAATCCTAACCATTATGGTAATGTCACTTATGCTTAAAGAATACCCTAACCTCTAAAGTTGTCTAAACCGACCTTTGATACCAACTATAAGGCCCCAGCCTTAAACCTTACTTAAACATGAGTTATTACAAGATTACACATTGAAGATCTTTTCAGGTTTAGAGTTTTAGAGAATTAGATCATGAAACTTGCATTACATTCCACATTTAAACAAAGTGGTTACATAAAAGACAATATTCATTCTTCCCATCAATGGAAACCTATTTAAAATAAAACACAGACTCTTTCTTGACACATCCTTGACACTATCGTCACATCATGTACCTTTCCCTTGACCTGTGAAAAACATTTCAAAAACTTGGGATGAGCATAAAAAGCTCAGTAAGGGTTATAAAAATATGGAAAGGAAACATGAGTTCATATATACATAAGAATGAAATCATACTTTACCCATAAAACATAGGCATATCAAATCATGAATAAATCATAGAAAACATAAGACATAAGGGTAACTTGAGGCATTCATAACATTCTTACGTAGGGAGTAACCCTCTTGGTTATGTTTGGAATACCCATCACAGTATATTCCCTAAATCACTTCGGAGAAACCTTAACGTTTCACTCCTTCGCTTTACCCAATGCATTGGAGAGCTATAACAGGCTCACCCGCCCTTAGTTTATCACGGAACCACCCGTTCTTCATAACAATGCCCAAGGACCATAACATAATCGTATCACATAAAACATGCATAAAGGAAACGTAGCATTTCCACATTTCAATCACAATATAACATTTTAGTATATTGAAATAATGAATCCATTCAAAAAGAAACCATTTCCGAAACCATTTAAAACATTTAATAAAGAGATTTTTTAATCAAAGTGTCTCATACCACCTTGAAGCTTAAAACTTTAAACCATTAATATCCATATAAATAAATCCTTAAAACCATTTTGAAAACATGGATATTAATAATAACAAATAATTAAAACATTTAAAACGATATTTTGGTTAAAGTGGTTTTACCAAAATTAGAGACACTTGAATACACAATTGAGGAATAACATTTAGTCAGAACTTTATAATATCATGAGAATAAATGGATTCATGATATAATACTCCAAAGGACAGTATATACACCATATAAGAGTTAATTGGTGCATAACAACAATGAACCCTCAATAGAAATGTCAAATGTGATGAAATCCCTTATAAAGAAGGTATCCTTAAATTAAGGACCAATCAATCTAAAAAATATGTGTGACAAATATAAATACACCCAATATAAGTGGATATTAAGTGTAAAACAATAAAAGGTCATTCACACATATTCAATGGATGACATATTCAATGACCACATGTTGAACCCAAAGAAATCGAAATTGGGTTAAAAAGTTCCCTTGACAGCCTAACGACATCACATCAAAATGAGTTGATGAGAGATAAAAAGTGTATCTCATCACTTGTACATAAAATGTACATCAATAAGGATATATGATAACATATCCCAACATAACAATATGTAAATTAAAATAACCAACAAAAGAAGTCTTTTAAAAAAAGAGGAGGGTGAAAGGTTCCCTTACTGACTTGGGTATCTTTCCAAACATACACCCCATGAAAGAAGGACAATAGATCATTGATGTAAATACACATAAACGAAGTTATATTACACAAAGAGTAGAATAATGGGTAGTACATACACCACTCAATGGAATTTGTGGCAAATGTAGCATAAATCTCACGGGAATAAAAGTGAGATGAAAAATCCCTTACAAAAACTCGGCAGCCTAACGGCGCCACATAAAACTTCCGAATATGGATTGATGAGATCAAATAGAGTATCTCATCAAATTACAATAAAATGTACAGAAAGAGGAATATAGAAGAACATCCCCCAACATTACAAAGAGGAGCCTAAAAGAAGTGACATAAAGGAGAGTACTTAAGAAAGAGAGAGGTTAGATCTCTTACGAAAGTTCGGCAGCCTAACGGTGCCACTCAAAACATCCAAAATGGATTGATGAGAGAGAATAGGGTCTCTCATCACATGAACATAAAAATTACAGTAAATGTAATAAAAAAGATCATCCCAATAACATGAAATATTAGTTTTAAAATGAATGACATAATAGAGTGTACTTAAAAAGAAAGAGAGGCGTCGGATCCCTTACCTCGGGCCCGACTTGACTCGATCGTTCTTTAATCTCCTGAATAATAAACTTGAGTTAATTTATAATTCCTTAAGAACCTTTTTAAAGTTCATTATTCCTTTTATATCACTTATTACCATGTTATAAACATTATTTAATCATTTAAGTTAATCATGTTTGTTTTTTCAATATTTGGTTCTTAAGTCGAAAGTGGACTTCTTACAATTACATGTTGTTCGTGTCGTCAAAGGTTCTTCATATCCAAAAATGACATTACTGATTTGGATATCATATATATCATATATATCCAGCATATACATGTATTTATAAAATCACATAATCATTTAGAGGAAAGAAATGAATTGCACCGTTCATGGAGACGGTAAGCCGTACGTACGCATGAACGCTACTTTCATTTCTATGTCGTATTAATGGAATTAAAACTATATGAGAGGTATGTATATTTTAATTCCAGAATTATATTAATCATTTAGATGTATCATACATCATATATATCCATTATATATATGTACTTATAATAGTACATTACATTTGGGGATAAGAAATGAAATGCACCGTTAATGGAGACGGTAAGCCGTACGTACGCATGAACGCTACTTTCATTTCTATCTCATAATTTAATGGAAAGAAATAATAATGATATATAGGTAAATAATAATTCCAGTATAACATCATATATAATAACATTAAATCCATCCTTTATACGTCCCACACATGGCATTAACGAATCACATCACTTTGAGGGGGCGGTAGTCCGCACTTCCTAAAATGAAGATATCGCGTATACCCATAATGGAAGCCATAAAGGTAAGACACAAATGAAAAATAAAGAAGAATAAGTAAAACATAAACATATTATATTTCATATTTAAAAATAGTGACATCATAATGGCCACCTTTGAAGGTGTTAAATGAGTATTGAACAATCATCGTTTCGGGAGGCACAATTTCGCCATCCACGGAAGCCGTATGTTATTTAACCATTTGATGTAGTTGTGTGAGAGTGTAGCTCTAATAAATCTTATAAAAACATCCTAGTATATTTAAAATACTGGTTTTGTTACAAAAGAAATAAATAAAAAGAGTTTAGGGGGGTTGGAGGAGCAAAATAAAACAAATGAACATGAGAGAATGAATTACCTTTAAAAGTGTAACTCCTTTTGATTTGAGCCTAAAGGCTTCCTTTGAAAGGATTATTCCCAAAGGTAATCCTCTAGGATGAGTAGAGGGATGTTGAGAGAGTAAATGGGCAGGGTTTGGCCGAGCCAAAGGCTTGAGGAGTGTGTGAAATGAGGTAGAGGTGGGGGCCTTTTATAAGAGGAGAGGAGGGGCACTTTTGGAAAGTAAATAAATATTACTTTATTTGAAAATGTGTTTCGGTTTAAAAAGGTCCCACATTGATATAATTAGTGGATAAGGTGATAAGGCTTCGAAATCCACTCATCCAATAAGTTTTGGACATGTGTAGTTCATAGATTTTACATTATCTTTCCATTTTATTTAAATCGTCAAATAATGATGTCATTGCTGCATCATTATTATGTCATAAATAATTTAATTTATTTAATGTCTAAAAATTATAAAAAAACTACTATGATGTAGGAAAACTTTTTATATTTCCAATGAATATTTATAATCAAAAATATTACTTCTATAACCCCACTTAAAAATTGGTTTAGTAAAACATATCATGTTTGTGTCATTTTTACTTTCACATTAAATAAAAAGTTATTTATGTCATTTCCCAACCAAAATGTCTCCATGGGGTCCCCAAGTTGACCCATGGCTTGTATTGGTCGGCCATGACACAAAAAATAAGTTTTGGACATGTGTCTAGGTCATTTCATATTATTAAAGCATTATTTATATCTTAAACTACACTAATTACCACTAATCGCGATTAAGAACTTAATAAGTTACTATTCACCAAAAAATTATTATAATCTCATTGAACCACACTTTACTTCTTAATGACAACCATGTATGTCGGATTTTTGAAATTCAAAACACAATGATGGCAAAATTTCATTTAAACGGTAAATCGGTCTTTATAAGTACCACTTAGTGGTTTCACTATTCATCAAAAATTGAAGTTTTTCAGAAAATTACCAAAAATTCACCCTAAGCTATATTTGATATTACGAATTCAAAAATGAAGTCTATTTTAAAAAATTCAAAACATATAAGTCACATTAATTAATTTAATAATTAATTCCCGCTGTCAGAGCAAATAGCGTATTTTTATGAAACAATAAGTATCAAAAGATTGACACTAGTTTAAGTCCGATTTCAAAGTGAAATTAATTCCAACGACCTCTATTGGATTTAATGGTAAAAACACTTTCTAATTTAACTTTAAAACCAATTCAAAAGATAATCTAATCATATAAATAAATTAGATTAAAAAGATGTTTTGAATTAAAATACAACATTTTACACTATTCATTAAAAAAAATGAACTTTATCGGAAAGATACAAAATATTTACACAAAGTAAATTTTGATGTCCCGATTCTTAAGAAGAGATTTATTTGGTCCAATATAATGTATAAGAGTGAACAAAAATATATTTAATGACGTTTCTCCATTAAAAGGCGATAAGTGAACCTTTAGTGAAAACTAGGGCATATATGCCTAAAATTGAAGTCTTTCCGTATTTTAAGCCTCTATCCTTTATTGGATAAATGTAAAAACATTTAAAAACATATATAATCATATTTTAGTTATTTATATCCATTCCCGCCATTAAAACGGCTACATGTTAACTACCATTTAAAATAATATTATTTTATTATTAGAGTGCAACGTAAGATTCCCAAGAAACTCGTTGTTGCGTGTTGGGTACGCCATCGAGCATAGCGTCCCCTTTAAAGTCATTTAAATATTTTATTCACAAATAATGATAAATATGAAATTTCATATTCTTTATTTACCTGGGGTGTTACATTTATAGTCTAAAATATAACTAGTATGTCCCCAATTAGAAATTAATTTACTAAAAGATATTTGTTTATTTCATTTTGGCCTTTACTTTATGTTAATTAAAATAAAGTTTCATTATCACTTTAAAGTGGATCCATGGGGTCCCCAAATCGACCGAAGGATGATCATGGTCGGATATGACTCAACAAATATGATTAGGACACCTTTTTGGGTAAATATATATTATTGTTTTACCCTTATTTACCTGATTTACCCTTTAACCATTGTAAATAAAATATTTACTGAGGAAAATATTTAAAATGCCTAAAAATAAAAGTTACCTATTTAAAAAATTTGAACCTCTTAATTCAAAATATGGAATCCATTTCTCCAAATTCAAAACACAGAAGTGGCAGAAATTAATTAAAAATTAATTCCTGCTATCAAAACAAAATGCGTGTTTTTAAGAAATATTAACTATCAAAAGATTGACAGTTGATTATATACAATTTAAATGTGAAATTGCATCTATTGACCAATAATATATTATATGGTAAAAATATAATCTATTTAAACTTTAAAACCAATTAAATGGATAATCTAACCATATAAATAAATTATTATAAATCATAGTTTTGAATTAAAATACAATATTTTCACTATTCCTTAAAAAATGAAATTTATTAGAAAAATACCAATAAATTACCCAAAGTAAATTATGATGTCGTCATTCTAAAAAATGATTTTATTTGGTCATATAGAATATATTAAAGTGACAAAATCTAGATTTAAAAAGGGTTTTCCATTAAAAGGCGGTAAATCAGCCTTTTAATGTAAATTATGCCTAAAATTAGATTCATTCATATATTAAGCCTCTAAATTTTAATGGATAAATATAAATACATGTATAATAAAATTATAGTTAGTTTTTTCCATTCGCACCAATTAAACGACTAAGAGTTAATTACCATTTATAATAGTAATATTATATTATGAGTGTGCGACGTAAGATTCCAAACAAACTCGTTGTTGTGTATCGGGTATGCTATCGAACATAGAAACCCCTTTAAGATAAAATTAATATTTAATTCACAAATATGAATAAATATGAAAATATCTTATTCTTCATTTACCTGGGATGTTACATCCGGTGCATGGGTTGTGTAAATCGGGACAAAGGTAAGGTTTTGTGGTTACTCAATTTTCATCCATTGAGTAACAAAAACTCTTATTGAACCCCATAATTAAATGTTTTTTTATTCAATATAATTAATAAATATTATTAAATTTCATCATTATTTTATTTATTTTATACAACTATTTCATATGACCTCATTGTCAAATGATTCTTGTCTCAAATATTACATTAAATGAAAGGGTTTCCTTAAAATCAATTCCTATTTCATTATACAAGATTCTTATTATAACTAAATGTAATTTTATATGGTGTATAAACAGTTTATTTATTATTCCATATAAAAATTATATTTTATTAATAATATTTTTCTTTCACTTTTAGATCATTCTTCTACGAGTATTTTTATTTAAATTTTATTCAATCCATAAGGTTTCTTTTACCAACACCATGTTAAAAATTGAGGTCTCCCAAATATGATAACCCATATGGGAAATATTTTTATATAATTTCATTCAAATTTTTTTTTACATCCCCCCTATTTATCCTTAGTTATATTTTATTACATCCCCTCTTTATCTTATTTTAAAATATATTTTATAAATTATTTTTTGAATATGTGGTTTTCAGTAATGGTATTTGTAATAAAATAAAAAGGAAATTATTTTTCACTTATAATCTATCTTTGACTAAAAAATCTATGAGTATCCAAATAAATTCATTAAATATTAAACATTTAATTTTTAAATACCATTACTCTTCATGAAACTATTTTAAAAAATCAATTTTATGTCTTTTATGTTTAATTTTCTACAAACTAATACCATTGAGTATTTCTGTGTGATCATATCTTTCTATAGCACTTGTAATTTTATTTAAATATTTCTCTCTATTTTTTAATGTTTTATAAAATAAATTATTATTCAATGATTTTTATGAAATATTGTATTTAAATTGATTTCAAATTGTCAATTAAATTACTTATGTCAATGTTATTTAGTTCTAAAAAATAAATGGAGTTTTACATATCAGTAATATTCCTTTGAAATATCTTATTTTTGATCAAGGAAATTATTAAAAAGTTACAATATAAATTCTTTTTATACAAAGATTTTTATGTTATTTTATGTAAAATATATGATCTAACACAACATTTTCCTTTAATAATCATCCACTTTGAATAGTTATAAATTTTCTTCTAATGCATTTCCATTGTTAATACCATATTTTAAATTTATTTTATTGAATAGTTTTCACCAAGATTACACACATAGATTGACTGCATAAAATATTAACAGAATAATACAAATGTTACCTATATAAGGAAAATATCATGTGATTTTTTATGTTTATTAATTATTATTTACCTATGAACATACTTAATATCATTGGATACCCATTTCTTTTACAAGATTTTACCTCTTTATGATTACATACAAAATTATGAATTATTTATTTATCTTATTCCATTTTAAAATAATATGAAACCCATTTTCTTCCCAGGGGTTTCATGATATGATTAATTTATTAATATCATATGGCATATATATATATATGATTATAGAGGGTGTCCTATATCACACTCTTATGAATTAGTCATTTTTTATATAACATGAGAAAAGAATTTTGTTCATGAATATGACCACATTAATATTTATTCCCAAGGTTGTAAATGGACATGACCTCATTATTTTTTATCCACATGGTGGGGCATAGGCATGATCATGTATCTCTTTTACCATATAATGGTGTGTGAACAAGATCATTTATATCTTTTTTCACATACTTTTGTATGGACCTGATCATGTATATATTTGCTCACATGATATTGGATGGACATGATCACATCGAGAGTTTTTCACAAGATTGTGTGTGGACTTGATTAAACTTTTATTTGTTAATTATGTCATGATTTACAATACTTATTCCACATTCACACGTCAAATTCCAAGGAAAGTTACCCATGGTTCATGTTTATCATACCATACACTTATTACATAGTATAGGTTGTTAAATTTTAGATTACATGTACTTCTATCTTGATAAATGGAGAAATATTTTTTTCTATTTTTTTAATAAGATATTTCCTTAATGTTCACGTTTTCTCATTTTCATTTTATTCAAACCATTATTAAACATTGAATAATTTTTCCTTTACTAAATGTTTGATCTAACCATTTTCTTATGTTTTCATTCACATTTTATAAAGATGACGATAACCTTGTATATGTCTTGAAGTGGAAATTTTTTGGCTCTATTATGGAGAAATTTTCACAAGTATCGTAAAAAAAATTCTTGTCTAGCTTATTCTAAAAGACACTGAAACATTTTTTATTCATATTCATAGATTATTTATGAATTTTAATGATTATATTACAGTAATACTATTAAATAAAGATAGGTTCATCAAAATTTATATCAAAATAAGTGTTTAGATAATTTTTTCATTACACTATATTTTGGAGTGAGGATCTAGGGTGCTATAAATTGTACCAATGTAGGGTTTAGATATTTTTAGGATTATTTTATCTATATTAGAAATTAGTAGTACATAAAATTATTGGTGACATTGTGGATATGTTTAATGGATGATTATATATATAGGATAACATACTGATGTTTTGGTAATGTAAATATTTTGTGGTTCTCTTATAAATTGAATCCCTATATGGATACTTGAAAGTTGATGTGGTTGTGGCACATATTTACCTAAGGGTATTCACCCTATAGACATCTTGTTACATATTAACTACATCTTCACTCTGTTTCATAGTGAGTGAGAATAAGACTACACAACTGGATAAACACTCTTTAATGATATTCTTTAGTCACGAAAGTTCTCTTTAAAATCAATTATGTATGATTTATTATGTAACATAATTAATTTAAGGAATATGATATAACTGATGCTAAAGAATACTATATTGAAATAAGACTTATTTAGGATACAATCAAATATAATGAGACTTTTTCAAAGGTTTATGCATTTCGAGGTTGATTTCTCTTAACGTTATTTGTGATAATTAACTTACAATGTTAACTTTTATCCCTCAGGATTAAGCATTTTTGTTTTAAAAATTAATGGATCTAGGAGGAAAAAATAATAATTAAATTGATGGAAAATAAAAAAAAAATCATAATAAGAAACTATTTACTATTAAATTTGATGTTTAGAACATTATTTTTATTCTGTCCCAACTATCATTGGTTTCGATTAATATATTGAATATTTTAAAACATCATAATAGACCAAAGAAAACAAATATAGATTAATATAATATAAAGTGATGAATATTGATAAGGGAAGAAGATTCATCTTCCAGAATGTTAATAATATTGGATTGAGAACCTGATGGAATGTCTCAAAAGAATAAAAAAATGGTTCTAGTATATAAGGATTGGTTATCAAACACATGATTGACGAGTTGGGGAAATGAATCTAATAAATCCAATGAATGGGAAGAATGTATTGAGCTATGAATATAATGATTTTTAGAAATATACAAGATTATACTGGAAACAGTCCGTATCAACCCCATAATCCTTGAGAATAAATTTAATCCTTAGTAAATACTATTATTTATGTGGATAATGGTAAGAAATTTTTTCTAGGTAATCATCACTAATGATTTTTTATGTCTTATTTCGTGTAAGTTTTGACACATATTTGCTATCAATTTAAATATAAAAACCACATAGTGGTATCAATATTGTTTTCATGTTATATAAATATTTTAGGTAGTTTTTGGGATTGGGGTCCAAACAATACATTTTATCATACCTTTATATGATTTTGATATGGTTTTGGAAATGGATTTTCTCTCCTCCCATAAAGCCTATATTAATTACAAAACCTGGGAAATAAAATTTCTAACAGAACTGTTATTATCTATTAATAAAATGATTATTATGATATATTTATGAAAAATAATTCTCTTATAGGAGTTATGATACCTAGTTATGAAGGGATTTTAACTAAAAATTTGAATAACTTAGAATCAATAATCATCCAATTATGAGGAAAAATTAATGTTCTCGATGTCTATAAATTTGATATTTCTTTAGAGATTATACCTTTAGTTGTGATTAACATTTAGATACACTTATTTATTTTCATTAGTAAGTGATAAAAAGTGGTTTAATGACTAAATTTAATAATGCTTAGAGAATGAAATTCCCTGAGATGTTAGAATACATTTTTTATTTAAACTAATAAAATGTTTCATATATTATTTCAAACAAAACACTAATAAATTGATTTGTGACATAATAGATTACTATTATTAACATACATTATTAATAATAAAACCTCATGTAAATAAATATAGTGTTACCTAATATAAATTCATACGAATTAGGATTAATAATTCAGAATGTTTTAAAACAGAATTGTTTAATATATATAGTTTATATATATACATTTATTTGAAAGATAAAAAAATTAATTTTATAATTTTAATTATATAAAATTAAATTCATTTTTAAATTAATCACCTCAAAATTACATTATGGTTAACCTTTTAGTCCACTCTAAAAAATTTATTTGTAAGATAATAGTGGAAAATACAAATTTTTCTACTAATGTATATTTTATAATGTAATCTTAATATATTAATAGATTATTATTATTTTTGAAATAAATTATAAATAAGTATTTAAAAAAGAATATAAATAAACTAAAGATGATATGTTCAATTTTTGAACCCCATGATTACGATGGTGGAAACATAAGTAATATTTTACCTTAAAAACTGTTTTTATTCCCTTATATTTAAAATTATTTTTCATCACTATTGGATAATAAATCTAAAAAATAGATGATATATTTTATATAAAAAAAATTATCATAATTTAATAAATTCAATTCCATTATTATCACAATGTTATTGGTACTATGATTAAAGTTAATTACCATGATAATACTGAAAGGGTTATTTTTAATTAATTATTTTACTAATGTTTTGACGTTATTCTGTTATAAAAAATTATATATTTTTTATAAATACTATTATATTATTTTTAAAAATTTAAAAATTTATATTATAGCCAATTTTATTTGTAATTAATGTTATCTGATATTTAGATCACTTAATGGTTAAAACAAAAGTGGTCCCCAAAATGGAATTTCTATATATTATATATTTTATATAAAAATTCAATTTTATAATTTTTAGAAATTGAATTGGATTAAATAGAGGATAAATATAGGTTTATTTTAGACAAATTTATTATGTATTTTATCTTATTTTTTTTAGTAAAATATGAATTACTTAGTTAAAAACTAGTCACTAATGTAAAAAAACAAAATGGAAAGTGTAAAATTTGATGGCAAATGACTCAAATTGTGTTTAACTCATGTGTCAAAATTCATATTTCTGTATTGATAAACACAATATAACCCCATAATACATTATTAAAAAAAATTAATCATTGACCCTGGAATATTGTTATTATGTTATTTAAAAAATAGTGTTTACAAATTATCATTTTACTCACATATAAAATGGGATCACTTCAACCCACTTAACGTTACACATACCATTATAAATTTAATTTAAAAATTAACCACCATTACTATCATATAAGTAAATTTCTTAACATAAGTCACATGGTTTCTTGGTGATAGCCTAAACCCTTCATTTCTAAATAGACCTTCAAGAGAATGTTCATGGTCCCAATGTGAGTATTACATAATCATTATCATTATCATATTAATCAATATAGAAAGATAATTTAATTTATATATTAATATAATTAACTATGTAATATTAGTATAGATAATTTTTATTATATTAATGTAACAAATTTTATGTATTCATTTCCATCAACTGAGAAAAACAAAAGAACGTCGATCGTGTGTATGTACGAGCCCCCACCTACCTGAAGTGGCCAGATTCATTTTCAAAAAACATATAACATGGATGAATTAAAAACATATTCAATTAAAAACATGATTTTTATTAAACAATTAAGATTATATTAATAAATTATTATTCATTATATATTTGATATTAGTAATAAATAGACATAATAAACATAACCACATAAAATGAACATATCAAAGTTTCTTTCCTAATCTGGTTTCATTTTATATTAATATATTTAATTGTATCCATTATATGATAATGTAATAATAAATAAAATAAACCACCTAAAAATATTTATGTCATTAATTTTCTATACAACTCATTTAGACATGTCCAATATACAAAAAGTGTTATATAGAAATAGATCAATCCGCCTTAAATAACCAATATGTGGGAACAATATATAATAAATAAATAGAATATGGTAATAAATTTTAACTATTTACTTGAATATAGATGCATATGATTTATAATAGGTTATCTAATAAAAATAATTTTATTATTCAAGAAGTTAGGTGCATGCACAGAGCGAAACAAGAACAAGGTAGGGGTTTGTGTTAACTCAATGTTTTTCCATTGAGTTTTAAACATTATTATTGAACACTAATGTTACAAGTTTTATTTAATAAGCCTAATTAATATTTTATATTTGACTTCTTCATTAATTTATGGGTTTCTACAATTCTTCCAAATAACCACATTATCATATGACTCTTACCCCAAATATTTCGTTATATATAAGTAGTTTGTGGGTCTATATTATTATTTCGTGATACATATTTCATTTTAAATTAAAATATAATTTTAAAATGGTTTTATACTATATATTTGTTATATTATATCATGAATTATAATTTATTCACTATATTTTTAGTTCACTTTCAATATATTTAGCAATCAAGGGTTTTTGATTTAAATGTTACTGAAGTTATTATTTTTATTATCCCAACCATATTTTAAATATTTAGGTCTCTCAAATTATTAATGATTTCATGATATGTTCAATTGATTGATTCCATATAGCACACATATGTATGGATTGTGACTTGTGGGTTCATATATCACCCTCCAATTCATTTGTTATTTTTTTATATCTCATGAGATAAAAATGTTGTGTGTAAACAAGATTATGTTAACATTTTTACAAGGTTGTTAATAGAAATGATTATGATATGAATTTTCAAATGATGGTGTGTGGAATTAATCTTTATTTATATTTGTTCAAAAATTTGTTCATGGATATGATCGTGTATAGACGTGTTAATATTATAGTGCATATATAGGATAAATCATTTCATTTTCCAATATGTCATGATTTACTATACTTATGCTACATTTTTATGTCATTTTCCTAAGATTATCCTATGGGTTTCATGTTTATCATCTCCAAATATTATTCCATGGTACATATTTAATCATGTGAGATTGCATTTCCTCTTATCATGGCAAGTGAGGAAAAGTAATTGTTGGATGTTATTCTAATATAATATTTCCCTTTAACACATGTTTTCAAATATAATTATGATCAAACCCATGATGATGTGTTGATGTGTTTTTCCATTATTAAGTTTTTTAGATGACCATGTACTTTTGTTTCACTTCATCAAGTTATGAAGATGAGTATAAACTATAAGATTTATAGAATTGGATCTGCTGTAGTTTGATTACATATAAAAATTTATAAGTATAATATGATATGTTTCCTATGTAGTGGATTCTCAAAGATAATAAACAATTAATTATAGGGATTTATAGATTTTTAATTAGTTTTAATGTTTATCTTATTGTAATTATTTACCATAAATATTAGTTTATCTCACTTTTTTCAAATCAAATGTTTAAATAAAGTGTTTTTAGCACTGTATCTGGAATTTGGGGTCTTTATAAATATATTTTATATCATATAGGGGTGTCTTTAGGGGGTTCATGACATTTAAGGAAAAAAAATACAATAGACTAAATACAATGGTCATCATATTTTAATTTCAACTCTTTTTTTAGATTCATCCCTTCATCTCACCATTTTAGAAATTTTTACATATATTGACTATTTCTTTTTTCAAGTATGGAAAATTTCACAATAAATCTTCTTTAATTATATTTATTAGGATATTTTATCCATGGAGGCTAAATATATTTGTTCGATATATATTTTTTATAATGTAATATCAAATAGAAATTAGTAATATCTTCCCAGACTTCAAATATATTACCAATACTTCTCATCAATTTTGATATCACTAATAAGTGTTTTATATTATTACCAATTTCATCATTTTTCCTGAATAAAACTTCATTTAAATCATTATATGGTTTTGACATGATCACCAAAATGTGTTTCGGTCCATAAAAAAGTAAATTTTTTGATTTTATCTGCATTTTAAAAATATTTTCTCTTCCAAAAACCTTAATAATTGACGATCAATCATTATAATATTTAAAAAATCCTCCTTTATAATTTCCAATAGTTATTAGGTAAATTAGATCACCTTTGTAGTACCCCCAGTTTCTGGTAAGTAACACTTTCCTGATGATTTTAGTGGTTTTAAAGATATGGGTGACGAATGTGAGAATCGGGAGAACATTAAATGATGTTTTGAGGAAAAGGGGAAGTCGCACGAGCGGCGCATGGGTTCACTAAAATGTGAGTTAAAACCATGCGTAGTTGGTCTTAGTTGTAGTAGATTCCGCAAAGGTAGTGCACAGTTTTTCTAACCGTGCGGCCAAACCGTGCGTGGAGTGTTTTCCGATGCATTGCCTAATGCTTGGTTAGCGGACGGTCATTCTAACCGTGTCGAAAAACCATGTGGCCACATAAATGAGATCCTATAAAGGTGGATCTCATGCGTTGTTGCCTCTAAGTGCTTCTTTTTTCAACCTATGTGGCCCTAACTCGAGATTTGTCTTCTCCAATGCTCAGAGAAGGTTCTCCCATCATTCTAGAGGTGATATAAATGCATCTCTTGGCGAATCGAAGCATGATTCTTGGGGTATATGATTGATCATCTTTGTTCATGATCAGTTTCATAGATATAATTAGATATACTTATCATCTCTTCTAAGTTTCTTAGATCTAGGCCTGTTATGGATAGATCTATGTGTGTGGATGACAAATACGATGAGATTTGGTCTTGATCTTCTCTGATAAGTTATCTAAGGCGGGTTTTCGGAGAATCGACCCGGGTTTCTTGAGTGTTCTTCGAACGTTGTGGATTTTGTTAAAACCATTGAGTTAGGAGGCCTCACTCTCAACTCCTCTTATTAGAATTGATTGCCTTAGTTTCAAATTGGTTTATTAGAATGATTTTGATTATGAAAAGCATGGAATAAATCTTACTCAGTAATTATTTATGTTGTTAATTTAATTGTCAAATCTTGGTTAATTTTTGTGCAAAGTGATTTGGCATCTTGAATTTAAAATGTTTATTATCAATTATGATTTGCTGAAATTGTAAACGGTTGGATGAAAAATGGGATTTCAAAATAAAATGGTGTTTTATTTAAATGGTTTGATATTGAAATGACTTTGATGGATTTGGTTTTCAATAAATGGGAGTTTTATTGAAATGGTTTGAGATTGAAATTACATTGTTGGATTTGGTTTTCAATAAAATGGGAGATTTATTGATATGGTTTGGAATAAAAATGGTTTTGATGGAAATGGTTTTGAATAAAAAAATGTTTTTATTGAAAGGGTGTTTTGGCATGACCATTGGGAATTTGTGGTGTGTGTTCATGTTTCATGTACAAGGCTTGGTTGAAATATGACCTTGTGCTTAGTTCTAAACCATTATTGGCACAATGGTAACTATATGTATTAGACATGGATGAAATATGACCCTATGCTCAGTTCCAAAGGTTTAATTCACATGGGAAACAATTACCTTGTGATGACTTGGTAGATCGACGAGAGACCGCTCATGAGTATGGAACTGTCATAACGAAGCATGCATGGTTGGTAGCATGGGTTGAGAAATGGTTGGGTATGCCAAAAAGGAATGTTTGTGAAATGGTTCATAAACATGTTTTGTTATTTTTCTGGAAAAATAACATGTTAGAAAATTCATTTCAATTGCTGTTGGAATGCCTTGGGTTATGAATGGTTTTGGAAACTTGTTTATATTTAGTTATAAACTGCTTTTGGAAAAGTGTTTTATAAATAATGTTTTTATATAAATGTTGCTAAATATTCTATCATAGTGTCATGAGTAGGGTAGTCATTGGGCAAATCATATTTAGTTTTATACTCACCCCTACTTTGGCATGTTGGTGCTTTTGCAGATGTTGTATTCTGGGACACAGGTAAAGGTAAAGCATCTTATTGCTAGTGACTTGTGGTGATGCTTGAGAGATGTTGTGGAGATTGGAACTTGTAGAGCATGGATTGGTATTGTCTTTCGTGAGTCATTAGTTTTTCATCCATTGTGTACTTTTATTCATAGTTTGGTCTTCTGTTGTGGATTACTTTTTTCTAGTTTGATATAAATGAAGTTGTTTATTGGTCTTTCATTAGTTCAAGCAGCATATAGTGAATGTTTGGTTATGGTTGGTCTATGGGGTTATTTATTAAAGGGTAAATCATCCCCCACTTGTACTTGAAACACTTTGGCTTTTATTTCCAACCATTATAACCTTGGGGATGTCACATAAGGCCTAGTAATGACTCGTGGTACTCTCAAGACAATGGGAATTGGTAGGTCATTACAAATGGTATCAGCTTGTTTGGTCCTTGCCTAACAAGTAGTTATTGATGTTCTTGGTCTTGGAGTTAAAATTCATTCATGTCTATTGCTTGGGAAATCATAGAAAGGAGTAGGATTGTGGGAACATAAAATTTATAGCATTAAAGAACGTAGCTAACCCTTTTATACAGAACTTCAAGTTACTAGGGTGTTGGCTACATAAGTGTTTTGGATACACTTCTCGAATGTTGGAAATCTCATTGCCATGGGTTTAGCCAATGAGATGAGCATGACATACTTTATAGAGGAATGTCTTTCCACTAGGATTGAATATCTCATTGTAAAGAATGATTTATGATTTTGGGAAAGGTGTGATTTTTTGAGAAATACTGAAATTGTTTTCAAGTAAAAGTCACTAAAAACAGGGTATTTGGTGTATTTTAAAATTAGGTAGATTTTCAAAAGCCTTGAGGAATTATTTCAAAAATGTTTGAACTTGGGAAAATGGTTGTCTTGAAAATGATGTTGGATGGATGATGTAATAGAGTTTTATATGTTATACCATCCATTTCTAGAGAGTGAGATAGATGAAGGTTGTTTTTGGTTTAGAAAATGGCACCCGATAGGCATCGTCAGAACCAACCCAAAGAAGCTACGGAGAATGTGGTTGCACTTGAACCACGGGTGAACCAAGAGTTGGATCAGATTATTATCCACAAATTCTCAAGATGTGTATATAGGGAACTAGAGGAATGAACTAAGACATGTGGATCATACCATCCAGTTTATGAAGCAGAATCCACCGAACTTTCGGGGTGATGGTAAACCCAAGAAGGTGGAGGTGTGGCTAAGTAGGATGAATCATATATTCAATTTTATCAACACATTAGTAGAGATGAATGTAATGTAGGTGGAGTATATGCTCGAGTATCTTGCACGTTAGTGGTGGGATTTAGCGATGTAGGCTAAATTGGATGAAATCCTTACAAGGGAGGATTTTAAAGAATTGTTCAACAAAAAATTCTATCCTCACATGTTCAAGATCTAGAAAATGACAGACTTCTTCAGCCTGAAACACGATAGTCTCTCTATCACCAAGTATGTGGCTAAATTCATGAATTCAGTCTGTTTTTCACTAGAGTATGCAATAAGTGTGTCGTTGAAATCACGCATCTTTGAATTAGGGCTAAGGCAAGAGATTCGATTGAAGTTTGCGGTGCTCTATTTTACGGATTCTACAGAGTTGGTGAACAGAGAAACGATTACTGAATGTGATATCTCAAGATCCGTAGGATGAGGAATGATGATACCTATGGGAAATGGTGGGAACTCAACCGCTGGGAACAAGAGGAAAAGGGATACCTATTTCCACGGTGCCAGTGTAAATCAGAATCAGACGGTGGGGTCAGTGAACCTTCCTCCTCGACCCCCGATCAAAGAAGGTTTCTTTCAAAGTGGTTTAATTCACCACATGATGTGAGATGGTATGTCTCATCCTAGAGAATGTAACAATTTCAATCATATGGGGCATCTACAGAACTATTATATGAATAATCCAAGTTTGGGTGCACCTGACACTTCTCAGGCGCCACAAGCATCATATGCTTTGACAGGACGAGGACAGCAGAATCAGTCACATCAGCATAATATATATAGCCATGGTTATTCTCGAAACACCATGACTCCTCATCTAGGACCATCTCAGCAAGGAAACAAGAAGAATAGTGCATCGACAAAGAAATTGTATGAAGATGAGAAGATGATTGTCGATGATCAGTATGGACCATCTATAGTAAGAGGTACAATTACTTTGAATTCTACCCATGTGCAAGTGTTCATTTATGGTGAATCACATTCCTTTGTTGATTCTCGTGTTTTTGACATGTTATGTTTAAAACTGGAAATGATGTCCTCTGTTTTTAAACTAAAAACTCTTCTTGGTGAAAGTGAACGTCAACCCATTCTGTGTAGAGCATGTTCTATGAGTGTTTATGGTGCTGAGTTAAAATGGGACTTCTTGACGTAGGAAATGGATATCTATGACGTAATCCTAGGTATGGATTTGTTTACAATATTTGAGGATAATATTGATTTTTATAGGAGAACGGTTATTTTCATGACTGAAGATTACATCGAACATCTCTTCGGAGGAGAGAGGATGGTAATGAAAGGTTCAAAGTGACTATTGGCACCAATGGTGGGAACTATCTCTTACAAACTAGAAGTTTTGACTTAGGCATAAATGGAAGATATTGAGTAAAATAGTTTTCTAGCTGTTGTGGATCAATTTCTAGATGTCTTTCCCAATAACTTCATAGGGTTACAACCACTATGAGAAGTGGAGTTTACGATTGATCTCTTTCAGGGGACCAATCTTGTTTCCCTTCTGTGTTATAGGATTGCACTAATAGAGTAACAAGAATTGAAAGTTTAGTCAGAGGAGAAGGAAAGCAAGGGTTTCATTCGACCAAGTACTTCTCCATGGGCATCACTAGTGTTGTTTGGGAAGAATGTGGATGAAACTCTTTAGCTTTGTGTTGATTATCATAGGCCTAACCAAGTTACGATAAAAAATAGATTTCCACATCCACGCATTGATGCTCGGTTAGATAAATTAAGGGGGGATCAGTGGTTCTCCAAGATTGACTTCTGATAAGGATATCACCAATTGTGAGTTCGGAAGGTAGATATTCCTAAGACAGCTTTCAGAAGTATATATGGCCACTACGAATTTGTAGTCATGCCTTTCAGTCTAACGAATGCACAAAAGGTCTTCATGGCTTTGATGAATCAGATATTTCAGTGATATCTGCATTCTTTTATTATGGTGTTTGTGGATGATATCTTGGTGTATACAAACACAAGGTTTGAGCATGAGGTGCACCTGGAAACAGTGTTACAAATATTGAGATATCATTATTTCTATTCCAAATTATCAAGGTGTAATTTTTGGATACATGAAGTACGTTTCCTTACCTATGTTATTTCTAATAAAGGCATTTTTGTTGATCCTAAAAAGATCAATGTTGTTATCTCTTGGAAACCACTGAAGAATATGTTCGAGGTATATAGTTTTCATGGGCTAGCTGGTTACTACTTATGCTTTGTTTGTGATTTCTCACGACTAGATTCACCAATCATATCTCTGACTAAGAATAATTTTCTCTTACAATGGATGGAAGAATGTTAGAAATCCTTCCAGGAACTAAAATTTCAACTTATATCAGCACTTATCATGTACTTGTTAGAATTAGGATTGGGGTATGTGGTTTATTGTGTTTCTTAGGGATCAGGGATGGGTTGTGTTCTCATGAAACGAGACCACATGGTTTCTTATGGATCAAGGTAATTGAGGGTGCATGAGAAGAATTACCCAACACATGATTTGGAGTAAGCTGTAGTCATCCATGCTATGAAAACATGGTTACATTATCTCTTTGGTGAGAAATTTATTGTGTTTACAGATCACAAAAGCTTGAAACAAATTTTCTCACAGTGACATTTGAATTTGAGGCTAAGGAGACGGATAAAGTATCTTCATAAATTTTACTTTGACTTGATGTACACACAGGGAAAATGGAATTTGGTGGTGGATGCATTTAGTAAAAATTCACATGAAAAGTTGGAAAAAGAAGCTTCAAATGAATGGATGTTGATATCGGTATTAACGAACATGCATGTGGAATGTGAAGAAAAAGGTGATGTTGTTGTTCTATTTTCTGCTACACTAGTTACTGATTTAGTAAAAATGATCTAATAAGCATAAACATTGGATGCAGAATGCCTGGTTGTAAGTTCAAAACTTATTGGTGGGGAGACCATTGATGGTTGGAAACTTGATGGGGGTTCAATTTTGTGTTTCAGAGATTGGATGGTTATACCTACGGGTTTTCAGGAAAAACTCCTTCATGCTTACCACCATTCATGATGGGATGTACATCCAGGTACACAGAATATTTATAAGGCGTTGAAGGTGTAGTTTTGGTGGTGCGGCATGAAAAAGAAGGTGGCCGAGTTCATATTACGGTGCATAACGTTTTAGCAGGATAAAGCAGAGCATTAGAGACCCGATGGTATGTTACAATATTTACCTATCCCAGTGTGGAAATTGGATCAGATAGAAACGGATTTTGTTACAGGTCTTCCAAGAATGGTCCAGAAACACGATTCTATTTTGGTGACAGTGGATCTTCTAACTAAGTCGGCCAATTTCATACCAATTCATGAAACCCATATGGTAGAATATCATTCAAAAATATATATCTGAGAAGTGGTAAAGAGGCATGATTTACTAGTTTCAACAGTCTCAGATAGAGATCTGAGGTTCAGATTTCGTTTCTGAAAATCATTACAGCAAGCCCTCGGAACTCAGTTGACTATGAGCACGGCTTATCATCCGCATATGGATGGGAAATTCGAGTGGACGATGCAAACATTGGAAGACATGTTGAGGGATTGTGTAATAGATTTTGGTGGCTCATGAGATGAGCATATACCTTATTTGAGTTTTCATACAATATAAGCTATCAAGACTAGATATGCATGGCACCATTTGAATCATTTTGTGGGCGTCCATGTAGTTCTCCACTATGATGGGTAGAAATGGGTGAAAATTCACTAGTCGGACCAAGAATTGTTCAAGAAACCACATAGAAGATCAAGTTGATTAGAAAGAGGATGGAGATGGCTCAGAGTCGTTAGAAATCATATATAGATCACCATCGAAGGTTGTTGTCGTTCATAGTGGGTGATCATGTCTTCCTGAAGATTTATCCAAGGCATGGACACCATCATTTTAGAAAGTAGTGCAAGTTATCTCATAGATACATTGGCCCATTTGAGATATTGGAATGTGTTTGAGAGGTGGAATATTTGTTGGAATTACAACTAGGGTTTAGATCGGTGCATAATGTGTTCCATGTATCTCTGTTGAAAAAGTATCAGACAGATCCTCACCATGTGATCAGATGGGATCACGTTGACATAGAGATATATTCTTCATTGATACATATCTTGGTATGGATTTTTGATAGGCATGAGAAAGTATTGTGGGGAAAATTCATAGGTCTACTGTAGGTTTTTTGACAGCATAGTCAGATTTAGGAAGAGACTTGTAAATGTGAGAAGGAAATGAAAGAGCTGTGGCCAGAACAATTTCAGTTTGGTGAAGGTTTTCTACTTTATGAGGACGGAAAGACCAATAGTGTTGAGAATTTAGTACCCCTAGTTTATGTTATGTAACCCTTTCTTTATTCTTTTAGTGGGTTTAATGTTAAGGGTGATGAACGGGAGAGTCGGAAGAACATTAAATGATGTTTTGAGGCAAAGGGGAAGTCACACGGGCAGCGCACAGGTTGTCTAAACCATGCGTTAAAACCATGTGTAGTTGGTCTTGGAGACAGTAGCTTTAACACGGGAGGTGGAAGGTTTGTCTAACCATGTGGAAAAACCTTGTGTGGAGTGTCTGCTGAGGCAGTGTCTAACACACGGTTAGCGCGTGGTTTGTCTAACAATGTGGGTAAATTGTGCCGCCACTTAAACAAGATCCTATAAAGGTGGATCTCACATGTTTTTTCTTCTAATTGCCTTCTTTTCTCGTAATCTGCCCCAAACCTGGATATTTCTTCCCCTAAGGACTGAGAAGGTTCTCCCATCAATCTGAATGTGATCTGAAGGCTTCTCCTGGTGAATAGAAGACAAATTCTTGAGGTATGTGATCGTTCTTCTTCGTTCTTGATTGGTTTCTTAGATCTACATAGATCTACATCTCCTATTATCTCTGTTTATTATATCTAAGAATGTTATGGTTAGATCTATGTGTGTGTATCACACATATTATGATATTTTCTCTTGATCTTTCTAGGATAAGTGATCTAAGGCAGTTTTTTAGAGAATCGACCCGGGTTTCTTGAGCGTTCTTCCACCGTTGTGGTTTTCGTCAAATCCTTTGGAGTTGGAGGCTTCATTCTTGACAACTCTCATTATAATTGATTGTCTTAGTTTCAAATTCGTTTATTTGAATGGTTTTTATTTTAAAAATCATGGAATATATCTTCTTTAGTGATGATTTATGGATTTGATGTTATTGTAAAATCATGGTGAATTGTTGTGAAATGTGATTTGGCTTCCTGAATTTAAAATGTTGATTTTAAATTATGATTTTCTGAAATTTTAAATGGTTTAATTAAAAATGTGTTTCCAATAAAATGGTGTTTTATTGAAATGTTTTGAGATTGAAATAACTATGATGGATTTGGTTTTCAATAAAGGGGAGTTTTATTGAAATTTTGGAAGTGAAATGGTTTGAGATTGAAATGAATTTGATGGTTTTGGTTTTCAATAAAAAAGGAGTTTTATTGAAATGGTTTGGAATTGAAATGATTTTGATAGAAATGGTTTTCAATAAAATGTGTTTTTATTCAATGGATATTTCTGCATGACCGTTTGGAATTTGTGGTGTGTGTTCATGTTGTATGTATGAGGCTTGGGAGAAATAGGACCTAGTGATTGGTGACAATCTTTTAATGGCACAATGGTAACTATATGTATGAGGCATGGTTGAAATGTATCCTTGTGCTTGGTTCCAAAGTGGTAATTGAACATGGGAACCAATTACCTTGTGATGACCTGGCAGATCGACGAGAGACCGCTGATGAGTACATACCTATCATAACAAAGCATGCATGGTTGGTCGCATGGGTTTGGAAATGGTTGGGTATGCCAAAAGGAGTGTTTTATAAATGGTTCCTATGATTGTTTGGTTATTATTATGGAAAAATAATATGCTGGAAAATTGGTTTCAATTTCTCTTGGAATGAATTAGGTTATGATGGTTTTGGAAATATGATTATATTTAGTTATAAATTTCGTTTGAGAAAATGTTTTATATAAAATATTTTAATATAAATGTAGCTAACTCCTCTATCCTGGTGGCGTGAGTAGGGAAGTCATTTGGGAAAACGTACTATGTTTTATTCTTACCCCTTCTTTGGCATGTCGGTGCTTTTGCAGGTGTCGTATTCCGAGATAGAGGCAAAGGTAAAGAATCTTATTTCTAGTGACTTGTGGTGATTCTTGGGATATGTTGTGGATCATGGAGCTTGTGGAGTAGGGAGTTGTATTTTATTTTTTGAGTCTTGAGTTGTTCATCCACTGTGTACTTTGATGCTTAGTTTTTTCTTCCTCTTTTTTCTACATTGATGTGGTTTGATATAAATGAAGTTGTTTATTGGTCTTTCATTTGTTCATGCATCATATAGTGAATGTTTTCTTATGGTTGGTTTATGGGTTTATTTTTTAAAGGGTAAATCATCCCCCACTTGTACTTGAAACCCTTCAGTATTTTTTTCCAACATTTGGCGCCTTGGGGATGTCACCTAAGGACTAGTAATGACTCATGGTACTCTCAAGCCAATGAGAATTGGTGGGTCATTAAAACCTATAATGTGTTATGGGAAATTTTTATTTATAATCCATGGCTTCTCAGTTGTTAATATCTTGTAAGAAAATTATAATAAAAGTGATTGTTGGTTGGAATAATTTTTCTTTTGAAACAATCTCATAGAAATTTCATAATTAACTATGAGTTTAGAACAAAAATAAACTAATTTAAATCTTTTCCAACTTCTTTATACCAACTATAAAATATTTATATTTTTTAAAAATGTTTTTATTATCAACATTAGTTTTAACATGCATAGATTATTTTTCCTATTTCTTCTATTGTATCATACTTGGCTCATGATCCATCCATTTTCATAGAAGAGGTATATCAGTCCATAAAGTATCTTCTCTATGCTCGAAGAGACCAAAAAATTATAAATATCCCAAAAATACATTTTACTAATTGAAATTATACTTTTTTACAGATTTCCCCAAATAATATTTTATTTAATCTTATTTGATGAATTCATGAAAAAACATTTTTCATCTCATTATTGGTGATTAGGGACAAATATAGTGTTTTTCCATAATCATTCACGTACCATATGTCTATAGATTTTAGTTTTGCTTCAGAATATTCAATTGAAAATATATATATATATTTATTTATTTTATTGGATTCATCTATAAATTGTTCGTGTTTGTGTCTTATCCCCAAATATTTGTAATCTGATTACATGTATATTCAATTTATTGAATATTAATGAAATAACATATCATATATTTTTTATTTTTATAGATGAATTTGATGTAATAATGTCCTAGATTATATGTTGCATTGATAAGGTCATAAAATCTCCCCATTATGATGAGAACCTTGATGTGATATAATGATGTTATTAATAAATGTTCTACAGATGGATAATGTTCAGTGATGGGACACATAGTATATATAGTGTCAAATGAAAGAACTAATAATTGGATGTTGATTCTTTTCATGGTGTTTTTTACTTAGTAATATCCATGATGTGATATTATGATAATAGACATAAAATTAGGTACTCCACATGTTTTGGTGCCATTTAACATTCTTATATGTGATAATCTAAAATGGATTGTAGATTTTAATATTTTCTTTAATTCATTTCAATACTCGTGAACATGGATTTATTGATGAAAACCATTATGGTATATGTTCATAGCATAGTGGTTATGTTAGAGCATCGTGATTAAAATTTTATTATAGGATAAGTCGAGGAAGGTTTGTTCCATTCTAATTTTGTTGAAGTCGATAACTCATACCATTTATTGTAATAAAAAAATCACATTAAATTCCATTTCAATTATGTAATGACATTTTTGTTTCAGATAGTGAAACAAAAATATATCGAGAAAATAGGGTGGTGACATAGATGTGCAACCATATTTATGATGTATTGTGACCAAGGGATTATATTACAGAGTGAGTGTTTGTATGCGGATTTAATCATTTATGACATTAACTTCAATATCTTTGGTGTGTTGAACTATTTCTAGACAGTAATATTTGAAATTAGGAAAACTCACCGAATATGAATTAGAAAGAATACTATATGTTCACACACTTAGTGTTAATTATTATCTCAATTAAATTTATTTTTAATGTTAATAATTGAAAAATTTTTATTGTCAATAAAAAGGGAAAATTCTTTTCAATTTTTATTGATAAAAAATGTTTATTGATGAATGAAATATTTAAATTAATTATTTATTGGGGTGTTCCATAAATTCTAGAGGAGTTATAAGGGAAAAATACCGTGTCTATTGAAAATTATTAATAATAAGATGGTTAAATAATTTTTTTTATTTCATTAGTTATAAAATACCAAAAAATATTAATAATATTATTATGTGGCATGGTCTTTATTAAATGTTATATTAATATGGGTCAAAATGAAATGAAATAATGATTTCAACCTAAACAATTATTCAATAAGTATATTATTATGTTTATTGTGTATTGTGAGAAAAATAAATAGGTTAAATATAAGTAGATAATTATTGTGAACAATTAATTATCCCTTTAATCCTTGTTATCTCTCCCCTTCAAGATTGAGAAACACAAGAGATTTTCCTTCAAGATTTAAGGAAGAGTGATACGTAAAATGAATTAAAGATAATAAATTTTATTCTCCAACACCTAAAGATCAATTAGAATTTCATGGAGATTAAATATGCACTTATGGATCACCAATAGAGTGATTATATAATTGGATAATCATAGCGTGATGAAGGAATCTCAAATGGGTCTTTTTGGACGATCAAAAATCTCATCGATGAGTGATCCAAAGCCCATGCATTTTTTCCCTCTAATATTAAATAAAATAATAGAAAATTGGACATCTAAGATCCTAACATGTGATTTTGGGAAACTTGAATATTAAAAAAGTTAATATATCTTCCACCATCGTACACTTTTTCTACACCCAAAACCAAAATCTGGTATCATATAGGTCATCATTATTTTTATTATTTTTTTATTTGATTGTTGATATATATGCAATAATGGTTGAATTTTAATTTCCCATTATTCACTATTAAATTCAATTTGAATTAAAATGTTATCAACAAATTTATGCATGTTTGTTTAGATATTCATTTTCAAAAAGGTCTAAGAACAGATGAAGAATTACCATAGATTCTATGAGGAACTACCATTTATTCTAGTAATATAATCATACACATATACTTAGAAGTACATATTATGTACCCTAGAACACTCTTATTGGACATTACATGGGACACACTATATGCCATGTAGTTTTTATGGGTGGTGTATGCCACGTGTTGATTGGCCAAACTAGAACATGATTTTCGAATTACATGGTGTGTATCGACATACTCACCATGAAGCCTATATGGGTTAGTGGTAAAAATCGTACATTCCATGTAGGCCTAATACATTGTCAACCCATGTGGGATTGAAAACATACATCATTTATGATATATAAGATTTTTATGTGGTGTACAAATCATGTAGTCCATCAACTCGTGCATTCAAGATACATGTTCTGTTATCTAGGAAAACGACATTAATGATACAATGCATGTAGCTAGAGTGAAGACATCATGTATTCTCTCCCCAAAAAACACACCAAGTCATTCATAGTGATGCACATGCCTAGGGAATTCAGATCACATGGAATATATTAGGAAAATACACACCATTTAAGTAGTGTATATTCATGTCGATGACTGAGGGCAGTATCTTGGAAACATGGAAAGTTGATACATGGTGTATAGATGGAATGTATAAGTCATGTAGATCGGCCAATTCATCACTCTGAATCCCTTGGAAAGTCACCCAGATACATGAAAAAAGAATTGCATGGAATGTATCTAGATAGTATATGTTGTGTATTCCTCTAATTACTGTAAGAATTATTTTAAATTAATGAGAAAATTATAGAATTAAAAAATGATTTGTTTTATTGGTGCTTTATGTGTTTTGAAATTTAATCATGGATTTAATGAATCTTGAATTCTCAATTTATTTTTGGTAACAAATCTATAACTATTGGTTCATCAATTAATTTTACATTAATGAATTAATGATAGTTATTTGAAAATGAATTTTTAAGGCCATTAACATGAAATGGGGGTAAATAAATAATTAATTAATTAATGTGTGTTTATATTAATTACAATGATATAATAAGAAATTAATGTAACTGATTTAATTTAGTTATAAATTGCAAGAATGACCATGCAAGAACATGACCAAGACTAGTGTAGGTGTTTTCATTTATTTAATTTAATTTATTGGATAGAATTGAAATTATATATTATTAAATTAAATTTGATGTCCTGGAAGTCATCCCCCTCCATTATTATGTAGGACATGCATTTAAAATGATATTTATAAAATCATTATATAACCGATCCTTTATTTCCCTCCATTTGAGTTTCAATTATAAATATTTTTAATTATTGGAGTTCCCAAGGCACGCAGAGATAGTTTCAGATAGATCTGTAATGCTTCCAACCCTAGTGTTACACAGGTGGACATGGGGAATGTTGTAACTCATGTCAATACAAAAAACCTGATTTATTTCCCATAGGTCAATGGTTGATGTAATGTCTGCAAATTAAATAAATAATTTAATGATTATCATAAATGTGTTATTTAATTATTAATTCATTTCTATATGTGGAATTAATTATGTTATTAATGAATGGTTGTGATCACAAAAATATGTAAATTAATTTGAAAAGATAGAAATTAATTAAATTAATTATGTGTGAATGTTAATTTCGACATGGTTAATTAATTAACTTCTACATAATATTAAAATTATATATAATGAATTAAATAAGATAAAATCTATTAATAATGAATTAAGATACCTTAATTAAATATCATTCCATACATTACCTTCTACTAATTTATTAGGAATGAAATCCTTGGAATTAAGTGTTTTACCATCCATCGTTTGGACACATACTTTCAACAAGGAGTTCTTATGAAGGTTATGGGTTGACTTAACCACATTACATCAAGATAAGTATCCCTATCCAGACATTATATAACATGGAGGAAGGTGGTGATAAAATCCATGTTAGTATTTCATGATAGGTGAGTACACTCAATGGGTCAAGGTGATGCAATCCTATAGCTGGAAAAGGAATTCCAACCTAAATACCTCTAGCTAGCATGACTTGACCTTGTGGAGTTATACAATGGTGCATATGGATCCACTTCACTAGAATGTTAGACAAACCTAAAACTCCTAGTTCATTGGTGAGAGATATTAACACATGAAAAAATAGAGATATATGTAATAATATTTATTTATTTATTATATCTCACATATTTTTTAATCAAGAAAAACTAATAAAAGTATTATCATTTAATTGGTGAATAAATGGAAAAAAAATCACTATCCACACTATCCCTATGATCAATATTTTATAATGTAAACCTAATAACTAGTAGTATCGTCCAGGTGTTTTTTAAATGCATTTTGGTTGTGCTACACCATGAACATAATTCTAACGTGCTAGAATCCTAAATTCTTGATCAACATTCTAAAGAGGAAAGTGATGAAGAGTGCATTTTCTATTAAAACTATTTGATTGATGGAGTCAAAATTAAATGTTTAATAATGTCTAGTGAACACATGATGTCTCATGAAAACATTGATGTGTATAGCATGATTTAGAACCTCTATGGACCTTACCATGAGAGTTATAGATATAAATGGTTTAAGATCTATATGGAACTCTTTCAGAGAAATCATAGAAAGGGTTCCCTAATAGGGATTCACCTAGTCAATCCCATTGTCTATATCGAACACCTAAAGTATATACATTTTAAACTCTCTAATGAAAATGGAACTGATCTCATTTTATCTTCTCAACATTAGAACTTCTTTAGTTCTATAGTAAATTTTAATATGAACATCATTGATATGTCATTTCTAGCTCTTCCAAGTCAACCTTACCATGTAGATCATGATACAAAGTGAAAAAAAATCACTTTGTCCTTATGTTTAAAAAACAAAAGGATAAGATAAGAAATGTAAGACTATATATTCTTCACCCTCTTCCATGAAGAGGATTATCTATGGAAAATAAAGGGAATATGATGTTTTCTATTTCTCAGATGCAAAGAAGGACCACAAGGAAAATAAGTACACCCAACCATAGAGGAAAGGGAAAGCATTTGGTTAGTTTGTTATCATGTGTAATTAATATATTTATAAAAAAATTTATTAGATATATATTTTGGTTCTCACATATCTATTAAAATATAGTAATCATGTTGAAATAGAAATAATTTCCATGGGGGTAGATATTTGAAAAGCCAATGGGGATAAACCTATTATTGCAGCTAATGAGGACTACCACCTCACATTGCTGACCAGAATGTTTGTAAGGCCCTAGCCTTAAACACTAAATAATACTGAATTATGTTAATAATTCACATTTATAATCTTTAAAGGTTTATAGATATAGGTAATTATGCCATAACTTATACATAACAAATTTAATACTACATATAGACACTTCGACTCAGTTTCTATTTTTTCATAAAATAATAAATCTTAAAAAATGAAACATGTTTAGTTGAATGTTTTAAATGGAATGACTTTTCTGGAATCCCAACCCTAGCCCTATTATACTTTATGTCCTATGAAAAAAATTTCAAAAACTTGGGATGAGCTTAAAAAACCCAGTAATGGATACATAAATAAGGAAAACTGTCAGTTTTTCAAAAAAACATGTAAACAATGAACACTTTATCATAAGTAATACTTTTCAACTTTATGAATTAATAAATACTCTTCACTAAATAAAATCTCATTTCATTCCCTTTTTTAACCAAATTATTACCATAAAATCCAATGAAATCACACATAACATATAAAAGGTAAACTTGGGACATATTCATACTAAAATGGAATAACCCTATAGTATACTTCCAAAAACCATTCATACAAATGGAATAGCCATACGATTGACTACAATTTCCAAAAAATTGGACGTTATAACGAAACCACTCATCATTGTTTTATCATTTAACCAACCAACATATGGTTTATCACACAACCACTGATCAAATTTCCAAGTACCCTAAAATAATCATAACACCTAAAATATTGAAAATATCAAAATTTCACTAATAACATTTCCTTTCAAATCACAAGAACATATTTCATGATATTAAAATAATAAATCCGTTTCAAAAACCATTTTCAATATGAAAACACCCAAAAATGGAATACGGTATTTATTTTCCTTTTAAAAACATTAATTCATATAGAGGAAGCCAAATAATGATTACGATGATGGAGAGGTCATTGTCGCCACAAATGTAAAAAAAATTCCTTTTTTAGTTTAGTAAAATGTTTACTCGATAAATATTCACTTTGAATGAAAGTAAAAGTAAAAGGGGTTTACTATAAATTGTGTAAAAGAAGTCGGTGTATATTATCAAAACATACCTCAATGAAAAGAGATTAATACAAAGTCCCTTACCTCATGTCCCACAGGACTTGTTCATTTATTAATTTCCTGTATAATAAAATTATGTTATTTTATAATTGATTCAGAAACATTTTTAGTTTTATTATTTCTTTTATATCACTTATCACCTAGATATAACAATCATATAAATTTTTAAGTTCATATCGTTTGTTTTGTCGATGTTCGGTACTTGAGTCAAAAATTAACTTCTTAACATTATAAATTGTCCTTGTGGTAAAAGGTAATTTATCTACAAAATGATATTAATGATTTAGATATCATATATATCATATATATCCAGTATATTTGTATTTATAACAGTTGAAAACATTTGGATATAAGAAATGAAATGCACCAGTCAGGGATACAGTAAGTCTACGTACACATGAACTGTACATTCATTTATTTTTTTCATATTTAAAGGAATAAAAACTAAATGATAAATAAATATATTATAATTACAGTATAATAAATTTTTATATATGATACTAAAGTTCATTAATTATATACATTATAAATTCCATGTATATCATCAATGAGTCATATCACTTTGAGGGGATGGTAGTTCACACATCCTCAAATAAAATTAATATATTTATAAAAAATGAAAAGCATAAAGGATTGTAATAAATGAGAATTAAAGATGAATATAGAAAAAATAAATATCATATATATCATATATAATTACATTTCTGTCATAATTTCCTCCATAATAGGTGGTAGAAGATCTTTGAACAATCATCAGTTCATCAAGCAGTAGTTCGTCGTCCACAGAAACAATATGTTATATACCCATTAGATGGAGGTGCGTGTAAGTGTATTTTGACTCCATATCATAACAAAAATGTATTTTATTTAATATAATGGTTCTATTAGAAAATAATTGAATAAATAGAGTTTAGGGGGTTGGATAAGGAAAATAAATGAATGAATCTTGAGAGAAGACATCAACTCAAATCAGGTAATTCCTTTTTGATTTAAGCTAAAATTACTTTTTTAATTTTCTTCTTACTAGTGTAAGGATTCAAAGAGGTAGAGAGAGATGTAGGGATATTATTTTTGTAGATTTTGGAAGATAAAATGGGGCTTGATAGGTGTTAGTAAGGGTTATAGTTGTTGTTCTTTTATATGAGAGAGTGGGCGCACGTTAGGAAAGTTTTAAAGTATTATTTTATTATTAATTTATTTTCAAACTCTAATATCCCGAAAGTGATATATTTAGAATATGATATGATTATTGGTAAAAATAATCTTAGAAAAGGAATTTTAGACATGTTTAGGTCACAAATTTAACATTTTATTTAAGCTTTAACCCATAATTAACTAATTTAACTTTTACAATGTCATCTTATATATTCATGCTATATGGTTAATATATTTACATAAAATTAATTCCAACCCAAAATGGATCATTAATGAAATTTTTAACATTATATATGTCATTTGGAAACATAATAGATTTTTATGACTATATATCATTTAAAAAAATATTAATTGATTTAAAAACTCAATTTTGTCAATTTTTATACTATTCATATCATCACTTTTTAAAAATCCATAAAAACATGATTAATTCTAAAAAAAATTAATTCAAATATATAATGTAATATCCATCCATAAAATTAATATACGGCATAAAAAGTTTCAAAATATATTTATTTTATCTTTTATAATCTCATTTATTTAAATATTTCATTAATAAGGTAATTAATATATCACCATTGTGTCATAAATAAATGTATTCATTTGATGTCTAAAAATTATAAATAAAATACCATGATCTAGGAAATGATTTTATATTTCTAATTACTATTTATAATAAATGATATAACTTATATAACCCAAGATAAAAAAATAAAAAAAGATACAAGTTTAGGTTAAAGTTTCCATAACATTAATTTAAAAGTAATTAAATATCATTTTAACACTCATGTGGCTTCATGGGAGCATAAAATCGACACAAAGATGCCCATGTCTAGAAATAGATCATTATATAGGGTTAGGTATTATGTTATAGTAATTTAATAATATTATAATATTATTTTTCTACCCTCATTTACCCGATATAACCTTTAACCTAGGTAAATAAAATATTTTCTGAAGTTACTATTCATAATGTCTAAAAATAAAAGGTAAATATTTAAATAATTTGGACCTCATGATTCCAAATACAGAATCCATTTTTTCAAATTCGAAATACTGATGTTTCAGAAATTAATTTAAAATTAATTTTGGTCGTCAAAACCGAAAAGCGTCTTTTAATGAAGTAAAAACTGCCAAAATATTGACAAGTATTTATGTCCAATATCGAAATGAAATTACATCCAATGACCAAAATTTGACTAAAAGATAAAAATATAATATAATTACACTTTTAAACAAAGTAATATTAAATTATAATCATATAAATAAATTAGATTAAAAGATAATTTTGAATTAAAATGTAGTATTTTATTTACTATTCATTAAAAATGAACATTATAAGAAAAAATACCAAAATTTCATCCAATGAGAATTTTTATATCCCAATTCTATAAAATAATTTTATTTAGTCAAATATAACATATAAAAGTGACCCAAACTATATTTTAAAAGGGTTATCCATAAAAATGTGGTAAAATGACCTTTTGTAAATATTAGTTTATTTGATGCATAAAATTGGATAATTCTAATGTTATGATTTTAATATTCTTGGGATAAATGAGAAAACATTTAAAATATATTTATAATCATATTTTAGTTTGTTATTTCTAATATTTGCAATGCAACAGCTATGCGTTAACTAAAATTTAAAATAATAAAATTATTATATAATTATTCGGTATAACTGAAAGTTTTGTGTCACATATGATTTTAAATAAACCTGTTGTTGCACGTCAAGTAAGCTATCAAACAAAGCATCTTCTTTAATATAAAACTAATATCATATTCATAAATATTAACAGATAGGAAAATGTATTATTCTATAAATACCGGGGTTGTTACATCCTTCCCCGCTTTTGGAAATTGTGTCCCTGTAATTTTAAGAATGGTCTTGGAATCATCATTGAATGTCACACATCGTAAAAAGAGTCAATAAAAATATAACTTTTAGATAACGAAATAGAATTTCAAAAGTCACCCTAGATAACACATACTGGGGTTCCATGTAGGAAAACATGAATATGAAAGAAAGAATAACTCGCATAGACTAATGGAGAGTGATAGAGAACTTGATCACAGAATGATAACCACCACAATACCATAAATTTGTGTTTGGGTAAAATTATGTTTATAAAAGAAAGCCTATAATTTTTTTGGCTTCAATATAATTTTTATAGAGTTCTAGAATCTTATTACTACCTATGCTAAGATCATATGGAAACATAGTTACATTTCAAGTAGAGTTACATACTTTAATAAATTTCTACTTCAAACTCATATTTTCTCTGAAAGATGATTATTCATGATGACTTGGTCACACCTAAAGAGCTTGAATCAACTTCCAGAGAATCACATAATCCACAAAATGTGATCTATATATTTCCCCTTTCATTAGACATTAACCAATACCAAAATGGTTACTATGAGATCAGATAATCCACATAAAGGATAATCCATTATAAAAATAAATACAACTATTAATCTCAAAAACTCCACAAACAATACCCAATGTTGAACAAATACCATTCAATATAAAAATATCCTTAAATTCATTAATATAATCCAAACTAAGATTAAAATAAAAATCTCAAAAGAATTTGATCACATATTCTTCCATGATAAATCTTAACATTTATCTCCACATAAAATCGACTACTCTTAATGTCACGTATATAAAAGTAATTAACCCAATGACATATTATCTATGATAGGTTAATCATTTCCATAAATAACCTAAATTACTATAAGTCCCCAATAAAAACATATATTCTTCCATAATAAACTTCCACCATTACTACTCAAATGAAATCCCATAGTATTCTATTTTCCTTAGGCATATAGTGTTCCCCAAAATAGAGAATGTCTTCCAAAATAACCTTTATCACATAATCTCCAAATCATTTTTCTATACTAAGGATATAAATTTGATAATGCATAAGTTTCCAAAATAAAGTTACTATTAATCGATAAAATAATTTAACTAGAAAAGAATAAGGCATACTAACTGTGGACTTCACGTAGGCTAGTGGTAGGTGATAAATCATAGTCGAACGTTGGTTTTGGGTTTGATTCCTAAAGAATTGTCCTACATGATGGGTTTTCACACAGTCTAGATGTTTTAATTTTTCAAAAACTATATAATTCAAATAACATTAAAAAATGAGATAAAATCCTTAAAAATCTATACTATGTATTAACCTCAAAGGTTATTTAATACCTCACATTGTCCATCCCACAAACTAATAACCCATAATTTCTTCAAAAATAGATGATCACATGAACCCTTAAGGTTATCCATTATGTCCACACAATAAAAGATAATTCTTCCTTGAATAACATTATCACATATCAAACATCAGAGTTACACATACTAGAAAAAGTATTCCAACGTAATCCAGTAATTTAAAAATAACATCATCCATTGATCCAACATAACTCTTCAATTCTTAGACATCTTAATCATTTAACATTCTCCATGATCCTTTATCCATGTTTTCCATCTAATTATTCTATATATCCTTCCTACAAAAAAAATCATGCATAATTTCCAATGATTCTAGTAATGTCAAAACATAATCTAACAAAAAATACATACCTTTTATAAGACATTTTCAGTTTCTTCATCTTCAATTGGAATGGTATTAAGAATTGGTAAACATATATTTGTATGATCATGCTAATCCATTTACCAAAAATTCTTCATAGTATATATATTTGCTTAATGATCAAGTACACAACATTTAAAATTATAAATTGATCCCTTGGAATAAACTTCTTTCCCATTCCTGGGGTCAATTGGATGCTTCCTTTTTCCGTGGTAGGTTATTTCTATATGAACTTCATTACCACATCTATTGAATTTTCCAATACCATTGAATCATTTTCCTAAGTTTTTATTTACACATACTAGACACATTGGTTTTTTAATATACTTACCTTTTTGATTATTACAAGACACATCCATTGGGATTTGTTTCTCACATATATGATGCCTTAGAAAAATAACCAAGGTTCAGGTGGTCAATCATGACTCCATATAGTTGGTTAATAATAACAACAAGAGTTATCATTATAGATCCCATTTAATTCAGTTTCTCAATCAGAAAACCACCACAATTTCCTTCACATCCATTGTACATTGGTTCCTTCTCAATCCAGCCAATTACTAAAACAAAAAGGTGAGTATTAGTATATCAGTGAAATCATCATATAATATCATATGAGGAGGGTAAACAATGTGACATACTTATTAATGTTATCTTAAACTCATTAAATATATCTGAAATAACAATGGCTCATTCTATTATCCTAAGCATTATGGTTATGTCACTTAGGATTAAATAACACCCTAACCTCTAGAGTTGCCTGAACCAAAATCTGATACTAATGGTAAGTCCCCTCCATTAAACATTACATAATAATAAATTATGTTAAAAATTCACATTGATAATATTTTCAGTTTTTGAGATTTAGATAATTTGGTCATAACTAATAAATAATGACTTGAAAATTTCATGCAGAAACTTCTACTGAGTATCCATTTTTCATAAAATAAAAAGTCTTAAAAATATGAAACATGTTTAGTTCAATGTTTTAAACATTATAATGTTTCTTTGATCTCATCCATGATCCTATTAACCTTTTATGTATTATTTAAAACATTTCCAAAACATTGTATTAGTATTAAAATCTCAGTAAGGGATTCATAAAGAAGGAAAACTGTTAGTTTTTCAAAACAACCTTTAAAACATAAATACATTATCATAAGTAGTACTTGTCACCTTTATGAAGTAGTAAATACTCTTCAATGAATAAAATATCATTTAATACCCTTTTTTAACAAAAATATTACCATAAACCCCATAGAAAGTACACAATATATATAAAAGGTAAACTTGGTACATAATCATACTGAAATGGAATAACCATATGGTCAACTTCCCCAAATCATTCTTACAAATGGAATGGTCATACAAACAACTTCCGTACCTAATTATTTGGAGGTTATAATGTAACCTTACCTCATTGGTTTATCAAGGAACCATCCATCATTTGTTTTATCATGTAACAACCTTTCTAATGTCCATGTACCATAACATAATCATAACACATGAAATATTGAAAATATCCACATTTCACTAACAAAGTTTCATTTACAATCATAAGAAAGTATTTCAAGATATTGAAAAAATCAATCCATTTAAAAACCATTTTCAGTATGAAAACACAAAAAAGGGAATAAGGTATTTCGTTTCCTTTTAAAAAAATTAAGGCGTATAGAGGAATCCAAATAAAGATTACGGTGGAGGAGAGGTCATTGTCGCCGCAAATGTTTAAAAAATCATTTTTTCATTTTGTAAAATGCATCATAGGAAAATATTCCCATTAAATGAATGTAAAATAAATGGGGTATATTTTAAATCATGTAAAATAAGGAGGAGTATATTATCAAAACATACATCAATGAAGGGAAATTGAGACAAAGTCTCTTACCTCATGTCTGACTTGACTCATTAATTCTTTAATTTCCTGAATAATAAACATAAGATAATTTCTACTTGCATAAGATCCTTTTTCAAGTTTATTATTTATTTTATATCACTTATCACCTTGCAGTAACAATAATATAATTATCTAATTTCATATCTGTCTTTTTGTCGATGTTTGGTACTTGAGTCAGAAATTTACTTGTTATAATTAAAAATTTTCCATGGTGTCAAAAGTTTATTATCTACATAATGATATCAATGATTTATATATCATATATATCGAGAATATATGTATTTTGAATAGTCCATAATATTTGTATATATGAAATAAAATGGACCATTTATGGATATGGTAAGTTATACATATGCATGAACATTACTTTAATTTATTTTATTCACATTTACGGGAATGGAAACTAAATGTTACATAAGAATTTTATAATTACAATATAATTTAAATGTTATATTTGTTACATAAGTTCATTAATTACATAATTTATATGTTCTATATATATCATGAATGAGTCATGTCACTTTGAGGGGGCGGTAGTCCGCACTTCCTCAAATGAAATTATCGTATTTATATAAAATGAACAGCATGAATGTATGTTATAAAAGAGAATTACAGAAGAAAATATATAAAATAAATATCATATATATAATATTTAATTATAGTTCCAACATATTTTCCATCATAATAGGTGTTAGTAGATTATTGAACAACCATCGTTTGGTGAGGCAGTAGTTCACAGTCCACAGATACTTTATGTTATATACCCATTAGACGGATGTGTGTGTAAGTGTAGTTCTAATAAATATCATAAAAACTAAATAGTGTATTTAATATAATGGTTTTTAATAAAATAATTGAATAATAATAGTTTAGGTGGTTGGATAAGGAAGATAAATAAATTAATCTTAAGAGAAGACATCACCTCAAATCAGGTGACTCCTTTTTTATTTAAGATAAAAGGATTTAAATAATATCATTCTTCCCAATGTAAGGATTCTAGGATGATGATATGGTTGTATGGAGATTATTAGGGATGATTTTGGATGATTAAAGGGGGTTTGGGATGTGAGAGTAAAGGTTATAGATGGTGTCCTTTTATAAGAGATAGGAGGGGCACTTTAGGAAAGCTTGAGAGTATTATTTTATTATTAATTGTTTATCGAATTATAAAAACAAAAAATTGATATATTTCTATGAAAAGATTATTATGGATCTAAATCATCTTATCAAATTTTTTAATACATGCTTAGGTCACAATGTTAACCTTATCTTTTTTGCTTTAACCCTTAATTAACTAATATAACTTTTATCATGTCTCCTTGTATATTCATACTATATGGTTAATATATTTCTGATAAACATTAAAGGGTCCAAAAATGGATAATTAATGGTATTTATAACTTAATATATGTTAGGTTTCCGAATATTATATTTTTAGGACTATTATATCATTTAATAAAATATTAATTGATTTAAAATCTCATTTATCTCAATTTTTATACAATTCATATCAAGAATTTATTAAAAACCATAAAACTTCATTAATTATATAAAACTTCATTCATTAAAATATAACTTTTCATAAGAATCCATAAATATTGTGTATGGCATAAAAATTTTCAAAATAACTTTATTTTGATATTTATGGTCTCATTTATTTAAATCATTTATCAATATCGTAATCACTACAACACCATTATTTCATATATAAATTTTTATATTTGATGTATGAAAATTATAAATAAAATTACATGACCTATAAAATATTTTTATATTTCTAATTAATATTTATAGTTGAATATATTACTCATATAACCCCGTATAAAATTTGTTTTAGTAAACAATACATGTTTAGGTTATATTTTTCGTTAACTTCAAATTAAACCTAATTAAAAGTCATTTTCACACACCAGTGGCGCCATAGGGCCCTAAAATAGACCCAAGGATTTTAATTTTCTGAAATATCTTATAATATGGGGTTAAAACAGGATTTTATTATAATTTAATAATATTATATTATTATTTTTCTACCTTTATTTACTATATTTCCCCTCTATCCATGGTAAGTAAAATATTTACTGATGTTTCTATAAAAAATGTCTAAAAATAAAACATACCAATTTATAAAATTTAGAGCTCTTGATTACAAATTTGGAATGCATTTTTCCTAATTCAAAACATAGAAGTTTCAAAAATTAGTTTAAAATTAATTCCCATTATCAAAACCAAAAATCATGTTTTTAAGAAGTAAAAACTACCAAAAGATTGACAGGTTTTTATATCCAATCTCAAATTGAAATTACATCCAATGAACAAAATTAGATTAAATGATAAAAATTTAATCTAATTACACTTTAAAACCATTTAAAATTAAAATATTGTCATATAACTAAATTAGATGATATGATGGTTTTGACTCAAAATGTAGTATTTTTTCACTATTCATTAAAAATAAACATTATCACAAAAATACCAAATTTCATCCAAAGAAAATTTCAATGTCCCAATTATATAAAAGAAGACTATGTTTTTAAATATAATATATAAAAGTAACAAATACTATATTTCAAAAGGGTTCACCATCAAATGGTGGTCAAATGACCTTTTCAAAATATTAAAGTATTTCATACTTAAAATTCAATTCATTCTCATTTTAAACATCCAATATTCATTGGATAAATGTAAAATCATTTTAAAAATATGTTTAGTCATGTTGTATTTATTTATTTTTATTCCTTCCAATACAATAGCTAGGCGTTAACTACAATTTAAAATAATAATATTTTTTTATTATTTTTCAGTTTAAATCAAAGTTGTGTGTAACTTATGATTTCAACGAAACCTATTGTTGCATGTCGAGTACATTATCCAAAAAAGTGACCTCATTAAAATAAAATTAATATACTATTCTTAAATATTAATATATATGAAAATGTATTATTCTATAAATACCAAGTTCATTAGAATGTTTTTGGTTTCGATTGTTCATATTATGTTCCATTTGTTACCAAAAAATATATTTCGGTATCCAAAGTTCATATGAATGGATTTATTTTTAAATTTATAAATTAATTTTCCATATTTTATACATATTAAAATTTTCATGGTAACAAGAATATAATTAGTGGATTTTTTTTGTTGGAATACACAATCTTATTAATGAAAATTGATAATGAAATATACTATCATGACTTTTATCACACACAACTATGGAACCACTAGCTATGTCATGTAAAGGAAAAGTTCTTGAATAAATTACACCAAGATTCATATTTATATACCATTGAACTAAAATTATTTGTTCTATTTCATGTATGTTTACAAGGTAAAATGACCAAATACTAATTTAGTTGAAAAGGTGACCAAGAAAAAGATATTCTTGAATTAGTTAATATAGATTTGTGTCGAACATTTATTATTGGTGAAAGGGGTGTGTACTCACACTTTAAAACATTTAATTATGATTTCAGTAGACATAGAAATATTTACACAATCAGTTATAATTCAAATTCTATTGATAAACTCAAGGAATTCCAGAATGAATTTGAGAATGAGCTTGGTATTAATTTTAAGAAACTCCACTCATATAATGGTTGAGAATATATTAATGAAGAATTCAATGATTACTTACGAGTGTTTTGGATCCAATATCTACCCACTCCTCCTTATACAGCACATTGGAGTGGTATAAGTAAAAGGAGGAATCATACCTTTTTATATAATATGGGGAAAATTAATGGTCATGTTATTTATCGATTTTTTTTGTAGGATATGTGTTACAAATATTAGCATAAATACTAAACCAAGATTCTGATAAATTAGAATAAGGTATACTGGAGCAATTATGGAATGGAAAGAAACATGTGTTGTCATACATAAATGTGTGGGGATGAAAATTTTTTGTTAGGCTATCTTCAAGTAATAAACATGAACCCCAAGGCATAAAGTGTAACATTAAAGGATTCCTAAAATAACCAAGGGTATATTACCGATATAAAACCTCAAAATAATGGTAATTGTTGAACGATAAATCATATACACTGAGATGGAGAAAATAACTACAAGTGATTGTGGGAGTGAGAAGTATTCAATGAGGTTGAGGCTTAAGGTACATAACAGTTAGCACAGAAAAAAATTCCACAAAGCCCCATAGAAAAAGAAACTATTTCAGCGATAGAAGCTGTATGTAAGAGTATAATAAAGGTTAAAGATATATAAAAGTAGATATTTATAGTCATCAAGGATGGTGATTTATTAATCGTGTATAATAATGATCCTTTAACCTTGAAGGATTAGAAAGTGACATAAGTTTTTCCAAGTGGAACGAATCCATGAATTCTGAAATGGATTCCATATACCAAACCCGGGTATGGATTTTGGTAGATCGTCCGGTGGATGTAAATACAATTGGATAAAATTTAGTATTTCTGAATAAAATGGACATTTAAGGATAAGTCTATACCTATATGGAATGACTGGTTGCAAATGTGTTTAAATAGTATCAAGGCATTGACTAAAAAATAAATTTTTCAAGAATTCCTATGTTGAAATACATTATAATTCTACATTACATTATATCTTACCATGACTAATATATTTGAAAAATGGATTTCAAAATAACCATCCTTAACATGAATCTTTAGTAACATGTCTACATGACACATCCTAAATGGTTTGTGACTCTAAAGGATTCCAACTTCATATGAAATTTAAAAAAAACCTTTTTGGATTATAGAAAGAATATTGGACATTGAAAAATAATTGTCATGTATTCATAATGTAGGTTTCGTCAATAATGAATCAGTGTGAATGTTGTTTGGGAAAATGGTTTAGTTTGAGTGTAATTGTTTTCTTAATTGTATATATTGAAGAAATATTATTCATAGGAACATGTCAGTCTTACAATATCTTAATACACTATTAAAAAATCGATTCTCTATAAAGGAATTGGGTGTTGAAATGTATATACTTGGGATCAATATCCTTCATGACAGATCCATGAGTATTCTAGTCCTAAGTCATAGTATATATATTTAAGAGATATTGAAGTGGTTCAGTATGGAACAATTCAAGAAGGGATTTTTGTTAATGTCACATGGAATTCATATTTCTATGAAAATATGACCTTAGACACATGAGGGAAAAAATAGAATGTAATGGATTCCTTAAGTATCAACAATTGGGTTAGTTTGGTATGATATTTTATATACTAGGCTAGATGTATAATGTGCATTAAGTGTAGTAAGAAGATATTAAATGATACAGGTGACCACCACTATATGGATGTTAAGACTATCCATAAGTATCTAATACAAACTAATGATATATTTTTGGTTTATGGATGAGATGAGGATCTAGTAATTAAAGGATATTTATGTTCTAGTTTCCAAACTGATCAAGATAACATGAAGTCTCAAACAAGATACATCTTCACTTTGAAAGGAGGTGTTGTGAGTAGGAATATCTCAATAAAATATATGTCTGTATATTCTATAAACGATTATGAGTATATTGAAGCTTATAAGGATACTAATGAAGCAGTATATATGTAGTAATATATCCCAGATATTGAATTGGTACCTAGTAGAAAAAATACTGTCACGCTCTAATTTGATAATACATCAGTGGTGGATCTCACAAAAGAGGAAAGGTTGGATTAGGGGATGAAGAACATACTTTGGAAGTATCATATCTTGAGGTTTTTTTTCAGAGTGGTAAGGATGGAGTGATCTATCTTTACATGGAATATATAATGGAAATCACCCTAACTAAATCATTGACTAACCAAGAACATGATCATACAATTAGGTCTATCAGACTAAAATTTATTGGCAGTTGTCTCTAGTCCAAGTGGGTGTTCTTTGGACTTTGTGTCCTAGTACCAACTGTTTTTAATTTTACTAAATTTATAATAGATTTATTGAATATTAATAAAAATACTTAATCTATATTTCTCATTATTTTACATGACTCTAACGAAATATATTTTTTGGTATACGTCGCATTTATAAGAACATAGATGTTTCCTGCTTTGATGAGAAACATGATGTTCTATGATGATACTATTAAATAATTTTTTTCGATTGGATAAAACAATATTATCGGACAAATAGTAAATAGAAATTTATGTGAGAGTATTCATAAGTAGATGAGGCTTCTTCCCATGATGTTATAACTTAGTAATCTCGAATATGGGATATTATGAGGAGAAACCATCTAGTAGGAATTCTATATGTTCTGTGGTTATTGAATATTCCAATATTAGAGCATTTGTAATGGACCTTATACATTAATATTATCATTAACACATGTTATGACTTTCAAACATATATTATTTAATGAAAATTATTACAATATATGTTCATGGAGAGGTAGGGTGTGTTTGGTGCATCATTATTGACATATCATTAATGGATAAGTCAAGGAAGGATTGTTTCCTTCCAATTGTAGGGAATTTGATATCTCGAGCATATGATTAGAATAGAGTCTTCACATTAAATTCCATTCCAATGGTGGAACAATGCATTTATTTAAGATGTTCATTGAATTAATTATCTAGAAAATAGGTTGGTAATACAGATGTGAAACCTTCTTCATGAGATAATGTGACTAATATATTATATTATATAGTGAGGCCTCATATGTTGTTGTCATCATTGAGACATTATGTTCTTTATCTTGGTTGTATTGAAATATTTATATATAGTAATTTTGGACATTAGTCAATAAATCCAAATGTCAATGTGAAATAATCTGAGAGGGTTACACACTAGGTGTTACTGATGATCTTGATTAAATAATATTAAAATTTAACTAATTGAATAAATATTATTCTAAAGAGATAAGGATAATTTTGTTCCTGTTTTTTTCATCAAAAATATTTATTAATTAATGAAATATGTTAATTAAATATTTATTCTAGTGTAAAAAAATTAAAGAAGAGTTAGAATGGACCAAGGCAATGTACATGGACTAATATTCAATAACAATATGGTCAAATAATATTTGTTATTATGAAATTTGGTTCCAGCCAAAAAATAATATTATTTTTAGTATTATGATTCATGGGATTTATTAAATGTTTGTATACTATTTATGGGTTTTAATTAAATTAAATAGTTATTTTAACCTAAACCCTCTCTCTATAAATAGATGACTATATCAATTTTGTTGCGTGTGAAAACAACAATCAGTGAAATCAAAATGGAGAATTGTTGTGCACAACGAATTCTATCTCAACTCCTCCTGAACCATACCTCAATATAATGAGAATCACAATAGATAATCATTCAAGGATTAAGGAATAACGATCAACACAAACAACGTAAGAAAATTGATTCATCGTGCTAGCACCCATATATAGATTAGAATTTCATAGAGACCAAAGGATCGTGTGTGGATAACTGCTATATGAATTCTATCCTATAATACTCATTGTTCAATGAAGCCATCATAGATATGTCTTTTTCTAAATTCAACATTAAAATCTACGAAAAACCCTAAACCCATGTATTGATTTATATAAATATTAAAAAAATAATTTTAAATTTTACCTACAAGATCCACACTCATGGTTTTTAGTAACTAAAATATTAAATGAAATTTAAATATATCACCCACCACAAAACACTTTTTCTATTCCTAGAACAAACACAAACATGGTCATATTTTTAGATTCTTTACTTGATTAATCCCTTACATCATATCCAGTCCATTTTTGCAAAGATAGAGTGGTATTTTCTATTTCATAAATCATTCAGTTATTCAACCTCATTGATTTTCTTTTTGGATAACATAGAATTTTCCTTGGTTTATGTGATAGTTTTTATAAAATTTAACATTAAATTATTAATTTAATTCTCCTATTTAGTAATTTTGATAATAAAAATTAAATTCTCTTCATCTATAATGATTATAGTATATGTCATATTATAAATTATATTCATTTACATAAAATAATTACGATTTATCATCTCATACTCCTTGATTAGATATATCATTTAATTTAATATGGTTTTCCTTTCATCATACCTTTACATGAGATATAAATTTTAATCCCTTAGGCTTCAAATTTCACTTAGGAACATCTTGATACCAATTCGTCTGGAGAATTTATTTGCAGACTAACCTTCTTCAGTTTCATTTATTAATTTGATATTTACAATATAATTAGAATATTTATCTATCTTAATGTGTAATGTGAACTTTTTTAGTAGTTTCTTTAGATAATCTATATTCATATCTACTCACTTTAATATCAGGAATGCATTTTTAGGAGAAAGAAGGTTTATTTTGAAGAATTTAGATGTCACATTCTTATTACCTTTTATTTGGGACTGATTTTAATTAAATTATCCAAATTTTTTGAAGGATCCTTTGGGTTATTACCCAATTCTTTATTCATTACTAATTCTCAAAGGAAACATGGTATAAAAATTACCAATTTTACCTCAATTGAAACATTTACTATGTAATTTTCCTTGATTTTTACCTTTTTACATTTTAATGTTTCTTTAAAATAATGAAATAATAACATAAAATACATTCATTTACTTATAAATATCTGTATTATCCATCTTGTCAATAATATTCATATTTTATATAAACATAAATGTAGAATCATTCACCATATTATCCATGATTTTTAGGGAATCATGTTTACTCATCTCATTCGATGTAAGAGTATTACAAATATCATCAATTTAAATTCATTCTAGATCTCTATCTTCAAGATATAATTTGTGGGGATCAAACTTGTCAAAAATAAATCTCATTATCTTCTTCACCATGATATAATCTTAAATATTTTTTATATCCTCAAATGGTGATAATAATTATTTTTTAAAATGGTGAAGAATTCACCAATGGATTCATCATTTCTCATTCCCATATCTTTAATATGGCTTCAGGATGTTTATAACACTTATTCCTTTATCTTTTTTTCAACATCATAGATACAATAAAATTTATTAATTATTTCACTAGTAGTTTTATATCCAACAATTTTTTTAACAATTTATCATATAATTAAGATAATACCACATTCCTTTTATTCCAAATACTATAAATACTTTTCTAATCAAATAAACATCAGTAAGAGTTATCATTTAGTTATTTGAAGAATTAATGATTATACTAAAGAAAATAAATTCTAATAGAAAAAAAATATAGATATATTTTTCCATCCATATATGAAATAACTTTCATCGAATGTAGAAGTCCATTTATTTGTGATTGAATTGTGATGATTTATGAGAATTGTCAATGAGGAATCATTAAGAACCATCATATATCTAAATTTTCTTTAATGATAACATGAATGAATAAACAAAAATGGTTAGGGGATCAATGTTGATAAATTTTACCTACTGAAAAATAATTGTTCTCACTATGGTTATGTAATGATATATCAAGATTAGATAATGTAGAAAGTAAATGAGTAGTAAAACTAGTTTAAAAAAATATCACACAAATTGTGTGAGATATTCTTATGTGTATTGTAGTTGTAATCGCACAACACATGGTTTATATTTTTTTTACCAATATGAATCCTTAAGAATGGAAATGATGATAAACTGAATAAAATTCTATCACCAAATAGTTTAAAAATAATCATTTTTTATAAAAAAAGAAATAAAAATCTTCATGAATAATGACCATCTAAAAAATATCAATTAACCGTAAGACTAAAAAATTTTAATCTATTTCTTATATTTCCCAACAATCAAATTTATCATATTATCTCTCGCATATACTTTTTTAAATAATCATAAAGAAATGTTTTACTAAATCCTTTAAATTTTTTCTCTTCACTCAATAGTTGTGATATAATATCCTAATTATCTTATTTATAGATATTATTTTCTGTCTTGTTTATTTTAGTTTGGGGAAACATATTAATTTAAGATGACCATATCTCCAATGCATCAAGAAAAATATTCTCCAACTAAATTACAACCAAGTCCTTATAACATTTTTTTTCAGAAAATATAGGTTCACGAAATAACCAATTTTATTGAGTCCTTAAATCATTATAATTCATCCACACTGGAACATGATGTACTAAAATACAAATTGATGATAATATAAACTGAATATCAAAAAAATATTGATATAATATATTTTAAAATTCTTAAAAAATTGTATTCTTCTAAATTCTCTTAGATTATAAACACATTTTGGAATAACCTTTTATATTGTTGTATGATGTGTTTAACCATAAATAGCCAATAAATCAACATATTTTTTTGGCCTTCTTAGCATAATATTCTTATAGTATGATATTCCATTCAATATAATTACTATATCTTTATTACAGTGTGTTCTCTTCATTTCATCATACCAAAAACCTTTTCCTTAGGTGTTGTTTTTCTAAAATTTCATTACATATTTACTAAGATATGGTTATTCACTTCACTACACATACATCAATGTTTTTATTAAAAGATACCCTTCACTATACCATGATCGAATATGTTTCAGTATTGACCTAAAACACTTAGGTTATATTTATTTGTATGTAAGAGTGTTGTAGTGTAGTCCCCTCATTCACAATGAAACCTTTAATTTATCATCATAGATCTCCAAAATTCATCATTTTAATCCCTACATGCTAATAAACACATCTTTTACCACTTCATCCAAAAACTTATAATAAAATATCCATTCAAGAGTTGTAAGCCACATAACCCATATTACAAACAAATAAAACATCATAATCCATGGGACTAATAGAAAATTAATTTTTTCATAATGTAAATAGTTTGACCATCCAATGTACAATATCTATATGGAAAAAATAAATTATCTTAAAATTAAAAAAAATAATTCAAAAATAATTTCTTGATAACCAATCAAAACAATAATATTTTTTTTCATTTTATAAGATATAATACGACCCAAAATTATAAGAAATGGAATAAATATTTAGAAATATATTCTACAAAAACTATTGAATAAACCAAGTGATAATAAAATACATCATATGTTTTTAATTTTATTATCTAATTGAATTTTATCTCTATAAAAATTCCTATTTTTATCTTCCATATAATAGGGATGACTTAAAAAAATGATCAATGGAATTTATTTTTGATTCAAATAAAAATGATGAATTTGACTATATCATTGGACAAATATTTATAACATTTTTCAAGTACGATAGAATGTTTTAGAAAATAAATGATGTTTTTTATTATTTGAAAAATGATCACTACACTTCCATTACAGTCGAAAATAACATAAAAATTAAAGATAAAAAAATTCAAAAAAATGAGTACATTTGCATATGAATAGTTCATCATTAGTATGTGATTTAAATATTTGTTTAATAGTACATATTAACAACTAATTATGTGATAAATTTTATGATATTCTATTTGATAGTGCATCCTAAAAATTTCTTATAATATTAAAATATATTATTAGATGATTAAAAAAATGAAGTTTCTTTAATTTCTCTAGAAAACATTTTACTATTAATTTTATATGAAAAAACATTAATATCATATTTAATCACACTTTTTCCATAATTAATCTAAAACACATACATCATATACATTAGTGATAATTTCAAGAAGTGTATTTCATTAAATGATTTCAAGAAATTAATAAAATAATTTAAATAAATATTTATATATAATGATTAAATGAATGAATACTCAATGGGTAACATGAATTAAAATTAATCTTCTTATAGTTGTTTTTGATCATAATCATAGAAGAATACCAAAAAATAACATGTAATAATTAAATTAATAACTGAAATGTTCTATTAATAAGATTATCTAGTGAAGTTAAAGATTAAATGGAATCAAATAAAAACATGGTTCATCAGTCACTTAGTGGTTTCTCTATATCCATGCCAATGGTATCACTTTAATTTCTATTATAACATCACTTCACCTCAATAACCCTTAATTTTTCTCATCATATTTTCTTACGTTTTGTATTGGTTTCCTATTCACATGTATTTAGATATTTTTTGGATTTAATTTCCCATAAGTCTCATTGGTGATGAATGTTGTTTGTGTATGTTTGTATTATTTCCTCATGTTCCCTATTTATTACTATATATATAATCATTTTAAATGTCTATATAGGCTCAATGTGTCACTCTTTTCCCTACATCTCTGCTGGTGTCTCTTATTTTTTGGTGAAAAAATAAATGGTTTAACTTTTTTATTCAATTTTTTATTCTCTTATTTTTGTTCTTTCGGTATTTTTCAATGAAATAATTATTTAAGGTGTTTAATTATATTATTATACATCATGTATTCTTTTCTATATGTTAATTTTTTTGATACGGGACTATTCTATTGGGTTATACTTACTGAGTATTGATCACTAATAATTTTTATAGGCTTCTCTTCTCATATATTGATTTGTTACTCATCGATGATGAATCTATGGTCATTTATTTAGTGGATAATGTTCATATAGTGGTGCATTTTATGATTTCACAATACAATTATCCACCATTATGTTTTAATTTGAAACATATGCTATTGTAGTCAGCATCTCTAAAATGACCAGGTGGCCCCAAGGACATTCTATTTTTATGCTATTTATTCTTTGGTTTTTTTCTATTCCCGCTTCATTATATGCACGACCCTATATTTTTTTGAGGAAGATGAGGTGCATGTAATTCTATTATTACCATTCCCATATATTATTAATCTAGTGACACTCCATTGAATTTTGGATCTCATTATATTAGATATAAGATATATTTGAAGATTAGGAGTTGGATCTGAAGATCTCATCGATGAATTCTTCTATTCTTGTTTCTCAATAGTATTATTTATGTATAGAGATATGGTATTATGAGCATGAAGGTGGTCTGTGGTGATGACCAGAGATGCTTCATACCATAAAATTTTGATCTTCTTTTGGAGGTCTATTCCCTGGTTATTGGGGTACGGGCTTCTCTATGAGAATCTTCATATTTTATTGTTATATTATATGTTGTTATCTTGTGATTTTTTATGGTCATCCTGAGGAGCATGAGGGATTCCAAGAACTATTATAATGGAGTTGAACATCCTTGAGAACGAAATCAACTTTATATCCTAGGGATAAAAATAATGTGTTGTCATATATCAACCATGATAATGTTTTTCAATTTTATTCTTTCTTGATAATCTCTCCTTATACTCCTACTATTGTGTTTTATTTTGATAATGAATGTGGTTTTGGTGGTCTTATTTACAATAATATAGTACTAATATGGTATGTAGTGAGTAAATATTAAATTTCATTAAATTTAGGAATTTTTTTTTGAAAAAAAAATCATTCACTTTTTGACTTCTTTTTTCCTTGTTTCCTCTATATCATGAAGCAAAACACTAAACCCAATCCTATTTTTCTTATTTTGGGTATGGATATTTCTCTTTAATATTACCTACACCACATTAATTAGTATCAATGATTTTATATCGAATTTATTGATGTATTAAACAATGTTTTAGTTTAATAATTTTGATAGAGATAATGGATTTAATTAATGGGGTGTGATGATTTGTGTGATTATTTCACACAATAGACTTACAAATACTCAATTTGGCCTCAATATACCTTTTGTCACCATGCCCACAAAATGATAGTCAGTCACCACTAATGTGGATTTCAACACTAATGTAATTCATAAATACCCTTATGTCTTGTTTTTGAGTAAACAAGATAGTTTAATCCATGATGTTTTTTATGAGACAATTTCTAAAGATGTCTGGTTAATGCTTGAACACCTGTACATGAATAAATACCTTTCTGGTAAATGGTATAATAAAACAGACATTAATAACAACAAGACACATCCTAGAACCTTTATCTCAGTTCACCTAAATGAATTTAATAAATTATTTATTGACACAACCAATATAGATTTCTAGATATATGAGGAGGACAATGCATATTTCTTGTTAACATCCCCATATGAGTCTTTTAATTCATTGAAATATTAAATGATGTATGAATTGGTACCAAAACACACAAATGATGTCTGTAGGTTGGAGAATTTATATTTTTTAATCACAAAAGATGTAACATGTCATAAAGAATGATCTAAGACCTTGTATGATTTGATGATCTCATATGAATCGTAATAGAGCAAGAAAAATAATATATGAACACATACCTTGTTCAAAACAAAGTGTACTCAATTGCAACTAGTCACCGGTGATTGAATCTTGAAGAATCATATGTTGAACCTGTCTTTAGCATCCACATAATCTATAAGAAACCACATGCTCACCTCTCATAAAAATATTGGTTCTAGAAAAAACCTCTGATCAATACTTCAGTGTCACGATGATCACCTTGATCTCATACCATTGATCTATCTGTGGCATTCTTGGATCGATGTTCGAGGATTCTTTCTCACAATAAAAAGTGAGATGAGAGAAAATATATCCTTCTTGTGGAATTAATAGTTCATTTAATGAGTTCATCTCCCATTCTTATATACTGGGAGGTCAAATAGCCTATTAGGGTTCCCCAACCCCTAGAAAATCCAATCCCACTAAATAATAAATATATAAATAAATTTGACAATCCAATCTGTATCATAAATATTATTTATACTTTATCACATAACTATAATATTTATTAAATATAATACATGATAAAATTGAGTCATTTAACATGACTTGTAATTCCCTCTATTATTAAACATACCTATAATATTAAAATAAGGGTAGTTCATATAATAATTTTCCCGTATTTACAAAATATATCATGATTACTTTTAAAAGAAATAAAAAAAATATGTAGTAGTATAATAATGAATTTATTTTTTTGTCAGTGATAGACAACATGGAGTACTCTCAAGGCCCGTGGTGGGGCCCACCATGTTCTATATACCTATTTATCATAATAAGTAATATTCTTGGATGCACTATTATGTGTGACCCTCTGGTTTCATATCATGAAAGTAGTCAATATTATTCATATACCAAGAAAAAAGTCTACCAACTCATCAAGTCCCCTAAAGAGACAAGTAATGGTCATAGATATGAAAACCACCCTCCAAACATGAATTGTGTAATATAATCTCATTGTCATTAGATTTATCATAAAGCGTGAAACACACTTCTATCATTGTATATTATGACTTTATTTTTTGTTAATCTAATAGCTTGGACAGTCCTTTGGACTAACATGGAAACAGATTTATGAAGGTACTACTCGAATGATCAACTAGGCCAAAGATATTCATTCCTCAACTCAGAAGTGACAAATTTAATCTTGAACATTCAACCAATTCCATTCCAATAATGACATTCCCAACACACACTACATAAAATAATTATCAATATAATGTCCATTCCCTTGTATGAGGGTATAGGATCAAATGGAACACATTGATAATGATCTCATGTCAGGAGACCAATAAACATTTCTATAGAGCAGAACATGTAAAGAAACCTGAAAAATGTGGTGTTCTTATTGGAGGGTATTTATAGTTTATTTAACCTATCATATATCACCAAGTGTGAGCATTTTAAAATAAATACATTATGGTTTTGAACCACCATAACGTGATAGTTAGACATAAACTATTTCTATTATTTATGATGTATCTAGAACATAGGTCATATATTTATGATTAATGTAATTGTATCTCAATTTTCTCATTATATCCTGGGATAATATTTATCCTTTTGATATAAAACTTATTCTATAGAAAATACCATTTGAATGGTGTGTATAGAAATATCTACATTATATTGGTAAGTGTACATCATTCATATCAAAATGTATACAGTATATGGTAATCAAAATGTATTATATAGTTGGGTCTAGGTCTCCCACTATTACAACACTCCCACATTCACTATATCCAATCTTCTAACAATCCTTGTTAGCTCTCACATGAATAAAATCTTATTTCTACTCAGTCATGGCTTTAAGTGATAGATTTTCCACTTCTAGGTTTCATGGCTATTCTAGAATCTACGACCTCCCCTTCCTGAGTAAAACGTCCCAAAAGATTTTATCCATGAGTATATCCATTTCTACCACTGTATAATGTTGAAATATTGGCTATCATTAGTAATAAAATTATCATAATTAGAAACAATACTTAACATTTTCGACTCCAAGAACTAGAAAAAATCATTATGTTTAATACAATGCTGCTTAGCTGACATAGAACCTTCAATATACTTAGTATTATAAGTTTTGACATCATAGAATTTTATGAACTTATCTTTAACATTACCATAGATGAGCTGTGATATTAGATCATATTTTTCTAGAGGAATATTAGTTTCCCCCCCCCCCATAACTATTATCCCTTCCTCTCCACATATGAGGTATATATCCTAATTTCTATCTATCAGGTATATTTGGATAGTTTTGACTGCTTCCCTTGTACATCTTCTGAATATAAATGATACTTTTCTACCAAAACTATTTTGCTGGTAGTATATTTTCTTTTATATATCTTGGAATATGTGACAGATCCATCTCAAAAGTGAATGGAATTCAACTCACTTCATTAATATCCACTGATGTAACATACATGTATACTTGGAGAGATTTTTACTATGTGGCACTATAAAAATTCCTCTCTCAAATTTCTCGAACTTGAATTGTTTTAAATTCCATGTAAGTACATGTATGACTGAATGGGTATAAGCATCTATTAGATCTACCACAATAGATCATGTTTCCTATAACATGGGTTTCAATTTTCTTTCAATCATTGGATAGTTTTTTAATCATGGTATTAATAAACTGTTGGAAAAATATCTATTTTTGAAATGATACCATGAAATTTTCACATGTAAAACCATTGAAATCCCACTACACTCTTGTAGAAACATAGAAAAAATTAATTCCAAAGAAATATTAAATAATCTTATTACATACATTATTCCTTAAATGGATTTGAGTAATATACACCCTTTATTGAATTCTATGGTTTCACCATCCATTTTAGGTTGCTTCATATAGACACATTCTGGGATATCTTTTCGGGAAATCTATTTCATAATAAAATGATCATAGAAATTATATATGATAAGTAAGATTCAAATTGATTTATATATAAATATTTGATATGATGAATCAAGCCTCATTGGAACCAATCTTGTACCTTCCATGTATAATCTACCTTTAATAAACACCATATTATTCAAAATAATATTCCCCCACTACTTTGATACGTGGGATCCATTACGGAATTTTAAATGATATTGTTAATGTTATTTAATTATCATATACTGACTAATTGTAGGAATTTTTTATTCTCAATGAATACTATATCAGTAGAAATATTATTTAGTTTTCATTGACAAAATCAATGTCAATCTTTCTCCCATGGTCTCAAGTAGAGATGTATAAAATTTAACATACATTTAGTTTATTACAAGACTATCACATTTCAATATTACGTAACTCTATAATATCCAAAGAAACATTTTGTATAATTACTTTAGATGGCCATTATGTTTAGTTTGATGCAAGTTTGTTTATATCCTCAATAAACTCATTGAATCTAAAAACATGTTCTTATAACTTAATGTATTTCCATCATACTATAACTCATATAATAACCAATTTTCAATTATAGTTGTGATATGTTGATAGTATAAAAAAATTATTTTTCATGCATAATTTAAGTATCCTTAATGAATACAAGTTTCAACATTGATACACCTTTTACTTACATCACGACTCTAGTGAATATACGGAAATGCACATTTAGGAATTTCATCATGCTACATTTTTCTGATCAATGTATTTTTGTAAGACGTGTCATCAATCATCCTTATTATAATCATAGATTTTCTGTGGATGGGGTAATTTTTGTTTTGGAATTAGACCATGCAACATTATAATTATCTATGAATGCTTGGTAATGATTTTCATTGGAACGTCATCCCAAAGAATCTCATATATTCTAACCATGCATATTGCATAATTAAATTTCATATTCTTTAATAATAACTAAAAGGAATAATATAAAGTATTTTTACCACTATATTACACTTGGAATGGATCAATCTCTCTAAATGAACTAATTATAAAAGCTTTGTGAATTAAATTTATTTCTAAATGATTCTTTTTCAAAACTAAATAAGTATATATGTTGATAATGCGTATTTTGTTTATCTTCATACATAATAAATACCATATTGGGTATATCCATTATTTCCTATTTTATTTTTACATAAAAAAAATTGATCTTTCCACAACAAGTTCTATAATTATTAAATTTTATATTCAACACATATTTCCTATTATTCATGGATTACTGAACTATTGGTTGAGTATCAAACTAAAAAAACTACATTCATTATTTAAATGTAATAATGTCTAACTATTTAGAAATGACACATGAGAAAAATTGTTATGGTTTTACTCAATACAGGTTATACATGAATCATTTACTTTCAAAATAGAAGTTGTGTGTTTCTAACTAATGACTTAGGGATCACCCTTTCTCATCTTCTTGGAGAAAACACCATAATTATTGTAAAATTTCATTTATAACATCATTATAGTATTCAAATACACATATGAGAGAGTCATATTGTATTCAATACCCAAGAAGGGTGACTTAATTATTAATTATATTTGATAAATATACATGAATAATAAGAAATTACGTGCTTCTTTAATTTTGTTCATTACTTGTAAACATCCGTAGATTTATTTCACCATATGAAAAGAAAATATCCCCATGTTTAATACTTATTTTCTTTCTTGGAAATTGAAAATATTCCTTTAGATATTATCTTTCCATTGGCCTTTTATCCTTATCCCTAAATTTTTTCACCATAATAATTAAATATTATACTTTCTTTATGTTCTTAATTATATGGATAACCTTACCTAGAATTTAATAATGTTTTTTTCTATATATTGTTAGTTTTGTATTCTTAAACCAAATCGGAGTATCTAGGTGAAAATGATTAAGAATTAGATGTCCTAAAATAACATGATATGAATTTCACATTTACATGAATCTAGTTTAAACCTTCATATATTCATATTTTCACACCACATTCTTCTCAAAAGATTCATGGAAATGAGAGAACATGTAAACTCATTCATGTCCAGATGTTGTATCCATAACTCACATCAGACGTTGATGATAAAATTATGATATAACCATAATATGTGTCATACTTTATTCTCCTATAATCGTTTTTACACCCTCACATCCTAAGGTGTATTAAGAGTGATTATGGACTCTGTCACCTTGAATTTATAATGTCATAGTACTTTGCATGGGTTCTTATACAACTTACTATAAATTATTCCCGGTTTTTGTATTTTATTTATCTAATATTATAGTAATTTTCTTGTTGTATTTATTTTAATTGTCTACAAAAAAACAAGAATATTTTACTTTTATCTTGATTACCAATTTAGATTTTAATTATTAATTCACTAAATCATTAAATGTCTCTCACTATTTTGTCTAACTCTAGAAACCCTCTTTACTAGAATCAAAATACTCCATCGCCTAAATATTCTACTAGAATGGATATTTGAAGCACCTATCATAGTCAACAAGCTTGGGCTACACCGCTATTGTGATATTTTGATGTTGGCATTTGACTAACCAAACCAAATAACTCAAGGATCCTTCATATGCTGAGTTAAGTCACACCTTCTAAAATCATAAATTTGAATTTCTGAACACTTACCTCTAAAGTTGTAGAAACGCTAGATTTGGATACTTTTTTTCTTACAATGTCAATTTTGCCAACCCATCAATCTCAAATGAACTCTCTAGTAGCCAGATGAATCCTGAACATTTGATTCTAAGAACCTGAAACACTCGGTCATGTTCAAATTTAAACGACAGAAGACATTTAGGACTTAAAAAGTCTTTTATGGGTTTTAATAATTTTTTGATAAATGTAATACATTTCTATTAATTTGTTCATTATATGTTTTCACACTCACAAATGAACATTAATATAAAAACATTCATCATTTCATTATTTAATTTTTCTTGTTTATTATTTTATGTGTTTACCTTTATCTTGAAATTGAAAAAAATAATAAACAAATCTATAAAGGAAATAAATATACTCAACATATACTAATCATCTAGTATTTATTGATCCATTTTATCTTAATGGACCTACCATGACCAAGGGGTATCATACATTGGTCATAGTTGACTGGTGATGCATCACATCTTCATCTAGTGTGTCCGCTTCTCAAATGGATTTCTCCTCAACTTAGTTTTTTATATTACTTATAGCATCCTCATCATTGTACATAAATACTCACATGTAGGTGTGGGTGTCCTAGGTGTACAAAATAAAGATAGTTAAATTGAAACAACGAGCCCTTATACATATTGACCAAAAATAAGGCGATATACCGACCATCGATAATATTAAGTAGTTATTTAATGTCATTGAATAAAGATAATAAATAATTAATTAAAACATGTATATATGGTCAAAACTCAAGAATGTTTTGTGGGTAAAATAAATGAACAATTAAAATTTAATTATAATAATTTAAGTGTAATGGATATTAAATAAATTTAATAATTTAATTAAATTTCAATAATTTAATTAAATTAGTTACGATGACTAATTTATTTTTTATTAAACAATTATATTAATCAATTAAATAAATAAATAAATTGTATACCAAGTTATATCAGATAAAATTGTAAGTAAGAAAATCGTTATTAATTTTCAACCAAAAATTAATAAAATTAAATTTTTATTACATTAATAATTTCTCCATCTAGAAAACAGGGTTATTCCCAACCTACGTAAGCCCACTGGGCCTAAAAAAACCCTTTAGGGATGTTCATGGCCCAAACGACTCACCCTAATTTGTTTTGGGCCAGGCAACCTTATCTCGTGCAATAATGTACTAGGCGGGAAAGACTTGGTTTGACCTTTGGGTTGCAAAACATAAATGGAGTAGAGGTTACCATAGGGTATCACAGCCTATGGCCAGATATGACAAGTGTCAAGGATGGATATTGGCAAAACATGGAAGAGTTCTAGTGATGGGCTTCGCCAAAGATTTGTATGGAGGAGGGGGCGTGGTTGTGGTTGGGAAGGTTCCTTAGAAATGGGAGGCATTGAGACCAAAGCCATGGGGGGTAGCTGAAGGGGAAACCATTTAGTGGATATGGCCAGATGGAGAGGGATTCAGTGGAACGAGATGGAGGCATATCATGGTCATGGTTTCCTTCTCCATGCATGGTGAGGAGGGAGATGGGTGCATCATATGGCTTGGACCAAGGGAGGTGTGCCAGGGCCAAGAGAGTGATACGGTGTTGGGTGGTGGCCTGGGCGAGAGAGGGATACTAAAGATGATTTTTGACATAGTGGGAACCCAACATTATTTTTAAAAGGTTTTTAAAAAAATTACAGTTACGATACCCCCAGTGAGATTGATTTTTTTACTTTATGGGTTTCTCGACACTGCCAATAACTCAACACCGCACAAGAAAAAAGAAAAACCAATGCCAACTGACTATACTTTAAATATAATAATAATATAATAATAATCATTATTACTATTATAAAGAAATTATAATACATGTGGAGTCAGGATCCAGCCAGAAAATACTTTTCCGGCCCGAACCTAGATTCACCAGAATTCATTACTAATGACATCAATGGGTATAATTTAATATCAATTAAATACATATAGGTACATTAAATTTAATTACATTAAAATTAGCCATATTTAGTCAACAATTTTCTTTTTAGATGACTGTAACATGGCCATCTGAGCTCAGATGAATGCGCAGTTGAGTCTGTCAGGACCGAATTTAAACCATAAACTCATGTTTAATGAAAAATAAGTATTTCTTCACTCATGAAATTCATAAGACTAGTCTAATACTATTTTTTTGGTACCAAGTCACCCAGTGGAAGTTAGTGGGCTAGGGAAATTAAAATTTTAATCCACCGATGTGATGGAAGATTCCCCCTCCAGTTATCCAAACCCCGATGTAGTTCGGGGATCACACATGAATTTAAACTGAGCATGGAAAATCAAATTGAACACACAACTTGTTTACAACAATGTGAACTCAACTATAGAAAGACAAAAAATCATTCCTCGAAGGATATGAAGTCAAACCCCTCATGATCATCCCCACATTCTCTAACAATCTTTGTTCGAACTAGTAATCGAAATACGAGTGTTCGCGCAGACCTCTGACATATCCTTGACCATCGTAACATTCACCTTGATCTCATTCCTTCGATCCATAGAATGAATTCATCAATCTTCCCTTGGAGAGATACATTATCAATCTAGAAAGTATGTTGATAAAGAATGTGTCATTCCGTTGGAGTGGAGTGCACATCGAATGTGTTCCTCTCTTCTACTAATATAGTGGGATGTAAAATAACCTATTTGGGATCCTCATTCCCAAAAAAATCATCACCCACAATATATACAATAAAAAAATAATTTTGATGAACAAAATTGTTTCATAAATTTTATTAATATTTTAACACATACAAATAATATATATTAAATACATTATCTGACAAGATCTAGTCATTTAACTCGATTGATAATTCCTACTAATATTAAATGAACATTGAATATTAAAAACAGTCGTTCGTATAATATTTTTATTTTATTCACTAAATATCTTGTGAAAAAATTATTAAATAAATTCACCCTTATTATTCTATACATGAATAATAATTAATCTACATTTTCATCTGTGATCAATAACCTGCACAAATCTTGGACTTCATGGTGATTCCCACCACATCCTATATACATATTCATCAAAATATACAATATTCTCGAATTTGATATTATGTCTTCCCTCTAGGGCCATATCTCAATATTAATTAATAGTATTAGCAGAAAAATATCAAATTCTAAAAACCGATCATGTACACTAAAGAGATAAAGAATAGTCATTGCAATGAGAACCAACCTATGAACACACAATGTGTAACATAATCTCTTTTTTATTTGATATATCACAAAGAATCTCTCAGAAATCTTTCCTAAAACTCTCTTAATTTGTTGTTTTTTGATCTTAATGGATCAAAGATCCTTTCTACTACCTTTTCCAAGGATATATAAGGGTACTACTATAATGACCCAAAGTTTCATTAATGGAAAATCCCTCTTGATCCAGTTAAATGTTTCATTATGAAAAATGTTTTTATAAGATGTCAACTTCTTTGGTTTTATGTTAAGATTTGTGACTGTTACTTTTATAGCCGTTGAACAGTGATCACATGAGTAGTATAAATATAAGTCTTTAACGAACCCAATTTTACTCAGACAAAGGAAGCGATGGCCTCATCCAGTAGAATGGCCCCATACGAAGCCCATTTGTCAGAGCTCAGAAAAGAGGTGGCGTCTTTGGGCTTCGCCCTTGACCAAGCCCAAGATGAGCTTCATTATGTCAAGCTTGAACGGGACCGTCTACGGGAAAAGTGGAAGTTGATAGAGATTACCACTTGAGCGATGTTATCTGAGCCGCCCCAAGAGTCTGTCACCATTGCAGACCTTACACTTAGGTCTTATGCGGCTATTTTAAGGGGTTATGTAACAAATAAGTAGTACTATTTTCATGTACATTCTTTTTTTATATAATAATGAATATAATTTCTAGTCATTTTTGATACTTCGTAAATAGATTTTAAAGTACAAATGGCATTTTTAGTTAGTATTAAATTAGAATTATATTTTATTAAATTAAAGTATTTTTGAATTAAATAATATTTTAATAAAACATTATTATTAATATTAAATTAATTTTTATTAAATATAAATGATCTTATAATTTTGTGAATGCAATTAAATTTTTTATTAAGGTTCGAAAGCCATTTCTGTCAAAACCCGTGAATTTTTGATAAATGTCAGTTTTTATTTTAAAAGTGAAAATTCAAATATTTAGAAAATTATTTAGATAAAATAAATATTATTTTTGGAATCAGAACGTCGAAATTATCCAATGGTGATTTTTTCATAATTTTCTGATACAGTCAAATTTTTGGGTAAAAATTAAATACCATTTAAATATATAATTTGTTTTATGACATTATAATGACCCAATGGTGATGTAATAAAATACCATAATCCTTATGTTCGGGAAATATATGTTTTATCATTAAAATAATGTGTTTTTGGGTTTGTTTGAGTTACTTTTCAAAGCATTAATGAACCCCTCAAGACTTATTCAACACTTTGCCTTTTTAAATTAATGTCCATGGGAGTGTGACTCACCTCCACATAAGAAACCATAATTTTTAAATAAGTTCGGACCTTGTCCTTATAAAATATTTTTTTCCTCTTTCCTTTTCCAGAAACGATGGGAAAATACCATGGGATGGTTTTTGGTTTGGATTATTTTAATATAAGGGGTCCCAAACCTAAATAATAAAGAATTCTCTCGCCTTTGCTATATAAACCCACCCAAGCTCCCACTTCCTCCTCACTCAAAGCCCTTGGAGTTAGTCCAACCTCTTCCCTACTCTCTCTATAATCCTCCCAAGGTTCCCCAAGCTCCCAAGAAGCCTCTCACAAGCCTCTCTCTAGCATTTGGAAGCACACTTCTAAGTAAGGGTTTTTTCTTCCTTTCTCATTTTTGTCAATTTTATTTAACTTGTATTTCCCTTTTAATTTCAATTATGAATGTTGGGGTATGGTTTTTCACCTCCCCCATACTTCCCTATTATTGTTTTAATTATGGTATACCCCTTTCTCTCTCATTAAATGCCTCCCATGTACACCCGTTACTATGCCGAAATTCTAAAAGAAACTTCTCTCTCTTCTTTTACATTCAAGCAATAATTTTGTATCATGAATATAAATTCCATTTTAATTGTTGGGACATGTATTTATATGACCTACTTACTATCCATTACATGTAAATATGATGAGGAACCCCTTTCTCTCTCATAAACCTTTTTTATGAATTCTTATGTCACGCCGTTACGCTGCCGAAATCACACCGATTTTCTAAGCCAATGTCTTTGTGTAGTGAATACCATGCCCATTCCTCCATCAAGGGTATTCACCATTTTCACATTTACATTTTGATTGAAAATCTTCAGGTATGAATTCCACATTCCTTTATCGTGTAATAAATGATTATGTTTTATGAATCCATGTTTTATAATCTATGTGGCACACTTATGCCTGAAATGAAATGTTTAAGAAGGGTGTGCCCTGATAGCACTCCAATGCATTAGGTAAAGTTTAGTATCATGATACGTCATGTTCAAGGAGTGTTGACTCATGATAATTGAAGTGCAATGAGGGTTTACTCGTGCTTCAAGTGGAATGAGGGTTTACTCATGCTCCTTGTGCAATGAGCCTTGGCTCATGCTAATTCAATGATAAGTGTTGTTGCCACATTTCCATGTTATGATTATCATGCTTTATCATACCTTTATGTTCATGTTTCTACTATGATCTATTGATATGCCTATTTCCTATCATGTATTGTAATCCTCATTTTATTCCATGTGTACTCCCTTACTGGGCTTTATAGCTCACCCTTTTCTTATGCATGTCCTCAGGTTATCTCATTCAATGCTAAGTACGAAGGAATGTAGTGGTCATGTAAAGAAAGTTTTCAATAAAGATATTTTTTTTCATGTTTTATGTTTTTATGTAATGATAATAAGCCCCAAAGACACTAAACCTCTCGATCTTCTTTATTGTATCAAGTGATGTTTTATGTAATAAATCATGTTTAAGTTGTAATAAAAAGCAGGGTTGTCATAGTTGGTATTAGAGGATAGGTTTAGTTATTTTTGGGATTATAAAACCCAAGTAAAGCCTTAGATACAATACTAAGTATAATAAAAACATCCCTAAGTTTTGGTAAATACTAAGTTGGAGGTTTATCAAACAAACACATCCCTGTCTGGATACGAGCAGGTAGAGGCGGCTCTGGCATAGATATATCCTAGGGGTAAAACTAGAAAACACCGCTTTGAGCTATACTCAAACGGGAACTGGTGCACAACAATGGGCCTTGCTACACTCTTGGTTACGACACTCCCGGGGGATATGTTTTGATAAATTCACAATCTTAGTATGAACCCTTATTAAGGGAAAAATGCCCCTAAGAATATATGTTAGAAGGTAGATCATGAAAAGCCTGGATCGAATCCTATAGACTCATTAGTTAAAGAAAATAAAGTTTATTTATAAGTCATCAAGTTTTGTCTTCGGATTACCCTTTATGTGTTACCCCTAACTTTCCTTTTATTCCAGCCAATGGCCGGTAATAGGAGGACTCAGGCTAACAACCGTTGTGAAGATCAGTGTGATGATTGTACTAATGAGATGCCCAATCCAATGGGAGCGGGAATCGCGAACTTTATCACGCTTCTCTCTCAGCTAACTCAAGTTTTTAATAGAAACACGGGTCAAGAGGAACGTTCAACCCCCCCTAAGAAAGAACAAGACGCTACTGAAAGCTTCATGAGACAAAGGCCTCCTAATTTTAGTGGATCATCTGATCCCACGATCGCTGAACAATGGATCAACTCCATTGAAAAGATATTCTCCATACTCCAATGCTCTGAACAAGAGAAGGTTCTCCTGGAGGCTTACCGTATGGAGGGTGAAGCTGATCAATGGTGGACATTGATCGAAAATACGAAGCCTGAGGAGGATATCGAGGCTTTAGAATTGAAGGAATTCCGGAAGATGTTTTTCATTAAATATTTTCCGCGCACCCTCCGTCTTAATATGGAAAGGGACTTCCTTTCCCTCAAGCAGAAGGATGAAGAATCTGTGGGAGCATACGAGGAAAGCTTCACAAGGCTTGCACGATACACTTCTAACTTTGTCGTTACCCCCGAATGCAAGGTTGACCGCTTCTTTGGTGGGCTGAAGCCTAGCTTGCGGAAAGCATTAGCGATCCGTGACTTCGACAACTATGAGGAAATTGTCCGATGTGCCCCCATGGTTGAAATGGATAATGGAGAATCACAAGAGTATCATGGGGACAAGAAGCGTAAGGTGGACTTCAATGCTAGTGGTCCGATGGATAAATCCAATGGCACTAAGAAATTCCAGCACCCCACTTGCCAAAAGTGCGGAAAGAAGCACCCTGGAAATTGCCTTAGGGGGACGAGAAAATGCTTTAGGTGTGCAAGAGAAGGGAACCTAGCTATTAACTATCGGCAAGAAGGACCCGCGGCTGCGACGGAGGAGAGGAACGCTCCGTTCGAACCTCAACTCATTGTTCAATGCTATAAATGCAAAGAATCGGTTCATTTTGCAAATCAGTGCCTTAATCCAAGGGTAATCAGAGGTAAACAACAACCTCCAAGACAGCAAGGAAGAGCTTTTTCCATCACTTCTGTCGAAGTGAACCCCGACAATGAAGTGGTGACAGGTACGCTAGTTAGACATTCAAGAATAGAGAACATACTTTTTGATTCAGGTTCTATGCATTCTTTTATATCTCGAAAGTTTAGTAGAACAATCCCAGCACCACCACAAATCCTGGAAGTAAAGATGTCGGTGAGTATGGAAAATGGGGCAATCATTGCATCCCATGAATATAAGTCCTCCCCTGTTATAATCTAAGGATTGAATTTCCCGGAGAACCTCTTCATACTCCCTTTGGTGGAATTTGATGCAATTCTTGGCATGGATTGGCTTTCCTTATATAGAGCCAACATAAATTGTCGGGAGAGGGAAATCACACTCCATATGGAGAATCGACCCCCGATTATTTACAAGTGTCAGGAGGAAGATGATTCTCCTTTATCTCTATCATGTCAAGCATGAATATTACTGCCTTATGAACACGCATATCTGGCTCAGATGATTGAGTCCAAGGAAGAAACCACCCCTGAAGAAATGCCTATTGTGAGGGAATTCGCTGAAGTGTTTCCCGAGGAACTTCCTGGTCTTCCTCCAAGAAGAGATGTTGAGTTCTCAATTGAACTTATACATGGGGAGCTACCAATATCCAAGAATCCATATAGAATGGTTGTTGTTGAGCTTGAAGACCTGAAGAAACAACTACAGGAGAATCTGGATAAAGGGTTTATACACCCTAGTGCTTCACCATGGGGTGCACCAGTCCTCTTCTTCAAGAAGAAGGATGGGTCAATGCGGATTTGCATCGATTATCGTGAACTTAACAAAATCACAATAAAGAAAAAGTATCATCTCCCCAGAATCGATGACTTGTTTGATCATCTGCGTGGAGCACAATACTTCTCCAAGGTGGACTTGCGGTCAGGATATTATCATGTAAGGGTGAAGAAGGAAGATATCTCCAAAACTGCTTTTTGTACAAGGTACGGGTACTATGAATTTGTAGTAATGCCTTTCAAACTCACCAATGCTCCAGAAATATTCATGGACTTGATGAATAGAGTCTTTAGAGATTACCTAGAAAATTTTGTGGTAGTCTTTATAGATGATATTCTAATATACTCCAAAACCATGGAGGACCATGAGGAGCATTTAAGAACTATACTGGAGAATTTGCGCAAGGAGAAGCTCTATGAAAAGTACATCAAGTGTGAGTTTTGGTTGAAGGAAGTCTCATTCTTGGGCCATATCATCACAAGAAATGGGATATCTGTGGACCCCTCCAAAATAGATGCAATTGAGAGATGGTCGTGGCCCACATCGGTAACTTATATCTGTAGCTTCTTGGGGTTAGCTGGATATTATCGACGATTTGTGAGAAATTTCTCATGATTGTCCAACCCACTTACCAAGATAACTCAAATGGGAGTAATGTTTTCTTGGAGTGATGAATGTGAAGAAATCTTCAAGGAGTTGAAAAAGAGGCTTATCACTGCACCCTTGCTCACTTTACCCACAAGTGGGGAGATTTTTGTGGTATTCAGTGATTCTTCGAAAAAGGTATTAGGATGTGTTCTAATGAAGAATGATAAAGTGATATCCTATTCCTCAAGGCAGTTGAAAATCCATGAGAGAAACTATCAAACGCATGATATGGAGTTGGCGGTGGGGATCTTTTCCTTGAAAATCTGGCGGCATTATCTCTATGGAGAGAAATGTGAGATATATATTGACCACAAGAGTCTTAAATATATATTCACACAGAAAGTGCTTAATATGCACCAGAAAAGATGGATATAGCTTATAAAGGATTATGACTGTTCAATAAATTACCACCCTGGGAAGGCGAACAAGGTGTAGGATGCCCTAAGTAGAAAGGATCCAGTGATTCTATCAATGATGAGAATTGAGAAGGATCCAATCTTCTTAGACTTGATGAATATTGACGTGGGAATAATAAAGAAGTGAACATCATCAATCCTTTCTCAACTGATTGCTCAACCATCTCTTTTGGGAAGGTTAAAGGATGCTCAAAAGGATGATGTGGGAATTCAAGAAAAAGTGGAAGCTATCAAAAAGGGGAAATCCTCGGAGTTTAATGTTAATGAAGAAGGAACTGTGCGGTTTGGGAAAAGACTATGTCTTCCATCAAGTCTGGATCTGAAGAAGGAACTCTTGGATGATGCACATAGTTCAAATTTCTCTATTCACCCAGGGAGCACAAAGATGTATCAAGATCTCCGAGAAAACTTTTTGTGGGATAATATGAAGAAGGAGATAACTGAATATACATCAAAGTGCCTAGTGTGTCAGTAAGTGAAGGAAGAGAGGCAGAAGTCTAAGGGGATGATGCAACCATTGCGCATACCAGAATGGAAATGGGAGAATATCACCATGGACTTTGTCACCAGACTTCCAAGGAAATCCAAAGGCAACAATGCAATTTGGGTTGTTGTGGATCGTATTACAAAGACTGCACACTTCATTGCTATTCGAGAGGATTTCTCTTTGGATCAACTGGTACGGATATATATCAGGGATGTGGTACAGTTGCATGGAGTACCACTATCTATTGTGTCTGACCGAGATCCATGATTCACCTCTACATTTTGGAAGAGTCTTCACCATGCTCTGAATACTGAACTGAACTTCAGTACGGCCTATCATCCTCAAACTGATGGCCAATCCGAGCGGACTATCCAAACACTTGAGGATATGTTGAGAGAGTGCTCAATGGACTTTAAAGGAGGATGGGATCAACATCTTCTTCTAGTTGAGTTCTCTTATAATAATAGTTTCTACTCAAGTATCCAAATGGCACCATACGAATCCTTGTATGGGAAAAGGTGTAGAACACCGGCATGTTGGGATGATGTCGGTGAACGTAAGCTTCTTGGACCAGAAATGGTCGAAGAAATGGTGGAGAAGGTGAAAACCATTCAGCAGCATATCAAGGCAGCCCAAAGTCGACAGAAGAGTTATGCAGATAATCGTCGATGAGACCTTTAGTTTAAAGTTGGAGACATGGTGTTTTTACGCATATCTCCATGGAAGATGGTCATGAGGTTTTGAAAGAAATGGAAGTTAAGTCCAAGGTACATCGGCCCCTTCGAGATTCTTGATCGTGTTGGAGCTGTGGCCTATCGACTAGAACTTCCACCTACTATGGCCAAGGTGCATGATGTCTTTCATGTATCCCTCTTAAGTAAGTAAATACTGGACCCTTCACATGTACTCTCTTCCAAGGTGGTACAATTGGAAGATGATCTTTCTTATGAGGAGCAACCAGTGAAGATTTTAGATCATAGAGAAAAAGTTCTACGAAATAAGACAATGACCCTCGTCAAGGTGTTGTGGAGAAACCACAAGTTTGAAGAAGCAACTTGGGAGTCAGAGGATATGATGAAGCTGAGTTTCCCACATTTGTTTTAGTGTGCGAAAAGGAAAATTTAGAGGGTGAAATTTCTTAAGGGGGGAATATTGTAATGACCCAAAGTTTCATTAATGGAAAATCCCTCTTGATCCAGTTAAATGTTTCTTTATGAAAAATGTTTTTATAAGATGTCAACTTCTTTGGTTTTATGTTATGATTTTTGACCGTTACTTTTATAGTCGTTGAACAGTGATCACATGATTAGTATAAATATAAGGGTTTAACAAACCCAATTTTACTCAGACAAAGGAAGCGATGACCTCATCCAGTAGAATTTCCCCATAAGAAGCCCATTTGTCGGAGCTCAGAAAAGAGGTGGCGTCTTTGGGCTTCGCCCTTGACCAAGACCTAGCTGAGCTTCATTATGTCATGCTTGAACGGGACCATCTATGGGAAAAGTGGAAGTTGATAGAGATTACCACTCGAGCGATGTTATGCGAGCCGCCCCAAGAGTCTGTCACCATCGCACACCTTACCCTTAGGTCTTATACGGCTATTTTAAGGGGTTATGTAACAAATAATTAGTACTATTTTCATGTAAATTAATTTTTTATATAATAATTAATATAATTTCTAGTGAATTTTTATACTTTGTAAATAGATTTTAAAGTACAAATGGTGTTTTTAGTTATTATTAAATTAAGAATTATATTTTATTAAATTTAAGGATTTTTGAATAAAAAAATATTTTAATAAAATATTATTATTAATATTAAATTAATTTTTATTAAATATAAATTATCTTATAATTTTATGAATGCAATTAATATTTTTATTAAGGTTTGAAAGCCATTTCTGTCAAAACCCGTGAATTTTTTATAAATGTCGGTTTTTATTTTAATAATGAAAATTCACATATTTAGAAAATTATTTAGAAAAAATAAATATTATTTTTGGAATCATAATGTCGAAATTATCCAATGATAAATTTTTCATAAATTTCTTGAGACAGTCAAATTTTTGGGTAAAAAATAAATACCGTTTAAATATATAATGTGTTTTATGACATCATAATGACCCAATGGTGATGTAATAAAATACCATAATCCTTATGTTCGACCAATATATGTTTTTTTTTAAAATAATGAGTTTTTGGGTTTTTTTGACTTACTTTTCATAGCATTAATGAACCCCTCAAGACTTATTCAACACTTTGCCTTTTTAAATTAATTTCCATGGGAGTGTGACTCACCTCCACATAAGAAACCCTAATTTTTTAATAAGTTCGGACCTTGGCCTCATAAAATATTTTTTTCCTCTTTTCTTTTCCAGAAACCATGGGGAAATTCCAGGGGATGGTTTTTGGTTTGGATTATTTTAATATAAGGGGTCCCAATCCGAAATAATAAAGATTTCTCCCACCTTTCCTATATAAACCCACCCAAGATCCCACTTCCTCCTCACTCAAAGCCCTTGGAGTTCGTCCAACCTCTGCCATACTCTCTCTAGAATCCTCCCAAGGTTCCCCAAGCTCCCAAGAAGCCTCTCACAAGACTCTCTCTATCCTTTGGAAGCACACTTCCAAGTAAGGGTTTTATCTTCCTTTCTCACTCTTGTCAATTTTCGTTAAGTTGTATTGCTCTTTTAATTTCAATTATGAATGTTGGGGTATGGTTTCTCCCCTCCCCCATACTACCCTATTATTGTTTGAATGATGGGAGACCCCTTTCTCTCTCATTAAATGCCTCCCATGTACATCCGTTACTATACCGAAATTCCGAAAGGAACTTCTCTCTCTTATTTTACATTCAAGCAATACTTTTGTATCATGAATATAAATTCCATTTAAACTGTTGGGACATGTATATATATGACCTCCTTACTGTCCATTACATTTAAATATGATGAGTAACCCCTTTATCTCTCATCTACCTTTTTTATGAATTTTTATGTCACGCCGTTACGCTGCCGAAATCACACCGATTTTCTAAGCCAATGTCTTTGTGTAGTGAATACCATGCCCATTCCTCCATCAAGGGTATTCACCTTTATGCACATTTAAATTTTGATTTTAAAGTTTCATGTATGAATTCCACATTCCTTTATCGTGGAATAAATGATTATGTTTTATGAATCCATGTTTTATGTTCTATGTGGAACACTTATGCATGAAATGAAATGTTTAAGAAGGGTGCACCCTGATAGCGCTCCAATGCATTGGGTAAGTATAGTATCATGATACGTCATGTGGAATGAGTGTTTAATCATGATAATTCATGTTCAATGAGGGTTTACTCTTGCTTCAAGTGCAATGAGGGTTTACTCATGCTCTATGTGCAATGAGCCTCGTCTCATGCTAATTCAATGTTAAGTGTTGTTGCCACATTTCCATGTTATGATTATCATGCTTTATCATGCCTTTAGGTTCATGTTTCTCTTATGCTCTATTGATATGCCTATTGCCTAACATGTATTTTACTCCTCATGTTATTCCATATGTACTCCCTTACTAGGCTTTATAGCTCACCCTTTTCATATGCATGTCCTCAGGTTATCCCATGCAATGCTAAGTACGAAGGAATGTAGTTGTCATGTAAAAGAAGTTTTCAATAAAGATGTTGTATTTTCATGTTTTATGTTTTTATGTAATGATCCTAAGCCCCAAAGACACTAAACATTTCAATCTTCTTTGTTGTATCAAGTGATGTTTTATGGAATAAAGCATGATTAAGTTGTAATAAAAAGCAGGGTTGTCATAACTACTATCCTGATCAATTAGTCCTGAGATATTACATCTCAATTCATAAGTGAAAAATTCGATCTTCACCATTCAACCAATATCATACAAAAAATGATGCACCCTATAACACCCCAAACATTTTATGGTATGATTCAATTAAATACATTCTATTCATCATTGTGTTCCTTTGAAACAACCCTATGTTATTTATGAGATAGTCAAAACCTATCCATTAAATATAAATTTTCCACTTTTATGTTATGAATTTCGAAAAATGGTCATCTAGAGTTGTGATCAGTAAGTCATTTGGAGCCTGATAAAAAAAACTTGAATTTTTGTGAATAGTAACAAACCCTTATGAATAGTAATATGAATAGTAACATGACCCTTATTAATAGTAAATAATATTATTATTTTGTTAAGGATTTAAGATAATGAGATCAAAATTAGTTATTCAATGAGAAATAAAACTAATTGCACCTTTAAGATTTTTATTTTTTGAATTAACTTTGAATGTATTTAAAAATTAAATTATTATATTTAGAAAATTATATCCAAAATATGGAGTTTTTTTTGAAATCAACTCTTCAAAAAAAATTATGGTAAATTTTTGGGATTTTTCTAAAATACATGAATTTTTCATGAATATTAAAAATACAGTTTTGAGTTTTTTGTAGTTTAATGACATCATAATGATGTAATAATTAAATATAAAAGTGTGGTAGACTTTTGTATAGTAACATATGACATGAGGTGTCCCATTTCGCTTAAACCATGAGCAAATACCATGGACAATACAATGGTTTGAAAAAAACCACTAATGAAGTGTCCCTTTGAAATTATTAAACAATTACCTCTCTTTTTCTATAAATACCCACTCATCCATTCATTTCCTTTCATTACAAATAGCTCATCCTCGTTGATCTAGTTGTTTAACCTCCCTAGGAGTCCTTACAAGGTCTCCCTAGGCCCCCAAGGTTCCATCCTTCAGGATCTAGGAGTTATTCTACAAGGTAAGGGAATCCTTCATTATATTCTTTAAGTCGACACTTCATTTATGTTAGCTATTTGAAATTACTTTCTCATATTTTGGAGTTTGATTTTATTTTTTATTCTTATTTTCCTTTTTATTTCAATATTATGAGATACAATTCTGTTCTAATCATTTGATTTTATGAAATATTAAGCAACGTTGTTAGGATGCTGAATTTTCATAAGGGATCTCTCAACTTTTCTTTTATTTTCAAGTTCATCTCTTTTATTTTTCTCTCCTCACCTCCTTTGTCCAAATGACCATGATAAACTCCAATATCATTTATATATTGGAATTATATCATGTGAATTGAAGAACTATCATCAATATCATTTCTCTCACCCTTTTATTTTTATAAACAAAATCAACATCAATTAGGTTCCAATTTATAACCTTTTTGCACGACGGAGATTTGTTCTTCACTTTATTCAACATTACTGGACATGAGACCATTTTTATGGTTTAAAAAAATAATAATAGAAGTATTTCATCACATTAATGTTCTGGAATATTTAATCACTCATAATACGGAATAATAACACAAAACGAGTTCATTGTATACAAAACTCCCAAGCTAAATCCAACTGTTTCTAAAAAAACATTTAACTAATGATTCATCCTCATGTATATAACATATAATCATTATAAAATAATTTATATCTCTGTAATTACACTAATAATAGATATTAAAAATTGGTATATTTATGCACATTTCACAATGAACTTCCATTCATGAGAGCAAGTAAACGAATCATGAAAACCAAGGAAGAAAATGCTTCCAAAACAATAAAAATGATCCACTTAAACCCATTAAAAGGGCCACGAATGAACATAGTAAGGTTATAAAAAATAAATTAAATGAATATCAGTTTATGTAATTATTAATTAATGAATATAAATTTGATTATTCAGGTCATTAAAACAAATGAATAACACACTCGAGCAAAAGGTATGGGGTTTCTCATCTCACTTTCATTTCTGTGAGATTTTCATTGTTCGCCACTTATTTCTTGTTTGTGGTATATGTGTACTAAAATTTGATATATAATAAAATTATTCTCTTTATATATAAATTATTCAATGATTCACTTGATGTTCATTAATTTATTGTCATATGATTTGACCAATTACATTGTCGTAAGGGACTTTGTCTCAACAACCTTTTCATTGTGACTAACTTTGTATTGTTCACCTAATAATCCTTATGTGGTGTACCTACTGCCCATTTGAGATCACATTTCATTTGAAATTATATTTATATTAAATATCAGTAATATCATATCATGGATATGGTATTAATCTAAACTGTATTCCATTTTACATACTGTGTTTATTTAGAAATTTATTTTAATTATTGAAATATTGATAAATTTGTATACTCTAATCTTTAAGGATATTGAAAAGTCATATTTCTCTTGTATTTAATAAATTTATAAAGAATGATTTGGTAATTCAGTGGTTGGTGGGGCCTGCTACAACCCCTCAATGCATTTGTAGGTCTCCTGATACAAAACAGTTGGCGACAATCCCTTTGTGTTTGTTTCCAAAAATTCGACGGGTTTCTACCCACAGAACTAAACCGTTTTTATGGTATTATGGTTTCATGTGCCAGATACATGACGTCCAGTTAATAATAATTCTCTATATACATTATCAGTTATTATTATTATCCATGGGGTTCTCACTATGACAAAATCTACGGATGTCGTTTCATTTTTTGTATATTAATGGCATTATTTACTCATTTATTCACTATGCCATAATGATTATGTTAGATTGATTGTGAATCACTTATTATTGTACTCATGATTCCTCTATTTGTAAGCCTTAATGAGAATTTGAGCTCACCCCTTTCATTTTCTACCTTCAACAGGTGATGAAGAGAAAATATTTTATTGAGTTCTTGGGGATATAATTTTTAGTTTTTGTTATATATTGTATTTTGTAAACTTTTAAAATGTAATTTGAGTAACATCTAGGAATATAGTTTCTTAAAGACTACTAAAATGATCGTTCCTTCTGGTTTTTCAATTATTCAATCTATGCCAATATCACAAGTAATGCATCGGATCATTTCTAGAGGGGTTGGGGTGTTACAGTTTGTATCAGGGGAAGTTTAGTAGGAAACATGGAAACTAGATTTATAAAATGTGGATTAGGGAGGAGTCCATAAAATATTTTTGAGGAAAAACATACATGAACATCCTGGTATTTTGGTAAGGAATATATTATGTAGATCTTTTATGTAATATGTCCCTGTCTGGATATGAGAAAGTAGAGGCGGCTCTGGCACATATGTATCTAGGGGTAAAACTTGAAAAAACCGCATTGAACTAGACTCAAATGGGAACTGGTGCACGACAATGGGCCTTTCATCACTCCTAGTTATGACACTCATGGAGAATATGCTTAAGATAATTCATATTTTCTTTTCAAGATATTTTTAAGGAGTTTATTGTAAATTTGTCCTCATAGGGACCATGTTTATAAGATTGTCTATGCATATAATTTCAATCTATGTTGAGTTATTTTCTATTTGAGATTCATAAAAAATACTAGTGTATCACATTATTTAGAAATGGAATCGAATGGAATAAGGGGAATAAATACTTGTGGGAAAGGTAAGGATCTCCCTACTAAGCAAGACAACACAGTCAATGTTGGAGAAGATCAAATCATGACCATATGGGGACAAATTACTCAAGTTGTAACAAATAACCATTCCACATTTGTGTTGGATTGTTTCTTGTGGTAGAAGCCCCCATCTTTCAGCGGGACTACTAATCAAATGGTAGCTATGAAATGGATCATGTCCCATTAAAAGATATTCATGGAGTTAAGATGCAGTAAGAATGAAAAGGTAGTGCTGGCGGTATATTGTCTCAAGGGTGACGTTGATCAATGGTGGCCCCTAATTCAAAATACCACGGAAGAAGAATAAATATAAGATATGGAATGGAAGAATTTTAAGGAAATATTCTTCGAAAAAAATTTCCCTCATGAGCAATGAATTGAAATGAATAGGAAGTTCCTTGGATTAAAACTAAGGGAAGTAGTTTGTTTTTCAGAGTATGAGGATACATTCACAAGGCTGGAAAGGTATGATGTGGATTATGTATGTGATTCGACTGAAAATATTATTCATTTCTTTGATGGTCTTAAGCCTAGTCTTTGAAGGGCACATGATTCTCAATCATTTTCAATATATGATGAAATTGTTAGAAGTGCCATCAATACAGAGAAGGAATTTTCTACAACAAATATTTTCAAAGGTAACCAAGATAGTAAGTGGTACTTTGATAACAAAGGAAAATGAGAAGCACCAAATAAGATCAAGGGAACGAATAGTTTCCCATTATGCGAGAATTGTGGAAAGAATCATCTCGAGAAATGCTTGTAAGGCCTAGGAGTCTTCCATAACTGCGAGAAAAGGTTCCTCGATATAGTGAATTCAAGGGGAAGAAACAATTCAATGATATTCAATGCTACAATTGAAGGAAGATAGGACACTATGAAAATGAGATTAATAAGAGTCAAGTAAACATGACTTAGAAAAATCCAAGAGAGAAAGGGAGAGCCTATGTGATTAAAACTATGGAGGTTGATGTTTTGAGTGACGTGGTGGTAGGTACATTAATTGTTTCCTAAAACTTAGCCAACACTTTTTATGATTCTGGATCCTCACATTCATTTATATCCTCTCAGTTTTCTGTGAAAATTAGATATGTCCAATTTAATTTAATAATGGAGTTGTCTATCAAAACTCTAATGGGATGTATCATTGCAACAAAGGAGTGTTGACTAGTCCCCCTCCAAACACCAAAACGTGCTTTAGTTGCAAACCTTATCATCATACCCATGACTGAATTTGATATAATTCTCAGTATAGATTGGCTGTCAAATTATGATGCGAGGATTTATTGCAAGAAAAAGGAAGTTACAGTTTTTGAAAATGGTGTAAAATCTCTTATCTATAGAGTGGATACTTCACGATATGATTCTTATCTAGACCCACCCTCAATAGCTCTATTGAATGCAATTCTTGGAAAGGAAGATAACCCAATATCTATGGGTGAAGAAAGAAATATTCAAATTGGTGATGGCATATAGTGAAAGAATACATTGATGTGTTTCCTGAGGATTTACATTGACACCCTTTAGAGTAGTAAATTAAGATCTCCATTTACTAAATTCATAGTGCAAGACCTATATGAAAGATCCCATATAGAATGGCCATTGTGGAGTTAGTGAAGCAGATGAAACAACTTGAAGAGTTGAGTAAAAAGGTTTTAATCGACCTAGTGTTTCTCCATGGGGAGCCCCAGTCTTTTTTGTAAAGAAGAAAGATGGATTCATGAGGCTATGCATTGATTATAAAGAAATCAATGCTATTATAATAATGAATAACTATCCTATACCCCAGATTGATGATTTATTTCAACAACTTCAGGAATCTCAAATTTTTTAAAAGATTTACCTTCAATCTGGATATCAGCAGTTGCGTGTGAGGAAGGAATATATTCCTAAGACAGCATTTCAGACTAGGTATAGGAGTTAAAAGTTTACAGTGATGCCTTATGGACTGACAAATGCTCCCTTTATTTTCATTAATTTAATGAATAGAGTTTTCAAGGAATATCAAGATAATTTTGTTGTGGTATTCATCGATTATATCCTCGTATGCTCAAAAATCTATGAAGACCATGAGAATCAATTGCGAGTTATTCTGAAAACACTTAGAAGAAATGAATTATATGGGACATTTAGCAACTGAAAATTATGGATTCAACTAGATTCTTTTCTTGGCCATATTGTCTCTAAGGATGGAATCCTAGTTGATCCTCTGGAGAAAAATGCAATCCATTATTGGTCTATTCCAACAAACATAACTAAGTTATGCAGTTTTATTGGCTTATTAGGTTATTATCGATGTTTCATTCAGAATTTTTTCCGACTGGCTAATATGCTAACCAAGATCATGTGTACAAGAGTTAATTTTGTGTGTACAAAAGTATGTATAGAATGATTCGATGAATTGAATAGAATATTGGTAAATGCTCCAATTTTGACTCTTCTATATAGAATTGATGGATTTGTAATATACAGTGATGCATCAAAGAATTGACTAGGTTATGTCCTTATGAAAAATAATAAAGATATTTCTTATGCATCAAGACAGATGAAGACTCATGAGAAAAATTATCCAACTCATTATTTGGAGTTTGCAACTATAATCATTGCTCTGAAAATATTCAGTCATTATCTCTACAGAGAGAGATGTGAGATTTATACGGATCACAAGAGTTTGAAAAATATTTTCACAAAAAAATCAACATGATGAAAGAAGATGGCTCGAGTAACTCAAATATTTTGATAGTTCAATACACTACCACCTAGGAATGGCGAATATGGTGGAAGATGCATTATGCAGGAAAGATCATGGCCTTCTGACTCAAATGAGGATTGAAAGAGATCCTATGTTCATGGATCTATTGAATAAGGATATGGTAATTGATAATGAAGGAGAAACATAACTACTCTTTAAAATGTTTGCTAAACCATCTTTACTAGAGAATATTATAATTTCTCAATATGATTTAGAGAATATGCACAAGAAAATTAATGTAGTTATGTGTGGGAGATTGGATGACATCATGTATGAAGAAGGTGTTCTGATGTTTCGGAAGTGGTTTCACATTCCATCAGTACCTAAGCTAAAAAGGTAAATATTAGATGATTCTCATAGCTCAAATTTATCTATACACCATGGTAGCACCAAGATGTATAGAGATATGAAGGAATATTTTATGTGGTATAATATTAAGAGAGAAATTGCTTACTACGTGTCAGGGTGTCTAGTTTGACAAAAAGTGTAGTCTGAGAGAAAACATCCCGAAGGAGTGATGCAACCTCTACCTATTCCTATGTGTAAGTGGGATAACATTTTGATGTATTTTTCACTGGACTACCAAGGACACTTGGAACGAATGATTCAATATGGTTAATTTTTTATTTTCTCATTAAATAAAACATTTCCTTCCAATAATAGAGGATTTACCACTTGAGAGCCTGGAAAGACTTTATATTAATGAAGTTGTGAGACTTCATTGTGCACCTCTATCAATTTTATCTGATTGAGATCCCGGGTTTACTTCAAAATTATGGAAATGTCTCCAGAAGGCTATGAATACTGAGATTCATATGAGTACCGCATGTCACCCCCAAACTGACGGACAATCTAAAAGGACTATTGAAACTCTAGAAGATATGCCGAGGTCATGTTATCTTTACTTCCAAGGTATGTGGGATCAATAAACGCCTTTGGTGGAATTTTCATACAAAAATAGTTTCAATTCTAGTATTCAAATGGATCCATATGAATAATTATATGTATAGAGATGTCGAACTCCATCTTGTTGGGATGTGGTTGGTGAGAGGAAACTTATATGCCCAGAACATATTGATGAGTCGACGCCAAAGGTAATGGAAATACAATCCCATATTAAAGCATTCCAAAGTAGGCAGAAGAGTTATACTTACAACCGAAGAATGGAAATGGATTTTCAAGTGGAATATCATGTATTTTTGAAAGTATCTCCATGGAAGGGAGTGTTAAGGTGTGGTAAGAAGGGGGGAATTGAGCCCCAGGTACTTCAGACCATGAAATTTTGGGAACAATTGGATTTGAAGCTTACCATTTAGCGATGCCTCCAAATCCATCCAATGTTCATGATGTGTTTCACCTATCATTGTTAAAGAAGTATATGCCAGACCCAACTCATGTACTCACATATGAAGAAATATTGCTGGAACCTGATTTGTTATACTATGGAATGCCTATCAAGTTTCTTAACACAAGGGAGCATGTATTGAGAAATCAAACAACTCGTCTAGTAAAGGTTCTTTAGAGAAACTAGAATATGGAGGAAGCTACATGGGAACCTGAGGATTTCATGAAGAAGAACCACCCACATATTTTATGTGGGCATTATACATAAAATTTTGAGGAAGAAATTTCGGAAGGAGGGAATAATATAACACCCCAAACATTTTATGGCATGATTCTATTAAATACATACAATTCATAACTATGTCCCTTAAAAACAATGCTAGGTTATTTAGGTTATAGTCCAACCCTAGCCAGTAAATATAAATTTTCCACTTTTACGTATTGAATTTTGAAAAATGGTCATCTAGAGCTGTGATCAGTAAGACATTAGGAGTCTTATAGAACAATCTTTATTTTTGGTGAATAGAAACATACCCTTATGAATAGTAATAGGAATAGTAACATGACCCTTATGAATTATAAATATTATTATTATTTTATTAATGCAATAATATAATGAGATCTTAAGTAGTTTTTCAATGAGATATAAAACTAATTGCACCTTTAAGATTGTTATTTTCTGAAATAACAATGACATTATTTAAAAATTAAATAAATATTAATTGAAAAATTATTTTCAAAAAATGGAATTAATTTTTGAAATCTACACGATGAAAATGGTTAGGGTAAATTTTTGGGATTTTTCTAAAATACATGAATTTTTCATAAATATTAAAAAACATTTTTGAGTTTCGGTAGATTAATGACATCATAATGATGTAATAATTAAATATAAAAGTATGGTATACTTGTGTGTTGTAACTTATGAAATGAGGTGTCTCAATTGTCTTAAACCATGGGCAAATACCATGGCCAAGCCCATGATTTGGAAAAAAACCACTAATGAGGTGTCCCTTTGAAATTATTAAAAAAATACCACTTTTTTCTATAAATAACCACTCATCCATTCGATTTCATTCATTCCAACTCCCTTATCCTCTAATATTTGGTGGTTTTAACTCTCTCGGAGTCCTCCCAAGGTTTCCCTATTCCCCCAAGGTCCCATCCTTTAAGATCTATGAATTATTCTACAGGGTAAGTGAATCCTTCATTCACTTCTTTAAGTCGAAACTTCTTTTATGTTAGTTATTTGAAATTCATTTCTCATTTGTGGTAATGGACTTTGTCTGATAAATATTTTCATTGTGATTACCTTTGTATTGTGTACCTAATAATCCTTATGTAGTGTACCTACTACCCATTTGAGATCAATTTTCATTTGAAATTATATTTATATTAAATATCCATAATCTCATACCATTGATATGTTAGTTATGTAAATTGTATACCATTTGACATATGGTGTTTATTTTGAAAGTTATATTAATTATGGAAATATTGATAAATCCCTATACGCTACTCTGTACGGATATTGAAATGTAAGATTTCTCATCTATTGAATCAGTGTATTATTAATTCTTTGGACATGAAATGGTAGGTGGGGACAGTTATATCCCCTAGATGCATCGGTAGGTCAGATGAGAAAAAACAGTTGGCAACAAACCCTTTGAGTTTGTTTCCAAAAATCAGACGGGTTTCTACCCACAAAACTAAACCGTTTTAATGGTATTATGGTTTCATGTGCCAGATACATGAAGCCTAGTAAATAATAATTCTTTTTATTCATTTTCAGTTATTATTATTATACATGAGGTTTTCACTATGACAAAATATATGTATGCAGCTTCATTTTTAGTTTATTAATGGCATTAGTTATTCATTTATTCACTATGCCATATTGATTATGTCAGATTGATTGTGAATAATTTATTATTGTACTCATTCTTCCACTATTTGTAACACTTACTGAGTGTTTGATGTAGAGACCTGAAGCTTAACGTACATGGACATTACATTACATTTGCGGAATACTTAGTACATAACAAAAAACACACACACAAGGATCGTAATAGTTTAGTGTCTTTGGAAACTCGGAATATAATCTTCTAATCATGGTGAAAGATCTTCAAAATCTCCCATAAAGATCTTCCTTTTTTTTTTACCTAAAACCTTTCTTTATATCCTGGGGAAACGAAAACATAAAAGGGTGAGCTCAAATGCTCAGTAAGGGTAAACAAAAGAAATATCAATCACATCATATACATAAGCACATAACTTTTGGAAATCTTAACCTGCAAAAGAGATCGTAATTTCATAACATGGGGTAAATCATGGCAGTGAAATGTAATCACAATAATCATAACCTAAAACATGAAACTTTGTGGAATTCACACATAATCATAGATAATCATTTCTTGTTAGTCAAGACTCATTTCCAAGACTATCTTAGTGGACAAAGTCCCTTTCTGAATCGAGTAACCCTCGTTTCAGTCCTGTTTCACTGAACCAGTATAACCTACCGTTCCAGCCCTGTCTATCTCATGAGATATAAAATATTTACCCAATGCATTGGAGGGAGATATAGGTCCCACCCATCTCATAATGATACCATTCTTATGTGTGCCACATAATCATAAATCATACATCATCGCATAACACATGTAACAAAAATGGGATTCTTGAAACATCATGACATCATAAAACAAATCATATAAGGTAAATGACTTCATAAAAATAATTCCCTCACAACATAATAAAATCAATGTAATAATAGGGATAAAAACAGAACCCTATATTATCTTAGATGGAAAATAATTTTGATAAAACATTTGAACTCCATTCTTGAGGAAAATATCCTTTCTACTTCAAAAACACTTTTCTTTTCATGACATGTCATACAATTATAAACTAAAAGAAGCTGATTAAAAATAAAATTGAAAACTTATAAAGTAAGCTTCTTGGAAATAATGTTTTAAAAATCCATTTATGCCGTATAAGTTAAAAAAAACATTTTTCTCGTACTTTTGTCGGAAAAGTCAAAAAGTACCTCGTACGAAAAACGAAAAAATATTCCTTTCATATCCTTTATTAAAAACTCATCAAAGGGTAAAATTGGATTTAAACAATTTTAGGTGGATGGAAATAATATTACATATTGAGGAAACATGGATGTGGATAATAAAATACACCCCAGTAAATTTCAAAGTATAAACAATCTCGGATAAAAATGAGATTGTGATATTTCCCTTACCTTAGGTACGATTTTCTTTGTGCGTGTCCGAAGCTCCTGTATAATGGTTTAAATAATGTTATTGACTTATTCCAGAATCATAAATATTGATATCATATCATATATGGTCATATTCTTAGCTTCTTGTTAGTAATATTTCATTGTTACTTGTTACTCGGGTCTTTATTGCCTTTTGTTCTTATGGGTGTTTTGCCGAATAAATTCTTATTCTTCTTTTAAGGTTATAGATACCTTATATCCAGAATGGTATTAGTGTAACATATATCATATTTATTCATTCAATTCATTTATATAATTACTATGTAATGATGATCATGTAGAACGAGTCGCATCACATCGTGGAGACGGTATTCCGTACGTACGCACGAGTGATGATATCGTTCCTATGATCGTGGAATTGTATTGGAGTACATATATATTATGTCAGTATCAATATTACTTTATAATAATCATAAATAGTTACTCATTACACCATTATACCCATCCTTGTAAGGTGGTGGTGGAAAATAGATTACACCACGGCGTGGAGACGGTATTCTGTACGTACGCACGCGTGGTGATTTCATTTTTTCGTAGGATGGATAGAAGGTGAATTAGGGTTGTTTCATATTTATAATAACATATCAGTATGTATGTAATACTGATGTTATTACTTTATCATGAAACAACTAAAGAAGAAGAAGTTTAAGAAGAAAGAAATTGAAAAGATCGGTAACGGATATTACCTCTTCTTTGGAACGATTCTTTGAATCCTCCACTTAGGCAACTAATATTGGTCTTTGAAGAAGACCAGGACCTCTAGGATTATTCTAGGGAAGTGGAGAGGAGAAAATTTCAGGGGTCGGCCGAGCTTGAGTGCTCAATTTTGTGTGAGGAGGAGGGGGAGGAGGTGCCCATTTATAAGGGAGGAGAGGGGCACCTTTGGAATTCTTAAAAATATTAATTTATAATAAATCTAACCCCACATACAAACCTCCAAAAAATGACTCATATTCGAATATTAGATAATATAAGGTTGTAATATCATCAACCAATATAATTTAGACATGTTAGGAATTTATTTTAAACATTATCAACATGATTTATCCTTATTTAATCAATTTAATTTTATTTGTGGTAATAACATTCTAATTTTTAAATTATAACAAATAATTACATATTTGTTGTGAATTGTCCATAATTGGATTCTTAATAACATTTTAGATCATATAAATTTAAATTTATAATTTTGAAATATTTTGTGATTTTTAATCAATTTTATAATATGTTTTTTTTATAAAATAACAATAGTGTCAATTTTGACACTATTCATTTATTTGAATTTAAATAAAATAAATACAGAAGATATGTTCGAACTAAAAGTTTTAAAAGATTCATAAAATATCATATGTATCTTAAAAATTATTGGAGAACATTAAATAGTTCATATAATATTTATTTTATTATTTTTGAAACCATTTATTTGGTTTATCTCGTAATAAAATAAATACTACAACATTTTTGTATAATTATTTAATATACTTATTTGTTGCATAAAAATTAAAAAAAATCCTATGATGAAAATAAATCTATTACCTTTCACAATAATACTTTTACTCGAATTTATCATCTTAAAATCACAATATTTAAATTGTTATATTTATTAAATTATGAAGGTGACAACTTTGGCATCATTTAAAATAAAATAATATAATTGTCATAATCACTTTTATAAGGCTCCAAATGGTCAAATATTAGACCATTGGATGATTATGGTTTAAATTTACATGTCCAATAAGTTTTGGTTAGGTATTTTTGCATTTTATGGTCACTATTAGTTTAATAAGAACAATATTCTTGATTTTTCACTAGATAAACAATTTCTGCATCACTATTGTGTCATAATTAATGATAATTATTTAATCCCTAAAAATTATAAATAAATTTATATGATGTAGATAATTTCATTATATTTCTGTACACTATTCATGTTCAATGTTTCATGAAGTTTATCACTAAATTAAAATTAATATACTTATAAGATTTAAAAGAGTGACATGTTGTCACTTTCTTTGGTTTTAATAATAATTAAGTTATTTTCATGGACAAATGTCCATTAAATGATTCTAATCCGACCCTTAGGTGATATGGGTCTACTTTTAGTCATCCAATAAAATTTTGACATTTGTTAGGGTAATTTTAAAATATTATATTTACCCTTAATTACCCGATTTACCTTTAACTATGGTAAATAAAATTTACCGTAGTTACTATTCATAATTCCCAAAAATAGAAAGCAGCTTATTAACATAATTTGTACCCACTGATTCCAAATATGGAATCCATTTTTCCAAATTCAATACACAAAAGATGCAGAAATTAAATTAAAATTAATCTCGTTGTCGAAAGAAAACGGGTTTTTCTTTAAAACATTGCAAAAGATTGAATTGATTTAACCTACGAATTCAAGGTAAAATCAATGCTAATGACATACATTATATTAAATGGTAAAAATATATTCTATTTATACTTTAAAACCATTCAATATTATAATTTAACCACATAAGATATTACGATGAAAAAAGTTGTTTTTAATTAAAATATAGCGTGTTTTTACTATTCATTAAAATATGAAAGTTATCGGAAAAATATCAAAACTTTATCTAATGTAAATTTTTATATCCTGATTCAAAAGAAGAATATTATTTTGTCAAATTGAACATATAAACATTGCAAAAACTATATTTAAAGTGGGTGCGCCATCAAAAGGTGGTAAAACTGCATTTTTTGAAAAATACTTATTTTACCCGAAAAAATTATTTTGTTCTTATACCATGTTCTAGAAATGTGTAAGATGAATAATAATGTTATAAAATTAAAAATTTAGTTAATACTATTCATAATGGCTAGTTCATGACAATATTATAATAATATAACATTGTTTATTAAAACCCGATATTGCGTACAACACATGCTATCGAGGAAGGTCGCGATTGCGTGTAATGCAAGCCAAGTCAGGGTTGCGTGTTGTGAAAGAATCCTTCGTTGTTTCGTATAACAGAATCCAACCATATTTCATTTATAAATTTAATATATATATATATATATACTCAATGTTGCGTAGAATAACTATTATCAAAATTGTGTGTAACACGGTCCAAGAATAGTGTTGTGTACACTGCAAGCTAATACGGTGTTGCGTATAGCACAGGGTAATCTTGGTGTAGAATACAACATAAGACATTAATGAAATTAAAATAATATTTTTCATAAAATCTCGGGGTGTTACATTCTACCCACCTTAAAATGAATTTCGCCCTCGAAATTCGTCGGGGTTATAAATGGTTTACTATTTGAAAGTTTCTTTGATAGAAACCCACATCGTAAAAAGGAATACCAAAACTTATCTTTAAAAACAAAAGTATGAAACGTAACAGTTACCCAAATAAACTAATCACTGGGTTTCCACATAGGTGAAAATATGGATATGGAAGAGAAATCTGACCATCATGTTCTGATGGAGAGTGGTAGAGAACATGGCTATGGAAAATCTAGCAATCACAAAGCCATAAATTTGTGATGATCTAGGGTACCATCTGATTCATCGGGTATAAGGGCACTAGGACAACTTTTTTGGTTTTCAAGATCATTTCCCTAAAGTTGAAAATTTGAATTAGAATAAATACTTACTTTATTTTGGTATAATCTCACTGTTGTTCGTGCCTTTAACAATTTCCACTTCATCTCTTAAATAAATGAAGATGAATTTGTTATTCGTGAAGTGTTAGAAGATCATGTGATAGAATGACGGGTCATTCCATCTGTCTCAAACAAAAGGTTAGCAAAAATTATATACATAAGTCGATCTATAGTGAGATTAATCATATATTGTTCCTAAAATGGACTTATACTTCATATATCATAATGCTTAATATAATAAAACTAGTTTCTACTAAACAGGGACTTCCTGTAGGCCAGTGGTAGGCGATAAAGGCCAGTCGCACTTCGGTTGTGGGTTCGATTCCTACAGCCTTGTCCGACGCGATGGGTTGTCGCCCGTCCTGCAGGTTGTCCTTTTTCTAAAACTACATTACTATAACATCCCATCAATAATATCGAATAAAAAAACTTCTATCCTTAAACAATACTCACTTATGTCCAACATAATCCATTTCAATCTTTAGGCTTATCCATAATACTGCAGTCCACTCTCATAACATAGTGAAAACGATTACCAGAGATTTAACACGATCGTCGATCCCCATATATCATAAGATATGTTTTGTTGGTCACATTCCAAACATTCAAAGTCCTTAATCATGTATTCTCTTGAATACCATAGTGAAAATATGAATGCAGTTTAAAGTTAACACTTTCCACATACAAAAATCCTCAAAATTCTATATACTCAAACCATGATATCACTTACTCCTTATATCAATCATGAGCTCATGAATACTATTAAACATTTCATTTTCTCGCATATCATCTTATTTCCAAAAAATATCTCAATCACTTTGAATACCACATCAATAAATATTTCAATACTCAATGATACAACATTATTTTGGAATCCCATTACATAAACACTTAATCATTCCACCACATCTTTGTCATATTCAACATCGCCAATAGTGATCGCATGTGACTTCCCTTTATCCTTTGACATAAGTGGTTGCTCATGTCGATCATCACTAACCCTTGGATTAGGGCATTTATTAGCATAATGCCCCATTTCCTTGCACTTGAAGCATTGAAGTGTTGGTGGTGCGTTCTCTGCGGTGTTTGCTTTATTCACATCATTAGAAACCCATTTTCCATTACTTCGACACTCAGCTTCTCGATGACCTTATTTTCCACACTTAAAACATTTTCTAGTCCCTTTAAGACAATCTCCACCATGTTTCTTTCCACACTTTGTGCATAAGGAAACATTCATCTTCTTTTCACCATTATTCTGAGATTTCTCATTGAACTCCATCTTTCGTTTCTTGTCAAAACCATGAGATGGATATGTAACACCAACTTCCATTTCTACCTTGATAGCACAACGCACAATTTCTTCATAGCTACTGAAGTCTCTTATAGCTAATGCCATTCGAAGACTTGGTTTTAAGCCACTGAAAAATCGATCAACTTTACTTTCAGGTTGGATGATAATGCCAGATGCATACCTTGCAAGTCTTGTAAAATTCACTTCGTATATACCAACAGATTCATCATCCTTTTTCTTTAGTTCAAGAAACTCCTTCTCCATCTTTGTTCGAAGAATACGGGGGAAGTACTTACTGAAAAATAAGTTCTTGAACTCATCCCATTCCATGGACTCAATTTCATCCCTTTGCCTCGTATTCTTAATAAGATTCCACCATTGATCAGCATCACCTTCCAAACGATACACTGCTAAGATGACTTTGTCATGTTCAAAACATTGAAGAACTGAAAATATCTTTTCAGTGGTACTGATCCATTGTTCAGCAACAAGTGGATCAGAAGACCCAATGAAAGAAGGTGGACGTTGCCTCATGAAGGACTCAATAGAATATTGTTCCCTTCTATGCTCATTTGGAAGTCCAGAATGATTCATAGCTTGTGTAAGTATAGAAATAAGATTTTGCACTCCATCTCCCATAACATTTGTTTTTTCGGGAGGACAATCATTGCATTGTCCATTGCATTGATCAACACGGTTCCTTCGGGTTCCAGCCATCATCTAAAACCCAAAAAGAATAGTGTGAGAGGCAAAAATCATGCTAGGGAAAACAACATAATAAAGGGGGAGTACCTTCAATATCTAACATCTTAGGTTTAATTCTATGATCGTTAGCGTAATTCTAGTACTATAACCTATACGTAAACTTAACCTTAGGGACATCCCTAGACATACCATAGAAATATCTCTAGGGATCTCACTAATGTTCTCGCATCCTAGTTTCCAAAGGTTGACTAAACCTTTCCTCTGATACCAATTGTAGAGACCCGAAGCTTAACATACATGGACATTACATTACATTTGCGGAATACTTAGTACATAACAAAAAACACACACACAAGGATCGTAATAGTTTAGTGTCTTTGGAAACTCGGAATATAATCTTCTAATCGTGGTGAAAGATCTTCAAAATATCTCATAAAATCTTCCTTTTTTTTACCTAAAACCTTTCTTTATATCCTGGGGAAAAGAAAACATAAAAGGGTGAGCTTAAATGCTCAGTAAGGGTAAACAAAAGAATTATCAATCACATCATATACATAAGCACATAACTTTTGGAAATCTTAACCTGCAAAAGAGATCATAATTTTATAACATGGGGTAAATCATGGCAGTGAAATGTAATCACAATAATCATAACCTAAAACATGAAACTTTGTGTCATTCACACATAATCATAGAGAATCATTTCTTGTTAGTCAAGACTCATTGCCAAGACTATCTTAGTGGACAAAGTCCCTTTCTGAATCGAGTAACCCTCGTTTCAGTCCTGTTTCACTGAACCAGTATAACCTACCGTTCCAGCCCTATCTATCTCATGAGATATAAAATCTTTACCCAATGCATTGAAGGGAGATATAGGTCCCACCCATCTCATAATGATACCATTCTTATGTGTGCCACATAATCATAAATCACACATCATCGCATAATACATGTAACAAAAATGGGATTCTTGAAACATCATGACATCATAAAACAAATCATATAAGGTAAATGACTTCATAAAAATAATTCCCTCACAACATAATAAAATCAATGTAATAATAGGGATAAAAACATAACCCTATATTATCTTAGATGGAAAATAATTTTGATAAAACATTTGAACTCCATTATTAAGGAAAATATCCTTTCTACTTCAAAAACACTTTTCTTTTCTTGACATGTCATACAATTATAAACTAAAAGAAGTTGATTAAAAATAAACTTGAAAACTTATAAAGTAAGATTCTTGGAAATAATGTTTTAAAAATCCATTTATGCCGTATAAGTTAAAAAAACATTTTTCTCGTACTTTTGTCGGAAAAGTCAAAAAGTACCTCGTACGAAAAACGAAAAAATATTCCTTTCATATCCTTTACTAAAAACTCATCGAAGGGTAAAATTGGATTTAAACAATTTTAGGTGGATGGAAATAATATTACATATTGAGGAAACATGGATGTGGATAAGAAAATACACCCCAGTAAATTTCAAAGTATAAACAATCTCAGATAAAAATGAGATTGTGATATTTCCCTTACCTTAGGTACGATTTTCTTTGTACGTGTCCAAAGCTCCTGTATAATGGTTTAAATAATGTTATTGACTTATTTCAGAATCATAAATATTGATATGATATCATATATGGTCATATTCTTAGCTTCTTTTTAGTAATATTTCATTGTTACTTGTTACTCCGTTCTTTATTGCCTTTTGTTCTTATGGGTGTTTTTCCGAATAAATTATTCTTCTTCTTTTAAGGTTATAGATACCTTATATCCAGAATGGTATTAGTGTAACATATATCATATTTATTCATTCAATTAATTTATATAATTACTATGTAATGATGATCATGTAGAACGAGTCGCATCACATCGTGGAGACGGTATTCCGTACGTACGCACGAGTGATGATATCGTTCCTATGATCATGGAATTGTATTGGAGTACATATATATTATTTCAGTATCAATATTAATTTATAATAATCATAAATATTTACTCATTACACCATTATACCCATCCTTGTAAGGTGGTGGTGGAAAATAGATTACACCACGGCGTGGAGACGGTATTCCGTACGTACGCACGCGCGGTGATTTCATTTTTCTGTAGGATGGATAGAAGGTGAATTAGGGTTGTTTCATATTTATAATAACATATCAGTATGTATGTAATACTGATGTTATTACTTTATCATGAAACAACTAAAGAAGAAGAAGTTGAAGAAGAAAGAAATTGAAAAGATCGGTAACAGATATTACCTCTTCTTTGGAACGCTTCTTTGAATCCTCCACTTAGGCAACTAATATTGGTCTTTGAAGAAGACCAGGACCTCTAGGATTATTCTATGTAAGTGGAGAGGAGAAAATGTCAGGGGTTGGCCGAGCTTGAGTGCTCAATTTGGTGTGAGGAGGAGGGGGAGGAGGTTCCCTTTTATAAGGGAGGAGAGGGGCACCTTTGGAATTCTTAAAAATATTAATTTATAATAAATCTAACCCCACATAAAAACCTCCAAAAAATGACTCATATTCGAATATTAGATAAGATAAGGTTGTAATATCATCAACCAATAGAATTTAGACATGTTAGGAATTTATTTTAAACATTATCAACATGATTTATCCTTATTTAATCAATTTAATTTTATTTGTGGTAATAACATTCTAATTTTTAAATTATAACAAATAATTACATATTTGTTGTGAATTGTCCATAATTGGATTCTTAATAACATTTTAGATCATATAAATTTATAATTTATAATTTTGAAATATTTTGTGATTTTTAATCAATTTTATAATATGTTTTTTTTATAAAATAACAATAGTGTCAATTTTGACACTTTTCATTTATTTGAATTTAAATAAAATAAATACAGAAGATATGTTCGAACTAAAAGTTTTAATAGATTCATAAAATTTCATATGTATCTTAAAAATTATTGGAGCATATTAAATAGTTCATATAATATTTATTTTATTGTTTTTGAAACCATTTATTTGGTTTATCTCTTAATAAAATAAATACTACAATATTTTTGTATAATTATTTAATATACTTATTTGTTGCATAAAAATTAAAAAAAATCCTATGATAAAAATAAATCTATTACCCTTCACAGTAATACTTTTACTCTAATTTATCATCTTAAAATCACAATATTTAAATTGTTATATTTATTAAATTATGAAGGTGACAACTTTGGCATCATTTAAAATAAAATAATATAATTGTCATAATCACTTTTATAAGGCTCCAAATGGTCAAATATTAGACCATTGGATGCTTATGGTTTAAATTTACATGTCCAATAAGTTTTGGTTTTGTATTTGTGCATTTTATTGTCACTATTAGTTTAATAAAAACAATATTCTTGATTTTTCACTAGATAAACAATTTCTGCATCACTATTGTGTCATAATTAATGATAATTATTTAATCCCTAAAAATTATAAATAAATTTATATGATGTAGATAATTTCATTATATTTCTGTAGACTATTCATGTTCGAAGTTTCATGAAGTTTATCACTAAATTAAAATTAATATACTTATAAGATTTAAGAGAGTGACATGTTGTCACTTTCTTTGGTTTTAATAATAATTAAGTTATTTTCATGGAAAAATGTCCATTAAATGATTCTAATCAGACCCTTAGGTGATATGGGTCGACTTTTAGTCATCCAATAGGATTTTGACATTTGTTAGGGTAATTTTAAAATATTATATTTACCCTTAATTACCCGATTTACCTTTAACTATGGTAAATAAAATTTACCGTAGTTACTATTCATAATTCCCAAAAATAGAAAGTAGCTTATTAACATAATTTGGACCCACTGATTCCAAATATGGAATCCATTTTTCCAAATTCAATACACAAAAGATGCATACATTAAATTAAAATTAATCCCGTTGTCGAAAGAAAACGGGTTTTTCTTTAAAACATTGCAAAAGATTGAATTGATTTAACCTATGAATTCAAGGTAAAATCAATGCTAATGACATACATTATATTAAATGGTAAAAATATATTCTATTTATACTTTAAAACCATTCAATATTATAATTTAACCACATAAGATATTATGATGAAAAAAGTTGTTTTTAATTAAAATATAGCGTGTTTTTACTATTCATTAAAATATGAAAGTTATCGGAAAAATATCAAAACTTTATCTAATGTAAATTTTTATATCCTGATTCAAAAGAAGAATATTATTTTGTCAAATTGAACATATAAACATGTCAAAAACTATGTTTAAAGTGGGTGCGCCATCAAAAGGCGGTAAAACTGCATTTTTTGAAAAATACTTATTTTACCCGAAAAAATTATTTTGTTCTTATACCATGTTCTAGAAATGTGTAAGATGAATAATAATGTTATAAAATTCAAAATTTTGTTAATACTATTCATAATGGCTAGTTCATGACAATATTATAATAATATAACATTGTTTATTAAAACCCGGTATTGCGTACAACACAGGCTATCAAGGAAGGTCGCGATTGCGTGTAATGCAAGCCAAGTCAGGGTTGCGTGTTGTGAAAGAATCCATCGTTGTTTCGTATAACAGAATCCAACCATATTTCATTTATACATTTAATATATATATATATATATATATATATACTCAATGTTGCGTAGAATAACTATTATCAAAATTGTGTGTAACATGGTCCAAGAATAGTGTTGTGTACACTGCAAGGTAATACGGTGTTGCGTATAGCACAGGGTAATCTTGGTGTAGAATAAAACATAAGACATTAATAAAATTACAATAATATTTTTCATAAAATCTCGGGGTGTTACATTTGAGCCCACCCCTTTTATTGTCTACCTTCAACAGGTGATGAAGAGAAGATCTTTTATTGAGTTCCGGGGATGCAATTTTTAGTTTTTGTTAAGTATTTAATTTTTTAAACATTGACAATGTAATATGAGTAACATCTAAGTATCTAGTTTCTTCAAGACTACTAAACATATCATTCCTTTGGATTTTTCATTCCTTCTAACCATTCAAATATCACAAGTAATGCACCGGCTTCCATCTAGAGGGGTTGGGGTGTTACACACCCTACACAAGCTACCTCCATATGAATTCAATATCATTGATTTTGACTAGCATCAAGGTACACAAAAAAAGGGCACAAACTAATATGGATCTCAATTCAAGAGACCAATACACATGTCTTTTTGTATGAATGACTAATAACACCCAAAACAAGTGATGGTCCTGTTGGAGGTTCTATCCTCCATATTTCATGTACCAAAGATCACCAACTATGAACTTCATTTGGTGAAGACTCAATGCTTATGAGCTCCTAGAACCTGATAGTCATACATCAACTATGTCCAATCTGGATGATATATCTTGAACATAGGACATATATTTACCCTTAATGTTATAATATCATAAGGTTATCATTATATCCTAGGATTTGTTATAATATTTTGATAAAACAATTAATCTTTGGAAATTACCATTTGAATAGTGGATGTATAAATATCTACACTAATATGGATACTGTGCATCATGAATATCACACAGTATACATAAAATGGTAATAAAATAGTATATTATTATTGGGTATGGGGAAATCACTATTACAATACTATGGTAGACAGTATATCACCATATAAGATGTTAAATCAGATTCTCAATATAGGGATATTTAGAAGCATGGAATGAAGGAGGAGGTATATGGGGTTAAAAATGAACCCCAGCTTTATAAATTAGGGGTTAGCCTAAAAATATTGTTGGTCTGCGAAGGATAGGGGTCAATTTAGGAATTTTTGGAGCTATGATTATGGAAAGGTAGACCAAATTGAGAGATAATGCCTTTTGATCAAATCAATGGGTATTTTGGACCATGAAAATGTGGTATTTGATGGTTTTACAGTTTCAATGTCCTGTTGATGTTTGTTTAGTATCCCTTAGATTATATTTTGGCATATATCATGGTTTTCATTCTTCTGAAATAGTTAATTTTTCTTATATGTGATTTATAGGTGCCCCTATATGAATGATAGGGATGGATTTGGATGGGTTTCAATGATGGTTTATATTTATGTCGATAGCCTTATCCTATTAGATTGTTGTGATTTCGTTTTATTTGTTTTCTACTTCCATATGATTTACATTTTTTTAATTATTATTTTTAGTTTCAAAATAATTTATTTAACTATCAAGGAAGTTTATTCTATCTATTTCTGTTGAGTTTTAGGTGTTCATGTGTTCTTGGTAGTTTTTGTGATTTTAGTTCAGGTGAAAAAATGGGTAATGGTTGTAATCTCAATTTTAATTATTTTCCAAAATTTTTTTATTTATTTAGATCAATATTTAGTAATAAATAATATTATGTTATAGGATATAGGTTGACATGTGTCTTTTTGGAACATGATAAGTGATAATCATACTAGGAAGATTATGTTTGGGCATAGGTTTTTCTATTAGTGAAAATTACCTGAACCTAGTGATATGTTTTCATACTATATTCCTACAAGTACATCATCTATTTTAGCGTACATTTTATTTCAAAGGTGGATATTTTATAAAATTTGAATGTTTTCTGTTACAAATAACTTGGTTTCATTTTATTAAATCCGTGATTTGCCCTCTATATTTAATGCTTCTAGTTATGTTCCATGAAATGTTGATTTAAATGTTATAAATATTTTATTATTCATTGAGAATTAATATGACGTAATTTATGCATTTCCATGTAGTCTTTTTCCTATGGGTTATACTGGTTAATATATGGGAAATGGGTATTTGGGAAAAAAATAAAAATTGATTGATACATTTGTCTTTGAGGATAGATCTATGAACTCTTATTTAGTCTATTATGTGGTTATGGTGTGGCAAATTTTTCTTTCACACTATGTTTCTTCATTGTATAGACTTAACAAAATATGCATGATCTGAGGGTAATACTTACTATTATTATTGTGTGGCCTCATGATTTTTTCCTTTATTATGATAGGTCTTCTTTATTTTTTTGTAATCTCAATTTACAATACATGTCTCGTGTTATTTTGATATGCTTTATAAGAATCCTGCTAAATTATTAGTTCAATAATGCATTATTACCACTCCAGTGAGACTCCATTTTCATTTCAGATCAAATGGATTCCAAGATAAGAGAGATAAAGAGAGAGGGAGAGAGGGAGATAGGGTGAAAGAGATATAGAGAGATCAATAAAAGGTGGTTGATCAAAATATCTCTTTGATAACATATACCACATTAGTTCAACCAAAGAATTGTTCTTATTGATACGTCAAGTTATTTGATATCAGAGAAGATCCAAAATCGGGATAAAAGGTGTTATATCCTGACCATGATGATCTTACTTTTTTATTACTATTTCAGGGTTTCTAGTGTTTTCCCAAGTTTGTAAGAATCATCTTATTGATTTCTGGTCCTATGATATTTTCATTTTTATCATTCAATCCACTATGGCTGACTGTGTGAGTTAATCCATTTTAGGAATGGATTTTACAATTCTCAAGACTATTTTCATCATTGTCTCTTATAGGTAAAATTATTCTATGCCCAAATATATTCCATTATCCTATATTCTTTTTTTCTTTCATACTTGAATCTTTTTGTAATCCTACTAGTTTATTTTATTTACATAATAAAAGTGATTTTGGTGGGTTTCTTGTCATGAACATGGGCCTAACATGGTCCAAATCATTTAAATATATATTTTATTTATCACTATTCATTTTATTTATTTGTTTATGCTTATATTTACATTTATTTATTTTTATTTGTTCAGTTTCCACTTACCCCTAAAGAACATCATTACTCTTATTCTTATTTCTCTTTTATTAGTTGCTGACTTTGTCTTTGTGGTCTTTCCCCCACAACAACATCTATAATTTGTTCCTTAATTAACCAATGATTTGGGGATTTTAAAATGCAATCATTAATTAAGATGATGATGGTGGAGAGTGATTAGGGTGACGATGCATAGAGGTAATGGTTTCTGTAATAGATATATTTTGTATTGACAAGAATCTTCGTGGGATAGAGGTGATCATTTTAGTATTCTTATTTTTTAATTCATTCTATGTTACCAAAATCAATTCAGTTTTTTTGTATCTCGCATCATTCTCTCATATAACATACATTTGTCTTTCAATAAATTCACACTTCATTATTATATGTAGTTTAGTTATTGGATGAGTGTGTTTTGATTCAACCATATATCCTTACTCACTTGAATTGGTGTAGTACTAATCACATATTCTTGTATACTTTCAATTGTGTGATGGATTCATGTGATTTATGTTTTATGTAGTAGTGGGTTTTATTTTGTTGTAGATATACTGGTCATTCTTTAGAGAATAGTTTTGGGAGGGATTTTCTAGTTGATGGTTCATGGAACTTCACTTCGAAACATGATCTGGTGGTTTTGGTTTATTCCACTTTTAGTTTCCTTTTTTGGGGTTGTCTCCATATTTCTTTCTTATGTATTATGGTATTTAATTTATTATTTTTAATATTGAAATTCCATGTTTTTAATTCTTTTATTTATATTGTTCTTTTTCATGAATTCAATTTTCTATTTATTAGAATTATTTCTTTTAATCTATTAGTCCAATGTCATTGATCTATTTTCTCCCTTTCTCAATATCAACCATCTGTCTTGGACCTTTGAGTATATCATTGTCCATTTTATTGGGAGTGGACCCATGGATCCTTTAGATTTGTTATTTAGTTTGGAGATATTGTGGATGTAAAGGGATTTATAACTGATGACTTCTCTGAATCTTTCTAATTATATCACTCAACTCCCTCCTTTTTTTTCTCTCATTCTCATCTGGAGAAACCATTGCTCACTAACGCCTTCCAATAGCTTCATCGAAGATCCATGTATCGCTTTTCTTCTTCATCAGCTTCATCTCATGGATGGTTTTTGGTGGATTTTAAGTCCCTTCCATAGAAGAAGTTGAGTGGTATTGTCAGTGACTTAACTAGAATATTTACAGAATAATGAGTCCTTATATACATTAATCTCACACATTATCTCTCCACCATCAAGAGATCGGGACCACTGGTGTGTTATCCACTATCGATTTGTATGTTTTTTTCTTCTTAATTTTTTGTATTTATACAGTTTATTTATACAATTCTTTATTCTCCATTATTTCGGTATTTTAACATGCACAATTTTATTTTCCTTATTCTTAATAAAATGTGTGTGTGAGTGTGTGGTGTCCTTGCGGCTCACATAGGTTCCAGTGGGACTTCAGAATATAAATCATGTGTTCTTTACTTCATTATTTTTTTATTTTATCTTTAATTATTAATGTTACATTATATTTGACTTCTTCTTCATATCCCAATTTAAATCGTTAGCATTTATGTGTTATGTATTTTGTTTAGTGCATCCTTACCCCCCACAAAGTTGTATCCAAGCCAAAATATTTATCCTTTCTTTTCAAACTTATTTCTTGTTTCAATAATTGTTTATATTTAATTTATTCATTGTGATATCATTATAAATTACTTTTTTGTCTACTTTATTCAACAAGATCCATTATCTCATCAATAATTCATCTACATTTTGAATCTATTTGTATATACATAGTTTACCCTTGAGATTGGTAAATTTTTGGATGCATGTGCTTAATGGTGTCTTCATGAACTCAGAATCTACTCTTTTTGCAAAAATGTAAACAATTGTGTTTTAAACCAAGAAATTATATGGTCATAATGATTTTATTCATTTGTAAATTTAGATAATATCTCTGCTCATTCACTAAGGCTTAATTTCTTCCCTTTGAGGTACTAAGAAACAGTTTGTTTCCATAAATTAATCTGAACAATCCATCACTAAATAACAGGATGTTACCCTTGATTTTTTTCATTAAATTAAATAGGTATCTACTTCTTTCATTAAGAGATAACATGATTACGTATGTTTCCTTTGAATCTACTACTTCTGTTATTTAGATTAAACAAAAAAAATCCATGAAAGCTTATTTAGTTGTTAGGATTTATAGAAAACACCAAAAGATCAATTTTAATACGAAAACATGATGTTCAATAATGTCCCATTTAGATGAATTTAATAAATTTATGTTATATTTAGAAAAACTAAATGCAATAGTATAATATAAATATTAGAGATGAACCTTATCAGCTCTTTTGATAATGCATAAAACACCTTTGTAGAAATCGTAATTTATTTTCATGACCAACCCCAGAAGAGGTTATGTCTTCCTATCAATCCAAATAATTTCACTCTAATCCTAGAATAAAGTGTGAGGTAGAGATCTTGTTCTATAGGTGTATAACATAGTCTAAAGGAAAAAAAAGAAGCCTGGTAGAAGTTAGAAGAATAAAGAACCCAAAATTATGTCTAATTCTTGGGAGAGAAAAATTATTTTTCCCTTACGATAAACTCGGACACACTAAGGCTGAATGTAGGAAATATAAAAAAGAACTAGTACCTAAATATCCCACTGACATGTCCCTTTTATTCAATTATGACTATGAAATATCTAGGGTGTTAAATGTGTCTAGCCACTCTCTTAATAAATATTTCATCCTTGACTCGAGCTGTCCCATTCACAAGTGTACGCTAAGAGAGTCATTCAATGATTTGTAGATATAATAGAAGGAGCTTCCCTCTTAGGGAATAATATTATGTGCAAGGTATAGGGATGATTTATATTTTAATATGACTATATGACTATTCAATCATAACATTTCATGATGTTATGTGGGCTCCCAACCTTTATAGAGACTTAATTTCCATTGGGATTCTAGACCAAAAGTGGTTCGATTTTAGGCTTGAAACTGGTTGTCTAAAAATATGAAAATGATCTAGAACTATAATAAATTTAATCTCATTAATGGGATATATGTTTTAAATTGAAAAACTTATTACATGAAATTAGTCATTTTGTAAACCACTACTACCAATAATACCCTTTTATAGAATAGATGATTAGGGCATGTATGCTCCAAGGGTCTAGTAGATCTCAACATGGAAGGAATGTTTAGTAAAATTACACCTTCAAACATTACATTTTATAAATATTGTGTGATGGGAATGGTTATGAGTATCACCTTTAAAATGATCAGTTTTAAAGATACTATAAGACATCCACTATTACATATACATGCCAGCTAGGATGACCTAACATGGGGGAGGTTATTATTTTATCACATTAATAGATGAAATATCTCTAAAAGTATGGATTTATGTTCAACAAAAAAAATATTATGTTTACTAAACCATTAAAACCGGAAAAATTATAACCAAAAATCAGATAGGTAGAAAAATCAAAACCACGAGATCGAATAATATCCTAGAATACCTATCCACTAAGTTTATTCCATAATTTTGAATATGAGGGTATTAAAATACATATAATTGTGAGGGAACCCCCCTAATGATCTTGTAGATCAAATGAATAAAACTATTTTAGAAAGGGACTGAAGCATTTTTGAATTCTTGAGTATGTCTATATCCTTTTGGGAAGAGGCTTCCAGTAAAAATATTTACCTAATAAATAGATTCCCATCATTCAATCAATATAAAACCATAGAATAATTTTATAATGGTAATCCACCCTCTTATAGTTACTCAATAGTGTTCTAATACATTGTTAATGCACATATTAAAACTAAGAATATTGAACCTAGATCCATTAATTGTGTCTTTGTAGGGTATCTCGAGGGTGAAATAGTTACAAACTTTGGTTTGAAAATCATAGCTACCAAAAATGCATAAAAGTAGGTATGCAATGTTCCATGATTATTTTTCTCCCAAATCAAATACTACCACATCTGGCATCAGTTTTCCATCCCTTTAAAATGTTTAAAAAACCAAGAAACCTTCCCTTTATGAGGTTTTTTTCCTCCCACTCCACATTTTACATAGCCTATTTCACAAGGTGATTCAACTTCATATTCTAGTTCATATTATGAAATATAATCTGCAGACAATAACAGGGACTATCAATATACCTTATTTAGAGGAGACAGATACACCTCCTAGTTGGTTCAGCCAATATGATATGGATTCTAATGCCTTTAATGTTTCTTACGATCTAGAATAGGATGATAGTCAAACCTATAGTAAATCAAGGGGTGTAATTTCGGCCTGTCCTGGCCCTGATAGGGACGGGCCAGGCCGGGCCTGCCATGCAAAAAGTCGGGCCACTGACTACTATTAGGGAATGGCTGGGCCAGCCCGAACAACCCCATGAAGTGGCCCAAGCCTGGCCTCGGGCCAGCCCAAACCATCGAGTCGCGCAGAACATTTTCCGGCTGGGCCGAGTTTTTTCATGTCGGGCCATGGTGGGCTTTTATTATTTTCAAAAAAACTATTTGTTTTAAAACTATTTTTAAACGTTTTTATTTAATCATTTTTTATCATTTATTTAAAAAGTATCTTTAAATTTATTTTTAAAAGCATGTTTTTTGTAAAAAGGATTATTTTATTTTTTATTAAACTTTTACAGTGGGTAGATATGTTTTTCTGTCTTAATAGATTTATATATTGTGAATATATATATATATATATATATATATATATATATATATATATATTATTTTAAATTTTTTTAAAAAAATAATGAGGGGTGTGCAGCTGTAGTGGGTGAGTTTAATGCCTTATTATATAAAATTTTTTTATAAAATTTATTTAAAACATTTATTTACATTCAATTTTTTTAATTATTTATAATATTTTAAGCATTTGTTAATATTTTTTATTTAAATATTCTTTACATTTATTTTCGAATGAATTATTTAAAACATTTTTTAATTTTTTTTAGACTCATACTTTTTAAATGTATTATTTAAAAAAATTGTAACTTTATTTTCATATTTTAATGTAAAAGTATTTTTTATGTGTTTCGTAAACAAATAATGTAAATGTTTGTTTAAAAAACATTTTTTATTATTTTTTTTAAACCTTTATTTAATCTGTTTTTTATGATTAGTTAAAAAAAGTTTTTATATTTATTTCTAGATGTTTAATTTATATTCTTTTTTGAATGCATATTTTTTGGATGTATTTTTTAAAACATATAAATAATTTTATATAAAAATATTTTACAGTGGTTGGATATTTTATTTTTTTAAAATATATTTATATATGTTTGTGAATTTATTTATATTATGTAAAAATTGGAAAAAAATTAATGAGTTATTGAGGGGTGTGCAATAGTGGGTGGGGGGTGTAAGCTGTTTTTATTTAAATGTTTTTTATCATTTATTTTAAAAAAATTATATTTATTTTTTTATCTTATTTATAAAAAACTTATTAAGCATTTGTTTAATTTAAAAAAAAATCAAACGATTTTTAATTTTTTTGTAGGATAGGCCCAACCTGGCCCAGTCTTGACCAAAATTACACCCTTAGGGTGTGTGAAGCAGTGGGTGGGTTAATTTCTTTCTAAATATATTTATATATGTATATATAATATATATAATATATGCACGTTTTATCATATTTAAAATAAATAATGAGGTTGGGGTGTGCGATAATCATTGAGTGAGTAGTTATTTTTTTGATAATATATAATAAGTTATTTTGTATATATATATATAATATGAGAAAATTGTAAAAAATAATTAGTAGTTGGGGGGTGAACCACAGTGGGCGGGTTAATATTTTATTCTAAATAGATTTATATATAATATATGCATGTTGAAATATATTTAAAAATATTTAATGAGGTTGGGGGATGTTCATGAATATTATTTGGTGAGTGTGTTATTTTTTTGTTAATATAAAAAAACTAAGTATACATATGATATTAAATCATTAACAAACACACACATGATCTGATACATGTGGCTCAATATTCTTAAAAGAAAGGACCAGGCTCTAGTGAGAATCAAATTCTTTCAGGCAATGATAGAGCTGGAGACGACATGAAAGATTAAGGTCCTCTTCATGCCTGTGGTGGTGAGTTCACATCTTTGGAATTTGTTTAATACTATGTCGAGTGTGGAATACAATGGAAACATACATCCCCCTATTCACCACAGCTGATTATGGTGGTTGAACAACATAATTCAAAAGTTGTTTCCATCGCTCGAAGCTTGTTGAAGGAAAAGGGTCTTCCCATGATTATCTGAGGTGAGGCGGTCTCCAATGCCCTCTTCATCTTCAATCAAGATCCAATGGATTTCATCAGGGATGTGTTCAAAACCAACTCATACCTTTTCTATGATGTCATCATGCGTATGCATGTCACACGTGATGTCATCTTCATTGAGTCGGAGAAGTGGGAATAGTGTTCTCATAAAGAACAAGGTATGTTTAGTAGTGATGATCCATTCATTATCATGTACACTAAGGAATGTATACTAGGGACAATAGAGACCGTAAAATATGTTGGAGTGTATAGATCATCACCCATACACACTAGAGTGTGCTATATAGACGCTGCAACACCAGACGTGGTCATGGGGATGCACACATCATCAACAATAGTGGATTTCTCCTCGCTTCCATCCAATATGGTGGGAGCACTGGAAATCAATCATGATGATGTTTCACTTCGGTTCGACACCATCATCAACATCATCAAGGCCACAATGCCGCATGGGGTTTTACAATTTGATCTCATCCCTAGTGAGCCACATTTCACTATGGCTGAATATCCATATCCCTTTGATGGGACAAGAAGAACACCTATGTTGGTGCATGGTGATACTTTAGGAGATGAATTCGATTGTGGAAAATGAAAGAGAGCTCATTGAACACCCCGTTTTCCATCATCTAATTGGTCTCATGTATGAATACATGATTATGTTTGATGAGAAAGTTGTTATAGAAAAGAAAAGGTAGAGTCTTATAGAAAAGAGAAACAACCAGTAGAAGGGGATAGAATTCGAGGAGCTATCATCCCCTATTGGATGAATGAAATAATGGTGGATCCTCATCTAAATGGTGTAATAAGAAGGGTCATAGGTCCATCACATGGATTTAAGATTGGTATTTCAAAATGGGGACCTCCAAGTACAGGTACACTTCATGAAACAACATGGGTTAATGATTAAAAACCATGAGACCAAGGTGTTGTGCCTCTAGAAAGCACTCCATGTCCTCCACCAAAAACATGGGTCTAGAATGAAAAAATCAATTCCATCCTTATGAGGTTAGGTTTTAATAGGATTATCTCTGAGAAAGGTGTGTACACTCATGGTAATGGCATATCTCAACTGGTCATTGGTTTGTACCTAGACTACATAATCACCACCGACACTGATGTCACTAACATCATCATGTGCAAGACAAAGAGAAATAACATATTTCAGATGATTTAATTTCTATTTCTCTAGAAAGTACATGGGAATCAAAGTGAACCGAGCAAAATATAGAATTTCCTTATATAAATCCACCTATGAGACTAAGCTGCGAGAGAAGATTGGCATAGAAGTGTACAAAATTTGATAATTGTCGATTTATGTCCGGTGGAAACTAAAAAATTCTATCGCTTACCCGTTAGTGAGTTCCTGTTTATACCATAGCATCATCATCAGCCTCATGTACCTAGTATATACATAAGAAGATATTAGTTACATATTAGGTTACAGAATCTGGTTCATGGATGAACCCCACAATGATAAATTGGCAACAATGAAGAACCTATTGCACTCCATCATCGAGATAGGAAACTATGGTTTCTTCTATGAAAGGAAGGTAAATAGTTATTCGATCAAGTTAGAATTTAGTTATAGTGACATGGATGGTGATGTTGATGACCATAAGGGAACCACTAGTGTGTTTTTATCAATTAGAGAGAATCCTGTCATTAGGAGATCACAAATGAAAATTTTGGGTTTGTTGTCTTCATGTGAAGCGGAGTATATTACCACAATGAACACAACATGCCTTACCATCTAGTTGGATTGACTATCATGACTATTTCACTACTTTGACTTTAGTGTTCTTGTGATCAAAGTATAAAATAATACCGTCATTACCTTACGTAATAACTCTGTCTTCTATGACCAAGTCAAGAACAATGACACATGATACCATTTTATTCAAGAGTGAATTGATGAAGAAAAAATAATTCTCAAGCACACTCGTACAGAGGAGAATCTTGAGGAAATTCTTGCAAAGTCACATGGGTGTGATAATTTTCAGGAGCTGCATCTGAGGATTTCTCTCATTGAGATCTGGTGAACACAAAAATATAGGTGGTGTTTTTTGATTAATTCCAAAAATGGAGATTAATACCATTTTTATTTTCCATCACCCTCATTATTCTCCATAATTTGTGGCTAAATGCCGTTGGACATAATTAAGGGTCCCTCATGGTTTTAATTTCATTTTATATGTTCCAAACATTTTTTGTGTGTATATAAATCAATGAAAACCCCTCAATAAAAGAATATCACTTGGTGGTGAAAAAACAACTCTCATGTTTTAACTATTTTCCAAGGTCATCCCATGACATTCACAAGTGTTTAATTGGTGTTTATTGGTCAGGCATTTCCAAAGGGAATTTGGGGTTTCTTAGAACTAGTGATTCTTATGGATAAATAGAGTTGATTTTTAGTGAAGAAAAACAACTCATAGATTTTATCACTATTGATATTATAATTATTTTATGTTGGAGGAGTTCGATCCATTTGATACATGAGAGTGATGATGATAGTAATCATGCTGATCATCTATTCAAAATACCACCGTCATATTCATTGTTTATTCCTTCTATGTATAATCATGTTCTTTTTTAGTTATGTGTTCTATATTATTTTGTTCTTCCCCATGGGATTTTGGCATGATCCCATCTAGTTTGGAAGGTGATGTTACCATCAGAGAGATCAATTTAAATATTGATTACTTGTGTGAGAAGGTTCTCATTCTTGGATAGTTTCTTTAATATGCTTCCTCATTGTTTGGGTTTGAAACTATGAAATTTTATTTTCATGTTGTGAATTTATTCACAAATCCGGCCGAAGCATGTTGATTCTCTCATGTTATTTACTAATATCCGTTATTGTCTGTGTATTTTTTTTATTCCCCGGTAATATCTTCTAAATTTCATTTTTTTAGGTATCATTGTTAAATTCAAATATCATATGACATTACCTAGAGGATTAATCAAGATTATATGGTTCACCTCGTCAAAAATTATTATTAAAGAAAGACATTGAGTTTAATAATTTTATTCTCAAAGCATGAAAATGATTTGTTTCATGGAGAGATTGGTTTCAATAATAGAGAATCAAAATGTGTTCATTTATTGTCATAAAGGAAATTTTAGATGATTATTATGGTGATAAGAAACTAATCAAAACTTGGTCCCTAATGTATAGATCAATACATTATATGTTGATTTTGAACTTATTATTCTTCAAAATGATCTCTTGTTATTGTTATTATGCCCAAGAGATGAGGTCATTCATAATGTATCTCATTAGTCTTCTCCTTATATTTTTGAATTATATCTTTACATTTTTACATGACTAAATTTATTCTTTGAAATTTGTATTAGAAAATGAAACGTTATAATTTTAATAGGGTTCTTAATAGTTATTTCAGGGATCCTTGAGATGAATATAATAATGTTTTGGATGGATTTTTCCAATATAAAGAACATGAGAACATAAATTTGTAATCATTTTTTATGATGTTTTAAAAAAAATAGGAATTTTGGCCATGTTTTTGTAGAAGGTGGCTAATTTCAAAACCTATTAGAAAAACATGGCTAATTTAGTGACATTTTATTTGTTGAATCTAAAAATGTTAATTATTTTAAAATGAGGCCACTTTCCCAAATCAGTGTAAATATATATTAAAGTATATATATTAATATAAATAAACACATACACACACACACAAATATATATAGACTGAAAGACACACATAAATATATTAATATATATACACATATATTTATATATATAAACACAAATATGTTACATTTAGTCACATTTTTAAGAAAACAATTCTATTTTAGTGAAATTTTTACTTGTATTTTAAAACATTGGTAACTATATATATATATATAAGTCAATTATATTAATTTACTTGTATATGAAAAAAATTATTTATCATAATAATTATCCACATGTATATATATAAACATATATTTCTATACAAATAAATTAACATATATTTAAAAATCCTAATATATATGACATATATCTATATATATAAATACATACACATATATACACACAGGTATATTTACACACACACACATATATACACACACACACATACAGACACACACACACACACACATATATATATATAAATATTGACATATTATTTATTAATTAACTTGGTTTGCAACCCATCCCATATTTGAAAACTGATGTGAGCGAGGGATCACCCAATCCTAATGGGTGATTCAGTTACATAATATATTGTACTATTAGTAAATAATATAGAGATATGTATATATATATATATTAATATATATTTTTTAATATAGAAAATTATATATATATATATAATATGTTAATCTTTAGTAATAATAAAATGTAATAAAATATGTATAAATATAGCAATATACATTTTTAGAACCAAAATTCGTTTAGATGTGCTGGAATGGTTGATTGTTGTGGAGACCAAACTTCCTCTCTTCAAATCATTGGATGTGTGTATAGGATGCCAATTTCAGGTTGTGGGACCCTGTGTTGTCAAAGGCATGTGGAATAAAAAGGCACAAAGTTCTCTTGGGGATAGGGTGTGAGGTCTAATTAAGGCATATGCGCACATAATTAATTATATAAAATTTTCAAAAATATTTTAAATTTTCAAAAAAATAATTTCAATATAAATTTAAAATTAAAATATATACATAGTTTGTTATGTGATATTTTTTGTTAATATACTAAAAGTGTTAATTTAGTAGAATTACTATTCTCGTGTTTGGCTCCATTCACCGATTTTGACCCATGTCCGTGTCCCTTCCCCGATCTTCGCCCCACAGCGTAACTAACCTTATTTCGAGAGGTGACATCCCTTTATTCCCAAATTTCAAGGTTCTTACCTTCCCCGATCCCCTTCCACAATCTCAACCAATCTCCCTCACACACCCCCAATCTACATCCTCAATCTCAGCTAATCTCCCTCCTCACCCACCCACTCACCCCTGATCTCATAACCGTCTATACACCCCGATATTGGCCGCCACCCACTATATTATCGCTCATCCTAATCTCCACCGCCACCCCTATCCACTTTCAACCCTGATTTCATTGGGCATGGGTGTGCCACTTTTATCTCCCTTGTCTTGGCATAGAAGGCATGTGCCTTTGGTGCTCCTCAGTGAGGCTGAACTGCCTCACCACTATTGAGACACAACAGGTGTGCCTCACCTCGCCTCTCCCCAAGGTGGGGTGAGGTAAGCGCCATTAACAACAATGGTGGGACCCTGGTGTGACGTCATGCAAAGGATTAGGGAAGATTTCAGGAAGAACTACTATGTATAACACTAGAAATATCTTTTATCAATTCTAATAAAATAATTGTAAATATAAGAACCATTAATAGGGGGTCTCTTTTATCATCCCTAAATGTTCATATTTTTTATTTTTAAAAATAAAATTGATATTACTTTCTATATAGATATCGTTGAAATATTTATAAAGATATTTTATATGTAAATATGTTTACATATTTATTTATAGAATTACAGTAGAGAATCATGCATTTTGATTTTCCTTAATTTATGCCAAATGCAATTCCCAGGACAGAGAGGCTTTATGGAGTTTGTTAGAAGGTGTTAATCCTAAAGAAGCCCTTGGATTGTAGGGGAAATTTTAACATTATCTAAAGTCCTAAGGATAAGATTTGGGTGGCATTTTACCTAGGAATGATAGTCAATTTTTTGTTTCATTCATGGCAAGGAGTCACCTTGCTGGATGTGGGCTATGAGGGTAGTAGTTTCACATGGTGTTATAATCAGCAGGGAGGGATTCAAACCAATTTTTACATTGATCGGAGCCTGATGAATGATGAAGCTATAACTATGTTTCCAGACTCCAATGTTGATCATCTGGTTTGATGTCCTTCTGACCATTCTCTGCTTCTTATTTCTCTAGGAATAGGGTCTTCAAGGGATTAGTATGTTCTGTTATCTAATATGGGGATGGAGGAACTAGTATTCCTTGATGTGGTTAGGGAATCTTGGGTTTACCTCACTTGGGGAATCTATGGATTACTATTCACAATATGCTAATATGTATAGTGATTCGGCTTCGGTCCTGGTAAAAGAAGATCCTAGCTCGTGATCAGGACTTGGTTGAAATAAGTAAAGTGTTGACAGTCATGGAAGAGTTCCTGGAACAAGAGTAGGATGCGTCTTTGTTCAGTGATTCAATGATATTAGAGTTAAATAGAATCATCCTACTAACAGTCTATTGAGATCGTAGAGGCTATCGAAAGTGGGTTCAAGGAACAAATGGATTTGGGAGGTGGATTAGAACTCTAGATACTTTCATGCTTGCATTAGAGAACATCGCCAGGTTCAGTGGCCAAATATTCAAAGAGAATATGGATCCAAATACAGTGATCATAATGAGGTAGGGTCCATGATAAATAGGGATACCAAATATTTACTGTCTGACCCCAACCCAAAAATGGAATGGGGGTATCCGCGTGGTAATTCTAAGCTTTTTGAGGGAATTACATGATGTGTCTCTATGGAAATTATTGAGGTCTAGAGGAGGACTTCTGTAGAAGAAGAAATTCAAAAGGTGATTTGGTATCTGAACCCAGAGATTGCTCCTGGTCTCGATGGATTCCCTGGTTATTTTTATTGGGTTTTGTGGGAATGTTTCAAAAGGGATCTTGTGAGAGTTGTTCAGGACTTCTTTTTGGGTGGGGATCTGCCACGAATTTCTTTTGAAACAAAGATGCTTCTTATTCCTAAGGTGGGTAATCCTCAATATATAGATCAGTACCGAACTATAATTATGTATAACATCCCATAAAAGACTCTAGATAGTATTATAAATAAGAGAGTTGCTTTTCATTTAAATTCAAAGATAGCCTCGTAAAAATAAGGTTTTCTAAAAGGTAGGTCAATTCAGTGCGCTATTGGTGTTGTAACATCCCAACCATAATTGGAAGCCCCTTTAGAAGGTTGCTTCTCCTCCATCTGATGTATGATTCCTTCACAATTAGATGTGTAGTAAACCTTAGGGAAAGGCTACCATTGTGCATTTTGATGCGTATGTTTTCATTGAATAATCTGCTCGCAGTTTGTCATGGAATATTTTTCCCCTATTTTGGGGTTTTTCTAAAATCCATCATTTTCATTCGTTTTAGGTCAAATCAAAGACCACCGTCGATCTTAGAGTCATCTATGAATATAAGGTAGGGTGCCTACTTGTAGCCTTAATCATATTAAATGAATTTGTGCAATTTTACCTAATTTAATTACATTAATGATTTTCTTAATTGTTGCAGCCTTAATCATATTAAATGAATTTTTTGGAATGGATGCAACTAGTTTGGACACCCCTTTATGTGTGCCAACAATTTCGGTGTATCTTTTTCTGTTAGCCGGGATTAAATTTAATTAACATCATGTATTGTGAGACTGCTATTTATTATTATAAAATTAAATAAATAGTTGGTTAAATTATTGCAACAAAGTAGGACACCCCTTTGGGCGTGCCGACATGGTCCATGTAATATTCCATTAGCTAATTTTATTGTATAATTAATTTCATGTGTTATGAATCCCCTTTTTATTGAAATTAAATTTTATAAATAGTTTTTTTGACCATGTACTTGATTTGTTGGATCATTGGAACATGTTATACTGAACTTATTATTATTTAAATATGCATTATCCACTGAGATTGATTTGATATATATATTTCCTTGAAAGTTGTGATGTTGAACGGGTTATTATTTAAATATGAATTTTCCAATGAGGTTGATATGATATGTATATTTCCTTGCAAGTTGTTATGCTATAATGTTATATTTATGCCTGGAAATGAGGGTGTATTTGGTTAGATTCCAAGATGTGACCTTATATGTTGATTATGTCATATCTCTTGCTGTGAAGACATTAATTAAATTCAGGGCAGGGAAATGGGGTGGGTCCCATATTATGGGTCACACTTAGATCCTCCGCTCCTAACGGGTTACTGCTATGTGGTGAGGGGAATTGTGGTTGGATTTTTCAGACCAAGACTTCTCTAGACATTCTAATACTTTTGAGTGATACCGGTTCCAAAAGGGCCCAGCGAGATGGATCCATTGGAAATGTGGCTATGCCAGCCACAAATGACACTCGACCCCTTTTTTCCAGATCAAGATGGACTCAGGGTAAACCCATGTCTCGGGTGATACTTGGTCTTTTGAAAGATTTCCTTGGATGGGCTCAGATGCATTGGATAAATTTACAGATGTTCCGTAGCGATACCTTAAGGATGGTCTTGGACGCCTACCCACATCTTGAGCCTTAAATAATGATGCCCTTAAGGATTATGTTATTTCTAATTGAGTCTCTTGCGAATTGAGATGTTTTTCCTGATATGTGGAAGGGAGCTTGGTGGACACTGGACTTGAACCCCAAGATAAAGCACAATCTTGGGGTATACTTTTTCCTGGTTTTAACTTGCTTTCTAGGTTTATATATATTTATATATATGTGGGTTCGTACATTTCTGCTGACAAGTACCCTTTTAGACTACCAGATTTGGCAAAAGCAGGTGACCAGGCACGGGTGCTGTTTGGGACCCTGGACGACATATTTATTTCATTGAACTACAATTAATTTATTTGAAATGGTTATGTAATGACACAAATAATTTTTATTATTCCATGAAATTGAAAGGTATAGACATCTTCAGTTTCAGCCTATTGGATTTAATCGCACACCCTCCTCGGGCGTCATCGACACCCGAGTAGATTACATGCTCACATGTATTGACAAGGGGATGTGTGCTGCTTCCAATGCTTGATTGATCATTACTGCTTAGGTTGGAGACTGGGGCAGAGGACCGTGCCTTTCCCGTGATGCAGTTGCCGCTTGTGTCTTTTCTTTAAGTTGACTTTGTGTTTGAGTTCTATTTTCCATACCTTCAGTTTAGACTTACAACATGGCATGTCATATTTTCATGAGCTTTCTCATTTGGTTATTATCATTCAATTAGATTATTTACATTGATATTGATGCGGTATGTTTATTTACATGCTTCTAATACTTCCTATTTTTTGTTGTTTACTTCTTTTGTGATATTATCTGTTACCTATGAGGGCATAGTGTCCCCAACTGACACAAAAAGGGACCTCGCTGCTAGTCAGCATCCTCTGGCATTTGGGGAGATGTTCATGAGGTTATGCTCCACCAGTCCGGCCACTGTCTTAGAGGTGAGCCAGGTCAGGGTGTTACAAAGTGGCATTCAAGGAATTTTTTTCCTTTTGTCTTACTATTTGGGTTAGATAGGAGACTAGGATATAAGGATTTGAGATGTACTCTATGATTGGACATAGCTAACCCATGTACAGGGGAAAACTCAAATCCCCAGGTTGGGATTGCAGTTGCTGATTATGCCAGTTAATGTTGATATAATTTCACCGTTTTGTGGCTTACATGTATGGTGTTGTTAATATGTTTGTATTGTTGAGATAATTGGTTTACCATTGCGGCTCGATTTTCACAACCCATCCTCGGGGCCCGTGCCGTGACTACCCTAAGCCGGCCTTCCATAGGCCAGGGCCTGGAGACTAGCACCAAAGGCGTAAATCCCTAAACTGGGAAGACATTGTCTTTATAAGAGTAACACACACACAATCAAAGTATGCTGGAAGAAAAGCACTAAGTGACTATTGTATACAAAAAGTAGTGCTGAATGAAAAATGGGCCGGAAATACAAGCCCAATATATTGTACAGGTACAACGAAAAACAAGTACAATTGAAAAAGGGACTACATCTGAAAAGGGCAGCTCCTGGTACGTCCACCGAGTACCCTACCTGAAGGGTAGGAACAGATGTCCACCTCAGCAATCCCCATCAATCGGCCCGCTCTGAGTACCATCTCGCTGTGTGGTCCACCTCTGGGTACCGTCCAGTCCTGGCTCGCTCTCAGCCTCCGTCAACGCTATCCGTTATATGCATCTAACACAACGAGGTGTGGGAATATACCGAGCGGGGGTCAGTAAATTGATACTAAATAGGGACCACAAGACCTCCAAAGGTCTCCCATAATCCACAATGGATAAACCACATAAGAATGATATTACCACGAAGTGTCAACCAATCCTACTTAGGTATATGCCCATACGTATACCAAAGTTACCAATCTGACTTCGGCTCTAACTCTTGAGCCCAATCACAACCCAGTCCACACAGGAAGTAATGTCAATCACATCAATGATAATGATTGATAGTCAAGACTCAGCTCACACAAGTATGCCACAATTGTAAAGATATATAGATGATCAGATGTAGCCACTGGATCATCTATGCTTTTGGACCCACAAAGGATACATGACCATCTAAGCTGTTTGACTCATAAAGGATACAAGGCCAATTATCTCATCTATGTTGTTAGACCCACACAGGATACAAGACTAGCTATGCTGTCAGACCCACATAAAATACAATACTAGCTACTCTGTCAGACCCACACATGATACATGTACAGAGGTCAAACTGCAGGACCCACACAGGATATAAGAACAGTAGTCATCTCAATTGAACCCACAAAGGATTCCACTACTGTAGTTGTCGTTGTCAAACCCACATAAGATCTGAGTACGATAGAAGTCACAGTCGCAGCCAGCTCTTGGGTTCTTGCAAACAGTGCACTCGATTCCAGGAGGTTTTGCTCCTCGAGAAAAGGGGTAGATACATCAACTATCATGAAGTCCTGACTTGATGTACCCCGATGTCCCGTCTCTACAAAAGTAACCCAACGTGACAGAAAGTGCGTCAATCAAACGCTCGGTCTGAGAGTAATTAGTTTTTCCATTCCAGGGCCTGGTTGGTTTCGGGTACAATCCAACCTGTCCATACTCCAATATCACCTAAATCCCATTTGGGGTAATTCAAAATGGTCGTCTCATCAAAATTAATCCAACGTAGTTGACAGAACATCAATCAGATGTCCGGTCCTTATGTTATGTGGGGTGTGGGGCCCACCGCCAGCCTCCCTTGGGTGCATTTAACCACCACCTTTATAAAATTTATATGACACATAAATTTTATATAATTTATTATGAATAACCAAAATTTTACTTTCAACCCGTATAAAACACAACTGCGATAAAGGTCCCTTAAGTGAATACTGGCGCTGCGAGTTCATCGGTGTCCTCAGATTTCAATTCCGAGCACTGGTTCAAATGATTGAAAAATCCACTCGTACGTTCACTGAAGGTACCTGAACAAAACATCCTAAAATTGTTCCAGGCACACTAGGCCTCAAAATCAGGTGTCATCAGAAACTACATACCCATAAAATTCCAACTAACTTACGAAAAACAAATTCTTGAAATTTCCGGGTCTTTACATTACCCCCACCTCAGGGCTTTAAGTCCCCGTAAAGCTACATCACATACTAGGGAAACAAATGCGGGTACTGAGTACGCATCTGATCCTACCACTTCCCTCTGATCTTATGGAGGTTCCCATGCTGCCAAAAAATGCACACTATAGGAATCGTCCATCCATGCAGGACCCGCTCCTGTCAATACTCAATCTCCACTGGGACCTCCATGAATGTCGCTCTGTCATCGACATCCAGCTCCCTGTGGTAGAAGATGTGTGACAGGTCATGCACGTATCTCCCCAGCTAAGATATGTGAATGACATTATGCACCCAGTGCAACTGAGGTGGAAGTGCTAGGGGTAATCCACCTCGAAAACTCTGCTGAGGACCTAAAATGGGCCGATAAATCGTGGATATAACTTGTTGCCTCGACTAAAGCTCCATAAACCCCATCGTGGTGAGACCCATGAGAAGACGTGGTCACCATCCTCGAACTCTAGTGGTCTCCATCTCCTATCGGTATAGAACTTATATCTGCTCTATGCAGTCATCATCCTCTCTTGGATGACCTGTATCTTCTCCATGGTAGCTCATACAATCTGTGGTCATAAGGAAGTGGGCCGACTCGATGATTCGGCCGACGATCACCCAAATAGAGTCATGTCTCCTAGACATTCATGGATGAACAATTAAAAATTCCATGGATATCCCATCACACATCCACTCGGGGACCTCTTAGGGTTGTACCTAGCCAGCTGGTACCTGGTGCTCTGCCTTGAGCTGCTGACATGTGAGACATCATGAGACAAACTATGCTACAACCTTCTTCTTCCCAGCCCCCAATGTTGTCGTTTATGTTCTTGATACATCTTCTCCACTCCTGTATTTACTGCTAGAGGGGATGTGTGAAACTCCCTCCGCACTTCCTCCTGAAGTTCAACTTGTACCACATTAGGTCCTCTGAAGAGGATGACGTGCTCCCCACCATCAGAAAACTCATCAGGTTCCTCCTTTGAGGATATCTGATCACGTCGCATCACTAATTCAATGTCCACACACTGTGCCTCTCTGACTCATTGATGAAGTGGATGAGTGACTGTGATAGACTGTAAGAATGCAGCTCCATATTTATCCACAAAGGATATCTTCAATGCGATTAACGTCTCTGTTTACTCTCCTAGTAGTTTCATGCCTGATCACCTGCTGAGAGAATCTGCTACTATGTTCCCCTTCCCAGGAGAATAGACTATCTCAAATTCATAGTCCTGAAGGAACTTGAGCCATTGTCACTGCCTCAGGTTCATGTCCTCATGTGAGAAGATGTACCTGATACTCTGGTGGTCAGAGTATACTGTAAAATTCTTTCCCATTAGATAGTGCCACCACATCTTCAAGTATAATACCGCTGCTGCTAACTCCATGTCATGGGTAGCATAGTTCTGCTCTTGCTATCTAAACTACCATGAACCATACGTGATCACTGCTCTCTCCTACATCGGTACACAACCGAGTCCAGTACCTGATGTGTCGCAATAAACTACATAACCTATGCCCTCCCCTAGTAGCCTCAAGATAGGCACACTAGTCAATCTCTACATCTGCTCTTGAAAGCTCTTCTATCATCTCTCTGACCACAATAAGGGTTTCGCCTTCTTCGTCAATGCTGAAAGCGGTGCTGCAACTCTGGAGATGTCTGGCACAAAGGAAATTCTGGGTGACTCCCGAGTGATAGACTGCACCCTCTTATGCATGTTTCCATCCTTTACTGATTGGGTTTTCCTTTTTTCTAACCAATGAAAACCCCGTCCCATCAGTGTAGATAAACCATAACCATTTTGCCTAATATAATCAATTTGTGTATGAACTATGGTTGCCCAGTCCATACCCAAACTAACATCGTAAGGCCTTGACGCTTCCACCCAGAGGTTCCAACTGAAACTCTTGCCTCGAGGGTCAGATCACACGGTCGGCGTAAGTGTTATTGTCGAGTCCCCTCCCAAAGGTATCTCTAGACATGATGGTCAAGTCAATGGCTTAATGGGAATCTCAAGGTCTGGGACAAGATTCGTGGAAGGAAGAAATGATTATTACCTATGTCTTTTGATACATCAGTTAGTAGTAGACACATTCCGTACATCAAATCATTCATAGAGCCCTTGCGTCACACTCTTTGACCGCATGCAACTACTCTCTTCCTTTGCCCTCCAACTCCTTGAACCTAGCAGGGACTACAAAGGCAGGTGGTTGTAACATGTCGAAATGTTCACCATCCCATGCTGCTCTCCTAGCTCTGGTTCCACATCTACTGCCATACTGATTCAACTGTCCATAACACATCATCTTCTCGAAACATTTTACAAGAACAAGTCTCTAAGATTGATGCCAGTTTCATTCTATCCAACTGTTAAAATTCACTGGTTGTATCCGCTCATCCAATGAATGTTCAACAACAATGGTTCTCTCTAGCACCCTAACATAAGTAGGAATGCATGGAAGAAAAAGTGATGGCTCATATATCCTTAGACACACCACGCTCAGAGGTCTGAAATCTCTAACACTGATCGAATCATATTCATCGAGTACCAGGAACGATCAGTATGCCTCTATGAATACTTAGCTACCGACACGTCATCCTGTTGAAGCTGTATAAGCTCTAGAAAACTCTCACCCACCTCCTCAAGCCAGTCCTCAGCCACCTATGAGTCAAGCTCGCCTCAGAACATGATGGGTATCTGATGTTGAAACACATTCGAGGAACTTATCCTACTAGGGTCCTCTACCGGTTCTGTCAGTAGTATCTGTTGATGAAGCGGAAGTTATATAGTTGGCACACTGCCTGAAGATACCATCTCGAAAAACGGTCCTAGTACAGAAAATTAATCATTATGCGGACCATCCTCATGGTCAACTTTTGAAAAATATTGGTAGCTAAGATCAACATCTTCTCTACTGGTGTCTCAACTAGGTGGAAAACTCCAGGAATCGCCTCCAACGAGTCCTCTGCTTCCTGGGAATCTGTCTTGCCTAGAAACCTCAAAGGCCTCTACTACTAGAAATCGTGCAATGTGATCTATCAACATGCACCGTCTGCTTGTATGGATAGTGGAATCTGCTTCCCAATTGGTGGTGGTGCTGCTGGTACACCACCCGAAGGTTCCAACATAGAAAGAGGGCCCTGCACCGGAGCCTCGTCGCTTGGTGAGCCGTCATCGTGTACTCCCTCTCAAAAACCATAGCTAGATGTCTTCATAGTGGTATCCTGATATGGAATAGGTGTTCCACATTCAATAAGTTATTCATGGGGAGATGACTCAAATAGACCATAAAGGAAACTCTTGAAACACACACACAATCAGTGTTTTCGTGTACTGAGTTAGAAATCAGAGGTCAGGGTCATGGTGTATGGATACATCGGCCGCTGTACCAATACTACACTCCCTGGACTGAAAACCATACTAAATACTCCTAAAACTGTTGTTTCATTGAAAAGAAAGTTCAGAGTCCTATGTTCGGCGGTAGAACCGACTCCTATGATACCAATTTTTCATGACCCATCCTCATGAACTGTGCCCTGACTACCCCAAACCCGCCTTCCTTAGGCCATGGGCTGGCAACTAGAACCAAAGGAGTAAACCCCTAAACTGGGAAGTCATTTCCTTTATTGGAGAAACACACACACAAACAAAGAAAGCTGGAAGCAAAGCACTATGTGAATACTGAATAAAAAAATTAGTGCTAAAAGTAAAAGGGGCAAGAAATAAAAGCCCAATAGTAAAGTACTATTACAACGAAAAACAAGTACGACTAAAAAACGGACAACAAATGAAAAGGGAAGCGCCTGGTACATCCGCTGAGTACCCTACTTTAAGGGTAGGTATAAATGTCCACCTAAGAACTCCACATCAATCGGTCCACTCCGTGTACCGTCTTGTCGTGTGGTCCACCTTCGGTTTCTGTCGGGTCTTGGCTCGCGCTCAGTCTCCGTCAACGCTATCCGTCGTCTGCATCCACCACAACGAGGTGTGGGCATAACCCGTGCTAGGGTGAGTAAATCTATACTCAGTAGGGCCCCCAAGACCCAAGAAGGTATCCCATAATCGACAAAGAATAAACCACAGAAGAAAGATATAACCATGAAGTATCAACCAACCATACTTAGGTATATGCCCATACATATACCTACGTTATCAATCTCAGTTTGGCTCCAACTCTCGAGCCCAAGCACAACCCAGTTCACAAAAGAAGTAATGTCAATCACATCAATGATAATGATTGAAATTCAAGACTCATCTCACACAGGGATGACACAATTATAGAGAGATATAGATGACCAGATGTAGCCACTGGATCATCTATGTTGTCGGACCCACACATGATACAAGTTAAGCTAAGCCTTTATAATCACACAGGATACATGGACAGCAATATCGTCTAAGTTGTCGGACACACACAGGATACAAGACCAGCTAAGTTGTCAGACCCCCACAGGATACTAGACCAGCTACTCTATCAGAGCCACACATGATACAACTACATAGGTCAAAACTATCGGACGCACACATGATACAAGGAGAGTAGTAATCGCTGTTGAACCCATGGAGGATTCCAGTATGGTAGTCATCATCGTCAAACCCACGGAGGATTCCAGTACGGTAGAGGTCGTTGTCGTAGCCAGCTCTAGGGTTACCACACACAGCACACACAATTCCGCGAGGGTCCGCTCCTCGAGAAAATGGGTCGATACATCAAATATCCTGAATACCTGATTTGATGTACCTCGATGTTCCATCTCAACAAAAGGACCCCTACGTGACAAACGGTGCATCAATCGGACGCCCAGTCTGAGAGTTATTAGCTTTTTCGTTCCACTGGCCCGGTGGGATTTCAGGTACAATCCAACCCGGCCATACTCCAATCTCATCCAAATCCTATGTGGAGTATGCCAAAAGGGTCATCTCATCAAATGTAATCCAATGTAGATGACGACATGTCAATCAGACGTCTGGTCCTTAATTTATAAGTGTTTCCACTCCGAGGGCCCAATTTGTTTAGAGTTTGAAACAACCAAGCAATACCCAAACATCACCAAACCCTTGAGTGTATGATACCAAAATGACTACCTCAGTCCAAGGAATCCTACACAACTAAAAGTGCGTCGATTGGTGGTAAGTAGCTCATGTTATGGGTGAAAGACTAAAAATGGGTATGAAGAGGGGGGTTTGGGTCCGGTCCGACCTGGCCCAATCCTCCCTGGGTCGACCCGAACTGGGTCAACCCAACCCGGGTCCGAGTCCGACCCAATAGGGCACGGCCCGACCTGGTGGGTTGCGGCCCGGCCAGATGGCCAGCTGTGTCTCAGCTAGATGGTCGAGCGTGGTGCGGGGGGGCACCAAATTCTTCGAAACGGCGACACCGAGCAGCACCGCCTCACTTACCTGGTCGGCCAAAGCCAGCTGGTTTTCTCCGACACAAGTGGGATGCTATCCTCCCATGTAGCACCTACGGGTGCCGTAGATTCTTTCAATACAACCGTCAAGCGGCCGGTCGGTTCGCCGCCGAAGTGGCCGACCGGTTCACCGCCGAAGAGGCCTGCGGAGCGCGGGCCGCAGTCTTCCCGCAGCGCAGCGCCACAAGGCACCACGGTTCATTCAGGCCGACCGGATAATCTGGCCGGTTCTTCCTGCCTGGCCGGTCATGAGACCGGCCGGTTTTCCTTCGACAAAGAGGCCTATGGTTGTGGGCCATGGTTCTTCAACACATCTCTGGCGCGCGGCCTCCAATACTTCTGGTCACCGACGTTGCCGCCTTTTTTATCCATGCACCCAATTTATGGTCGTTATTTCCAAATTAACTAGGAACCAACGGAGGTTCATCAGGCCATGTTCAATCATCCCACTCCCTCTCTATAAGGCGATAACAATAAGCCAAAAATAATCCAGAGAATTCTCCATTAACGAGGTATAATTTCATTCAACTAAAACTATACAAGGACCCCCTACCTCAATTCCAAGAGCGTTTCTTGTTGACGAGCCGCGGAAGACGACGTTGCGGAAAATGATGTCATCCGGTCAACGTCGGAGGTCGTTGTCATGACGACATTCCCCGTAGGCGGTGTCTTCTCCCTTGACATGGAGAAAGAAGAAAAGATGAATTTCATCATGGATAGAATATTGTTCTTCGTGTTCTTCACATTCCTCATTGGATAAACGATCCTCCTCCCCTCTTTAGTTCACCCAAAATCATTCCAAAAATACTTTCCAAACAAATACAATAAAACTCCCCCCCCCCAAAATAAACACTTTACCAAGCATTTAAAATTAATTCAAACACAAAAAAAATTAATTAAGTGATTCACTTAATTAATTTTTCATGGGATGGAAAGGAGAGTTTATCCTAATTAATAATGCGATGATGGGGATTTTAAGAGGAGTTAAATGGGGGTTTCCAGGAAGTTGAGGGGAGGGGAAAGTGTTTGGGTTCATGTGGGCCCATCACACTAAATCCAATAATTGGAGGTTATATGGGGTGAGGGGCACACCTCCAAAATCCCATTGGTAGATTTAACCACCACCTTTATAAAATTTATATAACACATAAATTTTATATAATATATTAAGAATCCCCAAAATTTAACTTTCAACCTGCATCAAACGTAACTGCAGTAAAGGTCCCCTTTACTGAATACCGGTGCAGCGACTTCATCCGTATCCTTAGATTTCAATTCTGAGCACCGGTACAGATGTTTGAAAAACCTTCTCGTACGTTCACTGAAGATACCCAAACAAAACTTCAGAAAATTATTTCATGCACACCAGGCTTCGGAATTAGGTGCCATCAGAAACTGTATACCCATAATGTTCCAAAGAATTTATGAAAAAAAAATACTTGAAATTTCCAGGTATTTACATCGATTATACGAGGAAAATACATTCTATTAATAATAATAGGCACTGTAGGATTTAAATACCATGCATATTTCCCTGACATTACTACTTTCCGACTGCATTAGCCTGTTTTCATATGAGTGTTGTTGTGCCTAGTTGTGAAATTCTGAAATACTGGTTTATTGAATATAAATTTGTGATATCCTGTTAGATGTTACCCTGACTTAACTAAAGATGGGACTGTAGAACATGTTTAGTAATCCATTTTAGTTGTATCTTATATCTTTAATCCCAGCCTTTGAGGTGGGTTTTTTGTTTAGTGTTTAGAGGAAATCAATGTACCTAACCTCTTTTTCACCTTACTTGTTTTCTCACCATATTTATTCCTTGTCAAAGCTATTTTTTGAATGTCGTAGGCAAATTACACTGTAACATCTTCATGCTGTGCCTCAGGAGAGTTGAAATGAGCGCATTCTAGAGATGGTGGGTCATGAACCACCAGTGGTTCATCTCGTAGAGATTTCTATGACACAACCTATTGTTGTTCTTCCAAGGGAACCTAAAGCCTAGTTCAGGGATAGACTCCTAAGGCTTTTGCTGTTGGTTCAGAATTTTCCTAGAACTACCCCGTCTTTGGTAGACCTTACAAGGGACTTTCTGCAGCATCACCCTCCCACCTTCTCGGGGAGTGGTTACCCTCATGCTGTAGAATCATGGATACAAGTTGTAAGGTCTATCATTGACCACTTGAGATTCTTATAGAGAGAAGGGTGAAGCTTGCAATCTACATGCTCTGTGACTCCACCAAATGCTAGTGGGAAGTTGTATCTCACTCTGAGCAGACCAGTGACATGGGTTGGGATGATTTCCAAGAAGCCTTCTACAATCATTTTTCTTATAGACTCTGAGAGATGATCATGTGTGGGAGTTTCTACATCTTCATCAGGGCTCTAAGACTATGTTATAGTATTATACTCATTTCACGGAACTATATCATTTTGCCCCATCTCTGACTGGCGATGCACAGACTACTCTGAGGAGTTTTGAGGAAGGACATGAATATACTATCCTCTCATAGGTGAACATCTTCTATTTGACCATTATTAAAGAGATCATGAAATAGGTTCTAATATTAGAGTGAAATGTCAGGGAAGCTAAACTAGTGAGCCAAGGTGGTTTAGTTCTGAGACAGTGTGATGGCTCTTCTGGAAGTAGGAAACGACATTTTTAAAGTTAACATAGGGGAAATCATAGCCATACAAAATTTCTTGATAGCTCTGTCACTTGTTATTAGTGCAGTAGTTATGGTCACTAGAAGCCACAGTGGATGAGGGATCTGATGGAGTGATGAGCTTATGGTTAGATGGGTCACCATAAGTGTTTCTACAGTTCCTTCTCTTTAGCTTCCAGTGGTAGAGTATCTACACCTGTACCTCATTCAGGTATGGACTCTATGACTCCATAGCAGGCTAGAAGTTCTTTTTCCACCATTCTACTAGGCCGAGGAAATGGTGGAGGTAGTTGTAAAAAAATCAATTTCCAAACTATCAGCGTCAGTAGAGTGGAACTGCTCAGGCCAACCAGGTAGCGTATTAGGGTCGTTTCTCAGGTCCCATGGGCGTAGTGCATCAGCACCAGAGTAGCAGAGTGATGCACCATCTATAGTGATTGGTATTATGACAGTAGCCTCTACTTTAGTTTCTTCTCTTTTTGATACTGGTGCATCACACTTCTTTATATCAGCTATTGTTGTTGAGAGTCTTGGTTTTTCAATTGAGAATCACAATGGCATCATGTATCTAGACACACTGCTTGGGGTTAGGACAAAGGGCATACTCCTATGCCAAGAGTTCCCCTGGAGTTAGTCAGGTACCGTTTTGTTTGGAATTTATATATCTTCGATATGTCTGGCATCGAAGTTATCCTCGGTATGAACTGGATTTCTACTTAACATGCCCAAGTGGATTGATATCATCATCGGGTGTCCTTCAAATCCCCTGAGGGAGACACATATCATCAAAAAGGAGAATGAGTGCAGGGAAACTGAGCTAATCCTAAATATACAGGGTTGGTTAGAGTGACCTCTAAGTTGGTAAGACTCTTCATGATCAATCAGGTAACCAAAATAGTTTATTTTCCTCCAGTGGTGGATCTTTTCAGGGATGTCTTACCAGATGATTTCTCTATCTTACCTCCTATGAGAGACGTGGAGTTCACTATTGATCTCGTTCTAGGTGTGGAACCAGTGTCTATTCCTCTTTATAATATGGAACCAACAAAGCTACAAGAACTTAAAAACCAGCTTGAAGACCTTGAGGCTAAGGGTTTCATCAGACCTAGCACATCACCATGGGGTTCACCTATCCTTTTTTCTATGAAGGTACATAATACCCTCAGTTTATGCATGGATTATCGTTGACTCATCTAGATCATAGTAAATAATTTATATCCATCTCCTCGTATAGATGATCTCTTTAACCAGCTCAGGGGAGCAAATTATTTCCCCATGATTGATCTGTGGTCGGGATATCACCAGGTGCGTGTGCCACCATCTGACATACCACGTACGACATTATGAATTCGTTATGGCTTGTAAGAGTATTTGGTTATTCCATTGGGCCTCATGAATGCGATTACAGTCTTCATGGCTCTAATGAAATAATTTTTTCATCTGTATCATGATTCATTTTTGGTAGTCTTCGTGGAAGACTTCTTAGTGAATTAACGTTCCAGACACGACCATGCAACCCATCATGAGATCATGATGAGTACACTAAGAGAGCACCATATATACGCTAAGATCAAAAAATTCCACTTTTGGATTGATATGGTACACTTCTTAGGTCATATTATATCAGAAGCAGGGGTATCAGTTGACCCAGAAAAAGTGAGTGATGTGGTTTCCTGGGAGCAGTCCAAAAGTGTCTTCGACATCCGTAGTTTCTTGGGGCTTGCTGGCTATTACAGAAGATTCATCCAGGATTTATCCCTCCCTCATATTGCCCTATATAAGAATGGAGTGCAGTTTATATGGTCAGAAAAATGAGAAAATTCCTTTCAAGAATTAAAAGGAAGACTGAACTCAACCGCAATCCAAATTAAACATGAACCTGATAAGAGCTATACAGTTTATTGTGATGCTTCAGGAATCGGACTAGGTGAAGTTTTGATGTAGGGTCCTCAAGTAATAGCTTTTGGATCCCGCCAGCTAAGACCTCACATGTGGAACTATCCAACCCACGACCTATAGTTGGGAACGACGTTTAATGATCTATGTTGGTGGAGACACTATTTTTTGGGTGAAAGATTCATTCATTACACAGATCATAAAATCATGAAATATTTCTCCACTCAACAAGACATGGAATTTATGAAATGAAGGTGGGTCGAATACTTGCATTCATTCGACATTGAGATTTCTTATACCTCTGGTAAGGGGAATTCTATGAGAGACGCTTTATGCTGCATGACACAGACATAGGTCGTACAGGTAGCGAGAAGTGAGTGACAGATTATGTCCTTGTTTTCAGAGATGAATCTGGATATTCAAGAGCATAATGGACAACCGTTTCTAATAGATCATACATTGACATCCTCTCTTTTGGAGGAATTCTGCAGGAAACATTGGACTAATTCCAAGGGACTCGTTTTGAGGGAATGTGTTACATGAGGGAATCCACCTTCTAGTTGGGTTATTGATGGAATTTAAACTCTCCTTTATTGTGGTCATGTATTGGTTCCTTCAAGTATGCGGGAAGAGATTATGAATAAATCTCACACCTCCATTTGGGCAGTTTACCCTAGGCTTAATGATATATATAGAGACATGTGTCGATATCATTGGTTCCATGGTATGAAAAAGTTGATAGAAGGTTTCATCACTCGGTTCTCCACCTGCCAACAGGTGAATGTAGAGCACTAGGGACCTGCTAGACTCCTACAACCTATATCCATTTCGGAATGGAAATGGAATGACAACACCGTGGATTTATTTTCTGGCTTTCCATGATCTCCTCGAAGCAACAATGCATTATGGGTGGTTATTGATACGATTACTGAGGTTGTTCACTTGTTCCCTATTTGAGAGACCTTTAAGATTGGTGAGACGGGAAGGCTGCATATTCGGGAAATTGTGCGACTTCATGGTGTACCTTGTTCTATTGTCTCAGATAGGGATGCTCACTTTACCTCATATTTTTCGCAAGGGTTTCAATAGGCACTAGGATCCCAGGTACTTCTAAGTACTTCATATCCTTGATTTGGGAGGTTTCTGGGAGATGCAATTACCTCTTATTGAGTTTACCTATACTAATAGCTTCTAGGCGACAATTCAAATGGCTCCGTACAGGGATCTGTATTATAGAAAATTCCGTTCACCATTATGCTGGCTCGAAGTAGGTGAGGCATCTCTGAGGGGTCCTCATCTCATTCAGGAGACTTTTGAGAATGTTCAGGTGATTCAAAAGCGTATGACTACAGCTATTTTATGAAAAAATTCTTATAACAATAGTCACTAATGACCTCTACAGTTCGAGGTGGGACATAGAGTCTTTCTGCGTGTTTCTCCGAGGTTGGGTCACAGGCGGATCAGGAGGCAGGGGAAGTTATCACCGATATAAGTCAGGCCATTAGAGATAGTGGAGAGAGTTGGGCTGGTAGTCTATTGGTTACTACGACCTCAGAGGTACCGTACCATGAATGGAGTTTTCCATTAATCTCAGCTTTGACAATATCATCCAGACTCGTCTCAATCTTTTGACCCTGATGACATCGAGCTTAATTAAGACGCATTCTTTGCAGAGCATCTGATTCGTATCTTTAGTTGTACCATTAATGTTTTCTATGGAAGGTCAGTCCCACTGGTCCAGGTGTTGTGGAAACACGGACATTTTTAGAATGATACCTGGGAACGAAAGACGGATGTAGGTGTAAAATGGACAGAAATATTCTAGGGTGATCATCCACAACCCTTAGAAGGGGAACTCAAGGATGAGTTGTCTTAAGGAGGTGAGGTTGTAACGTCCCGACCTTAATCGACAGCCCCTTCCGAAGGCCACTACTCCTCCATCTGATATCTGATTCCTACGCTATCAGGTGCGCAACAAAACATAGGGATATGCTAATTTTTTCATCTGTAATTGTGCATTTTTGTTGAGTAATCTATGTGATGTTCATCACAGATGATTTTAACCCTATTTTGGAGTTTTTCGAAAATCCATTGTTTTTATCCGTTTTAGGCCAAATAGATTCCCACCAGAGATCTTAGATTCATATACGACTACAAGGTATGGTGCCTACTCGCTTTCCTTCCATTTCGTTACAATTTCTAGAAACGTGATGTTGTGCCATTACTGGGTGCCAACCGGATTTGTGAAAATTTTCCCATTTTAATTACTTTAATGGTTTTGCATAATTATTTCAACCTTAATCTTCTTAAATTAATTTTTTTAATGGTAAGAACAAGTTCAGACACCCATTTGGGTGTGCTGATGAGGCCGGTGTATCTTTTTCCATTAGCTGGATTTATATTTAATTAACTACATTTATTACACAATCACTTTTTATTATTTTAAAATTAAATAAATAGTTGTTTGAATTATTGAAACAATATCGAACACCCATTTCGGCCTGATGACATGGTCGGTGAAATATTCTGTTTGTTGGTTTTATTGTTTAATTAATTGAATGTTCTTCGAAGCCCCATTTTACTGCAATTAATTTTAATAAATAGTTTCTTTGAACATGAACTTGAATTGTTGGATCATTGGCACTCATTTTGATGAACTGATTATTATTTAAATGTGCATTATCTAGTTAGAATGTTACGATATGTACATTTCCTTGAAAGTTGTTATGTTGAACTTCTTATTATTTAAATGTGCATTATCTGTAGACTTTGATATGATTTGTATATTTCCTTGAAATTTGTTATGTTATACTGTTATATTTATACCTTATGGTGTAGGTGTATTTGGTTAGTTTTCAATTCATGACCTTACATGCTGATTATTTCTTATCTGATGCTATGAAAACATTAATTAATTTAGGGCAGGGAATGTGGGTGGGTAACGTATTAAGGGCCACACTTAGATCATCTATTCTTGATGGGTTACCTCAATGTTTCGGGGGGTAGGGTCATTGGCTTTTCCGGACAGAGATTTCCCAGGACTTTCTAATACTTTTGAGTGATACCGATTCTAAAAGGGCCCATCGGGACAAATCTATTGGAAATGTGTCTAATCCAACCTCAGATGACACTCAACCCCTTTTTGCGAGATCGGGACAGACTCAGGGTAAAGCCAGGCCTCGGGCAATAATTGGTCTATCGAATGATTTCATTGGATGGGCTCAGAAGCATTGAATAAATTGAAAGATGTTCTGTAGTGATACCTTCATGACAGGCTCAGACTCCAACTCCCTACTTGAACATTTTATAATTATGTAATTAAGGATAATGTTATTTTCAATTGAGTCTCTTGAGATTTGAGATGTTTTTCCTGATTTTTAGAAGTGTGCCTGGTTGACACTGGACATGAACCGCAAGATAAATCACAATCATGGAGTATAATTTTTCTTGGTTTACCTTGTTTTCTAGTTTATTATATATATATGCGTGTTCATGCATTTCTTCTGAAAGGTACCCATTCATACATCCAGCTTATGATGAAGCAGGTGACTAGGCACGAGTGTCGTTTGGGACCCCGGCCAACTTATTTATTTCATTTCACTGTAATTAATTTATTTTAAATTGTTATGTAATGTTACATTTCATTTTTATTTTGGCATGAAATGGAAAGGAATAGACACCGTGGGTGCTGACCTACTGGTATTTTATTTACACCCTACACGGGCATCATCGACACCCGAGTAGATTACATGCTCGCAGGTATTGACAAGGGGAAGCACGCTACTTCTGATGCTTGACTATTCATTACTTATTAGGATGGAGACTAGGGCAGAGGACTAAGCCTTTCTCGTGATGAAGTTTTCACGACCCGCCCTCGGGGTCCGTGCCGTGACTACCCCAAGCCCGCCTTCCATAGGCCAGGGGCTGGCGACTAGCACCAAGGCGTAAATCCAGGTAAATAGGGAAGGAATTGCCTTTGAAAAGTAAACAAACACCATAGAGTAAGCAAGCAGAAAGTAAACACTAAACAAAAGAAGGGTACAACTGAAAGTGCGGAAAAGTAAATGGGCCAGTATATAAACCCAAACTGAAAGTAAAGTACAACTCGAAAGGGAAAACAGCAACTGAAAAGTAAAAGCCACTACACCGAGCTGTCCACTGGAAATCCCACCTGAAGGGTGGGTATAGATAGCTCCTCTGTTCCACGGGTCCCGCCGTCCACTCCGTGCACGTCCCGCCCAGTGGTCCACCTCCGGGTACCGTCCCGCTCTGCAAGCCTCAGCTAAGGTCAACATTGTCCATCGTCTGCAACCAACACAACGTAGTGCGGGCAAAGCCCATGCAGGGGTGAGTATAAGCTACTCAGTAGGGACCCCGAGACCCCTGAAGGTCTCTCAAATCCACAAAGGATAAACCACGAAGAAAGGTACAATCACGAAGTAACAACCGACACTGCTTAGGTATATGCCCATACATATACCTAAGTCATCAAATTCAAATACGCTCCAACCTCCAAGCCCAAGTACAACTCTGTCCACACAGGAAAGTAAACGTATTCCACACAGGAAAGCAAAACGTAATCCACACAGGATTGCACAACACAATCCACACAGGAAAGTAACAGGATTCAGCTCACACAGGTATACTTCTTCAAAGGACGATAAAGATGATCTCTGATCCATCTAAGTCGTCGGACCCACGAAGGATCGATAGGTAACTAACCCCCGCAAAAGACCCACACAGGATCGGGCCCACGTAGGACCCGTAGATAATCACCGCAAAGACCCACAGAGGATCGGGCCCACACAGGACCTGTAGGCGCTGGTTCACACAGGACCGCTGAGCGCAAAGACCCACACAGGATCGGACCCACACAGGATCGGGCCCACACAGGACCTGTAGCACTGATCCACGTAGGATCGCTGAGTGCTGTAGTCGTCATCGTCGAATCCACACAGGATCTCTGTACTGTCGTCGTCGCAGTCACAGTAGCAGTAGCAGTAGTAGTAGTCACAGTAACAGTCGCAGCCAGCACTAGGGTTCCCGCACACAGCAAGCTCGTTCAGAGGGTCTGCTCCACGAGCCGAGAGGCTGATACATCAACTGTCACAAAGTCCAGAGTTGATGTATCCAAAAGTTCTGTATCGTCAACAGGAACTCAACGCAACAGACGGCGCGTCGATCGGACGCCCGGTCTGAGAGTTATTGGCATTTTCGTCCCCGGGGCCCGGTTGGTTTTTAAGGCAAAACCAACCCGACCGTACTCCACCTGCTTCCAAACCTCGGGCGGAGTATGCCAAAAGATCCGTCTCACTAAGAGGAACACAACACAGCTGACGGCACGTCAATCGGACATCCGTAGCTCATGATATGAGCGTTTCCGCTCCGAAGGCCCGGTTGGTTTCGTGAACGAACCAACCCGGCCGAACACAAAGTAATCTGAAACCTTGAGTGCGATATACCGCAATGACCGTCTCGATCCAAGGATCGCGTTGCCACAGACGGTTCATCGATCGGAGGTCCGTGGCTCAAGTTATGGACAAAAGACCGAATCTGATCCGAAACGGGGGGGTCCGGGTCCGGGTCGACCAGACCCGGCGCGGTGGCGCGGCGGCCGCGGCAGCCTGGCGCCGCACGGAGGTAGCATGCGGGGAGGTCAAAGCCCCCCGCTTGATTTGGATGGTGGCGCGGCCTTGTGCCGCGCCCTTTGAAAAGAAAACGGCCCCCACGTGGGGGGCCTGCTTGAGCGGAAACCGGGGGGCTTCCTGCCCCCCCTCAAGGAACCGCCTCCCCCAATTAAATGGGGGGGGGGGGCTTTAATGCTGGCCGGGGGATTAATTTCCCTCGGATTTGACCATCCGGCCGGCCAGCTGGCCGGCCGGTTTTCTCCAACGGGACCGGAAAAATCCGGTCCCCTTTAGGCTTCCGACGCCGGCGGCCCGGCCGCCGGTCTTCACGTTCCGCCGCGGCTCGGAACCGGCCGCAGTGTTCATCGTCCGGCGCGGTGCGACGGCACCGCGCCCCTCCGCCGCGCCTTCGATTCCTCCCTGAAGCGGCGCGATGGCGTCGCGTTCTTGATGATTCTTCCACGGCGCGCGGGCGACGGCGTCGCGCAATAAGATTCAGACGAATATCCGCATGGTGCGTCGGCACCACGCCACCTTGTTTCATCCGCAAAGATAAGAAAAACATCAAGAACGAAGGAGGGGTTTCGGCCGTGTTCATGCGGTCCGGCCCCCTTACGTTAGAAGGATAACACAAATTAAATTATCCACACGTTAGATAAGCATGAACCACGAAAAAGGATAAATAATTCAACAACAATCCATACACGCAAACTTATAAAAACGCGGATCAACTTAATGATAAGTTGATCTACGTTCTTCTCTTTTTTTTTAAAAAAGAAAGAATAACAGAAATAAACATTTTTCTCAAAACAATTCCCTACCTCGATAGTCGCACGTTGACGTAGTCGTGGAATATCGGTGTCGATTCCTTTGATGTCGGAGGAAGAGTCGTTGTCGATGGCGTTCGTCGCGGAAAACCGTCGCGGAAGAGATGATGCGGAAGAAGAAAGTCACGTCGCGGATATGGCGTCGCAGAAGAACCGTGTTCTTCGGCGAAGAAGTTCTTCGTTGAAGAACGGCGTTCTTCGTGTTCTTCGTCGAGGTTGAAGAAGATGAAGAAACAAGAAGAACCTTCCCAACTCTCTCAAGGAGACCAAACTATAAAATAAGACTCTATCTTATTTTATTAACACAACAACACACTAGAATTTCAAGAGTTTGAAATTCAAAACACACACACAACTCACCTTATTTAAGTCTAAAGTTATAACTTAAGATATCATAACTTATGAGGGAGTTGAAGGGTTTTAGAGGATATGAAGAGGTGGGGTTCGTGTGGACCCCACCACCCTCATAACCTCCCAAGGGAGGTTGGGTGGTTACCCAACTTCCAACAAGAGATAACACTTAGAGTAAAATAATAAAAATTGTAGTGTAATTACAAAGTAAACATCCACAATTTTTATTATCAACACTCTCATGAACGCAACTCCAGAAGAGGAGTTCTTAAGTGTTTATCGACGCTACGGTTCCATCGGTGCCCTCAGAATTCGATTCCGGGCACCGATTCAAAAGTTAGAAATTCCTGCTCGTTCGTTCACTGAACGTACCCGAGCCAAAATTCGGAAATCGATTCCGGGCACACCGGGCCTCGGAATCAGGTGCCGTCAGAAACCGCGCCCTTGTAAAATTCCAAAGAAAATTAATAAAAAATTTCCCTTTAATTTTACAGGTCTTTACATTACTACCACCTCAGGGATTTACGTCCCCGTAAAGATACATCAAAAACTAGGGAAACAAATGAGGGTACTGAGCACGCATCTGAGCCTCCCGCTCCCATGTGCTCTCCTGGAGATTCCCGTGCTTCCATCTGATGCGCACAAAAGGAATCGGTCGCCCACGCAGGACCCGCTCTTGTCGATCCTCTATCTCCACTGGGACCTCCGTAAAAGTCGCCCCATCGTCAACGTCAAGCTCCCCATGGTCAATGATGTGCGTCGGGTCGTGCACTTATCTCCTCAGCTGAGACACGTGGAAGACGTCGTGCACCCGGTGCAAATAAGGTGGTAGAGCCAGGCGATAAGCCACCTCACCAATCCTGCTGAGGACCTGGAAGGGTCCGATGAAGCACGGAGATAACTTGCCGCCTCGGCCAAATCTCCGAATACCACGTCGAGGTGAGACCCGCAAGAAGACGTGGTCGCCATCCTCGAACTCTAGTGGCCTCCGCCTCCTGTCAGCGTATGACTTCTGCCGGCTCTGTGCTGTCCTCATCCGCTCCTGGATGACCTGGACCTTCTCTGTCGTGGCCTGGACCATCTCCGGTCCCACGAGTGCTGACTCCCCAGGGTCTGTCCAGCATAAAGGAGATCTAAAAGGTCGGTTGTACAACGTCTCGTACGGTGCCATCCCGATAGTGGAGTGGTAGCTTTTGTTGTACGCAAACTCCACCAAGGGTAGGTGGTCCTCCCAGCTACAACCAAAGTCGAGGACACATGCGCGGAGCATGTCCTCGAGAGTCTAAATGGTCATCTCCGTCTGACCATTCGTCTGAGGGTGAAAGGCTGTGCTCAGACGTAGCTGCGTCCCGAACGCCTCCTGTAACCCCTTCCAAAGACGGGAAGTAAAGCGAGCATCTCGATCGGAGACGATATTCGATGGCACACCGTGAAGTCGTACAATCTCCTGAACGTAGAGACGCCCCAAGCTCTCCAATGTGCCCTGCTCTCGTATGGTTAAGAAGTGTGCCGACTTGGTGAGTCGGTCAACAATCACCCAAATGGAATCGTGACCTCTGGAAGTGCGTGGAAGTCCAGTCACGAAGTCTATAGATAAGCCGTCCCACTTCCACTCCGAAACCTCCAAGGGCTGCACTAAGCCTGCTGGTACCTGATGCTCTGCCTTCACCTGCTAGCAGGTGAGGCATCGAGAAACGAACTTTGCTACAGCCTTCTTCATGCCCGGCCACCAGTGCCGTCGTCTGAGATCCTGGTACATCTTCGCCACTCCAAGATGTACCGCCAAAGGAGAAGTGTGAAACTCTCTCAGCACCTCCTCTCGCAAAGCGACTGGTACCATGGTACGTCCTCTGAAAAGGATGTCGTGCTCTGCTCCAAGGTAGAAACCATCAGGTGCCTATCCTGAGGATATCTGTGCACGCTGTGTCTCTCAGTCAGCGTCCCCACGCTGTGCCTCCCTGACTCGCTGCAATAGTGGAGGAGTGCCTGTGAGAGACTGAAGGAAGGCTGCTCCATCTCTATCCACGAAGGATATCTGCAAAGAGGCTAGCTGCAAAGATTTCTCCTTTGCCAAAAAGTGAAATCCGGTATCATCCCCTGGATGGACCATGTTCCTTGACTAATACAGTCAATTCCGTCATGATTAGTTAATTTATGGCACAGATGACGTCGTAAGGCCTCGACGCTGCTACCAAGAGGTCCAACCGTTACTCTCGCCTCTAAGGGTCGAGTCACACTATCGGCATCAGTGTGGGGTTACTGGGTCCCCTCCAGTTGAAAACTCGAATGTGAGGGTCAAGTCAACAGTTTTTAACCGGCACCTCTTAGTAAAAACAAACAAAAGACAAGATAACAAAAGTCACCAAGGCAAGTGTCTTTTATTACTTCATCTTAAAGTACAAGGACACAAAGCAACACAACTACGAAGCTAGAGGCATTATGGGAAAAGGCCTCTATGCCTGGAGCTAGTCCCGCACTAGTCCACCTGCTTCTGGAGCTCCATGATCGTAAGCTTCAGCTGCCTGAAGCTGTGGTCTCCCCCGAGGTCGGGGTGGACCTCCTGGTGGTGGTGGTGGTAGAGTCTCAAAACGTCGTCGACCACCTGCTGCTCGGCCAGCTCCTCTGCCTTGTCCGCCTCCTCCCTGCGGACCGCCACGGTCGAACCTCTGCCTCTGCCTAGGTGGTTCCTCAACCGTCTGCTGCTCCTCTGCATGGAGGGTCGAGCAGTCAAGAGCCATGTGGCCTTGCCCGCCGCATGCATAGCACTGTCTCCCACTCGAAAGACTGGATCCGCGCTGTGTGCCCCGTACTGCTGAGCCAGTGTCCTGAGGTCGTCTTCCTGAAGGTCTGGTCTGCCTGGACCCCTGAGTCATCCGTCGACTACCTGCTGCAGATGACTCTGCCACGTGCCGCCCTGCGGTGGGTCTCGGCACTGGTGTAGATTCAGCAAGGAAGCTCTCGATCAGAAGGGCCTGCTCCAGTACTCCTGTCTGAGTCGGTATGCTGAGGGAGATCAGCGATGCCCTGATCTCGTGTCTCAAACCCTGCTCAAAGGTCTGGGCCCGGAAGAATGGGTCCCGTACCATGTCGGTCGAGTAGCGCGAGAGATCGGTAAATCTCGCCGAGTGCTGAGCGACCGTCATGCTGCCCTGCCGCAGCTGAAGAAGCTCCTGGATACGCACCGCACGAAGGGTGGCTGGGACGAACACCGAGCAGAAGAGGCTCTCAAAGTCCGTCCAAAGTAGAGATGCCTCATCGTGCACCTGGAGCATCAAGCTCCACCATCGTCCTGCTGCTGCGTGTAGTTGGCTCGTAGCGAGGATCACCATGAGGTCTGCTGGTGTCCTCACTAGCCTAAACACTCGTACCACTGCCTCCAGCCAGTCCTCTGCTGCCTGGGGATCCGTCTCCCCGCGAAACCTGGGCGGTCACTGGCGCTGAAACTCATGCAGTGCGCTGAGGCGACGTGCATCGTCAGCGGCTGCTGCTGGAAGCATCGGAGGCTCGGCGGGTAGAGCTACCGCCGGTGCCACTGCTGACAAAGGGCCCTGCACCGAGGCCTCGTCGCTCGGTGGGCTGTCGTCACGCTCGACTCTCGGAACCCTAGCTGGCTGCCGTCGTGGGGCCATCCCGAATAGGAAACAGGTGCGCCACGGTTAAACAGTATACCTGGTGAGCTGACACAAAGAAATCACAAAGAAAACTTTGAAACACACACGCAATCAATGTTTTCGTGCATTAAGTCGGAAATCAGAAGTCAGGGTCCTGGTGTACAGATACGTCGGCCGCCGCACCAACACTGGACTCCCTGGACTGATAACCACACTCAATACGCTAAACATTATTGCTTCACATAGAAAAGATCAGAGTTCGCGGTAGAACCGAACTCCTCTGATACCAATTTGTCACGACCCGCCCTCGGGGTCCGTGCCGTGACTACCCCAAGCCCGCCTTCCATAGGCCAGGGGCTGGCAACTAGCACCAAGGCGTAAATCCCGGTAAATAGGGAAGGCATTGCCTTTGAAAAGTAAACAAACACCACAGAGTAAGCAAGCGGAATGTAAACACTAAACAAAAGTAGGGTACAACTGAAAGTGCGGAAAAGTAAATGGGCCAGTATACAAACCCAAACTGAAAGTAAAGTACAACTCGAAAGGGAAAACAGCAACTGAAAAGTAAAAGCCGCTACACCGAGCTGTCCACTGGAAATCCCACCTGAAGGTTGGGTACATATAGCTCCTCTGTTCCACGGGTCCCGCCGTCCACTCCGTGCACGTCCCGCCCAGTGGTCCACCTCCGGGTACCGTCCCGCTCTGCAAGCCTCAGCTAAGGTCAACGCTGTCCGTCGTCTGCAACCAACACAACGTAGTGCGGGCAAAGCCCGTGCAGGGGTGAGTATAAGCTACTCAGTAGGGACCCCGACACCCCTGAAGGTCTCTCAAATCCACAAAGGATAAACCACGAAGAAAGGTACAATCACGAAGTAACAACCGACACTGCTTAGGTATATGCCCATACATATACCTAAGTCATCAAATTCAAATACGCTCCAACCTCCAAGCCCAAGTACAACTCAGTCCACACAGGAAAGTAAACGTATTCCACACAGGAAAGCAAAACGTAATCCACACAGGATTGCACAACACAATCCACACATGAAAGTAACAGGATTCAGCTCACACAGGTATACTTCTTCAAAGGACGATAAAGATGATCTCTGATCCATCTAATTCGTCGGACCCACGAAGGATCGATAGGTAACTAACCCCCGCAAAAGACCCACACAGGATCGGGCCCACGTAGGACCTGTAGATAATCACCGGAAAGACCCACACAGGATCGGGCCCACACAGGACCTGTAGGCGCTGGTTCACACAGGACCGCTGAGCGCAAAGACCCACACAGGATCGGACCCACACAGGATCGGGCCCACACATGACCTGTAGCACTGATCCACGTAGGATCGCTGAGTGCTGTAGTCGTCATCATCGAATCCACACAGGATCTCTGTACTGTCGTCGTCGCAGTCACAGTAGCAGTAGCAGCAGTAGTAGTCACAGTAACAGTCGCAGCCAGCACTAGGGTTCCCGCACACAGCAAGCTCGTTCAGAGGGTCCGCTCCACGAGCCAAGAGGCTGATACATAAACTGTCACAAAGTCCAGAGTTGATGTATCCAAAAGTTCCGTATCGTCAACAGGAACTCAACGCAACAGACGGCGCGTCGATCGGACGCCCGGTCTGAGAGTTATTGGCATTTTCGTCCCCGGGGCCCGGTTGGTTTTTAAGGCAAAACCAACCCGACCGTACTCCACCTGCGTCCAAACCTCGGGCGGAGTATGCCAAAAGATTCGTCTCACTAAGAGGAACACAACACAGCTGACAGCACGTCAATCGGACGTCCGTGGCTCAAGATATGAGCGTTTCCGCTCCGAAGGCCCGGTTGGTTTCGTGAACGAACCAACCCAGCCGAACTCAAAGTAATCCAAAACCTTGAGTGCGATATACCGAAACGACTGTCTCGATCCAAGGATCGCGTTTCCGCATACGGTTCGTTGATCAGAGGTCCGTGGCTCATGTTATGGCCAAAAGACCGAATCTGATCCGAAACGGGGGGGTCTGGGTCCGGGTCGCCCGACCCGGGTCCGACCCGGCGCGGCGGCCGCGGCGGCCGGGTGCCGCACGGAGGCAGCACGCGGGGAGGTCAAATCCCGCCGCTTGATTTGGATGGCGGCGCGGCCTTGTGCCGTGCCCTTTGAAAAGAAAACAGCCCCCACGTGGGGGGCATGCTTGAGAGAAAACCGGGGGGCCGCCTGCCCCCCCTCAAGGAACCGCCTCCCCCAATTAAATGGGGGGGGGGGCTTTAATGCTGGCCGGGGGATTAATTTCCCTCGGATTTGACCATCCGGCCGGCCAGCTGGCCGGCCGGTTTTCTCCAACGGGACCGGAAAAATCCGGTCCCCTTTCGGCTTCCGACGCCGGCGGCCCGGCCGCCGGTCTTCACGTTCCGCCGTGGCCCAGAACCGGCCGCGGTGTTCGTCGTCCGGCGCGGTGCGACGGCACCGCGCCCCTCCGCCGCGCCTTCGATTCCTCCCTGACGCGGCGCGACGGCGTCGCGTTCTTGATGATTCTTCCACGGCGCGCGTGCGACGGCGTCGCGCAATAAGATTCGGACGAATATCCACATGGTGCGTCGGCACCACGCCACCTTGTTTCATCCACAAAGATAAGAAAAACATCAAGAACGAAGGAGGGGGTTCGACCGTGTTCATGCGGTCTGTCCCCCTTACGTTAGAAGGATAACACAAATTAAATTATCCACACGTTAGATAAGCATGAACCACGAACAAGGATAAATAATTCAACAACAATCATTACACGCAAACTTATAAAAACACGGATCAACTTAATGATAAGTTGATCTACGTTCTTCTCTTTTTTTTAAAAAAGAAATAATAACGGAAATAAACATTTTTCTAAAAACAATTCCCTACCTAGATAGTCGCACGTTGACGTAGTCATGGAATATCGGTGTCGATTCCTTTGATGTCGGAGGAAGAGTCGTTGTCGATGGCGTTCGTCGCGGAAAACCGTCGCAGAAGAGATGATGCGGAAGAAGAACGTCACGTCGCGGATATGGCATCGCGGAAGAACCGTGTTCTTCGGCGAAGAAGTTCTTCGTTGAAGAACGGCGTTCTTCGTGTTCTTCGTCGAGGTTGAAGAAGATGAAGAAACAAGAAGAACCTTCCCAACTCTCTCAAGGAGACCAAACTATAAAATAAGACTCTATCTTATTTTATTAACACAACAACACACTAGAATTTCAAGAGTTTGAAATTCAAAACACACACACAACTCGCCTTATTTAAGTCTAAAGTTATAACTTAAGATATCATAACTTATGAGGGAGTTGAAGGGTTTTAGAGGATATGAAGAGGTGGGGTTCGTGTGGACCCCACCACCCTCATAACCTCCCAAGGGAGGTTGGGTGGTTACCCAACTTCCAACAAGAGATAACACTTAGAGTAAAATAAAAACAATTGTAGTGTAATTACAAAGTAAACATCCACAATTTTTATTATCAACACTCGCATGAACGAAACTCCAGAACAGGAGTTCTTAAGTGTTTACCGGTGCTACGGTTCCATCGGTGCCCTCGGAATTCGATTCCGGGCACCGGTTCAAAAGTTAGAAATTCCCGCTCGTTCGTTCACTGAACGTACCCGAGCCAAACTTCGGAAATTGATTCCGGGCACACCGGGCCTCGGAATCAGGTGTCGTCAGAAACTGCGCTCTTGTAAAATTACAAAGAAAATTAAGAAAAAATTTCCCTTGAATTTTACGGGTCTTTACAAAGTTTCTACTTGTGTATTTTCTTTTAGTATACTGTGTGTTTGAGTTTTGTTTTCCGTACATTCAGTTTAGACTTACATCATGGCATTCCATCTTTCTGTGAGCCTCCACATTTGGTTATTATCATTCAGTTGGATTATTTACATTGCTTCTGTTGCAGTTTTTTTATTTACATGCTTCCACTACATCCTATTTGTGTTTTTTTACATCCGCTATGATATTATCTATTAGCTATGAAAGCATAGTCTCCCCCACAGACAAAAAAAGGTCCATCGTTGCTAGTCGGTAGCCGTTGGCATATGGGGAAATGTGCTCGAGGTTTTGTGTCCACCGGTCCGGACACCATATTAGAGGTAAGCCAGGATGGGGCGTTACAGGTGTAGCCCAGGAAATAGTGAGTGGAATTAATAACAAGCCTTTCGGTGGCAATTAGGTCATTAAGTTAGACATGAGGAAGGCTTATGATAGAGTGGAATAGAGTTTTGTTCATAGATTCCTGGCCTACATGGGTTTCTCAACATGGACTACTAACTTCTTTTTCCCCTGCTTCAGCTCGGCATGGATATCATCTTCTTTAATGGGAAAGAAATTTTTTATTTCAAATCATGTCGTGGTCTTTAGAAAGGGGATCCCTTGTCTCCCTCTCTTTTCATTATCTCCCAAAATGATTTTAGCATTTTTATTAACCAAGGTCTCAATATGGGGTAATTTCTCCCTTATTATAAAAGGCATGCAATAAGGGGTATCTCGCTCATGATTTTCACAAATGACAGAATTTTATTTATTAATGGTAGTATTTGGTCAGTGTATGGGATGAATTGGCTTCTTGGAGAATATTAAAAGTGGAGTGGGAAGGTGGTTAATAAAGATAAAATCACCTTTTACATAACCAGGAATGTCTCTGAAATCATGGTGAGGGATATGGGGGATATCTTGAGTATTGAGAGAGAGGGGCGTTTTTCCCATGGAGTACCTTGGGGATCCTGTTCGTCCTTCCTTCCTCAGGGTTCATCATTTTGATAAACTCATAAACAAGATCTCTAGTCGCACTTTCAACTGGAAAAATATATTATCATCCTTTGGAGGTCACATTACATTAGTTAACAGTGCCATGATTTCCATTACGATGCACATTATCTCCACACTAATGGTTCTAAAGAGTGTGACTTACAATCTAGATAAGATCATGGGATACTTCATATGGGATGGTCATATGGAAGGAAGACATCATTGGGAATCGAGGAAACATCTTGCAAGACCCCTCTCATAAGGGGGTATCGACCTGAGGAGTGTTTTCTCAACCATGAGGGGGTTTCATGAAAAGCATACATTGGAGGATATAGAATTTTTTTCTCTTTGGGGATAGACTATATAGGGCATTTATACTTGGAAATCTTGCAACAACACTCTTGGTGGTTAGTGGGTACAGGGAACATAAAATTTTGGCACCAAGATTAGGGGAGGGTAGGCTATATTTCCCAGGCATTCCCACCCTGGACATATCTTTCAGTGAGGCCAGCGGTCATCCCAGCTTCCTGAAGGCCATTCATGATGAGGATAAATGTGTGGGTTTTAATAACATTGGTACTAGTTATGTTCCAAAAAACTCATATTCACTGGTTTGATGTCGAGTATTTTTTCCATCAAATATTTTTCTCATATTAAGAGGGAAATTTCTACTGATGATTAGTGGGGGGGGGGTTAAATTGTGGTGTAAGGAGTTAGCCTCTAATATAATTTTTTATTGTTGCATGTGAGGAACAATGATCTTCCTACTGATGAGAATTTGAAAGGTATGGGTGTACATATGGATTCCACATGTTGGTGTTGCAGGTCCCCGAACCAAGAAATATTGGGGAAATTATTTTAGAACAGTGAATGGGATAAAAGGAAATGGCAGACTTTTGGGGACTTCATTGGATGGGATGCATCTGAAGGGGAACATGAAAGCTTCATGTGCTTGTTGTTTAGAGGAGAAGGTTCTCATGTCGCTGAGAGGAATTCCCAGACCATAATCCTGATTATAAGATGTTGGACCAAATGGCAGGCTAGGAACGATGAAAAACTCAAAAACTGCTTGGGATATCAAGTATGTATCCATTTTAAAATGAACAATACTATTCTCGATGTACTTCAGTTGTGCCCTGATTTCTATTCTGCTCTATCTATGTGATCTTTAGTCCAGAATATCTCATTCAATAGTCAGTCGGGGATTTTTCGGCTGGGCTGACGGGTATGACGTCTTCCTCTATGCCATGGTCTCAAAATCAATATGAATGGGTACTTAATTAGGGGGGAGATGTGTGGTGGAGGTGTTGTAAGGGACCAAATGGGTTGTTTTTTTGTAGTGTTTTTTGCCTTTTTCGAAAGAGGAGATGTTTTACAGGTGGATTCTTTTGTCCATGTTTATTGGGCTCGAGTTTTGCAATCAAAGGTAGATAAACATCTAATTGGTGGGGACAGATTCCATGATATTATTTAATTCAATGTTAGGTAAGGGTAGTATTTCATGGAACATCTCTTACACTATCAGAAAATGAAATTTTCTTAGAGGTAATAATATGGAGGTTTCTCATACATAGAGGGAGGAGAACATGGTAGCAGATTTTTTGGCATCTATGGAATCATCAAACCTGAGTATGTGTTCTTTCTTTTGAATAGGTTCTTTTCCTAAGGGAGGGGTTGAAATTTGTAGCCAGTGATGCTATGGGTTTTCATTACATTATACCACAATGATTTTTCTTGTGGTTTTCTCTGTATGATGGTTTTTCATTAATCAATAGAAATGATAGTTTTCAGTCATAATATTTGAACATCATAATAACCTTATGATTATAATCCTTAAAAATAAATTGAGTCTCCCCAAAAAACATACAAGAATAGTCCCTTAAAATAGAATGAGATTTCATAAATTGTTTAAAAATGGGGATACCCAAATAAAAAAACACATTTTTGGAGGCCATCCAAGGCTTTTTTGACAAAAACCAATTATTGGGATTCCCATAGTAATAATGGTGTAGATAATTTTGCATGATTTTCTTTTGATATGGGATTAAACATAAACGACCTCCATGATAATTGATTATTCCTTTTTTAATATCATTTATTTTTTATTAAATGATTTTTAGTCCATATTAGATAATAAATTTTTAATTAATATTTGTTTAAATTATTTTATAAACAATTTTCCATTATATATCTTAGATATTTAGTGGGATTACATATTTTGTATTAAATAAATAATATCATATAAAATATATTATATTCATAATAATATAAATATATTTATATATTAATATAATATTTTTAATGATAAATCTTTTTTATATATATCTTTTATCGGGGCTAAAAACAATTATTTTAGTATTGATAAAAGACAAGAATATATTAGTTCTAAGAAAAGAACTAATAAAAGGATCCTTTTATCTTTCTATTTTTGTATATATAATAGATGATTTTATCAATTATTTTTTATAATTAATAGAATTACCACATTAATTAGTTTTTTTAGTGCTAAAAAAGGGTGGCACTGGTTAAAGCAAAATCTGTGGTAGTGAGAGATGAATGTTGGGGATAATATGGGGCAAGGTGATGTTGTGTGAATTTTTTTTAGTAAATGGTGTGCCACTAAATTGTCCACATTTACAGATTTTGATATTTGTCGACTTTTATAAATTTTTCTAGTGGGTAATGTCTATAAAAACCATTAATAAGTGTCATGCTGATGTGAGATGGAAAGTTCAATATTTTTATATTTTATTAATTTAAAATTCACTTATATTTAATTCGTATATTGTGTAAAATTATTCTTTTTTAAAGAATAAAAATCTAGACATTAATTGTTAATTGGAAAATTATTGAATTTTACTGATATATTCAATTTTAGAATTAATTTTTCCTGTTTACATGTTTTATTTTTATATCTTATCAATTTATTTGACAATATTTGGCATTGATAAATAATTTCTTCCATATTAGAAAAATTGTGAAGGCCTTGAACACCCACCACATTAATCGTGCATACATGACCGGATGCATTGAATTTACAACAAACACTTCCAAAACCCTAACTAATGCAAACCAACACTCACGGTCAGTATACTTACTATGAGAAATTCCACATATCCACATACTGTATCCTTTCTCATAATCAATACACAGACTGTGAGTACATTCACCCTATTATGACATTGTAGGTGTTTTTACCATGCGAGGCACCCATACGACCACCTCCACCTTTGGGTGAAGAAGAAATGACCATGAGCTCATAGTCAACATGGTTACCACAATCCATCCACCACTATATCTATAATCAGTCACCAAAGATAAAAAAATCCCAAACCATAAGGTGGCCCAAGCCATTTCCGCTATTGAGGTTTGATCTATCCCACATCGCCAACCAAAATCTATGGAGGATATCCCATCCACTCCACCTATTGAAACACCTGAACCACTCCTCTTAATAAATATTGCATGACCTCCAGCACCTACCACCGTCAAGGGAGATGACCACAATGTTGTGAAAGAGGCCAAACCCACTGATGAAATCAAAGGTCACCTAACATGCTCATTAAATATGTTTTTATGATTTGGGCCATAGACTACTTCTGAGGCCTAGTTATCAAACGTAATTTATAGAATTATGGGAACCCAAATATTTCCACTTCTTTAAGAAGTGTATTAATTCTTCTCTGAAAAAATATCAATGTGGTAGAGATGCTCCTGATACAATTGATGTCAACCATCAGAGCTAGACACACGACATGCATCCAGCTCAGGAAAATGCTCACCATGACACTAAATGTGAGGAGGAAGAAGTTTCTAGCTCACCTTCTCTCTATAAATATCATTCACCCTATCCTAGTATATTCATTGAGACTCTTCCCACTATTTTTTCCATCCATAGTAATATTCATTCTTTAATTTCCTTCTACATGATAATATAAATTATTCCATGTTTTGTTATTTGTATGGTGTCTTTATTTTACCCATACTTTCTTCATGTTATCCTATATTCTTTGTGCTATTACAAGATATCTAATAAATAAAATCTTGGAGAAAAAACATGAGGGATATGACCCTAGATTATATCATACATGAAAATAGTTCATTATAGTAATCATAGTTATTTCCTTAATATAGTGTGAAAATAGAGAGAAGTAAATTGATGGTATTCATCTGCTTTTCCCAATGAGCTATCACATAATCAGATTTATCCAATCTTCTCTCCCTCCCTGTCTCGGTTAATAGTTCATACCAAAGGATCACCATATATTGAGGGATGAAAAACATATAATAAAGCTATGTTTTGATATTATGAATGCCTCAATCGATTATTTTCAATTCCTCTTCATTGTAGAGGAGGTGGAATCAGATTAACAAAGGGATATTTCTTTTGTTTTTGCTCAGAACCACAATTTAGATAGAGGGTAGAAATGGAATGATGATAATGACATCATTATCGGATGATAACCCTAGAATAATGAAGAATATGTGTGCTCAAACCTAGATCCAACCCCTTTAACCCATTACTATGTTGAATCATGTTTGATATTTTTTTTATTTTATTTAATTGAAAAAAACAGATATTGCCATTATGTCTTAAAAATTAAGGAAAAAATGAAGACACCAAATTTCTTGTATTGTGATACTGATAACCATTTCTTATTAATACACTACCCTAGATTTCCACAAGGATGTATTAGAAGTATAATATAAATTCTATTTGGCCACAGCCCATGAAAACCATGATATAATAGACCATTTATCAATATTTTTTATAAATATTGGTAATGAAATAAGCTATATTTCAAAACACAGCTAATTAAAAAATAAATCATTGCTAAATTGAAATTTTCTTTTTATGAATGATGACAAAAAAGAAAGACCGAACATACCATTAACTTGTTAGACTGCTTTAATGATTCATATAATCTAGTGAAGGATTATTTGATTTTTTTGTTGGGATTATTTTATAACAGAGGAAGTAAACGTTGATTTGTTTGTTAAGGATATTTAGACCCACATACTAAAGGTAGTGGTTTATGGGCTTAAGATTGATCATTAATTTATGAGTGCTAAGGGTCATCTGGAAAGAAGCGGGATGGAAATTAAAATGGAAGTTGTTTTAAGAAAATTTTGTGTTATCTGTTTGGTAAAAGTGGTTAGATTAAAAGGTATTGTCCCAAGAGAATGTAAAGGGATCATGGATCTAAATCAAAGGCATCACAACACCCATGTTTTGGTAGTGTGTATTTCCTTTCGAGGTTGCATGTCCCATAGTATATAGTAAGAGTGTAGCTATACAATATAAATTTTCATCGAATACCAGGATTATCATTTCATGTGTATTTCATTGGGAAATATAGAAGGAAGTATGAGTTTGGGGATAAATTTATCTGTTGTATTGGGTCCTGGTGGTGAGTGTGCCTCCTAATGTCTTTCTTTATTTTATTGTTGTGTGATTCTATTTCTTTTACATCCTTTATTTGAGATTTAATATATAGATAGTTTGATTCTTTTATGTTTATCATCTAAGTAAATGTATGTTTCATTTAATTTTTTTTTGAGATTAAAGTTATTAATATGGTGGTTTTCGGGAAACTAATACCACTATCAGGTCTTGATTCAACCGTGAATCCACTTTTAGATATGTTATGGTATGCTCAGGATATCATTTATTTCTAAAACTATGATGAAATTTTCCAATCACGTGTAACACATGTGTATTAATTTAGATGTATTTGTATGAAGAGATAAATATCAACATGACACATGATACAAGAATTATAAAAATGAGAAGATTAATGTCAAAAATGATGTTTTAAATGTTAAAGAAACATTTCCAAACAAGTTAATATGTTAAAGTAAAATTTAAATAACATTCCCCATGTTTGGTTTATTATTTATTATATAGGAATGAGATTTGTTTTATTTGGAATGGATACAAATGAAATTGTACATGATTCATGTTTTTTTCTCCATGCTACACCGGCTGAATATTTATTCATGGTTACTTTTATATATTTTTTTGAAAATTTTTACTATTATTTTTTTAGATTGAGATTTGCTACCATGGTGGATCATTTCAAGATGGAATTTTTTATACCACTTCCATCTGCCCCTATGGCGGGATATCATTTCATACTAGCCTATTTAGGTATTATGGTATGTAGAATTCAGATGGAGTAATCTCCAACAATGATTGCTTGGATGTGACTACACTATTCACATCTCATTACATTTCTTTGCCATACTTTCTCACCCACATATATAGGAGTGATCTTCATCACATTACTTCATCCAATTGTAGAGTGAAGGGTGTAAATACACTTGTTTGGAAGTATTTTGAAACACCTAATATCATAGTTATTAATGGTGTGTGTCATAGAATGACATTGAACCATCAAATTCATTTTCTCAATGGCTAGAATCTTGTAGTGGTGCTCCACAACATGGAATCTCCATGATTCATCTAAGATGAAGCATTGAGGCATGTGTCTTGTTTTACTATGGAACATAGTGTTATGACTTGTAGATTTTGTTCATTTTCTTACCTTATCAACTCATGTTCCTTGTTTGAAAATACTACTATTGAGGTAAACATCAACCTCCCATTCTGAATTTGTGTTACATTCCACAATTCCAGCAGGCTGAGTGACCCAACCAGTGTTAAACCACTGTGACTGCCACAACCCAGCCGAGCTCCCATGACCAAAATGATGTAGCATACCATAACCTACCAAAGCTCCCTCAACCATAGATACTAATATTTGTGGTGTAGTGCAAGGCAGACACACCATCTATGGTAAAATATAACATTTTTTGATTGTAATTAAAATTTATTTATATTTTATACCCCTTATTATTTCCTATCGACCCATGTTGTTATTTTTACATCTATGTTTTCTTCATTTTTTATGATTTATTTTAAATAGATAATTATTTTTTAGATATAATTTTTTTTAATTTTTTAATTTTTATTTTATATATTTCAATAATTGTGTTTTATTTCAAAATTTCGATGTCAAAACATGAAAATAACAATCTTTGTATTTGATGATATATGGTTTTTATTATATTCTACGAATTTAGATATATCATTTTTAAAATTTAATTTTTTGTGTCATTATTGATTTTTTTTGTTTTTTTTGATACATAAATCTTTAATATTTATGTACATGTTTTATGATTTATTATTAGTTTTTTATTGATATATGGAAACTTCTCTTTTGTGTGTCACAAGTTAAAATTTCCACATGTTTTGTTCTTTATGCAGGGGACCTTTTTCATTGTTATGCACCATGTGCTATAAATAACTTCGTCTAAGATAAAAAAATCCATGCTTCCCTATCCATCAACATGTTGATGCTACACCCAAGATCAACCCCCCACTTTCCTCCATAGCAACATTCCTACAATTCCATATTTTCCTCACTTTATGAGTTCTGAATGCATGCTAGTTCATTCATAGTTTTAATTTTTATTTTTCTAGGTCATAGGAATCAGTGAGATAGGTTTTGAATGGGATGGAAGTCTGCTAGTTGAGCTAATAACTGTGGATCTCCAACTTTTGTTTTAATGGTAATGCCTATGGGGGGGGGAATCATAATCATGGAGTTGACTGTGGGAGAAAATATATTGATATCAATTTTTATTTTTGTCAGCAATAGCCTACTGAAAATATTATTTGGATGGAATCCAACATAGTGGATGACCACCCAATATTGGGAGGAATTTAAAGGGTTGATGAACCACTCAAACTAAGCCCATACATCATTCAATCTACTCTCTAAAAAATGGTATCAAATACCATTAATTTTAATATGTTTAGTGTGATCCTTCCATATTTCATCCGAAGAGGAACAATATAACCACTTTATCTTATAGATGTAGGAATACAATTGAACCATGGTAAAATATCATGTTCTTCAATTTTAATACTTTTTGTTTTCATTCATTTCATCACCTAAAGCATCCACTTCCCCAACATAGTGGTTTCAGAGGATCTGAGGTAAAAACAGCAATGATTAATATTGGTTTATCAATGATCATAAATTTCATGTTGGTTAGAATTGATTATTAAGTCCATATTTTTGAATTGGTAATTAAGATGATCCTAACATTGTAATGAACATTGCAAAAAAAGTTCAAATAATGTCCATAGAGGTAGTAAAACTTTTGGGTCAAACCTTGGGTTCTATAGTACCACTTTTCCATCGAACAAGACATTAATCACTCCATCGAGGAATATCTGACTTGTTTTTAGGTTAATGTTCCAGTGAGCCATGTCATCACTACCTCATTGGTTGATCTAGGTTGTTGAAGCTTTTTTTGAAATATCATGGAAAAATCAAAGACTATTTTTAGTGATTCCAGAGTTGTTTCGAGGTATTTTGATTGTGATGGACAAACCAATATTTTTAGAATTATGAAATAATTATTTTTTCAATGGAACAAAATATTAATAACATGATTAAACATTCAATTCTAAATTATTCCTTCCAGAAACCAAAAATAGAAATTTCTTTGTATAATATTGATTTTTTGAAACTAATATTAGAGTCTACTAACTAATCAAATTTCCATGAAAATGGAGTAATATTCAACAAGAAGTCAATATAATAAGAAGATGTCAACTAGTACCACACCACTCCATAAAATGTGAGACATGCTCAATAGGAAGTCTGTTGCCCAAATCAGGTAGTGTATAAACAATCGTATCTTTTAGATTTTTTCAGATAAACATGATGGTTTTATTCTATGGAAAAAAAATTATAAAATATATACATAAGGGAAACCATACATAATAAAAAATATATACACAAATATTTCAACTAGATGTACTTGGATGAGAATAATGTATAAGAGCACATGAGTGAGTTCTACGTTCTTCATGATCCATTGAATTCACTGAAAATAATGGTTGATGATGAGTTTCAGACCTTTTTGATTTTGAACTCTTTATAAAAGATGCGATATACATTATTAGTCTCAAAAAATAATTCTACTCTTGATGGAAACATAATAATTGAAATATTGAAATATATAAAGTTGAATGTAGAGTAAAAAACGACATGGGTTATACACATAAATTATAGACTCATTTCACTAAAATAAAATGGAATAAAATTTTTAGAGTAGAACACGAGGAAGATAACCACATGGATAACGAATAAAAATTATGAAGTTATAAAAATACCAATAGAGACATGACATTAAGTTCCACAACTGTCACTAACATCGACACATCATTGAGGAGTGTATAAAGGTAAAGGTAGAGTGGTGGAATAAGGAAGGTAAATCCCAAAATAATGATGTTTTAATTTTTATTGAAGATAGTTTTATTATTAATTAATATTTATAGGTTAATAATACTTGTCCCGTCTCACCATTGGTGATTGATTCTGGTTCATCATACCATGCCACACCCAGAAGATATTTCTTCTTATCTTTAAATTCAATGATTTTCAGACATATAATGATGGAAAATGATGGTTTATTAAGAATCACATGAATTGGAAATATTATTCCTTGTAATAGCATTGCATTCAAGTTATAATTGAAATACGTGAGGCATGTTCATGAGATTTTACTCAATCTAATATCCACTATAATTCGTGAAGATGATCAATAAGTAAATTCCTTTAGTATTGAGAAATGTAATCCAACTAATGGTAACATTATTGTTGATAATGTTAAAAAAGATTCTACTTTTTATCTCACAGATGACACACTATGTGGAGGAGAAGTCAATGAGACTAGAAAAGAGGTTCCTGCAGAATTGTGGAACAGATGGCTTGGTCATATGAGAGAGGCAGGAATCAAAAGAATTACTAATCAGGATATTTTACCAAGAATAAAAATTACACAAGGAAACATGTGCGAATTTTATCTATGAAAAAACAAATAATAAAATTTCATGGTTATTTAACATTAATAAAATATAATGTTTTATATTTTATTTACATATTTTTCTTCACAACGAGAACTAATTTGATAGAAATGTCATTTATTTTGTTTCCTTCATATATGATCGTTTTATAAAAGTGTGGGTATTTTCATTCAAATATAATGACCATGTTCATGAAATTTTGAAGATGTTTCATTTTATGGTGCAATGGGATACAAGAAAATTGATAATGTTTGTGTGAACAGACAATAGAGGAGAGTGTCATGGTCCATTTGAGGAGTACTATAGGAGTTTCTTTATCAAGACATAAAAATCAATAGAGAAGATGTCTCAATATAATAGTATTATTGAGAGATTCAAATGAACTATTTATGATAGATTCGAGTGTATTAACTCAAACGAAAAGCCTCCAAACACCTTATAGGGGGAGGAAATTAGGACCTAAGTTGATATATAAACTGATATCCATCATTTTATTTAAACTACAACATTTTAAAAATATCATTGAAAAGTAATGATTCTTTATACAAACAGTGGAGATTATTTGGAGGTAGTGAATTTATTCACATCATAAAATATGAGTGTGTGATGCTACATAAAAAATGAAAGTAGTGTATGTTTTTAGAATACACTCATGCCAAACTTGTATATGAACTATGATATCCTATCAATGGTAGGATTATTAGAAAAAGTGATATGTTGTTTCATAAGGACCATCTGATTGAAGATTTTGAGTTTCCAAAAAATGAACATAGACTACAGTCTGAGGAAATTCCAAAAAAAATATGGAAATTGTCCCTCAACCATCAGTTATATCTTGTGTGAGTGATATTCATAATACCGATGATACATCAATAAAAGGAAATATTTCTCCATATATAGATATGTCACCATCATATAATATTCATGAAGAGAGTCATCTGATATCATAATATAAGAGATACAATAATGAATGAAATCTATGTTGTAGATACTCACAACATGAGTATGTGATGAAAAATAATATGGGAGAGATATATATTTATGAAAATATAGTCATGATTCCACGAAAATGGAATAGAAAAAATACATTCAAGAGGAGTTGATATATTTTCACATGAACTGAACATTTGATTTGGTGATGATACCACATGGAAAGAAGACACTCATGAATAATTGTATGTAACGAATAAAAGCTGAATATTAAAATTCACAACCATTCTATAAATTCAAAATTGTTGTGAAGGGATTCAGTAAGAAGAAATGTATTAAATTTTTATATCTTTTATTGTAGGGTGAAAATGTCTTATATTAGAGGCGTTCTTGTGTTGAAAATTAATTTAAACATAGATGTTCAAATACATGATTTATGAATTCATTATTACACTATGATATTGAATGTCAGATTTTTATGGAGAAACCAGAGGGGTTTTAGGATAATGTTAACGAAAACCTAATACAAAAACATAGGAAAAGTTTATATTGTTTTAAACATGAAACATGAAAATGCAATATGAATTTCAACTCATTCCTAGAGAAAAATATCTATATGTGGATTATTATTTGTCCTTTTGTTGGCCCAAATGGATAACTCAGCAATGTGAATTGAGTTTCAGATATAATTTCAATTTTTTTAAAAAAAATAATTTCCTCAAATTTGATAAAAATTTCGAAATAACAATACATTAGAATTATATAATTTTATTTTTCTAAAATATTCTAAAAATCTCAATAATAAATAATTTAAAAAACATTTTAAATTAATTTAAATTGTGAAACTAATCTAATAATGTAATACATTGTAGATGAATCACTAATTTATGTTAATTATTATAGTAATGTTTTTTAATAAATTAATAAACATAAAACTATTTGATCAAAAAAATAAAAAATATAAAGGTAAATAATGTTTATCAAATCCAGCACAGTGTAATTTAGTCAATGGATTTAGTTTTAAGACAACAATTAATCTTCTCAATGTGTAAATCAACTTCTTCATAAAATATTTTTATAAATTAAACTAATCAACATCATGGATCATGTTTTTAAAACAATATATAAGGCTATCCAAAAAAAATCCTATTCCATTGTTATACATGGAATTAATCAAGATTTGTTCATACACAATAGATTACATAGTTGTTATGGTAAATATAAATAAATTAAAGAGAGTGTGATATTCAATCTCTCCCAACATTTTCATAATATAATTTTTAATAGATAAGTAGTATAAAATTGAAACATAACATGGATGTATAACATAAATAGAAATTTAAGAGATTCTAGATGATAAAAATTAGTTTTTCTCAATTTTAATAGCTTCATTTGTTTAGAAGACCTTGACTCTATCTTGGAATGGACCATGAACTAGTTGAAAATAAAATGTAGTAAATCAGTGGGTCATGGATGTTTGGAAAAACATATTATTTCAGTTTATGATTCTGTAATTCTATTTTGATTCATAAGAAACTATGTCATCCACACATAAGGTATATTCTTCTTAATTTATATATCTCCAGGTCTAACTATCCATTATAGGATAATATTATAATAATTTTGATCCTCATATTGATTGAAAAATATGGTAGGTATGTAATTTTCATTAATATAGTCATGGATTTTTTTTTCTGAATAATCATTCTTAAATTAATGTGATTTTTTCCAACATATAATGCACAAACTTTCTGATGGATAATTACTATTTAAATTAATTCTATATGGATACAATAGCTCTTTGATGGTATCTTCACTGATGTTAGCTCTTCTAAATAAAAATTTCTCTCACGATAGATCTTCATTGAATGGTATTACCATGAAATAGTAGTTACACCCAGAGGTAGATCCATCTATCAGTAATTGTAGAAATATCTGGAAGTAGATCTGTATGATGTTAAATCAGTCTGGTGGATGTATCATGTGATATTAATAATGTTTGTCAGTATATCCACTTTCACTGATAGTAGATGTACATGGATGGTAAGGTATCTCGACTCAATGTTAGAAAAACCAAAAGGTATATCCTACTGATCACATATATATACTAGGGACAACTTGTCGAACTAATGGTGTCATGGAGAAATATTACAGTTCAACTAAAGGAATATTGATAGGAATATCATGACTTTGGAAGTTATTCATAGTTTATCTAAAAAATAATTTACATTCATAAAACATTAATATCCTTAGAAGCATAACAAACATTATTTGAGATCATTAAAATAAGTACTCGCATGGACCAAGACAATAAAATCTTCTTTTTAGGATAAAAAATCAATGCCTTTATAAAAATATAGAAAAAAATTTATAGAAAAACAACAGATGAATATTATTACTAATAAACCAAGTCCATTTGTGATTCACATAGTTATCCATTCAATCTATAAAATATCCAATCAGATATTGTATATAATTACACATGTGAAATCCCATTCAATACATCAACATTTAGGAATATAAAAAACGGAAAAGGAATAGAAAACAAAATAAAATACAAAAAGAAGAATAAAAAGTGGATTGTCATTATATATTAAGGTAAAAATATTACATCCCAAAAGGATTAGAAGCCCAAAAAATCCCTATAAAATCCTATATTATGTTCTTATGAATAATCTTTAAGCTGACTTGATGGTGGACCATCTAGATCATTTCCCATTCCAGTAACATGAAGGGTAGGATGAGTTTGAGGTATATGGGCCTAAAACACCGTATAAGATGCCATTGGCCTGAGCTTCCTCAAGTCTTCAATAGGTGTGAGTCCAAAAGGTCTATCCACAATGTATTTTGATTTCATTGGTGCATATATAGGTGTATAAAGGGATTTGGTCTGAGGTATGGAAGGTGGTACAATGACAACTATCCTCATGGTTTACAAAACAAGTTTCATCGAATCCGAAAACTAAGTAATCACATGACCACCATGCTCTGTTTCCTTGAATAAGTTAGCCTTATCATCCATAAATTATTTGAAAAGATGTTCCAATGTATTAAAATATGTCACTAGATCCTTGAAGGGATTGGACAAAGGAGGCGTTGTCAAATTCTCAGTCCAAACATTAAAATGAAAATTAATATTATGCTTGGTATAAAACATTGAGAGATAATACTTAATATGTTGGGTGATAGATTCTAAATCACTTCTATGATCATTTAAGAAGATGATATATAATTTCTAAATGTTATCACTCTGATATTTGATATGGACAAGCTCATCCTGATGGGAGGTAAATATACCATCCATCTTAGCATGAAACTCTTATCTCACTATAGATCAGATTATCTCAACAACCACTGAAATAGATGAATGTGGAGGATCTATAGAGAATGAAGCTCCATGTGTAGATACAGAATCTAGACTCTCCAAAATATATATCTACCTCCTAGTAAAACTGAAACTTATATACTTTATAGTGATTTGGATAACATCCATTTTCTCCACTAGTCTCTTATTCTGAATCTCAAGATGATCCATCTTTAATAAAATTTTAGTCAGAATATGGGAAATTATTAATAGTTAAATCAACTCTAGTTTTGACATGTAATAATTTTGAATATTATTAGGAATATTTTTCAACGCTAGTAATTGAGTTAGTGTTGTATTTTGGGTCCCATAGAGGCTCAGTGTAATGATATTAAAAATAATTAAAAAATATTTTATTAGGTGCATGTAGTTTTCTATAAAATGTGGAATAACCATTTAGAAGAGTCTCATATCATAAATATGAGACCTCATAATACTTTCTAACCAGTATTTTACCCTAGGATTGATATAAAGTTTGTTGTAACAGTGTAATCAGTTGAGGGTGAGCGTTATCAGGGTTTTAAATTGATGTTTATTAATTTAATAAAAATTAAATCAATAAATCGTCCACACGTGTGTATGCACATAAGATAAAAGGGGTAACCCCCCGTTTGGTGTGAAAGATGATACAAGGTGGTACTAATTATAGGTTATACTACTCATCCCCATTTTTTGACATTTATAGTTATCAGATTGTTCTACAGTGGATTCTAAGCATCACGTTGGATGCAATGATTTGGCAAATTACCACAAGGTTAGAAGATTTTAATTTTATGTTGGGATTCCCTTTATAATGATTTTTAAGTCATTAGATTCCACATATGATTTCTAGGGACCTCGTTGGGGTCTATCTATGGGTTTTGGTGGAAATAGTGGTGTTTCAGGTCGCAATATGTGAATTCCCATTTGAATTTCTCGATGACGTAACATTTAGTGAAGGGGAACACACCATGTGCGCTTCGAATTCAGGAAATATGAATTTTGAGGAAATCGTTTCATGTTGTGGGGGTACAGTCCATGTATCTATACAATAATTTGTGTCCATAGACATTGGATGGAAGACCACGTAATCATATATGGCCATGTAGAAGTACACGACAAGAGTACATGGGCCTGGGGAGCCAGACATAAAAATTGGCTGAGAACAAAACCAAGTGTCCAATTATCCATGAAATGTTATGTAAAAATTGTACTATATGTCTTGGGTAAATTTCCCAGCCACCTGTGTATATGTGTAGACACACCCAGGAAATCGGACGGTGCGGCAAACTAAGTGACATAAGTACATGTCATGTATAATCCCAATTACATCAGTTCTGAGAGGGGAAATGACCAACAACTGGTATCAAGAGACAGGTTGTGTTTTTTTAGAATATTGATGACATGGATTGGTTTCCCACTCCTTGTCACCGATGGAATTTATTAAAAAATAGTGTAATAGTACAAGCTCTAGGTGTACAACACTTACACCAGTAGTGATTTAAAGACCATTAAACAAAACTGAGAAACAAACAACTCAGATATGAAAACATCAAAATAAAAGATCACCATAGAGACTATGCAGTCCGTCCATAATCCCAGTGAGTCATCATGCTGCTCCCTTGAATATCTATTGTCCAAAGAGGAAACAAAGATTTTATAACATCATAACTGAAGAACATTCAAGTCCATGACTGTCACAAAAAAACATATCATCATTGGAAGTAATCAGAAAAGAGAACATGACAACGAGAAGGTGTTTATCATGAAGATTAATCTGTCCATTGACAGAGCCAATAACATTAGAATATGTTCTCATAAAAGGATGATTTCCTCAAAATGCATCTTAACAAGAAAAAAATCCTCAACTTAGAATCAGAAGCCATATGCAGAGAGGAAAAAAACCGTACAACCAGAAATCTAGTTCAGAAAAGTAATGAATGTAAAACAGGTAGAAACTAGAGGTCTGTCCAAAAACTGAAACATTCATAACCATATTATAGAAACCAATTCATATCCAACCAAGAAGATCATTTGAGTTGAGTAGAAGTACTGAAATGTATTCACCAGACTGGATAAGCACAGTCCACCTGCTTTTTCTGCTTCTCCCGAATAAAAAATTCAGACAGATCTTCAAGCCATCAAAAGGTCATCAACAATAGGAGAATGTAGTCAATCAGACATAATAGAGGTCGGGTAAGCACCATCTCCACCGGAAACCATTAGTCAAAAAATGGACAGAAGATAAAAGGAAGTAATGACTATAACAACCATCACCATCAACCGATCCATATCAAAGAAAGATCACAATCTCTATATGAAAAATCAAAGAAATACAATAACCAAAAGGATCAAACCCAAGGGATATCCCTAAAGTTGATTTTGGGATTTTTCTTGAATTCCTCAATCATATTCATATAAATTCGTTTCCTGATATCAAGATATGTATCTGCAGAAATCTGGCGATGAAGGTACTTCCAATATATCAATTGATCTTGCTTGGCCATCTAAGCACAAACCTCATCACTCACATCTTTATCTTCAGATATCTGGAAAGAATCCTTGTATACAAGATCCTTCTTTTTGTCATAGTTCTCTTCCATATGAATTGGAACCATTTCAGCCAACTCCTTGGAAGACTCAATGTGAGAGGCTTGAAAGGAGCGGGTAACAACTATCCTTTCTATTTCAGAGTAATCCCTACGCTTCCTAGTCTTTTTAGAGTTGAGGGTAATAAAACCGTCCTCAACAACAATAGGATTTTTTCCTTTTCGAGAACTTGATTTGAGGTAATCCTCCTCAATTCCAACTGATGTGTCATCATCCATTTAAAGATTATCAACATTGTTATCATCATCAGCCTTATCACTAACATCTTGTGGTTCAAGGATCATCTTTTTATCCGTTTCAATAGGAACATCAGGCTATAAATATTTTATATTGGTTTTCCATAAAGGGTTGTTGGTGTAAATTTGAGCCCTCATCTTTTGTTAAATTCTCTTTAGGTGAGACTGAAAAAGGGGCCTTTTCCTCATTATCCTCCCCAATTCGATGAGAGGTGGAGGCATAAACATTACTCTGAATAGCAAATGAAGGCTGAGAATTTTTGGGTATGTCTTTCTCAATCCAAACTGGTTTGTATTTGGGGAGGGGGTGTGATATTTTCAGCTGCTCACATTCATCAATAAAATTCCCAACTCTAGAACAACTCATACAAAAATAAGGAACATTTTCAAAGACAACATCCTGGACATTACCTTTTGAACCATTTTCCAACCAGAATTTCGAGGGAAAGGTTTGGAAATGTCCACTTCAGTACACACATGAGCAACAAGAAGGTCTAGTCAAATTTTTAGTGGAAAAGTCAAGTTTAATACGATTTCCATATAATCTAGCAATGGAAAAAAGGGATTTTTTCTTAAATAGATGAATTGGGAGTCCTGGGAATCCTAGCCAATTAGGTACAGCAGGTGGTTCGAAGTCAACACTGAAATCAGTTTTCCATTTCAAGACCATCATACTACAACCACCAAAAATCCATGAACCCCTTTCCCAAATCCTATAATAATCATCTTCAGATGAAAAAGAAGCAGAACATGCAAGGAGTTCAAAAGACCGACCTGGAAATTCTCAAAACCTATGTTCTCAAGAGTTTTTCGCAAAAATACAAGAGAAGGCATGCGCTTGATAAATTTTCCAACAAGAAAATAGTGCAAATCTGAAGAGAGTAGTTGTACCTCTTCATCCGAGAATGCTATTGTTGATAGCCCGCGATGGCGGAAATGCTTTTGTTCAAAAGATTCAAGGGATTACGGTTTGTCTCTAGGGACTCGATTTGCAACCACATCAGTGAAAGATCTGGCATTCTCAACCCCAGTTTGATCAAAGGTGTCAGATTTAGGGTTTCGCCTTCGTTCTCCCGCAGGAGGGTTCTCCCGCGCTTTCATATCACCCTTTCAACCACAAGAGACATGTTGTGTGATGTGGGTAAACACTATTTACTCACCTTGGAATTTTCTCCCACACACACCTCCATCTATAGGACTCAGATAGACAGCCACATGTATCCTTTCCTGAGAGGTTTTTTGCATTGGACGTGATGGTGACCATGTTTTTATCAATAGAGATGTGATACGAGGTGATGGTTATGGTACACTTCTATTAGCGATGTTTGGACTAGTAGTGGTTGAGTTAGTCCCTTAGTTAATCCCTATGAGGGTAAAGAGTGGAAATATTTCCTCAGCATAGGGTTGTGATCCCCTCGATAGGATGAGATCAAATAGGGTTGGTGTATCTTTCTAGGAGGTCGGGATTCAATCATCAATCATATCTTTTTACCTAGATTGGGTTCATGGAATAAATGTTTCCAATACTACACATTTTTTGATCCCCTATCTAGGATGCTAGCCGGTAGGGTTTATGGAATAATCATTTATATGATCCTATATATTTTGGGTGGTATGAGTAGTGTTTATGGTATAATTCGGTATATGATCCCATATTCAACAGATGGGTTTAGTAGGGTATGTGGAATCATTGGGAGTATTTTACCCTACTTCAGGAGTCATATTAAATTGGTTTTTTGGAATCATATTGACCGACACTACATGGGTGGAGATCCCATATATAAGAGATATGGGCCAGAGTGTGTCGGGTCGGGTTTGGGGTGTCCCCAAGAAATCATGGGTGCAATCCCCTATCTGAGTGAGATCTATGACTAACCAAAACTGGGTTTGTGGTGTCCCTTTGCGGTCTTGGGTTTAATCCTTTATCATAGTAATTATATATTCTGATGTTCTAGTATAGTTAGAGGAGTCCCCCATCAGGGGTTGGTGACATCCCCTATCTGAGTATCAAGATTTTATGGGTCATACTGTGAATTTCATTATTGAGAGATCTAATGAGCGTGTTATCTAAAATGTATTCCACACGATGGAAAGTATATTACATCATTTTAGATTATTTAATTGGAGAATTTCTCTCAGATGATTTTGATCTGGGATGGGAGGTCTCATGGTGTGCATGCTCCAGGATGAGTGTTACCATAGAGCCTCGAGTAGAAACCTATGGCTGGTTGTGAGGTCTGTAACTCTATAGACATAGATTTTTAGACTATTATATATAGTAGATTTTTTATTCCTTTATATGTTGCCACATTTATTAATTAAAACACCTTTTGAAGATGATATTACTGGTCATGTGTAGAAGAATAGGGGTCAATATGGATTTTCTTATTCTATGTATCTCTTGGGTTTCCCCTAGCTTGGGTGGAGAATACTATTTACTTACCATCTATATCTTATATTTTTGGGATTTTGGGGTTCCTAATGGATATTTTAATAATCACCCATTTAGAAGATTTTCCAATACATTTAATGTCTTGTGATAAGTACTGGATGTTTGATGGAGTCTAGTGATGACTCAGATTAATAAGAGCATAGAGAGTTAAAATGAAAATGGTGTATATAGGTTCTAGTTAGAGGTGTGTTCTAGTGTTTTTTTGATAGTGGTCCCCTCTATATGAGTAGTTTGAACAATTTTAATTATTTTTATGGTAATGCATTTTTTCCTTTTTGTACTTTCATCACTTCTGTTATACTCTATTTTTGGGATAGATGTATATATGCATTTGTGGTTTCAGTTTTATTATATATAAACTGTTTCATATAGATCTATGTCAGTGCATGTGTAAAAATATCATTATCTATGGCCTCCCGTGTGTGTTATTTACATTCATAGAGATGTTATCAAACCAATAGTCTATTAGAGGTGGGATTGGGGTAGTCACTTATTGGGCCCTAGATGGTGGGGTTGTGAATGTGTGGTATTGATGGAGGTAATTCCATTGAACTCATGTATATGAAGTTGTTTTGGGTTTTATAGAAACAATTTCAAGGTGTTTCTAGTTCAAAATTAAATCTAGAGACTCCTATGTTTTTTTAGCACCACACACATCTATTCACCCCTACTCTAATAACATGATTGTTGACATGGAATATTTATGAATTGGATACAGTTGAAATTGTATTACATGATTCTTATAGAACTGGGATTTGGGCCCCATGTACATCATGGTTCATCCTATATATACTCTTTAACTATGGTGTGTCATGACTCAATTTAAAGGTGCCATTGTGATGACAACTAGACAGGGTTTTATGGAGAGATTATGATTAGGATACACCCATTGATGAGGCTTCAATGCAGGGAATTAAGATATAGGTACTGCCTCTAGGTGGTCTTCCAATTGAGCTACCACACATCAACCATTAGATTATTTCAGTAGTTTAGGATGAGGATCCACTAATGCTGAGTGTGCTGCATGAGTTCATGAGGTAGCGACCTATGAGTTATCGTGGTGAGCTGGAACCCCAGGTCACATATGACTAGCATGAGACAATCACACATGTTTTTCATATAATGTGCACACCTCCCAATAAGATGGAGGTCCATGTAGAAATTCTTTTACAGAGATATGATGCGAGATGCTAGAGACTGATGGCAGAGGATCACAATGATATGATGCTCACTTGGATTTTGTTTTAGTTTCTCTTTAGAAAAGAGTTTTTTTTTCTAGAAATGTTGACATCTACTCATATCTATGAGCTTTGTTATATTTAAATGGATTTCATATACATGTATGAGTAATTAGTTCGGTTTCCAGACCAATCATGATACTCCCTAGATATGTTTTGACATTTGTTATTCCAAGAATGGAACTTCGATTAGGAATTATGTTGGGAGATTAAGGAATTGCCGATATTGTTGTGCATTACCTGATATGATGAAGATCTCGAGTGGGCCTTGGTGGTGAATATTTTTATATATGTGTAGAATATGATAATTGGTGTCGGGAATATAAGAGTTACGACCTTGATAGTAGGTAGCCAATGTAAGGAACATGGATCTTAGTGTGTGGGATTCTTCATGAGATGATCCTAGAATGTTGGATCTAAGGCTCATGGATTATTGAATGGATTTGGTCTACTGAGAGAGTGGTGGTGTTTTACTTGTTCTGATCAAGAGAATCTCAAGCAATATTTTCTGACACACCTTGCTACTAAGTGGTAGATGGTCGATGGACCACCCTAGCTATGTCAACATTTGGATTAGGGAGTTTTGTATGTTAGAGGACATAGAATAAAGTTTGGGAGAGTAGTAGGAGGTGGAAATGACTTGATATCATTCCAACACAAACCCCAAGTGTTTTGCGCTAGGATCAAGGAGCGGGAGGATATGGGTGAGGATAGTTGCATTCCATAGTACCCTATGACATTGAGGCACTATGGATGGTTAGAGGTATTCCTTATGTCCTTTCATATTTTTGTAGCAGTATTATCAGACACTTTTGTGAGATAATCTATTATTTACACTTATATCTTAATAATTTTCCTGAATTATGTGGGGATTTCGTAGATCCCTGTGTTGTTAATGTACAATTTAGCTTCAAACACATGAATAAGGGGGACAATTCCCCAACTGAGACATGTTCATGTGTTGTGATACTGACAGATAAAATTTATATATATATTTTTAATCCAATAATTTTGAATTTTGTATGTTTTTAAATTATAGAACCCATGTATTTAAATGTTTTATTAAAATAATATGAAATCTGGATTATATAATTAAAATGATATAAATGGTGCAAGGTTCTTAATTATGAATTTTTGATAGATTTTTACATCATGTGTATTTTGGTTTTTTCTTGAAAAAATTTAATCCAAATTGAGTGATTATTTTTTTAGATGCCTTATTTTATTTCCTTCAACATTGTCTTCTAGACAGGGGAATGATTCTGCGTTATATAGGGCTTAAAAAATCATTGCAGTTGATGATTTTTTAGGGAGGATAGTGTAGACCCCACCACTGTAATAGAACCATATCTCGTCCAAAACACCTTCAATGGAGATGATTTCACCTTGGATAGAATGAGGAAACATAGGACATCCCCTTAAAAGAATCTGAGGAATTTCTTAAGTCATTAATGGTTCCATTGGATTTTATTATTTGGTGGAAGCTTCCAAAAACCATTTTCTAGAAAAAGAAACATCCAATGAAAAATTCATAATTCATACAGCTGCTGACCAAATGATCTTTAATTTGTAGGGTGAATGGAAAAAATATTTGTGAATAACTTTTATGAAGGGGTCCATTGGTGAATCAGGAAATTAATGGGTCAACAATGTGACAACTTGTGGAGTATTGATTTTGACTATAAATGGATATGGGCTCCTACCTCTCAAATAATTCCTTCCTATCTCCACACCATTCAAGGCACCAAGTAGAGGAGGCAAAGGGACATTTAGATTTTTTTATTTCATTATTTTATTTTTATTTTCCATTTTATTTTATCATGTAATTCATCCATATTTTTTATATAAAAGTTCTTCCCTATCTTTTGTTGCCCCTTTTCTCTTTCAATATTAATCTAATTCTCTATCTTCTATCTTTCCATTGTGATTTCTATACACTTCGCCATGGAAAGTGACTAACTCAGGGAATAGACCTAGGTGAGGTTTTCATGTTGTTCATAATTATTTATCTTAAAATCATAATGTATTTAATATATTTTTGGTGGATGTGGGGGTATTTCATGGGTACGATGGTCTTCCACCAAAACACTATTTCTAAATCAATTTCATTTCCTTCATTAATTCATTTTCCCTACCATCTCTTAGGAAACCATTCATATGGTAGAGTTGGGGTTTCAATAAGAGTTGAAACATCATACAATGGTGTTGGGTCCAGTAGGAATAATATTCTTGGTAGAGGTGTTACCCTATTTGACTATTGGAGGAGGTGTGGTTTGATACTACGTACGCATGCTAAAATCAGACAATAAATAAATCAAGGGAACATAATTCATTAATAAGTCTTCAATAAATGAATTATCAAATCGAATTTAAACAACAAATAAAAGGATGAATGAACCCATGTTATCCAACCCTAGGACCAAGATAATTCTTTCATAATTTCATTTTCTCTACATCAGCATTTATATTTAATGTTTTCATATCATTATTTTTATTTCAATATTTTTAAAATCACTCAAAACCCTCATTTTCATAAATAATATTAAAAGACCAAAAATAATTAGCATAGGTGAACAAGAATAAGTTATTTAACCAACTGAAATTTGTCTCAAGTGAGATGACCTTGGTTAGCCATTGTAGTACATTATGAAAATAAATTGGATTTTTCCACATCCTATGAGAGGCATTCATTGGATACAAAACCTTTCATCCATATTAGTGCCAACAGAAGTGGACAGAGTCAAGGTGTGGCAGATGAGTTCCATTGAATTGTGTGTTTGAGGTGGGGTTAAGTATTAGTGCATTTGAGCAAGACTTGATAATGTGTGGGAATATAAAGCCATATTTTATCAGATTCCAAATATTACCCATATAGAAGTACTATTATGATATTTTGGTTTTCTAATGTAGTGGTAGAGATGAGGACAACATCCTGGGGATGTTTCAGGTTAAAATCCATGCTAAGAGTTGTTTTCTACATTGACTATCACCCGAGAACTAACTTGATATTTGTGTCAGCATAACAATTGACTCTCGTGTAGCATGGTGATTTTTGGTGTAGTAAGAGGTTTATAACAGGTAATGACATGAACTTTTATAATGATAATAGTTCAATGAAAATGTGTATTATATAATATTATACATTACAATTATATAACTCTATAAAAATGAGGTGAATATATTTTGAAATGTGGAAATTGGGTTTCGACTATTATAGAACCATTGGTCAATTAAGACCACTGGTCAATATGATAGTTGGAAACAATACTCTTAATAATTATTTTAACAATACAATTATTTTTTATATGTAGAAATGGAAATGGAAAATTAATACAGAAATAAGTGTTGATGGACTAATCCAATAGAGTAATGTCATACAAAGCCCATTTATCAAACCTTGTAAATGAGGTAGAAATCATTGGGCTTCACTATTGTCCATGCTAATTCTGAGCTTTAAAATGTTATTATTGAATGAAATCACCTACATGATAAGTTCAAGTTGGTGAAACTTACCACTCAGGGAATGTTAGCTAATCCGCTACATGAGTCTTTCAACATCGAAAACATCATCCTTATATTTTATACATGTGTTCTGTGAGGGTATTTATTGAATCATTAGTTTCTTATTTTAAATTCCATTAGTATGAATAAATTTTTTGGTCCATCAATTTAGTTTTGAGTTTAGTTTTTCTTAAAAATATGACGAATTTGATAAATTGATTTTTCAGACATAAATAGAACATTTTAGAAAATATATAAATATTTAAAATAAAATAAGATATTATGAATAATATTAATTTCAATTAAATAGTATGATTAGAACACTTATATTAAAATTTAAATTATAAAATAATTTAATTTTTTCAAATGTCAGAATTTTTACTATGCATTTTAGTATACATTTTCTATACATAATTGTTTTTAATAAATATGAATTATTAAATTTAAAAGATAAATTTATCATAATTATTGAATTATTATGACAAAATAAACAGAATTTTTTAAATTATAATGTCAAAATTATGTTACGGTGAATTTAAGAGAATTTTCTTAAATATTTGGATTTCAGTGAATAGTAAAAATACAGTTTTGTGTTTTTGGTATGTTTAATGATATAATTATGATGTATTATGAAATATAAAATGACGGTCAAATATTTTGAATTTAAATAAAATATTTTGTGTTTCATGTGGTGAATATGATGGTCGAATGCCAAGGGAATGCCCTAGGTTTTTCTAATTCCACTACTCAGGTGTCCAATGAAATCAATAAAAAATACCTCTCTATTTCTAAATATACCCACCCATTTATCAATTATCATTAATTCCCAATTTTCCCCCCATGAAGATATGATAATTTTACCTAAAAAATGTCCTCCCATGTTCTCCTAAATCCTCTATGGTCCTATTATTCTCTTTTTAGTAGTTACTCTTCAATGTAAGAAAATTCTAAACTTCTTTTTTTCTTTTCAAGTTCCCCTTTTTATGTGGTATGACCAATAAATTCCCATAATATGTTCTTCTATCAATTTTATTCTATACCTTTTTTGTATTATTATTATATTATTAATGGGATACATGTGTCACCACTATTTTAAATGTTTTCTAAAACCATATTTTTTACCTGTTATGCTGCTGAATTTTCATCTCAAAATTTCTCTCTTTTTCTCAAGAAGTTAATTAACTTTATATATATCAACAAACAATCCTATTTATTTGTATGTTGTACAGTAACATTTGTAAATTGGATTTATTTAATTATAGAATTACCCTCATAAAACGATTATTCCCTTTTTGTGAGTTATAATTGATAAAAATATGATGTTTTTAAGAACCTTTTTCAATACCCTGATTTTGAAACAAAACTGGTTTCTTTTATTATCCACATGTTATTAATGAGATGTATGATTATGAAATATGTGGATCTCATTAATATTAATACTTACTAAGGTTTACCCTGACCGCTCTCCAATTCATTGGTTAAATAATTTAACCTCTATAGATTACATGTTTTATAATTCCTCAGTGAATAATCACGGTATTATTTATGACACCAAGGTGAAAAACCATGGTGAAATGATTATGAATGTCTAAAATAAATGTTTTATCTATATATACAAGTTATTATTTGTTTTGTTTTATTTATTATATTTCCTTATTTCCATTTCTCATGCATGTAAGATATAAGTCAAATTTTTATTGATATTTATCATGATCACATGTAAACTATTTACATTGATTTATTTTACTAGGCCTTATTGTCACCCATTTTGTAGATGTATGATTCTAGGTTATGAGATGTTGTAAATGTACATAGGATGAACCTTTTAGAATCCTTCCAAGTGGAATAAAATAATTTTTTATTTTTTCATGTATTATCTACCATTTTTTTCATGAAACTAATCATTAAAAGATCACAATTTTTGTACAATGAAATGAATGTTCTATATTAAAAAGGTGGGATTCCATATTTAGTATCAATGGAAAATTTAGTTTTCTACCAGAAATTTTTATTTGAAAACATTAGGAATAACCCTACATAAATGTTTAAATATTGTAAAACATCTTGGTATTTTGGAGAAATATTAAGTTAGTTGTTTCTATGAAAATTAATTATTGTATGGATAGAAAAAAGTGGATTTAGCTTTTTCATGATACCTAGTGGTTAAAAATAAAATAAGTTGCATTGATCATGAATTGATGAAACTTGGTTCACAAAAACGGGCCATACTTCACTCCTTTTCTAACACAATCAGGGGACATGTTTTGTTAATCACAAGCTTTTTATGAACCATTATGAAGGATTTAAAGATAATTAAATTATTGTTAAATAATAAAATATTTAAGAATGATGTTTTATGTCATAAAACATATTCAGAGTAATAGTAATCATAAATTAACCTCATTTCTCAAAAAATATTTCTTCTGTTACAAAATAGAGGGAGATCTGAGAACTAATGTAAATGGGGAGCACAACAGACCAATTTCTATTGGACTTCTGAGGGAAGATGAAATGGGAAACATAATGAGAAATATGAATCAACCGAATCGAGTTATGAATAATAAATTGAATCAAGAAAGGAGACTAGATTCACCTCTAAGGTAACAACATTCTGTTGAGTCTTTTATGCATCAATGACCACCTTATTTCAGTTGATATACTGACCCATTGACTATCGAATAGTGGATAAGATCTATCAAAAATATATTTTCTATAATCCAAAATTTATAATAAGAAAAAGGCATCATATCCATTTACTATATAGTAGGAGATGGTGATTAGTGGTGGGAACTAATAAAAAATATGATGCCAAGAGAGGGGATTGGAGCTATGGAGTGGTAAGAGTTTAGGGGAACATTTTCAAAAAAAATATTCCCATGTTCAATGTAAATGAAAATGGTGAATTAATTCCTATTTCTAAAATATAAGTATAATTAATCTGTGGGATTCTATATGATTAAATTAATAGGAGATTCTCATTACACCTCTAACTTTTTCATGGATCCTAATGGTAAGGTTTATAAATTCTTTAGTGGACTAATATCCCAACTATGGATGATTGAAGCCAATAGATAGTATGAAAACTACAAGGAGGTCATGAGGAGTGCTATGAAAGATGAACTAGAGTATATAGAGACTCAGTGGTCTCATAGATCAAGTAAAAAGAAGATATTTTTAGAGACAAACATTGGGAGGAACATCTATTGAGGAAGTGGTTGAAATAAAGTGAAACATTCCACAGGAAAAAAATGTGAGAAGAAGAATTTAGGGAAATGATTTCTCAAGAGTTGGTAAAGTTAAAAGCATGGAATAGAAGTCTATATTGGTCAAAATTTTCATAGTGATGTGAAGCCTCAACTTCTCAATACTAATGACACAGGGAATTTTGTGAAGGCCCTACCTGAAGTCCAATGCTTTATGTGTAGAAATCTTGGTAACATTTCCAATCAAAATCCAAATCTAATGTTAATGGGGGTGGAGTCACCAACAACAAAAGAATAGGCCAAGGGAGAAAGGTATTTCATTTTCTATAATTTAATCTAAATTTGAATATTTAAATGATATGGTGGCAGGTACTCTTGTGGTTTAATCACGGCTATAAAGTACATTGTTTGATTCTGGATCTAAAAGTATAATTCTACGATAATCTATAGAGGTAGTGAAATAAAAGTAGTATTTAATGGAAATCCTATTTTTTTCAATGGAGAGATATCTTGACCTTATATTTTTCTAAAAATACCACTGATGACCTTCGTTATATATATGATCGGTGAAGATGAAAAAGTAAATTAATGTATAAAAATAGATCGAGTCCCCATTATTCCAGAAAACATTGAAATATTTATTAATGAGCTTCCTGGATCTCCTCTAGAATGTGTGGTAGAGTTATCCAATGAGCTCATTCCTTTATCCAATCTGATATTAATGACCCGTATAGAACGGAAAATGTGGAACTCGAGGAATTAAAGAAACAAATCATAAATCTTTTGGAAATGTGGTTTATAAATCAAGTTGTGTCTTCATGGGGAACACATATTTTCTTTTTAAAGAATAATGATAGATAAATGAGGTTATTCATAGATTATAGAGTACTTTAATAGATCAAAATAAAGAAAAATTACCATCTTCCATGAATTGATGACTGATTTTACCAGCTTCATGGGGCTCATTTCTTCTCCAAGATTGATCATTGATCTGGTGGTTATCAATTGAGAGTGAGTACACATGATCATCAAAATACCACCTTCCAATCAAGATATAGGAATTATGAGTTTGTTGTTATGCCCTTTGGATTGACTAATGCTTCGAAATTATTTATGGATATATTGAATAGGGAACCTAAGAATTACCTTGATAACATTGGAGAAGTTTTTATTGATGACATTATAATATATTTCAAAGTATTTGAGAAGAATGATGATCATATAAGGTATTTATTGAAAACTATATAGAAGGCGAGGTTATTTGGAATGTTTAGAAAAATTTTATTTTGGTTACAAAAAGTTTCATTCATAGAGAACATTATAACCAATGATGGAATCTTAGTTTACCCTGAAATGAAAAATGATGTGGAGGAGTGGCCTTATCCTAAATTAGTAACTAATATTATTAATTTACATACATTATAACAAAATTATATGAGGTTTTTGATAAATATTTAATGACTTTCTAATCCAATTACTAGGTTAACTCGAAATGGTCCATGTTTATCTGGAAAAAGGAGTGTGAAGAATGTTTCCAAGTGCTGAAGAAGAGATTGGTTACTACATCTATGTAAAGTATACCCTAAATTGGAGAAGGGTTATTTATTTTTAGTGACGTTTCCATAAAAGGGATTTTGTGCATCCTCATTCATCAAGAAAAATTGATTGCTTAAGTATATCGAAACATGAAGCCTCATTAGCATAATTATCCAATGCATGACATGGTGTTGGTAGTGGCTATTTTATCTCTAAAGATATGGAATAATTATATTAATGTGGTGAAATGTGATATATACAAAGACCATACAAATTTAAAGTTTATTTTTTCTCAAAAGGAATTGAACATGAGATAGAGGATATGGTTTGAACTTAATAAAAACAACAATTGTACAATTAATTATCACCCTAGAGGAGAATACAATGCCACTAATGCTTTAAGTTGTAATGACCCTATTGTTCTAGTAATGATGAGTATTGAAGGAGAACATTTGATCAAAGACCTCTAAAACTAGACATGGGAATTGAATGGAAGAAACTTCCTCAACCATATCCCAAAATATTTCTCAACAATTGTTACTATAGAAGGTCATGAATTCTCAACAAGGCGATCCTTTGTTGAAAAATAATTTAGAGGCTGTGAGGTATTAGAAGTTTCTTGAGTTCAATATTGGTCAAGAAGTTGTAAAAAAAATCATACATGGTTATGTGATAAATATATTCTGGAAATAAAGAAGGAGATGATGGATGAATCTCATAGCTCAACTTACTCAAAATATCTTGGAAGCTCAAAAATGTATAGGGATTGTCATGATAATTACTAGAAATATAATATAAAAATGGATATTACCAACAACACTAAAAGGTGCTTGGCGTGTCCATAAGTGAAGGTAGAGTAACAACTTCTTAAAGGGGTATGTAATGGTCTGGGTTTTTGGGGACATTACTTTGTGAAAATCTCATGTTGGGTTTTCTGGTTTGGGAATCTTGGTGATGTTTTCCTAACGGTTGGCCTCCCGGTAGCCTTAGCCTCCCGTTAGCAGGCCTACCAGTATCTCGGTCTACCTGTAGCCACAGCCTACCGGTAGCTCTGTCTACCGGTAGATCGGTCTACCAGTAGCTAAAGCTACCGGTAGCTCTGTCTACAGTTAGCTCGGTCTACCGGTAGCTGCAGCCTATCAGTAGCTCGACCTACCGGTCACTGCAGCCTACTAGTCGGTTGCTCTCAGCTATCGGTGGCTCTCGCCTACCCCCATGGGGTCTTTCTAGTAGCACTCCTTTTTGCATGAATTGGATTTTAAACTCTATTTTTACCGCTTTAGGATTGTTTTAAAGACCAGTAATGCCCATACATGGTGCTTAATTATATATTTATTGAATTAACCTTGTGTGTGTGTCGGTTTATATCACCCGACCCCTTTAATAATGCGTGGGGTCGTGTTTTCAACCCACGACCCCCGCTCCTTACGTGGTTCCACGTTTTAATCTCAACCGTCCATTTCCCTTATATACTAAAGGGTTAGCCATGGTTTCTTATTTTCTCAATCACCATGTGCTAGTAGTACCCTTCATTCAGACGAATGTATTTTCTTTAAGGTAAGTCGCATCGTTATCCGTGATGTTCTGCGCCCGGCCTTAGCATCGTTCATTGATCAACAGGTTGGGATTTTCTCCTTTTTCTCTCCTTTTTGTGTATCATGCGAGGTGGTCATGATTTTGATTCTGTAGAATTGGATGAAACAAACCTAAATAAAGATAATGAATGAATCCTATAAAGAATGAATGGGGGATTTGTTTGATGACGGTGCTCTGCTTTATGATAATCTTTTCTAAATTTTGGGGGCATACACCTTCTAAAAATCATGGCCATTGGTGGTCTTTCTCTGTTCACTAATGAACCCCTGGTGAAGTTTTAATTGGCTTGTTTTGTAGTTGTGAACTCTTACTGTAAAAAGTAAATTGGTAATCACGTATATCCGGCTAAATAAATTAAGGCAGCAGGATCAATCCTTCTGTGATAACCCCTGTTAAAGAACATGGAAATTGAAATCATGGAGTGTGTTAAATTTTATAAATCTGAAAATACTGGCATGGGCCTGCTTAGTGGTGGTGGTTTGGTTGTTTTTCCTACATTGGACGTTTTCTGGGTGATGTGGGTGGGGATGGGATCCCCTGTTGTTATGGATTCAGTGGTTGTGAATTTTAAGACCAGGTGGTTAACTTGTTTATATAACGAATTGGGGTGGAATCCTCTGTTGTTAAGGACCCTTTTGGCTCCTGGATATTTTCCATGGGGTTGTATCTTGGTGTTTTCCTTTGGTTGTTGTGGATTTACGAGAGAACCGGGTGTGGATGTTGTAATTAATGCTTGACAGTTTTTTTTTCGAGTCTTATGCCTATTCTTACTATTTTCCCAAATAGGTGCAAAACTTAATTAAACATCACTACTGAACATGGAAACGGATGAGACAAATGGGTTTTTTTGGAGAGAGTTGTGACACATACTTGAGTGTTGTTTGTGTTCCTTAGTCTGGTTAAATAACTTAAACTTGGGAGAGTTCTTGTCACCTGCATATATATACTTGTAGTTTTGTGTTTCTTATTAGCGCCCCACTCATGTTGAGCACATAGTGTCGAAAACCCTCATTTCATAGGGGAGGGTGTTTTTCCCAACACTATTATTAGAGGCTGGTTATTAGCTACTTTTCTACTCCCTTTCACAGATATCCCAAGTATCATCGGGCAGGCTGTGATGACTAGAGGTCCATTAATATCCCAATTACCATCAGGCGGGGTAGTGTGGTTGTAATGTCCAAGGTGTGTGCGGGTAAGTAGTATTCCAAGTATCATCAGGATGAGGCCAAGGTGACTTCGGGCGTGGCAGTGGATCTTCTATCCCAGGTGTCTTCAGGCATGGCGGTGGTTGTTCTGGCCTAGGGGATTATAGGCCTGGTTACGTGTGACAGTTGTGTCCCATGTGTGAGTAGGCGGGGTTTTGCAGTGGGACTGCGTGAGGTTGTGGCCCAGGTCTATGCGGGCGGGGTATGGTAGTGGGACCGATGTGAGAATGGCGGGATTGGTTCGATGCGTAGGTTGTCTTCAATAACAAGTGAGAAAGTGGCGCGGGGTACCCAAACATCGATGTGCCCTTATTATATATATTGCTTGACTTATGTTATTGGGAGAGTGTGCCTTGGTGAGGCTTGGGTGGATATTTTACATTATTAGGTGTTGGGTTTACTCTTTTTCTCACGAGACTTTAGCACGTTCCCCCACTGTGCATGAGAGTCTTTGGTTTTCCCTACTGAGTGTACTTGTATGCTCACCCTACATATATAAAACTGCTTTCAGGTTTCTAGGAGGACCTCAGGGATCATGCGGGACCATACTAGCTCTGACTTTTTGGGTAGTTGCAGTTGTTGTTTATCTTTCTTTGTTACTTTACCCTTGTATTCACTTTGTACATGTGGTTTTTACTTTTCTAACATGCATTGGGAATGGTTCTTGGCATTACTTTTACATTCCACTTTTGGTGTTGTTGGTATTTACCATCTTATCTCCCAATCATATTGAAGGAAACAGGATAATGCCTTCCATTTAGTATGTGATCCTATACCCTTGGTGCTTGTCTCCACTCCGGGACTTATTGATGACGGGTATCAGGGGTCATTATCTATCCTCCAACATAAAGAAGGAAGGGCCTGGCGATTTGCTGACCCTTCCCTCCTTTTGTTGAAGGCGGGTCGTGACAGAATGATATCAGAGGCATGGTTGAGAGATAGGATGGAGTCTTGAGTTTGGCGCAGTGAGGATTTAATGGTATGGTAGGGAAACAGTGTTGGGTGACCTTGGTGCGTGAATTAGGCCAGGGAAGACCGACTAGGACATGGGATTTTAGGGCCCCCTGTGATTCGATGCAAGGACTCTGGACCTACCAAACGACCAAGTGAGGCCACGATGATTGTAGGGTAGAGACCCTAGGGAACGGTACATGCATCATAATGAATTGTGATTTCGTTTTTCTGGGGTGTCTTGGTAATTAAGAATAAATAAAACATTTAACAAGTTTTATGAACAATATTCTGCACTACTTGGGCTTAGGCATTCCTTGTTTACCTTGCAGCTATGGCACCAGGAAGGCGACCACGTTTGGTATGGGCGATCGAGGCCCCGGAGACTACCTTGGCCGATCGGCAGAGAGATGATCTAGAGGAGGAGGGTGACCAGTGGCAGAAGACACTTCGGGCCTTCAAACGATAGACCCTCGAGAAGTATTAGGGCATGCCCTCTGATATGAAGACAGAGGGCTATCTAGAGGAGCTAGTGATAGCCTTCAACTAGATCCTGGCCCCGATCGAGTACTAGGTTACTCTAGCCGTCAACCAGATGAAGGGAGCAGCGCGTCAGTGGTGGATGATTTATCTAGGGGAGAGGAGAGAGGCTGAGGTGGCATTGGCTGATTTCAAGAGGGAGTTTCAGGAGGAATTTGTCTCCTCGACAATGAATGTGGAAAAGAGACAGGTGCTACACTCCCTCCAGTAGTGGAGTATGCCAGTGAGGGAGCTAGGAATAATGTTCAAAGTCCACCAACATTTTTCCCCGAACCACTTTCCCGACGAGGAGTCTCGGGCAAGACATTTGGAGGAGGCGCTCCGACCCTCCCTCTAGTATTCTGTTACCCCCTTTACCCTCCCAGCATTCTTGGAGGTCCAGAAGAAGTCCGAAGTGGTGGAGAGGATGCACGATCTAGGAGGTATGTCACGAGAGGGGATCCAGATGGCTCCATCGAAGGGGAAGGCCTTCTGTAGCAGGCCTTCAGTGTCAGGACCCTCCATGGTCCGACCAGCAGGGAGCAGGCCGCAACAGTTTCAGTTTCGGTCCCTAGGTCCTCGCCCTATTCCTTCGGACCCAGGACCATGGTGCTTCATCTGTGGGAGCCATGGACATCTCCAAAGACAGTTCCCAGACCGGGTACAATATGGCGGTGGTGGACAGCCCCAACACCAACCCCAGCAACAGTTTCCAGCCTAGCCTTTCCAGCAATAGCAGCTTGGACAGCGAGCTCCCTGTCCTCTGAGGACAGACATAGGAGGAGGAGGCCGACCTTTGGGTGCTCTGTAGGGACCTCGACCGGGGTGTGGTCAGGGAGGTGGTTGATAGCCGAGGGGAATAGGATCTGGGCATGGATAGATACACGCCACGGAGGCAGTAGTTCTAGCAGGGCCAGAGGTTGTTCGAGGTACGATCAGTTTGTTCAGTACCCTTTCTTATGCCTTGTTCAATAACGGATATTTTCACTCCTTCATTGCATCTAGTCTAGCCCGTTGCTTGGTTCTAGATTCCAAGAGACTTCAAGTGCCCTTGGTGCTGAGCACAACAGTCGGAGGTCAGACCGACTTGTTATATGTTTGTTGGGGATGCAGGCTGATGATAGGGCCACATCAGTCTGTCAGGGATCTTATTCTACTACAGATACATCAATACCATGTCATCCCAGGCATCGACTGGTTTTTCTCCATGTGTGACATCATTGAATGCTTCCACGGAAGGCTTGTGTTCTGGAAATTGGGCGGCTGGCATGTTACATTCACCAGGAAGCGGAGCAATTATAAGGGCAGCAGGCGAGAGGAACCCCTCCTCTCATAGTTAGCCGAGCTGTTAGTAGAGTCAGTAGATGCTGAGATGGTGGAGGTGCCAGAGATCGCCCATGAGTTTACAGACATATTACCTGAGGAGGTGACGACTCTACCCCCTCGATGAGATATTGAGTTCAGGAAAGACCTGCAGTGTGACCCTTGTCCGATTTCGATGGCTCCTTACCGAATCGCATCCTTAAGAGCTATGAGAGTTTCGGATTCAGATTGACGATATGATGAAGAGGGTTTATGTTCGATCGAGTGTGTCACCGTGTGTTGATCCAGTCTTGTTCGCAAAGAAGGAAGATGGTGGTCTCAGGTTGTGCATAGACTACAGGTTATTGAATCAGGTCACGATCAATAATTCGCTACCCACTTCTGGGGATAGATGATCTTTTCGACCAGCTCAAAGGGGCATGATGGTTCTCAAAGATCGACCTGCGGTCTGGGTATCACTAGATGAGAGTGAGATAGGGCGACATCCTGATGATGGCGTTCTGGTGTAGGTATGGGCACTTTGAGTTCTTAGTCATGCCTTTCGGTGTTACAAACGCCCCGGCTATGTTCATGGTGTTTATGAACTCCATCTTCCGGGAGTACCTGGATCAGTTCGTGGTTGTGTTCATCGATGACATCCGGATCTATTCGAGATCAGAGGAGGACCATGCAGGGCACCTGAGGATGGTTTTGGAGGTCCTCCGACAACATCAACTTTATGGGAAGTTGTTTAAATGCAAGTTCTAGATGCGAGATGTGCACTTCCTTGGGAACGTAGTGTCCGAGCAAGGAATACTGATGGACCCATCAAAGGTTGAGGTAATTGTTTCTTGGGTCGCACCCAAAAATGTGGCAGAGATCTTTAGTTTCCTCAGGCTGGCGGGTTACTAATGGAGGTTCGTACCCAACTTCTCCTGAGTTGCAGCCCCTTTGACAGCCCTAACCAAGAAGAATCCAGTTTTCGTGTGGAGTGAGCAGTGTAAGGCAGCCTTCAGCTATCTGAAGGAGAAGTTGGTTAGTGCCCCAGTGCTGAGGCTACCAGAATAAGGGGCAGCGTATGAGGTGTTCTGTGATGTTTCAGGACAAGTCATGGGATGTGTGTTGATGCAATGACAAGGGGTGATCTCTTATGGGTCTAGGAAGCTACGCCCTCATTAGCATAATTATGCCACCCACGACCTAGAGCATGCAGAAGTCATTTTTGTGCTAAAGTTATGGTGGCACTACCTCATCAGAGAACGCTGTGTGGTCTTCACAGTTCACAAAATCTTGAGGTATATCTTCTCCCAGCAGGACCTAAATTTGTGGAATAGAAGGTGGACGGAGTTCCTCCAGGATTACGACTTTGAGATATCCTACACTTCAGGGAAGCGGAATGTAGTGGCTGATTCCTTGAGCAGGAGATCACTGAAGGATGTGGTCCGAGTGTCGGATGATACCTGGAAGGCGATGGAGGAGTTGGCTGCCTTACAGCTAGAAGTGAGGATGGATAGTGGAAGAGGTTATTGTATCAGATGGTAGTACAGTCGTCTCTATTCTAGTAAGTGGAGGAATCTCATTGGGGAGACCCAATGTGTGAAGTGATGCGCGACCAAGTTGACTAGGGCAGTGCTCCGGAAGGATGGACGAAGGATGGCCAAAACAAGATGCTTTTCCAGGGAAAGCTGTTTGTTCCAGAGGCGTTGCACGACAAGGTTCTCAGTGAGTTGCACAACTCACCCCTAGTAGTACACCATGGAGTTTCCAAGATGTAAGAGGGACTGAAGAGATAGTTTTGGTGGCCCTGAGTGAAGCGAGAAGTGGTAGAATTTGTGGCCAATTGCATAGTGTGTCAGCAAGTGAAGGCTGAACACCGAGTTCCAGGTGGCCTACTGTAGACTCTAGATGTCCCTGAGTGGAAGTGGGATGACATCTTGATGTATTTTGTCATGAGACTACCCAAGGTCCAAGGGGGATACAACGCCATCTAGGTGGTAGTGGTCCGGTTGACAAAATCGGCTCACTTTCTGGCGATCAGGGAGTCGAGTGCAGTGGATGCTTTGGCGTGATATTATTTGGATGAGTTGGTGCGATTTCATGGAGCTCCGAGGTCTATAGTCTCGGATAGGGAAGGATGGTTTAACTCACGAGTCTGGAGAGGATTGAAGCATGCTATTGGCACCCAGCTGCGTCTTAGAACTTTTTTCCATCCCCAGACAGATGGCTAGACAGAGCGCACCATCCAGACCTAGGAGGATATGCTGCGAGCATGTGTTATGGACTCAGGAGGATCATGGGTGCGACACTTGCCTCTGTTAGAGTTCGCCTACAACAGCTTTAAACCGAACATTACAATCCTCAACCCACATGGTTGGGCAGTTTGACTTGGTATATGGCTTGGTTCCTGACAGGAAATTGTTCTTTGTTAACAATGAGGTTCAATCCTAAGAGGTATGTTTTGAGGTGGTTGTTCGGACCCTCTCTTTCCATCTGGTTTGTTTTGATTCTCGAGGATGAGAATCGTTTAAGAGGTATCTGATGTAATGGCCTGTGATTTTGGGTTCCATTACTTTGGGAAAATATCATGTTGGGTTTTCTGTTATGGGAATCTCGGTGAAGGTTGGCTAAAGGTAAGCCAACCAGAAGCCTTATCCTACCTGTAGCAGGCCTACCGGTAGCTCGGTCTACCGGTAGCCGCAGCATACTTGTAGCTCTCTCTACCTGTAGCTCGGACTACCGGTAGCTCGGCCTACCGGTGGCTGCAGCCTACCAGTAGCTCGGTTACCGCTCGCTGGCAGCCACCGGTAGCTCTTGGCTACCGGTATCTATCAGACACTGGAAGCTCTCATGTACCAGTGGATCTCGCCTACCCCCACGGGGTCTTTCCAGTAGTGCTACTTTTTGAATGAATTGGGTTTTAAACCCTATTTTGACCCCTAAAGGCTTGTTTTAAATACCAATAACGCCCATTCCTGACGCTTAATTAAATATTTAATGAATTAAACTGGTGTGTGCATTGGTTAAAATCTCCTAACCCCTTTAATGACGTGTGGGGCCGCGTGGTCAACCCACGACCCCCGCTCCTTACGCGGTTCCATGTTGTTATCTCAACCATCCCCGACCCTTATAAACTAAAGGGTTATCTGTGGTTTCTTATTTTCCCCATTACCCTGTGCTAGTAGTTACCTTGGTTCAGATGAACAAATTTTTGTTCAGGCGAGCCGCATTGCTATCCGTGATGTTTCGTTCCCATCCTCAGCATCAATCGTTGATCATCAGGTAGGGAATTTCTCCTTCATCTCTCCCTTTTGTGTATCATGCTAGGTGGGAATGCTTTTGATTCTGTAGAATTAGATGAACCAAACCTAAATAAAGATAATGAATGGATCCTATAAAGAACGAGGGGGGGGGGGGCGATGATTGATAACTGTGCTCTGTTTTATGATCTTCTTTTCTGAATTTTGTGGGCTTACACCTACTGAAAATCATGGTCATTTGATGTCTTTATCTGTGCACTAATGAACCCATGGTGATGTTTTAAATGGCTTGTTTTGTAGTTGTGAACTGCTGCTGTAAAAATGAAATTGGTTAATCATGTATATCTGGCTAAATAAATTGAGGCACCAGGATCAATCCTTCTGTGATAACCCCGGTTGAAGAACACAAAAATTAAAATCATGGAGTTTGTTAAATCTTATAAATAAGAAAATACCGGCATGGGCTTGCTTCGAGGTGGTGGTTTGGTTGTTTTTCCTTAATGGGCCGTTTTCTGGGTGATGAGGGTGGGGATGGGATCCCCTATTGTTATGGATTCAGTGGTTGTGAATTTTAAGACAGGGTGGTTACATTGTTTGTATCACGTATTGGGGTGGAATCCTCTGTTGTTGAGGAACCTTTTAGCTCCTAGATATTGGAAATGGGGCTGTATGTTGGAGTTTATCATTGGTTGTTGTCAATTTATGAGAGAACTGGGTGTGGATGTTGTAATTAATGCTTGACCGTTTGTTTACCTAGTCTTGTGCCTATGCTTAATAGTTTCCAAAGTAGATGCATAACTTAATTAAAAATCACTACTGAACATGGAAATAGATTGGAAAAATGGGTTTTTTTGGCGAGAGTTTTGACTCGAACGTGAGTGTTATTTGTGTTCCTTAGGTTGGTTGAAGAACCTAAACATGGGAGTGTTCTTGTTACCTATATATATATATATACTTGTATTTTTGTGTTTTTATTCGTGTCCCACCCATGTTGAGCACTTAGTGTCAAACACCCCCATTTCATGGGGAAGGGTGTTTTTCCCAACACTGTTATCAGTGTCTAGTTATTAGCTCCTTTTCTACTCCCTTTCCCGGATAGACCAAGTATCTTCGGGTAGGCTGTGATGGCCTGAGGTCTATTATTAGCCCAAGAACAATTGGGTGTGGTAGTGTGGTGGTTATGACCCATGTGTTTGGGGGTAGGTAGTTTCGCTGGTATCTTTGGGATGAGGCCCAGGTGTCTTCAGGCATGGTAGTGGATCTTCTAGCCTAGGTGTCTTCGAATGTGGCGGTGGTTGTTCAGGCCTAGGTGTTTACAAGCATTGTTACGTGTGATAGTTGAGGCCCAGGTGTGTACGGGCAGGGTTTGGCAGTTGGACTGGGTGAGGTTGTGGCACTGGTATGTGCGGGCGGGGTGTGGCATTGGGACTGTGGTGAGAATGGTGGGATTGGTTCGATGCATAGGATGTCTTCAATAACCAGTGGAAAAGTGGTGCGGGGTACCCAAACATCGATGTGCTCTTATTATATATATTTCTTGTCCTGCATTATTTGGGGAGTGTGCCTTGGTGAGGCTTGGGTGGATAGTTTACCATGTTAGGTGTTTGGTTTACTCTTTTTCTCAAGGGACATATCCCACTTGTGCACGAGATTCGTTGGTTTTCCCTACTGAGTTTACTTGTATGATCACCCTACGTATATAATTTTTTTTTCAGGATTCTAGGAGGACTTCGTGGATCACATGAGACCATACTAGCGCGGACTATTGGGGCAGTTGAAGTTGCCATTTTTTTCTTTGGTACATAACCCTTGTAGTAACTTTATAATTTCCATTTTTTACTTTTGTGACATGCATTGGGAATGGTTCTTGGCTTTACATTTACTTTTCTATTTTGGTGTTGTTGGGATTTACCATCTTATCTCCCGATCCTATTAAAAGAAAAAGGGCAATGCCTACCATTTAGTATGTGATCCTATTCCCTTAGTTCTAGTCACCACGCCGGTACCTATTGAAGGCGGGTTTTAGAAGTCATTATCTCCCCTTAAACATAAAGAATGAAGGGCATGGAAATCTGCTGAACCTTCCCTCTTTTTGGTGAAGGCAGGTCGTGATAGGGTATTACAACAAGAACCCATACCATCATAAAAGTGGGAAAATATGACCATATATTTGTCACCAGTCTCCCAAAAACATCCAAATGAAATAATGTGATATGGGTAATAGTGGAACATCTTACCAAGTCATCCCATTTTATCTCCATTAAGAAAGATTTATCTCTTGACCAGCATTCCATGATTTACATAAAGGGAGTGGTAAGGGTGCATGGGGATCCATTGTATTTTATTGTGTTCCACCATTCACATCAATATTTTTGAGAAGTATTCTACATAGTATAATTAATGAAATGAATTTTAGTACGGCCTATAACCCTCAAAATGATGTCTAATCTGAAATGACTACATAAATACTCAAGGACATGATGAGAACATTATTAATTGAATTTAAAGGTGGATGTGATCAACAGATTTCATTATTTGAGTTCTCATACAACAAATTCCATTTTAGTATTCAAATGGAAACTTATGAAGATCTATATCAGAAGTGATTTGGAACTCATACTTATTGAGACGAACTAGGTTAGAGAGAGATTCTTAGACCAGATTTTGTCTAAGAGATGATAGAAATGGTTCAAACCATCTAACATCACATAAAGTCCAATCAGAATCTATAGAAGATCTATGTTTACAACCATCAAAGGGGCTTCGAGTATGATATTTTAGATAATGTATTCCTTAGAATATCACCTTGGAAGAGATTCATACAATTTGTGATGAATGGGAAGCTCATACATAGGTACATTGGCCCCTATGAAATCCATAGCATCATAAAAGAAGTTGACTATTGGATTTAAATTCCACGAAATATAACTTAATTTTATAATATATTCCACTTATCACTCTTCTAGAAGTTCATACCTAGAACACGTATAGATTCCTAAAGTGGTACAACTAGAACATGAAATCTCTTATGTGGAGAAGTCAGTGAAAATCATATACCATGGAGATAAGGTATTATAAAACAAGACTATCAGCCTCATTAATGTCATGTGAAGGTACCATAAATATAAAAAGCCATGTGGGAAACAAATGATACAATGAGGATAAAATATGATAACATTTTCTCAACTGAGGGAATGTGAATAAATATCATAGATGAAATATCATATGGGGGGAAGAATGTAATTACCGGAACTTTTATAATGATAATTTTTTCATGAAAATGTGTGTTATGTTATATTATCCATAATAAAATTATATCTCTCTCATAATTATGTGACTATAATTTTAAATGTAAAAATTGGGTTATGACTATTATATGACCAATGGTCTATTATGACCATTGGACAATTTGACCATTGGAAACTATATTGTTAATTGTGATTTTAACATTAAAAAAATTGTTTATAAGTAGAAATGACTTATGAAAATTAATGCATGAAGAATAGTTGATGGCCTAATCTAGTAGAGTTGTTCCATATGAATACCATTTATTATATCATGTGAGGGAGGTAGCATCTTTGGGATTCAATAATGGCCAATCCAAAGCTGATTTTTAACTATTTATTCTTGAATGGAATTTCATATATAATAATTTCAATTTTGGGTAAATTACCACTCGGGAAATGTTAGATGAACCCCCGCATGAGTCTATCACCATCAAACACCTCATCCTTTGTTTATATGCAGGAGTCATAAAATATCATGTATTCAGGCCTTAGTTTCTTTTTATATAATACCTTGGTATATATATATATATTTGTTCCATCATTTCTATTTTGAGTTTAGTTTTTCTTATTAATATAACAAATTTAATAGATTGATGTTTCAGACATATATTTTACTTTTAAAAAAATATGTAAATATTTATCATAAACTATGATATTATGAATAATAATTATTTCCTATGAATAGTAATATTTAAAAATTATTATTTAAAATAAAATGAAATAATAATCTCATTTTTTTAGGTATAGAAATTTTATTATGTTTTTTACTATGCAGTTTCTAACCCCTATTATTTTTAATAAATAAAAAATTTTATATTTAAACGTTATGTTTCTCATACTTATAGAAATAACATGATAAAATAAACATCTTTTTTGAAATTATAACTTCAAAATTAAGATAGGGTAAATTTATAATGATTTTCTAAAATATTTTTCTTTTTGCTAAATAGTTAAAATATAGTTATGAGTTTTGGGAATGCTTAATGGAATCATAATGACATATTATGTAATATAAAATGTTAGTAGAATATGGTGGATTTATATAACATATTATGTGTCCAATGTGGGAAATACCATGGGAAAATACCATGGTCAAGCCCATTGTTTTATAAACACCACAACTGCAGAGTCAAATGAAATAAAAAAATTCTTACTTTTTCTATAAAAACACACAATTTTATTAGTTATCATTCATTCAAAATTAATCCTACATGAATCTAAGATAGTTTCATGTCCCATGGATTCATAAAGCCCCCATGATCCAAATATTTATGTTTTTGTGGTTACTCATCATGATAAGGGGTATCTTAACTCCTTTTTTCTTTTCATGTTCAATTTTTATTTGGTATTTTCTTCAAATTTACATACTATGTTCTTTTTCTAGATTTATTTTATCCCTTATATATATTAATAGTATTTTATTAAATAGATACCCATTCCCCCTCCAATTTTAATATTTTCTCAAACCATGTTTCTTACCAATTATGCTAACAGATTTTCATCTCAAAATTTCACTCTTTTTGGTGAATAGTTAAAATACAGTAATGAGTTTTATAAATGATTACTGACATAATAATGATTTATTATGTAATATATTTTTTTTTGAATATTATGGATTTATATAACATATTAGGTGTCCCATGTGTCCAATTCCATGGGAAAATACCATGCTCCAGCCCATGTTTTTTCAAATACCACAACTATGGTTTCTAAAGAAATAAATAAAAAACTCTCACTTTTTCTGTAAATACCTAGCCATTTATCTATTATCATTCATTCCCAAATAATCCTAAAAAAATATCTAATTTTTTACCTCTCAGGTAGTACTCAAGCCCCTATTGTCCTAATCTTTTAGTTTTAGTAGGAACTCTTTAAGGTTAGGGAAAGTTTAATTTCTCTTTTCCTTTCATGTTCACCTTTTTATTTGGTATGTCCTTCAAATTTACATACTATGTTCTTTTTCCCACATTTTTTTAACCTTTATATATATTAATATTATTTTATTAATTATATACTCTTTTCCCATCCATTTTTAATGTTGTCTAAATCCTTATTTCCTACTACTTATGCTACCAAATTTTCATCTCAAATTTTCACTGTTTTTGGTGAATATTTAAAATATCGTTCTGAGTTTTCGGAATGTTTAAGGAAATCATAATGGTGTATTATTTTATATAAAATTTTTGTAGAATATTTAATATTTATATAACATATTTGTTTCTCATGTGGCTAATACCATAGGAAAATACCATGGTCAAGCCCATGGTTTTTCAAATACCTCAACTAGGGTGTCCAAGGAAATAAATAAAACAATATCTCACTTTTCCTAAAATTCCCACCCATTTATCTATTATCATTCATTAAAAATTAATCCCCCACAAATCTCTGATTTTTTTATCTCCCATTGAGTCCTTAATCCCCCAAGGTCCCAAACTTCAAGTTTTAGTAGTTAGTCTTCATGGTAAGGGAAATCATAACATCTCTTTTCCTTTCCAGATCACTTTTTATTTGTGATGTCCTAAAAATTTACATACTATTTTCCTTTTACCATTTTATTTTATCCCTTAAATATATTAATATACTTTTTTAATTATATACACTATCCCCCTCCATTTTTAATTTTTTCTAAAACCATGTTTTTACCAGTTATGCTACTGAATTTTTATATCAAAATTTCAATCTTTTTCTCAAGAAATTATTTATTTTCATTATCGGAACACCCACACTTATTTATTTTGTAGGATTATTCACCAATAATTTAAGTTGATTTATTTTATTCCCCAATTGATATAATTAAAACCCTAATTCCCTTTCTTCGATTATATATGACATAATGATCATGTTTTTAAAAAAAATTCCCAACATCATGATTTTGATATGATCCCCATTTATTTTATTCTCTATGGGTTTATTATGATATTTTTTATTATAATTTGGGTTTCTCACATGAAAATTAATAAATATTTGGGGTGTGACCTGATAATTCCACAATTCATTGAGTAAAAAATTTAATCTGCAGAGATAAAATATTTTATGATACCTTGTAGAATAACCATTTTATTTTTTTGAAACCTTAGTGACAAAGTTTGGTGATATGCCTAAGAATGTATAGAATAAATTCAGTAGCCATATATTTATGTTATGATTCATGTTATTTTATTTATGTTATTACTTTTTCCCATTGTTGATTACTTTTTTATATACCTAAATTTCTTATCGATATTTCATGTGATCACATGTAAACTATTTTCCTTGCCTTCTCTTACTAGGACTTGTGCTCACCCTTTCATTTAATGTATTTCCATATATTTTTATATGTTAAAAAATTTACTTAGGATTAACCTTAAATAATCCATTTATGTGGTATAGATTAATGTTTTATGATTTAATGTATTATGTGGCCTTTTTCTCATGAAAATAATCATTAATAGATCCTCTTTTTTGTACAATATAATGAAAATTATTTAATAGAAAGGTGGGATAACATATATAAGGAGGCCTAGTAAGACCCAATTTATACACTTCGATGTCCATATTTTTTTATTGGTACCCTCATGTTATTTATGGTAAAGTTATTCATGATACACACTTGGATGACATGGGGATGTTCGTCTAGGGGTGGATGAGAACTACCAGGTTACATTAGTATCTATGGTTGGTTAGTGAGGTGGTGTAACTTATACCCTAGAACCATAAATGGACTACGAGCTTGAGTTTTTTCACAAATCATTAGTGATGAGACATGTTCCAGTGTCATTGCTTGATGTTGAGATGGTTTGAGATATACATTAGGTTTGGATTAGAAATTATGGCTACCTTATGTGTTTGCTTATAGGAAATATAGAAACCCATTGATGAGATAACTAGTGTGAGATTCCTTGTAGAGAGTTCAGTTTAAATCTTTCTTCCTAGACTTTTTATTTTCAGGGATGAATAAACTCAAGGAGTGGAGAGTTTAGTGATTGAGTTTTTGATTTGTATGAATTTGGAATATTTCTAGGGATATTTATAAATACAGCCATTGAAGCGACATAAGATTTTGAGTCCTCGAGAGCCTTGGTGTGGTGATGTTAAAAATATTAAAATTCTTTTATGTCACCTGATATATTTCCATGAAATTGTTTAATAAGATTTTATAAGAGTCTTGGACTAGAAATTTGAGACATTGGTTGATTTCAGAACGTGAAGTTTACCATATTCGCAGTATATTGTTTTTCCGCATTAGGTTCTCGGTCGAGGGTGTGCATTGGTGGGGTCTGATATGAAGGTTTAATGATTCATTAAAAATAAAATAATCAAACCCACCCCCCCTTGTGTGTTCATGGAAGTAGAAAGGAGGACCCCCACTATGTGAAAGATTAAATGAGGTAGAAACAAGGATATGAGGTTCCACCGATCCCTTTTCATATGACAATAGTCACTAGATCCAGCTGCAATAGCTTCTAATCACCGCATTGGATGAAAATATTTTTTATTCTACTATGAGGTAGTAGGATTTAAATTTTATGTTCTAATCCAAATTATATGAAAATTTTAAGGTCTTAGATCCATAAAATGATTTTTAAGTACCTCATGGGGGTCAATTAATGGGTTTTGATGGAAAAGGGGTTCTTTTGGGTGGATCTTAGTGTATTCCCATTTTCAATTCCTAACCACATGATGTGTATTTCAGGGGAACTCACTATGTGCCCTTCAAATTTAGGGGAGATGAATTTTGGGGACTACATGGCATTTGTTGGGGGTACATGTCATTTAGTTATACCAAGTCGTTTGGCTGTAGACATGGGAAGGCATTCCATGTAAATGTAAATGGTCATGTGTAAGTACATGACTATATTATATGGGAGTGGGGTTATAGACACATGCACAAGTTGATGATAAAAAAAAGTGTCCAAGTATCCGAGAAAAGCTATATACTAATGGAATACACCATGTATGAAAAAATTTCCATCCATTTTTGAATGGGTTAGGAAAATCCTAGGAGACTAGGCGAATCACATGTAGTGTGATATAAGTAAACGTTTTATATATTTGTAATTAAATTCCATGTAATGAGACATGATATATCTGGGAGCCAGTTTCAAGACACACAATATACTATGAGTACATACCATGTACACCCCATGGAGTTTTCTCCCTCATACATCTCCAGCTATATTACACAGATGTATGCCATTGAGTATCAATTCTTGATAAGTTTTCCATGTTAGACACAATCATGACCATGATTTTGGAGTCATATATGTGACACAATTTGATAGTTTTTGAGTTTCATTGGTTTGCAACTTTGGACCTGCTGTAGTTGAGTGATTCCCTTAGTTTATCCTTATGATGGTTCAATGTGAAATTACATCTGCCTCATGGGATTGTGATTCCCTCAAATGGATAATAATGGATAGGTTCGGCGTGTCCCAAGGCATGGATTGGGGAAGATATTTTACTGTATAATTTTACCTAGATAGGGTTTGTCGTATAATCATGAACAACACTACAGGGGAAGTGATACCCTATCTTGCTGGTTAGCCCAATATGGTTTGTGGTATTGTTGGTCATATAATCCCCAATGTTGCAGGTAGTATCATTAGGGTCTGTGGAATCATCAGGTATATGATCCAATACTCAGATGATGGTTAATGTATGGCTTGTTCCATCAATAAGAGTACAGTATTATACTTCCATTAGACATAACAGATGGAGTTTCTAGAATAATCGTGAACAACACTACCTTGGATTAGATCCTCTATCTGTGTGATATTGTTTGTAGGGTATTAGATCAGGTTTTCACTATACCCTAGTGGTCCTGGGTGTGATCCCCTATATGAGTGTGATCATTTGAGTTACCATACTTGGTTTTTCGTGTCCCACAATACTCTTGGGTCTGATCCTCTACCTGAGTGATGAGATCTTATGAGTTTCTATTAGGGTGAGAGGATTCCCCCATCAGGGATGAGTGAGATCCACTATCTTTATATCGAGATCTACTAGGTTCTAAACTGACTTTATTCATGGAGTTAGTTGAAGAGCGTGTTCACTCATATGTATTCCAAATTATGGCTTGGACGTTCCACATATTTAGAGGATTTTTATGGAGTATATCTCTCGAATAATTTTTATATGGTATGACAGGTATCATGAAGTGTGTTCTCCTAGATGAGCATTACCAGTGAGACTTGGGTAGTATCTTGTGAATAGCTAAGAGGTTGAGACCTCATGAGACATGGAGTTTGAGCAAATATGTATGGGAGTTTATAGGATTTTTTATGGTGTTTTCACATATCTTGATTGAAAAACAAATTATTTATGAGATGAGTAGTCATGTATAACTGAGGACTGGTCTAGAAAGAGATTTTTATTCTCTCTCTCTCTTGAATTTCATATGGCTTGTATCGAGCATACTATTTCTATATGTTTTATCCCATTTATTTTTTGTATGTTATATTTCCTAATCGGTAATGCTATACTCACCCATGTATAAGATTTTCCCGAACATTTCATGTCTTGTGCAGTTGATAGACCTTTCAAAGGAGTCCTAGGAGGACTTGATGTATATGGAGCTTGTCGAGCTATACTGAATATGGTGTATACTAGTCCTGGTCTGATGTTTGTTCTGGTGGTTTCAGTGGAAAATGGTCCCCATCATATGCGCATGGTGGATAATTATATAGCTTTTAGTCGGTGTGTATTTTTCAACCTTTTTACTCTCAAAACTTTTGTTTCACCCTGTATTTGGAATAGATGTATTCTTTAATTATTTATGTTAGTTTTTAAAATAAATCACTATTTAATTATGATGTATGTGGGTGAGTTCATATAGGTACAATAAGGTAATTCCGACCATGTGTGTGACATGCCTATATGGCACTAGTCTCCAACCCTTTGCCTATTGGAGGGGGGATTGTGGAAGTTGTTGTTCGGGCCATGATGGGTCGGGTGGTGACAAAAATTACAAGAAACCCTACATCTTCTTCACTAATATTTCTCTCTTAAACTAAATAAAATCTAAGAAGACCATCATGAAATAGAATCAAACATTCCTTAAAGGAATCCAGAGCATCCTTTGTCACCAATCTAGGATGAGGAGGAGGATATGGTGGAGGAGGATTCAACTATTTAATGGGTATAACAACATCCTCAGGTCTAATCTCTAGAATAAGTACCTTACAAGAAAAATATTCCAATTGATCTTCTATAAAAATATTCTATAACAATGATCCATTAGAATATCTTTTCTCAACTAAAATGGCTTGTCCACCATGCTCTAGTGTAATATCCAATTCTTCATCATGATAACCATATTACTCCGAAAACATGAAAATAATCTCAGAAGATCTGGGGGATTTCTCCCTCTTAGGTGATGATAAATCCTATTCTCTATGTGTGGGAACTGAGTCAACAATGCATACTAAAGCCAGAGCAGCTAGAACATCTTTAATACTAGATTCCTGGCAAGCTGAATCCGGAGAAGATATACTCTTCCACTCACCAAAGGGATATTTTATGGACCCAATAATATTTTTTAAAGGGTTAGACTAATCATATTTATCACCACCATCCACATCATATTATAAATAATTTGAATGAATAACTACGTCCTCAAGAGTATTTCAATTAGGCCTCTTAATTAGATCACCATAAAATAGTTTAGAGTCTTCTATCTCATCATCTTCTTAGTAAAATCTCTCATGTGTGAAGATAAATAAGTTTAATAGATGATCTATTGGAAACATTTAGTCTTTTATCCAGATCAGGATCACTACCAACATCAATAGTAACAACCACTAATTTATCTTCCTTAGCTGAAAAATCATCTAATAATACAATATCATCCACTTCTTCATTAGAGGAGTACTCTACTATATCATAAATCTCAAATCCAGGTTCAACCATTTATCATGGTCATTATCAGTTTTGTACATGGTTAAACATCTAATAAAATATCATTATAAACAACCCACTTTTTCTACCATGGTTTCCAACTTATCATCATTCTCTTAGAGGTTACCCAAATAAAGAACAAACAATCGCGCATTTTAACTTTATCATTTCCTTTAGTCACTATACCTATATATGTTAACATATACATCAGTGAAAAAATATGTATTTAACATCAGTTTTTTTACGTTTGTTTTAAACTGATATTTATAAATGCGACATAAAAAATTTAATTTCCAGCATCCTTTTTTCAAAAACATAGGCCGAAAAAGATTTTGGTTAAGCGTTTAGGTGTCAGTTTTCCCAAAAAATATGTTGAAAACCCAATAATTTTTTAAAAAATATTCAGCGTCATTTTATAAAAAAATGACGCAGAATGTTAATTTTTTTAAAAAATAATTTAAAATTTTACACTTCCAATAAAATTGAAACCCCTGTAACAAAAACATAATAGACATCAATCAAACAGTATTTATCATTGATGAAAAATCTATAACTTACATGCTTTTATCTAATTAATCAAAATATTATCAACACATTTTATTATAACGTTGAATTAAAATACAGATACAAGAAATTTAAAACATGACCATTGTTAGTTATTGTTGAAGCATTAATTTGATTTTCAGTATTTTCAAACACCTATTATATCAAAGGAGTTAGTTTTTTGAATCCATATGTAATATTATTCATAAATACTAGAATATAAATACCTCAAATCTTAATAAAACATAATAAATAGTTCTCTAAAATAGATTTCATATGAGTAATATTAGATTGAGAATAATAATAGTAATCATTGAATGGATACAATAACATTGAATGATATGAGATGATAAATTAGAATAATATGGAAGAAAACATACAAAAATTAATACAACCTAAATTTTCAAATTCAGTAGTGTTCCCAGTTTTGATTATCTCGTACATGAATCGTAGAATATAATAACCACATTCAACATGTACTTTTTGACGATGAATCTATAGTTATAAAACATTAAACTACTAATAAAAATTAATATATAACAAAAAATAAGAATAAATTCTAATATAAAAACTAATTACATGTACTTCCACATATTTTATTTTATTCGGTGTCTTTATCGACATGTATATCTTATTACATTTTTTCCATGGATTGCATTTTCATATATATAAACTAATAATATATGTCTAAATAATAAGAATTAGACATAATGAGTTTATAAAAAACAAAAAATATTACCTTTCTAATAAGGTGGAGAATCTTTTGCAAACATTCCCTAATAAAGAGAAATACCATTATAAGGTGCATTCACTTCGACACAATACACTTAACATCCAGTGTCCCCTACAATTAAAAAATTACATAATTAATGATATTATAATGACCATTATTTCATAATAATGTTTCTATTCTTATGTATCATGAAATGGAATGAAACAACACTGAATCTTCATATGTGATAATCTCTCACACATATATACAACTCTATCAGGATTCTTCACATATTTTACTTCCATGGAAATACAGTATGGATCTGTTAAACCATAAATGACTATACTTTAATTTTGTAGAAGAAGCCTTTGTAGAGTCCAAATCTAAAAAGAAAATATAGTTAGTAAATTTAAAACCACCTTTTATTGAATAAATACAAATTCAAATATCAATTTACATTCATGGAAAACTAATACACTACATTCAAGCCAAGATCTTCAAAATAAACTAGATGTATAATATCTTATTTGAGTAATCTCAATGGATATTATATTCCAAATATATTGGTTTTCATCCAAAACTCATTTATATAATTCAATGAAGAGGATGCCTTGGATAATATTTAAATCCCATAAAAATTATCTGAAGTATGTACAGTCGATTGTTCCTGATCATTTTGTTTCATTTGTGAAGATTATTTTTCTTTAAGATAATCCTATATAAGTTAATTGTCAGAAATCATTACAAATAATTTTAAATCAATTTTAATTAATATTTTAAAAATTATATAACTCATATGAAATATTACAAATCAAACTAGTTGGCCATCGTAAAAAATGTCCCCAATAATCCCCAACTCTAGTGATCTCATTGGTAAGAAATTATAGTAGAGTATTAGTGTCTATAATATAGAGTACTGATACTCTAGAATGACCCATATTCATAGGCTGTTTATGTACAAAATCCACCAAAAAACAAATGATTCCTAACATAATAATATTTATATGAGGATCTCTATCAAACAAATCACAATATATGTTTTGGTCTAAGTGAGGTGGTGGAGGATTGAAGTAATCATATGGGGAATGTTAGTCCGGGTGAGAAGGATGAGAATGATGAAAATAGATAATGTTATATTTCTGTTTATAATTTATAAAATATAATAATTTATGACAAATAATTAATATAACTGGGAAGGTTGATCATACGGGAAAGAGTAGGCTGATGGCGCAGGGTAGTCTGGGTGAGCAGTCTCGGAAGGCTGAAAAATGAAAAAGTTATATTAGTATTTATAATTTATAAAATAAAAAAGTGGATAGAAAATATATAATATACCTAGAAAGGCTGCTCATACGGGGCATGGTAGGCAGATGGGGCAGGGTAGTCCGGGTGAGAAGGCTCAGACAGCTAAAAAATGAAAATGTTATATTAGTGTTTATAAATTATAAAATAGAAAAATTGATGTCAAATAAATAATATACCTAGGAAGGCTGCTCATACAAAATATGGTTGGTAGATAGGGTAGGGTAGTATGTGTGATCTGTCTCTGAAGGCAAAAAATGATAAAGTTATATTAGTGATAAGAATTTATAAAAAAAATTTATGACAACTAAATAATATAACTGGGAAGGTTGCGTAGACTATGACTATCCTTCCAAGTGATCTAACAAAGCCTTCTGCATATCTTCTTGAATTTTATCACTCATAGACCGTTTCATTTTTTTCATCTCGTCTTTTAATGATTCTATTTCAGGGTCTCTTGATTGCTTACTCTGACTAACAAACTTCTGAATACTAACACCTCCTTGATATCCCCTAACATGTGTGTGGTTTTCTTCTCTCCCAAAGTAGTGGCTAGGATATCCATCCTGCCCTTGGGGATAAAATATCAACGTGTATCTTTCTCCTGAAGTTGATCCTGAAATAAAAATGAAAATTTTATATTTTTCTTTAATATTTTAAAAAATATAAAAAATGATGACGAATAAATAATATTTACTTACAATTTTTTCAGCTATTTGGCAAGCTTCATCTATAAGATACTATTCATTTTTCTTTCTTCTTTTTCATTTACATTTTTCATGCTGTGTGGGAGGAGATGGAGGAACATGTTGAACCTCTTCTGAACCACTACTAGATCAAACTCTTAATGCTTCAGATTTTTCTTCAATAATTTTCTGCTCCATATACAGATACCCTCCACGTGATAAACATTGAGGGTATACATTTATCAAATGAATCACTTGATGAGATCACCTAGAGGACTATTTTATAAAAATAAACTACTATGTAATTAGAATATTATATAATATATTTTACAATATAAAATAATTATCACACCTGAAATTGTTCTTCAGTACGACTGTCAACAAATCACTTACATATATCTACATCTATAAACTGATAATTTAAGAATGAGTTTTCGAACCTTCTTCTTCTAAAAACATAATTTTGTGTCTATTTTGTTTCAAAATCACTCTATAGAACCAACGATAAAAAGATAAGTATTTTTCTTAATTTCATTGGTTTCCTAAAAATTGTATGTCATCTATAATTTAATTAATTAAATATGACATTTAAAATATTTAATATTCAAAAATGAGATAAAAGAAATAAATTAAGATAGTTTACCATCGTGACTTCCCAAATCCTTTGTTTCACTATCATGTCCACTAACTTCCAATCATGCTATAAAATACTAATAATGTAATGGCTCTACATCACTATATAACTGACTTACTAAACTACATTTGGTCCAGTTGCATTATTATTATCATCAAAGAAGTCGTGTAATCTGTTATTATCATGAGCAAGTGATAGTTTTGGTAAACATGTAATACCACGTTTACCAACATGAGAAATTGATTTTTTAGTAATAACAGGAGAAGCCTCCTCTTCTGAGGACACATCACTTTTCCTACAAATAAACGTAAATTAATAGTTATATTTCATTAAATAAGTATATTACTGAATATTTAATAATATGAAAAACTAGATATACCTTGGTAAATGATCCTCTCTATCTTTATCTGAAATTTCTATTATAAAGTGTACTGAAACTTTGTGTAACAACATATCATTATAAAACTGAATATTTAGAAACAAGAAAGAAAAAACAAGTAAAAATGAGGCATTCATTTGTATGTATAAAAAAAGAAACAAAATATAAATATTTACCAGAAAAAAATAAGAGACTAATTTAGTGTTTTCCCAAAATCCTTCATCATGATCATTATGTATTTCTTGCACTATGTCTATCTTATACTCATTATAATCATCAGGAAATTCCATAATAGATGAATAAGGCTCATATAAATTTGTAAAATCATCAATAACATCATCATTACACAAATTTTATTTTTTTACTTAAAAACAATTGACCAATGATCATTTGATAGTCCAATGACAAAAAATACTTGTTTTTAATGTGTTTCCATGATAAATGGTACCTCATTGTAATTAAATATGTTAAAATCAACTAGTTTAAACCAATATTCATCATGTTTCACACCACTCTTACTATCTCATCAATTACATTTAAAAACATAGACTCAAAATTTAATATAATCAATTTAACATATGTCTTCAAGTACTCCAAAATATGGCGTTGATGAAGAAATTGGGTTTATAACTTTGTCACTCGAAAAATGCACTATTTTAGTGAAAACCATCACACCACTATTCTGAATGGTACTCTTGTCATCCAGATTTTTTTTGTGTAAAATGTGTAACTATAAATATCAAAACTAGATCATGTGATCACTTTAAAATATGGTCCCCTAGATAACCGCATCAATGTTTCTAATGTAGATATATCTGTGGTGACATTCACTATAAACCATGAAACAAATATCTTCTTATTATCATTCATCATCCAGTTTTCATTTATTTTCAGATATCGTAACTTTAATTCAAAAATATTTGAGGATATATATGATTGGACCTCATCTATGTTGTTCAAAATATATAAATGTGCGTGGATCGCTTCATCAAATGGAATGAACATTATTTTTAAGACTCGAACCCCTATACCTTCACTATCAAATATCATATGTGGTGATATAGGGAGACCAATATGCTCGAAATCAAACAAATAATCAGTACAGAACACAATCACCTCATCCGATACATATTTTTGAACAATATAGGCCTCTTGTTGATAAGTACTTTTTACATATCCACTCTAAATATTCATATATCTTTCAAAAGGATACATCCATTGTAAATAAAAAGGCCCACATATTTTTATCCCACAGACCATATGAATAAGAATATAAATCATTATATCAAATATATATGTTGGAAATATATTTCTAGTTGAAATAGATTAAGAGTTTCTTTATTCTCTAACACATCTAGAAAATTTGGATCAATGATTTTGTTGCAAATGGATTTGAAAAAATTACAGGACCTGATGGTAGTCTTTCTGACAACTGACTGCAATATATAACATACTACTACTGGTAGAATCTGTTGCATCAATAAATTTAAATCACTATATTTAAAAACTATTAATTTATAATCCTACAATGACACAAAATTATTCACATTTGATGAAAAACCACTAGGTACAATAATACAATGATGACACTGAATAAAATTTATTAATTCAATCTTACTAAATGTGTGAAAAGATGTAGGTAAATATGTTTTGTTTCCATTCACAGTGGGATCTAACCACAAATTAATTCTCATTGATATAAGTGGAATCTTGCATTAAAACCATCTTATGTATTTCATTTTATGTCTAACAACGTTCTAATCAAACTATCACATTTGTTTTTCTCAACATGCATCACATTTATGTTATTTTTTATCTTTAAAATTATCCAATAACGTTAAAAAAATGTCATTCTTCATCTAGATATTAATTTGAAGACCATAACTTCTTTTCGTTCTAGACATTGAGTAAATATTTTTCAACCTATCATAATATTATTCAGCTGACATTGGCTATGGGGGAAGATTGTATTCTTGTAAACCGTTAAATGATTTTTTCAATCTACAATAAGGATGATGAATTCAGAAACAAATTTGATGTCCCATGTACACTATCTGTCTTCCATTACTAAATTGATAGTATGATGTCCATTCTTCACAAATTGTACATTCTTCATGTCCTTAACACTATATCCAGATATGTTTCCATATACAGGAAAGTCGTTTATAATGAACCTTATCATAGCATGAAAAATAAAATACTCTTTCTTGTATGCCTCGAAAACATTATCTACTTCCTCCCATAGTAGTTTCCCATAATCAATCAATGGTAAAAGATACACATAAATATCATTTCCAAGTTGTTTTGGTCCAGAAATCATCAAATTCATCACAACATATTTTTTCTTCATACACCAATGTATGGAAAAGTTGTAAACTACCCAAAAATATGCCATGAACTATGTTGGATATTGTGGATTTGATATGGATTCAATCCATCAGTACACAATACCATTATGATATTTAAAACTTCATATACAAAATCATGCATTTTTTTATCAAATCTCTTCCACTGTGGTAAATTTGTATGGTGATGTAAGTTTTCATCATAGACGCGCTCATATGAATCTCATCTTAACATTTTAGCATCAATTTAATTTTCAAATAGATGCATTAAATGAAGAATTATTAGAAGGCACCAAATTGATTTTGAAAAAGTTTTGATTCTAGTACCGAAGAATGAATCACAGTTGAATTATTAGCATTGTATGCAAAAAATATTAGATGATATAATTAGAAAGTACACAATTAATTTTTCATAATGATAGATTATAGTACTTGAGAATGAATGTGAGTCGAATTTCCCATCTATCTTATAGCGTGATGTACCACATGTAAGAAAACATGATAAATAATTATATTCATTACAATACAGTACATAATCATTGGGAAATCATGTATCTTGTTATACCACAATCCCATTGGGCATAATATTTTATTCACCTCATAATTGGAATCTGGAAACCCATTTCCTTTTATAAGTATCTCTTTTCAAATATCAAGTAAGCTAGATAAACTTTTATTAGTCCACCCACTTTTTTCTTTTATATTAACAAATCTCAAAACTGATAATTACATTGTATATTTACTGCAACTTGAAAATAGTGGTTTCTCAGAATCTCTATAAAATTATTTAATAGTTTCTGTTTTTTGATGGTTTCAACACCTAAATCCGGAATTAATTCATCAATACAATCCTCTACCACATTATGAATATTTTCAACAACATTGGATGTCAAAATTTCTATTCTTTCACTGTGAAATATCTAGTGAGTATAATTAAGGCTTAATTCATAAAAATTGAGGCAATCCTTGATTTCTATGGAGTTTAAATTTCTCATAGTCAAACACATTAAACCTGGATAGAAAATCAAATAAATATTTTTAATATGTCATTTCGAAAATTCCAAGAAATCATAAACTCCTTGTTCATAGTCACTAGGGGTTCTTCATAAATGTATCCAATTACGATCCATTCAATACTTGATATCATAATATAATTTGTGAATATATTAAAACATTAAACTTTTAAATATATATATATACATATAAATTTTAAAGAGAAACACATTTAAGAAAAACTATTGATAATTTGATATAAAACATCAGATATGAATCACATTTACAAAAGGTAATATTTTTATTTTCATATTATATACATGTGTTATATAGATATTATAATTTAATTATAATATCATTTTTCTTATATTTATTAGTTCATTATACATAGTTTTTTCATTATTTCAATGATTTAAGTGTTAGAATTATTAAAAATCGCATTAATTTAACGGATGAAAAATTACATATTATTATTAATATGGAATAATAATTAGAGTAAATGTTCATATTATAAGTGACATCAATCATAAAACTCCCAAACTAGTTAAAAATTATCGTGAGAAAAATATATGTGTTTATCACACTAGTTTATAGTCATGATGAACTGAGTTGCATGAAGCAATTGAGAAGTTAAATATTATTATGATTACTCAAGGCTTTATGCAGTGATATTTTCAGAAACTGAAAATCAGTAAAAAATTTCATTGTATTATGATGAGAATTAAAAATAAGGAACCAAATATTAGTGCATTGGTTTTAATAGTGAGTATATTATTGTGTGATGAATGGTGACTATGTGCTTGTGTAGACAGATTATTTTAATGGTGTGGGATGTTTGTGGATTCTATAGATGGTGTCCATCGTTCTGGTGGGTATTTACGACAACAATGGTGGATTGGAGTCGGTTATATTGTTACGCAGGTGGTGATCAACGGTGTGTGGATAGTTATGTTGACACCGTGAGATGCTATAATGTCAGTGTAGGTGGAGAAAAAATACAAATTGATTTATCGATGATTATAACGGATTTTTTCAGTGACGATGGTGTTTGGTTCTGAGGGAGTCAGGGTTTTGGATGCCAAGAAGAGTTCGATGGCCTTGTTGATGAGATTGTTGATAGTGATGGTGATTGGACAACAACATTTCGATGGAAGGGGAAGTGATCGATGGATGATGTCTCTGAAAGAGCACTTCATGTGTCTTGGAATGGTGTGAATTTTTTGTTTTTCAAAAAAGGTGATGGATGGTGGTCAGTTTTTATGGGGTTCCTGAAGCAGGCGGGCATGTGGCCCACGTTTGAAATTTGAAATTTGAAATGTGAAAATCTCTTTGGGTGCGACTCTTTAGTCATGCAGTTTGATGTCTTTGTTGTTGGTGCTCCATAGGTTCGCACTTACCCTCAAGTGGGTTCTTAATAAAATTAAAAAATGGAATTTTGTGGTGTATGAAGCAGTAAGTGGATAATTCCATGCATTAATAAATGAATAATCATTTAAGATTTTATTTATAAGCTCATGCATGTAAAACCGTGTGAAATACCATGTAAAATATGAATAATGGAATGATGTATACAATATCAATTCATAATGATTATATGAATTTTTCTTGTCAATGAGGATTGTCCAAAATATTGAATGTGTGAATGGGTTTGCCTGAGAAAATCATCGATAATGAGTGTTTTCTTCCAAAAGTGTATGTGATGTTGAGAAATTGTTACGTGTTTGCATGAATCATAAAAAAATTGAGAGAAAGTATTGTGGGAAGTGACCATCTTGTGTATTTAAGGAAGAAGAATAGTGTGAATACATCCAATTGAGTGAGTAAAATATTAATAATTTTGGCAGCAATAAAATACATAAAAAAACATTGAAGAGACAGTATGTGATATATGTGAATGAAGGCAATAAAATGAATATAATATGATTTTCATTTATACACATGAAATATTGCATAAAAATAAAATATCCATGAATTTTATTTTACATGAGATGAATTTAATTTAATTTAACCAAATCAAACTAACATGGCCTAAATATATACAACTAGATTTGGACCAAATTGAACAATATTAGACTAAACCAAACTAAAAAAAATTAATGTAAATTTATATGGGATGATTAATTTTAATTATTATATTAACGATTTTCAACAAATAGAAATTATTCTATAAAATAATAATTGAATCAAATCAAAAAACTATCAAATGATAACAAATTTATCTTCAAAATTAAAAAAAACATACAAAATACAGAGTTTAACATGAAAATAGATCCAAATCCGAAATTTTCTCTGTAAAATTCATTGAAAGGTTAAACAGTAAAATATATAAACAAAATATGTGATAGTAAAGACGAAAAATAAATATAAACAACCAAATAAAATAAAATCATGGTTAAATGTCAACATAAATAAGTTTCGGAAGAAAACATAAAACACATATGATGAAAAATGGTGAGATAATCAGGAAATAAAACCATAGATTGTAAAAATAGATTAAAATTGATAAAAACGGTGATTCAAGATCACAAATACACCTTCAATGTTATCCTATGTCGAAAGGATCAGTCATGGTTGAGCATTCACAGATCCAAAAACATGAGGGTTTCCCAATCCCGACACATTTTAAAAGACTTTCAGCATCAGTTTGTATAAAAACTGATGCCAAAGAGTCTGAATAATGTTATTAGTATCGGTTTTAATGAAAACCAATGCCTTAAATATGTTTTTTAATATATATCTTCTGTTTTAATAAAATTAAAAATTCCAAAATATCCTGGGATTGAGATTAATGGCATTGGTGTTTAAAAAAACTGATGTAAACACATTTTTTAAATTTATTTTCAGCATTGTTTTTTTTGAAAAAATGACTTCATATAGAATTTGATTAGAGTTTTTTTCATGGTTTCTTCTAAATTCCGATGAAAAAACCACTCATAAAATTTTTTTGGCGTCATTTTTACTAAAAGTAGAGTCAAAAAATTTCTCCCACATCCAATTGGAATCAGCTTTTAAAAAACTAACGTCATTACTTTGATGTTAAATTCAGTATTTCCAATAGTGATAAAATGCTATCATATGATAGGCCAAAGAGTTCGACCTCAAGGAGGTCTTGATGAACTACATCATATAAACCATCCTATATCAATATAAATTAATATTATCTCTTCTTTTAATATGAAATTTTATAAATATATCATGATACCTCCATATCCTAAAATCCCCCTTCCTAGGACAGAACATGTGTTGTACGAAATTGGGAAGCAATATTTATTCCCCATCATGTTCTATTGTTGTAGGCCTTCACATAGTGACATTCTTAGTCAGTTATCACAAGGAATAATCAATTAAAAAAATATTAAAGTTAATAGTAAAATAGCATTGGTAATCCTCTTTTATTCCTTTGTGAGGAACATCCAATCATCATTCCCACTACATTGAATAAACTATAAGCTCCTTAACATCTATATTTGTCCTAAAAAAATAATTTTTCTCTTTGAAATCATACTACTAAATTTGATAGAACTCCAGAACCATATGAGTGAATAATGGTCTATTGTTCTTCAAGAACCATTTGAAGTATCCATGTTACAAGATCACATTCCACAATACCTGCTTGCTTGTAACAAACCATGAAGTATCTATTTCTTTCTCAGTGAAGGCAACATGAACTTGAGCTGGGGATTATTTATTTCTCAAAAAAGGCAACTCGATTCACCTCAAGACTTATTTTAGGGATGTGTATCATCATGTAACACACTAGGATGCTTCATTCATAAAATTTTTACATTTTTTTATAGGAAAAAAGAGGAATTTGGAAGTTCACAGTTCGAGAGAGAAAGAGATAAAGAGTTCAAAGGAGTCACATGAGAGAAAGGGTTATTATTCTCTAATATTAATTGAGATTTTTCCATTTTTGTATTTGAAATTATAAATTAAATGCTTGGAATATGAATAATAAAAGATAAATAAACCCAATAATAATTTTAATTACTAATAATAGTAATTGTAGAACTAGTAATGGTAGGTTTTAATTGTTTATTTCAAAAGTAGCTTATAGTGGTAGTTTTCCTTATTACATCCACATGGTAGCACATTATGGTACCAATTCTTGTTATCATGTAACTATACTATGTTAAAGTATCATCTAAATGGTAACTTAGAAATTTTAATATTTAATGGTTGATCATCATGATTGTATGACTAACAGTCGATACCAGTTGTAGATTATCCATGGTAAATACCAAAGATTGATCAACCATTGTAGATACCACTCTTGTGATATTTCTAACACAACCAAAATAAATATAATAATAAAATAAAAACAAAAAAATATCATTCCATGTTCATATTTTATATAGCTCATTATCTCAAAATAAATAGGATTTGGAATTATATCAGCAAATTGATCTTCATTTTCATTAGATCCTAGAGTTATATTACCATTTTTAAAATGATCACTCAAAAGGAGTTTTATTATATAAATATATTTTTTCTTAGAGTGGGAAATGTGATTATTGGAATATTCTAATAGCACTTGTATAATCAAAATTTATGGGGACATGTATAAATTCATATCCATAGTCCAGTAAAATATGTTTCATCCACATAATATGTGCACAAAAACTTCCTATAGATATTTACATAGATTCAGAAGTGGATAAAGCTAAATAGTTCTATTTCATTAAACACTATGAACCTAGTGACTTTCCATAAAATTGACATGTTTTATATGTTCTTTTTTTATCTAACAAACAACCACCAAAATCATCATCTGAATGACTAACTAGATCAAATATTTGTCCCCTAGAATAGAACAATCCTAAATATATTGTAACTTTGAGGTATTTAAAAATTATTTTTGTAAAAAGTAAATGCCCCAATTTTTGATTTTCATGAAAATCATTACACATAAACATACAAAACATTATATCTGTTTGGATAGAAGTTTAATATAGTAAGTTTCCAATCAATCCTATGTAAGGGGTTTTATCAACATGATTTCTATATTTATAAAGATCCAATTGACATCTAGTAATCATGGGAGTATCACTATGTTTAGTAAAATCTATTCAAATTTTTAAGGATCATTAGTTAACATGATTTGATTTCCAATAATTACATCATTAATTTTCAAAATTTGAAAAAAAATGAAATAGTTTATATTTAATCATTAAACTCATTTCAAACTCACTTTGCAAATTTTTTTTAAAATTTAGTAAACAATGATTTAATTGAAGTTCCACAAATAATATCATCAACATTAATTTTTAAAACTAAAAAATATTTCTATATTATTTTAATAAATATAGTAGGGTAGCCTTTTTTTAGTAAAACCCTTTGAAATAAAAATAATATGATCCTATTATACCTAGATCTATGAGTTTATTTTAAACCATAAAATGATTTTTATTAAATTTAAATAATGATATAGAAAGTTAGGTTCTTGAAATATAGGGGCGGGTTCAACAAAAATATCCTCATCTATATATCCATTTAAGAATTCACTTTAAACATCCACTTGATATGATTTGAAATTTATATGTGTTGTGTATGGAATCTAAATTATATGGGCTTTATGGTTAGATAATTGAGAGAAGGTTTCCACATAGTCCATTAATTTTTCATAAATATATCCTTGTACAACCATCCTTGTTTTATTTGTATGTATTGTTCCTAACTCATCAACCTTGTTTCTAAACACCCATGTAGTCCCAATAGTTAGGTAGTCATTGAATTTTTTATCTAGTTCCCAGACTGTATTTCATTCAAACTAATTCATCTCCTCTTGAATTTCCATTAGGCATAATTATTCATTGATTTCATCACTAATGTTCATAGGATAAAGCTATGATAAAAAAATTTATGTTCAAATTGGTTTATATGATAATATGTAGTCTTATTTACATTATACAAATCACCTAAAACATCTAAGGGATGATATTTATGAGTCCTAAAAACTATAGGAATATATGTGTTTGAAAATTTATTTTCATCTATAGGTTTGAGTTTACGATCCCCATTAGAACTTGGATATTATTCTATAGAAAATCTTGTGGAAATGTAACCATGTTTAGTATTAATGTCTAGATAAGAAATATCATCCTCCAAATATTCTAAATAGGTCTTAGGATCATTTAGACAACTCCTTGAACTTGACCTGAATAGATTCTTTCATAATAATAGTCCTTCTATTTAATATCATGTGTGATTTAATTTCTTTATAATATCCATCGGAAATTCTTTAATCAATTTTGGATGAACAGTTGTCTAAATTCCCCTTTTTTATTGAGTCTGAAAATAGTATAACCAAAAACTCTATTGTAATTAATTATTTGTTTTCATCCATTAAAAATTTATATGGGGTCTTCATTACTAGAGGTGTAATTTGAATTATATTTATTAAATAGAATGTTTCTTTTATATATTCTTCCCAAAATTAAACATGTAAATCATACTCATTAAGCATAGTTCGTACAATTTATATATGGTCTCTATTTTACCATTCTACAACACTATTCTGTTACGTGGTCCTAGGAGTTGAAAATATATAATTATAGCCATATATCAAGAATAATTATTCATAATCTAGATTTTACAAATAAAATACCTGACCATTTCTTAAGGTATTAATTTTATGTCTACTAAGATTTACTATAGATTTTTCATATTTAGATGAATTGGAGAGAGATTTAATTTTATGAGCAAGGAAAAACCCATGTATATCTCGAATAACCATTCATAAACATGATTTTATCTTCCTAAACTATAAAATTTATGTGGTCTAAATAAATCCATTTAATCCAACTCAAAATTTTGATACGTTGAGAATTGATTCTTTTGTTTTAAATTTATTTTTTGATGTTTTCCCTTTTGATAAGGATTATAGACACAGACTGTATTAAATTATAGTATACATAGATGCTTGTCTAATACATTAATATTTTTATTTCAAAAAAATGTACAATGAAAAGTATTAGTCTCTTATATCAAAGTAAATATTATTTTTGGAATAAACATAAACATTAAACATTAAGAGAAAATGAAGAATTCAAATCCACTATATAAACATTATTATTCAGCATAATAGTGAAAACTAAATATTTTCTGGAATCAAATAATCACCGATAAATATTTTCAAACATAACATGATAACCATAATCACAAAATTGTGAAATGTTAATAAGACTATATTTTTATAAATCTAAAAATAGTACTTTGTAATTTAAAACATTACTAGAGTTACCGATTTGACCGAGTCCATTTATTTTTCCATTGAAATTGTCTTAAAAGTGACAAATCCACTATCCTACTTGATTTGGTTCATGAAAATCATATATTCCCCAAATATTTGTCTAGAACAACCACTATCCATATATCATAATTTCATATTTGATCATGTCATGACCCGCCCTCGGGGTCCGTGCCGTGACTACCCCAAGCCCGCCTTCCAAAGGCCAGGGGCTGGCGACTAGCACCAAGGCGTAAATCCCGGTAAAAAGGGAAGGCATTGCCTTTGTAAAGTAAACAAACACCACAGAGTAAGAAAGTGGAAAGTAAACACTAAACAAAAGCAGAGTACAACTGAAAGTGCGGAAAAGTAAATGGGCCAGAATACAAACCCAAACTGAAAGTAAAGTACAACTCGAAAGGGAAAACAGCAACTGAAAAGTAAAAGCCTCTACTCCGAGCTGTCCACTGGAAATCCCACCTGAAGGGTGGGTACAGATAGCTCCTCTGCTCCACGGGTCCCGCCGTCCGCTCCGAGCATGTCCCGCCCAGTGGTCCACCTCCGGGTACCGTCCCGCTCTGCAAGCCTCAGCTAAGGTCAACGTTGTCCGTCGTCTGCAACCAACACAACGTAGTGCGGGCAAAGCCCGTGCAGGGGTGAGTATAAGCTACTCGGTAGGGACCCTGAGACCCCTGAAGGTCTCTCAAATCCACAAAGGATAAACCACGAAGAAAGGTACAATCACGAAGTAATAACCGACACTGCTTAGGTATATGCCCATACATATACCTAAGTCATCAATTTCAAATACGCTCCAACCTCCGAGCCCAAGTACAACTCAGTCCACACAGGAAAGTAAACGTAATCCACACAGGAAAGCAAAACGTAATCCACACAGGATTGCACAACTCAATCCACACAGGAAAGCAACAGGATTCAGCTCACACATGTATACTTCTTCAAAGGACGATAAAGATGATCTCTGATCCATCTAAGTCGTCGGACCCACGAAGGATCGATAGGTAACTAACCAAAGGACGATAAAGATGATCTCTGATCCATCTAAGTCATCGGACCCACGAAGGATCGATAGGTAACTAACCCCCGCAAAGACCCACACAGGATCGGGCCCACACAGGACCTGTAGGCGCTGGCTCACACAGAACCGCTGAGCGCGGACCCACACAGGATCGGACCCACACAGGATCGGGCCCACACAGGACCTGTAGCACTGATCCATGTAGGATCGCTGAGTGCTGATGTCGTCGTCGTCGAATCCACACAGGATCGGGCCCACACAGGACCTATAGCACTGATCCACGTAGGATCGCTGAGTGCTGTAGTCGTCGTCGTCGAATCCACACAGGATCTCTGTACCGTCGTCGTCGCAGTCACAGTAGCAGCAGTAGCAGTAGTAGTCACAGTAACAGTCGCAGCCAGCACTAGGGTTCCCGCACACAGCAAGCTCGTTCGGAGGGTCCGCTCCACGAGCCGAGAGGCTGATACATCAACTGTCACAAAGTCCAGAGTTGATGTATCCAAAAGTTCCGTATCGTCAACAGGACCTCAACGCAATAGACGGCGCGTCGATCGGACGCCCGGTCTGAGAGTTATTGGCATTTTCGTCCCCGGGGCCCGGTTAGTTTTTAAGGCAAAACCAACTCGACCGTACTCCACCTGCGTCCAAACCTCGGGAGGAGTATGTCAAAAGATCCGTCTCACTAAGAGGAACACAACAAAGCTGACGGCACGTCGATCGGATGTTCGTAGCTCAAGATATGAGCGTTTCCGCTCCGAAGGCCCAGTTGGTTTCGTGAACGAACCAACCCGGCCGAACTCAAAGTAATCCGAAACCTTGAGTGCGATAAACCGAAACGACCGTCTCGATCCAAGGATCACATCGCCGCTGACGGTTCGTCAATCAGACGTCCATTTTGAAAGATATCAGCCTTTCCGTCTCACACCCACCCTGGGAAACTTCCCAGGAGGTCACCCATCCTGATCACTACTCTAAGCCAAGCACGCTTAACTACGGAGTTTTAACCACGTAGGCTCCCGAAAAAGAAGGTGCGCTTTGAGTATAGTATACAGAAACGACCGTCTCGATCCAAGGATCGCGTTGCCGCAGACGGTTCATCGATCGGAGGTCCGTGGCTCAAGTTATGGCCAAAAGACCGAAGTTGTCTCGAAAACGGGGGGTCCAGGTCCGGGCCGACCCGGCCCGACCCCCCCTGTTCTGACCCGAACCGGGTTGACCCGACCCCGATCCGACCCGAAGCGGGTCGGACCGACCCGGTCCGCTGGACCCGGCCCGGCCGGTGGCGGCGCGGCCCAGCAAGCGGCGGCGCGGTCCGGCCAGCGGCGGCGCGGCCAGGGGGCCGCGCATGTGCCGCATGTGGGGGGGTAAACCCCCCCTTTTTCGGATCTCGGCCGGCCTAAGGCCGGCCGTTTCATTCTCACGCGGGACTCGCGGGTCCCGCCTCCTAACCAAACCGGTGGCCGGCGCGGCCGGCCGCCTTCTTCTTCGCCGCCGCAGCTCTTCCCCGATCTCCGGCGGCCGGCGAGGCCGGCGCCCCTGGCTGCTCCGCCGCGGCCGTAGGGCCGCGACCCTTCATGATCTCTGGCGCCGGCGGCCCGGCTGGCCGCCGGTCGCCTCCTTGTTCCGCCGCGGCCCGTCTCCGGCCGCGGTCTCTTTTGTAAACAACGACGCGGTGCGTCGGCACCGCGTTTCTTCGTCGCAGCTCGCTCCGGCCATTAATTTTGTTGTTCCTGCGCGGTTGCGACGACACCGCGCTGTCTCCGCTAAATTAACACGAAAGAATAGAAGGGGGAGGAGAATCGGCCGTGTTCGTGCGGTCCGGTCTCCTCTCGTTATAACGATATCAGTTGGCCAATCGTATAAACACAACAATGAAAGTTTCACAAATTTTTAATAAAATTTGGAACTACGCCCAACGGATTATTCTTTCATGTTTGAGGGAATAAAAACACGTAATTTAAAAAGGACAAACCCCCTACCTTGAAAATTGACGTCACACGTCGGTTATCGTGGAGGAAGGCGTCGCGGCGTCGGACGTAGATTCCGTGGACGTCGGGGTGCGTCCGAGGAGGGAACGACGTCTCTTCACTTGTCGCTTAAGACGAAGAAGAGAGGTACGTTGTCGTTGGCGATGATTACCACGGTCGGCGACTTCTCCCTTGTCGAGGAGGAAGACGAAGACGGAAGAATCCGGGACGCCGAGTCTCGATGGTTGTGGGATCGATGTTCTTTGTCGGAGAAGAACCGTTCTTCACGTTCTTCGTCGAAGACGAAGAAGATCTTCAAGTCTCTCCACGATTCTCCCAATCCTCTCAAGTAACAAAGGAACTAACCCAAAAATAAATCAAGCTTACACTTAATTTATTAACACAACCAACCTTTGGAATTCAAGAGTTTGAATTTCAAAAACTCAAAATTAAACTCACTTATTAATTATACATGAGTTGTATAATTAATTAAAAGTTAAGTTGTCAAGACATTAAGAGGGAGAGAGGGGAGTTAGGGAATTTGAGGGGTTTTGGCACATTAAGTGCAAGGGAGTTTAAGGGGGTAGAAGAGAGTTAAGGGGAAGGTGAAGGGTTGGGGCTCGTGTGGGCCCCACCTCACCTTAATCCTCACTTGGTTAGTTAGGAACTTGTGATTCCACCCCAACTTCCACACTTAGGATATAACCACTTAAGAAGATAAATAAAATAAATATTGTATAACAAATTTATTTTACTCTTCATTTCATCCAGAAAATTAAACATCTCCTCCTAGGCAAACGCAACTTCGGGAAAGGTCTCCTTAAGCGAATATCGGCGCTACGAGTTCATCGGTGTCCTCGGATTTCAATTCCGAGCACCGGATCAAAAGTTAGGAAATCCCGCTCGTTCGTTCACTGAACGTACCCGAGCCAAACTTCGGAAATTAATTCCGGGCACTCCGGGCTTCGGAATCAGGTGCCGTCAGAAACCGCGCTCTTGTAAAATTCCAAAGAAAATTAAGAAAAAATTTCCCTTGAATTTTACAGGTCTTTACATTACTCCCACCTCAGGGCTTTACGTCCCCGTAAAGATACATCAAAACTAGGGAAACAAAATAGGGTACTGAGCACGCATCTGAGCCTCCCGCTCCCATGTGCTTTCCTAGAGGTTCCCGTGCTGCCATCTGATGCGCACAAGAGGAATCGATCGCCCATGTAGGACCCGCTCCTGTCGATCCTCTATCTCCACCGGGACCTCCGTAAAAGTCGCCCCATCGTCAATGTCAAGCTCCCCATGGTCAATGATGTGCGTCGGGTCGTGCACGTCTCTCCTCAGCTGAGACACGTGGAAGACATCGTGCACCCGGTGCAACTGAGGTGGTAGAGCCAGGCGATAAGCCACCTCGCCAACCCTGCTGAGGACCTGGAAGGGTCCGATGAAGCGCGGAGATAACTTTCCGCCTCGGCCAAATCTCCGAATACCACGTCGAGGTGAGACCCGCAAGAAGACGTGGTCGCCACCCTCGAACTCCAGTGGCCTCCGCTTCCTGTTAGCATAAGACTTCTGCCGGCTCTGAGCTGTACTCATCCGCCCCTGGATGACCTGGACCATCTTAGGTCCCACAGGAGCTGCAAGATTTCTTCTTGCCGATAAGAGAAATCTGGTCTCATCCCCTGGATGAACCACATTCTTCACCTAAAACAGTCAATCCTAAAATGGATGATACTAGTCCATACCAAGGATGACGTCGTAAGGCCTCGACGCTACTACTAAGAGATTCAACCGTTACTCTCGCCTCCAAGGGTTGAGTCACACTGTCGGCATCAGTGTGTGGTAACTGGGTCTCCTCCAGTAGATGTCTCACAAGTGAGGGTCAAGTCAACAACCAAAACTGGAACCTCTTAGTAACATCACGAAAGAGGACAGGAACGAAAATATCACAAAGGTATGCGTCTTTTATTATTGCAGCTCATAATACAAGACGCTACACAAAAGCAACAAGGAACCAGAAGTACAAAGGATGTATCCACTAGTTCTGCTCCTGTCCATCGGCTCCCAGAGCTCCATGATCGAAGGCCTCGGTTGCATGAAGCTGAGCTCTCCCCTGCGGTCGGGGTGGACCTCCCGGTGGTGGTGGTGGTAGAGCCTCAAAGCGTCGTCCACCACCTGCTTCTCGGCCAGCTCCTCTGCCTCGTCCGCCTCCTCCCTGCAGATCGCCACGGTCAAACCTCTGCCTCTGCCTAGGTGGTTCCTCAACCGTCTGCTGCTCCTCCGCATGGCGGGTCGGGCAGTCACGAGCCATGTGGCCTTGCCCGCCGCATGCAAAGCACTATCTTCCACTCAAAAGACTGGCTCTGCGCTGTGTGCCCTGCACTGCTGAGCCAGTGCCCTGAGATCGTCTGCCTGAAGGTCTGGTCTGTCTGGACCCCTGAGTCATCTGTCGACTACCTACTACCGAAGACTCCGCTACGTGCCGCCCTGCGGTGGGTCTCTGTGCTGGTGTAGACTCAGCAAGGAAGCTCTTGATCAGAAGGGCCCGCTCCAGTACTCCTGTCTGAGTCGGTATGCTGAGGGAGATCAGTGATTCCCTGATCTCGTGTCTCAAACCCTGCTCGAAGGTCCGGGCCCGGAAGAAGGGGTCCCGTACCATGTCTGTCGAGTAGCGCGAGAGATTGGTAAATCTCGCCGAGTACTGAGCGACCGTCATGCTGCCCTGCCGCATCTGTAGAAGCTCCTGGATACGCACCGCACGAAGGGTGGTTGGGACGAACTCCGAGCGGAAGAGGCTCTCAAAGTCCGTCCAAAGAAGAGATGCCTCATCGTGCACCTGGAGCATCAAGCTCCACCATCGTCTTGCTGCTGCGTGTAGTAGGCTCGCAGCGAGGATCACCATGAGGTCTGCTGGTGTCCTCACTAGCCTAAACACTCGTACCACTGCCTCCAGCTAGTCCTCTGCTGCCTGGGGATCCGTCTCCCCGCGAAACCTGGGCGGTCGCTGGCGCTGAAACTCATGCAGTGCGCTGAGGCGACGTGCATCGTCAGCGGCTGGTGCTGGAAGTATCGGGGGCTCGGCGGGTAGTGCTACCGCCGGTGCCACTGCTGACAAAGGGCCCTGCACCGAGGCCTCGTCGCTCGGTGGGCTGTCGTCACACTCAACTCTCGAAACCCTAGCTGGCTGCCGTCATGGGGCCATCCTGAATAGGAAACAGGTGCGCCACGGTCAAACAGTATACCTAGTGAGCTAACACAAAGAAATCACAAAGAAAACTTTGAAACACACACGTAATCAATGTTTTCGTGCATTAAGTCGGAAATCAGAAGTCAGGGTCCTGGTGTACGGATACATCGGCCGCCGCACCAACACTGGACTCCCTGGACTGATAACCACACTCAATACGCTAAACATTATTGCTTCACATAGAAAAGATCAGAGTTTGCGGTAGAACCGAACTCCTCTGATACCAATTTGTCACGACCCGCCCTTGAGGTCCGTGCCGTGACTACCCCAAGCCTGCCTTCCAAAGGCCAGGGGCTGGAGACTAGCACCAAGGCGTAAATCTCGGTAAAAAGGGAAGGCATTGCCTTTGTAAAGTAAACAAACACCACAGAGTAAGCAAGCGGAAAGTAAACACTAAACAAAAGCAGAGTACAACTGAAAGTGCAGAAAAGTAAATGGCTCAGAATACAAACCCAAACTGAAAGTAAAGTACAACTCGAAAGGGAAAACAGCAACTGAAAAGTAAAAGCCGCTACTCCGAGCTGTCCACTGGAAATCCCACCTGAAGGGTGGGTACAGATAGCTCCTCTACTCCACGGGTCCCGTCGTCCGCTCCGAGCACGTCCCGCCCAGTGGTCCACCTCCGGGTACCGTCCCGCTCTGCAAGCCTATGCTAAGGTCAACGTTGTTCGTCGTCTGCAACCAACACAACGTAGTGCGGGCAAAGCCCGTGCAGGGGTTAGTATAAGCTACTCAGTAGGGACCCTGAGACCCCTGAAGGTCTCTCAAATCCACAAAGGATAAACCACAAAGAATGGTACAATCACGAAGTAATAACTGACACTGCTTAGGTATATGCCCATACATATACCTAAGTCATCAATTTCAAATACGCTCCAACCTCCGAGCCCAAGTACAACTCAATCCACACAGGAAAGTAAACGTATTCCACACAGGAAAGCAAAATGTAATCCACACAGGATTGCACAACTCAATCCACACAGGAAAGCAACAGGATTCAGCTCACACATGTATACTTCTTCAAAGGACGATAAAGATGATCTCTGATCCATCTAAGTCGTCGGACCCACGAAGGATCGATAGGTAACTAACCAAATGACGATAAAGATGATCTCTGATCCATCTAAGTCATCGGACCCACGAAGGATCGATAGGTAACTCACCCCCGCAAAGACCCACACAGGATCGGGCCCACACAGGACCTGTAGGCGCTGGCTCACACAGAACCGCTGAGCGCGGACCCACACAGGATCGGACACACACAGGATCGGGCCCACACATGACCTGTAGCACTGATCCACGTAGGATCGCTGAGTGCGGATGTCGTCGTCGTCGAATCCACACAGGATCGGGCCCACACAGGACCTATAGCACTGATCCACGTAGGATCGCCGAGTGCTGTAGTCGTCGTCGTCGAATCCACACAGGATCTCTGTACTGTCGTCATCGCAGTCACAGTAGCAGTAGTAGCAGTAGTAGTCACAGTAACAGTCGCAGCCAGCACTAGGGTTCCCGCACACAGCAAGCTCGTTCGGAGGGTCCGCTCCACGAGCCGAGAGGCTGATACATCAACTGTCACAAAGTCCAGAGTTGATGTATCCAAAAGTTCCGTATCGTCAACAGGAACTCAACGCAACAGACGGCGCGTCGATCGGACGCTCAGTCTGAGAGTTATTGGCATTTTCGTCCCCGGGGCCCGGTTAGTTTTTAAGGCAAAACCAACCCGACCGTACTCCACCTGCGTCCAAACCTCGGGCGGAGTATGCCAAAAGATCCGTCTCACTAAGAGGAACACAAAAAAGCTGACGGCACGTCGATCGGACGTTCGTAGCTCAAGATATGAGCGTTTCCGCTCCGAAGGCCCAGTTTGTTTCGTGAACAAACCAACCCGGCCGAACTCAAAGTAATCCGAAACCTTGAGTGCGATAAAACGAAACGACCGTCTCGATCCCAGGATCGCATCGCCGCTGACGGTTCGTCAATCAGACGTCCATTTTGAAGGATATTAGCCTTTCCGTCTCACACCCACCCTGGGAAACTTCCCAGGAGGTCACCCATCCTGATCACTACTCTAAGCCAAGCACGCTTAACTACGGAGTTTTAACCACGTAGGCTCCCGAAAAAGAAGGTGCGCCTTGAGTATAGTATACCGAAATGACCGTCTCGATCCAAGGATCGCGTTGCCGCAGACGGTTCATCGATCGGAGGTCCGTGGCTCAAGTTATGGCCAAAAGACCGAAGTCGTCTCGAAAACGGGGGGTCCTGGTCCGGGCCGACCCGGCCCGACCCCCCCTGGTCTGACCCGAACCGGGTTGACCCGACCCAGATCCGACCCGAACCGGGTCGGACCGACCCGGTCCGCTGGACCCGGCCCGACCGGTGGCGGCGCGGCCCGGCCAGCGGCGGCGCGGTCCGGCCAGCGGCGGCGCGGCCAGGGGGCCGCGCATGTGCCGCACGCGGGGGGGTAAACCCCCCCTTTTTTCGGATCTCGGCCGGCCTAAGGCCGACCGTTTCATTCTCAAGCGGGACTCGCGGGTCCCGCCTCCTAACCAAACCGGCGGCCGGCGCGGCCGGCCGCCTTCTTCTTCTCCGTCGCGGCCGTAGCCGCGGCTCTTCCCCGATCTCCGGCGGCCGTCGTGGCCGGCCACCTTCTGGCTGGTCCGCCACGGCCGTAGGGCCGCGGCCTTCCTGTTCTCCGGCGCCGGCGAGGCCGGCGCCCCTGGCTGCTCCGCCGCGGCCGTAGGGCCGCGACCCTTCATGATCTCTGGCGCCGGCGGCCCGGCTGGCCGCCGGTCGCCTCCTTGTAACGCCGCGGCCCGTCTCCGGCCGCGGTCTCTTTCGTAAACAACGACGCGGTGCGTCGGCACCGCGTTTCTTCGTCGCAGCTCGCTCCGGCCATTAATTTTGTTGTTCCTGCGCGGTTGCGACGACACTGCGCTGTCTCCGCTAAATTAACACGAAAGAATAGAAGGGGGAGGAGAATCGGCCGTGTTCGTGCGGTCCGGTCTCCTCCCGTTATAACGATATCAGTTGGCCAATCGTATAAACACAACAATGAAAGTTTCACAAATTTTTAATAAAATTTGGAACTACGCCCAACGGATTATTCTTTCATGTTCGAGGGAATGAAAACACGTAATTTAAAAAGGACAAACCCCCTACCTTGAAAATTGACGTCACACGTCGGTTATCGCGGAGGAAGGCGTCGCGGCGTCGGACGTAGATTCCGTAGACGTCAGGGTGTGTCCGAGGAGGGAACGACATCTCTTCACTTGTCGCTTAAGACTAAGAAGAGAGGTACGTTGTCGTTGGCGATGATTACCACGGTCGGCGACTTCTCCCTTGTCGAGGAGGAAGATGAAGACGGAAGAATCCGGGACGCAGAGTCTCGATGGTCGTGGGATCGATGTTCTTTGTCGGAGATGAACCGTTCTTCACGTTCTTCGTCGAAGACGAAGAAGATCTTCAAGTCTCTCAACGATTCTCCCAATCCTCTCAAGTAACAAAGGAACTAACCCAAAAATAAATCAAGCTTACACTTAATTTATTAACACAACCAACCTTTGGAATTCAAGAGTTTGAATTTCAAAAACTCAAAATTAAACTCACTTATTAATTATACATGAGTTGTATAATTAATTAAAAGTTAAGTTGTCAAGCCTTTAAGAGGGAGAGAGGGGAGTTAGGGAATTTGAGGGGTTTTGGCACATTAAGTGCAAGGGAGTTTAAGGGGGTAGAAGAGAGTTAAGGGGAAGGTGAAGGGTTGGGGCTCCTGTGGGCCCCACCTCACCTTAATCCTCACTTGGTTAGTTAGGAACTTGTGATTCCACCCCAACTTCCACACTTAGGATATAACCACTTAAGAAGATAAATAAAATAAATATTGTATAACAAATTTATTTTACTCTTCATTTCATCCAGAAAATTAAACATCTCCTCCTAGGAAAACGCAACTTCGGGAAAGGTCTCCTTAAGCGAATATCGGCGCTACGAGTTCATCGGTGTCCTTGGATTTCAATTCCTAGCACCGGATCAAAAGTTAGGAAATCCCGCTCGTTCGTTCACTGAACGTACCCGAGCCAAACTTCGGAAATTAATTCCGGGCACTCCGGGCCTCGGAATCAGGTGCCGTCAGAAACCGCGCTCTTGTAAATTTCAAAGAAAATTAAGAAAAAATTTCCCTTGAATTTTACGGGTCTTTACAGATCATTTCATGTAGGTTTCTTATAAAATATATTAAATCCATAAATGATTTTAGTACCCATATTTTGTTGGGTCTAAAGATGTTAGTGAGAAGAGATATAGGAATCCATAATGGTTTTACTATTTCCTATAGAAAGACCATTTACTTTTAGAAATTAAAACATTATTAGGTCTAGTATAGTAAGAAATATTTACATAACTCACCGAATTGGATATTGTGACAAATATATATTTTTATAAATCCTTCTCTATCCATGTTGATAACCAATTACTGTACTGAGTTTATGGGTATTCTTTTTACTAAGAATCCATGTTAGAGTTTAAATTCCTTTAGTAAATAAATCTAAATATTTTTTAGTTTTTCATTATAAATTTCAAATATTTATTTTCATTATGAAATTGACCATTCTAATCCTTCACTATAGTAATACCTATTTTACACTAAGAAAACATACCATGATGCTTGTTTAAACTTTTATAATTATCATTTAACTCATTAAATGTATCTTCCATAATATTATAATATTTGAATAGGTCAACAATAGTCATATTTTCATTACTATTTTAAGTATTATAAGGAATAAAATTATTAACTAGTTAGTCAATAAAAAACATTTAATCCCTCATATGTGCTTTCCATGAAGCACATATTGGCTATATCATTTTGACTACGCTACTAGAATATGAGTAACTTAAACTATCCTAAGAGGTAATTAATGTGGATTCCATGTAATTTTTATATCTCTTTCCTTTTATTCGCAAATTTTATTTATATTTTATCATGGGATATATTTATTTAATGATTCATTTATTTTTATACTCATATCATGTTATTTCATTACTGAAATCATCATTTTCAACTCTTTCCACAAATTTTGTGAAGAACTAATTATTCCAATCGAATATCTTGAAACATCTAGAAAAATGATATATTTCTTCATTACTATTATATGGTGATTCATCATCACATGATGATTCAACTTGGATCTTTTCTATTAGATTGCATTAGAAATATTGAAGCCAAATAAATTTATTTTGGCTTTTTTATGTTCTTCCTTGTTCACTTTAATTTCTTCTTCATACCACATGAATTTGTCAATGAGTTACTTCACTAGTAGAATACTAATGTTTCATGATTCCCTGATGGAAATAGAAGTTCATCTCCATCATTTTGGTATACATTACAAAATAATCATTACATAGTCCTTGTTAGCAATTTTATTTCCAAGTGAAATCATCATGTTGACAATTTCATTGAGTCTAAGGCACATATTAAGAAGGGATTCATCAGTATTTTTCTAAACATTATCATATTTAATAGTATAGGAATTAGAAAAAATTTATTCTGCAATGGATGTTCCTTCGTGAGAAACAATCAGTGTTTCTCATTTTTCAAAACCAATATTTGAGGAAGATATTTTGCTACATTTATCCTCACCAATGGAAAAAATGAAAAAATTCATATGTTTATGATTACAATCATATAATGTATTTTTATCATCATAGAAATATTTTATAGGAGCTTTAGTTACTTCATATTTATCATCGATAACATTCCAAATATCAAATGACATTCTCTTTAAGTGATTTTTCCTTTTAATATTCTATAGAGAATTGATAGATCCATTAAAATTAGGATGCTGATTAGTGTAATTTCCTTCCATCACAGTAATATCCATAATATTATTAATTTAGATAAAATTGAAATTTAATTTGTTCAGGTAAAACTAGATCGTACAAAAGTATTTTTGAAGCTGATCAGAAACGAAATGTCGGTTTTAGTGGAAAAATAGAGAGGGTGAATTGAGATCCAAATAATATTTTTTATTAAAAATTATTTGAAGAAAACATCAACCAATTTTATTAAAAATATCATTTAACAAAAATAATATAATTATATAATTTTTTCTCAGGAATATTTTCTCAAAAGATTGATCACATCTCAGTTAAAATACTTTTGAAAATACATTACCTTATATGACTAATCTAATAATATCAAAAACATTATATAAAACACTAATTTATGTACTATCTATGAAATGTTTTTTATTATATTTGAAAATTTGAACTAGACTGATTGAAATAATGAATAAATTGAAAAATAAATTACAAGATATAAATTAAAAAAAAATTTAAAAAATGGGATCAATATCAATCCAATACATGATATCCTATACATGTAAATCACCCTTTTCCAAGTAGTTTATAATAAAATAAACTAATCCACAACCTCCATTCGGTTTAAAAAAAACAACATGCATACATATCATGGAAGAATGCCTAATCCATAGTTATATATGTAATTAAAAAAGAATAGGTAACACACAACTTCCTCCATAGTTTGTATTGGAATATAAATAACATAAATATAGGGCGGAGTCAATATTTGTCCAATTTAGTGTAGGAGACAATATTTTATAGATAGAATGGTATAAATAATAACAAAGAACAAATTTAAAGCATCAATAAAAAGATAATGATTTTTTATATGGGAAAATTTAGTGTACCTAAATTTGAATATTTTTAGTTGTTCATAAATCCTGGATTTTATCTACAAAATAATCTCATACATGTTTCGAGGAAAACATAGTAAAATATTGGATTGTGTAAGTAAAGAAAATATTTTGGTTTTAGTATATGAATTCATAGGGTTCTTATATGCTTATGTGAATCACTTATTCATTTTGTTCCTATGTAAGAGTGTATTGGATTATATTTTAATTAATGTTCCAATGTCACCCACACATGAGGGAGATTAATCCTAATTTATAGCTATCAAGTTCCAATTATCCATTCCAGGATAATATTGGAATAATTTTGAACAAAAAAATAAGAAATTAAATGGGGGTTATAATTTATCTTTTAGATAACAATCGAGTTGTTTAAGAATAACAATTCTTAAATCAACATGGTTGTGTACAAAATTAAATCCATGAAAAAGTAATTGGGGAATTAATTTTAAAATTTATTCTAGGAAGTAATGGTATCCTTATTGTAGTATCATAAAAAATGATAACACTTATAAAAAATATATTTCATTGACATAATATCTTTTTTGAGCAGAATCACAATGTGATGTTACATAAATCTAGTAGTAGATCCATTTAACTGTAGTGGCATCTTTATCTTGAAGTAGATACATTTAATTGTAGATCAGTTTAACAACCCAAAAATTTATAATAAAAATCTTTTTAGAACTAAATTAAATGACCTGTTATGGTTTTAGAAAACAATATAACATAATTGGTTTTATCTTATCAAATTTAAAATATTGTTATGAATTATAACCGAAGATAATATGGTCATTGAATAGTGATCCTGTGATTAATATAAATATAGGGATTTGTAAAGTATAATTGATAAAGAAAAATGATGTGATGGGTTTGAATAGTAGGATCATGATCTAAGAAGTTCATCTAGCAGAACATACAAGGGATTTTTCATCACTTGATATGAAATTAGACCTTGTTAAAGTTAATATCCAATAACTGAAGCCTGAGAAAAACCATTTAGGGAAGAAGTTCAACATCATCGAGATTACGACCCAAATCATGTATATCGAACCACCTAATGAAAATATCACCACAACACAACATTACTTAATGGAATTTATGGGTTTGAGAATGGAAGATAAATCATTACCCTAATAAAAGTAATATGTATATTTTATTTTAAAAAATAGTGGTTATATTTAATTATTACTGTTTATTTATAAATAATTTTGATATTTATATGATAGAACAATTATTTTTTAGATTAATATGTAATTTTAAGTAATATATTCTTTCTGATTAATAAATAAGTTTTAGAAATAAATAATATTTAAATAAAAAATACAATTAAATACATATTTTTAAATATATATGATAATGAAGTAAAATGTAATTTTTTTAAGGGTTCAAAAACTGTTATTGTCGAGGGAAACAAACATCTGTTCCTAAATTTCAATTCCTATTTTAAAAGTTAAAATTCACATACATAGGAAATTATTTGTATTAAATAAATATTTTTTTTAATTACATAAAAAAAAATTATCCAACAATTTATTTTTCATAATTTTTGGATATAGTCATATTTTTGGGTAAAAAAATAAAAACTTTATAAATATATGGTGTGTATTATAACATCATAATGACATAAAAGTTATATAATACATTATATAAATATAATACATGAGAAAATCTATTTTTTCTCTTTAAAATAAATATTTCAGGTTATTTAATTAAATTTATAAATCATTTATAACTCCTCAAAAACCTATATTACATTTAAATGTTTTTAAATCAATTATTTATACGAATGACTCACTTCTACATCCCCAAGGGAAATATATTGTTGAATTTTTATCTTGTAATTATTATATAATTAATACGACTTCTATTTGGTAAAAACAATGGGAAAATCGTGGGATTTTTTTCAGTTCTGATTACATTATGAAACGGAGTCCAAAACCTATGTTTGGGAAACCATAATTAAATCCCCCTCTATTTTCATATATAAAACCAACCAATATCCCATTTTACATCACTCAAAAACCTTGGATCACATACCTAATATTATATCCCCTCTCTAGAGTCCTCCCATGTCTACCCCATTCTCAATAAGCTCCTACCACACTTTTGGAATCACCATCACATGGTATGTGACTTCTATTTGTGATTATCAAGTCAAGAACTATCTTTGTATTTATCCTTTTGAATCTCAAATTGCTATATTTTCATGAATTTTTAAAGATCCCTTACTTTTAAAATTTATTTCCTAATAATTATATATCATTTATCCCCAATCATTAGTTCATTTATCAAAGTAGTCACTATGTTGAAATTTAGAAGGATACTTTTCTCTCTTATTTTCAATTCAATCACCTTATTTTTATTTATGCATTTTAATATCAATTGGTTATGTTTTCATGAATTTATATAGATCTATATACTATCCAATTGATTCCCTAAAAATGAGATATCATTTATAACCTCTCATTATATAATTTACATAATCCACTACTATGTCAAAATTTTGCAACATATACTCTTTTTCTCGTCTTCATTCAAGAACCTTATTAATGGAATGAATTTTACGTCATGTTACTATTTATGATAGGTTATTTTATATATCCCTATTAATGACCCCCTGATTTAAATGTTTTTATTTACCACATTCACTCTCTTTATTCCCTTCCATGATTTTTAATTTACCCATGTTATGCTTCCGAAATTATCTTTCCATTTTTCCATTACATGTTTTTATTGAAGCACTCTCCCTATATTAAGACTATTAATTCCAACATTATCATTTTGGATTATGTTATTACATATCCCACATACGTTTCTTTATAATTATAAGTAATGAGATTACCCTTCTATTTTTTTGAAATATTTAACGAATTTTCATGTACTGTCATTACGCTTCCAAAATGTCACAGTGATTTTCCATGGAGAATATTGTGGGCTGTATACCCATTCCAATCTCCACCTAAGGGTATTCTCCTAATTGTGCCTAAAATTCATTAATTAAGGACTTCAATGTATTGGACCCACAATCCTTAACTATTTGATTATATTTGATGAAATATGTTATTATTTTATATGATCAAGGTGGAACAATATTTATAAATATGATATGCTTATGATGGGTGCACCTAAATAGCACTCTAATTAATTGGGTAACATTTTAGTCTCATGAGATATCATGTATTGTATATGAAAGGTAATCATGAGCACATTATGTTATGATATCTTTGTGGTTAACCATGACTAATGTTTATGATGTCATGTTTATTGTTTTTTTCACTTTTACATGTTTCCATTATGTTATCATGTAATATAATGCATCATTGTTCATGTAGATAATTATCACACCTATTACATCCCATTAAAATTACTATTTAATACTATGTAATATATTTTTTCATGTTATGCTTTGTTCATTCTATTAATTTTCCTTATATCTCAGATCTTTCTTATGTATATCCCCACATTATCCAATATCGTTTTATGAATAATGGGAAATTATTATCATGGAAAGGATGTTTTAATAAATTATGACATAACAAATATTTTTAGTTGTTATATAATGTTCCTAAATACCAAAATATACCAGACTTCCTGATCTTATGGGTTTTATTATGTGAATTCTTATGTAATAAATCATGAAATAATGTGTAATAATGATTTGGGTTTTCATTATTGGTATCAATGTGAGGTTTAGTTACTTTAGGGGTTCGGATTAAGAAACTCTAATGAAAGAATTAAGGATTATACTATAAATAATAAATCATCTATAAATTTTGGAGTATAAGTTACGTGGTTTACATGAAAATAAATCCATGTATGAAAAATGAAAGTGGATGTGGCTCTAACATAGATGTTTATTGGGGTAATAATCATATAAAGGGATATTAATATAAACTCTATCAATACCCAGTACATAAAAAATACCTTATTGTACAGCTAGTTTGACTTTCCTAGGGGATATGACTTGGTAAAATTATAAGATCATTAAGCGCCATTAATTAGAGAAAAATGTCAATAAGAGTCAGTGTTAGAAAACATATCATTGATAACTTGAATCGAAGCAAAGAAATCCCTGAGTTAAGGAATAAATTTTATTCATAAGTTATCCGTATAATGTTATTAGATTCCATATTTAGTGTTTAATATTTTAAAATTAATCATCAGTAATTTTAATTTATTTCACATAAAACATAAATATAAGAGGAACTGTGAAAACAACCAATATGAAGGACAATGTGATGAGAGGAGTATGACACACAACCTAATGGACAAAGAATTATGAAGACACAAACCCCAATAGCCTGAAGTTGGAGCCTTGATTTATTATATTGGTATAGATACCAGATTGAAATCCCAAAGGACCAATCAATTTAGTAGTATTGGAGAACTAGATTCATAAATCATACCGTTATTACATTGGTAATGAAATATAAAACATAATAAATGAAAATAATTTCATCCTTTAACTCATTAAATCATTCTATATTCATAACAAGGGTAAAATAGAACAAATAAAAGTGTTCTCTCAAATTCTTAGTAAGGGATAAATGAAACAGAATATTTCATGAATAAATGAAAATGATTCATAATCAATATGGAATGGTATATATAACTTAAATTCACGAAATTTAATAATCAACATTTCAATCATGAGTAGATAATGCATAATAATTATGAAAATTATTATAAAAACTGACATTTTATCAATAACATGAGCACAATCTGAATCTATGAATAGTATAAATGGGAAAACTTCATGGATTATAGTGGATGAAATGTTAAGGTAGAAAATTCTTAAAAAACATGGACTCCATGATCATATGAATTGTGGTACCATTACAATCAATAACATTCACAATACAATTTAATCATTACGGAAGAAACCCCATTTTATTTGTCCAATATTTCCGTCTCATGGGACTACCTATGAATCATTGGTCTATATATAGCTGGGACTCAACCATGTATACATGTCCAAAGAATCCTAAAAAATAGAAATGATTGATTTAAATCATGAATCAATATGACTTATCAACAAATATCTACAGTGAATAAAAGATACATATGTAACAGTATTTCCCCAGTTAATCAAACAACTCTCAAAGTAAACACCATATGAAAATTAGGTATACATCATAATAAATAATCATATCCATGATACATTACATATATATTTCCAATCTAATATCCAATGAATAATTATTATACATAAAATGGGATGTATAAAAAACATAGAAAATAAAATAGGTGGATAACCTAAAAAATATTCATCAATGAATGAAAATTGAGATGAAGTCACTCACAATGATCGTATCATTAAAAAAATTAATAGAATATGTTTATTCACTATAAATCCACATTTAAAAATTTTATATAAAAAATAAGATATTCAAAATACATTTTACAAATAACATTATGATGACATAATCAATGAAATATATGCCAATATATCTCATAGAAGAAAAAGTGAGATGAGAAAATCCTTACCTTATGCCTGAAAGTGTTCCGAAGATGTACATAATGTACTATATATTCAATTAGATCAATTAATCCCTTAAATATAAACCTCTTGAAAATATATTTTTCTCAATTAAATTTTATTCAGTACATTTACGGTCATTTTGATGAGTAATAATCATCCATTTCATTGTTTTGGGAGCATTCATTTCATGGTTTTAGGATTAGATAACTTTTATATAATAATGAATGTTCTTTTAAAATTGGGATAATTCTAAAAAACTAAGATTAAATGGTATTGATATAATTACATGATTTTAAATTATTCTATATAATAATTTTACAAAATTAGGATAATTCTTTAGATAAAATGTGAATGAAAAATGATTAGTTTATTTTGGCCATTTTATTACCGTCATGAAATAGTATCATTTTATTGAATATTTCTTATATACAATGGTAAAATAAATTAAATAAGTTTTAATACACATATTATAAACTGGTTAAATAATAAAAATGGTTTTATGACCTAATATGATTATAGTAATGAAATACTAAAACTTGTCATCCACGAAGGCGGTGAATCTACACCTCACAAATGATGTTTTAATTTTAAGAAATAAAAGTAGAGGAGAATATAATTGATGAGTTATGTTACATTAACATTTTAATATTATCATATATATATATATATCATACTTGAGTTAATATGACACTTTGGAAAGTGGTGTTTAGAAGATGATAATAAAAGGAGAAAAAATTAAAATAGAAAGAAGCATGATTTTACCTCTTGAATATCGTCTCCTTGGGAACCACTTTAAAGAACACCGATTTTGTATTTTGGCAAGAAAATAAGGACTTGGAGTTGGGGAAGAGGATTGGGAAAGTATTTGATCCTAAATAACACAATATTCCATGCTTGGATGGTGTGAGTAGAAGGGCTTGTGAGGGGTGGTATATATAAATGGAGGAGTGGGGAGATTTTTATTATGTCATTCATTTTTCTATACTTTTTTCACACAACTATGAATTTCGTTGATCATTATGACTATAAATAGTAGATAGTTCATGTAAGTTTGGGAAAATTGTTTTTTACATCATACATGACTCAGAAATTCATCCATTTGTCTTAAAAGGATGAATACATTAAATTACCATTTTTCACTATTCACCAAAAATTCAACTATTTCAAAAAATTCTCAAAAACTCAATGCATTAATTTTTTAGTTTGTAGATTTAAAAAACTGACTCGATTTTAGAAAAATAATTTTCTAATTATGAAAAATTTAATTTCTAATTAAATTCATCACTTATTCTAAAAATAATTATTTTAAAATTATAACAAAATTTATTACACTTTGAAATATTAATTACGTTCTAATAAAATTTTATTTTAATTATAATAAAATAAAATATTAATTTATGAATCAATTTTATGAACATAAATTTTCTTTTAAAAAATTATTTTTATTATAAAATTGTAATTAATCATTTACATTTCACCAAAATACCAATACTTAATATATTTTTTTAAAATCATTTATTTACTTATTACATGATATAAATAAATAATACATTCAATTATGAGATAAATATTTTTTATTTATACTTTCATATATGAGGTAATTATTCTAATGGTTAGTTAACTATTTCTAAAACTAACCTTACTATTGCAACAGTCTTGTTAATATTTGAAAGTATATCACGACTCGTTTCCGCTCATTATTTCATGAAATGTATGATATCGAATAAATTGAATATATTTAATAATATACATACCATTAAATAATGGGTTGTTATAGTCTTCCCTCCAAAAATTTCAACCTCAAAATTTTTCATGAATGCTTCCTTCTAAAAAGAAGAGGGTGTTTTTTCATCATAATATCCTTAGTTTCCCATGTTTTTCATCAATTTTGTGGTTTCTCCAAAAAAAACCCATTACCAATCGAGTGATCCAATTTCTTAGTACATTCCCTCTAGTGTCAAGAATCATGATAGCATCCTCATAGTAAGGAACATCATGTTCTGATTCTATTTATACATATTTGAGTACACATGTTGGGTCTTGAATGTATATCCTTAATAATAATATGTAGAACACATGATGAAATTTGGAGAGACATTGTGGAACAAAAAATTAATACGAAACAAATCCAATTCTTTCAAGAAATTTGAATGGTCTGATGTACATAGGGCTTAATTTATCTTTCTTGTTGAACCTTATGACACCCATCCATGGAGATACATTCATAAAAACATGATCATCAACTTGAAAATATAAATCCTTTATCTGGTTGTCACCAAAACCATTTCACCTACTTTGAGAATATTTAATATGTGCTTGAATATTATTTTCCTTTCTGTTGTATCTTCAACAAGGTGCATCACTATATGTTTCCTCTCCCCAAATTCATAACAACAAGTTAGAGTACGAATTATATGGCCATATAATGCTTTATATGGTAAATTTGAATACTTGAATGAAAACTATTATATTAATAATACTCTAAAAAAGGTAAATAATGATCCCAAATACCATGAAATTCATGTGAGTATGATCTCAACATGACATCCAATGTTTGAATAATCATTTTAGGCTATCTGTCAAGTTAAGGATAGTGGGTTGTAATTAAATGAAGATCAATATATAGATCTTTGTGATGACTCTTCTATAATTTTTATGTAAAAAATATCATGATCAGAAAAAACTGATAGTGGTTCCCCATAACGTATTTCAAATTCATTAATATAGATACATTCGTGGTGACCATGAGATAAATCATCTCTTATATCAAGAAAATGTGTCGATTTTGTATGATGATCAACAAAAACTCATATCGCATCATTCCTTCTAGGTTTCCTTTGTATTCATGTGATAAAGTCCATAATAATTTTAGGTCACATTCACATAGGAATTTGTAGAGGCTTCATAACTCCTCTAGGATATTGTATCTCATCCTCCACTTTTTCAAAAACTAGGCATCTTGATACATACTCATACATTTCTCAATACATATTATCCAACAAAAAATGTTCCTTTAGATATATATCCATCTTGGTACTACCATGGTGTATAATCAAATTTGATTAATTATTATCATCTTGTATATCCCTTTTAATCATAGGTATTGATGGAACACATATCCTCTTTCCAAATTTTATAATTCCATCCTCAAACATGATGTTTTCCAATTTTCCATCCTAAATGGTTTTAATTTTCTTTTAAAAATTCACATCATCATATTGAGACCTTTTTGTCTTCCCCAATAAATATGGTTTTGAAATCCTTTGAAAAAGGATTGATGTTTCCCCTTCCTTAACAATTCCCATATTAATATTTACTAAATAGATGAACATTGGATCTATATCAACGCCTATCATGGTCAGAACTCTATAATTTTTCCTACTTCATTCATCAACAACCTTATTTTATTTTCCTGGGTGGTAGTGTATTAAGCCTTCATAATATTTGAGTAACTTGATCTATCATATTTTCCTCGGGTTGATTTCTTTATGTGTAAATATGAATTTTAAACTCTTATCATCTATATATATCTCAATTTTTTCACCATATATATAGTGTCTTCATATCTTCAAAAAAATATTATGGATTCTAACTCATGATCATGGGATGAATTATTTTTTTCATTAATCATTAACTACCTTGATGCATATGAAATAAAATTCTCATTTTGTATGAGGAAACAACATAGTCCTTACTTTTAAGCATCATTGTATATCTCAAACTAATAGTTTCCTTCTGGAAGAGTCAAAATAAGTGAAGTGGCCAATCTTCTCTTTAATTCTTCAAATAATTTTGCACATTATTTTTCCCATATGACCATAACCTATTTACATATGATATTGGTTAATGGGTTATCCATTCAGGAAAAATTAGGACTGAAATGATGATAGTAACCTACTAAACCAATAAAACTATATAGCTCATTAATTTTTTGTTGGTTTAGGAATTTATTGGACTCCCATTATCTTCCTATGATAAACTATGATTCTATACATAGATTAAATATTTCTAAGACATGAAGTTTTCTAAATAAAAAATTCACAATTTCTAAATTTACCATATAACTATTCCTTCTAAGAGTCTAAATAATTATATATAAGTGATTCTCAAGGTCATTATAGATTTTAGAATATACCATAATATCATCAATGAATACCATAACAAATTCTTCAAGATATTCCTTTAATATTCTATTCTGTAGGTCTATATAATTTCAGGCTGCATTATTAATTCCAAATATCATTAAAATAAAATCATAATTTACATACCTCATCTATAATGCATTATGAAAAATTTATTCCTTCTTTTCTCATAATAAATGATATCCAGAACAATATTCAATCAATATAAAATATTGAAATTTTTGAATTTGATCAAATTAATCCCCAATTTGGGGAGGTAGATATTTGTTTTTAATCATAATTTCGGTTATTTCTCAATAATTAATGAAAAACTTCATGGATCAATATTTGTTCTTAAGAAAGAGAAAACCAACTCCACATAGAGAAACACTATGGAGAATTATTTCCTTAATACTCAAATCCTATAGTTGTTTCTTTAACTTTACTAATTCCATAGTTTCCATTCTATAGAGATTTATTATATTTTTTATTCATCATGGATTAGATCAATGGTAAACTCAAAATAATTCCGTATGTGGTGTCCAAGTAATTCTACAGATTATAGATCAATTTATTTTTGTATAATTGTTACATCCTAAATTTGAAGATTACCTTCATCATCCCTATATGTTGTTTTCTTTTCCTCCAAGGAATTTTATTCAATATAACTAATGGGGGAGGATCTAGATAAGATTTTTATGATAATGTTTCTGCTCTATAAATAAGGAATTCTACATCCAACTCATAAACATTAATTTTCTTTTTCTTTTAATAAGTTTTTCTCATAATATTTTGAAATTAAATCTATATAAAGGTTTATGTCAAAGTCAAATGTTGGTATGATGATAAATTAAATAAATAAATAACATTTATATTCTATAATGTGGAATTTTAGACACATACTTTTTGTAATGATACTTCACTTATGAGTTTTGAATAATATATATATTATTAAATCAAAATGTAAATATTTTATTTTCTTAGAAAACTATGTAGATATAAAATTCTTCAATGATCCAACATCAAAAAAAATAATTGGATTATTTTGATGATATGATTAATTTACCTATTACATCATCATTTTGAAATTTTACCTCCGTTGTAGTGATGCATAAGTTTAGTCATCTCCCCTTGGCTTCTTATATTTATGATTCTCAGGGAACTTGGGAAATTGGTTTGATGAATTTCCTAATTATTTGTAGGTGAAGCATTGGATATCATTATTTTGTTTCCCAATTCATGCATGTGACAAATGAACCTTGTAAAAATACTTTTAATAGACTTCTATTTCCTTTAGCAACTTTAACATATGTTTCATCCCACAATTATTCAGAAGATTGAAAATGAATCATTCCATTGTTCTTATTTGGTGATTTATAATTTTAATAATTTTCAATATACCCCTTATTCTCTCGAATTATTTTGAAGTTATTAGATATTGAAAATTAATTCTCTAATTTAATGGTACATATTTCTAATATATTATATTATAAAAATGATTGGGAATCTAGTTCACATCAATGACTCTTCTTAAGACACCTCCTCATGTTTTTCCGTTAGCCCAGATGATGGAACACAATGTGTTCACCATACATGAGGCTTATACATGACCTGAAACCTTTGATGGTGCATCGGGCTTCTCTCCTATAGGGTTAACCCTCATATCACCAATGACTTGTTGATAGGCTAGTTTATGGGCTACCCAAGGATGACTAATTGTCTTACAATAGCCACCAAGTAAATTAAACAATAATTCCATTATAAAATTCAGAAAATTAATTTATTTTATTTCCAAAGTCATAAATATTAATAAAAGTTAATATTGATATTTTAATTTATAAAAAAACTATAAATCAACTAAACAGATATGAACTCATAAAAAACAAGATTTACATGCATCATCAATTTTTACTATGTGCATGTGTAAAGATCATTAGGGGTTTTACACTATTAAAAAACATTAGTATAATGAACTATAATAAGAAAAGAAAAAAATGAATACAAAAAAAACATGATGAATAGACAACCAGAAATCCAGAGAACTCCAAAATATCAATAAAGAAAAAACTCAACGTGGTCCAAAACTCCCTTATCGTGGCTCAGTTGAGTCTTTGACATTGACAAGGGTTAAAAAGCTATTGAAATTTTCATAATAATGCTTACCGTAGTTCACCTCTTCTTCCAAGATTTATTTCTATCCATGATTTCATGCCATAAGCCTCCATAGGGTCACAAATTCTTTGGGATCCAATAAAAGGTTCCATCAAGAAGACATTTGGATTTTCCTCATCTAGAGAGGTTTAAACATGGGTCCCTGAAGTCCTCTCTTCGAGATCTCCCCACTATTTTCCCTCTCCCTCTCCCCCTTCACACACTATCTCTCTCTAAGAAGCCAATAATATCTATATGAGCTAATTTCTAACAATCATGTGATAAATCTTCGACCTCAATGAGTGAGTAAAGATATAGCCTTTATAATTGATGTTGATGTAATAATGAAAAAAACTAAGGGAAATTATTGGTTGAAAAGTATTTCACCATAATATCCCAATAGATCCATGTTTAAGGGTGATTTAAAATAATTTATAAGGTCCAAAATAGCACCGATGTAGGGTAAATGCAACAAATAAGGGCACAAATAAGGGTTACATTGATGTGTAAAGGTGCATGTGTAAGGGTAACACCTGTATCAGGTTACCTAAATAAGGGTAATACTGAATGTAAGGGTATTGAAGAATATTCATAAGGGTTATTCCCAAAATATAGTGGTAGATGGTCCTATGTATATGTGTATATCCTATTGCATAGGGGTAACATGACACCTACGTAAGGGTTACACCACTCACGTAAGGGTATAAACACAATTTTATAAGGATGCAGATCCAACAGTGCTAGAGTATACAGCTCAAAATCAAGGCTACATAAGGGTTGATAAGAATCATATATGGGTACAAACCATAAAACAAAGGCCAAGTAAGGGGTAACAAAGGACTCATTTATGGGTGATGGGGGGAAACATAGATCCACATAAGGGTATCCAATGACTTATTGGAGGGTATTTAATAGAATTTGAGGCCCACATAAGGGTACTCAAGAACATACGAAAGGGTAACATAGACTGTACAGTTGCAATGTAATGATCAAGGGAAAACTACATCGGTTATAAAAGTTGATATTCATGGTTGTAGGGACCTTATGTAAGTGTAAAATAAAGGATACCAAAACCCACATAAGGATAAAGGAAAATAGAATGAAACTCTCATAGGGTGTTAAAAAATACACATAAAGGTTTGAAAAATACCATGGACTTATAATAAATTTAAAACAATCATATTAGAACAACATATAAATGAAAAATTAAATAAATTTTTTTCATGATAGTAATCCATATTAAATATGAAATTTATTTAACAACAAAACAGGTGAAAAATAAATTCACAATAATCATATTCTTCTTAGATTGTAGTTGATTATTTATTTTATTTTATTTTTTTATTTTACCCTATGTTTCATGTGCGAGTCCATATTATTTGGTTCAGTATTTTATCAAACATCCATTTTATTTAATAATGGGTTAACAATGTGAGAATTTATTATTTCTCAAATAATTTCTCTAGTTTGTGTCTTCTATGTTTTTTTTTCATCTTTCCATTTTTTTCCATTACAATGGTTTTGTGGGTTTTTGTATTGACAGGAATTTAGGTCTAAAACGGCATGAAAAAAATTATATAACTTATGTTCATTAGTAATTTCCCCTAATATTTATCTGTTTCATCTTCTACTTCTTTGGTTCCTCTATTTGTCTGTAATTGTTTAAGTAATATTATGAAACTAAATACTTGACTTCCTATATTTATGAGAATAAACCATGTTTTATGGTTCCCCTCCCTAACAAGTGATGAGTAAATTCAAAGGTGAGCTTTATGGATCTTTCCTTATTGGTCCAGTCTGAGGAGGTGAAAAACTCCGTCATAAACCATCCTAGTTTAAATGGACTTTTATAATGGTCTATCATTGTAGTTCGTTGAATTCTAAATTATTTATTTGTGTTGGTTATCGATGGTGATTCTTAATAACATGATTCATTATAGGTTGATATGTCCTCTAGTTTGGGAGATAGTTACCAACGATGCATTGTAAAGATGTCATGTGATGTTTGAGGCTACTCTAAACATAAGGTTTTGGTTTCTGATGCACAACATTTTGATATGTTGCATCATCATGCATTTATTTTTTTGTTTTTTTATAGGGATAGATTATATCTATGAAAATTTTTGTTGGTTTTTTTGGGATTTGTTTTTTTAATTCTACGGTTTCGGATTATATTTTTTGGATTTCCTATGTCTAGGTTCCTATGGATCAACCACCATTTGGATGATTTCCAACCCATCATGTGGTGCATAATAAAATATTAAGAAATTTTATTTTTTTGAGTGATTAAACACAAAAAAAAAATTATACTTTAAAACATTATATGAAATGTAAAATATTAATCTTTATACTAAATAAAAATTTCTAAATTCATTATTTCTAACTGTTGTGAAAATATATATAACTATATTTCATAAATTATTCATTATCATAATATACTTCTATAAATATCCCATTAACAGCATACAAAAAGGTCTTAAATAGTTCAAAAATGTATTATTGTCCTTAGTTCCATTAAAGGTGGGGTCCCCTTTATTACAAATAAAAAGAACTGATAAAGGCCCCCCTTTTATCTATGTTAAAAATAATGCTGATAAAACACTAGCCTGTTATATTGTACTATTTTTAAAAAAGCACAATGTCGAAAAAACCTATATAGAAAAATACATGTAACCTTCGTATGAAAAATATACAATTAAATTGTAATAAATTAGTCATAATGAATAAAAAAATTATATATTCATTTAAAATAATGTTTTCTAGATTTATATTTACAATTAACCACTACAATTTAAAAAAATTAATCTTCCATCTTCTTTGGAACCCATGATCCCCTCTCAAAAAAGACTACCTATGGTATCCATTTTTGAAGAAATCACCTCATCCCAAGAAAGAAATACACCTATATAAGAATGAAAATATAATGTTAGTAATTATATAAAGAAATTAATCAAATATTAATATAAAACAATACATTAATAAAATGTCAATTTTAAATAAAAAGACACACTTTGAGTTACACTATTCACATTGTGCATCATATTGAGTTGGAGTTTATTTCTACATGTAAAATATGACTTTTGGATTGTTATCCAAAAGTATCATAACAATCCAAATGTGTTTTCTCAATTTTGAGTATGTCAGCTATTCATTTCACTAGAATTTATATCAATTTTAAATAAAGACATCAATATAGTTATAATGGTCCCACCATGTTCCGCATTGATGTGTTTTTTATTCATAACTATCATAAATATCCAATGGTTAATTTTTCTAAAGTATAAAAACAATACGAATGCGTTTGATCAATTATAAATATATCCCTTGTGTCTTTTACAGTAATGTCTTTCAAAACTAGAAATTTGCACTTTGGGTTATACTAGTCACACCGAGTGTTGGTTAGACATGAAATATTTACTACACATCCCAAATGACTTATGATTTTATTTCCTATTTTATCATGATAATCAGAGTCAGTTTTCTTGATTTGTAATGAGTGATAGATGTTTTGAACTAAAATGTCAATTTTAAACTGAAAAGGGACACATTGAGACATATTGATCACCTAATGCAATATATTTTGGCTCGGTTGATTCCAATATGTCAAAAAATGACTCATGAACCATTTTCCTAATGTATCAAAACAATATGATTGGTTTTTCCCAGTTTTTAGTATTTCAATTGTTCTTTTTAGTAAAATTGATGTTAATTTTAAATAAAAATACAAACATAGAGTTATAATAGTAACCCCATGTGTATGATTGAGGTGGGGTTGACTCCACCACAAGGTAAATGACATATGAATCATTTTAATAATGTATAAAAAATAATATGAATGCATTTGTTTAGTTTAAGTATGTCTCTTCTTATTTATTTTAAAATTAAATTCAATTTTAAATAAATAGATACACATGGAATTATAATAGTATCCCTTAACATAAGATAAGAATAAGATGATTCCAACATGTCCAAAATAAGAAACTCATAATTATCCAAATGTATTCAAATAATTGAAATTCATTTTCTCAATTTTGATTATTTCACTTGTTGATTTTACAATAAATAATGTCAAATATAAATAAATATACACACTTGGAATCAGACTAGTGAAAACATGAGTTTGATTGAGGTGAGTTTAATTATAACATGTCTCAAATGAAATATAGATCATTTTCCTAGTGTATCAAAATAATCTGAATTTATTTCTCAATTTTTAGTATGTCGCTTTCTATTTTTAATACAATTAATTTCAATTTTAAATAAATAAACAAAATTATATGTCATTGGTCACACTATGATTGTTTGAGGTATATTTTATTCTATCATGTCAAAAATTACTCATGGGTATTTTTTAAAAGTTATAAAAGCAACGTAAATGTGTTTTCATGGTTTTCTATATGTCACTTGTTTCTTATACTAAAATTAATATGAATTTTACTTAATTAGACAATAAAATAATTATGCATGTTGAAATTTGCATCATATTGAGGTGATACTGATTCCAAAACATCTAAAATTACATATGGAACATTTTCATAAAGTATTAAAACAATTAGAATGTGTTTTCTCAGTTTTCAGTATGTCAATTTTTCTATTTATTAAATATAATGTCAATTTTAAATTTAAAGATATAATTTGAGTTATACATGTCAAATTTTTGGTCATTTTGAGGTGAATTTGATTATAAAAGACAAAAAATGTGCCATTGATCATTTTCCTAAATGGTTAAAATAATTAGAATGAATTTTATTTGTTTTTTATATTTTACTTGTTCTTTTTACTAAAAATAATGTATATTTTAAATAACTAGACACACATGGATTTATACAAGTCAAAAAATTCCTCACAATAAGGTGAAACCGATTATTAAATATCTATAATGACTTATGGATCACTTTTCTAAAGTATCACAACAATATTAATTTGTTTTATCACTTTTCATTATTTCACTTTTTCATCATACTAAAATTATTTTCATTTTTAAATAAAATGTATCACTTCAAGTTATAATGGTTACATACTATGTTGGATTGAGGTGAAATTTATTCCTATACATTAAAAATGACTCATATGTTACTTTCCTAAGTTATCATAATAATACTAATTCTTTTGATCAATTTTTAGTATTTCTCATTTTTCTTTTACTAAAATCAATATCAATTTTAAATAGATAAACACACATAGAATTATATCAGTCACACTGTACATAGGATTGTGTTAAATATGAATCCTATAAGCTAAAATTTATTTATGGATTGTTATCCTAATGTATCAAAACAATATGATTGTGTTTTCCTGGTTTTTATTTTTCCATTTTTTTATAAAAAATTATTTTGAAACTGAAACATGCATATTAAGTCATACTGATCACATCATGTATCAATTGGACATGATAATGCTTTCAATATGGCATAAATAATATATTAATTGTTTTCTTAAATTATCATGATAATCAGAGCATGTTTTATTGGTTTTCAATGACTGACACATTTTGAACTAAAATGTTAATTTTAAACTGATTACAACCACTTTGATCTATATCGGTCACACCATGCGTCATATTGAGGTGAGGTTGAATCCTATAAATAAAAAATGACATATGGATAGTTTTCTTAATTTTTCAGAACAATATGAATTCATTTTATTGGTTTCTAGTTTGTTACTTTTTTTTACTAAAACTAATGTCAATTTTAAATTACACAACACACTCAGAGACATATCAATCACACCATGTAATGAGTTTAGGTGAGCTTCATTTATTCATGTTATAAATGAATTATAATTAATTTTAATAAATTAGCCAAAAAATATGAATGTGTTTTCTCCATATTCAGTATGTCACTTGTTATTTTTTCCTAATATTAATTTCAATTTTAAATAAAAATACACATTTTCCTTTATACCAGTGCAAAGATGCATCATATTTATGTGTGGTTGATTCCTACACATAAAAATGGATTATTGATAATTTTAATAAAGTATCAAAACAATATGAATGTATTAAAATAATTTTTAGTATGTCACCATTCTTTTTACAAAAATTAATGTCAATTTTAAATATATACACACACTTTGAATTATACCAGTCACACCATGCATCAGATTGAGGTGAGAATGATTCCAACACATCACAAATTACCTATTAATCATTTTATTAATGTATTAAAACTATATTAATATGTTATCACGTTTTTTAGTATATCAGTTGTCATTCATTCTAAAATTAACGTTGATTTTAATTAAATAGAACCATGTGGAGTCATATCAGTCACATCATGTGTCAGATTGACCTGCTGATAATTCTTATACAACCCTAAATCTAAAAAAATACGTAAATTAAATTTTTACCACAATTCCTATTTATTTATTTTTATATCATCCAAACCATCATATTGAATCAATGTTCTTATCCAAAAAAACCATTTTCTGCTAAGAACATCGAATCAATAGGTAGTTTTGGTAGTAAAAAAAGAATGAAAATGGAATGTGTGGTAACATTGGAATAAATGAAGACTTTATCTCTTTAGTGGGTTATTGTAGATATTTGAAAGAAAAATATGAATTCCAAAAGGACATGTGGAAACAAATGAATAACTATTAGATAAAAATGAAATAGAGATTAATATTAAAATAGTATATAAAATGATAAAAAATTATAATAAATAAGTAGAATGAATTTAGGTTCTACATGATGGTTTTATTCATTCTTTATTGGTTTCCTTATTGTAATTATCTTTTTTCAGCATCTAATTCCAATCTCTCATGATTATGATTAGCTTTGAACAAACCACCCCAACTAAAACAAAATAATTCACCTATATAAGAAAAAATTCATTTTATAGTAATTATAAAAATAAATAAATTAAAAATAAATATGAAACAATAAATTATTAATATGGACCCTGATTTTACTAGAAAAACAAAAATATTACCTCTATGATTGAGCAGTATAAGGAAATTGAAGGAAAGTGAAAAATTCCAACACTATAGGGGAAAAAATGTTTTGAGGGAGAAGAAGTCCATGAATTATTTTGTCCTAATGAAAATGAATGGTAGATAGAAATATTCTAAAATAAATTAACCTTTTAAGGAATAATGAAAATAAAATAAACATTTCATTATATAATTTTTTTAAACAGAGATTGAATATCATAACACTACATTTACATCTTCCCAAAGGGTTATCTTATTTATAGTATATTCTTCCACGGAATTGGTAACATCATCATGTGAAAAGACATTTTATGCATTACTAGTCAAAAATTTAATTTCATTATTTTAAAACAGTAGATAACATATAATAATATGAGGAAAAACATTTTATATTTAAAAAAACGTCAACCTTCTTCATGTAATTTGTGTACATTCTACAATTAGTTATCATGCCCATTTCATTCTTAAAAAATATATATCATCTTGTTAATATGATTTTTTTGAAAGTTTTAGTTTTCAAATACATGAAATATTGTAATGTTAAATTTCAATTAATTTCCATTTATTCTTTTTTGGGTGGTTTCCCAAGATTTTATGGAGGAATGGATGATTATTCATGAATTAAGCCAAACTGAGAGCCCAATTATAGATTTAAAAATAAATTTTGTTTCCTTTATTACTCATTCATTTTTTAACATTTTCCATTCATTTCAATTCCTACATGTAATCCCCTGACCTATGAACCCCAAAAAAGTAATTTGGACAATTTATAAATCTATAATCATTGTGTATTTAGTTTTTATTTAAGGGATTTGGCCTACCCGAAAGCCCATTTCCTACATTAAAAATAATTTTTATTTCATTAATATCTCATTATATTTTTAATATTATTCCATGATTCCAACTCCCACCCAAGCCCAATTACTTAATAGTGTCACGATGTTTAGATATAGAATTTTCTTTTCTTCCTTTTTTTTCAATAAAACAACCCAAAATAATGATCCATACCTAAAATGAAGATATATATTCTTACAAACTCCCCCTTAAAGATATTCATCCCTAAATTTCCCTTACAAGGGTAGTGAAGAAGAATATTCAAAAAAATTTGGCCACTATGATCATACATCGACATCCCTCCCCAAGTCACGTCCTGTACTCCCACGTGCTGCCATAATACCAATACTAGAGGAATAGGCTGACCATGAAGAACATTCATGATGCCATCCTCAATCCAAATAAGGTGCTTCTCAAAAGATGCATCCACCTCCAAATCAAACTCCTCGGGTTGAAAAACATGAGATGGGTCTGAAATGTAATATTGTATTTGAGAAAAATAAAATATGTCATGCACAGCCTGACCTCTATGGTAACTACAACCGATAGGCAATCGGTATGACTCTCTCCAAAACCTCCAATGGCACGATGTATATCGATGAAATCCTCCCTTGTATCCTAATCCCCATGTTCCCCAACATCGGTGTGACATGTAAGAAATCCTGATCTTCAACCTAGAACTAAAAGGGTCTTCTTCGTTGATCCACAAAAGATTTTTGCCAAACCTCTACAGTAAACATCCACTTCTGAATCAACTCCACCTACTCAGTGGTCTTTCGGACAAGATGAGGTCCTAGCATAGTTTCATTTCCTACCTCTAACCAACATAAGTGTGATCGACATGCCCTATCATACAAATACTCATAATTTTCCATATTAATCATTTCCAGAAAACTATTATTGTAGGAAAACTCCACTAGTGGTATGTGTCTCTCCCAAGAGCCCCCAAAATCTAGGACGCAGGCTTGAATCACTTCCTCCAAATCAAAAATTGCCTACTCAGACTGGCCATATGTCTGGGGATGGTATGTAGTAATCAGAAGTACATATCTACCCAAAGCCCTATATAGTTCCTACCAGACGTGAGAAGTGAACTGGGCATCCCTGTCTAAATTGATAGAGTATGGAACCCCTTGGAAACTTACTATCTCTCGGATGTAAATCCTTCCAATCTCTACAACACTGAATGTTTCCTTAATCGTCAAAAAATTTGCATCCTTCACGAGTCTTTCAACAAAAACCCAAACTTCATCATTACCTATAGAAAACCTTGTTGACCCTATCACAAAATCAACCATGATATTATTACACTTCCCGGAATTAATGGGTAATTACTACTGAATCCTTGTTGGCTGCTGATTGTTCACCTTCACCACCTGGAAGGTGGTACATAACATAAAAAAGCTAGCTACATCCTTCATCATTCCTGGCCACTAATACTGACGATGTAGATCTTGATACATCTTGGTGACTCCAAGATGAACTTCCCATGATGAGGAAGGAAGATCTATCAAAATCTACTCATGTGTGTCTACTGACACCCATACACACCCATGAAAATTCAAGACCTCATCATTTCCTATGGTACACCTAGAAGTAGGGTCCTCTCCTAACACACTCTCTTATAGGACTAGGCCTTCAAACTCTGATAGATACCTCATTCACAATCGATTCAGTAGATTATAGGTAACAACTATATAAGAAAGAAATGTCTTCCCCTATCTATCATGCACCACCAAATTCATCTCATGGAACAGAGCGATATACTTCCACTCACTACTTCCATCTTGAATTTCTTGTATCTATGTCATCCTACTCAACGCATCTGCCACTACATTGCCTTTCCCATGCATATAGGCATGATCAGTGTCAAAATACTGATTGTACTCAACCCACCTTAACTGTGTCAAATTTATATCATTCTGAGTGATGATATACTTGAGACTTTTGTGGTTAGTGTATACCACAAAATTCTCTCCAAAAAGATAACACATAAAACAATGTAACGCAAGCACAACTATATCCAACTCAAGATCGTTCATCTGGAAATTCTTCTCATGTGGCCTCAATTGTCAAGACCCATACATAATGACTCCTTTCCCCTACATAAGAACTACTCCTGACCCAATACTTGACGAATCAATGTAAACAATGTAACTCTTCCCCGGTTCTGAAAAAATATATATTGGTGATGAATTCAACGTCCCATTTATCTCTAGAAATGATTAATTGCAATAATATGTCCACAAGTACTTCACACCCTTCTTAATTATGCTAGTCAGTGGTACATCTGAGCGTGAGAAGTCATGTATAAAGCTCATGTAGTAACTCGCCATCCCCAAGAAAACTAGGTACCTCAAATAAGTTCATAGGATAGTCTAGGGAAACTACTTCCCTCATTTTATCTGGGTCTACTTATACTCATATATTTGAGATAACATGACCCAATAACCGAATCTAGTCCATCCAATAGTGGCACTTTGAGATCATAGAAAACAAACGATGCTCTCTCAGTGTACTCAAGATGATATCATGATGGATGACATGTTCGTGTCAAGTGTTATGGTATACCAATATATCGTCCATGAAGACTACTATGAATGAATCAATGTAAGGATGGAAAACTCAGTTTATCAGTGCCATGAAAACTACAGGCGTGTTCATGAGATAGAACGAAAAAAATCCAATACTCATAATGATCATACCTTCTTTGAAAGCATGTAAGAGGTATATCTAATATTATAATGCATAACTAATTATAATTGGATTTCAAATCAATATTTGATATTTCCTGGGCTCCTCAAAGCAGATCAAAGAGATCATCATTCCTTGGTAAGGGATATCGGTTCTTGATCATCAACTAGTGCATATTCTGATAATCCACATAGAGTCTAAGAGTACCATCCACATTCTTCACATAAATGACATGTGAACCCGAAGGAAAAGTATTGGGGGTAGATGAAACCCTTTTCCTACAACTCCTCTAACTACTTCTCAACCTACAGTAACTCTTTTGTAGCCATCCTATACAGAGGAATCGACATCGATGCCACTATAAGAACAAGATCAATAGGGAAATATACTTCATGCTATGGAGGTAAACTTAATAAGTCATCTAGAAATACATATCTAAAATAATACACATTTATAGGGAAGTACATCAATGAAGTCCCACGATCTTCCAGATATAAACTAGCAATCCGGGCCGTGATTCCTCCAAAACCATGATGATCGTGTCTAGCCCTACTTTCCTAGAGTTCCCATTATTTATTGTGTATGAAAGATCTACCTTCTAGTGACAAGAAACTCACCCTGTGGTGATAAAATTCAACAAAGGCCTATAAAGAGACCAACCAATCCATTCTGATAATAAAATCGATGTGTACCATCTCTAAGAGACGGTGGCCCCATAAGAAGTGACACCCACTATCCTCAAGAGGGATCTCCTTGCAAAAAGCTACACTAGATGTTCTAATACCCAATAGAGTGTCTAGTTTCATAACATTGTCATAAGTAAAGATACTGATCTCATGGATCTCTACAATGAAAATAGATATATGACTATGGGAATCCCTTGTATCGAAATGAGAATAAGCTTAAACTAAGGAAACTAGAATCGTACCTCTAACCGTAAAGAGTCCGGGATATTAATTTCACTAGGTTTGCTCCATCGCAAATGTATGACATGTATCCTGATCCTACGACCCAACCTAACTACCTTGAGTTAAACCACCCTGATGTTGCTGAAAACCTTTTTAATAGATACAACAGCCACAACTACCTCCTCACCATGAATTTCATGACAAAATCCTGTTCTCTAACTGGTTAGAAACAATTTTCCCTTCCCCTGAATTTGGATTCGTAACAGATCTCTTCTCACTAGCTACTGGAGAGAATAAATAGAAAAAAACATTCAAGATGACCCATCTTTCCGCAAGATCGTAACTCAACTAGGTTTCTCAGACATTGAGGTTTCATGATCCCACTCTTCCCACACTGATAGAAGCTCTCCTGACTATATGAAGATACAACTCTGATACTAGAATCACCGCATAAAGTCTCCCTATGATGATTCTTTCTATCAAAGGATGGATTACCCGCATTGGATGTTGAACCACCATTGCTCACAGATCCCAAATCCTTCATATTACACTTGGTGATCAATGTATGTTTTACTATATCAGTCATAAAATTCATCCTGATATTTTTCACCTACAATTAGATTTTCTACCTAATACAATCTTCAAATCAACTTGCCAAAGATAACTTGTCACCTACCAAAACAGGTGTTAAGTATTGAACATATGAAATGCGAGAAGAATAATCCATCACCGAAAGATCACCTTGCTTCAAGTTCATGAAATTTGAGGCTTGGTCAGACCTCACCATATTATTGTAGAATTAATCATAGAAGTTCCACTTAATCGCTTCCCAAGACTTATCCTAATGATGTCCCACATATGAGATAATATCATACCATCTTTTAGTGGAATCACATTGCATGTACATTGTGAGATTTACAATCCTCTCTAGAGGAATCTTTATATTTTCAATGATTGAATGAATGGACCCCAGCCCTGACTTTATAGCCTGTGGTCCTCCATCCCCTATAAAAGTGGGAAAATACTACTCTTGGAACTCCCTCATCAACACCTCCATTGTTAGTGTAGGATGTGGTTCTCCTTGAAAATTATGTATCATCCTCATAAAGGCTTCACATAACTATGCCTCTGCACCTGCATCTTGTATATAGTTTGTGCTAAGATAGGCACAACAGGAGGATCTACTGATAGTCCTTGATCAACCATTTTCATTGTCTAATCATCTCCCTTCATCCAGGGTACAACCGAAGGATGTCTTGGTGGCATGATTTTGCAAGGTCAAGTGCACACCTTAGTACCATATTATCAAGGAAAAAATCAAGGAAGTGTAATAAAAGAATAGATTAAAAATTAATTCATGTTTTTCAAAAGTGGGTTACACGACGTGTAGAACCATTACACAATGTCTTCCCTTAATCCATAACATGGGCATGTACCTATGCCAACCTTGTCATGTAACAACCCATAAAAACGATGTGTGTATTGATGCCAAAAGTTGGGAAGAATAAGAAAAAGTGGGAAGTCTCCAGGGATACCTCACGAAGACCTTTCACGGAGCCCCATGGCCACACGCTCGTCGCAGAGCAAGGAGGCGGGACACCCCGCGAACCCGTTTGACGTTCTTGACCCCACCGTGGAGCAAAGAGGTGGGCCAACCCATGATTCCCTCTGACATTTGCGACCCCACCGTGGATCAAGGAGGCAGGATGCCCCATGAACACCTTTGAAATTTCCAACCCCACCGTGGAGCAAGAAGAGGGATGCCTCACAAACCCCTTTGACGTTTGCGACCCCACCGTGGAACAAGGAGGCGGGAAGCTCCGTGAACGAATTTTACATTCATGATCCCACCTCAGATCAAAGAGGAAGAATGACCCATGAACACCTTTGAAGTTCGTGACCCTGCTGTAGAGAAAGGATGTGGGAGGCTCTGCTAATGAATTTGATGTTCAAGAGAAAGCTGTGGAGTAAAGAGGCGGGATGCCCCGCGAACCCCTTTGATGTTCGCGACCCACCATGGAGAAAACTCTGTCTTCATGCCAAGTGAGATCTACATCGAGGAGCCTCTTGCCTATAAATATAGGGCTCCCCTCGAGCCCTACAAACGGATCATCTGACCTTTCTCCTTTTAATCTCTCAAATCGAGAAGCACATCATGCTCTCCAAAGCATGAGCTTATCATGGTACTTTTTTCATTGCGAAGTGCCACCCCTTTTTCATTAATTCTACCCCTCTTCCAGGAGGGATTCCATTCACGAAGACCATTTTTGCGAAGTAATGGGATCCCCAAGGGGAATCGTGTCATTGCGAAGCATTTATGCCTCACAAAACACCCTCCATGCACACATGACCCACATGCAATGGCAGGGTTCCTGTGCTTCATGAATCACATTACATCACAACACCTTTCCTTATGAGGATTTGCACCACGAATGCATTTCCACTTCGCAAAGCTCCTCCCATATGCACCTATTCCCCATGCCTAACCTAGGCGACTTCACATCACGATGCACATCCCTTCATAAAGCCCCTCAACTTCATGGATCACCAGAGCTTCACAAGGATTCTACCTTTGAACCCCTTTGCTCTGTATCTCATTTTCCCATGGGGCCCTTCATGTTTTCATGAAGAAATTTCAATGTACCTTGGATGATAGTTCCTGTTTCATTGCTTCTCCTCAGGCTTCATCACTAAGACATGCTAAAGACTATTACTTCTTCGCATAGCCATTCTAACATGGACCCCCAATGGATCACTCCATAACACCCCCCGCACATGGCATTTCCAATGCCTTCATTCCACCAAGGGTGTGTGGGTATTAGTTTTGTATGTCCTAGGGGTGCGGAGCACACCAACTTTGTCCAAGATATGGGACATTAAACTTCAAAGCGTCATCTTCCTCCACACATGACGTTAAACTGTAACCTCATCACATACCTCAAACGTGGGGATCCCCATCTTGAACATTCTCTATTCCCACAGGTCTCCAAGGGAGTGAGAACATTCCTTATATGGAATGATATCCTCATTGTCAGAGCGATGTCTTTCTATAGGGAAATGGCATCCACCCTTTTGTAAGACCCTAGCCATTCCTTCAGGAGGAATCATCCATACTCCTCCACTCTTCTTGGGTTCTAAATCCCTCTCCCACTGAGCTTTTTCACCACCAGAGCCTCCACCCTTGAGTAAGTCCCAATCTCTATCTCATTGGTATAAAAATCACATGTAAGCCCCTATTTCATCTTTGGGATGCGGACCATGCGTAAGCACCTATTTCCTTTTTGGGCCACCACCTGCGCCTCAGCCCCACTCTACTTCCCACAGATGCACCTTCTATGACATGATCGTCAGGTCATTGCAGCCTCTTATTTCTCACAATAAGCATGACTCACATGGGATTATAGAAATAATTGACCATGCAATCCTCTCCGGGTAGCCTAGAGTATAAGCCCCAAACCCCACCATGAACTATGAGGTATTTGATCCTTACCAAGGCAGGGTATGTAGAAAGCCTCCCCGAGCTTCAAGACCAACAACCACTACTCCTGAACTATGTGGTCTTTGATCCTTTCCATGGAAAGGTACGTTGGAAGCCTCCCTGCGGTTCGAGGCCACCATTCATTATTCGTGAACACATTTATGTAGATTCACTAGACCCACCTAAACTATGTGGTATTTGATCTTTACAAAGGTAAGGTACGTAGGAAGCCTCATTGAGGTTCAATCCCACCATCCATTGGTCCAAACCCTCTTCACAGCGGTTCACTAGATCCACCTGAACTGTGCAGTCTTTCATCCTTGCTAAGGCGAGGTACCTAGGAAGCCTCCCTGATGATTAATCTCAACAGTCATTGGTTCCAACCCCCCCTTCATGTCGAACCACCTTCATCCCGCATGACATTAAGCCGCATTAACCTTTTCATCATGAAAAATGTTAAACTGCATCCCACATCCAGTGGAATGCCATTGTGACCCCACTCAACAGTAAGATGTTGTCAACCCATTTCGACAGTAACCGTCTTTAGATGAACTACGTTGAATTTGATTCCCTACCATGGGGATACGTACGAATCCTTCCTGAGGCTCAACCCCATCCATCATGTCTCATCCTATCCTATCCCTCGATGCCATGTGTTCCGAGATGATAATGCCCCATTGTGGAGGTTCTATTTCCTCCAGATCCCCTCTATAAGCCCATTCTCATAGACCTCCTCTTTAGGTGTCCCATCATCCCACCGAACTATGCAGACTTGGATTCCCAACCATGGGGATACGTAGAAAGTCTCTTCATGGCTCATGCCCAACATCACCTTCTTCCTCATGCCAATTCCATCTCATTCTCTCACCACTTAATTTAATCCTCCATCATCCATCATGATTCTTACCCGGGATGCCACATCATGGTGGGATCATGTGACATTATTCCCCATTCCCATTAACAACAATTAAGAAGATAACAACACATTGTCCCCAACATCAGTGTTCCCTCCAGGAGTTGCAACCATCTGATCTACTCTAATAATTGTTCTGATCAGTCTGATCCATCATCGCTAGATGTTAAACTCATGGAATATATTGTGTTAAACAGGGGAAGCTGAGGAAAACCAGAGATACATTCTTATGGAATAAAATTCCTTACATTCGACGTGGAATGCATCGGGCTTCCTCTACCTTGAGAATCCCTATAATAAGGGAAAGAAACCCAGATGTTCTAGTGTCCTAGTGTCCAGACACTCCAGTGATGTCCAATGTGACTACCCCCCTAACCAAAAGGTTCCGCCTTGACGAGACACTTTGGAATGACCCAACAGAAGTAGTGTAATTAACTTATGTAAATGAAGATATGGAACTTGGAAGAGTTTCACGAAAAACATCTAAAATCTATAAGGGAGACCCGAACTAGGTAACGCGTTCTGAGGAGGAATCAAAGAACAGAAGAATCAACTTCCCATCATCCATTTTTTATCAAGGAGAAAATGTCCCTGAACAAGGAACGAATGCCTCTTCCCTTTGGAAAGCGTGAATGCAGGGAAACAAATGGTTGTTAGTCCTCCATAGACGGATGTGCGCGCTCTGGAAAAAGTGTAGAAAATATAAATGGTGAACCTGACATGAACTTCTTCTCTTCGATATGGAGTTTTTAGCATTTGATACATCAATGGATTAGCCTGCCACCGGATCCAACTATCTTGTGCCGGGTCCTACCAAGCAAATAGCATGCATAATGTAAAAATCACTAGAGGATATGGCAGTCAAAATATTGGAAGTCCCAGTCTGCAATGTTCTCAGTGTGGATACATCATACCAGACATGGATGATGGAATGAAAAATGGGATCTAGTCATCAATTCGATTTTTCTTTTTTTTCACTGATGAGTTAATCTCCCTGCTTTTATAAACCAAGTTGCTGTACTGAGAACTCGATCACTGCCAGCCCACAGATGCAGGGGTCGGGGTAGTACCAGCGTGGCAGTCTCATGCGCTCCCTCATATCAGCAGCTAACAACTGCCGGTGGGATGTACAATTAAACAACACTGTCACCATATCTGTAATTGGACACTAGGTACCCTGGGAGTGGAAACAATCCCCCAGCTTGGTCAGGTATTTATCCACCTCCTCCTAGGTTACTACGAAGCCATCCCTAATAGGGCCAATTCCTAGCAAGCCCATACCAAGATGGGTCATGTGTTTCCACATCCTGGATGGTCCGTGGAATTTTCTTTTGACATCCCATAAGTCCCAGGCCTCTGAGAAGGTAGCAATTTCCTGCATGTCTATATAGCCCAGCTGCTTCCTCGGAGCCTGGTTGGATATCCTACGGAATCCTCTCAGTGGCCTCCCTTCTGGATAACCCTGTTCATATGGGACCACTGGGTCTGACACCGTTGTTGGATCTGCTGCAACTTCCTCCCCCTCAATCATTGCAGTCCTCATCGCTACAGCAACCATGCCATCGCGAGATTCCATTTCCACCATCCGAACCCTTCTCCATTATTGGCAAGGCTCACCATCACCGACCCAAAGGGTTGGCTTCTTTAGCATCTCCCCAGGGAAGGCCGCCTCCCAGCTTTTGGCATACTCCATTACCAATCTATAAACCACAATAAGAGGAGGAATATCATTCAACATATTCGCATATTCCCATTTGAACATGAGCCACATATGCCTCATCACACACAAGTTTTCCTCGTGGGGCACCCCTAAATAGACCTACGGGTTTAGTCACTGTAGACACTAAAATTTCCAGGCAATTTGGTGTGGGGTGTATGGCTTATAGTGGGGCTCACAGTCCACCATTTCCACATAAAATCCACCCCAGAAGGCCAAAATATAGGTCTCATGCTCTTATATTCGTTGGCCATCATGGGTAAAATCACTAGTTGGAAACAGAAATGGGTGAAAATTGAATTCCTCCACCTTCCACACCTAGTTTAGTACCAACGGTATGGTCGGAATGGTCAGAAAGCTTCCCATGGCATACATGATTGATGGGAAGATGTTTGACCTCAGAGGAAATATGGGGTTCTGGTATTCATAAACCCCCATAACATGAGCCACTATCCACCCATACAGGAGGTGGAATGGCCCACATATCCTCTACGGCCTCTTCCCCTCACTGATGTGCCACAACATCTTGTATAGCATGTCGAGCAGTAGGATCCCGATATTAAATCACTCCCTGTCCCCAACATGGATGTTATGATGAATGTTCTTGGTCACACCACCATGTTTGTATCCCTCGATGGTAGGATCCAAACACAGTTGAGAGCTGCGATGAATGCTGAACGTCTAAATATTTGCTACTTCTCTGTGGTGACGATAATTCCATAGGTTTTCTATAAGCTTTACTCAAAAAGCTTCTAGAACGAGTGCTCCTTGTCTTGTTGATCCCCCTTCGGGAAACTTGGAGGCCACACTAGAAACTGCAACTCTTTCAGGAAATTCAAGAACTGATTGAACCACCCCCTGAAATAGACAACCATCACTGCTTCCTTGTTCTCTCTGGGCACCAGCCTCATCCACGCCATAACCAGTGGAGAATTCAGCTCCAGATCCCCCATGCACCCAGAAAAGGGATGAATTGATCCTACATCGCCCCCAATATTGGGACCCCAGATATCTGGGGAACATCCCACAAGCTGATGCCAACTTCATCATGGTGCAAGTGGAAGGTATTGGTACTCGATGACCATATGATCAAAAATTCTAGCATCAGCTTCTTTAGTTGGTAAATGTGTAATTGGAAGGCCCAAGCCACTACATATAGACCCACACTTCTAAACTCCGCCCTGAACTCCTCACATGAGGCACCTACCTAGTACGCCCAGTCCCAATCATCTGTCATGTTGCCGCCCTAGAAAAGGTCCCACTCCTCAGACCATCCATTCCCTGGGTTCCTCAAGGATGCCTTAAAAATTGTTTGGTGCAGAGGGGGGGGGGGATATCTTAGGCTGCAGTGTCGTCCCATTGATGTTGCTCAGTTGATTATACAGGCAGTCAGAATTGATGGGCGTGAAGTCTTCTCAGCCATGACCATCAGCTGCCCTAAACCATTGGCGCAACCACAACGTACTCCTGAACCAATAAGGTTGCTCATCCCTACTTTATTCAGAAATGAAGATGACACCCCTCATCCAGAAGCCGTAAAAAGGAAGCCTATTATACAATGTATTGTTCCTCTAGCTCTCTGATAGTAGCTCCACCAATGAACCGTGGAAAGAATGGCTCTGTATTAACTCTACTATGCCCAATCTATTCTCTATCTCATCCCTTAGGACAGCATCCACAAGGCCCCCTAGTAGCCTCATGTTGTACCATTTAGTTTTGAGTTTGGGTGATTTTTGGGTTTGGTTCATGAGGCTCCTTCATAAAGCATGTTCGCGAGGACTGTTCATAGAGACCTTCCCAGAACTGCCAATGCCAAGATTCAAACCACTACGATGCGAATCCAAAGACTCGCTATGTTCTGCGAAGCAGAAGCCCCGATTCATAAAGATCAATCACGGAGTACGTGTGAGATTCATGAATTGAGAGTGCTAAAAGACAAATTTGAGGAGTAAAGAAAGGGAAAAAGGGTGGTCTACTACCGTATTTATAGGCGACGACCATCAGAGCTTCGTGGCGCGTCCATACTGCACCGAGATCACGGCGTGCTCAGCCTATATGTCGCCTATACACCTCATGATCCCTCTTCGTGAAAAAGCTTCACAAATGGCCATAGGATTTTGGCTATTGACCATCATACTTTGACCCTTGATTTCTCTTCAGCTCCACATCTGATGGGGGATTTTATGACTACAATGGTAGGGAGGAAGAAGAACAAGAGAGAAGTCTTTGGGTCTACCTCACTAAGCCCTTTCGCAGATCCCCATGGCCCCGTGCTCACCACAGATCAAGGATGCGGGCCACCCCGTGAACCCCTTTGACATTCACGACCCCGCCGCAAAGTAAGGATGTGCCCCCCCCCATGATCGCCTTTGACGTTTGCAACCCCACCACATAGCAAAGAGGTGAGACGTCTTGGGAATCCCTTTGACGATTATGACCCCACCGTAGAGCAAGGAGGTGGGACTCCCCATGAAAACCTTTGACGTTCAGGACCCCACTGCGGAGAAAGTATGCAGGAGGCTTTGTGAATGAATTACCCTTCACGAGCCCTCTATGGAGCAAGGAGGTGGAATGCCCCATGAACCCCTTTAATGCTTGTGACCCCTCCATGGAGAAATGAGATGGGAGGCTCCGTGAATGAATTTGACATTCACGAGACCACTGTGAAGAAAAGAGGCAGGACAACCCACAAACCCCTTTTGACGTTCGCAACCTACCGTGGAGCAAACTCTGTCTTCACGCCGAGTGAGCTCTGCTTCGTGGTGCCTCTTGCCTATAAATACAGGGCTCCCACCACGACCAACGGAAGGATCATCCGACCTTTGTCCTTATATTCCCTCAAATCGTGAAACACTTCTTGCTATGTGAAGCATGATATTCTCAAGGTACTTTTTGCATTGTGAAGTTCCTCCCCTTGATTTAATTCAACCTCACTTCTATGTGGGATGACTTTCGTGAAACCCACAGACCTTCATGAAGGTAGGGGATCCCCATGGGGACACAAGTCATTGCATATCATTTATGCTTCGTGAAACGCCCTCCATGCACCTGTGACCCACATGCTACGACATGGTCACTATGCTTCACAAAGCACATTGCTTCACAACAAATTGCTTTGCGTGGCATTGCTTCACAAGTGCATTTACACTTCACGAAGCTCCTACAATATTCAAATATTCCCCATGGATATCCTAGATGACTTCAATTCGAGAAGAACATCCCTTGAAGAATCCCCTCTACTTCATGGATCACTATAACTTCACAAGGCTTCTACCTATGAACCCCATTTCTCTTAAACTCCTTTTCTTGTGCGGCCCTTTAGGTTTTAATGAATAAATTTCAATGTCACTTGGACAATACTACCTGCTGTGTTGCTTCCCATCATGCTTCTTCGTATAGGCACGCGAATGACAACTGTTTCTTCGCATAGCCACGCTAACATGGAAGCCCCAATGGATCGCTCTATTACACTGCCTCACACGATAGGGCTAATTCCTTACTTCCCCCAAGGGATGGCAGGTATCGGTTATGTATGTCCATTGGGTGCAGAGCACACCCAATTCTTCCAAGCTTTAGGACGTTAAAATACTAAGCGTCATCATCCTCAGCACTTGATGTTAAACCGCAGCCTCACCACGTGCCTCATATGCTGGGCTCCCCATCTCAGACATTCTCTATGCCCACTGGTCTCCACGAGAGCGAGACAATTCCACATATAGAATGAGATCCTTTATATCGGAGTAGCGTCTATCCACGGGGAAAGGGAAACCAACCTGGTGCAAGACCCAAGCCATTTATGTAGGAGGCACCACCTCTTCTCCTCCTCTCTTCCTAGGTGCCAAATCCCTCTCCCGTTGGGCTTTATCACCACCTGGGCCTCCACCTTATAGTAAGTCCCAATCTCCATCTCATTGGGCTTCTAACCATGTGTATGACAATGTTTCTTCTTTGGGCTATGGACCATGTGTAAGCCCTTGTTTCCTTTTTGGGCCGCTACCTGCACATCAACCCCACAATACCTCCCATAGCCACACCATCTATGGCATGATAATTTTGTCATTGTTGTCTATTGTTTCTCACACGGAGCATGACACACGTCGGCTTAGAGCATGCATCGACCTTGAAATCCTTGATGGGAAATCTAGGGTGTAATCCCCAAAACCCACCATGAACTATGAAGTATTTGATCTTTACCAATACAGGGTACGTAGGAAGCCTCTTTGAGGTTCAATCCCTACAACCGCTCCTCCTGACCTACGTGGGCATTGATCTTCGCAAAGGCATGTTACATAGGAAGCCTCCCTGAGGTTAATGCCCACCATCCATTAGTTCTTACCACCATTACATCGGTTCACTAGACCCACATGGACTACATGGTCTTTGATCCATGCCAAGGCGAGGTATGTAGGAATCCTCCTTGAGGTTCAAACAAACTATCCATTGGTCCCGACCATATTCACGTTCATTCACCATACCCACCTGAAATATGTGGTCTTTTATCCTTTACAAGCCAAGGTATGTAGGAAGCCTCCCTGAGGTTCAAGCACAACATCCTTTGGTTTAGACCTCTCTTCAGGTCAGACCACCTTCGTCCTGCATAACGTTAAACTGCATGCCCCGTTTTCATCATGCATGATGTTAAACTGCATCTCCCATCTAGTGGCAAGCCGTTGTGACCCCATTCAGTGGTAAGATGTTGTAAACCCATTTCAATAGTAAGACATCTTTAGATGAAATACATGTAGTTTGATGTACTACCATGAGGCTACGTATGAATCCTTCCTGGGGATTCAGCCTATAACCCATGTCTCATCATGAAATATCCCTCGATCCCATGTGTTCTTGGAGGATCATGCCCCATCCCAGAGGTTATATTTCTTCTGTATCACTTCTTTGCATCCATTCTCATGAACTGCCTCTTCTGTTGTCCCATCTTCACACCGAACTATGCAATCATTGATTATCTGCCATAGGGATATGTAGGAAGTATCTTCACGGCTCAAGCCCTACATCATCGTCATCCCCACGCAGGTTCAATCTCATTCTCCCTTCACATAATTAAACCCTCCATCAACCATATTGATTCATACCCGGGCTTCCACATCCCAGTGGGATCATGCCACCTCATTCCCCCTTCCCCTTAACAAAAATCGAGAAGCTAACCAGACATTGGCCCCAACATCAGTGTTCCCTCGAGGGGTTGCACCCATCTGATCCACAGTAATCAGTGTTCTGATCAGTCTGATCCATCTCTTCTAGATGTTAAACAAGCTGCATACCCTATGTTAAACTTGGGAAGCTATGAAAAACCTCATATACATTCCAAATTCATATAATTCCTCGCGTTCGAAATGGGATACCGTGGGCATTCTTTCCCTAGAGAAGCCTTATAATAAGGAGATGAAACCTAGACATTATAGTGTCCCAGCATCCATACATGTTAGTGATGTACAATGTGACTACTCCCCTGACCGTGGCTTTCTGTCCTGACCGGAACCTTTGGAATGTCCCGACAGATGCAGTGTAATTAACTTATGTCCATGATGATATGGCACTAGGAAGAGTTTCATGAACAATGTCTTAAATCTATAAGTGATTCCCAGATAAGGTAACAAGTTCCGAGGTGGAATACACAGAAGAAAGAACAGACTTCCCATAATCCCATTTCGATCAAGGAGAAAATGTTTGTGATAAAGGAATAGATGCCACATGCATTTGGAAAGCGGGAATACGGGGAAACAAATGGTTTCACTTCCAACACATATGGATGAACGTGCCCCAATGAAAGCATCTGAAATAGTGTGCTTCCTATAACACGACATGTAATTGAATTTTACCTCCTGCCCAAAATATTCTACACAACTAGAATTACACGGTTTCCTCCGGGTGTAACACTACACATCATGTTCACCCTAGAAACGATGTGTTCTACTTTAGTTCCATACACTCATGTCTTTAGTAACACAGTTGAATTCTACATGGTGTGTAAAATTGAGACATGGTGTGTACTACTTTAATTCCATACACCTGATTTTTTTTTCAAACAGCCAGACACATTGTCTGTTACGCAACAATGTGTACTCCCAGTACATAGTGTGTTCAACAATATTTTATCAACCATGTGTCTCTACAAATATAGGCAGTCATATAGTCAACAACTAAATGACATGTACTTAGGAAAATTTGTTTCATTGAGAACAAAAGAACACATGACATAGGTTCCCCAAACCCAGTTAGTCACATGACCTCATGTTCATTTCCCCAAATTCCAGAGGTTACTAATTATAGTGGGGACTAATGTGAAATAATGGGGAAACTATGAAATCATTTATAAAGTATACACAGCGGAAAAAAAATAGTAAACAATATCAGAATTACTAATATCATACAAAGAATATAAATAACAGAAGACTAATATTAATGTCACAACTGGAGAATATATAAATGATTTAGGTCACATGTGTCTAGGAATGTTGATAAAAAATTCACAATACTATAAATACAATACTGAACCAACATTATGGAAAATAATTAAACTCTAATAGCATCGTATGCCATATTATAATTCCATACTCTCCATCTCTAATAGAAATCAAGTACCTGATGAAGAAGGGTGATTTACCTTATCTATACCTGCAACCATATAATATATTTGGTTCAAAAAGCCTGACTTAAATAGGGTGTCAGATGAATCCCAATAGAAAACCACCAAAACATCTCTACCTAACTGTTATTGAATATATAGCTAGTAATATGTTGAAATGAAGCAATAAATCAGGATGTACTCAAGGTAGACAATCCTACAATTTTCAGTTACATTAGTTTAAATATATTATTCAATATGTTGAATTATATAATCCTTGTGATCTATCCTATGCTTTGTATCCCATGTGTAATAGTAAAAGAAGACCATCTAAACAATAATGTATGACTGAGTCCAAGCATGTGATTTGGCTTGTCAGACTCATCACAATCATTCAATCATTCATAAACAACCCTCTGGGAAAGATCTCACAGTCTAACCCCTCTTTTTTAACATAGAACCAAAACATTAAACAATGATCCTTTGGGAAATCACTCATGGTATAACCCCTTTGGTCCCACAATGTAATAAATAAACTTATAAACAAATAACTAGGTAGATCTCTTAGTCAATACCCCTAGGTCAACATTTAATAAACAAAATAATTAATGACCTCCCACGTATCTCTCACGGTCAATAAACCTAGGTAAATATCTACCCCAAGACACTAATGTTCCTATTTCAATAATCATGGAAACCCCCATAGTTTTCCTGGTCTATGACTGTCACATCCGGACTTTGTGCTGCATCATGTTTGTAATTATTATTTTCATCTTATAATTTTTTCTGATTCTAATTATTATTATTCTTTTTATATGAAATGTGGGTCAATCCTGACAGGGGTTTTATGATTTTGTATGGATAAATTAGTATTTTGTCTTGGATAGAATTTAGTGTTCCACTGTCGATTCCACATAGCCTCACCTTGGTCACCGTGTGGCCTTACCCGGTTCCCCGCATAGCCAGCCCTGTCTTCAAAATAAATTAAAAACATAAGGAAAAAATAAAATGATGATTTGTAACAAAATGTAAATGCAATGGAAATTTAAGAAGTTATTTTAATGATTATAATAATGATATTGTTTGAGAATAATAATAAATATTATTGTTAATATTATGTGATGTTATTACAATTATTATTATTATTATTATTATTATTTGGCTTATTTCATTTATTTATTCTATTACTTATTTATTTTATTTTTTTCTTCTTATTTTTATCATTTCTTTTTTATATTTTCTTCTTTCTTTATTTTCTTTTTTTTCATTTATCTCCATCATCTTATCTCCCCCTGGTTGTTCCACATGACCTCCCCCTAACCCTAATCGGGATGTGCCCCTATTGCGGGCCAGCCTATCACTCCGCGCCCTTGCCTCCTTGCCAGTAGATTTGGCCGCCGGACCTCCTTGCCAATGCACCCCTATTTTGATATATCACCTAACGACGCCCCCACACCATCCCTCTCTCCCCTCATCCTCACCTCCTGTCATGTTGCCTCCTCACTCCCCTCCTACCCAGCATGCCGCACCGACTACCCAACGAAACCCCCTGTAACCCCCCTAGTTCGGCCCACCTATCATTCCTCCCAGCTGAAACCCTAAATCCAAAAGCTTTCACTCCTGCCCTACTCCCAGCTGGCCACCTTTCACCATTACCTACCTTGCGCAGTGACCCCCAGTTACACCTCTGACGCATTTCCCTCTCTCTTTGCGAGAACCACTATTGATAAGTTCCTCCCTTCTCTTCTTTGAGCTTTTTTAGCGGATATGAGTTATGATTTTGGGATGTTAATTTGAAGTTTTTTTGTTTGAATTCATGATTTTGGATTTGTGTTGGGATTATTGTGGTAAAAATGGTACATGTTTGAAGTAACATGCTGCAATTTGAAGATTTCACATTAATTTTTTGGTTTTCTACTCACCGATTGGTGGTTCTATGACTTTTCATCTTTTAGATAATAATTTTTTTTCATAGTTAAATTTAATGTGTTCTATGATTTAGTTTCATGATGCAAATTATGTTTTAAATGTTTTGGTGTTCTCATTTAAGGGAATTAGTTTTTCGGGAGTAACATTGTCTTGTCATTTATGTGTGTGTGGTGGTAAAAATTATTGGTAGTGCCCTATTGGTTTTGTGAAATGCGTTTTAAAAATGTTTCGACAAGCATGTGTGATAAAAACTGGACTTGTGTTTGGAAATTTTCAGGTTTTTCATTTCGACCATATTGTGATGAATTCTGGAAGTGTTTAATAATTGTTCATAGAGTGATAATGAGGTTAAAAAAGGGTTGAGTTGTAAAATTTATTTTATAGTGGTTTCTTTATCATGAGATATGTTTTATAAATTGACTAATTGTTTATTTAAGTGATGTTTTTAATGAAAAACATGGTTGAATGTTTTCTAGGGGTTGTTTGGTAGGATAAAAAGGTGTTTTCAAGTAACATTAGGTGTTTTTGTATTTAAATTGTAATTTTCAAAAGTAAAATTGATCAATTATTGAGTGTTATCTTTGTTGTGTAATATTGAAATTGAAATAAATTTTTTTATTAATAATAGACTACTTGTTTTGATATGGTTACCTCGTGTATCTAGTTTTAATGTGACGCCTCCATATGGAATCAAGTGGTTTTTGGTGTAAAGTATTCTTGGTTTTTCTTGAAATTATTTCATTAGTAGATCTAATGGTTTCTTGATACATTTTTATGGAACTAAAATGGTATTTTGAAATAGTTGAACACAAACTCATTTTTAAAGTGTGTAATTATATAAAATGAGTCATTTCATTAGTGTTCGTGTGTCTTTGAAAAGGCGATTTGGTGTGCAATTAGTCTCTTTTGTTTTTAATGTTATGTTTTGGTTTGTTAAATTTGAAGGTGATATACTATGTGATTGTAAAATTTCATATATCTTATGAGAAAAAACTTGTGTACGTAGGTGGTAGGATTAGGAATAGTACGATAGATGACACATAAGTGGTTCATCCCGGTTTCATCCTGTAGGATATATGTTACAACACTAACTACAATTTTTTGATGATTGGAGACCACTATGTTATGGATTTGTTTCCCTATTAGTGGATCATGCATCAGAGTTTTGATTATTGTGTCTCCTATGCCACGTTTAAACTGAGGTAAAATGTCTCTAGCATCACACGCATACTAGCTACCTTAGGGCATTTACCAGTAGTGCTATGATATTCGTGACATAGTGCCTGACGCCAGCATAAAGAGGACTACTTGGGTATGTTTATCATCTTTGTAATTTTTTCTCTTCCATTTTAAATTAGTTTTTGTGAAAGGGTTTTTAGTTCAGTGCTCTTTTCTTTTCACTTTCATTTTTTAAATGTCTTCCTTAAAAGCATATTTTTAAAATTATGGTTTTAAATTACCATGCTACATTATCTTTTTGATGTTCAGGCATGGAACCTCATTATTGGGTGACGTCCTATTGGGATCATGGATCACACCCTCCATACACCTTTGGGTGTATGTAGACTTTTATTTTTGAGTATTTTAGGTTGAGGCATCATGCTTAGTGATAATGGTTCGGGTTGATGAGGGTCAGCTCGTGTAGGTTGGTGATTGTGTCTTGTGGATGTTTCTCCTCAAATATTACATGGAGTATTGAGTTAGAGTTTTGGTTTCTTTTGTTTCTATTTCTTTTGGAGGTTAGTTAATGTTGTAAATAATTAAATCTATTTTCAGTTTAAGGTCCTGTTTGGTTGTCTATTTTTAGTTTTACTTTATTCATTTTGATGGTGGTTTTCTGTTTACTATTTCTATTAAACCATTCCCACATGTTACTCTAGATAGCTAGGAAATTGTTCCAGCCCGTGGGGATCAGGAACGCCCTTCGTGCCATGTTAAAGACCAGGTCGAGTTCCGGGTCAGATTGTGACCCATCCCAGTTTGTGACAAAGGCTCTCACGGTCCATTGGAATAATAGTGTACATATCATATCACGGAGCACATGTTATCTATAACTACTACATGACTAAACATTCACAAAGCACATCACATGCATTTCATATAATCAGTAAACATCATCATAATAAACCAAGGAATTGAAAACAATGTAGATAACCTTACACATAAGAAGAAAACCCTTTTTAATCAATATTACCATCGAAGGTATTGAACATGGTTAAATTAGAAATTAAGAAATACCCCAAACATTGGTATACATAACTTTTAGCACATATAATCCAAACACAAACAATGAAAGGCACAAACCACCTACCTTGATTTCATACGACCAATAATCTTGAACATCAGTATTTGAATCGGCCTAGATTGGTGAAGATATGTAAAAAGGTGAAAAACATTCCACCATGAATAACCCATAGGAGATTAAGAATCGGGAATAAAGGTTATGGGGGAATTAATAACTCACCGGTGGGACTCCAACAAACCCGAAATCATCTCAATCATAGGTCAGATAAAGAATTAGGGGTTCGATCTTCTTTCTTCATTTCTGGATACTCATGTATGAAACATGGGATGAAGAAGATATTTTCCAAGATGAGATGTGACCCTGATCTAATTTATCAAATAAAAATAAAACTACATGAAATGTTCATTAAATGTACACACCACGTAGTAGCCTTAACGGTCCCCAACCTTAAGAGGTCTTCCAGGTCACCACATGGACATGTAGCCAACCATTACATGGAAGTACGAGGTTGTACATGGTTTTACATGGTACCCAGGTACACAGCGTATACTCATAAGTATAAAATGTGTACATAGAAAATACCAATTTCTTCTTTTTTCAACAAAATATCCCAAAATAAAGATATATATCTAAAATGATGATTTGGGTTGTTACTACATATCTTCCAAGAACATCAAAATATTGGAAAAAAACAAAATAATATTCTATCAATATTCAGACAAAACATTTCATCATTTAAGGTGACATGGGTTATTAATGACACCTGTGTAATCATGAATAAGACGACAATTCCATTACAAAATTTTCATATTATTATTTTTAAAAAAATATATAACATTTAGAATAAAAAATACTAAAATGTTTGTTATAATATGATTTTTTTTGTATTGCATTGTATTATTTCAATATTGCATATTACAATCAATATAATTATATTGGCTTAGCCATTGAATGAAGGAATCATTTCAAATTATTTCGTTATTTAAATAATGTAATTATATTCAAAAAAATCACAATATGTATGTAATGTTTTTAAAATACTCTAATAATGATAGATATGTACCTTGATTTTCTAAATACCAGACTCATTGAGAAGCGATATACTAGTAAGATTGGCTACATGGCCTGTTATATGTGTCCAACATTGCTGCTGGCCTATAATGATCTTATGGTATGATCATGGTGGGTTGTATGTAAGCAGTCCCTCCTTAACTGCTGGACAACCCAGTAGTTGTCTCAAATGATCTCTACTGATATGACTATTCTAGGATCTCTAAAGAAAAAAACCATTGCTAATATTAATTATAACCAATTGTTGTAGGTGATTCTTCCTACCAACATACATATAAGAATGTCCAGGTACAAGTTTTATTATACATACACTATTGTTTGGATGAATATCCTGAATGATGAGTTCACCAAAAAAGAATATTATAGACTCTTTTGTGATAATTTTAATAATCTACCATCATGGATTTATAGAATGTGAAAATCATTTCTTCCCGCTACTAATTGTTTGTTACTCTAGAAGGTTTGGAGGAAAATAATCCGTCTGCAATACCTTATACAATACATTGGAAGGAATATTTGGTTGGTCTCTCTATTATTTCTGAGAGAATACGAATCAATGTCATATATATTATCTAAATGTTGCTTTTCTAGTAGTGTTTGGTCCCATGTTAACTCTATTTTACAGTATTCTTTGGATCTTCATTCCATAGAATGTATGCTACAATCTGTTTGTAGGGACACTAGTAGTGATAAGGTTTACTCCATGTTTATTAATGCTAAATTATTTTGTATTTTGTATCGGTGGAGGGCACGAAATGATCTGATGTTCAACAGCAATAAACATTCATTTCATGCTACTCTTATGGATGTCCAGCATGCCATTTGATTGAATTCTCATGTTCAAACTGGGGACATGAATAATGATGTCTCTAACCTTGGGCTTTTGAGGTCTACTGGTGTGGATGTAAGGTAAAATAATCCTCTCATGGTAAAATATATTCGCTCCATTCCACCTATCCCAAAATGATAATGGTCGATGTTAATGGAGCTGCCATTGGTGCACCAGGATCTACTGGTTGCAGAGGTGTATTTTGAACATATAATGGTCTGGTCAAGGGATGTTTCTTTCACTAAAATTGAAATTTGACTGACATTGAAGCTGAACTATAGGAAATAATTAAAGTTATCATGTATTCTATCCTCAATGGATGGAATGATTTATGGTTGGAATCAGATTCTTCTGTTGTTGTCCAAATTATTAAAAATATATAAAGGATTATACAATGGAGGATGATTTTAGTGTGGGATGACAACCTTCAGTTGGTTGAACAAATATCTATTGATGTTACACAAGTTCTTCATGAATCCAATCTATTTGCATATTCCCTCTCGAAAATAGAAATTGTGGATGTTATCTCTTGTAAGTAATTTAGAACACCAGAGTTTTGTAGTCATCATGTTCATGCTGATTTCTATGGTAAGTTTTTTACCTGTCTATGTAAGGTTGTTTTTTAATGTTCGGTTATGAACATTTCTTTTTTCTTAATTTAATAGGAGCAGGTTCACCTGACTCCTGATATTTTTCTGCATAATAATGATAGCAACAATATGAAGTAATAATTGAAAAAAAATGTTAACTAATAAAAATAATTCAATATTAGAAAAATATATTGACAATATAAATGGAAATAGTGTCGTGATATGCAAACTAATGAGAAATATTTTTTTTCATAGTATTGCTATTAAAATCCCATCAGATAAGAGAAAAGGTAATCACATGATATTTAATGAAATCAAATTTATAGTATTATTCACCTTTGGAATTTTTTTCTTTCTTTATAAAAATATCTTTTATGAATATTTTTAATATATTACACTTTATTATGTAATATAAACCTCTATAATTGAACTATCATGTCAATAATAGTTGATAACATAAACATTCAAGGATCCAAAATAGAATAATTCATAAATCAATATAAATTTCATAGAAGAATATAAAATAAAAAACAATTAAAATAAGGAATAATAATATTAGGAACTCTTCAATTGGATATATCTACCAATGGTGTATCAGACTGACTAGCATGAATTCATATTGTAAATGAAGATCCAAATGTATTGTAATATCAACCACTACATGAGGGAAAGTATTTTCTAACATTAAAAAATGAAAATTGTTATTGTTATAATTCTTCAAACCAACTTACATACCATTTCATACTAATATGAAAACACATTATAAAAAATCATGAATATACCTTATTTTTAAACACACAATTATTCTAACTATTAACATCAAACAGTTATAAAGGATTACATCATAACCTTATTTGTATATAATTGATCTAAAATACTTATAAAACCCTCAATTAAAAAAAGTTATTAGATATGGTATATTAACATCATTTTTTATAACCATAACTAATTAATCATTTTCTAATATTATTTAAAATGTTGCGATAGTTTAAAAAAACAGCACTATTCATGACACAACTAGAAAAACAATGTATTTCATGACATATATTGTCATGGTTTATTAAAACCCTATAAATAGAATATTTATTGCAGTTGTTTATTTGAAAATGTTGCAATAAATATTCCATTTGGCTGAGCCCTCCACCATATCACCCACAATTGATCCCACCTCCTCCTCTGCAGATGCCCCAATGATCCCCCTCCTCCACAAATGCTCCCAACCAGCGCTTCCTAGCCTCCACAGATCATCTCCTAATGATCATACTCCTCTTATTTGGCCCTAATATAGACAGTAAACATATATTTAAACACAACTCTAACATGTCCTCCTCATCTCCCTTTCGACATTGCTCTGATGCAGCCTCCCCCCTTCCCATGATCTTCCTCCTCCAGCGTCTCTCTGACACAGATCTTATGTGTTCACCCCACATACCACAAACCTCTACCAACCCTCAATCAAGATCATAATCCACCGATCAACATTGGTTTTGAGTACCTATCATCTTTTCTGTCATGCTGGAAAATTTGGACTGAAGCACCTCGGCTTCTCAATGTGTGATTCAAGAACCTTCTCATAGAATCAAAATTTCCCCATGAAATTAAACTCATGGTAATTTTTGAATCTCTCATCAATTCCTTCAATATTTATGAATAATTTTGAGTCCCTATTTCATAGAAACTATCCAATATAAAAATTTACTTCTTCCCGATTCTATAATCTCTTGTTAGAACAAATTCTAAAATCTAGTTGTGACATATCTATTAATTATATATTTTACTCACACAGAAATGATCAATTTCTTCCTTTTTTCTTTTAAAGTAATTTAAATTAACCCTAACCTCATGGTTCATCATCATTCCCCACTGTGAAGGGATAAATTATTTCCTTTAACATATTCTAAAATATAATATTTTTTAATGCCAATATGTTTCATTATATTATTATTTCGAATATTGAAACTAAATTTAAAATATACCAAGATTCTTAACATTAAAATTTAGATAGTTTTGTATGAAGAAATCACTATGATATTAACATATAAAAAATTTGTGTAATTTAATCTAGTTTTATCTATAAATTACATTAATTTTTTATTTTAGCGACATCATTATATGTACTTTGATGTTGAATACTCACTACAAGTTACTCATAAAAGTAATGTATTTTTAGCTTTCCAACCAAGTTATTAATTATCAATTATGTTTGTCAAATTATTTAAAATATATATTTATCATAACTCTTAAAAGTATATGGACATGCTCTAGTGTTTGAGTCATGATCTTAGAGCATATATTCACTATAATAGATTGGTAGAATGTCGATATGGGAAATATTATTGTCATATCATGTTTAACACCATATCCCCACTGTAACACCCTTATATAATTGTATTATTTATATTTAATATAAAATTGTATTTGATATCTTTTTTATAATAAAAACTGAAAAAATAAAGTTGTGATAATATTTATTATTGAAAAATATTAATATACCAAAAAAATATTAATAAATTAAGATTGTAAAATAAGAAATGTCCTTATAGATAAAATGATAACTAAAATTAGTGTACTAGGATATATTGTATTGAAGTTAATTCATGTAAATATCTATAGAACTTTTATTATAACATTATATTCATAGTTGATTTTGAATATTGAAGGTCCCATATATTATAAGACCAATGAAATAGGGTGTATGTGATTCTTATGATCCCTTTTATTTTAATGTATTTTTTTATTTAAATTGATAATTTGGGGATGGTTAAATAATAAATACAATTTTATTTTTTATCGCAAACTCACATGAATTATGAAATAAATAAAAGGTAGAAAATTCATAGATTAACATGGCTCGGTAAAAATGTGAGCATAATCGTTATTAAAACTAGTTATACACCCTACGCATAAATTTATCCACTATTAATATAAGTGGTTACATTTACATAGTATCACACCATGCACACACGAAATCCCACCATGTTCTCTTGCATTCCACTAGAGGTTATCTATACTAACACGCACATCAATCAGCCTCCCACTGGTTCTTATTCTTATCTCAGACAACATGGTCCTTCCAACTGGATTATTAATTCCTCACACAGTAACTAAATTGATTCATCCTCAACCCACTGAGTAGGTCTTCATTAAACTTCGTTCATATAGATAAATATTACAGGATCATAGATTGAGAATTGGTCATTTTTTCTAGGATTCCATGATTCACATGATAATTATTTAAATATTTTTTCTTTAATGTATGAATATTATTTCGAATTTAATATTCTAGTAATCTTTTTATGTTATCTATATTCTGTACCAGTCATAAAATATCCATAATGTTAAAAATTAAGATAATATTTAATAACGCTGATAGTAACCCCTTATTTAAACTCATTTGAAAACCGGATTTTAATCTGCATTTAAATCCGTGAGACATGAGATTAATTTTCAAACACTATATCTAAATTAAATAAACTAAATATTCTATTTTCATAGTTTTCTATTTTTATTATTCACTCCATGCACATCAATCATGTTGCAATAGGTCATAGCATGCAATGTGATAGTGGTTAAACTAATATGGCCAAATTATTCTCTTATGACATAGATTTTGTCAATCCATTCAAATGAATTAATTTTATGATACACGAATGAATCAACATTATCATGAAATCACTAATCATAGGCCACTTAGATACTCATGAATCTAAAAATAATGGTTATTATTGTTCTCACACTATATTCTCACATGCACTCCTTGTGAATGAAAATCATGTAAGTGCATTACCCATGTGAATATATCTTCACTAAATGGTTATCAATTTGTAATATGATCACATATTCATGGAATATTACTAATGAATATGTTTCATAAGTAGTATATGGACTTCCTCATTTTATTGATTTATATCATTTCATGGATCTCAATAAACACTCACATGGTTGTGGTTTCATTGTGGAATGGTATGGGTTTCTCTCATAGTTGGACTCTTGATGATCAGTTAAATACTCATATTAGTATATTTAATCTTCTGGTAGATCCACAGTCAAGGATGTATTATTCTTTCTGTGATCAACAAATAAATTTCATTGTTGATTTCATTACTCATGGTGGATCACATTATTTAATATTTCTTAGCATGAAAACATTTCATGGTAGATACAATTTTCGGGTCTCCCAAATCACGGTTGATTCAAGTCCTTATATTTATGTAAAAATACCATTAGGTGAAATATATATTGTTAATTTATACTCCGATCACAAAAAAGAGCTACATCGAATGGTGGATGAAGATGACCTTAGCGATGTTGATTCATTTAAAAATTTCACGACACATATGATATGTCAATATCAATTATCAAATGATTAGTATAAGTAAAGGGGATCACCCATAACTATTTTTCCAATTTAAGGGATGTTTTTAATTACCAAACCCATTCCCTTAGTGGCTTAGTAAAATTATCCAGGATTTGGTGGTCTCTTACTATAATTTATTCCTCCCTATATAAATGAAACTAACCACCATTATCTTGTCATCTTTTCTGTATTGGACCCCAAAATTCCTCCACCTAACCTCTACCTGTTCACATTATTTGTCCATAGTAATCCTCCATAAATATCTAGTTGTGATTGAATCGGATTATCCATAAAATAGAGTTGGTTCCCATATCTATCAATAGTGATACCATTTATTATATTAAACATCAACACAAAATGACAATTAATAATATCCAAAAATTATATCCTCCATAAAAAATATAATTTGAGAACCTCAAAAACTTATATTTTAAAATTTATAAAAATATCTTATAATAATAAAATAATTCATAACCATATTCCCACAATATTTATATAAAAAATAGATATTTACTTCTTAATTATTTCAATCTTCAATATATCATTATAAATTCTATTTTAAAAATTATTATTTATTTTTAAAACATAATTATCAAATTTCATGATCAATAAGAATCATTAAACTGTTTTCAAAAGTAATTAGAATATTTCCTTATCTTGAATGATAACCAATGAAACCAAAATAATCCTATAATAAATATCTCAAAACATACATTGAATTCTACAATTCATTACTGACGATAAACCCATTTAATAAAATTTGAAACATTAATCTCCCTCCATGTATTTATTATCAATGCCTTTTTTATCATTCAAAAAAATAATTTTCTACCCCTTACTAATAATAAATACAAAAAGTTTATTTAGGGATCTGATCTCTCTAAATTGAAGACCACTTGTTAAAAAAATATAGTTCTTTATGTTTGAGTTTGTAATAAAAACTTTCTCCCCCATTTTGAGAAAGGAATGACATAAAATGTCACTTAGAAAAAAGTTATTTGTTAGTTAACTCAATATCTACATAGACTTGTCTGTTGGAGAGAAAAAGAGTTACTCTACCATGACATTAATATTATTTATAAATACCACACATGTAATACCATTATCAATATAATAATATAGGGGCTAAAGAATACATTTAATGGGAGTAGAAATGAAAATTTTATAGCCTACACATATCTAAATAAACATATTATAACACTAAAGTACAGGGAAAACATTTCACCATTTCATACAATATTCACATAAGCAAAAAATCACTATAAAAAACATGTTTTTATTAAAAAAACAGAGACATTTAATGTTATTTAAATATGTAGTACTTAAATTATATATATATATATATATATTACACAGTCATAATTGTTTTATAAAATAATTATACCTTGGGAGTTTATTCTTTAGAAATCCTCCCATTGAGGAATGCACTCTTTTGTTTATCCCGAAAATTGATGTTCACTATGATAAACATAATTTATTATTGTAAAACTACTACAAAGATCATATATAACACCTTTATATTATCTCCTTTAATTATATATACATTACAATAAACAAAAAAGAACAATTCTTGGGATATTTATGGGCTTAAATATTTTTTTGTAGAATTGGTAAGAATGAAAGTTTCCCCTATAACATAATTATTCTATATTTTCAATGTTAATACTGAAGAAACTCATTATTTTTCCTTTTATACAACTTTTATCATCTATCATCATGATCACAATCATATGTTCCAATATATTCATATGTAGTGATTATTTAAATTTATGGTCTATATATTAGCATTATTCTTAAGATACATTCACCACCCCTTTACTTTGATTTTATTCATATATAGAAATCACTTTCATAAAATCTATTGAAATATTCCATGTTTTTTTCATTTTGTTTCATGAACCTCATTATAATTTGTTCATTCTTGTGAATCCTAGCACCAACCTTATGCATGACCATGTTTTCGACTTCCTTATTTTTTCGTTATGAACAAAATTTATCTGAGCAGAATTTATACTTTCATTATAATTTCATTGATTATTAAATATTTTATTAGTTTTATTTTTATAACATATATTTATTTGGAATGTAATTTTTAGAAGAATGAACCAAGTGACTAAATCATCAATAAATTACTAATTGAAAATTTAATTGGTCAATACTAGATAGACTTTTTGAAACATAATAGTTCGAATATTTTATATTAACACTATTTGTTCTTCTTCATGCTGATAATTTTAATATTTTTCTATAATAGCCCAACCAATATCTATTCCAATTCTTAGGGAAAGTAATTTTATAAAAGAAATTATAGTCATTATTAACAATTTTTTCATGACACAATCATTAACCAATACAATGTTTCATTTAACAATTATAATTGGATTGTTGGTGAAAATAAGTTTCTATTTTGGGTCCACCGCCATCAATGTTTTCTCCATTTTTGAGTCATTTTCTATCATTAACTCAGCTTCACTCTTCTTTGAAATATGAGTTTTGTTTTGATGCTTTTATTTTTTCCTATACATCCAGTTTCAACATCAGATCTTAAACCACTAAATGAAACATATTTAATATCACTATAGTAATTTATAGTAGCTTATACAATATTCTTTGGAATGGTTTTAAAAATCCATTTATATTTCAACTTATGTGGATGTTGATATTTGTATAATATACTCCAAGACTTATAAAAAAATCTATTTAATGATTGTATACCAATCATAAGAGAGAATATCCTATGAATGTAATTGAAAAGGTACCCCTCCCTCACCACTAACCTTGCGGTGTTTAGAAACATATAATAAAATATAATGAATGGTTGTGTGTTTGGATGATATCGATGGATGTAGTGTAATCAATGTACATGATGTATGATCAAGAGTTTTATCCTATGATGAGTATTCTTGTGAAGGAACACTATCCCATTCTCAAATTCCACATCCCATAATATCAGTAATTCTTTATGATCACATCCCTTGATATCCCCAATTCATAATGAACATTTTTTTGATTTTTGTCGCAGTCCATGATTTTTATTAACATCTATATTTTTGTTCTCATCCCAAATTATTTATTTTTATAGGTTTTGTTTTGTATTTTTTGTTTATTTTGGTGGTATTTTTTATCTATTATCTAATGTTAATGATTTAGTTTTTCTAAAAGACGTGGGAAGTTTTCATGGTACTTTAATGAAAATGTTTCCTATTTTTGTAATTAGTTATTTTAATGTAATTTGGGTTAGGTTACAATATGATAAAAAAGGTATTAAATTACATAAATGGACTTAAAAAACTAATTTATTTCACATATTGTTTTTAAAAATTCATATTCTTTTTCATTATTTACATTTTTTCATTATCTTTTATATATATGACTTTATTTTTAGATGTGCATTAAAAATATAATTTTTAGATAATTAATTATTGTGAAAAATATCTAAAAATAAGATACCCATTATATATATATATATATATATATATATTTTATTTTTAAAAGTTTAAAAAATATTCAAAATATTCACTAATTTATTATGGTAGAAATATTTGTAACATGCATTTGTTGAAAAAACTATTGAATTCAAGGGATGTCATGATTTTGATCTTGATTCTAAATCATAATAATCCATTATAATTCCATATCACATAAAGAGACCAGAAAATGAATGATAATAGGTTGATGATTTTAATTTTTTTTCAATTAGTTATTTAAGTATTTCATATGATCACTTTGAGATAACCTCTATAGTGTTATTTTCTTAAACTCTATTTGTATAATTTTTTCAGTTGATACATCCATACATTAATGATAAAAATAAGTGGATTAGTTTTGTTTTCATTGGAAGAAAATTTGATCCCACTATTTAACATTATTTGTGAATCTTTGAATTAAATTTAATATTTTTTAATAATAGATTCAAATAGTGTCATTTTTTCTACTGAATAATTATCCTTGATGAATTATTTATTTTATTCTACCCCCTTTCATATAACATTGGACTCACCTATGAGAACACATTATTATTTCTTTTAATTTTTATTAGTTTTATTTTCCTAAAAAGTTTTTTATTGAAGGTGAACATGGATTATGTCCTTTTCATTATTGTACAAAATCATGTAACATTATTGGTTAATGTTCTATCCCAAATTAAAAATCATGATGTAATGATTCAAATATTTTATGTCAAAACATGTATAATTAATTGTATTATTATATAGTTATATTTATTCAATTATGTTTTCTTTGTTATTATAATCCATGTTGTATTTACACCATACTTAACGATGCTGAAAAACTTATTTTGAAAGCTTTGAGAAAATGTCATACACTATATTGTTTAATTTGTGTGTTGTTCCTCCTTCAAGTCCTAAATATATTTATTAATTTTATTTATATTGTATATATATAATTTTTTTTATTGATATCATTATTTTTAGGTCATTCAAAGACATATATGTGTTCAAATAGGCATCCCCAATCTCTAGAAAAAAATATGTTTTATCATTAAATGAACCGTTAAGGGGCATGATATTTTCTATAAGATAATAATAAAACCTATTAGGATAATTTATGTTTTAATGTATGAATTTTGAATACATTAATGGTTCTGGTTTCCATGACCAGTTGATAACTACCATAGGAAACCAGTATCATTTTAATGGTGATGCAGTAGAGTTATTACTTCCATAACAATGACATGTAGATGGGTTAAAGTGGAATGAAGACCCGCATGTACTAAGACGATAAACTTATTGGGATTATATATGTAACATAACTCCCCATATCATTGGCTTGAGGGTTGGAGGAATGAAACTTGGCCTCAAGCGATGTTACCAAGGATCCAAAAGATAAAAATAAATGATGGGGGCTTTGAGAAAAAAGTTGGGAACAATTTTCCCTTAAGACAGAACCAACCCAACCATCGACTGAACAAACTATATGATACATTTCAATAAAAAATAAATCATGTTTTACCAAAATGACAACCAAATTGTTCCACAATACATCCCAAAACCAATACAAACAAAAAAAATGTCAGAGTACTATGCAGAAGACTATAGAAGAGACCCCAAAATAATGAAGACACACTCCACATCTCCACCCCAATCTCCATGCTCTAAGAACCAATACCTATCCCAAGTACCACCACAAGCCACTGGAAATGAGATGCTATATCTTCACCTCTGTTCTGGAATACGACATCCGAAAAAACACCCACGTTCCAAAATAGGTGTTGAGTACTAATACCCATTAGGTTTTCCCCAAATGACTCCTCGACACATGACACTGGGATATAACTGTTAGAAAATTTATATAAAGTAGTTTATGTTAAATAATCTCAAGTTAAACCATTACGATAAGCCTAACATACCCTTACCAAACCTCCTCAACCAAACCAATAAACCAAAGGGAATGCAAAAAAACCATACCATAAGACATCTCACTATTTAAAATTAGCACAACAATATTTATATTGCAAAACAGTGCACAACAAAAAAAAAATGATGGAACTTTCTCCCATCCCGTTCACCCTATTCTCAACAAGCGGTACTTCCCTACCACTACCCATAATCATGGTTCTTCCAACCACTGTCCATCAACATTTATAGTGAGATGTACCACCCACTTACACAAAACTAACACATTCCATAACACTCAATAAACTAATATGAACAAATCATCCAAACCCACACAATAAGCACACAACCATTTGCAACACATGCCAATTCACATCAACAAATCACCCATTTATTGAAAACAACCTTTAAAAAATTTCCATTCCAAACACAATATCAATAACACAAAATCTTTATTGAAAACAATTTTTTATTAACCATTTTCACAAATCAATCTCAGAAACCCATTTCAAAATCTCTATTTTATAATCCATAACAAGAGCATTTCACAACAACACCCATTTTTTCTCGAGCCAAACCTGACCACATTCTTTGTCATACCAGCCCACAATAATTGTGACTCCCACTCCTTATATATTTTATGAATTCCAGGATTGAAAAACCAACTTGAATGTTGAAAATCCATGAAAAATTTCTCCGGACAAGCCACTGGTACAACCATCCGATTCTGAAAACACAAGACTGGATTCTCATTCAGTTCCAATTTCTCAATGGTCTCCCCTCCATTGAGTTTCAACATCGTCGACATACATTTCGAATCTGATGAAATGTGTCTCTTAAATCTAATAATCCAATTCAGGAGCCAAAAAAACTGAAAATAAGACTACTCTTTCACCTTGGTCCTCTCATTCCCATCACATATCGGTTGTGACTGATATCAACTTCAACTGATCTGATACCTATTTGACCACTTGATCATATGATTTCCTTATTAATGCATCTTCCACCTAATTTAAATTACCATGTCTATACTATAACAACACATGCTTCCATGGTACACTACTCTTTGAATAATAGAGTAGCGTGTGTTGTATGCAACCTCGAGTTCTAACACACCGCGACCAAAAAAAGTAGCAGTTATGAAAAGTAATACCCACTTTTTGAAATTATATGAATTTTATATTTCAAAATGGACTTCATTTTTGGATTTGGAATATCGAAATTAGCCTATGTTGAATATTTGGTATTTTTCTGAGAACATCCAATTTTTTATGAATAGTGCAAAATACTGAAAAAATATTTTTTTAATCAAAATAATTTATATTGATAAATTATACAATTGAGTGGTTCTAAAGTGTAATTAGAATATATTTTTACCATTTTATCCAATGGTGGTCATTAGAATTAATTTCACTTTGAAATTGGACATAAACAATTGTCAATGTTTTGATTGATATTCTTTCTTCAAAACACTCTATTTATTGTCACAGCGGGATTAATTATTAAATTAATTAATTCAACATATATGTTTTTAATTTTGTAAAATATACATCATTTTTTATTTAGGAATATAAAATATAGATTAGGGTTAATTTTTGTTGTTGTTCTGAAGAACATCGATTTTTAATGAATAGTGAAACGGTTAAGTGGTAGTTAAAAAACTGATTTTTCGTTTAAATGAAAATTTACCACCTCTATGATTTGAATATCCATAATCCGACATACATAATTTTCCTTATGAAGTAAAATTTTGTTCAATGGTATTAAAATAATATTTGTTGAATAGTAACTTCTATGTTCTATTAATCGCGATTAAAGATAATTAGTGTAATTTAAGGTAAATATAATGTTATAATAATATGAAATTACCTTAACACTTTTCCTACCCATATTGGGTGAGTCATGGCAGACCAAGACAATACATGGGTCAACATGGGGACCCCATGGAGCCACTTGGGGTAAGAAAATGACATTAATAACTTTTTATTTAAGGTAAAAATAAAATCGACACAAACATGTGTTGTTTTACAAAAAAAAATTATTACATGGGGTTATATAAGTTAACATTTCGACTATAAGTATTCATTGTAAAGATAAATAGATTTATTACATCATAGTATTTTTTTTCTATAATTTTTAGACATTATATAAATTTAATTTTGTATGACGTCATGATGATGCAACAATTACCTCATTAATTAATGATTTAAATAAAATTAAAGGATAATTTGAAATCTAAGACATACACTTGTCAAAAACTTATCGGATGAGTCTATTTCGATCCCTTATCACCTTATCCTAGAAATATATAATTTTGGGACCTTTGAAATCCGAAAATTACTTCATAATAATGTAACATTTCATTACCTTCCAAGAGTTCCCCTCCTCTCCTCTTATAAAAGGCCCCCACCTCTACCACATTATTCACACCTTCAATCCATTTGCCTCAGCCAACCACTGCCCAAATACTCTCTCAACTTCCCTGTATTACTCCTAGAAGCCTCACTTTGTACATAATTCTTCCCAAGGAAGCCTTTGGCTCAAATCAAAAAATAGTTACTCAGTTTTAAGGAAATGTATTATGTTATGTTATTTTATTTTATTTTGCTTATCCGACCCCTTAAACTATTTTTATTCTTTTATTTTGAACAAAACCAGAATATTCAATATACTAGGATGTTTTTATTAGAATTATTTTATTTACACTTACACACACCTTCATCTAATGGTTATAGAACATACTATTTAAATGGTTGGAAAATTTCTACCTCATGAAACGATGATTGTTCAATCTTCTTTTGACACCTCTAATGGTGGCCATTATGATAAAAATATTTTTATATATGATATATATTATGTTTTTGTTTTCCTTATGGTTCTTTATTTTTAATTTTTGGCATACCATTATGATTTCCATTATGGGTAAATGCGATAATTTCATTTTTGGAAGTGCGGACAACCGCCCCTCAATGTAATTTGAATCATTAATTCCATATGTGAGATGTATAAAGGATAGAGTAAATGGTATTATATATTATATAATACTGTAATTATAGTATACCTTTATATAATTATAATTTCATTCCATTAAATACGAAATATAAATGAATGTAGCGTTCATGCGTACGTACGGCTTACCGTCTCCATGAACGGTGCATTTCATTTCTTATCTCTAAATGTTATGTAATATTATAAATGAATGTATATAATGTATATATATGATATATATGATACCTACATCATGAATATTATTCATGTATATAATGGATATTTTACCACAGGAACAACTTGTAATTATAAGAAGTTTATTTTTGACTCAAGTGCCAAAGATCGACAAAATGACCATTATTAACATAAATAATTACATAATGTTAATAACATGGTAATAAATGATATAAAAGTAATAATTAATTTGAAAAAGTTTTTTAAAAAATTAGAAATTAACTCTAGTTGTTTATTCATGAGGTTAAAGAACGATCGAGTCATGTCAAACACGAGGTAAGGGAAATTCCTATCCTAATTTCAATTCTTTGGGTTAATCTCCTACATTAAAATTATGTCATGATATTATTATGTCCTATCTTGTATTTTTACATTATTTATGTGTAATTATAGTGAATACACATAATAGATTTATTTTATTTTAAAAAAATTATCTTTGTAAGGGACTTCGTCTCAATCTCCATTAATTGAGGCATATTTTGATTTATACACAAATTTCTACTATACGGTGTATAAACCACTTTGAATTTTATGTTTATTCAAAAGGAATCTTTTTATATGATGAATTTTACTAAACTAAAAAAATGAATTTTTTTCTTGTCATATGTATGCAGTGACAATGACTTCTCTGCCATCGTGACCTTTATTTGAGTTTTAGCTTCCTCTACAAGCCATAATTTTTTTTAATTAAAATTAAATACCAACTTTTAATTTTCTTTTATTTTGGTCTTGAAAATTGTTTTGATAATGTTTTTATTATATTAATGTGTTGTATTGATATATTTTGATTGAAATGTCGAAATATTATGTTACCTTTATACATGTTTTATGTGATACAATTATGTTATGGTTAATGATATGTTTAAACCTGTTCATATAAGGAATGCATTAGACTTAATAAGTGAAGGGTGGAGCCCTCTATAGCTCCCTGATGCATCGGTAGGTCTCATGAGACAAACTAGTTTTTTGGAACGATGCCTTGACAAAATCTTATTTGTAGTCTTGGAACGAGGCCTTGGCTACGTGGTTATGATAGTCTGGCATTTTGCATTCCATCATTATGAAAGTTGTTATTGATTTAGCATGTGATTATTCGACTAGTAGAATATCCATGTGAATAAGTAAATGGAATTATTTCATTTTATTTTTCCATATTATGCTTATTTTCAAGATTAAAAGGCTTTTGTTTCAGTTATACAATGCCATAAATTTTTATGTTTATTTATAAAATATTCCGCTATATTTTTATCCTTACTGAGCATCTGAGCTCACCCATTTAAATGTTTTAATTTTTCCAGGATGGGAAGAAGTATTTTATGAATGACCTGAAGGGATAATATGAGGGGATATGAAGACAATATGTTGTTGTAGTTTTTAATTACATTATGATGTAATGTAAAACTTATTAATGTATCTAGTGTTTCAAGGCTACTACACTAATCGGTCTTTTGAGACTTGATCTTTGTAATCATGAAAATGTTACGTAATAATGCACCGACTTGGGGTAACTAGGGTCGGGGTGTTACCGTTGGTATCAGAGGCATTTCAGTACTAACCTTGGAAGCTAGATTTAGATAAACTCGTATTAGGGCACATAGCCCTAAGATAGTCTTTGAGGATTAGTATAGAAGCACTTCCTAGAATTTTGGTATTATATAGATTTTGTGAGTTTTCAGAGAAATACATCCCTGTCTGGATACGAACAGGTATATGCGGCTCTGATACAGATATACCTAGGTGTAAAACCTCAAACACCGCTTTGAGATAGACTCGAACGAGAACTGGTGCATGAAAACGGGCCTTGCTGCACTCTTGGTTACGACACTCCCCGGGGATATGGTTAGGATAATTTTCATTTTCTTTACAAACCACTATAAAGGGTTATGAGTATATACATCCTCAATGAATTTTTATTATTATTATGGATTATATCCATAAATAGTTCAAATGATGTTACGTTTTTTAAAAGTATGGAATTATGTATTTTCATTCATAAACTAATATAATTTATGCCATTGTTTAGAAATGGCGCCTAGTGGGAGGAATGGAAACTGTATCGATGCACACCCTCCATGTAGGGATTTCCCTCCTTCTCAAGATAATTATAATGGAGTTGGTGATACAACTGGTTCTGATCATATTATCACCATACTGAGGCAACTCACTCAGGTTATGAATAATAACCTTACTCGTATGGAGCACCCTGATCCGCAACGTGGAGGATCAATGTTAGACCGCTTCATGAGCCAAAAACCGCCAAAATTTATTGGGAGTACAACTCCCTTAGTATCTATGCAATGGATAAAATCCATAGAGAAAATATTCCACGCCTTGGGGAGTAGCGAAAGGGAGAAGGTTGTCATGTTAGTCTACCACCTCACTGGAGATGCCGATCAATGGTGGTCGCTGATTCAAAACACAAAGGAAGATGAAGAAGTATCAAGTATGGAATGGAGAGAGTTCAAAGAGATTTTCATAGGAAAATACATTCCACATTACCATTGAGTAGATATGGAAAGGCAATTTCTGAGTCTGAGGCAGAAGGGGGATGAGAATGTCACAAAGTACGAGGATAATGTTACAAGGTTAGCAATGCATGCTGCCGATTATATACATAACCCAAGAAGTAAGATCGATCGTTTCATTGATGGGTTAAAACCATTTCTCCGTCGAGCTTAATTATCACAATCTTTCTCAACATACGAAGATATTGTTTCATGTTCTATCAAGAAAGAAAAGGAATTCTATAAATCCTATGACAATAATGTAAATCAATAGAAGAAGTGAATGGTGGAACAAGAGACAGATAATGGGAAAAAGGGAAAGAAGGATTTTCAATTGTGTGATAATTGTGGGAAGAATCATCAAGGTACTTGCCTGAAAGGAATTGGAGTTTGTTATAAATGTGGAGAAAAATGTCACTAGGCTCATGATTTTAAGGGAAAGAAAGAGGCTATCAATTTTGAATGCTACAATTATAGGTAAATGGGGCATTATGCAAATTAATGTCCTAATCATCAGGGAAACATACCTCATAAAATGGCTAGGGATCAATGACAATCTTATGTTGTTACTATAGTTGAAGTGGAATAAATAATGTATTGGTGATTTTGGAAACAATGATTATATTCTGGTTATAAGAATAATGAGAAATATATAAGGATTGTACAGCAGTACTTGTTGTTTTCATTAAGGTTTTAATATGATGAAGGTAATCATATTTTTAGTATATTACAATAAGAGAATATTTACTTCGTTTGGGGAATCTAATGAATTGATTTTGGAATTTAGTGACCTTTTAGAGAAAGTATGGACAGAGGTATTTTGGAAAACTATAATGGTTGTAATGGATTAGTTGAACTTTTGATGATATTTTTCAAGGTTTAAACATATATGAAGATTATTTTTGGAATATTTTAATACTATAGTTTTTGGAAATGGACAATCTATAGGTTGGGGGATAACTCATCACGACAAAGATGTAGGAATTGAAGCCACAACCATAGTGTGACAGGCCTTTATTACCTACCACTAGACTACAAGAAGTCCCTGGTTGTTACAAAATAGTTTTCCTGATCTAAATGGTATGTGTTAATATTTGGAACCTTATACAATTATGATAAACAAAATATTTTTGAGTTCTATTACCTTTTGTAGTTAAAGATGGGTTTGTGGTAAACATTTATTAAATAATGAAAGTCTACATGACAAGTAAGTATATTTCCTTATGTTCTTAGTAAATATCTTAAATAAATTCTTCATCTTTATGAAATGTATCTTAAAACAAAAAAGTTATTTGTTAAATTTTCCAATTGGGTAATCAATGACCGTTTAACCAATCACAAGTTTGTGATTTTCTTGTAGTTAAATTTCTCCAAATGATGTTTTATACAACTCTCCATCATACCTTGATGGTTTTTTTCCTCGATATCCATATTTTCATAGAATACTAGTATGGGATATCTCGGGTGACCTTTGTACTTATCCTTCTTTCTTTTAGGGTTATATTTTTATTAACCTTATTTCCGATGTGGGTTTTCCACAAAGGTATTTTCTATTTTCAAACTTTTATTTTCAAAGATAAATTTTAAATTGCAAGAACGCAATTTATTGAAGGAGGGTATAATGTAACACCCCAAGCTTCCATGGTACGCTCCTCTTTGAATAATGGATCAGCGTGTGTTGTACGCAACCTCGAGTTCTAACACACCGCGAACAATAAAAGTAGCGGTTATGAATATTAATACCCACCTTTTGAAATTATATAAATTTTATATTCAAAATGGACTTCATTTTTGGATTCATAATATCAAAATTAGCCTATGTTGAATTTTTGGTATTTTTCTAAGAACATCTAATTTTTGATAAATAGTAAAAAAATACTTAAAGACTACTTTTTTAATCAAAATGATTTATAGTGATAAATTATACAATTGAGTGGTTCTAAACTTTAATTATAATATATTTTTACCATTTTATCCAATGGTGGTCATTAGAATTAATTTCACTTTGAAATTGGACAGAAACAATTGTCAATCTTTTGATTGATATTTTTTTTAAAAACACGCTATTTGTTGTGATAGCGGGAATTAATTATTAAATTAATTAATTCAACATATATGTTTTTAATTTTTTAAAATAGACATCATTTTGGAATTAGTAATATCAAATATTTCTTAGGGTTTAATTTTGTTGTTGTTTTGAAAAACTTCGATTTTTGAAGAATAGTTAAACCACTAAGTGGTAGTTAAAAAACTGATTTGTCGTTTAAATGAAATTTTACCACCTATGTGATTTGAATTACCAAAATACGACATAAAACATTTTTAATAGGATGTAAAATGTGGTTCAAGGGGATTAAAATAACATTTGGTGAATAGTAACTTTTATGTTCTATTAATCGCGATTAAAGGTAATTAGTGTAACTTAAGGTAAATATAATGTTATAATAATATGAAATTACCTTTACACTTGTCCTACCCTTATTGGGTGAGTCATGGACGACCAAGACAATCCATGGGTCATCTTGGGGACCCCATGGAGCCACATGGGTAAGAAAATGACATTAATAACTTTTTATTTAAAGTAAAAATAAAATCAACACAAACATGCATTTGTTTACTAAAACAATTATTACATGGGGTTATATAAGATAAATATTAGACTATAAATATTAATTGGAAAGATAACAAGTTTTAATACATCATAGTATTTTTTTTAAAATTTTTATACATTAAATAAATTAAATTTTGTATGACCCCATGATGATGCAGTGATTGCCTCATTAATTAACAATTTAAATAAAATGAAAAGACAATGTAAAATCTAAGAATTAAACTTTTAAAAAACCTATTTTATTACTATATCTATATCCCTTATCACCTTATCCTATAAATATATAATTTTGGTACCTTTGAAATCTGAAAAGTACTTCATAATAATGAAAATTTTCATTACTTTCCAAGAGTGCCCCTCCTCTCCTCTTATAAAAGCCCCCACCTATACCACCTTTTTCACACCTTCAAGCCATTTGGCTCGCCCAAACTCTGCCAAAATACTCTTTCCACTTCCCACTATTACTCCAAAAAGCCTCACTTTGGGCAGAATTCTTCCTAAGGAAGCCTTTGGCTCAAATCAAAAAAGAGTTACCCGATTTTAAGGTAATGTATTCTCTTATGTTATTTTGTTTTATTTTGCTTCTCCAACCCCTTAAACTACTTTTATTCATTATTTTAGTAACAAAAAGAGTATCATAAATATACTACGATGTTTTTATTATATTTATTTGATTTACACTTACACATAGCTTTGTATAATGGTTAAAGAACATACTGTTTCTATGGTTGGCAAATTTCTGCCTCATGAAATGATGATTGTTCAATCTTTTTTTAACACCTATCATGGTGGCCATTATGATGAAACAATTTTTATATATGATATATATTATGTTTTTTCCCTTATGATTCTGTATTTTTCATTTATTTCATACCTTTAAGATTTCCATTATAGGTAAAAGCGATACTTTCCTTTTAGGAAGTGCGGACTACTGCCCCTCAAAGTGATTTGAATCGTTAATGACATATGTGGGATATATAAAGGATGGAGTAAATGGTATTATACATTATATTATACTAGAATTGTATTATACCTTTATTTAATTATAATTTCATTCCATTAAATACGAAATAGAAATGAAAGTAGTGTTCATCCATACGTATGGCTTACCCTCTCCATGAACGGTGCATTTCATTTCATACCACTAAATGTTATGAAATATTATAAATGAATGTATATACTGGATATATATGATATATATGATACCTAAATCATGAATATAATTGTGGATATAATAGATATTTTACCACATGAACAACATGTAATTATAAGAAGTTTATTTTTGACTCAAGTGCTAAAGATTGACAAAACGACCGTTATTAACTTAAATAATTACATAATGTTCATAACATGGTAATAAGTGATATAAAAGGAATAATGAAATTGAAAAATTATTTTAAGCATGTGTAAATTAAACCTAGATTATTATTCAGGAGGTTAAAGAATGATCGAGTCAATTCAGACATGAGGTAAGGGAACTTCTGAACCCAATTTCTATTCTTTGGGTTAATCTCCTACTTTCAAAATATGTCATGATTTTTTTATTTCCTATCTTGTATTTGTATATTCATAATGTGTACTTATAGTGAGTACACATTATATATTTATGTTATTTTAAAAAAATTATCTTCATAAGGGACTTCGTCTCAATCTCCACTCATTGAGGCATATTTTGTTTTATACACAAATTTCTTCTATATGGGGTATAATCCCCTTTGAATTTTACGTATATTCAAAAGGAATATTTTTATATGATTCATTTTACTAAAAGAAAAAATCTAATGTTTTTCTTGTCATACATATGTGGCGACAACGACTTCTCCGCCGCCGTGACCATTATTTGAGTTTCAGCTTCCTCTAAATGCCATAACTTTTTTTAAATGAAAAATAAATACCCAGTTTTAATTTTCTTTTATTTTGGTCTTGAAAATGGTTTTGAAAATGTTTGTATTATATAAATGTGTTGTATTTATATCTTCTTATTGATATGTGGAAGTGTTATGTTTCTTTTATGCATGTTTTATGTGATACGATTATGTTATGGTTTATGATATCTTTAAACCTGTTCATATGAGAATGCATTGGACTTAATAAGTGAAGGGTGGAGCCCGGTATAACTCCTTGATGAATCGTTAGGTCTCATGAGACAAAATAGTGTCTTGGCATGAGGCCTTGACTAAATATTATTTGTAGTCTTGGCACGAGGCCTTGGCTACGTGGTTATGATAGTCTTGCATTATGCATTCCATCAATATTTAAGTGGTTATTGATATTGCATGTGATTATGCGACTAGTAGAATATCCATGTGAATAAGTAAATGGAATTATTTCATTTTATTTTGCCATATTATGCTGAATTTAAAGATTAAATGTCTCTTGTTTCAGTTATACAATGCCTTAAATGTTTATGTTTATTTATGAAAGCTTCCGCTATATTTTTATCCGTACTCAGCATCTGAGCTCACCCATTTAAATGTTTTAATTTTTCCAGGATGTGAAGAAGTATTTTATGAATGACCGGAAGGGATAATATGAGGAGATATGAAGACAAGATTTTGTTGTAGTTTTGTATTACTTTATGATTTAATGTAAATCTTATGAATGTATCTAGTGTTTCAATGCTACTAAACTAATCGGTCTTTCGAGACGTGATCTTTGTGATCATGACAATGTTACGCAATAATGCACCAAATCTAGGTAACTGCGGTCGGGGAGTTACATGTACATTAAGTAAAAAAAAAATAGAGATATAACATCCATAAACATCGCTTCAAGTTTGAATATCTCTGTGAAAATATATTAATTAAGCTATTGGGATCGGTAAACACTGTAAATTTTTCACTGAAGAGATAATAAAACCGCATATTTAAATCATCAACCACTACCGCCAACTTCAAACCATGTGTTGGGTATTTATTCTCATAAAACATCACCTTCCATGAGCCATATTAAACAACATGATATCCCTACAAGATAACAAACCCCAAGCCTAATCCAGATGTGTCACAATACACCATGCACCCTTTACATGGTTCTTGAAAACCATGATTGGTACTAATGTAAGGAAACCATTTAACTCTTCAAATCATTTAGGAAACTACTCATCCCATTGAAACAGAACATTATTCCTTTTCAAATCTATCATTGGAGAAGCCAGTTGTAAAATATCACGAACAAAACGTCTATATCACCCAACTAGATCAAGGAAGCTTATTCTACATAAAACATTCTTTGGTGGTTTCCATGAGATAATGACCTCTATATTTTCTAGATCAACTAAAACAACCTTATCATAAATAAAATGGAAAAGGAAACAAACCTCATTTATCCAAAAGTCAAACGTTGACAATTTTGTATACAATCGATTAACTGTTAAGATATCCAACACAATTGTCTAGTGCTGATCATGCTCTCTCGTAGTCCTCGAATACACCAGTATATCATCACAAAATACCACCACACAATATTCTTGTTATCTCTAAAATATCTAATTCTTTAATTCCATGAACTCTGCTGGTTTTTTAGTTATACCAAAGGGCATAACCACATACTCATAATGGCCATATCTACTTATGAAAGCTGTTTTTGGAATATCCGCCTTCTTCACTCGCAGCTGATGATAAACATATCGTAATTCAATCTTTGAGAACCACCGACCTCCCCTCAACTGGTCAAAAAAAATCATCAAGGTGTGGAAGTGGATATTGATTCTTCATCATAACATGACATAGTCTAATATAGTGGACGCATTACTGCAATTTTCCATCCACCATATTAACAAACAACACTGTTGCGGCCCATGGAGACGTACTAGGTCAGATGAAACCTTTGTTCTCTAACTATTCCTAATGCACTTTTAGATCCTTTATTTCTTCTAGTGACATCCAAAAAGACAGATGTAATATTGTACTGGTCCCCTGAAAGAGATCAATCGTAAACTCCACTTCTCTCACAGGTGGTAAGTGTGAAAAGTCTTCAGAAACAACATCCTTAAACTAACCCATGACTAATGGAATAATAATTTTCTCAATAACATCCAATAATAACAATTAAAATGCTTCTAATTGATACTAGATCATGACAATAGTTAGTGTCAACAAATCTGTTGCACCATGCTTTTCACTTTTCTCCCCTCTAAAGAGATGTCCAAATCCATCCTCCATCAAAAAACATATCGTTAGTGCATAGAAATTGAAGTGGGCCTTAAGAATTTCCATCCAATCCACTCCCATGATTATATTTTATACATCATTTTCAATCAATGAGAAGTTCCATTCCAACAAAACCACATCTAGCACTACATGACATGCTCTACACAGGAAATCTCAACACTCTTTTTTACCCAGAGGAGTTTCAAGTTTGAGAACCATAGGAATAATTTCTATCGTTAATCCCAACAAATAAATGATGTGAGATGGAATAAAAGAATAGGAATCACCCATATCAAAAAACACTTTCATAAACATAAAATTTAAATGAATCATACCTTGCACCATGGATGGTCCTGAATGATCATCCATCACATCCTGTTTAGAAAAAAACAATAGCTTTCATGGGACACTCTGTTCCTTACATCCCTGCGGAGACTTTTCTTGAGGATTCTGGATGTTCCCAGAACTACCATGAAAGACATGGCTCTACTGACGAGGAATATATGGTTGCCCTAATCCCGTCGAGGCATACGATCATTGAGACCATTGAGGGGTTTCACAGACAGAAGACCTCAGAGAATTTCAACAATACTACAAAAGGATCCCCATCTTCTTACAATTATGAAATGCTCGAGGTTGTTCCATATAATTGTGATTGATGTGGCTTGTAGAACCTCACTAAAAATATCTAGGTTTAATCTAAGGCTTCATAGGAAGATTCACTGATACTGTAGTTGGATTCTGATCCATACTCCCACACTAGAAGTAAGTGTCCCTCTTCCCCTTGAACCCATCATTCGAGTTCCCACAATTCCACATGGGTACTGATACACTTCCTCATCTTAAATCCCCTAAGATATCTCTTTCGGCCATTGGGGATCTATTCACCATCTCTGTATAATCATATATACACAACACTGCTATCTTGGACTAAATGTCCTGCCTCAAACCAGCTTCAAAGATATGAGCTTTCAACGATGTACTACATTCCACCTTAGGTGAAAAACTCAATAAGTTCCTAAACATAGTTTCATACTTCATTAATGAATGCTTTTTTATTTCAAGTGGAATAAATACATTGTGCTCTGAATTTTGAATGTATGAGGTTAGAATTGTTTGTTAAACAATTCCCAAAATCCATCCCACGTCATACCTTATCCCATTCCAACTTAGACTGACAACTCCAACCACTAAAGGGAAAGATCTTACAACATATACATGGGTAACGTCACTTTCCACACTAACAGTGTTCCCCAACATTCGGAGATATTGTTCATTCTATTCAACAATGATTCTTCCCTTTCTGGCTCCGAATGACCCCTAAAGATCAGTGGATTCTTCTTTTGAAACTGAACGGCATGATCCACTTGCCTTTGTTTATCTGCAGTATTTCCACTTCCCATAGCTTGGAAAGCTTTCACTATTATTTGCACTAGTTGATGGTTAACTTGAGGCTTAGGTGAAACCACATTTTCTGTAGCCTCCTCTGGTTGGTCTCTACGATGCTTACCCGATGCCATTTCTATTTATACAAAAAAAAACCACGATTCTTTCTATTTTAGAAACACATGATTCAAAATTTCTAGTTCTATTACACTACAACTATCACAACCATGAATTCCACAAGTTCACATTTCCCATATTTCACGATTTTGGAACAAGACACCCTTTTTTGAAAATCAACTCATTTCCAAAATACCATTTGTTTCCATGTTTCAAATCCTCCCATTTTGAAACCCAATACATATTTTCATAATAAAAAATATTCATATCACACCATAATTCAGTATACTACAATAAAATATGCCTTCTTGTGGGATGTAATTTCTACCATGCATGTCATGCTCATCTCATTGGCTACACCCATGACAATTAGATACCCATCGCCTATAAGTGTCTCCCATCACTTATGTACCCAAATCGATGGTAAAATGATGTTCAAAATAAATGCTTTAGCTACGTCCTTTTATGCTATACATTATAAGTACCAAAAATCCTACACCTTACTGACAACCCAATTTAAGGAATATACCAAAAACGAATGTCAACACCAAGACCAACGATTAACACCAAGGATCAAATGGTTGCTCTAAATTGAAAGCTAAGGATTGAACAAACTAATACCACATGTAACATCCTGCAACATTTTATTGGCTTGAGATGGAGGAGGAATACTACTTGACATTAAGAAATATTCCCAAGGCACCAAAGGATGGAAATAAATACTGTGGGATTTGAGAAAAAAATGGGGAACAATTTTCCATTAAGATAAAAAAAACAGACTATCCACTAACAACAAACAATATGATGCATGTCAATAAAACATTAAAGAATGTATTACAAAAAATAAAACCTCATTGTTCCACAATACAACCCAAAACCAATACAACAAAATACATTATCAGATTACTATGTGGAAGACTAATCCAGAGACCCCAAAATAACCAACACACACTCCACAACTCCACACCTAGCTCCATGCTTGAAGAACCAACACATCTCCCAAGAATCACCCCAAACCACTAGCAATTATATGATTTACTTTTACATGCATCTCAGAATATGAAATATACAAAAGCAACCATGTGCCAAAGCAGGGGGTGAGTACTAATACTCTGCAGTTTTTCCCCAAATGACATCCCCAACACGTCATTGGGATAAAACCATTAGAAAATTTATATAAAAAAGTTTATGAAAAATAATCGCAATTGAAACCATTACCATAATCCAAACATACCCTTACGAACCATACTAAACCAAACCATAAATGCCAATAGAAATACAAACAATAATTCCATAATACATCTCACCATTTAACATTAGCACAAAAATTTGGCTCTTTCAAAATAGTTCAAACCAAGACAACCAAAACAGTGGTTCTTCCACCAATCCCATTCACCTCATTCTCAACTAGAGGTACTTCTCAGCCACTACCCGTAATGTTGGTTCTTCCAACCACTCTCCATCACCTATTATAGTGATACTTCCCAACCACTTCCACACAACCAAGACAATCCATAAAACTCTATAAACCAATAAGAAAAAAAGCATCCTAAGCCTTATAATAATCACACAACCATTTCCAACACATGCCAATTCACTTCAATATATAACCATTTATTGACAACTACCTTTAATCATTTTCCATTTGCAATAAGATTTCAATAAACCAACATCTTTATTGAATACCATTTTTCATCAACCATTTTCAAAAATCAATCCTAGAAACCCTTTAAAAAATCTCTATTTTAAACTCCATAACAAGAGCATTTCACCACAACACCCCCTTTTCCAAAAAATATCCAAAAAATCACCAAATGGATTTCGAAACAATTTTTTCAAATAAAAAACAAAATTAATTTTATGATACACAAAATAATTGTAAAAAAGCTTCAATTTCAAGATAATTGGAGTCAAATGAGAATCCACCTACCATTAGGGTTCTGGAGAAATCGACCCACAATAAACTGCACCCTAATCAGGGAAAATGATAACTGAAAACCACTATAGATCCCCTTACCTAACATCCACAAGAAATAAATTTAACACCCATGCAAACCAAAAAACTATATCTACATGAAACAGATGTAGATTTAGAATATCACGAACCAGGGAAGAGTAAATCAAGTGGGAAATGAAAATCATCAAATAGGAGAGACTTACCTGAGGGAAATCAACATTAATCAATAGAGAAACTTCATCAAATCGCCTAAAAACATGTGGGGGAGCACCTAAAACCTCTGAGAACCCAAAATCCTGATTGAGTGTCAAGTGGGTGATGATTGGAAGTGAAATTTGTCAAGATCAAGGGAGACCAAATTTAAAAACCCTACTTTTATGTGGCCACACAGTTAGTCTGCACGGTTTGGAAAACTGGTCTCTAACAATACAAAAGCCACTTAATTGATAGAGGGGGTTCATATGGTTCCCTATCATAGTTAGGAAAACTATACGTAGGCCGTGTGAAGCCTACTATCACCCCATGAAAAATTTTCTAGAGCACCTGCATGGTTTCCCCTAACTATGCTAAAATCGTTCACCCTTAGAAAAGACTCCAAAATTATTCAAAACCATTCCTAACTCTCCCAACCTCTTCCCAACACATGAAATTAAATTTAATGACATAAAAACGAAAAAACAATGGCTACATACCTCAAACTAGGGGTGCTACAAAAAAACACCAGGGAACACTATGCGAAGAAATTAATATATACTAATGGTTTTATTAGAAAAATATGAATGATGTGGTTCAATTTTTGCTGTGTATTCGTGTATTCGGTATCATAGAAAAATATATCTCTTCTATAACTTGAGGATTGACGAATTTCTTCTATGAGCATGTGGATTAAAAAATATATTGGTTTTAGTATTAGTTTTTATGCCTTATAAAGGATAAACACATGGTTTTAACGATGGTAGTATCCTCCAAATGCAATGGCCAAACAGTGGTTGTATCATGAAATATCCACAGATAAAACAATGGATATAATGGAAATGCATCCATCATTTTAATAATGTTAATAGGTTCCAATTATCTATAGTTAAACAATGGTTATAGATTGAAATATCCAAGGTTTAAATCATGGATGTGGGTACCCTATATCCTCGGTTTAAACTATAGAAATATGATACAATTTTCAAGTCTAAACCATGGACATATGGGAAATATTTACTTTATTTAAAATAGAGATATAAGTGATATATTTATATAGTTTATACTATGGAAATAAATAATACATATTCGAATAGATCTAACTTGCATAATTTTGTAAAACGATCTAAATAAACTAGTGTCATGATTTTTTGGCATATGACCATAATTTCAAACCATATTCATAGGTGAATTTTTTATTTGTGTGAAGTTATTTTTTATTTATTGGTTATGTTATTAAAAATACTGATATATCCATTAAAAAATACTTAATTACCCCCCCCTCCCATGGAGACCCTTACGAACTCAACCCCCCTTGAGCCCCCTCCCATGTTGTCGGCCATGGTAATTCCCCAATGACGGATCATATCACTATAATGAAACACCTCTTACAGATTTACTGAAAAACACAACCCAAAATGGAGGTAGATCCTTCACCCCTTCTCCATGACCCTATCCTAGTTTCTGACTCCACAATTTCCCATACTTATGTATGTGAACAAGTCAGACATTGTAGAGCTCGTTTTCTCAATCTCAATAATGTATGTTGACCTCCCATAACATTGGAGACCATAATACATGAAATATGAACTTGTTTTTGTGATGATTAATTTTTATTCCATTATTTTTTTATGTTTTTTAGGTATTTTTGAATCATTTTCATTGTTAATTTTTTTTCTATCAAATCAAGTCCCAAACATGATCTATGGTGTTGTTTGGCAGTGTTATAAATTTATTATTGTTGTTTAAATAATGATTTATATATTTATATTTAAATGTATAGGGATACGAGTGACCATCCAATACATATAGATAGATTTTATATTAATTAACCTTATAAAACCCCTCGGTAGGCCATTAGTTTATAATAAATTTTAGATTATGCAATTAAAATCTGATCAGTGGATAAAAAAAATCATCGTGTCTTTATTGTAAATTCAAGTGATTTTTGAATATAAATGAATCATTTGATAACTTGATGTATAAAACATATACTAACTAATATGTTTGTTGGATTTGTCATTACAAAATATATGTTATGGAAATTCAAAATAATAGTTATCATATCAATGAAACAAAAAGTGAACCCCAGAGGAGAATATAGTTTGATACTTGATAGATGACATATTTATATTTATTGGATAAAATGAACATGATTTTAATAGATCAATATTACATTCATATGTTCTTAAGGAGGTAAATCTTTCTCATAATATGGTAAGAAAAAAATGAGTTTCATGAATTAGATTTAGATGAAAAACAAGAACAATATGAAGTGTGTGTAAAATATTTGAAGCATTATTTTCAATATAAGTTATATCATATCAATTTTCTTTATTGAATTACTAAAAATGGAGTTTCCAATATTTTTGAGTTACTTAATGATTTATTTAGTGAATATATTATCCAGATGGAATTCTATGAGATAAATAAGATCATCGAAAAAGTTGGACTTGATTATACAATGAGGAAAATATTCCCTAATGATTGAATCATTTATTGGGCAGATAAATCCTATAAAGAAAAATTATGAACATGTAATAATAGTAGATAGAATCCAATGAGATACAATAAGATTACACATCATTGTAATTCATTGAATATAGAATCCAATGTTTTTGGTCTGGATGAAATTCCCAAAAAATCCAAATTTTTTCATATAGTAGAAATTACGTTATTCAAGTTGAGTTTATGAATTTAAATATGTGTCATGGAATACTAAAATATATATTTTATTCTTTGTTAAATTATTGAGAGGCCTCCCAGGTATTCTATTGAGTTTCAAGAGTATGAGGCTTTGAAATATCAAAAATGTGAATTATGATAGGGGCTCAAAATTATTTGAAACCATGCAGCCCCGAGGACCACCCATGAGGCTGACTCCAGTAGACCTAGAGGACTCAAAAATTTTGGTCAAACCACAGGATGAGAGCTACATGTACATACAAAGTTAATTAGGTCTTGGATAGATGAGACACAGATATTTTGCACACGGTTTCCCAAAACACATGCCTAGATAGCGAAACATATCTCATAAGGCAGCTACAGAAGCACAGTTGGAACATAATTTGGACAACTGTGCACCTCATTGAAGGATGTAAAATTACCATTTTCCCCTATTTTATTTAAATATTGTTTACATATTTTCCTTCCATCCATGTTTGGCACCTCACCTCTGACGTGGAGATCCTCCCCTCTAATCTTAGGCATAGAGGGATATCCCACTTCCATTTTCAGAATTAGCTATTTTCGGTATCACTAGATTAATACAGTTAAGATATTCTTTCTTTGATATCCTTTCATAGTTTCTATTCTCTTAATTTGTGCTATCTTTGTGAGGGAGAATCTATACTATTTTTAAGGAGAATTTATACTTTTTTATTTCTCCCCAAATGTGTAGAATCAACCAAGAATTTGGATAAGTAACTCATCAATTGTTTATGGATGTTGATCTATAGCTTCTCCCCAATGTTTCATCATTTGTTAAGATATCATCATTGTACCACACATTTGGCATACCTGATGTCACTAATTAATTATCATTTCCCTTAAATTGAAATGCATATAACACATTGTTATATATTTTATACTATTATATGTTTGGAGGATATGAAGTCAACTTGAACCACCCCCTTTAGTGTGGGTCCATTTAGTTTCCCTATCAAAATGTTGTCTTCCATTTTTGGATCCACCCCTTTTGGAGTTATATATATATATATATATTTTATTTTTTTAGGCATGCCTCCATAAAAACCTACATTGAAGTTGGTATATTATTCCATGTGATGAAATTGAATTACTTTAAGTGAAATAATGGGGTTTTTTAAAAATTAAAATAAAATTTTCTAATAAAAACCCTTATGAGGTGCGTTGTTTTCAAATTGGGAGAAGGATATAGGTGATATGCCTTTTTTAGTTATATGGTATGAGTGTTTACATGGCCTTATTTTCTGTTCATTTTTTTGATGTGGATTTATTATGTATTCGGTCCTTTTATTTCTAAAATGATATAGAAAATGGTTGTGGCCCACTTAAGGTTTAGTGTTCATATTATAGCATGCTAAATAACATTTCCCTTTGTATTGTTTAATAAAATTGATTAAATGAATTATGAAAATCATGACCAATACTCTATGTTCATTCCACAAAATGCCAATCATGACTCATCATGATTGTGATATTATTTTTTTAGTTCTTTTTATATATTCTATGGGTGACACTAATATATCAGTATCGGTTCACCACACGATTTTCATACCTCAACATGAGTGATATAGGTTCCCTAGTATAGACACATTGGACATGCACAATTGATGGATGGTTAGATATGGACACATGTGAGACCCATTTCCATACTTCAGAAATTATGTATAAAAAACATCCATATCTCACATAATAAAAGGGATGATACTTATGATAAAATTTAAGGGTCGCATTGGAATGAATCTGACGGAAGTTTTCATTTATGGTGCTCTTGGTCCAACACATGGGTTCCTTAGTACAAATCTCTACATGAGGGCCCATATAATAATTATTTAATTTTTTAGTTACTTTTATAGTAAATGATGTTGATGCATATTTTTTGTCAAAGGGATACATCCCCCAATACAAATTTCATCCTTGGGATTGGTCTATCCCATGAAACATGTTTTATGATTTGTTATAATTTCCCCCCATATCTTATTTTTATTGGTTTCCTATGTTTAATACAATTCTTGACTAGGATAAATTAGGTATGGTTGGTTCATGTGTCATTAAGGTACCAGATCCCAACTTGGTTATTTATTTATTTCACATTGCCTCTTTATTTTTGATATACATGTAAACTATTAGTTTAATACACACAAAATGGATTAATATTTAAACATTGTTGGGGGGGATAATGTGTATATATCATATAGTATTCTATCCTCCATTACAGTAGAGTTCTCGAATAGACCTTAGGGTTATAGTACTAGGTTCTTGGAATTATGTGGTTATATATATAGCCTGGGAGCATAGGATCATAGGACTGAACTCATACACAGGATGCTCATGGATTGGGCCTTTGTGATTTTATTCATATAATTATATTTTACTGACAATTTTATATTTATTTATTATACATTGTATCATCATATCGACATTAATGAATAGTCATATTATTATCATTGGCCACTTTTGTTCTATTATAAATATTATTTTCTGTTTATCTGTCATGTTTCTCTATTATTCTATTTGTGTTTATTTATTACTTATGATATACTATTATGCCACTATGATCATGTGGTTGCGTTCTCCATTATTTACCATCATTATAACCACTCTACTAGTAGGTATCCTCTGGAATATGAGGAGGCGTGCTTGAGGACATGGGAAAACTGGACTTGCAACCAGTTTTGTGGTAAGTCAAGCTGGGGCATTATAAAGTGGCATCCGAGCTTTATATTCCTTTTTCATAATATCTTGGGTTGGTATAAAAGATTCCATGATTTTTTTGTCACATGTTAAATAGCTATTTCTAGCAAGTTCCCTCATATAATTTGGATCTTTCTAGTTACTTATGAGTAGTTCCATATGTGATATATCAATCAAGTGTCGTTTGTCCCTCGTAGGGATTATAGCTTTTAAAAATTAAACCCTTGTCTTAATCGGTGGTCCCTAGGTGTTTTGAAACACATTACGGTCATGATCATCATGTAATGATTAGTTTCAACAGGATAGATATGCCTAGGACATGGTGAATTTCGTAGTTATTTGTATGGACTTTCTTCTTCCTCATCAGTTTTGAATTACATGTGAGGTCATCAGCCTATTTTCCAGTAGTATGGAGTATTTTGACTATGATATTATTCTTTAAACATGATATAAGATACTAGAATTCATTGGGCTATCATATAATGATTGGTTTTCTTGAGAAACCCTTGGTTGTTTGAGTTGATACACGTGGTGCACTACAATTTTTATAATATAGAAAGGTGAATGATTTCGGTTTGGTGTTGATCACTAAAAACATGACCTTCTATGAGCCATTCATAGGTCATCTACAATTTAGAGTGACCAGGGAACTAAAGGAACATGTAGACATGGACATAACTTGGGAGGAGTTTCATGTTTATATATAGAGAATACCAGACCCTGTGCCTTGGTAAGAAGCTATTCTACATATCCTATTGGTGTTACTCTTTTTAAAAGAGTGTTGACCATGTCTAGGACCTACGGTTAGTGGTCAATAAAGTATGTGTTGTGGGATGGTATTCACTGTTTACGAAATCCAATGATAAGTAAACTTTTATTATGGTGAGAATCGTGTCAATATGAGTAAAGTGGTCCTACCCAAGTATAAAGAACATGACCTCTAGGGACCATTTGGAAATGGTCAGTACTACTTTTAAAATCCATAGGGGATGGTGGGTTAATTTTAATCTAGTAATTTAAGAAGATCATGATGATGTTATGGTTGGATGTATATGTAAATATTGAGGACACATTTGGTCAAGGTTGGGCCATGGTCATTTTACTCGAGTGATCACAAGATTCCATGGAAGGTGATGTGATCGTTAACAGTTAATGTTGAGGTTTTAGAAGGTGAAACTGAGTTTTCACTAAACAAAGTATCCCTATTATGGATCAACTTTTTTCCCTTCTTTTGCTTGGTCAACAATTAGTCTAAAACCATACTGAACTCGTTTCCTTGATGTAACATGAGTTCCTCAAATAATTTTTAGAGATTGGTTAAATCCTATTAGTGTACTATTTATTTAGAGAGGTTCATTCCCCCTATCTTATTTCCATACAGATACACTATGAGAGTGTCAGTTAAATTCTATGCAAAATTTATACATCGTTGGGATTTATGATTAAACTCCATAGGAGTTGTTCATTAGAATCATTGATGTTGTGGAGGAATAGTTGGTCATGAGTGTTACAATAGTTCTCGATTAGGAACACCTTGGATGAATTCCTGAACTCCATCTAAGGCATAAATATGAATTTCAAGTGGATTCCAAATTGGGTATATGTCAATATTATTGATATGTTGTTATCTATACTATTTACTGATGTTTGGATTGTAATATTTATAGTATAGTTTTCCATGGATGTGCTGTTTTTTTACTAGTTCGTGATTCTGAGGTAACCCTTTAATTATATTGAGCTAATATGGATATTTTTAAGGGTAAACAATATATATGTGTTTGAATTTTTATACAAACATGTTCATAATGTTGAATTATATCATAAATGGATTTTTCTCCTAGATACATCATTGGATGCCATTTATGGGAATCAGTGAGCATGAAATGAGAAATCCTCGAGGTTCCTTCATCTGAAAGAGATGGAACTATCATTTTCAAATATACTGGTCTTGTCATATGAGTGTTTCAAGGGTAGTCTCACAGAGATTTTATGACTTGTTAACATTATCTCTTATCGTATGCAGTTGGTGAGGAATTTCTTAAGGGAACTTACCCCTCTCTCTTGTGGAAAGTGAATTTGGTGGTGATCAAGGTTTTATATAAAAATCATTGGCTCTACAGGGATAAATGAGGTTTCTTAGGAGTTGGTAGTTCCTTTACACTAATGATCATGATATGGGCATCATCTAAATGCTATTAAAACACTCAAATAGTCAATTCCAATGACAGAGTACCATGATTGGAAAATTTATATTAAAATATAAAATTATGATGGAATCTACCATTGGATGGATAATGAAATAAACAATGATGCAATCATGACTCTAGTTGATAGGCTCTGGTAATTTCCATCTAGATTTCCAAGTATAGGAAATGATCATTGGATTAATTTTCTACAAATTATGTCTTCTATTATTACATTTATTTTTTGATTTGAATTGGGAATTTGGAAAATCAACATGATTATTTGAAGAAGGCTTCAAAACCCAAGTATATTTTTTTATGTTTTTTATTCCCTAATGTATTTTAAAAGATTATAATTTTGTAGGAGGGTGATTTTAGGGTCACATGTTTTTGGACCAGATGAGAATCGAAATGGATTTACATATATAATCTGGTGAATTGGTTGTTCATGAAACAGAGTTTCAGAATGTAAATCCTTATTTTGTAACAATTAACAGAAATGTCTCTCAACTTGGTCAAAATAGTAATAGTTCATACTATTGATTTCGGGAGTGTTGGGAATCAAAAACTAAAAAATGGAAAGTCTGAGAGAGGATCACAATTTTTCTGAAACTATATAGCCCCCAGGAAGAACAATGAGGATAACTACAGTGAAGGTAGAGGACTCATAAAGTTTTATATATTAGAATGAGAGGATATTCAAAACTATGTTCCATGATACATGTAATGGAAAATGGATATAACATATTTTATAAATGGTTTCCAAAACTGTACAACTACACTGTGTGACCTTGCTCCCAAAGCAGCATCACGGTCATAGATGATGCATGGTCTATCCAACTATGTAGCCAAACAATTTACCTCTTTATAGGGGGAGAAATTACCCTTTTCCATAGTTTTTTGATGATTATTACCCAATATTTTTTTCTATCCACATTTATAACCTTCCCTCTCCCTTGGAGCTCCACATTTCCCCTCTTAGGAAAGATTAAGTCTCCCCCTTCCTTTGTTAGAATCTACCAACATCGGTCTCATTGGATTTATGTTGGTAAGATCCTTGATCCTCTGGCTCCATTAGTATTTTATATTATCTTAATATACACTGTCATTGTGTGAGATAATCCACCATATATTCTATTAGAATGTTAGTTTTTTCTATTTACCTCAAACTAGTAGGACTCAAGGCTCAACTGTAGACATGTAAATCAACCTTGGTTTATTGTAGGTGTTAAATAGATTTTTCATCAATTTTCATCATATTAAATGATATCCCCTTTATGTCGTGTGATGGACATAACCCTTTGTCACTTCTAAATTATTATTTACTCTAAATTAAAATGTATAAACTTCCTTGTTATATATTTTGGACTCCACTTTATATGGTTGGGTGTTATGACCACATCCCGAACCACCCCCTTTCTGTTGGGTATATTTATTTTCCATTTCTGAAATTTATATTCACATATTAGTGACACCCCTTTGGGTGTGCTTTATATATATATATATTATTTATTGATGATCTCCTTATTAAAAACAACATTTTAGCTTGGTTGTTTATGCCTTGTGATGAAATAGAATTGGTTAAAGTTAAATAAAAGGTTTTTATGAATAAAAACTTTAGTTTTTATAATATAAACATTCAAAGGGGTGTAATGTATTCAAATTAGGATAATGATATATGTGATCTTCCTTAGTTTACATTACAGTTTGAGAGTTTCCATGTCCATCTTTTGCATTATTTCTTTTTTGATGTTGCATCCTTATGTACATGGGCATTTTATTTATAAAATGAGATATAAAATGGGAATACACCACTGAAGGAATACTTATTCATAGTATGGTAATAAAAAAATCATGACCGTTATATTTTTTAATTTAATGAATTAAATGAATTATGAATGTCATGAGTGATAATCATGTTTCCTTCCATGGAAGACATTGGATGAGTTCACTATTCTTGCGATCAACTATGTCAGTTTTTTTCATGTACGTATAGGGAGGTACTACTCTGCCAAGATTGTATCACCATGAATTTTCTTTCCTCAACATGATTGATATCAGTTTCCAATAGAAGATACCTTGGATAGGTTCTTTTTCTAGATGATTACTCAAGGACACAAGTGAGACTCAGTTCCCTATGTAAGGTACCTCGTATTGGCTCAGAGGACATTGTCTCACATTAGAATAGGTGTGATACTTATGAGTCAATTCATTGGTCTCATTTGATAGAAACCAACGATAATGATAATTTATGTCACACCTGGTGAGATACATTTATTCCATATTAAGGTTCACCATAGATGGTCTCAGAATAATACTTATTTAAATGTGGTAGTTACTTTTATAGTAAAGTCTATTGATGCGTATTTGTTATCAATGGAAATCCAAAACATTTCCAAATAACATGATGTGGTTTAGTCTATCTTAGTATACTTATTTTATGATGATTTAATCATTTTCTCAATATATTATTTTTACAGGTTTCCTATGGTTCATCAATTTTCAACTCAGACTGAAGTTGTTATGGTCAGGACAGGTGTCCTTGACAGACCTAAGCTCGACATAGTTATTTATTTATTTCACATTTCTACTTAACTTTTGATATAAATACACACTGATTATTTTTCATGTATGAACTATATTATTATTTATAAATAGTTTGTGCTGGGTAATTGAGTATATCATAGTCAATTTTCATGTTGTTATTTCACTAGGGTACCTAAAAAGACCGCATGGTTGAAGGACAAGGTTCCTTGAATTTTTTTATTACATTTATAGCATGGGACCATAGGGTCATAGAAATGATCTAGTACTCATGATGCTCAAGGATTTATCCTTTAGTATTTTAATCATTTGTAAACGATGTTCTTGGGGGATTGGATCAGTTGCCCTAGAGCCAGGTATGATTTGTTTTCAATAATGGTACTTTAGCTTCAATCATTTCTCAGTAAAAAATTCTAGGGCTCAAGTTTGTATTAAATTTTTTTGTCTTAATTGGATTTTGTGGCTTCCTATGAATCTTTTTGACGTTGCCTCTGTTGTGGGAATTCCAATCAAAATGGATAAAACCACTGAAGATGCGAAGTTTTTTCATTATGCTAGGGTCCTCTTTGAAGTTGATCTATGTTCTTCTCTGATTCATAATGTTGTTTTGTCTGCATTGGATGACGACATCTCATAAAAATTGATTATGAGAGATTACCAAATTTATTCTTAGAATGTAAATTTATTGTTCATGTCAAAGATAAGTGCTGTAGAAACATTATATGCTCTCTTTGTTCACAGAAAGGGAACCATGAGACCTCATGTAAGAAGAAGTTGAAGAATCATACATGGCAGAATAGTGGTGCTGGAAACGACAAATGCTTTACTGATGTTGGTGTTCCACAAGTGGTGGAAGATATTCCTTGTGAATTGGCATAAGGGTCTAAGGTGGTTCAGAAGGCTGAATCAAGCACGCCTATGCATGCAGAGGAAGGGAGGAATGACTTGACTAGATCTGAGCCAGGTTTGGGCCTAGTGTTGGTTCCTGCATAGGGGGTTGAGGTCGGCATGGTCTTAGGAATAGAGCAGCATGACTTTTTTCTGACACACGAGGGGAAACAAAATATAAGTGACATTTCAAAGATTCAGGAGGAAATTACCAAATTAAGGGAGACACATGGCATCCATGGGAAGTGGGATGATGTTGAGGATGATTCCACAAAAAATTTAACTAATAGACAGACATTATCCAATGGAAAAGCGGTTGTGACTGACGAAGTGTTCCGACCTATTCCTCCTAAGAAAGCATTACTGAGGAAAGAATACTCACATCTGAAGCCAACTATGGTTACCCGGTCCCGTGGTCCTTTTTACAATGAGTATGATTGGGATGGTGATTATGATGCTGCCTACTGTGTCTATGATTTTGGATGATTTTTATTTTGTTTAGTATGAGGACATGTTGCTAGTATGACCCCGTTCACCCTCTCTTTGTTTTCTTTTCTTCTTAATAAAAAGGGCTCTACCCTAACTTTTCACATATTTTATTCATTTGTTTTTATTTTACTACCTACTATATTTTTCTTTCTTATACCTTGTATCATCATCTATACATGCTTTCATAGTGTAAATATTGTTGTTGGACACTTTTTATTTATTATACAGTTTATTTTCTACAGCTCTTTCATGTTTGTCTATTATGTCTTCTACTATTATAAGTTGATTCCTTATGATATACCACTATTACACTATGATATTAAGTGAATATTCTCCCCACTATACTATCTTTAGTACATTAATATTATTTTGAAGCCTCTATCGTACTAGGAGGCATGCGTGAGGCCATGTAACTAATGGTATATCCACATATTTAGTTGTTAGTATGGAAATGATGTTATAAGGATAAATTGGAGAAGAAAACAGCCACAAATTCATTATTTTTCATTCCTCTAAAACTAAACATCCAAGGATTATTCATGTGGTCTAATAATAAATTGTACATTATGTGTTATCCATAGGATAATAAAACTATTTTTTGATAATAAATCCCTAATATTAAACATCATTGAATTTTATTTATTGATTATATCCTTATTTTTATTCATATCCAAGGAATGTATGTTTGGGATTTATTCTAATGAGTTTTCTCGATAGGAAAATTATATACTAATTATATCGTCTAGCCAGTCGATTTGATCCCTAATAATCTACCACCATGGGTAGGTATAAACAAAAACTTTTTCTTTATTTTTCTATTTATTCCTGGACACAAAATGTGTGGAAATAAAATTTAACATATAACGTCAATGTATAATCAATAAACTGATAAAATTATGGAATGATGGTGTAGAAAAATTTGATGATTCATATAGATAATTATTTAAAATACATCAATATTTAATGTGGATAATAAGCGACTTTCAATAAATATGAAACTTAATTGGTTAGAACAATCATTCTAGTTTGGATTGTCAAGTTAAAAAATTTTATTTTTATCCTCAATTATTAACTAATAGTATAAAATTTTTTATTATGTTTCATCAACAATTTCTTGATGATATTAAAAAATTTGGGTTTAAAATGACACAATTCAATGGAGATTTTATATTGAGAAATTCAATGAAGGTAATTTATGGTTTAGAAATATTGGGAAATTTAATGAATGTCACTATATAATTCGGAGAATTATATTGGTTTAAATAATATTTGAAAAGGGTACGAGTTAATAATTCTAAAGCATTTGTAACACAATAGTGGAAGAAAATGAGTACATTAATAAAACTTTCTTATTCATAGTTTAATTTGATACATCATAATCTTGACATAGTATATATTGATAAAAATGTTTGTGATTATGCAATTTTTACATTGCTTATTGAGAATGGTAAATAAAATGATCACCTTAATGAAAATAAGGATTTAGTAGCAATGAATATATTGTTTTTTAGGGAAAATAATAATGGAAAGTATATTTTAGAAAATTTACAGTGAAAAATCAAGAGAAAGATGTATTCCCTTGAACATTAAAGAATATAAAAGTTTCTAATGGATATCTGGGTAACATTTCATTGTATGTTGACATAAATCATCAAATGTTACATGGATTCAAATGATGTGAATTTAATATAATAATGTAGATGTGGTCATTATTGGCATTGTGTAATACATTTCTTGAAAAGGTAACTAATGTTGTAGTTGAGTTGCATACCTTCTTCAGATTGATTTCTGAAAAAATTATAAATCCATATAAGCATGATAAACATAAAGAAATAATTGTTTTGGCACTCATTTGAATATGTTTCCTCCCACTATTTTCGATATTTATAATTCATTTGGCTCTACATTTATTGAATAATATAAACCTGGTACATCAGTACACAATCAAAGGATGTATCAAATTGAGAGGTACATTAATATTATTTCAATATTTATTGATAAATTATTTTTCATGAAATCAATATTTAAAAAAAATATGTTTATATTTTATTCCATAAGATACTTAAGTCATTTGATATCACATATAAGGAATAAAGATAAAATAAAAGGATATATTATTGAAAGTTACATTGTGGAAGTGTGCTAGAACTTATATTCTAGATATTTGTATAGGATTGATGGTAATTTAAATCATATTGAATGTGTCGACAACATCTCCAATAATTCTCATGCTGAAGTCTATCCGTCAGTATTTATTACTATTGGATGACCTATTGGAAAGGGTTGAAATTACAGAATCACAGAATTTTAGTTACTATAAGAACACGTATATGTGATACCAAATAGTATTATTTTATATTTTTTTTTTCATGAATTAAGATTTAAAAAAATAGAGAAATATATATGGTTGATCTCAAAATGTCTTGAATTAATTTTTTTTAATAAAGAGGTAGTCAAATAGTTCTCCCATTGGTTAAGTATATACCCAAATTCAAATTTTTATTATTTATTTAATTTTTCTATATGAAAATTAACATCTTATATATTATTATCTAGATAATTAATATTGATAATTGTGCTTCAATATCAAATTAATTGATATTTTATCTCAATTTACTCCATAGTAGGATAACCTATTCGATGCCTACAATATTCACGACATCATTTTTTAGACAATTTATCATAAAAAAATCTTGAATATAGAAATTAGTTTTGTATATTCACAGTATATGGTGGAATACATGAAAAGTTATTTGATATAATTCAATAAATCTATAATGGTCAATTATCAGTTTCCTTAAGAAATTATTTCAACAAAGAGAGTGGTATAATGAAATATTTATTACATTTTACTTCTATCAAATTCTCTTTCAGGATTTGTGTCACTGATCTTACATATCATCATCCATTTATCATGGATTCACAATTTAATTTGGTTTATTATGTAGATTATGAAATACAAGAAGGTTGGATTGTTTTTGTACTCTTAAAATTGATATAATTATATGGTATGAGTGAAGAAGGCCATTAGGTACTTTGTGACATCAAACCTCATCATCAAAAAAACATCCCAAAATATTTTTCCAGTTAACATTAAAACAATAGTAATTATATTAGAAGGTGAAAATGAAGTAATCCTCGCAATAGATGTCGATAACAACAAATACAATATAAATAAATATAATTTAGTGTATAAATTTTTAATTAAAATATGTTAAAATATATCATTTATATGTGTTAATTGCATATATATATATATATATATTTATTTTATGTAAAAATAATTTAAATTTAATTTTTTATATGTATTTTGAATATAGTATATAATGTTCTAATTATAGGAATAACACAAAAAATAAAAATTCATGTTCCTAGATGATCAACATTTTAAATCACCCCACCACTACCACGAGCTTTAGTGGATTTGAGTGATTCTATTGCTTCAAATAATTCTAGTGAGCCAAAAGTATCCCTAGATTTTGTTGGTAGTCTACAGTCTAATGTACATCTAATGATGGAGCAATTCATCACCCCTTTATATAGAGGATATTGGTGAGTTACAATTATTGGTATGTATATAACTATATAAAAAAATATATATTTTATTAATATATTTATTGAATCATAAAAAGAAAGATAAAAATAAAAGAGATACAAATACGAACACAGTAAATTTATTGTACCTGAATGAAATAAAAAATTCTCCTTCCATCTGATGAGTTTGGGGTGTGTATTGGTTATGTTTTCCGAATCTATGGATAGATTCTTAGGAATCTTTCTTGCAAAATGCTGATCATTCTTATTAATTATATATATCGGTGGAATATTCTAATATATTTTATAAATTATATGTTTTATAACCATTTAAAGGTACTAATAATATAATATTTATTATATCTAATTTAAAAGGAGTGAGTAAAATTATTAATATTATTATAAAGTGGTATATTTTTTATTTCGAGATGTTTTTTCCTTTTCATTTTCCAAACTCCATTTCAATCCCACTGACAGTAAAAATTTTGGGAAGGAAATTAGGTGACATTAAATAGAGATTATGGAATGAATTTAATGACAAATATTTGAGCACTTAAAAAATGTATAAGAATGTTCTTAAAGGCGTGTCTCATGAGAAGTGAAATATTTTTGTATATATTAATAGAGATTCATCTCAGGAGGAAATTTCATATTTTATAGCATCTCAAAAACATAAAAACAAATAAATTATATTTTTTTTTCATGTTGCTGATTTTTATAGGAATTATCTAAAAATATATATTAAATCCTAAAAAAAATTCATTCCTAATATCACTCGGTCTCATTGTTTTTATAGGAAAAAACAATATTGATTATATTTTATCCATTATAATTAATATTAGTTTAATATAAACTAATTTTTTTTCTACTTTCATTTTTTTATGAAGGATCATTAAATAGGACACTTTATGGGTTGAATAAAATGTATCTTAAATATTATAGGAAACATGATACCAATTTTTTAATAAAACTACTAAAGATGCTGGTGTAATTACATTTCATTACTATTTATTATTATTTCATTTCTATAAAAACATAACAATGAAAAATAAATTACACCAATGAAAAATATTTAAACCCTATTAAATAGGGTCTTCTATGTTGATAAAATGGTGGAAATTAGCTATATTGGTTTCATTTGATCCATGTACTCAACTCCAATTAATTAGGGTTATGGATTATTTGTTTTCAAAATTTGTTTCTCATTATTATTATTTTTATATTAATGATATAGAACTACGTAGAGTTTTTCATTTTATAATTTATATAATATTATGAATTTTGAATAATTTTAAAACTACTTTTAGTATTTTCTATTAATAGATTAAAATTCAAGAATCATTTTATGTGAACCCTTCACAATCATCATTGATTTCCTATAACTATACTGTTACAATAATATTAGGGAAGAAGAATCCTTGGTGCATGTGGGGGATGAGTCCTAGGCCTATCCCATCAACAATCATAGGTAGGGAGTACTAATTATTTATTAATACACCTAGTGCGGTTAGAGTAGTAACATTGATTAGGAAACAAAGAGATAAATTTGACAAATTAACGAAAAAAGTGAAAGAACATGAATATTATAGGAAACCATGGGATAATTGAAATTCAACAATGGAAAATGACTTAGATATTTTTAGAGTATGAAGGGAATGATCCTCATGTAAATGTACTGTCTTATAAAACTTTATAATGAGGTAAATTTAAATCTCAATCCAGGACTCAATAAGAAGATTTAAAAGATATCAATGTTTAAAAAAATGATTTAGGGTAAAAATAGTAAATGATATCAGAGTCAAATTAATAAGAGTGCAATGACATTAGATTTATATTAAAAATATAGGAACTAAAACCACAGAAATCCAAGTTATGGTTTGTTTTGGATGACCATAAACATCTTTTTAGTGATTTAAATCAATAAAACAAGGGTGTAATTTTTATAAAAATGAGAAAAATCCTCATATTATTTTGAAGCCATTAGAAAACCACCACTAGATTTTTTGTGTGTATGAGTAGATAACACATCCATCTGATGCGTGGTGTTCATGGAATGACTAAATAAGATGTTTTAAAAGATATCAATGACTTTATAAACACTTATTAGGTGATCAAAACCATGAATTCCATGTAGGATAGAATTGAAACCATAGAAAACAAAAAATATTTATATTTTTATAATTTTGGAACCATCCCTATATCAATTCATGTTATTGATTTCTTTGGATTCCCATAAATGAGTTTTTAGTGTTTTAAAATACTGAAATGTGTGTGTAACAATATAAATCAGAGGAAAAAGCCTCTTATTGACATGAAATCCTGAGAAAACGATAGTTTAATTATTTTTGATGTGTATTATTAGACATAACATCCACCCAATGTGTGGTGTACTCAGGATGATTCGACCAAAAGTTTTAAATGAAAGAAAACTATTGAAAAATGTGCATCAAGAGTCAAAACCATGAAAATGGAATCAAATGTATATGAAGTAATATAAAAATTACAATAGATAGTTTTATAAATGAATAAACTTGTTCCATTTATATCTGATTATAATTTTGTTCGAGATTCCCATAATCATGTTTCTAGTGTCTTAAAATGGTAAAACGTGCATGTATTAGTCAAACCTTAATGAAATTATCTCATATTTTTATGATATAATTTAACACCAACCATTGAATGGTTTTTTTATGTCTATAAGTATAAAAAACATCCATATAATGTGTGTTGTTCTTGGAATGGACCAATAAGATACAACTCATCAACCAAAGAAGCCCAAAGTCGTTGCATTATTTTTTTAAATTAGAATGAGTATAAGGAATCAAATCATGAAGGGATAATCCACTTAGTAGTTTTTTAAATCCAAATTAGATAATTGATACACATAATACATTGTAAAATGAATAAATCATAACACAAGAAAAATATCGGCATCCTGAAAACTCATTCAAATGATTATTCTTCATAACATTAAGAAATGAAACATATTAAGGGTTTTCCTAAATTCTCATTAAGGATAAGTAATGCAGAATCAATAATGAATAAATGAGAATAAATAAACCCGGAAAGGTAAATAAATAATAAAACATGCCTTTAAAATAACCAGATAATGAATAATAGATATGGAAATATAAGAAACTAAAAACACATTCCATTTAATTAATGAACTAATATTAAAATGAATTCGTAGATTTTGTCATATGAAAATATCATGGATAATAACAATAATAAAATAAATATCTATGAATGAAACTCTTAACTATTGGATGGCATGTCTAAGGCACATGAGAACCTATACTATCTATATCCATCATCTAGATTGTTTAGAAATACTTGTAAAACCTATTTAATATGGCCTACTTAATTGTCTCTTGAGGACCTATCAATGAATCAAGGAGATATATAATGTTCGAGACCCACCCGTCATTATATGTCCAAATAATTCCTTATAACAAGTAATCAATCAATAAAAAATACTAATTTTCATAAAATATTATTATTGAATAAATAATATGTATTTATCAATAATTCCATAGTTGAGGCTATGTAATAACAGTTTTCGATGATGTTTATTAATGGAAATACCCTTCAATGATCATTAAAATATTTGTGGGAAAAATAATCATTGAACAATGCAATGTTTCCCATACCACATTGAAACATTTGAAATCATAAGCTATATGTTTTAATATCTTAAAATGAAACATAAAATATGATAAGAATTATAAGAATCGTTATATAACATGTCAAATGGGAGTATATTAACTACACAAAAGTTAATTGGTGCATTTTAAAAAAATGCTCAATGGAATGTAAATTGAGTTAAATTCCCTGACCTTGCACTTATTTTTTGGTGACAAAAAGGTAAACACCAGTATAATTATTTTAATAGTTTTAATAACTTATTATAGATCCATGTTATTATTTAAACTATCATATATGATCATATTTTAGTGTCTTATTTAACATTTTTAATATTCTTTCACTATTTTTACTATTTCTATTGTTAATTGCCTAGTTTTAGGAGTATGGTTTGAATTGATATTTTTTATTACTATGTATTAGATCATGATTTATTCATCTTTAGAATTTATGTTTTTTTAATTATCATATACAGTAAGTAAATATATATTTATAATAATCTATAATATATTGAAATAATAAATAGAATGCAGTGTTCATTGAGATGGTACGCTGTACGTACGCATGAATTCTACTTTGATATCTTGTCATATTAAAAGAGTGATAAGTAAATGATAAATATGTATTTTATAAATATATAATAATATTAATTTCCAATTTTTAACATAGGTTTATTAGAATCATCCTTAATATGTTACATGTATATCGTAAACAAATCACATCACTTTGGTGAGGTGATAGTCAACACTTCCACAAACAAGGTCATCGTATATACACAAAAATGAAAGTATAAAAGTAGGAGTTATGAAATAATTACACAAGAAGAAGAAAAAATAAATAATATAATATATATAATTTATAAATAGAGTTATAATAAAATATCCACCATGTAGGGAAGTAAAGGATAAATGATCAAGTTCACTTTGTGAGGCACAATTTTGTCACACAAAAGAATAGTATGTTTGTTACCCCTTATATGGATGTGTGAATTAGTGTAGGTGAAACCATTATAAAAAACATCTTAGTGTATTGAGGATAATTGTTTTATTTTATAGGCATGGAAAAAGGATATTTTATGGGGTGGATAATGGAAATAAATCTAAGGATCTTGAGGATGAATTTTACCTCTTATGTGGGTTTCTCCTTTTATTTTTAATCAAAGTGATTCTTGGGATTGATTTCATTATAATATGAGGATTATATGATTATGGGATGTATGCTTAGTATTTTTCCAGTATATATTGGTCTATAAAATGTGACTTTTTAGGTGTGAGGATGTGGGATGGTTGGGTGCCTTTTTATAGTAGATGAGGAGTGATAATCATGTATATTTTGGAAAAAGGAATTAAATCCACGTTTTTACTGATGAAAGATTCTCCAATAATGGTAAAGTTTTCATAAAATTTATTATAGAGTCTAAATACGTTCCTAAAATATATTTTTTACATGTTTTTACGTCATTGTCACTAATATTTTTGGTAAAAATCTAATTTGACCTTATCAAAAAATATATACCATTATTATTATAAATAGGTAACTAATTTCTAAAAATTTCAATTACACATGTGGCTGAAATTTATTTAAAATTAATCCTACAGATGGCATGACAATGTGATTTTTTAAAGTGAAATCATTCAATTGATTTATAAGTGTTTATATCAAATTTTAAAGTAAAATAGATTCCAATAACATAATTAGATTAATTTATTATAAATAATATAAATAAAATTTAAAACTAAATAAGATATAATTTAACCTTAAAAATAAAATAGAAAAAATATTAATTATGAATTAAAATTTATTATTTTCATTATTCATTAAAAAATAAAAATTCACAGAAAAATACAAAAACTCTCTATACGATAATTTTTATATTAATATTTCAATGATGATGTTTATTTTTAAACATAAACTATAAAATTGTTCCAAAAATATGATTTCAAATAGGTTCTCCAATAAAAGGCGATAAAAGTTCCTTAACACAAATTTAGGTTTTTATGTATAATATAGGGTTTATTCTTATCTTATATCTATAAAATGTATTTGAAAATTATGAAAAATATTACATTGAATATAACACATAAAAGTTACATTAATAAAACTCACAAATGGCAATTAATATAATTTATTAGGATAAACAAATTTCTGAGTATAAGAATATTTTTTTATAAAAATATTCCCTTTATATTAAATTTGTTCTTATATTCCTTTATAATTAATTTATGTCGGATTAATTTGTTTTAAATTTATCTAAACCATATATTTTAACATGTTAGTTAATATTATTCATAACTAAAAATTTAACAGGTAGGCTGTGTCTTATTATGTTAATTAATAATATTTTTATAATATACTGTTTTTAGGTAAAACTTGGTCTTGCGTGTAATGAAAACTACTGAAGAAAGTCACTCTTTCATGTAAGCCAAGATAACTAAATGTTACAGGAATTGAAATATATATCATATATTGAATTTATTGTAAATTTCAATTATATTGTAATGGTCTAGGATATTAAATTCTTTAATGCTCTTGGTGTTGCATGTCACACACACAATCAAACACAATATACATACCTTTGATTTTCATAGTGTCAAATTCTAACCACATTAATTATATTAAGTCCTCACAATTTTAACTCGATATTGGTGATATGTTTTTTTTATATTTTATGTGTTTGAAATCCCATTTCATGAGAATGGTTCGTAATAACTACTCTATAAAAGAGATAATGATAAGTATAAGGGTAAATGGAATAACATATAACTATGTATCTAAGTAAGATAAAATTAGTGGAAGTTAGAGATACATACATGGAGGAAATGTGTAAATATTTTTAGATATTTATTGAGGTAATTAGTCACAAAATAAGTGAATGACTGAGCGAACGTTGAGGAACTCAAAGCCATAAATATTTGGTGATTTATAATAACATAAATTCAAAAAAATGTATTATGTATAAAATGATACTTTTTTCTTAATGTTGAAGAATTATTTTATTAAAAACAATATAAATAAATAAATTACCTAACTATTTTTATATAAAAAAAATTTCATCATTTGTTATGCTTCAATATATTTTCCAATTTATTCATTACTTCATGAAATGGATATTCAAAAATTAACTTGTATCCCTGAAGCACGAAAATATGATTTTAACATATCATAAGGCACATAAAAGAGTGACAAGTCAAACTATTTTCTCTAACTATTCTTAAAAGACCACATGGTTTAAATATTAACATCTAAACCTAAAAGTAACAATACTAGATCATCATTAACATTTATTTTTCAAATTTTATAACCAAAAATAACGAAATATTAACTAGAACATTTCGTAGTTCAGTGATTGTTTTGAATCCTTTATCGTACATTGATATTTGGTTCAGGTCTTACACCCTTTCCATAATTGATTGGTTTTCACACGATATATAGGTTTTCATTTTCTAAAACCATGTTAATATAATATTAAAAAACAAAATAATAGAAATCATTGAAATTTAATCATTAAATAGAATATAGTTTTCCATACAACCCTGATACACAAATACATCAACCATTTTTTTCATCATTGGTCATTCCTTGGTCTAGGCTTTATCCACAATATCATTTAAAGGATTTCTAAATCATGAAATTTTTTCATCAATATAAATCACCTTAAGATTAACCTAGGTCATTCGTTTTCAAAATCATTCATAATGGTTTGTAAATAAAATCTGAATTATTCTATGAAAATACCATGGGAGTGTCAAAATAGATGTGTAGTAAGACCTATTTTCATGTACCACGTTACGTCGAGTTAGATCGGACACACCGTTCCAGATTTGTTACTTTTGGGTACATCAATGTCAGAACCACATCCACATGTAGTACCCAAACATGGATATCTTGATTAGAAGACCCATATAATCTCCATATTTCAAAAAATATATATTTTTATTATATAATTTTTCTAAAATTATACATTAGGTTTATGTTATCTGATCTATGATTTCCTAAATATAGTTCCATGGTTACTACTAAACTTCCTATCATACTAAATATAGTGCCCAGCCTTAGAGTCCCATAGATGGTGAATTATTTTATTACATTATAATGATTATAGTGAATAAAATCTGGAAGTACAATCCAATTTAAAAGGGATGGAAGGAAATATTACTTAAATGATACCCAAAATATATCAAAAAATAAAACAAATCCTAACATATGTAAAAAATATTCATCCTTGAAACTCATTAAAAGGACCCTTCTTTATAACCTGGGGAAAGGAAACATAATATGGGTGAGAACAAATGATCAGTATGGGTTTTTAAAGCTAAATAAATAATGAATCAAAGAGAATTAAACAACATGGAAAGGTAAATAAATGATAACACATTCCATTTAGATAAATATATATGGAATAATAAATATATAATGGTAATAAACTGAAAAAAAAATTCTATTTAATTAATAAAATGACATTGGAATGGATCCATAGATTTTATCATATGATAACCTCATAGATAATAACAATGATAACAGAAATATATGCGAAAGAAATGTTTAGTTATTGGACATAATGTCCAATGAAAATGTGTTCATATACATTCAAGATCCATCCTCTAGATATTTTAAAACATTAGGTAGAAATCTATTTAATTTTTCTATTTTAATTATATCATGAGAACCTGTCAATGCATCGAGGGGCTATATTAATTCTGGGACCCACCCATCATTACATTTCCACATCATTTCTAATAACAAGTAATAATTATTTAAACAATACGAATTATTATAAAATAACAATATTGAATAAATAATATGGAATTATCAATAATTTATATGTGGTGGATAAGTAATTAGAAGTGTTTTTGATGTCTATTAATTTAAATACCCTATCAAATATCTTTAAAATAATGTTGAGAAAAATAATTTTAAAACATTCCAAATTATCCCATACAAGTTTTAAAAATTTCAAATAATTACCTCCCTGAAAGAATAAAATTTAATTAAACATACAATATCATTATAATAATTATATTCATGATATAACATGTAAAATTGTTATATAAACAACATAAAAAGTGAATTGGTGCCTAATAACAAATAAGTCTCAAAGGAATTTATATAGAGAAAAAATATCTTACCATGCATTTACTTTTGGGTTATCTCACTTTAACCTCATAAATAATGCTATTAATAAAGTTATTAACTTATTATAGAACACAATTAACTTTTAATTTATCATATATGATCATCTTATAATATCTTATTAACTATTTTTTATCATTATTTTATAATTTTTACTATTTTCGGTGTCAATTTCACAGTTTCTTGAGTAAGTTTGACCTTGTAATTTTATGTTCCAATTAATTAAATAATGATTTAATAATATATAGAAATTAAAACAAGATTTAATTCTCATATATATTCATTAAATATGAATTTATATTAATCTGTAATATTTTGGAGATATGAAAAGAAATGCATCCTTTATGGAGACGGTAGGTCGTACGTAAGCATGAGTGTTACATTCATTTTTATCATATTTAACGTGTGATTAGTAGATGATAAATATATATGTTATGAATCCAATATAATATTAATGTCATATATACCCCATATTTTTAATAAAATCATCCTTAATGCATTCTATGTATAGTGTGAATGAATCTAATCACTTTGAGTAGGCGGTAGTCCACACATCCAAAAATGATGTTATCGTATTAAAACAAAATGAATTGTATAAAGAGATGTGTTATGAGATAAATTTATAATATTAATATATAAATTAAATTTCTATCACAATTTTCTCAATGAGAGGTGTTAAAGGCAAAACAAACATATTCTATTCGTGAGGTGGCAGTTCGCCATAAAAAAGAACAATAAGTTCGTTACCAATTTTATGGATGTGTGTGTATGTATAGATACAACACCTAGATTGATTTTATTTTATTTTATTTTGGATTCTAGTGTTTTTATATTATCATGGAAATATGATATTTTAGGAGGTGGAGAATGGATGTAAAAAAAAGGGGCGTAAAGAAAAATTTTACCTTTTATGCGGGTAAAACCTTTTGGTTGGCACATAAAGGGTACTTTGGATTGATTTATTCCCAGGATCATGATTATAAAAGTAGGCTATGTTTTTTGAGGATATATTTGGTCAGATATTGGTTTAGAAAAACTGGTATTATATGTTTGATGATGTGGGAGGGGTGAGAGCGATTTTATAGAGGAAGAAGAGTGGCACTCCTGTAAATTTTGGAAAAAGGGAATTCCACCAATGATTTTTACATTGAATGTGGATCCCATAATAAAAAAATTAAGATAAACGGTTTTATAAGATTAATATATGTACATAAAATGGATTTTGACAAGTTTCTAGGTCATTTTGGCCATTTAGATTAAGGTTCAGTCTAGTGTGAAGCTTAATTTCACCAAAATCATTATAATTAATTTAATAACATTAACTAATATTTTTTTGTCAAAAAATAACTTCAAAATATTAGATATTATAAATTATTATTAATCAAAAAATTTGATCCATTTTTTCAAATTCTAATCATCGATGTGGCGGAAATTAATTTAAATTTTATTTCATATATAGGATGACAGTGCAGGTTTTTAAATTAGAAACATTAAATTGTGTGATATGTTTTTTTATCCAACTTAAAAGTGAAGTTGATTATAATGACATTAATATTCTTAATTGATAAATTTTATTTTAATTTAAATTTAAAATCAACTGAGAAAATAATTTATCTTTATAAATAAATTAGGTGAAACGGATGTTTTGAATTAAAATTTATTGTTGTCACTCTTCATTAAAAAATGAAACTTCATAGAAAATATCAAAAATTCACTCATTCTAATTTTTATGTTCCACTATAAAAGATGAAGTTTATTTTTATATAAAAATATATAATGTTTCCAAAACCTGGAATCTATCTAGGTTATACATTAAAAGACGGTTGAAGTGTCTTAATAAAATTATAGGGTATTATGTGTAATAATGGGTTTCTTCTAATCTTATGTAAATTAAATATATTGGATGAATAAATAACATATTTTATTAATTATATAACATATATATTAAATTATTATCATTCACTAAATTTTATTAATTTAATTAATTATGATAAAATAGTTTTTTGATCATAACAATAGTTTTCAATAAAAATATTCCCTTTATAATGAATAGGTTATTATATTCATTTATAATTATCTTGTAACCAATGAATTTATTTTACATTTTTTTAAAAATATCTATATTTTTAATTAAGTTAATAATATTATAAATTAATAATTTAATTCCTCTATTATATATTTTTATATTAAATAATAATATTTTAATAATATATTGTTACTCCGTAAAACTCGGTCTTGCATGCAATGCAAACTGCTGAAGAAATTCGCTCTTATATGTAATAAAACATAACTTGATGTTTCATGCATTTCATTATATATCATATATTATATTTATTTAAAATGTTAATTATATTTTATTGTCTTTGGATATTATATTCCCTTACACTCTTGGTGTTCTGTTTCATAGATTATATAGAATACAATGTCCTTATTTAGATTTTGGGGGTGTTACATAAGCATTTTAATAATATATCAATGTATTTAAAAACAGGTTCCATTGGGAGAAAACTAAGAAAATAGACTCATATGGATGTTAAATCATAGAACAGACACCTTATTTTTTTTAAAAAATTTAGGAACTGACACCATATCAATTTATGTTATATTTTCGTGAGATGCCACCAAAAATATTTTTAATGTTTTAAAACAATAAAATGGGAATTTAATGGTCTATCAAATAGGAAAATAACTCAAAATTACATGAAATCCTGGGGAAAATATTTTTCAAATATTTATTATGTTTACGGGTTGACAAAATGTCCATTTTATATGTGGTGTTCTTGGAATGACCCAATTTGCGGTTTTAAAAAGACATCATAGTCATAAAAAACACTATCATGGAGTTGAAACTAAGAAAACATTATCATATAGCTATGAAATAATAGTAAAATTACAATACATTTAATTATTAAATGTAGTAATAGACACCGCAACAATCAGAGTTATGGTATTACTATAATGATGGTACTCATTTTATTATTATTTTAAAACACTAAAACATCAGTGTAGAGGTCAAGAATATATGAACCAAAATAATATTTATGTGAAATCCTGAAAAAACTACATTTTGATTAATTTTAACATGTATGAGTATAAAAACATCCATCCAACACACTGTGGTCTTGGAATGACTCATTAGATAGTTTTAAAATATATCAAAGTATATTAAAAAAGCAGAAGTGGGTTAAAACCACGAAAACATAATCAGATGGATATAGAATATTATAGAAATGATCGTAGATTTATTTTTGAAATATAGAAACTAATTCTATGGAAATTCATGTTATCTTTTTTCTTAGACAACCATAAACAAGTTTTTAGTGCTTTATAAAACTGAAACGTGTGTGTAATGGTCAAAACCATAGAAAAAACATCATATTGATACGAAATAATGGGGAAAACACTATTGAATTATTTTAAACATGTAAAATAAAATAGAACATCTATATGATGTGTACTGTTCTCGAAATGAGTCAATAAATAATTATAAAAGATATCAATATTGTTTTAAACGCATGTTAAAGGGTCAAAATTTAAAAAACCAATAGAGGATGGTCATGAAATTATAGGAAAATGACCATAGTTATTTTTTGGAAATATGGGAACTTACTACACATATATCTAATTTATGGTTTTCTCAAGATTCCCCTAATTGTGATTTTAGTGTTTTAAAACACTAAAACGTTTATATAAGGGTCAAAACCATAGAAAATGTAATAAAATTTACATGAAATAATGCGAAAAGAAAAATAATATTATTTTTTATGTCTATTAGTAGAAAAAAATTCCATAAAACATGTTTTATGATTTGAATTAATCAATAAGTAGTTTCAAAAGATATAAATATATTTAAAAACTTTCTATAAGGTGTCAATACCAAGAAAATGGAATTTAATGGATGTGAAATCATATGGAAATGACCTGATATTTAAACATGAATTTAATGAAATTATTCTACATCAATATGATTTATAGTTTTATAAGGGTTCCATCAAACATTTCTTTAGTTTTCTGAAACACTAAAATGTGTGTGTAAGAGTCAAAACCATAGGAAATGACCTTTGAATAAATTGAAATCATTGGAAACAATTTTTATTTATTTTAGATGTCTATGATTTGAAAACACATCTATCTGAAAGGTTTTGTGCTATGAATGACTCAATAAGAAGTATTAAAAGATATAAAAGTATTTAAAAACATGAATCAAGTGATCAAAACCTACAAAACATCTTCATATATCAATTAAATTATATTAAATTACCATATATTTATTTTTGAAATGTAGAAATTAAGCCTCATAAATAGGAGTTAAAGGTTACCGAGGATTCCTCTAAAATATTTTTAGTGTCTTGAAACGCTAAAATGTTTTAGTAATGGTCAAAACCATATAAAACAACCTCATATTGATATAAAATTCTGGAAAAACTACAATTTATTTTTTTTAAATAATGGAAATGATTCCATATCAAATTCATTAAAAACATTTGTTGAGTAATTTGAAACACACCACACATATTTTAAAAAATTGATTAGATTTTATATACCTATCCATATGGATTTCCAATTGTTGAAACATATATTAAATAGATTTGTTTACATTTTAAAAATTTTCACTCATGATATATTATTTGTTTCTGGTTAAAATATCATTTATTTTATTAAAAAATAACAAATTTAATGTGAAAAATTATGAATTTATTTTGTGTAGATTATGTTTCACATTTCTTTTATTAAATGTTCTTGTTTTCATTTTAGGTGACAGATCCTGATAGTAGCTAGGACACTAACTATAATAATCTATTAAACTCAATAGATGATAGTTGTGATGTCTTTTAGTTTATGTGGTATAGTTAAATATTTTCAATGATTCTTATATAATAATTATTTATTATGTTTAGTTTTTCTTTCATTTTTTTGTTCCAGTTGAAGACAGGATGTGGTTTGTTTCTTGTTTGATTAATCTAGCTATGGATGTTGTCAAATGCAGTTGAGGTGGTGGGATAGTTGTATAGGTCAATAGTTTGTTGTGAATTTTGGACATAATTTAACTGTATACATATGATTATTGAGCTTTTTGTTGACCAATTATTTTGTATTTAGGTCTGTAAACCTATGAGTGGGGATATTTGATGAGTTTATTTTGTATTTATATTGTAGATTATTATATAACTATGTTTTTTGTAAGAATATAATTGTTTATCAAATTGTTTTAGAAAGGTGTATTTAATAGGTTTAGATTGGGTTTCTAATAACAACCCTCTAAAAATAAAAACAAATTTTTTTAATAGGTGGTTTAGGTGTTTTAGGTTATATTTTACATATAAGAAAGTAAATCACCAATAAATATTTTATATTTAGTTGTGTTAATTTCTACCATTTTTTAAAAACAATACCAACACTAATTGAATAAAAAGTACCAATAAGTAAATAAAAATACACATTTAAAAACTTCAAGTAAACAATAAAAAATGTTACTAAATATATTCTAAATACGAAATACATAGTGATTTAAATCACTTCCTGTAGTAAAAAAACTACCTATAAGAACACATTTTGTTAGTGCCTTGATTTCCCCTTGATTTGAGGGTGTAATGTCAATGAGGAATTTATTATATTCCATTTCCATTATTATGATGATATAATTTTGGATTAAGGATCATTTATTCTAAATATTTATGATCATACATTGTATCCGTTGTTTTCTTGTTTAACTCAATAACAGTGCAATGTAGACATTCATATATGTTTATTTCTTCTTGAAATAGTATGTTTTCATGTGTCTGAGTTCATTAATTGAAATTAAATTATTTATTTATTTTAATATATATTTAACATTATTTGAATATAATGTTCAAAATATAATAGTGAAAAATTCATATTACATTATATAATAGTGTTTCTTATGCGTTAATATTTGATTTAGACTGATAAAAACTAATCATGGAAGATTGTTGGGTGTAATATAATTAACACTAACTTGTGAAATTTTTTAATTGGATCAGTATAAAAACATGATAAAGATATGTGTTTGACTAAATTAATTGTTTTGGGATTGGAAGACTAGTATAGTGTTCCACATATATTAGTTATAGCACCATTTATAATAAAATTGGAAGTGTTTTGTTTCATTCTAATGTATCATGTATATATATAAAACATTTCATTTTTGTCTTCTTATACATTTTATTTAATTTTCTTCATGAAATTATAGAAAATTTATTGCAATCATGGGATCCTAAATAGAATATGAAAGGGATGTTTATGTGTATTCATATATTTTATGGCTGTTGTTAGACTATGTATAGAATGAAAAGACTATTATATTTAAAAATTTCAATATTTATTTGTGAAAACTAATATATTCCTAGTGTATAATATTTGGAGATACCGATTAATATATATTTTTTACTTGAAATAACATATATTATAGTGAGTAGGAATTGATATCAATAGTTACTAAATAATGTTGTAGGTATTTATCTTTTACAATAAATTCGACTAGAAGTGAATTTAAATGATAATAAGGATACACAAATAAATTATTAAAAGAACCATAATAACATTTTAAAAATAATAATTCATATCTAGTAAAATTTAAATTAATTTAGTGGATAATCAATAATGATGATGATAATATTGGTCCATCATTAGGTTCTATTAGTTGTCCCTGAAATAGATGTATTCAAGAAATGTTGTTTCATTGAAGAAACTATTTAGTAGATATTGTTCAACTAAGGATACACAACATGATATATATTTTACTACATGAAGCATATTTTAATTCATATCCTACATATACCCATTTTTTCAACAATAAAATAATATTTTTTCAAAGTAAAAACAGAAAACTAATGTTCAAAGAACCTATAATATAGGGACTCTTTTATCAGTGCTACAAAAATAACTGATAAGGTACACTTATATTATCACTGAATGGCACTAATAAAAGGTCCCTTTTGTTAGTGAGATTTTTTCAATGATAAAAGGGGCCTTTATCAGTTTTGAAAAAAGAAATGAAAAGGTTAAAAAATCCTCCTAATTTGTGGGATATTTATAGGTGATTTATAAGGAGGTAACCCCATTTTTTAGTGTTCATCCTCTAACTATTTTACTAGTGCTTGTTTTTCCCCATTCCATTTATCAGCACTAGCCAACTGCTTCATCCAACACCCACCTGCACATTCACTTGGATCCAAACCTAGGACCTCCACCCCCACTCACATGTACCTTTACCATTTCTCTCAGTTGTTTTATTGTTTATATTATAATATATCCATTAATTTATATATATTTAGTAACATTCTTTATCCATTTATTTATTCATATATGTATATATATTTATATAATTATTTTTAAATACATAATGAAAATACATTTTATGTGAGTGTGTGTTTGTAAATAAATACATACATATATACATACATTCACAATTATATATATTGGTGTGTCTATAAATATAATTATAGATATTCATATTTATTTTTATTTATTATATGTTAATATAAGTACGCATATATTAAAATATACATATAAATATATTTTTTTAAATTCCAACTCAGTCATAAATACTTATATATATATATATATACATTATATATACAATATATTAGTATATAATTATTGATAAATATTAATATATAAAAACAGACAACTATATTTAGAATGATATTTTATATGTAAATTGTTTTAAAATTTATTTATAAAATTAAATTTTAATGAGTAAATATATACAAATATGTATATATGTGTATATATTTAATTATAAATAACACTATAATTTAAAAATTGTAAAATTGGAATGTTGTAATATTAATATGAGTATAATACCTAAGAATGAATTAACCCACCACTGATAAAATAAAATAAGACCCCCTTAAATGATTCAATAATTCCATTGAATTTTCAAACAATAAGGTACCCTCAAAAGAAACACAATTTTAGTGGCCTTCACAACCATTTTATAGTTAAAAAATGATAATTATGTAATGTTATGTCATCATGATGTAGATCATTTCACAATCATTGATTTGATATGTGGTGGAGCACAAACGAACACCCAGATCAATAGTTGTGGTTGTTTTGTGTTCAATTCATCTTTTTAAATTATTTGAGATTTTTTTGATTTATTTAATTTTTATATTATCAAACTGTTATTAATAGAGTATTGCTCAAGAATAAATTTAATATCTTTAATTAATAATATGTTTTAATTAATTTATAAATCACATTTCACTAAATACCATATATATTGAGTGTGATTACAAGTTTTTTATTATATAAATCACATTTTATAGAATATATTATATTTATATCAATGTAAATGAATTAATATATTAATATATGATTTTAAATGATATATAATTTTTTTTCAAAAATAATCCATTTTAAGCATTAAAAAAAGAATTTTGTTCCTGATAAATGACACATATATATTTTAACATAGAAAAGAATTCAAAAAATTACCTTTTATCAGCACTAGAAAAAGAACCAATAAATAGGTACTTTTATCAAAACTTTTTTAACACTATTAAAATTATCTTTTATTAGTTCATTTAATTATCATTGATAATGGTAACCCCTTTATGTGCATTTTTTTATCATTGATAAATGGTAGCAATGAATAAACCCAAATATGTAGTAGTTTACTTACTCGAGTTAATAAGGATGTGATAATTTTATCTATACTTATGATATTGAAAATTAACTATGAAACCTTTTGTAGTAGGTTTCCATGTATTAAGAGACATATTATAGGACTGAAGTGGGAATTAGCACAAGAATTATACTTTTTTTATAATTATTATACATTTCTATGGTTTATATATTATTTGGTTAAGAAGTTAGAGTGTTATGTTATTTATAAAAAATACCATCCTATAAAATGTATTTATATGAATAAGGTGTTTGATATCATTTATTGAAGTGTTTTTATGTTCACAATTAATATTACTGATTATGATTTAATTTATTTATACTGTTGATTCATTATTTATGACATAAATTTTTATTAGATGACCTATTTCTAAGATACTTAATTATTCATTATGAATAAAAAAGTTTTACACATGAAATAAAAATGATTATTAACTGTAGTTAATTATTATATTTTTTTAAAGGTGCTGATTAAATTTTAAATAAAAAAATACTTTGATAACAATATTGGGGTTGACTTAGTGTTGAGTATATATGTATACATTTCATGTTATAGTGTCTACTACATGGAATTCTATACAGGAAATTTTCATAGGAATACAAGAAAACTATTTAAGTGTAATATATATTGGTATGAATTGTATTAAAACATATAATAGAAATTTTATAAAAAATAACCTTGAAAATATTTTTGGGTCATGTTTGTTGACCATATACTTGAATGATCCGCCAATAAAGCTTATTAAGTAAAAAAGTATGTGAATCATGAAGGTTGTAGAATTTTTTGTGGTGTTTCATATGAATTATAAAAACATCATGGATGTTATGATTTTTTGAATTTGGATAATTCCATATATATATATATATAATATAATGGGAACTTATATATTTTTAAAATTAATAACGTGATTAGTGGTAGGTATGATATTATTCATACAATAGTTTTTTGAGAAGTTATAAGTACAAACTAGGTTTTGTAAAATACTTATATAAGTATCAATTATTACAATGATACAAAATATACTTGATCCCTTGTGTATGTTTTTACAGTTTCATAATATATTATGGGATGACGGTATAATGAAGAAAAATAATGTGTCTTGGAGTTCCCTCCATGATAAGTAATATTCTATAGTGTGTCAAAATGACACAATGATAGATGATTCCCTATATGGATAATATATGTCTTACTTATAATTATTATCAAAATATAAATGTAAGAAAACCCCATAGTTATGTGTAACATTTTTAATCTAACACATAGGTTTTTTTTGAGTAGTGTATAAAATTTTGAGGATATGTATAAAGTAGTAATGGGAAAATTTCATACATCACTTTATGGAATTCAAAATCACACATTTGGTTTCTTCTATGATGAATAATATTTTTCATAATTACATAATATTATATAATTGATATAGGTTTGGAGTAAATCTTAGTTTTATATTCATCATTTACAATAAAAGAAGGATATTCATTTTGATTGAAATTTTTAATTATTATTCAAGGAAAGCATCAATATATAAATAAATTCCATGATTAAAGGGAGGATTATGGAATCATATTTTAGAAATATAAATAAATTGTTTTTTGCTGATTTATATGATCATATATTTCACATAGTTTCACATAGAAGAAGAAAATTTCATGATGTGAAGATAGTAGCTACATAATAGTGTGTTTTTAAAATACATGTTTTGATAAAAGATAATAGAGGGAATACATTCTAAAAAATTTTGTAATTAATTTGGAGAAGTACATGATACTGAATTTTAAGATTCCATATTTTGATATAGAATTTATAACTCACATGGTTTTTTGGTCTATAAAATCTAAAATGTATAAATTAAATAAAATATGTAGCAATGAAATTATTAAGAGAAAATGAAATAAATTTTCATTTATAACAAAAAGAAGAAAAAAGTTTAGAGACTGATTATCCAATTTTGAGTAAAACAAAAAGATATTTGCAGAATCACACTGGAATGTTATAGAGGAGGAATAAGGTTTTTAATAAGGAATATCATTGGAAGTCCATGGAGGTAGTGATGATTATTTCACAATCCTTGTTATTATTTATCCTAGCTGTCCATAGAAGTCCCAGAAGGTTACATGGGGATTAGTGAGTTACATCTTGTAATGAGATTAACAAGTTCTTAAATTATTTGGTGATGTTTTTAATATTTTAGTGTTGGTGAAGCCGCTTTATAATATAATATAACAATTAATCATAGTGTTTTAGTTGTATAACATATCTTTGTTTCATTCTCCATGTATTATTATAGTTTTGGTGAATGATCTTAATTACTTGTATCTGACTTTTACAACATTAATTATTGATATCATTTTTGAGGGAGAGAAAGAATTATTTATTATCATCTAACAAGATCTTTGGTAAGGGTTGATTGAGAATGGATATACCCTGACTCACCCCCTTTTGGTATTCAACATTCATGGTATAAATAAGTGGTTTTATGTAAAAATAACTTGGTTAATATATTCTCTATTATGTTAAAGTAGTATTTTTTAAATAACTAAAAAATTGCAACATTTTATAGAAAATAATTATAGCAGTGGAAGAATAAAAAGAAACACTATTTTTTTCAATTGGAATGGAAGTATACACAACATTCATTCATGTGATTTTGGATAATTTGGTAAGTGGATATTTATAAAAAATGAAAAAAGTTATATGTATATCAATGAAATTGAATTTAATGTTTTGGTAGGATCATTATCCAATGCTATATATAGAAATGAAATAAATTTTAAGTTCTCAAGTATCACATGGGGAAAACATCCCATCTTTTATAAATGTGAAAGTAAGGTACATGAAGATTTATTTTAGGTTATATGGAAATGGGCTGAGGATGTAATAATAAAACAAAATGTGTGCATTGATGAATTCATTGATTTGCCGAATATCATTATAGATGACATAGATGAACTCAATGAGATCCTAAATGAAATGAAAATAATAAATAAAATCATGAGGTGATTTCTATTGAATTTCAATGAACAATTATTGGTACTTGATGAAAAATAACTAGTTAAAGTGAAATTAGATAATATTCATAGAACTATCATTTTATAAACGATGTGGAATGCCGGTAATGAATCTATTAAAAATTATAATTCTCAAGAATTATGATCCAATGCGATGAAAAATATCATAGTGGATTATTGTCATGGTTATAGTTTCGGTGATGTGGTGATTTTTTTTACTCATCATGTCTCAAAAGTGGAAAGGTAAAATTACAAGGCAAGGAACAACATTCATGATTTTCATGTTGAAAAGTATGAAATCTGACTAAAATAAATCCAAATAAATTGAAATATTATTATGAAGAGGAATACACCATTATGAAATAATTGAATGTTGAGTAAAAAAAGGGAATACCAAATTCTAAATTAATTACAAAGAATATAATTATTTTCAAATAAAATAACATCTTTGAATAATGGTAAGTGATAGAAGTAGAGGACCGCACAAACCTTTCTGTGAAAGATCAGTTGGTTTTCATTAATATATCACAGGTGCGGTATAATGAGGATGAATGTTTTTTTATTGTTTGAATAGTAAACCACAAGGTTGAACTCGAATCTACTCTTGAAAATGTGGATATTTTTAGTTTAAATTAAATGAAATCCAATGAAGGGATGGATGATTCCAAAATTTATATGTAGTAATAAGAAGAAGATAAGTCGGTGTTGAATGTAGATATTCAACAACTTAAATATACCTTTTTTTGTGATTTAATATAATGATGTATTTATTAAGATAAAAAACTATGAGTAGGTCCAAATTATAAATGATTCGACAAATTAAGTGAATGATCATGTCAAAATAATTAAAGAACTTGAAATAATAGTAATCTAGATGAGACATAAGCTTGATGATAAAAAAATTTCTAACTCTTGGTATGATATCATGATTTTATATTTTAAATCATAGAAATGAAATTAAAGAGGTGCACATTGAGTCAAACAAAACTTTATTTTCCTTCCAATAAGTGTAGTGTTATAAGGAAAATAGAAAATCCATTCAGGGGATTTAATATAAGATAAACTCAGTGGTGGTTAATGTGAAAATATATGAACCTTCTCCTTCAAATAAGTTTTAATTTAGTGACTCATAGTAGGCACAAAAATTAATAGTTGTAGTAGTGAAGTCACATAATAATGTACATCATATCTAGTGTTATTTTTTGTGGAAATATGGGGTATACACAATATATGAATTCCATATAAAAATGGAATTTTAAATCTCAATAGAAAAAAAACCTAATAGTATAAATTCATATAATATGAATGTTTTTAACCACTGTTTTTACTTGGGAATTTTATAGGCTCAATGTTATGGATTTTTCATCAATGGAGAAAAAATTCTAAAAGTGATTCTGAGAAGGAGACAATGGTAGTTAGAAGATCCCTCAAGTAAGATGAAAACATATAATTATTTCTCACAATTAAAATATTAACACGATTCAATGGATTTAGAAGTGAAATAATATTATTTATCCCTAAAGGGATGGATAAAGTGAACTTTGATTATGAAATTCAATACATAGAAGGAAAAAATGAAGAAATTTATTAAATAGATATGAACTAGGTCGGTGTGTGGATCTATGAAAGTGGATTTACCTCACACATGAATGAAAAGACATTATCTTGGGAATAAAATACAATAAATAAGGTGTATTCAACATTAGAAAAGTTGAATCCTTATAGACAATTGGTTCTATACAAGACAAAATTATGAGAAGATACTTTTGTAATATTGATGTATTGGTGGTTGAAGGAAATTTTCAAAACTCATTAAGTATAAATAAGTTTAGTGACTCAAGGATTGTAGTAATTTCAACAAAAATGTCTTTCAAAATAAAAGGATGTTATGGAGTAATTATAATGAAGGGTAATCATATAAGGGTGAATATTTAACTCATTTGGGGAGATGAAGATACGTGCTTCCTATAAAATGATAAGGAGAATGGTTTGAGTCATAACATTCATGGTCACATGATCTAAAAGTAATTTTATGATTTTTTGAATTAAGAAGGAGAACATTATATTTTTAATCATTCATGAGATCACAAACACATGTGAGAAACTTTCCAAAAAGTGGAAATCATTAGAATTTTCTTAAGAAATTCGAAAAAAGGGTAATGAGATTTCTTGAGTTGGTTAAAACATATGTGATTGGACACATATCACCCATATCTGTGAAATTAAAGAGGTATAATATTATATTTGTTGATAATTATAGATGGATGGAATGATTTATTGATATCTCTAATTATTCCAAATTGTGTTGGGGGGGTTCATATTATAAGACTCTCGTAGAGATATTTCTTGGAATAAAATATTTTATTTTATGGATTTATAATGTTGTATAAATCTCTAATAATTGGGTGGGTGAATATCAATAAAATCATGTGATATTACAATATTGTTTTATCAAAGGACTCCTAAAAATAGTCATTTCAAGGAGGAACAAGATTATCAATAATGTGGATCAAAAAATGCTCCATGATTTAGCTTTCTAGATATATATTTGAATGAAATAGTTTTTACATCATATTACATATAATTTTTTTTCAAATGAATATAAGTGACCCAATAAGAAGTGTTATGGGAAGAATACTAACTAAATTAATTTTTCATTTTCTGAAGTAAATACTTTATGTTAAAAAAGGGTAAGACATGAAATTTCATATCTCATGGGATTGAAGGAATTTTCCATGGATAATCAACAAATAATAATGTATAAAAATTCTAAAAAAAAGTATTATGAGATTTATTGAATGTCAAGATGTTACTATTGTTGAAAACATTGATCTTGCAAATGAGTGAGGATATTTTTCTATAAAATTATGATAAAATTTCAAAGAATATGATGTGGAATTGATAATTATAGTGGTAACATGGTGGTATATGATTATGATAATAATAATCCAATAATAAAGAAAATATATTTTGTTTAATAAAAATAAAGAGGAAAATAATTTAGGATAGTATCAATGAATGAATCATTACTGTTTGTTATAAATATCTGATACAGACAAAGAGAATGAATAATCTACATCAAACCAATATTATAACTCATGTAGTACCTGATATTTTTGTAAGAGGATAACAAAGATAAAAATTGGGTCAATGTGATGCATAAAGTGCCTGACAAAATTGAAAAAATCAAACATTGGATGTTCTTCCATGGAAAAAAGATAGAAACATCATCATAACTAATCATGTGTTATGAAAAAAAAATAATGAATATGGACAAGTGAATTAGAAAAACATTATTGGAGTTTAATTAATATTCCAAAATTGAAGTCATTTATATCTATATGACATATATCACCATATACTACTTGGAATCTATTCGACATTTAATGGGAATGTATGTTCATATTGTATTCAAGGTGTATAAAATGGATTTAAAATCATTATTTCATAATGTATTTAATTAATAAGAGGCCTACATTGAGAAAATAGATTTATTCCTTGAATATGTAGTAAGAAGAATGGTTTTTTGGTTCAAAAAGGCTTTGGATGACCAAAAGCATGAACTATGAACATAGTATTCATAGATTTATCAATAAATTAATAATAAAGGATTATAATGAGGAGGAGTTGATCACAACATATACATCAAAAATAAATAACATTAATGGATTTTTGTGCACATTTATGTGGATGAAATAATTGTTAATGGATCATATGACATGCAATGCATGTTTTTTTAAAATATATGATGTGTATGATCAAGATGTCTATAATTGGGGTGATAACATTTTTATTTTATTTATTGGAGAATCAGTGAGGTTTTGGGGAAATCATTTTCCAGCATAAATATACCGAATAAAAACTCAACTAGTTTTTAATGGATGATTGTAATCTAATGAAAAATATTATTGCTAGCCAGATAAAATTATAAAGTGGAAATAATGGAAAAGTGATCAATATCAGAGAATACAAGAAATTGTTGAAGGCCTCTTATATATATCAATCACATGACAGGAAAATGTGTTTATGAAATTTATCTCTTCACGGTACCAATGTTTTCCTATGGATAGACACATTCAATTCCTGAAATGATCTATTTTTTAAATCAATAAAACAATCAAATTTATGTTATTTTAACATAAAACATCATATAAGCTGTTATTTTGATACACTAATGTACATTATAAAGATTCAATAGATGATCCCAAGTTATCATTAGGAATTTCATTATCTTGTAAGTTTATTAAATTCATGTATAATTATGAATCATGAATGTAATTATTTTGCCACTGTGGAGGTTAAATAATTTACAAATACTCATAGAAATATTTAATTATAATAATTAAGAAACAATTTAAGATATTCTAGTAGTTGTGAAAACTTTTATTTAAATCATGTTTGTTAACTTGAGTATAATTAATATTAGAGAAAATTTCATTCACCATTTTTGAAAAAAGAACAGCTAGATGAAATATCATTTCATCTAGGAGAATAATCATAAATGGGTAATTTATTTGGAGTATACATCAATGGAAACTTAAGTGGGAGATATCATGATAATATCACCATCTAAGGATTATTTAGAAATACATCAGTTATATTATTGAATTCATCCATCTCTATATACCTATTTTGTTTGAAGAAGTATCCCCACCTCCCTCATGGGATTTGATATTAATCGTAAATTATAGTGACTCTAAAATAAAATTTTTGGAATCCAAATCCATTTTTAAAAAATTTCAAAGATGTTATATATTTATTTGTTGACAATGAGGGAGTAGTTTCCCATAAATTGAATGGGAATTATTTTTTAGATATTGACGACTAGGAGTGTTCTTTCAAGTGGTCAATGGTGGAGAATAATTGACTGTGTAATCAGGGGGAACATCAATTTAAAAGATTGTTTAAGAAAATCTATTCAATAAAGTGTTTTCATGGTAATATTTTTCATTTAAAACTTATTTCTAACAAATATAATAGATAATGTATACATAGAGTTGATGTATACTGAATCATTGATGGGATATTTGACAGAAATGGATTTGGATAGTTGTGCTAGTTAGTTATGATTAGTTCTAAATATTTCACATGATTATGCAATAAAAATAATTTTAATGATCCCAATAAACACAAAGGGGGAAATCGATACTTAAAATCTTATTTTAAGTGTTTTTAGGTTTTTTTATTGATATTGTTATTGATGTAACCTATAAGGATGTCATGTTAGGTATATGAATTCATGTTGCGTATTACTTTAACATGGCAGTCAAATATCAAGAAGATCCATGAGAAAAATAATGGACTATTATTAAGGCTATACTTAAGTATCTAAGTATAACTAAGGATATATTATTTGTATATGGAGGAGATAAGGAATTGGTCATATGGGGTAATACTGATGCAGGTTATTAGTCAAATCAAAATGATTTGATGTTGCATCAAGGATAGGTTTTATGTCTCACTTGAGGAGTTTTGTTCTAGATGAGTTCAAAGTATCATGTTTTTATTGATTCAATAGAGGATTCTAAATATATAGAGGCTTCAGATGACGCTAGGAAATCTTATAGGATTTGGATCCTTTTCAAGGATCTTGATGTGGTACCTAGATGTAAATAACCATAACATTATATTGTGATAATACTATAGTGGTGGCTCTTGAAAAATAACCAAGTTCCCACCAACAACAAAAACATACTCCAGATGTGTAACCTCTTGAGGTATTTTTAATAAAGGGGTGAGTTTGTAGTATGAAGAGTCCCCATGAAAGATGAAGTAGAAGACCCCTTGACTAAACCCCTATCTCTATAGAAGATTGAGTATCATGTGAGAGATATGAGAGTGAGGTTTGTCACCAGTTGGATCTAGTGAAAGAATGATTCTTTTGGAGTTAGTTTGATAGAATCAACTATTATGTACTTTATAATTACATTTATTAATCATTTTTAATATTAATAAAAAAATTATCACATCATGATTATTCATCTATCTAACATAGTATGTGATATTTTACCTAGAGTATTTTTGACACTAAAAAGTCATTGCAGTCACAAACAATGATGAGAAACCATAAGTTCTACAACACATTTCTAAAATATATGTTTATAGATGTATGATATAATTTATGGGACAAAAATGATACAAGATATCAGGGTTGGAGACTCATAGGAAATTTAGGAGAATTATCATGGTGTATGTCCTTGGTAATATTCAATAGTATATTATATGAACATGAACCACTAGTAAGAAATCCATATTTATACGTACCATTGGATGTTCCTATTTTATGATGTTTATATTGGTTTTTAGACTTTAAGATTTTTATTAATTAGTATTTTTAGCTGTGCACATGAATATATTGATGAAATCTATGATGACATATGTCCGCGATGAGGTAGGATACATTGGGTGTGTCACGAGTAATATTGTATTAATAAATAATGAAAAAATAATTTTCCCTTTTTTTATAGAATTTTTCATCTCAAGACCATTGATGGAAATGATATATCCTAAATAAATCTATATACGTGGTGTTCGATATACAATTTAATTTTATGTGAAATCAAAGAAAGCGACATCAAGAATTTTGGTTGATGGAACCAACATGTAACTTCTTGATTACAGATATCACTATAATGGAATTGTATTACATAGTAAGGATCTATAGGAGGTAACATGGTGTTGAAAGATTAACGTCTTTCTATTTGGGTTACACAATGTGTTGCTAGATGGTAACCTTATACATTAGGCTACAACACCTAATTCCACTATGAAAGATGCCTAGAGGGATACACATTATGTGTATCGAGAATCTCAATTAAATTATTTATTACTATTTATTATTTAACATGTTGAGTAAATATTATTCTAGAACTTGGGTTAATAAATGTTCATGTATTCTTGATCGCATATAAACAGTTATTTCTTATCTCTTATACATAATAATTATTTATTTATTAAGGGATAATGTAGTGATATTTATTTTATAAATAAATAGAAAATAGCGATGTTTTTATAACATTAATCAAGGAATAACGGACCGATATTTTTTTTTCATTGAGAAAATAATAAATATTGACTATTATTTGATTAAATAATTTTTAATATTATTTACCTAGATAACGGAATCTTAGGAAATAAGAAATTTATATTATTAATTGACATGGGGTTTTCACTAGGATTAAATAAATAATAAAAGGCACTTTTGAAAATATTTTATTATTACCCTCATGATATATAAACACAATAATGTTATTATCTCATTATAGAAATTCATTTAATTATATTTTTTACAGCTAAATTAGAGAACTCTCTCACACCCTTGAGATCTCCCATATCTATGACTACTCCCAAGAATGGAGAGAGATAGTATTCCTTTAGATGAAGGATAATACTTTAAAATAAATTCTCATATAAATCAAAGGAAGACGAATAAAGAACAATGATCCTTCTTGGGAGTACCTCATGATTCCATTTGAAATGACTGGAGAATCCTGAAACATGTGTGGATCACAACTAGAGGTAATCTACACTAGATTCTAACAACACAAAGATGGTGCATCACAGATCTATATCGACATCCATCAACAATGAAAGAACTCCATCAATGTAATTATTATTTAATTTAATTAATTATAAATAATCTGGGATGACACTATCTCTCTAGTTATAGTGTGATTCATGTCTTCAATCATCTTTCATTCAATTATGCTAAAAAATATTTTATTGTCTTATTGATATTGGATTCATAATTAGACATGGAAAAAAGAATATATGGAAATGACATTATCACACATTTGATACAACCAAAACCAACTAGGATATCATAATAACAAAGATGGATCACATTCCTCTTGTTTCACTCACCCATTCAGCTGAGGCATGACTTCTAGGGGGACAATCACTTCTTGTGGAATAAGCAAGGCCTCCCATGTAGCATGATGAATTCAATGTTTTTTTCAGGTCTCTTCAACATCAGCATCTACTTGAGGAGGAAGCTGAGTTAGAACCTCCAATCCTTGGGAATAAACCTTCACACCCTAGGGTGGATGATTGAAGATATTATCATGAACCACAAGATAATCTGTCATTATCCCATGTGCTGGAGCATGAATAACTGCATGTATAAAAACATAATACTCATATGGATCAGACATGTGGATAATCTTATGTACTCTAGTATGTGATTATGGGATTGGAAATGAATTAGAAAATAGTACAATAAAAATACTATTGGAAATTTATTGACATAACATATTATGAATCCCTCTGCATTTTCGAGTAAGATACAATATAGACTTCAGTGTATACCATTGATCATAGTCGTCCTTTTGTGATATATGGAATCAAATCATACATAAAAAATATATATAAATAGATGGTCATCTACCATAGAGGTCAATATACTAGGCATGATGTTGTCTCCAATGGACATCCTACATCCTTGTCGACTTTATGAAATGCAACTCTTGTAACTGACTCGGTGGAAATCGAATGCACTGAACATAGCCAAATTGGTGCATGAATCTATCAGGATGGTTCCAATATATAATATGAAAGTGAATGAGTGTTAATAAAACCAAAACATCAAGAAGTGCAATAGTTTTTTATATAGGAAACTTTTCTAACAAATCCCATTTTTGAATCCCTGAAATCTGAAATGACATGTGAGATTCGTTAAAAAGAAATCGTTACTAAAAAGCAAATATGAAGATATTATGATTTTTTATTCAATAAAATATTTTATATAAATAACTAATTGGGTAGTAGACTATATAACATTATATTGTATACACCCAAATGGTGTGTTAGAGCACTAATTATGTTGTGTTCCTAACTCCACATGAAAAATAAAACATGGAAAGTGATAAATATTACAAAATTTAAATCAATAACTACTACTAGCATTAGAAACCATTAGAGATGAGTGATTATACCAGGGTCCATATATAGAATCATGTAACACATCTATAGGTAACTATTTACCAATAATGTACAAACCCATGATTTCATAGTACGTTAGCTTTTTAAAATAATTAAATAACTTGTGCTACATACAACACAAAATTCGCGTGCACCACAACATACCAAATAACTGTTCAAAAATTAGTTATGAATAGTATTAACATAATTTTGATTTTTATATACTCCATATAATTTTATAATCCATATTATGTGTTTCATTGACGTAAGATAAGAACAAATTCATTTTTTTTCACACAAAAGATGTATTTTTCAAAAAATACAAATTGACCACCTTTTAATGGGGAACCTTTTTTAAAACCAATATTTTACACTTTTAAATATAAAATTTAATGAAAATTAATTCTTATTTAGATTCAGGGTATTAAATTTTAGTTTGGATAAATCTTTGGTACTTTCTGATAACTTTCATATCATAATGAATAGTGAAAAATACTAAGTTTTAATTAAAAATATCTATTTTAATCCAAATAATTTGTTCTATTAAATTATGCATTTGAATGGTTTAGAAGTATAATTAGATAATATTTTTATCATTTAATACAATTTAGGTTATTATAAGTAATTTCACATTTAAATATGTCATAAACACAAATCAATATTCTGATAGTTTTTAATTATAAAAAAACACCGCTTTTTGGTTTTTGACAATGAGAATTAATTTATAATTAATTAATGAAATGTATATTTTTTGAATTGTGTAAAATATAATTAATTTTGGACTTTGGAATATCAAAAATAGTATAGAGTGATTTTTTTTGTATTTTTTTGAAAACCATAATTTTTTCTTAATAGTGAAAAATACTACGTTATTATCTAAAACTAATATTTTTATTATTAATTATTTTATTTAAATTAATTTGTAGTCAAAGTAGATATATAATTCGTATATGAGTTCATTGTAATTAATTGGAGTCATTTTATAATTATATTAGATGTATAAAATTTTATTGAATGTTTTATCGTCTTTTACCCACCTTTAAGGAACATTTAAAAATTTGCATAAAATAGAATTCTAACACTTATGTGAATTGAATTTCAAAACTCCAAGATACATCATTGACATTAGTAATTAAAATTTGGTTCAATAAGATGAAAACAATTTTTTGGGAATAATAACTATTGACTTTTATTTAAAACGGTTAAAAGTAAATCAGGTAATTAAATGTAAAAATGATATTATAATTATTGTAACACATTTCATAATTATATTGGATAAGTTTATTTAGTCCAAAAAAACCATAGGAATAAAATATGATCCATTTTGTCCACTTTAATTACATTAGGAAATTTATAATTATTTGATTTAATGAAGTGTTTAAAGTGTTAAATTCAAAGTTTAATAACTAAACCATTTTTAATATAAATTAATAATTAAGATAAATTAGACTAAAATTATTAATTATAAAGATAAAAATATTTCCCAGATAATGGTAATTTATTTATAATATTTAGAAATTAAATAATTAAATTTATTTATGGAACAATGATGATGCAGTAATTACAATATCAACAAACGATTAAAATACTTGATTTTATAAATATTAAAAAATATAAAATGATGCTTTTTATTCCATACACGAATTTTCTTGTTTAATATGAACTTTTATTGTGGATAAAACAATTTTTTATTAATGTGATAAAGTTTTTATGACATAAAAAAACAAAATACCAAATAGTTTCCAAATTGATATAAATAGGTTTTTAAAACATATAATATTTTATTAATTGATATAATATCTATAAAAATATATTTATTAACCAAATTACTTATATAAGGTTATATATATCAATAATTAACCACATGGGGATCTCCTCACATTTTATTGTATGTTTACTAAGAATTTATTATAATAATACAAGAGGACATGGTAAAAGATAAACTTTTTAACTAAGATAAAAATCTAAAAGTCAGAATTAGTATGGTGGCCTAAAATTTTATAGTACCAATTGGTTGAGAGTATTTAGATTCATACCCACATTATCTTCTAAAAAAATCAATTTTGTGCCATTATAAACTGAAAATTATTTTATAAAAAAATAATATTTCAAACTTTTCCTAAAGTGACCCTCACCTGTCTTATAAAAAGGAACTTCCCCTTATCTAAAATTCACACCTACAAAGACATTGGGATCTTCCAAACCATACCCAAATCTCCTCCAAAAATACCTCACCTCAACCTAGAGGCCTTCTATTAAACATAAATCCTACTTAAGGAGCTCTTTTGTTCAAATCAAAATGAAACACCCAAATAAGAGGTAATTATTTTATCACCTCTTTAAATGATCTTTTCTTCTTTCACTTTCTTTTTCTTTTTTATTTCCATACCAAAATAATAACTCAAGTACCTTCTACATATTCTGCTGTTTTTATTAATATGGCACAACCACATTATTTATTTTCTCCTTTCTATGAATTAAAATGTCACCATGCGTGCATACGTACGGCTTACCGTCTCTACAACATGGTGTAATTTGTTATTCAACACTATGTTATTTAGATGTATATAATGATGAGTAATATGCACATAAATAATAAAAATAACATGATAAATTCTATAAATAATTAATATAAAATATAATTCCGCACCTTTTAATCATTAAGAAATTGATATCATCGCTCATGTGTATGTACGACTTACCGTCTCCAAGACATGATGAGATTCATTTCCATGTTCACTATTCAACAATGATTATAAATATACATATTAGTTATAAGTATCTAAAATATGACACAATAATAATACTATAGACATATATATTTATTTATTTCTGTATGTACTTACATATATTTTAATCACCTACTTCCGTGCAATACGATATGAAGACGGAAACAACGCTTATGCGTACGTATGACCTACCGTCACCATAAACATAGTTTTACATTTCAAATATCTATCTATTATACATATTTATATTCTTAATATATATTAAATATAAATCATGTTTTATATTATAGATATCACATCCCTCCTTTTTAACACATAAACTTTAATTACATTATACAAAACCGAGGATCATTAAAGTTTAGTGTCATGGAAACTAGGAACTTAATACATGACAACCTAAATAAATTTTCTTCTTAAACACTTGGATGGCTTCTTCATTTTTTCATCCTATGTTTATTACTGCACCTCATATCTTGGGAACATACATCAATGGATTGGGTGAGAAGAAGTCTAAGTAAGGGAAACAAATGAAACATTTTATATGTGAAATGGAGATACATCATTAAAGTCATGATAAATAACTTTAATGATTGAGAAAGTGATAATGATGCATTTCATAATGAAATGAACATGATTAATAACTTGAAGATGTGTCTTAAACATTTAACTTATATAATCATTTCCGTATCACCAAGGTCCATCCCCAAGGAGTCATTAAAAAACTACAATGTATATTCACCAAGGTATTGTTAAAATCGTCATCTCTAGAGATTAAATCTTTACTCAATGCATTGGAGCATTATTAGGGCACACCCTTAATTTGCCTTTATTATCATTTGAGACACATATATCATCATAATAAATTTCATATATAACCCATATAGCATAAATTAAATGGGTTTTATTTCATAATCATAACATTTTAAAAACATCTTTTAATACATGATCTTTATGTCATTTTAACCCCACGGAAAAGGAAAGCGAGTTACATGTACGTAAATCCCATAATTAAAATAGAAAATTTTGATATATTTGTTAATAAAAATGTAGGATAATTTTATTTGAGTATTCCAAAAATTAAATAAAACAATTTGATAAAAAGATAAAGACATTTGGGGACGAAAATTCTGCAACATAACAGCTATGTTACAAGGTTTTACAGAACATATAAAAGGGAGGATACAAGAGTAAACCACAAATAAATTATCCAAAAAACAGTAGAGAGAAATAATATAAATTATATAAGAACATGGTAATGAAATTTTTAAGACATAACATATGAAATGAAGAAACGTGAAAGGAAGACAATAATAAGATTTCTCTTATAAATATTCGGTAGCCTTACGACGTCACATAAAACATCTACAAAATGAAATTATTAGATTAAATAGGGTATATCATCATGTTAAAATAAAAGGAAAGTATGATAAATATATAAATAATACACCAAAATGGAAAAAAAATCTTTAAAGACTTTACATGAATGTAGAACTTTGAAAAAAGAAAGAGTGAAAGAATCCGTTACAAAATTTCGACAGCCTAATGACGCCACATAAACATTCATAAAACAAAATTATGATAATAAGAAGGGATCTCACATCATATTATAATGAAAAAGGATTTAATAAGAATATAAAAGAACATACCCCAACATAAGAACATGAGGCTTAAATGAAATGACATTCGAAAGAGTACTTGAAAAGAAAGAGAGTGGTAGGATACTTTACCTTAAAACGTAAGTCTAAAAATTTGATGGAGGGGAAAATGAGTGCTTGGGGAACCTAGGGAGGACTCATTTGGAGGAAATGATGCCAGATCTTTGTTGAGGTGGAGTTTGAAGTGAAATGAATGAGGGAAAGGCTGGGTATTTATTAGAGAAGTGAGGTGACAAAGCATTAATTTCCAAGGACACCTCATCGGTGTTATTGGAAAAACCATGGGCTTACCCTGGTATTTTCCCACGGAATTGGCCACATGGGACACCTAATACCTTATATTACTATTAATAAGTCTCAAAAAATTATTTTTATAATTATTACATCCTTACTGATGTCATTAAACACCCAAAACTCAAAAACTGTATTTTCACTATTCATTGAAAATTCAATATTCATTGAAAAATCCCAAAATATCACCTTAAAAAAATATCAATGCTTCGATTTCAAAAATGAAATCCATTTTATGAAAATAATTTTCTAAATAATTTTAATTTAATTTTTAAATAAAAACACTATTCACCTATAAAAACAAATATATATGCAATAATTTCTGAAATAATTATTTACCACTTTTATTGAATTATATTACTTAATCAAGGTGGCTAAATTATATTAATACTTTCTTAAGTGAAGTTACTTAATCTATTTTTTCACATTACTAATCATAAGAATAAAATCACTATTCATAATTTACTATTCATCAAAAATTATGTTGATCTTATTAGCCTCTAAATTTCATACTGAACATAACTGTAGAAGACCGTTTTTTTGAAAGTCATTACACATTATTAATTATTTAAGTTTTGCATAAATATTTTTGAAATGAATTTTTTCTAAAATTTATCAATAACATGCATACTCTATTTATCTAGACATTTGAAAATTCACAAACATCACCATAAGAAGAAATAACATTTTTTATTTAAATCAAAGGATAACACATGGCAGTTACAGTATCATTACATATCCCCTTATAACAACAGCATAGGACCTAAGAGTAATGTGTGATAGGGTGATTGAATCTTGGGGAGGCTCGACCAACATTGCCCAATTAGTGATTTATATTAGCTTGAACTTCTCACGAAGGTGATTCCATTCCAACATTACACGATGATGTTCGGCTTGTGTTTGGTCCAGAGCAATTCCCAAAGGTGCTACCTCCTTCCTGAGTTCTATCAGATGGGCTTAGATTGTCCCCAGACTACTGGAATGGGCCCTCAAATCATATTTCTATATTAATTAATCAAGATCACTTGTATTTATAGTAAAATATCGCAACATCTATTTTCCAACAGTCTAATTGATAGATGATCATATAATAGTCGAAACCCTATAGTCTTATTATAATTATACACATTTTATTAAATGATATAGTTTTGTTGAGTATAAAATAAAACAACACACAAATTTAGGAAACAAAAAAAATTATTCAAAATTTTGGGTCGTTAGAATATTCCCCACCCACCTTAAGAAATTACATCCTCTCAATTTTAAAATTGAGCATAGAAATTTCATTGCAAGTCCCAAATCAGAAAAGAGTTAGTAAAACAGTTACTTTAAAATAATTAAAGAGAAGTAAAAAGGTCACCTGATTTAACCCATACTAGGATTCCATGTAGAAAAAATGGATATGGAAGTGAAAAAAGAGGGTCATGTTCTGATGGAGAGTGATAGAAAAAATAATTAGAGGAAAATTAACCACAAGAAGATCTCAAACATAAGAAGTGTTAAACGGTCTTCGATTACGCAATAGGAAACATCAACCAACATCATTTTTGTTTTATGTTCCTTTCCATATTATTGGGGAATTCATTTACTACATTGAATAAAAACATAAGGAAATATATTTACCTTCAAGTATAGATTCATCCCTTAATAAGATACCACCAAGACTAATATTTTCTCCAAACAATGAGCTTTCAAAAAAACTTGGTCTCATTAAAAGCACAAGAATCATCTTCTAAAGAATCACATAATCCAAAAAATATTAACCATCTATTTCTTCTATCATTAAACATTATCCCAAAAATGGAAATGGTAAGATAAAACAAAACATCAAAAAAAAATAACCCCATAGGAAGGGAAACGACTTTTAATCTTAAAAATTCCACAGTACTACCCAAAGTTCATCATATACCATTCCATAAATAACTGTCCTTAATGTTCCTCAAAATAAACCAAACTATGATTGAAACCCAAATATATGAAGGATTTGATAAAATAGTCATCCAAGATAAGCTTTATCATTCATCTCCAAACAACATCAACCACTCTTAACATCTTATAACAAAATTAACTAAACTAATCACATTTTACCTAAGATAGGTTAATAATTTCCATAAGTAACCAAAATTACCATAAGTTCACATTATGTTTTTCGATTATTCAAAATATATGTCAAAAATTACTTATCAAAGAATATACCATAACAATCTATTTACCTCGATCATAGAGGGTTCCCAAATTAGTGAACGTCTTCCAAAATAATATCTATCTTTTAATCCCCTAATCATTTTTTAGAAGAACATATTCACAACATCAACATGTGATACATAAAAATAAATGTTTTATTTAATGATATAAAACCATATTTTGTTGAGACTCGATGTTCTTAGAAAACATTAAAGATACACTCATTGAACAAGAACTAAAATACAATATGACATAGACAATTATTGCGAAGAAGTTACATGTACTTCAGTCATCATGATCCATCTCAGCATAGGACTTGCATTGTTCCCTTGTCCTTGTAGATTGTTGATGCTCATCATGCTTCTCATCCATTTCAAGAGAGCATTGCCTTCGATAATATCCAACTTTTCTACATTTACGACATTGAATAGTATAAGGTACATTATATTGAACCTTATCTCCACTCATCACATTATCCATTTTTAAAGAAATTGGATACTTTATTCCCTATCCTCCCACACTTAAAACATCTCCTGGTTACATTGTGACATTTTCCATGGTTCCACATTCCACACATTTTTCACAACGGAAATTGGGTCTTCTTTCCCTCATCACCTTTATCAGATGAACATCCTTGAGACTTCATCTTCCTCTTCCTAGATGAATTTGGGCATTCAACTAGGTACCAATTATTAATTGTGATTTTTGATAGCTAGTTTGGCATAATCACAAAATGTACACCTTGATCTTTCATTATCTCTATCATATTAGTAGGGAAATCGTCACATTTCCTATCACCTTTGTTGTTGGGGAATTCTCTTCTATTTTACGCCATTATCTAAGAATAGAATGTATAATTATGGGGCTTAAATACATAGTCAATAATCATGAAATGGAAACATTAAGCATAGAAGGATAAACTTGTGGAATAAAAGTTTATCCTAACATGTGATCCCCTAGGTTCCAATCTAGGTTATCCATGATCATATATTCTTATGTGAATCATTATTTTATTTCATCCTTGTTCCTTTAATAATGTATCATACTAATCTTATGAATTTACTAAAGCGTATCCCTTGGGAGTGTCATACAAGGAGTGCATTATGGCCCGTTGTCCTGCACTAGGTTACCCCGGATCATGCCCAAAACACCTTGTCAGAGTTCCCACTCCTAGGTACATTTATGCCAACACCACCTCTGCTTGTTTGTATCAATACATAGATTTGTTTTTTTGGAATCCACTTAATCAATACTTCACCAAAATATTAGGATGTTTTACTATATTTAATATTTTCATTTTGAAACCTTGTAATGTTTTCAAATCCAAATTTCCAGCAATAAATATACCTTCCTCTGATACCAACTATAAAATCCTGCCTTTTTAACACATAAAAATTCATTACATTATACAAAACATAGGATCTTCAAGGTTTAGTGTCTTGGATACCAGGAATATAATACATTCCAACAAAAAAAAATCTTCTTAAACACTTGAAAGGCTTCTTTATTTGTTCATCCTAAGTTAATTACTACATATCATAACCTGGGAACAAACATGAATGGAAAGGGTGAGGAAAAGTCCCAATAAGCGAATCAAGGGAATCATTTTAGATGTTAACTTGAGATACATCAACAAAGTCAGGATAAAAACTTTATGGCTTGAGAAAGAGATCAGGAGGAATATCATAATGAAAAGAACATGATTCATAACTTTAAGATGTGGCTACAACATTTAACATAGACAATCATTTCCATATCACCATGGTCCATCACCATGGTGTCATTAAAAAATTACCAAGGTTATTCACCAAGGTACCGTTAAAATGTCCATATCTAGAGATTCAATATTTACCCATTGCATTGGAGAGATATCAAGTCTCACCCTTAATTTTTTTTAATATCATGTGAGACACATATATCATCATCAATAATTTCATATATAACCCATATATCATAAATGAAATTGGTTTCATTTTATAATCATAACGTTTTAAAAACGTATTTTAATACATGATCCTTATGTCATTTTAAACCCCTAGAAAAGGAAAGAGGGTTTCAGGTATGTAAATTCCAGAACTAAAATAATTTTTTTTTGATATATATGTGAATACCCCTAGAGGAGAAATTGATTTTAGTATTCACTTAATAAAATAATAGAATTTGAGAAAAAGAGAGAGACATTTTGGGATGAAAATTATGCAGCATAACAGCTATGTTACAGGGTTTTAGAAATTTTTTTAAAAGAGAGTGGACATGGGATACCCACTCATAAATGATCCAAGAAATATGAGAGGGAAAGATTATGAAGGATATAAGAACATGTTAATTTAATTTTAATGACATACAATATGAAATGAAATAACATGAAAGGAAGACAAAAAAAAGATTTCTCTTATACAAATTCGGCAACCTAACGACGTCACTTAAAACCTCTAAAAAATGAATTTATGTGATTAAATAGGGTCTCTCATCATGTGAACATAAAGGGAAGGTATGACGAATATATAAATCATACCCCAACATGGAAAATAGGAACTTTAAAGACTTAATATGAAAGTAGAACTTTGAAAATGGGAATAGTGAATGAATCACTTACAAAAATTTAGAAGCCTAACGACGCCACTTAAACATTAATAAAATGATATGATGAGAGTAATAGGGGATATATCATCATATTATCAGGAAAAGAGAAATAATAGGAATATAATAGAACATAACCCAAATTATAACAAGAGTCTTAAATGAAATGACTTACAAACGAGTACATGAAAAGAAAGAGAGAGGTATGATCCTTTACCTTAAAATATAACTCTTAATACTCGAAGGTGAGGACCTTATGGGATTGGGGGAACCTTGGGAGGACCCTGTTGGAGGTAATGAGAACCAGTATTCTTTGAGGGGGGTTTGGGAGTGAAATTAATGATGGAAAGGCTTGGTATTTATAGGAGAAGTGAGGGGACAAAGAATAAATTCCAAGGGACACCTCGTCGGTGGTATTAGAAAAACCATGGGCTTGGCCATGGTATTGGACACTTGGGACACCTCATAAATTATCTTACAATTAATAATTATACCATAATTATTTCATTATTATTATAGCTTTATTGATTTCATTAAACACCAGAAACTCAAAAACTGTTTTTTCAATATTCTCCGAAAATTCAACTTTATCAGAAAAATCCCAAATTTTCAACTTAACCAAATATTGATGCTCGAATTTCGAAAATGAACTCCATTTTATGAAAATATTTTTCAAAATATTTTTAATTTAATTTTTAAATAAAATTACTATTCACCAGAAAAAACTAATACTTAACCAATAATTTCTGAAATAGTTATTTACCTATTTTATTGAATCACATTACTTAATCAAGATGCCTAGATTATATTAATAATTTCGTATGTGAAGTTATTTAATCCATTTGGCCACATTACTAATCATAAGTATAAAATCACTATTCATAATTTTCTATTCATCAAATGTTATGTTGATCTTATTAGACCCTAAATTTCTTACTGATCATAACATTAGAATACCATTTTATGAAATTCATTACACATTATTAATTATTTAAGGTTAACATAAATAATTTTAGAATTTCAATTTTCTAAAATTCATCCATTATTTGCATACTATATTTATCCAGAGATTTAAAAATTCACAAACATCACCAAAAGAAGTAATCAAATTTTTTTATTTAAATCAAAGGATTACCCAAGGCAGTTACGGTCTCATTACATAGCCCCTTATAACACCAGCATAGAACATATGAGTAAGGTGTGCTAGGGTGATAGAATCCGGGGGCGGCTTGGACAACATTGCTCGAGTAGTGATTTCAATCAGCTTGAACTTCTCATGAAGGTGATTCTGTTATAGCTTCACATGATGAAGTTCGGCTTGGGTTTGGTCTAGAGAAAAGCCCAATGGTGCTACCCCCTTCTCGAGTTCTGTTAGATGGGCTTCGAACGGCCCAAGACTACTAGAAGGGGCCATAGAATCTTATTTTTATAATTATTAATCAAGATCCCTTATATTTATAGACAAATATCACAACATCTAGTTTCCAATAGTCTTATTGACCTATAGTCATATAACAGCCAAAACCTAAAAGTCTTATTGACCGACGATCATATAACAGTTGAAACCCAATGGTATTATTTTATTTATACTCATTTTTTTAATGAAATAGTTTTTTTGGGTATAACATAAAATACCACATAAATTTAGGAATAACTAAAAATTATTCAAAATTTCGGGTCGTTACACTAGAAGTATTTAAATAATGATCTAAATGATACGAACAAGAATAAAAAGTCAAAAAACGTATGATAAAGAAAGAAATTATTACCCAAAATGTTAATTTAACATTAAAATCTTTATTAAATGGGTTGAATAAAGTCATAATTGTATCCTTCATGATATAATAAATATTAATATGGTTCTGGTATAATTTAATAACATACTATGGTCATTATACAGGAGGTTAAACATACCCTCAACCAAAGAAAAGTAATGGATAAGGGTTAATTTCCACAATCTCATTATTATATGAGATTGTTTATGTGTAAGTATTTACTGGGAAAATTTTTTCATCCTTGTCCATGATTCATAATAATTTTTTCAAAATGAATATTTTAATTTTTTTTGGAAGGGAATCATTATCATGATCATAATTTCAAATGTTTTAATGATTTATTTTTCTAAGTATTTTTAATTAATGTCCATGTTTTAAAAATGATTTTTATGATTTATTTATATGGACATGATTTTTATTAAATTTTAATTAATTTAAAAAGATATAATGTGGTATGGGGCACTTTAATTCAAAAATTTCTTTTAAATGACTTCATTTCTAAATTATGTGACATTTAAATGAGTTTTTGAAAAAGGGATATTTATCTCAATGAGTTTTACGGAAAATTTTCAACAATGTCAACATCCATTACTAGATATTATTCTTGATTGAGGTTGATTTATTATTATTCAATCTTCCAAATTTTATTGAAGGTTTTTATATGTTTGACTGTGGATGTGTTATTTTTATACCATTCATGGTTTAGTTCAAGTATTAACAATTTTTATGCTAGTTTTAATATGAATATTTATTTTATGATTCAAAAATTTTATATGAGGAATGAAGTAGACTTAGTAAGTGACGGGTGGGTCCTGATATTTCACGTCAATGAATCAATAGGTCTCATGAGACAGTCTAGTGTATTGGAAAAAGGCCTTCAAAATATTCTATTTGTTGTCTTGGAATGAGGCCTTGACTATGTGGTAATGATGTTCGGTAGTTGGAATTCCCTCATTATGAAATTAATATTAACATGTGATTATTTGACTAGTAGAGTATCCATGTGAATGTTTGTATTGTAATGTTTGATTTATTTTCTCCATTTTATATTCAAGTTTTTATTTTAAGGGATGTTGTTTCTATTACACATATTTTCTTAAAAGTTTATCATTTCCACTTCATTATTTACCATTACTGAGCATCTGAGCTCACCCCTTTTGTATGTTTTGTTTTTCCCTAGATTATAAGAAGTGTGTAAAGTTTGATAAGCAGGGTTATGCTTGGGTAATAATGGAGTTCTCAATGGATTATTTATCTTGTGTTCTATGTTTGAATGTGTAATGTAACATTCATGTATGTAATCTATTTTCAAATACTGCTAAACTGATTGGACCTTCGGGACATGGTTCCTTATAATCATGAAAATGTATTAAAATAACGTACGGACTTTGGGTAGCTGGGGTTGGGGTAATACAGTTGGTATTAGAGGAATTTTAGTACAAACCCTGGAAACTAGATTTAGAAAAATTCGGATTAGAGATCATTAACCTAAGATAGAATTTGATGATTAGTATAAAATAAATTCATAGAATTTTGTAAATGTAGATATTTGGTGTATTTTCCAAGCAATACATCCCTATTTGTATACGAGCTGGTAGAGGCGGCTCTGGAACAGATGTATCTAAGAGTGAAAACCTTGACAAGGAGTTTCGGTCTAGACCTGAGGTATCTTAGTATAAGACAACGGGCTTTGTTGTGCTCTTGGTTATGAAACATTCTAGAGATATTCTTAGGATAATTCCCATTTTCATTACAAGGTATTATGAAGGATTTATGAGTAAATACTTCCTCAAAGAAAACATTTTTTAATGAATATATATTATATTCATAATCATATCAATATACATTAGGTATTTTACAAGATTGGAATTATGGATTGTGATTCATAAACTAACCTACTCTATTCCATTGTTTAGAAATGACACCTAGTATATAGAATAAGAACTCCAGTAATACACATGATCCAAAGTGTAAGAAGGATCATATAATTAAGGGAATTAAGTGAAAATTTAAAAGCATAGTAGTATCCCATGTGTTCTCAACATATGATGACATAATATCATTTGTTAATTAGATAAGTAAATAATTCTATGAGTCATATGTCCTTGATGGGAATCAAGAGAAAAAAAAGGATGGTATAGATAAATATGGATAAATGGAAGTTGGGAAATAAGTATTTTCCCATATGTGATAACTATTGAAAGAATCACCTTGGTAAATGTTTGAAGGGAATATGAGTTAGTTATATTTGTGGAGAAAAAGGACACCATGTACGTGATTTAAAGGGAAATAAAAAATGCTTTAAATGTACAATGCATCATCTACATGGATTTGGTACACTACGTGAATCAATATCCAAATCATGAGAGTATGCCCCAAATGATGCTATTGGAGAATAATCAAGTTAAGATACTACCATAGATGAAGAGGAACGAATAGTGTTCTTATGTTGTTATTAATGAATTATTTCATTTGTGTGTTTTATCAATAATGTACTGGTTATATGAATAATGGAAATAAACAAGGATTATACTGTAATACCATTTCATTGAGGATTTGAGATTATATTGTAATATGAAAAGTGACTCTATACAGGTAAATTTTTAAAAAAAATACATGGTTGAAGGAATGATAAACCCTAATATTCTTCTAATACTAAGTTAGTTATTTTGGAATAAGATATGGTTAATTTGAATAAATTATATTATATATTCTTGACTACTTTGAAAGTAATTAATTTTTTTATCTATTCTATTATTGTTTGAGTTTACAACATTTTTTGATATAGGGAGTATATCCAGTATCATATATAGAATATAAGAGGATCAATGTAATCAATAAGGTTTTATGGTAATTCAGGGGGTTACCATGTTTTAATAGAATACATGATGAAGGAATTCACATGTTATTACATGAAAAAAAAATCTTCACTGTGTTTAATTTCAATATAAAATTTGGACTTTATGTTTGGAAAAAATATTTTAGATAAGTCAGAGGTTGGAATGGATTAATATTTACATTGTATACGATTGGTAAGGTTAAATAATTTATTAATATTATTTTTTTTATTGTTATAAAAATGATAACCTGGAGGTTGGCGACAATCCATCATGTCTGGGAAGGCCACGAGACATGAACCCACATTTGAAGGGCGAAAAGGGTGCATCACCTACTACCAGACTACGTGATGTCCTGATTTTTGTAATATAGTTTTCATAAACAGTTTGACGAATTTATTGTTAATTCATTATTTTTGAAACCCTATATGATTTGGATAAATATAATATTTTTGTTTTCTATTATCTTTTATAATGAATGATGAGTTTGTGATAGGAATTAATTGAAAGATGAAACTAAGGATGTCAAGAATATTTTTCCCCTATTATTATATTAATAAAGTAATTCATAAAATTTAAAGAAGCGATCTTAAAACAAAAAATGTTTTATCCTAATACATTATTTTTTGTTGAATTAATTATATTTTAAATTCGTTATAGATTCATGGTTTTGAGGCCATCAATTTTACACTTGTTTGTGATTGATGACCTCAATCACTATCTATAAATATTTAAGATTTTCATCCAATTATATGTATGTAATTTCCACCAATGTTCTCTTAATTGAGATCATAATTTGGTGGTGAATATTTCATTTCTATTTCCCTATAATTAAGATTAATTTTATTAACCCAATATTTGATGTGGGTTTCCACAAAGGTAATTTTATTTTTTAACCAATTTTATTGAAGAACAATATCAAATTGAAAGGATGCAATTTATTGAAGGAGGGGATAATGTAACACCCCAATATTTCATAATATGTTATCTCTTGAAAGTAATTCAATAACTTGCGCTACATGAAACACTGAGTTCGAGCGCACCACGACAAACCGAATTAGTCGTTCAAAAAGCGGTTATGAATTGTATTAACTAAATTATGAATTTTAAACACTCCATATAATTTTAGAATCCATAAAATGTTTTTTTAGACATAATATAGCATAAAATTAATTTTTCATCATATTAATGAATTATTTTTCAAAAAATAAAATTTTACTACCTTTTAATGGTGTAACCATTTTAAAGCCAATATTTGAAACTTTTATATATTAAATATAATTAAATTTATTTATTATTTAGAAGCATGATATAATAATTTAGTTTGGATAAATATTTTCTACTTTTCTGATAACATTCATATCTTGATGAATAGTTACAAAAAGTAAATTTTAATTGAAAAAAATAAATTGATAGAAATAGTTTATAGTGTTAAATTATGAGTTATAATGGTTTGGAAGTATAATTAGATTATATTTTTATCATTTAATACAATTTAGGTCATTATATGTAATCTCAAATTCAAATTTTTCATATACACATGACAATCTTTTGATAATTTTTATTTTTAAAAAAACCCACTTTTTATTTGTTTTGACAACGGGAATAAATTTTAAATAAATTAATGCAAATTATATGTTTTTTATTTTGTAAAATAGAATTAATTTTTTAAGGCATAATATCAAAATTATCTATTGGTGATTTTTTGGTAATTTTCTGAAAATATACAATCTTTTTTGAATAATGAAAAACACTACGTTATTGTCTAAAATCGAATTTTTATTTAAAAAATTATTTACATTATATAATTATATTTTAAGTAAAAATAGACATATTATAGTTATATAAGTTCAATTTAATTCATTGGAGTCATTTTATTATAAAATTAGATGTATACAATTATATTGAACTTTTTAACGTATTTAACCCACTTTCTAGGCACATTTTCAAATATGCATAAAATGTAATTTTACCACTTATATGAATTTAATTTAAAAAATTCTAGAGAAACAGTTTAAATTAGTGTGTAAAATGTGGTTCAATAAGATTTTTTTTGTGAATAGGAACTTTTGAGTTTTATTTACCCTGTTTAGAAGTAAATAGCGCAATTAAAGGTAAAAATGATATTATAATTACCCTAACACATGTCCCAATTATTTTGGATAAGTTTATTTCAACCAAAAAAAACATTATGAATAATGTATGATACATTTGGTTCACTTGGATTATATTAGGAGATTTTTTATTATTTTATTCTAAGAAGAGTTAAAAATGATAAATTGAATAATTAATAACTAAACAATTTTTATTCTAGGGTTATACATTAGATAAATTAGACTATAAATATTAATTTTAAAGATAAAATGATTTCCTACATAATGATATTTTATTTAGTATTTTTTTAATATAAATAATTAAATTAATTTATGACCAATGATGATGCAGTAATTACATTACCAATGAATGATTAAAATAATTTATATTATAAAATTCAAAATTAAATGTAAATTGAGGATTTTTATGCCATAAAAATTCTTTTTAGGTTAATATAACATTTTAGAGTTTATTAAATAATTTTTTTAAGTGATACCGTTTTTATGACTTTTAACAAACACAAAATACAAAATATTGTAAAAATTAACACAAATAGGTTTTAAAAAAAATACTAAATTATTAAATGATATATTATTTATAAAAATATATGGTTCATCCAAAGTACATAGATAAATTTATATATATAAATAATAAACCATTTGGGTTTCACTAGTTTTTTTATAGTATTTTTATTAACCATATATTATAATAATACAAGAGGACATAGTAAAGGTTAAATAATTTACCTAAGAGATAAATATAAAGATATGGTAAATATGGTGACCTAAACCTGTCTAAAGCATATTTGATGAGAGGATTTAGACCCATACCCACCGTAGATTTGAAATAAATCAATTTTTATCTTTTATAATCTATTAATTATTTTATAATAAAATAATATTTCAAACCTTTCCAAAAGTGACCCTCACATGCCTTATAAAAGGGTAATTACCCTTCTCTTAAAAGAAAACCTCCAAAGCCATTTGGATCAGACAAAACCTCCTAAAATCTATGCCCAACATTCCTCAATTAAAACTAAAGGCATACCTTGAGCAGAATGCTAATCTATGGATCCCTTTTGTTCAAATCAAAAGAAAACTCCCAAATACAAGGTAATTATTTAATCCCATCTTTCAAAGTTCTTTTCTTCTTCCACTTTCTTTTTCATTGTTATTTCCATAAAAAAATAATAACTACAGTACATTATAAATATTGTGATGTTAATAATAAATATGGTACAACCATATTCATTATTATTTATATCTTATGAATGATAATGTCACCATGCGTGTGTACGTACGGGTTACAGTCTCTACGCCATGGTGTCATTTTTTATTCAACACTATGTTATATGGGTGAATATAATGGTGAGTAATATGTATATAAATAATAAACATGACATGATAATTTCAATGTTCAATTAATATTCAATCCAATTCCACACGTTTTAATAATTATGGAAATGATATCATCGCTTGTGTGTGTGTACCTCATATCGTCAACACAACGCGATGAGATTCATTACACCGTTCACCATTCAACGGTGATTAAAAAATTAAATATTATTAATAAGTATGTAATATATGAAATAATAATTCAAATCTAGATATATATATATATACATATATATGTTATTACTTACATATATCTTATTAACTTACTTCCATTCAATGCGATATGAAAATTGAAACAGTGTTTATGCGTACGTAAATCCTACTGTCTCCATAAATGTTGTTTTCCATTTCATATATCTATCTATTATACATATTTATATTCTAAATTTATAAGATATTTAAATCATTTTTTATATTCTGGATGTATTAAAATTAGTATGTAAATGATAAGAACAAGAGTTACAAGTTAACACACGTATGATAAAGAGAGAAATTATTACCCAAAATTTTAATTTAAAATGGTAATCATTATTAAATGGTTAGTATAATGTCATAAATTAATCATGTATGATATAATAAATATTAATATATTTCAGTTATAATTTAATAACATACTATTGTCAATATACATGAGATTAAACGAACCATTGACCAATGGAATGTACAAGGGAAGGGTTAATATACTCAATCTCATTATTATACGAGATTGTTTATGTGTAAGTATTTACTGGGAAATCTTATCATCCATGTCCATGATTCATAAATATGTTTTCAAAATGAATATTTTAAAGTTTTTTGGAAGGTATTCTTTATCATGATTAGAATTTTAAATGTATTAATGATTTATTTATCTAAATATTTTTAATTAATGTCCATGTTTTAAAAATGATTTTACTTGTTTATTTATATGGACATGATTGTTTTAAAATATCAATTCCGTTCAAAAGTTTCAAAGTGGTATGGGGAAATATTAATAAAAAATGTATTTTAAATGTCTTAATTTCTATATTCTGTGAAATTTATATGATTTCATGAAAAACGGAAATTTCTCTAATAGAGTTTTACTGATAATTTTCAACTATGTCAACATCCATTACTGGATATTTTTACTGATTGTGGTTGATTTATTATCATAAAATATTCCATATTGTATTAAAGGTTTTTTTATATGTTTGAATATGGATGTGTTTTTTTTATACCATGCATGGTTTATGGTTCAAGTATTAACATTCTTAAGCGAGTTTTAATACAAATGTTTCTGTTATGTTTCAACATTTTCATTAAGGAATGCAATGGACTTAGTTAGTGACTGGTGGGCCTCTCTATATCCCATAGATTCATCACTAGGTCTCATTAGACAAACTAATGTCTTGGCACATGGACTTGACCATTATTTTATTTTTAGTCTTGGTACGAGGCCTTGACTATGCGGTAATGATGTTCGTCGTTAGGCATTCCCTCATTATGAAATAATTTATTAAATGTGATTATTAGATTAGTAGAATATAAATGTATATGTTAATATGTTAATTTTTGATTTATTTTCTCTATATTATGTTCATTTTTATGTTTATAATGTTGTTGTTTTTATTACACATCTTTCCTTAAAAATTTATAACTTCTGCTAAATTATTTACCCTCATTGAGTATCTTATCTCAACCCTTTATTAGGTTTTGTTTTTTAAAGGATTACAATAAATGTATTTTGTTTGATATATAGGGTTAATATAAGGAAATAATGGAATTCTCAATGTATTATTTATGTTGTGTTTTATTTTTGATTGTGTAATGTAATGTTCCTGTATGTAATCTATTTTCCAAGACTGCAATATTTATTGGTCGTTCAAGACTTGATTCCTTATAATCATTCCAATGTATTAAAATAAAGCACCAACTCTGGGTTACTGGGATCATGTAGTGACAAGTAATATATTGATATAGGGACGGGATATGCTCACATGCACACATCTAAATAAGGATATCATATCCCCTACAATCCATGCGATCTGAGTGGCATGACATTCAAAATGATCTATAAGTGTAATACAAGCACACATATCCACAGATGTATATCCTGACCAGATAAAAATCATCTAGTAGTTATAAATACATTAGGTTCACATGTAAACCTAAGTGATCAGGGAACAATGTCCCTCCAATGAACCATAAGATATAGGAATGGGCATGATGAATGATTGGATGTTTATCAGCATTATCAGGTAAATGTTCAAAGTGTATGTCAAGCCACCTCATTGATATCGAACCACCATTTGTAATAGAATCATCAACCAAAATGTTGATTCCTAGAAATAGATGTACATGCTCAGTCCAGTCAGCATGGGATGGTCAAATAATAGTATCTCCCTTGGATTGGGTGACAAAATATGAATGCTACATCATCTAGGGTGATGGTTATATCTCCCTCATGAAATTAGAATGCGTATGTCTCTGGTATCGACCTCTCTAGAAAGGAAACTAGTAGGTGATGATAAAAAATGTGAAATTGGGTACATAAAGGTTGTAAAAGCCATCACGATGCTTGTACAGTTTAATAGAAGATAGAGGAAGCATGTGATGATGATGGTGTGATCTATGCACTCTAATCCATTGAACTAGAAGACCCTCTATCATGGAGCAAGATATTTTTGTAGTATACTCATTGAGTAGTATATCATCCTCTACCTTTAGGTAAAATAGTGAAACTATTCTTAAGTGTAAAATGTTAATATTATGTTACGGACAATAGAATGTTATTACTGGCATAATGTAGGACATGACATAATTAATACAATTTATTATAATTATTTTTTTCAAAAAAGAAATGTAAAGGACTTCATGATTCTCAAATAATATTTCTAATGTATTTTCTGATATATTTTTAACCTAGAGACAATTTTTTGGTAAGATATTTTTTTATATATTTATATATATAAATTTTTTCATTTTTATATTAATGTTTATTTTAAAATGGTGTACTTTGTAATTTATTTTTGATTTCCCACATGATGGTATGTTTCATGAATTTTTTCTCACTAGCTTCCTTTGTGGTTTAGCCATGGACTATTTGATTATTCTTTCATGTCACCTAACATATTCTTTTTATATTCCTTTGAATGTGAATATGAAAGGATTATTTTTATTGACTTTAAATGTATTCATATGTTTTAGAAAATTAAATAAAATAAAGGATCATATATTAGAACCATATTATTAAACATTTTAGGATATCACATAGGATATAATACCTAATTATTATTGAGATTTTGAAATCAATCTAGCAATGTTAGGGCATCATTTCTGGTTATGGAATTCATTATGAAATATGATTCATCTCAAATGTATCCTTTGTTATCGAGGTTCGTTCATCTCATTCCGCATCTTATTGGACTATAGTCTCCCTCATGGAAGTAACATGTTGATGTCAACTATAACTATTACCTCATCATTGGGTATTAGGTAATATCAAAACTCTCCAATAATAATCCATATAAAATAATAATTGTTAAAAATGGTGTCCTATTAGTAAAATGGAATAATATATGATTTTCATGATATGTTTATAGTGTCACATGTTGAGATATAATTTTTGCATGGAATCCAAAATTCTTGGAAGATTCCTCATTGACATTACCTTTCTTATATTAATAACACTATTTAATCACCATTGTGACTTATACTAGGAATTGAACACTGTTGAACTTCCAATAGAGATTATTATCAATGGAAAAGCCACAAATAATAACCAATATCATCTTAAATTTACTTTTTAAACTCATATAATGTTCCTTGCTTTATTTATCCCCTGTTTAATCCCATTAGTTGCAATTTTGTTATCAATGATGTACATCCCAGAGTGATAAAATGTATCCTAAACTAGGGTAGATATAGGTAACTTGTGAGGCCCCTTGAAGACACCATTGACGAAATAAATAATGTATGTGGTTATGTTTCCACACCTATTCCCATGTCATATGCCAATATCCATTTTTCTGTTGTAATTTTGATTACATATTCATACACTTCTTGATTAGACTTATAGATTTTTTCAAAATTTGGTTCAAATGTTCATTGATCCAGATCATATGCTAAAAAAAGTGATCATATATCATATAATATTATTTTATATTTATATTTAAATATAAAAATAATAACTAAGGCATTGAATATAATGACTCATGATTACCTTCCTTATAGGTTCTTTAGGGAATGATTCTCAAGAATTTCTAGAAATGCGTCTGATGAAATACCAATGATGTGAATTTAAAGATCTATATATATCAGGTTCTTTATTTATTTTCTCATTGACTTTCCGATGCCGATCATATATAAAACATACAACCTGATTGCGGGTGAAATGTTTGCTAATACTTTCCAAAAATCAACTCAATTAATTATAGTTTTCCTTCTCCATAATTAACAATGAAAGCAGAATAGGTGAGCGATTGGCATCCTGGGTTTCCTCAATCCACAATTTTCCCTAGTATCTTTCATATAGATACATTCCATAAATATGTATAATGTTATTTTAAAAAAATTTTGAAATATAGTGGAGGAATTCCCCGAACAACTGATGAAATTGAACACATGATAGATCAAGTAGATTATCTTGAGAAGTATGTTAATTGACATGAAAAATGAAGACAACTTGATCACCATATCTTAGAATGGATATCAATTTCGACAACACCTGATGAGAGTCATCACAATCACCACAAATCATCACAATTTTCTTATGTCTCCCAATTCATGCCTTATTATAGGAAATATAATAAACAAATTATTTTTTTATACTTCTTGCACAAGGGCTACAAGAACATCATTTACGGTCTTATTCATCACAATGATAAATGATGACACAAATTAAACATCTAAGGAAGTATGATCTTTTGTGATGTTTGGCTAAAAAAAATTATGATATGACATAATATTTTAATTTCTGTAATATATAAATGAAATGTATGGAATATTTGTGAAGAAGAATTTTTATTTATCCCAATATTTACCAAAAAGTATGATATATTTTTTACAACTGGATTTTGAATCTAAATATCTACATTTAATATTTATATGAAATATTTTTAACAATTTTTTTCTTCGTATATTTACTTGTAAAATAGATTCTAATATATAATGTTTTATACAACTCACTAATCATATCAACTGCAACTCTAGTAAACTCAGTTTCATGTGTGATAACATTTTAGTCGAATTCATGAAAGTTTTCTTTTACATCAGACAATACGTGAAGAGTGATGTATTATTTATTATTGGATAAGAATATTGTACAACTACTTAATTTCTTGAAATGTCCTCCCCAAATTATGTTTCTCCATCCATTTCAGAAATATTGTCTCTACATGATACACCATTAACAAAAACCTCATAAGATGTTGTATTTACATGTCTAAATAAGATATTATCTTGGTTTTCCTCTTCCACATCATATCGAGGAGCCTCAATTCCTTGGGATGGACTCTATTAAACCATTTTTGTATGTCTAATATTAGAACTAAGACTGGTCTTTGCTGGAAATCTATTATGATTAGTGTTTGTTGTCAATCCACATTGGCTTGGTCAAGGAGTTTTCAAATAATATGGTCATATGATTGAGTCTAAAAGCATTATTTAATGTGTCATAGTTTCCCAGTGTTTGCCAAATTTTTTTGCTTCAAAATTGAGAGTTTTTTTTGGAAAATGAAGATTCTGAAAAAGAAATCATGGAACATTAACCATGTTCTAGGATAGTTCTTAGATCATGATTTATTTTATGGAATGGAAAATCACAAACCACGAAGAAAGAATAGTATGCAACCCCTGTAGAAGAAATGGTTTGCGAAGCGAAGGAGGTTAATGGTGAATAATTTTAGTTTGCGGAGAGGCTCATTATACAGATAAGGCCTGAAATTTTTTGGGATGGTGTGTGATTTGTGAAATTGAGTATGAGTGTTGATAAACAGAGAAGGGAATTGTTTGATACAACAATGTGGTGATTTGTGTCACCGTGTTGGGAGAATGGAGTTACATGGACCACGTAACTGAAACGTATCACAAAAGATGTGTGGTACATGGTGAAGGTGGTGCTATAATAAAGATATGGTAAATATCATTTTAAAAGATTATGGGGATATATTATCCTATATTAGGATCACGAATCTATTTATTATGGATGTGACTATGAGATGAAAATTCTGAGAGGAATTAAAAAAATTTGATGTAGTTTATTGGAAGAAACCCCCAAAAAGACATTAATAAAAAATATAAAAGTGATTCGGTGAAGTTTGAAACAGTTAATCGAAGATAACACGTGGTAGAAGATGGCCAATTTACTAGAAGGCATGTCAGTGTAGGAGAGACAGTACGAAGATGAAGAACATTTTCTTCCAATTTCTTGTAGTACATGTTGAGGAAGAGGAGACAATCCACATAGTGGAGATGGTTAAAAGAGGGTAGGTAGTATGCAGATCATGGAATATTTATTGAAGGTAGTTTACTAAGTAAGAACATGAAGGTGGACCACAAAGGCAGTTTGTGAAGACAAGATACAAAGATGGTATGTGGTGCACATGTTGTACGTGGTTCCAAATCACAGAATGCTTGATACAGACAAGAAAATGCTAGACGTAGATACCAAATCACATAATGACCTCACTATAGCTCATTTTTATCAGATATATCTAGAAGTGATCAGATGTATGTGAACACAGTTTTTGTGGTAAAATAGGAAACGTATATGAAGGAGACAAAAATGTAATGGAGATTAAACTATATGTTTTTTACAACATGTGTGATGATCTGAAAATGAATCCATATGAAAATGTAGTTGCATTTTCAATGAAATAAATGTAGTTTTTAGAGAAAAATGAGAACTTGGTGATCAAATCAAAGACATAGATATTTTAAAGATAATCCTGAGAATACATCCACATCTTTAAAATGTAAAGGTGTCACCACATGAGGAAACATATCTCTCTAAACATTCTTTTGATGATCAGTGGAATAGTATAGTGGCTTGTGAAATGAGAGTTAAACCTAAAGATGTAACGACTCATGTAATAAAACAAATGGAATTAAAATTCATGAACAAACTAGAAATTCTAGGAGATATCATTGATGAAGTTGATGAGTGAAAAAATTTCTCTCTTTTTTCCAATAAAATTCATGGTGAAAATAGGTAAAATTGAAGGAATGTTACCTCTGACATGTTTTCGTTGTGGAAGAGTTGGTAAGATTCCCTCTCGGTACCCTATAATGTTCAATGATGAAGAAAGCGAAACTGGAGACATTCATAAAACTCATAAATGGGTTATAAAAACTGGAGACTTAAAATATAAAAATTAATTACAATTAAAGGGATCTATTTATGAAGAATAGGAAGATAAAAATGAATTATTTTAGGAAGAAGAATCAAAATTTATTTCTGGAAACCATGCTTCCAGATTGCTACAATTGAAAAAAAAGAACCATAAAAAGATAATGCTGGAGATAATCAGTTGACCACTAATGTCAATCCAAATTTGAAACATAATTATTCTTTAGGAAATCTTCCGAATTAAGGAAATATTTGAAATAAATGGAGAAAATTGTGGAAGAATTGTCAAAACATGTTGATTAGCTTGAAGCTTAAATTGAATGACTGAAAGAATTTGTAAAATTATAGTCATCAATTCTTGAGAGCACTGAGAATTTAGTGGAACAAAAACTCATAATTGAAGAACATGGTAAGGTCATCAATGAACATTCCTCATATCTAGATGAAAATTCAAAGACTATTGAATGTATATAAGAAGAAGTTTTTACTCTGATATGTAATATCAAAAGTGAATCAATCTCAAAAGAAACAAAGAATAAAATAAAGGTCATAAAATTCATAGATAATGAGATTTTCGAGGGAGATATGCATGGTTCCCATAGATTTGAAAATAATATTATTGACCAAATACATACCCTTTTAGGTAACAATATAATTAGTTGTGAATTAAAAACATCAAATGATAGAAATAAAATGAGTCAAAATAAAGGCATGTTAAAAGTTGGACAGGTTGAAAATTCACCTGTAGTGCTGAAGAAGAAACCCACAATTCAAACTAAAAGGAGAACTAAAAAATATTCTCAGACATCCCAAGATGATCGGAAATAAATCTATCCTCTTAAGGAAATTTACATGAGAAGGAATATAAGTGAAAAGAAATTCTCACCTATGAAATTCCTATTTTGTGGCTATCTGGGCCATACCATGTCATACTGGGAAGAGGCATAAAGATAAATGAATGGAGAAGATATAAGAAATAAAAAAAGGATAGCGAATTAATATCCTATGTATTATAGAATAAATAATTTATATGGATATTATTTTCAATATTCTATCTTTGGCCATAAAACTATTGATTACAGGTAGTGTAATGGTAGAAACCATTCATACAGAACTCCTAGACAAGTCAATACTCGCCAGCCGGACAACATTTCTCTTATAAATATTATTATTTTCTAGAAGAAGAATTTGACTATAAATATCCTACTCACATGGAAGAGATATTTGAAATTCTATCTTGGTCCTTCACTCAATCTTTTATTTTATGTAAGGAAAAGAAGAAAATTAAAAAATCCAACATTACATAAGTATGTATGAGAGATACCAGGAGCAATAAAACCTGGATTAATGATAGTGGATCGTCATACCATATAAAGGGAAATGCTTAACTATTAAAAATTACCATGAAAAATGTCGATGGAATAATGATATTTTGTAATGATGGTGCATTGAAGATCCAACGATATGGAAGTACTGAATTTGTCAATGTTGAGATGAAGAAGAGAAACATTATTTATTGGACGGGTTGCGTCACAATATCCTGAGTATGATCCAACTCTGCGACTCAGGTCTTATGGTGACATTCAATCAAAATGGATGATCTATAAATGGAAGAACAATTAATTCTCTCATTAATGTATTTATAATAGCTGTTAACTTATGTTAGGATTATAGTAAAGAGAACATATTTCCCTGATAGTTGAATAACAGAAAAACTAATGGCACTGGAGATTATGTTACAATAATAAAAAAGATATGGAAATGTTAACTAAGATAAATATTTTCATGGGTCTCCCATATCTGAATTGTGAATGGGAGACGACTTGTGATGGTTGCATGTGAGAAACGTTGGTGTGTAGTTCATATCAACCAAATTAGAAAAGAGCATCAAATATTCAGGATCTCCATCATACTAATGTATGTGTTCTGATAAATGTCTCTAGAAGATATGAATAATGGTAATTCATCATTTTAATTGATTATAATATTATAATGTCTTGTGTGATGGTTATACAAAAGAAACAACAAGTCCTTCATTGATGAAAAATTATCACTAAATAAATGAGGATGATATTCGACAGAAGATCAAAGTTCTATTATCTAATAATGGAGGGGAGTACACATCCATCGAATTTAAAAATTATATAAAGAAACATGTAATTCTGCCTCACATGGCTACAGTGACAACCCCACCAAAAAATATAGTTATTGAGCATCAGAATCAACATGTGAATAGTATGGCTTGAACTATGATGATTGTGAGTCGTATCTCTAACCATTACTAGAAAGAGGCCATTCACGCTATAATTTATATTCAAAACTGAAAAGGGTTTTATATGAGGGATCCCAAGACACTGTATGAGTTATGGAAAGGAAAGAATCCCACTTTGAAGTATTTTCAGGATTTCAAAAGTAAATGATTGATCCAATACGAAGAAGGAAATAAAGGAATGTATGTCGATGCTTCAGATGAAGGAATATTCCTTAGATATTTAATGAGTAGAAAAGATTATAATTGTTTCAATAAAAATCATGGAAATGTTGTGTAAAGTAGTGATCTGAAGATCATTGAAGATAAATCTTGTAATTTCAGAATAAATTCATCTATTGATTTGGATAATGATGAGGAGGAATGTGGAGAAGGAATAGATTCATACAAAAAAGCATAGGAAGGCATGAAAAACACTCAGGAATCACATCATGATGTTGATTTAGAAGAAGAATCAGAATAGGAAACCATTAATAAAGAAAATTATTCTAAACCCCAATAGAGAAATCAATGAGTAGAAATTGAGCGATCTATCATCATTTTGGTTTGGACTACCCCGACACAGACAAGGAGAATGAGGAATAATACAAAATTTGCATTCCATGCAATTGTGAAACCATCCCCATTTGATGATTCTTCAAAGGATGAGTCATGTGTTAAGGCCATGAATGATGAACGGGATCAGATTGATAAGAACCAAACATGAGATCATGTTATGAGAAACAAAACCCACAATGTTATTGGTATGAAGTGGAATCTCAAAAATAAATTTGATGAGAATGAAAATGTGATCACAAATAATAAATTGATGGTGTGTAATGGCTATTCATAGATTTAAGTTGTTTATTTTGAAGAAAAAATTCCGATGGTGGCTAGACTATAGTAATTCAGACTATTTCGTGCTGTGGAAATCCAAACAGGATACAATGTGTATCAAATGGATGTCGAGACAACTTCCAAAAATGGTGTTCATGAAGAAAAATTCGATATTGAACAACTAGTTAGATTTCTTCTTATAAATTAAAAAATAAAGGTTTTAATATTAAAGAAGGCATTAAATGTTCAGAAATAGGAACAAAATGCATGGTACTCTTGTCTAGATTCTTATCTAAAGAATATCAAAAAAGAATTATGAGGAGTGGATCACAATATTTATGTGAAAACTTCTCAGAAAGAACTATTCTTGGTTCTGGTGTATATATTTGATATTATATTTTGAATAAATAGACAGGGATCAATGGATGAATTTTCCAAGCACATTAAATCAGAATTTGAAATACCTAAGATTTATCAACTCATATACTTCATAGGGAAATAAGTGATTTAGATGAAAGAATTCACTTTCATTTCTCAGAAAAAGGTTGCGTGAGAGTTTCTGAAGAAATTCAATGTGAATTATTCTAAACGAATGTCGGCCCTGATTATGATTGCGACAAAACATGGAAAGCCAGATGATGAGACATTTTTAGATCCCAAAATGTATAGGAGAATCATTGGAATAGTGTTGTACTTCACTATGACATGACTAGATATTGTCTTTGAAACATGCTTAATGGCCCAATTCCAATGTAATTTCAAGGAGGAACATATAGAAGTAGTAGAAATAATCATGAGATATATTCAAGATACTCACAATTAAGGATTATTCATTACTTTAGAAAAATATAAATAACATTTAGTATATTTGGATTCTGAATGTGCTTGATGTGGTTGATAAAAAATACACAAGTGGTGGATCATTCTTCATTGGTAAGAAATGTGTGGGCTGGTTGAGTAAGAAATAGGAAAGCTCTTTAATCAGTACTGAAGAAGTTGAATACATATCTTTTACCAAGGCATGTACTCAACAACTCTGTATGAAGTATCAAGTATCTAATATTGGTGAAGAGGTGAAACAACCAATGGTGATTCACTGTGCTAACAACAGTGAAATTGAATTTATGGAGAATCCCTTCCAATATTCTTGTATGAATCACATTTAAATGAGATATCACATCATTAAAGAAAATGTGTAATATGGAATGATTAAAATGGATCATGTTCATACTGATGATCAAATGGATAACATACTAACCAATCCATTATCAACACTTGTATTCAAGAGGCATCGATTGAACCTCGGTTTTCAACCACTGCCCAATGTGTGAGGAGGTTATTAAGGTTCCCCATCTCCCTAGTATAATTAACTATTTTAATCTGTTTGTGAAAGTGTTATAGGTTTATGGTGGATATATGATCTAAGGGGACTGTTTTTAATTCTGTATAAGAAAAAAAAAATCTTTGGGATTATATCCAATATGGGAGAATGGATATCTTCAATGATAATAAAAAAAATTTCTGGTTGGTTGCAGGATTATAGAGAATACAGCAAAAAAAATGTTACAATGGGGGAGAATTATGAGTTATATGACACGAGAACCCAATTCATGCTTCTATTTTTTTCTACACTGATCATTTCTCATGTAGACATAGAGTATTAGATGATTTTTTTCTCTCATATCTAGTTTATTTGTTAAAGATACTTTATTGAATTTATATGTAATTTTCCAACAAACCCAAAGGGAGAGATCGTTAGAACCAATACTATTGTTTTCTAGAAATGGAGTATGGTTTGTATTTTTTTCAATACACATTGTGTTGATCAAGTAGTTTGTAAGGAATGTGGTCTTATGATTGAGGCTGAAATCAGTATTGAAGGTGGCATAGTTTCCCAGTGATTTCCAAATTTATGGGCCTCAAAATTAAGAGTATGTCTCTTTGGTAAAAAAAGAGTTTATGCAAGGTAATAATGGACCACTAACCATGTTCATAGAATAGTTATTAGATCACGATTTTTGTTATTTAGAATAGAAAACTGTGAACCATGAAGTAGTAACGGTTTGCAGACCCCATAGGAGGAATGATTCTTAGAGTGAAGGGGGATCGTAGTGAAGAATATCTGTTCATGGGATGGATCTATTTACATTGAAGGCATGAAGTTTTGATGGATGGAATGTTATTAAACAAATCTATGAGTTTTGAGAATCTATGAAGTGTGTCATTTGCATAAATGAGGTGGTGATTTGTTACACTATATAGGGATAATGGTGGTATATTGGTCATGAAAGGAAAATGGTTTGTGGGATATTTGAAGTACGTGATGAAGGTGGTGTTGCAATGAAGATTTGGTAAATCGTAGATCAGCATATTATTCGGATCAATTATCCTATACAAACAGCACTAATCTCATGATTTTGGGTGTAGCTCTGAGATTAAAAATCCAAGAGGAATTTAGGGAATTATGATGTAGTTTTGATAATAAAACCCCACAAATAAATTAATTAAAAATCTAAAAGGGATTTGGTGTAGTCCAAAACAGTTCATGGAAGAATGTAAGTAGAGGAAGAAGGCTAGTCTGTATGAATACATATCTGTGTAAAAGATCTTGTATGCAGACGAAGAATATTGTCCACCGATTTCATGCAGTATATTTAGAGTAAGAAGAGATAATCTGCGCGGTGGAGGAAGTACATGGAGTAGGGTCTATTCATGGAAGGTGGTTTAGAAAGGAAGAACATAAAGGTTGATCACAAAGACGGTTCACGAAGGAAGGATATGAAGCTGGTACATGGTGCACACACAATATCTGTTACAGTTTAGTATGTAGAGGAATATGGTCAGTTCATAGACGGTCAGTTCTTGAACTACCAGTACACGGAAAAGTGAACTTCATCTACAGGTAAAAATGGGACATCAACAAGGAATCCATCTATAGTTAAGGATGCAAGATTTAATTCCAATATATTGAAGTGACCTTCATGTTGAAAAAATGAGTTCTGATTCTTTCCAACATAGTGTGTATGGGGGAGTCAACAGAAGTGATCTGAGGGATGTAGTGTGATATCACTAAAAACATGTAAATGTAGTGTTCATTGAATAGATTTACTGTGATAAAATTGCGTACTCCACAACTAGTGAATATAACTAGACATTGGTAGGACCGATAAACATTTTTCATATGCTTCTTAGACATATCACTTCATGTTGAACCAAGTAAAATTGTTGTGTCTTTTCTTTTCATGTGATTGTTTTTTTAAATTTCTCATCAAATAGGTTTAATAGGTTCCAACCAATGTGTGAAAAAGATCATTTAGTGTAAAAGAAAACGTTATCACTCGGATTCACCCCTCCCCTCTCAGGTTGTTCCAGGGTCCTTCATCTATATCTCCGTACAATTGAGAATTTTTTTTTTGTACAGTAGAAACCTCCATATATTACTACATGATGGAACTATATGACATCTAGAAAAATGAATTAATTTCATGGAATAACTACTAATAGGAAACAATTGGAAAAGTAATATGTAATAGTGTAGCTACGAATTGAAAATTTCTATATCTAATATACAGGATATCTTGACCAGGCACCAGACTTAATAAAAAACAAATTCTATCCTGAAGCTAAATTATTATTATAAAATTAGATATCCTTTAAATTGTTGTTGGTTGTGTACTATAAGAATATCCTTTCTCGGTTTGAATAACCTCTCTATAGAAGTAGACATAGGAAACCATGTCTCACTATATTAAAATGTTTTTTGATCATGATTATAATTGTGTAAATAATATTTACATTGATGGTTGACCATAAAATATTTATGATAATGAAATATAAGACACCATTCTTATATCGTTAAAAAGGAAACGAATGTTTCATTATATAAAAGTTAATTAAAAAAAAGTCAAAAAATATTTTGGAAGATGAAGTTAAAAATATGTGAAAAAACAAAATCAATTTTTTTCTCAATGATACAATGACAATTGAGATCATATAAATTGAAATGGACAAGAAAAATAAAATTAAATAACCCATGAATTCATTACATAAGATAATAAATACAATTCTATTAATTAATAGAACAATGTTTGGATGAGATGTGTATGGCCTCATAATTCTATTAAAATCCATCTTATTTTCAAGTGGTAGCATTATATCATCTTCCAAAGTGATGTACATTACATATGAATTTTCCAAAGATTATGGCCATCTAATAAAAGAACATAGATGTTATCTTATATTTCGTTAAAAGGACAAAACCTTTTTAAAATTTAATAGTTAAGTACATCACTTTGGATGATGTTATATATATATATCACATGAAAATAATCCGGATTTTACTTTACATCCAAATTCAAAATCAACTCATCCACACTCTATTCTATTTAAAACATTTAATGTATTTCTTGTATGTTATAAATAATTAATGTGTTATTTAATGTCTTGGTTATTTTCTATTTCACTTTATATAATAATAATTTCCATTTTTTTCAATTATAAATAAATCGATTTGGTGTTTTCAATTATCTTTACCTCAGTTTCAAAAACATTCTAGGAATACTATTGACAATTAGGGATAACCATATAATAATTAAGATAATAATATAATATAAAATATTCTTATATACAATCGTATGATATTAATTTTTTGTATTATAATTTTTAATCATCCTAAAGTTATTTTATTATTTTATAAATAAAATATGAATCATCTAAATCATATCCCTTATGAGTGTCAAACCAGGTGTGCAACATGGCCCTTTATTGTGCACCAATTCCAACTCGTGTCTCTAACAATGTAGTGTTTTCAGGTTTTATCCATAGGTTCATATGTTCCAAATACACATACACCTATACAATCTAGAAAGGGATTTGATTTCTTAGATAACCACATAATCGTTATACTACAAAACATTTAGAGTGTTTTCTTATATCTTAAATGTTGAAACAAATGTTTCTTTACAATTCTAAACATTCATAAGGGCTTGTTCAATGGTTTATATAGAGAAAGTTATTCAAAAAAAATATCCATCAACATTAATAATTCTTTAATAATAACTTAATAGTACATTAATTATTATTTAATCTTTAATTACTCATTAAATAATTATTCTGTCATCATTACATAATCATTGGTTAATAATTACTTAATCATTACTTAATTTTACCTTAATCATTCCTTAATCATTATTTAATCGTTTCTTAATCATTAATCAATCAGTAATTAATTATTTATTAATATTATCTTAATTATTCCTTAATAATTATTTAATTAATACTGAATCATTAGTTAATAATTTTGTAATTATACATTAATCACATCTCAATCATTCCTTAATAATTACTTAATCATTAAATAATCACTACATAATCATTCAATAATATTTACTTAATTATTACTTAATAATTAGTTAATCATTATACAATAATAACTTAATAATACTTTAATTATTCATTAATCACACATTAATGATACCTATTTTATTCCTTAATCATTAATTAATCATTAGTTAATATTTATTTAATCATTACTTGTATTTACTAAATCATTACTTATTCTTTACAAAATCATACCTTAATTATACCTTAATCGTTCTTTAATAATTAAATAAATTAGTAAATAATTACTTAATATTTAGTTAATCATTACTAAATCATTACTTAATCATTATTAAATTATTCATTAATCAATTTTTATTGAATAATTACTAATAAAAAAACATTACATAGTCCTTAATTAATTATACCTTAATAATTAGTTAATCATATGATATTCATTAGTTTATTATTATTACCAAATTATTAAATGTAATCATTATTTATTCCAAAGTAATTCATTAGGTAAACTATACATAATCATTACTAATAATTATTATTATTTTTAAACGATATATAACTAACTAAACATCAAATTAAATAACATATATATAAAAAACAAAAAAATAAAATATTTAAATAAAAAAATTAAAATTAAATAAGGAAAATAACTATAAATGAAGGAAAACAAAAATAGGGACTTATTTTAGGCCACCAGAACCACCATGTATATAAAATATTTCTTTTATCAAGAGATGGTGTGGAATTTAGATAGAGGAAAAAATTATCAATTGAGAATGAGGGGGTGGATTCCCTTTTATAGGGTTTGAAAGGAAAAGAGACATGGGTTGGTCCACGTTTCATGATTTTTTAGGAAAAATTAAGAAACCATATACTGCCTTTCATATTATTTTAAGGGAGAGGTGATAACCCCCATGTACCATTACCTTATCATCAATATAGGATGCTGATAAAAAAAGATGACATGTGGTGTGAAACCTTTTAATAAATCTAAAAGGATGGATGTCCCTTATAGAATTTTGCGTAAATTATATAAAAATTTACCTTGTCATATTTAATTTCTTTTAGAAAAAAATAAAAAAAATAAATATTCATATAATGGAGTTTGGTGTTGAGGGGGAAACACCGAACAAATGAGTAAGTTGACATTACCACGAATAGGACAGTGACTGTATGAGTCAGATAAAATTTCTAGGTGTTGGGTTCTGTTAAATTAGTCCCCCAACCATTAAATAAATATTAATATTTTTTATTAATATTAGTAATGTGGTGGACAATGTGGAGGTGGCTGCTTGAGCGGTGTATTCCCTAAATTCATCATCATAATTTATCACATGAATAGATGGGTCAATTTATTTGTTTAGATTTTGAGGTGTAGAGGACATGTATGTGGTAGGATCTCCACTATTCCAACATTTGTTTTATTAAAAGTTCAAAATTCTATTACATTAATACCCTGACGGGCACAAGTAAACTTATTTGATATTTTTTCTTCTCTTCATTTTTTTCCACACCCATAGTCTTTTATCTAATATATTATTTTCAAATTGTATGATAATATCCATCATTCACCTCAATGTGATTGCTACATTGATACAAATAATTCTAGATCTAATATGATAAATGAGTTTGAATATAATTTTTTTCATATTACATAGGATATTGGTACTTCAAATCTCCAAGTGGAGATTTCTCCTTTGAATATTCCATTAAAGATTTCCACTATAAATCTACCACATTAAATTAATAGATACATAAGCATTCATATATCAATATAATTTTTTTATATGTAAACATAAATATATATATATTTAAATATTTATATATAATAATATCTTGGTGTATGTAAGTAATTGCATTAAAATATACGTATAAATTTTTAAATTGGTATATGCATATATTTATAAGTATGTACGTATGCATGAATGTGCATAGATATGTAAATTATTACATTAATTATAATTTTAATAATTTAAATAATATATATTTATGTACATATAATAAAATAGGTTTATATATGTAAGTATTTATTTATTTATTTATATCAAAAGAGAATTATTTTAATATATATGCAAATGGCCATATTAATTTTTGTGTATAGAGAAAGCTATGTGTTTATATATAATTATATTAACATATATATATGTTTGTATGAATGGATGTCTGTGTGTGTGTGTATATTCATTTATTTTTATATATGTTTCTGATCAATTATTTTTTATTGGTTTGTAAAAATTTAGTTGTTTATAATGAAATTTTAATACATGTAAATACATTCATAAAAATATTATTATATGTACATAAATATAAATAGATATAGACATGAAACTATTTGTATGTACATGCATGCACCAAATTAAAATATAAAGGTATATACCAATATAATTATTTACATGTATATATAAATATAACTATATAAATAGTTACAAAAAATATATCACATAAACAAACACATATATTAAGAAACATATATATAATTATTCAAACAATATTTTTTTGTTTAAAATTTAAAATATGTTTATTACACTTTTAATGGAAAATTATATTGTATGTTTTAATATAATAAAATATATAAATACATGTTGTACTTTTTAAAAGTGGTTACATATCAATATTTATTATCAGTTGTATATATTAATTTTTATAGATTAAAAATTCTATATTTTTTATTAACACTTGAATTTTTTATTATGCGTTGAAAATTTATTACTACAGTTATGTGTATGATACTATATTTAAATATATATGTTGTTATAAAGTTAATGTAATTTTTTGTGTATTCTTATAAATACTTATATACGCAATATTTAATGAAATTTTTTATTATAACTTTTATATATATACTATTTATTATATATCAACATAACTACATACAATATATTTATATATTGTGTATATTAAATTTTGAAAATTAATCAGTGTTTTGATAAATATATATATGCATGAGATGTAAAAAACATATTATATTCATATACATATATATAAATGAATATTTATATTTATTAATATATATTTTTGATGTATTTTCATACATGTTTTCAACCAAATATTTTATACAAACATACTTTCTTACTTATAATTAAATATTTTATATATACACGCTGTCATACATATATTTCAATATTTTATACATACATTATTTCATATATATATATATATAATTATATAATAAATCAAATATACATTCATGTGTACATATATATAAGTCTATACAAACATATGAAAAAACATACATACAAATTAATATTATGTTACAACATTCATGCATGAATGCATATATATTAATATAATTTTTTATAAATGTAGTATATAAATATAAGGATGTACACAAGAAAATATTTATAGTTAAAATTATGTATAAACATACATGGTACATTGTAAAACCCCTCGATGGTGATTTGTCCTCCAAATCTCCTGATAGGGATTTTTCTTGTAAATCTCCCACAGGGAATTTCTCATAAAAATATCCCATATAAAATTAATACGTATATATAAATATATTCATATATGTATAAACATCTACATGTATGTAAATATGATTTTATGTATGTATATGTATGTATATATGTATATAAAAAAATTTATATAAATTTATGAACTTGAATTACAATACACTTAAAAAATATATAGTTTTGTGTGCTTGTTTATATACAAATGTACATATTCATGAATGTACATATACCTCCAAATAATTATATTATATATATTTTCCGACTAAGGGAAAAATATATATTTATATATTCATAGTAACATAGAATTAAATATGTATTTATGTATGTACTTATACATACAAATATGTATTAAAATATGCTTGTATATTACAATACTATCTATATATTTAGATGAATGTATGAATGATAGTAGGTATTTATATGTAAATATATTAATTTGTATGTATGTTTTTGTGTATATATGTACGTGTGCGTTTATATATTTATACATATATTCATTGATTTTATATATATCTGCGATCAATAATTATTATAGGTCTATACAAATATGGTTATTTATAATGATATTGTAATACATGTAAATACATGCATCTAAATATTATTTCATGTAAATAAATTATTATTTAAATAAATATGCATAAATATAAATATATTATTGTAATTGTTACTAATTATTCATGTTTATTAATATATACCAATATTATAAGTGTAATCTTTTATAGAATAGATATAGAACCTAATTTTTATATATATTCATCTTTATATATTTACATTGGGATTATATAATTTTATAAGAATAAATTATTTATATATTAATATTCATTGATTTATATATATGTGTGTGTGTACATGATCAGTAATTTTTATATATATTTATTGATATATTGGTATAAAATTTTAATTTTTACAAAAAGTGTATATAAATAAAATAAATTCTGAATTTTATACAATATGATTTATATTTTATGTATAATATAGATATGTTTATGTGTCTATACATGTTTATATGATATATGTATGTAAGTGAGTATATATGTATATTTATATATTCATGTATGTAATTATATTTCTATATATCTTTATATTTTCATGGTTCACCTATGTAGATTCATATAGATTCATAGACTAATAGATATTTATATTTGTAAATATTTGTAGCAATATTCATATATGTAATTATAATATGTATATATATATATATATTTGTAAACACTTGAATATTCATATATATATAAATATATAAATACATGTAGACTCATTAATTTTCTAAAAAATCATCTATATCTATTTTTTAATGTATTATTTTTATATAAATAATAATCATTAATTTTTATAGAAAAATATATTATGAATTATAAAAAATCTCTATATTTATATGATAAATATTTAATAAAAAATTATATCATGTGTGGGATAACAATTAAATGTATCGATTAAATGATCTCTTTTTAGGTAATGGATTCTAATTCGGATTTCATTTGAAAAGAATATTTTAGATCAAATATTATGAGTGGAAAAAATAATTATATTAATAGGTATTTGTTTAATTAAAATAATATATATTTATGTATATACATGAATATATACATATATATACAAAAAACCCAATACTCATTAATTTTTTAAATATATTATTTATATGTAATGATTTTAATATATTTTATTTCTATAAACAAAAATAACTATAAATAGTTTTAAAAATATATTGCAAACTTATGGTGCAGATCCATACCTGTATATTAATAAATTAAAATTAAAAAAACTAGCAGATATACATCTAGAATTATTCTTATTGACGTAACAACTACCTTGGTAATGGCAGATTACAATTCAGATACTATTTGAAAGAAAATACTAGATTGAATATTTTTTATGGGAAAATTTTCAAATTGGGAGAGAGAAGATGAGGTTGGGGCTAGGAATGCTGGTGGATGCACTTGGGGGATTGATGAAATTTCATTTTTTATAATTTGAAAAAAAACACATAATAGAAAAGATATCGCCAACTGCCCTGTTTCAACATGTCACCATTCCAATAACTTATTTAACCCACCATTTCAAGAGGGAAATGGGGTGTTTGTTAATTTTCACGACCCAATCAAACAAAAATATATATATTCATATACATAATTTCTATAAATATTATGTTTAAAAAATAAAAATAACTAGAGAGAGTTAGAGTGGGGAATATGTATTACCGAACGGCTTCATGGAAGAGGATGCAACATGAAACTGTACGCCCAATGTATAACTTATATAAGAGTTCTATAATAATGATAATAATAATATTAAAAATAATATAATTACATTATAGGTGTCATAGTGGTACAAAACACAACAAATAAAAAATGGGTGTTCTGTGGGAACTACTCTCGATATCTCTCGATGGAATCTACGATTCTTTTCTCATAGCGAATTCGAATAAATTTTTTTTAAGACTTTATTACTATTTATAAGCTAAAATCCTACATGGTTGCTATCAACGTTCCTAGTCTTCATTCGAGGAATCTTAAATGGGGGTTGACTAATATTAAAGGACCTTCACCTTTCCATTATGGACCGAAGTTGTGTGGAGTTGATCAATTTTTTCCTTGTACAGTGATTGGATTTTATAAAGTGTATTTTAATGAGAAACTCAACTATTTTTAAGGATAATCAGAACATCGTTCTTTACATATTTAAGATATAAGATATTTTGGTTATTTTAGGAGTGGTTTTACCCTATGAAAAAAATCCAAGGAAAATAGAGGATTTGATCATAATGCTTTCTATCACAAGGGGATTCCAGGATTGGAAATGTTTTACCACCAGTGTGGGGTACTTTCATATGTTATTCCAATAGGATGAATTGGAGATGATGTCGTGGGGCTTGGATCAATATCTCTCAAACTAGGTATATAATGTGACCAATATTGAAATCCTATGTTTAATCCCATTGGTATATATAACATGATGAATCGTGTATGTGTGAGTATTTAAGGTTTAAATTGAATTTAGTGTCATCCCTAGACAATTTTTGATATTAACTCAAAAATGGAATTCCTATAAGTTGGATTCTACTAATAAGCAAATTCAGTTTGGTTATTTTACACACATACTAGTGGAGATAAACCTCAATTCAACACCCATCAAAAACATGGTACTATATACTGTAGATGTTATTTTTGAATTAATTAATAGAATTGAGAAAACACATTAATACTATATTTTTTGTATTTATATTAGACACACCAAGGATATGTATATAAATTATTACTATTGAAGATGTCTCTAGTAGTTTTTATTTATTTATAAGAATATGAAAAAAAGGATAGGTCATGGTATGATATTATAGAATAGGGTTCTATATTTTCATATCAGGAGTTTGTTCCTCAAGAATTAATGGAAAATAACTTGAATCAATATCTAGGTGAAATGAACAAAACTTATCACAAAGATATGATCATGGAATCCAATAGATATATACTCAATGTTTTGGATAGTCCAATATTGGAACATTGAATTTTTTTGATATCACTCTACTTGATAGAGGGATAAGAGATAGTATGGTGGAATCCCCTCAGTATAAGTAAGGTGCTTAGACTTCTACTATAATGTGATGTAGAGTTCTACAAGTAGTTTTGAGTTTTTCTATAAGCTATGATCACCATGAAAACATGTCACAGACAGAGGATGTGTAAGAAGATCATGTAATTGATTCCCAATATGCTAATGAGGTAGTTGAGAATTTATGTACTATCCAGTAGTGTCTTCATGAACAATCAATAACTTCAAGAGCCTACATTTGAATGAAAAAATGAATGTAGAGGAACCGTCGCTTTCAAAGTCTCAGATTAGCTATTTAAAATAGTGCAGGTCTAAATGTTCCTCGACCAAAGATATAAAAAAGGTTTAAAATTTTTATTGGGATCTTGGTTATCTTCACAATGGTCCAAAAATCTATATGCAATTAAGGATTAGGATGGTATTTAAAGGATGAATGGTTGTGAATCTAAGTATGGTTCATCAATGTTTGAGTATCATCTGGTTAATGTATCTTCTATAATTCATCCTCAAACTCATAAAGGAGTCCGTCAATAGTATGATATGAAAACTTATAACATGTTACAATCTGAAAAAATTTCACATAAGTAGTAACCTACTTATGGGGATGAGAATCACCAAAGCATTGAATGCCATTATGTTGAGGTTTACAATTTTGAGGTGGAAGGTCAGAGGGATAGTGGTTCAGCTTTCGATAAGGTTTATTCTTCTAAGGGAAAGCCTCAATTGGTAAAGTTGGTTTTCAAATAGACCCCTTCAAGAAGGTCATACCTTCTTCTTACAATCCAGGATGGATCTATCGTTATGATGATTCTAATGACACGGCTTTAACACCTTTTCTATAGCCTATGGAAATGGAACCTCCAACAATCCACCACCCATAAAGGTAGTAAAAATCTGTTTTTTCAATTTTTAAAAGGTTACTTTACATAAAAATTAGCAAGGATTTAGAATCCTATGTGAGGTTTCAAGTTAAACTTATAATATCTATAGAATATTTGACAGTCTTGATGTAGATAAAAATCAATCAAAGGAAAAAAGATTACTAGGTGGATCCTACAATTTTAATATATATTCACTTGTGCACAGTAGGGAATGATGATGGGATGAATGTATTAGTTCATATGGTTGTGAAAAAATCAGAACCAGAACCGACCCTCAATTTAAGATCATGTTTTTACCCTCTAATAGGATAGAGTCTCACACAGATGCTGAGATTTCTTGCTTAGAGAGAATTGACATTGAAGGCCCTCTCTACAAGATAAAACGTAGAGAAGAGGCCTACCTCCTAGGGGTAGAGGCCATGGGTGTGGGTGCGTATAGATTTATTGGAATACAATCAATGATGAGGAGTTAAAGATTGGAATTATAATTAAATGAAAACTAATTATTTGACTGTTTCATGAGGGTAGTTCATCATGTCTGACCGCATATTTTTCTATCTCAATTTTTTCATTCTTTTCCTTGTAAAAGGGCCATGTCAGTACATTTAAAAAATCACAGAAATCAAAGATGCCAGGAGACACATCCCCATGACATACCCCTAACCCCAAACCACCACTATATTAACAAAGGGGAATAATAATAATAATAGTTATATTATTATTATTATTAACAACAAAAATACAAATATTAATAATAATAATAATATAATTACTATCATTATCTTTATCATTTTTACCATCATTATTAAATATTTTTAGAGTTTAAAATTTTATAGAGATGTTGGATTGATGATCCATCAGTGGATTCATGACATAGATATTGAGACATATGATTCAACACCAATATGTGGAACATAAATTCCAATTCTCGTGCAGACCTCTGGTCCAGTCAGGTATCTTCTCATTTATTGGAAATCATGAAATTCATATTTTTCATATCTTGTGTAATTTAAATAAAAAATATGTTATTCTATATAATTCATCATGATATTTATAAAAGAGATATATATTTAGTAATTAGAGGATATTGTCTTGGTGATTTAGGAAAAATTTATTTATGTACATAGGGGTGACATTGGGGTTTAGGTGTGATGGTTAGAGCATTAAATAGATTTTTTAATTTCCCCCTCATATTCTATTTACTATTAGGAGAGGTTCTGGATCCATGTATTTTTAATGTATTTAGATTCTATCATTTACAATGTAGAATCATGTTACATATTATAATGTTATTTGACTTAATTATTTTAGTAACAAGTGTTTGGATCTTTTCATAGATTGTTTTGTGGCCTATTTTTGTATGCTTTGGTGCCTGTTCATGGTTAGTACATCATTTTATAGTACATGAATCCAAACCATTCAACATTTCCAGTGTTCCAAGTAGGTTTTTATATTTTACACATTTTTTGACAAACCATGAATCCAAACCATTCAAATTTGATAGAATGGGTGACACTTTTGGCCCATAGTCAAACTAACCAGGATACCTTACCAAGTATATCTTCAAATGGCACTAGTGCAGAAAACATTTTTTACGTCGGTTATTTTTCATTATTTACGTCGGTTTTTAGGCGACGTTAATACGGACGATGTTATAAATAACGTTTTTTACGTCGGTTATTTAAAACCCGACGTAACATCCCTAACATCACGGTGTTTATCACGTCGGTTCATTAATAACTGACGTGATAAATATGCACGGGGGGGGGGGGGGGGGGGGGTTTATCACATCGGTTCTTAATATAACTGACGTGATAAAACGCCTGGGATATCGTTTATCACGTCGGTTATGACATAACTGACGTGATTAACCCATCCCCGGGCCTATTATCACGCCGGTTTCTTAAATAACTGATGTGATAAAAGGCCTGGGAAACGTTTTAGCACGTCGGTTATCCAAGAACAGACGTGGTAAATCGATTCCCAGGCCTTTTAGCACGTCGGTTATATTAAGAACCGACGTGATAAAAGGCCCAGGAACGGTTTAGCACGTCGGTTGTCGAAAAAACCGACATGATAAACCCCTACCGATTTATTTACCACGTCGGTTATAAAATAACCGACGTGAAAGAGATATATTTTTTTTTTAAATAATTGCACTGCTCTCACCAAAAAGCAACCAGAAACCAAACAACAAAAATAATCATGCCAGCCCTCCCCCAAGCCCCAACTGAACCCCACCCTCATCTATACCCACCTAACAACCTGGCCAGCCCTCCCCCACCACATTGGAGCCCCACCACAACCCTTGGACACCCCCCCACCCCTTGGACAGCCCCCCCACCCTCATTTACACCCCCATAACCCCTAGTATAGCCTCAAACACCCATTGGACACCCCTCCCATATCCCTTGGACACCCCCCACCCCTTGGACACCCCCCACCCCTTGGACAGCCCCCCCACCCTCATTTACACCCCCAAGACCCCTAGTACAGCCTCAAACACCCATTGGACACCCCCCCCCACACCTTGACAGCCCTCCCAGACCCCTTGGACACCCCCCCGACCCCTGGACACCCCACCAAGCCCTTGGACAGCCCCAAACACCCCTTGGACACCCCTCCCATATCCCTTGGACACCCCCCACCCCTTGGACACCCCCCCCACCCCTTGGACAGCCCCCCCCCCCCACCCTCATTTACACCCAACCGGCCCCTTGGACAGAACTCCTAGACACCTTGGACACCACTCCCATATCCCTTGGACACCCCCCACCCCTTGGACACCCCCACCCCTTGGACAGCCCCCCACCCTCATTTACACCTCCCGAACACTAGGACAGCCCCAAACACCCCTTGGACACCCCTCCCATATCCCTTGGACACCCCCCCACCCCTTGGACAGCCCCCCACCCCCTGGACACCCCCCTGACCCCTTGGAAACCCCCCCATCCCCTTGGACAGCCCCAAACACCCCTTGGACACCCCTCCTATATCCCTTGGACACCCCCCCACCACTTGGACACCCCCCACCCCTTGGACACCCCCACCCTCATTTACACCCAACCGACCCCTTGGACAGCCCCAAACACACCTTGGACACCCCTCCCATATCCCTTGGACACCCCCACCCCTTGGACACCCCCCCCACCCTCATTTACACCCCCCGACCCCTAGGACAGCCCCAAACACACCTTGGACACCCCTCCCATATCCCTTGGACACCCCCCAAACACCCACCCACCCCCTTGGAACCTCTCCCCCCATACCAAAATCCAGACCAGAAAAACCATCAACAGTAGACCAAAACAAGAAGTAGAGAAAAATTAAACATTCACTTATATAACATTCAAAACTTACACTGTCAACTTCAAAAATAACTAAATCCAACCTAAACGACTACGAAATACACAATTACATTGACAATATTCAAAATTACATTTTACATTACAAACAACTAAAAGTCAATCAAACCTGTAAAATAAGTTGACCACTCCACTTGTAAGTGTTTGATATTTTCAGCAGTAAAGGGTTGAGGGTCATCAAAAAGCTACAAAGGAAAAGGATAGTAGTCAACGTGTATAATGAATAAATCAAATTGAAATATTATGAGAAAGAGGAAATCTTACCAGGTCAAAACTCAGAACTGTCCCAGTTGTTATTATTTCATACATAAATCTTAACATGTAATATCCGCATTCGGTGATGCCTTGTTGCTCATGACATTTCTGTTTGAATGAGTGTAAATTCAATATATTATTTTTATGTAATAAATCAAAATGTACAAATTATAAATGGATATTTACCTTCGCATGTACATATTTGATCTTGAAATTCCTTTTCTTTGCGCTTTTTCGAAAGTGGACCCATGCCCTGTTAGAAAATAATACGAATGGGGTAAATTTAAAATTCATTATAATATATAAAACTATTGTGAAATTGAAACTTACGTTTCCAATATATTCTTAAAACTTTCTCGCACATCATCATGGAGAGAGCATATCCAATAAAGTGCTTTCTCCCTAGGGCAAAAAACCCCTAACATCCAATGATCCCTGATAAAAGGAAATTTAATGTTAGTGGTTTTTTATGTTAAAAGATAATTAACTCTTTGAGAGGGATGTGTTTCATACCTCTCACAAAAAGGCATCATCCAACACTGTGTGATTACATTCTTTTCAAATCTATCAGCAATATAAATCATTCTTTGTTCCTCATCCAATGCACATGCTTCAGGAGAAATCAATTGTGGGTCCATGAATCCATATACATATGTCATCTCATTCCTCTCACAAATTTTATACAGATACCTAATACAAAGCAGACATAAGTATACATTTTTAATAAATATAACGCAAGGAAAAGGTGTTAAGACTTACATGATAAAAATTTTCACCACGTTGATGCCCAACTTATCTCCAGTGACAAACTCCATGATATCAGTTTTCATAATCCCCACACTTAGTTCACGTCCACAGACATGAACTTCCATTGTAAAGTCATAATGATCCGCCAACAAATTTGAATATCTTGACAATTTTTCAAGACTGCTAGTATCTGCATCTGATGTCATAGCTATCTGTCTTTGTTGTTGTCTATACAGTATTTCTTTACCTTTGAAGTATTCCTGTAAAAATAAATTGAAAAATATATTAGTTTTCAAATGATAAAACATTAATAAAAATATAAAATAAAAGATATAACATCCATATCTCTATGGTAATGAGTCGAAGAAGTCTGGATGGCCAAAGTAAAAAATGGCTGATACTATGTCCAACTGTCATCACCTCATCTGTAGGTAATGGTATCTGAGCTGATCTATCTATAATATCATGTACAGTGACCCTCTGATTCTCTACCTCTAACTGTTGATGATGAACTGTATCTCCTATACAATATACCATCCCATATGCAACTATATGATGTTGAGGATCATCAACATACAACTCACAATAAGTAGGTAGCGGCGACAGAGGAGGAGGATCAAAAATGGGGTCTGCAGGCTGAGGTGGGGGAGTGGGAGCTACTGGGAGAGGTGGAGTGGGAGCTGCACCATGAAATTGTCTTTGCAAGTCTGCAAACATAAACTGCACTGATGCTCTAATCTTGTCCTCCATTGTCGCATTAATATTATGGACTTCAGCCTCCAAGGAATCTATTTTTTTTATAAACTCCCTCAACGTTTGAAGTTGAGGAACGTGGCAACACTTTTCTTATCGATACACCTGCCGGATATCCTCTTACACGGCCAGGATGTTCGGGCTTTCCCAATGCCACAAATAAAATATCTTCCCTCCCAGATGGTGTAAATGTCCCCTGTGAACTCTGCTCCTCAAGAGAGTCTTGTAATAATTAATTGAACATTTCTATAATGATTGGAAATATATGACGAAAATAGTAAACTTAAATAAATAAAATAGATATCTTACAATCCTCTCAACTACGAGTCTCGATTCTTCCGAAAGATATTGTCCTTTTTTGCCCTTCCGAGATCTTTTCCATTTCTCATGTCTAGATGGAGGGGATGGAGGGGCCACCTCTCCAGATCTTGAAGAATCAGCTCTTAGTTGTTGAAATTTTTCTGCCATCATTTGTTCTTCCAATAATGCATACCCTCCCCGAGATAAACTATGATGGTATACATTTTTAGATTGGATCTCTTGATGAGCTTTCTTGTTTGATGTAAATTAAGAATAAGTAATCATTAACAAAACAATAATAAGATCATTTATATAAGAAAGCTTATAAAAGATTACATTGCCCTTACCAAAAATGATTCTTTTCTTCTACTTTCAAAAAATTGTCTCCATGTGTCTTCATCTATAAAAGGATATATACGACATGGATTCTCACGACTCCTATGACCATAAATGAAATCAGATGAGAGGGTTGATTTGAAATCCCTCCATCTCCTAGTAGCCAATGATAAGCATTTCTTCCTGACTCCTCCAATGTCAGGAATATCAAATGTCATCTGATAAAAAAGAGGTTAAAAATATTATATATAATAGAAACATTTAAAGAACAGTCAAACAATAGCAAAAGATCTTACCAAAATGGTCTCCCACAGCTGAGAAATTATCTCCTTATCCACACTTCTCCAATCATCATAGAGAATGCTTACTTTGCTCTTAGCCTGAGTTGCTACAAAACCCTTACAATCTTTAGCATTTGGACCTTTAGGAAGATCATCATCATCAAACTCCACGACTATCCTCTCCTCCTTGGTACGGGAAAGTGATAATTTTGGTAAACGTGTGCACCCACGCTTACCAACCATTGAACTCTTTTTCGTAATAGGAGCATGTGAATGTTCCTCCCCAGATGTATGACCAATATGCTCATCTCCAGAATCATGTGGCTGATCAACTGATTGATCTGTCATTTTCCTTCAAATCAAAAAAACAAACATTAGTTCACAAATATAGAAATTCAAATATTGTAATACTACTTAATCAGAAAATAGAAAAGTGTACTAAATTACATAATAGTAAACATTGGTAATATGGTAAGCATGTTAAACAATGATAACCATGGTAAACACAGTCTGTTGTACCCCTCTCTCTTGGATTTTAATGATCACAATCACTCTTATTATGTTCTAACTTGTTTTCAAGTGTTTTTGTTGATAGGAAAAAGGTTGCCAAGGAGTTGGCCCAAGAAAGCTGAAAAGTGGACTCACTGAGTCCACCGGTCAGCTGGTGTGAGCTCACCGGCCAGCCGGAGGACCCAGGCAGTGGACTTGCCCACTGCCTGGTGTCACCGGCCGTCCGGTGGACCAGACATCCTTGCTCTGTCTGGACCACCGGCCGGCCGCTGGATCACCACCGTCCGGCCGCTGGCTCATCACTGGCCGGCCGGTGGACCAGACAGAGCTTTTCTGTCTGGACCACCGGCCAACCGGTGCTCCACCACCGGCCAACCGGTGCTCCACCACCGGCCAACCGGTGCTCCACCACTGGCCAGCCGGTGCGCCCAGGACTTCTCCACTTTACGGTTTTTATTGTTTTATCATTTTGGTTTGATACATGTTTTAATAAGTAAAAAATTTAAAATATCTAACATTATATGAAAAAACTAAATGTAAACAAGAAATAAACATGTGTTACCTGTAATTTTAGGAATGTACAGTTGGATTGTTTTCCCAAATTCCTTCGTCGTGATCGTTCCTTATGGCACAAACCATGTCTTCAACATACTCATCATTATGTTCTATTAATCTTTCCATGGAAGTAGGGATCTCACATAAATCAGCATCTTCATCAAATTCATCCTCACCAACATATTGTTTTTTCCCTTGTAAAACAACAGCCCACTGCATATCTGATTGATCTACTACAAAGAAAATTTGTTTGGCATGTGTTGCCATTATAAAAGAATCAGCTGTGTCTTCTAATATATTCAGATTAACAAGTGTCATTCCAAATTCATCGTGTCTGACACTGTTGTTACCGATAAACCACTTACAGTTAAAAACAGGAACTTTAATTTTAAAGTAATCAGCCTCCCATATGTCTTCAATCACTCCATAATATGCACTTGATGCCGAAATTGGGTTTCTGTCCTTAGCACTTGATAAATGCATTGCTTCTGCAAACACCAATACACCACTATTCTGAACTGCACTTCTGTTGTCCTGAGCTTTCGTATGAAATGTATAGCCATTAATGTCATAAGCGGACCATGTTATCACATTTAAAGATGGACCACCCACTATCCATTTTAATGTCTCTGATACATCTGATCTACCAAGCAAGGTCTTTTTAAACCATGGAAAAAAAAGTTTTGTTGTGCTCATTCAAAATCCACATTTCTTTCTTCTTTGGATGACATTGTTTCAACTCATTAATATGCAATGTGATATATGGTTGAACATCAGCTATGTTATTCAAGATGTATGATTCAAACTTCTTCATCTGTTCAGCTGACAGTGATTTGACTTTCAAGCCACGAATCCCCTTTCCCTCATTATTAACCCGTTCATGGCGAGATGGAGGCAAACCTATGTGTTGCGCCGTAGCCAAGTAGCTCGTACAAAACTCTGCTACCTCCTCAGAAATATACTTTTCAATAGTGGAGGCTTCAGGTCGATATGGATTTTTAACATATCCCTTTAATATTTTCATATACCTTTCAAAAGGATACATCCAACGAAGATATACAGGTCCACAAAGCTTTATTTCTCGAACCAGATGAATCATTAAATGCACTATCATATCAAAAAAAGTTGGAGGAAAATACATTTCCAAATGACAAAGTATAAAAATTGCATCCTTTTCCAAAATGTTCAAAGCATTCACATCAATCTCCTTGTTACAAATTGAATTGAAAAAATAACACAACCTCCTTATAGTTATTCTGACACGGATGGGAAATATTCCACGCAGTGCAACTGGTAGAATTTGTTGCATCATGACATGACAATCATGTGATTTCATACCTATCAACTTCAAGTCTTTCAATGAGACAAAATTTTTTACATTTTAAGAATAACCATGAGGCACATTGATATCATGAAGACACTGACAGAAGCTACTTTTCTCCCTCTTCGATAATGTATGACAAGCCGGGGGAAGAAATGTTCGTCTTCCTTTAGGAGTGGGAGCTAACTCCAAACTTATTCCCATTGATAGTAGGTCTAACCTTGCATTCAACCCATATTTTTTCTTTCATTTAATATCTAGAAATGTTCCGATCAAAGAATCACATATATTCTTCTCCACGTGCATGACATCAATATTATGTTTGACTTCATGATACCTCCAATATGGTAGCTCAAAAAATATTGACCTTTTCTTCCAAATATGTCTATCATTACCAGATTTCTGTGTCTTTCCCAATGTCACATCAAGGTTTTTCACCCTCTCAAAATACAAATCTGGGGATAAAGGTTTTGGAGAAGTATCAAATTCTTGTGAGCCATTGAATGCCTTTTTTAGTCTTCTATAAGGGTGATCCATAGGCAAAAACTTTCGATGACCCATGTACACTGTTTTCCTCCCATGATGCAATTGACAATATGACGTCTGTTGTTCGCAAATTGGACATGCTTTATGCCCTTTAACACTGTATCCAGACAAATTTCCATATGCTGGGAAGTCATTTATAGTGAATAGAAGCACTGCATGCAGTTGAAAATATTCCATTTTATAAGAATCATACACCCTAATACCATCAGCCCATAACAGTTTCAAATCATCAATCAGTGGTGACAAGTATACATCAATATCATTGCCGGGTTGCTTTGGACCAGAGATCATGATACTCAACATGACATATTTGCGCTTCATACAAACGTCAGGAGAGAGGTTGTAAATTACCAATAAAACAGGCCATGAACTATGTGTGCTACTGAGGGTTCGGTATGGATTCATTCCATCTGTGAACAAGCCTAGTCTCAGATTTCTAATTTTATTTCCAAATGTAGGGTACTGGGAATCAATTTTCTTCCATTGTGGACAATCATATGGATGACATATTTTTCCATCACATACCCGCTCATCAGCATGCCATCTTAACCTTTTTGCATCATGTGAATTAGCAAATAAACGTTTGAAACGAGGAATTATAGAAAGATACCAAAATACCTTTGAAGGGAGCTTTGTAATCTGTACATCAGCTTGTGATTTTTCTTTCACCTTATACCGTGATGTCCCACATTTAGGACACTCTTTCAGAACTTCATATTCCTTCCTATATATAATGCAGTCATTCGGACAGGCATGTATTTTCCTGTATCCCAATCCCATCGGGCATAATATTTTTTTGGCCTTATAATGTGAATCTGGAAGATCGTTATCTTTTGGAAGAATGTCTTTCATCAATTGTAGCATCTCTGTAAAACTTCTGTCACTCCATCCATGTTTTGACTTCAGGTTAATCAATCTTAACACCGCCGACAAAACCGTAAAATCTGTAAAACCAGGATATAATGGTTTTTCGGCATCACCATATAGACGTGCAACTGTCGGTTCTATCTCAATTTGTTCTGCTACAATATCGCGAATCATTTCTTCAATTCCATCGGAGTTACCATCTTGCAATTCATTATCATCAGTGACATTCTATCCAGTTTCGCCATGCCAAATCCAAGGGTTATAACTCGGATTGAAACCATGACAAATCAGATGATCTTTTATCTCTCTACTTTTCAACTTCTTCATATTCAGACATTTCAGGCATGGACAGAAAAAAATGTCACTACTTGGAACATTTCGTTTAGCAAATTCCAAAAAAGCATCAACAGCTTCCTCTTATTCATTGCTCATTCGATGTGCCGTAATCCAACTTCGACTCATTATTACCTATAACAAATAGAAAAAATATATATATTTTTTAGATAAGACAAATATATGTTTATATGAAAAAAATCATAATTTGAATGTAAACAATTTTGAAATATAAAACAAATCGAGGTGTATTTAAAAAAAATATGCTTGAATATTATTTTTTAAACAAAATATAGTAAGATATAACACCCCCCTGGACACCCCCCGACCCCTCTGGACAGCCCCCCGCCCCTCCTGGACACCACCCCCACCCCCTACCCCCTTGAACACCCCCCTGGACATCCCCCAACCCTCTGGACATCCCCCCCCCACCCACCCGGACAACCCCAAATACCCTCTGGAGAGGCCGCCACCCACTTGGACAGCCCCCCACACCCATCCACCCCCTTGGACACCCCCCTGGACACCCCACCGACCCCTCTGGAGAGGCCGCCACCCCCTTGGACAGCCCCCCACACCCACCCATCCCCTTGGACACCACCCTGGACACCCCCCGACCCCTCTGGACAGCCCCCGACCCCTCTAGAAAGCACCCCCACCCCTCCTGGACACAACCCCCCACCCCCAACCTGCTTGGACACCCCCCTGGACACCCCCCAACCCTCTGGACAGCCCCCCACCCCTCCTAAACACCACCCCCACCCCCTACCCCCTTGGACACCCCCTGGACACCCCCCAACACCCACCCACACCCTTGGACAGCCCCCCACACCCACCCACCCCCTTGTAAACCCCCCTGGACACCCCCCGACCCCTCTGGACAGCCCCCGACCCCTCCTGGACACCACCCCCCACCCCCTACCCCCTTGGACACCCCCCTGGACATCCCCCAACCCTCTGGGCAGCCCCCCCACCCACCCGGACAACCCCTAATACCCTCTGGAGAGGCCGCCACCCACTTGGACAGCCCCCCACACCCATCCACCCCCTTGGACACCCCCCTGGACACCCCACCGACCCCTCTGGACAGGCCTCCACCCCCTTGGACAGCCCCCCACACCCACCCATCCCCTTGGACACCACCCTGGACACCCCCCGACCCCTCTGGACAGCCCCGACCCCTCTAGAAAGCACCCCCACCCCTTCTGGACACAACCCCCCACCCCCGACCTGCTTGGACACCCCCCTGGACACCCCCAACCCTCTGGACAGCCCCCCCACCCCTCCTAAACACCACCCCAACCCCCAACCCCCTTGGACACCCCCCTGGACACCCCCCAACACCCACCCACACCCTTGGACAGCCCCCCACACCCACCCACCCCCTTGTAAACCCCCCTGGACACCCCCCGACCCCTCTGGACAGACCCCCGCCCCTCCTGGACACCACCCCCCACCCCCTACCCCCTTGGACACCCCCCTGGACACCCCCCAACCCTCTTGATAGCCCTCCCACCCCCCTGGAATCACTGAATATTTACCATAACAAGAAGTTGGGCCATTCAAAGAATGTTTTTAGGTGTGGAGGAAGAACTGAGTTTCAATAGATAGAGAAGGAACTCGACATTAGGTTGTCTATTCCAGGTGTGGATTTTAAGGAGTTAATGTTTGTTCAGTGACCCAGGAGATTGAATCAGAAATTCAGATGTTGTGCCATTTTCTCATGATGAGGTTGAATAATTGGTGGGGTTTGACTTTTAAATGGAGAGCTTAGCAGACCATCATATTTTCTATAGATCAGTAAAGGATGTTAGCATCGAACATAAGGCTTAAGGGATGCTTTCAGATCCAAATATGTATGTTGATGGATGCAATGGATCTATTAGAGGTTCTAGAAAGAATGGTGGTTTTATTTGTTTAGGATAAGTAGTGAAGAAAAAACTAGTTAATTTTTTACTTGCTGAAAAGATGGTATCTAAAATTTTTAACATGCCGAGGGGAAATCTGGCGAGTCCTCCTCGTGAAACTTTGTTTGCAGGGGGTGAAAATGGTGATGTGATCCCAAATCCATGCACCTATGCCATGGTTGTGTGTGAATAAAGTAGTAACAACTGTAAAAGGGAAACCCATCCAAATGGAGACGCCCCAACCCTCTCGGGGATTTATAGAAAACGATGCAAAATTAGTGAAATCATAAAATTAGTCAATATTGCAAGTCCAACTAATAGATCTAGGGATGATAAATAAGATTATGGTGCCAAAACGAGTTAAAAGGGTTCGCAATCGAAGAATCTTAGCTAGTTTCAACAAAAAAATCATAACACACATATATATACTATCCACGAAAAAAAACGAACGAGTGGGAGGATTACCTGAGTGCTGCGAGTTTAGATGATTGATCCGAGGAGATTAAATATGAGAAACGATGATCGCAAAACGAATCTAAACCAACGAAATGGACGAGCCGATTCGGGTTTACGCGGGAGAGAGACGAGTCGCGACTGTCGAAGGTAAACTCGCGAATGACAATCCACGGGTCTGGGTAAATTTTTAAATGAGTTATCACGTCGGTTATTAAATAACCGACGTTATAATTTTTTTTAAAAACATTTATAACGTCGGTTATTCAATAACCGACGTAAAAACCTTCCTCCGATTCATTTTTTACGTCGGTTATTTTATAACCGACGTTATAAAGGGCTCAAAATCCGCGTTTTGTTACGTCGGTTATTCCATAACCGACGCCAAAAACATCTTCGGATTCTTTTTTTACGTCAGTTATTTTATAACCGACGTAAAAAGGCCTTCAAAAACTGCGTTTTTTACGTCGGTTATTGAATAACCGACGTAACAAACACCCCCCGCTTCTGTTTTTTACGGCGGTGAATGTATAACCGACGTAAAAAACAAAGCCGCGTGATTAATAACGTCGGTTATAAAAATAACCGACGTTAAATGTGTACCGAACACAGGTTTTTACGTCGGTTATTAAATAACCGACGTAAAAAACCTCGTTTTACATATTATGACGTCGGTTTTATATAACCGACGTAAAAAATGGTGACGTAAAAAACGTTTTCTGCACTAGTGTGGATCTGTTTTCAGTATATAGTTATGTTCATGATTAGTTTTAATCCCATGACCATCCATTAAACCATTTAGACATGATTTTATCACCATAAAATTGTAATTAAAATCCCAAAACCCTATAATAAATCCCAAACTGTACCCTCTCGTACATTATTTGATCCATTGGCATTACGGAGCCCTATAGAGGTGTTTTGGATCTCCCAATCTCATTTATTTATGGATTGATGTTATGAAGGAAGATATGATCAAATTATAATAATTTTTCTCTTTATGTCCATTGATATCCCTTAGTCTCTTGTTTCCTTCTTCCTAGAGGTTATGATGGCCTTGTGTTTTGTTGTTCTATGGCTGGTTGATATGGAATTTTGGATCTAGGATCTTTTATCACTTCAATTGATATCACTCTTCCTAGATCTGATGATCTTCATTGATGGTAGAACATATTAGATTCATTATGTTTGGATTATAAATTTCCATTTATGTGTTTTGGTTAATTTCATTCATCCTATATTTCATTGATTCATTATAATTCATAGAATGTTTTTTCATAATTCTTAACATATGTTCTATGAAATTCCCACCTAAAATTCTTTATGAAATATTCCTTGACTCAATTATCTTTTAATTTAAAAATTAATGATTTAAATTCATACATTCTTGATCTCTCACAACATTTAATGTATTTTATAGTCCCATGTTTGTTTGTATTTATTTATAAAGATTATTTAAATGTTGCTTTGGTGAATGTGTGGTATTTTCCTAAGGTTTTTATTCCTAAAATGAAAGAAATTCAATTTAATTAAATTTATAAACCCATTTACGGATTTCTAAATAATTTCAAAAGCTATAATTTTTGAAATGAAGAAAAACATACCTTAATGATGTTACCTTTTTTTGAAACGGTTGTTATTGGAGAATTTGAAATGAGTGATTTATTCACATGTAAGGAGTGTTCAAACCCATGTTTTGAAACATATTCAAACCATTGAAATTTATAATACTTTGTTTTAATTATTTATGGTTTCATTGAATTAAATGATTATTTTAAATGCCTATTTCTCATTATTATGATGGTTTTTAAATTAAATGGGTATGATTACCCTTTTGAATGCAGAATTTTATAAAATATTTTCAATTTAATAGATAATGCTTGATGGCCTAGTTGGAACTTTTTGACAATCATATAATTCAATAATCCCATGTTATAACATTTAGATTCTTTATATCCCATTTACTATTGTTGAATAAGAGATTATATTCTTTGAGGGATATTGGGGGTGTGTTATGATGTGATTTGATGGAATGATCCTATGATTTATATTATCAAAGATCCCCGTGTGAACCTCATAACTTTATTATCTCACTATACTCTTTTTACAAGTCTTGGGAACATTTATTATTAAATTCGATGACCTATATTTATGCAGCATTATCAAACTCACACCACTTTGAGCTTTGTACCTCACTGAGTTCTTTCATGCATTTGTGTGTTGTATGTTTTTATTGGCAATATAACCCATTTCTCTGTATCAATGTAAACATATATTTAGATATATATATATATATATTAATATTTATAAACACAAACACACATATATAAACATATATATATATAAAAACACACACATAAATATATATAAACACACAATGACACATATAAATAAATATATAAATATATAAATGTAAACACATATATATTTTAAATTTAGTAACATTTTTAAGAAAAAGTGACAATTTTAGTGACATTTTCAGTAGAGTTTTAAAAGGTTTCTAATTAGTTTATATTTTTATATATATAAAATTATAATTATATAAATGTACATATATGTTAAAATAAAAATTATAATTATAAGTATATATATGTATACATATACATATATATATATATATATATATTTATACACACAAACACACAAATATATATATATATATATTATAAAAATATATATAAACATATATAAACATATATAATTAAATATATTAAATAAATTAATTTTTTAATAGTGAAATATATTAATATATATATATATAGAATAATCAATTTTGTTATCAAAAGTTAGTGTGATGAGTTGGAATGGTCATACGGTGTGAGTATAATGGTCTTGGGTTGGGATCCTTTTAGATCCAAACTCACATGTATTTTATATTTAGGAATGTTCTTAGGAGAATGTGGCTAATTATATATAAATTCATAATTATATTAATGTACATATATATAAATATAAAAATTTAAAATTATTATTTAATATATGTATAGATACACATATATGTTTACACACACACACATATAAATAGTTATATATAAAATATCAAAAATGAACATATATATACTAATATAAATATATATATATATAATAAAAATGTACATTTTAATATATAAATATATATTAAGATATATATATATAATATTATTTTTAATGAAAATTTTTAATATATATATATAGCATAATATATGTTTTTAATCTAAATTTAAATTGATGAGTTAGTCTGGTTATTGGGTTTGAGTCAGCTGGTACGGGGTTTAGATCCTCGTGGAGCTGAGCACGCATATATTTTAAATGTAGGCTTGTTTTTAATAAAATATTTATAATTATATATATATAATTATAATTCTATTAATGTATATAAATAAATTTGTAAATTTATAATTATAATTATATATATGTGTACATACACATATATATTTATACACACACACACACACACACACGTAAATAGATATATATTTATTTAAATATTTATACACATATTAATATATGTATATTAATATATAAAATTATATTTATTATATATTAATATTTTATATACATTAATATATTAATATATATATATATATATATCATAATTTGGTGTTATAAAAAAATGATTTTTAGATGTGTTGGTCCGATTATTCATTTGGAAACTCCACATTCCAGGTTCAAATTTTTTTTAGATCCATTTATTGTGGTGGCATGGCCATAATGGTTAGTGTTAAAAAAATATTTGGAGGCTAGGGCCTGAGTATGGGACGTTGTGGACATGAGAGGGAAACTAAAAAATCATTGAGTCATTTTCAGAGGGTTGGCGCATGTTAGAGACCTCATCATGGCCATAAGTGGGAAAATAAAAAGCATATAGATTATTCCACCTATGTTGGTTATCTCCCTTGACTGATACATTTCCTTTAGTGAGGAGAGATATTTCCTTTGTGGTTTCATAGCATCATATTGAGTTACATAATAGTAAACCCTACATGGGATTCGTTTATACACATGTAAGGGTTATTTTCATGGCTATAAGGGGGAAAATAAAAAGTACGGAGTCCTTATGGGAGAGATGGAGTGGTAAAGTGACCTCATCATGGACATGAGTGGGAAATACAGGTTATGGAGATATGAGGATATAAGAGAGGGTTAAAATCAGTTATTAAAAAAATAATTAATGTATATTAAAGAAATTATAATCTCCAAATATATATACATACATACTTATATATATATATATAAATATGAATTTTAAAAAAAGGCACATTTATAATGGTATAACATCCCCCCATCTTGTCGATGTTACAATGGGTGTAAGCCTTCCACTTTTTTTGTTATCCTCCTTGACAGATACTTTTCCTTCATTTAGGATATAAATTTCGTTTTTTAGTTTTGGGGAGTCCAATTGATTATGCTAACACTCAAACCTACATAGGAATCATTCCAACATGAGTATGGGACCTCCTCATGGCCATGTAGGGTAAAATAAAAAATCTTGTAGTCTTCGTGGGAGAGATAGTTGAAGTATGGGACCTCGTCCTAGCCCAGAGGGGGAAAATAAGAAAGAAGAGAAAGAAGAGGGAGAAAGGGATAGTTAAAAAATAGTATTTAAAAAATAGGTCATGTGTACTAAAAAACTGTGAATTTAAATAAATATATATATATATATATATTAATTTCAAAAAAATATCCACATTTAAAAAAGTTGATATTTCTCCCAACTAGTATAGGTTACTAGGGGTGAGAGTCTTCAACTAGTGTCAGTTATCCTCCCAGACCACTGCTTTTTCATCAAGGAGGAGTGATATATCCTTTGTAGTTTTGGGGATTCCTATTGAGTGTGATAATAGTCGCCCCGATATGATTTTTGTTCCCACATGTGTTTGGGACCACTTCATGGCCATGGGGGGGGAATGTAAAATGAATAGAGTTTTCATGCGAGGGATGACACGTGTAATTTACCACATTAATTCAATGAGGGAGAAAATTAAAATTATAGATAGAGGAGGGATCAAGGGAGGGTTAAAAATTAGTTTTTAAAAAATAATTGATGTGCGTTAATGAAATTATATTTTTAAAATTATATAAATATGTATAATAAGAATTAAAAAAATCTACACTTTAAAAATAGATATCCCCCCCAATAGATTATGTTTCTAGGAATTAGAGTCATCCAATTCTATCAGTTATCCACCTTGATAGATTCTTTTCCTTTATTGGGGAGCGATGTTTCCTTTTTGAATATAGCAAATCCTATTGAAAATTATAATACTCACCCATTCATGGGATTTTTTAACACATGTGTAAGGTGTCTATTCATGGATATGAGAGGGAAAATAAAAATCATGGAGTCTTTGTCGCAAGGATGGCATGTGTTAGGGACAACATCATTACCATTAGGGCTAAAATAAAATGTGTATAGAGAGTAGAGATAAAGGTAGGGTAAAAATAATTAGTTTTTAAAAAATTAATGATGTTTATTAAAAAATGAATATCAAAATCTATATGTGTGTTTGTGTGAATTTATTAAAAAAATATCCATCTTTATAAGAATAGATCATTCCCCATATCTAGTCAATGTTACTAGGGGTGAGAATCTTCAACTTTTGCATGATATTCCCCTTAACTGATACCTTTTCCTCAATGAGGATCGATATTTCCTTTGTGGTTTTTTGTAATCCAATTGAGTATACTGCTACTCACCCCTTTGTGGTTCTTTTCCCACAAATGTAGTGTCTATGAAAATGATTCACAAGAGAGACATGTTCTCGGTGGCCAGGTATCTGGTATAGATTTGTATTATGACGATTTTTAGTCGTGATGTTGATGGAAATAATGTTATTGGATCATATTAGTGTTTTAAGATGATAGTAGTCTGTAGTTTTGGGGGAATCATATTGAGTTCTAATACTTACTCCGATATGGAATTTGTTCCCACATGTGTTGTTTCTATGAAAATTATGCACAATATATTGATCATCCCTCATCTATTCAATGTTTCTAGGGGTGGCAGTCTTCCACCAGTTTCTGTTATCTCCATTGAATGATAATTTTACTTCTAGTAGGAGTGATATTTCTTATGTGTTTTTGGGGAATCATATTGAATATTATAATAATCACCCCTATCTAGGATTTGTTCCCACACATGTTGTGTCTATGACAATGATGAAAAATTCAGATATACGCTTGGTCATCATGGATATGGTATGGACTATTTTTATGTTGATTTTTGGTGGTGTCCTTGGTGGAAATAGTGATTTTGGAGCGTTGTGGTGTTCAGCATTGATAGTAGATGGTAGTTTTGGGTAGTCCTATTGATTATTATAATAATAACCCCTACATGGAAATTTTTCTGAATCATGTTTTGTATAAGAAAATGTTGCACAATTCATATATTTTCATTGTGGTCATGGAGCAGGTATGGATTTGATTGATGTTTCTTCCTTGTGGTGAACATGGTGTTAATAGTTTTATTGGAGCTTAGTGGTGTTTGAAGTTTATATTAGTTAGTAAAATTTGTGTTCTGATCCATCATACTATGTGGATTTTATATTATTTACTTATGTTGGTTATATAATTCTTTTTCTGGGAGTGTATCATCTTCCCTTTGAAATGTATTTTATATACTGGTTGTCTTTGTGGAGTATAGTGGTTTTTCTCTTTCATATTTTCTATATACATTAGTTGTATATTTATATATATTGTATGAGTATTGTTATTTATATTTTCTATTGATGATATGTGTCTGTTATAAGTTGATATAGGGTAAGTCTTTATTTGTTTTGAGATACTCCAACTCGGTGCTAATCACTAACCCCTCTCCTATATAAGGTGGGATGAGTAGTTTTAAAAGATTCTTGGAATTTATTAGAATCTCATCATAATTTTACATAAGAGTTTGAAAACAACATAACATTTTGTAACTATGGTTCTTCAAAATAGATATTGATGATGTGTGATTTTTTCAACCCATTTCTAAATTAATTATGTAGTTTGATGATATGTCACATATTATTATAGGAACAAGATTTATTTTAGTTAGGATAAATGCCACACAAATATCATTAATACTAGTGTAGGATCATGTTTCATGCATGTTATGTTCTAGTTATGGAGTTTCATAATAGTGGATGATCACATTGCAAAAATTAAGTGATCATTAGAATTTTCAATAATAGAGGGACAACCACATAACATATTAGAATTGTGGTGATTCAAGACAATGATTAATGTGTATCTGGTTTTCAATATATTTATGAATTGATGAAGGAGTTTGATGACATGTCAGCCAGTAATCTAAGAACAAGACATGTGATATTCGGGCTGGGTTCCTCAAAAAAATAATTCACTCCAGTGGAGTATCATGTTTCACACGTGTTGTTTTCATTCTATAGAGATTCATGATAATCATGGTCATAATGTATGTGTATTTTCACAATCATCGCATTATAAATCTAGGTGATTTGGTTTGAGAGAAAATGGGGATTTTGATTTTAAATATTGGTCTGACCCCACATTTGGAGTTAGTGAAAATAAAGAGAAGGATCATAGGCTAACTATATAAGTATGTTAAACACATGTGACTAAATTCGAGTTAATAATATGGGAGAAGTATTTTAAAATAGATAGAATAATAAATAGGGTATTTAAATGCATATATAGTGATGCAAATTAATTAATAATGGTTCATAATAAAACATGAGAAAATACTATTCTGAGAACATAATAAATTGAAGATACTAGAGTTCTCTAATGTTACATGAAGGGACCTACATATAGATATACTGGTGAAAGTGTGAGGGTGAAATAATACTTGGGTGATTCTTTACTGAGTGAATAGTAAAACATAGAAAAATATTGTATGTAAAATTTATATGGGAGGAGCATGTGAATTTGGTAAGATATAATTGGGTGAAGGAAGAGACTTGTTAGAAGCTGCATAACAGAGAAAATGTTGGACCTAATAAAAAATTAAATGGATTCTATAAAGCATAAATCATACTTTAATAATGAAAAATTTTCAATACACATTCATTCAATGTTGGAAGTGATCATCAAATTGTTGAAATGACGAAGACATTATCTGATATAGTGAACAATGAGAGGTCAACAAATGTGATTCATGGGAGAAAATGTGATATATTGGAATAAATTTTAAGGGTAGTGTACTTGAATAGACTAACCATTTATGAATAATTATAATCCACCCAAACCAGTGAAGCATAGTAGATTCATGTACATATGATATATCATTCATGTACGCACCTTGGACTATACATTATTAGAAAACTATGTAGAAATTTATTTTATTCTTTTTTAATTTATACATGTATTATTATGGTGAATGTTATATTCAACAACACATGTTAAACAAGTTTTAACCAATGTGGGGACAAGATCCATCAATAGAAAAGAAAAATTTATTAACCTAATTCACCCATCTCCTCTTATGGTGTCATGGGTTTAAATATAACCATACACTATTTTTCAATATATGTTGATCTATTTTAGATTAGATATATGGATAAAGGATTTTTATATATAACTGGTAAGAGATTTAGGAATGAATGAACACAATTCACTTATGTCTTGAAAAAGTGACATTGGTGCATGTGATTTTCTAGTTGGAGATGTTAGTGTAACTGATATAGGTCTACAAGGGTAGGTTGACCTGTAACTATTCTAGTTCTAGTATTAAATAATTCAAAATTATCAATGTAGGGGTGTTATGTATATGGGTTTTTGGCATATAAAAACAAATTAGAAATATCATTAATGTAAGAGTGTAAATTTACCCTGCCATTGATATCCTTGGAGTGAAACTATATTTGAAGGATACAGGTAGTTGATGAATTTTTTGTGCCTTGTGTGACATAAAGAACTTTTTGATGAGAAAAGAGGTTGGGTGTATAGGATAGAAAATAATCTCCTTGAAAAAAGGCATGATTCCCCATAGGTCATTCATTTTCATGGGATGGAGTCAATATCTCTCTGGATGGAAGATGATTTTCTCATATAGGGAAGTTGAGTACTAGTTTAACTTAGATATTTAAACCAAATAAGCAAAAGAGGAACCTGTGATGATGGTATTTTTCCTTATGGGTATTACCAACAAGCTTCCTAGTTGTGGATACCTACTTTTTTTCTTTTTGAGGATGCATATATTTAAAAACTAGGATGATGTAGTGGCCCATTTTTCCATTGTAGAGACATCTCAACATTTATTTTTCTTGAGTATGGGGACCAACTTAGGGGTTAAAATTTATATTTCCCCAATTCAATCCTAAAAAATTTATGTGATTAGTTGTTGGAGTTTCCCCCCAGACAGAGCCAACATGAAATTGAAATTGTTGTGGTTACAAAAAAATATATATTAAAAATATTATATTATCAATAAATGATATATTCACAAAATTTATATCATTTATAAGATGTGTGGATATATTGAGTGCATGATATATTCAGATTCATGAATGAAATGAGAATTAATGCATATTTACACCTTTAATCATATAAACATTAGAATATTAATGAGTGTTAAGCTTATAATTGTTTAAATTACATGAAATAAATATTGTATTGAATTGTTACAAGAGTTTTAATGTTAATGGTGTTTAATGCTTTCATGCATATGATGCAGGAATGGAAAATATTTTATCTCACATTTTTAAAATCAATTAGTTACACATTCACTATTTTACGAGTGTCCTCGAGATATTTATAAATCCAACTTATATACTACGGTGTTCATGTTTATTTTATATCATCGTTCTTGGAAGATACTCCAAGACCCGATGCTCTCATTCATCTTCATCATTTTCACTATAGTCTCTAAATGGTCGTGGAAGAAATATGGTTCCCTTTACTTTGAATAGAGAAATTGTTTAGCTTTTGGATACCCAATGATGGTGGGATGTCATTTTTCCACCACATAGTGATCTCCCACAAACCCATGCTATGATGTTCAAAGATTAATCAATGGATTATATGTAGTACGATACACATGTTTTACAATGTTTATTCATTTTTTATTTATTCAAAGTTTCATATTTATTTTAATGAATATACTATTAAAATCTATTAAATCACATGATCTTGGTATAATTATTGTTATTATAATCTAATAAAATCCTTCAGTGGTAACAAAGTGAACTCATTATTTAGATATTTGTAAACATGCGTTGAAATGAGGAAGAACAAAAACCATAGAAATATTTTTTTATACTAGAAAAATAGAATTACCATTACATAGATGAGATTTCTGAAAATTTCTTCACATTATACATTTACATATAGATACCTATGTATGGTTCATTCCATTTTACTTTTACGTAGAATGGTATATGTAATTAAGGATCATCCATTGATATTTAAGGTTCATCAAATAATTTCCCTTTCATAGATTCTCATGTATTTGTAAATAAGGTGATAAGTAAATGAATTTTATATTTTCCTTTATGAAACATAATAAATTTAATATTAACCATATGTATAAGAGTTCTATGTAAGGATCTATCCGTTTTTCCATTACACAACATAAGGAAATTCATTGGTACCATTTTTAAGATGGTTTATGTAAAGGTTGTCATTACTCCACATAAAGGTAGCATAATCATTACCATTATGAAATGAAAGTAATATCCTAGATTCCTTTTCATAGAATGTTTTTGTAAAGGTATCCATCTTCATTACCTTTACAGGACAGTTTTAGAAATATATTGTAAATGTAAAAATGTTTACCTTTACGCAATCATCCCTTATGCATAAGGAAAAGTTGATAAATTTTTTTAAATCCTTTTAACTTATTAAATAGTTTCAATGATTTATAAAATGATTATAAATAACTGGGAAATGTATTTAGGAAATATTAAACTAACTAAAGATTTAAATGTTAATATAATATAAATTTTTTATAATTATTAAAATTTTAATGAAACGTTCTTCCCTAAATATTAAATGTTTATATTTAATATACCTTTTTACCGAATTATATGGCATGAATAATGATCTAAAACAATTCTCTATAAATCATAATAAACGATTTGTATAGGCTTATAATTTAGGATATAAGGAAAAAATATACAAAATTTATAGGTATAAATGATTAATAATTAATTTATTTAAATTTTTAAAATTAAAGAGGTCTTATTTGAATATTATTTATCCTTTTTCAAAAAGAAATCGATGATTTATATGATCAAGGATTAAAAATGAATCTGTATATGATATTTAGATTATGTAAAAAAATTTACGTAATATAAATTGAATTATTAATTGATTATTGTTTATAAAATATCATATATTTAAAATGGAGATTACATATAATGAAATATATGAATGTGTTTATATTTTAATGAATATAAAATTTCTTAATTCAAAATTATGGAATGTCTAAAATGTTAAATTTGAAATTATAAAAGGGGTTATATTTAACTTTTATTTATGAATTGTTCATAAATATTTATATCCTATCTTAATATAGGAATTGTTAAATTATTTAAAAGGTCATTAAATACTATATTTATGTTTATTTAATTTTTTAAACTTGAGAATATTTTGTATATTTGAAGCTAATAAAAATATAAGATTCTATGTAGAGGTTTTAACATTGGTTCAATAAAAAACTGGAATGAAATGTTCTTCTATTTGACTATTAAAATAAGATTTATAAAAATACATGTTAAAAGTCATTAAAAAAATATTTAAAATGTATTTAATTAAAATATATTCTTAATGTAATTTAAAAATATATTGAAACCACAAAACCTTATTTTTCACTTAAATGACATTCTCTCAAACGATGATTACAACAGAAACTCCATAAAGACATTAGATCATCTATTGAAGTCAATTTGACACCTCATTTCATGTTTTTTATCCTCAATCATCCATCATTCATCATTCATTCGTGATACTAGAGCATTTATAGTTGACACACAATCATTATTAAAGGTTTTTTTGTTAATGTTTACTTCATTTTTTGCACTCAATTTTCTTCAATCATTCGGTTTTCACCCTGTGGTCAACCACATCATTTGAATTAATTATAATTCAATATCTCTTTTTCATTATATACCTCCAAATATTATAATATTATTTTTATTTTTGAATAAAAATTAGTTTTCTATTATTTATAAATTTTATTCTTCTATTCAATTATTTTAATTTATTTTATTATGAATTTTATTTTTTTTTAAATTTTAAATTGTTATAATATTATATGATTACATATTTTTTCATCGTAATATTATCTTATTTTTGTAAATGTTTGTATTTATGACTTTTTGATCTATTTATTTTTTTGTTGAAATCATATTTGTATATATTTTTTAAATTTATAAATTTTTTTGATATAATGACTTTTGATTTTATTGTAACATGTTTTTCATTTTAAAATTATACATAATACATAAATTAATTTTTGAAAAATTCTGTATGTTTATATGATATATTATTATATATCCTTAATAAATTATATTTAAATTATTCTATTATATGTTTTGATCACTATATATAATATTTTTTATGATGAAATTATTATAAATGACTAATTATTTTTATTATATGTTTTTATGTTTAAAATTTATAACTTTATATATATTATGAAATTTTTTAATGTTTTAATATACTCGGCTTTTATATTGTGATATTATTTTATTAATGGATCTCAGTTTGATAAATTTTCAAATAACCACTAATGGATTTGAAAAATGAGGTGATAATTTTTAAGAATTTTCTATTTTTTTCAAAACAAAAATATGATTAGATGTACATGTGTGATGCGTTTGAATATGAGAAAGATAAATTTTATATTAATTAAGGATCATCTCATTTTTAATGGTTTCAACAACAATTAAACATATTGGATCTAGAATGCTGAAATAATAGAAAATTTAATAGCCAATGTTCATGAAAAAATTCATCATGAGACAGAGGATCATATTCAAGAAGTAATTCATTATATTGGTATTGAGACCATATAAAAACTAAAAATGATGAAACATTGTATAGGTATTTTGAGAGACCACTATTCTCAGGTTGCCTTAAATTTATAGTGTTATTAGCGGTTCAATTATCGGTTACCTAGAAAGAAATAAAAGGGTGGTGTGAACTTTTATCTCAAAATTGCTTGGACATTTAAAATTTCTACTTATAGAAGGAAATGTGCTTCTAGATTCAAATTATGTTTCAATGAAAATATTATTCTAAATTGTAACAGGGTTTAAAAAATACATTCTTTCCCAATGATTGTTTATTTTATATGAAAAAATTTGAATGTCTATTGAAATGTATTAAATAAAGGATATGATGATATAAGATAAATTAAAAATTAAAATCTAATTCATTATTTGGTAATGACATCAAACATAAAATTAATTTTTTTTACATTCCAATAATTACTCATTCGAAGAATCTACCTGCAAATTCAAATTATGAAAAAGGATGAGAAGGAATAATGATGAGCACAACTCTAATAGAAACTTATATCACCCTACCGATTCAACGACGTAGAAGATATTTTCTAAAGAAAATATATATTTCACAAGTGAAGATAATAATTTAGGAATGTGAATATGAATAGATGGAATGAATCCATATTTGTTCCTCAATAGCCAACATAGTCCATGGATTATTTTTTAGGAATATTAGAAATTTTCACCACATATATGTTTAAATAAAAATATTCTATGATGAGATTAAGGATTTCTAGGGGAAAACAACCACAAAATGAAATTAATTATTATATTTCACCATTTAAGGTTTATTTAAAACTTCCATGGGAGATACATGTAACATTTTTTATGCATACAAGAAAGGTTATAATCTTTCACTATTATTATAATGTCCACTTTAAATGATTTTCCTATGCAGTAGACTTACCAGGATACAGTGTAAAGGGACATAAATCATGTCCAATTTTTGAAGAAGATACATTATATTATAAATTAAATAATGGAAGAAAGATAGTGTACACGGGGTGATAAATATTCCAGAAAATTGATCATCCTTATTGTAGTTTTAAAAATAATTTTACAATTTGATAGAATATAATTTCCCCCCCACATCCATTATCAATTGATGAGTATTACAACAGAGATAAAAATATTGTTCTAGAATATAAAAATTAAAGAATTTATGGTCATTAAAAAGATATCCATATGTAACAATATATACTATTAGAACTACCTTATTGCATATTTTTAGAGATAAAACATATAATTGATGTTCTTGATGTTGAGAAAATTATATGTGACAGTTTGACTATAAAATGTTTTGAAATAAAAGGAAAAAAAATTATGTATTTCAAGCATGAATGGACTGGATATCCATTGTAATAATTTGGATTTAACTCCTTCTATGGATGTAATCAAAACTTATTTACCTCGATCTTGTCACACATTAAGCAAGAGTGTGAAGGTCATTTTTTTTCAATGTACACATGGTAATAAATTACCCAATGAAAATTCATCAGATGTAAATAAATTGATTTCATTGAATGATTTTAAATTAATATGTATGAAATCTCATGATTTCCATATATTTATGCTGACATTGCTAACAGTTGCACTGTCTTCTATATTTTCGACACCTTTTCGAAAGTCTATAATCAGGTTATGTAATTTTTATCCTATCAATTTAATGGAAATTATTTAATCAATATTTTTAGATGTGTTGGAGGATGAATCTATGATCATAATTTTTTTCAACTAGATATGTATTTACCACCAACATTTTTTTAAATAATGATTTATCTTTTTGTTCATTTAGTGTGTGAGATAGAATATGTGGTCTTATTTATTTACATTGGATATATCCTTTTGAATAATAATTTAAAATATTGAATAGATTTGTTAAAAATCCTCATCGAACATATTCTCTATTATTAAAAAATATTTATCAAAAGAGGCGATTGAGTTCTTTAATTATTAATTATATGATGTAGAGAATATTAATCTACCTATATCTAGAAATTTTATAGCTTTTAGTGAAGGAAGATGGATTCGTGGTTTAAAGTTAAATTTTATCCATGTGATGAAGTTATTTAAGAAAATTTATACATTTTGAAAACAAATATGAGGTGAAAACATATATATCATCACATATTTCTCGATTAATTGAATGATATCAAAAAATAATTGAATAGTGGTTGATGACGGGACATAAAAAGACATTTGATTCATGGTTTAAGGATAATATTGACACATATTTTTCCACATCATAAGCATTGAAATAGTTTGAAGGGGGACTATATTTAATGTGATCACATGGTATAGTCTCTATATTAATAATTATATATTTTACACAAAAAATTCATGATGATAATAGTACTATTCAAAATTGAAGGGTAATGGTTGTCGATGAAGCATTGATTTTTTATTGTGTAAAATATAAAAACCCAATTTCTACATCAGTGACCTATTTTGAAGTTCCTGAGGATATATTTGAAGTTTATTATTTTAAATTTCATGTACTATTATGTATGTGTACCTAGGTTGATAATAACAGTGGTGTGAAATATGATGACTATGGATTTAAACTCGTTGATTTGAAAATATTCATTTGAAAAGGGTAACCATTTTTCATGGTGACACATAGAAAAAAATATTTTATTTTATTAATACATAAAATTATTAGTGGTCCTTAATTTATTAAGTGAAAATAATTCATTTTTTATGACGATGGTGATTATTTAATGGATTTATGTGACGTTTCTTCAACAATTACATCTTTTTCAAATGATAACAATGACTATAACATGTAAAAAATAAATATTTTATAAAATGATCAGGTTGAAGGGATATGAAAAACCCCTAAATTGATCTACTAATTATATTAAAAAATATTTATAATCTATTATTCATTGATGAAATCTAATATATTTAACTTGTTTTTTTCAAAAAAATTTCATTTATAAATCAGTTTTGTTTTTATTATGACATTTCATTAAATTTTTTTGATGTAACTTATTATTAATTTTTAAAATTTATTAATATATGAAATATATTTTAAAAATTTATATATGTTTTAATTTCATGTTTTTATAATTTATTATTTGTTTCTCTTCATTATTGTAGTATTCTGCCAGATTCAACTACATTTGAGTGAGTTTTACAACATCCATGATATATATTCATCTGAATTTTTTATGTTTTTTTATTCATTTTGAGGATAAATTAATTATCTTTTATTTATAAATTTCTTTTATCCAATCATTTATTTTAATACATTTTATTATCAATGAAAAAAATTGTTAAAAATTGTTTAATGTTATTGTTATTATTAAAATTTAAATTTATTATCACTGTAATTTTGGTTTTTCTTATTATGGTTGTTGTTTATAAATTTTTTTTCATCATAATATGTATGTGGTTAAATTTTTTATATTAATTTCTTCATTTATAATTGTTTTTAAATATTATAATAAAAAATATTTTTATTTCTTAAAATTATTCTTTAGAGTGGATGGTAACTAAATATGGTAGGTGTGGGATTACACATTTTCCAAAACATTAACAAGCATGTGGAGAGAAAAGGGTTGAAAACAACTTTAATGAAAATTACTTCCCAAGTGTCCTAAATTCCCCATAGTTTAGGAATTACCAACTTGTATAGATTCATTGTAGGATAAGTATTTTATACCCTAGTTGGAGGATCATCAATCATTCAATGAATGATCTTAAATAAGAGTCATGAACAATTAAATTGACAAACTTATTTATTTATTTTTCCAATGGATTAAATATTATTAATTTATGAAAATTTATTTTTTATATTATAAATTAATTTATCTTTTAATATTTGGTAGAAACTAAAAATATGTATCTCCATGTCAAAAACAAATTGGAAATATTTTAACAAAAAATTGAATTAAATATAAACTTTGTTGAGTAAAAAGGATAAATATCCATCATTAGGAGTTATGTTATAGATTGAGAGACATGGATGATGTTTAACTCTAGTCGACAAGAGAAATATTTTATGCTTCATTATTATTCATTTTAAAATTTACTTATTTAATTTATTTTCGTCACTTAATAACTTTTTTATTTTTTCATATGAAAAATACCTTTATGAAAACTAACTAAGAGACACATTCTAATAAATTATAACATAACACATTATCATTATGATAATATCCTTTATTATAGGAACAAATTATTTTGGAGAAACATAGTGAATTAAGAGGAAATTCAAGTAGTGACATTGAAGAGGATTCATTCAACCCTCCATATCATTGTAATCATCATGAAAATGTAAAATAGTAAGAATTTTTAAAAAAGGAACATATATTACTTATACAGAAATGGAAATAGATAATTAAATTACATGTAATTAATTTTTAATTTTCATTAGAATTATTATTTGAAAATTTTATCTCACTAATATTATATTTTAAAATATTACATTGGTATGAAATTTATAAGAAAATGAAATAGAGACCATTATCCATGGGGGTAGAAAGAATATTTTATAGCTGTTTTAGTAAATCTAGAACACTCCCTCCATGTCAGAGGGTATAAGGAGGGTATCATATTAAAAAAAATGTTATACGCATTTTACGTTGTTGATGGGGGTGTAATATCTACATGGAATTGATTTTATGAATGCTGAGAAGTGACAAATAGATGTGTCTATAGAGGATATGATTAAATCATTTTTATCAGCTATGCATGTATAAGAAATGAGACATGTGAAACTAGCACCACCTATGAAACCTTATTAGCCAGATCTACCACCTCTTAATTCAGACCTGACTATATACTATGAGTTTCATTCTAGGTACCCCCATGTATGTATTACACCATCTAGGATTATACATCATCTGGTGGATTATATACATCTTCATTTTATGTAGTCAAATAAGTTAGGAGTAGTAATAAATGAAATTATTGATCCAAGCACTATAGTGTCACTACCAATTGAGTATGTTTCCATAGTTAGAGAGATCATTTATCATTATTTAGAGTGGCCACCTAATCTAGGCCATCAATTGACATATGATGTATGAGTTTTTGCCAATTTTTTTATCCTTGAATTCAAAATTACTTTTAATAATTTCATAAACATAACATATATATTAGTATTTGATATCAAAGGAATTAGTAAATAGTATTGGAAATTTTTTCATACCCTTACCTTCAGATATTCCTATGGAAGCAGACTTGGTGAAACATATATCACATGATTTTCTTATATTAGATAACTATTACACTTTTTTATGATTACTGATATATATAGAAGATATCATACATTAAATATTTTTATAACCGATATCATTAATATTGTAAAGGGTGATCAACTGACTATACCTATGATTCATTTGTTTTCTACGGGAGTAAATTTCTATTTTTAATTTATTTTAATTAATTAAACATATTTTATATTGACATAATTAATAAATTTTGTAATTAGGTTACTCTAAATTCCTTTAATCCAATCCTATTTCACTTATATTTATGGATATATAGACTTATAATACCTTTCACTAGAAGTGATCTATTTTAAATAAGAAAATAGAAATCAATATGTATCTGTAAGATAAAAAAACACTAAAATCACATGTTTTTTCCATTCATTAATGGGTAATTCTAAATAGAAATGTCTGAACGACTATTAATTATACTATAATTAATTCTATATATTTTTTATATGTAATTGAATTATATTTATATTTTTTATAAAATAAATTAAATCTTATTGAATATCCTCTTTATCAGGTAGTGTTCGAAGAAGATTTTTTAAAAAAATTAAATAAGAATGTTTTCTTCCATAACTGTAGTTCTTTAACCTTATTTTATCAATTTACAATAGTTTTGATTATTAATAATTGAAATTACAACATGTCATGGATTATGTTAAAGATGGATCAAAATCCAACATTAGAACCATAAATAAATGATTGTGTAAAATTTCATGTTACTAACATTTATTTCAATGAATTCTTGGTTTTTCTTACATATATGAAGTATTTCATTTTTAAATTATAGTTTCATCAATGAAGATTCATCATAAAAAAATAAATTCTTATCCTGGATATTATGTTTCATAATTCATTATTTAGATAATCCCGACCAAAATGACAACAGATTTTGAAAATGATAGCATTATTATAACACTAATTATATCAGAAAATATATTATTTTTTAAATTCATAACACATTATTTTTTGGTTTTTTTAATAATGTTTCTTTGTATACATGGAAAAAATGAAACACCTTCAAAACTTATGTTCAATATATTTTCTATGTTGGACTTTTTTTATTTTTTATTTCATTTAGCTATATATTTGAGGAAATTATTGTAAAATTTAGGAGTTAGATTTTTTATTCTTGTGTAGTTTCTACTATTTTATTATTAGTAACGGTTCTATAGTATGATCATGTAGGTGTGATATTATGTAATTTATAATATATTTTTTAAAATATCTTCTTTTATACATCATTTTTTTAGAAAACCGAAAGTTGAATTTTTTTTGTAAGATTTTTACATTTGTTTTTCCTAATAACCAACATATAAAGCATACTTGGGTGGATTTCGATATCATTTTTTTCAAATATGATGTTGTAATCCCATTCAATGTTAGTATGATTTCAACATCATTTTTATTAAAATATGAGTCCATAATTATCCTATGAGAAAATTTGGAATCGTATTTTTATTAAATTGACATCAAAAGGCCACCTGGTAGTATTTACACATATGTTTTATATTTTTTCATTCCAAATCCCAATATAATTCCCCTTTTGGAAGGGTTTGTTAACATTTTTTATAAAAAACGAATGAAATGTTCTGATTGTTAGGTAACATGGATTAATATTTCTTTGAATCCATATTTGAATGGTAAAACATCTAATGTTACATTTTTTCCATTATTGTTAATTGAAAATTATAAACTACATCTCAGATAATGATTTTCATTATATTCAAGGAATTTCTCTACAATGAATTTAATTTTTCATCTAACTCGACCTCATATTGTAATTTACATTATTAGAATAAATTTATTCTTGGATATTGTTCCATTAGTCATACACATATAGATATTTTCAATGTCATAAATATCTTTAAATTTATACTAAATGTTCATCTACCATATACATAAGATGCATTCAGATATGTTTGAATATATACGACTTATAATTTTTGGTGAGTAGCACACACTCATGGGTTGTGTAAAAAGTTACACACCAATATGGTTTGAACATATTGGTTAGGTGGAGGGAGTATGATTCAAAAAAAAAATTACTATAAAAAACATACATTACATTAATAACATGAGATAATATAGTGATATAAAATCTCTCTGAAATACTATGTGTGGGATTCCTTCCAAAATATCACTTGTCAAGACCATAATCATTCAACCAAGCGTAGATGAGCTTAGAATGGGTATCCATGTATTATCGTATATAATAAAATAAAGTTATAAGTGAATTTGGATTATATTATTGGTATTTTATATATCAAATTATTTTCCCTTGATTGTTTTCTCATCTTATTATTCGTGATTACATTGGGTTACATTTTTAAGGGAAACCATAATAGATAGGATACCAGAGGAATAAGGTTGAGTTTTACCATATGATGGATCAGATAAAGGATTTTGTATTCAAATATCAAGGAATAATATATGATATTATCACAATGATACTATAACGACCCACACTTTACATACATTGTTAATACTTCAAAATTGAAGCACTCTTATTACAACATATGACAAAACCACAAAGGACCGTATAGGTATAGTGTCTTTAGAAACTGGGAAACATAAACAACTGGTTCATAAATCTTCTACAGTGTCTCCCATTTATTTCATCATATCTAGGGTCCCTTTTAGCATATTCTACTTAATATCCATCTTCCTGACCTGGGGAAAAGAAAGCATAAAAAGGGTGAGCTCAAATGCTCAGCAAGGGCAAATAAAGGAAATAAAAATCATATCATATCTTTATGAAAATCAAAACCTGCAAAAGAGATCATAATATCTTAACATGAAATAAATCATAGAAGTGAAAATGAGATCCCCATAATCATAACATAAAACTTGAATCTTTGTGGCATGCACACATAATCATGGAAAATCATTTCTTGTTAGTCATGACTCATTGCCAAGACTATCTTAGTGGACAAAGTCCCTTTCTGAACCGAGTTCACTCCTCGTTTCAGTCCTGTATCACTGAACCGAAATAACCTTCCGTTCCAGCCATGTCTATCTCATGAGATATAAAATCATTACCCAATGCATTGGAGGGAGATATAGGTCCCACCCATCTTATAATGAATCCTTTCTTATGTGTGCCACATAATTATAAAACATACATCATCACATAACACATATAACAAAAATGGGATTCTTGAAACATCATGACATCATAAATCAATTCATATATGATAAAGGAATTCATAAACATAATTCCATCACAACATAGTCAAACCAATGTAAAAATATGGATAGAAACAGAACCCTTTATTATCTTAGATGGAAAATAATTTTGATAAAACACTTGAATTGAATTCTTGAGGAAAATATCCTTTCTTCTTCAAAAACATTTTTCCTTTCATAACATGTCATACAACTTTAAAATAAAAGAAGTTGATTAAAAATAAACTTGAAAACTTGTAAAGGAAGATTCTTTGAAGTAATGTTTTAAAAATCCATTCATGCCGTATAAGTTAAAAAAAAACATTCTTCGTACTTTTGTCGGAAAAGTCAAAAAGTACCTCGTACGGAAAAACGACAAAAGATTCCTTTCATATTCTTTACTAAAAACTCACCTAAGGGTAAAATTGGATTTAAACTATTGCAAGTGGATGGAAACAATATTTAATATTGAGGGAACATGGATGTGGATGATAAAATACACCCCAGTAAATACTTACGAATAAACAATCTCGGATAAAAATGAGATTGTGATATTTCCCTTACCTTAGGTCCGATTTGCTTTGTTCGTGTCCGAAGCTCCTGTATAATGGTTTAAATAATGTTATTGACTTATTCCAGAATCATACATATTGATATGAGATCATATATGGTCATATTATTAGCTTCTTGTTAGTAATATTTCATTGTTACTTGTTACTCGGGTCTTTATAACTTTTTGTTCTTATGCGTGTTTTGTCGAATAAATTCTTATTCTTATCTTTAGGTTATAGATAATTCATTTCCAGAATGGTATTAGTGTATTATATACCATATTCATTCATTCAATTCATTTATACAATCATTATGAAATGAAGATCATGTAGAACGAGTCGCATCACATCGTGGAGACGGTATTCCGTACGTACGCACGAGTGATGATATCGTTCCTATGATCGTGGAATTGTATTGGAGTATATATATATATTATTTCAGTATCAATATTACTTAATAATAATCATATATAGTTACTCATTACACCATTATACCCATCCTTGTAAGGTGATGGTGGAAAATAGATTACACCACGGCGTGGAGACGGTATTCCGTACGTACGCACGCGCGGTGATTTCATTTTTCCGTAGGATGGATAGAAGGTGAATTAGGGATGTTTCATATTTATAATAACATATCAGTATGTAAGTAATACTGATGTTATTACTTTATCATGAAACAACTAAATAAGAAGAAGTTGAAGACGAAAGAAATTGAAAAGATCGGTAATGGATATTACCTCTTCTTTGGAACGCCTCTTTGAATCCTCCACTTAGGGAACTAAGAGTGGTCTTTGGAGAAGACCAGGGCCTCTAGGACTATTCTAGGGAAGTGGAGAGGGGAAAATGGCAGGGGTTGGCCGAGCTTGAGTGCTCAATTTGGTGTGAGGAGGAGGGGGAGGAGGTGCCCTTTTATAAGGGAGGAGAGGGGCACCTTAGGAATATCTCAAAATATTATTTTATATTAAAGTAAAAATCGGTTTATAATGGTTCCAAAGGGTCTTATTTCGAAGATAAAGTGGGGAAGGGTCGAAATCCTATCAACCAATAGGATTTAGACAAGTTTAGGGTATTATTTTAACCTTATCATTTAGATTTAACTCTAAGTTAAATAATTTAACTTTTATCATGTCTTTTTGTTTTCTTTCACTATATGGTTAATACACTTACAATAACATGCCAAACGAACCCAAAATTGTTTATTATTTATATATATATCCTTATCTAAATCATTTTGCCGAACCTTAGATTTTTAGGAATACAATAACAATTAATAATATAATATTTGATTTAAAAACTATTTTGTGTCAATTTTGACACTATTTGATATATGATTTTTGGGAAAGTCATAACAGAATTAAATGTTCGAACCAAGTTGATTAAATCAAAATTAATATATCATAGTAACCTAGAAAATTAGTGTAATTCATAAAAAGTCTCAAATTACATTTATTTTGGTGTTTATAACATCAATTATGTCAATATTTCGTTAACAAGATAATTACTGCATCATCTTTGTGTCATAAATAAATTAAATTATTTGATGTCTAAAAATTACAAATAAAATACCATCATGTAGGAAATCTTTTTAGCTTTTTAATGAATATTTACAATCGAATTTATCTTATGTATAACCCCATATTAAAAATGTTTTAGTAAATATACTTTGATTTTAACTCTTTTAACCCTTCTTTAAATAAATTAATAATAAATGTCCTAATCTAATCCAAGTGGGCCTAAATGGTAATATTTTATTCCTAAGTTTGTTTTTGGTCGAATTACACTTGTCCAATAGAATTAGGACTTGTGTTAGGGTAATATTAATATCATATTTACCCTTAGTTACCCTATTTACTATTAACCGCGGTAAAAAAAATAAAAAGTTACTATTCACCAAAAAAATTATTTTCATCTCATTGAACCACATTTTAGTCCTTGATATTAACCGTGTCTCTCGGATTTTTGAAATTCCATTCACAGAAGCGGTAAAATTAAGTTTTATGCAAAATTCAGTTTTTAACCTACCACTTAGTGGTTTCACTATTCATCAAAAATTGAAAGTTTTCAGAAAAATACCAAAATTTCACCCTAGGCTAATTTCGATATTCGGAGTCCAAAAATGAAGTCCATTTTGAAAAATAAAATTTATAAAATTTCAAAAAGTGGTTATTACTATTCATAACGGCTAGTTTTAATAGCATATTGTTGTTTAGTGAAACTCGGTATTGCGTACGACGCAAGCTATCGAGGAAGGTCGCGATTGCGTGTAAAGCAAGCCAAGAAAGTGTTGTGTAGAAAAAGATTCCTTTGATGATAACATAAAAGTCTCGGGTGTTACATTCTACCCCCCTTAAAAAGAATTTCGCCCTCGAAATTCGTCACTTTGCAACAAACAAATGAGGATACTTCTCCCTCATCATATCCTCAAGCTCCCATGTAGCTTCTTCAAGTTGGTGGTTTCTCCATAAAACTTTCACCAAGCGAGTGGTCTTGTTTCGTAGGACTTTTTCGCTACGATCCAGAATCTCTATCGGCTGTTCTTCATAAGAAAGATCTTGCTCCAGTGGTACAACTTCTGAGCTGAGTACATGTGAAGGATCTGGTATGTACTTTCTCAGGAGAGATACGTGGAACACATCGTGAACTTGAGAGAGATTCGGTGGAAGCGCCAATCGGTAAGCTACCTTCCCAACACGATCCAGTATTTCAAAAGGACCGATATATCTAGGGCTCAACTTCCCCTTCTTTCCAAATCTCATAACCCTCTTCCAGGGAGATATTCGTAAAAACACTTTATCGCCCACTTCAAACTCTAGGTCTTTTCTTCGGTTGTCGGCATAACTTTTCTGTCAACTCTGAGCTGCTCTTATGTGTTGTTGAATAGATCTGACTTTTTCTTCCATTTCATCCACGAGATCAGGTCCTAATAGCTTTCTTTCCCCAACTTCATCCCAGCAAGTTGGAGTCCTGCATTTCTTTCCATAGAGAGCTTCATAAGGAGCCATCTGAATACTGGAGTGAAAGCTATTATTATAAGAAAATTCCACCAAAGGTAGGTGTTGATCCCAACCTCGTTTGAAATCCATAGAGCAAGCTCTCAACATATCTTCTAGGGTTTGAATTGTTCTCTCAGACTGACCGTCTGTCTGGGGATGATAAGCAGTGCTGAAACTCAACTCTGTATCCAGAGTATGCTGAAGACTTCGCCAGAACTTCGAGGTAAATCTCGGATCTCGATCAGATATAATAGAAAGTGGTACTCCATGCAATCTTACCACTTCCTTTACATATATCCTGGCAAGCTGATCTAGAGAGAAATCCTCTCTAATAGCAATGAAGTGTGCGGACTTTGTAAGACGATCAACTATGACCCAGATAGCATTATTGCCTTTGGATGTTTTAGGAAGTCCTGTGACAAAGTCCATAGTGATGTTTTCCCATTTCCATTCGGGTATGGGTAATGGTTGTAACATCCCCTTAGACTTCTGTCTCTCAGCTTTAACTTGTTGACAAACCAAGCATCGAGAGACATATTCAGCAACATCTCTTTTCATGCCATCCCACGAGAAGTACTCTTTCAGGTCCCTATACATCTTCGTGCTTCCAGGATGAATAGAGAATGAAGAACTATGAGCCTCATCCAGCAGCTCTTTCTTTAATTCGGGGATGGGAGGAACACAAACCCGATTCCTGAACTTTATTATCCCATCACAATCAAGGTTGAATTCAGGAACATTTCTCACCTTCTTTTCTAACTCGACATCTTCTTTCTGTGCCTCTTTAATCTTCACATGTATAGATGGTTGAACATTCATTTGAGAAAGATAAGATTTTTCCCCTTCCATTATAATTCCAAGATCCATCCTTTGTAAATCCATAAATATTGGATCTTTTGTGATCCTCATCATGGATAAACTAGCATGGTCTTGTCGACTTAATGCATCTGTCACCTTGTTTGCTTTCCCAGGGTGGTAATGGATTGAGCAGTCATAATCCTTAATCAGCTCCAACCATCTTCTTTGGCGCATATTCAACTCCTTTTGTGTGAAAATATACTTTAAACTTTTATGATCAGTATAAATATCACACCTTTCACCATAAAGGTAATGCCTCCAAATCTTTAATGCAAAGATTACCGCAGCCAACTCCAAATCATGTGTTGGGTAATTTTGCTCATGGATTTTCAACTGTCGTGAGGCATAAGCTATCACCATATCATTTTGCATAAGAACACACCCCAATCCCTTCTTGGATGCATCACTGTAGATCACAAACCTTTCTCCACTACAAGGCAGTGTGAGCACAGGTGCACTGGATAACCTTCTTTTCAACTCCTTGAAATTCTCTTCACATTCCTCTGTCCAGACAAACTTAACTCCTTTCCGAGTCAACTTGGTGATTGGATTAGATAACCGTGAAAAATCTTTTACAAAACGTCGATAATATCCAGCCAAACCAAGAAAACTTCGGATCTCAGTTACTGTTGTTGGTCTTGACCATCTTTCGATAACCTCTGTTTTTGCTGGATCCACAGATATCCCCTCTTTTGAGATTATATGACCCAAAAATGCAACTTTTTGAAGCCAAAATTCACACTTGGTAAATTTGGCATAAAGCTTCTCCTTTCTCAGGGTCTTCAATATAATTCTCAAGTGATCTTCATGCTCTTCCTTGCTCTTTGAATAGACAAGAATATCGTCTATAAAGACTACCACAAATTGATCAAGATAGTCTCTAAAGACTCTATTCATTAGATCCATGAAGATAGCAGGGGCATTAGTAAGACCAAATGGCATCACTATAAATTCATAGTGTCCATACCTTGTACGGAAAGCCGTCTTTGGTATATCCTCCCTTTTGACCCTTAATTGATGATACCCTGAACGAAGATCAATCTTGGAAAAGTATTGAGCTCCGCGTAGTTGGTCAAATAAGTCATCAATGCGTGGGAGAGGATATTTGTTCTTGATAGTGATCTTGTTAAGTTCTCGATAATCAATGCAGAGTCTCATTGATCCATCTTTCTTATTAACAAATAGAACAGGTGCTCCCCAAGGTGACGCACTAGGGCGTATGAATCCCTTATCAAGATTCTCTTGGAGTTGCTTCTTCAATTCCTGCAACTCAATTGGGGCCATTCTATAAGGTGTCTTTGAAATAGGCAAAGCACCCGGTACGAGTTCTATTGAAAACTCAACTTCACGATTTGGTGGAAGACCCGGCAATTCCTCCGGGAAGACATCATCAAACTCCCGTACAATGGGCATATTCTTAATCGTGAGTTTCTCACCAACCATTTGAGATAAATAACCTTCATTTAGTGGAATCAATACCCATAAGATGGAAGAAATTTCCACTGGAAGGTTATGTTCATCCTTGCATTGATAGACGATCGTAGGTTGATCTGGAATATGAAATGTGACTTCCCTTCTTTGGCAATTGATATGAGCTCCATGTAGAGAAAGCCAATCCATGCCAAGAATCACATCAAATTCCACTAAAGGAAGGATCACAAGATTTGCAGGAGGCACTTTCCCACAAACTTCGATCGGAGAAGAATTATAAACTTCTGATGCGATTGATGTGCCATTAGGTGTTGTCACAGCTAACTCAACATCTAATTGTTGAGGTAATACGGTGATACCCTTAGAAAATTTTTCAGAAATAAAAGAGTGGGTGGATCCAGAATCAAATAAAACATTTGCTACTTTAGAGTGGATGGTAAGTGTACCTTTCACCACATCGTTATCGTACTCCACATCGCTGATAGAAATTGCATGTGACTTTCCTTTGTCTTTAGCCTTAAGAGTTTGTTGACGTCGACCATCATCATCAACCCTTGGATTTGGGCATTGATTGGCATAATGCCCCATCTCCTTGCACTTGAAACATTGAAGTGTAGCAGGTTCATTCTGTGTATCCCTTCCTTTGTTTGCGTCATTAGACATCTTCTTCCTATTATCACGGCATTCAAATGCCCGATGGCCTTCCTTTCCACATTTAAAACATTTACTTGTCCCTTTAAGACAACTCCCTCCATGTTTCTTTCCACACTTTGAGCATAAGGGAAAGTTCATCTTCTTTTCCGTGTGCTCTTTAGATTTTTCTTTGAATTCTATCTTCATCTTCTTATCAAACCCATGTGACTGATGGGTTACTCCAATCTCCATCTCGACTTTGAGAGCACATCGAACGATTTCCTCGTAGCTATTGAAGTCCCTTATGGCTAACGCCCTTCGAAGACTTGGTTTTAAGCCACTAAAGAATCGATCGATCTTACTCTCAGGTTGGATAATAATACCAGAAGCGTACCTTGCAAGTCTTGTAAAATTTGCTTCATAGGTACTAACAGATTCATCATCCCTTTGCTTCAGTTCAAGGAACTCTTTCTCCATCTTTGTTCGGAGAATACGAGGGAAGTACTTATTGAAAAATAAGTTCTTGAACTCGTCCCATTCCATAGACTCAATTTCATCCCTTTGCCTCGTATTCTTAACAAGATTCCACCATTGATCCGCATCTCCTTCCAAACGATACACTGCTAGGATGACTTTATCATGCTCAGAACATTGAAGAACTGAAAATATCTTTTCAGTAGTACTAATCCATTGTTCAGCAACTAATGGATCAGTAGACCCGCTGAAAGATGGTGGACGCTGCCTCATGAAGGATTCAACAGAATGTTGCTCCCTCCTTTGTTCGTTTGGAAATCCTGCATGATTCATAGCTTGAGAAAGTTGTGTGAGCATGGCTACAAGATTTTTCATTCCAGCTCCCATATCGTTTGGTTGCTCAGGGGGACAATCATTGTATTGCCCATCACATTCCGCATTAACACGGTTCCTTCGGGTTCCAGCCATTGACTAAAACCAAGAAGAATAGTGTGAGCAACACTAATTATAATAGGAAACCACATAATTCAAGAGTAAAATTTTCATGCTTAAGGTCTTATCCTAGGTTATTCAAGGCCATTTCTAAAACACTAAGATTGTGTTCTATGCTTAGACTTATCCTTAGGGTTCTTACTAAGGCTTTCACATCCTAGTTTCCAAAGGTTGACTATACCTTTCCTCTGATACCAACTATAACGACCCACACTTTACATACATTGTTAATACTTCAAAATTGAAGCACTCTTATTACAACATATGACAAAACCACAAAGGACCGTATAGGTATAGTGTCTTTAGAAACTGGGAAACATAAACAACTGGTTCATAAATCTTCTACAGTGTCTCCCATTTATTTCATCATATCTAGGGTCCCTTTTAGCATATTCTACTTAATATCCATCTTCCTGACCTGGGGAAAAGAAAGCATAAAAAGGGTGAGCTCAAATGCTCAGCAAGGGCAAATAAAGGAAATAAAAATCATATCATATCTTTATGAAAATCAAAACCTGCAAAAGAGATCATAATATCTTAACATGAAATAAATCATAGAAGTGAAAATGAGATCCCCATAATCATAACATAAAACTTGAATCTTTGTGGCATGCACACATAATCATGGAAAATCATTTCTTGTTAGTCATGACTCATTGCCAAGACTATCTTAGTGGACAAAGTCCCTTTCTGAACCGAGTTCACTCCTCGTTTCAGTCCTGTATCACTGAACCGAAATAACCTTCCGTTCCAGCCATGTCTATCTCATGAGATATAAAATCATTACCCAATGCATTGGAGGGAGATATAGGTCCCACCCATCTTATAATGAATCCTTTCTTATGTGTGCCACATAATTATAAAACATACATCATCGCATAACACATATAACAAAAATGGGATTCTTGAAACATCATGACATCATAAATCAATTCATATATGATAAAGGAATTCATAAACATAATTCCATCACAACATAGTCAAACCAATGTAAAAATATGGATAGAAACAGAACCCTTTATTATCTTAGATGGAAAATAATTTTGATAAAACACTTGAATTGAATTCTTGAGGAAAATATCCTTTCTTCTTCAAAAACATTTTTCCTTTCATAACATGTCATACAACTTTAAAATAAAAGAAGTTGATTAAAAATAAACTTGAAAACTTGTAAAGGAAGATTCTTTGAAGTAATGTTTTAAAAATCCATTCATGCCGTATAAGTTAAAAAAAAACATTCTTCGTACTTTTGTCGGAAAAGTCAAAAAGTACCTCGTACGGAAAAACGACAAAAGATTCCTTTCATATTCTTTACTAAAAACTCACCTAAGGGTAAAATTGGATTTAAAATATTGCAAGTGGATGGAAACAATATTTCATATTGAGGGAACATGGATGTGGATGATAAAATACACCCCAGTAAATACTTACGAATAAACAATCTCGGATAAAAATGAGATTGTGATATTTCCCTTACCTTAGGTCCGATTTGCTTTGTTCGTGTCCGAAGCTCCTGTATAATGGTTTAAATAATGTTATTGACTTATTCCAGAATCATACATATTGATATGAGATCATATATGGTCATATTATTAGCTTCTTGTTAGTAATATTTCATTGTTACTTGTTACTCGGGTCTTTATAACTTTTTGTTCTTATGCGTGTTTTGTCGAATAAATTCTTATTCTTATCTTTAGGTTATAGATAATTCATTTCCAGAATGTTATTAGTGTATTATATACCATATTAATTCATTCAATTCATTTATACAATCATTATGAAATGAAGATCATGTAGAACGAGTCGCATCACATCGTGGAGACGGTATTCCGTACGTACGCACGAGTGATGATATCGTTCCTATGATCGTGGAATTGTATTGGAGTATATATATATATTATTTCAGTATCAATATTACTTAATAATAATCATATATAGTTACTCATTACACCATTATACCCATCCTTGTAAGGTGATGGTGGAAAATAGATTACACCACGGCGTGGAGACGGTATTCCGTACGTACGCACGCGCGGTGATTTCATTTTTCCGTAGGATGGATAGAAGGTGAATTAGGGATGTTTCATATTTATAATAACATATCAGTATGTAAGTAATACTGATGTTATTACTTTATCATGAAACAACTAAATAAGAAGAAGTTGAAGACGAAAGAAATTGAAAAGATCGGTAATGGATATTACCTCTTCTTTGGAACGCCTCTTTGAATCCTCCACTTAGGGAACTAAGAGTGGTCTTTGGAGAAGAACAGGGCCTCTAGGACTATTCTAGGGAAGTGGAGAGGGGAAAATGGCAGGGGTTGGACGAGCTTGAGTGCTCAATTTGGTGTGAGGAGGAGGGGGAGGAGGTGCCCTTTTATAAGGGAGGAGAGGGGCACCTTAGGAATATCTCAAAATATTATTTTATATTAAAGTCAAAATCGGTTTATAATGGTTCCAAAGGGTCTTATTTCGAAGATAAAGTGGGGAAGGGTCGAAATCCTATCAACCAATAGGATTTAGACAAGTTTAGGGTATTATTTTAACCTTATCATTTAGATTTAACTCTAAGTTAAATAATTTAACTTTTATCATGTCTTTTTGTTTTCTTTCACTATATGGTTAATACACTTACAATAACATGCCAAACGAACCCAAAATTGTTTATTATTAATATATATATCCTTATCTAAATCATTTTGCCGAACCTTAGATTTTTAGGAATACAATAACAATTAATAATATAATATTTGATTTAAAAACTATTTTGTGTCAATTTTGACACTATTTGATATATGATTTTTGGGAAAGTCATAACAGAATTAAATGTTCGAACCAAGTTGATTAAATCAACATTAATATATTATAGTAACCTAGAAAATTAGTGTAATTCATAAAAAGTCTCAAATTACATTTATTTTGGTGTTTATAACATCAATTATGTCAATATTTCGTTAACAAGATAATTACTGCATCATCTTTGTGTCATAAATAAATTAACTTATTTGATGTCTAAAAATTACAAATAAAATACCATCATGTAGGAAATCTTTTTAGCTTTCTAATGAATATTTATAATCGAATTTATCTTATGTATAACCCCATATTAAAAATGTTTTAGTAAATATACTTTGATTTTAACTCTTTTAACCCTTCTTTAAATAAATTAATAATAAATGTCCTAATCTAATCCAAGTGGGCCTAAATGGTAATATTTTATTCCTAAGTTTGTTTTTGGTCGAATTACACTTGTCCAATAGAATTAGGACATGTGTTAGGGTAATATTAATATCATATTTACCCTTAGTTACCCTATTTACTATTAACCGCGGTAAAAAAAATAAAAAGTTACTATTCACCAAAAAAATTATTTTCATCTCATTGAACCACATTTTAGTCCTTGATATTAACCGTGTCTCTTGGATTTTTGAAATTCCATTCACAGAAGCGGTAAAATTAAGTTTTATGCAAAATTCAGTTTTTAACCTACCACTTAGTGGTTTCACTATTCATCAAAAATTGAAAGTTTTCAGAAAAATACCAAAATTTCACCCTAGGCTAATTTCGATATTCGGAGTCCAAAAATGAAGTCCATTTTGAAAAATAAAATTTATAAAATTTCAAAAATTGGTTATTACTATTCATAACGGCTAGTTTTAATAGCATATTGTTGTTTAGTGAAACTCGGTATTGCGTACGACGCAAGCTATCGAGGAAGGTCGCGATTGCGTGTAAAGCAAGCCAAGAAAGTGTTGTGTAGAAAAAGATTCCTTTGATGATAACATAAAAGTCTCGGGTGTTACAGATACCCTACCTAAATAATTTAGTGATGGGGGGAACTCCATAGAGGACTCATTTCATAGTGAAATATATATCTCTTCTTACTAATGTATATGAAGTTTTTTGAAAGGATCATAATTTTAGTGGGAACCCATTTAATAAATTAATTTATTAAATTGGTAATATAAGATGATACTGATCAAATAAAATATTTTATTATTGATAAATATCATCATAATCACATAACTTAACTTTGTGATAAATCTAAAAAATGATAATCTTAAAGTAAGATACTCCTAGGACTGGAAACTTAAAAAACATTATTAATCAAGATTGGTGAGATAATAAAATATCATAATGAAAATTAATTATGTTAAACGGATTACATCCTTACCAACTAAGTGGTGAATTTTTTGAATAGATAAATCTTGAATCTTATGGAAGCATGTAGTGATTTATTTAATATTTCAATGTCAATATATGAAAAATGATCAATGGATTATTTTTCTCTGCTAAATTATATTCATTATATTAAATTTTCATCTTATATACTCAATATTATTGGGTACTTGAATTATTATTAAATGTGATTTAATATATTTATGACTCAATGAGACTAGAGGGTTCCTTAATGATTTAATTTTTATAGAAATCATTTGAATTATTAGGAAAGATATATGATATCAATATTATGTTGTACAAAGTGTTGTAATTATACCGAAGTCCAGAAAGGGAAAATAATTGAATATTAGATGTTAAAGTGTGCTTTCAAGTAATAAAATATGTGATTTGATTCATTTATAACATTAATACATCCATCGTGAATAAAATTATCATTATATGTTTTTTATATGATATATCTTTTGATAAAATAAGTTAATTTTTTATTAAATTGAGATATGTTTTATTGATAAAAATTGTTGTGATGATTTTTATTTTATATTATTTTATAATGGGAGAATAAAGTGGATTATTTTAGTTAATTAATTTATCATATTTTAATTTATGGAAATGTTATGCTAATATTACATAATTTAAAGAAAATTTACCCAATATTATCAAGGTGTTTGGAAAATATGTGAACTAGACATATGATATATATAATCTAAAGTTATATATAGACATTTTTAGTAGGTAAAAGTCAAAATTATAAGAAGAAAATATGATAGAAAATTTCATAAATGTTTCGTTAAGAAGCCAATCGAGGTCATTAAAACCAAGGGGTTTTAGAAAGGAATAATTGTAATTCATTATTAGTAGATTATCCAATATATACTTTAATAATTTTTTGAAACTCAATAAAGTTTACATGTTCGGTTTAGATTTTATATATATTAACTCATTGATTTTGAAAGGTATGTGATATAAAATTTATATTTTACAAAGTGTTGAAAATATACATGAGTTCAAAATCAATTGAATAATTTATTGATTTTTTGGTTTATATTCAGTGGATGAAGTAAATAGTTACTACATCATGGATTTGAATGTTAAGAATATTATCATGATCAAATGAATGTAATTAAAAGATATTTATCTTTTTATCAATTTCCTTTTGTGATAATATAATTTCTTTATTTTAAAATTATTGGTGTGAAAATGTTTCAGATGATTAATTGTATACACATGGTTTATGATTCATAAACGTCTATAAAATGTTTTGACAAGAAGATATGTATAAAAGTGTTTACCTAAGATAAAAACGTGTATCCAACTATTTGTTAAAATAAATTGGAATGTGTTCCTACCACCCATCACTGTTATATTTGAATAGTTTATTATTTTGAAATTATATTATTCCAAAAATATAATAAACCATATAATATTTAATTTATTTGTTAAATGTTCATACTAAAAGTAAATCAATGTTTTTTACAAACAAAAAGGGTTTTTGTATCATAGTCATATATTCTAAAGATAATATAATGTCTAATAGGATAGTGGGAGAATGTTTGGACAAAAAGAAGTTAAAACATAACAAATAAATAATTTAAATAATCTAATATTAAATTGAATTTCACTTTATTAGAGATTTGGTAAGTATTAGTATACAATCTTCTAAGTAGATATATTTTTTAAAGGAATGTTTTTTATGGAATATGGTTCTGAGGATGATTATGATGAACATAGAAATTGTTACAAGTAGACACTAGGAGTCGACATCAAAACATTTAATGTTATGAATTAAAGATTGATAAATATGTTCAAGAAGATGATTAGTTTGTAAAATGTTATCTAAGTCAAACCATTATTCAATCTAGCTTACATCATAGATTTTCCTAACTAAAGAGGTTTATGGGGGATATTTATCTGATGGTAACATAGATAGGTGAAATAGATTATATATTATATAATTAGTTAAAAATACCTAGAAATATTGAATACTAATTGATTATATATAAATTTATCATATGGGATATGATACACTAGTTATTGTTTTATTTTTTCAAAATATTATTAAAGGGTTTGGGAATATTTAAATGTATCATATTAAGCAGAACTTCCATTTCATCATTCTATCTTGTTTTATTCAAAAAAAATTATATAGATATAAATTTCTTGGAATGAATATGATAATTGACTTATCCATGTATGCCTTTGAATTTAACCCTAACTAATGTTTTTATGGATTATTTTAGATTATAAATAAAGTATAATGTTAGAATGAGTAGGATTACTGTTTAGAGATATATGATATACACTTCTATCACAATGAAAGGTATATGATTCTGAATGTGTGTTTGTTGTCCTACTAGGTATAACACATGGAGTGTCATCCACATTTCTTTGATATACTATGAGTGAATAGATCATATTTGAGTCCCGACTACCAGAGGCTAATAAGATACCTTGAATGATATCCTTAATTCATTGATACCCAACTTATTCAAGTCAACATATTGACTTAGCTAATATGAGGGTAGTTGGTATGTTGCAGATCATGATGTTGGTTTCATCTTGATCATGATTTAATTCTTCCACTCATATGATTAGTAGGGTCTATAGGTCCTGAATTGAGATAAACTATGAGAGTGTGTGGCCGCACCTAGATATTTTATATCATTTTTGAAATGGGACATGTTATGTGATTATCCATAAGTATGAATGATATGGGATGTATTCATCATTCACTCCAACCTGTACTCTATGATTCGGAAATAGATGAGTTTTCTATATTTTATTCACATGATCTGTGTCATATGGTCACTCGATGTGTTGGAAAAAAATTTAAATATGATAATTCACATTTAGATGTTATATATACTGGTGTAAAGAGGTTTATATATACATTAATTTTATGTTGATAATATCATATCTTTTTATTGAGTGATTAACATAGAGTTTTGTCTAGAGGATACTCTTTTCTTACATATATGGATCCAGATATTCATATTTTTTCTACTCTATAATGCCCTATAGGGTCACATTTTTGGCATAAATTAATAGATAATGAGTTTGACTCATAGTGATACTCTAAATGTTGTTAAGAGTTAATCAAAAAACGTTTTTCAAGAGTATTCATATGGTATCACCTTTTATCTGATATAAGGTGATGTGAATGATAGCTTTAAAAAAGTGTTTTAATTGATATCCAAAAAGAATTTTTCATATGGTTCATGATTTATTTGAGAAGATACACTATTAGATAAAATTAAACAATGTCTATTATGTTTTAGTGAAACTGGGTGATTGAAGGAGACGCGACATAAATATATAGCCAGTATATGAAGTAAGGATTTATCAGGTGCATTATTTATTAAGATGCTAGAAAAAATTGAAATTAAATGCATTATAATACCTTTGATCATATATAAAAAGAAATATTAATGAGTTTTAATATTTTAATAATTCATTTCACATAAATGTATATCATTTATTGATTTGTTATAAGATTTTTAATGTGAAGGGAGTTTTCCGCATTCATGAATATGATTCATGAATTTTTAATGTATTAACGCATGCATTTTAATGGAATGAATTAATGATTTCACTATCTAGGAGTGTCTTATAGGAATTTATATATTATAATTCTATAAAATGGTGTTTGTGTGTGTATATTTTAGATCATCATTCTTAGATGATACTCCTAGACCGGATGATTTCTTTCATCTTCTTCCTTTTCATTTGCGGCTATGGATGGTCATGAAAGAATGATGGATTCATCTCATGTGACAAGATAATTAGTTCAACTCATGGATACACTATGGAGGTGGTATAACAATTGTATTCCATATAGTGGCCTCTCTCAAACTCAAACAATGTCACTCTAAGATGATGTGGTAGATTCTATGATGTATTATATGCATATTTTATAGAGTTTCTTCATTTTTGTTTTTATTACTAGTTTTATATTATTTTCACAGGAAATAATCAAACAAGAGTTTTAAAAACTTACAGTTTATTTGTTAATTCTTATTAGACACTAATAAAACCATTCAATTTATAGGTTGTGCATGAATATTATTAATTAACTATATATATAACCATAAAAAATAATTATATGGGAAAAATATTCTACATTTTATTTTGGAATGTTTGTTTAACTCTATGAAAGATATAATTATGGTTTTCATCAATGTTTCTAAATTCAAACCATCAAGAGTGGAAATATAGGTTTAATTAAATATTTAATTAATGTATTGGTTATGAAAAAGGGATTCCAAAATGACCTCTCTTTAGAAATATTCATTAAATAATATGATTTTTTTCAAAAACCTGATGATTTCAGAGTGCCATCATTGGGAGAGGTCTTGGCAGTGGGAATCAAGGAATATATGAGTCAATGACGAAGAAGATCATTATGGGACCACCTATGACACTAACATAGACACATTAGTCTATAATCATCAACCATCGGTGAGGTAAGGATAAGTGATTTTTCTTCATATCCACTAATATAAAATCAACCTATAATAGAACTAGAAATGGGATTTGTTGTTTCTAAAAAAACACTAAAAATCTATGGGGTTTTAAAATCCCCCTCTTTTATCAGTGCTAAAAAGATCTATTAAAAGTGTCTTTATCAGTGATAACACAAAATAAATGATAAAGTACTCCTTTATCAGTACTTTAGTTTTAGCATTAATATAGACACAATTTATTATCACTTCTTATTGCACTGATAATTGATTTATTTATCAGCAGTAAAAAAAGCGTTGATAAATGATGATGTTATCATTGATTTTGTTTGGGAACTAAAAAGTGGGGAATTTATCATAATTTATAATATGTAAAAATCAAATTGAACCCCTTCCCCCCATACTACCACACTCTCATGCACCCACACCCTTTTCTAAATGCTCTCCCAACTTCCTATTCGGCCATTTACTACCACACTAAGATTCACCTACCCTTTTTAATGTACTCTTTGAGCTTCCTATTCCACTTCATGCCTACCTCATCCTAATCAAATGATATCCCTTGTGAAATTGTAACACCTTTAACACTTCCCCGATATTTTTTTTATATTTTATGATTTTTATATTTATTTATATATATATTTACAAATCTCTTTTATCCATATATTTTTATATATTTATATAATTTTTTTTAATACATTAATAAAATATATGTATTTGTGTGTAAGTATGATATTTATATAATCATATTTATCTTTATATATTATATGTTAAAATTCATTTACATATATTAGAATAGAATATTTAATATATATCTCTTTATTTATGCATACATAGGTTTATTTAATCATTATATATACATCTATATAACTATATATATACACACATATATATATATATATATATTCATATATTATTAACAATTAAAAACGGTTATATATTATTTTAAATAAAATGGATACTTATCACATCTAAATGATTTATATAATTATTGTAAAATACATTTCTAAAATACGCCTACATATTAGATATTTATGTATTATGTTTTAATTATATTTTTAAAAATATTTACTGCAAAAATGTTTATATATTATATTTAATGTTATTGACGCCCCCCCATTGGTTTTGGGTGGTACATGTTTGGGTGGGGTGAGGTGAAGTTCGCAAGGTCAAGTCACATGGCTTGCGATATACTCCAATCTTCTTATTTTCATTGTGTTATGTGGTGGAAGACGTAATAAACCCATTATATTTTATAACAATGATTTAATTATAAAAATACATTTATACATGATGTATTTAAACAATGTTCACACACACAGAGACATACACAGATATTTACACACAAACTTGCGAATTTATATTTCACACATACATTCACAAATATTTATTTATAAGTATATTATATATATATTATAATATCAATATAAAAATATATTTGTTTATTGATACACATATTTATATATAAACATTACATGATTAAGTATATATATATATATTAATTTATTTTTATAATGTAAAAAATGGATAATATTAAACATTAAATAGATTGAATAATAAATATTTATTTACATTTGGTTTGTATAATTTAGATAAAATTTTATGTTTATATGTGTTAATTTTTATTTTTAGAATTGAGTTATTACATATATATAAAATAAATTCTGTATATATATTTAATTATAAATAAAAATACAATATAAAAAATGATTGACTTTCAAAACCATAATATCTATATGAATGTAATACTAGGGAATATATTATGTTTCCAAAGATAAAGGATAATAATAACCATTCAAACAAAACTAAAATCATATTAAATAATAAAAAATTTGGGTATCACAACTAAAACATCATTTTTTGATGATATTATTTGATATTGAAATATGATATAGCCTAAATAGATGCCCAGATCAAAAGATTTGGTCATTTTAACTTCAAGTCATGTTTTCAACAAAAACTAGATCATTCAATCATTTTTTGAATTTCCATGTCATCCAATTATTATTAAATTATTATTAGTCATTAATAATTACTATATTGTTCATTAATAATTTAATTTGATAATTTTATAATAAATTCTTCATGAAATATATTATTATAGGTGTAAATGCATATTTTTTACTATATAAATCATATTTAATAAAATATTATATAAATATATATATAACAATATAAATATATTTATATATAATTTCTTTTATAAAATAGAACAATCACCATTGCTAGAATAAAGTAATAATAAAGTGTGATTTATTAGTGCTACAAAAATGCTGAGATAAATGTGGTCTTATATGAGTACTTTTTTTGTTCAAATAAAAAGTCAATTTATAGAAACATTTTCCTAGAACTAATAATTTTACCCCTTTATTAGTTAATTTATATATCACTAATAAAGGATTGTTCTTGATAGTGCACAATCATTAACAATGTGTTTTATTATTTATAAATTAACTATTGGAATTTTTTCCATGAATTGATACTCTTTTTTAAAGCATTAATTAATAATTTTTATCAGTTTTTTAGTGTTATAGAACCTCCCTTATGTTGGGGGTCTTCCTCATATGGGGACCCCATATGCTTATTTTAAATAAAATAAATTAAAAACAAAAAAATATAAAGTTTATATGGGTTTTGAAATTTCAAGGAGTGGAGTTTTTTTTAATAAAATGAATATTTTTGGCACCAAAAAACTCTTTGTGTCCAAGGGTTTTGTTTATCTATCTTCATCATATTGATGTTAGGGTTATACCCATCAATGTTCAGATATTAAACTTGTGAAACTATTCGAATCTGATTTCATTTGTAGTGGTCTTTGATCTGAACCTAATGATTCTTGATCTCGAACTTTTATTTAGAAATTGAATACATTATTTACTTTGTGATAAATATTTGAGTTTTTATCATTGGGTGTTCTTCATTTCATGCTACTTTAAGAATTCATATGTTTTTCCTTTGATCCACTACTTTATTTGAGTGTTATTTTTGAGATCCCACTTATCTTTTAAAGTCTCTATCATATACTCTAGATTGATTGTGGATCTTTATTTCTAGACATGGTCCTATTGTATTTCCCTTTATGTTTTTTCATGTTAAATTTTTTAAATGTCATTATTTATTTTTTGAACATTGTTTTAATACCATTGTATATGGTTATTTTTAAAAACCTATTCGTAGGGAAAAATAATATATTTTTGTTGCATTCCCACTTTTCTATTATCTTTTCATTCATCACTTCAGACCATTAAAAACATCATGTATCATAGGGATGGGTTTTTAAAAATAAATTATGGAATCTAGTTACATTCAGTTTATTTTTTTGATGGTTACCAACTACCTTATAAGGTGATTAAAAAACATAGATTTTCTTTTTGTCAATTGAATGCATGTTCCGATGTTTAGTGATAAGATTCTAGAAATAATGTCAGATATAGAATGGGAGTTTTATCATGAGATGGTACATGTTTTATTTTTATTGTGGGTCTAAGGTAATGTGATCAAACATATTTTTAACATCTCTCATGCTAGAATTTTGAGGGAGAATCTTGAGACTACCTATGCTTTCATGATAGGGAAAAAAATTATTTCTTCTAAAAAATGATTCATTTGAGGTAAAAATAATGTATATCTATTCTGAAAATTTTTGTGAACATCAAGGATGTTTTGACCACTTATCAAGTACATTTGTTAATTTTTATGACAAGTATTTAGAAATTTTATTACTTAATACTTTACTCGATTCTTGTGTGAATTTCAATGTTACCCTAATCTGTTACTATTCTAATGGTGTTGTGACATTATTTTATGTTAAATCATATATTTTTTATGAATAGTTAAATAAATGTACATAAGAGAAATATTCCTCATTGATTTTAGTCATAGAGAATAAGGGGAAACTTGGAGAGGAATCAGGGACAAAGCAATCAACATAAGTGAATAGTGATAAACAAAATTCAAGTTAATGGAAACAGAGTTTGAATTTCATCATTATTTTAAATAAGAAATGGTTAATAAATTTTTATTTCAGTTGAAGAGGGAAATCATAATAAAAGAAATTTAGCAATAAAATTGTGTTTGAGATGATTTTTTTTGATACATGGGTAATGTTGTTATATTTTATGACATGACAAATATTGTTTTTGTGGATTCTAGATATATTGATAAAAATTGTTCATGTTTTCACGTGACATCGAATACGAAGTTATTTAAATTTTAATTCCCAAATATTTTTGTGATTTTGAAGATGGGTAAGGATGACCTTGCAGATTTTGTATCTATCATTAGTGTTTTTATGGAAACCATCATATAAATTAAGATAAATTTGAAGAATGTTCGACATGCGTTTGAGGTTTGTATATATCCTATTTATACAATAATTATTGATGATGATGGTTTGATGATTAATTTTTGTTATGTAAAATATACTCTATCCAATGGTTCATTTATTATGGATTGAAGAAAAAATTGGTCAGGTTTTTACTAGAGTATAGGATTGATTCCTCATGATTCTGCTTGAATTATTGATTGCATTTTTTCTTCCAAGTAATGGAATCAAATTTATAGCGACATTAGTTACAATGTGTTTGTTTTTATGGCCATGATAAATGCACTTATAGATTTAATGAGATCCCAATTTGACACATTTAATGACTGTATGCATAAGAACTGAGCATGGTGTGTTTCAACAGTTATACATTACACAGGTAGTCACATGTACATAACTTAGTTCATTCTAATGTTTATTGTCCTTTAAAGACTATTACCTTTAGTCACGGTATTTATTTTGTTACATTTTTTGATGAACACTTCTATACGAATTTGGTTTATGTTTTGAATTCCCAAATTCAGTTGGTCTGTGATTTTAAGAAATTTTAGGTTTCAGCTGACATGGAATCTAGTAATAAATTGAAATGTATTCTCACTAAAAATTGGGGTGAGTATTGTGGTATATTTGATCAGTATTGAATCAAGGAAGGTATTTGTAATAAGAAGATTTCTCCCAATAAACCTCATCTAAATAGTTTATAATAATGTATGAACTTTTCATTATTGGAAATATTTTATTTTTTTTATTTCAGAAGAAAATTTGTCTATATATTTTTTGGGTGATTATTTATTTATTTGAATTTTATTATCAACTTATAAAATGTGGTTTCATTGTAGACAGACACTCTCTACAAGTCATGGTTTGGTAAAGAGGTTTGGTATGATCATTGATGTGTTTTTTAAAGGATTTTGTTCATGATCCTTGATATGAGAGGTCCAAACCAAATGGTAAGTCATGATTGTGTATTTTATTGGAAATGGACACATTGATTTTGGGTACAAATTCGGTGATCAATCTTTAATGAAAATTCTCTAGAGTTATGTTATAGTTGTTTGAGGAGGATCATAATATTATAGATATTGATATTGGAGGAAAATATACTTCTACATCTTCTGATGGATTATTCAATCATGATATAGTCTTAGATTCTTGTTTACCTTATATTGTTTATTTGGATGAACATGTTGATGTGAAAAATGATTTTCAGGCTGAACAAGTTAGAATTGATGTTTTTATGAAATTTTTTTCATGATGATCTAGTTACAAGGGTTATTAATGAACCTATAATTTCATTATAGGTATTATGTTTTCATTGTACCATTTATTCTCTGTATTAAAATTATGTGTATGTTCTCCTCAATAAGGGGGGGTAACCGGAATTTTTTGATGAGATGATGGAAAGTGATCAGAAGGAATGATGGGATGTGGTAATGGATGACTAGATGAAAACATTACATGATAACCATAATTTTGATTTGGTGATGGTACCTAAACCTAATAGATTTTTGAAAAATATGTGGATTTATTGTTTTAAAAATGAATAATCCAACTATGTTTTTTGATACAAGGAAAGTTTGGTTGTTAAAAATATTTTTCAGAAGAAAGGTATTTATTTTGATGATTTTTTTCTCATATTGTCAACATTTCATATATTCTGGCTGTTCATGCTTTAGCTACTAGTTTGGGTATACAGATTGAGTTGATGGTTGTGAAAATTGATTTCTTTAATGGATTTTTAGAAGAGGAAATTTCTATGGTGTAGCCAATGGTTTTTCCAGAAACAGGTAATGAGAAACAAGTCTTCAAGTTAACGAAGAGTTTGTATGGTTTGAAGCAAGATTAAAGAAAGTGGTATAAGAAGTTTGTATCTATCATTTTTTATTATGGTTTCAAGAAGACATATTATTTTAATTGTGTTTTTATTCGATGATTTATAGAAGACAATTTTATTATAATGTTTCTATATGTTAGTGATATTGTTATTGTGGGTCATGATGTTTCTAGAATTGATAGATTAAAGAAAGATCTTTGTTAGTCTCTTAAAATGAAATAATTAAAGCCAAGGTGAATGATTTTTAGCATTTCAATCTCCTATTACAGAATGGAGAGGAAACTATTGTTATCTCAGGATAGATATATTATGATTGTTCCAAAGAGATTTTAATAGATAGAGATAAAATGGTTATTAATCCTCTTGCATTGCATTTTACGATTAGTTCTAGTCCTTTACCATCTACAGAGAAAGGGAGATATTAGATGACGTACATACCTAATTCATCTTCCATTTGATGTTTTATAGATGTGATGGTATTTACTAGACCTAATATATATCATGAAATGGGTCTAGTCAGTTTTTCTCTTTCTAATACACATAGAGATATTTGGAAAGTAGTGATGTATATATTTTTTTATATTCATAATTCTTATGATATGAGAATTGGTGCTGGAAATGAGAAGCCTTTGCTTCATGTCTTTACAAATTCATATGTTGAAAAGAGATATGGATTCCAGGAACTCGACTTTAGGATTTTTGTATAATTTTTTAGGGGGAGATATATCTTGGATGTCTAGATTATAAAGATGTGTTGTTTTATCTATCCTTTAGTATTTGTTAATTGTGGATATAGGGGAATAAAAATAATATATATGGATCAAAAATTTTGTTCTAGGGATCAATTTTAATCAATACATTTTTGTTTTATTTTGTGAAAGTTGTAGTGCTATTTGTTTTGGAAATAATATCACTATTAATGGAAGGTCAAAACTATCAATGTTTTGTATAATTGGATATTTAAAATCCATGATTCGAGATTGCTGGTGATTTAGAAGATTAAAACTGATGAAAATGGGTTATACATGTTGACCAAGAGTTTACCCAGAGGTAAAATTGAGACCTTCATACTAATATTTAGGTTTGTAGTAATCACCACTTTAGTCGGAGAGGATGTTTTTTTGGGATCCTCATGAGGATCCCACATGTTTATATTACCGAAAATAAATAAAAAATAATATCAAATATGGTTTTTTATGGATACAAACTATCATGGAATGGGGGTTTTAGATGTGGATGTTTTAAGGCATCTTAAATAACTTTTAATCATAGGTAATTGTGTAGATATATTTGGTTTCATCTATTTAGGGTTATATAGTGTGATTTTTAGATATGAAACATGTGAAACTATCTGTTTTTGATTGGATTTCATCTATATTGGTATTTTATCTGAACCTAGTGATTTTTTATATGTACCTTTCATTCAGTCAACGAACATCTTCATTACCCAATCAGATATATTTGAGTTTCTTTATCTGGTTGTGTTATTCATTTCATGTTTCATTCATACTACATCTGTTTCCACATTGGATACACTATTTTATTTGATTATTATTTTATAAATTCCTCTCATCATTGGACATATTTTTCTTTTTACTATTAGTTACTAGTGGATTACTCTTCCAAGATTAGGTCCCGTGGTTTTTCCCTTCATGGTTTTCTATATTAATTATTTCTCATGTCATCATTTATTGTTTTTCCAAAAAAAAATTGTACCTGTGGATCTCCTTATTTTTCATGATTTTTCAGAGAGAATGAAAATTTATTTCCACTTCACATTTGTTTTGATATAGTTTTTGATTATTAATTTATATTTATCTATAATTCATAATTTTTTATATAGTGGTTCTCATATTAATCCTACTTTCTTATTTCTTGTATAAACCATCTTTATTATACTATCGATTACATTTCCATATCTCCCTCTATTTTTCACATGTTGGCGGTGTTCTAAAGACTCTAGGAATAATTGACTATAGAAAGAGGCGATGTGAGAATATCTATATAATGATGGTATATGTTGGTTTCGAGAACAAAAAAAGTGTTCCGTAGGAAGGAAATATATTAAAATATTCTTTAAAAATCAGATTATGAAACCAAGATTGAGAATATTCAAAAATCCAATTTATAATTATTTAATTTACTATATGATGAAATAAATACATAAAAGTAGGATATTTTCTCATTGATGATTTTTTATCATCTAAAACAACCATTCCAGATTTCCTTGATTGTGCTTCTGTGGATCCATGTGTTGATTCCCTCTATCAATGATCCACACAAGTTAAAATGGTCTTTGAGAAATGACATTTATTCTCTTGGTGGTAGTGTGGTGTATCAAATGCCTTTTTTCGTCCTTGATCGCATTTTCTTTTGTCATGATGAAATTAAATCATTGATTTTTTATTCTTGGGAGGGAGAGGGGAGGAGGAGTCTATAGAGAATTTATTTTTTCAACAATTATCTATTCCCGAACATGTAATTAGTATTGAATGATTTACATAGTAGACATAGCGGTCTCCTTGTAGAGTTTGAGCTTCTATTAGAAATTTTAATTTCATAAAAACCATAAAATACAATTATAACCACTAATGAAATCCCATTCCACATTAAAATAATAATAACAGTAATAATATTTTTTGGTGAACCAACATTAAAAAAATGATAAATAATATTTACCAGATCCAAAATATTTATTCCACACAAGACATTGTGTTGGTCCATTCGAAATCCTTTTTCATTTATTGAACAGTAAAATAAATATTTTATTATATTAAATAAATATTTTATTCAAATACAACTAAATAAATATTTATTAATAATTCAATAAAATGAATATATTTGATTTCAAATCCTATGAACAAATATTTATTTAATTTCTGAGATCAATATAACATAAATAAAGTAATTCTCCAGTATTTATAATAATATTTATTCCATTAGTTAAATTTGAATAATATATAATCGAGACCAATAGAGACACTTTGTGTACGACCCGCTATGATTCATTCTTATTGGAACTTGTTATGCTTTCATGAATTCTAAGATTACAATCATGCAATGGGTCGAGGAACCAATTAGAAACAACTTATTGTCACAACGACAACAACCAACTATGAAAGCTCATAATGTAATATAATACCTTTATGAGAATATCTAATCAAATAGGCTGTATGAATGAGTCATCAACCTATATTGTAGATACCTCATTCAATGACTATCTGAAATAAAATCATCATTACCCTCTGGACATAAAATTTATGACAATGGTTCTATTTTAATCAATGGAAAACGATACCAACTTTCATAAATATGAAAGGGAAAAATCCTACCATTACTTATCCATTAATAACAATTCATTAATCACACACCCTACGTACCAAAAATTACACCAACATATGTCATTATGGTTTTCATTATAAAATATGTGTTCATGAGTCTTACATGCATTAATAATAATCAAAACTTCTGAGGACCATTACAAAAACTCACAAATGGGAGTATCGGAAGAAACCACGACATTGAAAATTCATATTGGTAGGTCAATTCCCATGATATCCATTTTCAAGATTACAATGTGAGAACTTCATGAGAGGAAGTATCATCTACTTACGAGTACTCACACCTAACGGTCTATATACTATCTAACCCAATATAGTATTTTATCCAACCACATAACACTATTAATAACAGTTTCATAGCACATCAATGTTCTCAACATAGTGTGGAAGAATAATGACATTATCAATGAATTAAATAATCTAATACATTATTACATTAATTTATTACACAACAATGAAAAATATATAATAAAATATACAATTTAATATTCAATACAGAAAATATTTATGAAATCACATTACAAATAGTTTGTTCTAGGACACCGACTCTAAAAAACTCACACTTAGAAAAGAGAAAACTACCTTTGACATTTAGTCTTCTAGACCTCACATGATTATCATGTTTCTCTTGAGTCAAACCATTAGTCAAGTGCTCCACCATGTTGCCTTACCTGTAAATATTTCTCACTACCAAATCATGTATTTTGAAAAAAACACCTCAAGAGATGATATATTTGGATTATATTCTTCATCCACTGATGTGACCTTGGCTATTTTTTAGGAGCTACCACTACAGTACTATCACAGTAGTATGTGATGGGATATTTAAATCTAAGTACCACATCAATATCATGGATGAAATTGCACATCCAAAATTATTTTTTAGCTACCTATGAAGTTGAAATATACTCAGACTCACATTCCTCATTCCAATGAGTAATATATCATAAACATATACAATTATGAAAATGAATCTAATCCCACTAAACCATTTTATACATAAGGATCACATTCTTCCATTGTAGAACCAAATTATATTATTGCTTCATCAAAATGAATTGTCCCTGATCTGAATGCTTGATTCCATCCAATAATGGATTTTTACAACATTCATATCTTATTAGAATCCATTGGAGTCACAAATAATTTAGGTAGTTTCATGCATACATCTTTCTAATGGTTCCTATTAAAGAGGTCTATTTTGACATCCATTTTCTAAATATCATAGTCATGGTATGTTTATGGACTTGTCCTTAAAACATTACATAATATTGAGTTATATAAATAATTCACATTAAGAATATTTTTAGGTTTAGAGTTTTAGGGAATTGTGCCAAAACTATTACCTTACATCTCAAATGTTACAAAGTATACAATTCTACTCAATTTCCATTTTTTCATAAAATAAAAACACTAAAAAAATTCATGTCTAGTTCCATGTTTTAGATAGAATGACTTTCCCTTGTTCCCATTCATGACCCTATTCAACTTTATGTCCTATGAAAAACATTTTAAAAACTTGGGATGATAAAAAAACATCATTAGGGGTTATAAAATAAGAAAAGTAAAAATTAACACAGAAATAAATAAAATTAAATGATACCAAAATTTTCAATCATAAAATACCTCATGAAATAATAAGATTTATGAATAACACATATAAATCATCAATCATAAAGGTAACATGTGGCATCGATGTCATACATACATTATAGCAATTTCATCTAAGTATAGAGTTACATTGGAATACCCATCACAGTATATTCCCTAAATCCCTTAAGATAAACATTAATGTTTACCTCAGAAACATTACCCAATGCATTAGAGAGTTATCTCAGGCTCACCCACCCTATGTTTATCATGGAACAAACCTTATACATAGCAATTCCCAAGAACCATAACATATTCATAACACATAAAACAAATATTCAAGAAAGATAACATTTCCACATTTCTATCACAATATATCGTTTAAATAAATTGACATAAAAAATCCATTTACAATGACATTTTCAATACCAAAACATGTAAATGAATATATGGTATTTTTTATTCATTAAAAAACATTATTTCTTGTTAATAAAGACAATGATCATGTAATACTCGCGGTTGCTTAAATGTTCATTGTCACCACTTACGATAAAAATAAGCATTAATTTTTTTCATTTTGTAAAACACCTCATAGAAAAAGATTCATTTTGAATGAAATGAGAAGCCAAATTTTTTTATAAACATTATAAAACAATGTAATGTATAGAACAAAATATGCCTCAGTAAAAGGAGATTGAGAAGAAGTCCCTTACCTCATCTCCGACAAGACTCGATCGTTCTATATTCTCTTGAATAATAAACAAAAGTTAATTTATACACGATTAAAAAAAATTAATGTTCATTACTCCTTTTATATCAATTAATACCTTTCTATAATAATTATTTAATTACTCGATTTCCTATCGGTCATTTTGTCAATGATGGCATTCTCGAAATGAAATTATCAAATTTACTAACTATGGAGACCATAAAGTGATTATATAAATGAAAAAAATTGAAGAATTAAACAATATATATATAATATATGTCACATATATATGTAGTTCCATCTTAATGGCCACCATAATATGCGGTAGGAGATAATTTAACAACCATCGTATCATGAGGTGCTAGTTTTCCATATATAGAAACAATATGTTATTTACCCATTAGATTGATGTGTGTGAAAAGGAAGATATAATAAGTCTCATAAAATCAAAATTGAACATTGAGTATATTGGTTTTGTTATAAAATAATGGAGTAAAATTATTTTAGGGTGTTGAAGAATTAAATTAAAACAATATAATATAAGATAATATGATACCTTTAAGTCGGGTATCTCCATTTGGTATAAACCAAAGGATTTACATGAATTGCCTTTTGTATAGAGGAATGCTTCTAGAAGGAGGTGGGGGATGTATGGAGATTAATTAGATAGGGGATGGATGAGAAAATGGGCTTGAGAAGTGTGTGTAATGTGTTAGAAGTAAGGTATTTTTATAAGGGGGAGGGGGTCTTTAGGAAAGATTGAAAATATTATTTTATTATATGATGATTTTCAGTTTCTAAAGGTCCAAAACACATTACAATGGAAGATAATATGACTCATGTTCTAAATAAATTCATCCAATAATAATTGGAAATGTTTTGGATACAGGTTTAATCAATTTATTCTTATTTATTTAAATCATTCATTAATGAGGTAAATACTACATCATTATTGTGTCATAAATAATTTTATTTATATGATGTCTAAAAATTATAAAAAAATATCATGATGTAGTAAATATGTTAAAATTTCAAATGAATATTTATAGTCGAAGTAATATCTTATATAACCCCATGTATAAATTTAATTACTAAAAGATATATGTTTATGTCATTTATGTAGTTACTTTAATTTAATTAATATAAAGTGTCATTATCACTCCCATGTGGCTCCATGGGGTCCCAAAATCAACCGAAGGATGACCATTTTCAAAAATTTATCGACCAATAGGATTAGGAAACATGATAGGATAATTTTATATTATTATAATATTTGTTTTTTATCCTTTTTTACCAAATTTATCCTTTAACCATAGTAAATAAAATATTTAATGAAGTAAATATTAATAATTTCTAAATAAAAGTTACGTATTTACACAATTTGGATATCTTGATTCCAAATATGGAATCAAATTTTCCATATTCAAAATACATAAGTAGTAGAAATTAATTAACAATTAATTCCCAATGTCAAAACAAAAAGCATATTTTTAAGAAATAATAACTATAAAAAATTGACACTTATTTATGTATAAAGTCATAGTAAAATTACGTACAATGACAAAAATTGGATTAAATGGTAAAAATATAATATAATTACAATTTAAAACCATTTACAAAGATAATCTAGCATTATAAATAAATTAGATTAAAATACCGGTTTGATTTAAATTACATTATTTTTCAGTATTCATTAAAAATATATTTTATCAGAAAAATACCAAAAAAATACCCAAAGATAATTTTGATGTCTAGATTCTAAAGAATAATATTATTTTTTCAAATAGAGCATATAAAAGTGACAAAAATAAGATTTAAAGAGGGTTCTCCATCAAAAGGCCTTTAAACATCCTTTTAATTAATTTTAGAGTTTTATGCTTAAAATCAAATTATTTCTTATTTTAAGCATCTAAAATTTGTTGGATAAATGTAAAAACATTTAACAAATATTTATATTCATATTGTAGTTAGTTATTTTATTTAATTTCTATACAATATCTAGATGTTAGCAACATTTAAAATAATATAATATTATTAATTTTTAGTATGACCCAACGTTGTGTGCACAATAAGTTTTAATAGAAGCCCAATTTTTCGTATAGGGTATACTATTGAACATAGAATATATTTTAAAATAAACATAGTATTTAAATCTAAAATATTAATAAATATAAAAATTAATTATTCTTTATTTACATGGGATGTTACATCCTCACACCATTTTATGAATTATGTCCTCGAAATTTTATTCACTTATCAAACAAATGGGGGTATTTATCCCTCATAGAATTTTCAGATTCCCATGTTTCCTATTCATCCATATGGTTTTTCTACAAAACATTTACCTGATTAATTACCTTTTTCCACAACTCTTTCTCTCTATGGTCAAGAATCTGGACTCATTGTTTCTCACAGGAGTGATTCTCTTCCAACTGAACTACCTATGGGCTCAAAACATGGGATTGATCTGGAATATACATTCTCAATATTGAAACATGAACAACATTTTTTAACTAGGATAAATATATAGGTAAAGGCACACTATATGCAACTGATTCATCTTTTTCTAGGATTTCATATGGTCCAATGATTTTCATACTCATCTTTCTCTTCTTACCATAATGCATAACACTTTTCCATGGCGAAACTTTTAGAAATACATGATAACCTACCTCAAAAAATGATCTCTCTTATGGTTTTCTGCATAACTTTTCTACCATATCGGAGCTGTCCTCATGTGCTTCTGAATCAAGTAGACTTTTTTCCACAATCGCTTCTACCAATTCTGGTCCTTTCAACTTCCTTTCACCTAATTCATCCCAAAAAGCCATAGTTTGACACTACATCGCATATAATTCCTCAAATGGAGCCATATGTATATTATAATGGAAATTGTCATTATAATAATATACAACCAAAGAATGATGTTGGTCCCAACTTCCCTGGTAATCCATCGAGAAAAAATGTAACATACCCTCCATGGTCTGAATTGTTCGTTTTGACTACCTATCTGATTAAGGATGAAAAGATGTACTTGTAAGAACCGAGACCTTTTTATATGAAATGTTTTCACGTTCGAGTCGTTTTTAAGAAAAATAGGAAATTATGGAAATTTTCATAGTACACGCCATGTACTTTATGAGTACACACATTGTACTATATTAACACAGGTAGTCGCATGCTGGCCGTGTAACATCCATGCACACATCCATGTGAGGATGAATAGGAGGCCTCCTAAAGAGGAGTATAGAAATAGTGAGTACATGCCATGTACATCAAAAGTACATGGATTGTACATTCTCTTTTTTCATTAAACGTGCCAGGATCGCTCGGACAGACAGAACTGACTACTTCTAGGTTTTGATCATCCAAGAGTAAGGGTATGGCCGCGAAACTTCTCTGAGCCCCCGATCGAGATCCCGTTCTCCAAATCAACAAATTTCGATTACTTTGGGATCATCTCAGTATGCTATTCCTTCCCCTAGAGCATCGTTTCATGTTTCATCTTATTTTCCAATTTATCTTCAGTTGAATTTTTAGATGTTTTTGTAGATCGTTGGAATTCTATGGAGATTCTATCCTTGAGGTTCACATATAGAAATATCTTAATGTTGAGGTGGGTGGTTTGTGCCTTTTTGTTGAAGGTCTTTATGTTTTATATTCAATTTTTCCCAATACCCATGAACGGGGTATTGCACGTTTTCTGTTTTAGCCCTATTGTTTTTAAGCTTTGCTTGTATACTTGAGTAGTGGTAAATTTAATGTGATTACTGTTAAATTGTTGTGATTTGGAAGTTTTTCCCAAGCATGTTTGTTTGTGACCATTCGGTCTTGCCTTCCCTATTAGGCTATATTTTTTTTCCCTGCATTGTATTGTAGGATGGTGTGACTATTGTTCTGTTATTCTATTATGTTGTAGAATGCTATCACAGTAGTTCTGGAGGTTTACCTTGGCCGATATGTACTGCTTTACTTGTTTTACCTACACAGGGTTGTGAGAACCTGATGTATAGACCATATGGAGAATGGACGTAAGGGCTTTTATAGAGTGTCTTTTCTACTTACAACAAGAGACCATAAGGGGAATTAACGTTGAGTGCTTCCTCAAAGAGTATATAGGTCTTCAATGTGGGCCACAAGGGGAATAGACATTGATTGCTTCCCCAGATCGCCTTCAGTTGCCGATAAGAGACTGTAGTAGGAATTGATGGTGAGTGCTTCCTCAAAGAGTCTATACTTTAGCTGAACCAGTGGGGTGAGATTTTGTGTGCTTCCTAGTTAGCCGAACAAGTGGAGAGAGATTGTTTGTGCTTCCCAGAGGGTTTCTTGTACATGTTTGGTTGAACCAGAGGGGTTAGGATATGAGTACTTCCTAGAGGGTTACATTATTTGATTATATTCTTACATGATTGTGGTTAGTTGTTCAGTGATAATAGAATTGTGGATTGTTTACTGTTGAGTACATTCCTATTTATTGTTTATGTACTTTTACCTTCCATATATTCACTAACTGTTTGGCACAGTTCCTATGGTGGTTGCCAACTTGTATTTAGTCTCACACCCTATTTGGACCATGATTTTGGGCCCAAATTGATTATATTGTTAGAGGTATAGACAAGGGAAAGCGCCATTTTACTTCAGTTCCGTGACATGCAGTGGAGTTGGAGATCATGGGACCAATCATAGGCTAGTGATGTTGTGGAACTGGTTACTTCTTATCTTTTGTCCTAGGTTTAACACGTTATTTTATCATTGTGCTTTGTTTTGCTGCTTTCCTAGACATATGTTTCATGCATCATTTTATTTAAGTGATCTAGCTTATTATTTTAGTATTCCATTGTTCATTTTTGTATGATATTATTACTGCTTCTGCTCTTGTATGTTTTTGTTCACTTCTATAGTTTACTCTGCCAATGGGGGTATAGTTTCCCCACTATCACACCCAAGGCCCTTTCTGCTAGTCGGTAGCCACTATAGTTTGGGAAAATATGATTGAGGCCATGTGACTAACTGGGTATGGGGCGCCAGTGGGTGGATTCCAGAACTGGGATGTTACAAAGTGGTATCAGAGGAATTCTTTTCTTCTTGAAATACATTTTAGAGCATATATCCAGGGATAGGATGGAATATGTACTTGGTACTAAGCTGTTCCCGGGAGTAGCTAACCTATGTATAAGGAAAATCCAATGAACCACGTTTATTTCAATATTTCTGGTTTTTCATATTTTACTGTTGATTTGATTTCACTGTTGGGTGATTCACATGTTTTGGGTTGTTACCTATGATGTTATTAAGGTTCTATTTCTGTCTCAACCCAATTAGATGAGGGTATTCTATCTCATGCATCATATAATAACTTGATATAAATCACATGTCATGCATTTTTCCATGACATCTAGGGTTCATTATAATTTGCATGTTGTTGTGATAGAAGATGTGTAAAATATGCATGTTGTCGTGATTGATGCCTTGATAAAATACCTGCTGTTTGTTAGGGTATTGTTTGTGTAAGGATTTTTCGGAATGAACACTAAACATTGGTTCTTGAGGTGTTATGGTCCCTCATGGACAGGAATGTGGTGGATCATTGACTTTTTTACCTTGTTATAACAAGTATAAGGTTCAAAAAATTTATTTTCATGGAGTATAGGCCCCCACAGGTCAGAATTTGGCTGTTTCAATGTTTGTTTCAGTGTTTTTATAGGTTCCTGAGTAGTTTTTGAGGCTTACTATCCATGAAAAACCTAGAATACATGCGGTGTAGTTTTGATTAAATGCAATGTGTTCTTATGTTCTAGAATAAACTGTTATTCTTAAGTACATTGTTTGTACATTATGTACCCAAAATATAGTCTCTAACCATGTCATTGGCCATGTGGGTAGTGAAACGAGACAGAGATATTCTTATGAGAACATTCCATATACCTATTGCACGTGTCGTGTGATGTTGACCCTATGTCTTCCCGTGTGACTAATGACACAGATGGATAAATCATCAGATTAACATGTTGTGTCCGTCTTGAACACGCTATGTAGTTTAATCATAGGAACATGATTGTGTATCTAACAACACGGGTCGGTGGAGTCTCTTCTTATACACATTCTGTCCCATCTAAACACCCCGTGTAGTCTAACCCAAGTGCCTAGACATGTCATGAACAACACGGGTCGATGTTATCCTTTGTCGGACACACCGTGCTCATTTGGAACACGTCGTGTATTGAGTGCCTTGTGTTAGGCCGTTTCACTAACAACATGGGTTAGGGGAAGCATGTCTACTATAAGTCGTGTCTATCTTGAAAACACTGTGTAGTATTGTCTTTGGAGATCTGTGTGGATTATCCTTGTAGAAGTACTCGGGCAGTGGAAGAGGATTCAAGTACATGTCGTGTATTAGGACAACATGTTGTGTGGTTTGGGTGTTACATGACCAGTCTAGGCAGATGTACATGCCCATGTGAATGGATAAAGGGAACATGGAATGTAGGCATTATATACACAATTTAGTCGTATTTTGAAACACATGAATGATTTCTTCCTCCTTTTTCCCTTCGTACACTTCTATGTTTAAGTCCTTGTCAATATTGATCTAAGGTGTGCACTTGACCTTACAGAGTCATGCCATCGAGATGTCCTCCAGTTCTTCGCCAGTTACAGGCTGAGAGAAGATGCCAAAAATGGCTGATCAGGGCCTTCTCGAAGATCCTACTGATGTTCCAGTCTTGGCACTAGCAGTTAAACCTGATACCAGTGCTAACACACAGTTGAGGGAAAGATTCATGAGGATGATGCAGACTTTTCATAAAGCACCGCCTCCTGCCCCGTTGATGGCACATTTGATGTAGGTTTTCCTATAGAAGAATCCTTTCACCTTCAAAATGGAAGGAGGACATCAGGCTGTAGAGTCCTGGATAGTAGCCATGCTGACAATATTTGACCATCAAGAGATGGGTCCAGAGAGGAGGGTCAATCTCTATACTTACATGATTCAGGATTCCACCTAGAGATGTTGGGATGTGATCTCACAGGTAGGTCATCAAAATGTTATTTCTTGGTAGAAGTTCCAACACATATTCTATGACTACATCTATCTGAATACCCTTAGGACCAACCGATCCTAGGAGTTTATGAGCTTGGAGAAGGGTACCCTATCTTTTATGGAATATTCTTCTCATTTCACCAAGCATCAACATTTCACACCATTTTTAGGAGGATATGGGTTATTCTTGGAAAGGAAGTTTGAGGATGTCCACAGACATGACATTTTCTCTTAGGTTAAAATCTTCAGGTTGACATCCATCACTTACATCATCATCCTTGCACTAATCACAGAGCAGAATCTGAGTGAATCTGGAGTTGTGATCCAGGGAGACTCAATATCCATAGTTAGTGCTTCACCAGCTGATAGATGGAATTGTCACTGGGAGACGGCACAGGGAGATATAAGTTGGCGGAATGAATCTTCTGGTAGCTAGGTAGTGTGCTACCAGTGTGGGAGAAGCTGGAATACGAGGCCGCGGTGCTAGAGAGACCTAGTGGAGTGCCGATCTAGCACTAATATGGGACTCCTTCATCGTTTCTGTTTGGTATTCTCACTAGCATCTGGTGACTGGGGTTCATCTATGACCCCTCATACAGGAGTAGATCCTCCAGTTTCTCAGAGGTCTTGGAACTGGGGTTATTCTGGCCATTCAGGATGAGGTGGAGGTCATGGTCATGGTTTTTAGTCACAGGTCATTCAGTGAAAATAGAGTGGATCAACTCAGATTGGTCAATAAGGGTCACAGGTCCATGTATGAGGCCAGAATTTTCCAGTGGAGCTGACAAAGAAAGAGCAGGATCCCAGACCTTCTAAAGTTTGATGTACGATCATATTTTCCTCAATTTTTTCTTCTTTTCTTTTTGATAAAAGGGCTTCCTAAAACATTATACATGTTGCTATTTTGGAGAGCCTTGGGCTCTGCTTCTTTTCTTCTGCAGATATTTTGACGCTAGATACTCCATTGGGGACTAGAAAGACTAGTGTATGTTAGTTCAAGGAGTTCCCTATACAGGATGGTGGGTGTCACTTCATATGGGATCTATATGTCCTTTATATGATAGGATATGATTTCATTCTCTAAATCGATTTCCTAGTTCCCTTCCATGCAGTCATCTACTATTATCACCGCACGGTGAGTTTCATATCACCAGAGGGTAGATCATTTCTTCATAAGGGCTAGTGGGATGTCTTGGAGAGCATAGCGGGTCTATAGCATCATGAGATTGGAGGAGTTACGACCTAGATTTCTAGTCTGTATCTAGATGACTAGGGGACATCACATATGTAATTTCTTCTAGTGGTGGATCTATTTAGGGATGTCTTACCAGAGAAATTTTCTGGTCTACCTTAAGGGCGCGTGGTAGGCTTTTAGATTTAGCATGTTCTAGGAGTGGAACAGGTGTCTATTCATCCTTATAGGTTGGCTACACCAGAGTTTCAGGAGATCAAGAAGAAGTTAGAGGAGTTGCAGGTGAAGGATTTCATCTGACCCAATACTTCTCATGGGGGTTCTCCTTTCCTGTTTGTGAAGAAGGAAGATGATACCCTTAGACTTTGTGTGGTTTTTCAAAATTTGATCTAGTTGATGGTCCAGAACTGATATCCCTTACCGATGATTGATGATCTCTTTTATTAGATTCAAGGATCCTGGGTGATCTCAAAGATTGACTTGAGGACCCGTTATCCATCCGTACATGGATTATTTCATTGTTGTTTTCATATATGATATCTGGGTACACTCTCACATAGGATATGACCATGCCACACATCTCGAGATCATTCTAAGAACATTTTGAGAGTATAAATTATATGCTAATCTTTCGAAATGACACTTTTTGATGGATCAGATTCACTTCTTGGGTCATGTTATCTCATAGACAGCCATATCAGTTAAATCAGAGAAAGTGAGAGTAGTAGTTTCTTAGGATCTTCCAAATACAGTCATTGAGGTGCAATGTCTTATGGGGAAGACTGGATACAAAAAATTCTTCTTAAAGGACTTTTCATGATTAGCATCACCACTGATGGGTCTGACTATGAAGGGTGCAATGTTCTTGTGGTCATATTCTTGTGAGTCAGCCTTTCAAAAGCTTGAATGGTGGTTGACTTCATCAATGATATTTTTATTGCCAGAGCCGAGAAAAATCTATAATGTCTATTTTCATTTAGCATAAGCACTCAGATACATGTAGTTCAGAAGGCAGCAGTGAGTAGAATCTTATGGATCTGTTCTCTGAGATGTATTTGGAGGTGCACGACAGACATGGGCAGACTTTCTTTTCTTATGTAGATGTTACCTCTACCTTTCTTGTTTGAGTACGAATGAGGTAGACATTAGATTCTGAAGGCATAGTCTTGTGTGAAAGTGTGCCAAGAGTGGTCCCTATTCTTGGATGGACTGTAGGTGAGGATGAGATCTTGTGTTTCCAAGGGCACATATGGGTTTCAACAGACATAAAAGAAGAGATGATGCTGAACTCTCTATCCTCATTTTGGGCAATTCATCCTGGTGTCCCCAAGATGTATTGTGATCTACACCATTAGTGTTGGTGGCCATGTATGAAGAGATACATTGCAGGTTTCATCATGAGGTGTTCCACCTATTAGCAGGTGGAGGTAGAGCATCAACAACCAGCATGGAATTTGTAGTAGTAACCCATTCTTGAGTCGAAGTGGGATGATGTCGTGATGGATTTCATAACACGGTTGCCGAGGTCGCCTCGAGGGAATGATGTGGTATGGGTTTTCATTGATAGAATTACGAAGGTCGGTCACTTCTTGCCGATCAAAGAGACGTTCAATGTTGATAATCTAGGACAGTTTTATATCTCTGAGATTATATGTCTGCATGGAGTTCCACACTCCATCGTTTCAGACAGGGATGCATGTTTTACTTCTCGGGTCTCATAGGGGCTATAGAAAGCATTGGGTACACTGGTGCTTTTGGGTATATCCTACCACCCTCAGAAAGATGGCCAGTCCGAGCATACGATTCAGGTGCTTGAGGACATGCTCCAAGAATTCATCCTAGATTTTAGTGGTTCTTGGTAGAAGAATATACAACTTGTGGAGTTTTCCAATAACAATAGTTTTCAAAAAACTATTTATATGGCACCTTATAAGTATTTGTACGGTAGGCCATACCGATCACCCTTATATTGGCTGGAGGTAGAAGGGGCGGCTTTACTGGGACCTCGTCTTGTTCAGGAGTCCACATAGTAGATAGAGTAGACTCAGAAGAGGATGTCTACTGCATAGTCTCATCTGAAGTCTTATGCTGATCAGCGGAGGTGACCTCTAGAGTTTGAGGTCGAGGATCAGTTTTTTCTACATGTCACACCGAGGTTGGGGAACAAAATAATTATGAGATAGGGTAAGCTTTTCCATAAGTAGGTCAGGCCATTTGAGGTGTTGGATAGAGTTGGTCCAATTGCCTATCGATTGCAGTTACCTCAGCGGTACCGAGCTATGCACAAAATTTTCCACGTTTCTCAGCTTTGACATTATTTTTTAGACCCATCTCATGTTTTCCAACCCAAGGAGGATGGTTTGGAAGTGGACACATCTTTCGAGGATGATCTTATCTAGATTTTCGATCACAGTACAAAGGTTCTCCATGGCCAGTCTATTCCTCTGGTACGAGTGCTATGTCAGCATAGGCGAGTAAAGGAAAAGACTTGGGAGATGGAGGCTAATGTACGAGCACAGTGGATAGAGTTTTTCATGGTTTCGTATTCTATGTCGTGCTTGGGAAATTTTGTCACAAATTTCTTTAAGGGGGAAGTTTGTACAAACCTATTTTTTTCAGGTATGTTTTTCCCTTTCTGATCATTTTTATGAAAAAGGTAAATTCTCTAAATTTTCAATGTACATGCCATGTAATTTATGAGTACATGTCGTGTACTCGGTTACCACAGGTACCTGTGTGCTGGGTGTGTAGCAGACATGCACACGGCCATGTGGGGGTGACCTGGAGGCCACCTAACGTGGACTACAAAAATGGCGAGTAAACACCGTGTACATTAATAGAACACACTGTGTACTTTTTTTCCATTAAATGCACCAGGGCTACATCTGACAGAAAGAAAAAACTCCTTCAAGATATGGTTCATCCAAGAGAGAGGGTATGGACATGGAAATTCTGTGAGCCCCCGATCGAGCACCCATTCTCTAAATCGACTGATGTCCATTGCATTGGGAGCGACCTGGTAAGGTCTTCCTTATCTTAGAGCATTGTTTCCTGATTTCTATTATTTTCCATTTTATCTTTAGTTGAATGTTTTAGACATTTTTGTATATCATCGATGTTATCAGGAGATTCAAGCCTCAAGGATCACATATAGTGATCGCCTAATGTCAAGGTAGGTTGTTTGTGCCTTTCTGTTCGATGTCATTGAGCTTTAATTTAAAAAAAATCAAATAACACGGTATTATGAATTTACCGTTTTAGCCATGTTTTTTTCCTTCATTGATTATATACATGATTAGAGGTAAATTAAATTTGATTAGGGTTAAATTTTTGGGCTTTGGATCTTTTTCCTAGGCATGTCTGTTTGTGACCAGTTGGTCTAGCCTTGCCTGATAGGCTGCAGTTTATTTTCCATGCGTAGTATCTTATAATGGTGTGACAGTTGTTCTGTTATGTTGTTACGCTGTAGAATGCTAGCTAGGAAGTTATTGAGGTTTACCTTGGCTGATATGCGCTGCTACACTTGAAAAACCTACATAGGGCCGTGAGAACATAGGGTATAGACCATAGGGAGAATGTACGTAAGGGATTCTTCAGAGTCACTTTTCTAGTAAGCCTGCGAGACTATAGAGAGAATTTATGTTGAGATCTTCTTCAGAGTGTTTGTAGGTCCTCGACGCGGGCACCAGGTGGAATAGAATTTTAGTTCTACCCCAAAGCGCCTTTAGTTCATGATACATGACTATGAGTGGAATTGGTGATTAGTGCTTCTTCAGAGAGTCTATACTATTGTTGAAGCAGAGGGGTGAGACTATGTGTGCTTCCCATAGGGTTTCATGTACTTGTTTGTTAGAACTAGAGGGGATAGGCTACGAGTACTTCCTAGAGTGTTAACTACTTCGATTAGCTGCTTACTTGATTGTGTTTTGTTATTACTAGATATTGAAACTGTGGATTTTTTACCGTTGAGTACTTTCATATTTACTATTTTATGTACTTTTACCTACCATATATTCAATTACTGTTAGGAACCGATATCGTGGGGGTTTCTTACTAGGATTTAGTCTCACAACATATTTGGGCTATGCTTTTGGGTCCAAAAAGATTATATTGTTGCAGATATTGACTAGTTAAAGCGCCCTTCTACTTAATTTACTTGAAATGTTGTGGAGCTGTAAAGCACGTGACCATGACTAGGTTTATGATGTTGTGGAACTGATTATTGTTTTTATTTTATACTTCGTTTAGTATTTTATTTCAAAATTGTTCTTCGTTTCCCTACTTTCATAGACATATGTATCATGCATCATTTTATATATGTGCTCTAGCTTATTATTCCAGTATTCCGCTGTTTATTTTCATATGATATTATTAATGCTTCCTCTCTTGAATATTTTTGTTTAATTCCAATGTATACTATTCCAATGAGTTCATAGTTTCCCCACTATCACAACCAAGGCCCTCACTGCTAGTCAGTTGCCTCTGGAATTCAAGGAAAAGGGCTTGAGGTCGTGTGACCAACCGGGTACGGGGCGCCTCTAGGTGGCTTCCAGAACTAGACAGTTATAGTACTCAAATTTAATTTTGTACCCAATGACATCTAAAGTCATTTCCAAAAGATAGAAGTAAACATGTGATCATGATAATATAAAACGGAGAGGGGAACCCCATGCAACATTACTATCTTTTTAACATACAACCGAGAATTTTGGTCTAGAGAAAAAGTATCTCATATAGGAAGGAAATGAATAAATTTAGTCAATCGATCAGTAATATCCCAGATTGAATTATTTTCTTCAAGATGTCTTCGTTAATCCCCCAATAAAGACCATGGATATATTTTATTATTTACACTTTAGCACAGGTAAAGACTAATGTATACCTTTCAGTAATTGCCACTCTACTTTAACCTGTTACAAGTCAAACACATCACAGTAAAATAAAAAATTTCTCTTTTCATTCCATCCCACTAGTAATAATCCTGAAGATCCTTTTACATCTTAGAAATACAATGATTACCTGAAAACATAGAACTAAGAGATTTATATAACAACCAATTATTTATATATTAATCTGAAGGCACACATAATCTCATCTAAATCCTTAAAACAAAATCCTTATCATAGTTAAAATCATGAACCATACTCTTCTGAACCAGATCATTCTTTTTATACAACTCACAATTATCCTTCTGTGCTTTATTAATTATGTATGATAGAGTTTATTTCACTGACACATAAAAAAAATAGAGTAATTTATAGAACAAACTACTTTTATGGAAAAATTCATCAGTTCAAAAACCAAATTATCTCATTCCATGCATAGCATGGTTAATTAAGCATTACATTTTGACCCAATGAATCAACCACCTTATTTTCCTTTCTTGAATGGTAATGAATTCTGAAATCATAATCCTTTATTAATTCTAACCATCTCCTCTCTCTCATGTTTAATTATATCTGGGTGAATATATAAATTAAACTTTGGTGGATAATATATTTTTAACATTTTACACCATACAAATGATGCCTCCAAATTTTTAATGAAATAACCAAAACAGCTAATTCAAAATCATGTGTATGGTAATTTAACTCATGTGTTTTTAACTGATATGAAGCATAAGAAATTACCTGATCATTCTACATAAGAAAAAATCCACGTCCTTTCAATGATACATCACTGTAGATAACAAACACACCATTTCTGAAAGGTAGTTCCAAAAATGGATCATTCACCATTATTCTTTTCAATTCCTGAAAAAAATAATCACATTATTTTTTTTCAAATGAACGTAACACATTTTCATGTTAACTAAATCATGGGATATATAAACATGAAAAATGTTCATCAATATTCTGGTAATAACCTTCTAATCTAAGAAAACTACGAATCTCGCTTATATTTGTGGGTCTTGTCCATTATTCAATAAATTTTTTTTATCAGGATCAACTGTTATACAATTTATTAAAATAATATGACCATGGGAAGTTATTTTTTGTAACCCAAACTCACCCTGTCTAAATTTACCAAATAATTTATTTTCTTGTATGGTTTCCAAGATAACCCTTAAATGACTTTCAAGATCCTATTTTATTTTAGAATAAAACAAAATATCATCAATGAACACAACCAAAAACATATCAAATAACTCATAGAAAATTATTTTCATAACATCCATGAATACAACAGGTGCATTGGTTAACACAAAATGCATGACTAATAATTCATAATGGACATATATATTACGAAATGCAATCTTCGGAATGTCTACTTCCTTTAATTTCAACTGATGGTACCCCAACCTCAAATCAATCTTTGAAAAATCTAAACTCCCAGGAGTAGATCAAACAAATCATTGACATGAGGAAAAGGATACTTGTTCCTAACAATGATGTTATTAAATTCTCTATAATCAAGGAAAAGTCTCATTGAAACATCATTATTTTAAAAAAAACAAGGTAGGATCACCCCATTGTGATGTGCTAGGTTGAATGAAACAGTTATCTAAAAACTCATGTAACTACTTTTTTAACACTAAAATTTCAATTTGAGCCATTTGATAAGGAGAGTTTGAAATTGGATTAGAAATATGAACTAAGTCAACAGTAAATTCAACATACCGATCAGGTATAATACCGGCCAAATCATCATGAAAAAATATAAAGATACTCATTTACCACTTGCACATCATTAATCTGAACTGTTCCTTTTTTTCAACAATATTTTCATCATAACATTCATTTCCATATTTTTCATGTTTCTCAACTTCCTGATATGTTGTCAAAATTAATGGTTTATTCTTGTTAAGAAACTGAATAATATTCTAAAAAGAAACCTCTTGAGTCCTGTAGTCAATATTTGAATGATAAACGGAAATCCCATCCATACCCAAAATAACATAAAACTCTACTAGAGGAAAAAAAATAAGGTTAGCAGGTAAATTCATTCCACACCAAAGGACATAAAGGTTCCTATGTTTACTTTTTGACTCAGCATCCCCCCTGGTGTTTTTACCATAAGTTAAAGATTCTTATCTTGAGATGGAATTCCCAATTCACTAGAAAACTTCTCATAAATGAATGTATGTGTAGTCCCTGAATCAAAAAGCACCTTTTCATAATCAGAACAAACAAAATGTGTACCAAATTCTACTTCATTTGATGGCCCAGCATCTACTGAAGTAGTTTTAAAGGGTTTCACCACCCCTTTCTGCTAGTATTCTGGCTACTTTCCCTCAGTTTATTTCTTCGTTGGATACTCATTTGCATAGTGAACCATTTCATTGCACATGAAACATTTTACTAACTGTAAATAAGATTTTTTTTCATACCATTACCCTTATATTGTTTTGTGCAATTACGAGACTTATGTCCCATTTAACCACATCAGTATCACTTACCAAGATTTAAAAAATATTCCCCAACATGCTTTTTAACAGAATTTTCACAAACAGTAAACTTATGATTCTTACCATAAGAATTTTTAGAAGTGTTCTTCCCTTTCTTCTTCATCCCAACCTCTTATTCTTTTATTTGTCAAAGAGCACCTGATAATCAGCAAACTCCATTTTCACCTTTTCCACACGTAAAACAAGTTTTTATAACTTTTTAACTCACAATATGCTAATGACCTTCAATAATTAGGATTTAATCCTGATTAAAAAAAAGCTAATTTTACTATCAGGATCTCGTATGAAATCTAGAGCATACCTTGAAAGTCGAGTGAATTTTTCATCATAAGAAGCCACTGATTCATCCTCCTACCTCAATTGTATGAATGATTTTCCATCATAAGATGAAAAACCTTAGGAAAATATTTCTTAGGAAACATACCTTTGAATTCATCCCAATAACAATCATCAATTTCTTCACTATCATGATATTTTTCACCATCAACCACCACTGATAAGCTTCACCTTCAAAATGGTAAACAAAGAGACTAAACATTTGATGTTATAAGCTCCCCATGACATTAAGAATATTATCCATTACATAAAGCCACCATTTAGCTAGCACATGGTTAGATGATCCTATGAATGATGAAGGATGCTGCCTCATGAAATGTTCCACTACTGACATGTTCCTATGTGGTTGATCTAGATGATTTCATGCATGGATACCGCCTTCATTTATATCCTGAGTAAACTATTCCATTACTGCCCAAAACTGATTTTTTCTAATTATGATAATCTCAGGTTGTTGATTTGGAAGGTTATGTTCCTCCTGATGTCATCCCATCATAGCTACCATGTTTCCTCTATGGACACCTATTCTGAACAGAAAAATATATTAGGCGACGACACATGGTAATCTATAAATTCTATATCATATCAATCATAACATAAACTAACAATAATTTATGGATATTAATTTAACAATATCCTAACTCCAAAAATTGTCTAAACCAAACTTTGATACCAACTATAAGAACCCAACCTTAAAACATTGCATACTATTTTTTTAAATGAATAATTCATATTTTGGATCTTTTCAGGTTTATAGTTTTAGAGAATTAGACAATAACTATTACATTACATCCCAAAAATTACAAAGTAGACAATTCTACTACGTTTTAATTGTTTTAATTAAATAAAAACTCTTTAGAAAAAGTCAATTCAAGTTCCATGTTTTTCACAGCACTACTTTCCCTTGATCCCATCCATGACCCTATCCACTTTATGTATAATGAAAAACATTTCAAAAAATTGGGATGAGAAAAAAAGCTCAGTAAGGGTTATAAAATAACGAAAGAAAAAATTATCCCTTCAATAAATACAGTTCAATGAAACCATACTTTTCAATCATAAAATGCCTCATTATATCATAAGATTTATTATTAACACATAGAAATCATAAATCATAAAGGATAATTGTGGCATCCATATTATACATACATTGTTGCTATCACAGCTACATAATGTGTTACATTGGAATACCCGACAATGTATATTCCATAAATCTCTTAGAAAAAACATTAACGTTTACCTCCGATAGATTACCCAATGCAATGGAGAGCTATCATGGGATCACCTACCCATGTTTTATCATGAAACCACCCGTATACATAATAATTCCCAAGAACCATAACATATTCATAACATATAAAACAAATATAATGGGATGATAACATTTAAAAATTCCAATCACAATATATCATTTTAATATATTGACATAACAAATCCAATATCAAAATCATTTTCATTACCAAAATAAATAAATAATTATATTGTATTAATTTTCCTTTTAAAAAACATAACGTCTTGTTAAGGAATCCAAAGGTCAAATAATACACACGGTGGTAGAAAAGGTCATTTCACAGCATACGTTAAACAGAAACATTACATTTTTCATTTATTAAAATGCCTCATAGAAAAATATTCACATTGAATGAAATGAGAAGTCAAATGTTTTTATACACATTATAAAAGGAAGTCATGTATAAAACAAAATAGGCCTTAATTAATGGAGATTGAGACGAAGTCCCTTACCTCGTGTGGGACATGACTCCATAATACTTTAATCTCCTAAAAAATAAATTAAGTAAATTTATACCTTCTTAACAATATTTTTCAAGTTTATTATTTCTTTTATATAAATTATTACCTTTCTATAATAATTTTTTAATTATTTGAGTTAATATCAAGAATTTTGTCAATTATTTGAACTTGAGATAAAAATGAACATTTTATATTTATTAATAGTTCATGTGGTATAAATTACATTATCTCCATAATGATATTCATGATTTAGATATCATAAATATAAAATATTTCTAGAAAATATATTTATTTTTAAAAGTTCAAAACATTTAGAGGTAATAAATGAAATGCACTCTTCATGGAGATGATAAGTAGTACGTATGAAAGAACGCTACTTTCATTTCTATTTCATATTTTATGGGAAAAAAATAATGATACATATGTATATTATAATTAAATTATAATATCATATATAATTTCACTAACACCATCTTCTATATGTTTCATGTATGGCATGAACGAGTCAAAACACTTTGAGGGGGTGGGAGTCTGCATTTCCTAAAATGAAATTATCATATTTACTAACTACGGAAACCATTGAGGTATTATATAAATGAATAACAAAGAAACATAGAAAAAATATAAATATAATATATATCACATATAAATATATATGTGTCTTAATGGGCACCAAAAGAGGTGGTGGGAGATAATTGAACAATCAACATTTCATGAGGCTTTAGTTTTCCGTCCATAGAAACAGTATGTTCTTTAACCATTAGATGTATGTGGGTGTAATTTTAGTTAGAATCCTTCTCAAAAAACAAAAGAGTATATTTAGGATACTAGTGATTTTATAAAATAATGTAATAAAAAGATTTTATGGTGTTGGAGATGTAAAATAAAACAAAAGAACATAAGAGAAGATGTTACCTTTAAATCTGGTATATCTCTTTGGATTGAACCAAAAGGTTTACTTGAATTGCCTTATACATGGGTGAATGCTTCTAGGAGTAGGATAGGGATGTAGGGATTTTAATTTTTTATATTTTGTATGAGCCAAGGGGCATGAGAGGTGTGTGTAATGGGTTAGAAGTGATGGATTTTTATATGGGGGAGGAAGGTCTCTTTAGGAATGCTTGAAAATATTATTTTATTATATAATGATTTTATGTTTATAAAAGTAAAAAACTCATTAAAGTAATATATAAGATGAATCATGTTTCAAATAAAATCATCCAATATTAATTTTACAGGTTTGGATACTGTTTTAATCATTATTTTCTTTTTTATTTAAATCATTCATTAATGAGGTAAATATTGCATCATTATTATGTCTTAAATAATTTAATTTATTTCCAGTCTAAAAGTTATAAAAAACATCATGATTTAGGAAATATATTTAAATTTCAAATTAATATTTATAGTCAAATATATATCTTATAAAACACAATGCAAAATTGATTTACTAAAAGATATATGTTTATGTCTTTTTTCCTTTAATTTAAATTAATTAATATAAAGTTTCATTATCACACCCAAGTGGTTCCATGGATTATCCAAATATACCAAAGGATTCTCATGTTGAGAAATGAATGATACAATAGGATGAAGACACATGTTATTGTAATTATATATTATAATATTATTCTTTTTTTTCATTATTTACCAGATTTACAATTTAACCAAGGTAAATAAAAATATTTACTCCAGTAAATATTTATAAATTCTAAAAAAAATGTTAGTTATTTTAACAATTTTCACTTACTGATTCCAAATATAGAATCCATTTTAAAAAATTCAAAATAAATAAGTGTTAGAAGTTAATTTAAAATTAATTCTCATAGTCAAAACAAAAAGCGTGTTCTTAAGAAATAATAACTATCAAAATATTGACACATATTTATGTATAATTTCAATGTTAAATTACTTCCAATGACCAATAATGGATTAAATCGTAAAAAATAATATAATTACACATTTAAACTAGTTAAATATGTTACATATCATTATAATTAAATTATACTAAAAGGATGTTTTGAATTAAAATACAGTATTTTTCACTATACATTAAAAATGAATTTTATCATAAAAATTCCAAAAATTTACCCAATGTAAATATTAATGTCAAGATTCTAAAGAAGAATATTATTTTATCTAATAGAACATATAAAGTGCCCAAAAATATATTTAAATAGGTTTCACCATCAAAAGGTGGTAAATCAACATTTTAATGAATATTAGTGTATTTATGCTTAAAATCAGATTCATTCTTTTTTTAAGATGCTAAAATTTATTGGATAAATATAAAAAATAATTACAAACTTGTATATTTAGATTTTAGTTCATTAGGTAAATTCATTCCAATATAATGTCTATGTGTTAACAACCATTTAAAATAATATTATATTATTATTTTTCAGTATAACCCAACATTGTGTGCAATGTATGATTTCAAAGAAACTCGTTGTTGTGTATCAGGTACACTATCTAACGTAGCATCCCTTTTAAAATAAAATGAATATTTAAATCACAAATATTAATAAATATGAAAATTTCTTATTCTTTATTTACCTGGTAATGTAATAGTATACATTAATGGAAATTATCATTATAATGTATTTTATAATTGCAAATGGAGAAGAGGTTTCTTCGTAAGAAATGCATTGATGTTATTTAATGAATTTTTCAACTATTCATTCCTTATAGGTACCAAAATGTCCATTCATGTCTATTTTCTTCTTTAATACACATTTTCAACCAATGATCATTACACCCACTAGAGGATCTACACAAATGAAGAATTGATTTTTGTATACGGAATTCATTTCAGAATTCATGTCTTCTTTCCACATGAAAAATATGTTCCACGTACTGATTCATTGTAGGATAGATGATAATTATTTTCAACTAATAAAGATTCACCATCCTTTTTAATAGGAAAACCAAACCATTCTAGTTCTCTAACCACTATTATGATCCTACATAGTACTTGTGTCTCTAGAACAATTTATTCTTCCATGGGTATTTCTTGAATCTGATCATATACCAACTCTTATGTGCCTTGAGCATCTACTTCATCGAATATTATCTTTATCCCACTATCAATTTGGATATGTTCTCCATATCAAGAAATATGTCATGTATTTTCACTATAGCATTTTTGTCAGATGGGACATATAAAAAATATCCCCTTGCTTCTATGGGTTATCCTATAATGGTACACTTTGTGACAGGGGATGCATGTTTGTTACATTAGGAGGACATAAAAATGATTCACTTCCTCACACATGTAAATTTGAAAACATGGATTTTCTTTGACTCTAAAAATCAAATGAAATACAATCTATCAATTTATTTGGTACATCATTTAGTATATGTGATGTTGTTTGTAAGTAATATCCCTAAAAGGATAATAGAAGACTCACATGGTTCATCATTTATCTCATTATGTCTAACAAGGTGTGTTTCCTCCACTGGCTTACACCATTCCACTGGGCATGTAAGGAGGATTAAGTAGGTATTATATCCCAAACTCTTGAAAGTAATTAATGATGTATTGATTTAGGTATATTATCCACTACAATCTGAGCTGAGATCCTTAATAATCTTATCATGTTGGTTCTCAATATTACACTTTTATTCCAAGTATTTATCAACAGAATCCATCTTATATGTCATTAAGTAAATAAATCCATATCTACATATATCATCAGAAAAAAATTTAATTATGATTACCCACCCCTTGATTCAACCAGATGTGGTCCATACACATCAACCTGAACTAATTCACGATTCTCTTTAGCTTGTTCACTTTTTCCATTAAATGGGGATTAGGTCATTTTTCCTTGTAAACTTGCATGACACAAACCAAGTGGTTTTAGTTCGAATGAATCTAAATATTCATCTTGATGTAATTTTGTAAGGCCTTTTCCATTTACTTCACCTAGCCCATGATGCCAAATATGGGTGTGGTATGAGTCATGTGAGGTATCTTCGTTATCAATTTCCATTACTTGGTTCATTTTATACAAAACAAAAAAACCATTAGGTAAATGTTCCTTACCATAACATATGATATATTGATTAATGAAGTGACATTTATTTCCAAAATTAAAAAATAATCCCTCATTATCTAGTTTTGATATAGAAATTATTTTTTTGGTAACTGATGGAACATAATAACAACCCTTTAAAATCAAAACCATTCTAATTATTAATTTGATTTGGTGGTCCCTAACAGCTATAAAAATAATATTTGACATATTGGATTCTCATATATCTACCTCGCCTAGGTCAATTTTTCTTAATCTACATGGACCCTATATTTGAATTCATATGAAAGCACCAAAATCAATATCTAACACCCAATTTTTAGAAATACATATATTTTAATTGATAAAAAAAACACAAGAATCATCCCTTTTCTTCTTTATCTATCTTTTTTTTCCTTCTAATGGAACTTCTTTCCAATTGTGAAATAGATAGTACCCAATTCCCTTGCTTCCCCATTGAACTTATTCTTCCTGGAAGGGAATGAAGAAACTTTGGAATTAAAGCATACTATTTCCCATTCCATTTGATCACTAAAATGAAAGAATGAATTTAAAACTTCATGTCATTATTTACATGGAGTAGACGGATAAAAAGATCTATTTAATAATTTTCAATGTTTTTTATATTAAAAGTCACATGAAAACTCAATATACATTCAGGGACGGATGCATGAATGAGATTGGGGCCCAGTTCATGAGGGTATATAAACCCTAGAACCTCTAAGAACTCAATGAATTCAATGAACATTCTTATTTAATTCTGAGATAGGGAACACTCTCCATGACTACTCTCAAAGAGTGCCTTGGAAATCTCCAATTGTTCTTGTCTATATCTATCTTAGAAAATACCATGGTGGTACTCCGGTATTCTATACACATAAATGTTTTGGTGATAATAAATGTGTTCACTATAAATATATGAAATAATAAAACAAATAAATATTTCCAGAAAAATCATATTATTTTTGTAGATTGGGAACTCTTCATCACACTCTTCTTGAGAAGGCAGATCGGGAATTGAGGATTCTAGCATGTAAGATTTCTGTTCATGGTTTAAAATAACCTGAAGGCATGTAATCCACTGCTGTATATTATTGTTAGTGAAGATATTATAATTATAAAATATTAATCATAGAGATTTTGTGGATGAAGGGAATTTTAATTCATTCTATAATAAAAATATTATATTGTTAGTACCTTTAATGATTAAATTTTTTGAGAAAAACAATAAATAAATTATTATTATTAATTCTCCCACTATTTTATCAAGTCCCAATATCCCTCACCATTGAAAATTTCATGTCATGTTTCTAGGAAATTATAGTTTTAATGATCCATATTACCATTAGCATAACCCCAATAGGGGTTGGATATGTTATTTTGAAGGTATTTAGTTACAAAAGTCTTTTCCAATTATGGGGCTGCAACACCTTGAACTGTTGAGTGGACAACCAAGTCCAGAAATACCAATATGGATTTTCTCTACACATGCATCCAAATTACACCAAGTATTATAAGGGATAATCATAAATACCCTTATAAATGTTCGTATCCTAGAAAGTGTTAGTCAAATAAAATGTTCCATTGAGTTTTTATCCTAATCATGTTACGAAATCCTTAGTTTGTCTTCATATTAGATTTAGGGATTTTATTTTATTATGAATAATTTCTTATCATATTTTATCCATTACATGTCTTGTGAATATTTAAATGGATGTGTTCTTAATTAATTAACCCTGCTCAGACACAATCAATTTTATTTAAATGCTTTCATACCAAATTATTTAATTTCTGTGATCATGATATTGTATCAATAAATATAATTATAATGAATTAGACAGAAAACTAATAAATAATTAAATGACTTGATCACGAGCTTATCAAATGGTTTATTTAATGTCAAGATATTAAAAAAATACTATGACCTAGGGGAAGCAACTCTTAATGTTGGGATTACCATGATCTACAACATTCCCCATGCACACCTCTGTATCACCAATTTGGGGTCATTATGGTTCTATCTAGAACTGTCTCCATGCACCTTGGGATGCTCTATTAATTCAAAATATTTATTAATCACATGTAGTTAATAAAAACAAAAGGATTTGATAAAGGAAATTACATAAATGTCCTTGGACACATAGATCCTACATAATAGTAGAAAGAGGGATGGCTTGCAATCCATCTATTAGTTTAATATTAAATAATTGAAATACCAATAAATATATTTAAAAAATTAAATTACAATACATAAATAGGTCTTGGTCATGTTCATGATTTCTTGTACGTCCAAAAAATATGAAAAAAGTAACTGGATTGCATTAAATTATTTATTCGTTATTTATTGTTAAGATAAACATGGTTGTATTAATTAATAAATTAATCAATAAATTCCCTTTAATTTTAATGATCATCCTAACATAATTAGAGATAACCATCAAATTTTAATTCATGGAAAATAAATAGTATAAAAATTAATGACATAATTATTATAGTAAATTAATTGGTCATTTAAAATTATTTAAAACTATTAATAAATTTTCAAACATCCAATGGTGTTCCAATCAATAAAATATTATTTAAATGATTTGCATTTCCAAAATTAATGTAATTTAAATTTTTTCCATTAATGGGAGACAAAAAGGCCTATACATCTTGCTATATTCCAGGTACCTCAGTTGTCATATATCCAAGTCACACACCTGGGGATTCATCATATTAACTCAGCTAGACTACATGGTGTGTACATGGGAAACTACACACCTCATATCCTCATTCCCTATTCTAGGTTTTTTTGGACATCACACAATGATCAATAAAAGTACCAGATGATACTCGAGGTATCAAGATACAGTGAACATGGGTATAAGGTTTGTGCTCTGGCCACACGCCGTGTAACATAGCTTCATTAACCAATGATTTACCACTTCCCGATGGTATATGTAGTCATTCTTTATATATTCTTAATTCTCTAATAAAATTTTACTATTAATAAACATGATTAATATTTTGATAACATTTTAATTCAAAATTAGATTATATAATGAATAATAGGAAATTAAAGTCTAACCACGATTGTGAATATATGAACAATAAAATTGATAATTATAAATTTAAACATCACCCCTCTCATACCCTTTATCAGGTCTAGGGGTATCATATGTATTGTGGTGGAAGGTGACTTATTATAATTTCTTTTAATAATCATTTCCAAAAACCAATATCGATGGTATTTTACATAATGTTTATAATTAATCTATTTAATATCAGTAAAAATAAATACATGGGTAAGGAACTTTTTTTATTGATGATAGTTGATCCTCTGAAATGGATAATTTGGATTTCCTTTTTTGTTTTAGTGAGGATACAAGGGTAGAATCTATATAGTGTTGATCCGGATTTGCTCTAATGGTCTCTGAGAAATTACATTCATTCTCTAGGTAGTAGCATGGCATGTCGAATTTCCTAAATTATTCATTATTTATTTCTAATTCATCGATCATAAAGAAATTCCCTCTTGTGTTTCTCATTCTAGAGAGGGAGAGAGGAGGTGGACTCGAGAAGGAATTCATTTTATGCAATAATTATTTATTCAAAAACGTGGTATTCATTTCAAATTATTTACAAAATAGGCATTGCCATCTATTTATAGTGCTGTGATTTCGATTATCTAATTTAATTTTATAACATCTATTAAATAGGATTATATCCCTTAATGAAATAGGATTCCACATATTAATAATAATATTATTATTTTGGGGTGTGCCAACTTGGGAAAAATGGATAAATAATATTTGATGCTTTTAAATAATTATTTTTTCCCTGGACATGGTCTTCATCCATTCAAACACATCTTGCATTTATTTGAACCCCAATAAATAATTTATTCTAAAAAATATATTTCATTCAAAAACAAGTAAATATATATTTATTAAATATTCTATAAAAGAAATAAATAAACTTTAATCACAATCTGTGGAATAAATATTTATTTAATTTATGCGATCAATAAAACATGAATAAAATAATTCTTCAGTATTGAGGATAATATTTATTCCATTAATTAAATATAGATAAAATTTAATCAGGACTAACAAAAACACGTAATATGGTACACTGTATGATTATTTCTTATTATAATTTAGTGATAATTTCTAAAGTCCAAAATTACTATCTAGAAATGGGTTAAGGCACCCATGATAATGAACATAATGTCTCAATGATGACAACCACAATAAAACTATCATTGTATTGTATAATACCACGGTCAAAATATTTCATCAAGATGGTTTCATGACTAGTTCATCATCCAATATGCTTGATACATCATTCTTTGACTATAAAAAATTAACTCATCGTTACACCATGACCATGGAGTTTAGGGTGATGATTATATTTCAATAATAGGGATGATATTTCAAAATCCATAAATATGGTAAGGGAAAACCATTCATTTAATTATCCATTAATAACATGTCATTCAAGATAGATACATTGCACCCTACATCCCACTAATATATGGCATGACAGTTTTTGTCAGCAATTCTAAGTGCGTGAGTCTTGACATGAATTAATGATAATTTTATGTCTAACATCCATTACACACACTAACTGATAAAAATATCCAATGGCACCAAAACATGTGTAATGATTATTGGTGGGTATGTTATCATAATAACCTGTCTTGGAGATTACCAAGTGAAAAATTCAAGAGAAGAAGTCTAATCTACTTATGAGTACTCCCACATTATGGTATTAATAATATGTGTCCCATCATAATATGTTATCCTACTGCATAACAATATTAAGAATATTTTCATAGCACATCAGGGTTCTCATCAGAGCAGGGAACTAATATGACCTTATCCATGTGATAAATACTCAAAAAAATTATTACATTAATGTTATGAAGAATAATTGAAAATATGTAATAAGATATTTAATTTAATATTTAATACATAACATTTTTATGTAATCAATGTACAATCATTAGGTACTATGACACCAATTATAACAGTATATGGCGGTGATAGTTTCTAGTATGAGATGGTAAGGCTAGTGATAATTGGGGACAATGTGGTGCAGAATAGCAGAGGTTGGCGTGTCATGTGTTTTCCCATGATAGTCCTTAAGGAGGTATGTAGTCCAAGATGGACACTAAGATCATCATAGGTAGCACCAACTATACAAGGTTGTTACTGTTGTGCAGTTGTGAAAATGATGTGAGACTCCCCCATCCTTCCATTAAGTACATATTAGTATTTTATATTAATATTAGTAATATTGTGGCCAACATGGAAGGGGGTTCTTTGGTAATGACTATGTGTTCGTATATAGATAAGTTCATATACATTATTTATATTAATATTATATTAAAATAAAGAAAAATTATTGTATAGACATATATTTGGCATAGTGTGTAACATGAGGGCCATGTAAAAAGGAGTTGATGTGTCAAAATGTTTAACCTTGTACGTAGCATAGCTATAATAATAATAATATATTATTATTATTATTATTATTGAATATGGTGTTCAGTGTAACATTTTACTTGGACATTTGATTGATGATATGTGGGTTTTGTCACATCAAAAACATCCAGAAAAATTATTCAAGACCTATATGTGATCCTTAAATCCAACTCATGGCATTGATCTTTGGTCCTATCAAATGTCATCTCATGTGTTTAACACAATGAAATGAATGTTTTTAAAATAATGTAAAATTTCTGTTTATAATATTGAAAATTGACACCCATGATTCCAGATCTGGAATAAAAATATTATGTATTTATTTTATATAAAAATAAAATGAAAAAGATATTATCCATTATAAAAAAATAGTAATTTTTTCGATATATATTTTGAAGGAAAACCGGGAAACCAAAAAAACATATCATGGTTTCAAAAATTAATAAATAAACACAAAAATTAAATCTACTCTCTCTAACTCTTTAACAAATCTAAATCCTTTGACAATTCTAAGAGAAAATGAGAAATAATTTTAAAAACATTGTGTGATCATAAAATTATGTAGTGATGGGTTTTAAAAACCAATTAATATCCTTTTATAAACACCTTACGAAAACAATTTTGAAATTTTTTTATTTTATATAAAATATAATTGATTTGATAAACAGATTTCAAAAATATATTTTTAGTGTTTTATAAATATATAATCATAAAAACATATTTTTCAAAAAACATTTAAAATCCATTAATTTGAAAATCACATTCATTTAAAATTTAATATCATTTAAAAATACAATGTTATCTGAAACCAAATTTTGTTTCGCAATATAATATATTTTGAAAACATACATAGAAATAATTATTCATAATAAAATAATATATTCCATTTTTCATAAAAAATACATCACAAGACATGAAAGGAAAACCTTGTGGCAACTTGAATAATTGAAGGCCCTCGAGGGTGTAACCATATTCGAGTGTTGAGTTCAGTCCTCAGATCCCTATCATGTTTAGAACGTACAAGTGTCAAATTTTGTTTTTATAAAACATTTTGATCTTTAGCCCTTTTTATTTTTCACTATAGTTTTATAATATTTCTAAAAATATAATAATGAATATATATATATAAGTGTATTTTTGAATCCATAAAAAATCATTCAATGAGTCGGAAGAAACTAAACAAGATGACAATAAATCTTTATAAAATAAAAATTGATTGTTAGTGACATATGCAGTTCGTGGTTATACCTATACATATATAAATAAATCATAATTCATATATTAATTTTTTATATATATTGATATATTTAATATTGAAAAACACCAATAATGTTTTTGAAAATAATCATAAATAGAATTATAATTTTTGATACATGGGAGTTTGAAAACAATAATATATCACTAGGTAAGGTTTATTAGAATAATATATAAATCATAAAATATTTTTAAAGAAAAGTAATTCCCTTATTATAATCATAATATACATACTATAATTATAATTTTTATAATTTTATTCTTTTTTAAATACATTTATTTTTTTATATCAAATGAAAATATATTATGATAAATGTTCAGATAAAACTATAGAAGTCATCCAGGATAGGAAATTATCCGACCAAACATGGGAAAATCTAGAACATCCCCAAGATGAAAAAAGTGGATATGGACTATTATATTCTCTTTATAAAAATGATAAATAGAAAGTCAATAACTGAAAAATTAGTGATTTCACCTATAAAATCTGTAAGATAATGATAATAGGCCTTTCTCTTTTTCAAGAATAATTTTGATGATGGTGTGGAAATATGGTTTGATAATGATGGATTTCCATAGTCTCTTAAGAGTGAAGTTCAATCTGATATGAATGGAGTGATATTCAACCAATGAAGGATTATAGTGGTCATGAAGTGTCTCTTATCTAGTTCTAGCATCTCATCTGATGGGACCACTAAACATAAATAGAAAACTAATAAGACCATCCTTGGAGGGGGATGTGTCGAAGTTGATCTTAAGTACACTGAAAGGGTGGTTTAGGGGTTCTAGGTTGTAATAAGTGGTTGGGAACATGGATTCTCATTCATATTATCATGACACTACAATGTTTCCAACAATTAAACGACCAAGTCAATCCAGATATCATATAATCTTGAAATTTGATTAAATATGTGGTTGTTATTTATCACCCTTATAATCCAAGACACATTACATAAGGAAGACATATTATCTATAGGAAGAGAAGAAAAACTCATCCACATATGTGATTGAAGATTAGGCGCACAATCCATTAGTTGGTCAGCATGTGAGGCCCATTCGTTCAACACTTCCCTTTCTCTGGGTCAACAGATTATTGCATGCATGGGAGATTCTATCTCAGCCATGTAGAAAATGGAATAAAAAATCATTATCATCATGGAAAACCCAATAAATTACATACAAGGAAGTATTTTGATAAAAAAAATTCCACCAACAGTAGGGATCCTTGTGAGGTACTATAGGGTTCCACAAAGTCTTCCAATGCACATTGGCCTCCTCAATTTGAGCTTTGTGTCCCAACTATTATCCATACATGGAAGAATAATATTTTAAACTATCATTGCATCAGTAAAAACTGTACAAATTCCTATATTTTATGAAAGGGATGATCTAAATAATTCTTATATCTTTTTCATTAAACAAGGACACAAGCCTCTCAAATCCCTAACCATTACCTGTTTCAATGAATCAAGAACTAACTATTGCATACTCTAAACAAGAGATCAACAAGTAAGTTTCCACTGTACCATCTCTGTCTATAATCAAATGTTCTTTATAAACATTGAACATAGTTCCACCAACAATCCTACATAGAACCCATCATTAATCCATTTACTCAAACCCCATAGGATTATCTTCAGGAAGATGGGTTGGGGGACTAATATAGATCCTCCAATGTCTGAGTTGGTGTATTACTTAGCATGGAGAATCCATGAACAAAGTGAGTTTGGATAGATCTAGAGATTCCATAACTGTTCATCTGAAATAGTATCATTGAATAGATGGAGGTCCAAAAATCCAATTCCACTATATTCTTTTGGATATCACAACTTGTTGAAGGCCATCTAATAATTGTATTTCATGAAATCATTTTACCATGTTCTAATAAAATAATTTCAATATTTAATCTATTATTCATTGTAAATGATGTAAAATTGAACATGTTTTATTATTTATGGAAGGTTATAATGGAAACTTAGAAAAGGAATAAAAATATATGAATTTTGGATCAAAAATATTGTTTACACTGTTTGTGATGCGATGTTGCGTGATACAAAAAAATTTTAGTTGCAACAAGCCGAAACAATAGAAAATGACCAATAAGACATCATGTATTTCATTATAAGACACGAGTTCATCATTAGAAGAAAAAATCACTAGGAAAAGTAATGAATTCATTACATGTAGTGAAAATACATTAAACATCATGTACACAAAAATCATTGTGAATGCTTGAGAGAGATATAGATTTGAAAAATTCACTGCTGATGTAGATTATACATCATGTAAATTTACAATCTATAAATGTTTTTGTAAATATACAAGATTTGATATGCATAGATCCCTAGGTAGATGAGGGTTTGGCCAAAACCCTGATAAATTCACCCCTCAGCTTCATGATAGAGGGCGATCTTAGAGGAGTAGAAACAAGCACAGATACCATCCAGACTGGTGTGCACCTACTGCAAATCCCTACAACAACCTTTATTTAAGGTTTTCATCAATATTTTCTACACCCTCTCATTGAAATAATTAAAGATGATTTCTTTGTGACATGGTGTGCAGGGATAACATATATTTAATGTTTAAGGAATTTTTTACAATTCATTTTGGGGTTTCATGTTTGTATTCCAATTCTACCTCATAATTCTTTTTTTTCGGACCATTATGATGGGGGTTAAAAAGTGGGATTAATTACTTTTTTTCTATTTTAATGACCATTATCTGGGTTAATTTAATACTATTTTTTTGTTCAATCAAGGGTGTGACATCCTTTATTTCTATTGTATTTTTTCCCTAAGTTTACATATTGATTTGGGATACCTGTTAAATACAACATAATGTGCCTAACCCTGAGAGAAAGATAGACTGGGATGTTGATAATTATACAAGACAATTGGATATTCTATGACCTAATTATAATGTCTTCAAATATTTTAAATTGGTTATTTCATAACATGTCATCCCATGAACTTGGATTGATTGTTTCCCGATAAACTTTTTATATTTTTTCTCACATTTTCTCCACCAATAAAATTAGAATTCGTCTAGATTCAGTTACTGTAAACCATGAACAGTTTTGGTTTATTTTATTTAATTAATATTTTCTATAAGCCTGTTTTTGTGGGCTTAGCATCAAATATAAAATTTTATACTACCCTATACATTTTTGGTTTGTTTGATTAATGGTAAAAAATCATAAATTTTGAAACCCTATAGACAATAATTGCACCCATGTGCTATCACAAACAATTTAATTTAATTTTTCTATTATTATGGATCAAAATGATGTTGGTGATGTGGGAGTGAATTTGGTTGACCATCATGTTTGGTCAGAAAGACTATGATAGAAATATAAAATGGGTGGTGGTGAATTGTGATAGATTAAAATGTTTGATGAATTCAAAACCACTTTATTGATATAGAGTGATTATTTCCATTACTCTAGAAGATGAGTTAGTAGTGTATTTAAAATAAAGAAAATAATAGTGAATTATATTGTTTTTCATGGAACAAATATCCCATAGTACACTCCACCAATGCTCTCTCCATGAGATTTTTGATTTTCACTAGTAAGTCTATTTACCATGGACATCAATAACTGAATACATAATTTTCATTCCTATACAATAATGCTTTTACAGGGCCTGCTGTTTCTTATAAGGAATCACTAATCTATTTTATTGTACAAGAAGCACATACTCCAAAAATGAATAAGTCTGAGTAACTAATACTTTATTAATCCAATAATGATTTATTTGAATATGAAAACATATTTATATAGAATTTGAAGTATAAATTGATATATGTGTTTCTTATTTAATAATTAATAACATAAGCAAACTAATAATCAATATCACCCATTATTTCTTTTAATAGTGATAAATAATACACTATTAATACGAATAAAAATGTATGTCTCGAATATATAACTATGAAAAATAGCTTGTTGAACTGCAGATGAGGATTTAACAATATGATACAATAGTAACAATAATAGTAAATCAATTAACTAGAATAAACAATTATTTATCAAATGTTTATTTATGAAGGAAATGACACACTTATTATTTTTAAGCACTCTCTCCTTTTCTTGAGAAGAATATATGTATATAAATACAGAATTATTATATCTATAATTTCCATGACGGTCGAATAAATTTTGTTTGAAAACATCTCCAAAATTATATAATCATAAAAAATATATTTTTAAATACAAATACTTCAATGATATTTATGGTCTCTCAGGGAAATATGGATAATTTAATCCATTGAGTATTAGACTATGAATCGGTCCTAAAACAACATTAAAGAGATATTTTATCTTGGAGAGATAATTTTGTAAAATTAAGATAATATATTGAATTTAAAACCCTATCATTTTCCATGTAAAATTTTGAGTTTTTCTGTGTAGTGATAAAAACCAAATGTATGTTTCACAACATACGGTTCTTTACAAAAGATGGGCTAATAAATCATAAATTTTCTTCAAATGTAGGTATTATTCTAAATGAATGGTTGTTGATTGATAATTATCAATCAACTCATGGTTCATTATCCATATGATTTATTCAAAACATAGGGTTCCCAAATTAATGTTTTTTAAGGAAAGAGTTCCTTGATTACATTCAATCACATTCAGAATATTTACTAAAAAATATTAACCCATAATTAAGTTAATTTTATCAGAAAATATATTGTGGTTAAATATATAAATGTAACTTTATTAGTAACATAAATTTGTGTGTTTTTTAGAATTCAAATAAAAAATAAATTAATGAAATTTATGTACCAACACGTGCTCAGCAATATCCCCAATTTTGATGATCACAAAACCCATAAAACACATATTAAAATTAAATGAAATATAAGATGAAATTTTCATGAATATATTAAAAATAAAAATAATAATAAATTTCAAAAACATTTCTTACCATTTATGTAACACACCAATCTTCCACGATACTCTTCTCTTTGAATAATATATTAGTGTGTGTTGTACGCAACTTCGAGTTCTAACACACAACACAACCAATCAAACTAGCCATTATGAATATTAATACCCACTTTTTTGAAATTTTATACATTTTTTCATTCAAAATGGACTTCATTTGTTGATTTAGAATATCGAAATTAGTGTAGGGTGAATTTTTGGTATTTTTCTGAAAACATTCATAATTTGACGAATAGTGTAAATTACTAAATTTTAATTAAAAACAACTTTTTTAATCAAAATAATTAATAGTGATAAATTATGAATTTTAGTGGTTTTAAAATATATTTAGAATATATTTTTAACATTTAATCCCATTTTGGTCATTGGAAAAATTTCACATTTAAACCGAATATAAACAAGTGTCAATCTTTTGATAGTTATTATATCTTAAAAAACGCTTTTTGTTTTGACAGTGGGAATTAATGGTAACGATTTCGGTTAGCTTTTTTTCTTTTGTTTAGCTTCTCTAACCCATAAAATCTTCTTATTATTTTATTTTTTTAACAAAACCAGTATCCTAAAGATACTTGGATATTGTTATTATAAGTATTATATCTACACTTACTCACACATCCATTTAATGGGTGAAGAACATAATGTTTTTGTGGATGGCAACCAAACGTCTCACGAAGCGATGATTGTTCAATTATCTCCTTCCACCTCTCATGGTGGCCATTATGATGGAACTATAATTAAATATGATATTTATTATATATATTTTATATAAAATCTTATGTAATTCCATTTTATATCATACCATTATTTGTTTCATGATGAATATATATACGATAATTTCATTTGAGGAAGTGCGGACTACCGCCACCTCAAAGTGATATGACTCGTTGATACCATAAATGGAACGTATAATGGATGGTGTTAAGGAAGGTATGTAACACATATAATATATTATATTATACTAGAATAATTATATACCTATGTATCATTTGGTTTTGATTCCTTTTAAAATGAAAAATGAAATGGAAGTAGCATTTGTGCGTACGTACGGATTACCGTCTCAACGAACACGATATCCATTCAAGAATAATTATCATCTGATGACAAAAAGTAATGTTTAAGGACATGATATCATTCTGGATATGGATAAGATACAACCTATCTATAACAACCATGGATTATGTAATGAATCATATAAAGGAAAACGAATCAGTTAACACCCGAAAAGACGATAATACTAAAATATTATTAACAAAGAAATATTAATAGATCATATATGATATCATATTTATGTATATGATTCTTGAATAATTTAATATCAATGATTTAACTATTATACAGGATTTTAATCTACCCTCAACCAAGGAAATGTACGAGGTAAGGGGTTTTCATCTCAAACCTTATTCCCGTGAGATTCATGAAATATTGCAACTATTAAATTTTGTGTGGTGTATGTACTACCCATAATTTTATTCATTAAGTAATATAATTTAATATATTTTTATTTACATATTCATTGTATGATACCTCTTTCATGGGGTTTATGTTTCGTAAATTACCAAATTGGTAAGTGTTAATTCCTCAATTTCATTATTATCTGAGATTGTTTATGTGTAAGTATCTACTGGGACATTTTTATCATCCATGTCCATGTTTTATGAAAGAGTTTTCAAAGGGAGTATTTTAAGTGAATTTTTACTAAAACATCATTTCAAATGTTTTAAATATTTATTCTTCTAAATCATTCCTATTAATGTCCATGTCTTCAAAATGGTTTCCATGTATTTGATTATATAGACATGAATTTTTATAAAATGTTAATTCCTTTAAAAAGATTCCAAGTGGTATGGGACACTTTGATTCAAAAATGTCATTAAATGACTTCTTTCCCAAATTGTATGACTTTTAAATGTTTTCATGCAAAGGGGTATTTCTCTAAAAGTGTTTTACAAATAATATTCATCAACATCAAAACCCTTTAATGGATTTTAAACTTGTGTTGAAGTTGCTTTATCATGATACAAATCTTCCATATTGTGTTGAAGGTTTTGTCATATGATTGACTATGGATGTGTTATTTTTATACAATTCATGGTTTATGGGTAAGGTATTGACATTTTGTATACTAGTTTTAATACGAATGTTTATGTTATGTTTATACCTTTTCATATGAGGATTTCTTTGGACATAGTATGTGACTGGTGGAGCCTGCTATAGCTCCTCGATGCATCGGTAGGTCTCATGAGACAAACTAGTGTCTTGGCATGAGGCATGGACAAAAATCATATTTGTAGACTTGGCACGAGGCCTTGGCTACATGGCGATGATAGTATGGAATTATTAATTCCGTTATTATGAAAGTGGTTATTGATATAGCACGTGATTATTAGACTAGTAGAATATCCATGTGAATATGTAAATGGAATTATTTCATTTTATCTATTCCATATTATGCTGAACTTGAAGATTAAAAGGATTCTATTTTAGTTATACATTGAATTAAATTTTTATGTTTATTTATGAAAGTTTTCTCATTATTGTTACCCTTACTGAGCATCTCGGCTCACCCATTTCTATGTTTTTTTTAGGATGTGAAGAAGTAATTTGGGATGGACCTGCAGGGATAGTATGAGTGTGGACTATGGAGACGATGTTGTTGAAGTTTTCATTTTATGATGTAATGTAAACGTTATTAATGTATCTAATGTTTCCAAGGCTGATAAACTGATTGGTCCTTCGGGACGTGATTCCTTGAAATCATGCCAATGTATTTAAATAATGCACCGACTCTGGGAAACTGGGGTTGGGGAGTTACAGTTAGTATCAGAGGATGTTTAGCAATAACCTTGGAAGCTAGATTTGGATAAAAAGTGATTAGAGAAGATATCCCTAAGAAATACATTGATGATTAGTAGAGAAGAACTTCCTATTATTTTGATATTGTTGAGATTTTGTGAGTTTTCTGGGCAATACATCCCTGTCTGGATACGAGCAGGTAGAGGCGGCTTTGGCACATATGTACCTAGGGGTAAAACCTGAAAACACCACTTTGAGCTAGGATCGAACGGGAAGTGGTGCATGACAACAGGCCTTGCTGCACTCTTTCTTACAACAGTCCTAGGGAATATTCTTAGGATAATTCTCATTTTATTTACAAACCATTATGAAGGGTTTATGAGTATATACATTCTCAAAGAAAACTTTTTTATGATTATGGATTATATCAATAAACTATTAAATTTATGTTATGTGTTTTACAAGTATATAATTATGTATTTTGATCCATAAGCCGATCTAGTTTATGCCATTGTTTAGAAATGGCGCCCAGTAGAAGGAATGAGAACTCCAGTAATACGCATGATCCGAAGAGTAAGAATGATCATATCTTTCATGGTCTTAGGCCAGAATTTAGAAGGGAAATACTCTACCAAGTATTATCATCATATGAAGAAATAGTATCATCTATTGATATGATATGTAATGAATTCTTGGAGTCCTATGGCTTTGAAGGGAATCCAGAGAAGGAAAGGATGGTAGAGATAAGGAAAAATAAATGGAATAAGGTAAAGACGGATTTTCCCATATGTGATAACTGTAGAAATAATAACCTTGGAAATGTTTAAAGGGAATGGGAGTATGTTATAAGTGTGGAGAAAAAGGACACCAAGTACTTTACTGCAAGGGTAAGAAAAAGGTTTCGAATGTACAATGCTTCATCTGAAAGAAGTATGGACACTACGCGAACCAATGTCCCAGTCATCAGACTATGTCTCAAATAATGCTATTAGATAATAATCAGGTTATGATACTGCCAAAGATGAAGAGGAATGACTAGTGTTTTTATGTTGTTATTTTGGAATTATTTCATTGAATTTTAGTATCAATGATGTACTAGAAATAAAAATTGATTGTATTGCAGTACTATTTAATTGAGGATTTGAGATTTTACAGTACTTTGAAAAGTGACTCTACAGTGAGTTAAACTTTTTGGAAATTACGTGGTTGAAGGAATGATAAACCTTAATATGGTCCTAATATTGAGGTACTGATTTTGGAATAAGATATGGTGGATTTGGGTAAAATATATTTGATATTCTTCACTGCTTTGAATCTGATTAAAGATTTGTATATTCCATCATTGTTGGAGTTTAAAACATTTTCGTATGTATGATGTATATCCAGTATTCTATTAGGAATAAGGGAGCATGAATGTAATCAATAAGGTGTTATGGTAATTCAGTATGTTTCATTGTTTTAAAAGAATACATGATGAATGCATTCACATGCTATTACGGGGAAAAAATGATCTACATTATGTTTACCTTTCATATAAATTTTGGACTGAGAGTTTACAGAAGTATTTTGGATAAGTCTAAAGGTTGGAATGGATTATGTTGTAAAGGATATTTTTGGATTTTTATAAAAGGAAAACACACGGACCGTGTGACGACCCATCACGTTAGACAAAGTTGTGGGAATCGAACCCTCAACCATAGTGCAATTGAGATTTATCGCCTACCACTGGAATACGTGAATTTATTGGATGGTATAATGTAGTTTCTTTTTTTCGGATATGTGAATTATAAATTCATTATATTTGGAACCCTATACGATTAGGATAAATAGAGTATTTTTTCAGTTGTATTATGTTTTGGGGTAAATGATGAGTTTGTGGTAGAAATTAATTAATGGATAAAACTCTAATTATAATGTAAGTATATCTACTTATGATATTATCCAATATCATAAATAAGTTCTTGAACATTTATAAAAGGAACTTAGAACAAAAATGATGTCCTAGATGGTACCTTAGATCATCACAAATTTATGGATTTGGGATTGTTGGCCTTTTCATAGCCATGTTCTCTACCACTGTACATCAGATATTAATGGTTAGATTTCTATTCAATATCCATATTTTCCACATAGAACCCTATTATGTGGTATTTTTGATAACCTTCATACTTACCACTCTTTATTTTAAATAGAGGCCTCATTAATCCATTTTTCGATGTGGGATTTAAACAAAGATATTATCAAATGTCAACCCCAAGTTTCCAATACTGAGAATAAATTTTGAGGATGCAATTTATTGAAGGATTGGAGAATGTAACACCCCAATATTCCATGGTATGCTTCTATTTGAATAATACTGTAATGTGTGTTGTATGCAACTTTGAGTTCTAACACACACCACAACCAATCAAACTAGCCGTTATGAATAGTAATACACAATTTTTTGAAATTTTATACATTTTTTCATTCAAAATGGACTTCATTGGCGGATTCAGAATATTGAAATTAGTGTAGGGGGAGTTTTTTGTATTTTTCAGAAATCTTTCATATTTTGATGAATAGTGAAAATTACTAAATTTTAATTAAAAACAACTTTTTTAATCAAAATATTTAATAGTGATAAATTTGGAATTTGAGTGGTTATGAATTATATTTAGAATATATTTTTACCATTTAATCCTATGTTGGTCATTGGACATAATTTCACATTTATACTGAACATAAACAGGTGACAATCTTTTGATAGTTATTATATCTTAAAAACACACTTTTTGTTTTGACATCGTGAATTAATTTTAAATTAATTTCTGCCACTTCTGTGTTTAGAATTTGGAAAAATGGATTCCATATTTGGAATCAGGATGTCCAAATTGTGTAAATAAGAATCTTTTATATTTAAACATTTTGAATAATTACTTAGTAAAATATTTTATTTACCATGGTTAAAGGGTAAATCTGGTAAATAAGGGTTAAAAATATTATTATTATTCTAATAAATTATCATAAAACGTGTCTTAAACATATTTGTGGATAAATGTCCGACCATTAACATATTTTTGTTGATTTTGGGACCCCATGGAGCCACTTGTAGGTGATAGGGACACTTTATATTAATTAATTTAAAGTGAATACAAAAATAACATAAGATTATATCTTTTAGAAAAACAATTATTAAATTCGGTTATATATGTTATATTTTCGATTAAAAATATTAATTAGAAAGATAAACTGATTTCCTACATAAATTTATTTTATTTATAATTTTTAAATATTGATAATGTAAAAATTTATATGACACAATAATGATGCAGTATTTTCCTTATTGATGAATGAATCAAATAATTGATATTGTAAATGTTGAAATAAAAATAATTTGATAGTTTTGATGACATAAACGAATTTTATTTATTAATATGACATGTTAGGATTTCTTAAATGAATTTTTCTCAAATTACTAAATTAGTTAATACTTTATGAAAAATCAATTATTGAGTAGTGTCAATATTGACATAAATGAGTGTTTCAAACCAATATTATATTATTAATTTATATTCTATTCCTAAAAATCTATGGTTCAGAAAATAGAATTATATCATGATTGGTAATCATTAATGGACCACATGGTTGTCTCTTTGAGGTAAATAGTATTTTTATTAACTATATAATATAAAAATACAAAGTAACATGGTAAGTGTCAAACTAATTAACTGAGAGTTAATACTAGACGATATGGTTAATATAATGACCCAAACCTATCTAAATTCAACTTACTGAGTTTTTTTTGACACATAACCACCATAAACTTTAAATAATCCACTTTGAAGCCATTATAAACCGAATATAAATTTATTATAAAATAATATTTCTAGATTTTCCTAAAGAGCCCCTCCTCCCCGTTATAAAAGGACACCACTTATAAATAATTACTCAAACCTTTAAAGCCTTTTGGATTGTCCAAAATATTCCCAATTAATCTCCCTACATCTCTCTAATACTTTTAAAATCCTTACCTTAGGCATAAGTCACTTCAGGAGTCCTTTTTGGTTCAAAACAAAGGGAGTTACCAAAATTAATGGTAACGATTTCTCTTAGCTTCTTTTCTTTTGTTTTACTTATCCAACCCATAAACTCTTCTTATTATTTAAATTTTTAACCAAACCAGTATCCTAATTATACTAGGATATTTTTATTAGAAGTATTAGTACTACACTTACACACACATCCATCTAATGGGTGAAGAACATAATGTTTCTGTGGATGGAAACCAAACACCTCACGAAGCGATGATTGTTCAATTATCTCCTAACACCACTCATGGTGGCCATTATGATGGAAATATAATTAAATATTATATTAATGATATTAATTTTTTATATAATCTTCTTTAATTCCATTTTATATCATACCACCATTCGTTTCATGTTGTATATATATACGATAATTTCATTTGAGGAAGTGCGGACTACCGCCTCCTCAAAGTGATATGACTTGTTCATACAATACATGGAATGTATAAAGGATGTTGTTAATGAACTTAAGTAACACATATAAGATATTATATTATACTATAATAATTATATACCTATGTATCATTTGGTTTTGATTTCTTTTAAAATGAAAAATGAAATGGAAGTATCATTCGTGCGTACGTACGAATTACCGTCTCCACGAACGTGATATCATTCAAGAATAATTATTGTTTGATGATTAAAAGTAATGTTAAAGGACTTGAAATCATTCTGGATATGAATAATATACATCCTATCCATAACAAACATGGATTACGTAACGAATCATATAAAGGAAAACGAATCAGTTAACACCTGAAACGACGATAATACTAATATATTATTAACAAAGAAATATTAAAATCTCATATATGATATCATATTTATGTATATGATTCTTTTATAATTTAATAACAATGATTTAACTATTATACAGGATGTTAACCTACCCTCGACAAAGGAAAAGAACAAGGTAATGGGTTTTTATCTCACTCTTTATTCCCATGAGATTCATGTCATATTGCCACTATTACCTTTTTTGTGGAGTATGTACTGCCAATAAATGTATTCTTTATGTAATACAGTTTAGTTTATGTGTATTTACTGTAACACCCCAAGCTTCTACGGTACGCTTCTCTTTGAATAATGTGATAGCGTGTGTTGTACGCAACACCGAGTTCTAACACACCATAACCAATCAAACTAGCCGTTATGAATAGTAATACCTACTTTTTGAAATTATATATATTTTATATTTCAAAATGGACTTCATTTTTGGATTCGGAATATCAAATTTAGCCTAAGTCGAAATTTTGGTACATTTCGGATAACTTTCATATTTTGATGAATAGTGAAAATTACTAAATTTTAATTAAAAACAACTTTTTTAATCAAAATAATTAATAGTGATAAATTATGAATTCGAGTGGTTTTGAAGTATATTTAGAATATATTTTTACCATTTATTATAATGTTGGTCATTGGAAATAATTTTACAATTAAACCGAACGTAAACAAGTGTCAATCTTTTGATAGTTATTATCTCTTAAAAACACGCTTTTTGTTTTGACAGCGGGAATTAATTTTAAATTAATTTCTGCCACTTCTGTGTTTTGAATTTAGGCAAATGGATTACTTATTTGGAATCAGGATGTTCAAATTGTGTAAATAGGTAACATTTATTTTTAGACATTTTGAATAATTACTGCGGTAAATATTTTATTTACCATGGTTAAGGGTAAATCCCGTAAATAAGGGTTAAAAATAATATTATAATAATACTAAATTACCCTAAAACGTGTCTTAACCCTATTGGTTGATACATGGTCGACCGTGGGAATCTTTGGGTCGATTTTGGGACCCCATGGATCCACTTGTAAGTGATAATGACACTTTATTTTAATTAAGTTAAAATGAATACAAAAATGACACAAGCATATATCTTTTAGAAAAACAATTGTTACATAGGGTTATATATGTTGGATTTTAGATTATAAATATTAATTAGAAAGATAAAAATATTTAATATATAATTATATTTTATTTATAATTTTTAGAAATTAAATAATTTATTTTATTTATGACACAATAATGATGCAGTAATTACTATAATAGTGAAAAATTAAAATAATTGATATTATAAATACCCAAATAAATATAATATGAAACATTTAATGAATTAAAATAATTTTCTAATATAATATGATATATTAAAATTGATTTAATTGACTTTTTTTGAAGTAATCAATCTGTTATGAGTTTTACATAAATCAACTATTGAATAGTGTCAAAATTGACATAAAAGAGTTCTTAAAACAAATATTATATTATTAATTGATATTTAATTCCTAAAAATCTAAGGTTCGGCAAAGAGACTTATATCATGATAGGTTCATCATTAATGGACCACTTGGGGGTCGCTTGGATGTATATAGTAAGTTTATTAACCATATTATATAAAAATACAAAGAGACATTGTAAAAGTGAAACTAATTAACTTAGAGTTAATACTTAAAGATAAGGTTAATATAAGTACCCAAACCTATCTAAATTCTATTGGTTGAGTGGTTTTCAACCTATCCCCACCTTAACCTTTGAATAATCAACTTTGGATCCATTAGAAACCGAATATGAATTTATTATAAAATAATATTTCTAGCTTTTCCAAAGGTGCCCCTCACCCCTCTTATAAAAGGGCACTCCTCCTTCTCATTTCTTCACACCTTCAAAGCCTTTTGGTTCGGCCAAACTCTGCCCAAATACTCTCCCAACTTCCCTCAATACAACCTAGAGGCCTTAGTTTGATCAGAAATACACCCTAAGGATCCCTTTTGATCAAATCAAAAGGAAGAACCCGAAGAAGAGGTAATGTTTTCACCACCCCTTTTAAAGTTCCTTTCTTCTTCCACTTCTTCATTCTCTGTTCTTACCATTCTAAAATAATAAATCCAGTATCTCACATATACTGTGATGTTATTATAAATATGGTACAACCATATTCAGTATTCTATCCACCCTTTGAATAACATGTCACCATACGTGCGTACGTACGGCTTACCGTCTCCACGTCGTGGTGTAATTGTTATTCAATATATTATTATTTGGATGGGTATAATAATGATGTGTAACTCATATAAATAATAAATATAACATGTCAATGATTCTGTATATATGATATACCATACATTTATATATTATTTTAATATCAAAAGAATGATATTGTCGCTCGTGCGTACGTACGGACTACCGTCTCCACGAACGCGATGAGATTCATTCTCCATCGTATCCATTCAAGTATAATTATCATTTGATGATTTAAAAATGATGTTTAAGGACTTGATATCATTATGGATATGAATAATATAAAACAAACATGGATTATGTAACAAAACATATAAAAGAAAATGAGTAAGTTAACACCCGAAACGACTATAATTCTAAGATATTATTAACAAATCAATGTTAAAAGATCATATATGATATCATATTAATATATATGATTCTTGTATAATTTAATAACAATTATTTCACCATTATACAGGAGGTTAAACTACCCCAACCAAGGAAAAGTACAAGGTAAGGGTTATTTCACAATCTCTTCATTATCCGAGTTTTTTTATACGTAATAATCTACTGGGATTTCTTTATCATCCACATCCATGTTTCTTCGAAATGTATTTCAAAACATATTTATTATTTACAAAAATATGGGTTAAAGTCATTTATACCCTTGTTTGACTTTTTATAAGAGGTTTATAAAGGAATCTTTCCGTCGTTTTCAAAACAAGGTCCTTTTTAACCTTTTCGACAGAATTAAGGTAAGAATGTTTTTTTTAACTTATACGGCGGGTGCAGCTATTTTCCGCCGTTATAAAATCTTCAAAGCTTCCCTTACAAGATTATAAGAATATTTTCAAAGAAAATGTTTTATTTTATATGGATATTAAATGATTTCAAAATAAAATGAGATATTTCTTTAAAAAGAATATTGATTTCATCTATGTCAACATCCTTTGATGGATTTTAAGATTATTTGAAGTTGATTTATTATGATACAAAACTTCTATATTGTATTGAAGTTTTTGTGATATGTTTGACTGTGGATGTGCTATTTTTATACCATTCATAGTTTATGGTGAAATTATTTACATTTCATATGCTACTTTTAATACGAATGTTTATGTTATGTTTAAACCTTTTCATATGGGAATGCATTGGACTTAGTAAGTGACGGGTGGAGCCCGCTATAGCTCCTCGATGCATCTGTAGGTATCATGAGACAAACTAGTGTCATGGCACAAGGCCTTGACAAAACCTTATTTGTAGTCTTGGCACGAGGCCTTGAATATGTGGTTATGATAGTCTGGCATTATGCATTCCAACATTATGAAAGTGGTTATTGATTTTTGCATGTGATTATTCGATTAGTAGAATATCCATGTGAATAAGTAAATGGCATTATTTCATTTTATTTATGCCATACCATGTTTAAAGTTCATGTTTGAAAGGCTTTTGTTTTAGTTATACATTGACTTAAATGTTTATTCTTATTTATAAAAGTTTCCGCTATATTGTTATCCTTACTGGGCATTTGAGCTCACCCCTTTTCTAAGTTTTATTTTTCCCAGGAAGTGAAGAAGTAAGTTATGAATGACCTGCAGGGATATTATGTGGGGATATGAGTGTGGATTATGGAGACAATATTTTGTTGTAGTAGTTTTTCGTTTTATGATGTAATGTAAAACTTATGAATATATCTATTGTTTCCAAGGCTACTAAACCAATCGGTCTTTCGAGATTTGATCTTTCTTGTGATCATGCCAATGTTATGTAATAATGCACCGACTCTGGGTAACTGGGGTCGGGGCGTTACAGTTGGTATCAGAGGAAGTTTAGTACAAACCTTGGAAGCTAGATTTAGATAAACTCTGATTAGAGCACCTAGACCTAAGATAAACTTGAAGATTAGTATAGAAGAACTTCCTAGAATTTTGGTATTGTAGAGATTTTGTGAGTTTTCCGAGCAATACATCCCTGTCTAGATACGAGCAGGTAGAAGCGGCTCTGGCACAGATGTACCTAGGGGTAAAACCCAAAAACACCGCTTTGAGCTAGACTCTAATGGGAACTGGTGCACGAAAACGGGCCTTGCTGCACTCTTGGTTACGACACTCCCGGGGGATTTGCTTAGGATAACTCTCATTTTCTTTACAAATCATTATGAAGGGTTTATGAGTATATAATTCCTCAAAGAAAACATTTTTCTGATTATGGATTATATCCATAAATATTTCAATTTATGTTAAGTGTTTTATAAGTATGGGATTATGTATTTTGATTCATAAACTAATCTAGTTTATGCCATTGTTTAGAAATGGCACCTAGTGGAAGAAATGGAAACTGTATCAATGCACTCACTCCCTGTAGGGATTTCCCTCCTGCTCAAGATAATTATAGTGGGGCTAGTGATGCAACTGGTGCCGATCGGCTAATCACCATACTGGGACAACTTACTCAGGTTATGAATAATAACCTTACCCGTATGGAGCACCCTGATCCGCAGCATGGAGGATCAATGTTAGATAGATTCATGAGGCAACAACCACCAACGTTCAATGGGAGTACAAATCCCTTAGTATCTAAGCAATGGATAAATTCCCTAGAGAAAATATTTCAGGCTTTGGGGAGAAGTGAAAGGGAAAAAGTTATCATGGCAGTTTACCGCCTCATTGGAGATGCTGATCAATGGTGGTCATTGATTCAAAATAAGAAGGAAGATGATGAAGTATCAAATATGGAATGGAGGGAGTTCAAAGATCTATTTTTAGAAAAATACTTTCCTCGCGACCATCGAGCAGATATGGAAAGGTAATTTTTGAGTCTGAGACAAAAGGAGGATGAGAATGTCACAAAGTATGAGGCTAACTTTACAAGGTTAGCGAGGTATGCTGGAGATTATATTCGCAACCCAAGAAGTAAGATTGATCGTTTCTTTGATGGGTTAAAACCATCTCTCCGTCGAGCGTTAGTCTCACAATCCTTTTCATCGTACGAAGACATTGTCTCATGTGCTATCAAGACCAAAAAGGAATTCTCTAAGTCTTATGACTTTAAAGAAAAGCAAGAGAAGAAGAGGCCTGCTGATCAATCTGGGAATGGAAATAAGGGGAAGAAAGGAAAGGTTGAATATCCATCATGTGGTAAATGTGGGAAGAAACACCCCGGTGCTTGCTTGAAGGGAATGGGAGTCTGTTACAAGTGTGGTGAAAAAGGCCACGAAGCTCGTGATTGCAAAGGGAAGAAGGAAGCCACCAACGTTCAGTGCTACAATTGCAGGGAGATGGGACATTATGCGAATGAATGTCCTAAGCGTCAGGAGAACTTACCTCAGAAAAGGCAAAGGGATCATGGCCAAGCTTATGCTATCACTACTGCTGAGGTAGAAGCTCCGAAAGACGTAGTGGCAGGTAATTTAATGGTTTCCTCAAGTTTAGAAAATGCATTATTTGATTCTGGATCATCACATTGTTTCATATCTTCCCAGTTTGCTAAGAAAATTAGATATTTCCAATTTGATTTAATAAGGGAGTTGTCAGTTAAAACTCCTAAGGGAAGTATCATTGCAACAAAGTTTTGTGAATCAGTCCCCATTAGAGCACATAAATTTTCTTTATCTGCTGATCTCATCGTCATACCTATGATTGAGTTTGATATAATCCTCGGTATGGACTGGCTTTCAGACTATGATGCGAAGATTTATTGTAAGAAGAAAGAGGTTACGATTCTTGATGATAATGATAAGGAACACCTTATCGTTAGAGCAGAATCGTCACCACCTAATTCTTATTTAGATCCACCCCCAATAGCTCAACTTAATTCAATTATTGGGGAGGAAGAGAATGAAATAACTGTCGGTGAGGAAAGGAATGTTCAAATAGAGGATGTGCCTGCTGTGAAAGAATTTGTAGATGTATTTCCGGAAGATTTACCTGGACATCCTCCAGAACGAGAAGTTGATTTTTCCATTGATTTGATTCCTGGATCAAGGCCTATATCGAAGACCCCTTATAGAATGGCCACTGTAGAGTTAGTCGAACTAAATAAACAACTAGAGGAATTGAGTAATAAGGTATTTATTCGCCCTAGTGTTTCTCCATGGGGAGCCCCTGTTCTTTTTGTTAAAAAGAAAGATGGATCTATGAGGTTATGTATAGACTACAGGGAGATCAATGATATAACGATAAAGAACAAGTATCCCCTACCTCGTATTGATGATTTATTTGACCAACTGCATGGAGCTCAATACTTTTCAAAGATTGACCTTCGATATGGATACCATCAGTTGTGTGTGAAGAAGGAAGACATTCCGAAAACAGCATTTCGAACCAGGTACGGGCATTACGAGTTTACTGTAATGCCGTTTGGATTGACTAATGCACCCTCTGTATTCATGGATCTGATGAATAGAGTTTTCAAGGAGTATCTCGATGAATTTGTGGTGGTATTTATTGATGATATCTTGGTATACTCCAAAACCTACAAAGATCATGAAAATCACTTACGCATTATCTTGAAGACTCTGAGGAGGCATGAATTATATGGGAAGTTTAGCAAGTGTGAATTCTGGCTTCAGGATATTTCTTTTCTTGGCCATATTGTCTCTAAAGATGGAATCTCTGTTGATCCTTCTAAGACCAAGGAAATCTAAGAATGGCCAGCACCTACGAGTATAACTGAGGTACGTAGTTTTATTGGTTTGGCAGGTTATTATCGACGTTTCGTCCAGAAGTTTTCCTGATTGGCTAACCCATTAACGAAGCTCACACGTAAAGGGGTTAAATTTGTTTGGACAAAAGAGTGTGAAGAATGTTTCGAAGAACTGAAGAGAAGATTAGTCAATGCTCCTATATTGACTCTACCATCGGGGAATGATGGGTTCGTTAATTATAGTGATGCATCAAAGAAAGGACTTGGCTGTGTCCTTATGCAGAATGATAGAGTTATTGCTTATGCATCACGATAGTTGAAAATTCATGAACAAAACTATCCTACTCATGATCTCAAGTTAGCAGCTGTGATCCTTGCTTTGAAGATATGGAGGCACTACCTCTATGGTGAAAAATGTGAGATTTATACTGATCACAAGAGTTTGAAGTATATTTTCTCACAAAAAGAACTCAACATGAGGCAAAGGAGATGGCTTGAATTACTTAAGGATTATGATTGTACGATACACTACCACCCGGGGAAGGCAAACAAGGTGGCAGATTCTTTGAGTAGAAAAGACCATGGAGTTTTGAACAATATGAGAATTGAAAGGGATCCAATTTTCATGGATCTAGAGAAGATGGACATGGGAATAACCAGGGAAGGTGAAACATCAATGCTTTTTCAAATGGTTGCCAAACCATCTTTACTAGAAAGGATTAAGAGTTCTCAGACCGATGATGAAGAATTCCAAAAGAAGATTAAAGCTGTGAATGATGGGAGATTGAGAGACTTTGTGTATGAAGATGGAATTTTGAAATTCAGGAAGAGACTTTGTGTTCCCGATTTACCTGATCTAAAAAGGGAATTTCTGGATGATGCTCATAGTTCCAATTTCTCTATACACCCTGGGAGCACAAAAATGGATAGAGATTTGAAGGAAAAATTTTGGTGGGACAACATGAAGAGTGAGATTGCTGATTTTGTGTCAAGATGTATGGTTTGTCAACAAGTGAAAGCTGGAAGGCAATAGCCTGGAGGAGTCATGCAACCTCTTCCCATACCGGAGTGGAAATGGGACAATATTACGATGGACTTTGTCATGGGGCTACCAAAGACTCCTAGAAGGAACGATGCAATATGGGTTATTGTTGATCGTCTTACCAAGTCAGCACATTTTCTTGCTATAAGAGAAGATCTACCCGTGGAAAGTCTAGAAAGACTATACATTAATGAAGTTGTGAGACTTCATGGAGTACCCCTATCGATTGTTTCTGATCGTGATCCCCGTTTTACTTCAAGATTTTGGAAAAGTCTTCAGAAATCCCTGGATACTGAACTTAATTTGAGCACTGCATACCACCCTCAGACAGATGGACAATCAGAACGGACTATTCAGACCTTAGAAGACATGTTGAGATCTTTCTCACTTGACTTTCAGGGTATGTGGGATCAATATTTAACTCTGGTAGAATTTTCCTATAACAATAGCTTCCATTCAAGTATTCAGATGGCACCATATGAAGCGTTATACGGAAAGAGATGTCGTACACCAACCTGTTGGGATGACGTCGGTGAAAGAAAACTTGTAGGTCCAGAACTGGGGGAGGAAACAATGGAAAAGGTGAAAGTAATCCAAAATCACATCAGAGCAGCTCAAAGTAGGCAGAAGAGCTATGCCGATAAACGAAGGAAGGATTTGGAATTTCAAGTCAGTGATCATGTTTTCCTAAAGGTATCTCCATGGAAGGGAGTCATACATTTTGGTAAGAAAGGTAAATTGAGTCCCAGGTACATCGGACCTTTCGAAATTCTAGAACGAATTGGGGATGTAGCTTACCGATTGGCAATGCCCCCAAGTCTCTCCAAAGTTCATGATGTGTTCCATGTATCTCTGTTGAGGAAATACATGCCTGACCCAACGCATGTACTCACCTATGACGAATTAGAACTGGAACCCGATCTGTCTTATTGCAAAGAGCCCGTCAAGATTCTTGATACGAGAGAACAAGTGCTGAGAAACCGGACGACGCGTCTGGTAAAAGTTTTGTGGAGAAACCATAAGATGTAAGAGGCAACGTGGGAACCCGAGGAACTTATGATAAAGAACCACCCGAGTCTTTTCATGCGATAGTATTCTAGAAATTTCGAGGATTAATTATTTGAAGAAGGGGATAATGTAACACCCCAAGCTTCTACGGTACGCTTCTCTTTGAATAATGTGATAGCGTGTGTTGTACGCAACACCGAGTTCTAACACACCATAACCAATCAAACTAGCCGTTATGAATAGTAATACCTACTTTTTGAAATTATATATATTTTATATTTCAAAATGGACTTCATTTTTGGATTCGGAATATCAAATTTAGCCTAAGGCGAAATTTTGGTACATTTCGGATAACTTTCATATTTTGATGAATAGTGAAAATTACTAAATTTTAATTAAAAAAAACTTTTTTAATCAAAATAATTAATAGTGATAAATTATGAATTTGAGTGGTTTTAAATTATATTTAGAATATATTTTTACCATTTATTATAATGTTGGTCATTGGACATAATTTTACAATTAAACCGAACATAAACAAGTGTCAATCTTTTGATAGTTATTATCTCTTAAAAACACGCTTTTTGTTTTGACAGCGGGAATTAATTTTAAATTAATTTCTGCCACTTCTGTGTTTTGAATTTAGGAAAATGGATTCCATATTTGGAATCAAGATGTTCAAATTGTGTAAATAGGTAACATTTATTTTTAGACATTTTGAATAATTACTGCGGTAAATATTTTATTTACCATGGTTAAGGGTAAATCCGGTAAATAAGGGTTAAAAAATAATATTATAATAATACTAAATTACCCTAAAACGTGTGTTAACCCTATTTTTTGATACATGGTCGACCATGGGAATCTTTGGGTCGATTTTGGGACCCCATGGATCCACTTGTAAGTGATAATGACACTTTATTTTAATTAAGTTAAAATGAATACAAAAATGACACAAGCATATATCTTTTAGCAAAACAATTGTTACATAGGGTTATATATGTTGGATTTTAGATTATAAATATTCATTAGAAATATAAAAATATTTCCTATATAAAGATATTTTATTTATAATTTTTAGACATTAAATAATTTATTTTATTTATGACACAATGATGATGCAGTAATTACTATAATAGTGAAAAATTAAAATAATTGATATTATAAATACCCAAATAAATATAATATGAAACTTTTAATGAATTAAACTAATTTTATAAGATAATATGATATATTAGGATTGATTTAATTGACTTTTTTCGAAGTAATCAATCTGTTATGAGTTTTACAAAAATCAACTATTGAATAGTGTCAAAATTGACATAAAAGAGTTCTTAAAACAAATATTATATTATTAATTGATATTAAATTCCTAAAAATCTAAGGTTCGGCCAAGAGACTTATATCATGATAGGTTCATCATTAATGGACCACTTGGGGGTCGCTTGGATGTATATAGTAAGTTTATTAACCATATTATATAAAAATACAAAGAGACATTGTAAAAGTGAAACTAATTAACTTAGAGTTAATACTTAAAGATAAGGTTAATATAAGTACCCAAACCTGTCTAAATTATATTGGTTGAGTGGTTTTAAACCTATCTCCACCTTAACCTTTGAATAATGAACTTTGTATCCATTAGAAACCGAATATGAATTTATTATAAATTAATATTTCTAGCTTTTCCAAAGGTGCCCCTCACCCCTCTTATAAAAGGGCACTCCTCCTTCTCATTTCTTCACACCTTCAAAGCCTTTTGGTTTGGCCAAACTCTTCCCAAATACTCTCCCAACTTCCCTCACTACAACCTAGATGCCTTAGTTTGATCATAAATCCACCATAAGGAGCCCTTTTGATCAAATCAAAAGGAAGAACCCGAAGAAGAGGTAATGTTTTCACCACCCCTTTTAAAGTTCCTTTCTTCTTCTACTTATTCTTTATTTTTTCTTACCATTCTAAAATAATAACTCCAGTATCTCACATATACTGCGATGTTATTATAAATATGGTACAACCATATTCAGTATTCTATCCACCCTTTGAATAACATGTCACCATACATGCGTACGTACGGCTTACCGTCTCTACGTCGTGGTGTAATTGTTATTCAATATATTATTATTTGGATGGGTATAATAATGATGTGTAACTCATATAATAATAAATATAACATGTTAATAATTCTGTATATATGATATAACATCCATTTATATATTATTTTAATATCAAAAGAATGATATTTTCGCTCGTGCGTACGTACGGACTACCGTCTCCACGAACGCGATGAGATTCATTCTCCATCGTATCCATTCAAGTATAATTATCATTTGATGATTTAAAAATGATTTTTAAGGACTTGATATCATTATGGATATGAATAAGATACAACAAACATGGCTTATGTAACAAAACATATAAAATAAAATGAGTAAGTTAACACCCGAAACGACGATAATTCTAAGATATTATTAACAAATCAATGTTAAAAGATCATATATGATATCATATTAATATATATGATTCTTGTATAATTTAATAACAATTATTTCACCATTATACAGGAGGTTAACCTTCCCCAACCAAGGAAAAGTACAAGGTAAGGGTTATTTCACAATCTCTTCATTATCCGAGTTTTTTTATACGTAATAATCTACTGGGATTTCTTTATCATCCACATCCATGTTTCTTCGAAATATATTTCAAAACATATTTATTATTTACAAAAATATGGGTTAAAGTCATTTATACCCTTGTTTGACTTTTTATAAGAGGTTTATAAAGGAATCTTTCCGTCGTTTTCAAAACAAGGTCCTTTTTAACCTTTTCGATAGAATTAAGGTAAGAATGTTTTTTTTAACTTATACGGCGGGTGCGGCTATTTTCCGCCGTTATAAAATCTTCAAAGCTTCCCTTACAAGCTTATAAGAATATTTTCAAAGAAAATGTTTTATTTTATATGGATCTTAAATGATTTCAAAAAAAAGGAGATATTTCTTTAAAAAGAATATTGATTTCATCTATGTCAACATCCTTTGATGGATTTTAAGATTATTTGAAGTTGATTTATTATGATACAAAACTTCTATATTGTATTGAAGGTTTTGTGATATGTTTGACTGTGGATGTGCTATTTTTATACCATTCATAGTTTATGCTGAAATTATTTACATTTCGTATGCTAGTTTTAATACGAATGTTTATGTTATGTTTAAACCTTTTCATATGGGAATGCATTGGACTTAGTAAGTGACGGGTGGAGCCCGCTATAGCTCCTCGATGCATCGGTAGGTCTCATGAGACAAACTAGTGTCTTGGAACAAGGCCTTGAAAAAACCTTATTTGTAGTCTTGGCACGAGGCCTTGACTATGTGGTTATGATAGTTTGGCATTATGCATTCCAACATTATGAAAGTGGTTATTGATTTTTTCATGTGATTATTCGATTAGTAGAATATCCATGTGAATAAGTAAATGGCATTATTTCATTTTATTTATTCCATACCATGTTGAAAGTTCATGTTTGAAAGGCTTTTGTTTTAGTTATATATTGCCTTAAATGTTTATTCTTATTTATAAAAGTTTCCGCTATATTGTTATCCTTACTGGGCATTTGAGCTCACCCCTTTTATATGTTTTATTTTTCCCAGGAAGTGAAGAAGTAAGTTATGAATGACCTGCAGGGATATTATGTGGGGATATGAGTGTGGATTATGGAGACAATATGTTGTTGTAGTAGTTTTTCGTTTTATGATGTAATGTAAAACTTATGAATATATCTAGTGTTTCCAAGGCTACTAAACCAATCGGTCGATTTGATCTTTCTTGTGATCATGACAATGTTATGTAATAATGCACCAACTCTGGGTAACTGGGGTCGGGGCGTTACATTTACATATTAATTGTATGATATCTCTTTCATGGGGTGTATGTTTCATATGTTACCAAATTGGTAAGGGTTAATTCCTCAATCTCATTATTATACGATATTGTTTATGTGTAAGTATCTACTGGGACATTTTTATCATCCATGTCCATGTTTTATGAAAGTGTATTCAAATGGATTATTTTAAGTTAATTTTTCTAAAACATCATTTCAAATGTTTTAAATATTTATTCTTCTAAATCATTCTCATTAATGACCATGTCTTCAAAATGGTTTTTAGGCATTTGTTTATATGGACATGAATTTTTATAAAATGTGAATTCAATTCAAAAGATTCAAAATGATATGGGAAACATTGATTCAAAAATATATTTTAATGACTTATTATCAAAATTGTGTTACTTTCAAATTTTTTCATGAAAAAGGGGTATTTTTCTTAAAGAGTTTTACAAATCATTTTCATCAACGTCAAAATCCTTTAATGGATTTTGAACTTGTTTTGAAGTTGATTTATCATGATACAAATCATCAATATTGTGTTGAAGGTTTTGTGATATGTTTGACTGTGGATGTGTTATTGTTATACCATTCATGGTTTATGGGTAAATTATTGACATTTGGTATGGTAGTTTTAATATGATGTTTATATTATGTTTAGACCTTTTCATATGAGGAATGCATTGGACTTAGTATGTGATGGGTGGAGCCTGCTATAGCTTCTCGATGCATCGGTAGGTCTAATGAGAAAAACTAGTGTCTTGGCATGAGGCCTTGACAAAAATCTTATTTGTAGTCTTATCACGAGGCCTTGTCTACGTGGTGATGATAGTATAGAATTATGAATTCTTTCATTATGAAAGTGGTTATTGATATTTCATGTGATTATTGGACTTGTAGAATATCCATTTGAATAATTAAATAGAAATATTTCATTTTATCTATTCCATATTATTCTGAACTTGATGTTTAAAAGGATTTTGTTTTAGTTATACATTTACTTAAATGTTTACGTTTATTTATTAATGTTTCCTCTTTATTGTTATCCTTACTCAGAATCTGAGCTCACCCCTTTCTATGTTTTATTTTTCCCAGGATGTGAAGAAGTAATTTATGAATGATCTGAAGGGATAGTATGAGTGTGGACTATGAAGACGATGTTGTTGAAGTTTTCATTTTATGATGTAATATAAACTTTATGAATGTATCTCGTGTTTCCAAGACTGCTAAACTGATCAGTCCTTCGATAATCGATTCCATGTAATCATTCCAATGTACTAAAATAATGCACCGACTCTGGGCAACTGGGGTCAGGGCATTACAATTTAAATTGTAAATGTGATACCCAATTCATCCCCTTTTTATAAAATATTCAAAATTAAAAAAAACCTCATAAAATTATCATAAATTTTTCATAAATGTTTCATAAATTTCACTCAAATTTCTGTTAAATTTCTCATAAATTCCTCATAAATTTCTCCCTATTTTTATGATATAAAAAATAAAACATAAAATAATTTATATAATTTTCTAAACATAGATAATAAATAAATACTCAATATAACCAAATGATATATAATATTAAATTTAAAAAAATGAGGAATAAAATTTGGGAATTTAGAATGGGTTAGACGGGTTATAAGTTGTTTCCAAACCTCAAACATTTTCACCTGTATTGGTCAACACTCATTATAACTGTTATATTTTACATTAAAAATTTTCTGATATTGGATTCAAAAAATAAGATGAAATTTTTTTGACTAAAGACTCTCTTAACTCAATATGTTCTAATATACTACTTTCTTCTCATTTGAGTAACTATATATGACTTAACATATCAACTTTAAACCCTTCAATGTCAATTTTTGGAATTTTTCTTTCCTTCACATACTAATTCTCCCTTTAAATTGTATTATTTTTTTAAATAGATACAAATTTCAGATATTCATATGACTTTTAAGGAAAATTTATATCATCATGAAATGTCACTAATTCATTATTTAAAAGACTAATCATTAATATAAAATCATCAGAAGAAATTCCACTATTTACCATTTGAGAATATGAAACATCAGGTTCGTCAAAACCACAACCATCATTATCATTTACAAGATGATTTTTCTAAGGAATCATTAATAATAGAAGAATAAGGATCTATAAATAGTTCATAAGAAGTATTACCTATCATTTTTTATTAAGAAAAACATTTCTATAAACATGTTGTTCTCAATCTCTTTATTTCCATTATATTTTTTTCTTCAGAAGTCTTTGAAATTGATAATTCTAATAAGAAGGATAGGAATATTAAAGAGATTCTAAGAACATTACTCTACGGTTCAAAATTATATGGTGATATGTTTCATCCTGGAAATTTATAAATGATGATTCACATTCTTGAGCTAAAAATATAGATTAATAATTTAAATTTAAAATTTTAAAAATATAGTATTATATAATACGAATAGTTTTAAAGAAGATATTACATAAATGAATAATGTTTTTGTGAAAAATTAATTTAAAATCAAAGATAAGTTAAAATATTCAACTCAAAATATTTTTTTATAAATCTGATTTTATTATTTTAACAAGTACTACAATCTCTATAGAATAAAGGATATATAAATAAAAAATAATTTTTTAAATTTGAATATCATTTCAAGTATTTTTTAAAATGTTGAATGAAATTACATAAACAACTTGATTCAAAGTGTGATAAATGATTTAACAATTTAGTATAAACTATTTCCCTCCCCTATGTAAAAAGTTAATTAAATTAAAAAATCAATATAGAAATGAAATAATTCCTTTATTATCAGTTCTAGTTATAATGAAATTTCAAAAATGAACTACTTCAGAGTTAAAAACTACTTTATTAAAATGGATATTTACATATGATTTTGAGATAAACAATTTAATTAATTAACATTGTTGTTTGGTTGCGTAAACCTATAAACCATCAAATAAAACCCTCTTTTGGTACCTATATGGTTTTGGATCAGGAAGTGTTAGAAATTAATTTCGTAGGTAACCAAATATGTTTATTTTGATTAGATATTCTACTATTAAAGTTAGATAATTATTTCAAACTGTAAACATCCTTAACACTAGAAAATTGTTGTTTTATATTAATATTCATTGACATAATGACCGGTAATGCCAAAATAAAAATGTTTAACAGTGGACAGTCATTAGATAATTGAACCAGGAATAAAATAATTTCTATATAAATTTTTTATTTCCTCTATTACATATAATTCAATGTTTTCCTATGGGGAATTTATTTTTTCCAAGAATTTTATTCAAATAATTTTCTCCTTTTATAATCATATTGTATTTTTAATTTAAATTATTTACTTCATGCATAATTTTTTAATTTTAGTTTCATATATATTACAATAAAAATTTGATAAACTAGAAATTAAATTTAGTATTTATTTTAAAAAACAATCCTTTTTAGTTATAAGAACATCATAATAATTTATATGTTTTTTATGTTCTTTCATTATCGGTTAATATTTATCTTGATGTATAAAACAATACTTATTTAGTTAATCATAAGAATGCTATTTGGAAATATAATTTTGAGAGTAAGAAGGTTATACCTCATCAGTGTGAGCCATTAAACATAGATTCAGCTATCAATAATCATTCTCAACATCATATATTGATATATATTCATCACTTAGATCCAAATGACTATAATAAGACAATTTATCCATCAAATTGTTGAGTTCATTATTTTATTTTTTATTGAAATAGGATTTTTAGCTTTTTATGGCTTCTCATCTTGAGACACCTCAATAAACTCATTTAACGCCGAATATGTTTCTGAAATTGGAGTTCTCGAGTCACTATCATCATTGAAAAATTATTTAAATATATTTTTTCTTTCATTACAATCTGAAATTTTATTCCACCTCACATAGGTAGTAGAAAATTGTGATACATGATAGAATCCACCTAACCCATGTCCCGATATAATTACATTCATGGATTTTTAATTATCCTATCATTCAAATTCCTTCTTAATATCCCACTTTTCTAGTTCTATAGTGATTTCATATGGTTTTAGAAACATTATTTACCCATTAAAACCATTATTAGTCAAATAGATTATCAAGTAATATTTCCATAATCCATTATCATTACCACTAAAAATGAGAACATATCATTGACATACCTTATCCAAGAGAATCCATTGAGATTTTTCATCTTTTAGATCATTAAATCAAGCATATTATATCCAAAAAAACATTCGATATTGTAGATGATCATAAAAAACTGATGAATTTGATAGAATAAAATAAAAATAGACTAATTCATGAATTCCAATTAAAATTTTCAACATATCCCAACCTTTTATAACACATGTTATGTTAGAATGACTATGATGAATATACTAGGGGTGGATTGTGATATTTTAAAAACGATGAAAATTTCGAAACAATACTCAAGATATACAATGTTTATTTCCTTATCACACAAATCCATGTGACCATAGGATATAAAATAAGGAAAAAACATAGTGATATATAGACATTTAGGGAAAAACGATAACCTATTTCAGTCTACCTACACTCTCTCCATGAGATTTGTCAATTAAACTTGTAGATCCTCTTTTTGAGACTTCTAAAACTGAGTATAAGAGTTTTATACCTTTAAAATAAGGCTTCTGAATGTCCTTTGGGTTCTCTTACAAAGAACTAACAATCCATATCTTAGTCTGAGAAGCTGACACACCACCAATGATTGAGTTCAAGCAGCTGATACTCCCATAAAAAATTGAAGATTTATTTTCTTGATAAAATAAAATTTTCAAATAGTTATAGTAGAAAATGACTTATGTGTTTTATCTTTTTCAATTCACAGATACTATGAACTATTCCAAACCATTACCCACGTGTTCTTTAAATAGTGATAAAGAAAACATTATGTAGATGAATAAACTTGTATGTGTCCATAGTTAAACTCTGAAAAATTATTTTCTATACATCTTAATAGGATTTAATAATAAGATGAGGTAACAATAATAGCAGTGAGTCGATTAACCAGAGCAGATATGATTGTCACCAAAGTGTATCTCTAAAGGCAAAGACAAGGGACCTATATTTTTCTTGAGAAGAATATGATTATATATATAGATGATGAATATTTAAATAATTATCCCAATAATAAAATATCATCAGGTTAAAAAATTATCAAAACATATCACATAATATATTTTAAATATTTTAATTGAAATCATTGAAATAGAGTTCTAACATCCATTATAAATGGGAATGATTAAATACATTGAGTACAAACCTTTGAATCTTTTATAAAATGTCATAAATGATATATTTAATATTGGTTATACAATCTTAGAAAAAAAATATCTAGTATTTAAAACCCCTTATATGGCTATGTCAAACATAAGGTTTCACATTGTATCACTATACTCCCAAAGAGCAATTGATAATGTACAGTTTTTTTTTCAAAAGTCAGGTAAATGAACTATATATTTGTTCCCTAAATATAGGGTTTCTTCCAAATATAGGGTTGTGGAGCCATAATTCTCTGAAAACATTGGGTTCATGATCCTTCCATTACATTCCAAATGTTGGGGTCCCAAATATTATGGTCTACTTAAAAATGTAGGGTATCAACATTATTTCCATATTACATTCAAACATTTCTATAATAATAAATAAAAAATATTAACCAACAAATAAGATAAATTTATCAATAAATTAATTCATGAAACACACTTAATGTGACATTACTAGAAACAAAAATGTGGGAGTTTGGGTTCATCAAAATCAAAAACCAAATTATATAAAAAATTAAATCAACACATGATCAACAAATCAATCCAAGTATTTTAAAAGTGGATATGACAAAGCTTGAAAGAAATTGAAAAACTTCTAAAATATGACATTCCATTCATATTTAGAAATTTTATTATATGAATATACCAATATATATATTTTTTAATTCTGACAATGATGTTTAAAAATATAACTATTTTGGATTGAATAATTATCAGGGGTAGCCGTATAAATTTAATATGTTTTTTTAACTTCTGAATACCAGATGTTCGGATGAGATTAATTTCATGTACATCAAAATTGATTCATTAAATGTTATTTTAATCATAGATAGTTATCTTTATGTCACGAATCACTATCATAGAGTCAAATTATTTGATAAATTTATGTTTATTTTTCACATGTGGATCTTGAGAACATAAGGCTATCATATGTAGAAAATGTTCTGGAAAATGAGTGGGATATGTTGGTACACATTTTCCCCAGGAATAATATGATTTGTCAATACCATTTAATTAATATTAGAAAATAAATTAGACACTAAAAAAATTGGAATGGGGAATTATTGTCCACCTACCATGGACCCAGTTAGGTGTCAATCCATGAGAATGACCGCCTTTAATTTTGATCTTGAAAGACACTAACAAGACACAATTCATGATTACCTCATCCCATTTCAAGTAGAAACCCATTTTATTTATAAAAAAATAAATGAATGGCTAGTCCACTATATCATAGTCTTTTTTTCATACCCCCCATCTAATCTATAATGCATCTTTCTACACTTGAGCATGTTTTCATAAAATGGAACACATCATGTTCCACAATATAATTTTCAGTAAAATTTGTTTTATGATGAATTCAATTTGGTGTTTAGGTTTAAATCCAATTAACTGAGGCTACATGCTGTCGAATAAGACCTTTGAGAAGATATTATAGGAAATATTGCATTAGAAAATTGTTTTTAATATATAATGAAATTAGGGGTTTATTGATATTAGGTATTAGAGTGAGGATGGTTTTATTGAAAGAATAAGGAACAGTTTTTCCCAACAAGCCATCCATCATAAGGGCTGAAATATCCATCCCAAAAATCTTCTAATAACTTTCGAAAAATATTGACAGGAATCCATCCGACAACGATTCTTTTATGGAATATATTTTCTAAATGGTCCTCATAATTTATTCATCAAAAGAATATCTTATGATATTTCCGTTCATTTCATCTACAGTCACCGGTTTAATGAAATATTAAATTTCAGTTGAGATGGATGAGTACCCTTCATTGTTAAGTATTTGGAAGAATAGTGTGATAATATATTTTATTCCCTCCTAATCAGTAACATGTATTCCATATGGATTATTAGGGCTAGATATGGAGTTGTTATGGCACCTTGTGGGGGACTTACTAATCGAAATAGGGTGTGATGGTGTCTCCTTATTTAATGTGGGTTTCATGAGTGTGAATTGACCAGAATATTTCCTTATATGAATAGTGGTATCAAGATCTGCATCATGTATTTCGATTATGGAAAGGTTGTAATCTAAAGGGGGATGAGAATAAAGAGCATTGAACATCATTTTGATCACGACACAATTATTGTTAAGATATTGATATTTAACATCGCTAAATGGTTTTAGATTATATTCCAAATGGTGAATATTTAAACTTATTTCTAGATACCTAGATATTAGTCCCCAGCAATAACATTTAAATAATCTGAATTAAGTTAATAATTCCCATTGAGGGTATTTTCAGGTTTAGACACTACAAGAAATTTACACTTTACCAATGGTTCAAAACCATTGGTAATGGCTTGAAAACCGTTGGTATAATGTATAAAAATCTTTCCCTCAAATGTTTCCATATAAGTCGTGAAAATAGGCTTATACCAATGGTTCTGTGCAAACCATTGGTATAAATGTCAAAATAGAATGTATAACACCCATAAGAGAAAAATCCTACATTTTATAGTAAATGTAATAACACCCATAAGAGTATTACAAATTTATAATTTATTCCTCACCCATACCAAAACACCCACACACATAAGTGTATTCAAAATTTAGAATTCATTCCCCACTCAAACCACAACACCAATACACACAAGAGAAAAAACCTACATGTTTTAGGAAGCACAAGGGATGTCTAGTAATGGTCTTAGGTTGAGTCTCCTAAAACCAACAGAAAAACGTGGGTAAAGTGGACAAGCATCATAATACCCATAAGATAGACAATTGTAGTGGTCATGTTCTTTGACCTAGGATGAGTTACAGTAATCACATGAAATTTTTATATTCCTCTAATGATTATGTATCAATGTATAAATGTTTTTGGGTGTGTTAGTAGGAAACATTGGCCATTCTCGACACATGAGATAGGTTAATGGAATATCCTACAAGTTTTTCATAATCATTTAAATTAGAATAAGGGGGTTTTTGGAAAATTATAATTTGATCTCCTTGGTGTGATGTGAGATGAATCCCCATCATGGGTAGTTGGTATGAATATTCAATTAAGTCTTTGGTATTGGGTTCTCAAAGGGAATTTGTTTTAGTCCTAGAACCCACTGTTTGAAGATGGGATTGAGGAGATCTATTGGGCTATGGTGTCACCATATGTATTCCTCACTATTGGGGTATTTTTATGAGACATTGAAACTTATTTTTCATGATTCTATTTGTAGCCTTGTTGACCAATTTGTTATATGGCATGCTTTAGTGTTCATAGGTTTCATATGAAATCACTATATGATATTTATTTGTTGTATGTTATTGTATATAATGAACGACCTATGATTGAGAATTAGAACATGAGTGTTGGTTCATGTTCATGATGGGATGTAGAGACTCATTCATAATATAATTAAGGTTTTTCTATATATACTATGACCCATTGTGTTTCAATCAATGCCTTGTGAATATTTTATTCTAAAAAGGTATGACCAATAGACCATATTTTATTTCTAATCCCTTAATTTCATAAATTTATGTGTATCCTTGTGAAGATTTTCTGTATTTCAGTTGGTCGTTTCACTTAAAAAATTTTCCATTTCAAACAAAAGTGAGACACATAAAATGATGTCCATTTCACTTAAAATGTTGTCCATTTAAAACACAAGGAGTGATTTTTCATCCACCGTAGTCACACGACACTTCCGATTAATGTGTCGTATATCCGACCATTTCACAATTCACCCACCCTTTATTTTCATCCGATTTCATGGCATTCTGAGGTCGTTCGGCCAGTTTTGACCACCCCACGCATGCTTTTCAAGTGCGTCAAACACCTGAAAACACATATTCTGTCATGACACTCAAACCGCATGTCCAAATGATGTTTCATATCCTAGTATACCTCATGAATAATAATTAGTGTGTCTTCGTGTGATTTCATGTTATTATGATGTCATTCAGTATGCGTTTGACCGTTAAATGCATGTTTTGGCCATTTACGACACACTGAGTGCATTTTCAGCCACCGCGGTCACACGACTCCTCCAATTCACCTTCCATCTTTCAAAACATTTCAAATTTTACCAACCCTTTTTATCTTCTGATTTCATGGCATTCTGAGGTTTTTCGTCCAGTTTTGACCACCCCATGCACGCTTTTCAAGTGCGCCAAACACCTAAAAAGCACATATTCATTTGTGTCTAGAAAACTGCACATCTGAATGACATGTGGTATCCTCGTACACCTCACGAATAATAAATAGGGTGTCTTCGTGTGATTTCATGTCATTTTGATGTCATTAGATAAGTATTTGACCATTAAATGTTTGTTTTGTCCATTTACGACTGGTGGAGTGCGTTTTCGGCCATCGATGTCACACGACACCTCCGATTGATGTTTTGTCTGCCCGAAAATTTCACATTTCACCCACCATTTGTTGTCGTCTGATTTAATGGGATTACGAGGTCATTTGACCGGTTTTGGCCACCCCTCTCATGCTTTTCATGTGCACCAAACACCTAAAAAACTCATATTCAGTCATGTCGTGCTAACCACACGTCCGAATGACATGAAGTCTCGTCACACACCTAAATAATAATAATTTGGGTGTCTTTGTGTAATTCCAAGTCATTCATATGTCGTTGGGTATGCATTTGACCATTAATATCATGTTTTGGCCATTTAATACACGTGATGTGCATTTTTGGACACCACAGTCACATGACACCACTGATTGACGTACCATATGGCCGACCATTTCACATTTCACCCACCATTTTTTGTCGTCTGGTTTCATGGAATTCCGAGGTCATTCAGCTTGTTTTGACCACCCCACACATGCTTTTCTTGCGCGCCAAACACCTAATAACACATATTCAACGGTGTAGAAAAAAACGTGCATCCGAATGATGTGCAGTCTCCTCGTACACCCCATGTATAATAATTAGGGAGTTTTCGTGTGATTTCACATCATTCTGATGTCGTTCATTATGAATTTGAATGTTAAATGCGTGTTTTGGCCATTTACGACACACAGATTGCGTTTTCGGCCATCACGGTCACATGACACCTCCAATTGACGTGCGCTCTAGCCGACCATTTCAAATTTCACCCATCATTTGTTGACGTCTAATTTCATGGCATTCCGTAGTCATTCGGCCATTTTTGACCACCCCACACAAGGTTTTCAAATGCGCCAAACACATAAAAACACATATTCATCCATGCCGTTCAAACCGCGCATCCAAATGATGTGTCGTCTCCTCGTAAACCTCATGAATAATAATTAGGGTGTCTTCGTGTGATTTCAAGACATTCAGATGTCGTTCAGTATGCATTTGACCATTAAATGCAGGTTTTGGAAATTTACGACAGGAGGAGTGTGTTTTCGGCCACCGCGGTCACAAGACACCTCCAATTGACGTGATGTCATGCAAACCATTTCACATTTTACCCACCCTTTGTTTTTGTCGGATTTAATAGAATTCCGATGACGTTTGGTCGGTTTTTACCACCCCATGCTGGATTTTCAAGTGCACCAAAAACCTAAAAAACACATATTCAGCAATGCAGCACAATCTGTGCATCCTAATGACGTTATGTCTCCTCGTACACCTCAAAATTAATAATTAGGGTGACTTCCTATGATTTCAAGTCATTCCTATGTCGTTCGGTAGGCATTTGACCATTAAATGCATGGTTTGGCCATTTACGACACGCAGAGTGCGTTTTTAACAAATACAGTCACACGATTACTCCTATTGTCCTGTCGTCTGGCCGACCATTTCACATTTCACCCACCATTTGTTTTCGTCTGATTTCATCACATTATGAGGTCATTCAGCAGGTTTTGACAACCCCACACACACTTTTCATGCGCGCCAAACATCTAAAAAGCACATATTTAGCTGTTTCGTGCAACCTGCATGTCCAAATGACATATCGTCTCCTAGTAAACCTCACAAATAATAATAAGGGTATCTTCGTGTGATTTCAAGTAATTTTGATGTCATTCGGTATTCATTTGATAGTAAAACACATGTTTTGTCCATTTACAACAGGCGGATTGCATTTTCATCCACCGCGGTGACACGACACCTCCGATTGACGTGTCGTCTCGCTGACCATTTCACATTTCACCCACCATTTGTTTATGTCTAATTTTATTGTATTCTGAGAGAGTTCGGCTAGTTTTGACCACCACACGCACGTTTTTCAAGAGCGTCAATCATCTAAAAACACATATTCAGCTGTGTCGTGAAAACAATACATCTGAATGACGTGTTGTATCCTCTTACACCTAAAAAATAATAATTAGGATTTCATCATGTGATTTCAAGTCATTTCGATGCCGTTCGGTATTCATTGGACTGTTAAACGCATGTTTTGCCCATTTACGGCACAAAAAGTGTGTTTTCAGCCATCGTGGTCAGACGACAACTCCAATTGACATGTCGTCTAGATGATCATTTCAAATTTCACCCACCCTTATTTGTAGTTTGATTTCATGGCATTCTGAGATCATTCGACCTATTTTGACCAGCCCACGCACACTTATCAAGCGCGCCAAACACCTAAAAACACATATTTAGTCATTCCATGAAAACCGTGCATCCGAATGACATGCCTTCTCCTCATACACCTCATGAATAATAATTACGATGTCTTTGTGTGATTTCAATTTATTCAGATGTTGATCAATATGCATTTGACCATTAAACACATGTTTTGGCGATTTACGACACGTGGAGTGCATTTTTAGCCACCGCGGTCACACGACACCTCCGATTGAAGTGACGTCTGACTACCCATTTCACATTTCACCCACACTCTATTATTTTCTGATTTCATGGCATTTGAAGGTCGTTCGGTCAGTTTTGAGAACCCCACGAATGCTTTTCAAGTGCACCAAACACCTGAAAAACACTTATTCAGCCATGCTGCGCAAACTAACCATCCAAACTTATACACCTTATTAATAATAAATAGGGTGTCCTCGTCTGATTTCAAGTCATTCGGATGTCGTTTGGTATGCATTTGACGGTTAGACGCATGTTTTGACCATATACGACACGCGGAGTGCGTTTTCGGCCACCACGGTCACACAAAACCTTCGATTCACGTGCCTTTTATTAAACCATTTTACATTTCACCATCCCTTTGTTGTCGTCTTATTTAAAGGAATTCCAAGGTCCTTCAGCTGGTTTTGACCACCCCACGCTCTCTTTTCAAGCATGCCAAACACCTAAAAAACACATATTCAGTTGTGCCACGCAAACCGTGCGTCTGAATGATGTGTCATCTCCTCTTAAACCTCGTGAATAATAATTAGGGTTTATTTGTGTGATTTAAAGTCATTACGATGTCATTCAGTATTCATTTGACAGTTAAACACATTTTTGGGCCATTTACACCACACCTAGTGAGTTTTCGGCCACCTCGATCACATGACACCTCTGATTGACATTCCGTCTGGCCGACCATTTAACATTTCACCCACCCTTTGTTGTTCTCTAATTTCATGGCATTCTGAGATCGTTGGCCTGGTTTTGACCACCCCACGCACACTTTCCAAAGGCGCAAAACACCTAAAAACACATATTTTGCTGTTTCATGAAAACCACGGGTCCGAATGATGTTTCTTCTCCTCATACACCTCCAGAATAATAATTAGGATGTCTTAGTGTGATTTAATGTCATTCAGATGTTGTTCTGTATGCATTTGACTGTTAAACCCATGTTTTGTCCATTTACGACAAGTGGAGTTTGTTTTCGGCCACAACGGTCAGAAAACACCTCCGATTGACATGGTGTCTGGCCCAACATTTCAAAATTTTCCCACCCTTTGTGTTATTCTAATTTCATGGAATTCTGAGGTTGTTTGGCCTGTTTTGACCACCCCACGCACAATTTTAAAGCATGCCAAACACATAAAATCATATATTTAGTTGTGCCGTAAAAACTATGAATCTGAATGACGTATCTTTTCCTCGTACACAACATGAATAATAATTATGATGTCTTCGTGTGATTTCAAGTCAGTAAGATGTCGTTTCAAATGCATTTGACTGTTAAACGCATGTTTTGGCCTTTTACGACACTCAGAGTGCGTTTTCAGCCACCGTAGTCACACGACACCTTCGATTGACGTGCCGTCAAGCAGACCATTTCACATTTCACCGACCCTCTGATGTATTCTGATTTCATGGTATTCTGAGGTCGTTATACCAGTTTTGACCACCCCACGCAAGCTTTTCAAGCGCGCCAAACACTTAAAAACACATTTTTAGCAGTGCTGCACAAATTGGGAATATGAATGATATGTAGTCTCCTATTACCCCTTAAGAATAATAATTAGGGTGTCTTAGTGTGATTTAATGTCATTCCTATGTCATTCGGTATGCATGTGACTGTTAACCAAATGTTTTGACCATTTACGACACACGGAGTACGTTTTCGGCCATCGTTTTCCCACGACACCTCCGATTGACTTTCTGTCTATCCTACCATTTCACATTTCCCATACCCTTTGTTTTCGTCAGATTTCATGGAATTCAGAGGTCTTTCGGCTGGTTTTTACAACCCCATACACGCTTTTCAAGCGCGCCGAACAACTAAAAAACACATATTCAGCTATGTCGTGCAAACCGCGTGCCCGAATGATGTGTCATCTTCTCATACAACTCCTGAATAATAATTATGTTATTCTTGTATGATATTTAGTCATTATGATGTTGTTTGATATTCATTATACCATTAAACTCATGTTATGGCCATTTACGACTCGTGGAGTGCATTTTCAGCCACCGCGGTTACACAACACCTCTGATTGATGTGCCGTCTGGCTGACCAATTCACAGTTCCCCCACCTTTTTTTTCATCTGATTTCATGGTATTATGAGTTATTTCTGTATTCTAGTTGTTTTTACTTAAATGGGTTTCCATTATCAACAAAAGAGAGTCAAATTGAGTGATACCGGCAACACTGTGCCTCGTATTGAGCCGTGGATTACTCGTACACATCACATATGACTCATGGATTGTTTTCCTAAAGTATCAACACATTCCGAATGTGTTTGGTCGGTTTTCTGTATTCTTGTTAGGAAAATCATTCCACAACAGTGATAGTATATTTTACTAAAACTATAGGCATTGTGCATGATGTGCATCCCCTAGTGGCTAGTTAAGGAAAATCATGCACATTGCTTCTAATATTTAGCCATATATGTTTAGTAGATACCTCATGGGATGGACTTAAATATTTTAATAACCGTGAGGTATACAGTATTTCTACACCGACTGGGTTTCCGAGCTCCTAACAAGCCCCAGAAGCCCCATAAACAATTATAACATCATTAGGCTTCCATATTTGGTCAAAAATTATGAGTTATACTGAATTCAATAATATCCATACCAAAGTGAAAAACTAGGTTGAAAAATAAAGAGTTATACAGAATTCAAAAATGTAATGGATTAATCTTCCCCTGATCACCATCACCATCACAACTGTCATCATTAGCCTCATCCTTTCCACCATCTCTATCATTTTCATCATCCTCGTCATCGTCCCCATGCTCATCCTCGGCCCCATCCTTTCCCTCGTCCCCATCCTCTCCCTTGTCCTCATCCTCATCCTCGCCCTCATCCTCTTCAGCATCCTCATCATCACCCGGAACATCATCATATCGATTGCAACTAGAGCAGCCATCTGGTGCATTGGATAATGTACCCATCAATGACATATATGTCTGACAAGCCGCGCTGGCCTCTGGTGGAAGGGATGAATATAATGCTTTGATCAGTTTCATAAATTCTTTCTCCCTCATTTGAACCTATTCTTCCATCTCTATGACCCTTTTATCAGACTATATTGCATTCTCATTGACCTTTTCCAAATTTTGATCCAAGAATGGATACCTGGAGAGGACCAATACCTTTTCTAGACTATATTCTTACCAGGTTGGCAGTGTACTTGACCAAAGCACTCATCTCCTAAAACCTAATATAAATGATCATGTGGCCCTAAATTGTCAGGATCCTGTGTATCAAGGGCCTCTTAAGTAGCATGTTAAAAATATTAATAGATTATTAATTTTAAAAATAGATATTAAACATTGAAATAAAAAATTTCAAACTTACAATCGTTTATTATGTCTGTTCATTAACCACAGTTCTATCTTTTTTCCTTCTACATGAGAAAAACAATTTAGCTTGAGGGAGAATTCCTTCAATATTCAATTTTTTCTTCTGTAATGAAATTGAAACAATATAATGATCGTGTGTAATAATATTTTCCATATTCAATATATCATATAATTTATTTAGGAATCAAAAAACGAGAAATTCCTAAAGAAAAATTATAAACAACTATATCGTACCAACGACCTCTCATGATCTGACATAGTAGTTCACCCCATGGTGTGGTGGTATTTTTGTGAATTATTTTTTTTTTCAGAAGATTCCTAAATAATTATTATTAATAAAGAAGATAATATTAATTAAAAATATGAAAAATGTCATTAAAATACCTCAAATGGGATTAATACCTTAAATTTGGTATTTTCCCAATGGGTAATCATTTGGTGATATTTCTCAATTGGGTAGTCATCCATGATATGTACTATCTCCAACTCTGTGCCCACTCTTTAACACCATCCAACATACAATTCATTCTTATAAGCTCTCCAAAGCTCTTCTAGCTCCTTTAAACATGCTGATCGTGCACCTTCGCTATCAGGGAAGTTAAACTAAAGGTGACACCCAATATATTCATTCATATAAATACAAAAAAAAAACTACATTAAATCAAATAGATTTTTTACCCATACTTGTATCCATGCTTTTTCCATGACTTCGTGTGGAAGATGTCTCCAAGAGAGAGGGCTAACCAAAATGATGTCGGAGTATTTGGCTAGCATCTCCAAAAAAACCCTGTCATTCTTGCCCAGGTTTATCAATCATCTGCCCATCATCATTGTATTCAACCATCAACTGTGTTTGGTGGTTCCATACCGCACGCAAGTGAGTAATCCCCCTCCCCCACCTCCTATAACTAGATGAAACTATTATTAAAGAAAAAAATTATCAGTACAAGTTATAATAAAAATAATTTTTCGTATAAATTTTTTTTAGCGTTATATAAATATACCTGTGGTAGTCAGATCCATGGGAATATTTGGATGTGCATAAGCTGAAGAAATATCCTATAGAGGTGGTGTGTCCCTCAGTGTATGCTCTTTAGCCATATACTGTGTCGGAGCATGAGTCGAAGAAGGTGGAATATAGTAGCTTGGAGATATTGAACTAGAATCAAAAGATGATGACACAAACATCTGTCCAATAGGTAGTGTAAACATCAGAGGCCTAAATATATCGTGTGTCCCTAAACACACACTAGGATCAAAATGGGTAGTAGAAGATGAATCTGTGGTAGGGGAATAGTCCGTTCGGGTATGAACTGCGGATCTTCTAACTCTCACACCACAATCCCTCGTACCACATCCTTAGTACCGGGACCACCAGATGATCATCTAACTCTGACACCACCCCCCTCCTACCACCAGCCTCTGTAATGGGTGAAATATTAGGATCCTCGTCAGATATCTCTCATCTAGGGTGTGTATCCAGAAAAAAAGATTAACAAAAAAGTAAATAGATGATATTATAAGTTATTTTAATATATATATTTCAAATAAAATACTCACAACATGGATGAATGGAGGAACGCCCATATTTGTCATGCGATGATTATTTTCTGTCATATTATTCAACTGCATTACTACAATGGGTGTCTTATCCTACAATGAAAACATAGTTACAAATAGTAATGATTGTAGGAATTAGTACTATACCATATGAAAAACATAGTTATAAACTGAATGATGGTAATTTATGTCATGTATCAAGAAGAAAAACATAGATACCACTAGTAGAAAGTAGTACTATACAAGAGGCTCAACAAATTATAAAATTTGACCTAGCCTCTTGAGGTACAAACCAATCATATGCTACATGATCCAACTTATGTCATGTGAGTAGTAATGCATTTGTCAAATGGTGATTCCCCTTATCAAAACAAAAAATCATGTAGTTTATCCGGGTTCACAATGGCATCTCGAACAATGTGTGAGATACAATTAATTTAGGTGACCACCAAGAGGTCTATAAATAACCAACCTATTTATATAACATTTCAATTTATTTATATGATAAATTAAATTGAAAACTAAAAAATATAAAAGGGTTTTCTATGGTTCCGGAGAAAAAATCTAAAAGGGTTTTCTAAGTTAAATCAAAACAGAAACAAACAGATACGCATCAAAATCAAAACTTAAAATAGAAATATTAGATAGATAACAAAAAGAATAAGGTACCTCTTAAGAAAATACCTAATATGGGATGGTTTAGATGAATATTCAGCAGCTTGGATGGGGGAAACTGAGATTCCAACAGTTCAGATGGAGGAATCAAGATGAACTCGGGAGAGGTGATGTCTTAAAGGGGGAGAGGTGCTCTAATCGTGGGGAAGAGGTGTCGTTAGAATGGGGGAGAGGTGTTGGATCATAGGGGAGAGTTGAATTAGGGTTCTATCCGATTGGGGGATAGGAGAAGGGCTACACGATGATATTGGGGAAAACTATTACCAACAGTTTTGAAGAACAGTTGGTAAATGGAGGAAATTATATCCCTTTACTAACGGTTCAGTAGAACCTTTGGTAAATGGGGGAAATTTAGACCCTTTACCAACGGTTCACTAAAACCGTTGGTAAAGGGTGTTCTGCACCTAGTTTTACCAATGGTTTCAGAAAACCATTCGTAAATCTCTTATATAGAAACAATTTAAGAAAACTATTGGTATATAACTGTCAGGAAAAACCCCTATTATAGTAGTTAGAGTTTTATAGAATTACTCCATAACTATTAAATTATATCTCAAAAATTACAATGTTGCACTTCTACTCAGTATGCATATTTTCATAAAAAAATTCTGAAGAAAATAAAATAATTCTTTTCATGATATAAATCTTTTTGAGTTCTATCATTATCTTACACTGCCTTATACCATGTGAAAAATGTCTCAAAAACATGTGTTGAGAACAAAAATCTTTTTAAGGGTTATAATATAAATAAAGAAAACATTAGTTCATCAATACATACAAACCAAAATCTCTTTATCATACCTCATGAAATACTAGGAGTTAGGAATAACACATAAAATTATTAAATCATAAAGGTAACTTATTTCATCTATATCATACTTACATTATAGATTTCACAGCTACATCGAGAGTAACTATTGGAATACCTATCATAGTATATTCCCTAAATCTCTTAGGAGAAACATTAATGTTTACCTCTGTCACTTTACCCAATGCGTTGGAGAGATATCTTGGGCTCACCCGTCCTAGGTTTATCACGGAACCACCCATATACATAAAAAATTCCCAATAACCAAAATATATTCATAACACATAAAACAAGAATAAATTAAAGTTAAAATTTCAATATTGAAATCACAATATATCATTTCAAGATATTTACATAATAAATTCCTTATCAATATAATTTCCAAAACAATTTAAAACATTTAATAAAGAGATTTTTTAATCAAAGTTTCCCATACCATTTTGAAACTTTTTAAAGGAATATTAATTTCAAACAATCATATCCATATAAATAAATACTTAATACCCTTTTTAAAACATGGATATTAATGAGAAAGATTTATAATAATAAACCTTAAAAGCAATACTTTAGTTAAGGATTTGATAACCAAATATGAGATGCATGAATACTAATAATTGATGAATTACATAAATCCAAGCATATAATATCATGAGAATAAATGGATTCGTTATATAATAAGTCAAATGTTTATATATACACCGTGTAAAAGTGAATTGGTTTATAACAACAAATAACTCTCAATAGAATGTAAATTGAGACAAAATATTTTACGAAGATCGTATCCTTAGATTAATGATAAATCAATGACATAACTAAGTGTGACAATTAAGAATACTCTAAATATAAGTGGATATTAAGTTTAACACAATCAGAGTTCATTCACACATTTTCATAGCACGACATAATCAAAAATTATAAATTAACCAAAAAAATTGAAATTGGGTTAAGAAGATTCCTTACCGAAATTCGACAACATAACGATGTCACATAAAAATTTAGAAAATTAATTAATGAGAGAGAAAGGGTTATATCATCACATGGAAACAAAATAAATAACATTAAGAACATAGAATAACATATCATGTCATAAGAAAGTGGAAATTAAAATTCATAATATAAATGAAGTCGTTTAAAAAGAAGAGTATGAAAGATTCTCTCACTAATTGGGTGACTTACGAAACATACACCCCCTAAAAGAATAATCACAAAATGAAGAAGTAAATACCAATAAATTAAGTTTTATTAAACAATTAATACTATAATGTTCAGTACATTCCCTACACAAAAGGAAAATAGTGGAAAATATAGCATTAATGTCACGTGAATAAAAAGTGGGATGAAAACCCCTTACCACGTTGTAATCAATCGAGTCACAAGACAAAATGATAATAACCACCAAATTAATCAAATAATAACATGAATATAAATATATTCATGATAATATATATTAAATTTCATTACACAACACACCACATGCTATAAATAACTTGTGAAAATGGAAATCTCGTGAAATTATAAGTGATATAGGAAACCCCTTACCACATGTCCGAATTTTCATGTATATTCCTGTTCTTCCTGAATAATTAAAAAATGTTAATTAATACTTTCAAAATATCCTTTTTCAATATTAATATTACTTTCATATCACTTATTACATTTCCATAACAATTAGTAAATTATTTGAGTTCATATTGGACATTTTCTCGATGTTCGAAACATGTGTTAAAAATGAACTTATTATATTAATAAATTTTCCATGTGGTGAAAACAATTTTATATCCAGAATGATATTATTTATTTCGATATCATATATATCATATATATCAAGTGTATATGATTTTATAATATTACATATCATTTGGATTAATGAAATGAAATGCACCGTTCATAGAGACGGTAATCCGTATGTACGCATGAAGGATACATTTATTTATATTTTATATTTAATGGAATAAAAAATTAATAATAATTAAGTATATTATAATTCAATTATAATATCAATGTTACTTAATTAAATTGTCTACATATTTTATACATTCCATGAATGGCATGAATGAGTCATATCATTTTGAGGGGGAAGTAGTTCGCACTTCCTCAAATGAAATTATCATATTTACTTATTATGGAAACCATAAAGGTATGATATAAATGAAAAATAAATAAGTATATAGAAAATATAAATATAATATATATCACATGTAAATAAAGATCAATCTTAATGTCCACTATAAGATGAGGTAAGAGAAGAGTGAAAAATCATCGTTTTGTAAGGCAGTAGTTTGTCGTCCATAGAAATATTATGTTCTTTACCCGATAGACAGAGGATTGTGTAAGTTTAGTTTGAATAATTATAAAAAAACCTATTGTATTGAGGATACTAGTGATTTCATAAATGAAAGGAATGAAAAGTTTTTTGGGGTTTGGAATGTTAAATAAAAGAAAGGAACGTAATAGAAAATGTTATCTTTAATTCAGGAATATCTCATTGGTTTTAACCAAAAGGATTTATTAATGTGCCTTCAACCTAAGATAAGTCTTCTGGTTTGAAGGGGGATATCCTAACATCTTACATGTGTAGAGTTTGGATGATCCAATGGGATTGAGAAATGTGATTAATTGGTTAGAGGTGAGGCATTTTTATAAGGGGGAGGAGGGGCTCTTTAAGAAAGTTTGAAAATATTATTTTAATATATAATGATATTCAGTTTGTAAAAATCCAAAACTTTTGAAAGTCGAAAATAAGATGACTATTGTTCTAAAAATAATAATCTAATAAGGATTAGATAGGTTTTGGATATTTTTTTATCATAAAAATCATATTTATTTAAATCATTCATTAATGAGGTAAACATTGCATCATTATTGTGTGATAAATAATTTTATTTATTTTATGACTAAAAAAAATGACCCAACATTGTGTGAAATGTAATATTTCAAAGAAAATCGTTGGTGTGTATCAGGTACTCCATCAATCAAAGAATAACCTTTAATGTAAAATTATTATTTAATTTACAAATATTAATAAATAGGATAATTTATTATTCTTTATTTACTTGGGATTTTATATCCTTCCCCCTTATTAGAAATTGTGTCCTCGCCATTTTAAAATTGGTCTTCAAAACTTCATTCAAACTCCATCATCGTAAAAAGAGTCAATAAAACTATCACATTTAAAGAATGAATGTGAAGTACAATGGTCACTCTAGATAGCTCATAATATGATTCCATTAAAACACAAATATTTAGGAGAAACTAAGTGTCATGTTCTATTGGAGAGTGATAGAAAACATGATTAAGAGAAAGTCAACCACCTGAAAATCAAAAATTTGTGATTGGTTAATCTATCTTTGGTTTCCCAGTAGGAAAAGTAAACAGAAAATATTTTTTTATGTTCCTTTTCATAAATTTGGAGATTTTTTTTATGAGATTGACTAAGGACATAAGGAAATATACATAATTTTCAAGTAGAATTTTACCCTTTAATAAGTTTCTACCAAAAATTCATCTATTCTAAAAACGATGAATATTCAAGATGACTTGATCATATCTGATGTGCTAGAATCAACATCTATAGAATCACATAATCCACAATAGATGAACTATATATTTTACCTGTCTTCAGACATTAACCAAAACCAAAATGGATAGTTCAAGATCTGATAATTCAAAAAAAACATAATCATTTAGAAAAATAAATATTAGTCATTATTTCCAAATTTGAAAAAAAATACCCAAAGTTCAACAATGACTATTCAATAAAAACTGTCCATTAAATTATTCAACATAAACCAAAATAAGATTTAAATCCAAAACTCATAAGGATTTAATCATATAGTCTCCCACAATAAATCTTAACATTTATCTCCAAATAACTTCAACTACTCTTAATGTCTCATACTAAAGTGTAATTAACTAAGTCAGATATTCTCTATGATAGGTTAATCATTTCCATAAATAATCCAAATATCCAGAAAACATAGATTATTCCAAAATAAAATTTCAACCATTATTCCACAAATTAAATTCCATAGTATACTATTTTTCATAAGCATATAGTGTTTCCCTAAAAGAGATAACGTCTTCCAAAATACCTTTATCACTTAATCACCACATCATTTTCCTATAATAAGGATATCCATTTGATAAAAAATAATTTCCTAAAATCATTATATTCTTGATCCATAAAATCATATAACTAATTGAAAAAATCATAATAACCAGGGACATCACGTAGGCCAGTGGTGGGTGATTCACCATTTTCTCCATTCGGTTGTGGGTTTCATGCACATGGATTTTCTAGACATGACGAGTTGTCACCCATATTACGGGTTGTGCTTATTATAATACTAAAAAATATTCCTAACATATTTCAAACTCAATAGCCGTCTTATACCTATCATTTTTTTCCAACCCCATTAAGACCATAACATCTTAATGAAGACTTATATATATTGGAATTTTTTTATTTCACCTCCATATGATAAAATAAAACTATTTCCAAAAGAAAGAACATCATATCTTGATCATGGTGTCCACATGGATTCATTGTTATCTTTTTCACATAGGTATAAGGTCCATGAAATACAAAAATGATTTATTTATCCATTAAAATCATATTTTTCCTTCATCCAAATACATATTGTACAACATGGGTTATAAGAGTGTTCACAGAATAATAGTTTCGGAAAATTACCAGGTATAATATATAATTTCAAAACATCTAATAAAACATTATTTTTATAAAAAAGTCTGACTGAGTATGAGTTGAAACATTCATTCAATTTTCATTTCAATATACTATAAGTATATGATGATAGACTATAATTTAAAATAAAATATAAATAGGTCGTGCAAGGGTCTCCTTCAGTACCTTTTTTAAAATAATAATATTATTGGAAATATTTTGATAAGGTAAAATATATGAAAATCCATTGATAATACTCCCCTTTCAGGAAAATATGATAATATTGTGAAAATAAGATTTTATTAAATACAAACCATGATCCAAGATGATATTTTGGTATAGTGGTGGTGTTCCATATGTCAAAAACTTCTTTCAACTAAGTTGTATGCTAGAAAAATTTTCACTATCATGTGAACATGAATTTGAAATAATTATTGCATGAATGTCATTAGAATGTGATATGATTTTTTTTTGAGATCCTCCACCTTCCATTTGTAACTGACAATCATTGATCTGACAAATTTATTAAACAAGGAATTAACTTAATGAGTTGACATGGAGACTAACCATGTGTCTAATAAAAATTCATAATCCCTAAAGTTGTCTAAAAAAACCTCTGATACCAACTATGAGCCCCAAACCATAAACATTACATAATATTGAATTGATTTAATAATTCACAATTATGATCCTTTTAGGTTTATGGTTTTTGAGAATTAGGCCATATCTATTACATTCCATATAAAAAATTACAATATAGACACCTCTACTCTGTCACCATTAATTCATAATATAAAAATTCTTAAAATAAAACAATAATTATTTTCTTTATATAAATCATCTTGAGTTCTTCCTTTCTCTTAAACTAACTTATACCAATTGAAAAACATTTCAAAAACATTGGATGAGGATAAAAAGATCATTAAGTGTAACATAAAAAGAAATAAAACATTAGTTCATCAAAACATACCAAACATAAGCTCTATAACATACCTCATGAAAACAGAAAATTAATGAATAACACATAGAAATCCCAAATCATAAATATCATAGGAGAAACATTAACACTTACCACCGCCACATTACCCAATGCATTGGATAGATATATCGGGCTCACCAGCCCTATATTTATCACCGAACAACCCATATACATAAACAATTCCCAATAACCATAACATATTCATAACACATAAAACAAGAATAAAGAAAATATAAAATTTCCATATTTTAATCACAAAATATATTTTCAATATATTGACATAATTAGTTCTTTATCGAACAATTTTCAAAAAAAATTAAAAATATTTAATCGTGATATTTTTGAATCAAAGTTTTCCATACCAATTTGAAACTTTTAAAAATAATTTTACATTCAAAAATTAATTTCCATATAAATAAATCCTTAAAAATATTTTTAATACATGGATATCAATGAGAATGATTTTGAAGAATAAATCGTTAAAACAATACTTTAATTAAGGAGATATTGACCAAATGGGAGATGCTTGAATATAAATAATTGAGGAATAACATCAATCAGAGCTTATAATATCATCAGAATTAGGGTATTCATGACATAATATGTCAAAGGTCAGTATATACACCATATGAATGTTAATTGGTTTATAAAAACAAATAAGTCTTAATGGAATGTTAATTGAGACATAGTCCCTTACCAAGATCGTATCCTTAGATTATGGATAAATAAATGAAATAATTAAATGAAAAATAATAATACACCAAATATAAGTGGATAATAAGTGTAAAACAATCAGAGTTCATTCACACATTTTAATAGCACAACATAGTTAATATGTACAAATTTAAACTAAATATTTGTAATTGGGTTAAGAAGTTTTCTTACAGAAATTTAACAGCCTAACAACACCACTTAAAAATTATGAAAATGTACTCATAAGAGAGAAAAGATTCTATCATCACATGGACACAGAATTTGCAATAATAAAGATATAAAAGAACATATCAGAACATAAGAAAGTGGAAATTAAAAGACATAACATAAATGAAATCATTTAAAATGTAGAGGATGAAATATTCCCTCACCAATTTGGTAACATACAAAAAATAAATCCTATGAATGATGGATCATTCAATGAAGATGTAAAAACTAATAAATTAATTTATAAAACCTCAAAAAATGAAATAGTGGCAAATATATAATGAATCTCATGGGAATAATAAGTGAGATGCATACCCTTACCACGTTGTAATCAATCGATTCGTAAGACCAAAAGTTAGTAAACACAAAATTAATCAAAGAATACCATGAATATAAATTTCATCATTATAATATATATAAAATGGAAATACACAATACACAACATGAAATAAATAAGTGGTAAAAAATAGAAATCTCACAAAATTAAAAGGGAGATAGGAAACCACTTGCCTCATGTATGACTTGTCTTATATGTTATTTACTCTTCCTGAATAATAAAATTATGTAATTTAGAAATTATTAATAACATTTTTCATGTTTATTATTCCTTTTATATCACTTATAACATTGATATAACAATTATATTATTATTTGAGTTCATATCATACATTTTGTTGATGTTTGGAACTTGAGTTAAAAATGATGTAGTTATAATTATATGTTTTCCATGTGGTCAAAAGTACATTATATCGAAAATTATATTCATGATATAGATATCATGTATATCATATATATAAATTGTATATGTATTAATTATATTCCATATCATTTGGATTTAATAAATGAAACGTTCCGTTCATGGAGACGGTAAGCCATACTCATGCATGGACGCTACATTCATTTCTATTTTATATTTAAATGAACGAAAAATTAATAAATCATAGGTATAATATAATTCATTTATAATATCTATGTTATGTTATTTAATTATCTCCATCCTTTATACCTTATATGTATGGAATGAACGAGTCATTTCACTTTGAGGGGGTGGTACTCTGCACTTCCTCAAATGAAATTATCGTATTTACTCATTATGGAAACTATAAAGCTATGATATAAATGAAAAATACAGAAGTATAGAGACAATATAAATATAATATAAACCGCATTTAATTATAGTTCCATCATAATTTCCCCCACAAGAGGAGGTAGGAGTATACTGAACAATCATCGTTTCGTGAGGTAACAATTTTCTGTACACAGAAATAGTATGTCCTTTACCTATTAGACAAAGGTGTGTGTAATTGTAGTTTGAATAAATCTAATAACAACAATGTATTATATTTAGTATACTGGATTTGTTATAAATGAAAGAAATAAAAATTATTTATGGGGTTGGATAAGTAAAATAAAAGAAATGAACTTCAGAGAAGACATTACCTTTAAATCGGGTAACTCCTTTTGGTTTGATCCAATAGGATTTCTTGAAGAGCCTTCTGCCTACGGTAAGGCTTTTAGGTGGAAGAGATAAATATTGATATCATATTTGGGTAGAGGATGGACGATCCAAGGGTCTCGAGAGATGTTAGTAATGGGTAAGAGGTGAGGGATTTTTATAAGAGGGGAGAGGCTATTTTGGATCGTTTAAAAATATTATTTGATTACATAATGATTTTGGGTTTCTAAATGTCCAATCGTTATTAAATTCAAATATAAGATGACTCTTGTTCGAGAAAAAATCATCCAATAAGAATTGGACAGGTTTGGGTTATTTTTTTAATCATTAAAATCATAATTATTTAAATCATTCATTAATGAGGTAAACAGTACATACTTATTGTGTCATAAATACTATTTTTTATTTATTGTATAAACATTATAAAAAATTCCACAATGTAGGAAATATTTTTATATTTCAAATAAATATTTATAGGTGAAGAGATAACATATATAACCCCATGTATGAATTAATTTACTAAATTATATATGTTTATGTAATTTTTGTCATTACATTAAATTAATTAATATAAAGTGTCATTATCACTCTTAAGTTTCCTCATGAGGTACCAAAATTGACCCATGGATTCCCATGGTCAGAAATGTATAAACCAATAGTATTAGGACACATGTGATGATAATTTAATATTATTTTAATATTATTTTTACCTTGAATTAGCCTATTTAACATTAGCCGTGGTAAATAAAAGTCAAATGTCACTATTAATCAAAAATTATTTTGATCTTATTGAATAAGATTTACTTACTAATAACAACCATGTATGTATTTTTTTCAAAATTCAATTCAAAGAAGTGGTAAAATTTTATTTGAATGAAAAAGTCTATTTTTCTAACTACTACTATGCATAAATAGCCTGAAGGCCTTCATTTTTAATGATTTTTGATAACCCCCCAATAAAGTGATGAGGGGGAACCCATACAAGGCCCGTAGGCTCAGAGATTACATGGCCCGTAGGATTATGAGGTTACATTACCCGAAGGTCTTAGGGAATTCAACTAGACTATATACAAGGAACTGCCCCTCCCCAGCATCTGCATCTTGATAGTAGCTCTCCACCTTTGTATGACCATCTAGCTAGGCTTACCGTGCAAGCACAGGCTGGTACCGATGTCATAGCTGCACCCTATCATTCTGACAATCCATTTGGCTCTTCTCTGTAGAGTGCACATGCTATGAATCCTCTTCTAGTGCTGCTTCTTTTTTATAGTGTGTATGGGTCCTGCATTCATGTGGCCCGATGGCCTTGGGGTGGCCAAAATTCCATAAGGTGTCCCTAAGGCCTTGATAATCAACAAGCCTGTTGTCCATGGGTGGCCCGAAAGCCTTGCGTGACCCGAGGACCAAACAGGTGGCCCGAAGGCTCAGATGGATGAATAGTTCCTACTACTACAGTACCGATCATTGCATGCTACAGTGTTGATACAGTACTGGTACAGTAGAACTACAGTACCTGGAAGTATTCCTCCACTTGGATTTGATCTATGGTCTCTTGAATGCACCTAGCGAGTCCTCATCAACAGGGCTGAGGCTCTTGTGCTACTACTATGTGTTTTCACTATTCTTCCAAAAATGATGTTTTAAAAAAAATACAAAAAATTCACCCTAAGGTATATTTTATATTAAAAATTCAAAAATTATGTCTATTTTATCAAATTAAAAACATAGAAATTATATTAAATAATTTAGAATTAATTCGCGTTGTCAAAACAAAAAGGGTGTTTTTAATAAATAATAACTATCAAAACATTGACACTAGTTTATGTGCAATTTGATAGTGAAATTACTTCCAATGACCAACATTGTAATTAATGGTAAAAATATAATCTAATTAAACATTAAACACATTAAAAATATAATCTATCCACATAATTAAATTATATTAAAAGGTACTTTTGATTTAAAATACAATATTTTTCACTATTCATAAAAAATAGAATTATATTAGAAAAATACTAAAAAATTATCCATTGTAAATTTTGATGTCCTTATTTTAAAGAAGAATTTTCTTTTGTCAAATAGAACTTATAAATGTTACCAAAACTATATTTAATGAGGGTTTATCATCATAAGGGTGTAAATCAACCTTTTAAAAAATATTAGAGTAATTATGCTTAAAATTGGATTCATTGACATTTTAAGCCTCTAACTTTTATTGGATAAATTCAAAAACATTTAACAAACATGTATGATCATATTGTAGTTAGTTATATTCATTCTCACAAATACAACTACTAGGAATTAACTACCATTTAAAATATTATTATATTATTATTTTTTAGTATGAGCCAACATTATGTGAAACGTAAGATTTCAAAGAAACACGTTCTTACATATTGGGTACTCCATCGAACATGGAATCCCATTTAAGATAAAATTAATATTTAATTCTCATATATTAATAATTATGAAAATATATTATTCTTTTTATAGTTGGGATGTTACAACAGACTTCTATCATGAATTGATCACATCGTTCCACTCTTTATCTTTTAATAGAATCTTTCAAATATGAAATTTCTCAAAAACATTATTTTTTATGCCTTGAAAAATATCAATGATGATTTGGAACCGGTTCAATGTAGAATGTTCCAAATCAAAATCATTGAAGAACCTAAAGTTGTTGATCCCAAAAATATATCTAGATTCTCTATAATGTGAATAATTTAAGAGTTTTCTCGACACTATGTAAGGGTGTTTCCTACATGTTTAATGTTATAGAGATATTTCATCGATGATACATTCTAGAAATCAAGTATTAAGGCATAAGTTCTATCGAAGCCTCATTTTTTTATTCTAGGACTAGAATTTCCTGAGGTCTCAATAAAATATGATAGGCCATGGAATAATCTCTCGTAATGATTTGAGATGTTTCTAACACTTTCACTTTTCCCTATGGGTGGGAAATCAGTAAAATCCCCCTATATCCCATAGAGGGATATCATGTTGGTGGATGGAAATAGAATTGTGGATTGATGAAAATTATTTTACCCTCACATAAAAGTCCTCCATACAGAGGAGAAAAACATATACTGATTAGCATTAGTGGGGGAATGGGGAGGTATCCATGGAAGCCACAATTTTATGCAACGAAAAAATATCTTTTCTTTAAAATATGGTTTTAGAAAAGAAAAAAATATCAGGGAGGCTTTACGTAAAAAAATGATGGTGTATCCAAACAGAGCATGGGTTACGAGGACAATAATAGTTCTAGAATAGTATTTTTATAAGTTATTGATTCAATGATAACCAATAATATAGAACACTAATAAAAAATTAGATGAATAACCAATCACCCATGAGACATATCACATTTCATGAATGGAACACACCTAAGATGACCTAAACACTACATCATATAAGGAAGCATCCAAGTAGAAAGATATTTTACCAAGGAACTAATAGTAACCAAATAGATGAAAAGAAACTAATGATAAATACCCTTAAAAGAAGTATAATGACATAAAAAATGATCCCTATATCCGTAGATAATCCACAGCTCTGAAGAATATGTTCAAGGATGAATACATTTGATGTTTCATAGATATGTTGGACCAAAAAAGATGAACAACCAACGATGGTCAATATGTTTGAAGATGAAAAACATATTCAAACATCCAATTCCATACAGATGATCCCTAGATCTGAGGAAGACATATGATGATAAACATGACCAGTTTGACAGAGCCAGAAGAAACTAGAAATGCAGAAGATGAGGGTGAACGAAAATAGAATTAAAAACAAAAATCCTACAAAAACTAATGGGAACGGAAGATACTGAAAGAACTAACAGGTGTTGAGAACATCAATGATATGATGAAACCAAGAGAAAAAATCCCTCCAGCCTAAAAACAAGTGAAACGGGACACCGATTTTCACAACTATGAGAAAACCAAGATGAAACTCTTAAAAGAGGCGACCAAAACTCCTAAGGAGATGAAACCATTTATTAATTAACCTTCATTCATAAAAAAATTTAGACATATTATTTCAAAATTGGATTTTGAAAATAAATAAATTCCTTTTCATTAATTAATTTTATTTTATAAATATATATCTTTTTAAATAACTCCCATATACTGAAGTGATTTTAATTTATAACATCTTTATATAAAAAGGATTTTTTGGAAAATAATAATATCTTTAAAAAATAAAATCAATTTCAAATATCATCTTTAAATAAAATAATAATTTTTTTAAAATATAATCATTTATAAATTTATTAAAAAATATAATCCCTTTACCAAAAACTACTAACCAAACATCTCTTGAATTGAACTTTCTGAAACCATGTTGAACCCCCTTCCCTAAAGACTATACACACCCTCATACTGTCTATACAACCAGAGAAAATTGTGTAGTTTTTTTTCAGAAGACTGGATGAGTGTCATTAGATAAAGAACCTAAGAGAAAATATTCTATTCCGAAGCCACAAATTTTTAACAAATTAATTAATTATTTATTTATTAAACACTATACGGAAATTCATCCAAATAGTGGTGTTGTTTTCAATACATCATTCTTTAATGTCAAGCGAAATATTATTCTATTTTTATTCTCCTTTTCCCTTTCCTTTTTTTATTCCTTAAACCTTAAGGAACATTATAATCATGTGTGTATATATATAACAAACAGAGCATATATAGAACATATATATATACAACATTTATTTACGACAATTTTATTTTAATATTAACTTTATAATATATATATATATTTATTTATTTATAACATATAAAATATAGAATATATATATATATATATAAATTTGTAAAAGGCTTGATATAAATATATATAGCATTTTTCAACCTCATCAATCCCTTACAGATCACAAACATGACATTTATATTTATATATTGTTATTTTATTTAATTAATTCCTATGTATATATATATTTATTTATATTCACCTATGTATATTCTAATATATATATATATTTATAACTCATATATATATTATCATAATATATATATATATATAACATGTTAATAATATATATTTTAACATATATATGTGTGTATGTGTTTCCATGCTTTTATATGTATATATATTTATATTGGATTCTTACACCACAATCTATAAATTTTTATAGGTTCCTTCCATCACACACCTCACACCTCTCTCCACTTTTATTTTCATTTTTTAAATCCATTATTATTAAATCCCTCACTTCAGGTACCACATATATAAACATTCATTTTTTTAATATTCAGCCTCTTATATTTGTGTATATATATACAAAATATATATATATATATGGGGGTATATACACATAAATAAATTTATATGTATATAAATATATATTCTTCTCATATATGTATATATGAATATATATATTAAATAAAATTTTGTAACAATTTTTTATACATAAACTTAACATTAAATTTAATTATCAATTACACTTATGTATATATATATATATCTATATATATGTGTATATACGCAGATATATATATATATATATATTAGTACATGGTTATTATTTCATTTTACCATATATATTAACTTATTTTCTATATATATTTTAAAATTATTTTATTTATACATAAACCATAATAAAATACAAACCATAAATTAAATTTTTTATTTAAAAAGATATATATATATATATATATATAATATTCTCTTATAATTTGGTTATAGATAAGTAAGATATAAAATATCATAATAATTAAAATGAAAATTATAATTTTTTAATATATGTTACATTGTTAATTTCAATTTCAAATTAATATTTTACAAATATTTAAGGTAACATATTACTAAAATTAACAATGAATTATATTTATATAAATTCACAAGAAATACATACTCAAAAATAATCATAATTTAAAAAGCCGTGAAATATTATATCAAGACAAATATTATTTTAAATAATAATTAATTGTATTTATTTATACAAATTAATTTTTTAAAAAAATATTATGATCATCTAAAAAAAATTTACACTTACTACATTTTTATGCCAAAATCTTATATACTTGTATTACAACTAAATTACATATCAATTTACATTTTTTACAAAAATATTATTAATTTTTTTTTTGAAAAAAATGAAAAAACTAATGCTTAACTTAGAAATTTTTTGGAAACCATGATGTTCCAAAATCCTTAGATGCATTGAGTGTAAGTGTTCATACCCACAACCATTTATTTATCAGTACTTAGAATGAATCATCATTTGATCACAATAGCATCTAGAGTAACATTACGATATACTTTTATTAATGAAATCCTATGTTATTTGATGTGAAGATTTATGATTATAAGTACTCCATTATTGTGCAGCATACTATGAAATCTATGTGTGATGGTTGGAGACATGATGATTTTATAAAGTGTCTACTCCATGTATTGGGATTTGACAAATGCAATATTGTGTAGATTGAATCATGATATTTTCATATAAATTTCAATTCTCAAGATCCAAAATTTAAGGCATGGAGCTATGTTCTTTTGAATTTCAAACTTGGGGTGCATAGATTTTAGGACCGGGACTTGTGGTTTGATCTATTTAAGGCCAAAAATTTGATCATTAAGTCTTCGATTTAGATTAAATGACTTAATGTTTTCTTTTGGAACCATAATATTCTTTGGGTTCTTTCTTTAGAAATTATCACCCAGATTATGTTTGATAAGGATACCTATATGGATTGGTAATGGAAATATGCAAGAATTTTAGTTTAATTAGACCTTAGTTCAACTGTTGTTGAACTTATGTATGTGGTTATTGGAGATTTTTTGTTTTATCATGAAATTGGTTTTGAATAAATTACTAACTTTTGTTTCAATTTTTTATGTATCTAGCATGTGAGGGACTCTTTCTATAGTGGAATGAAATATTCTAACTATGAAAAACATGGACACCATGTTGATACATATATGTTCAATGTGCCAATCAATAATGAGAATAAATTGTTATTTGGAAGGAATATTTCACCCATGACTCAAAAATTTGATGTCCAAGATGTTTTATTGGGAAATGAAAATTAAAATGATATGTTTTTTTAATATTACACCAGGTCTTACAGGCCTATGTGTGAGTTAAGGGATCTTCCAGTCCAACTGTTAATTTTTTTTACTGATGTAGTTACTAGTACTGCTGTAATTTTACTTTCTTAAAGTGATACTTAATTTCATAATTATATTAGTAGTGAGGAATGAGACAAGGGTTCTCATTATGATTTCAGTGGATCTGTTGGTAGAAGAAACTGTTTCTACTCACACAGAAATGTTGGGTGATTCTAATTTGGGTAATAGTGGAAATATATATTTGGACGCAGTTTAATTATATGTTTATTCTGATACTAATGATGGTATGCCCATTATTGATTCTATTTGATATGTCTTTATGGAGGATTACAAAAACAAGTGGAATAATGACTTACAAATTGGTATTTAGAAGAGCCAAATGTCTAATTTATCTTATGATATGGAGAACTCTAATATGATCTCTAAGGGAGTTTTTTTCTCCCCATAACCTATTACCAATACTCCTCAGAGGAAAGAGGTTTTGTCCACTACTCTGTAGGAGATGAAAAGTGATATTGATGCATGTTTATAAGATCATACTGATGTTGTCACTAAGGCATTTGGGTAGTCTATTGAGGATTCTAGAGCTAGATGGAACATATCGACCCATATGGTTGATCCATGCATTTCACCTAAAGATAATAAAAAAGAAAAATATTGAATATCTAATCCTAGAAAAGTAATGGATCCTTTACCAATTGGTGTATCCTCATTCAGAAAATGTTAATTTTCTTAATGATTGACTTGATTAATGATGCAAAATTTTAACAGTTGTACCTTCATGTACTAGAGTGTTATGGTGTGTTAAATAAAAAGGATCTTTATAGGCGGTTCTATTATAATATAAACAATAATGTATATATATATTGGGAATGATATGGTGCATGAATTTTTGTCCAAATAGGGGCTTCTCAATGCTTCTTTTGTCATTTCTATATAGGGAACCAAGTAGATGAATATTGATGAGGACAACATTTGGGATATTCCAGATATAAGTAGAACTACATCTAAGGAATTGTCTGACAAAATAGATCCTTCGGGTAAGGTTACATAGCCTTATAAATGAGAATTGAGCAGGGATCATGAGGCATGTTGGTCTAAGTAAGTGGGAATCAAAATCATGGGTGGCCACGAAGGATATTAGGATGCTCCCAAATGGAGGAGGGGACATCATCTTCTTGGTCTATGAAAGGAACGAAATGGGGGTAACAGGTTTTATGCTTGCAATGCCTTTTGGAATTGTTTAGAATGTACTGTTATTTATTTTTATAGATCTCTTATTTGAGCTCTTTATTTCACCCCATTGTCTTGTACATTAATTTTTTATAATAATTTTTTTGGTACATGGATTCATTAACAATGGTTCAGACTATATTTCTTATATAAAATATAATATATTTGATAAATACAATTCAAAAAAATGGTTCCATGATTTTAAATATATATACTAATAATTAAATACTTTTCAAAAATCATTGAAAATATCTATCACTTTGATAGAATATTTCATTTAAAGTATAGTATCATTTGAAAGTGAATAGTTATTTAAATAAATTCTTCATTTAAAAATATAATATCTCATTATTACATACAAGGAAATAATGTTTCTAGTGAAAACATCCAGTCATTTTTCAGAAAAAATATTTCCCAAGCTCGAATAAAAACCATCAACCCATTTGGTGTATTAAATAATGTTGAGGGCCTACCAATCATAGAGTTTTGGGTCTACTCCCCAGATCCCAATCATGATTACAATGTACTAGTGTTTATTTTTAAATAAAACATTTTGATCTAGATCCCTTTTTATTTCCCACTAGGGTTTCTTATCTATTTGAAAATATAACAATGAATATATATATATATATATATAAATATATAAATATATGTGCAAATATATATATCAATAGGAAATCATTTACTGAAAAGGGAGAAACTTAACCACTTGGTAATAAAGCTTGTAAATTATTAATCGATTATATGTGAAATATGTAGTGCATGGTTATAAATATACATATGTGAAATATACCTAATTTTTAAATGAAAATTTTTACATAAAATTTTAGATTTAATATTTTAAAAAATTATTAATTTTTTAAAAAGATTCCTAAATAAAATTGTTATTTTTGAAACATGGGAGTTTGAAAATAATAATTTCCCCTTTCGTAAGGGTTTTTAAATAATACATAGATCATAAAATATTTTCCTATAGAAATAATTCCCTTGTATAATCAGAATATATATAAAATGGCCATTTTTCATTATTATTGGATTTTTGAAATAACCAGTATAGAAAAAAAAATTATTACTTATACATTCAAAATAAGAACATGAAAATAATAAAATTAATTTTTATAAAATAATAACCCTTGAAAAATAGAAATCTTTTAAAATAAATCCCTTATATAAAAGGGTTTTGATTATATAATTTCTTTATATAAAGATGTTTTTTTGGAAAATAATCATCACTATAAAAATAGATTCTACTTAAAAGATATTCTTTATATAAAATTATAATTTTTTTTAAAAACAATTAATCATGTATACATTGAGAAAAAATATAACCCCCTTACATGAAGTATCTCACCAAAATTCATTTGATTTTTCTTATTTGAAACCATATAAAAAACATTCCCCAAAGACTAAAATCACATCATACTAGCAGTAAAACTTGAGAAACTCATATATGTTTTTTATCATTAATCTTGGAAGAGGATGGTTGGAAGCTGAACCTAATGGAATGGAATCTATTTATTTTCCACAAATTTCTTAAAAATAGTATATTTATTTATATTTCTAAACAATATTTAAAAATACATCGAAATATTGCAAAGTTTTCAACACATTCTTATTTCTAATTAAGAAAAATAATAGTTTGTTCTTATTCCCTTTTTTCACTTTTATTTTATTTATTACTTAATCTATAACCAACATTATTTATCAGGTGTGTGGGTGTGTGTGTATTACAAATAGAAAATATATATAACATATATTTATGACAATTATATGTTAACATTACTTTTAAAACATATATATATATATATATATATAACATATAAATTTTAACGCATATATATCCCCACCTTTTTCTTCCTTCCCTTTCACATCACACACATCACACACACACACACATATATATATTATTTTAATTAATTAATACATACATATATTTATTTATTTATCTATATACACATATATATATATATATATTCTAACACACACACACAGATATATATATATATATATATATTGACGTGTAAATAACCTATATTTAAAAACACACACACACACATATATGTTTCAATTTTTATACATATATACATACATACATATATATATATATATATATATATATATATATATTGTTCTTTACACATCAAAACAAATTTTTTTTCTTGGGTTTCTTCCATGACACACCTCACACCTCTGTCCACGTGTATTTTGTTTGTTTCATTTTTTAATAAATTCCTCACTTCATGCTATAAATATGTATACTTTCATATTATTTTTATAAAGTAATCCACTTATATGTTTGTGTATATACACATAAAATATAATAATATATATATATATATACATATTCTATGAATATATATATATATATATCTGTGTGTGTGTGTCTATATATATTAAATACCATTTTATAAAAAAAATTCATATACACATAGCCATAAATTTTATTATCAATTACATATATGTATAGATATATACTTACGTATATGTATATATACATAGATTATTAGTATTTTAGTTTTCCATATATCTATTTATATTAACATATTTTCTATATATAAATACACACACGTATTATTATATATTTACAAGAACTTTAGAAAAATACTAACGAAAAATTAAACATTTTTAATAGAAATATATATATATATATATATATAATATACTCTTATATTTTGTTTATATTTTAAATACAAAATATCTTATGAATTCAAAGTTGAACTTCGATTTTTTTAATATATGTTAAATTGTAAATTTCAATATCAAATTAATATTTTCTAGATATTTAAGGTAACATTTAGCAACAAATTATCCAAGAATTATAATTTTTTAAACTAAAAAAAATGAGATACTCAAAAATAATAATAAATTGGAATATATAAAATTTCATATAATTTTTTTATTTTAAAAAAAAAAAATATTATTTATTAAAGGTATATGTTAAAAAGTCTATTGAGTACATCTAACAACAAATTTACTCAAGTAAAAAAAATTATTTCAAAATCATATTTTCGTATACTACAACTTTATTACATATCAATTTACATTTGTTACACTAAAATATTAAAAAATTATTTATGAAAAACATTATAAAAATAAATAAAAATTTCTTATAATTTTTAAGTATGTTACAATATACCTCCATAAAATAAAATTATCCATTAAAATTCATTCATCATACCTAAGAGAAATACCAAATTTTAATTCTCATAATTTAAGAAAAACTATGATCGTAAAATAATTATACACATAAGAATATTATAGAATTTTAATTTACAATAACTTCAAAGGAAATCATTTAAGTCTTAAATTATCCTTGAATGAAAACATCCTAATGTCCAATGTTATCTAATCCTCCCTCTAATAATATCTATAACTACCAAAGACCTTTGTATCATGATTAGGTACAAAAAATATTATTTGCATTCTTAATAAAATGTAAATTGAAAATATACTATCCTTGTAGAACCCTGTAACACCCTAAGAGGGGAGGAGAAATTCATTGTGTCCACATTTTCGTTAAATTAGATACATCATTTCCCCACATTGGTAGGAACATTTTAAACATGTTCTATGGTATCAAGATTTTATAAAACAGTTAGATATAAAAGTAGATACACAACCCAATAGATTTTACATGGTCCACCAATAAGGGATAATACATGGAGAATACTACAATATGGTTTTGGTAATACCAAAATCCAGTAAAATTCATTAGTTGTTGTGGATTTCAATTGTTCAGACATATTCACTCTATTCTAGGAACACATCCTATACTAGAATATAATCTATAAAACATTACCTCCCTTGAATCACATCCATAAAATCCCCTTACTCACATCCTTGGGTGAATTATTACTCAATTTATCGACCTGAAGGTCACATAAATTGATCCAGAATATAAGTCTTTATCCATCTTTTTCACAAAACTATTCTTGTTTTATAGTATGAAATTTATTCACTTTTATGCACTGATAAATCAAACCATATTTTCAAAACCAACTGGGTGAGAAAAAATTACTAAATTATGTGAAACATTTTTACTTGCACGCAACTTTAGAACTTGTTTGGATCTTTTTGGATTCATGAAACTCATCTGTTTTGTGTAACTTGGTATTCCTAAAATGGTAAGTTATATTCTTATCACAAATATTCTATATGAAACTCTTCTACATGCAACTCTACTTTGTAAAAAAATTTAATAATATATATGTTAAATATCATTGTTTAGTGAGATATAGTTTTATGTTAGGGGTAATTGACAATTTATATTTATATTTGACCTATCCTCCATCTTCCTGGAATGCTGCCCCCTATGGTGTAACTTCCTGGATTGCTAAACATCAATATTTTAATGCCTCATTATCCACACATCATTATCGGTATTTTTTGGTTATGTGAAACTCTAATATTCATGTAATTTAATAACATGCATAAAAATTAATTTGATAAATGTTTATGTAATGGTTTCGAATCTCTCCTAGCTCACAAATTTAGAATCCCCCATTACCATGTAGTCTAATGATTTTATTATTGTGAAAATATTTCTTTTTCTAAAATAACATTCTTTTTCCTGAAAATTATTGAACCCACTTTTTTTTGAAAACACCAGAAAAATATTCCACCATTAATAATCAAGCCACATTCACCATAAGATAACTTATGTTATGAAATCCTTGGTATCCCCAATCTGTATTGGAAACAAACATTAAAAATCAGTTGTTTCCTATGGTGAAAAGCAGTTGTTATAACAATATCGCTTTATGGGTTTTTAGCAATGAGATGACGAATTATCTAAAATAGATGTATGTAACAAAATCTTGATAGTAATTAAATAACTCTACCATCACTCTATGTTTATGTGATTAATGATCACTATATTAAATAAGAGTTCTAAATATAATCCTATTCTTATGTAAGCCTCTTGTACAAAAAACAACATTTACATTAAATTTCCATATACTACCCCTTTTTAAATAATCCCAATGAAATTTTATTTTTACTTTTAGCAATCTAAACAAACTCTCCCAGGATCATATTCCTTATATTGACATATATCATACCCTAAAAAAGAATAAGATAATTATCCCAAATGGGGAGAGGGGACAACAATAACCACCTCATTAAAATGTTGATGGATAAACATTGAGGTTCATCCAACGTTTCTCATAATTGTTTTATTCCAATGATATAGTTAGAATGAATGCAATATATAATTTCTTCCAATATGATCCATTTTAATCAATCATTTTCAACATTCTCTTTGATAAGTTAAATATCGTATCTCAAGATGTTTGGAATGAGAGTGTTGAACTAGATTTTTCATAAGATCAATCATTCTCTAGTTGACTTCGTATATCACCATCATTAGTTTCACCTAATCTCCAATATCAGTAAGTTGTCTCTTTGTCCATAATTTTTTATCAAATTCCTTTTTCATTGATATTACACTACATTAGCCATACTAAGAGATGTTATTTCTAGATTCTTACTCAACCAACACATACTATTGTTTCTAATGTTAATTTCACCACCACATGCATAATTCATATCCCCCACTTCTCCATACAAATTAGCATAAAAATTTACAACAATTCACAATATCTTCTGTCAATAATGTGTAAGACAATGTTGAGAGTAAGTTGAATATAACCCAGGATTATTATAACTAATAAAAAATGTTTTTCCATCAGATTACATTGAATGTGAGATTCTAAACATGTTGTAATGACAACAAATTTACATGTTGCAGTAAAATATAATAGGATTCAAATTATTCTCATTTACAAGGTTGGAATGATAGATTTCCCATCCTCATGCTTTGAATTTTATTGGCCCAATCATAATTAATGTAAATATTTATTTGGATTCATGAATGATGAATATCATTATGATCATTCTTGTAGAAATTTACTAAGAAATAAATGTGTATTCATTCTTTTAAATCATTTAAATCCCTAACAATAAAGCTAGTTCACCAATCCTGGATATTTAAATTTTTTATTTCTTATGATAAGTGAATTCTTCCACTAATAAATTCCCACTACCACCAAATATAATATCATTCACATACAGAATCACTATAAATTAGTTTCCATATGAATTCTTCACATTGTGATTATGGTCAATACCTCATCTTTTAGATTGTAGCATCTTTAAATAAGCCTCCATTCTAGAAGTCCATTCTTGTGGTGCCTATATTACACCATAAAGAGACTTATTTAATATACTACATTTTTATAATCAGTTCCAATATGAATTCCCACTAGTGGTTCAATTTTGATTTCTTATAAAAAACACCCATTTTAGAATATGGTTTGACATCCATTTGATAAAATTCATAACCTATTTTAATTTCCAGGGAAAGGAATTCCTATTCAAATGTAGTTGAGCTACTAGAGAAAAAGAATCTTCAATATCATTGCTATCAACCTACACATATTCTTAAACACCAAGCGATCCTTTTTTCTGATCACCTTTTCACACTCATTGAATTTATTTTTTAAGATCAACATTTTTCAATAAAAATGTGATTTTATTTTCTCTTATAGGATCCAAACTCCATTTCATATAAATTTTATTCATTTATTAACTAATGGCCTTAACCCATGAATCATCCCTCACTACATCTTCAAATTTTGTTGGTTACACAATTTTTAGGAGTGGGAAATGTCTTCAATTACTCATTATACTTACCTTTTTATGTTTGGTCCAATCCACAATGAAATTATATTGATCAACATGTTCTTTTTTATTTCTCTTGAGAGGTTCTATTAATGTTTCTTCAGCTATGGTTTCCTCTTATGATTTTACTTCTGAATCATCCTCATTTAGAGATCCCAAAATGTTTTGAAAGCCTTCCACAATTTTTCATTTGTATTTATCCCTTGTTGAATTTCTTCTTTATCATAAATCACATCAACATATGGGATACTCATGTGCTTTATAGATTTATCCTCAAAGATATTAACATCATTTATTTTCAAAATATTTATATGATGACTATTATAACATTTGTAAGATTTTATCATCATTGTGTATCAAAGGAAAATTCCCTCATTTGTAGTATCACCATACGTTCTTGCATTTATTTTATTTATTTATATGAAACAATTACATTCAAAAACAAGAAAATACTTTTTAGAAATATTTATTCCAAACCATAACTCAAATGGTGTATTCTCATTTCCTATAAAAAATATTGTTCATTTTGGGTTTATATAAAAATTAGAATATATCATTTCTAATAATAATCAGAAACACAAATCTAAATCATCACAGTTCTATCCATATTATTCAGCTATCAATTTCAGAACTCAACAATCCCATTTTTTTTAGATTTTTTCACTAAATAAACCTCATTATTTATACCATTTTTTAATATTATTTTAAAATTCGATAGATGTGTATTCTATTACAATTTCAAATAATAAAATCTTGATTTTGTGGATATTTTCACTCTCAAAACATTTTTTATATCTCATTATGAAGACAATCACTTGTCATTTATTCTACATAAACATCACAAAAGCTATTATACAATTATAATAAATAAAAATAATAATTTACCTCTATCTAAATATTCTAGCAAAATATATTGTACCATAAAAATCTATGTGGATGAAATCTAGAAGATTTGACTACCTTTTTGGTCTTCAGTTGATAAAAACTATGGACCACCTTCCCTCACATCCAAGCTCTACATGTCTTCTCTCAATGACTATTCAAATTGGGAGTGCCGAAAACAGACATTATCATAGATATGTCATCAATTCTCTTTTATAATGTCCTCTAACCTCCATTTGTACAAGTCGTTTTCTTATTCAATTATTAATAAACAAGTTATTAATATAATGTCCTCCACATATAAATTTCTATTTTTGATACATCCTTTCATGATATAATTAACTGACATCCCTTTTATATTGATCCAATTTTGATTAAATTTCATTAACAATCACATTTCACAGAGTTGACATACACTCCTATAATTGTGATCCAAACCATCTATGTAGAGATCATTGGTTTTCATCAGCCCATTATTTTTTAGTTCTATCTTTCTACTACCTTTGATTTTATGGTACCATAATTTCAAAATCTCACTATTCCATAAAAATATTTCATTTAATTTTTAAATAAATATGACTATCCTATCATGTGGGTTGAACATCCATTGTCAATAATCAAGGTGATATTGTTCTTTTTATCCTATAAAGTGATTTCTACCACGTTGGATTTCCCAATTTCTTTATATTGCTTACATTAGATACCTGACTGGGTTAAGGAAAAATATAGAATCTACAATATATTTTCATCATTTATCAGTTCATCATACTCATATTCTTCTCCCAGAAGAGAATACCGATTTTCAAACATAATTCTTCTTGGTTGATCTGTATTAAATTATCTCAAAGTTCTATAGTTATTGTTCTCACCTTTCCTCCTCCTATAGTGATAAATTTATGAATAATGTTAGAACAATGAAAAAAAATCCATAGTAATAATTTCTTATATTTGATGAAGGATGTGGTATCCAACTCTTTTATTGAATTTTAGGTGCTTCCCCAATTAGATAACATCATTCCTCTTCATAGTAAGACATAGTATGGACCAAAAAGCAATAGAATTATAATTTTATAAGAGAAAATATTTGGTCACTTCCATTCCTCCACATGTCCTTTTCTTTAATAAACGTAACTTACTAGTGATAATGTATATATATTTGATGATTAACTACATATATCGTCTATATTAGGTTTGAAGGTATCTTTGTTAGGACATTAGTTTCCTTTTTTATATGTCCAAATTTCTTCTTCCCTTTAAATACAATCATCCTATTTTTTTCCTTTTCAGTTTTTGTATCATAAAGTGTAAAACTTTTAGTGTTTAATAATTTCTATAATTATTCAAAACTATGCATAGTTATTTACAAATTAATTCCATTTGAAAATCATCTAAACATTAAATTCTTCTTTGTTACCATTCATTGGGATTTAGTTACCAGTTTACTCCTTAATTTAATTAATTCTACTTCAATTACCTCAACTATCATCACCTATTATTTTTTTCTAGATGTATTGTCATTGATGAATTTTGCTTATTGTTAAATCCTATGTTTAAACTACACAACATATTCTAATCATTCACGAATTTTTTAATGTTTTTATTCCCATTATTCCAGTTGATCAATCTACACTTTATGTAGATCTACATACTCTGATGATTATTTCAACAATAATCCCATTTTTCTTTTTTTTCATTATTTTAATTCCATTCTCATCAAAATAAAAATCACGTTCCAACTTGAGATCTCAAACACCATTCAACTCATTATCTTTATCTTTTATTGGTTCTCATTTTTCCATTGTAGCCATCATGGACTATTCATTATTTTATTTAAATATTGTTATACATCCTAAAAAAATAAAAAATAATTATAATGTTTTTTTTATGACGAATGCCTTTATCTGAAATTTATTTCAAGATTTGAAGTCTTACTTTTTAGGAAACCTCTTCTGAGTCTTGTGTTTGATTTATGCTTCAAATACTAAAAAATTGGATCTCTTTGGGAATTGAGTGACAATGTACCCTACTTTCCTGCATCGAATTAAATCCAATGGAATATTGAATTTAAATATCACATTTCCTCTCTATAAATTATTTATAAAAATAAAAATAAGTTCATCATCCAAATCATCTCCATCCTCACTAACCTTGATTATGTCAGTTTCTTAAAAGTATTTGAATGAAATTTCCTTACTCGAACAGTTTTATCATCTGGTTTAACTCTCATCTCATAAGCCACCAGACTGCTTAGCAGTCTATAAAGAGAGACCTTTGATAGGTCTATTTCCTCAAGGGCTGACACTTTTGGATTATAATGACTTGGGAGAATTCTATATATTTTATTCACAATATCAATATCAATAACTTCTTCTGATGTACTAGAATAACTCCAAGAACCCACAATTTTATTTAAAAACAATCAACATTTTCATCTAGATGCATTTTTTTATCATTGAATTGATTGTGAAAAACATGAATTTTGGAATCCTTTACTTTTTAATAATCTTCATATGTATTTTATAGATTTTTACTCATAGACATGTATAGAGTAAATATCATCACCATCAGATATATTTTATCAGATAATGTTGTCGTAATATAATTTTGAGCTTTTGAATCTACATCAATCATTTTCCTATCTATTTCACTAATAGAGAGATATGTTGCATCAGTGAACTTAATCCCTTTAATTCTAGGAAAGATAATTTCAATCCCTATAAATCATAGATGAGATCACATTCTATTATTAAAAATCAATAACTTTCTTACATTAACAAGGGTAACTCCCCTAACATTCAATAAATTATCCATAAATACATTGGATTGATTTAACATTGATAACCTATACGGCTATTATACCACTTGTAGAACTCTATAAGACGCTGATATGGTAGGGGTGAATTAGGGATTCAACAACATCTTTAATTGAGATATATCTTGTCCCCACATTAATAGTAATTTGAAAAACCTCTTTGATGGAATCAATAAATTATCAAACATTGAGATACCAAAATAGGAACACAACATAATTTTTTACTGGCATCACCACTGAGGGCTAGTTCAAGGTGTATACACCGATAATGTTTCAGTAATTCTGAAATACACTAAGATTCACTAGTGAATGAAGATTAAAATTGTTCATACATGTTTACTCTACTATATGAACACCTTGATTAAAATATTTTTAGGGATAACATAATGTCGCCCTCAGATCACATTAATTTATCCCTTGTTCAATGCCTTGGAAGAAGTTTTACTCAGTTTTTAATCATGGAGGTCTATTAAATTTATTAGGAATATAAATCTTTATCTATTATTATTACGACACACTTCATATAGTATAGTATAGAATTGATGAACTTATATGCACTGATCAATCAAAGAAAGTATTCTAAACCACCTCGGTGTGCATGTCTGGCACATTCACACAATGTTTTAACATAAAAAAGAAAAATTACTTGCCTGAAACATCCCATTTTCAATCAAATTCTTAGTTTTTTGCATCCTGGTTTTCCTTAAGATTTATGTAATATTCTATTCACAAATCTACTTAGCACAAATCTGTTACGCTCAACTCTATTGTGCGCAACTCTTTCGTGATGTATATTTTAAAAATATTTTCTTAAGAGTTAGATTATATAATGTGGTACATACCTATTTATAGACATTTTTAGACCTACTCTCATCTCCCTTGTCTGCTACCCCTTCATGTGAAACTTTATTAATTTTGGAACTTCATCTTTTTGACGTCACCTATTTTTTGAAAATCTAATTTTATTTCTCAGGCATGCACAACTCTAATCATTGAAAAAATTCATAACATGTGCACAACAATTTACTTATTTTAATATAAATGTGATCTTCCCAAATCTCCCATTTCACAAAAATCAATATACCTCATTTAATGTGTCACACAACTATTGTATTTTCCTAATAAAATTTCATTTCCTTAAACAACTTTCCCAATCCTAAAATTTTGGACACCCAAAATTTAGAAAAATATATAAAATTATTCACCCTAAATAGTAAATCCACCTACACCATAATATAATGTTACTTGTGATCTCATCAATAAATCATTGTGTGGATTGAAAAAAACTAAAAAATAACATTCATTTCAACAATGATAACAATTGGTTTCAGTTGTCATTTACTAAATCGATGTTCTTTTCTAGTGTAGGTTTTAAAGGAAAGGGTAAAACCATTACAACATATCATATTTTTAAAAAATATTAAATAAAAATCTATTTTAAATTTTCTCAAACTTACTCTTTAACAAATATAATCTCCTTTGGAAATTCTAATGATTCTGTTAATTTTTTTATAAAAATATTGGGTTAGCTTAAAATTTCCTAGTAATGGGTTTTAAAAACTAAGGAATACTATTTTTTAAATACTATATAAAAAATCTTTGGAAAAAATTTTCTATTATATCTAATATAAAATATATTGTAAATAAATTTTAAACATTTAATTCTACATATTTCAAAATATAATTACAAAAAATTAAATTTTAAAAAACATTAATAATATATCACTTTAAAATCATTTATCTTCTAAAATAAAATAAATTTTGAAAATAAATAGTTCTCAAAAAGTTATTTAATTTAAAAATATATTATATTCTATAAACTTATATGGAAATATCATTTCTATTAAAAAATATAGTTATTTTTCAGATGTAATAATTGACAAGATAAAAAATAAATGGCCACTAAAAACATTGAATGATGTTAAGGGCCTACCCAACATTGAAGGTTTGGTTCACTCCCTATATCCCTATCATCTATAAAAAGTTCTAGTGTCATATTTTTTTTATAAAAAAATTTGAACTTAATCCCATTTTATTTATATTTGGGGGTTTTTAACTTTTGAAAATAAAAAAAAAAGAATACTTACACATACACACAAACACACACACACACACACACACACACACACATATATATATATATATATATTTATATAAATATATATACAACCATAAAAAATCATTCACTAGGTAGAGGAAACTGAACCAGATGGAAATAAAACATTATAAAATATGAATAGATTGTAATTGTGATATGTTGTGAATGATTATACCTATAGATATCGGAAAAATCCATAATTTATAAATGAAAAATTTCACATAAATTTTTTTCTTTAATATTTAAAACACATTTTAATTATTTGAAAACAATCTGACATGGGTGTCTAAAAATAATAATTTTCCCTGGTATAAGGGTTTTCAAAATTATAAATAAATCCTCATATATGATTCTTGAAGAATAATTCCCCTAAATAATAATTATTTACATAAAATTATTATTTTACTTGAAAATAGGATTTCAAAATAAACTTATAACATAAAAACATTTACACATATTGTATCAAAATAGGATTTTGAAAATAATAAATATATATATTATACATAATAACAGATTTTAAAAAATATATTTATAAACAAATATATCCCTTATATAAAAGAGATTTGAATTTATAAGGCCCTTATATAAAAGGGGGATTCAGAATATAATCATATGTTTAAAAATACAATCCTTTTAAAATATATTCTTTACATAAAAAATCACTTTAAAAATAATAGTATATAATTGTTTTAAAAAAATAAAACCCCATTACCGAGAGATTCTAACTAGACTTATCTAGAATCCACCTATTGGAGACAATGTAAAACCACCTTCATGGAATTCAAAATCATCCTCACACAATCTTTTAACTAGAGAACATTGTTTATTTTTTTATCTATGTGTCCAGAAGAGTGTCGTTGGAAGCAAAACCTAATGGAAGGGATTATATTTATATTCCGAAAATGTTTAACAAATCAATTATTTATTTAGATTTTTAAAAACTATTTCCAATGTCTTATAAGTAGCTGTGAATTTTATCATATATTTTTCTTGCCCATTAAGAAAACAAATATTTTGTTTTCATTCTCTTATTTCCGTTTTAGTTTTTTATTCCTTAATTAAGACATATGGATATTTATTAATCATGTGTGTCTATATATATATATAGCTAACGGAACATGTATAATATATACATATATAACAAATATTTATGACAATTAAATTTTAACATAACTTTTATAACATATATATTGATAACACATAAATTTTAACAAATATATATATATATATATCAATGTGTAAATAGGTTGATATATTTATATATACATAACGTGTTTGTTCTGTTTTTCCCTCCTTCCCTTACACATCACGCACATCACATATATATTCGTATATTGTATTTTTAATTTAATTAGTTCATATATATATATATATATATATTTACACACACACACACAATAATATATATTCTAAGTTATATACATATATAACACACACACATATATTTTACATATATATAACATATATATAACACACACAAACATAGATATATATTAACATATAAATAATATATATTTAACGTGTGTATATATATATTTTTTCCTTAAACAACACACCACATTTTTTTATGGGTTCCATCCACCACAATGTAACATCTCTATATTCCAATAAGAATCATTATACACGATAGAAAATAAGATACGCCACATCAATCTTAAATGAAAAAATAGTTTTTAAATATGACTATTATAACCTACTTGTTAAATTTACAAGAATGAATAGGAATAAATGATATAGTGAAATAAATATAAGGTTCCAATATAATATTGATTTTATAGTAATTTCTTATAAAATAATAATAATATTTCCAAAAATGTTCTATTATTCATAAAAAATAATATGTTTTCTTTAAATATTATTTTTATTGGTTTTAATGTAAAAATAATATAATTATTTTTTCAATCATTTGGATTATTTATTTGAAAAAAAATTAATTTTGAAATAATCCCACCAATATTTTTCTATGGGGAATGTTTTTGAATTTAATGAAAATTATTAAATTTTTTATGATTAGTAAAAAATTCTTATTTAAAAAAACACAACATCATCAAAAATTTAATGACGCAGGTAATTATTCATTTCTTTACATTATGTAAATAAATATTTAAATTCATTATAAATGTATAATGAAATAAGTGGAATTTACATTGAATCTAAACTAATAGAATTGTAACCTGACCATTCGAATTGTAATGTGAATGCTATAATTAGTAATTTGGATATTAGAATAGTTTCCTCACCAATGGATGTATAAATTAAATTTAGGTCTCTCATATGTGGAAATATGATATGTTTATATCATTAAATAAGTAAATAAATCTTTTTACTAAAATGATAAAGTAATTATTTTTATTTTTTAAAAATTTAAACGTTTATTAAAAAAATTATTATTATTATACCGATATGAAAGATTTTTTTTATAAAATATATTAATAAATTAATATTTAGTTTATTGAATTTAGAAGATAATTTTGTGATACCATACGTAATTTTTTCAAAGTGTCATAAAATCATTTATAATAATACAATTACTGTTATTCAAATAAATTGTGATTTTAATTAAAAAAATTGTCTCAAAATTAGAAAATTATTTTCCAAAAATTTATTTTATTTTTGAAATATGCACATCGAAAAATGGTTATGCTTTATTTTATGCATTTTTCTAAAATATTAGAATTTTTAGTGGATAGTAAAATACAATAATTTATAGTATTTAACATTATAAATAAAATACATTAATTTTTTTGATTCATTGATGATGTTTGTATCAATTATATAGAAATAAAATGAAATGATTACTATACTTAGTCACAATAAGCAATAATAATGATTTTCTTGAGAGAAAATAAGAAACAAATGAATAGATTAATTAAAAACACCCTTCTCCTCTCCCCAAAAATTTCACCCCTCACGACCTCTTCTCCTCACATATTCTATGCATTTAATAGTGTCCAAATGCTTCCCAATTCTTTTCATAAGACTCAACCCCACGACCAAGACCCTATGGCATCACCAGAACCTCAAAAATATGTTCCTTTAGAAGTTTTTCAAGGAGACAATATTCAAGAGGTAAAATCAACCGTCCTTATCTTTTAAATTACTTATTTATTTATTCATTTTTACCTTATCCTCACCTCACCTATCCAAAGTTGAATGATTACTCTAGTATCATATATGTACTGTATTATGAATATGTTAATACAATATCCATCATCAGGATTCTTCTCTTCTCCTCTTATTCTAAAAAATTTAAACATCCACTACGGGAAAAATTGTCTTTTGCGACAGGATTAATTCTCGTTGCAAATGGTCCATCCCAGGGGTTATTTACGATGGAATTTGGGGTCCTGTCACAATATGTATTGTGTGCTTTGGCACGGGATGCACACCAAAGCATAGGACCTTTATTAGCAACGGGGGGGAGGGGTTCCCCCGTCACAAATAGTTTGTCAGTCGGAGGGTATTTGCGATAGGACCCATCGCAAATACCAGGGGCGATATATGAGTTTTTGAGATGGGATTTTGTCCTGTCGCAAAAGGTGTGTCGATAGTTCACTTTTTAGCGATGAGACAAATCACAAATAACCTTTTAACCGCCACCCGTAATTAGTGTGGTCGAAAGAATTTGTGATGGGTCCCGTCACAATTAATCTAAACTATATATACCCTCCTCCGTTTTTCTTTTTCTTTCTCTTATTTCTCACTTCGTCTCTCTCACTAAACTAGAATTTTAGAGTGCAAGTTTCTCTGAGTTTTTTTATAGAGAAGTTGTGATGGCGCTTACGTATATATCAGATCAAGTATAAAAGTAATTATATTTTATTTAATTTTGTATTTATTTAATTTTTTATGTAAATTTTAATTATTATTGATTAGTTGTAATTAAATTAGATTTAATTTGTTTCGTTATCTATATTTTTGTAATAAATAGTAATAAAAAGGAATAATTATGAATAAATATGATTAAATAGGAATAATTAGTAATAAATAGAAATAAACAGGAATAACTAGCTATAAATAGGAATAAATATGAATAAATAGAAATAATTACGAATAATTATTAATAAATAGGAATAATTAGTAATAAATAGGAATAATTAGGAATAATTAGGAATAATTAGGAATAATTAGAAATAAATATTAATAAATTGGAATAAATTGGAGTAAATTTTAATAAATATTATTAAATAGGAATAATTAGGAATAATTAGTAGCAGATAGTAATAAATAGTAATAAATAGTAATAAATAGGGATGAATAGGAATATATATGATTAAATAGAAATAAATAGGAATCAATATGAATAAATAGTAATAAATACTAATAAATAGCAATAAATTGGAATAAATAGGAAAAAATAGGAAAAAATATGAATAAATAGGTATAAATAGGAATAAATAAGATTAAAAAGGAATAAATAGGAATAAATAGGAATGAATACAAATAAATAGGAATAAATAGAAATGAATAGGAATAAATAAAAAAAATAGGAATAATTGGGAATAAATAGGAATAAATATGAATAATTAGGAATAATTAGTAATAAAAATTAATAATTAGTAAAAAATAGTAAAAAATAGTAAAAAATAGTAAAAAATAGTAATATAGGAATAAATATTTATAATTAGGAATAAATAATAATAAATAGTAATAAATATGAATAAATAGTAATAAATAGTAATAATTAGTAATAATTATTAATAATTAGTAACAATTGGTAATAAATTTTAATAAATAGTTAAAATAGTAATAAATAGTTATAAATAGTTATAAATAGTAATAATTACTAATAAATAGTAATAAATTTTAATAAATATTAATAAATAGTAATAAATAGTAATAAATAGTATCAAACAATAATAAATAGTCATAAATAGTCATAAATAGTAATAAATAGTAATAAATAGTAATAAATTGTTACAAATATGAAAAATAATATCATATAATAACTTGGCACAGTTTCCAATGGATTGACGACAATCTTTTTTCTCGGTGACTCCTCTCCTTTTAACTTTCACTGATTCAAAACATTTTGAAAAGAATGCTTCTACGTATGCGCAAGTTTGAATATGCATTCGCAGGACCACATTTTTCATAATGTGTTCAGGAGGTGATAGTTGCAAGAAGATGATTCATAATGTGTTCATAATGAATATGTGTGCCTATGGGAAGATTCTTTATTGTGATTTTAGTGAGAGAATGTTGCAAGTCAATGAGTCTTCACACCAAAGAGAAGCCGTCAATCCAATAAAAATTGTTTCTCCCAAAATTAGTATTTGTGATAGGACCTTTTGCGACGGGAGACCGTCAAAAATATTCTATATATTAATTTTTATTAATACTATTTATGATGGGCTCATGGAAAAACGTTTTTATATATATAATGCATATAATCGAAGGTTTAGTTGTGACGGGGCAGTTTCTCGTCACAAATATTATTTGCGACAGGCCGTCACAAAAGTTTTATTTATATACATAATATATATAATCAGAGGGTTATTTGTGAATCCATTTTCTACAGTAGGCTATTTGCAACAAGGACCTGTCACTAAATCCTATTTAAAACGGGATCCCATCACAAATATCCCATCACAAATACCTCTAATTTCAGTAGTGATCATCTCTTATGTCTCGATTCAACGCCTTTATGGAAGATGACTTTTCATTTTCCATTACCTCCTTCTATGATGGTCATAAAAAAAATATAATTAAGAAAAAATATTTTAATATACACATTATCACATGTATAATATTCTAGAACCAATTTATATACATAATATTAAATAAAATGAAAAAAATTTGTGATGTTCATATAAAACTTCCATAAATAATAAAAATATTTATCATTTATGTTTTCTCTAATGAATCAACCTTATTCTAGAAAAAATGATATATGGGATAAAATAAAATTATATAAGAATATTAATACAATTTCATTCTAAATCCAGAGATTATTTTCTAATTGAAAAGAAATCCTAAAATTATACTCATGGGAACCGACTATAAATCCATATAATGAACACTCCTATAATTATGAAATTGAACTTTATAAATCATTAATATGTATATAAATGATTTTAATAAAATTGTAATAAATAAAATATATTTTGAAGATTTCATGAATTAAGTAATTAATTATAGTAATTTGATCATCGAGGACAATAATTATAAGTAAAGAACATTTTCATACATAAGGTAAGTTAATTTTTAACATAATTTGCATTCCTAGGGTTAAAATTATTCATCATTGATGACATGGGGGTAAAATTATTTTTGGACTAAATTTTGATTATATTATGTTGTATTATGTTGATATATTGTTTATACACATATTCCCGTCATTTTATTAATTATCAATTTAATTATATGATATATGTCAGGGTTATTCCTTTAAAAACATTTTTTAATGTCACTTTAAAAAATATTTAAAGACAATGAATCTTTTACATATAAGGCATGATCATAATTTAACTCCTTCATGATTTTTTAATGTTTTTAATCTTTTTTTAAAAGTATAAAATTTTATTTTCAAATAAAATATTATCATTTAAAAGTTCACCACATTGTGAAAATTAAAATTGATTTCAAAATGTAAAAATTACTTTCCCCATAAATGTTACATTCATAAAAGCATTATATGCTATTATTTTGTTAATGTTTTGGGAATGTTTTATGAGTAAAGTGAGGTTCTATGAAATACTAATGGTTGGTGAGCCCATTATATCTCTCTAATGAATTGGGAAATAGTGACAAATAAAACTGACTAGGTTTCTCCTATGAGATTAAGAGAATATACTACAATAGTTATTACAAGTGTAACAATGGTGGTAACTCCCTTTATTGCTATAAGAGATACTTTATTTGTATGTATGGTATAAAATTACTCTAAAAGATTCCTTTAATGATTTATCTATGTTTTCTATGGTTTTGTATGAAACTTATGATTTAATAATGTAAGTTAATCATATTATGTTTTATATCTCAACGTTATAACTTTTTGAAAATGTTTTCATAAATAGAATAACAGTTTATTTACTCCTTTATAATTCAATTACTGATCTGTTTGTTCTCATCCCATGTTTTAAAACTTTTTTCATAGGGTTTATGGATGGATAAAGAAAATGAAGAATTCATGTTTAAATTAATGATGTTTTCATATATAAATAAATCATGTTTTATTTTAAAATATTCATATTGTAAAAAATGGATATAGGGTAAAAGTGTCAACTTTGTAATATAAGAGTTTATATATATATATATTATGACCTAGTAATCTAAAAACTAAACTGAGAAGTAGTTTCAGAATATAAGAAAGTAAATTATTATTGAATTTAAAACATTATGTAATGTTTTAGTCTATCACCTTACCATTTGTATTAGTGTAAAGGAGTTATTATGATCTATGGGAACTATAAAATGTGAACGTTGGGTGAAGCATAGATCTCCTCCCAAGGGATTCATGTAAAATGGGATTCCACTATTGATGAAGGAGGGATTCCTGCCTATGAGGTGTCACTACCCATGGAGTTATTTGGGAGTTATCAATTGTATCCCACTTGTAACAATTTCATACTATTATAGTTTGTATTAGAGAAAGGTGTAAATAACATTTGATAATAGGATGTAATTTGAGTTTAATTTTAATATCCACTATAATCCAAAAGTTTTATTTACATATAGATAATTACGATAGTTTATGGAAATTTTGGTGGATTTAAAACAAAATCAATTGAGATATAAGGGGGTTGAAGGATTCATGTATTATAAAATGATTATGTCTTTATATTTACATTGTATATTTATATATAATTTATTTCATGTTTATGTGATATTATTTTCAACATATTATGGATTATTTATCAATATGAGTAAAAAAATATATTTCACAACCTTTTTTCCATTCATTATGATTTGATCATAACTATTATAGAAAAATATTGTTCAAATTATTTTGAAAGCTTATTGAGTATAAAAATCTCCTATAAGAAATAGTTTGAGTTATCCAACACATATTCATTTATACATAAAATTTGTGGGACATGGTATCCTTTTAATTTGATATCATGATAAAAAATCATTCAACTATACCAAAACCTAAAATACCATAAGTGGCGTTAACATTAACATTTTTAAAATTGGATACCAAGACGAATGGTTAAGAAAATATTATGAAGATGCTAAAATCGAGATTTAAAATATGAATTATTTTCCTATTCAAAATTATAAAGCATTATTGGATTTAAATTTATGAACCATGAAGATATGATACATATATTTTATTTGCATGAAAGATGCATTAAAAAAAATAAGAAGACAATGCATAGTTAATAGAATATGAAGAGTTTTGAATGGTTATAGTTTATACATTTGGAGATTTAAGAGTTATTATGTGGTGATATATTTAATGATGATCATTTTTTAAAAATTAACACCAATATTTTTTTGTGTTATTTAATATGCATACATTGGAGAATATTTTTTGGGTCTTAATAACTGATTGAGTAATATGTAACACTTTAATATGTGTTTGATTTATATATTACTTGTGGAATAATTAACATTTATATTTAGTACATAATTTTAATGGAATTGAAAACATTTAGGTTGTATATGATCAATTATTATTTTTTAATTTTGGGTAATTACATTTTTTGGTGAAATACATTGAGAGTTAATGACGTTATTATGAGATAATTGTTAAAATTTATCTTGGAATACTATGTGATAGTATGCTTATAATTATTGGGTTTTAATCATATTCTAGATTATTTTTGAGGAATATTAAGGATAGTTGAATTATTTAGTTGATTATTTGGTATTACTATTTAATTTTGGAGATTAAATTTTTTTATTAATTTGATGATTTATTATTTTTGTTAATTATATTATATTATCCAATACATTTTATTTTTTTAACACTTTAATATATTATAAATATATATTTAATAATTTCTGGATTATTTGATTTTATAAAATCTGATTCTATTGTTCAGGCATGAAAAAATCATCATCAATTCTCATCATTAAGAGAAAAAGAAGATTTTGTTGTGGACATTGATTAAAAGTTAAAACTATTACATTGAGGTAAGTATGTTTCCTTTTTCTCTAAGATTATAATGTAATTTATTTTTATATATTTAGGATTATTTTGAAAAAAGTGCCATCCACTTACATTTATCAATGATATTTTAACCCATCTCATATATATGTTATTATGTTGGTTAACATTATAACGATCATGTTATATATCATTCTCTAATAGTATTTGAGATATATTTTTTCTTCCATGTCCATGTCTCCCTTTATGATTATTTAGTATGTGTTATCTCAGTTGACCATCATACTTCCCTTTATTTATTTTCAAGTTACAAGTTTATTATATTTTATCTAATGAGTGAATTTAATAAAGTTATTTTGAATCCAAAAACCCTATTTATCAATCCTGAGGTCAAAATTATGAGGATTAAATTTGTAAATGGGGGGGATAATGTAACATCTATATATTTTAATTGAAATAACAATGCTTGATAGCATATAAGATACACCACTTTAATCATAAATAAACTTATATGTTTTAATTATTTAAATGATTCTATTATAAACTAGAATTTAAATTATTTGGAATTAATAGGAATAAGTGTTTTTATAAATAAATATAAAATTCCAACTCAATATGAATTTCATTGTAATTTCTTTTTAAAAATCACAAATTTTTTAGTAATGTCCTTTTATTCATAGAAAATATTTTATACAAATATCATTTTTATTGATTTTTATGTAAAAAAAATGTAATTAATATTTAGATATTTTTTAATATTTTTTTATAAAATGAAATTTATTTTTGAAATAAGAGCACTGAAATTAGTTAATGATAAAATTTTGATACTTTTTTTAAAATTGTTATTTTCATTTGTGAATATTAAAAAATTTAGTTTTTTTAATACAGTATCTCTAGAGATATCATAAAAAATATAACATCCCATGTACTTATAGAATAATTTAATTTATTATATAATTAAATACGTAATTTCATTATATATGTAATATGAAATTAATTGTATTTTTAAGGAATCTATACTATTAAAATAGTAAAATGAGAATTGGAACAGTAATGTGACTATTCAAAATTAGAATCTATCCAATAGAATAAAAATTGTTCCTATGAATGTATAAATTAAATTTAGGTGTCTCATAAGTGAAAATATGATATATATATATATATTAGATAATAAGTAAAAAAATGTATTAAAAATTACAAATTAGGTGTCAGAATTTTTCTGAAACATAAATGTTTAGATACAATTTTATAATAAATATAATGTTTTAAGAAATATTTTATTTTCATAAAATATTTTAATACGTTAATATTTTTGTTTTATTTTAATTTTAAAATAATTTTATGGGACCCTAAATAATTTATTCAAAGTTCCATTAAATCGACTATAATGCTAAAATTTGTATTTTTTTAAAAATAATGATTGTTATTAGAAATTATATATATCATATATATAAAACAATTTTGGAAAAATTGAGTCCATTTTTTAAATCGTTACAACTAATAATGGTTGGGGAGATTTTTTGTCATTTTTCTAAAATAATGGAATTTTTGTGAATAATGAAATACTGTAATTTACATTATTTATAATTATAAATTACATACATGAATTTTTGAGACATTTCTGATGTAATAACCCATTATTTAGAACTAACATGGACTATTTACTATATATAGTCACAATAATCCACACTATTTATATGTTTGAGCCAAAATAATTAATAAATTAATAAAATAGTCAAAACACCTCTCCCCTCTCCCTATAAATACCACCCCTTACCACATCTTCTTTTCACACCTTATATTCCTAGAAACATAACTAAATTATTCTAGTTACCTTTCCAAGATTCTCTTCCATGTCTATGACATATTTAAATCACTAAATTTACAAAATGGTGTGTATTATGGAGGCTCTCAAAGTTACGATATACAAGATTTAAAATACTTCGTCTTTCTCTTTTTAATTCTTTCTTCCTTTATTTCCTTCTACCTTATCCTCACCAAACCTACCCAAAGTGTAATGATAAATTCATTATCATATATATACAATAATGTTATTTCATTAAGTGAATTTCCATACTCAATCCTCTTTTCTTTTTATGTTATTTTTAAATATGAAAACATCGTCTATGACATGTCAACTCACCACCTTCGTGCATAATTATTTTTTTGTTTTCGATTACTACCTTCATGTTTATTCATAAAACAATTATTTTGGATAAACCTAATTTTAATATAAATATTATATCTTTTATTATATCATGGAACTAATTTATAGATATAAAATTAAATAAAATGAAACATGTTTGTTATGGTTAAAAAAACGGCAAAAAAACCAATCATTTATTATTAATGTTTTATCTAATCAATAACAATCATATCATAAAAAATTATATATGGGATTATTTAAAATAATTGAACTATATTAATACCAGTTCTTCTAATTTTAATTTTATTCATCCTTTTTACATGAAATCTAATGATTATTCTCAAATGATCCGAACATATATCCATGAAATAAAGACTATTTAAAAAATTAAATTGAACATTATAAAACATCAAAATGGATACCTATGAACTTCATAAAATGATAGTAAATAAAATATATGTTTAAATGGTTCTTAATTATGTATTTAATAAATGAAATTTTATTATACAGTTTCTTAATTACATTTGTAGAATGATTTAAGACATAATGTATGGTAATTTTAATTCCAATTTCAATTCCTTATGTCAAAATTATACTTTATTTATTATGTAGTTATATGATAATTAATGAAATGAATATTTATTAAATTATATTTTATTATGTGTATTTAAATTCTATAAACATATTCTATTTGTTTTATTAATATTTTATTCGATTTTATGATTTTTAAGAGAATTTTAATTAAAAATCCTCTCTGATGTCCCTTTTTACAATATTTAAATAGAATATTTTTACATATATGTAACCAAAAACATTTCCCACATTTTTTACACTACATTTTTTTAATATTTCAATAAAATATTTTAAAACTATTTTTAAATAAAATATTTTTAATTAATCTTGAGATGCATTGTAAAAGTTAAAATATATTTCAGAAAGGAAAAATTATTTTCCCCAATAATGTTTCTTTTAGTAAACATCTATGTGTTATGCATATTTTATGTTTCCTGAGAGTTTTTATGAGGAAGTGAGGTTCTGTGATAAATCAATAGTTGGTGATCCCATTATAACACCATATTCATTGGTTATTGGTATAGATATATGGAGTTAGGTTTCTCGTAAGATATTATTGGAATATACTACAATTTTTATTCCCATTGTAACCATGATGGTTACTCCTTATATAGCTAAGAGAGATACTCAATATTTATGTGTGATATTAAAATGATTCCATATGTTATCATTTTTCATATATTTTCAATATGTTTTTACAGGAATCCGATGATTTTATATAGTATTCAAAATATCATATGATTTAATTGTAAAAGCTATAATATTGTGAAAATGTTTTCATCTATAGACTAATGATTTATTTATTCTTTTATGTGTCCCAGACTGAGCATTTTGTTCCCATCCCATGTTTTTATATGTTTTTAATATGGTTTATGGATGGTTAATATATAGTTATGATACACATTTAAATCGATGAAGCATTGATATGGAAAAGAATCATGATTTTTTAAAAAAGATTCATATTGTGAAAAATAGATATTGGGTAAAAGTGTAGACTTTTTAATATATGAGTTTCTTTGTATAAGTTGTGACCTAATTATATAAAACACTAACACAAAAAAAGGTTTGTGAATGCAATAAAGTGAAATTTGGTTGAATTTACTAGATTATGAAATGTTTAAGGATGGGTTATTACACACACATCTCAGACCTCTTTCCACTTTTATTTTAATTTTATTGTTTATTTTTTAAAATTCCTCATTTCGTGTGGGACATACATATAGGCTCTTATTATTATTATTATTTTATCCAATAATCCTTATATATGTGGTCGTGTATATATATATATATGAAATATATTTATATATATATATTATTTATATATATATATACATATATTTAAAATACCTTTTCATAATTCTTTTTTATATATAGACAAAACCTTAAATTTTATTTCCAATTACACACACACATATATATATATATACATATATGGTTTTAAATTCAGTTTACCACACATATATATTAATATATTTTCTATGCACATAGATACACATATACACACACTCTCATATATTTACAATCACCTTAAAAAAATACTAACTATAAATTAAACATTAAAAAAAAGGATATATACATATATATAGTATGTAATCTTATAAAATTTTTATATATAAGTAAAATATAGAATAGATTAACAATTAAAATGGAAATGGAATATTTTTAATATATTTAAAATTGTTAATTTTAATGTAAAATTTATATTTTACCAATATTTATTGTATCATATTGCTACCAATTAATCATGCATTAAAATTATTTAAAATAAAAATTAGGATTTATTCAAATGTAATCACAATTTTAAAACTATAAAATTTCATATAAGAACAAACATTATTTTAAATAATAAGCACATTGATTTTTTTAAACAAAGACTATTTTAAAATTATTACTACGTACATATCAATAAAAATATAGAGTCTTAACATTTTTTGAAAATTTCAAAATCATATTTAATAATATTAAAAATATATTACTTATCAGTTTAATTTTGTTACACAAATAATATTAAATACTTATTTATGAAAATAATTATAAATATATAAAAATATACTTATAATGTTTAGTGATATATGAAATAAATATCCATCCATGAGTATTTTTCCACGTTAATCACAATATTGTCGTCCATTACAGCATGTTGTACCATTTATAACGTTATACATAAATATTTATGATTTTGAATAGTTTGTATGATGTTGGGGTTCAGGTTAAATAATCCAAGAATTCTGGGGGTTGGGTAATTTCTCCCCTCATATTACTTGTTTTAATAATTGACTTGTAGGTTTCCCATATGTTTCATTTATTATGAGTCTATACCTCCCTTCTAATGTGTTCTACCCACATTCACTATGATATTGTTGGGAGCTGCTTAGTGTGCAGGTCCTCTATCAATTCAAATCCTGCCCCCATATTGGTGTGGGGTTCCCATTGTGGTCTAATACCCCCCTTAACAAACCACTTTTCTTCAGTGATGAGTTTTCTTTTCTTTGAGTTTTTTTAGGTTTCCTACTGAATTAATTTATTCTCACTTTTTCTAAAGCACTATGTTACCATGTAAGTCAATTGTGTCTCTATTTTACTACTGCAATGATTTATATCAATTTTGAGGGAGGGTAATCGTGTAACTAGATCACTAGTGAGGTTCAACTAAAAAATTATATTTCTTGATTCACTAATATCAACTTTTCTCTGATTCTAAGTATTACTGGATAAGTTGTGGGATAGTATGACAACCCATATTTTATTAATCCATAATTCTTGATTTATAATATAAAAATAAACTTAATATGACAAAATAATATTGTGAAACATGGTGTATTTTGTAAATTAGGTATGTATAACATTAAATTGAAACATGGGTACAATATAATTATTTAAAAACACTGAAACATGCACTTTTATTACATGGATCTTCTAAACATTCATGGGATAACTTGGGGTCATACATAATAATTTGGTGATATATATGACATATTAAGAGAATAAAGAAAACATATAATAGATTAAGTAATAATTGTGAGAAAATCGGAATATCAAAGAAACCTAAGAGTAGTGAGAATCGTAATCATGAAAAATGAGGCATGATATAACAAGATAATATAAAGGCAAGATAGGAATGTGAAAACAACATAAAACATGAAATCATAAGAATAAGTGAAGTACAACAACTGGGAAAAATAATAGTGTACTTAGGATAACTTCCACTACACCATACATGGAATATCATGAGATAAAAACATTAACCAATACATTTGAGGGTTATAGAGTTATGATCCCACCCATCACATTCATATCATGTACATGCATAAGTGTGACATATAGATTAAACAATATAAGGATGTATTTCATCAATTTTAACACCATGATTAAGATGTTCATGCTTCATACATGTAAACAATCAATAAATTAAGGTCATGTAAAACTAGGTGAATACCTTTGATTAGAAATGGAGACAGGTATTCACTATACAAATATTTGGCATGAAAAACAATAAAGTATAATTTCAGTGGCATAGCAGAAGTACATAACAATCTAAATATATGGTGAATGACATTGAATGGGGTCTATAATTACATTGTAATCATAATGATAGTAATAGGGTGGTGTAAAAACAAATCCCAATGTTCATAAATGTCAAAAAATGCATGAAATTAATATGGTTATTGAAAAAAAAGTAGAAACAGGGGATACATTACCCTGAGTGTGTGATTCTAAAATAGTGGATGCAACATCATAAGAGATTCGTTAAAACATGGGAGGACTATAGAGAGGGAAATTCATAGTAATATCATTTTTAGGTTATTTTATTAATGTTTAATGGGAGTTCTGCTGGGTCTATATAGCAACAGAGAGAATAAATTTTTTGTTAATTTTCAAACATAGTGTCCAGACACTATATGATTAAGTAACCAAAACCACAATCCTTCCCATTGGGTTTTCATATTGTTTATACAAAATAGTATTGATATTATGTATTTTATATGTCTTAAAAAAGAACAAATTAAAATAACTCCCTTGGTGATTTGGAAGATTGTCATGTTTTTAATGAATTTAGTATAAAGCATTGAAATATAGTATAGTATTTTGGAGGATTTATTATGGGTTGATAAAGTTAATTAAATAAACTCAATGCTCATTATTTTAAAGGAATAAAATAATTTTTTCCATAGATACTCTTTATAATATTTATTTCATCAATTTGGGACTTTGATCATGTCATAATACACACTATATATATGTACAATATTTAACTTTGATACAAAAATTCATATATTTATGAAGATTATGAAAAGAACCATTGGATTATTTTGAAATTAATATTTCCAAATTTTTTATATTATTTAAAATATTATTTACTTATGATAATTTACACTTTTAAATAAAAAATCCATATTTATTGACAAATACTATGTTTCTAACAGTAATTGTCTTCTGTCCATTACAAATATTAATTTTTTTCATCATTAAATTATATTATCATTGATATTTAACAAATAAATTTTTATAATATGTTTTATTAAAATATAATTTATTTATATAATTCATGAATTCAATAAATTAACATGTCTTGATTGAAACTATTCATTGGATGAAAAAACAATTTCTGTTTCATCATATCACATTCTAATTCAAACTCATTTTATAAAGTAATATTAAAAAAAGGCTAAATATAATATCTATTTTATTAAAAAAAATTATGTTTATATTTTTAGGGTATATATACATATCCCTTTATTAAACAAAAACGTTACCAAAGGGTATGGTTTTTGAAGATATTATTTCTGTGGCATGGATTGACAAACTTGGTTGGGTCGTGGTCAAAATGAGCATGAAATTATCCTATAAATGTGCCCAATTATGTGCATTCTGTTGAATATCATCCTGTTATTGGAACTGGTAAAATTTAAGTTATGTTATCTCCCTTTTATGTTTCGATAAATGGGTTTTATAGGGTATCATCATACTTGTTGAGGTTATCACATTCCTTGTCTGTGTCAATTGGGTATTATCATAACCCTTAATATACTAATCTCTATGGTCATTTTACAATCAAAATATTATCAATAGATATGATGCTTGATGATAATTTAATTTAGTACGATATAACTTATGATGGCTTAAACTAACAAAATTAGTTCAAGTGTTTTCTATAACTACTTTACACGGTTATGAATTTATTCATTCAAAAAGGGAATTTAATTTATAAATGTTAATGTTTTTTCATTTTCCCCCCTTCAAAAATTTTTCCCTTGAAATATTAATTTCATACACTAAAATAGATAATGGGACTTGTGATTCAACACATCTTCCAGATCCCATGAAGCATCCTCATACTTATTGTTTCATTACATCAATTTGATCAAGTAACTTATTTTTATAACTTTGTATCAATGATATCATATCTGCAATATTTTATCCTTATATTGAATATTATTCATGAATGGTATATCCTAGGCGTTCTGTACATGTGAGGGGTCTTATATAAACTTCCATAAGAGGGATACATGGAACACATCATGTACTTGAGATTTGTTATGTGAGAGTTCTAGTTGATAGAACTCCGCTCTAATTTTATCTAGGATATAAAAAAAATACAATGTGCCTGAGAATAAAATTTCTATTTCCCAAAACCTCATTAATTTATTCTATGGTGATATACAGAGGACCAGTTTATCTCTGGCATCAAACTATAGGTCCCAACTAGGACAATTTCTATATCTTTTCTGTTGACTTTTTTAGACTTCATATATTGTTGAATGCTATGAACATTGTCTATTATCTCTTAGATTAGATCATACATAGTAATCTTGTACTCTCAAACATCATACCAGGATTCCAAGTCAGACACCTCTTCTCAAATAGAACCCCATTTGTTTCCATTTTAATACTAGACAAGAAAATATTGTTATATGAGAAATCCAATAGGGGAAGCTGTTGAACTCCACATCCTTTTAAATCTGTTGAACATGATCTGAATTTATCCAATAGAGATTGTATTGTCCTTTTAGACATGCCATACTTCTAAGTGTGATATGCATGGATGAAGCTCAGTTCTATATCCAACCATTGATGAAGGCTTATACAAATCCTCAAAGTAAACAGCTGTTCTTGATCAGGTATAATATAATATAGAACTCCATACAGTATTAACATTCCCCACATAAATATCTTGGAGAATTATAGAAAATACAAATATTTCTTGATATCAATGAAATTTGCAGACTTGGTACGGAGATCGACTACCACTTATATGATGTTATTACATTTAGTGTTCCTATGATGAAATAAATGGTTTTGTTTTCTTGTTTTCAAAATATTATGGGAAATATTTGTTTATAACCCTTAGACCTATGCCATTCCACCTTGACTTTTTAGCATACTAAGATTCATGATACAAACTCTTCATTCTCTATCTTCATGTTATCAGACAAAAAAAATTCTTTATATATATATACACATCTTAGTGATTCATATATGAATAGAGAATCATGATTTTTTCACATCAGCAAAACCTTCCCAATTCAGTTATGGTTTGGATGATACACATACTCAAGTTCCAACCCTTATAACTCAATTTTTTTATTGGTGAACTCTACAATATTTTCAACCTTCACCTTTATCATCTCATCATCATTCTGGCACCCTTCATATTCATAATAATATATTGTTGAGTAGTTTATTATGAAAGATAATATTGATATTTAAAATTATTCCCCTGTCCATCCTTTTTATGTTGAAGAAGATCAGATCCCATGTAATCCCAATTAGGGATGGTGTTGTGGGATCCTTTAAACTCTCATCATCTTTCACTTTTTTTCAATCCAAGGATGGAAATACATTGAACAAAAATAATACTTGATCACCTCTAACCATAATTATTGGTTCATATTAATATATATTTTTAATTAATATAAAATTGAGGATTTTTTGATCTGTATATATTTCAAACTTTATTCCATATAGAAAATGTATCAAAATATTGAATGCAAAGATCAATATAGACACCAGTAGGATATGTGTTTGATAGTTATTCTCATGCTTATTTAATTTTCGGCAGGCATAGGCTACCAATTTTTCATCTTTATTGAGTAAACAACCTAATAACATTTTTGACGCATCACTATAGATAAAAAATCCTTCCCCAACAGTGGGTACTGTGAGAACAACTATAGTTATTAGACTCTTATTCATTTATTTGAATCCCTATTCAAATTCAGTGTTCTAGAAAATATTTAAAACCATCCATGTTATCATGTTTAGTTGTTTTGACAATAATTATAATTTTCTTACAAATCAATGATAATACCCATCTAATCTGTTGAAACATTGAATTTATATCATAAATATTTTCCTTCTTCATCCTTTTATTAGATTTTTTATTGAAAGATCCATAGATATAACATTTCAGTGATAATATTCCATACCAAAATTACTTTCCCAAGATATAGTTATAATTAACAATATTTTTAGAATAAATTCTCCTTAAAAGTCTTTATTACTTAATTCAAATAATCTTCATGTTCTTTGTATATTGAGTAGATAAGAATATCATATATATTTATTGCCAATTTTATTGATTTAGTCCCTAAAGACTATATTCATCAAATATACGGGGTTTAATGAATCATTAGTGAGTAGAAAGGGAAAAAATATGAAATCATAGTGCCCATACCTTATGTTAAAAGTAGCCTTGGTATATCTTCCATCTTAAACATTACATGATAATAACCGATTTACATGCCAACCTTAGAGATTTACTTAGTTAAAAAGTTATAATCAATCAAGTAATAAATATATAATTTTTTTAAATTTTTCATTATCAAGATATTTTTTTGATCATGATAATTAATGCAGAGTCTCATTGACTCATCCTTATTCATCATATAGAGGATTGATGTACCACATAATGAAGAACCTAGTCATATAAACCCTATAACTAAATTATGATATATCTACTTATTCATCTCCTCAAGTTCTATAGTTTCCATTATATATAGCTTCTTGCATATTGTAAAATATCTAGGTATACGTTCATTTGATAACTCAACATATCATCAAGTAGGAAGACCACACAATTATTTGGGAAACGCGTCAGTAAATTCCCACATAATGGTAATGTTTTTAAGGGTGATATTTTCATCAGTCTCAGTTATTTATGTTGTATAGGATTTGTCAGAAATAAATACTATTTATACTAATGATTCTAGTACTAATAAAATTATTCTACAGGGGTATCTCAAGGTGTTCTGAGAAATTTAGCCAATAAATTTGGAAAAGGGAGGATTTTTTTGATGAATCAATTATCCCATTTTTCATCATCACATATAAGACAAATTTAATTTTTTGAGGTGGTGTTAGAATAGTTTTTCTAAACATGGGTGATGTAAATAAATGTGAAAAACTATAATAAAAAAGTAAAATTTATATTCTTGAATGATTAACTAGAATACCTATCTCAACATTATTATTTGATATTCTCCTCAAAATTAACAATTGAATAAAATTGATCTTTCCCTCTAGGCATTGGATTTTTTTTATCTGTTTTTGTCAAAGAAACATTCTCATAGAGAATTGAATCACACAGTTTTCTTGTTTTATTTAATTAAAACATTTGACTTTAAGATAAAGGATTACTTTAGAAATCCTTCCTACTATCACATTAGTTGATTTATCTTGTCAAAAAAATTTATATAGATGTTCTTCCTTCCCATACGTAATTCATTTCTATATCCCAATTATTAAATATATAAGATGATTCTTTCCACACTTTTTATATGTTTGGTACCAAACATTCCATCCCGAATGAGATTTATCTATCACACCACTAGAATTATATTCTTTTATCTACTTAAAGTATCTATAACCACGAGGCTGAAGATATTTTTTTATATTTATCTCATCATTCATATAATATCAGAATATTTTATTTTAGACGTAAATGTACCAAATGGATATGGATTTTCGTAGAGTCGCCATTATCCCACTAAGGTAGTGGTCAATATTACTTTTAATTGTAATTAAATTTCTTTATGTTTATAATTAATGTCATATGATATTTTCCTTTTACTCCCAGATAGATTTATTATATTTTTATGAAGGCTAAGTATGTTCCTGTCCATTTTTAAATAGGGAGAACTACAAAAATATTTTTTGGAAAATATTTCTTGAAATTTTTTCCAATTTATAGCTTCGATCTCCACCTTAGTATTCTTATTTTTTCTAATATCCACTATTGATCATATTTTACTTCGATTTAATAAATATCAAACATGAACTTCTCTTTCTTATATAATTAACTGATTAACAATATATTTTCAATAGATTTGAAACATTTCTCCACAATTAATGGATTAGATGATCCATTGAATGATAGAGGGTTTTGTTGTATAAATGTCCTAATTGCATCATGATATTATTTTAGGGGGTTTGCGTGGTACTCTTGATTCAGGTATAATTTCATGAAATTAGTTAACTAAGAAAGTGTTTCCTCAACTTTTAGGATTTCTTCCCCCATCAAATTTGGATTATCATTTGGCAGTCATCAAATTTCAACTCATATTGGTTATTTAAAAAGGTTTCTCCAATATATTCAAAATAATTAAAAATAAATGAAAAATTTGGGATAATAATTTTAAAAAAATATAAAAAAATTGGAAGCCATAAACAATTAATGAATAACTAATAAATGACATATATTCTAAATCATATGAATCGATAGGTTTCAATCTATGTTATGAATGAGCTTTTTATTAAAATATGATTTCTTAAAAAATTTCTCTGCATAATAATGGTTTGTAAGGATTTTGTTAATTTACCAAAGAAAATCGTGAGATAATTTCCAAAAAAGTGTAGCATGGACCATTTTCATACACTAGGAGATGATCATGTCCAGCCCAATCGATCCATTTTGAGGTAATTACCCCTAGGTAAAACTATTCAAGAGCCACATCTACTAGTTGCATCCATACTAGTATTCATTTGATTAGAAACCACATAATATATAATTTACCAAAATGTAGTATCGTTTTCTTATTTTTATTCTTAGATACAATTCATTCACTAGAGTTTTCTAATACTTATCCAAAAAATATAAATACTTTTTATTGATACCAGATATGAAAACTCATATTTTATTACACCTTAATTCCGGATTTATTACATAAATATATATGTAATACAACCCCATAATTCATTATTCACTTTTAGGATCTCTCCCGCAGCTGAGTGTTTCCCTCCTAGGGTTTTCCTAGGGCCGGCGTCTCCTTCCTCAGTGATCTGGATCTGCGGCGGCTCGTTCTTCCTCGTCTATGCCCGCGCTGGTGCGGTGGATCTGCATCATTTTTGGCGGCTCATTTTTGTTTCCCATCTTTTTCACCACGCCTCAACCCCCGTTGGGATGTCACAGCTCTGTCTACCTCTGAGAGTCTCCACCAGTTCCCGGAGCCATCCCTAAGGCTTGAAGGGAGTCAGACTTCTCTCTTTGTTTGCTCTCGCCTCCTGGCATAGATCCGACCCTCCAGGGAACCTAGCAATCTTTCTCGACGCCGTAATCCCCATCAAGCCAGATTTGTTCGTCAGTTCCCTCTCTATTTTGTCCTTCATTCCTGATTCACAAAGATAGGGGAAAATTTGGGGGCGGGTTCTAATTCCATGATGGTGCTATGTTTTAGATGTTTGGGGTTTGATCTGCGAAGCGCACTCCGTGTTGGTTTCCCGGTTTTGTGCACTTGCAAAGAGGAGGATTTGAGAAGCCCCTGAAGTGAAGGGGTTGATTCGCGAAGGAAAAGGCTCCAGTCCAAAGTCCCTTCTGTTGGATGGGGTGTTTTGATGTCAGGGTGTCTTGGGATCAGCAAGGGTTCCGGCCTCTTAGGATGATTTTTCACTCATCACATGAAATGCACTATGGAAGCGGATTTAGTTAAGCAGTGGAAGGAGATTTCTCTAACTAACAAAGAAAAAGTGGAGATCGAAGCATGGATAAATGAAGACACACTCTTGGAAAAATGCATGTCTCTACTAATTGTTGGAGAGTTCATTGAAAACAATTCAGTTAATCATGGGGCTCTCAAAAACACTCTCCAGTCCATCTAGAAACATGATGTAGGTGTGGCTATTCTGGGGGTAGGGACTAATCACATCGTCTTCAAGTTTTTTAACTAGTGAAATAGAGACGAAATCATTCATGGCAGACCATGGTCCTCAGATAATCAACTACTCCGTATAGATGAATTAAATGGGGGAGATGATATCCAGCGAGTGAGTTTTACCTGCTCCCCCTTCTGGATACGAGATAAAGGAATCCCCCTCCACGCTAGAACGAAATGCATAATGAGGGAAATTGGGGACAGTCTAGGCCACTTTCATGAATGAGACGGTCCAGACCCAATATAATGGTTCCACGAGGTTCAGATCAAGGTGGAAATTGAGGTATTAGAGCCCCTGATGAGGGGAATGTTCATGAAAATCGAAGACGCCAACACCTGGATATCCTTTGAATTTGAGAAACTCCCACTCTTCTACTTTTTTTGTGTCCGTCTTGGCCAATGGTAAAGAATGTGTTCCAAAAAACCCATGAGTGGATCAGGTGACATCACCCTCCAATATGGCCCTTGGCTCCGTTCAAAAACGAATAAATATGATTTCTTCCCGGAGACGTAAAAAAAGGACCGTGATTGTCTCACGTTGGCACATACCGGTCAGGTGGAACCTCCACTAGGACAAGCCATTATTCTAGGACCTCCAGATTTTTCCAACGCTGACTATACCACTTAGAGAGGAGCTGTAGTTCATCCTAACCTTTTCATAGACAAAATTAAACCATCCACAAGGTCGGCGATGAGGGAAAAAGAACCACCAAGGCAATTCTAAACGCCAATGCAGATGCACTTCGAGCCACCAGATCCGGATCCGGACCCAAAATCGTCCATGATTGATAAAACACCAATGGAGGCCCATGGACTGACGAGATCCCAAATGATGGCCCCAATAAACTTGTCACACGTGGAAAAGGGTGGAACGGGGAGGAAGTGATGGTCATGCCGAAGACCCTAACCCTAGGGTAAGGAAACAATAAACTGAAACATGCCAATCAGGGAGGAATTCCACCAAAAGAAGGAAAATGACAAGTAGAGAATTGAGTCTGGAGGATTCAAAGGCGGCGGCGGGCGAGTCCCAGCCCTACCTAGAGCAATGATTGTGTTATGTAGGAACTGTCGTGGGCTTGGCAACCCATGAACGGTTCGAATGCTTTAGTGTAATTTCGCTCAAAGTCACCCCAATATGGTTTTCCTGTCTGAAACCATACTGGAAAACAATGGCATCAATGGTATTGCTCAGAAGTGTGGCTTCCAAGGCTATTTTTTGGTTCCTAGAGAAGGCCATTCTGGGGGCCTCTGTCTCCTCTGGAAGGACAATATTGATGTTAAAATTTTGTCTATCTCCATGAACCACAAGGATATGACTATTCAATCTAAATTACACCCACCTTGGACATTTGTGGGATTCTATGGATGGTCATCCCATTCTGATAAGGGGAAGACATGGGACCTTCTATGCAAGCTACGACATGATTTACGTAGCCCAATTCTCTTTAGAGGTGATTTCAATGAGATCATGTTCCATAAGTAAAAATGATGCAGAAGTTATCGACATGCAACCTCTATGTCTAACTTCAAAGATGCGGTCACTAAGGTGAACCTAGTTGATCTGGGGTTCGCAGGTAATCCATTTATTAGGTTCTGTGGAAATAGTGAAGGTACTCGCATCGCTGAGCATCTTGATATATTTCTAGGTTCTACTAATTGGATCAATATGTTTAATTTGTTTCATTTTGGCCACATGACCCTTAACTGTTTGGATCACTTCCCAATTCTCATTGACTGTTTATAAGGCGAATGAAATCGACAACCTAGAAGACCCTTCCAATTTGGGAGCTTCTCAGTAAAAGAACAAGAATGTGAACAGGTGCTCCGATCAAGTTGGACGAGTTCCTAGGAAGATGTTGGCCTCAATTTCCAACTGGTTGCTTCCAGCCTAAGATATTGGAGAACCCAGAAATTCCACCAACCTGATAGGCATTGTGAAGAACTTGAAAAGATGTTTCACAACTTACTCAGGCAACCCCTTTCCAGTGGGAACATTTCCAGGACTGGTGCAACTCAAAGAGAGATGGACGAGGCCCTTCGTGTTAAGGAATGATTTTGGGATATGTAGGCGTGTGACACCCATATTAAAAGTGTGACGCTAATACAAGGTATTTACACCTGAAAGCGTCTTCTAGGTTCTAAAAACTCTATCAAGAGACATTCACAACCTGATGGCAGAAAAGTTTCTGACACCTGTGGCATTCACGATGCTTTGGTTGGATATTTCCAGAAACTCTTCTCCAGGGGGACTCCTTTAATGTCCGCTGAAGTGGAAGAATGCATCAAACCTATGATCACCGAGGAGATTAACTGGCTGCTAACAAACGATGTGACGAATAATGAGATATACTTGGATTTGAATCATATCCACCCCACTAAATTCACGGGACTGGATGGCTTTCAGGCACTATTTTTTAAACAATATTGCCACATCATCAGTCCTGACATCTAGAAAATGTCAAAAAAAACATCTGGGTTGGAAATACAAGCATTTCCTCTATTAAAGAAATGGTCCTCGTCCTCATCCCCAAAATAAAGAAACCTATAGAGATTTTATATTTTAGACCTATTATCCTCTGCAATGTTTCTTATAAGATCTTTTCAAAAATCCTTATCAATCGGTTGCGTCCTTGACTTCCTAATATTATCACTGAAAACCAGAACGCCTTCGTGGCCAAGAGGCTGATTACTGATAATGAAATTGTGGCCCATGATGTGTTCCATTCTATGAAAACATGCTCCACTGCGAAAAGGGGAACCATGGCTTGGATACTAAATATGACCAAAGCCTTTGATAAAGTGGAATCGAAGTTCCTTAGAGTTGTGATGCTGAGAATGGGATTCTGCACTAAATTGACAGAAATTGTCATGCACTGCATCTCAACCGTCTATTTTAGAATCAAGGTAAGTGGGATCCCACCCAAAGATTCACCCCAACCCGAGGCCTACGCCAGAGAGACCCTCTCTCCGCTTTTCGCTTCATTTGGGTGGCTGATGTTTTCTCTAACTTTATCTCCAGGGCTGCATCCTTTAAGTCTATTCATGGTGCAATGGTCTACTGTGAGATCCCACAAGTGTCACATCTCTTCTTCACTAACGACTACCTCCTTTTCTCCCGATCCACTATTAATGAATGTCGGGTGATTAACCAAGAGATCCAGAAATATGATCGAGTGTCTGGACAGTCTGTTAACAACGACAAATTGGAAATCTCATTCAGCGCAGGGGTGTCCTCTGCCAAGAGAGCTGAGCTTTGGGCATCTGCAGGCATCCATATGGTCGATAAACACCGGAAGTATCTCAGACTACCTACGGTGATTGGCCGTTCCAAAAAAAGATATCTTTGCAGCTCTGGTGGACAGGATTGGGAAAACAATTCATAGCTGCACCTCAAAAAGAATCTCCAAAGCTGGAAAAGGAACCCTCATTAAATCTTCCATTCAGTTTTCCCCAGCTACATTAAGTCGATGTTTAAGCTCGTGGAGACCATCATCTACCAAATCCATTTACTTACTGCCAGCTTCTGGTGGGGGAAAAAAGATGGCAGAAATTGACCCCAGTGGTTGGCATGAGAGAAACTCTACAAACCCAAGTCGGAGGGAGGGATGGGATTCCAGAATCTTTTGACGTTCAATGACACTCTTTTGGCCAATAAAGGATGATGCCTTCTTAACTGTCCTTCATTTTTATGTGTGTGGGTACTCTGTGCCATGTACTTCCCCCACACAAACTTCTAGGTCTCCTATATTGGACCTCGCCCTAGCTTTCACTAGAGAATTATATGGGGGGCCCGAAATCTCCTAGAAAAAGGACTGGGTTGGAGGATTGGAAATGGATTATCTGTCAACATCTCGACCAATCCCTGGATTTTCATAAGGATGATGTGCGGGCCACATCCCCTTCTCAACCACGTCTTAAAGACGCCACTTTCAACTGCATCTTTTCAGACCATGGCCCATGATGGTGTGTGGAAAAGATCCCGAAATGGTTTAATGGAAAAGACCAAAAAAATATTCTGAGCATCCCATGTGTCCCTGATTCCGGCCCCAACCATCTTTTTTGGACCAATGATTCTTCTGGCGAGTCCACGGTGATATCTGGGTACAGGCTGGCTCTTGGCATTCACTGTTGTGACCGAGATGAGGGGCTATGGAATGAACTTTGGAGGCTCAATATCCACCAAATAATTCACCAGATTTGGCAGCAGGTGTGCACAGTCACCCTCCCTATCATGAGCCTCCTTATTTACCAAAACATGGCCAGTGCTGAATCCTTCCCTTTTGCCTGAATATTCCTGAAACCCATTGGCACACCATCATTCACTGCCTGGGAGCTAAGGAAATTTGGAATAAATGGCACTCGGCTTCAGATGATTCACTGGACATTGCCTCCGACCTCCCTAATCTTCTAATAAACTAGCGTTCCTTTCATTCATCGTCTGATGCATGTTCCTGTTGCACCTAGGCCTGAATCATTTGGGATTGGCGTAACGATTCTGTTTTCCACCATGTTCATCACCCTCTTGAGTTCTGGATTGAACGAGCCACTTCATGGATTGAGGGCTAGAAGGACCGCAAAGGAAAATTTATGCCAGGCGTTTCCCCCACCTGTTCCCCTCACTGGACCCCCCCCCCCAAGGAAAGGAGTCTTAAGCTTAACGTGGACACTTCTTTTCCCAAGGATGGGCCTGTTGCTCTCGGCCTCATGGCTCAAAATCGTTTGGGGAAAATCAATGTAGCAAAATATGAACCACATCATGCCTTCTTGGAACCTGCTATTGTTGAGGCCAACGCCATTCTAGCAGGAATGATGCTCAATGTGGAATGTGGATGGGTTGATATCATCATCGAGTCTGACTACCTTTTGGTTATCGAAGCTATTAACCACGATGATGCATGACTCAATGCCTTTGGATTTATCGTCAGAAGGATCCGCTCATTGTGCCAAGGCTTCTCTTGATGGACCTTATCCTTTACCAAAAGGGAAGGAAATAATGTGGCCCATATACTAGCGGCCTCATTCCCCTTTGATTTCAACCAACTATGGTTGGACAATTTCCCTTCTTGGCTATGCTTATGTTTGATTGCTGATATTCGCCGTTAATATAATCGTTCTTTTCTCAAAAAAATATACATAATACAACCACAAACGATCATGTGGCCTATTTTCATTTGGAAATTATGTATATAGAACATTAACATGATACAAGGGTACAACATCATATTTTAAAAACCCTAAAACATTCCATTATATTCCATGGATCTTTAAAATCTGAATGGGATAACTAGGGGACAGACAAAAAAATCAGTGAGCTATAAACCGAAGTAAGTGAATAAAATCATATAATTAGTTAAACTAATACATGTGATCCAAGAATAATATTCTCATAACACAAGTGGGGGGTCAAAATCAGAATATTGAGAAATGAGGCATGATATAACAGGATAACATAATGGAATCATAGGAATTTTTTAAAAACATAAAACATGACATTATAAACCTAAGTCAAGGATAAAAAACATTTCAACATAAAATAGCATAGTTAGGATGAAATTCAATTCTCCATAAATGGAATATCATGGTATAAAATAGTTACCAAAATAAATGGAGAGATATATTATTCTAAGCATACCGGTCACATTCGTATCATATACATGCATAAGTGCACCACATAGATCACACAACATAAAGATCTATTTCATTAATTTTATCCAAAATATTATAGTTATATGGTTTAATACATATAGATCCATAATAAATTCATGGTAGAAATAACTTTTTGTATACCTTTTAGTGGAAATAGAGACCGGTATTCACTATAAAAAAATTTCGAATGGAAAATCGCCGGATAATTTTGACAACCTAGAAGGTGGACATAAATGTTTATAGAAGGGTTAATGTGATAAAGGGGTATCTAATTACTTTATAAAAATAATAATAGTAACATGTATGTTTTCAAATATTTCTCAATTAAAAAATTTGAAATAAAAAGTCATTATATAAAGAAGGTGTTGGAATTAATAGGAGAAGGAGATTATCTCTTTCCTTTAGAGGGTGATTCTAAAATCATCGGAGAGGACTCTTAAAATCTTATAAAAACATTTGGTGGAAATATATAAGTAAAGGTAGAGTAGTTTCATTTGAGTGAAGAGTAATAGGAGTTTGAGTGAGTTTAAAATGAAAAAGAGAGTATAATTTTTTTTAATTTACAAACAGAGGTTTTGGACTCTATATGATAATGCATTCCATTCCCAAAACCTTATCTAGGTTTTAAGACATGGTTTATTACAAAGAGTAGTGGTTTTAATTATTTTATAAGTCTTAGAATAGATAAAATTATCAAAATTACCATTTTAGTATGAAATTGTGTCTTGTTTATTACGAATTGATTTTAAAACAATAATATATAATATTTGTTTTGGAAGAGTCTTTAATGGATTAAAAAATTAATCTAGTAAAATAAAGAACACAATATTTAATAGGGATTAAATAATTTTTTATTATAGAAAATATTTTTATAATTACATATATCAATTTTTTGATATGATGACGTCAAAATACACATCATATATTTATATCTTATTTAATTTTGACATAAAAATTTGACTCTTTGAAAAATATGAAAAAATATACAACAGATAATTTAGATGTGTTTATTTTAAAAATAATATTTATTTTACACAAATAATTTTACTTGTATTAGAATTTTCACTTTGAAATCATAAATCCACATTTGTTAAAAAAAATTGTTTTTTTGAATAGAAGTTTGTTAACCATTATAAAAATTATTTTTTACTTCTTAAAATTATACAATCGTTTATTTTTATTAAATATTATTTATTAATAATAATTTTTCAAAAAATAATATATCATGAAAAAAATCATCAATTCATTAAAATAGAGTTTATTGACATAAAATATATATTTCCCAAATATAAAATTTCTTTTTCATTCTATCAAAATATAATTCATACTCAATGTATCGAATAATATTAAATGGAGATAAATAAAATAACTATTTTATTTAAAAGAAAATATAAAAATTTATACTATTAGGGTATATAAACCTATCCCTTTATTACATTATTAAATTTCCTAAGGGAATGGCATGCGATGATGATATTTTCTTGTGGTGATTCGACAAAAAGAGTAAAAGAAGTGATCTTTGTGGGAATTAATTATTACCATAAATGGTTTAAGTCACCATTTAGTTTTTTAATATTAGCATGTGTTTGGTAAAAGGAAAATTCCAATGATGTTATCTCATTATGTTGTTCTAATATATATGATTCATAGTGTATGATCTGACTAGTCGATGTCATCAATTGGTTTGGTTCAATTGGTATTTATCATAATAATTAATATACTAATCATAATGGTCATTTTAGACAGTATTTATTTTTAATTATTATGATTCTTATTAGTATTTTAATCTAAAAGAATATTTCATATAATGGTCCAAAATAACAAAAGTTGTGTATGGATTTTCTATAAAAAAGTACTTTATAATGAATTTATTCACCCAAAAGGGAACATTATTTATAAATTTTTAGGTTTTTAGAAACAATAAACATTGAACAACCGAAGGGATTATTGATTTTCAGATTAGGTTCTTGAAAAACAAAAAAAATGATATTGTGCAGCAGATGCATTTAGAAAATGAAATAATAAAATATCAATTCCATTTTAGTCCAATTATATGAAAAATAATAATATTTAATAGAAATGGAACTCACATGAATGATAAGAATATTTAAAACCGAGACACATTAAATGAAAAATAATTTAACAGGTTCAAAATCAAAATAATATCACAATGAAATGCTCACATATTAACTATAACATGTTTAAAAATATAAAAAATACATAAATTAATAGATTAATTTACAGAAATGAAAAAAAACAACTACTGATAGATTCATGACTTTATTCAAAGAAAACCAATATTAAAAATATGTAAAAACAAACATACATTTAGCAATGGTTCGCAAATTGAAATAAATAATATTGGGAAGAAAAGTAGATAATGAACAATCTTATTTATGTGATTTTGAAAAATTGTATTCTGTATATAGGGAAGGAACATTGGGTGTTTTCAATATGAAAAACAAAGTCTGATTATAAGGAATATGAGAGTAAAAAAAGACAAAAATTTTCAGCCCTAAAACAATATTGATGGGACGAGAAAATGGAAACCAAAAACCTGACACACAATGGCTAGTTCTTATACCAAAACCTAGAATTTACACTCCATGATTGATTATAGTAGAAGGAAAATTTTGTCATTTTAGAGTTTTATAATATTAAATATAAAAATAGTTATATTTCCACTTGCATATAATTTACTAGGACCAAAATTCCCAAACCAATATAACATCTGCATTAATTCCTTTAGAACGTTCCCAACTAATTACTCATTTCTCTCCCCTATCGATCCTAAGAATCAATTAAGAAACACTTTTCTATATATATCTCTACAAAATACCATAGTTCCACCAATGATTCATCTTCAATCCAGAAGAACTATGTTAGAAATACCCATGAGGTCTAAGGGGTTTTGGCATATAATCAACAAAATCAATAGAAATGGATGACTGAAAAACCTCAAGCCATAATTAAATGATTAATCAGAAAAAACCACATAAAGGTAAAATTAAAATACCTCGTAAGGGTGATACCCAATGTATATGTATATAATAACCACTGTATATGTTTCAAAACGGAATATGTAAGGGTTAGACCACCACTATATTATGGTGAATGACAAAAAATTACATTTTTATTTTCTAATGACCATAAAAGATAATGTAGGAAACCACAAAATTCCATAAAAAATTCAGACCACAATAGAAATCATATAATTATTAAATGAAACATTATCTAATTAGAAAACTTCCCCTATATAGTTTTTATTTATGATCAGTTCCATTAGTATCTGTGTCATCATTGTTGTGGTATTCAAATAGATAAGACTTATTGTCCCATTCTTACTAATATTCTAATATATTTATCTTCTATTAAAAACTATTTTCAAGATATGATATTTATTTTTGATCCACAAACACTGATCACTATTGGTGTACACAAGAGTAATTACCTTAAGCATCATTTTAGCATTCTCTATGGAGAAATTAATCGGAAATTCCACCTCAATCATTTTTTTCTCATTATTCATGATAATCTCTGATGATTTATTATTATTTTAATCCTATTTACGAAACTAACTCTAATAGTCAACCATCAAAGACTCATTATAATAATCTTGATCAGTTGTTGCTTCACTGCAAGAATGATCCACAACTACTGAGACTCCCTACACTGGATTAGGCTCTTCTGATATATCATATGCCTTCACTTGTTCCTTATAAGTACTATAGTCAATCAATCAGTTTCTATACTCATTTTTTTTATTCCAATTCCCTTATTGATCAATGTATGATGGTTAATATTTTGACCCCATAGGCCTCATTTTCTTATAAGACCATTTCACTATCAGTTTAGGCATATAGGAGTAATCCATGAGGCATTTGGACCCATCCCTTTTTTTTAGATCACAACTCCATGCTTCCTGAATCTGGTTATCAAATTGTGTAAGGGTAATTTTTACTAAATAAGGGTTCTACATGAAAATCAATTGGTACCTAAGGGTGATACCAATCTCAATTAATAGAAAATAAGCGATAAAAAATCCCACATAGTGGCACATTAAAACATATATAATGATCATTAAACCTCTATGTATGGCAGAAAAAGGGACCAAAATACAACGTAAGGGTAAATAAAAAACTATAAAACGGTAAGGGACATCTATGTAAGGGTGAGGAGGAGAATTTTATATGCATGTAAGGGTCGGAAAATTCATTGGTAATGTATAAAATAAGGAAAACATGAATATAAACATATTAAATCTGTATTTAATTTATAATTCAAAATAAGGAAAAATAAAAGAGAAATTTCCCTATCGTGAAAATTAAATAAAAAAAGTATTTAATATGAAACATTATCACTCATACCAAACTGAAAAAATAATATAATAAAACATAAACAACAATTTCCCCACACCCCCTAACATATCATCTAAATAATTAAAACATCACAAACCCCATAATTAAAAAAATGATATCAAATAGTTCTAGTGAAACTATAAAAAGGTTATTTTAATAAAAAATTCAATGTGATATAGACCCACCCCCATAAATTCCATCCAAACTACCTCTAAAACATGATCATAATTAAATATTATGATCGTAACATAAAAATAATTTTACTTCTCATACATAATTTTCCCAATTCACATACCAAAGCACCATATAGATCAAATTCTAACCAAAGGTTTCTAGGATAGTTGGGGTGGCTATATAAAACAAAAAACTGATTAGTACATTTCCTCAAATGGAGATATAAAATAATTGGTTTTTACATAATCTAAATGTGAAATAGTTAATATAAAAAAATATCAGCAAATAAAAAACAACATATTCAAAGAAGCAAGAAAACACAACATAAACTATAAGGATTAGAAAAATAAATCCACTCATTCCACCTAAATATAAAATAGACCAAGAAAACAACCCACTTAAGGGGATGACTTTACCTAGAATAGTAAAATAGGGGAAACCAAATCCTAACCAAGATCGCTATAAAACCCATACAACCCTAGTCTTAAAAGTATAACTCATAAAAATGAAGGAACAAACGCATTATAAAAGGGAATCCATTTATTTCCCTAAAGAAAACCACCTACAATATATATAATTTTTGGAATAAAGAGCCTTATTTTTAAGTACATGTACATTGATAATAAATATATACCAAAAGAACTATCATGAATCTTGTTGACAATCTAAGAATCAACCCATTAATATGATTCTCTAACCAATACCTATGATGTCACTAAACTCACATTTTTGTACCTTAGGAGAAGGCCAACCCTACTTAGTCAAGGACAATAAAACAAAACCTAGAGGTAAACCAACAAAACATCCCCTATATTACACTAGACAGACTATATAACATAAATTTCATCAAAACAAATATCAAATACATTGTATTTAAACCCATTAACATTTTAAAAATTTTTTCAAGAAAATTATTCTTAGGTGACCCCTTTAACCATAATGATAACACTACAGAGTCTTAGAATGACTCTTACCATTCCTTTTATCCTTACCAATATTCTTCTATTGAACCCCATTATCTATTTATACCATTACATTGGGACCCTATCCATCTGATCAAAAACCATTATTATTATGAATTTCTTTGGAAGGAAGAGAAAACGTAGCCTCCTTTAATGATAAAGGATTGTTGAGATAAATCATGGCATCTATAAGATTTTGATAAGAACTATAATATGAATCCATAAGGTTGATTTCTCAATCCTCATATAATAACATAACATCTATTTTTTCTCGGTATATAATTACTTCTTTAAATCATTCTACATGATCCAAGACTGATGTTTCATTTTTCTTCTTTAATTTTTAAAATATCCATTCTTTAAAGATCATAATAACAAGAGATTTTTTCATCTAAAGGATTTCAGGAATAATACATATAGTAGAGACAATAGTTTTCTATGTGATATAAGGATGAAAATTATCATCCAAAAAATAATAAAATAAAACTATTGGATTTAACTAACACATTAGGGTGAACATTTTCAGGGGTAACAAATGGTTTTCCATTGATGGAAAATGTGGCCACATCTTTTTTGGCCACCACATTTATTGATAAGTAAACCATGTTGGTATAACAAAGAAAAATTATAATTCTAATAAAACAAAAATCTTTTCCACTATGCACTATAAAATAATTAGCTTTTTCCAACAGAGTTATATCTATTGGTAAAAGTTCATTTTCTGTTTGTAAAATGTTTTACAAATAAAAATTGTCCTTTCACTCTACTGTTGGTAAAAACCCTATCGCTAAATGTTATTGCGATAGATGAAATAATTTTATCAAAATTATAATAATACCAATAGATAATATATATGTTGGTAAAAATGTATAGCAACAGATTAATATGACTAATATATCTATTGGTAATATTATTATCATTTATAAACAATATCAACAATTAATAGTTTTTTTGTAAATTATACTCTAAATGTTGGTATTCTAATATTTATTCTTAAAATATTATATTATATTTATAATATAATTATATATAATATATTATTATATTTTATATATAATAATAACAAAAATAGCTTATATAAAACACCCAAAAAATGAATATTTAAAAAAAACATTCCAATATTATTTAAATAAATATTAATACTTTATGAAAAAAACAAATCTCTAAGAAACACATTACAAACCTGTTTAAATAAGTTCAAACACTAAAAGAATTTACATTAAACATAGAAGAAACTTTATCCACAATCTATTTCTCACAGACATCAAACATCACTATCGTGGAATCCTCGTAACTAAAAGAGAATTATCTATTGTAGTGGATCAATACATGCACAATTTCATTGTAATCACTTTTCTAAAAGGGGAAACCCTTCTATTCTGGAGGCATCACTTTTCCCCGGTTCCTCCACTATAGACATGCACCACCCCCTCCCAACACTTCAGGACACACACTATCACGAGAAACGTTCTGATCACAAAAAAACAATTTCCAAATAGTTTTCATTTAAATGGATGATATAAAAATAATAACACATGATATAAAAATATCAAACAGTTATCACAATAAGAGGATAATCTGACCAGTGTAAACAACAAGAATAATATATTCTAACTAGATACCCCAACCACAATAAAATTGTTCAGCCCGACCATAAAATATATATATAATGAATATCAAAACAATTTCTATAATGTGTGATCTAAAAATAACCAAAGAACACAACAATGGAAACATTACTAGAAATAGAATACCACTTATATGATGATTTGTATTTTTTGTTATTCCATCCACAAGAGGCATTCCATTGGATGAAAAAATAACCTTTGAGGAAGAATCCAAAGCATGTGATTAGTAGGAAACCATCAAATAGCATGATATCAACTGAAAAAACAGTTAGAAATAATTTAGGTTCATGGAGGCAATGTGAAGTTGTGTGCAATCTAGAAATTATTCTTAGGGGAGCAATGATGTTACCATGAAAAATAGAATTCTAACTGGGCTGCATAATGTTTCAAACAATGATATGATGGGTACTATATCTTTGGTTATGGGCGATATAGTATAGGTTGATGCTGCCACTTTCATGTAGTGGTATCTCAGGCACTATGGATATGAAATTTTTTGAAAAATGAAGAGTGTCCCTGCCAGGAAGAAAGAGGATGTTGATGATGTGACTACAGAATTGATGAAGAGTAGACATGTCCTAAGAAATCTTGAGAAACGTCAATAGGATCTCAAGAATGAACATCATATTGAGGACCAATTTGCAGGCGACCTCTACTTAACTGCCATCATCACGACCTAGTCAATATGGTTGTGCTGGTGGGTATATCCAGGAGGTAAAAGAGAGAGATTTCAACATGGATCAGATCCTGACGAAGAAGGGGAAGGGAGATGCTTAAATCTTGTTAATAATCTAGTCATTTTATATTCATATATGAATTCTTCATTCTGCTGGCATTATATCATACATTACTATATTCTGAATTGAAAATTATGGTGCCTTGATACATTGTTTAAATAGAATACCTTTTCATTTTGGAGGTTACCTTGTTCAATTTTGTTTCCATGTTAATGTTGAACTAGAACTGATGGATGCAAAAAAATTACAAGTGACCGCATTAACAGATGATATCCACTGACCATAACAAATGAAAAAAAATGAACGATATAAAAATAAGAAGAATATTATTTAACATTTTACCACATACCATATAGGAAAGTGGGAGATAACCAAATACAATAGTTGGCCAATAGGTCCCAATGATGGGAATATTCATTATAATAGGCCCTTAGCCTATTTAATAATGTAGTATGGAATATCTAGAATTTACCTTGAATCATAGCTTGAGTGCACATGGAATTAATACCAGTTCACTTTTAGCTTCTATGTCATCACATTTTCTTCATCTTCTAAACAAAATAACAACTTGCACATACTTTAAATTAACCCCATCTTAAAAACATCCAAGTAATGTTGATTGTCCATAATTCACTTCATTCAATTTCAACTATAATTTGGTTAAGCAGACCAAGGATGATTCAACCATTAAAAAACATTCCAATTCAACATCATACAACTTTGGAATTAACAAAATGAGCAGCCATTTAAAACATCATCAGCTTTAGGCCTCCAGATTCTGGTTCTGGTACATCGATTTCTTTTAAAGGAGGCTTCTCCATGACATTATTTCAAGGATGAGACCATGAGTTAAGACGTGTAACCAATAGAACCCATTATTTTGACTTCCATTAAATTCTGTAAGCCTTAGAAACTGTTTCCATTTCTCCAATGACACCAAGGGAAGCCAAAACCTCACCCTATCCCTAGGCCCAGAGAAAACCCACCACTAATGCAACCCCCTTCTTTGGCCTTCTATTGATGCATTATGGTGACTCGCTGCCACCATGGAAACATAGTATGCCATTAAAGCTGCTCTCTTTATTTGATAACATGTGTTTCTTATACGTCATTATCCCCTCTATTTCACCTTCGTCGCGTACTTCCCCAGGAGCATCACCCATCTGCCCATCCAGAGCGCTTCTATAATCTCCCCCTTCACAAAATGTTGATCCAGATATACTGTGACATCACTAGGACACACATAGCCATAACAGTGACATGTAATCCTTCCATCATTTTCTGAACTGAATAAAATCAAGTTTCCATAATACTTGTTCCCACTAATGTGTGAGAAGGCACTTTTTAACAGTTAGTCTTTTAATCTTATAACCTCAATTTAAGTTTGGAATTTCTTAGTAAGAGCTTGTCCATAAATACCATAAAGTGTTTCTCGATTACCATGGGCACACACAAACACATGTGAACCGATCAACACATCATGAACCCAGGGATATTCACAAGAGCCTCCAAAAACTGATCCTAAAGATAAACTTCTAAGGATTGCAACACATGAACATGAAATACTAGCTCTTTATTGTCTTAAAAGAAATGAAATCCTGAACAATAAAAATCTCCAAACTACCAGATGCCAACACATGATAGATGACTACTGATGGTGGTGGCCTGCAATATTAAACAGGAATTTGAACCCCACTGAAGATCAAATCTCCATTATCAGCAGTTGGATCTAGTAAACCACAAAGAACTTAACAACATGAACCTCCTTGGGTGAATTCCCAAATTTCCAATATCTCATGGCCTCTTAGATCAGCAGTAAGAGAGATCTCTGGAACCAGTTTGAACTTCCCTAGCTGTAGTAACTCCAAGCCTGAGCCCTATTCAAACTAGAACAACTTCTCTGCAATAACCATCTTTATCGTTGATAAATCAGATGTGAAACATCACCTTCTCCACAAAAAATTAGCCCTGAATCAATAAGAAACCCAAGACCAAACTATTTCTCTAGATCAAGAATTGAAAATGAAATCAAAACAACAATCAATGCCTTTGATCCCCGTCTTCATAGAAGAGAACTAAAAATCTGCAACCTAAGACATCTCACACAGCTTTAATATTAGAACATACGGAAAATGAAATATGATGTTTTTCCTAACCAATAAAATTCTTCCTTTGAACGTCAACGAACAATAGATGAAAAAACCCTAGATACTTTGATGGATTCTTACTAGATGTAAAATTAAAATATTTTACCACTGATCTGTAAAATTTAAAAATATTGAGAACACACCCCTTAGATCGTGTCCTGGACATTCTCGATGCTAAGGTTCTTGGAATCTCCATAGAAGCATAGAGCTTCATGTCGCCTCCGCTGATGGAAACCATGGAGGCAACACTGGTACTTTGGGCTTCATATTTACCCTTCCGGAAGGCCATCATCATGGTCGGGGGAATGAGAACTCAACCAGGCAGTGGCAGAGAAGGCCGACACAGATGATGGTCTTCCACCGTTTGCGCCCCAGTCAGTCATTTTTGGGTGTGAGTGGTATCGAATTGGGGAGGATTTTCCAGAAATTAGATGATGCGTTAGATTTTTTATTGATATTAATTTAATAAAGATAAAAATAACTACATATTATATAAAAATATTTAATTTGTTTGAAAAATATATATAATTCACACGCATCATTTTTTTAATTTGAAAAGTGGGAGTTGGTATTGTTTTTAAATCATTTATCAATAAATGAATATTCTATATATTTATTTCAGAAAACATTAATAAATTATTAATATTATAATTAAATGTATAAACATTTGTTTTTTATTAACAATATATGTCTTAGTAGGAATTAAATAATAAATAAATATTAAATAATTACATAAATATTTATTATTATTGGATATTTTATTCCAAAATATTGTTATAATGTGAAATTTTTGTTAGTAAAAATAATTCATGTAATAGATTTATTTGTTGGTAAAACAATTGTGCGTATAAATATGATTATACAACAGATTTATCTGTTAGTTAGAAATGTGTTGGTATTATGTGATTCTTACCAACTGATATAGTTGATGGTAAAAAAAATTTCATTACCTATAAATAATATCTACAATATTTGATATCTGATGGAAATAATCATTTTTACCAACATATATTTTATCTGTTATTGAATTTGTGTTGGTATAAGTTATTTTTTTTGTAGTGATGGAATTTCTCAATTTATAATTTTGATAATCCCATCACTAATATAAACCATTATCGAGTAAATATTAATATGTGGTGTGTTATAGGGAATTATACATTCAATAGGAAAAGGTTTAATTTATTTAAAATATTGTCACTGAAAAAATAAATATTTGTAATGTTGAAACATGTAATATTATATAAATTTAACCAGAAAAACATAAATTAATTATAGAATAACATGAAGAACTGGATATAAAAATAGACTAAAAATGGAAACAACATGAATGAGGAGCATATTAAAAACTGATATACAAAAATTGAAAAAAAATTAAATAGGTTCAAAAAGAAAACAAAAACACAATATAACCCTCATGAATCAAATATAATCAGTCCATACAAATGTAAAAAATAATAAATGAATATTAAATTTCACACCATTGAATTAAAAAAATATTGACAGATTTCATAATTTATTCCATCAAACAACATATTTCAAATATATAAAAACAAACATACACATAATAATAATTTTAAAAATTAAATAAGTAATGTAGTGGAGAAAAGAAGTAAATGAACATAAAAAATAACTTGATTTAGGAAAATTTTCAAATGTTCATGGGGAAGGTGTGTTGAGATTTCGATAGTGAGAAAAGATATATTTCAAGGAATATATGATAAAAACAAAGAAACAAATAGATATAACATAACCATTTTTGATTTGAGATAAAAAATGGAAAAAAATTATGACCCAAAATTTGTTTACCAAGAACACATATTTAACCCTCCATGAATTCGGCCATCCAATGCCAAAGTTCATCAATGTGGAGGTTAACAAGATAAAACACAAAAAATTGGTCTAGATCGGCGTGACTTCAATCCACTAAGCCCAAAATTTCATGAAATACTATTTTTTTAGCTTGAATCCCCTCAAAACCTAATCACGCAAACACTCACTGATCTCCCCTATCAAATCCAGAATCATAGAACTAGAAGCACTCCCTCTACAAAAAAACATCATGAAACTCATGATTCATCTTTGATCTAGAAGAAATTGTGTTGAAATACCTACATGTTTCAATGGGCTATTACAACTGCACAACAAAATAGAAAGAAACAGAAGTATAAAAAACCTTGAACCATAACAAACAGACATATAAAAAAACAATTAAAAGTTACATTAATGTTATAAGTGTACCACCAAATACATATGGGTTCCACAAACAGTGTGTATAGTTTATGATCTTTCATGTACAGTTCCTACAACTACTGTGTAATATTAAATGAGCAAACTACATGTGGGATACTACCACCATGTAAGGGTACCAAACCCATAAAAAATGCTACATAAGGTGGAATCCAAACTCATGTAATAGGGAATCAATGATAAAAAATCCCATTTAAAGGTAAACCAAAAGATAAGGGTTAGAGAACCACTATAAAAGGGTATAACCAGAGATCCAAAACCCATATAAGGGTTAAAAAAGAGCAATATAAAGGATTAATGACCTATATGTAAGGGTAATATAGAGAAGTAAAAACTCACATAAGGTTAGGGAAAAGGCTATGAGATAAATAAAATAAGGAAAAAAGAATAAAAATTAATAAATCAATATTTAATAAACAACATAAAATAAGGGGAAAACAAATTATAAAACACAATAATGAAGACAATATTTTCTAGTATTATTTGTTTAATAGAATCTTTAATTGAATAAAAAACACAAAATTATTTGAATAAATGTTTTTTTAATTATAAAATTCTATAAAAGAATAAACATATGGAATTAATCATTTCAATAATAATCTAAATTATAATTCCTGAACATATTATATATATATTTGTTTGGTATATTTTACTAATTCATAAAATATAAAAAAAAATTCATATTGTTAATTTTTTTAAGTGAGTTTGAAATTACAATGTAAATGGAATTCCAAACAAATGATTTTTATTCCATTATTATTATAGGAGTATTACTATCACTATTAAAATATGAATTTTATTCACATACAAAATATTAGACAAATAGAAAGTAAAAATGATTTAATAAATTTTATAATATAAACATAACATTTATACAATATAAATACAATACAGATCATATAAATAACTTTTAGAAGCATATTTAAAATAATCCAATTTTGGAGAAGAATTTCTATAGAATAGAAAAACATGATATTATTTGATTTTTTTTGGTAACCTATGAGAACATATTTTTGATGGATATAAATAAAATTATTGATTGTGTAATTGATAGAAGGAGAATAGTTATTACTGTCAATATATTTAAAAAACTAAATATAAAAGAGATTAAGTCATTCATATAATATTGAAAAAAATAATGGAATGGAGTTTTAGATATATTGGTTCAATGATGATGATAATGGAAAATTAGATTTGAATATGGTAGATAACATTTTGGTAAATGGTTGGGAAGATAGTGTTTGAGGTGATGAGTTAGATAAAAGTTTACATCAGCTTCCTGAAACCAGTTAATGAAACTTGGGTGGAGACAGTATCACTATTGGTGGAGGTTTGGAATATCCCGTCAAGGAATATAGGGTTTTCAATAGATTATGATAGGGCCTGAAGGGGGTTCGAATAGATGGATGGGAATGGGTCTGATGAGGGACATGAGTTTCCAATTTAATTTAATTAATTATATTATATATAGTTATTATTAAAAGAATTATGAAATGTGAATTTCAATTAAGAAAATATTATTATAAATTAATTAATAATTTCTTGTAATATATAATTTTATATAATCACTATTAAAATAAAAAAAATTATATGAGAAAATTTTTAATGTAATCTCGAAAACAATTTCTATAAAAAATATGTTTTAGGTAGAAATTAATATAAAATTATTCTAAAATACTTTAAAATTAATAAATAATTTTGGTTAAATGTTTTTTAAAAAATTAATAAAATAATGTAATTTAAATTTTTTCTGAAAATTTATTATAATGTTTTATTTTATTATTATTCTTAAATATGTATAAATAATAAATTTTGTTTTAATATTTTTGATGAGTTATAAAAATAAATATTTTTTTATATTTTTCTCAGAATTTGAAACAAATTTGTGTATTTTAATAAGAATTATATGTTTACAATAATAATAATAATTACATAAAATATTAATTATAATTTTTTTAGTTTATTAGCTTTAATGAAATGACGACAATGTTAGAAAATATATAACAGAAATGTGTTGATTTATTCACAGTTTAATGTTAGTATTGTTAAATTTATGAGTCAAATTTAAATGTAGTAGTGCAAGTGTTTTCTAGAACAACATTACATGATAATGAATTTACTCATTCAAAAAGTGAATTTCATTTATAAATATTCATTTTTTTCACAGTCATTCCATAATCAAAAGTCAAACTAACTATTGATTTTTTGGATGGTTTGTGAAAAGGAATATATTTGAAATTTTGTAACATGTGAGGTTATATAAATGTAATAAATGATGTTAAATTCAATTTATGTTTAGTTATAGGATCAATATAATGATTTAATAAAAAATAAAACTACTTAAATGAGGATAATATTCAAAACAAAGATTCATAAATTGAACAAAAATTTAATAGTTTCAAAATCCAAACAAAAAATAATAAAATGCACACATAATAATAATAACTATTATAAACAAAAGTAACATACATCAACTAAAATAATAATTTACACCGATGAAAAAAAGAAAATAATTTATAATAGATTCTAGAATTTATTCCCAGAAAACACATGTTAAAAATCTGAAAAAACATATTTGAACATATAAATGGTTCTCAAAAGAAAACAAATAATGCAGTGAAGAAGGGAGGTAAATCAACAAGGTGATTTAAGTTCTTTGACCAATTGGTACTATGTAACACCCCGAGCTTCCACAATACGCTTCTCATTCAATAATGCAATAGCTTGCATTATACGCAACTTCGAGTTCTAAAACACCGCGACTAATCAAAGTATCCGTTATGAATAGTAATATCCACTTTTTAAAATTATAGAAATTTTATATTTCAAAATGGAATTCATTTTTGGATTCGGAATATCGAAATTATCCTATGTTGAATTTTTGGTATTTTTCTGAGAACTTCTATTTTTTTTATGAATAGTGAAAAATACTTAAAAAAAACTTCTTTAATCAAAATAATTTATAGTGATAAATTATACTATTTAGTGGTTTTAAAGTATAATTATAATATATTTTTACAATTTTATCCAATGGTGGTAATTAGAATTAATTTAACATTGAAATTGGACATAAACAATTGCCAATCATTTGATATAAATTGTTTCTTAAAAACACGCTATTTGTTGTGACAGCGGGAATTAATTATAAAATTAATTAATTCAACTTATATGTTTGGAATTTTTTAAAATAGTCATCATTTTTGAATTCGGAATATCAATTATATCTTAGGGTGAAATTTTGGCATTGTTCTGAAAAACTTCAATTTTTGATGAATAGTGAAACCACTAAGTGGTAGTTAAATAACTGATTTTTTGTTTAAATGAAATATTACCACTTCTGTGATTTGATTTTCAAAAATCCAACATACATGGTTGTAATTAAGAAGTAAAATGTGGTTCAATGAGATTAAAATAATTTTTGGTGAATAGTAACTTTTAAGTTCTTAATCGCGATTAGAGGTAATTAGTGTAATTTAAGTTAAAAATAATCTTTTAATAATATGAGATGATCTTGAAACATTTCCTACCCTCATTGGATGTGACATGGCCGACCAAGACAATCCATTGGTCAACTTGGGGACCCCATGGAGCCACTTTAGTTGGAAAATGACATAAATACCTTTTATTAAATGTTAAAGTAAAAAATGACACAAACATGAAATGTTTTAATAAAACAATTTTTACATGGGGTTATACAAGTCACATTTTTTACTATAAATAGTCATTGGAAAGATAAAAAGATTTCTTACATCATAGTATTTTTTTTTATAATTTTTATACATTAAATAAATATATTATTTATGACATCATTATGATGCAGGGATGACCTCATTATTTAACGATTTCAATAAAATGAAAAGATAATGTACAATACAAGGCATAAACTTGTCCAAAGACTATTAGATGGGTATATTTAGAACCCTTATCCCCTTACCCACGAATTATATAAGTGTGGGACCTTTATAATCCAAAAAGCATTGTATAATAATGTAAAATTTCCTTACTTTCCAAGAGTGCCCCTCCTCTCCTCTTATAAAAGGCCCCCACCTCTACCACCTCATTCACACTTTCAAGCCATTTGGCTCAGAAAAACTCTACCCAAATACTCTCCCAACTTCCCCCTATTACTCCTAGAAGCCTCACTTTGGGAAGAACTCTTCCCAAGGAAGCCTTTGGCTCCAATCAAAAGAGTTACCTAATTTAAAGGTAAGGTCTCCTCTTATGTTATTTTGTTTTATTTTTCTTCTCCAACCACATAAACTATTTTTATTAATTTCTTTTGCAACAACACCAGTATACTCAATATACTAGGATGTTGTTATAAGATGGATTCGAGCTACACTTACACACACCTACATCTAATGGTTAAAGAACATACGGTTTCTGTGGATGGAGAATTTTTGTCTCACGTAACGATGATTGTTCAACACTCATATAACACCTTCAAAGGTGGCCATTAAGATGAAACTATATTTATATATGATATATAATATGTGTATGTTTTACTTATGCTTCTGTATTTCTCATTTATGGCATAATTTATGATTTCCATTATGGGTAAACGCGATAATTTCATTTTAGGAAGTGCGGACTACCGCCCCCTCAAAGTGATTTGAATCGTTAATGCCATATGTGGGATGTATAAAGGATGGAGTAAATGGTATTATACACTATATTATACTGGAATTATATTATACATTTATATCATTATTATTTCATTCCATTAAATATGAAATAGAAATGAAATTAGCGTTCATGCGTACGTACGGCTTACCGTCTCCATGAACGGTGCATTTCATTTCTTACCTCTAAATGTTACGTAATGTTATAAATGAATGTATATAATGGATATATATGATATATATGACATCTAAATCATGAATATAATTTTGGAGATAATGGATATTCTACCACATAAACAACTTGTAATTATAAGAAGTTTATTGTTGACTCAAGTACCAAAGATCGACAAAACGACCGTTATTAACTTAAATAATTACATAATGTTCATAACATTGTAATAAGTGATATAAAAAGGATAATGAAATTAAAAATGGTTCTTAATAAGGTATATATGAACTCTAGTTTGTTATTCACGAGGTTAAAGAACGGTTGAGTCAAGTCAGACACGAGGTAAGTGAACTTCTTAACCCAACTTCCATTCTTTGGGTTAATCTCCTACTTTCAAATTATGTCATGATATTATTATGTCCTATTTTGTATTTTTACATTCTTTATGTGTACCTATAGTTAATACACATAACAGATCTATTTTATTTTAAAAATGATATTTTTAAGGACTTTGTCTCAATCTCCTTTCATTGAGGCATATTTGGTTTTATACACAATTTTCTTTTATACGGTGTATAATCCCCTTTGACTTTTATGTTTATTCAAAAGGAATCATTTTATATGAAGCGTTTTTCTAAACGACAAAAGGGAATGTTTTTCTTTCCATACTTATGCGGCGACAACGACTTCTCCGCCGCCGTGACCATTATTTGAGTTTCGGCTTCCTCTACAAGCCATCATTTTTTTAATGAAAAATAAATACAAAGTTTTAACTTTCTTTTATTTTGGTATTGAAAATGGTTTTTAAAGCGTTTTTATCAACGTGTTGTATTGATATCTTGTGATTGAAATGTGGAAATGTTATGTTTCCTTTTTGCATGTTTTATGTGATACGATTATGTTATGGTTTATGATATATTTAAACCTATTCATATGAGGAATGTATTGGACTTAATAAGTGACGGGTGGAGCCCTCTATAGCTCCTCGATGCATCGGTAGGTCTCATGAGACAACTAGACGTGGAATTGGCCGAGGCCCTTTCCCAATTTGATTTATGGTTTTGGCCGAGGCCTTAATCATTTTAGATGTCTTGGCCGAGGCCTTGACAAAATGTTTCATAATGTCTGGCATTATACATTCCCTCATTATGAAAGTGGTTATTGATATTGCATGTGATTATTCGACCGGTATAATATCCATGTGAAAAAGTGAATGGCATTATCTCATTTTACTTTTTCCATATTATGTTGAAGTTCAAGTTTAAAAGGCTTTTGTTTTAGTTATACATTGCCTTAAATGTTAATGTTTATTTATGAAAGCTTCCGCTATATTGTTAACCTTACTGAGCATCTGAGCTCACCCCTTTCAATGTTTTAATATTTTTCCAGGATGTGAAGAAGTATTTTATGAATGACCTGCAGGGGTAGTCAGAAAGGGATATGAGTGTGGACTATGAAGACCATGTTATTGTAGTTTGTTTACTTTTTGATGTAATGAAATACTTATGAATGTATATAGTGTTTCCAAGGCTACTAAACTAATCGGTCTTTCAAGACTTGATCTTTTGTGATCATGCCAATGTTACGAAGTAATGCACTGACTCTGGGTAGCTGGGGTCGGGGCATTATAGTTGGTATCAGAGGCTGTTTAGTACTAACCTTGGAAGCTAGATTTAGATAAAATCTGATTATAGCACATTGCCCGAAGATAGACTTTGAGGATTAGTATAGAAGAACTTCCTATAATTTTGGTATTGTAGAGATGTTGTGAGTTTTCCGAGAAATACATCCCTGTCTGGATACGAGCAGGTAAAGACGGCTCTGGCACAGATGTACCTAGGGGTAAAACACGAAAACACCGCTTTGAGCTAGACTCGAACAGGAACTGGTGCACGACAACGGGCCTTGCTACACTCTTGGTTACGACACTCCCGGGGGATATGCTTAGGATAATTCTCATTTTCTTTACAAACCACTATGAAGGGTTATTATTATATACTTCCTCAAAGAAAACATTCCTTTTTATTATTATGGATTATATCCATAAATAGTTCAATTTATGTAAAGTGTTTTACAAATATGGAATTATGTATTTTAATTCATAAACTAATCTAGTTTATGCCATTGTTTAGAAATGGCGCCTAGTGGAAGGAATGGAAACTGAATCAATGCATGCACTCCGTGTAGGGATTTCCCTCCTGCTCAAGATAATTATTGTGGAGATGGAGATACAACTGGTGCTGATCAACTTATTACCATACTGGGACAACTCACTCAGGTTATGAATAATAACCTTACTCGTATGGATCACCCTGATCCACAACGTGAAGGATCAATGTTAGACCGCTTCATGAGGCAACAACCGCCAACATTTAATGGGGGTACAAATCCATTAGTATATGAGCAATGGATAAATTCCTTAGAGAAAATATTCCACGCCTTGGGGAGTAGCGAAAGGGATATGGTTATCATGGCAGTTTACCGCCTCACTAGAGATGCCGATCAGTGGTGGTCGCTAATTCAAAACACAAAGGAAGATGATGACGCATCAAATATGGAATGGAGGGAGTTCAAAGAGCTTTTCTTAGAAAAATACTTTCCTCGTGACCATCGAGCAGATATGGAAAGGAAATTTCTGAGTCTGAGGCAGAAGGAGGATGAGAATGTCGCAATTATGAGGCTAACTTTACAAGGTTAGTGAGGCATGTTGCCGATTATATACGTAACCCAAGGAGTAAGATTTATCGTTTCTTTGATGGGTTAAAACCATTTCTCCTTCGAGCTTTAGTATCACAATCCTTCTGATCATACGAAGATATTGTCTCGTGTGCTATCAAGACAGAAGAGGAATTCTCTAAGTCTTATGACAACAAAGTAAAGCAAGAGAAGAAGAGAACGGTGGAACAAGAGACAGATAAAGGGAAAATGGGAAAGAAGGATTTTCCATTATGTGATAATTGTGGGAAGAATCACCCTGGTACTTGCCTAAAAGGAATGGGAGTTTGTTATAAATGTGGAGAAAAGGGTCACCAGGCTCGTGATTGCAAGGGAAAGAAAGAGGATATCAAAGTTGAATGCTACAATTGTAGGGAAATGGGGCATTATGCAAATTAATGTCCTAAGCGTCAGGTAAAATTACCTCAGGAAAGTCCAAGGGATCAAGGACAATCTTATGTTGTTACTACAGTTGAAGCAGAATAACTAATGTATTGGTGCTTTTGGACTCATGGATTATATTCTGGTTATTAGAATAATGTGATATATATATATATATAAAGATTGTACTGCGGTACTTGTTGATTTCAGTAAGGTTTTAATATGATGAAGGTAATTATATTTTTAGTATGTGACAATAAGAGAAACTTTACTTTGTTTGGGGAATCTGATAAATTGATTTTGGAATTAAGAGACCTTTTAGAGAAAGTCTGGACAGAGGTATTTTGGATAACTATAAAGGTTGGAGTGGATTAAGTTGATCTTTGGATAGTATTTTTTAAGGTTAAAAAATTTATGAAGATTAGTTTTGGAATATTATAATACTATAGTTTTAGGAAAAGGACAACCTGTAGGGTGGGGCATAACCCGTCGCGTCGGACAAAGCTGCATGAATCAAACCCACAATCATAGTGCGACAGGCCTTTATTTTCTACCACTAGCCTACATGAAGTCCCCGGTTATTACAAAATAATTTTACTAATCTAAATGGTATGTGTTAACATTTGGAACCTTATACAATTAGTATAAGTATAACATTTTTGAGTTCTATTATCTTTATGAGTGAAAGATGAGTTGAAGGTTGAAACTCTAATTGTCAAGCATAAATATATATATACCTATCTCTTATTCAATGAATAAATTAATTCTTAAACTTTAGTAAAGGGATATTAAAACAAAAAAATGTGTTATCCTAATACCTTATGTCTTGTTGAACTGATGATATTTTAAATCAACATAGATTGAAGGCTTTGAGGCCCTCAATCTGACAGTTGATTGTGATTGATGACCTCAATCACTCCCTACAAATATTTACGTTTTTCCTCCAATTATATGTCTCTAATTGCCACCAATGTTCTCCTAATCGAGATCATAATTGGGTGGTGACTTTTTCATTTCCCTTTCCCTCTTATTAAGGCTAAATTTTATTAATCTTATTTTCGATGTGGGTTTTCCACAAAGGTATTTTCTATTTTCAACCTTTTATTTTCCAAGGAAAATTTCAAATTGTGAGGATGAAATTTATTGATGGAGGGGAGAATGTAACACCCCGAGCTGCCACAATACACTTCTCATTCAATAATGCAATAGCTTGCATTATACGCAACTTCGAGTTCTAAAACACCGCGACTAATCAAAGTAGCCGTTATGAATAGTAATAACCACTTTTTAAAATTATAGAAATTTTATATTTCAAAATGGACTTCATTTTTGGATTCGGAATATCGAAATTAGCCTATGTTGAATTTTTGGTATTTTTCGGAGAACTTCTAATTTTTTATGAATAGTGAAAAATACTTAAAAACAACTTTTTTAAACAAAATAATTTATAGTGATAAAGTATACTATTTAGTGGTTTTAAAGTATAATTATAATATATTTTTACAATTTTATCCAATGGTGGTCATTAGAATTAATTTAACATTGAAATTGGACATAAACAATTGCCAATCTTTTGATATAAATTGTTTCTTAAAAACACGCTATTTGTTGTGATAGCGGGAATTAATTATAAAATTAAATAATGCAACTTATATGTTTGGAATTTTGTAAAATAGACATAATTTTTGAATTCGGAATATCAATTATAGCTTAGAGTGAAATTTTGGCATTGTTCTGAAAAACTTCAATTTTTGATGAATAGTGAAACCACTAAGTGGTAGTTAAATAACTGATTTTTCGTTTAAATGAAATATTACCACTTCTGTGATTTGATTTTCAAAAATCCGACATACATGGTTGTCATTAATAAGTAAAATGTGGTTCAATGAGATTAAAATAATTTTTGGTGAATAGTAACTTTTAAGTTCTTAATCGCGATTAGAGGTAATTAGTGTAGTTAAAGGTAAAAATAATGATTTAATAATATGAGATGAGCTTGACACATGTCCTACCCTCATTGGATGTGCCATGGCCGACCAAGACAATCCATGGGTCAACTTGGGGACCCCATTGAGCCACTATAGTTGGAAAATGACATAAATACCTTTTATTTAATGTTAAAGTAAAAAATGACACAAACATGAAATGTTTTACTAAAACAATTTTTACATGGGGTTATACAAGTAATATTTTTTACTATAAATAGTAATAGGAAAGATAAAAAGATTTCCTACATCATAGTATTTTTTTATAATTTTTAGACATTAAATAAATTAAATTATTTATGACATCATTATGATGCAGCGATGAACTCATTATTTAACGTTTTCAATAAAATGAAAAGATAATGTACAATACACGGATTACACTTGTCCAAAGACTATTGGATGGGTATATTTAGAACCCTTATCCCCTTAGACACAAATTATATAAGTGTGGGACCTTTAGAATCTGAAAATCATTGTATAATAATGTAAAATTTCCTTAAATTCCAAGAGTGCCCCTCCTCTCCTCTTATAAAAGGCCCCCACCTCTACCACTTCATTCACACTTTCAAGCCATTTTTCTCAGCCAACCTCTGCCCAAATACTCTCCCATCTTCCCCCTATTACTCCTAGAAGCCTCACTTTGGGAAGAACTCTTCCCAAGGAAGCCTTTGGCTCCCATCAAAAGAGTTACCAAATTTAAAGGTAATGTCTTCTCTTATGTTATTTTGTTTTATTTTTCTTCTTCAACCCCATAAACTCTTTTTATTAATTTCTTTTGTAACAACACCAGTATCCTCAATATACTAGGATGTTGTTATAATAAGGATTCGAGATACACTTACACACACCTACATCTAATGGTTAAAGAAGATACAGTTTCTGTGGATGGCGAATTTCTGCCTCACGAAACGATGATTGTTCAACACTCATATAACACCTTCAAAGGTGGCCATTAAGTTGTCAATATATTTATATATGATATATAATATTTTTATGTTTTACGTATTCTTATTTATTTCTCATTTATGGCATAATTTATGATTTCCATTATGGGTAAACGCGATAATTTCATTTTAGGAAGTGCGGACTACCGCCCCCTCAAAGTGATTTGAATCGTTAATGCCATATGTGAGATGTATAAAGGAGGGAGTAAATGGTATTATACACTATATTATACTAGAATTATATTATTAATTTATATCATTATGATTTCATTCCATTAAATATGAAATAGAAATGAATGTAGCGTTCATGCGTACGTACGGCTTACCGTCTCCATGAACGGTGCATTTCATTTCTTACCTCTAAATGTTACGTAATGTTATAAATTAATGTATATACTGGATATATATGATATATATGAAATCTAAATAATGAATATAATTCTGGAGATAATTGATATTCTACCACATAAACAACTTGTAATTATAAGAAGTTTATTGTTGACTCAAGTACCAAAGATCGACAAAACGACCGTTATTAACTTAAATAATTATATAATGTTCATAACATTGTAATAAGTGATATAAAAAGGATAATGAAATTAAAAATGGTTCTTAATAAGGTATATATTAACTATAGTTTATTATTCAGGAGGTTAAAGAATGGTTGAGTCAAGTCAGACACGAGGTAATGGAACTTCTTAACCCAACTTCCATTCTTTGGGTTAATCTCCTACTTTCAAATTATGTCATGATATTATTATTTCATATTTTGTATTTTTACGTTCTTTATGTGTACCTATAGTGAATACACATAACAGATCTATTTTATTTTAAAAATGATCTTTTTAAGGACTTCGTCTCAATCTCCTTTCATTGAGGCATATTTGGTTTTATACACAATTTTATTTTATACGGTGTATAAACCCCTTTGACTTTTACGTTTATTCAAAAGGAATCTTTTTATATGAAGCGTTTTTCTAAATGACAAAAGGGAATGTTTTTCTTTCCGTACTTATGCGGCGAAAATGACTTCTCCGCCGCCGTGACCATTATTTGAGTTTCGGCTTCCTCTACAAGCCATCATTTTTTTAATGAAAAATAAATACAAAGTTTTAACTTTATTTTATTTTGGTATTGAAAATGGTTTTGAAAGCATTTTTATCAATTTGTTGTATTGATATCTTGTGATTGAAATGTGGAAATGTTATGTTTCCTTTATGCATGTTTTATGTGATATGATTATGTTATGGTTTATGATATGTTTAAACCTATTCATATGAGGAATGTATTGGACTTAATAAGTGATGGGTGGAGCCCGCTATAGCTCCTCGATGCATCGGTTGGTCTCATGAGACAACTAGACGTGGAATTGGCCGAGGCCCTTTCCCAATTTGATTTATGGTTTTGGCCGAGGCCTTAATCATTTTAGATGTCTTGGCAGAGTCCTTGACAAAATGTTTCAGAATGTCTGGCATTATACATTCCCTCATTATGAAAGTGGTTATTGATATTGCATGTGATTATTTGACTAGTTGAATATCCATGTGAAGAAGTGAATGACATTATCTCATTTTACATTTGCCATATTATGTTGAAGTTCAAGTTTAAAAGGGTTTTGTTTTAGTTATACATTGCCTTAAATGTTAATGTTTATTTATGAAAGCTTCCGCTATATTGTTAACCTTACTGAGCATCTGATCTCACCCCTTTCAATGTTTTAATATTTTTCCAGGATGTGAAGAAGTATTTTATGAATGACCTATAGGGGTAGTCAGAAAGGGATATGAGTGTGGACTATGAAGACCATGTTATTGTAATTTGTTTACTTTTTGATGTAATGAACGACTTATGAATGTATCTAGTGTTTCCAAGGCTACTAAACTAATCGGTCTTTCGAGACTTGATCTTTTGTGATAATGCCAATCTTACGAAGTAATGCACCGACTCTGGGTAGCTGGGGTCGGGGCGTTACATACTATGTGTATAGGGAAATGGTTTTGGGGTTTTAAATCTGAATAATTATAATTACAAAGAAGGTGTGAGTAAGATAAATATGAAAATTGGAAACCCTAAACAAAGATTAACTAAAGGAAAAAAAGAAACTAAGAAAACTAACTTACCATGAGGAGTTCTTTTACCAAGAACTCAGATTGTACCGTCCAATATTACTAGAAGTAGTATCCAAATTTCATCATTGTGGTGGTTTTCTAGTTAAAATCCAAAAATATGTATGGTTCCATGTACCTGTTGTTCTCTTGGACCGAACTTGCACTAACCAATACCAATAAAACATGAGTATCCTCACTACATCCTCACGAAACCTTCATTCATCACCCCTCTCGAATCCCCAAATCACATAACCACTACTACTCTATCTATAGAAAAACCACACATAAATTAATGAATCATATTTGATCTATAAGAACTAGGGTATAAATAACAATGACAGATAAGAAGTTGTTTCACAAAATCAATAAAATCAAGAGAAACGAATTGATAAAAATCCTCAAGCCATAATAACCGGACAAATATGAAAAAAAACAAATAAATGTAAAATTGAAATACTTTGTAATGGTATCAAAAAATACAGGATGGTACCTTGGTCGCTGCATAAGGTTCAATACCCACTATCTAAAGGTCATCCCACCTATATGTTAAGGTATGTTAGATGATTTTAAGGGTCATTATAGCCGCATAGGGGTGACACAAACAAATACCCAGGATACATAAGGCTGAATCCAGACTCAAATAAAGGTAAACCACAGATAAAAAATCCCACATAAGGGTACAATAAAACATATATAATGTTTTGGGAACCTCTACGTAAGGGTAGAACTAGATATTCAAATATCATATAAGGGTAAATAATGAGTTACACAAGGGGAATAGATATCTATTAAAATGGTAAAGTTGAGAAGCAAGAACTAATGTTTGGTTATAAAAATTATAGTGAATTAATAATAGAATAAAAACAAGAATATACAAATATTAAATTCATATTTAAAAAAATAAAAAAGATGGAATAAAAAATAAAAAATTCTATATCATGAAAATTAAATACAGGAATGATTTAATGTGAGAGATTAACCCACATCCACACCTCATAAAATGAAATCATAAAGATGAAACACCAAATTTATCTATACCACCTAGCCTATCAATTTAATAAAGAAATCCTAATAAAAAACAATAAAAAAATAGTATCAAATAGTGATAGTTAAAAAATGCACTGGTAATTTTAAAAAGTTTTGTCAATGTGATACACAACCACCCCCATCAATTCCATCTAAAACACTACTAAATAATTCTAAAAATTAAAAATTATAAATATAAAAACATAAAATGATTCTATATTCACAAACATGACTATATTTATTTACATGCATCAACTCCATTCTTATCACATACTCACAACAGTTTCCTAATACAGTTCAAGTGCCAACAAAACAGAAAAAAACTGAGTAGTACCCATCCTCCCAGAAATAAAAATACACAAGGTTTTAATATAAACTCAAGGGGAAATATTATATATATATAATATTAAAACAAATAAAAAAATAACATATTCAATTAATATAGAAAAAACAATATAAAATATAAGTCTTAGAAGAAGAAATGCACTCACTCCACCTGAATCTAAAATATACCAAGAAAAATATCCACCAAACGAGAATACACTGCATAGAATGGTTCAATTGGGGAGAAACACATCCAAATCTAGAATTATTTAAAACCTATACAATTATAGTCCTAAAAGTACAAAACATAGAAATGTGTGAACTAATCCATCATGAAAGGGAATCACTTTACTGAACTAAGGAAAACATCGTTTAATATAGACAACCAATGATATCAAGTGCCTAATTTCTAGGTTACCATCCAATGATATTATGTAAATACCAATATCATCATCATGAATCTTGGAGATCATATAAACATCAACCCATGAACCTGGATCATAATCCACTACCCATGATGTCAATATTGTCACACCTCGTTCATTTCCAAGAAGACGAACCCTCTTAGGACATTATATAGGAAAAAAACTAGAGGTAAAACTATAAATATACCCCCTATAGAACACTATAAAAACTATAGATCATAAATATTAGTTAAACCATGATCAAATAAATTATATTGAGAACCTTTAACCTTGGAACAATTTTTTTCAGCATAAACATTCTTAAAGTGAACTATTTTACTACACCGATAAAACATCAATGTCTTGATTAATTCTTACCCTTCCTTTTATAATTACCATTTATCTTCCATTGATCCATATTATCTATTTTTCCAATGATATTTTTTCCCTATCCCTATGTTTATAACCCATTCTTATAAAGATGTATATTTGAAATAATTATTATTTTTACATCGCCTAATGTTAAAGAATCATTTACAAAAATCATGAAATCACTGACATTATGATAAAAACAATCCAATGATGTCAAAATGTTGATTTCTTCATTGTCATATCAAAACATTACATCTATGTTTTTTGGGTCTAGAATAACATTTTTAAATTCATCTATGTGAGCCTGAATAGATGTCTCATGTTACTTCTTAAAATTAAAAATTTCTTGATTCTTTATAGAACCTACCAAAATGATATTTTTTATTCAAATATTTTAATGGTCAGAAAATAAAATAGAGAAAATTGTATCATATATGACCCCATGTATGCCATTATCACCAAAACTAAAAAATAAAACTATGGTATAGAGGTAACATCATCATGGGTAATAGAAGGATTTCCATCGACATACAACATAGTCACCTTTTTTTAGGGACCACATAAGGTTCCATGTAAACCTTTTTGTAATAAAAAATTACATATTTTATTTATACATAAAATAAAATCATTTTACATATCAATGATTTAAATTTTTAATATTTTTGAGTCCTTGCTCATATCTACTGTTCTCTATTACTAATTATTATGGGATATGTTATGGAGAAGTCTACATTCATTAGTAGAAGGATTTATTTATTTGAAATATGGTTTTTTAAAATTTGAATATTTAAAAAAGATGCGAAAGGTTTTTTTTATAAAAATAAAATAACATAAACTAAATTTGATTTTATTCTAATTACATAAACTATAATAAAATTTAATAGAAATTAAAACAACAAGAATAAGGAGAATATTCAAATCTAAGATTCAAAAATAGAGAAATAATTTAACAAATTCAAAATTATAAAATATGAGAAAAAATTTACATGTTCAAAATTTGAAAAAAAACACAATATAAGCTTCATGATTTATCTCTAACCAGTAAAATCCCTTAAAAATTTTCAATGTAGAATATAAATATTTACACAATCATAACATAGAACAAATTTATGATATATTATAGAATTATTTCCAAGAAAAATCATATTAAAAATATTGATAAACAGATGAACTCGTAGAAAAGATTCTCAAAAGGAAAAAAATAATACAGTGACCAAAAGAAGTAAATGAATACAATATATTTTAGGATTTAGGAAAATTAAAAAATGTTCATGAGGTAGGGGTTTTGGGGTTTTCACTATAGAAAATAATGATATATTACATGTTAGAAGAGAGATAACAAAATACCAAAACTGATATCCTAAAACCAATCCTACCTAGAGGTAAAAGGGAAACAAAAAAATATAATGTTGAGTTCATTTACCAATAACTTAGATTTTACCTTCCATTATTTTAAATAGAAAAAGAAATAGTTAATCACCATAGTGGTTCAAAAGGAACAAGATAAAAAAATTGTCATGATCTTTGTGCCTTCAATACACCCAGACCAAACATGGATAGACTAGTACTGCATTCGCCTAAATCCCTTCGAAACCAACTCACACAAGCACTCACTACTCTCCCTTATCAAATCTGTGAATCATAGAACCATAACTTCTATCTATCTAAAAAATACCCTTTCCACCAATGATTCATTTTTTTAAAGAAGAAATAGTGTTGTAATACCCATGAGATTCAAGGTTATATTATATCGGCACAATAAAATCGAGGGAAACAGAGTATAGAAAAACCTCAAGCCCTAACAAACAAGCTTATAAAAAAAATTAAAGGTAAATATAAATTATTTTGAATGGGTACCCCCCACAATGTAAAGGTACTATGTAAGTGTATATATCCCACAATTTAAAGTATCTTACCACTATTTAAGGGTAATCTACACCACTATATAATGGTTATTTCCTCTATGTATGGTTATCGCGCCTAATACATAGGATACATAAGGGTCAATCAAAAATCATGTAATGGGAAACCAAAGATATAAAATCCCATGTCAGAACAACAAAACATACATAAGGGTTTGGAGTGCTTTATGTAAGGGCATAACCAGAGATCCAAAACCCATATAAGGGTAAAAAAGATATATATAAAGGGAAGGTGATCTCTACATAACGGTAAGGTGGAGAAGTAAGAACTCATGTTAGGGTAGGAAAATGGCTACGAAATATGCAAATGAAAAAAAAAACGTTCATAGGAACATATTAAATCCACATTTCATGAACAACATAATAAAATGGGAAACAAAATCAAGAAATAATTTAAATAAAATATAATTCTATATCATAATTGTTTTATGATAATCTTTCAATTTAATAAAAAACACCAAATGATAATATTTTTTTAATTATCTCATTTAATAAAAGAGATAAATTACTGAATTAATTAGTTCAACGAGTGTAAAAATATTAAATCCATTAATGTAAAATATAAATATATATATTAGTCAATAAGATTATAGTAGTTAATAAAATATATAATGACCATTTCGTATTGGTATTTATTATTTTAAGTGAGTTAGAATTTATAATGAACATGGAATTCAAAAACAATGTTTTTATTCAATTATTATTATAGAAGAACATTTATAATAAAAATTAATTTCTGAGTAATTTAATGTAAAAAATATTCAACACATAGAAAATATTAATGATAAATATAATTTTATAATATTAACAGAACATATATGCTATATGAATATAATATAGATCATATGAATACCATTAAAAACCATGTTTGAATAAAATAAATGAGATGAATTTCTATAGAATATAATAACATGATATGGCATTAAAATATTCTAGGCACCTAAGAGAATGTATTTTTTAGGGAAATAAATAAATTTTTTTCTCATTCAATTGGATGATGTAGAATATTTATCACTTTGAATATATTTGGAAAATCAGAGAGTAAACCAAATATAACAGAGTTCAAATAATTCATATAACATTGAGATACAAATTTGGATGAAGATTAAATATATGCGTTCAATGATGAGGATTTGGGGAAATTATATTCGAATATGGAAGCTAATATTTGGTTACCTGGATTGGAAGACATTTTTTGAGAAGATAAGGCACATATAAGTTGAATTAGGTTCATTAATGTAAACAATATAGTCGTGGGGAGAAAATATCACTAGTGTTGGAGGTTTGGGAGATCATGTCAAAGAATATATGTTTTTTAGTAGATGAAAATAGGATTTGATAGAGGTTCACTAATAGAGATTGTAATGGGTATAAGGGATTTGAGTTTCTAATTGTAAATAATTAATTAATTTATTTTTAGAAATGATTAAAATTATTAATGTAATATATATTTTAAAAAAAATATTATTATAAATATATTAAAAAATTATGTTAATATATTATTTTATATAAAAATTATTAAAATTTAAAAATGTATATATTTTAAAAAAATATTCATTATTATCTTGAATATAATTTCTATATAAACTAGGTTTCAATAAATTAAATTAAAATAATATAGTTCTAAAATAATTTTATATTTTTAATTAATAATAGTTTAAATTTTCGAAAAATAATAATAAATTAATGACATCATAGCTCGTCATCTCACCGAGAGATGATAATAATCTACAAAGACTAGAAAAGGTACCAAACAGTCAATACTAAGAATGACATCATAACCCGTCATCTCTAAGACACAGAGGTCTCATAGAAAGTGACACCCACCAACCTCTAGGGGGAACTCCTTGCACTAACGGACACCAGCCGTTCTAGTCCCCAACAGAGTGTTCAACATCATTAAAATAGAAGAGGAAGAAACATAGAGCCCATGGATCTCCATAATGGGCACAAATATAAAGCTATGTATAGCACCCATAATGAAAAGTACTGAAGATAAAATAGAAGCTACTAAGTTAGTACCTCTGACAGTAGAAGGTCCGAGATCCTACTCTTATTGGTTCTTTGCACTGCATATGCCTGCCTAGTGTTGCGGCCCTACGACACAGCCTGGATAAACAGAGTTGTCCTACCTTTCTGCCTCTGAGATCCCGGTGTCTGGCTACCATGACCACAACCACCATTGCGGCCATCACACCCTGATGTATTCAAGTTTCTGGACTGGTAAGAAGTTGCTGGTCTTCCTCCCGTACACAGAGTCTGCACAGAACACCTCTCACTAGAAATTGGTGGAAATGCCCTGCAAAAGCACTGTAGATGACCCATCTTGCCACAAGCTTGGCACTCCACTGGGTCCCGAAGACATTGAGGTCGCTTGTGCCCATCTATACCACACTGGTAGCACATGACCTGCCCAATTGGATTAAGGTACGATCCAACCCAGCCGTACTTCAATTTTTTTAAAAACATAACTGATTATATAAACAGGATAATCTCACTCCAATGATCCTAGTACCACAAATGGTTCATCAAATTAATTTTGGATTCACATGATATGACTCATTAAGCAGAACTGGTCCTGAATGGGGTCTGGGTCTGGTCTTACCTGGCCCAGTTTATGTCTACCCAGTCTGAGTCTAACCTGAACCAGCTTGAACTGGCCTAGGCCGGTCTGGTTGGTCCAGGATGCTGACCGGCCTTACCCACCAGCCTGGCGCAACCTGCCTAGCGACGTGGCATAGGGTGGTGGCATGGCTCGCCAGCTGGGTAGCCGCCCATCTTCTCAAACGATTCAATAATTCATTCCACTCTTCTATTAGCGGCCCAACATGGCACCTCCACATGGTCCATAGGACACGTAGGAGTGCATTACAACCTCCTTCAAGGGTTTGATGGCACAAACCCCTCACAGCTGCCTGAGAAGGCATGATTCCTTTCCAACGCGGACAAACCAATGTAGGTCGTCCCTTTCGGTCCTCCACGACGCCATGTTCCTCCACCCTCTTCCGCCGCTGGTGAGGGTAGGCCACTGCCTTCACCTATGGTGTCATTCATGGGTACCGTTGCATCGGTGTCACCAAAAAATATCTTATGTGGGCCATTGAGTGAGAACTGGTGGTGCTTTTTCCCTCCCGCTTGTGCCTACAGTCCTATTTAGATGTCGTAGTCACTTCCCTACTCACAGATTCAAGATTCAACTGAGATGAAAATTAATCCCACGAAGAGAGTGACAAAAACGAAGTGATGGAGGGTCCGAGAATAGTTCTTTTGGCCGGTGCACTCCACATTAGCATTGCAACAAGAGGGTAACAATTTATTCATCTTCAAATCAAAGAATTTAAACCATGAAAAATCCCCCTACCTCGAGTATTGTTGGATTCGCCCTGGTGATATAAAGGGAATCGGTTCTTTGATGAATCTGCTGACATTCCATGTTCCTAGTTCGATCCCTTTGATATTGTTGTCCAATATCTCATTCCTCATCAGTGGAATATGCCACAAAACATCATCAGAGGTTCCACTCTTCCATTCCAAAAGCCCATGGCTAAGCTTCAATTAAATAGACCCAATAAACTACAGAGTTTCACTACATTAACGCAATTCATTTATGAACCACATTTAAATTTCCAACACCGAGGTTACAAAAAAAAGATTTTATCCGTTAAATAGATTGACAACACATCGGTCCCTCCTCCTCCACTCAACCACCAGATAAATATAAAATAACAATTACATGTTATTTTTTTATTCTATTTAATGTTTGAAAAGAATATTTTTATCCTGACCATCTCTTTTTGTTGTTAAACCTTCCTTATGAGAATCTTGGCACTACGGATTCAACGGTTCCATCTGATTTCAATTATGATCACCGGTTCAAATGTAAGAAAACTCCACCCAAACATTTACTGAATATACCATAAGAAAGATATAAATATTATTCCGGGAACACCTTTCTTCAGAATTAAACACCGTCATTTTTCGCGGACTGGTAATAGTCCTAAAAAATTAAAACATATATATGGAATTTCAATGTCATTACAAGATAAAAATCTTGTCGAAGACTTTAATATACTTTTAGATATACTCTAGGAAATGTGGGACTTATGACATATTCTTTTGGAAAGAAGTTTGAAAATGTAGGGTGGATATTTTTAGAAATATTATTTGTGTTTGGATTTATGAGGAAAATGAAAGAAAATATTGTGTTTTAGTGGGGAGAAGAGGGATCCCTTTATTGGTGAGTTTGAGTATTATTTTCATAAAATAAAAATTCCATATTTATATATAATGCATATTTAATAGAAAAAGGGACCTTATTTAAAATTTAATATAATATTATGTGATGTTGATAATTACCTCATCCACTTATTTATAGATATGTTTTTTTATATTTTAAATGATTATCACCTAACTAAACACTTTTTTAGCCTTTACCAATGTGAATAAATTTTACCTTGGTAACTTATTTATATGCCTAAAAACGAAATTGAACCGATTACATATTTGTGAAAAACATATTAAAAATTTGGTTACCATATGTAAAGTAATTTCTAAATATAATAAAATTTCTCTCTTAATTTAAAAAATATATTTTATAGAAATTTTTTATAAAAAATGATTTTTAAGCATTTAAATTTTATAACATATTATCATATAAATTTAAAATTAAATGATTTTTAATAAATTATTTTATACATTTTAATGTTTAATTTTACTAAATTCATCATTTAAAAGTGATCAACTTAATTTATTAAAATTACAAATACACTACACATTAAAAAAAATTCATTAAAATATATTATTTTTTATAAATAAATGATTTTTATCAAATCCAAATTAAATTAAATATTTATCTTCTAACCATTTAATTATATTGGTCTAATAATTTTTGATTAATTATTTGAAAACAGAATAAATTATTAATTAACAATACATCTGAAAACTATATAAATAATAAATACATAAATGACAATCATATTATTTTCATATATTTAGTCATACATGCATTTATATCATCCTTTATCCTAGTACACAATACCATTATTAATTTGTTTACCATAGTTATAACATGTTTTATTATTTCTATCGTTATTATTTTATTTATAATCATCATTGAAGACTGTGATGATAGGAATTTAAACCTTTTTTATTTTAATTTACTTGTGGTTTCAATCATTGAGTAATTTTACTAATTATTTATCATTTTTATCTTTTAATGTACTATTTTTATTATAGTATTATTATTACATAATAAATCATTTTTCAATTTAGTTCAAATCTACATGTATGAAAATATATTAAAAAAATATTATTTATTTTAATGGAAATACATATTAGAATCATGTGGTTTTTCATTCAACACCCCATAAAAAAATTTAAATTTAAATATCTTTACTATGCCAAAAAAAAGATGGAACCTATTCCACACTACATCATTGTGTTCCAACATTTCATCGTCAAATTTATGATTCCTCAAGAAAATATTTACCAGGTTGCTACTCCAATTTAATATTAATTTATCTGTACGATATAATATTTATACTAGCTTATCTACATAATAGAGATCATATTTATATTCTATAACCTCTGAGTTTAGTACTTGTGATATACTAGGTTTGTACATCCTCAAAAGTGATACATTTAATAAATCATGAACATGGGAGAGGTTTTAAAGAATTGAATGATAATAAGACATCATCCCCAAAATTCAATGGATATCAAAAGGAAAAATGTAACTAGGGATCAACTGTAACTTCAACAGAAATCTCATAACCATTTTTCATGGAGATATTTTAATTAATTTATAATCCTTGATTTCAAACAACAAATATAACTGATTATTATCAATGTATTTATTCTTCATACTTTAATTATTTTTAATATTTGAAGAAAATTGATTTTTGTAATCTCTAACATTTTGGGATCAAGAATCGGTCCTGGAAGATTTATTACTCCTACAAAACCCCAACATCATGGAGTTATTCTACTCTTCCCATAAAGATCCTTATATGGTTCTATTTTAATTCTAAAATAAAAATTAATTTTATATGAGAACACTACCAAGGAAACATGTTGATCCCAATATCGTTTAATATGAATTCAATATGATCTCAACACATCTTGAAATATCTGAATGGTTCTATTAGATTTAAAATCTTTCAAATAATGATAATAAGTACAAAATCATACTTCCATGTCCAATTCATTATAAATACATCTCTAGAACATTGTTTTAAACCACTAATACGGAACCAATACAAGGGAAAATGGTACATTATGCATCATTAACACTTCATTTATGTATATATTTTACTTTTTATTTAGAAATATATCTTATTAAATTGAAATGAAATATGTAGACTATGTAAAGTGATTAACTATAATCCAAATGGATGTATAGCCTTTATAAGTCTTTGTGTGTCCTTTGATGAAATATAATGTGATTTTTTCTCATTCCATCTATGTATGTGTATTTTTTACATCACCCCTAGTATTTCATATATTTAAACATAAATTATTTTAAAACCGATCATTGAGATATATAATCCACAATTTACCTCATCATGTTGTCGCACCTGAAGTGATCTATGATATATCTGTACAGTATTATGCATACAGGGGTGATAGATAACTATTATATATATATATATATATATATATATATTATCTATTATCCCCTTAAAATATGGTTTTTATGGGACACAAATTTGTTTCCCAAAAATTATAATCCCATCAATGTTAATATTTAACTATGAATATTTATTTCTAACATTATTGCACCATATCGTACGTATGTTCTTAATTTTTATTAATATGGATAGATATTTTAGTAATCATATAACACCATGATTTTTAATGGATTATATTTTTTAGAAATAAATTTAATTTCATTGATTGTTGAAATTACCCACAACCCCATGTTTTTACGAAGCACAATATACTATAAATATTATTATTTAAACATAATTAGTATAACCTTGTAGTTAAAATGATAGTATGAATAGGAATATCAACATTTTTATAATTATATTTAATGGTTTTAGATAATGAATTAATATTATAAAATAAGTACATAATTGTTTCTAATTTCTTGTTATACATCGAAAATATATTACTTATAAAAAAATTATTTTTCATTTCTTTTAGTGAACAAAAAATAAAATTAATTTTTGAAACATTTAGAAAAATTATTTTAAAAATTGACCTTTATTTTTGGAATGAAATTGTTAAAATAATATTATATTTATTTATTTTTAAATGTCATGAAAAGATTATTTATTTTATAAATATTGAAAAGTACTATTCTTATTAGAAAGACACATTTTTTCTTAATGAATTTATAAATATAAATTATATTTTCAAATAGTTTTAAAAGTAATATTAGATAAATAACATTATTATTAACCCAATTAATTCATAGAGATCAATTTATTATTAAATTATATAATTAAATAAATTATACTTATGAAAGTATTTACTTTGGAAAATCATTTTTCTTCAGGTATGTGAGTTTTATTTTAAATTAAATTCTACCACTTATGTGAAATAAATTAGATAAAATAGTTTAAATTTTTATAATAATAATATTTTATATTATATAATAGTTTCATATTAATTTTTTTCATAAATATTAATAAAAATAGTAAAACACAATTTTTGGAGTTAAGGTTGAACTATCGTATTGCACATTACATTGAAATTTTTTTAAATTAATTTTCAATACAAATAATAAGATTATTTAATAAATTTTATTTAATATGTATAATATGTGTTTAAGTTATCTAATAATTATATTTTAATTATGTTATTATAATATAAATGACAACGATAAATAAAAAAGTAACTGGTTACTATAGTGAAAAATAAAATGGAAAAAGTTAGTAAACATAGAAGCCAAGGGAATGATTTATTTTAAACATGTTTTTTTTTGAAGGAAATTTTAGAAAATATAATCCCAACAAATTATTATATATTAATATATTAAGAATATGTATTGAGTATGACTTTCGATTCTTAAATAGTTTTGGGTATTTATAAAATAACACTCCAAAATTATTGATGGCCACTTCCTCACCTCACTCCATCACACTCCCTATAAATTATTTCCTAGAAAATAATTCATCAAATAACTTCCTAAATTCTTTATCCAATTACTTGATTTTTTATACATAATATTAACCCTTCATATGATGTATTTTGGTTCACACATAAATAGGTAGTCCAAAAAAGATGTATTGTTCTTAACTGAGCATTTTTGTTTAATTTATTCAAAAACCTCCTTATATTTTTTAGAAATAATTACAAAAAAATTATTATTAAAAAAAAAACTTATATTTTATCATGTTAGTGGAATAACCTATATATATCACCTATACAATCAAAAGGAAAAAGAAATTATCGATCGTGTGTATGATGCACTACCGCCTCACAAATCAATGTATTTAATTTTCCAACACCACTACTCTAAAATGGTTATAATTATGTATTTAAAATATGTATGTGATATTTATGAAATAATTATACTTATAGAATTATAATATAACATATAACTTCTTTTATCACATTTCATTGGAAAATAATAATATCGCTCGTGTGTATGTGTGGACTACCCTCTCCACATAGGAATGAGACACATTTTTATGGATGAAAATGAGGGTATATTTAATAATTAAAAATGATTTCAATGATATAAAAATTATTTTTTAAGTTTGAAATAATATTTACATTTTTTTCTTCACTTTGAGAAAATAAAAATTGCATTCATGGGTACAATGAACCTACTTTTGCATGAATAGTGTAATTCATTTTCTATATCTATCATTTATGGATTAATCTAAATACATAAAAAATAAATATATATGATTTTTATATAATGGATAACATTATGGATATTATGGAACCATGATAAATGTAAAAGGACAAAAAAAACCAAACCAAAACATACATGAAAAAAGCAGTTATTACCTGAAACGTGATTTTTTAAATAAAGTTTTAGTAAATAAGTATTAAAATATCATATGTAAAGAATATATGATATTATATATATGAGAAAAGTTATAGAATATATTTATGAGGATCATATATTTATTATATAGGAGGTTTGAACATGTATGCAGAATTGACAAGACTTGATGTAAGGGGTTTTCTTCTCACTTTTATTTATGTGGGGTACATTCAATATTAAATAATTTTTTATTTTATGTGGTGTATATATTTCCCTTGAACATATATTTTTATTATTTTAATAATTATTATTTTATATAAATATCCATATGGGGTTCCTACTTTCATGGGGCTTATGATTCAAACATTATGTAATTGTATTGATTTTATGTTACAACCTTATTGTTTATCAGGATTGTTTATAATTATTCATTAAATAATGAAATATTATGATCTATATCTCAATAAATCCATGAATATTATTCTACTCTTTTTATTTCTAGTTAATACCTTTTTTACCATTCATACGACATTGTTTATGGATTAATGTTACTAAAATTATGTTTTTAAGAATAATAGACATTATTTCAATCACCGGCCAATTTTTTTCTTAATAAATATGTTTTATTAAAATGTTTAAAATAAATTAGTTTCTTTGATGATTTTTAAATAATTTTTTTCCCATTTTTTACTTTTTAAAAAAGTGTTAATAATTAATATTCTTTTAATGCATTAAAAATGTATCTTTTGAGTTTTTACTGTATATTTTAATTGAAAATTCATTTTTACATGTACCACATGAATGTAATTTTCTACCATCATTAATGAAAAATTATTTAAATCTTAGTTTTCATGTTTTCAATATTCTTTTCAAATAAAACATTTTCGTTTATATTTGGGAAATTTTTATATCTTAAATATGTATTTTCTTATTATTTTCATTCCCTTAAAATATGAACCAAGTGATCCTTCAAAATAATTGTCCATCTACGTCTCCATAATTTCATATTTCTAATACTTTTCTAGGTATACAATACAATGATACTATACATATTATTTCTCATGATAATTCCAAAATATTATAACTAATGTTTTTGAAACATGTTTCTTTCCCACGAGTTATAATATTATGAAATGTTTATGAAACTGATTTTATTTTCATGGGTTATAATATGGAAATATTTTTATCACCTAGTGGAAAAAAATAAAGATATTATGTGAAGGGTGGAACACATATCTTCATCCAATTCAATGGTTAATGATTAATTTTATATGATCTCAAAGGGTACACAAGAGGTTATCTATTTCTCAAAAGAGGATATAAGCGAGATAACCCCATGGCCACAAGAGGGTACACATGAGGTTATCCCAACCCCAAATTGGGTACATGACAGGTTATTACATTCATAAAATATAATAAACAGGTGGTTATTACAAACATGAAAGAGGTTACATGGGAGGTTATCTCAAATTTGAAGCTGGTGCATTGGTGGTTATCCCACGCATAAAAAAGTATGTATATCATGACATGTTGAATTTTTATAATATTTTCTCTGATTATGAGTATTCCACAAATATATGTCTTATTCTAATTTTATGATCTCATAGATTATGTTATTATATTCAATTATGATTCATGTCCAATGAAAATCCAATATTTATTACAGAACTCATATATCTCTAAGATGTAGTGTATGTTTTAAAATGTTATTCTCAAGTTCTTATACACTTATGGTAATGTTATATTGATATGTCCAATATTTAACCTTACTAAGTATCTGTGATCACCCTTTTTAAAGTGACATTTCGCTTGGTTTTGGAGAAATTTATTTTTTATGATATGTATAATAAGGGTTATAGTTTTGAATAACTTAGTGAGATATGATGTAGATCTCTTAAACTAATTTGTTATGTATCCATGTTTCTAAAGGCACTAGATCTAGATGAATCTTTCATATATAATAATGTGTTGTAATTAATATTTTTTTGTTCATATGAAAAATTTACATATAAAATTTGTGGGTTACCATATTTGGTATCAGATATAATGAACGAATACAATCCAAGGGAACAATCACAAGCAAGTTTTTGAAAATCATATCTCTCCACCCACATGCATCATGAGGTAAGTGATTCCACTAGGGATGGTGGTCAGTGTAATTTCTAGTAGACAATAAAAAATGTTGACATGTGGAGGAACATATTTACTAGTAATATCATCTGTAATCACCTAAATCTCAAGATGTTTTTCAAACCACTCATAGATTTTATTGAGATAGGAAACTCCGTCTATTTTAACTATATATGAGAATTTCATCTCATACAACTCAAGAATAAAATCCTAAAAATACTAATTGAAATGTAACATATGATAAAAATAAAAAATGGATTTCTTGGGAATCAGGAAAAAGCATCCACATCTTTATTCTTTGTGGTAATAATGCCAAAAAATCAAGTGGTCTGGTTCATATGTTTTTTTATCATTACAAGATTATTGAATTTTCTCTATTCCCTATTTTGTTTATTTTTGATAAAAACCCACCAATGGAGAGTTCTAAAATGTATCAATTATAGGCCGGTGATAATAATTCTTGACCATTTTTTTTGGAATCAGAGAATGGTTTAGTTTACCTTCAAAAACAAAGAAAAGAAAAAATTTATTGAAAAAAATGAAGATAAGTCTATGTATTGGAAAATATTATATATCTTTATTAAAGGATAGATTTATTGGTTTACATAAAATTAGATAATTTTTTGGACATTATTTGTGGATGTGGATCTAGAATAGTGATACCATGTGGTAATATCTCATAAATGGGTACATTGGCCTTGGACTCAATTGTCACTAGGTTCACAATAATAGGCCTTATTGTACACTTGGATTGAAATAATCACTGGGTATTTATTTGAAAATCACATAAACATTATGAACCTTCCTAAATTATTGCAAAAATAGACATGAATTACCGAGGTTAATCCTAATATTTGAAAATATGTATTCATAATTTTGACATCATATAAGTGACTTTTTTGATTATCTGGTTTCCATATATTATTATTGTTTCATAGAAAATATATTTTGGTTTTAAATTATAGATGGAACTTGATGAAATTTTATTAGTAATGGATCTAATGTACAAAAATATTATTTTCAATCTAGGAAACCGTACTTTATTGGAGGGATAATGAAAATTACCATTATTATTATCAATAACATTATCATGATGTGAATCATACTAAACATCTAAATAAACAAAGAATATTTTTTCTATTGATTGATTTAAGTGGAAAATCAACCTTATATTAATTTTTCCAGAGATACAGGAGTTGATGAGAAATATATCAGTACCATTGAAAATTTATTTTCAATTATCTAGTGTTTGGAGAACGAAAAATTCATTAACACAGTCTATCATTTGGAAGGTGAAACAGATCAATGGTGAACACTTATGAATAATTCGAGGAAAAATTATGAAATTTAGTGCAAGGAGTGGGTTGAGTTTAAGAGATTATTTTTAATTATCATCATATTATTTTTATGATACAGAAGGATTAATTCCTAGGGAAAAAATATAATGATGCTGAATCTATTGATAAATATGAGGTAAATTATTACCAGGATTGCAAGGTATACTTTTGGAATTATGATTCACCCACAAAGTAAGACTGATGTATTTTTAAGTAGCTTAAAATGAAGTCTATTAAGGGTGTTATCCCTAATGTACTTCAGTTTTGAATGGAGAAATATTTCATTCTTTTATCATGGTGGAAATAGATATTAGGGTTACCCATAAATAACATGATTTTATTAATAATAAAAAGATGGAATTAAACGGAAAATATATAAACCATATAGAAAATAAGATGATATTTGCTTTATACCAAAAGAGTTGCATGAAACATAGAATAAATTGTCTTAAGAGGACTAATATGTTTTAAAATGTGGAAAGTAACATAATCGACTGAACTCATTCCAAATAAATAGAAATGTGTAAGATAATGATTCAAATAGATAGAAACATCCATATAATGTACCCCCCCACATTCCAATGCTCCAAATGAGAGGCCAATTAAACTTTTGATAAACAGTTCTAAAATATGAAGGTTAAGGATGATGATCAATTTATGTAACCTATTAAGAAAATAGTCAAAAGGAAATTTCAATTAATCACTATTTCTAATGTGTGTTATAAAAAAATATCGGTGAAAGGTACAATTATAATTTCTAATAGTAATGAAAATTTATTATTTTATTATGTATATACCCACCCTTTTATATTTGAATAATTTTCTATTGGTATAAAAATTTTACCTAAATTATTAGATGTTGAATTAGTAGTGATGAACCATAATATTATGACGATGGTATTCGGCCCTATGATTCTTTTCTTTCCAAATATTATAGAAATATGCTTCTGATCAATCTCAATATTCTTCATCCAGTTGAATTTAATTTTATATTAGGAATGGATCAGTTTTCTATACATAAATACAATATTAGATTCGAAAGAAGGGATGTCACATTTGATATTCCAAACCAACATATGTCCTTCCATCAGTTTTATGATAAATATGAATATCTGAGGTAAATTTCGACCATTTTTTGAGTCTTTATTCCCAGTAATAAGTGGTGATTATCTTATATAGTAAGTGAGAAACTCAACATCAATGATATTCTTACAATGTGTATGAGTTTTCTGAAGTCTTTTTAGAAGAGTTTCCTAGTTTTCCTCCAAATCGTGGAGATTCGTTTTCAATGAAACTCATAACTAGACCTACTACTAGAAATTAGTGTGTCAAATCCATTAGAATATTTAAAATAGATAACATAGAAAAAGTATTTTACCATAGGTTGAACTAGTTCTATTTTTATAATAAAGACAGATCGATAAAACTTAACACTAACTGTAGGGAATTGAACATGATCATAATTAAGAACATATATCCCTTATCCCATATTGATGAAGCTTTTTATCAATTGTATAGAGATAAATTCTTTTTAAATATTGAATTTCTTTACAGATATAAAAATTATGGATTGGAATGGGGGATTTTCAAAAGATGAGATTCAGAACATGTTATGAACACTATGGACTTATTGTGATTCCATTTGGTCTTAAAAGAATCCCCACTATCTTCTTGGAAGTAATTAATAAGGTCATGATATATTACCTTGATCATTTGGTGGTAGTATTTACTGATAATATTTTTTATATTCAAAGAGAAACCATGATCATGAGATCACCTAAGAATTATCTTACAGACCCTATGGAACAATAAACTGAATGAAAAATATACAATCAGTGATTTTATGTTAAGAAATATTTTTAAGTTGTATAATTTCAAGAGAGTGTATATATGTGGATACATCAAAGGAAAAAGTTATTGAACAGTGCCCTAGACAAAAAAATGACTAAGATCAAAAATATTCTTAGTTTTGCTAGATTTTATTGATGGTTTATATATAGTTTCTAATAACTATCTGATCCAATCTTTATGTTAACTAAATATAGAGATATGTTTATTTGGATACATTAATACGAGTAACATTTCATGGAACTAATGATAATGTTATTCAGTCCACCTTTACATACATTATCCTATAGCAAATAAGGGGTAATTATCTATATTGATACATTGAAGATGAGATTGGGATTCATTTTCTTGAAGAATGATATAGTGACAGATTGTTCCTTGCACTATTTAATGGTTCACGAACTAAATTAACCAAACCATGACTTGGGGTTAACTATAATAATTTTCTCATTAAAGGTATTAATGAATTATATTTATGGATAATTGTGAGATATATATACTGATTATAAATGTTTAATTTATATATACACATAGAAAGAATTGGATATTCCTCATATAAGATAGCTGGAGATGATTAAGTATTATGACTGCATAATACATTAACTCATTGGGAAAGAAAATATGCCCAAAATTTGAGTCAGACGGGCCATGGAAGATAATCTATGTTGAGGATTTCAAAAGATCTAATATTTATGGATTTCAATGGATAGATATAAAAATATTAATGGAATGGGATAAAAAATAACATTATCAAATATGTATTCAACCATCTATACAATTGAATATTAATGAGTCCCAAAATGAAGACGTAGATATGCAGAATAAGGTGAGAAAGGTTTCCTTGTATAACCTTGATTTTGATGGAAAGACAAGGTTCATAAACCATTAATGTGTTCGGTCAATAAAATATTTGAATAAGGTTCAATTAGAGGTGGCTCATAGTTCATCAATCACTATTCATCATGAATGTATAATGTTATGTAGAGAATTGAAAGAGTATTAATGGTGGTATTGAATAAAGAGATACAATTATGAGTTGTAATCAAAATGCATTGTATATCAAGAAGTTATCCCTACGAGACAAAATCTTAAGTGGGTGTTACAACCATTACACATAGTAAAATATAAATTAGAAAATATGACTATGGATATGCTATTGGTAACCAAAAATTTCTAAAGGGAATATTTCTATATGGTTTGTAGTTGATCTCCTTATGAAGTCATGACATTTCATCACTATCATAGAATATTTCTCTTTGGATTTTCATTCCATAGTATAAGAAAATATGGTGGTAATATTTTTGGGAATACCATATTCTATTATGTATGATCTCAATCCATGGTTTATCTTAAGGACCAAGAAAATTCCTTAGAATGCTCTGGGTATAGAGATGAATTTTGGAACTATGTATCATTCCCATAAATATTGTTTGTCTGAGAGAAAAATTCAAACCTAATTGGATGTTATGAGATCTTTCTCTATAGATATCCATTGTCATTGGGATCACCACATTCCATTAGTTTTATTTTATTACAATAATACATTTCACTCAAGAATTTAGATTACTCCATATGAAAACCTATATAGAATTAAATGAATAACTACAAATTAATATGAATAATTTTTATAAAATAATCTATTAGGACATAATTTATCCGAGGAAATGGAAGATCAGGTCAACAACAGTTAATAAAAATTTTTGAAGCATATAGTTGAATGAAAATTTATACAGATAATCAAAGACGTGATTTTGATGTTGGTGAGATGGTTTTACACTAAATTTATCTATTGGATAATGTTTTGAGATTTAAGAAGAATATAAATCTGATTCATAGGTATATTGGCCCTTTTAGGATTCTTGATCGAGTAGAGAATGTTTATATCACATGGTGCTTCCACAAAACCTCTCTTATGTACACGATGTCTTTTATGAATCTCCCGTGAAGAAGTACATAACTAATCCATCATAAGTATTATACTTAGAATTCATCCCTATAGATCCTAAGATTTCATATTAATATAATCCTATAGAGATTATGAATCATAGAGAGAAAGTGATATGAATTATGACCAGTCACTTGGTAAATGTTTTTTTTGGGAAGTCACTATCATATGGAAGCAACATGAGTTCCAAAGGATATGATGAGGTAGAATTATCCTCAGTTGTTTGTTCTAATGTTATTTCATTTTGTGGGAAAATAAATTTTATAGGATATAGAATGTAACAACCCATTTTTAAGGTTATATTTTTTATGTATAATGGTTATAGATAAATAATATATATTTAAAAATAATAATGATTATTTTGGTAAATTCATTATATAAAGTGATGATACATTTCTTCTTAAAATTAAATTTAATTTATTTTAGTGAACAATTAATAAAAATAATTCTTTTAATTTTGGAAATTTTTTTTTTAAAAAAAAAATTAATTTTTTAAATCAGTATTTATAAATTATTTTTTGGTGAATTTGTTATTTTTTTGATAGTGTATTTTTAATGAATTGTGAATGTTTATTTCTTTTTAAAAGAAGAAATCCATTTTTTTAAAGTATTCAAAAAATTAAATTATTTTTGAGTAATCTTTTAAAATTGAAATTAATTTAACTATATTATTATTAATCCAATTTAGTCCATATGAATCAATTTCATATTTATATTAAAACATTTTATACTAACGAATTCTTTTTCATTAAAAACCCTTTAGTCATGACATATAATTGTTTTATATTATAATGAAATTATTCCACATATATGAATTTAATTTGATAAAATAAAATAAATATTTTTAGTTTTAATAATTTATATTATATAGTAGTATCATCTTTTTTTATCATAAATATTATTAAAAAAACTGTAAAACTTAAATATTATGGTTGATGTTAAAATAATTTTTTGTTCATATTATGAAAATATATTAAAATTAAATTTCAAAACACATAATATATTTAATTAATAAATTTTATTTCATGTTTATATTGATTTGGATGAAATTATCAAATAATTCACATTGTGTAGTCTTAAATGATAAATTTCCATGGTAATTAAAAACAGATTTTTTACTGTAGTGAAAACTAAAATGTAAAAGTTAGTAAACCTAGAATATATGGGAATAACATGTCTAAAACATGTAATTTTATATTGGAGGTTTTAATAGTAAAGATAGTCTCTATAATGCATTATTTATTAATTTGTTAGGTATATAGATTGAATGTGAATTCACATTATTTATTTAGTTTGGTTATTTACAAATAAGTTACTCATTGATTATAAAAGGTCACCACCTCTACTCACTCCTTCACACTCCCATAGAATGTAGTTTGGAAAATACCTACAAAAATTACTTTTATAATAGAATCCCCATATACTATGGTCTTTATTTTTATTAGTAAACCATCCCATGATTCCATTGGTTAAAACCCAAATAGGTTGTCTATAGAAGATGTATCATTCTTAACCGATCATTGTTGTTTCATTTAATAACCCAAAACATTAAATTATTCATAAAATATTATAATATAATAAAATAAGTGTCTAAAATAACCTTTTATTTTATTATTATAATTTCATAACATATATTTAGCTCCTCCTTAGTCAAATAAGAAATGAAATCCTTGATCGTATATCCGGTGGACAACCACAACGCGAACCGATTTAATTTATTTTCCACAACCACATATTATGGAATGATATATTGAAATATTTAATGTATTTATATTATATAAATTTCATAATTATAATTATAGAATTAAAATATCATATATACATTTTAAACTCCAAATCCTTAGGAAAATGATAACTTTGATTATGTGTATTTGTAGACTACCACCTTCAGGAAGTGATGTGACATGTTTCTCATTTAATTTTGATATTTATAATAATTATGGAATATTTAATAAATATGTATGATATAAATTATATAAAAATTTTATTTAAAGGAAAATTAATATTAATATTTCTTTTGTTTCATCCAATGAGAGAATTGAAATAATGTTCATGTGTATATACAACCTATAATGTTTAGGAAAGGTGCAATTCATTTTATAAAGATAAATTCTATGGATTACTATAAATTATAATATAATTAATATATATGATATTTATATCATCTTAAAATATATATATATATTGGAATCATAAATAATTTAAAATGAAAAAAATACCTAATTAAACATACATGAAAAATAAAACTGTTATTTCCTGAAATATTACTAAATATGAAAATTGTTAATAATCACATAATAATAGATCCAATGTAAATAATTTATGGTATGATATATGTGTGTATGGTTCTTTAATACATTTACAATAAACCTATATTTATTATACATGATTTTTGATTGTTTATGATGAAAGTTGTGACTTGTGGTAATGGATTTTCATCTTACATTTATTTCCATGGGACACATGCGATAATCAGCACTTGTTTCTTTTATGTGGTATATATACTAACCATGAATTTATATTATTATTAATTTAAATGTATTTAAGGGATATATAAATCCATAAAATTTTCATTCTATTATGGGTCTTATGATTCAATCATTATGAAAGTGGTAAAGGTTTTATGTAATAAACTCAATGTTTATGGTGATTTGTTATGTTTATTTTTTTTGTGATAGAATATTATGATATATCTCTCCAAGAAACCATGAATATTATTATCCTATAGTTATTTATTGAGAGTATATATTTTCCTTTCATTTACCTCTCTTTATGAATTAAAGAGAACAAAATAATGTTTTTATGAAAAATCAACAATATTTCTATATTCAGTCAAAAAAAATCATCCTTCTCCATGTATTATAAAATTGTTTTAAGGAAATATTTTCCCCAATTATTGTTCACATAAATTTTCACCCATAATTGAATTTGTAAAAATTTGTTTAAAATGAATCATCTAATTATATTCCTTATAAGGATCTTTTTACATTTTACCACAAATTTGAATGGAATATTCATCTTAGTGTGTATAACTTGTACTATAATTTACACTATAATGAATACATAGTGATTTAGAACATAACATAGATGTTTTTATTTTTATTTAAAAAAAAATTTCTTAATAATTGGTAATTTTTTAGATTTTAAATAAGTATTTATAAAGTGTAATGTCTATTTTCTTTAATAATTGTTCCATGTGATCTTTAATAATAATTTTTCATCTAATATGGAATCATTTGTTGTTATCATTTTTTTGGGATATGATCCAAGGATAGTATCCTTATTCTTTTTCAAGATTATTATTTATTGTAAATAAAAAAAGTTTTTTAAACTCATTTCATATCAACTAGTTATGATATGATGAAATATTAATAATACCCATTTAATTTTCATATATTATGAAATGATGAATGTTTTATGTTATCGTGAATAAAAAAGTTACGGATTAGGTTCTGGGTGAGATATATATCTCTATCCAATACATTTGGTAATGATTAATTTTTTATTTTCTTAAAAGGTACACATAAGGTTATCCCATGTTTGAAAGTGGGTGCACAAGAGGTTACCCCATGCCCAAAAGTGGGTACATGGGAGGTTATCCGAAGGCAAAATGGTTGTACTTGGGAGGTTATCCCCAGACTAAAAGTGGTTAAAAGGGATTTTATCACAATATAAAAATAGAGTACATGTTAGGTTATCCCAAGACCAAATTAGGAATACATATAGTTAGACCAAGCCTAACATGTTATGAATATCATGGTGGGTAGACATCAAATTTTATTTTATATGCTTATTTGTATTCGATAAAAATAAGTCTGGTGAAAATATTATGATCTAGTGGATTATTTTCTTTGATACATTATGATTAATGTCTTATGAACTACCAATAGTCATTCGATGACTCAATTTTATGATATTTTATATGATGGGTATAGTTTTTAAATTTAATCCTCATGTTCTCAAACCATTATTAACATTTTATCCTAATATCTCTCCTGATTACCTTTAAAGATAATCTAGTACTAACCTTTATTATGTTTCATTAACCCAATTTATGAAGAACGGTATAGTATAAGATATTTTTAATAATGGTTCTAGTTATGAATTAAATAGTGGGAGATATGTTTGTTCACCCATGAACTAGTTGTCTATGTATCCATGATTCAAAAGGATGTATAAAAAAATGATTTCATCATAGATAATTATGTTATATAATGAATATTTCTAAATATATATGTTATATCTTGGTATGACATACGTGGTTCATTAGAAATCACTTTTCAAATATAGAATGTATCCCTTTACCCTAGGATTTCATGGTCTAACCATTTCAAATCCATTAATATTCCTTATCATAAAATCTTCACCATGGATAAGGTGGCATGATACATCCTACCAAGAAAATCAAGTAACTTTTTCACCTTCCTTGGGTGGTAATATATTGAGTAATCCTAATTCCAGATAAACTCCAAGCATTACCTTTGGCGAATGTTTAACATTCTCTATGTGAAAATATATTTTAATCTCCAGTGATTATTATGTTACTAATAATTTTACTATATCTAAAATGAATCCATATATTTAATTAAACTCTTAAAACTACTATCTAAAAAGCATTTATCTGGTAATATTTCTCATTATAATTTAATTGATGTGATTTATATGATACCACAATTCCATTTTTCATGAGAAGACATATCAATACATTATTTAATGTATAAATATATATCTAAAACCCTTGTCTATGATATGGTACTGCGATTAAAGGTGGAACAATGTAACTTATGTTATGATCCTTAAAATTATCTTCACATTTATCACCCCAAAGGAAGTAAACTCCCTTTAATTTTAACATAGTAAGTAGATTTTTTAGTGATGGAAAATTTCACAAAAATAATAAATACTATCCTACATATATAATAAAAATTTGGATCTTATTTATAATGGTTGTCCAATTCCATTCGTCAATTACCTATGTCATTGAAGGATACATATATACAACCTAACTTTTGATTACATTCCCCAAGAATGATTCTCACTATAATAATAATTATCATTTTTTATATTTAGCATAAATTTTATCCATTCTCAAGGAATTAATCATAATCCTCAAACAATATTCTTGTTATTCCCTAAAAATTTACTATATTAGAATATAATGTAAAAATATGACAATAAATAGAAAATCGTAATCTCTAAAGACTATTCATCTGATTTATCATGATAGAGAGGGAAATTGTATGTCTGACTGAAATCTTGATGAAATAATTGTGTCCATATAATATACAAAATTATCTATTAAAAATATCCTATATGTTATCAATATCGGGTATACGATAATTTTTCATGATTGTGATATTGTCATGATCCGAATAATAAATACACAGACCTATTTATCCATCATTATTCTTAAAAAATAGTACTGGTTTACCCCATAGTGAAGTAATCATGTTCTTAAAACACTTTTTAATATTCCCATGGAGTTTTTTTGTAAGGTATAGTAATCCAATCAAATAAATTCTAAAAAGATCCCATGATTTTGGTGTAGCGCAATTTATGAGTTCTATGGAAAACTCAACATCATGATATAGGAAAATGGTAGCAAGTTATTCTTGAAATACACTGACATTTTCCAACGAAATAATCATATATTCAATATTTACTATTTCCATAATCATTATATCTATATATTACTCATTATTATATAATAAGAACCATTCAAGGGAAGTATCTCACACGGGGATTTCATATCGAGCATTATAACAAAAAATGATCACATTATGATTTATGATATGAAATGTACCATCCCATTATCAAAAGTTAATATTTATTCTATGTAAAGAGATGAAATCCCTTCCACAAATAAAATACTATTTCACTAATTGGAGAGCAATAATATCTAAATGAAGCATATTAAAAAAATTAATCATAGAATAGTTATAAACCTTGGAAGAAATTATTATACCACAATAGTTTTGAACAATTTTTCAATATATATTCATTTTTTTATGATATGAAACTCTTAGAAAACATTATAGATATTAAAGAGTTGGTATTAATATAATAAAATATGATATTTTTAGATCTTGAGTTGAGAATGAGTTCACCAATCAACACATAATTATCATGACTCAATTAAGTAGTTGTTATTACGTAATATATCACAATACCCATTATCTTAAGAGGTGGTTGAAATTAATTATCATCAACCATTGGATTGGAAAAATGGTTGACATAATTTCCTTACACATTATAATTAATGAAATATTGTGTTGGTGGTGCATCAGACTAATCTTTATTTCCATATATATTATTATTCTTCCTCTTTTTATCTCACTGATAATCATTATTCTGATAAAATTACCATCCAATGTAAAATCATTTACTTGTTTCTTTGAGGAAATAATCTCAATGTTTAATTCAAAATTTTCAACTCATAATAAGATATAAAATATTTGACCCATAATTTTATCATTTATGTTTATTTAAAATTATTTTTTCTCTTATTTTCCCATATATATAAATAAAATGGAGACTCTAATTTCTCTTTCCACCTTAAGATCACATCAAAAAAATTCTTAATATCTTCCAATGTCCATTATAACAAAACAAATTCAGAGAAATAGTTTCATTTCAATAATAAATTGATCAATTTTTATTTTCATCTAAATGATAAACATAGAAGAATACATTCCATGTATTATGATATTTTATTTATGGGTACCAATAGATTCTTCATCATTATGTTTCATCGTTAGGAATTCTCACTCAACTTTGTTGTGACGAATTCACTGAAACTGTTTACTGAAAAAAAAAACATTCTTAAAATCATACCATTCCATAGAAAAAATTTCTTCCACATTCCGTATGTTATTGATTTGGGTACACTATTGATATTCCCCACCTTTTAACTGAATAATTTGTAATACAACTTTTTTATTCATCAATCACTAGAAAAATTTATATTTTAAATTGTATTTATCGATTTCTCACCAGGGAGTGGAATTCATAACCTACTAAATGAGGTTGAAAGTTTTTTCATGAAAGACTCAATTGAGATTAATGACTATTTATGTGTGTTATTTCAACATGGTTTGTGTTACTATATGATTCGTAATTTTTTGGAACATTTTCCTGAAATTTTTTACTCCAACAGCCATCCATTTTGGTTTATCATCCGGGAAATTGTTTCATTGTCCATTTTACTAATTTTATAATTATTTCTACTTATTTATAGTTACTAATGAAATCCATAAAGTTTATTGTGATTATCAATACATAATAACTATTGTGAGAAATTATATAATAATGAAAACAAATCCTAATATATTATAAATTAAGGAATCTTAATTTCAGGTTATGACATTTTAGGTTTATCCTACAACACATTGGTTTCAAAAGAGGTTGTATTAGGTTCTATACAATTATTATTAATAACCTATTCACAATATAATCTAAATCCATATTTTCTAAAACTTAATTAACTTAATCTTAACATACAAACATAATAAATCATTTTACACAATTATTCATTATATCTCATGATAAAAAAACCCTAAAACCTAAAATTTATTTTCTTTATATACAAGATAAATAATGTACTTATTCTACCCAAATTATTTAATATCCCCCAAAAAATAGTTTCCACAGTTTATACCCTCATATTCATTTAATAATTGATAATATACTTCAAAGCAAATAGAATGGAAACAAAATAAATCGTTAGCTCAGATACACAATAAAGGGTGAACAACAATAGTGGAAAAAAATATCAAAAGTGACCATTAGATGAACACATGGGAATGACAACGTATACAATTTTCGTAAATATAGTATAATAAAATTTTACTAAATAAATCAATTATCATAATTCAAGAATCCCAACATCTAAATTTGGAATAATATATAACACGAGTCAATAATCATGAGGAATGATAATATAACATATATTTTTTGTGTAACATATATATTTGGAATAAGAACGTGTCGTATACATTAGAATAGAAAATAAATTCTTATATTTAAGCTCATATTCAATTCCATCATCCTATAGTGGACAGATTCGCATAGTGGATTGGTTTCACCCCCCATTACCATAAACATACTGGACCGAGTCCCATAGAGGATTGGGTTTACTCTCCAATCCATCACATGTAATCTCATGATATATAATGCATTACTAATTGTATTTTAATTTTTTTATAATTCATGTTAGACCAATAATATAATGAAATATATACATATGTGTTCCATATACACCGAAAAACATTCAAAATTGCATGATATCATAAATATATTTTGATAAATAAATATATTTAATGATTATTTCCCTAAAACATGTTTGTAAAAAAACTATAAAAAGAATATGATAGATATAAATAGCTATTTTCCATAGCTAACCATAATAAAAATTAAACGATATTAATATATATGAAAAACTTTTTATAAGAGAAATTGAATTTTTCTTTTAAAAAATTAATGAAATAAATTTCATATTTTTAATAATTTTTTTTCATAGGAAGTAATTTATAAAATAACAATAATACAAATTAATTTTTATAAAAATGAATTAATTGAAAGGATAAATCATATAAAATACTCAAGAAAACAATTGGAGAAAGAAACGACATATAAAAAAATTATTCCTTTCAACCTTTTTTAATGAAAGTAAATGTTCAAAGAAAATGGCCTTAGGTAATAAAAAAATAGAGAGGGACATAAATAAAATATTATAAATAATATTTTTATGTATGGTAATAATATATATAAAATATTATAGAAAAATAAAATAAAATTTCTCTAGAAGTTTTTTTATAAATATATAATATCAATTTCAATGTGATATTTTGAAATAATCTCTTAACTTAGACTTCCACTTGGTCAAAAAAACTATAAATCCTATAATATTAAATTTATATTTATTATCAATATAATTAATAAATTTATTTATATTTATTTTGTTAAAAATAATTCTTTTATATTTATTTTTTACCCATATAAAAATAGTTTATTGTTAAAATTAATATCATGGTTTCAATTGTTCTCTTTTCCACCCAGTCATGGGTTCAGTGGTTCTGAATCTTGATCCATGATAATGAGTTCGTCATATTTATAAAATTATGGAATATATACTATTTTTTTATAATGTTATCAAGTCCCATATTCTTTTTTGGTAAATGATAGTGGTGGTTCACATTAAATGCTTAAAATATCATTTTTTAGTGATTACTAAATTTGAAAAAGTATTAAATTAAGTAGTGAATATGATTTTTCATATCACCATTATGAAATTTTGAAAAAATATAAAACAAACAATAATTGTGACGTATTACTACTATTTATGTTTATTATACATTGATTATATAAACATGATATCATTGTATATATAGGTGGGAAAACTGACCCAAATAAGAACATGTTATAACAATGGAATGAGTAAGAAAATGTTATTTTATAATAATAATATAACTTTAATAGAATATTAAGGATTTATATAAAACTTTATTAAAGTAATAAATCATAATTTATTATATTTATTTGATGATTTTATAGAAGAATGATTATGTAAATTATAACACTTATGATGAAGACATGAATCTCCACATATGGAGCCTCTTGGAAATTAGGGACTTGGGACTTATATTTTGAAAAAAGGTTACTACTTGTGGCATAGTCTTCATAGTGAGATAATTTGTTTGTTATTCAAGATAAAACTAATTTAATGGCACAAATTTAATTCAATATATTATAGTGCCTTTTATAAGTAAACTTGTGTGTCATTTTCACAAATACCCATTTCATAAAGTATATAGAATATTATTCTACATGGAATGTGGATCTAAAGTGGATAAATAAAAAAATATAAGAAAATTAGAGGTCTTTAATTACATCAAATCCTCACTAATGGATATTTTTTATTATATTATCATTCTATCCCTTAAATTAAACTCTAAATCCTTATTTTGGCCTTTATGATGGTGGTAATCATTTACCTTTGTAGCATTTTTTTAGGAATAAAAATGTAATCAACCAAATTAAATAATTTTAAAATGATGATAAAAAATATATACTAAATTTAATATAATTTAATTTATAAATACTATATATTTAAATTTTACATGAAAAAAAAATTATAATGAAAAGCCTATTTGTATAGAAAATTGTATTATTAATCAATAATATTTATTAATCATATCTCATATAATTTACAAATTATATATATATTGCTTCAATACATTATAATTTTAAATATTAAATTTCACTAGAACCATCCTAGAAAAGTGATCAATTTAATTTATTAATGTAATCAAATAGAACTCTGTTTTAAAAAGTACATTTAAATATAAACCCTATTAATATTAATTGATTTTAACAAAATACCATTAAAATTTAGTATTTATCACATAAAAATTCAATTATATTAACCCATTAATATGATAATATCTCTTTTGAAAAACACATAAAATCATTCATTCAAAATAACAATTGTAATGAAAAATAAATATTTTTTATAAAAAAGTATTATCTCTTTATTTCATTCCTAAATTATTTATTATATTTGAATTATTATTTTTTAATTTATTAAAAAAGTCACACAACTAAAATTTACTTGTTGGATAAAAGAATATCAAATGGGAATTTATCTATTGACTATATTACTAACTATAATATATATAATATCTATAAAAAATTATTCTATATTATTTTTCAAACATCTCATATATCATTCATCCTAATCTCTAATTTAATTTTCCAATAGTTATCTTATTTACAAACTATTTTATTTCTTCTATATTTATCATTGGAGACACGATCTTCACAAATTATCATGATTATGAGAGTCCATATAGTGAATTTTTTATTTATTTCATGTTTTATTCCATTTTTAATTTTAATAATTATGTTTCATTGAATTATATCATAATATATTACATTTTTTATTTTAAAATTATTCCAAAAAAAATCATTTTTAAATTTTGTTTGGTGTTTTGTATATCACTTGTTATCAAACACACAATATTTATTTAAAGGGAACTATATAAAAAAATCACAGGGTGTTATCATTTTTGTGATTCTGAATCCTAGATAATATTATATATAAAAAATATAAATAACACATATTACCCAAGATATAATTCACAAGACATAGTGTGTCAGCCTTAGGAATGTAGTTTGGTATGTGCTACCATTGTTCGGTCATGTGGAGCAGGCCTACCTGAAATCCTAGAAAGATAACAAGAAATATACGACCCATAATATATCTTGGTTTGTATAACATATAGAGAATGAGTCCTAAAATAGCATGACATAATTTATCTACTTTCCCACATGTCATATGGATCCTTTGGTTTTCTATGTGTTTACTCAATTACACATTGGGTTTCGTGGTCTAACAAATAGGACATGTGACCCACTATATTACATTATTGGATATTTGTCTCATAACTTATGCCTTAGACTATTTTGATAAAATGACAAGGAATAATCTACCAGGTCTCACATTGTGTTATCTTTAGGCCCACCATTTAAAAACTTGTATGGATTGACACTAAAGATATGGTGTACTCTAAGCCCACATTTTATGTAGTTTTTTCTTCTTCAAAAATATGACTTCTAGTCTATTTTCTCTACCATCTCTACCATTTTCATGGCAATGTGGGATTTTTTCATTCCCCATTATACCCGTATACATATCACAATAACCACCCACGGTAGATTCCCCTAAACTTATTTTCACCCATAATTAATATGAAATATTTTTGAGCAACCATCTCCAATAAAATGACATATAGATCCACTATCAATGGTCTTCATGATGCAATCAACTACTAAGACATACTACTATCACACCCTACACCACTGCCTTTCCTAATCTAATTCCACCCACTCATTATAGAACATCTTGTTGATATTTTATTGTATGGTTGAATCAATGTCCCCTATCAAGGAAGACAATGAATATTATTCCTGAGAAATTATCATTGAGGGAGAGGGGAAAATGTTTGTGGATAAAAATTATTCCCTGACCATTACATTAGTCAACATTAAAAGTGGAAATCGATAAATAATGTGTGGAAAATAAATTAAGTGGAAAATGTCAATATTATAAAAAACTATCAATGGAAAAGGAATATTCATAATAACAAAACCAATTATTATACAATTAAAATAATCAATAAACACTTTGTAATTAACAAAATCAAAATTTATATTTCTATAATCATGAAAATAACAGATGTGGTGATAGTGTTGATAATAAATTTCCACCTCAATGGTGAATCATTCATGAAAAAGACTCAATCATGAATGCCCAAAACCCTTTTAATAAAGATGATTTCACCTCCAAGATCCCTTAACCAAAATCTCATTATTTTCTAGAAATTTGTTAGATATTATCCCCAATAATTTTTTTAATGATATATTAGTAGGGGTTTGAGTTAGGTATTCTCATCGGGATATGTAGTTAAAAGGGTCATGAAACAGACCATGATAAGACTAAAAAAATGTCGATCCCTCTTAGGAAAACACTATTCTATGAAAAACTACATTATTGGAATTCCAATTTAGGATTCCATTTAGGAGATATATATTATTAATCTTTACCATACATACACATTTTAAAAATAAAACATTTTGAAATATTATTTATTTTTCAATACCCATAAACCACATTAAATAAAACCAAATTCACAACCCATTGGTAAAATATTTTCATTATTTTTAATTGAATAAAATGAAAACCTAGGTTAAAAAATCCTTACCACCATAATGAATTTTCATCTTTAAGGAAAGAAAAAAAATTTAGAGGAGGGGTTGTAGAGATTACATACAGTTCTTTCCTCTCATGATTTTTACATTAAATTTAAATGCAGTCACACGACACACACAACATGAAATTTTCACCCATGAAGGAACATATACTGAAAATCCCCAATCAATAATGGGTACCACATTATGGTGGCTACATCCTAGAAATGTATCTCATTGATATATATAATATGTGTTATGTCATTTCCATATCATTAGAGCTTTGACATTTAGAATAAATTGTGAAATAAAAACCACTATCAGGATAATGTTATATGATAAGAAACATAACAATCCCCTTAGTAAATATTATAATCTCTAATGAACAACAATGAAAAATTTATTCCTAATAAAAATTTCCTCAAACAACATCATAGCGATTCCTTCAAGAACAAATTATATCCCTAAAAAGCCCTAATAGTTTTTACATTCTATCCAAAGTGGAATTCTTATAGATCAAGTATATTTACACATCAATACAATTAAAATAATTTATATTATATGTTTATTTTGTAATTAAGTGATAATTTAAACAACCAAAAATTGATTTATTGGGTTTTTTCAAACCACCGCAGTTTTCTAAGTTGGAAATAAATTAAAGATTTTTTTTATTAGGAGTTGAAATAAAAAACCACTCTGAATATTTAAATATTTTTGGTTTCAAAACAATAATTATAATGAATACAACAGTTTAAATTATAGTATTCTTAAAAAAAATTTACTGGCAGTTAAAACCTATTTGAAAAAACTTCACAGAAGTAAGCTTACTTATAATTATTTTATATATTAGTGGTTATGATAACAAGAAAAATTAAATAGTGTTTGTTTAGTAGTAGATATTAATATTTAGTAGTGGTTTAATAGTTCATTGTGGTGATTAAAACAATAATAACATTATAAGTGGTTATTTGTTTTTAATTTTTGGCGGTTTAAAGCATTTTTAATCATCATAAAAATTAATAGAGATCAGGGGGAATTAGAATACTCAACTAACTATAAATTAAAATATAGTTGTATCAAAATAAAATATATAATTTAGTAAATTCAATAATAATATAAAAAAGATACAATAACTATAAAAATTATATCAAAAAATATTTTAATTACATTAATATATTTTTTTACAAAATATTTTCCACTCATTCACATATATTTTTTCTAAAAAAATATAAAACACTACATCAAGGTGATCCAACATTAAATCAACCCCAATAAGTTATGCTAGATTACCTGAGAATATGAATACAATTAAATTTCTTGTTGAATAAGTGCTTCTAGAGTATCCAATTATCATGTTAATTGGAATTTCAAATATAAATTATCTTTAATTACATATTCTAAATAAAAAATATATTTAGAATAATTATCATAATACTGTAAACATATTTACAATAAATATAAATGATTAAGTAAAAATCATATCATGGATGAAGTTTCTATAATAATTATACTAGTTATTCCATAATATATATAAATATATATATAATAATTAGACACCAAATTAATCCAAATATAAGATAAATTCAATTAAAAATATAAATTTTGAATTAATTTTACATTTTTATCAAATATATCTTTCTTCCATGTGATGAAATTTTTCCTCCATTCACAATACATGATGGAATTGGATGTGTTCTCTTATACTAAATAAAACATCATCCACCAATATAAGAAACTAACATAATTATTTCAAACCCCATACATTTAAAATGACATCGTTAGCATACCTAGGTAATAAATTAGTTTTTAACATTAACGACTACATACTACTTATGTTCATGCTACGATATCCTCATGATGATTATTGTTACACCATATTATATATTCATGACCACTAATCATCTACTCTATATTATCCCCCTAAAATACCTAAATTAAAAGTTGATGCACTATGTGTAAGGATAATATTTGATTAATATAAGAGAATATAAGACGACATAAAATTTAATAAAAAGTTTATATCAATAGTAATGATTATACCTAATGATGGTGTGAATATATGATATGGTTCTATTAATATATATGTTGTGTCATAAATGATTTTATACTTAAAGCGTTTTATTTTCATCATTATATCATCCAAAACGAATTTAAAAACAATTAAAACAAGATATAAAATATAAAAGTACAAAATCTTTTCAATAAAATAAACATATATTAATTGATTTATTGTTTTCTATATAAAAAAATAATAGATAAAAAAAGAGGACAAGGTATAAAATATATTAAAAAATCCTTAACTATATTATTATCATCCTATAACATTACCATGATTTAATAATCTTCATCATTTAATAGAATCACAATTTCAAAATCATTATAGATATATAGATAAATATTCTATTATTTATAGAATTAATAGTCACAAAATTATTCTTTTACTTCATCACCCCTATTATAAATGTCACTTGGATTAACAAAAACTACAAAACTCTATTATTTATCGACTTCCTCATCTATATAATAGATTATTTTTCTTGTGGAATTAAAATAATTTCATTGTTTCCTTCATGATCACCAGTATTGATCATTCCTAATAAGACAATATATGTAAATTATAATAAATATATATTTATTTCTATGTAAATATAAATACACATGAATTTTAATAACACCATTTTAAAAAAATTAGATAATTTAAAATTATATTGACAATCAACTTTAGATGGTATCACAAATCTATATATTTTGTCATGTAACAACTATTTTGGGTTTTCAAACCATCTGAAAAATTATACAAAACATATAGAAATTCGTATTATAAGAATCAAATATCCTATGCTGCTTAAAAGGTCATAGATTAAAATTTTTTTATATCATTTTTCATAGTAACTCCATTATGATTATTAATTATCTACATGTATAAATATAAAAACATTAGATACCAATGTAAATTATATCAACATATTATGAATATTAAATTGATTATTATCTTATGTGATGTCAAAAGAAATCAATAATATCATTATAAATTATTTTTTATCTCGTAATAATTTTGTATTTTATTTTAAATCGGATCTTTGTTTTTTTTTCAATTCTTCCATAAATGAATTTTTAGTATCATTATTAAGTAGAACATATATTTTTTCATGTACGGACACTATTTATAATGACTAAATGTTGGAATGTTTTCTAATTTACTACCAGACAAAAATTTATTTTCATTGTCATCATCACTTCTAAGAAGATTAAATCATGTTTCTCTATATTCTTTACACCTCAAAGAAATAGTGATACACTCTTTAGGAATATAAACATAATCAATTAAGCCTTCTTTGTGATCTTTGTTTCTAAAAAAAGACTTAAAATGTCCTAGATTCTTAATTAAAAAAGGATCATAACAAAATAAACCATGAATTAACTGAGTTCAAAAATATTAATGTATTAATGAAATATAATTAATATGAATATACCTTAATATGGGTTATATCCATTGATAAAGTGTAGACCCTATATAAATGACTTCCTTTTTCAAATTCATAGATAGATAAACCATTAGAGTGAAATCAATGTGGGGAATATCACATCTAAATTAAAAAGTTTCATTAAAACTATATCTTTATGTTTTACATGCTCAATGGGGTTTAGATGTTTTATAAAACTTGTCTGATAAATTTGAAACACTCAATTACTAGTATTTTAATTTTATTAGTTAACAATTTATGCAATACAAAATGTATAAATTTATCCACTAAAATATGTCTGTTTTAATATTTATGACCACATTATAAATTTTTATTTAGGTAAAAACATATTGAAACTTTACTTGAATATTCATCATGTACATTCACATTTTTCTGTATTTATGGGAAAAAACCTTTTTTTTACTTTTCATTTCAATCAATAATATATGATAAAATTCATTATCATTTATCCACAAAAAAAACTTTATATTCATTTTGTTACATTAATTAAAATGAGATAATATGTTTTTTATTTACAATTCCCATTAAAAATTTAAAAATTTATAACATACAAAATTTTAAATATAATATCTTTAATAATATGACTTTATAATTGATATTCTCGATAAGGATAATTGAAATAAAAATACATTATTACTGAATTTCCATTTAATAACTATATATTAATTGATTTAAATAATTTACTATAAATGCTCATTGGAAATTCATTCCCATAATATGTATCAATAATTAATAATTAATAATGATTTCGGAACCCAATTACAATTTTGGTAGTGGCCTTAAATAATTTATGCTATCGAGTCATGAATTATTTAAACTATGCCTATGAGAATTTTTTTAACATATTATGACACATGAAACAATGTAATCCCCAATATAGTAGTCTTTTTAGATTAAAGATGAAGTTATATATTTGATAGAACATACTATTGTGTGTTTTCCCACCAAAAACATTTTCTAATCAAGGACTATTAGTATCATCTACATTATAGAAACAAACTCTTTGAACATTTATGTATTCAATGAATCAAGTGTGTCTCAAAATTAAACCACAACTCTTCCAATTATTCTATAATAGGTTTAAATTATATTTCTATGTTATTTTTATGAATTTTCATTCATATAATTATAATTGAAATAATTATTGATGTTTGTTTCATACACATCCATAGAAGAAGAATATAACATATTCAAATAAATGAAAATATTCAATAATCTAAAATTAGAGTATTTAATAGTTTAAATAAATAAATATTTAATCAAAAATTCATAATCTAAGGATCTAAATATCAATTTAGATATTTGTAATTAATGAATTTACTTAATTTGAAATCTATTAGAAATCTTATAAACTTGATTTATTTTATATGGAATGAAACATCATTTGATCTATTATTTATATGAAATTATCAATAATTATAATAATGGTTTTAATTGTATTTGATATAAAACTAATTGGTGTATTGTAGTTTATATTCTTTTTTATAACAATCATCCAAATAATCATCATGATTCACTAATATCCATATATTAGTATGATATTTTTATAATATTCTATATATAAATATTTTCCCTAATACAAAATGTATTTATTAAAACATTCATATATATTTTTTATTACTAAGAAAACCATTTTTATCAACTTCTATAATCTCATAAAATTATTTATAAATATAATATTCAATAAGGGAATATTGTAGAAGCACTAATATTATTAATATAGAATTTTTAATTTTTAATAACCCATATCTTCTTTTCGGGTATGAATCCTATTTTTCTGGTGTTTTGATAAAAAGAGGAGTTTCTGGAAATTTAAGGAGTACATGAGTTTTACATTGAAGTACACATTGTGTACCGATTTCCACGTGTGACCATGTACTGGCCATGTAATGGGAGAATAAATGGTTGTGTGTGGTGACTTGGAAACCACCTAAAGTAGGGGCTAGTTAAGGAAAGTACATAGCGTTTAAATTAAATCAACATGTCATATAATTTTCTTTATATTTATACAACAGTGTAACTCCCCGACCCTAGTTACCCAGAGTCGGTGCATTATACATAACATTGGCATAATCTCAAGAAAGATCAAATCTCGAAAGACTGATTGGTTTAGTAGCCTTGGAAACACTAGATATATTCATAAAGTTTTACATTACATCATAAAGTGAAAAACTACTACAACAACATAGTCTCCATATTCCACACTCATATCCCCACATAAAATCCATGCAGGTCATTCATAACTTACTTCTTCACATCCTGGGAAAAATAAAACATAGATAGGGGTGAGCTCAAATGCCCAGTAAGGATAACAATATAGCGGAAACTTTCAAAAATAAGCATAAACATTTAAGGCAATGCATTACTAAAACAAAATCCTTTTAAACATGATTTCTAACATAGTATGAAAAAAGTAAAATGAAATAATTCCATTTACTTATTCACATGGATAATCTACTAATCGAATAATCACATGGAATATCAATAACCACTATAATAATGATGGAATACATAATTCCAGACTATCATAACCACATAGCCAAGGCCTCATGCCAAGACTACAAATAAGATTTTTCCAAGGCCTTGTGCCAAGAAACAAGTTTTTCTAATGATACCTACTGATGCATCTAGGATCTATAGCGGGTTCCACCCGTCACATATTAAGTACAATGCATTCCCATATGAAAAGCTTTAAACATAACATAAACATTCACATTAAAACTAGCATATGAAATGTTAATACATTCACCATAAACCATGAATGGTATAAAAATAGCACATCCACAATCAAACATATCACAAAACCTTCAATAAAACATAGAATTTTTGTATCATAATAAATCAACTTCACATAAGCGTAAAATCCAACAAAGGATGTTGACATAGAAGAAATAAAATCTCTTTTTAGAGAAATATCTCTTTTTATTTTGAAATCAATTAAGAGCCATATAAAATAAAACATTTTCTTTGAAAATATTTTTATAATCTTGTAAGGGAAGCTTTGATGATTTTATAACGGCGTAAAATAGCTGCCCTCGCCGTATAAGTTAAAAAAACATTCTTACCTTAATTTTGTCGGAAAGGTTAAAAAGGACCTTGTTTTGAAAATAACAAAAATATTCCTTTATAAACCACTTATAAAAGTCAAAAAGGGTATAAATGACTTTAAATCATATTCTATTAAATATTAAAAATGTTTTGAAATTCATTTTTAAGAAACATGGATGTGGATGATAAAGAGATCCCAGTAGATTATTACGTATAAGCAACCTCAGATAATGAAGAGATTGTGAAATAACCCTTACCTTGTACTTTTCCTTGGTTAGGGTAGTTTAACCTCCTGTATAATGGTTAAATAATTGTTATTAAATTATTCAAGAATCATATACATTAATATGATATCATATATGATCTTTTAACATTGATTTGTTAATAATATCTTCGTATTATCGTTGTTTCGGGTGTTAACTTACTCGTTTTATTTTATATATTTTGTTACGTAAGACATTTTTTTCATGGATATGTTGTATATTATTCATATAAATAATGATATCAAGTCCTTAATCATTATTTTTAAATCATCAAATGATAATTATATTTGAATGGATATGATGGAGAATGAATCTCATCGCGTTCGTGGAGACGGTAGTCCGTACGTATGCACGACCGACAATATCATTCTATTGATATTAAAATAATATATAAATGGATGGTATATCATATATACAGAATAATTAACATGTTATATTTATTATTTACATGAGTTACACATCATTATTATACCCATCCAAATAATAATATATGGAATAACTATTACACCACGACGTGGAGACGGTAAGCCGTACGTACACACGTATGGTGACATGTTCTTCAAAGGGTGGATAGAATAATGAATATGGTTATAACATATTTATAATAACATCATAGTATATATATGATACTGGATTTATTATTTTAGAATGGTAAAAACCAGGGAAGAAGAAGTGGAAGAAGAAAGGAACTTGGAAAAGGGTGGTGAAATCATTACATCTTCTTTGGGTTCTTCCTTTTTATTTGATCAAAAGGGATCATTAGGTTGGATTTCTGATCAAACGAGGGCCTCTAGGATGTAGTGAGGTAAGTTGGAAGAGTATTTGGGAAGTGTTTGGCCGAACAAAAAGGCTTTGAAGGTTTGAAGAAATGAGAAGGAGGAGTGCCCTTTTGTAAGAGGGGTGAGGGGCACCTTTGGAAAAGCTAGAAATATTAATTTATAATAAATTCATATTCGGTTTCTAATGGCTCCAATGCTGATTATTAAAAGTTTAAGGTGGGGATAGGTGGAAAAAATTTCAACCAATAGAATTTAGATAGGTTTGGGTTACTATATTAACCTTATCTTTAAGTATTAAATCTAAGTTAATTAGTTTCACTTTTACAATGCCTCTTTCTATTTTTTATTTTATATGGTTAATAAACATACCATATACATCCAAGATACCCCCAAGAAGTCCATTAATGATACTAATATCATGATATAAGTCTCTTGGCCGAACTATAGATTTTTAGAAATTTAATATCAATTAATAATATAATACTTGTTTTAAATACTATTTTATGTCAATTTTGACACTATTCAATAGTTGATTTTTGTGAATCTCATAACAGAATTATTACTTAGAAAAAAGTTAAATAAATCAATATTAATATGTCATATTATCCTTGAAAATTATTTTAATTCATTAAAAGTCTCAAATTATATTTATTTGGGTATTTATAATATTAATTATTTTAAAATTTCCCTATTATGGTAATTACTCCATCATCATTGTGTCATAAATAAATTAAATTATGTAATCTCTAAAAATTATAAATAAATTATAATTATGTAGTAAATCTTTTTATCTTTCTAATGAATATTTATAGTCGAAAATCCAACATATATAACCCTATGTAAAAATTGTTTTTCTAAAAGATATATGCTTGTGTCATTTTTGTATTCATTTTAACATAATTAAAATAAAGTGTCTCTATCACCTACAAGTGGCCCCATGGGGTCCCCAAATCGACCCCAAGATTCCTATGGTCGAACATGTATCAAACAATAAGGCTATGACACATTTTAGGGTAATTTATTATTATTATAATATTATTTTTTAACCCTTATTTACCGGATTTACCCTTAACCATGGTAAATAAAATATTTACCGAAATAATTATTCAAAATGTCTAAAAATAAAAGTTACCTATTTACAGAATTTGAACATCCTGATTCCAAATATGGAATCCATTTTTCCAAATTCAATACAAAGAAGTGTCTGAAATTAATTTAAAATTAATTCCCTTTGTTAAAACAAAAAGCATGTTTTTAAGAGATAATAACTATCAAAATATTGACACTTGTTTATGCCAAATTTCAAAGTGAAATTAATTCTAATGAACACCATTGGATAAAATGGAAAAAATATATTCTAATTATACATTAAAACCACTCAATAATATAATTTATCACTATAAATTATTTTGATTAAAAAGTTGTTTTTAATTAAAATTTAGTAATTTTCACTGTTCATCAAAATATTAATGTTATCCGAAAAGTACCAAAATTTCACCTTAGGCTAAATTCGATATTCCGAATCCAAAAAAAGTCCATTTTAAAAAATAAAATATATATAATTTCAAAAAGTAGGTATTACTATTCATAACAGCTAGTTTGATTGGTTATGTTGTGTTAGAACTCAGTGTTTGCGTACAACACACGCTATCACATTATTCAAAGAGAAGTGTACCGTAGAAGCATGGGGTGTTACATTCTCCCCTCCTTCAAATAATTTCGTCCTCGAAATTTCTAGAATACTTATCACATGAAAAGACTCGGGTGTTTCTTCGTCATATGTTCCTCGGGTTCCCACGTTGCATCTTCCATCTTATGGTTTCTCCTCAAAACTTTTACCAGACGTGTCGTCCGGTTTCTCAGTACTTGTTCTCTCGTATCAAGAATCATGATGGGCTCTTTGCAATAAGATAGGTCGGGTTCTAGTTCTAATTCCTCATAGGTGGGTACATGCGTTGGGTCATGCATGTATTTCCTCAACAGAGATTCCTGGAACACATCGTGAACTTTGGAGAGACTTGGCGGCATTTCCAATCGGTAAGCTACAGCCCGAATTCGTTCTAGAATTTCGAAAGGTCCGATGTACCTGGGACTCAATTTACCTTTCTTACCAAAAGGTATGACTCCCTTCCATGGAGATACCTTCAGGAAAACATGATCATTTTATTGAAATTCCAAATCCTTCCTTCGATTATCGGCATAGCTCTTCTGCCTACTTTGAGCTTCTTTGATGTGACATTGGATTACCTTCACCTTTTCCATTATTCCCTCCATCAGTTCTAGGCCTACAAGTTTTCTTTCACCAATGTCATCCCAACAGGTTGGTGTACAACATCTTTTTCTGTATAATGCATCATATGGTGCCATCTAAATACTCGAATGGAAGCTATTGTTATAGGAAAATCCGACCAGAGGTAAATATTGATCCCACATACCCTGAAAGTCAAGTGAGCTAGATCTCAACATGTCTTCTAAGGTTTGAATAGTCTGTTCTGATTGTCTGTCTGTCTGAGGGTGGTAAGCAGTGCTCAAATGAAGTTCAGTATCCCGGGATTTCTGAAGACTTTTCCTGAATCTTGAAGTAAAACAGGGATCACGATCAGAAACAATCGATAGGGGTACTCCATTAAGTCTTACAACTTCATTAATATATAATCTTGCTAGACGTTCCAGGGGTAGATCTTCTCTTATAGCAAGAAAATGTGCTGACTTGGTAAGACGATCAATAATAACCCATGTTGGATTGTTCCTTCTAGGAGTCATTGGTAGCCCCATGACAAAGTCCATTGTAATATTGTCCCATTTCCACTCCGGTATGGGAAGAGGTTGCATGACTCCTCCAGACTGTTGACTTCCAGCTTTCACTAGTTGACAAACCATACATCTTGACACAAAATCAGCAATCTCCCTCTTTATGTTGTCCCACCAAAAATGTTCCTTCAAATATCTATACATTTTGGTGCTCCCAGGATGTATAGATAAATTAGAACTATGAGCATCATCCATAAATTCCCATTTTAGATTAGGTATATCGGGAACACAATGTCTCTTCCAGAATTTCAAAATTCCATCTTCATACAAAATGTATCTCAATCTCCCATCATTCATAGCTTTATTCTTCTTTTGAAATTCTTCATCATTGGTCTGAGAACTCTTAATCCTTTCTAGTAAAGATGGTTTGGAAACCATTTGAAAAAGCATAGATGTTTCACCTTCCCTGGTTATTCCCATGTCCATATTCACTAGATCCATGAAAGTTGGATCCCTTTAAATTCTCATATTGTTCAAAACTCCATGATATTTTTTGCCCAAAGCATCTGCCACCTTGTTTGCCTTCCCCGGGTGGTAGTGTATCATGCAATCATAATCCTTGAGTAATTCAAGCCATCTCCTTTTCCTCATGTTGAGTTCTTTTTGTGAGAAAATATACTTCAAACTCTTGTGATCAGTATAAATCTCACATTTTCACCATAGAGGTAGTGCCTCCATATCTTAAAAGCAAGGATCACAGCTGCTAACTCGAGATCATGAGTAGGGTAGTTTTGTTCATGAATTTTCAACTATCGTGATGCATATGTAATAACCCTATCATTCTGCATAAGGACACCACCAAGTCCTTTCTTCGATGCATCACTATAAATAACGAACCCATCATTCCCCGATGGTAGAGTCCATATAAGAGCATTTACTAATCTTTACTGCAGTTCTTTGAAACATTCTTCACACTCTATTGTCCAATCAAATTTAACCCCTTTACGTGTGAGCTTCGTTAATGGGTTAGCCAATCGGGCAAAATTCTGGACGAAATGTCGATAATAACCTGCCAAACCAATAAAACAACGTACCTCAGTTATACTCGTAGGTGCTAGCCAATCTTGGATCGCCTTGGTCTTAGAAGGATCAATAGAGATTCCATCTTTAGAGACAATATGGCCATGAAAAGAAATCTCATGAATCCAGAATTCACACTTGCAAAACATCCCATATAATTCATGTCTTATCAGAGTCTTCAGGATAATGCGTAAGTGATTTTCATGATCTTCATAGCTTTTGGAGTATACCAAGATATCATCAATAAATACCACCACAAATTCATCAAGATACTCCTTGAAAACTATATTCATCAGATCCATGAATACAGAGGGTTCATTAGTCAATCCAAAAGGCATTACAGTAAACTCGTAATGCACGTACCTGGTTCAAAATGTTGTCTTCGGAATGTCTTCCTTCTTCACACACAACTGATGGTATCCAGATCGAAGGTAAATCATTGAAAAGTATTTAGCTCCATGCAGTTGGTCAAATAAATCATCAATGCGAGGTAGGGGATACTTGTTCTTTATCTTTATAGCATTGATCTCCCTGTAGTCAATACATAAACTCATATTCCCATCTTTCTTTTTAACAAAAAGAACATGGGCTCCCCATGGAGAAACACTAGGGAGAATAAATCCCTTATTACTCAATTCCTCTAGTTGTTTATTTAGTTCAACTAATTATACAGTGGCCATTCTATAAGGGGTCTTCGATATAGGCCTTGATCCAGGAATTAAATCGATGGAAAACTCAATTTCTCGTTCAGGAGGATGTCCAGGTAAATCTTCCAGAAACACATCTACATATTATTTCACAACAGGTACATCCTCTATTTGAACATTCCTTTCCTCACCCACAGTCATTTCATTCTCTTCCTCCCCAATAAATGAATTTTGTTGAGCTACTGGGGGTGGATCTAGATAAGAATTAGGTGGTGAAAATTTTTCTCTAAAGATAAAGTGTTCCTTATCATCATTATCAAGAATCGTAACCTCTTTCTTCTTACAATAAATGTACGCATCATAGTTCGAAATCTAGTCCATACCGAGGATTATATCAAACTCAATCATAGGTATGATGATGAGATCAGGAGATAAAGAACATTTATGTTCTCTAATGGGGACTGATTCACAAAACCTTGTTGCAATGATACTTCCCATAGGAGTTTTAATTGACAACTCCCTTGTTAAATCAAATTGGAAATATCTAATTTTATTAGAAAACTAAGAAGATATGAAACAATGCGATGATCCAAAATCAAATAATGCATTTTCTAAACTTGAGTAAACCATTAAATTACATGCCACCTCGTCTTTCGGAGGTTCTACCTCAGCAGTAGTGATAGCAGAATCTTAGCCATGATCCCTTGGCCATTTCTGAGGTATGTTCCCTTGATGGTTAGGATATTCATTTGCATAATGCCCCATATCCCTGCAATTTCAGCACTTAACGTTGGTGGCTTCCTTCTTCCCTTTGCAATCACGAGCTTGGTGGCCTTTTTCACCACACTTGTAACAGACTCTCGTTCCCTTCAAGCCAGTACCAGGGTGTTTCTTCCCACATTTACCACAGGATGGATATTCAACCTTTCCCTTCTTCCCCTTATTTCCATTCCCAGATTGATCATCATGTCTCTTCTTCTCTTGCTTTTCTTTAAAGTAATAATACTTAGAGAATTCTTTTTCGGTCTTGATAGCACATGAGACAATGTTTTCATACGACGAAAAGGATTGTGAGACTAATGCTCGATGGAGAAATGGTTTTAAACCATCAAATAAGCGATCAATATTACTTCTTGGGTTACGTATATAATCTCCAGTATACCTTGATAAAATTGTAAAGTTAGCCTCATACTTTGAGACATTCTCATCATCCTTTTGTCTCAAACTCAGAAATTGCCTTTCCATTTCTGCTCGATGGTCGCGAGGAAAGTATTTTTCTAAAAACAGATCATTGAAATCCCTCCATTCCATATTTGATAATTCATCATCTTCATTCATGTTTTGAATCAATGACCACCATTGATCAGCATCTCCATTGAGGCGGGAAACTGCCATGATAACTTTTTCCCTTTCACTACTCCCCAAAGCCTGAAATATTTTCTCTAGGAAATTTATCCATTGCTCAACTACTAAGGGATTGGTACTCCCATTGAAAATTGGTGGATGTTTCCTCATGAATCGATCTAACATTGATCCTCCACGCTGCGGATCAGGGTGCTCCATACGGGTAAGGTTATTATTCATAACCTGAGTGAGTTGTCCCAGTATGGTGATTAGCTTATTGACACCAGTTGCATCACCAGCTCCACTACAATTATCTTGAGTAGGAGGGAAATCCCTAAATTGAGTGTGTGCATTGATGCGGTTTCCATTTCTTCCACTAGGCGCCATTTCTAAATAATGGCATAAACTAGATCAGTTTATGAATCAAAATACATAATTCCATACTTATAAAAACACTTAACATAAATTGAACAATTTATGGATATAATCAATAATCATAAAAATGTTTTCCTTGAGGATGTATATAATCATAAAACCTTCATAATGATTTTTAAAGAAAATGAGAGTTATCCTAAGCATATCCCCTGGGAGTGTCATAACCAAGAGTGCAGCAAGACCCATTGTCGTGCACCAGTTCCCGTTCGAGTCTAGCTCAAAGCGGTATTTTCGGGTTTTACCCCTAGGTACATCTGTTCCAAAGCCGCCTCTACCTGCTCATATCCAGACAGGGATGTATTGCTCAGAAAACTCACAAAATCTCAACAATACCAAAATTTTAGGAAGTTCTTCTATACTAATCCTCAAAGTTCATCTTAGGTCTAAAGGTTCCGGGCGCAGCGGAAGCGCGTGGGTGGATGTGCCCACTTGGCTTTTTGTCATTAGAAATGATCAATCCGGGATCAATACGACGATAAACGCCAGTCTCCACGGATCGAATCACAGAAAAAGACAAAGAAGATGGTTTTTCCCGGAACCACAAACAAGGGTCATTACAAGTTGATTATAATTAATTTAATTAATTATAAAGAAATACCTTTTGGGTGTTCTTTCTTCGTTGATGTTCTCAATCACGTTGTCGATGTGATCTGTCGTTGCGTCGCAGAAGCCAAGTGTAGACTCCCTCTAGCGGTGATCCACACATGTACCTCGTATCTCTGGACGTCGCCAAAAGATTCTCCGGGTTCTAGCGTGGAGAAGCCTCTGCTTGCGTTGTCCGCCTTAGATTATCTTGATCCGATGGAAGAGGATCTCTCTCGGTCTTGAGAGCGTTCTTGGAGGAAGAGGTTCTTTCGGCCTTGAAATAATTTTCCAGAGATGTTGTGCACAACAATTCTCTTGTGTGTCCGGAAAGAGTTGGGGTTGTGAGGATATTTATAATTGGGTGTGTGGGGTTATAGAGTTATGACAATAAATAAACGCGTTACGTGTTTTATTTATTTCATTGACTCTTTATTTAAAACCCCATGTCGAATAAATAATTCCTTGACATGCGCCCACACTTATTATAATAAATATCATTTAAAACAATATTATAATCTCAAAATCCCAACTAAAAAAAAACTACACGGCGTGTATTAGTAAATACACGGCGTGTACTTGTTTTTCATTGAAAACTACACGGCGTGTACATTAAATGTACACGGCGTGTATATCTTGTTTTCATTTATTCATTTCCTTTCCAAAATAAAACTACACGGCATGTAATAATAATACACGATGTGTACTTGTTTTATATTCTTTTTCCTCCATCATTTAAAACAACTTAGGCTTCCTTGAATAATTATTAAACCACGTACGAGAATAATCTTTATTCAACTTGAGATACTTGGATACACTTAGTGTGTGACCCTCTAGGCCTCTTTCTCGTTGGCATTAGGCGGGCTTGCCTAAAGTCCAAGATTACTGTCTAGCAACGGGTCAAGGCACCCAAGAGAAAGAAGTTGACGCCGCATTGACGTATCACCTCATACGAACGCTTACTATGTAATTTAATCCCTTTGTCTCAATATCTAATCAAGCAGGTTTCATGGCAGTGTCATAAACCTATATTCTTGATATGTCGTTCTTTGACTACCTGAAATAAACTCATCGTTTACACCATGGCCATGGAATTTAATGAGACAGTTCTATTTCAATCAAAGGGACGAGATATCAACTTCCATAAATGGAAGGGACAAATCCTTCCTTGACTTATCCATTAACAACATGTCACTCGTGACGCACCCAACGTACCCTACTTCCCGCCAACTGTCTGCGTGACGGTTTTCGTCAGTAAATCTAAGTGCGCGAGTCATGACATGAGTTAATGATAATCTTCCAGTCTAAGGACCATTACACACGCTCGTAGATAGCAATATCCGATGAAACCAAGACATGCGGAATTACTACTGGCGGGTTTGTTCTCATAATCTCCCATCTTGGAGATTACCAAGTGTGAACTCCATGAGAGAGAGTCTCGTCTTCTTATGAGTACTCGCACATGACGGTCTGTATACTATGTGTCCTATCATAGTATGTCATCCAACCGCAGAACTTTATTTAAGAATATTGTTATAGCATTTCAAGGTTCTCATCATAGCGGGGATCTGCTATGACCTTATTAATGCAAAAAATATTTCAGGACATTATTATATTATAGTCATGCAGAACAATGAACAATATATAATAAGTGAACATTTATGTAATCAAAGTACAAAACAGTTGGTTCTGAGGACACCAACCCTTACAAACTCCCACTTGGACTAGAGCCAACTGCCTACGACTTTTAGTCCGCTAGACCTCACATGATGATCATGTTTCTGCTGAGTCAAGGCTTTAGTCAATGGGTCTGTCATGTTGTCTTCCGTGGAAATACTGCTCACTGCAACTTCACCTCTCTGAGAAAAATCCCTCTGGAGATGATACTTCTGAAGTATGTGCTTTGTCCGCTGATGTGACCTTGGCTCTTTTGCAAGTGCCACCGCTGCAGTATTATCACAATAGAGTGTGATAGGATCATTACTGCTCGGTACAACATCCAGCTCTTGGACGAAGCTTCGCATCCATACTGCTTCTTTAGCTGCCTCAGAAGCTGCGATATACTCGGACTCTGCTGTAGAATCTGCCACCATACTTTGTTTTGAGCTCTTCCAGCTCACTGCACCTCCATTAAAACTGAAGTTGTATCCAGTCTGTGACTTCATGTCATCTTGATCAGTCTGGAAACTAGCATTTACATGTCCTCTGATGACTAGTTCCTCATCTCCTCCATAAACCAAGAACATATCCTTAGTACGCCTCAGATACTTAAGGATAGTCTTGACTGCCATCCAATGGCGGTCTCCTGGATCAGCTTGATATCTGCCTACCGCACTTAATGCATAAGCAACATCTAGCCTCGTACATAGCATAACATACATGACTGACCCAATCGCGGATGCGTAAGGGATCCTTGCCATTCTCTTTCTTTCCTCATGTGTCTGAGGACACATTTTCTTGGAAAGATGAATGTCATGTGACATTGGCAACAATCCCCTCTTGAACTGTTCCATACTGAATCTCTTCAGTATCTTGTCAATGTATGTACTTTGACTTAGGCCCAGCATTTTCTGGGATCTATCACGATGGATCTTGATCCCAAGAGTATATGCCGCCTCGCCCAAGTCTTTCATGGAGAAGCATTTATTCAACCATGCTTTAACTGACTGTAAGACAGGTACTTCGTTTCCAATTAGCAATATGTCATCGACATATACTATTAGGAAAATGACTGCACTTCCACTAAACCTTTTGTAGACACAAGGCTCACATTCATTCTTAACAAAGCCAAATTCTGTAACAGTTTCATCAAAACGAATGTTCCATGACCATGATGCTTGCTTTAATCCATAAATGGATTTTTGCAACTTGCATACCTTGTTGGCATCCTTTGAAGTCACAAACCCTTCAGGTTGTGTCATGTAGACATCTTCCTGGAGGTTCCCGTTAAGGAAAGCTGTTTTGACATCCATTTGCCAAATTTCATAGTCATGGTAAGTAGCAATGGCCAATAGGATTCTGATAGACTTCAGCATTGCAACCGGTGAAAAGGCTTCATAATAGTCAATTCCTTGACGCTGTCTAAAACCTTTTGCAACCAGTCGTTCCTTGTAGGTGCTGACTTGCCCCTCCATGTCCAGTTTCTTCTTGAATACCCATTTATTACCAATAGGCTTTACATCAACTGGAGGATCTACCAAAATCCAGACTTGGTTTTGGTACATGGAATCCATTTCAGAATTCATGGCTTCTTGCCACTTGGCAACGTCTGTGCCTTTAACTGCTTCCTTGTAGGTAAGAGGATCATCATTGTCAACCAATAATGAGTCACCATCCTCAGTGACAAGAAAACCATATCGTTCTGGTTCTCTCACCTCTCTCGTGCTCCTACGCAGTTCTTGTGTCTCTGGAACAGATTGTTCTTCCACGGGGCTTTGTGGAATCTGTTCTTGTACCAACTCATGTGTATCATGAGCCTCGACTTCATTGAATTCTATCTCGCTCCCACTATCTCTTCTGGAGATGTGCTACCTCTCAAGGAATATGGCGTGTCTTGCCACTGTAACCTTTTTTCTGAGGGGTTGTATAGGTAATATCCCCTTGTTTCCTTGGGATATCCTATAAAGATACACTTTGTGCCTCGGGGTGCAAGTTTGTTACCTGAAGAGGCCTTAACAAATGCTTCGCTACCCCACACGTGTAAATTCGATAACATGGCTTTGCGTCCACTCCATAACTCGTATGGAATACCATTTATCGATTTAGTTGGTACTTGGTTTAGTATGTGTGCTGCTGTTTGTAATGCATATCCCCAAAAGGATAATGGAAGACTCGCATGACTCATCATTGATCTCACCATGTCCAACAGGGTGCGGTTCCTTCTTTCACTTACACCATTCCACTGCGGTGTGTAAGGAGGAGTGAGTTGAGATAGAATCCCAAACTCCCGTATGAAATCAATGAAGTCTTGATTAAGATATTCTCCTCCTCTGTCTGAGCGGAGTTTCTTAATCTTCTTACCAAGCTGGTTCTCAACTTCATTCTTGTATTCTTTGAACCGATCAAAAGAATCTGAATTATACCTCACTAAATAGATATATCCATATCTACTAAAATCATCAGTAAAAGTTATGAAGTACGAGAACCCACCCCTTGCTTTAACTGGAAATGGTCCACACACATCTGTGTGAACTAATTCTAGAAGCTCTTTAGCTCTTTCACCTTTCCCACTAAACGGGGCTTTGGTCATTTTGCCTTGTAGACACGCATGACATACACCAAGTGGTTTTAGTTCGAAAGAATCTAAATACCCATCTTGATGTAATTTTGTCAAACGTTTCTCATTGACATGACCTAGCCGGTGATGCCAAAGTTGGGTGTGGTATGAGTCATGTAAATTTACTTTGTTATCAATTGCCATTACATGGTTTTTGTAGTCTAACACATAAAGGCCGTTATATAAATGTGCCCTACCAAAACAAATGCTATCTTTATAAAAGTAGCAACATTCATTTCCAAACTTGAATATGAATCCATCAGTATCTAATATGGATACTGAAATAATGTTTTTGGTTACAGAGGGTACATAATAACATCCTTTCAAAACCAAGACCATCCCAGTAGGCAATGTGTGGTGGTAGTCCTCGACAGCTACAGCAGCAAGTCTGGCTCTGTTGGCTGCTCGTAGATCTATCTCCCCTCGATCAATCTTCCTGAATCTACTTGTTTCCTATATTTGGATACAGATGTGAGCACCACAAGCAGTATCTAATACCCAATTAGTAGAAACAGATAGATTTCATTCGATAACAAACGCACCTGAAGCTTCCCCTTGCTTCCTTGGCTGGGTGCAGTTTTTCTTCCAGTGACCCTTCTTGCCACATGAGAAACAAATAGCATCCTGTTCCTTTGCCTCCCCTTTGATCTTCCTTTTCTTGGAAGGCCTTGAAGAAGCTTTGGGCTTAAAGATCTTCGCATTCCCTTTCCTTTTATTTACCATAAGGACAGAAGGATTTTCACACTTCATGTCATTGTCCACTTGGCGTATAAGGATAAGAAGATCAGATAGAGACTTCTCAATATTGTTCATGTTGAAATTAACAACAAAGTTTGAGAAACTCTGGGGGAGTGATGCGAGAATGAGATCGGTACCCAGTTCTTCAGGGAGTTTAAACCCTAGAACCTCCAAGCGCTCAATGTAGCCAATGAGCTTGACTACATGAGGCCCAGTTGGGGCACCCTCTCCAAGCTTGCTCTGAAACAGAGCCTTGGAGATCTCAAACCTTTCCTGTCTTGCTCTCTCCTGGTATAAACCACGGAGGTGCTCGAGCATACTGTAGGCATCCATGTCTTCATGAGACTTCATGAGCTCACTAGACATAGATGACAGCATCAAACATTGAACATCGAGAGCATCGTTCAAATGTTGATCATAGACTAGGAAATCTTCATCACTTGCCCCTGGGGCAGGAGAATCAGGAAGTGAGGACTCCAGCACATAAAACTTCTGTTCATGGCGTAGGATAACCCGAATGCGCCTAAACCATTCCTGAATGTTACTGCCGGTGAGGATGTTGTCTTTATCCAGAATTGATCGCAGAGAAAATGTGGTTGATGTGTTTGTCATTTTGATTCTACAATTTAAAAGAGCAGATTCATCAGTACATTCTTGATTACATTTTATGAGAAATAATAAATTTTATTAAGTCTCCCACTATTTTATCAATTCCCAATGGCCCTCACCATTGAACTCAGAATTTCCAGTTGCTTTGACATTCTAATGGCAACGATCCATATTTCCCTTCGCATAACCCCAACAAGGGTTGGTCAAGCTATTTGAAGGTATTTAGGTAGGCGGGTCTTTGCCAATAGTGAGCTTACAGTTCCTTGATCTGTTGAGTGGACTCCCCAATCCTGAAATCCTGACTTGGATTTCCTCAACTCTTGCCTCCAATATTACATCACGTCTAGCAAGGGCTACTTATCTTGATGTAATATGGTTAAGTCAACCCGAAACCTTTCATAAGGGCTTCCTTTATAAAAGTAAGTGTCCCAAAAAGGGTTGGTCAAACACATAGTTTTATTGAGTCATTCCCTTAATCAAGTAACGGAAGGCTTGGTCTGACTTAATATGGTATTTGATGGATTTTATTCTTTATGCGTATCTTTTCCTTATCAGATGCTTGTTAATATTAAGTGATTCTTGCTTAAGTGATTAACCATGTTCCGATAATGTATACGCATAGACCGGTTTTTATTTTATTCCATCTTTGCATTCTTGTTCATTTTATTAATTATGTGATCGCGACAACACATGCATAATATATAAACCATGCAATCAGACAGAAATAAAATAAGATGGCATGATCATGAGCTTCTATTTGGTTAGCTTATCTAGCGGTTTTGATAAGCTTACCCTGACCTAGGGAAAACACCTTGAACCTGATGGTTCGTGTTTTTCAGCTCCCACCTGTCCACCTTTGTATCTTCTTGTGTCGGTTTCGCCTCGGATTCGGGATTTGAACCGTCTCCTCTGGCTTGGGAGATCCTCCATTACATGGGTTTACATTAAAGAAACCATGGGCACGCAGGCCCTACATTTTATTGGAAGAAGGCTCGCAGGCCAACAATTTTAAATTAAATAAATTTAAATGAAACCATACACATACAAAGGGTCTTTGGTCTAGCTCATGATCATCCATAGTATGCAACGACATTTACGCATATTTAGAATTCAAATTCTTTTAATCGTTCTTTTATTTAAGATAAGACGCGCTCCAATTCAATTAATTATGATCTTATAATTAATCAATTCTTTATCTTAAATTCCTTTCTGAATTTCTTTGAGATTCTTCTCATCCATATTCCTTGTACGGGTCTTTGTACATTGGAGGAAACCTGGTGAAATTCCATTTCGGGAAAGTACACGGCGTGTAGTTTATAATTACACGACGTGTATTTTTCTTTTCACCCTTTGTCCAAAGTACACGCCGGGGCTTTGGCGTTTTTTTCTGTACTTTGGAAATATTAGAGTACATGGCATGTAGATGAATCATACACGGTGTGTACTTCCTTGTTATGCGGTAACCGGCCTGGCGATCCCGTATACGCGGTACGCGACTTATCTTTGTACACGGTTTCACCTGGGTCGGAACGGACTACACGGCGTGTTGTTCCAACATACACGTCGTGTATTCCGGTTTCCACGCGCCGTTCTATTCTGGTCAACACGGCGTGATTAAAACTTAGGCATAATCAATTCACACGGCGTGGTTTGGCGGACCAGTGCCGGTTCGTTGAACCTAAGTACACAGCGTGTAGTTTTAATTACACGCCGTGTAATCCCGTGTTGTACAGACAGAAAGAGCGGCTCCTCCGGATGAGTTCCTCGTTTTTATTTTAATCAAAATTAAAATTAAAAGGTCGTTTCTGTGATATGAATCGAGAAATGAAGGAGGAAGAATAGATCTCGTTAATTCAGATTTATAGAACGATTTATTTCGAATTGAATCAAATATGAATGCGTAAATTATCAACGAAAATTAAATAACTATAATCAACGTTGTAACCTCGCTCTGATACCATTTGAAGGTTCCGGGCGCAGCGGAAGCACGTGGGTGGATGTTCCCACTTGGCTTTTTGTCATTAGCAATGATCAATTCGGGATCAATACGACGATAAACGCCAGTCTCCACGGATCAAATAACAGAAAAAGACAAAGAAGATGGTTTTTCCCGGAACCACAAACAAGGATCGTTACAGGTTGATTATAATTAATTTAATTAATTATAAAGAAATACCTTTTGGGTGTTCTTTCTTCGTTGATGTTCTCAATAACGTTGTCGATGTGATCCGTCGTTGCGTCACAGAAGCCAAGTGTAGACTCACTCTAGCGGTGATCCACACGTGTACCTCGTATCTCTGGACGTCGCCAAAAGATTCTCCGGGTGCTAGCATAGAGAAGCCTTTGCTTGCGTTGTCCACCTTAGATTGTCTTGATCCGATGGAAGAGGATCTCTCTCGGTCTTGAGAGCGTTCTTGGAGGAAGAGGTTCTTTCGGCCTTGAAAGAATTCTCCAGAGATGTTGTGCACAACAATTCTCTTGTGTGTCCGGAAAGAGTTGGGGTTGTGAGGATATTTATAATCGGGTGTGTGGGGTTATAGAGTTATGACAATAAATAAACGCGTTACGTGTTTTATTTATTTCATTGACTCTTTATTTAAAACCCCATGTCGAATAAATAATTCCTTGACATGCACCCACGCTTATTATAATAAATATCATTTAAAACAATATTATATCCTCAAAATCCCAACTAAAAAAAACTACACGGCGTGTATTAATAAATAGACGGCGTGTACTTGTTTTTCATTGAAAACTACACGGCGTGTACATTAAATGTACACGGCGTGTATATCTTGTTTTCATTTATTCATTTCCTTTCCAAAATAAAACTACACGGCATGTAATAATAATACACGTCGTGTACTTGTTTTATTTTCTTTTTCCTCCATCATTTAAAACAACTTAGGTTTCCTTGAATAATTATTAAACCACGTACGAGAATAATCTTTATTCAACTTGAGATACTTGGATACACTTAGTGTGTGACCCTCTAGGCCTCTTTCTCGTTGGCATTAGGCGGGCTTGCCTAAAGTCCAAGATTACTGTCTAGCAACGGGTCAAGGCACCCAAGAGAAAGAAGTTGACGCCTCATTGACGTATCACCTCATACGAACGCTTACTGTGTAATTTAATCCCTTTGTCTCAATATCTCATCAAGCAGGTTTCATGGCAGTGTCATAAACCTATATGCTTGATATGTCGTTCTTTTACTACCTGAAATAAACTCATCGTTTACACCATGGCCATGGAATTTAATGCGACAGTTCTATTTCAATCAATGGGCCGAGATATCAACTTCCATAAATGGAAGGGACAAATCCTTCCTTGACTTATCCATTAACAACATGTCACTCGTGACGCACCCAACGTACCCTACTTCCCGCCAACTGTCTGCGTGACGGTTTTCGTCAGTAAATCTAAGTGCGCGAGTCATGACATGAGTTAATGATAATATTCCAGTCTAAGGACCATTTCACACGCTCGTAGATAGCAATATCCGATGACACCAAGACATGCAGAATTACTACTGGCGGGTCTGTTCTCATAATCTCCCATCTTGGAGATTACCAAGTGCGAACTCCATGAGAGAGAGTCTCGTCTTCTTATGAGTACTCGCACATGACGGTCTGTATACTATGTGTCCTATCATAGTATGTCATCCAACCGCAGAACTTTATTTAAGAATATTGTTATAGCATTTCAAGGTTCTCATCATAGCGGGGATCTGCTATGACCTTATTAATGCAACAAATATTTCAGTACATTATTATATTATAGTCATGCAGAACAATGAACAATATATAATAAGTGAACATTTATGTAATCAAAGTACAAAACAGTTGGTTCTGAGGACACCAACCCTTACAAGGTCTACGTGCTCTAATCAGAGTTTATCTAAATCTAGCTTCCATGGTTCATACTAAACATCCTCTTATACCAACTATAACGCCCCGACCCTAGTTACCCAGAGTCGGTGCATTATAAATAACATTGGCATGATCACAAGAAAGATCAAATCTCGAAAGACTGATTGGTTTAGTAGCCTTGGAAACACTAGATATATTCATAAAGTTTTACATTACATCCTAAAGTTAAAAACTACAACAACAACATAGTCTCCATATTCCACACTCATATCCACACATAAAATCCCTACAGGTCATTCATAACTTACTTCTTCACATCCTGGGAAAAATAAAACATAGAAAAGGGGTGAGCTCAAATGCCCAGTAAGGATAACAATATAACGGAAACATTCAAAAATAAGCATAAACATTTAAGGCAATGCATTACTGAAACAAAAGCCTTTTAAACTTGAACTTCAACATAGAATGGAAAAAGTAAAATGAAATAATGTCATTTACTTATTCACATGGATATTCTACTAATCGAATAATCACATGCAATATCAATAACCACTTTTATAATGATGGAATACATAATGCCAGACTATCATAACCACATAGCCAAGGCCTCGTGCCAAGACTACAAATAAGATTTTTCCAAGGCCTTGTGCCAAGACACTATTTGGTCTCATGAGACCTACTGATGCATCGAGGAGCTATATAAGGCTCCACCCATCACAAATTAAGTCCAATGCATTCCCATATGAAAAGGTTTAAACATAACATAAACATTCGTATTAAAACTAGCATACGAAATGTCAATACTTTCACCATAAACCATGAATGGTATAAAAATAGCACGTCTATAATCAAACATATCACAAAACATTCAATTCAACATAGAAGTTTTTTATCATAATAAATTAACTTCACATAAGCGTGAAATCCAACAAAGGATGTTGACATAGATGAAATCAAAACTCTTTTTAGAGAAATATCACTTTTTATTTTGAAGTCATTTAAGAGCTATATAAATTAAAACATGTTCTTTGAAAATATTCTTATAAGATTGTAAGGGATGATTTTATGATTTTATAACAGCGGAAAATAGCCGCACCTTCCGTATAAGTTAAAAAAAACATTCTTACCTTAATTCTGTCAAAAAGGTTAAAAAGGACCTTGTTTTGAAAATGACGGAAAGATTCCTTTATAAACAACTTATAAAAGTCAAAAAGGGTGTAAATGACTTTAACTCATATTCTAGTAAATAGTTAAAATGTTTTTAAATACATTTTTAAGAAACATGGATGTGGATGATAAAGAGATCCCAGTTGATTATAACGTATAAACAACCTCAGATAATGAAGAGATTGTGAAATAACCCTTACCTTGTACTTTTCCTTGGTTGGGGCAGGTTAACCTCCTGTATAATGGTGAAATAATTGTTATTAAGTTATACAACAATCATATACATTAATATGATATCATATATGATCTTTTAACATTGATCTTTTAATAATATCTTAGTATTATCATTGTTTCGGGTGTTAACTTACTCGTTTTCTTTTATATGTTTTGTTACGTAGGCCATGTTTGTCATGGATAGGTTTTATATTATTCATATACAGAATGATATCAATTCCTTAAACATTATTTTTAAATCATCATATGATAATTATATTTGAATGGATATGATGGAGAATGAATCTCATCGCGTTCGTGGAGACGGTAGTCCGTACGTACGCATGAGCGACAATATCATTCTTTTGATATTAAAATAATATATAAATGGATGGTATATCATATATACAGATTTGTTAACATTTTATATTTATTATTTAAATTAGTTACACATCATTATTATTCCCATCCAAATATTAATATATTGAATAAAAATTACACCATGACGTGGAGACGGTAAGCCGTACGTACGCACGTATGGTGACATGTTATTCAAAGGGTGGATAAAATAAGGAATATGGTTGTAACATATTTATAATAACATCAAAGTATATATATTATTCTGGATTTATTATTTTATAATGGTAAAAACAAGGGAAGAAGAATTGGAAGAAGAAAGGAACTTGGAAAAGGGCGGTGAAATCATTACCTCTTCTTCGGGTTCTTCCTTTTGATTTGATCAAAAGGGCTCCACAGGTTGGCTTTCTGATCAAACTAAGGCCTCTAGATTGTAGTGAGAGAATTTGGGAGAGTATGTGGGAATAGTTATGCCGAACCAAAAGGCTTTGAAGTTGTGAATAATGGAGAAGGAGGAGTGCCCTTTTTTTAGAGGGGTGAGGGGCACCTTTGGAAAAGTTAGAAATATTAATTTATAATAAATTCATATTCAGATTATAACATCTAAAAAGCTGATTATTCAAATTTTAAGGTGGGTATGGGTCAAAAAAAATTCAACCAATAGAATTTATATTGGTTTGGGTTACTATATTAACCTTATCTTTAAGTATTAACTCTAAGTTTATTAGTTTGACTTTTACAATGTCTATTTGTATTTTTATATTATATGGTTAATAAACATACCATATACTTCCAAGAAACCCCCAAGTGGTCCATTAATGATACAAATATTATTATATAAGTCTCTTGGCCAAACCTTAGATTTTTAGGAATTTAATATCAATTAATAATATAATACATGTTTTAAAAACAATTTTATGTCAATTTTGACACTATTCAATAGTTGATTTTTGTGAAACTCATAACAGAATTATTACATTGAAAAAAGTTAATTAAATAAATTATAATATGTCATATTATCCTAAAATATTATTTTAATTCATTAAAAGTCTAAAATTATATTTATTTTGGTATTTATAATATCAATTATTTTAAATTTTCACTATTATGGTAATTACTGCATCATCATTGTGTCATAAATAAATTAAATTATTTAATCTCTAAAAATTATAAATAAAATATAATTATGTAGGAAATCGTTTTATCTTTCTTATTAATATTTATAGTCTAAAATCCAACATATATAACCCTATGTAAAAATTGTTTTACTAAAAGATATATGCTTTTGTCATTTTGGTATTCATTTTAAATTATTTAAAATAAAGTGTCCCTATCACCTACAAGTGGCCCCATGAGGTCCCAAAATCGACCCAAAGATGCCTATGGTCGAACATGTATCAACCAATAAGGCTAGGACACGTTTTAGGGTAATTTAGTATTATTATAATATTATTTTTTAAACCCTTATTAACCGGAATTATCCTTAACCATGGTAAATAAAATATTTACCGAAGTAATTATTCAAAATGTATAAAAATAAAAGTTACCTATTTAAACAATTTGAACATCCTGATTCCAAATATGGAATCGATTTTTCCAAATTCAAAACATATAAGTGGAATAAATTAATTTAAAATTAATTCCCGTTGTTAAAACAAAAAAACGTATTTTTAAGAGATAATAACTATCAAAAGATTGACGCTTGTTTATGTCCTATTTGAAAGTGAAATTAATTCTAATGAACACAATTGGATAAAATGGTAAAAATATATTCTAATTATACTTTAAAATCACTCAATAATATAATTTATCACTATAAATTATTTTGATTAAAAATGTTGTTTATAATTAAAATTTTGTAATTTTCACTGTTCATCAAAATATTAGTTATCCGAAAAGTACCAAAATTTCACCTTAGCCTAAATTCGATATTCCAAATCCAAAAAATAATTCCATTTTAAAAAATAAAATATATATAATTTCAAAAAGTAGGTATTACTATTCATAACAGCTAGTTTGATTGGTTATGGTGTCTTTGAACTCGGTGTTTGTGTACAACACACGGTATCACATTATTCAAAGAGAAGCATACCGTAGAAGATTGGGGTGTTACAACAGACTGGGGTCACGTCTCATTAACAAAAATCTCTTCTTCTTGGCATGTTTCATCCCGCAGTGACCAAAGCGGATGATTCTTCTCTTAACACCCAACGTATTGTCCATTTTTGGAATAAAATATCGTCGATTGTGTTGGAATTGCCATAGTATGTTCTTCCTTCTTCTGGAGCCTCATTCCTTTATTAATTGTCTTTCATGAAATATCCTTGGTTGATCATTTTAGATTTATTTGGAGATATATGTCATTATATGCCATTTCTATGGTCGACATCATTGTATATCGATTGTAACATGTTGAGGTAGGTGTTTTGTGGCTTTCTGTAGATCGTATTTTATTTATATGTGAAAATGTTCCCAATACCTTAGTTTAGGGTATTAAAAGGTTAGATAATTTTACCCTGTTATTGTCTCCTATGATATTTTTTAAGTAGGGATTATTGATAGGGAATAGGTTTATTTAACATTGTTATGGATGTGTTTAACCATGTTTGTGTGATATTGGCCATTAGGTCTAGAAGTACCTATTTGGATATTATGATTTTCCATGCTTAATATTGTTAGTATAAAGTTGATACTATATGTCATGCTTGATATATAAATTTTATCTATTTATCTATGTAGTATATTAGGATTTACTTTGGCTGCTGGATATCTTTTTTGCACGATTGAATTACACAGGGCTCTAGGAACCTGGTGTAGTTAGACCATAGGTTGAATGGATGTTGAGGGATTCCCAATAGTGTCTATAACTTTCTACATTGAAAGACCATAGGGGATGGATGTAAGTGCTCTATTAGAGTGTTCTTAGTTCCTCATTGAGAGACCACATGGGGAATTGGACGTTGAGTGCTTCTCAAGAGTTTTTGTTGTTACAGAAAAAAGACACGTGGGGAATTGACCATGAGTGATTCCTTAGAGAGTATTTATTTAAGACAACCCAGAGGGGATAGATCATGAGTACTTACTAGAGGGTTTATTGTGATTGTTTGGTTTCCCTTTTTATTTAATAAATGTAAATGAATGTAGTTAAAACTGTAGTATTATATACTTTTGAGTACTTCTTTGTTTATTACATCATTCTGCATATTTCATTTCGTATATATTTACTGAAATTAGTCACAGATCATTGTGTTGTTTCTTTTTGTGATTCATCTCACACCCTGTTTGTGTCATTAAATTGGGCTCAAAAATATTATATTGTAGTAGGTACAGATAATGGAACGAACACATCTATGTCACATACTTGATTGTTGTGGAGAAGGAGATCATGGGACCATGCATAGGATTTCGATTCTGTTGGAGTTGTTTACTTTTTTTTCCTTTGTACATTGGTTTATTAATATATTAAATCATTGTGAATTATTGTGCTACATTCCTAAATCTTGTAAAATGAATCATTATTTATAAATATTCTATAGTTGTTTATTTATTTCCATTCTTCCGATGTTCCCTGTAGTATGGTAATTAATATTTTATCTACTGTTATCTATTTATTTCTACTATTATAGGAAAGCATCCAAACTAGTCACAATGCTGTAATATAGTACTAAATAAAAGTACAAATAAAAAACAGGTATAAAACTACAATAACATCTCAATACTCATATTGGTCTGATGCTCCCTATCTTCACAAAAATCATGTACATGAAGTATAATGGTGCTTGACCTTATCTACACCTACATCAATATAATCAGTTTGGGATGAAAAGAATAAACCAAAAAGTGTGTGATATGAATCTCAGTAGGAAACCACCCAAATATATAGGCCTAACTATCAGTGAATATATATGACAGGAAATATGTAAAATGATGTAATAAACAAAGAAGTAGTCAAAAGGAAACAAACATACAGTTTTATCTACATTCATTTGCATTTATTAAATTAAAAAGGAAACCAAATAATCACAAGCATACCTCTAGGAAGTACTCATTATCTAACCCATCTAGTTTCTATTAAACAATGACTCTCTATGGAAGCACTCACCATCAATTCCCCCTGTAATCTTTTCTTTGTAACATCAGACACTTCGAGGAAGAACTCAACATCCAATCCCCCCTGTGGTCTCGCAATGAAGAACTACAGACACTCTATGAGAGCATTCAATATCCTCCCCCGTATGGTCTCAAAAAATGAAAAATGACAGACACTATGGGGAATCCCCCAATGTCCATTCCCCCATATGGTCTAACTACACCGAGTTCTCACAGACTTGGGTAAGTCAACCATGGACAAATGATATCCAATAGCCAATATAAATCACAATATATTAATTTGATTAATAAAATGTATGCATATCAGAATAATTTCATATAATATACACTCTATCCTAACAATATTATGCATGGAGAATCATAACAACCTAATAAGAAATTCTAGACCCAACGACCAATATCTCACAAACATTGGTAAACACATTAATAGTATGTATAAATAAACCTATTCCAAATCATGAATCCATACTCGAGAAAAAAACCAATAGTAGGAAATAATATGGTTAAATTCCCAAACCACTCAATACCCTAAACTAGTTTATTGGGAAGTTTTTCACATAAAAATAAAATACAATCTATGGAAAGAGACAAAACACATACCTCGACATTGTATGATCTATATACATTGATGTTGGCCCTGGAATCAGACTAGAACAATGTAGATCTATAAAAACATCTATAACATTAAATAGAGGATATCTATAGAAAGTGGATAAATCAAGTGACGAGGATCTAGAAGAAGGAAGAACTTATTGTGGAATATCTAACGCAATCAACGAGAGTTGATTTAGAGAATAGATGGCAAGTCAGGGGCTTAGTGAAGAATTGTCAGCTTGGGTTTCTCCTAGATGAGATGAGAAAAGAAGAAGTTTTTTTGTTAACGAGACAGGACCCCAGTCCGATCTAACAAATAAAAATAAAAGTAAATGGAAGGATCATTTTATATAGATGCCTTGTATTTTACTTAACTGGACCCAACTTTAGGCGGTCTTTAGGTCACCTTACATGTCCATGTCCTCAGCTGGTAAATGTCCAGTACACAGTCACTCGTAGCAAACGGGTACATGGCGTATACATCAAAGTACAAGAAATGTACTCATTAAATTTCAATGAAATCCCTTTTTTTCTCAAAACACCAGAAAATAGGATCCATACTTGAAAAAAATATCCATGATTATACAAACTCCCCCCTTAAAAAAATAATACCCGGAATTTCCCTTACATGGTGGCGAAAAAAAATAATCCTTCGATAAATCTGGCCACTATGATTGTACATTGGGACACCTCTATCGGGTCTCATCATGTACATGAATGTGATGCCGTAGCACTAATAATATAGAAAAAAATTGGCCATGAAAAACATTTTCATTGTGATCAAATATCTGGAAAGGATTCTCCTCGAACAATGTGTCCACCTCCAGTTCAACCTCCTCGGGTTGAAAACAGGGGATGGGTTTGAGAAGTAACGATGTAGCTGAGAAATGTGGAAGATGTAATGCATATCCTGGTACCTCTAATGTAAATGAAACCAATAAGAAACCAGACTGACTCTCTCCAAAACCTCAAACGGTTGAACATATCTCTGTGAATGTTTCCCTTTCTCCTAATCCTCATGTGTCCCAACCTCAGTGTGAAATGAAGAATAACCTGATCTCCAACCTCAAACTCCATTGGTTATCTTCGTCGATCATCTTAATACATATATCATGATTGTGCAGTAACCATCCTATTCCAAATCAACTCTATCTATTCTGTGGTCTCCTGGACAAGACGATATCCTAGTATAACTACCTCTCTTGTCTCCAACAAACATAGGGGTGACCAGCATAAACTACAGTAAAAATCCTTATATGGTTCCATCTAAATAGTTTCATGAAAACTATTATTGTAGTAAAACTGAAAACATGTATTTGTTTCTCCTAGAAACCTCCAAAATGTAGGATGAATGCTCGAAGCATGTCCTACAACACTTATATCGTATGCTTGGACTGGCCATCTATCTGGGGATAGTAAGCTATACATAGAAGTACATGCATACCCAACACCCTCTATAGTCCCTACCAGACCCAAGATGTATAACGGGTGTCCCAAAATGAAACGATAGAGAACGGAACCCCATGTAAATGTAAAATATCGCATATGTACACCCTTCCCATCTAATCATCACTGGAGGTCTCCTTGATCGGCAAGATGTGTGAAACCATAGTGAGTCTATCAATGACAACCCAAACTGCATCGTTCCCCTGAGGTGACCTCGGTAATCCTATCACGAAGTCCATCGCAACATGATTCCACTTCTACTTGGGATTAGGTAACTACTATAAAATCCCTATTGGTGAGTGATTCCATGCCATCAACTGATTACAGGTGGATCACCTCATCACAAACCAACCACATCCCTACTCATTCTTGGACACTAATACTGATGTTTTAGATCTCGATACATCTTGGAGAAACCAGAATTAACTTTCCAAACTGAAGAATGAAAATCCCATGTCAGATCCTCTCATATGTCTACTGACACTCACACATGCCTATGAAAACACAAGATCTTATCCTCACGTATGGTCCATCCTGTAATAGGGTCCTCTCCTAACACACACTCCCATAGGACTAGGCCTTTAGATTCTGATAGCGGCCTCACTCTCACTCCATCAAGAAGTGTAGAGGTAATAGCTATAGAAGAATGAAACATCCACCCCTGTCTGACGTGAAACTCCAAATGAATCTCATAGAATAGAGTCGTATGCTTCCACTCACTATTGGCCACCAGAACATCTTGTATCTTGGTCCTCTTCCTCAATGCATCATCCACCCCATTTCCTTTCACAGACGGGTAGGCAAGCTCAAAGTCAAAGGATTGAAGGTATTCAACCCACATTCATTGTCTCATATTCAGACCACATTGAGTAAATATGTAATTCATAATTTTTGGAATAGTAAAACCCACCAAATGATCTCCCAGAAGATAATGTCTCCAAAAAAACAGAGCATGAACAAGTGTAGAAAACTCAAGTTAATGCGTCGGGTAATTCCTCTCATCTGGCTTCAACTACCGAGACTCATATGAAATGAAGACTTCCCCCTGTATAATAATTTCTCTTATCCCAAAACATGATTTTTCATAGTATAAAATATATATCTTGAACAATTTTGGAAATAACAGTATTAGTGCTGAATTCGACATCCCTTTAAGCTCCTGAAAGGCTGACTCACCAAAATATGACCAAAAGAACATCACACCCTTCTTAGTGAGCCATATCAGTGGCACTAATAAGCATGGAAATTCTTGTATAAAACATTTTTTGTATCCAGAATACCCTAGAAAACTAATCATATCAGAGACATTCTTTGGATGCTCCCATGAAACTACGTCTCTCTCTTTCACTGGGACAACTAACACTCCTGTCAGTGAGATAACATAACCCACGAAGTGAATTTGGTCCATCCAAAAGTGGCATTTTTAGATGTTAGCATATAACTAATGATCTCTCAGTGTGCTCAAAATGATATTAATATGTGTGGCATGGTCGTTTCATGTGTGATAGTACACCGAGATAACATCTACAAAGACTACCATGAAAGAATCCATTTTTGGATGGAACACTCGGTTAATCAGTTCTACGAAAACTTCAGGCATGTTCGTGAGACAGAATGGCATAACCACATACTTGTATAGACCATACATACTGTAAAATTATGTACTGGGTATATAAGATGGTATAATTCACAAATGGTAATACACAAATCTCATGTATAACATTGAGAACACATGGGCTCCTCGAAGCTGTACAAATAGATCATAAATACTCAGCGTGGGATATCAAATCTTGACTGTGAACTAGTCCATCTTCTGATAATCCACACAAAGTCTAAGGGTACTGTCCACATTCATTCCGAATAGGATAGATGAACCCCAAGGATAAGTGTTGGTTTAGATTAAGACCTTCACTTGTAACTCCTCTAACTACTTCTTGATCTCCTATAACTCAGTTGTATACATATTCTATGAAGGAATATACAGAGTTGATTCTCCTAGAACAAGCTCAATAGAAAAGTATAAATTTCTCCTTAGAGGAAAACATAAAAATTCTACTATAATGACATACTAGAAATGATGCACTACTAGAGAAAATTCCATTTGTGATGTCCCTCAGTAATTTAGATACCGAATTTCAATTTGGGTTGTAACTCCTCCCTACCCATGATGCTCGGGTCCTACACTGCTCATCGGGACATCCCATTCGCCCTTATGTAGAAATGAATCACCATCATGGGACATGAAACTAACCCTACATCAGTATAAATTGATAAAATCCTAGAAGGGAACCAACCAGTCCATTCTAAGAATGACATCATAGCATGTCACCTCTATGATATAGAGATCCCATAAAAAGTGAAACACACCAACCTCAAGTGGGAACTCCTTGCACTGACTTACAGTAGACATTATTGTCAGCAACAGAGTGTCCAGTGTCCAAACATCATCGTAAGTATAGATACAAAGCCTAGGGATCTCTGCAATAACTACATATAAGAAACTATGGAAAGTGCCAATATCCAAAAGTAAAGAAGCTAAAACTGAGGCAACTAGAATCGTTCTAGGAACTGTAGAGTGTCTAGGATCCTACTCAAACTAGGTCTGCTCCACTGCAATAGTCTAGCACATACCGTGTCCCTGTCACCGTAATTGTCCACCCTGAGCTGATCCACCCTATTATTGCTGAAAGCCCGATGACTGAATTCCATGATCACAAACTCCACCTCGACCTGAACGGCCTAATGAACTCCAGTCCCCAGTATGATGTGGGACTGGTGGTCCAGTTTTGGTATGAGGAATCGAAACAGAACCCTTATCAGCATCTTCTAGTGAGTAAATCTGACATTAACATTGAATATAAACCACATTTCTGCAAGATCGACACTGTAATAGGAATCTAGTGCAATGTTGAATCATATTCCCTCTCTTCCCGCACTAGTAACATACCACCTTGCTACTAGAATAGGTACCCCTATTCTTAGGATCTCTACAAGTAGACTCCCTATAGTTCTTCCATCTGTCAGTCAGAGGGGTACCAACTTCAGATGTTGAGCCTCCATGAATAACAGCCTCTGAATCTATCTGATTTTGCTTTTTATTAGCACATAGATGACTAAAGAGGTGATGGAAATAAACCTGTAGATAATCACATGAGATCAGATATCATTCCTGAGGCCATCCTTAAACATCCTATTAAGAAATAAATCTTCACATCCTAAAATAGGTGTAAAGTTCAATAGCTCTGTGAAGTGAGAAGAATACACCATGACCGAGAGAGTACCATGTTCCAGACTCATGAACCCTCAGACTCGATCTACCCTCAATGTCTATAAGTAGAAGTAATCCTAGAAGACATGCTAGAACTCATCCCATGACATAACCTACTGGCATCCTACCAGTGAGATCACATCCCACCATCTCTTGGAGGAATCTCGAAGGAATACGTAAAAAGATTCACCCTCCTCATTGGAGGCATCTAAAGAAGCTCGGATATAGAAAACATTTCTTCTAACCATGACCCTATAGCCTATGGTCCTCCATCCCATAAGAAGGTGGGAGGATGCTATTGCTAAAAGACCCATGTCAACTATACCATTGACAGGGCATGCTGTGGTACTCCCCTGAAGGTCTTCATAAACCTCAAGAATCCCTCTCAAAACTGTGCATCCACACCTGTATCCTGGATAACAGTTGGTGCCAAGAGAAGAATGACTGTAGGATCTACTATTAGTCTCTAATCTACCTTCTCCAGTGTCTGGTAACTTCCCTAAATATGGAGTACAACCAGATTTTGTCGCATTAGAATGACTATATAAGGTAAATTTCACACATTAGTTCAAGATTATCAAGGACTAATACTTAGAAGTGAAATAAAGGAACATGAGAAAGAAATAATTCACGTTTCTCAAATTAGGGATACACAGCATGTATAACCCCTACACAATGTGTTCCTTTAATCCTTAACATGGTTGTGTACTCCATCCAACCATGTTCATGTAACACCCCATACAAACAATGTGTTCTCCAAATACATGACATGTAATTGAATTGTTTTCCCCTGCCTGAGTTCTTCTACATGACTGACCTACACGGTTATCCTAGAATGATACTACACAGTGTGTTCGTTATAGACATGGTGTGTACTAGAAGGAATTCTCTAACATGTGTTGTGTGTCACATGGATGGATACATGCGTTACACAACACAACATGTTCAATCTTGACACGACATGCATAACCTTTGTTTCATCCATCCATTTCATTAGTCACATGGGTGGAAACATGGTCAATACAACACGATGTGTATGTCCGGTACACAGGGTGTTCCACCAAAGATTTCCCAACCCCATGACTTTTCCCGCACAAGCAGTAACATGGTTAGAGACTACACATCATGTACCTAAAGTACACTGCTTGTACTTAAGAAAAATAGTTCCTCCATGAACAGAAGGATACATGGAATGTATTCATCAATTCACACAATATATTCTAGGTTTTTCCAAACAGTAAGCCTAAAAACAACATTGGAACCCATAAAAAAATTAAGGATCCAAATTCTGATCTCTGGGGGCCCATACTCTCTGTGAATCAAAGGTTTTCATTTTATACATGTCATATACAAGCATAATAGTGAAATGATCAACAAAATTTTGATCCATGAGGGCCCACAACACCTCAAGAACCAACGTTTAGTGTTTATTCAAACAAATCCTTACACAATCCAATACCCTATCGAATAGCAGGTATTCTATCTAGGCATCTATCACAACAGAATGCATATCTAGCACAACATCTATCAAAACCACATGAAATCACTAATGAACCCTAAATGGAATGAAAAAAATACAAGACATGTGATCTATAGCAAGTTCCTATATGATGCATTAGATAGCATACCCTCATCTCATCAGATTGCAACAAAATATAACCTCATTAATATCAACAATAACAACAAAAAACATGTAAATCACCCAATAGTGAAATCAAATCAACAATAATAATTAAAAACCAAAAAAATTTCAATAATGGACGTAAATTAGATTTCTCTTGTATGTGGGTTAGTTAATTCTGATCATAGATTATTACCAATTACTTATTCAGTCATATCCCTAACTATAGGCTCTATCAAGTAAGTCAATAAGAAAATAATTCCTTTGATACCACTTTGTAAAGTCCCTATTTTGGGTGCCGCCCATAGGTGGCCCATACTCGGTTGGTCACATAAACTCTAGCACATTTTCCCAAACACAAGAGGATGATGACTAGTAGAGAGGTCCTTCGTTATGAAAGCGGGGAAACAATTCCCTCATTGGAAGAGTAACACAACATTAATAAACAGATAACAACAGTGGAAGCAGTAATTAAAATAAGAAATTGAACATTATAAGACTAATATTAAATAAACTACTCCATCATATATATAAATAATGATTCATGTCAAAATATCTATGAAAGATTCCAAATAAGTCACAATGATGAAATATAGTAAAAAACCAATGTACAAAGGAAAAAAAGTAAAAAACTCCAACATCATTGCAGGCCTCAGCTTGGTCACGTGCTCTCCAGCTCTACTGTAATCATGTACCCGATGTATAAGGGTGATTAACCTTATATATACATGCAACAATATAATCTGGTCGGACCCATAAGCATGGCCCAAAGAGGGTGTGAGAAAAATCATAGTAGAAAACCACCTAATGATCTATGCCTAACTGTCTGTAAATGTATATGGAAGGCAATATGAAAAATGAAGTTGTAATCAAGAGAGTAATCAAAAGTAAACAATCCTACAGTTTCAACAACATTAATTTACATGTATTTAATAAAAAGGGAAACCAAAAAATCAATAACAACCCTCTAGGAAGTACTCGCGGTCTAACTCCTCGGTTCCTGATTAAAAAAAAGACACTCCGTGGAAGCACTCACAATCAATTCCCCATGGGGATTTTTATCAGTAACTAAAGGCACTCTGGGGAAGATCTCAACATCTAATTCCTCATGTGGTCTCGCAACGAGGTACTAAAGACACTATGAGGTAGCACACACATCCATCCCGCATATGGTCTCACAATGGGAAAAGTAACAGGCCCTCTGGGGAAGCCCTCAACATTAATTCCTTCTATGCTCTTACTACTCAAGGTTCTTACAGCTCATTGTAAGTCAATCATGCACAAAATATATCAAGCATCCAATATAAATCAGAATATACAATGTGGATAAATAGCTAAGATACATATACAAAGAAGGTAATACAATATCAACACCATCCAAACAATACTAGTCATGGAAAATCATAACATCCTAATCGAAAATTCTAAACCCAACAACTAATATCACATAATCTTGGGGAAACACATTCCTAGCAAGTTTAAATAAACATATTCCCAATCTAGAATCCCTACATAAGAAGACAAAGCCCAGAATAAAATAATTGGGTTAAATACACTAACCACGCAGTACCCTAGACTAGGTTACTTGGAACATTTTCACATATAAATTAATGACAATCTACAAAAAGGCAGAAACCACCTACATATTATTTGTGTGATCAATATACACTGGCGTCGGCCCTTGTATCTGCCCTTAACGACATAGATCTACAAAAACGTCTAAAACATTCCACCGAGGATATCTCAAGAATGTGGATAAATCAAGGAATGAGGTCATAGAAGGAGTAAGTACATACCGTGGAAATTCCAACACAATCAACAATAGTTGAATCATAGAACAGACAGTGGGTCTAGGGATCATAGAATAATTGTCGGCTTCAGTCGCTCCAGGTTGAGACGCGCCAAGAAGTAATTTTTGGGATTGAGATGCAACCATGGTCTGATATAACAAATAAAAAAGAAAAGTACATCGCATGTTCATTTAATATAGACATCACGTTATTTCCTTAACCAGACCCCCACATTATGCAGTCTCCAAGTCACCTCACACAGCGATGTACTCGGTCATTACGAGGTTATTACACAGTCACCCACATCAACAGGGTACACAACATGTACTCCTTAATTTTCCAAAACTCCGTTTTTTTCAAAACAACAGAAAACAGGATCAATACCTGAAATTAAGATCCATGTTATTACATAATTATGCCACATAAGAACATAATACGGTGTAACATTAGTAGAATTTTAGATTTTATATATTTTTTATATCCTTAAAACTACTACTATTTTTCACCATACATAATTTCATAAAACACATTTGATTATTCTGTTATCATCTCTCTTGTATGAATATCGGAAAAATTATAATGAAACCCTGATAATTTGTTATAATCATCAGCATATAGTGTTATAGTGTATAAAACATTGTTAATCATTGTATTAATTTCTTTCTCCACTATTGGAATAATAAGTCGATCATTTTTCTGATATCCAGATCTCAATGTTTTTATAATGTTCAATTCCCCATGATAAATCCATTTCACATATCTAGAAATAATTATTTCAATATTCAGTTGTTATAGACATCATTTCTTTTCAACTATCTTCTAAAAATACAATAAGAACATGGGAATAATACTCTTACAACTATTAATATATTTGAATTTAAAAATTATAGTAACACCTCTAACACCCAAATATATTAAAGTGTTTCCCTTTTATGCCAAATTAATAAATATCAATATAAAAAATTAGTCACGTTAATAAAATAAAATCATGTAAATAAAAAACTAAAAAATAAATAATATAAAAGAATTTATAAAATTTTACTAATAAAATATTATAAAATACAATATATTTACAATCAATTGATGTTATGATTTCAATTTTTATCTTATAAATATATCATTGAACTGATATGAAATTACATATAAAATATAGAAGAATTATTAATCTATAGAACTAAAAATGTGACTATGAAATAAAAAACTAATACATAATTTAGTATTGCATCAAAATAATTCAGCAAATTAAAACCAGAAGATATTTTTTTCCCAAATAATCAAATAAAAATTTACTATATATTATATATTCAATAAAAATTATTAATAATATTAAAATGTAAACACATATTAAATGAATGGATTGGGAATATAATGAGGGCCAAGAGAGAAATATATTATAGAAGATGATGATCACGATCCATTAAATTTCATAATAATACAATTTTACAAGTAGACCTAATAACATGGTAAAATCAATCTTTTATTTCATTTGATGAAAAATTTGTAAATATGTAATTTGAAATTACTATTTAAATTTCATGAAGGTAATTGAAATTATATAATGATAAATATTAGATAATATTATTTCTTCCAAGAACATTATTTTTACTCTAAAGGAAAACAATATAGTAATGGAATTTGTTTAAATGATATATAATGGAGAAGAAAAAACCTCTTCCTATAATGAGAATTTGATATAAAAAATATATTCCATGATTGAGAAAGGGTAATGGTTGTTTAGAGGAATAAGGAAGAGGTGAGGATATGTTTGTGTCAGGAAGAATAATAATAATTATCATGATATAGGAATGAGAACTTGTGTGATAAAGGAAATAGGATTAGAGGAGATGAGGCTATGATAATAGGGTTTAAATAATATCTACTTTTTATGTGAATATCCCTAATTATAGAAATATAGGTTTTTTACAAAAATATTGTCTCTAATGTTTTATTATTTTTTAATTATAGTTCACCATCACTAATAATGTTCAATGAAGATTTGGTAACACTGTGTTTTTTAATAAGTTTTATTTCTTTTAAAATTACCTCTAATAAGCCATTTAAATATTTTTTTAGTGAATTATCTAAGATCACATGCACTTTCTTCATCATCATATTCAAAAAATCAGTCCCCATAAGCAATAAATCTACAAACACCATCCAATAATGTCATATTAGATATGGTATCTTATATAAGTACTCAAAAGATGCCATATTAATACTTGAATGTTAGATGTTATTGTATGAAATCAAGTTTAATGGTTAGTGATCGTCATAGATCATGAATAAATCAGACATGAATGGCCATAAATATTCCTGCAGAACCTAAATTTTCCCCTCTATCTCATCATTTTAATGGGGGTGTAATGATGTACTCAATTGTAACTGAGTTAAAATCCACTTGTATACTATTCTATAATTGGGATTTTAATCCCGCACCATGATTATCATGACCCCCTCTAACCCAAGGTACCCCTCCTTGGCCCCCAGTAGAGGAAGAGAGGTATTGACTGTCCTATCACAAATCTTGTCGGACCCATGTTAGAGACATTCACCTAGGGTATAAATAAAATCTCACAAATGGGAGGTATTACCCTCAAAGAGAAGAAAATAGGATTTATAGAAATGAAATAAATCACTATGAAACTCGATACATAAATAAAATATAGAACTCATAAGATAACATAATTTGTGAAACATTATATCAAAACATATAAAGGTCCCTCAGTGTAAAATATTAAAAGAATGTCTAATGAAGAAAATTTGACAAAAACTACAATCACCAAGTTAGGAGTGTCCATCTCAGTCTCCAGCTCCATCCCAAAAACTTGATAAAAATTATATATTTTTATATATAAGGTGATAATTACTTGTATACATAGTAGGATAACACCCAAGGATTCTTATTCAATTATGTGAAAATCATACTAAATTCCTAGTGTGTAAACAATAGATTAACTGACAACCTATCAACCCAACTAATTCTCGATATCATCATTTATCACTCACTATATAACACATTCAACTATAATTATATGTAGAATATAATGGTTCTCTACACTACTTCTAAACAAATTTTTTTCCCTCATGTCCCAATATTGTATATCTGGTCACTCCCATCCCTTTAGTATCAATTAGGATCATCCCAATGGGAATGTCGCATCTCTAAACTCATTCTAATCACTTCATAACAACCTAATTATAATGCGGAATCCCAAGCTCTCAACCTATTCCATAACCATCACATACTCATCCTTGTATAACCAATTCCAAGAACAATAATATTAGAGAATCAAAAAAATGAAGGAAATCAACCTCATTCTTTCATCCTACAATGAATTACACCCACTATTAAACACAACATTCCCTCTTAAAACATCACCATTAGTGTAATAAATCCAAAATACATCAAACCCCAAACCATTGGGTGTGAGTGTTAGAAAATGGCTCATATGGGGTGTATATAGAAATCACAAGGAAAATGAAATATATAGTAGTTACAACCAAGGCCATCCTACCATTCCTGACAAACATAACACATAACTACTAAAACATACACCTCACCACAATGACATTCCAATATCACAACCATAACACTCTACACCCATCCACAAAAATCTGCCCCACACAAGACGCTATTCATTTTTCAATCTTTGGTGTATCAATTTCTAGATATACTATTTACCATCCAACTTCATCATATTTTCCCTTTTTGTTTCAAATTTATGTCAATCCCATTTATTATATATTAAATGAAATATTTCATTTAACACACATAACTTATACCCGTGTTCATTCCCTTGTTCATCGTTATAATTTATATATAAATATCGAGAAACTACCAAGACAAACACATCATCATCAACCATTCCCAAATTAATCACAAGATTCCTTATCACAAATAAACACTATATATCTATCTATTCCATAACCACATCCCTCATCATCTTACATCATATATTATTCCATCCAACCATGGTTTTACCACCCCATATATTCCACCTTTAGCCCGGTTACCACCACCAACTGTAAAAGCACCTTTGGAACGAAACAAATCATTCAAGAAAAAAGAAACAAAAACATCAAAAGATAACAACATGTTACTTCCTTTTCAAATACCATAATTTTTGTTATTGGGGTTTCATAACAAAACATCATCTTTAGAAAGGGAATTATAACATAATTTCAGTTTTTTCATGCGAAACATGTTCATTACTGATACCAATTTTATTTGCCTTTTTCATGGGAGAAAAAAAATTAAACCAAAAAAGGGATTCATAGTTATAAAAATTTCAAAAGAGAAAAGTATCCAAAATATCTTGGTTTTTGTCATGGAGATAAATAAATTGTATCTTTTAAGAAATATTATCAAATCAGTAAAATAATTACGAGGAATCCCATCCACCTTCAATTTAAATTTATCTAATTTATTATCTAGTAATATTAAGAAATACTGTTGACCTATTGAAATCAATGTAATGATATTTACATAGATTCACATAAAAAGAGAGAATTAGGATTACCTACCTCGATTTTGGATTTACAGCATACTATATAATGCTAAAATAAATAAGAGAGACTAAAAAGACCGTAATCCCAATGAGGGAATATAAACAAACTAGAACACATAATCACACATTAATCATTAACCAAGAACCACTAAAAATATCCTTTCCCCCATTAATACCCATCTCTTGATGAGAGAAATACAGAAAAAAATGAAGTGGAAGATGTTAACTAGATTCACCATAGAACAACTCTATTGAGTGAAGATGGGAGCCAATGAAAGAGGGGTGAATGACCTCTAAGGGACACATCAAGATAACTCAAGGACCAATTGAAAATTTTAATTATTTACAAGGTTTAGGAACTTATAGGGAAACTATGATTTTAATTACCACACCACAACACCCCACAACATGATGCAATGGTATTGACACACAAGTGAACTATGTCATAATGAATATGACCACATTGAAATGGGAACGTTCAAACCCACATTTGGGAAACATGGAAAGCACTACACCACAAATCCTATAAACTATGTCATGGACTATGATGCAAGGAAACCCACCATTACACATATTTTAAACAGGAATAAGAAGGTAACATTATAGCCAAAATTTACAGTGTTGTAACCCCATAATCTATAGAATAATAAGAATCCCTCCTCGATGACTCCACATATTTTCTTAGTAACTACACTAAATCTATGAATAAAATAGATGAACCGTCAAATTTCCACATCCAATGATCCACAATATAATTTATCCCTCCGCACTGTAAAAACCCTATTTATGGTGTACCATAAGCCTATATGATGCAAAGTCCTTCCCTATCTAAATTTTATACTAAAACTACATCATCTACTCATCAACTCCCCTTGAACATCCCTAGGCACCATAATCAAAATAAGTTGTTTGAAATTATAGATCATTAAATTATACACATCTCAATAAATTCACATCCATGAGAATGAAAACCAAACCAAGGAATTAAAAAAGGGAAGGAGTATGAAAAACCACTCCACGAGATACCACTCAAGAATATCATTAGAATAGGAACACTACCACCAATAAAGAACATCAAGCCTATAAAGAAACTACAAAAACCATTAAAAACCTCAACCACATGAAAAAAATGAAACACACCATCTATATCAAGATATTATCTTCTTTGGGTGGAATAGATTAACTATCTTGGTTTTAAAACATTATATATATATATAACATATTATCAGAATGAAGTTCCCATGCACTTCATATTCATGAATCCATAATACATTTCACCAATAGGGGAATAAATCAGGAATCTCATAATTTATCATGATTAATTAATTTCGTCATTAATTAAAACAAAATATGGAAAAACCCAGAACAACTCGATATACTAACCATGGATCAGGGTATCACATTCCTTAGTACTCTTGTAACAGTATGTGAAAAAATATATTTTTGCGACGGTCAAATTGCGATGGGATTCATTCCCATCGCAAATAGTTCTTCCAGAGGTTATAGGCGATGGTGGGTTCGACTCGTAGAAAATAATTGGTTTTTACTGATGGGATTTGGGGTCCCGTCGCAAAAAGTAAGGGGTGGTTTGGCATGGACTGGACGCCAAATCTTGAGAAAGTTAGTTGCGACGGGAGAATTCCCCCGTCGCCAATAGTGCATCGGTCATTGGGTATTTGCGATGGGACCCATTGCAAATACTGGTGGCGATAAAATGATTTTGTGATGGGATATTGTCTCTTCGTCAAAAGTTTGTAAGCCGGAAACTATTTGTGATGGGACCCGTTGCAAATACCCTTTTAACCGCCAACAGCAATTACTGCGGGAAAAGGTATTTCGGATGGGATGCCCATCCCAAATAATACCGCCGTAACTAATCTTACCTATATATACCCCCATCTGTTTTTCATATCCTTGCCCTCAATTCATACTTTCTCTCCCTTTCTAAATTCATTTTTTAAGTGAATGTTTCTCTGAGTTAGTATTTTTACCCAGAAGTTGTGAATTCATCTACATCAATATAAGATCATGTTTATATGTATTTATATTTTATATAATTCAATATTATTTCATTTTTTATGTTAATTTTAATTATGGTTGATTGGTTGTAATTAAATTAGATTTAAACTGTTTTGTTATTAGTATTTATTTGTAATAATAAATTGAAACTGTTAGTACTAATACATAAAAATTAGTAATAATTAATAATTAATAACAATAATAAGTATTGTATGTAAATAACTTGCAGAAATTAGTAATTAGTAGTTGTAATTTGTTGTTATTAACAATAATTAACACCAATTCGCAATAATTAGGGGTAATTCGCAATAAATATGGGTAATTACTAATAATTAGAGCTAATTAGTAATAAATATCAATAAATAGAAATAATAATAAATAAATAGAAATAATTAGTAAAAAATAGTAATAAATAGGAATAATTAGTAATAAATTGGAATAAATTGGAATAAATAAGAATAATTAGTAATAAATAGTAATAAATAAGAATAAATAACAATAATTAGTAATAAATAGAAATAAATAGTAATAAATATGAATAAATAGGAATAAATAAGAATAAATAGGAATAAATAGGAATAAATATATATAAATAATAATACTTAGTAATAAATAGTTAATAAGAATAATAAATAGTAATATTTAGTAATATTTAGTAATAATTAGAAATAATTTGTAATAAATAGTAATAAATAGAAATTAATTGGAGAAATAGTAATAAATAGTAATAAATTAGAATAAATATGAATAATTTATATTAAATAGGAATAAATGGGAATAATTAGTAATAAATATGAATAAATATGAATAATTAAGAAAAATTAGTAATAAATACGAATAAATAGGAAAACATATGAATAAACAGTAATAAATTGGAATAAATAAGAATTAAAACTCATAAATAGTAATAAATACTAATAAATAGTAGTAAATAGTAATAAATAGTAATAATTAGTAATAATTAGAAACAATTAGTAATAAATTGTAATAAATAGGAATAAATAAAAATTAGATGGAATAAATTGGAATAAATAGGAATAAATAGGAATAAATAGGAATAATAAAGAATAATTAGTAATAATTCAGAATAAATAAGAATAACTAGGAATAATTAGGGATAAATAAAAATAAATAGAATTAAATAGCAATAAATAGCAATCAATAGGAATCAATATGAATAAATAAGAATAAATATAAATAATTAATAATAAATATGAATAATTAGTAATAAATAGGAATAATTATTAATAATGACTAATAATTAGTAATAAAATGAAATAAATAGGAATAATTAGTAATAAATTGGAATAATTAGTAATAGTGAGAAATAATTAGTAAAAGAATATAATAAATTGAAATAATTAGGAGAAAATAGGATTAATGAGTAATAATTAGGAATAATTTGTAATAATGGGTAATAAAATGTAATAAATGTAAATAATTAGTAATAATTAGTTATAATTATTAATAATTAGTAATTAATAGAAATAAAAAGTAATAATTAATAATAAATATTAATAATTAGTTTTAATTTGTAATAATTAGAAATAAATATTATTAAATAGTACTAAATAGTACTAATTTGAAGTAACTAGTAATAATTAGTAGAAATTAGTAGTAATTAATAGTAATTAGTAATAAATTTGAATAAATAGAAATTATTAGTAATAATAGGAATAAATAGGTATAAATAGTAATAAATACTAATAAATAAGAATAAATAGGAATAATTACAAATAATAAGTAATAAATATGAATAATTTGTAATAAATAAGAATAATTAGAGATTTATTGGAATAATTAGTAATTAATAATTAGTAATAATGAGTAATAATGAGTAATAATTAGTAATAAAATTTAATAAATAGGAAAAATTAGTAATAAATAGAAATAAATAGTTATAATGTGTAATACATAATAATAAAATTTAATAAAGAGAAATAATTAGTAATAATATGGAATAATTTGGAATAATTTGGAATAATTAGTTATAATTAAGAATAATTAGTAATATTTAATTATAATTAGTCATAATTAGTAATAATTAGTAATAATTATTAATAATTAGTAATAAGTAGTAATAATTAATAATAATTAGAAATAAATAGTAGTAAATCTAAATAATTTTTAATAATCAGTAATAATTATTCATAAATTATAGAATCCTGCTTTTTATTACAAAACATTTCATTACATTTTACAAACCGATGATCTTTAAAGTCTAGTGTCTTGGAAATCAGGAATATAAAACATGAGAAAAACATAATATTTTTTTCTAAACCACTTATAGGGCTTCATCATAGGTTCATCGTATGTACAATTACTACATCTCATATCCTGGAGACAGACATCAACGAAAAGGGTGAGCAAAAGGCCCAGTAAGGGTAATCAAGGGAGTCAATGTACTTTAGATATCAAAAAGAACTTGAATAAAAACATGAAGACATGTGCAATAGATGAATAGTCATATCATAAAGAAAATAACATGGATCATAACATGAATATGTGGCCACAACATTTCATTTAGACATTCATGAACATATCACCATGGTCCATCCCAAGGCATTATAAAAATTAAAAAGGTTATTCACAAAGGTATCATAAAACTTTTCATCTCTAGAGATTAATTCTTTACCAAATGCATTGGAGCACTATCAGGGCACACCCTTAATATATCTTTACTTTCATGGGAGAAACATAGATTACAATAAAAGAATTATTATATAATCCAAATGGAATCAATGAAATGGGTTTCTTGTCAAAATCATGACATTTAAAAAGAGCTTAAAAATAAGATCATTATGTCATTTATATCCCATGGAAAGGGAGAGAGGGTTATATGTATGTCAATTCTAGAATAAAAGATATAATATTTATATATTTATGAACACCCATGGAAAAGAAATAAGTCGGGGTATTAACATGAATAAACAATATATTTTCTTGATAGAAAGAGATATAAATTTTGAGATGAAATTTTTACAGCCTAACGGCTATAAAACATGGTTTTAGAAAACATTGAAAAGAGAGGAGACATGGTTCACCCACTCATAAATAACTCATAATGAAGTATGGGTACTGAATAAGATCAAGGTATGAATATTTGAATGACATATCACAAGAAAAAGGAAACATGAAGGAAAAGAGAATATGCAATTTCTTTTACGAAATTTTTTTTTAGCCTAACGGCGTCACATAAAAATTTAGAAAACAAAGTGATGAGAGTAGAAAGGGTCTCTCAACAATTCGAAATTAAATAGACAGAAATGAGAAAATATATGAACATAAAATCGAAAACTGATGGAAACTATCAGACATAACATAGAGGTAGTCATGACTTAAAAGAGGAGGGTGAAATGATCCCTTACCTTGAAGAGTAACTTTGAATGCTTGAAGGTCGGAACCTTGGGAGGCTTGTGGGCACCTTGGGAGGACTCATTTGGAGGTAAAGAGACCAGAACATCATTAGGGAGGATTTGGAAGTGAAATGAATGAGGGAAATGTTTGGTATTTATTGAAGAATTGAGGGGTTTAAAGCATTAATTTGCAAGGGACAGCTCATCAGTGGTATTGGAAAATCAATGGGCTTACCCATGGTATTTTCCCATGGTATTGGCCACTTTGGACACCTCATACCTTATCTTACTATTCATAAGTCAACTAGAATTATTTCATACTTATTACAACCTTAATGATTTCATTAAACACCTGAAACTCAAAAACAGTATTTTCACTATTCACAGAAAATTATGCTTTCTCAAAAAAATCCTAAAATTTTACCTTAACCAAATATTGATGCTCTTATTTACAAATTGAACTCCAAGTAATGAAAATAATTTTCTATATATTTTTAATATAATTTTAATATAAAAACACTATTTAGTGAAAATTCAACTGTTTCAGAAAAATCCCAAAAATTCACCTTAAACAAATATCGAGGCTCTAATTTCAAAAATAAAATCCATTTTATGAAAATTATTTTTTAATATTATTAATTTAATTTTTTATATAAAAAAACTCTACACCTGAATAATGTAATACTTAACCAATAAATTCTAAAATAGTTTTTTACCTATTTTATTGAATCACATTACTTAATCAAGTATCCTAAACTATATTAATACTTTATTAAGTTTGGGTACATAATCCATTTGATCACATTACTAATCATAATTGTAAAAACACTATTCAAAATTTTTTATTCATCAAAAATTAAGTTGATCTTGTTAGACTCTAAATTTCTTACCAAACTTAACAGTAGAAAACATATTTTTTAAAATCTTTACACATTATTAATTATTTATGGTTTATATAAATAAATTTAAAATATAATATTTCTAAAATTCATCAATAATATGCATAATATATTCATCTGGAAATTTGAAAATTCAAAAACATCACCATAAGAAGAAATAGTTTTTTTATTTAAATCAAAGGATTACACAAGGCTATTTGGGTCTCACTACATAGGCCCTTATAACACCAGTATAGGACCTAAGAGTAAAGAGTGATATGGTGATAAAATCTTATGGTGGCTCGGCCAATATTGCTCGAGTAGTGATTTCTATCACCATGAACTTCTTGAAAAGGTGATTTCGTTCCAGCATCACATGATGATGTTCGGCCTGGGTTTGGTCCAGTGCAAATCCCAAAGGTTCTACCTCCTTCCCGAGATCAGTCTGATGGACTTCGATCGTCTTGAGACTACTGGATGGGGCCATAGAATCTTATTTCTATATTAATTTATCAAGATCACTTGTATTTATAGACAATAATTTCTACATTTAGTTTCCAAGAATTATATTGACCAACAGTCAGATAATAGTCGAAACCCAATACTCTTATTTTTATTATACTCATTTTATTAAATGAAATAGTTTTTTTTTGAGTATAAAATAAAAAAACACACAAAGTTTGGAATCAAAATTTATTCAAAATTTTGGGTCGTTACATTATTCCCTCCTTAAGAAATTGTGTCCTCGCAATATGAAAATTGGGCTTGAATTTTTTTTGAATGTCCCACTGAGAAAAAGAGTCTATAATAGTATTACATTAAAATAATGTATGGGATGTACAAAATTCACCCAAGTTAACCCATACTAGGATTCGATGTAGAAAAACATGGATACGGAAGAGGAAACCAATTGTCAACTTCTGATGGGGAGTGATAGAAGACATGATTAAGAGAATATTAACCACAATAAGATCACAAAAATAAGATGTGTTTAACAATATTTTATTACCCATTAGGAAATGTAAACCAACAACATTTTTTTTACATTCATTTTCATTATTTTGAGGAATTAATTTACTACATAGAAATCAATCATAAGGAAATATATTTACCTTAAGTATAGTTTTATCCCTTAATAAGTTATCACCAACAATAATCTTTTCTTCAAACAATGAGCATTCATAAAGACTTTGTCTCATCAAAAGCACATGAGTTATCTTCTAGAGGATCACATAATCCACAAAATAGGAACTATATATTTCTCTTGTATTTACTCATCAACTAAAACTAAAATGGTTAGTGCGAGATCATATAATCCCCAAAAAGGATAATACTTTAAAAAAGAAATATGACTATTAATCTCCAAAATTTAATAAAAAGTACCCAAAGTTCTAGAAAGACAATTTAATACACAGCCATCCTTAAAATTCTTCAGAATAATCCAAACTCAGATTGGAACCCAAAACTCAGAAGGATTTCATCACACACTAATCCCCAATAATGTTTAATATTTTTCTCCAAATAACATCGACTAATATTAAAGTCTCATACTGATGTGTAATTAAAATATTCACATATTCTCTATGCTAGGTTCATAATAAAATAGAAATAACCCTAATCCCCATATGTCCACAATAAATACATAAATTCTTACAAAACAAATTCAACCATTCCTCCTCAAATTAAATCCTCTAGTATTTTGTTTTCCTTAGGCATATAATATTACAAATGATAAAACATTTCCATAACAAACTTTATCATTTAATAACAAAATCATTTTACTATACAAAGGATATCCATTAGATAATACATAAATTTCCATAACCAACTTATTCTTGATCCATAAAAATAGCATGAGAATTATTCGTTTAAAGGGTATAACAACCAACTCATAATGCACATATCATTATTGGAAGTCAGTTTTTTGAATATCATCATTCATCACCCTCAATTGATGATAAACTAAATAAAGATCAATCTTAGAGAAGAATTGAGTCACACGAAGTTGGTCAAATAAGTCATCAATTCTTGGAAGAGGGTATTTATTCTTCATTATGATACCATTCAGTTCTCTATAATCAATTCATAGCTGCATCGATCCATCCATCTTCTTAAAAAAAGAACTAGTTCACCCCAGGGAGACACACATGGTCAGATAAACCCATTTTCCAGAAGATCTTGGAGTTGTTTTTTTATTCCTCTAGCTCCAAATTTTCCATCCTGTAGGGTTTCTTCGAAATCAGATGAGATCCAGGTACGAGTTCAACGAAGAACTCTACCCCTTTTTCTGGGGGAGGTCCGGGTAACTCCTCAAGAAATACATCAAAGTATTCCTAGATGATGGGGACATTTTCTAAAATAATAAATCATTAATGGGAAAAATATTTCATTTATGAATATTTTAACTAAAAATGATTTTATGTCTTATAACTTCATGCTTAGAAAATTTTATTTTTCAATAATTCCTTCATAATGATTCATAAAAATCATGTTATTAACCAAACATCTCCACCAGCATCATCGTAACCAAGAGTGCAGCAATAGCCATTGTCATGTACCAGTTTCTGTTCGAGTATAGAACAAAGTGGTGTTTTTGGGTTTTACCCATATTTACATCAATGCCTGAGTGACCTCTACCTGCTTCTATCCACACAGGGATGTATTTTCTTGATAAACAACTTACTCAATACTTACAAAAATACCAAGAATATATCCTATATTTAATCTTTTCTATAGGGTTCTTCCTAAAGTTTCCATATACTAATTTCTATAATTTAATAAACTATACTTTGATACAAACTATATCATCCAACATATTTATTACAAAACATTTCATTACATTTTACAAATAGAGGATCTTTAAAGTCTAGTGTCTTGGAAATCAGGAACATAAAACATGAGAAAAACATAAAACATTCTTCTAAAATACTTATAACGCTTTATCATGGGTTCATCCTATGTACATTTACTACATCTCATATCCAAGAGATAGACATCAAAGAAAAGAGTCAGTGGAAGGCCCAATAAGGGAAAACAAGGGAGTCAATGTGCTTTTGATACTAATAAGAACATGAATACTAACATGAGGACATGAGAAATAGAAGAATATGCATATCCTAAAAAAATAACATGGAACATAACATGAATATGTGGCTACAACATTTCATTTATACATTCATGAACATAACACCAAGGTCCACCCCCAAGGTGTCATAAAAATTACCAAGGTTATTCATCCAGGTTTTGAAAAAATTTTCATCTCTAGAAAATAAATTTTACCCAATATATTGGAGTGCTAATAGGGCACACATTTAATATGTATTTAAATTCATGTGATACATAGAGATCATAATCGATTATTTCATAAATATCCTAAATGGAATAATGGAAATGGGTTTCATGTCAAAATCGTGACATTTAAAAAGAGCTTAAAATTAAGATCATTATGTCATTTATAACCCATCAAAAAGGAGTGAGGGTTATATGTATGTCAATAAGAGAATAAAAAATTTCATATTTATATATTTATGAACAAACATGGAAATGAAATAAGTCTTGGTATTCACATAAGTAAACAATATAATTTCGTGAGAGAAAAATATATAAATTTTGAGACTGAATTTTTACAACATAACGACTATATAAAATGGATTTAGAAAACACTTAAAAGAGAAGGGACAATTGTCACCCACTCATAAATAACTCATAATACAGTTTGGGTACTGAATAAGATCATGGTATGGATTTTTGAATGACATACGACATGAAAAAGGAACCATGAATGAAAAGAGATGATACAAATTCTTTTACGAAAAATGCGGTAACCTAACGGATTAACTTAAAAATTTAGAAAACAAATTGATGAGTGCGGAAAGGGTCTCTAAAAAATAGTACATGAAATGGATAGAAATGAGAACATATAAGAAAATACCATCACAAAGAGATGGAAATTATAAGATATAACAAAAATGAAGTCACGACTTAAAAGAGGAGGGTAAAAGGATCCCTTACCTTGTAGAGTAACTCCGAAAGCTTGAAGTTCGAGACCTTGGGATGCTTGGGGGAACCTCATGGGGACTCTTTGGGAGTTAAAGAGACCATAATTTTGTTGGGGAGGATTTGTAAATGAAATGAATGAGGGAAAGTCTTGGTATTTATAGGAGAAGGGAGGGGACAAAGCATTAATTGCCAAGGGACACCTCATCGGTGGTATTGGCAAAACCATGGGCTTGCCCATGGTATTTTCCATTGGTATCGGCCAATTGGGACACCTTATAAGTTATCTTACTATTCATAAGTCGACCAGAATTATTTCATAATTATTATATCCTTAATGATGTCATTAAACACCTGAAACTAAAAAAATGTATTTTCACTATTTACCAAAAATTCAACTTTCTCAGAAAAATCGCAAAATTTCTCCATAACAAAATATCAATGCTTTGATGTCAAAAATGAACTCCATTTTATGAAAATAATTTTCTAAATATTTTAAATTTAATTTTTAAATAAAAACAATATTCAATGAAAATTCAATTCTTTCAAAAAATTCCCAAAAACTCACCTTTACCAAATATCGATGCTCTGATTTCAAAAATGAACTCCATTTTCTAAAAATAATTTCATAAATATTTTTAATTTAATATTTAAAATAAAAAAAACTATTCTCCGGAAAAAACTAATACTTAGCCAATAATTTATGAAACAGTTATTTACCTATTTTATTTAATCACATTACTTAATCTAGGTGCCTAAATTATATTAATACTTTCTTATGTGAGGTTACTTAATCCATTTGATCACATTACTAATTATAAGTGTAAAATCACTATTCATAATTTTCTATTCATAAAAAATTATGCTGATCTTATTAGACTCTAAATTTCATACCGAACCTAACTTTAGAAGACCATTTTTTCATAATAATTACACATTTTTAATTATTTAAGGTTTGCATAAATATTTTTAAAATATTATTTTTCTAAAATTAATCATTAATACGCATACTATATTTATCCGGACATTTGAAAATTAAAAAACATCACCATAAAGAGAAATCAAAATATTTATTTAAATCAAAGGATTATACAAGGGAATTATGGTCTCGCTATATACCTCATTATAACACCTGTATAAGAGCTAAGAGTAAGGTGTGCTAGGGTGATAGAATCATGGGGCGGATCGCCCAACATTGCCCAAGTAGTGATTTCTGTCGTCTTGAACTTCTTGCGAAGGCGATTCCGTTCCAGCTTCACGCGATGAAGTTCGGCGTGGTCTTGGTCTAGAACAAAGCCCACATGTTCTACCTCCTTGTCAAGTTCCATCAGTTGGGCTATGATCAGCCCGAGACTACTGGATGGGAAAACTTATTCGTCCTTCTATATTAATTAATCAAGGTCACTTGTATTTATAGACAATAATCGCCACATTTAGTTTCCAACGTTCATATTGACCAACAGTCATATAATAGTCGAAACCCAACGGTCTTTTTTTAATTATACTCATTTTATTAAATGAAATTGATTTTTTGAGTATAAAATAAAATAACACACAAATTTAGGAAAAAAAATTTATTCAAAATTTTGGGTCGTTAAATAAATTGTACTAATTAGTACTAATTAGTATTAATTAGTAGTAATTGGTAATAAACAGTAATAATTAGTAATAAACAATAATAAAGAGGAATATAGAAGAATAAATAGGAATAAAGAGTAATAAAGAAGAATAATTAGGAATAAATTCGAATAAACATGAATAAACATGAATAATTATTAATAATTAGTAATAATTAGTAATAAATTGTAATAATTTGTAATAAATAGCAATAAATAGTAATAATTAATAATAATTAGTAATAATTAGTACTAAATAGTTGTAATTATTACTAAATAGTAATAAATAGTAATAAATAGTAATAAATATGAATAAATAGAAATAAATAGGAAAAATTAGGAAAAATTAGGAATAATTCAGAATAATTAGGAATAATTAAGAATAATTATGAATAATTAGGGATAATTAGTAATAATTAGGAATAATTAAAAATAATTATAAATAAATAGTAATAAATAGAAATAAATAGGTATAATTAGGAATAAATAGAAATAATAGTAATGGATAGTAATAAATAGTAATAATTAGGAATAACTAGTAATAAATAGTAATATCTAGTAATAAATATTAATAACAAGTTATAATAAGTAATAACTCGTAATAACTAGTAATAACTAATAATAACTAGTAACAAATAGTTTTAAGTAGTAATAATTAGTAATAATTAGTAATAAATAGTATTAATTAGAAATAATTTTTAGAAATTACTGTAATAGTAATAAAGAGAAATAAATAGTAAGAAATAGTAAGAAATAGTTATAATTAGTAATGAATAGTACTATATAGTTTTAAATAGTAATAAATAGTAAAAATAGTAAAAAAATGTAATAAATAGGAATAAATATTAATAAATAGTTATAAATAGTAATAAATAGTAATTATTAGTAATAAACAGTAATAATAGTAATAAATAAAAATAAAGAGTAATAAATAGTAATAAATAGTCATAATTAGTAATAATTATTAATAAAAAGTAATAATTAGTAATAAATTGAAATAATTAGTAATAAATAGTAATAAATAATAAAAATTAGTAATTAATAGTAATAAATAGAAATATATAGTAATAATTAGTAATATTGAGTAATAATTGTTAATAATTAGAAATAATTAAAAATAATTATTACTAAATAGTATTAAATAGTAATAAATAGTAATAAACAGTAATAAATAGTAATAAATAGTAATAAATAGTAATAAATCGAAATAAATAGTTATAATTATGAATAACTAAGAATAAATTCGAATAAATTGGGATAAATAGTTACAATGAGTAAGAATTGGTAACTATTAGGAACAAATAAGGACACATAATAACAAATAGTAACAAAAAGTAACACATCGTAACACATAGGAACAAATAGAAAAAATAGTAATACATAGTAATAAATATTAAAAAATAGTAACAAATAGTATCATATAGGAATACATAAGAATAATTAGGAATAAATAGTAATAAATTAGAATAAATTGGAATACATAGGAATAGTAAGGAATATTTTGTAATACTTAGGAATACTTAGGAATTTTTGGAAATAGTTAAGAATAGTTAAGAATAGTTAGGAATACATAGGAATAATTTGGAATAATTTGGAATAATTAAGAATAATATCAATTGCAATAAATTGTAATAAGTTGTAATAACTTGGCACTATTTCTAGTGGATTGGCTTTACACCTATTGCTTGAAGAAACTTCTCTATTCGAATTTAACCGAATCAAAACATTATAAAAAGTATGCTTCTACGTATGCCTATCCAATATCGTATGAATGAGTTTGAATAAGAATTTGTAGGACCACATTTTTCATAATGTTTTCAGGTGGTGACTGTTACAGGAAAGTGATTCATCGAAAAAAAGGGGGCTCTTTTGTCTGATACCCCATTTACTTACAATGTTCTCAAACTGAAATAACAATGAAGAATCTGCTCGAAGGTAGAAATATACATTCTCATATGTAGGAGAATGAATATGAGTTCCTCTAAAAAGATTCATCACTATGATTTTAGTGTGGGAAATATGCATGTAAATGAGAAATCAGACAAAAGAGTAGCCGTCAATCTATGAGAAATTGTGTCTCCTATAAATAATGGTAATTTTTTAGAATTAGTTGTAATTATTTATCTTTTTTTTCAGATAGTGTTTTTTGAATTTATAATTATTCATAAATAGTATTGATTTTATATATTGTAAAAAAATATGGAACAAGAAACATGACAACTATCATATTTAGAAGATCTCGCTTGGATAAATCAGCGCATAAATCCTAACAGTTCTGGTTTAAAACTTGTATACATTGAGGGTGTTGAAGCATTCTTATAATTTTCATCATCAAAACTAGAATATGTTTCAGAAGGCACAATTATGGTTCCTTGTAAAATAATGTTTTCTGAGAACGTTTGCCACATTTGACAAGTTTGAGGGACTTCTCTTACATTTTTGTTTTCATCTAGATTCCGTTTTTTGGTATCAAAACGGTGATTGTAGCTCTAAATAAGAAACTAATATCTTTATTCTAGATCCATCACATTTTCAAAATTTAGTACATGATGTTTTCAGGTCCATCTGTTCAAAAAACTGAAACTCAAGATGATATTGATTTAACTCCTGAGTTAGAAGAATCCTAATTTTATGAGTTGTTATGGTCTGTTGAGGATGCATTATATCATGGTTACAAGATCAGTAAATTAGAAGAGGTTTTAAAATTTATTTTTATTCAATCATATAATGCAATGATAAACAACTATTCTGATCAGATACTTTCTTTGGTTAAAAGACTTTTACCTGAAGGAAATGTGTTGCCTACACATTACTATGAGAGAAAGAGGCTAGTTCGTAATCTGGGCCTCAGTTATCAGAAGATTCATGCATGTGAAAATGATTACATCATATATAATGGTGAAAATGAGTCATTGGACAGTTTTCCCACATGTGGACATTCAATGTATAAATATTCTCAACCCGGGATGTTTGGATAGATTCCTATAAAATAGTTGAAATATTTCCCCCTTACACCCACGTTGCATAATTTTTTTATGTATGAGAACACTGTGTCAATGATGACATGGAAAAAACATGATTTCAACTGATAAAAGCTTGAATCTTCAATCTGATGAAGATTCATGGAAACATTTTGACCTTCTGCATCGGTATTTTTATTAAGAATACCGAAACAAGTGATTAAGTCTTCATACTGACGTCTTCGGTCTGTTTTGTTCATATGGTAGTCAGTATTCATGTTGGACTATTTTTATAACTCCATATAATTTAACTCTATGGATCTTGATGAATGATACCTATATTTTTTTTACCTTATTAATCCCAGGATGTCCAAAAAATAATATTGATGTTTATTTGAAACCATTGATTGATGAGTTTAATGCATTGTGGAATAATGGTGTTTGTACATATGATGTTGTTGTGAAACAAAATATCATATTAAAAGTTGCATTGATGTGGAAGATTAGTGTATTTTCGGAATATTGAATGTTATCTGGCTAGAGTAAACATGATGTGAAATAATGTCCTTACTATATGAAAGACATCAAAGCCATTATGCTCATAAATGGAAAAATACCTTGATATTTTGACTGTCATCGCATATTTCTTCCAACTGATCCACCTTTACAGAGGAACAAATATCATTTTAGAAAATGCACAACTAAAAGTGATCAAACTCCAAAAATGTTCTCATTTATAGAGTTGTAATCATTTTTATTTTCATTAACTCCCATCACATTTGGGACAATAGAAAACAAACAGAAAATTCATTTGTTTGGGAAAGAACATAATTGGATAAAACAGAGCATATTTTGGGATCTCCCATATGGTTCTGATTTTTTGGTCCATCAAATGTTGGATTTCATGCATACTGAGAATAACTATTGTGATAATTTCTTTCATATAGTTTTTGATACACCGGGTAAGACCAATGATATTTTAAAGGAATGATTGGATCATGCCCAAATTTGTAGGCGACCAGAACATGACCTATTTTATAATGTCATATCACGGAGTTTAATGAAGGCAAAAGTATCTTATACACTATCCCAAGTGAGTCACTTATTATTTAGTCAGTGGAATGTAGATTTGAGACTTCTAGATGTATATGCTTCTAATTTCGGGAGATGTGTTAAGAATGATCATATTACCAGATTAAAAAGTTATGATTGGAATGTTATAATGAAAAGACTTAAGTTGATTTTATTTAGAGGATTAATGAATTAAATGAAATATGATTTGATAATATACATAACATATTTTTTTCAAGACATTTGTGCAGTGAAAATAGACTATGATACACTAAGAAAACAGGAAAAAGATATTGCTATAATTGAATGTAAACTGGAAAAAATCTTTCTGCCAAGTTTATTTGACTCAATAGAACATCAAGTATTAATTTTTCCAAATTAATCTAAATGTGGAGGTCCAGTAGAGTTTTAATTTATGTACCCATTCAAGATATTCATTTAGAAATTGAAGAAAAATGTTGGTAACAAAGCATTAGTAGAAAGCTCAATTTCTAAAGCTTATTTGTAAGTTGAAATGTCATTTTTTCTGCTCTCATTATTTTGAATATGAATATCCCTCAAAACAAAACTGGAGATGAAAGAATGTGGGAAAATTTAACGACGAAATGGAAAAATAATTATCTATTTTAAAAATGTTAAATCATAGTTTTAGTGGATTTCATGAATGGTGACTTTCAGATGATGAACACCACAGAGCTCATACATAAGATCTAATCAACTATGAAGAAATAACATCATTTGTACTGTGAGTGATTCTAAAACATACTGTATAATTTATGTTACAATATGTAAGCTTATTTTATTTTTATGTTATATGATAATCATATCAAGAAACAACTTTCTCTAATTCTAGCAGCTTCTGTTGAATAACACTGAAAATGTTTTTCTCAATGGTTTTAAAAATTTGTTACATAAATTATTGATTTTTTAATATCAGTTCAGTTTATAATTTATTATATTGATAATTTTTTTTGAAATTTTCAAGTGTCTCAACATGTTGATAAAATTTATAACAATAATGTATAATGAGTAACACACAATCCAAAATGGTTAAATATTGTAATGCATATGTTTTTGATGGTTTTCGATTTCATACTTGTGCATATTTAGAATAATAAAACAATGATTAATGGAGTTTTTTTGAGAGGATCACATCATAAAGAAACTGATGATGACTTTTACCACATTCTGGATGAAATTATTGAGTTATGTTGTCTAGGACAGAATTACATAATGATGTATATATGTCGGTAGTTGGATACTGATACAGGCTTCTGTGTTCATTCGAATTATGGAATCATCGATATTAAATAAAAAAAATTTCTTGTAGTAAATGAACAATTCTTACTGGTTTAATATGAATAGAATATTTATTATTATACAAAATATTGTGCTAAATCAAGAGACCTGAGTGAATGGTGAAGCATAATAAAAATGAAATATCAGGATAATCAGTTTACTCAAACTGAATGAGGTTCTGATTATTTGGAAGGAATTGATATTTTTCTACAGACTACTCAAAATACATCATTTTTCACAAAGTGGTGTGAATATCGATGATGAAACACCATTAATTTTGGGTCGATGGTGAAAAAGATGTTAATGATGTTATAAATGATTTAGAAATAACAAGAGATTGTGGAACAAAAACACATATGTATATTGATAATGCTAAGGGGGAATATGAATACATTGACATCATCAGAAATGATGATGATGATGAAGGTGAATATTGACATAGTAAAATGTGGGTTATAATCATAACTAATATATATATATATATATAATAATTATTTTTAACTATCTGCTAACAACACTCATTTTGGGTTTCAGATAGACCGTGATCTATTTAATGAGTTGTAGGTGGCTGAACAACCTTTGGATGAGAGGGATTTGGGATCATCTAAAGCATAGACTACTGCCACTTAAAGGGGTACGTGTAGGGGGTGCGATCTTGCGTGACTGATGGTTCCTGATCGTATCCTCAAGAGACATCAACTTCTTGGATTCGATAAATGCACCCATGGATATTTCAACCTGTATATTTTAGTTAGTTTTCATTACTTTATTTATATATATACTAATTTTTTTATTATTTATTATTTTTTTATAGTTTTTCACATGTAACAGTTTGACAGAGGATCACTATATTGAACAATTATTTTTCTCAGCCATGTATCGCATGGAAACAGATTCCCATTGATGTGTAGCTTGACATGTTCAATAATTGGCTGGTACGTAAAAAGAATATTTATTTTGAAATTCAATTTATTAATAACATGATATTATAAAATATTTGTAGGGTTTATGATTTTCCAATGAGGATAGCTTGTGTGATGCTATCCACGGAACATGGCAGGTGTCTATGTCTGACCGTTTCTATCCGCTTTTTTCACAATATAAGATAGACAACCATTAATAATGAAGGAGTAACAAAATTTGATGACTCTTGTTGAGCACACTGACCAGAGTACATTTCATCTCACATTTGGGATGGATTATGTTTACATAGGTTGGCTGGTGGATTTGAGAGGAGATCTTTTGTGGGTCGGTAGAACTGGGGGAGACATTAGGGGACACATCGAGCTGGTAGCCGTACATTCAGTATGCATAAATAGCATCTAGTAAGTATCTTTTTTAAATAGTTTATATAACATTAAATGAAATCATATTATTTTATATTTCTATAGAATATCGAGCATCCCTTTATTACAGAGTACGATGATTATAAGAGGATGTACAGTGGTCCAGCCACTGGAGAGCTTAGAGGTGATCACCATCGTCAGATTGTGGTTAGTTTTATTTTTTTCAGTTTGGAAATTAACTGCATAAAATATTTTCCCAATTTTAATTTATAATTTGAGTTGATGGTGTCATATAAGGCTGCGACCACTCAGACACAGGCTAAGAGTCTGGAAATAGACGACTAATCAGACCAGTGCCCAACATTTAGATAAGGTGGCATAGATGTAGGCGACACAGTATGGATTTGAGAAGGGCAAAGTAGTTGGTGTAAGCTCTCATTTAACTCCTAGTACTTATTATGTTAATGTTGTGATGTTAGCATCCAACTCAAGAGGAGCTTGTGGCGAGGCATCATCTTCTACCTCACAATATTAGGAGCAGCTACAAACTCTGACTAAGCTCATAGAGAGTTTTCTTAAGAAGCATAAAGAGATGTGCTAGCAGTAGTACATAGAGGATAACCATCGACTGTAGAAATATTTGAAGTAAAAGCACAAGGATGAGATGTGTCAATGGAAGCAGTAGCATCACGAGTAGATGGGGTACATGTGTCATCTGACTCATAGTTTAGAGATGATGTTTCCACCACCTCCTTCTACAGCTCCTCCACCACCTCCAGAAGATGATTCTTAGTGATTGTTTATATTAAAATCATTTGAATTCATGATTTGTTATAATATAAACTATTTACACTTTCTGCCTTTTATATTGTTGTGAATATAGAATAATTTATTTTTTTAAATATTTTATTATATATTATTTCTATTATATTTTAAAGTGTTTTTTATCTTAATAATAATAATAATAGTAATTTAATACTATTTTTATATTTTTTTGTGAATATTTATAATGTTAATAATTTTTAAAAATTTAATTAATTTAAAAATATTAATATTATTTTTGCATTAATCATAAATTTATTAAATATATTTTTTAGTAATATAATTTTTAAGGGTTGATTATTTTAATAATAAAAATAAAAATAATATTTGATGATTTTTTATATTTGTTTGTGAATTTTGATAATTTTAAATTTTTTAATTTTTTTATTATTTTAATAATATTAATATTATTTTTTAATTAATCTTAATTTTATTAAATATATTTTTTTAGTATTATATTTTATATTTATTATTTATATTAGTTATAATAATAATATTATTTGATTATTTTTTAATATTTTTTGTGAATATTGAGAATTATAATAATTTTTATTATTTTATTTATAAATGATATTAATATTATTTTTTCATTAATCATAATTTTATTAAATGTATAGATTTTTTACTTTGTTTATTATTGGCAATGGGATCTGTTGTGACGGAAGCCCATTGCAAATAGATTAAATATATATTTTTTTAAAAAGTATTTGTGATGGGACTAAGGGCCCTTTGCAAAAGGTATATATATATATAATGTATATAATCATAGAAGTATTTTCCAAGGTGTTGTTCCTCTTCATAGAAAATATTAATTGCGATGAAATTTTCTGCAATGAGCTATTTGGGAAGAGTCCTCATCTCTAAAGCGTATTTGTGATGGGATCCCATCGCAATTATCTCAAATTCTAGTAGTGCAATGACCCGAAGTATTGAATAATATTTGTTTCCTGATTTTTTTGTGTTATTTTATTCTCAACAAAACCATATTCTTTAAATAATGATGTCATTATAACTAAAAATAGATCACTGGGTTTCTAATATTATATGACTATTAGTCAATATGACTATAGGAAACTATACTCTTAATATAATGATTATTGTTTACAAATAAAAATTATCATGGTTAATTAATACAGAAATAAGTGTCGATGACCGCATCCAGTAGACTCGGGCTGTATGCAGCCCATTTTTCAAAGCATGGGAAGGAGGTGGCTTTGCTGGCCTTTACTCTGGGCCAAACCCAAGCAGGCCTCCAATAGGTTAAGGTTGAACAGAATAAATTAAGGGATAAGTTCAAGACAATATAAATCACCACTTGGGAAATGTTTTCTTTACCACCCCAATATTCGTGGTGATATCACACCTTACACTAAGGTCTTATACAGTTGTTATAATGGGCTATGTATTTAGGCATTAGTTACATTGTGTAATCCTTTCGTATAAATAATATTTTTACTTCTTATTATGGTAAAATTTGTGGATTTCAAATTTCAAAATAAATATAGGATGAATTTATAGATGTTCTATATTATTGGTGAAATCTGGAAATACACTGTCTTGAAATATTTTTGTATAAATTATAGAATAAATAATGTGAAATGATTTTCAAATAATGGTCTTCTACTATTGTGATCATTACGAAATTTAGAGACTAATAATATTAAATCAATTTTTAGTGAATAGTAAATTACGAATAGTGGTATTACCCTTATTAATTGTAATGTGACTAGTATAATAGTAACCACACATTTTAGTTTATATATATAATTAACAAATCATGATTGGTGAAGTGATGTAATAATATAAGTAAATAACAATTTCAGAAATTATTAGTTATGAATTAGTATTTTTTCTGGTGAATAGTGTTTTTACCAAAAAAATTAAATATCTCATAATTAGAAAATTATGAACATAATATGTAGTTCATATTTTAATTAAAAGCATTGATATTAGGTTAGGGTGAATTTACTAAATTTTTATAAAATTTTTTGTTTTCCATTAAATAATAAAAAATATAGTTTTGAGTTTCATTTTATTTATTGACATCATTAATGATGTAGTCATGATGTAATAATTTTGGACTACTTTAGTACAACAAGATATGTTATGAGGTGTCCCATCTGTCCAATACCATTATAATATACCATGTGCAAACCCATGGGTTTTAAAATATCACTAATGAGGTGTTCCATGGAAATTAATAAAATATTCTCTCACTTTTGCAACAAAAACCATCAAATTCCTTCATTACATTCATTCAAAATTCCTCCTTAATAAATCTATGGTATTTATATTTCCTTATGATTCCTCCAAATGTTCCCTCAATCCTCCTAAGACCCTAAAAATTGAGTTTTTTAAGATACTCTTCAAGGTAAGAGAGTCTTTCACCATCTTCTTTTAGTTATGCCTTCTTTTATGTTATCTCTTCTAGATTCCAATTTATTATACTGGGTTATGTTATTCAATATCCTAATTTATATCCATTTTATTTCCAAAATATTAGAGAACATTTCATATCTCATCAACTGATTTACTGAAATTTTAAGTGACGTCGTTAGACTGCTGAATTTTCATAAAAGAAAACACATCTTCTATTTTTTTTTGAGTTTCAATTTAATGCGGTGTGTCATTAAAATAGCTATACCATGTTCTTATCTATATTATATTAATAAATTATACTATATTATGAATCTCTTATGAATGTATTATCTTGGTCCCCAATTTTTTTAATGTTTTCTAATACCATGTTGCATAGCCGTTTTGCAGTAGACTTTTCTTCTCAAAATCATTCTTTTTCTAAAGAAATTCATGTATTTTATTTATGTGAACACCCAAATCAATTTCATTTAAATGATTATTCATAAATAATTAAAAATAATATATTTTATTATATAATTGAAATACATAAAACCCTCATTCCCTTTCTGTGGGTTATAAATGACATAATGTACACACTTTTCAAAACGTCATGATTTTGATATAAAACCCATTTATTTTATTCAATTTATGTTATTTTTTAGTGGTTTGATTATGATATTTTTGGATCACATTTAAATAATTACATATTAAGGGTGTTCCCTAATAGAGCTCCAATGTATTGGGTAAATAATTTAATCTGTAAAGATGTCTCGTTTTATGTTACTTTGTGGAATGTCATTGGAAATGTTTTTGACACCTTGGGGATACACCATGGTGATATGTTTGTGATTTTATATATTAAATGGTGTAGATACATTTTCAATATATTTTTCATGTTATTATTATTATGGTATGAATCTTTAACTATATGTTCTTTTTTCTGTCTCTCATGTTCACAAGTAAATGGTTTCACTTATATTCCTTACTGGACCTTCTGCTCACCCTTTCCCTTGATGTATGTCTATAGGTTCTGAGATGCAGAAATTATACTTAGCATGAAAATTTCTAGAATCATTTCAAGGTTTTTAAAATAATTTTTTAAATAATCATTTTATTTGTTCATTATTTCCAATACACTAGACATAATGATCCTCTTTTTGTAAAATGTAACGAAAAGTTATGTAATAAAAGGTAGGATTCCATAAATCTCCTACATGCTTCAATACATCCAAATAACACAAAAATATGTGATAAATTTCCCAGGAGTCACATTTTCTTGAGGGACATATATCTCAACTAATCATTCCATGAACATTATATCATCTTCGATATCCAACTCCAATCATTCAATGACATGAGATTCATCATTATGATAACCACATAGTTGATATATGTTAATGGAATCGTTGATCTTTTATATCATTGGATTACATACAAAATGGTAACCCACCACACCAACATGCTCTTACACCACAAAAGACCTAAAAAACTAGGTTTCGAATTTTCATTCCTGAAAAAACCTTCACTTCCCATAATGAGGGGAGACTTTCCATAACATATGATATCATACATAGAAATAAAAGGGCCTCCACCTCTAATCAACATAAGACTTATGATGTTCTTACACCACCTTTATAATCTCATGAACCATTTGAACCATCTTAGTTGTACTCTGTATCACATTAAGACCAATAACCAATTAATCTCCCAATTTGATCCAATACAATGGATAACAACATGGTCTCCCATGAAACAACTCAAACATAGTAGTGTCTATGGTTGTGCAGTAGATTTTGTTATAAGGGAACTCAAAACAAGGAATTTCCATCCACCCATGATCTTCTAATGTATAATATATCTACCTAAAACATATCCTCCAACACTTTTATGGTCTTGTCTATCTGACCTTCTCACCGAGGATGTAAATTAATATTATAGTGTAGATGAGTGCTATAGGGACTCTAAAATAATCTCTATATTCATGTGGTAAAATTAAAATTCTAGTTTTTGATGATAGACCTTGGGACTCCAAGTATCCACACTACCTCATTCAGATAAATCCTTTCCAAAACATCAATGAAGCTCAACTCCTTGGTGGATAAGAAGCCAGCTAATTACATCATCCATTCTGGTGTTATCTAAATGGAATCACATCCTAACTAATACCATAGTATTACTATGATGAATTAAATCAATATTGAATCACATTTCCACTTAGGGAAGTCCAAGGGTTGCATATGAATAGCAAGAATATGATGCTCTACCTTCACCCACATGAAGAACGAACACTGAGACACAAACTCTTCTACCATCCATATCATCTCGGGACACTAGAGCTATAGACTCAAACATCATTAATTTTTTGGATACTAATGTGGGAATCACTAAAGGTGAGGATTGAAACTCCTGAATAAATTTCTCATGAATTACTAATGGAACAAACTACCTCTCTTGAAACATAATATGATTCCAACTATCCTATGACCATTCCTCTGGAGAATCACCATGGCCAATATAGTTAAACATCACATATTCCTTTGATTATACCAATATTGACTCCAAAAATAGACATATAAAGGAATTATTATATGGTAATTTTATAAAGATTACATTATTCAGTACTTCCCCAAATCCATGATTAATCACTAAAATCTCATCCATCCCTTTCTAAACATTTGCTAAATCCAAAACTATATCACCTCAGGGTGTTTGACTCAGTGCATCGGAAACTACCTTCCACTTTACCAATGTGAATAATATCACAAAATTTGTATCATAATGAAACACTATAAATCTAAATTACCAAAAATCCATATTCTATTTAAAGAAAACATATTTTTGGGTATTATGGTCTATGAAAAACAAAAAGTGATCATCGATGAGGTAATGAACCTAAAACATCAGCCTAAAATCAACTGTAACTAACTCCAAATCATGGGTGGAATAGTTATGATGGTGGAAGTGAAATTTCATAGACCCAAAATATATAACCTTTAAAAGATATATCATGAAACATCCCAAGACTAGATTAGACCTATCATTAAAAATATATAACATCACTCCCTTATCAAGATGTCGAAGATCTAGTGAACTGGTAAAACTATAATTTAGGTAACTAGAAAATTTATTAACACTAATTTTTTTAAAAAATGAATAATAATTCTTATTCAATGTTGTAAATGAAGCCACAATATTATTGAAATCTATAGAAATACTCAAATATTATCCCATTAGACAAAAGAAACTAAAAATATCTGTAATTGTATTGGGTTAATCCAAAGAAAGACAACCATAAAATTGGACGGTTTAAGTTCTATCCCTACCGAGACACCACATCCCCAAGTAATGGAACCTCTCATTCAAAAAACATATAATTTGCCAAATTTCTATAGAGATTTTGGATTCTATGAACATATAGACTAGATATGATACAATCCCCAAGATCCTCCTATGTCTTTGAGAAGGTAATGATGACCTCAATTAACAAAACTGTGAAATAGTTCATGAAATTATGGATCACAGAGTTTATGAGCCCCATGTTATAACATGGTGTATTCATGATGCCGAAAAAATGACCAAAAACATAATGTAACCATATCTAAACTAGAAGGTAGTCTTTGGGATGTCTGCATCTTTTACCCTCAACTAATATGATCAAAATCAGATATAGATCGTAGGAAACAAGGTATCCCCTATCATTTATATTAAAATTTCATGAATCCCTAAAATAGGATAAAAATTATATATTTTCACTTGAATCATCATTTATATGTCTATAAATTAAATCATAATTATATCCTATTTCATGGTGAATAACATTATGTCTCCTCATGTTGAAACACTAGTTAAGATGGATTCCTAATTCATCATACCATATATATATAAATCCTAATCATTTGTAGCATAAAATATGACCTCTAATAATTTTCCATCGAAATTGAAGAGAAACCCATTTATAATTGTATACAGAGCATGATATCAAATCCATGGGTAGAATTTAAACCTCCTTGGGAAATCATCTAGAGATTATTTCATAACTATGGGAGCCTCAACCATTTCAATACCCTCCAAATTCATAGAAAAATAATCCATGAGGGAATGAATGATCTCAATTCCCATTCCACCCATCCAATAACCCCACTAATTAAGGAAAACTACACATTAATAGAACAAATAATAAAAGGATACTTTTTTAATAAAAGAAGTCAATATCAAAAAGAAATAATACAATCAATAAATGCCAAGAATTACATAATATGGATTTTTCTATAGAAATACAAAATTTACACTAGACTAATACGTACCCATCATCAATTTAATTCCCTAGCACACATAAAAAAATTGGTTTCGTCTTTGACTAGTGTATTGAACTAAAAGGAAATGAGAAGTCTCTCCATATACAGTCCCAAAACATGGACTAAAGTGAGTATAGAAAAGGAGGGAAAGGGTATAGATCCAAGAAATACTAGGCATGAGAGTAGAAAATAGGAGAATCGTATATCTAATGATCATTCACCCATATAGTACTAATATATATATAGTATAAAACTATCCAGTCTATGATCATATTCCTTGTTATTATGTACCATCTCCAAAACAATTATATGGTTAATGGCCTTGTAGATTAAGTACACCCTATGTTCACCTCTTACCTTTCCCACATCCACTCGACAAAGCATAAACCTACTACCCTTGATGATGATAAAGCCTGAATGGGAACTACTACTGTGGCTGAGGTTGAGGATGATCATTCCCTTCAATGTTATGATGATCTCTAAAGATAACTAGGAACTAATAATGGAGATGAACAAATACCCCAAAAAAGAAAAACACTAGTTCATAACATCTATAAAATGCATAAAATATACTATCCATAGAGAATTGGGAAGAAAACCATTGTGGATTACCTCTAACTGGTAAAAACAACGAAGAAAATAACATCTAAAATCATCCACAAAAAATCGAACACAATGATGAACCCTACTACCTCTCCACTACCAATAACCCTCCCTAAGACCATATTCACATTATCACGTGTTTCTTATTTTTTAATTCCATATGCCCTGGTAATGTAAATAGAGTTTCCACATACTGGATGGATAGAAGGAGAGATTCTTTATGTCACTTCACATAAGACTCCCCATTAGGGAAAATATCACTGTTGAAATAAAAAAGGTTCTAAAATATTATTAGAAGATCTCATATAGAAATAATTCTCTACTAAAGTGAAAGAAACACTTAAATATTATCATCCTTTACTATCGATGATAGAAACATAGGATAAAACTCATTCAATAATTTTATCCATGAAAAATCAAACTCCTTCCACTCCCGACGATCCAACATCCTCCACATGTGCTTGGCATATATGAGAACCCAATACTTCTCCCAAGATCAAATTAATATAAAGGAAATATCAATTTCCTACAGTTAGTACTCAATCTCCAAATCAAATAGTTTCTCTCACAGTTATCCAGATCATACCTATAAAAGTAATTCAATGTCCTCTTCAATTGATCCTCCTCCTCAGCTAAATCAGACCTACAATAGTAAACTGGGATATCCAGATTCACCTCACCAACCTGAACTACACACAGACAACCTCTAAAATATATAAAATAAAATGAAAAATGATTCCTTAATCTTGGTAATATGTAATATTATGTTCATTATACATTCATAAAATAATCACATTCAATCATAAGGAAAAATAATAATAATACATGAACCATAATAAGGTATCTACACTGCAAGTGACACGCATTCACTTTGTCACTCAATAATCTCAGGGTGATCTCATCAAGTCATGGGGGGCAGTTAAAATCCCACATCATAGCTAGTCTATATAGTCTATATCATATAATAAAATCCACTAATACTATTTACCTAACAACCCCATTTAATACATTTAGTAACTTACACCACTCTCCATCCTATTTCACAACCAATACCAATGATACCTCTATAAGATGACTTCGTCCTTCAAAAGGTAAAAATATTCTACCAAAATTGGAGGAAAAATGAAACAGAACCCCTAAGTCCCACCTCATGTGGGCCTCAGTTTGGGGAAAAGTACTATTGGTATAAATAAAATAACATATATAGGGTGTATTACCCTCAAATAAAAGATAATTGTATTTGGATATTACATATAAACTACAATGAAACACCACAAATTAATAAAAGAAAGAACTCACAACATATAAAAATGGATGGAATTTCATATGAAAAAAATAAAATCATTTCAGTAAAATAAAAATATAAAATCCTATAGAAGAAAATAAACATTAACACCAACCTCTATGTTAGAAGTGTCTAGCTCGGTCTCCCAATCCCTCCTGATAATGTGAAACATAATTTATGAATATTCATTTGATTATCATAACATGTATATTAAATATTACTATACCCAAAGACAATCATCTAAATGTGGGAATATCATATTAATACATTAGTTAAAAAATAACAAAATTGATGGGAGCCTATCAGGTTAACTGGTTATTATACTTATTGAGGCTCACTCACCATTTATAAAATCAATGTATAATAATATAAAAAGACTGATATAAAAAAATGGAACCCCACACAATTTCCCCATTATTTTTTTCTCTCATTTCCTAACTTCATATGTCCCAAAATTCCCATTCCATACTTAGCAGTATATTTCATCTAAATAAAAACCTATCTCTTAAAATACGATAATCACCATATCAAATCCTATTTATAACATGAAATCTCCAAGTACAAACCCTTATCGAAACCTAAACATAGTCATTATAACATAGCCACTACCATAATATATAATAGAAGGGTATCATGAACATGAAGGACATCAACCTCATTCCCTTACCTACTTTTCACATTAATTCAATAAATCACTTCATCCTCATATTAAACATAACATATATCATATTATAACCATAATCCATAACAGTTCATTTGTAGTAACCAGAGGTAGCTAACCATACAACCACAATAATCTGGATGTATAGAGAAATCACCCAAACCCCAAAATCATTGGGTGTCTGTGTCAACACAAGACACAAGTAAGGTACATATAAAAATCACAAGGAATATGAAATATGTAACTGTCACTCAAAATCCAAATATATTTTTCCATACAAAAAATTCAACCAGTTATTATGACATATTCATCACCAAAATCACACACCAACATCATTTATATAACACAATCAACCTACACACAATCCATTATTCACTTTTAATTCACAAGATAATCAATTTACAGATTTACTCTTTACAAACCAAATCCCACATAGTTATAAATTTAATTTGTTATTTTGGTAAATAATATTCATTACCCATTCTTGGAATTATTTCCTTAACTTCACATAAATTACCACAATTTATAATCCCATTTCATTATTTATGTTCATTACATATCTACCTAGAAACTACGAAGCCAACAAACAATGTCATCAACCATTTCCACATCAACCCCAACATTCTGCTTCACACATCCTCACCACATCCCTATCCAGCACAAAACCACATCAATCATTATCCCAAATCACATATGGTATCATGTTAAAAATCTAAAAACTTCTATATTTTTTGTCTATGGTATTTCATTATATCACATATTATTTAAAATGAATTTTATCAAACATTAGATATTTTCATTAGAAATGGGTACATTAACTATATATAAGATCATATCCCTTTATGCATGTTTGATATCAATAAATCAACACCACATGGGTTTTATAGTAATAACATTTTTAACACAAAAATGTCTCACAATAACCATAAAATTTAGAAAGATAATAAAATGGAGTATACTTTAATTAATATTATAATCTGAGTAAAATCATGACATAGAATCCCTTACACCTTCAATTCATATGAATCTAATAAATTCTCTTGTTATATTAACCTATGATATCAAACCAATGAAAAAAATTTAACATCCAAGACTCTAAAAACCCAGTGCTGGTTTTTTATTATATAACTGGTAAAAAATTAAATGTGTTCCCAATGTATCATATTTTTTAGTATACTGGGAAGGAAAAATATATACAGTCATTAAAAATGAAAATAATGATACAATATGAACATATTAAGGGAACATGATTATCCTATTAATAATATCCTTGCAAATTACTCATATTACTCCTCTATGTTTTTTATGGAAGGGAAATCAAAAAATGGTGAGCATATATGCTTAGTAAGTAGTAACATACATGTGAATGTTAAATCATATAAACATGAAATAACTAATATTGTAGGAATAAATGAAAAAAATTAATCCACAATAAAATAAAATTTTTGGAATGATATAATATTGATATTAAATTTCCACATGGATAATAACAATCATTGATTCTGTAATGATGGAATACAAAATGATTAATATCATAAACATACTATAAAACACCTGTTTGAAGACACTTTACATAATTTCAAGACCACATTCAAGTGATTATCCTATTATGGGAAGAGGTATACATAAAAACTCAACCAATTTTGTCTTATGAGACATGTTGATGCATCTAGGGGCTCTATAATTCTATAAACCACCCATCACTTGTTTAATTCCAATTCATTCACCATAAGTGTATCCATATGCTACATACTATTCCTTGAGGAACCACATACCAAAAAAATAATAATTATCCATATATTGAGAAACATAGATATAAAATAATTAAAAATTCTATTAAATAATGTGGATGTATAGAACTAAATCCCTCAATATACATGGAAGTCATGGGGTATCTTCAATGTAATACTATGTACCCTAATAAATGTATTATTCTATGGATTTTACATAAAATATTAAAGGTTACACCTAGAAGATATTAATTTTAATCAATATATAACATTTTTAGGAGACCGTGGTAATGGTAGGAAAACTCTGTCATCATGGTTCATTATGATCATCAGTATATTTTAAATAATATCCCTCTAGAGTGTCAGAGTAGAAATACAATCTTTGGAATACTTATCATGCATCATGGTGATGATTAAATCAATACTAAACTAGAACTTTTTATAGTGATTTCACATATCTTCATATGTTAGATTGTAGAATCCACATTCATGTATCTAGTTGGGATGAATTTCTTGTAAATTAGATATTCTTTTACATCATACAATTTTAGGATGATTTATTCCACCAATAATAGGTAAATCTTGAATAAAAGGAAAATGAGAGAGGGATAAAAATATCAACATTTAAAAACCTTATATTTCATGAGTAAAATTAAAAATATAATTACACAGTAATTTTCCAACAAAAAAAATAAAATAGGAGGCGATTATAATATGAGTCCCAAAGTATGAAAATTGATTTTGAAAACTCCACTTTTAACAAGTTTAAAAAATCAATCATAGAATCTTAAAAATTTTGGGATTATAGATGATCTCCAAATAAAATGAATAAATGAATTTCTTGATATAACATATGAGATATTTATTAAACACACCACAAAATGTAAATTAGGTTTGTATTACAAATTACATCTCAATGATTAGAATATGAGTTGGAAACCCCTTTTCCCTTTTCCTGAACTCAAAAAACATAATACCAGCTCATTTATAATAATAATAGATATATTAATCAAATAATATATAAAATTAATAATATCCATTTAATTAATATTAATCATAAATTTACATTATTTATATAATTTCTACTGATTTTGGAGATGATTGTTTATAGTTTTGATCATTTTTAATTGTTTCATTATGACAATGTTCATATTAATTCTTATCCAAAATTTTGTTATTATTAGTTCATTAAATATATATTTTATACATTATTTTTAATAATTTATTTGGTTTCCAATTCCTTTCATGATTTTTTTACCTTTTCCATGACGATAAAGTCAACAATAAGTATGTTTTGGTGATTATTGACGAACGAATCATGGTTCTATTATTGATGAATTAGATATAGATATAATATCTAAATTAAACTACTTTATTAACCAATTTGTATAATTTTATACCACTAAATAATTTCTCATAGTCTTCTAGGAAAACATTTTATAGAATTATTTATGTAGGTATTTAAACTGACCCAAACAAGAAAAAACCAAGATTAGTGGATGATTATGAGATGGGGTATGTGTAATATAATTGAAATAGGAGTAAACTGTTATTTTTTATTTTTTATTGTTGTGATATATTTGAATTATAAGGATAAATAAATAAAATAACTGTATATGAAAACATTATAAATTGTGAATAAAAGATTAACCTCTTAGTACGCTTATTTTAAATAATTAAAATAACAATGATTGTTTTTTTCAAATAAGTAATAAGATACTAAATATTTAATGAAATTAACATAATGATATCATAGAAATAATATTTATTAATTGTTAATATCATTATATAAAACCTTGTAATGTATTTAAGGAAAATGAATCATGCTACATCATAGAGGCAGTAGTCCACACAACGCACAAACAATGATTTTGTTTTTATTAATGTATGGGTACATGAATAAATTACAATATTAATATTAGTATAGTAATATTATAATATAAATTGATAATAATGTCATTATATTTATTTTAATAGAAAAAATCTCAAAGAATATAATTTATAATAATACTAATTAGTTGATAGTATTCACACAATTGAATTGATTTCTCCTTGGATATCACATTGAATTTTAATTAATTCAGATGAAAATTTGTGAACATGTGATTTTTTGTTATTATAGTTTTCTAGGGTGAAAACAGTTGATATGTTTCAATGATACAAATCAATGCTAGGTGTTTCTTGAAATAGTGAAGATGCTCCCCTTTTATAAGTAAAGAGAAGTTTTGTTTTGGGAACTCTCTTAAATATTTCAATAAATACATTGAACTATTCAATGTTAAATATATAAAAAATGGATATAAGTGTAATATATATTTTTATTTATTCATCCAATAATCAAAAATTTATTTATATGAATGTTTTACAAATGTTTTTGGAATTTTAAACCATGCTAAACATAATTTTTTTACTTTTAACCTAGTAATTAATATATAATATTAGTAATTAATTTTAATTATAAATATTAAGAATGAAAATTTTAATTATTCTGATACAACTAATTTTATATGGGAAAATTATTTTATTAAATAAATATTCTTATTTTTTGAAAAGATAACTTTAATCTAGATAAATATAATCATATAAATATTGTTTTTATAGAAATAATTCTTTTTATTATTAAAATTTATTTATAATGTAAAATTATTTTTTACATGATTCTAATAATATTAGTTTAGTGGCTATTAAAGTGGATCAAAATTTTATAGGGTTTATTTCCTGGACACCCCCCATTGAAACCTCATTACATTGGGGGAGTGTGATTTCAATCCACACGTCTAATGTGGGAGGGATGGTGTGACCATGATGATAGTGAAATGAATGTTTTTTGGGGAGATTACCTATTTCATTTTGTATGACTCAAAGCAAATATATGACTTGTGCTGATGAGGGTTATATGATTTCTTTTCGATGATGGTCAATTTTTTCATGATGATTATGGGGGTAACTCAAATGGTTCCTAGTCGAGAAATGATGTAATATGTTGTGGGTGATTCATTGATGATCTATGTTGGTGGTTTTAAGGGTAATGATGGTGTTAGGGGGGACATGGCTGTCTATTGTGGTGGGGATTCCAAAAAATCACAAGTTAAGATAGAGGTACAGACATGGTGAGGTTGTAGTGTGGGAGGCTACAAGTCTCTATTAAATGTTGACGCCCCTTAGACTTTGGTTCATGTATTTTGGGTCTTTTTCCGATGGGCCTACAAGGCCATGAAAATAGTATCCCACTACCCAGAAAAAAGGGTCATTTGGTTGGATTAATTTAAAGGCAGGCCTCCCCATATGGGTTCAAATAAATTGTAAATTTATTTTGGTTATTAATTTTTATGAATTAAATTAATTCAATATAAATTAAATAAATTTTCTTATGTTATAAAGGTAATATTAAACCATAAATCCATTGAAAATAAATGGTTAAATTAAATGAAATTGTTTTCTATCAATGTAACATTTTATATACCTTTAAAAATGTTTTTCACAGGTCTTCTATGTTTGAAGAATATTTTCTAATAAATAATTTTATTTCATAAATTCAAATATAATTAACTATTTTGGTTACTAAACTTCTACTTCATTCTTTTAAAATAAGAAATTAAAATAATATATTTTTCTTAAAAATATTAAATTTCTATTTAACCATGATATTTTTAAAAAAACCAAAAAATTCATACTATGATAATTTCAATAATATGAATTAAAAAACTAGAATATATTTGGTAAATTTAAAATAACCAAATTTAAAATTTAAATAAATTCATAAATAAGGGCTCTTTTAAGGGACTATTTCTACAATAGTAAATTATATGATACTTACCTACTATATTAAAGTATCATATGTTACATTCTCTTCCATAAAAAATTTCAGACATGAAATTGGATAATATATTAGCTATTTCAAAAATGAGGATACTCTTTCCAAATATATTCTTCAATATCCCTGGTTTCCTCTTCTAGTATGTCATTTATCCAAAGGGCTTTAACAAAATGAGTTTTCCAATTCAAAAATAATTTCTCTTTAGTGTTAAGAATCTTTGGAAGCTCTTCATTATAAGACAATCCACCCTCTAAATCTATTCCCTCATATGCATACATAGATATTAGATCCATAATGTATTTCCTTAATAATGAAACATGGATGACATCATGTTATTTAAAAATTCTGGTTACATAACTTATTGATAAACTATAATACCAATTATTTATAATATTTTAAAAGTCCTAATGTAACAATGGATTAATTTCCACATTTTTCTGAATCTTACAACTCCCTTACATGGTTAAACCTTACATAATACATGATCCCTACTATGAAATTCCTTGAATTTTCATTAATTATTAGTATATAAATTTTTTCAAGATTTTTATTTCTTCAACATGATCCAAAATAGATCATACATTTATTGTCATATCCTCTAAAATCGTTAGTTCAACTAACATTATTTCACTGAATTGATCTCAATAGGATGTAGTATGAAACCTCCAACCATAAAATGCATTCTATGGTGCCATATCAATGATATAATGGAAGATATTATTGTATGAAAATTACAACAATGGTCGATACTGGTCTCACATACCATTTAAATCAAGATAACTTAATGTCAACATGTAATCAAAAATATGAATATTTATTTCACAACAACCATCGGTATGAGGAAATTCTACAATGATTAAATATATCTCAATGATGAGATACATTTTAAGGATCTTCCATAATTACAATGTGAACTATGGGTTATAGGTAGATACAAACAATAGAGGATCTCCCTGAAGCCACATTAGTACTTTAATATAGTGTTGGGAAAGGTGATGAAGGGGTATATCTTCTCTTATTTCAATGAAATGATTATACATAGAAAGATGAAAAATGATGACCCATATAACATCATTATTCCTTGAAGTATTTTATAATATAGTTATAAATTCCATTTCAACATTACTCCACTTCAATATAAGTATAGGTAGAGGTTGAATGACTCCCTTATGGTATTTTTTTCAGTCTCCAATTGCTGAAATTCCAAGAATATGGACTCATAGTTCATAATTTCACTCTCTATTATATCCCAATATAAATGCTCACATACATACTTTTATATCTTTATAATACATGTGTTCATAGATAAAATCAATCTATCTACCTCAAATAATTATTCCCTCTTTAATCAAAGTATTGATGGAACACATAACATCCTCCTAAACGTCAACACTCCATCTATTGAGATAGAGTTCATTAATTTCCCATTACTCGCTAGTTTAATATTACATTGTAAGTTATCATCACTATATTGAGACATATATATACTTTTAGTAATAATTGGTTAGTAGTTTTCTAGAAAATTAATTATCGTTCACCTTTCCTATAAATATATATCCATCATTAGTATAACTCAATGTATGTGAACCTTATTAGTCACCATCATGGTCAAATATCTATGGTACCTCTTACCAAATGAATCTCCCACCTCATTTTCCTTCCCATGGAGGTATACTATCAAAAAATCATAGACTTGGAGTAGTTACAAAATTCTTCTTTTCCTCATATCGAGATCCTTCTAAGAGAAGATATACATCAAACTATTCTACTATATATATATCCCGAATAATTAATTATAGAGGTAGTGTTTGTATATATTAAAATAAAATATTACAGTTTTCAAATTAAGTATATGATTTGGATAATTTTGATTATGGATTTTCAATTTCATTTATTCAAAGGAAATAACTTTGTCATTCGACAAAATGACAATGCGAAGTCCTTTATTCAATGCATCACTATAAATTAAAATAAATTCCTTACCTAATGTTAGATTTAATAATGGTTCATTAATCAATATCTTTTTCATAAAAAAATCATTCCATAAATTCCATTAACCATGTGAATTTAACACCTTTACGTGTTAACATGGACAACAAGTTAGATAACTAGGTCGAATCATGAACAAACTATCTATAAAAAACATATAAGAATGAGAATGTTTGGATCATTGATATTTTAATCAATGTAGGCCACTCATTGAATATCATTTGATATGGGTAATAAATAGATATCCCATACTTGGAGATAATATGGATAATTAAAAAAATATTCTTGATCGATAATTCATGATTTTTATAAATCCTTTATAATTATTTTTAAGGTTCTCTATATTTATTTGTAGATGAATATAATGCTCCATAAATATATTATATTATATCAAGTTATCTAAAATGAATACCATAAGAATATTATTATGATATTCCTTTAATAATTTATTCATCAGATCCATACAGGCATATGGTTCATTAATAGATCTAAATGGTATTACAATAAAATAATTAGCACATACCCTGTTGGAAATATTATATTCACTTTATCATATTTCTTCAGAAATAACTTATGATAACTAGAGTGAATATCATTCTCTGAAATGTATTGGTCTCCTTGTAGTTGATCAAAAAATTATTTAATGTTTTTCAAGGGATAACTATTTTTTATACTGATAACATTGTTCTCCCTAAAATTTATAAACAATATCATGGACGCATCATTCATTTTCTCAAATAAAATAGGATCTATCCATAGTGAAACAAAAAGGAATTTGAGTCCCTTATCACTTATCTTGTACATTTATTTATTTAGCTATAGAAAATATACTAGTTACATTCTATAAAGGTTTTAATATTTCATCCATGAATTAGAATGAGTTTAATGGAAAACTAATCCAAATGATCTGGTGGATAACCATAAAAATCTCCTATAAAATCATATGTGAAATTGTATACCATGGGTACATCATCTATTCAAAGGATACATTCCTTATCCATAAATAACACTTGATCTTCATTACTTCCCAAGAGATTATTATGAAGAGCTACTAGGGGTGGTTCTAGAACAAACATAGGATATAATGTATCTACCTTAAAAATAAGCGATCTTATACCCCTATAGAAATAGTAATCATATTGACTTTGTTAGGTAGAATATCACTATGCTGACTACATTTGACAATTTTGTTCCCATTCATCATATTATTTAATATCTATTTATAGTGTCATACATGTAATCAACACATGATATTAAATTGTAAAATATTATTTGAGTTATGTTTTCTAAATAGATCACTTGAAAATGTGAGAAATTTTCATGGTCCGTGTGTTATCTAATCAGGTTCCTCTAAATTTAATACACAAGGATGATAATAACAGTAATTTGATTCTAATAATAACATTTTGGTCTCCATAAACCCATATAAGTTAGTTATATCACTTAATTAACACAATGTACAACAGTTCCTATAGGAATGAACAGTTTAGTAATCATTGTAGACTAGATACATACATACATTACAATTGAAATAAATAATTTGAAGCATGAAAATATTGTGAGATCATGATTCTACCTTCCATAATATCCCTTGAAATTACACATAGTACTCCTCAAGGTTTCTTATGGAAAGGGTAACAAAAAATTGTGAGTATAGATGCTCAGTAATGAGTAACATACTATTAAATCTTAGAGAAGATAAAAATGGATTATGTAGCATGGATATAATAAATTAATAACATAAATACATAGTCAACATAAATTGAGGTCATGTCATATCAATGACAATAAAAGAAAACATGGATAATTATAATAATTGATCTCATACTGATGGAATGTATTATACTAGACATCAAAAACATTCTATTAATTCTTTATTCCGAAAACCATTACATATCATTGAGATTGTATAAATGAGATTATCCTATTATGGGATGTTTCATAAACAAAAAACCCAGATCTTTTTGTCTGATGTTACCTATAAATGAATCAATGGGATATATAATGTTGTAATGCACTCGTCACTTATATATGTCCAATGAATTCAAAATAAGAGTGATAAAAACTATTCATATAATTCCCCGAGCAACCTCAGACATAAAAAACATCGATATATGTATAATTAGAATCATGAATATAAAATAGTTCCCCATAAAATATATTAATGTGGATGTCAAGGAAGCATTCGTTGATAAACAAGGAATCTGTGGAGTATCATCAAAGTAACATAAAGTACCCATATGAAATTTTTATAATGGAGAGGGTAATTAAAATGTTCTAGTTTAGATATGGAATATAATAATTGGAATTAACAGATTTCATTGATATGACCGTAAGAAAAAGGTAGGAATAATTCTCCATCCCTCTAAAATAACATATTATTCATGAAATGATGGAAACAAATATCATGTAGGCTAATAGATGTGGAGACTATGGACATATATAATAATACAAACCATTACTCCTGGAGGGAGGGATCCATGATTAAAAAATTCCATTGGGGGGTCTTTGGTAGATTTGGTGGCCAAGATTTCAGCTTCATGGTATACTTTACAACTCATATGGTGGATATCAATATTTATGGAGAGAAGAGCCTTTCATTTTCTGATCATGTTTGTCATGGGTCATCATGAAGGGGAGACACCATTGAGGGAGGTAAAAATAATTTTGGAGTATATTTACCGTGAGTTCAGATTCATGTTCATTGAATTGAAAATCTCAAGACCAGTGGTGAAAGCCATAGACTACAGAATAAGAAATCCAATTGTCCAATAAAAAGAACAGAAGGAAAATAAAACGGTATCTATCATGTCAAAAACTCCCCCACCCACGCATGGTCCCCTGGATACAAGCCCCATCAGTGTTGAATTCGATCATGTGGGTTGGTGGTGACCAGCTCACCCAGTGTATCAACATACTCGTTATAAGAAGAATAGAATGAGATCTAATACGGGAGAGTAACCTAAGAGATGCAACCTTATCCGGATGGATAAGAAGGCCCACCGGGTCCACTATTAGGCACATTAACCTAAAAAGTAGAAACCTATTTGAAGTATGGGGCCAGATTTCTAGGATATTTTATGCACATAGTATAAACTCTATCAACCAACATCTATAATGACTTACTGAGCCTCTTACATCCACCTAATACCAGTTATAGAAAACTAGCCTTTGAAGAAGTCCTCATAGGAGTGAACCACCCATGAAATACCCCAGATTTAACACACCTAATTAAATAGGGTTCATACAGATTTTATTTAAATGAAAATATTAATATAATTCTCCTCTTTCATCGTGGTTCACATAGATCACATGAATATTTTAAATTATATCCCATGGGTGTGTCTCCATATGTGTGCAGTTATAGGACCACTCATAATTTATCAATTTTTTGACCGATTAAAAATTATACAACACATTTTAGGGTGATTACCTTAGGTGTATCTATTCCAAAATTTCATCCACTTTTAATTATCCATACAAATATCTATTTTCGATGAAATCACAATCATTTAATTTTCATAAACGTATATTGATTTTCCACCCTGGAAAATGTAACTATTTAATAAAAGGAATATGAGACAGGGAAAAATATGTATACAATTTAATCCCTTAAACTTAATAATTAACATGAAAAAAATCTTGTATGTTAATGTATTTATAACATGAAAGAAAATAGGTGGGGATAATAAAATGAGTCCTAATGAATAAAAATTGAGATGAAAACCCCCACTTATGCATTGGGTAGCAATTGAATCATAACCAATTAAAAAATAACGAATTAAAATTATCCTTAAATACTAGTAATAAATAAATTTATTGATTAAATATATCAAATAGTCAGTATTTACAACATATATAATAAATTAATAGCAAATTACAAAACATGTCTCATTGAGAGGAATTTGAGATAGAAAACACTTTCATTTATCCTAAATTACAAGAATACACATTATCCACTTGTATCATAATCCTATAAAACATAATAACATAATTAATGAAATTAATCATATCCATTTTCATTCACACTCTTTATATATAGAAATTTTCTACATGAATTCTTCTGATTTTTAACATCACTGTTTATAGTTTTATTCATTTGTACTTATTTCATAGAATTAGGGTTGTCATTAATTCATCTAAAAAAGATAATTATTGATAGGTAATTAAATATATTTTTAAGGATGCTTTATGATAATTTATTATGATTCATATTCCTTTCATGAGTGTTTTTTACCTTCTCCTTGATGATATAATTGATAGTAATTATGTTTTGGTGATTTTTGATACACGGAGAGTGTTTCAATAATTGTGGAATTAGATATTGATATGATATCTACAGAAACAAAAAAAAAGTAATTACGTAGATGTTTATATCATATAATAATTTTATATTTGTTCTCATAGTCGTTCATTTAAAAAATTTATATTAATATTCAAGCATGTAGTTAAACTACCCCAAACCTGATCCAAGCATGATTAATGGCTGACTATGAGTTGGTTCACTAGTAATATCAAAAAAATAGTAATATACTGATATTAATTATTTTTAGGGATATATAGCTAAAATAAAAGGTTCTATAAGAATAAATAATGAATATGAAAACAAAATAATTTTAATAAAAGATTATCCGCTTAGTATGAATAATTTAATAGATTAAAAAACGATGGTTGTTTTTTGGTAATATGATTAATTGGATAATATATTTTTCATAATATAACCTTAATAATCTAATAAAAATAATATTTTATCTCTCAATACCATTCTTATATCTAGCTATATATGGTACTGAAATAAAAAACATGTTATGTCATGGAGGCGGTTGTCTGCACAAAGGGAAAAACAATTATTTTTCTTAATGGATGGGGTACATAACGAAATAATGATAATAAACAAAATATTGTAACATTAAATTATATAAAATATGAAAATTTGATTTTATTAGTATTTATAGATTAAATTTTAATGGATAATATTAAGAGGAATAAAATTAGGTGATTATACTTATAGAAGGGGCTTCATTTTTACTCAGAAGTATCCAAGAATTAAATGGGCATGTGATTACATTGACTAACTAGGGGATTATGTACCAAGGGTAATGTTTTAGGGAGAGTAAAATTTATGATTTTAAATGATAAATTTTATGGGTATGTGTTTCTTGAAGTTGTTAATATATTCCATTTTTATATGTTAACGGAAGGGTAGTTTTGGGACCACCTTTTTATTTTTAAATAATGAAATGGCCACTTTGAAGGTTAAATAGATAAAAATGGAAAAAAGCACAGGGGAAAATTCATTATTTGATCTAAATCTCAAGAATTTAATTATAGTCTCATTTTTGTAAATTTATAGAGATTTTACACTAGTCTAAGCTCAACCAATTTTACTTTTAACAAGGTAATTAATTTCAAATATTAGTAATTAACATTATTGAAAGATATTATGGTTGACCATTCAAACAAAATTTTTCTTTATAATTTAATATTAGAAAATTATTCCAACAAAAAATATTTTTAAATGTCTCAAAAGTTATTTTTAAAAAACTATATTCTTAATCGCATAAAAATTATTTTTTGAGAAATATCATTTTTAGGTTTTCAGTTTATATATAATGTAACATTATTTTGATAACTTATATTAATTAATTAAAATTATTTACTGAATAATAAATAAATGACAAGAGGCACTAAATTCGAAAAAAAACTTATTATCTCTTGAAAATACTTGATTCAAGAAAAAGAGAAAAAAATATTTTTTTATAATATTAACATTTTAAATAGTTATAAAAATTATTCCCTTGGCTTTCCATGTTCATTGAATATTATCAAATGTATAGTGGTATTAATTAAATTAATATTTATTTAATAAAAAGTGTTTTTAAAGTTATTGTTCATTCTCATATAATAACAAATTCATATAAATTCATTTTTCATGAATACTGCAATTTTCAACGAAGAACTACCATTTTAGAAAATGATCAAAAATTCATACTTCGAAAATGTTGATATGATGGATTCAAAAAACGAATTATTTTTTTCAATATAAAATTAAAAAATTTAACTTTAAATAAATACTATAATAAGGGATCATTAAAGGATGCATTTGGGTAATTCCTCAAGATTTGGTATTTATATGTCATATTAAAGTCTGGAGCATTACGATAATTTCATGAAATTCCCATTAATTCATATAATAGAAGTAGAGAACATGAATCCTATTCCTCAATTATTGTTTTTCGACCCATTGTATAAGGACAAATAGGAGAAGAGAGACCCAAAATACTGTATCACACAGCTGAAATTTTAATATCCTTCAACACATCATACAACATCATTTTACACCTATGAATGACTAACATTTTTTATTCTCAAATTATAATCCCTATCCAAATGTGCTGTGTAATGAAAAAAATGTTTCATAAATTACCCATAAACACTATGGATTGATCTCCAAAGGATAAGGTAGTATTCTACTAAAATAGGATTGAATGAGCACCCATGGATACACCAAAATCACCTAAGGACATTGAGAAAATTTAGAAGATTGATCATGTTCAATGATGTTTGGTAATTTGGAAAATTAATCTAGAAATTAAAAAACTACACTATAGTACCTCACCCTATTGTGAAAATGTGATAAAATAGGATGAAACTACGACATAAAAGTTTGGACCACAACATAATGAGGCCAGTCAAAAATCCATCCAAGAAACATGATGAGGTCAAATCACTAGATACTACATACTAGGATAAGGACCATAATAAATTGAAAACCAATATTCTATAGAATTGAAATTCTATAAAGAGGACCATGCCCTTCCTTGGTTCAATATCTAAACTTCTCTGAAATTTAATTAACTACAAGAATAAATCCTCTATATCTCCACTATTAATCTATTCCAATAATAAAATATTCATAAAAATTTGACCTCTAAGTCTCCACACAACAATAAAACTATCCATTCCCTAAACACCCCCTTTAAAACACAATATATGCCTAAAAATTACTTCCTAAGAAGTTTTTATATAAAAAACCACCATCCACTCATTATCTCCATAAAGACTTTCTCCTAAAAAACATAATTTTAATTCAATTAAATAAATGAGATATAAAGTCCATACCATTACAACTTCTATAAAAAATTATTGACAGTATCCTATGTGACCACACAATTTCATCCGTATACATACATCTCATGCTCCCCACAAAATAATGTTCTTGGATTGGAATATTGTGATATTGCTTATCATTATTTCAATTATTTCCTAGATAACATCATGGACATTTACCAATAATTGATATCTTGTATTAAAATCCATTGATATACTTCCCCACATCTACCCCTGAAAATCAAAAGGCTAGATAAATCCAGATGGAAGCTAAGGCCCGACAAACACCTGCTAACAAGTGAGGAACCAAGATAAGAACACATCAATATTACAATTTATTAATATTAACTAGATCATACACATGATATCCTTGTGAATATATTTCATCCTATGTTTTACCAATAATAATAATTCTTAAAATAATTAAAAATAAACTCATGAATTATTGTCAAAACGTTTATCCACCATTATAAGAGTATAATGTGAACCCAAAATCTATATAATCCATTGGGTGCATCACCAAAGTATAAATATTCATGAATGATTAACAAATAAATGTTTTATAATTTGGAATACTATTGTTCCAAAAACATCCATGTTATAGCCTGACCTTTCAGAACCACAAATTATAGAACTGTTATTGAAATTCCAAAAAACAAGTGACATAATATTTCAGTATTTGAAAAATGCAATTGGTTTAAAATGTCTTGTACTAAATAATAATTATCCATATTTCTGAAAATGAACAACCTTAACAGAAGAAAAAACTCACCCGTAAGGAAAAACCACCCAAAAATAATGTGGTTAAGACCCAATGCTACTCCATTAGGGAAATATTTTTCATATTCATAATAATAGAAGAAAAAATAAACGAAAATATGAACAACATAATATTATCATAGATTATCACATTAAATAAGTGAGAACCACCCATCTATTTACTAATGGATATTTCTAATTTAGTAGGATTCACCATTATCTAATATTTTCTCTCTACAGAAAATAAAAAATATCTATCGATAAATAAAAAATTAAATTTACAAGAATTCATATTCTTTTAAAAATATTAATGTTTTCTTCTAAACCCAAATCAATCTTGATGATCGAGAAACATATTTTTCAGAACACTTTTATTAGGTTCCAACTATATATTGTTCTACAACATTTATAAGAATTTATCATTATCGAAGAAGAATTTACAAAATCTAGTAGTTATGAATTCAATTTACTAAAAATATCACACCAAAATATTACTTTCTAGGATTCCACTTGACAGTCAAAGTTAAGGTAACTTGAAGACATCTTCCATTCTTCAACACATTTCATTAGTGTAAGGGATACTCCAATCATTCATTTCATCATCCAATCCCCATTGAGGCCCAAAACCACCCCATAATTTCATAGACTAAGACCATCGAAAACATTTCATTCATATTAAAATATCCACTAACCATCCAAATATCCAATACTCTGTCTTAAAAAATATTTTAGATAAAGGGATACATTAGCTGAATGAGTTTGTCTATGAATGAAATAACAGAATATGTGTAAGATATATCACACTCTAGATATCATAAAATAATATTCCATTACTCTTCTTTATTTTTATTTCCTATAAAAAACCACTCAGTAAGACCAAATATTTCATACATTCCATTTCATCAAAATAATAATTTCTAAAGAAGATAGTTTAACCAATATGAAATTTTTTGAAATGAGACATGTTTTCAAAAAACATTTCTAATTTCACTATGAATTTCCCTGTTGGTTTTTGAAAAAATTAAATGTTTTACAAAGTTTTTTTATGTTAATAAATACTACATTTTATTTACATTAACCATGTTTTAAACAAGTATACATTTTATTTTGACATCTTTTAAAATATAAAAACATTAATCAATGAATTAAAATATATTATATTTTTATATATTTGTAATTATATAATAAAATTTAAAAAATAAATTGTTATTAATATGAAATTAAATATATATATATATATATATATATATATCAATACATAAATATAAATATATATATAGATACATACAAATAAACACAAACTCTTACATAGTTCAAAAAATATTTATAATTACTTAGTTGACAACAAATACAAATTATAATACATAATAATTGATTAAATAACAAAATATATATGTAATAAAAATTATAAATTACAATATATATAAATTTATAGGTATGTTTATAATAATATTTACACACATATATTAATATATTAATAGTTATATACATGCACTCAAATATAAATATTTTAGAATATATTTTTATATATATGTTTGTATATATATGTATATTATATTTCCTATATACGTGAAAAAATATATTAAATTAAATATATGTCAACATTGATATTTAAAATTATGTACACACACAAATAGATTTACATAATATATATATATATATAATTATATTAATATATATACAAACATATTACTATAAATCCAAATACAGAGCCCTACTTATATTGGATAAAAAATATTAGGTTGTGGGTTCATCCCCACATGATGTTTAACTTTAAATATTTGTTAACTATGGAGGTAGGGGTGATCGTATGCCCATGTAGGCTGTCGGTTGTGTCAGTGTCAGATTTGCAAGCACATGTTGGTGGTATTAACTAATATTGGGGTGGGGGTGATATAAGCACACAGATTGAGTTATTTGTGTTATGGTAAATTTTAATTTAAATTATATAAAAATTGAATATAAGTTTAGCTCTATTTTTATAAATGTGTGTAAATGTAAAGCCATTTACTATCATATCATTTAACCAAATATCTGAAAAACCTGGGTAATTGATATAGAGAGATATTTTTCATTACAAAACATTGACATATTTTTAAATATGTTTGCAGTGCAAGGTGATGAGACAACATGAAACTCCCAAAGTGATTGCGCCAGGAATTAAATTTATTAAAATATTAAATATAGAATTCATGGTTAATGAAATAAAATAGGATAATACATACACAGTTGACCAGATTGGAAATATGATACCATAATTTTTTCTTTAATTTGGCGTTTACACTAGGCACAATATAAAATGAGTTTGCATAGTGAATTTGGACCCTTCACTCGTTACTAGTATGATTAGGTGAAATAAATAAATAAATAAATATTTAACTAATCAGACATTGACATAATTAAAAGCTTTTAAATATATGTTTAAGGGTATTTTCCTAGATTTCCCCTCATAGTACACCCATCCATAGATGAGATCTCATCCCATGATCTGTTGGTGAAGAACAACAAATCATTGAATCCAGGTGGATCGAAGCACAAAAAACACAACAAAGTCCCCCAAATTCATTGGAGAGTGCATTATTCAATAGATAATGATCTAAACTAGTGATAGGACTCATATTTGGTTATTTTTAGGGTTTATATTAAATATTTTGTTAGATTGATAATTTATACTTCGATATGATCCCCCTTTGTATGTGTCAAAATATTTGAAGTAGATTTTATTATTTTGGTTATGAGTTATTTATGATTAAAATTACATGTTCATGATATTCATCCTAGAATACTCATAGAACAATCACAATAAATTTAATATTGTGAATTAATTATTCCATTTATTACATTCTTAAACATTGAAACCCCAAGGTTCTTTTTTCAATAGTTGTTGGGTGTCTCGTGCTCGAACTAGTGCACTAATATTAGTCAAAACAATGAAATAATTTTGGTTTTTTGAGTAGAGAATAGATATGTATTTTTTGTGATGATAGGAAGTTATATCCAATGATTTGGAGATATATTTCCAAGAGATGAACAAATAGTGGTGTGTGTCATGATTAACAAAACCCCCATTCATTCATGTAATAGATTCCCGATGAATTATGGATGACGAGTGCAGTTTGTGGAAATATTTAAAGTGTTCAGAAGGATACATGGTGAGATTTGAAGTGGTTTTAACAGATTCAGACCACATTCAAGGATTATGGGAATACTGAAATTTATTGAAAAATTCCAACTACATGCCATGTAAGATGAAGAACACATGTCATGTAGTTCCCTTAGCAGTTACATTAGGGTTTTTGAAGAATTTAAGGGTAAAAAGGAAAGTAGAACACCCCCTCTTGTTGTGTACTCAAATTCTAGTAGGAAAATCTCTATTATGGTACACACAGGTGGCGACTCCATGTATTAATAACATAGATATGAGTAGGCCACCGGGGAGACAACAAATTTGAACTATTATGTAGTGTACCGTAGTACATGGACACGAGGTCTGAGTACATAGACCCAACCCGAAGATATTTCCAAATCCTCAATTAGGTGGGACTGACCATGTAGTTCACCTACATGGCATGTACCCCTACACAGAAGGGACCAATGTACAGAATAGAGACACAACCTAGTTTTGAATAGGAAAGACACATCGTGTGGTTACCTCACATGTTGTGTTCTACTTGATAAATTCTGATTCCACATTAAAAGTCCATATCTCCTTCATTATAACATTTATTTTTGGCCAGTGGGAGGCATATCCGGAGTCTTTTCCATGTAGAATGTGATAGTTCCCTCAAAAGTCAATTATATGACATTATGGGAAAATTTCACGTTTTTGCACATTTTGAGGTGACACCTGATGATGGAAGAAATAATATAGAATCATGAGAGTCGTACTAGGCTTACCATTCAATTAATTTGGGATGTGGTGTTCCCTAATGACTCTTCCAGGCATATCATTTTTTTTGGGTTGTGTAGTTTCATTCCCCGATGATTTTTATGAGTTACCCTCTAGTAGGACTTGGTAGTGGAGTTCCACGATGTTATGGGATTACCCTTTGAAGGGATGTGAATTGGTATTTCCCAATGACGTTTTCTAGTAATAATCCTCTAGTTGGGTTGGGTAGTGTCATTTCCCGGAAGACTCACTATGCTTACCCTCCAATAGGACTGGGATGCGGAATTCTGAGGTGACATTAAAGAGTGGAACCCTCTATATATGATGAGTAGTAGAGTACCTTGGTGACTACCAGAGTATGAACCTCCTATTATAATAGGGACAAATATCCTTTACTAAAACTAGGGGTCCCTGGACAGTGTAGCATAATAACTAGGTGTGTTTTAAGATACCTTTGGGCTCATGAGAATGCGAGAATATTTCCCCATAGAGATGCGTTTTTATTATGTGACGTAAAACCAAGTGGGAAAGTTATGGTTTCCAAAAGTGGGTAGTATCATGGTGTGGTGATTCAGTCCCTTTGACTTGGGTGTCCTTAGAAGACAGATGAGATACTAAGCACCAATGGTTGGACTTCTTTTCAATACTATAGTTTACACACCTTTTTGGGATGAGCTACGATATGGATATCCCCTTACACTCTCATTTTGGTTTCTTGACTAAGATTATACATATATATCTTACATAAGTACCCACTCCTTTGGAATTAATCTTCTCTTTTCAGGAGAGTCAAAGACGCACAAGTTATGACATGTGATTTCTATGTTTAGATTCTAATTTTTGAATGATTCCACTCTCATGATTTTCGATAGTGAAGAGTAAATGATATGTTTATCTTCTAACCATGTTGATCTCCTATTATTTGTATGAGTTCACTTTCACTCTCTTGTTTGGTTGAGCTCTACTAATTTACCATTCCATGTAATATCTAATTCATTTTTCTTTAGTTGTATCTCTTACATCTCCCCATTAACCCTTCTTAGGGCGTTATATTGGGTATGTATATACTCACCCCCAACATGGTCTTTTCACAACATGTGTCATGTATTCTATAGATGATGGATAGGTTGATCACTATTTCAATTGAACTTTTTGATACAAGCTACATTGGCCATGTACGGTGGTCATATCATAGGATACAGGAGTTGGGTTCTCTTAGATATTTACTATTTTCAGAATTTTTTATTTTGAGAAATATTTCTGGTTTGGGCATGTATTTTTTCTATTTTATTTATTATACACTACTTTCATTCATTCTGTTTAGCGGTCAATGCATTTTTGGTACATTTATAGCAGTGTTTCATCTTTTACCTCATTCACTCAACACAATTTCATTAAACTGTTAGTGTGAATATATATAGTTATTTAGTCAAAGTCCTAACCCTGATTAGTGTGCCTTCAGCGCTATTATCCACCACATGGCATGTGACATCAGGCTTGGGGTAGTTTCATCTTGATCCCCAACTTGGGTCAAGTCATGAAAATTGCATTGGTGATTCATGATATCAAAAATATCACAAAATTAAAACATTTATAAATTAAATTTGCAAAAGTAGACTAATAGTTCTGGATGATAAATAATTCTAATAAAGATTCTTTAATAGCTAAATATAAAGATGTTGGTAATCATTTGTGTGACTACTTCTCCAGCGTTGACTAAATCAATATTACCATGTCACATATAATTTATTTTAAAAAACATGAAATTTTAATTTTTAACCTTTAACATACCATAAGACCTACTGTATAACTTCCTAGTTCGTCCTTTTCTGGTTTCCCAAGAAGCTACTAGAAACTTCCATTACATGAGGTATGCCATTCCATGTACAAACCATGATATACAAACTACTAACAATTTTTGATTCATATGGAAAATCATCCATATATATAGCATCATATTCCATTCAAGGATATTTATATTTTTTAAAACATTAAATATTTTACAAATCGTATACTCATAGGATTATATTTACAGAAGATGATTATTTAAAATATCTTTTGGATATACTCACCATGAAAATTATAATTTTCTTTTTATTCCATCATTTTATGACCCACATCCCTAATTATTTGTGAATTCTATTATAATCATCATCTCAAATGTACTGAATTACAATTCATTCACATCAATAATCACATCATTCCCCAAACATCACTTAAGAATATCATCAACAAACAAAATATGTATGATAAAACCAATAATAAACAAACACCTTTAGGAAACAACAATGAACCATATTTTTCTAGTTGAACTCTTATTCTTCCATGAAGGCATCACCCTTCCATTTCCATTACCTAGGTTATTGGATTATCCATAAAAACTCCATTCCTAATTTCACACTATATTTTTTAGTGATTCATCGAATCATTCCATCTTCGCCATGGATATTTACCATATGAATATCTATGAAGAATTTAAATTTCAACATCAAAATATTTAAGATCCAGGCCCTCATAGATAACTATTCTATAAACTATATGGATTGTTGTGTACTTAAAAACTGATAAGTTATTTCACTTGAATACATACCTTCCATTTTTTAAAGGCCATTAAAATGTAATCATTCTATATAACACTTCTTACTATCCACTTATTCTTTCAACTAATAGTCCTATTTATTTATTGGATCTCTCTTCCCAACAATAAGTTTATCTACCTCTTCCGTTCTATTAAAAAAATGATTTTAATTTAAGAGTTTTTATCAACACACACTATTTTGAATCAATAATATATTTTGACTCTTATGGATTCTTTAGTTCTTCAACAAAATTATATAGTAAATAATTTATATTACATTTAAACTATTCACTAGTCTTCTGACCTTAATTTATTTCCTTATACCACCTATACATTATACTAATTTTGTTACTACCACTTCCTAAAATATTCCTTAACCTATGGAATTCTATGACATTTCATATATATCTGGCTCAAAAAATATATTCATGGATATTATCTTCTATCTTCTAGAATTTATAGAAATTTTATTACATAGTGCTTTCGAAAAAAACTAAAAAATATTTAATTTCATTTATATAAAATTTTCCTTAATAAATGGATTATTTTTTTCTCAGTTTTATATTTCGATAATTTATGATCCTTGTTGAAATTTTTTTCATTAAATATAACATTTTTTATTTTAGTAACATTAGATATACTATTTTACAAAATAAAAAATCATCATTTCTATAACAAACAAAGAAACATTCCCAAGAGTTTTAAACCATTTTAACAATTTAATTATTATTGGAAGAGATATATGCGGTGGTTACCATGATTTTAAAATGATAAAAATCAACTTATGTTCTTATAAAAAAATATTATAAAATTTCTTACCCAGTAGTGTAGTGGTAGTATAACATATATTCTACACAAAAAAGTTGAGATATTCAGCCCAAATATTATTTTGGAAAATAGAACGTAAACTCATAATTTGATCTATCAAATTCATCATATGATTACTAAACTCTATGTATATTTTTTCTATTGTTTTGTAAATATTTTCTCTAAATAAATACAATTTTATCTAAAAAATTTTAGAGGTACCTGCGTCTATATTGACTCCCACTATTAGACCTCAAGGACTAGTGATTTAAATAGGATTCCTTTTCCTCATGAATGTCTACTGCGTAAATGTATTGAATTAATTTGAATTATTCTTGAAAAAGAAATGCTAAACCTTTTATGCTTCATCATTTATTATAGTGATATAGTGTCCTTTCACAATTTGAGAAAAAAAACCAATTAGTCTCCATATATCAAAATACAACATCTCTATCTTTGGGTTCTATGGAGGTTTACCTTCTATTTGAAGGAAGACTTCCACTGTATTTCAAGTGGACACATTTTATGTATTCATAACATAATGTGGTTATGTTTTGAATTACTTTTGGGAAGATGAAATGATATGAATTTTACACCATTGAAATTCAATATATATACCCTTTTGATCTGCCACATTACTTCTAGAAATAAAGCAAGTAAACTACAATCATTTAGCCAAAAAACTTAATCCACATTAATATATAACACTAGTATGTGTCCCAACTCTTTTAAATAAAACAATAATCTTCTAAAATTAATAATACTGACATAAAATTTTCCAATAATCATAAGAAATAAATAATATTCAAGATAAAACATTCTAAAACATTTGTAAATAGAGTTTTTTATAATTATATATTGAGTGTAGAGAAAAATTAATCCATGGAATCGATGATCCTAAATTTTGATAGACATGAAACACTAAATGATAATATGATATATTTATTAACTATGGTATTATAGATATTTAGTTAAGTGTATCTTATATAATTTTCACTCTTTTCTCTAAAATAATTATTATGATTCCTTTATTTATAAAATACCAATATAAATGTTACATCTCATCCAATATCCCTCTGCGCAGTTCTCATTTTTCTAATATATTATTTTGACTTTTTCTACGTGTACAATTCCACCTAATATGTGGAATTATAGTTTTTTCAACATATTTATAAAATTCAGGTTAATACATCTATTTATTTATAATGAGATCATAAAAATCCTCCAACACCAAGAAAGTCTTACTCCATGAATTACTCACTAAGAAAAGCATCGCATGACATGATCGTAAAAGTGTTGAATGGAGAATAAATTCCCCTACTAGAACTTAGAAGAAAAAACATAATATTTATAGTTAATAATAATGAAAATAAATGCATTGATATGAATAACTATAAACATTCCTTCCTACATCTTTATGATAAAAATTATTCACATAAGAAAAACTGAGATCGTAGTTGAAGCTCCTCACACATGTCCGAAATCGTGGAAAAACATTCTATAGTTGTGTTTAACTTTTAGATGTTTAAGTAAATGTTCTAAGAAAAGATAATCTAAATAACTCCATGTTATTTCTAATATCACTCTCTTTTTTGTCCAGTTATTCTAGTTTTATTCCCCTAAATAGAATTTAAGGATTCTTATTGTACAAATGATACTGAAATAAAATATTCAGAAATATAATTTTTTTTTTCATATTTGTACATCTAAACATTTACATATTCTTAAAATATAATCTGAAAGAAAACCCTCATGGATTGGGAATAATAATCACAAAAAACTCATCAAAAGTATAAACCATTATCTGATATAACTTGTTTTATTGAAAAAAATTATTTTCTAAATTGATCTCCATAAACCAAAACTTGAAGAATAATGTTGGATGTTCTAAAACTAGAAAAAAATAATGTCTGCATTTCCAAAATGAAACTAGTATATGAAATTTTACATTGAATCATCTTAACAACAAATTTGAAAAATGTAACACCATATATAGAAGAAAAAACTCATCCACATGAATCAACATCAAATAATTTTTTTGGTTCATATATATACTTTATCTAAAAGATAAAAAATGGATTTATATGTTTAAAAAAAAAAGAATAATAGAAATAGAATACAAAAAAAAAAATTACAACTATATATAATCCAATAAAATGTACCACCACACATTTATTTGTAGATGAATACTTATATAAGAAAAAGTTTCTCCACATTATTATCTTTGAGCTATATTAACTAGATAATGTAGGTAAAAATAAAGAGTAAATAATCTTCACTAGAAACTTTTAGTCCCATTAGAAACCCATATCATGGATTCAAGAGATTCATTTTATCGGATAGATAATATTTAACTTCGGCTAGCCACATTCAATAGGTTCAATATTTTCCTCTATTTTCATTCGAAATTTCTTTTACATTTTTTAAAATTAAAATAATAGTTTCTAGAATCTATATGGGGTATGAAATAAGTCATAAATTCATAAAAAAAACATATATGTTGTATGAAACAAGTCATAAATTCATAAAAAAACATATAAAATAGTAAATAATGTATATAAAGTCTTGTTGACACCACATAATAATTCATTAGTTTAAAAAATTTACTATTAGAAAATTAGAATTTTGAAGAAAGGATATATCATCCAGTCGATCCTATGTTATGTTATTTGGTTTATTAACCAAACTAAAATACAATTTAAAAAGTTTACCAATGATTTATAAAAATATGTCATATGAAATCTGTCTTTTAAATCATCACAATTACTCAATCCTATCTATTAATATCTTAACATGACCCGTCCAATTGATACTCTACTATGTCCTATAACAAGCTGAGTATTCCACACCAATTGCACCTATAATAGGACACATGCCAGAGACTAGTACCAAAAAAGAACATCTCTCATAGTGAATGCATTATCATAATAAACATACATTCAACCAAATATCTCCATAATAAAATTTAATAATACAAATATAGATATGATAACAATCAATAATAAAAAATTATTTTAATCTTGATAAACATTGATAATGTTATGAAAATTAAATGGTAGAAATTTAAGGAATATATATGATTCAAACATCATGAAAAAATTAATATAGAGAACTAAATGAGGGAACCAAATGATTTCCCAACTCCCAACATAAGAACCAACATAAATGACCACCTCTATGAACCACTAATCTCTAACAACAAAATATCTACATCTAATAAAGTTTTTATAGAACTATGTATAATATGTAGATAAAACACAAGTGTAGGAAGAAAACCCATTTAGGGGTGAGTATAAAAATTAGAAGATGGATGATATAAAACATAACAAGATAAAGAAACTACTAATCAACACAAAATAGGAAAAATCATGTAACTATTTTATGGTTCATGAATATTTTTAAGGAAGGAAAATCCCTATCAAAATATCTTATTTCTATAGATATTTTATACCTAAGGGAACCTAAAAATCCTATAATATATTAGAACATAGAAAAAATGAATTAAAATTATTAAACACCCCCCATAACATATATATCAACGACTTAGAAACATTGTACCGGACCCAAGCCTCAATGTGTATAAGATTTTTTTGAGGGGGTAATAACACATCTGGTGGATCTATATGTCATTCTGTGAATTTTGTATATTATAAATAGGCTAAAGATTCTAAAATTAGTGGAACCATTCTCCATTAACCTTGGGTGGAAGGGGACTAAATCTGCTATTTTTTATAAACCCTGAACTAGGTATTATTAACTTTAAGAGGAGATAAACATACCCATGTTTTCTCGAAATGTACTTCCCACACATTTCTTTCAACTCTGTAAATGCTATAAAAATATATTTTCCTTGATTTTCTTTGGGAAAACCGAGATTTATAAATATAAATTATCTATTATGTTTCGTCTTAAAAAATTATTATAATGGTCAAATAATTTGTTCATTTTAACACCAAGGTTAGAGGATATAAGAAAACGATGATATATAGTACATGGAATGTACAACATTCAATATGGTGTGTATGCCTTGTGTGGGTATTCAGGTACAAACTTCCACTATATAATTATATAATACTGAACTACATATGGTTTTAGAGGGTTGAATCTATGTGTGGGATTAGTGAGCTACAAAGACATGTATTTCCCCAGGATTTAGAGTCATTTATCCAAAATACATTACATATTCATGAGCCTACATGACGTGTGGAACAACAGATTTATCCATGTTTGGACTCCAAAGAACCATAGGTCATGTGTCCCAAAGAAATGATGTGTAATTTATATTTAAATGTCATGTGATATTTATATCATATTTTTAAACCCTATACTCTAATGTTGAGTAGACAATTCATTTTCCATGAAATCACACATTGTGAAATTTAATTATTTTTGGAAAAGCTAACTATAGATTAAGTCTAAGCATATTATGATTCCTATGAACAATGATTCAAAACTAAAATACTATTTATATATTAAAATTAGCTATTATTTTTTACACTATCTCAAAAATTTTCATTCCATTTACAATAGATTAGTCACCCATTGCGTCCTTCATGACTACAACCATCACGACACTATAAAATATTCTCCTATAATGGTGGTCACCCACAATACATTAAAAGTGAATTAAGCCACCATGATCGATATATTGTCACATATGAAATGGACTCCAATGAACTATTTGGGGACTTATTCATTAAATCCTAGATATGGTACAATGATTTCACACCACACATTATTACCATGACTGATATAAAACCAATCTTTCATGTAATTGACAATTTCACTATCCTAGTATCCAATAAAAAATATATGTCCAATGATAAGTATATATAAAATCATTCATTGAGATAATGAAGAAAAAATATTTTGGTGGATGTTTTGATGGATGAAAATTATTCCTTGATCACCACATACATCAACCCTAAAAATTGAAGTTGATGAAAACTTTCTAGAGAATAAATTGAAGGAAAAATATTCATATAGTAGAGTAATTTACATGGGAAACTTATATTGATAAAAAACAAAAAATTATGGAGTAAAACAAATAATAATCATCATGTAAATAAAAATAAAAATATTTGGATTTATCAAATCACAAAAAATGTAAAATTATACCCGTGATGAAAATATTAATCCATACCTCATTGGTTAAATTTATATATATTTTTAAGGGACAATGACCTAATAAAGTCAATGAAACATTATATAACATGGGAAATTTTTATGAAAAATAATTTTAAGTTTTAAAATAGAAACATGAGTCACTATAAATCATTATATATATCTAAATATATTTTATAGTTGTGATAACATTAGCCTCAACAGTTGATTTACATATCCCATGTTTTGGGCACATACGAGATACATTATTTTTACATAAATTATATAAAATTACATTTGATATAGATGAAGAAATAAAAATATAAAATATATAGAGATATTTGATTATGTATCATAATCTATGAAAAATATTATATTCATTACTCTACAATACATGATTTAATGATCAAATATAACATCTTATTTAATCCTTAAATATTATTTTATCCTTTATATTGTGACCCCCAATATTTCAATTTTATGTTACTATTTTTTAATCTCATCCAATTTTAAATACATACCTTTTATGATTATCAAAATATTAATCAATCATGTGAAGATACCACTAAATGGGATTAATCTTATTTTCAGAGTATGCAAGGGCACAATTAACTCAATTATTTTTCTCTATCAAACATATTAAAAAACCACATGCTAAAAAAACAAATATATTTGGGATAACTCATCCAAAATAATTCATTTCAATGAAAAATTGTAACACATCAATTTATTTAATGAAATAATACTTGAAAGTGAGATAGTATAGAAAATTAAAATACTAGTTTATAGAAAAAATTGAACATATAATTCAAAAAATAACTTCATGTATTAGACAATATATTTATCCATGAAAAACTTATGAAGAATAAACGAACACACAAAATAGAAAATTTATGTGTGACACAACTAAAATATTATTTTCATGATAAAAATTCATTCCCAAAGAAAGTTAAATGTTAAAAATAAGAAAATTTAAATTTTATGTACATAAAATTTATACATTAAAATAAAGCACCAATTTAATATAGTGTCCTAAAATAATATTTGTAACTACACAAGCCAACATATAGTGCCTATATTTTCATGATCCAGACCTATATGAAATATGAAATAAAAATAGATTTAATTTTGGAACATTAGGATGGATAACCTCTTTATATATTTCCCTAGATATGTATGTGTTACTTTAAAGGGAACAAAAAAAACATGTGATATAGTATGAGGACATTACTTAGTCTGATAATGTGATATCAAGGATTGTGTGTGGGATGATTGTTTGGATGTCACTTGTCTATAAGAAAACTAGTGGTTCTTAGTATGCTATGATCCAAGTGACATATGGAATATTGGGGGGGGGGGTGCCTATGTTATTATGTGAGGGATTGTAGGTAAATATTATGTCTTATATGATAACTAAAAATAAATTATGAAATTACCAATATTTGAGGTACTAGATCCATAATGAATATATTATACATTAATAGAATGGGTTATGTTGGTTGTGTATGAGGGTGAAAACTATGAATACACTATAAATGTTATACTTATATAAATAATTATATCTTCACATATCAACAATGTGTGATTACTTTAATTTTTTTTTGTAAAAATATCCAATGTTAAACAGGCTTGGCACGAATTAGTGTCATGATGAGAGACCTTCCAAGAAGTTTCCCAAGGTGCGTGAGTGGGTAAAAAGAACACCAAATGAACATTTTATGGTATAATACGTTAGAATAATAAATGAATATTAAATAGTTTGTGTGATTATAATTTAAAGAAACATATTTCTGGGGCACCTGATGGTGTTATAACCGGCGGTGACTACAAGGCTATATAAGATTGAAAGAGTACCTATACTTGTTGGATGAGTTTGATGTTTTTATTAAATATTTAAAATACTTATTTTTTTACTTGTACATAAATGATTGTGGGTTTATTATATATATTCATTTAATTATGGTGTAAAATTTTTATACTTATATATAATGTTCAAGTGGTACCTAAAATAATGACTAGCTAATAATTTTGTTAACTTATTAAAATATTGATCTTTTACGTAAATATTTTTTTCAAATCATTATTTCATTGAATTAATTATATTAAAAACTGATATTGTATATTAATATTATTTATTTATAAATTAACAAATTAATTTTAAATAAGTGAAATGAGTTATGGTTTCTATCATATATATTAATTGTAAAATATTGCTACAATAGTACCCTCATAATACCTTTATGAAAAAAAAATACTTTTAGATATTCAATTAAATATTTATATTGTTATCATTTCATGTATAGACACACATAGAACTTAATTTTATATTTTTAAGTAATCTTTTCATGTCATTTTATATAAATAAACATTTTATTTTTTTACCGTAGTTTATATTTGATGCATTACAAAAATATATTAACCATTGAACATAAATAAAAAAGTTAGGAAAAAAACTATAATCAAAATCAATAGATGAAATACTATCCATATAATATATTATACACTTCAACGTATATAAATGTGGCTTGTAAGGATATAGTAAAAAACTACAGAGAATTTTCATAGAAAAAATTATTTCAAGAAATTTTAAAACTATAAAAAAATTAAATTCTAATAACACATTCATATGATGTATAATCTATAAAAAATATATTTACACTATAAAGAATAATTTATATAATAATTTATTTTAAAATAACCAGTGATATTATAAATATGTTCTACATTATTCATCTCATACATTAAATGAAATTATGTATATATTGGTATAATAAAATAAATTCTATTCAATTTTTTATATCTATCCAAATTTCATACAATGAATGAATTTAGCTAAAAATTATTTTTTAATTATAGATTTATATTTAGATAGTTAAATTTATTTATTTATAAAATTAATTTTCCTAAGAAATCAAAATATCATTAATATATATTATTAAATAAATCATTTAATGGAATTGATTTTTGAAATAATAACATAAATTAAACTAATGTTGAATAAATCAAGTATGCATCATGTATGATTTTTTAATGTCACCATATAAATTCTTTTTTTACTATAAATAGATATTAAAATTAATAAATAATTAATAGAATCATGTTGAGGATAAATAATATATATACATCTTCATATCCAATTTTATATGAAATTCATTTAAATTAGAAAATTATTATTTTAATATAATAGATCGGTTTTTAACCATTGAAAAAAACATTCATGGTAATTAAATAATTCAATTTTATTGATCATATATTCCATTAATTTGAAGTTATATTTAACTCCAATTTTTTTATTATTTTAAAAATCCATTTATGTTCTAATTCATTAATATAATATGATTCTTTTAGAAAACATGAATTTTAATTTTTATTCAAAGAAATCATCTATCCATCTGTGGATTTTGACAATCTTATGAAATCTATTAGGTTAATAGATTCTCAATATGATTTAGGTTTATTTTCCTTGACTTCATCATTCATTTGAAATTGTTATATTTTCACTTCATCTTTTTTGAATATAATAAGATTTTTTATTACCCAAATTACTATATTTATGGCCAATGGATAAAAAATTCTCCTCCATAAGAATAATTAGAATATAATAATAATATTTATATTTGGGTTGAGAAGATCCATTACCTGGTAAATCAAAATGCACTAACAATGTATAGAAACCCATAAATTCATTATTTATAAGATACTTTTGATTATAATTTTTCATTCTAGTGATATCATATTAAATATAATTACATATATTATTATTATAAAATAAATATACTTGGTTGATCATAAAAAGATTACCCATTTCCCCCCATCTAGGTAGCCTATATAATGAAACAGATTAAAATTAATTTTCAATATTATCATTCCTAATGTGTTTCTAAATGTTTCACCTAAATACTTTAATATGTATATTAAATTACTTTCATAACAATAATTTATCAGGTTTTAAATTGAACATAATATCAGGGACACATATAACATATGTGTATTATATTTTTTTAAACCTATTATTTTTTTGGTGGTCCAAAATTGTAAACATTCGTCACATTAATTATATTGTTATTTTATTCATCATTTCAACTAAAAGATACAACTTTGATGATTATAAAGATAAAATATTCCAATATAATCCTTATACTATTATAATTTTCTATAAATTAATTTTGTAAAAATATAAGCACATTATTAGTTTTATGAGCCTTTAATCTCTTACAAGTTTGGTTATCTACTATTGTTTTATTTTAATAAAAAATTAATTTTGTTTCTTGACTTTAATATTTTTTATGTAAAATCATAAATTTATATAATTGTCCTATTTTATTTAGAGTAAATAATTACCCTTACCATCATATAACAACCTAGATGAACCCCATTTATTATAGTGGTTATCATAGTAATATTTATTAGAAAAATTATATAATATTGTAAACATTACAATTTACGATTCACCATAATTTATGTTTTCAAATTATATAACTTTATTTCCCCTTATAAATTTAAAAAACCCCTGTTTCTTCAACTCAACTATCCATGTTTGACTCACACGTCTTGACTATCTATGTCAGAAAAATATTTTTATTTTAGGGAATTCATTGATTAAATCTAACTAGACAAGGCATTCATTACGTATTAAGGAAAAAAACCTTTAGTAATATAATTTAATAATTAAATTGGATGTTTTATTATTTAAATTTTAATTTTTTCAAAAGTTGATCAAATTTATCTATTATTAATAATGGGATCCAATTCTATTTTAGCATTAGTAAACACAATTATTTTTATATAATTTATATTAAACCACCTAATGTATTTTGTATCAAATATCTAATAAATATGAAATTAAAAGTTTTATTATTTCTTATATTACATTTGTCACCAGCTTTTACAATGATTATATGGTATAATTTAAAAAAAATCAATTGAAAATGAGTTTTTAACAAACAGTTTACCTATGCATGAATTTAATATATTTAAAACATAAACACTACTATTTATCCTTTTATGAGTAAAAAAATAATTTTTATTCCAGTTTTTTGATTGAATGTACTTTTATTTTGAAATTATAATCTTTATGAAAGTTGAATAATTAAAAATTGCTTCTTTTTGACCCCTATATACTTATTGTATTTGTACGAGATTATATATTCTTATTAATATGATATATTTAATGAATTTTCATTAATTGATCCACTATTATTATATATTTTTGTAATAATTATATATAGAAAGAATGTAAAATTAACAATTATTATTATAATATTAAATATTAATTCCCACACAACATTTGTTATATTAGAGATAAATATGATTATTCATGGGGTAAAAAAGAATTATTTCTAAGACATCATATACTAGTTTTACATTTATGTTTCCATGATCAATCGACATTTTAATAAATTCATATTGAAATATTGATATTGACATTATAAGTTTCATCATAAATGTATATCTATTTTTTCATAGATATTTAAAAGGGATTGATCAATTTAATATTATTTAATTATAAACCATATTGTAATAGCAGGGGCTAACATTTCCAGTATTATTTTATTATCATGATTCACAAAGATACATTACAAGCATAATTAATGACCCATGGAGAAAAATACAATTAAATGGGCGTAACCATAGGGACATAAAAAAATTTGTTTGGTATATATATAGTCCCTTAAAGTCATTTCTAGACAAGGATATACTTTTATTTTACTTTCAGTCATTTAATATCATATTTCCATTTAATTAATCAATATAATTCATTGTATTTGGAGTGTTGATTTTATGTTGTTTTAACACAAATTATTAAGTTCAGACTATTCTTCTATGTAATTAATAAGCAAAAAAAATATTATTCAAAATTATTACATTAAAATACCCATATCAATGTTAAAAATAGATATTTAAATGGAAATAATAATGAATACTGTCAAAATAAAGAAAAAAATAGATTTAATATGTTTTTTATGAATTATATACTATAATTGAAATAAACATGATATTGAGAAATAAATAAAAAAAAATTTAAAAAAAGATTTTATAATGAGGCTCATACATATATCTTCTATTCCATGTAGATTTTCCTTAGAAACATTGTTTTTAGAATAATGTAAGTGAAAAAAGATATGAATGTATTGATCTTAAAATTATAGACCTTTATTTTATGTTTCTTAAAACATAGGTTAATTAAGTGGATATTTTGGGGTGGTTAAGAGGTAGGAGTTATATGTTCCATATTTCTTATATGAAATGCATACTCTGAGAAAACATGATGAAGAGCATTTCATGATTTTTCTTGGAAACTTTTTTAATTTCGATTCATGGTGAAAACATGGTGGAAAACACCCATATTGGATTTAGGAACAGATATTGGGGGGTTTATATTAGGGATATTATTTTGAATTGCTTGTGTAAAATTGACTGATCAAAATTCATGTTATTGTGGAAATGGAGGTACTATGTCATGTTTCTAGGATTTTAAAAGTATACTTATATCGGTATGTTTTCTATTATTTATAGCTTACAAATGGTTAAAAAAATTAGTGAAGAAAATTTAATAATTCAAATATTACGGAAGATAAATATAATAGATTCCCCCTGCATTGTAACAAAATATAGTAAAATCAAGATTAATCCATCACATGTTAAGCCTAATAAAACATTAAATTGATATGTGTAGTGTTTGGAATGTCACAAACCTTGTTTAAATTATATATAAAATATAAATATATTGATTTTCAATAGGGAACCTAAATTGAACTTATATGGAGAGGTATGATCAATTTAAAAAAGAAAATCATGTTAAAAATGATAAAAAACAAAATATATATCAATAATAATAAAAATGATTTCACACAAAGAGAGTTTTCTCAAATATATAAAAACAATTAACAAATACTTCTAAATAATTATATACAATATTGACATGTGATTATTCCTACAAGTCAAAAATTAATCAATGATCATTTTCTTTGAAATTTATGCCTATCCATGCTTTTTTTCTTTATTGTCCTTGTTTGATTACCACTATTATCATTAGAATAACCCTTAATTCTTAAAATATGATTTATAAATTTACACCACATGCTATACCAAATTGAATTTTTTTATCATTCAATATATCAATGATTAATTTTCAATAATTTTTATATAATTTTATATCAATTTAAAATATTGATTATTGTTATTATCATGCACTGCATATTTTATGTTTTAAAACACCTTTAATTCAAATGAAATAAAATTTTATAATTCTAATGATAAAAACTCCCTACTGAAGTATAAATTTCTCTTACAGGTAATTTAAAAAAAACATTTTCAAAAAAAATATAATAATTCAAGCTAAATTTATAGGTTTTTGTAATATTATTCACATTTATTAAATAAGAAAATCATTTCATTTTACATATGTAATTATAAAATTTATTAACAAATATCAATCAAAATTTAAGTAAGTTTTATTCCTACATGTAAAAAATTAATTATTAGTAATTGTCTAATATTTTCAGAACAATATGATGTTGTTTACAAGGATTTTATAGCTTTATTTAAGATTTAATGTTAAAAAATATTTTAATCCAAAAACAATGGTTTCCAAAATCTTACCACACTTCACATTGTATTTGTATAAAATCCATAGACAAATTTCAGAAATTCAATATCTATTCTGATAATTACAATTTAATTTAGGATTATGTTCATCATTTTGATCCTTTAATTCCCAATTTTAACATATAAAACTCATTTCAATCAAAAATAATTAAGATAGTTTTTTATACAAAGTATATTGGACTGAATATTTGTTTATTTAATTATTTCTCAAATTAATTAATGATTATTGATCTATAAATTTATTATAGTACCCCAACTATAGTATATGTTTGTATATTAGGGTTAATATGTTTTAAAACATTATTGGAGGAAGGTCAATGTTAAAGAAGTAGGTAATGTGTAGAAACATTGACATGAATCAAAATCATCAACAATAATTGAAATATGTAGACTAACTTGGATAAAAATTATATAGATAACTTTTTCAAACACCTCAAATAAAATCATTTTTTAAAAAGGGATTCAAATAGATATCACAATTTATCATAAAACTATAACCTGACAATTTGCCACTAATGCATTGATAATGAGATTTTTGTGGAATTTTATGTATCCAACTATCATGGAAGAACAATATGTAACAAATCTACTCATATATATATGATATAATTAAGGAAATACAATGATAATAACTAAATATTTTTTTTAATATTAGAGAAAATAAAAATCACCTGGGCCACAACTATATATCATGCACTCCCAATCGCATACGAGTGGTTAAGAAGTTTCAATAGTGTCATGTTATTCTTTTTCCCCATAAAAACCGATATTATGGATAGAAGTGGTGTCTCCCCTAATGTGAAATTATTTCCTATCAAATTTTCATATCAATAATTCTTGTGGAATTACCCATAACTTCTTATTCATTCTGCCATATATTTTTATCACAGATTCTATATAAATCAACCTTCTCCCTATTTTTTCATTATAGTTGTTAAAGGAAAAACCCATCATCCAATATCTTCTTGTCATATCCAAATCTATCCTAACCTAGATTAACTAATGAGTATAAAAACATACAAAAAAGATACTTTATCATAAATCTCAACAAATATCCTCCTACTAGAGGTTTCATCACACTTAAAGTGAGTAAAAACACAAAAAGATTCTCAATTATAGTTATGTATCCTCTTACCAGTCTCAGAAAAATCATTTTTAAAAATCTAGTTATAATATCATCGTATACAAATTTTCAATTCCCAAACTCTCTAGAAGTGAAGGAAACAATCAATAAAATGTTTTTCAGTTGTTTAATTATTCATCTTTCTACAAAAGTTTACAATTGATACCACATTCCCCATATATTACATGTTATGTTCATAATAAGTAATTCAATGTACTTCAATTATTTTTTATAATAAATTATAAAATGTCTTATTCCATTCTATTTTATACATTATAAACATCACACTTATTCTTAAAAATTTTCTCCTAAATTTAAATACATTTATTAAGAACTTTTAATTTCTTCATACTAATGTCACATTATCTTAGGTAATCCCATTATCAGTGATATATTATTATTTATTTCCTATATTTATTTTTTCAACAATTTATCATTTAATTTCTTGATAATATTTATTTATTTACATCATACCACCATCTCTGTAAAGTTCTATTTTAAGAAAACATTTAAAATAAACCTAATTTTCTCAAGAATCAAATTTTTATTTATGTAGATAGCATACACTATTAATTTAAAATTTATTCAATTATATAAAATACCTTTTTTATCTCTATTAATTCATTCCATACTATTTTTCACTTTGTTTCTTTATCTGTAACCTTATATTTCACATTGTATTATCATCTAAAATTAACTATACAAAAATGAACTTTTAAAACTAAAAAAATCACCAATGATCACTAAAAATAATTAATATAAAGATTAATGTTTTTTTTAATTTTTTACTTAAATCTCATCCAATCTATGATAACATAAATTTAATTTGATCACCACTAGCCTTGGTTTAGTTCCCCGTTAGTTTGATTAATAACACTCCCAATCAACTTTAATGACTCCTCATTAAATAAAATAATTATCATGTAATAATAATATTTTAATTTATCAAATTATGTAAAAAAAAATAATATTTTCCTCACTCCATATTGATTATTTTTTCCCTATAATTAACAATATAATCCATATAAACATTATCATAATAAAATACATCACAATTATCTAGCCACATGTAAATGTCAACACTGCGGTTCATTTAAGTAATATCACTAATTTCCACATACTGAAATATAAAATTTCATTTCCATTAATTTTGGAAAACCTAATAAATATGTAGAGGAGGTCATCTTCTTATTCCCATTAAATAAATTTATGTGGTATATTCACCATATATCTTCAATTAGGTCATCATCGATCCCAAAAAAATTCATTTTATAATTACTAAAATTCATGTCCGATGTGCCTAAATTCTTGTTTAAATATTTTATTAACATTCATAATAGGAGAACATGTGGTTTGTACTATTCATTTTTTTTAATTCAGATATTGCTCCAAACAAATATATTTTCATATAATAAAAATAACATAATTAGTAATATTAATATGAATATTAATATTATAAAAATATAAAAATATATTTAAAAATAGAGGGTTAGGGAGATAGCCTCAAAATTCATTTAGCTTCAAGCAAGACCCCTATTGGGGCCAACGTCCAATAATGAATCACATTGTAAATGTCTAGAGATATCTTTTTTTCCTCTATTACATCTTTATGTTTGTTTTTATGTTATTTTATAAATGTTTGGATGAAACACATCCTCGTTGACACCACTCTCATTTTTTACCACCAGTATGACCACCATAACCAAGAAATAGTCAGTAGGCATGACTTATTTTATTATCATTAAATTCTTGACACCTTATTTTTGGACCCATGAATCTGAAACAAATTTTCTTGTTTGAAAATTCAAAAATTAATAATTCAAAATTCTATAGAGGAATCAATTTTGGATAACTCCTCTATGTAATATTTTAAAATATAACCATCATATGATCAATTTCATTACCTCATTACAAATACCTAATAAAAATATTAATTCCATTTGAAAATAAATGAGTAAATTATTTAAAATAATTTAGATATATATAAAAAATAAAAATTAATCATAATATAAATAGGGTTTGAGGATGAGGTCAATATCGATTGCTAAAAGTGATTTTCATATCATGTGTCTATTGTCAACTCCTTCTTGATCTTCAATAGACCCACAATATAAATATTGAGAGAGATAGTCAGATAAGAGAGAATGTGGAAGATAATTACCGTTCTCACCCCTCATACTATATAATCAAACACACATGCCCTTATAGTATAATCCAGTATATATCATACACAATGGAATGAATCAAATAATACCCAATCCATTATTTATATTATTTTTATATTATATATATAGGGGTACCCGTAGGCACCCCCACCATCACCCCTTCCAAATAGAGGAGGCTGCATTTTGGTCATGATGACATTGTCGCTGGCCAAATATTTCAAACTACAGGCCTTAAAAGGTGCCAGTACACATATAACATTGTAGAAGACACCATTCCTACATCCTCCGATGTAAAAATAACCCCCTCAATGCCAGCATCACTATCCAATCAGTCAAGCCCCTATTCTTTAAGAAATTACTACCCCATCCACCCAGTGTAATTATTCCATTGGACATCATCAATGTAAAATGTCTATCCATGTTGTTCACAATCATGTACAGGGAGGCTGCATTATTTCCCACTGCATAGAGTAGCCCAAAATTAGCCCCATCGAAATAGCAAGCCCCAAAATATTGTGCTGATGTGAAGGATGTCTTCTCATTGAACTTCCCTAGATGGGTCCAAAAATGAGTTCAATGGGAAATGAACCCCAATCCTCCATGATTTGGTGTTTTTTCTCCAGATAATGGTGCATCTTGTAAAAAATCCACTATTGATGTTGTTATCTTGGGACGCAAAAAATAATTCTGAAAATAATGTTTCTGTTTATATTGTTGACTTGGATATTCACAGGGTTGATAAGGGTGTGGGATATATCTCCCTAAGAAGTATAGAAGATAATCAAACTGTTGATGGTCCACTTATATAACAGATATATAGGGAGTAGAATTTGGGAAAAAATTGTTGATCCACCAGTGCATCGATAAGCACAAGATAAAACAATGTGAAAAATGGGGAAAACAATGACATTATATGTAATGTGTGAAAACCCCAAGAATAAAGGAAAACCCCCATGGTTATATAGAAGGATCACTATTTGTAAATGTTGGTACACACTCTATCCCAATTACAATTTTCAAACCCTTGTTATTTATCTCTTGTATAAGTAGAGTAACCGCCTCACAAAATGAAACAAGCTCTGCTGATATGATGATGCTAATTTCACAAGAGTTTATTGTTTAATTATGAATCCATTAGAAGAAACTACCTTTTATAGTATGACATCTACCCATACTCTTCCCACATTGCATCCCAGTATGTGGGGTTGGCCACTATCCTTATATTTCATCACTAACCCCATTTGAAAAATCAGGGGGTCACACCATCATTGGAAACATTATTATGACACATCACCCACATGGATATTTTATTGTGAACCAATAATACCTATACATATAATTTAAATCATCCTAACATGCTGATCATGACTCTCTGAGGCCTCTTAATGATATACACCATTTGAACTTATCATATCTAATCTCATTCTCTAGGAAATCATCCAGATTTTCATTAGTGTGAATTTTATACATATCCACACCTCCTTCCTCCAAAAAATCTCATAAAAAGTCATATTATACCCCAATATTCTTCTTCATGGAATTAAAATTCTGATTCTTTGTAATTTGAAAGGTTATCTAACTGTCATAAAGTAATAAAATATGGTCATGTATTTTCCTAATATCCTATAATAAACTTCTTATCCAAATATGCTATTTGTAAGACTATGTAGCTACCATGTACTCTACCTCCATCACAGATAAATCCACAACTAAATGTAACATCGAAATCTAGCTCATAGTTCTTCCAGTAGAGTAAACACATAACTAGAAGTGGATTTCCTCTTGTCAAATTCAACTAAAAACTCGATTTCAACATAGTCTCTGATAGTGAAATCTAATCCTTCATACCATATTGCAGTATTTGCGGTATCCTTAGTGTATCTCAATATCATTTTCTCTGTGATACAATGCCCGCATCCAGAATTCGCTACTTACTATCAAAATACTTCCACAACATGTGAAATGACTTCTCTAGTAGAAACCATAAAAAGTGTCATACTACACATTGTTGATGCTTATGGTACTTGAGACGTATCCATACTCTCTACTTCACTTATAGGAATAATCTGAGATGATTTAATGAAATTATATGGATGTGGGGTAGAAATTGTCTTATAGTATTTCCAAGTTTAAGATTTTAAATACTTTACATAAGTAATTCAGGTGCATCTTAGAAATCATCCAATTATTTTTATCTCAATTAATATGAATCCCAAGAATTTTATTTTCTAGTCTGAAGTCCTTCATATCAAACACCCTAGCAATATGTGACTTTGTCTCTTAAATTTTATCATTTCTAGGGACTGTAAATAATATTTCATCAACATAAAATTGAAGAATGATGAAACAAGTACAATCTAAACCCTGAAAAAAATGTATAAGGATCTGAATGAAGTTTTTGGTATCCAAGGCTCGTGATATTGGAATCAGATCTATTTTTCCAAAACCTCATCACCTATTTAAGACAATAACAGAATATTCTTTAAACTATAAAACAAGTTTTTTACTTATTCTAAAAATACATCGGGTTGAAGCTTATATATATCTTCATCTATATCCACATAGTGAAAAGCGGTATTCCCATCCATTTGATCTAGATGTATAATTTATGTAACACACATTTCCAGAACTATCCAAACAGTTTTCTATCTAAAAATAGGAGAAAATATATCATTGAATCCAATAACATCCTTCCAAGCATATCATTTGACCACAAACCATGCATGACATCATTCCAACAAATCCTTTTCATCTCACATGATCATAAAGTAAAATTTTAAACATTTTTATATGATATCCTTCCTTTCATGAGGCAACATAACAAGATCCCATGTATTATTCTTGTGTAGGGATTCATGTTCCTCCTTTATCACCACCATGAATGCTGATACATCTGTAATTTGGGGAACCATCACAATATAAAATGGTTATCCATCCTCCATTAATAATTATTACTCAAAAATTCTATTAGTGACATATTCTGAGTGCCATAATGATGGTATCCCCACATGAGTTGACCATCATGGTTCAAACTCAACCGATACTTTTTTTTTCACTCAGGGAAATCCTCAATGGAAACTAGATCCTCCTTAGATTTATCCTCCACCCCAATTGTGGAAGTTTTTGTATAATCTTTCTATATTTCTCCATAAATTTTTATCTTCACCTTTTTTCTAACATATTAAATCTCTAATTACGATATGATTCTAGGAAGTGGGTTCCAACAAATTATACCCCTTTACACCATTAACATTAAACAAGATTCCATATATCCTATATCTTGAATCCAACTTAGATAATTCTTGATCATTAAAAAATTCATATAAAAGTCTTAAAAAGTATTTAGTCAAGATTAGATAGATGTTATACCAATCAAAATCTAAATTAGGGTCTTCTAATCAATAACTAGTGATAGAGACATGGTGATCAAATAATAGTTTGTATTCACTCATTCATCACACATTGTTTTTGAAATTCCTATGTTCTTCAACATATCTCTCATTCTATTCATCATGGTTTTGTTCCTTCTTTCTTACACACCATTATACTGAGAAGTTTATGACAATGTGATCTCATGACACCTTATCATGGAAAATAATTACTAAGTGTGTTGCTTTTATATTCTCCACCATTGTCTGTCCTAAAAAACATGATATTATTTTCAGATTCAACCACCTTTCATTATTTGAATGTTTTGATGAATTTACAAACATAAACTATTCTATTGATTGGATACTCACAACACCTCTTGGAATAATCTTTAATGAAGGATATATAGTACCTTAATCCTCTCAAGAATATAACCAATGGTTTCCAAATATTAGAACAAATCAACTCTAATATCTCCTTACATCTTAATCTTGATGCACAAAAATTATCTTCTCTTTATTTATCATATAAAAATTATCACAAAATTGTTATGATACCATTGTGTTCCTAGGAAACAATTTCTAATCTAGGAGAATCCTCTTTCCTCATTATGACATATGGCCTTGGTTCTGATTCCATAACACCACCAAAATTTTTATTGAGGTATTTTATGTCACAACTATCATTGAATTATATGTTTCACCGATAACCACATACATGTTCTTCAAGATATTCCCCTCGTTCATCAATTTAAGAAACCACTTCACAATTTTCAACACCCCATTCATCATACACGTCATTCATCTAATATCATCTCATTATCCTAAGTGGAATACATTATTCTTCATTCCCTTCACATGGAATACTCCTAGGATGTTTTGAAGAATAACATCATACATCTTTAATTTTATAGTACCAACTCAAATGATATTTAGGGTATGAACATTTCCCATGCACACATTTACTTCTGTTGTAGTTTCATACTGATCAAACCATTCCCATTTAGAAATCATATTCTATGTTTTTACTGAGTCAATTATCCATGTGTTGTTGAGATGTTTTCTTCTTCAAGTTGTCATCACTGCGTCACTAAATAGTATATATCTTCATCTAGAAGTTCTCACCATATTTCCCTGAGTTCCCTTTTTTCACTTCTCTTCATATTCAAAAATAAATCATGATGTTCCCCTTCTGTCAAAAATTATAACATGTGAGAATCTTTTTCTTACTCCATGATTTGGACCTACCATGATTTTCTCCCACAAGAAACACACCCCATCATCCTTCCTCTATGTATTGATAAATCCTATTCACGGTGAGATTTTTTTCTATCAGTTTTATTCTTCATCAAATTTATTCTTCAAGAACCATAGCTACATAACCATTTATGTGAGTCATATCCATCCAGATATTGTTGGTGATGATTATTATGAGTTGGGCATACAAATCTTGAAAACTCTAAAGAATAATTCCAGCACATTCAGTATCCGTAATTTTATAGCACAATTCCATGAGATAAGTAAACAAGGTATTGAGGGTGTTGATGTGGTTGGCCACCGATGACGACTCCTTCATTCTAATAATGTACAATTTTATCTCCAATAATTTTTTTTGTGAAATGGACTTCTATATCTTCAGCAGAGTATACCATATTCCCATATTAATATTTTTCTTTGTAATGCTCAATAGACCCAATATACCAAAACCAAATGGATGTTGGAAATACAATCCCCCCTTGTCATTTAATTTTTCTATGTAAAACATGCCCATTTTACTCCAATTAGAAGTGGACAATTATCCTTATGTAGCAATTTCTACATCTTCAGTTACCACAATGTAAATTTATTCCTATTATGTTTATTGATCTTGAATTTTTCCGCATTCAAGAAATGTTGTCGTACTATATCCTCCCTTATTTTACAATATTGTATTTAACAATATCAATAATCTTTTTTAATGTGACAGATCAACCATATTTTCAATAAAACATCACAATCAAATTTATGATAATTATTAACAACAAAAAATTTGAACAACACATGTCCAAAACATACCCAAAAATAACACCAGTTGGGATAGAAATTATTGGTCCACCAGTGCAGTAGTGATCATGTGATAAAATGAAATTTAAAAATGTGGAAATAAATTACAGTAGATGTAATGTGGAAAATCCCCCAAATGAAAATTGGAAAACTATAGAAAAATAGAATGATCACTATGTGTGAAAGTGGGTACACAATCCCTCACTACCACAAGTATAAAATCCATGTAATATATATCTTAAAAATGTGTGAGAATTTCTTCACAAAATAAAACAAACTAAGGCGAGGTGATTCTATTGAATTCAATGTAGTTGATTGGTGAGTGCTGAAAGCAAGGGATGTCACTACCTTATATAGGAATTATTCTTCCCATTATCCCCCATCACATCATTCTAGTAGTAGGGGTTATCCAACCACCAAATATTCCATCACTATCCCACCTTTGAAAAATTATAGGGAGCACCATCCGTGTAAGAATTATGTCAACTCACCATCCATCCATCATTAAGATATTTTATTTAGGAAAGGGGGGAAAACCCAAAAATATTAAGGTGGGTGAAAATAGTGATGTATGAGAGCATCAGCCATCACAAGACTTACACATTCAAGGGGAAGGGACCCAGTGGTGGTAAAAATAGAGCATGAATTTACTGGAGAGACACGAGAGGCCAGGAAGACTACAACCATATTACCCTCTCTGCACATGTGGGAAATAGCCATGTGAATGGAAATGAGATTTCTACATCTGTGAACAATATAGATGATATACCCGGGGAATGTGATAGCTTTTGTGCGAGACCCTTAGAGAATGAATGAGTCTGTCTCGACTACTGCAAGACGAATATTGTGAGAAAGACACAGATCCAAACCCTTATTCATGGCCAATGCTTCATCACACAAAATAATGTTTCAACTACAAATAGAGGTGGGATTCCATTAGTTGATGACCTATGTGAAAAAATGGTAGGGCTAGAATCATGGATATTTGAATCTAGGCTAGGGAATCACTTCAGAATGCGGATATTCAATAACTAGAGGCTGTTTTTTATCTTCCTTATATCAAAGGTGCAAATTCCACTAATGGAAAACATTACATTATAGAAGGTGATTCTCAAGATATGGCTAATCCGCTGTTAAATTTATAGTAGAGGGCTTTGGATATTCTTGTGTTAAATGGTAAGAAAACATTTGTGCATATAGAGATATTACTACTAGTTATCCATAAAAAACCACAATATTTGAACCACTACTACAAACATCAAATTTTTTATCTTCTCTAATTCAAAATAAAGTTGGTAATAGAAGGAGTGACGACAATCATGAAAATATAGAGTGGTATTATCAAAATATTTTGACTGATTTAATGAAAAATTATTGTTACAATTTTGTAAAGGCCTCACCTGAAAAATGTGTAAGTGAATTGGAAAAAATTATGGTATTATACCTCAAGAGGATTGTGAATGTAAAAGAAGTATTGCAGACATCAGTGAGAAGGTCTTAGAATGGTATTTCATATAACTTGATGTTACCTTCTCCATGATAGAGATAATTTTAGTTAGATTCAATGGTTATTTATTAGTGTAGAAGATGTTATCTATTAACCTTGAGGATGAATTGAAAGATATTCCAAAGTTAGTCTTTTGGAATTTACATTGGAAATTCAAAATCTACTCCCCTCTGGTAGTTTTATCTAATGTGTCATCATTTGATGATTGTGAAGTAGCACTAGGGGTCAAGACATGGTGGAGAGGTCGACATCGAAGTCGAAAAGGGTGATATCCTAGAAATCTAAGAGGTAGAAAGACTTGAATATAATGTATCCTTCCTGTAAATATCCATTGTGGTAGGAAACTAGGTCTTATTTATCTTGAATCATCTATCCCTTATACGCTTTTATTTTACCAATAAATTTTGGGGTTCTGAGTTTTTCAGACATGGTTGAACAGTTTACGTAATACTCAATTATTACTTCATTATTATGCATTTATTATTTACTCAACATTTATTTATTAATTATTTGACTATAATTTTTTTACTTTGTATATATTATTTATTCCACTTGACATTATTTATTTATTTATTTATTATTTTCTATTTATTAATTAGTTATTTATTAGTTAATATTTTTTTAATTTTATTATTATTTTTGTTATTTAATTAATTATCATTTATTATTTATTTAATAATTAGTTAATATTTATTGAGTTAATATTTCTTATTTATTTAGTTATTATTTATTTATTATTGATCTATTATTTATTATATTTTAATTATTATTCATTTATTACATATTTATTAAATATTCATTATTTATTATTCATTAATATAATTACTTGTTTTTTATTTGTATATGTACAAGCAAATGACCTATTGTTTTCTCCCAACATGAAGAATTTGTGAGTGTGATAATGTCTTTACAGAATAGATAATAGTTAAGTGGCTTAGATCTCTCCCAGTATATATATATGTTAGATTTATGCATGACATGCCTGACCTAGGTATGCATTGTGGCAATAGGCGGTAATAAATAAAAAATAAATAATAATAAATAAATAAATACGTAAAAATAAAAAATTAATAAATTATTATGATAAATAAAAATGAAAAAAAAATATAATAATTATTTAACTTCATAAATAATTAATAAAAAATAAATAATAATAAATTGAATAATTATATTAAAAATGTAAAAATATTGAAAAATAATAAAAAACAAATTAATTATAAAACAAAATAGTGCCGCTAAACATCTAGAGCGAGTATAAATCACTACAAAATAAAATACAACTTCTCAGAAACCACCATAAAATTATTCCCAACACCCAAATAAGACGTTCTTTAAGAAATAATCACAAATCAATTAGCGGTGGTTTAAAAAACATCTAAAAGAAAAGAAACCACCATGAACACATTTTTTGTACTACTAGAGAAATAGAAGAGTTTTTAAAAAAAAATTAAAATCGATTCACAGAACCTGAATACATACTAATTTTCATAATCTAGAAATAAGTCTCCACCACTTCATAATGTTTTAATATTGTTAAAAAATTAAAGAAATTTTACTCTATCATAATGTCTTTATTCTGAACCTCTTCATAAAAATATGAATCTATTAAAAAATATTTTACTATATTTATATTTTAACCAAAATGTATTATTTATTTTTCAAAAATATGTGGAGATCATTCTAGGAGTAAAATAATTACAATATATAACAATGAGAACAAAAAAATAAAACAATAATGAAACAAGTGTCGGAATCTAATCATAAATAAAGGAACACTCATGTAGTAACACATATTGTAAAATACTCCACACTTTATAATATTTTATCCAAAAGAGAATCAAACCTTATACAACCCAATCACCACAATCATTTAAACTACATCTAGGGGTAAGGGAACATATAATCAATGACTAACTAATAAATAAAAGTATGATGTAGAAATTTTTTCAACTAGAAATACTGTAAAACATACCAAATTCTCAAGGATAATTTAATAATAAAATATTTCACTCCTCATTGGGTGAACCATCTTGAGTTTTCCTATTATGATAATTTTAGTTTTCCAACTGAATTTCCATATAATGTGTCCACAATAGGATATTTCCATTACAAGGCCCCACAATTTTCACACGTTCAATGAACTAACTATGTGAAATGACATGAATAACATATCCACCACTAAAATGACAATATTCTAATTATCATCCTTTAGATGCGGAATCTCATAGAACACATTCTCTCATATATGACTAATATCGTTTATCAATAACAGGAAGTAGCTTCAATATTCCCACTTAAGGGAACATCTTATGGTTCTAGTGAAAATACATCTATTCATAATATATTCCCACACAAAACAATAATGAAGAGATAAAAAGCATTCAAAACATCTATACATCAAAAAATCACTCCTTGAAGACACTTTATCTCAACGACATAAGAGATTGTAGATAAATAAGAAATTCTACTGAATATTCCAACGTATAATTTTTAGCATGATAACTATTCAAAAAATTTCAACATATCAAAAAAATATAAAACTTCCATGAAATCCTTCTAAGGAATTTCTTTAAACGTATATTATAATCAAAACCTCATTAAAAGTGTATCTACATGTCTTTTAAGAGGTATATACTAAAATAATGAGGATATATCTCATACCTAGAAATGACCCTAATAATATAAGTCCAATGAAAAACTATGGAAAATTTAAAACTCTAGATGCTGATGATTTAATTTCATAACATTGGATAGTCACTTATATGTTTCAGTACAACTTTCTTACTCCAAGAAAAGAATCATACACTACAAGGATCACTACTCTAAACATAAAACATCTTCTAAACTATAGTTAAAATACATAATATATCAACCAAATACTTTCAAAACATCATCAAACAGTGATCATACACCTCATTGAATATCACTACTACTAACTAATATCCACTCATGTTCATAATTTTCTTCAATCAATCTGCATAATAAAAAATTACACTTTTTCCACTCATAACCATATGCCCCCAAGAAGGGTGATCATACAATATATCATAATTTCTTTTAAGAAAAAACATCAAACAACAATCTTATCTTCCATTGAAACACTATTTCTTGATGAAAATAATCTAAATATCACATCAGTTTATCTAGATTTTATAGACTTCAAACGCAATATATTTAGCTTAGTATGAATTTTCCTAAACATCCATAGGAATGTCTAGTTATATTATCATATAAATTTTAATAAATATGCCGACATGGTGGTGTTGAATCCACACCATTATATCCTTACAACATCACAAAATCCTTGACAATTCATTGAACCCCATAAAACTACAACTAGAGTGTGAGGTCTTATCAATCTACAAATAACCTAAAATGGTATATTATAGACCAAAAAATATCACATAACTATCTAATTGAAACACTAATTATACAACCAAAATACTCAAAAGAAATCATTATTCCATACTCAAATAAATATTTTTCATTTATATCTAAGGTTTATACAAATTATAAACCAATAGATAGGTTTGGAATAAATGAGAATAATTATAGTGAAATCCCACATAGAGTCTTGTGGTCCTTAAACTGGGAATAAATAAACTATTATCTTTATTTAATTGAATTAATTTTTCTGTTTTCCACAAAAATTCCAACCATGGAACGAATTCCATACAATTGAATCCATCTATATTAGAAGTATTCCATCTCTATGTACACATCCATAATGTTACTTTGATCATAAGGATCTATAAAAATTAAAACACCAATTTCTGGAACTCCAACAGGTTCAAAATCTATTGTATAACTCTCAAATTTATATAGTTATTTATAAGGTCTCATATATCAACCAAAATTGAATTCAAAAATTCGATCATTTAATAAAACATATGAGAAACATTCTGAATTCAGTAATGAATTTTTCTACAATATCATTAGAAATAAACATGACCACACAATAAAAATACAATTTCATTATACACAGGTACTCTAAAATCAATTTATCTAGAGATATGCCATTATATATAAACATCTATCTCCACCACAGTTTGTCATCACAATCACCAATGAACTAGGAAATATTCCATTCTCAATAATCTATTCCAACTTTCCCCTCAACAATATCATAACCTCATACATATAGATCCTTATGAAGAACTTGATAAATCTATTTTTGGTATATATTATATAGGATATTCATATTTTAAATCATTGGAATAATTATTGCATAAAAATCCTTACGTGGTTCATTTGGATGTTTGACCCCTTAATAATATTAGTTCACATTTTAAGTCATTATCGATGTATCATTAATATGATTTACTCTTATAAATACATCACTTTCCACATCCTTTATAACGTATTATATTGGGACTATATGTACTAGAGATCTTTAGTAAGAATCTGGTAGTTTATCCTAATCAACGATGAATTAGCCTAACTCTATACACTATTATATCAATATGATAAAAATATGTGACATTTGGACACAGTGGTAAGTGACTCCCAAAGCCCACCTTTACTAAGAATTGGGTTTGAGACCTGAATCGAGGTATGAACATGGAAATAAGAGTAATTACATTTAAAAACAACATATTTCCTCCTATCATACATTAATATAATCCCAAAAAAAATCAGGGAAAATAAGCTTAACAATATAAAATATGCATATAAATATAATCTCTATGATATAATGTATGATGATATTAAGAAACCCCTAACAAAAATCGGGTATAAAAAATAGATGGAATACAAAAAATATATGATATTAAAGTGGTTGCCAACATGATATCTCTACTCAACCAGCTACCTAAAGTGAGTATGAACTTAAGAAACATCTTAATCACATCAAAGGATCCTCATACCATTCATAGAAGAAACTATTAGTAGTATTCCAAATATTTTTTCCATATCAATGGATTGCTACTTCCTTATCTCAATGGAAATTAAGGAAAATTAAATAAATGTTTTAGTTGGTTAATGAATTATTCAGGTAGCCACCTCATGTCACTATCAACACCACATTACATAAATTTTTTATGTTCATTTATCCATAATTATTTGAAGGTATATATAGTATGTTCCCTAGTTAATGAACAATTACTTTATTCCTTACTGTAAAATCCCCATAGTTTTATTCTTTAAATTACCCACCACCATTACATGATCTTTTCCCATAATTAAATAATTAACCATGTACAAAAAATTACCTGGTAATAATTTCAAACCATCATATGTAGTACCCAAACTAAGAAATTTATCATTATTTATTTCACAGAGCACTTTTACGAATATGTGTCATTTAAAGTCATGATATAAAAAACTTCTTTTATATCACCCCATCAACTCTAAAGATGTCAATTTTAACATAAAATTTAATTAAAAACTGGTTCATCCATGTATCAATTACTATTTAAGTAGTTATCATGAAAACTTATTCTTTGGATTATTCAAAATTTGGATAAATCACTTTTTATCTCTTGTAATGCAAGTCATCACCTTTTAACATTATTTCATTATTAACAATCTTATAATTCACGTATAGTAGATATCTAAAAATCATAATACGAAAATTAATTTTAAAACTCACATGGATCACTATAAATATCAAATTATAATTATAATGAATTATAAAAATCTACATTACATTACATTTTACATTTTTTTAAACACAAAATCATCAATGCAGTTCGATCACCACTTCTCATCGTTTAGTCACTTACTTGTTCAAGAAATCATCTTTCCCAATTATGTTTGAAAAATCATATTTAAATTTTATTACAATCATGAAATGAGAAAATTATACCATGTAAAATTATGTAAACTGAAAAATATTTTTTTAATAATACAAATTTTCTTTTCTTTTCACCCATTATCTGACTTATAAAATAAATAATCAACCTCGTAGAACTTCGCATCGGTCACTTCCACACCAAGAACTCCCCAAATGAAATTATCAACACTATGGGTTGTTTAAAATATCTTTATAACATCCCCACCCAAAATTATTGACCCACATATTCATTAAAATGGGGACTCCAAATCAATAACCATTGGATGAAATATCTCTATACGTAGGAACAGAGTCCAAGTCGTATCCTTATAATGTTTGCTCAACAATGAAATTGTGGATCCCAAAAGATACCATTTTACAATGCCTAAAAATCCCCACATATTGTCACATATGGTTTTGTGAATATCACTATTTCAATCCTAGTTGAAAAATTATAAATGAATTGTTTGTTTTTCATATTTGAATATCAGGTCAGAAATATAGCCTTTAATATAATAACAACAATATCATTATCATAATCATAATCATTAATATTATATAGTTATAATTATATATAATAGTAATATAGGAGTTTGGAAGCGACTTCCCTATTCACATATCATCCATCATCTCCCCACTCGGGCTAGACACTAACCTTGACCCATGATTTATGGGTTATATTATATCATTTTTTAACTACATTTTATTTTTCTGTTATTTTGATAATATTTTTGTTTAAATTTTGATATTCATGAAACATTATCTTCAGAGCTCCTTCCCTTATATTTGACCCCATGTCAACCAAAATCTAGACTAACCATATCATATTCTTCTATATATCATCAAATTCTCATAAAACTTTAGCGAGAATATAGTTTTCCGCCTCTAATCTATATCTTGTATTTGTTTCAACAAATTCAACAATTAAGAGTTTTATATCACAATATATTTCTATTTTTCCCAATAAATTATTTATTGAATTTTATCCAATCCGACCATCCTATCATTAATTACATTAAATATTTATGAACATCGTATTAAGATTATTGATTCCATGTCAATATCATGTAGTAATATTTGGAATATTGTTTTAGATATAAATACCAAACAAAAAAAAAATTTATGTTGACAGAAATAGCTGTTCAGGGATTGGATCAAAGAATTATACATAGAATCATGATTATGAATGTGATCCATCCTCTTCTACATCCATATGAAGTTCCAAAATCTCCCAATGTAGAGATAGATAGAGATAGTGGGACGAGAGAGAACATGGGAGGGAAACATCATTTCCTTCTCCCCTCTCATATATTATTTATAAATTTCCATACTACATCTATAAAATTATAATCCCTTTAATATTCCCATGTTAATATCAAATTGGAAATGGCCAATTCTAAAATTAGTAAAATAGTCTATTTCTCAATAGAGTTCAACAATTACAATATATTAATATTTTCATATCCATGTGTTGTTTTGAGACTCAATGTATTAAAATAATTATTTACTATTATCATCAATTAAGAAAATAAAAATATATCCATCAAAATAAATATTATTATATAAAATTAAAACTAAATTGAAATGATAACAATCCCAAAAAAATAAAATATTTTTTTAAAAAAAATTGTAGTTTGGGTAACTCATTACAAAAATGTACTCATGATTATTATAAAAATATGAATTTCCACTACTGAAAAATAACATCACATTTCTTGGATATTTTTAAAATATTATCCTTGTGTGAATATCATTTTATAAACTCAAAAGGGTTCTATGTTCATAGATCTGACCATCCATTTTAGAGAAAATCCCTATTTAACCATGAAACAAAAAATATTATTTCATTTTTAAAAAATTTATTTTGATCAATCATTTATCTAAAGGGCTTCATTTATATTCAAATGAGCATAACAAAATTATAAAAAAAATTAGTCGTCTCTAATCATATGAAAAGGCATTCCTGTGTAGGAACTCATTCCATTATAAATATTGGATATATTTTGTTATTTGAGGTTTAATGTGGAATAATTTATGTATTAAAAGATTTTGTTTTATACTTATTAAAAGGTATTAAGAATTTATATTTTTTGCCATGATTTTTTTTTAAATTTGATTTTTTAACGTTCTTAGGAGGTGAAAAGTTTGATAAATAGGTAAAAAATGGACAATAATGTGAATAAACATCCCTAGCGGGGTATTGTAGGCTGCCTGACTAGGAAAATGGATTTATAACCATGTTTTCATACTATCTAACCACTTAAAGGATTATAATGATATATTTTTAACCACAAAACACAACCTTTCTTCCTCCACATTTTCCTTAACTCTAGATATGTGGTCTATTGGATGATTTTAGTGATACTCACTTCTCATGATATCATCTATTTCATATTATGAGGTATAAAATTCCAAGATTGAAGGAATATGTCACTCTTTCATATTGTAATATATTATTTTTTTATTATTTATTTATTTATTGTATGATATTATAATTTTTCAATCTATTTTCTAGGGGAATATAAATCCTTTAATATTAACAGGTATTTTCATCTTTAATTCTAGTATAATATTATATTATGTGTATTTATCATTTGGAATAAATAATTAGTATTGTAGCACCCCCAGTTTCTAGTAAGTAACCCTTTATTTATGTATTTTAATTATGTAATGCAATTGGGATATGTTTGGGAGGGTTTTCATGAGTTTGGGAAATTTTAATTGGTTTCTCTAAAGGTGCATGGTTTGATTACGTATTTTAGAAACATAGAAAAACCTCCTAAAATCCATGAAAAGAGAGACAAAGGGATTTAGGTAGGTAGAGAGTTAGGCACATGGTTTTTCCATTCCATTCAACAACCTTATAATAATAATGAATAGTGGAATAAGAGTTTTTTCATGGTTGGTGAATGTTTTTACTGACCATGTGAGTCAACCCTGTGAGGTGTGATTGTATATAGTGGTTGGTTCCTGGTTTGTGCATGGTCTTCTTAATAGTATGCCCAAACCATGAACCATTAAAAAACAATCGAACTATTTTTTGATATAATTCTAATTTTCCACTAAACCACTCAATTTTTACTAAATGGACTCTATCTCAATGTTCCCTCCTCCCAAAAGATGTGAGTACCCTTGCACATGATTCGATAGATATTTATTTGTGTTTACATGTGGGATAGAGGCCCGAATTCTTTGGTAAGTCCTCATTCCTGGTTAGTTTCCTTATTTTTATTTTTCTCCATCCCTCTATTGAATTTATAGATATAACATTTTGGAGTTATATATATGTTTTATAATGATAATAATATTGACATATGGATATGTTGATTTAAGGTAATAAGATCAAAGGTGTCTTTTTATAGTTTCAATCAGGTTTTGTTGAAGAATTTTCATTGTTTGTCACATTATCCTATATTGAGGGGAAGGTGGATTCACTCTCAACTACTGTTAATAATATAAGAAGGCTTGGTTTAATTTTTTTAAATTTCTAGAAATTGATTGTGAATTTTATGTTAAATGATTGGTATAATCCCTATTTGTTTATGGTTTGGAGAATTTTGGAAATTGGTTGTTGTGCAAGTACTTTTCATCATGATGTAATAATTAATTTTAAAAAAATTATTATTTAGATTTGTGGAAATGGTTTGATATAAATGTTTTCAATATAAAAAATGACATATTGAAATGAATTGATATGGTTTATAAGGAATGAAATTTGGATTATTTGGTGGTAGAGTGTTTATTTTCATTTATGTGGACCTCTATAGAGGGTGTGTGCCATTTTATAACATGTTATATAGTTACTTAGTGATGACATGGTGAATCGATGAGAGACCAATCATTAGTATAGAAATATCCTATAGGCATGTGTGTATTGATGTCTGAAATTGTGGGACAACGTAATGGGTATTCCAACAAATTAGGAATTTTTTAAGTGAATTATATAGTTTATTCCATTGAAAATTGTTTTTTCGAAAACAATTTTGGTATGATAATTGTTTTCATATAAATGGATTGTATTTTGTATAAACTAATTTTAAGTGTTTTATATAATTTTTTATACAAATGATCTTACATGGCTAATCATAATACCGTGTGTTGTGAAGTCATATGGGGGAAACATATTGTGTTTCATTAGCCACCCCATGCTTGGGAACTTTTCTGCCTGTATAGATATTTTTTATCGAGAAATAGGTAATGAAAAAGTATCTATTTTATTTAGTGATTATTCATGATACATTAATCATGGATTGTGATGTTGGATGTTGGAGCATGTTGGGATTTGTCGAGCTGGTGTCATTGGAATCATTGATAAATGTTTGATTTGTCTTCAAATTTATACTCTGATGTCGGTAATTGTTTTTACTTAATACCCACATATGGTTTATGGTTCTATTTTGGAGTTGATTTCTGTTTGTGTTACATTGCGTTATAATAAATTTTTATCATGCATCATATTGTTGTAGTTGGGTATGATTATCTTGTGTAGTTATTTTTATGATAAATAGGAAAAATCATCCCCAAATTGTAAATTAATACCTTGGTATTTATCACCATACTTTGGGATCCGGGGGGTTTAATCTAAGACCATGTAATGTCATAATTCTTTCAAAATATAATGAAGATATGTGAATTTTTATTAATAGTATCAGTCTTTGATAAACACTCTTTTATTTTTAGACCAATGGATTTGGGTTTTTAGTCATGGAGTTTGAAAATCACTTTATATTATTCCATGAGTTGGGTTGGTAGAAAAGAGTAGCATCACTAAAATATAAATTGATGAGAATAAAAAGTTGTATCATCGGTATTTATTCAAAACCTAAAGATTCTCAGATTTTGGGTAGTTGAGTATTTTGAGACAATTATAGGGGTTAAAATCTATTTATCATTGGTTTATCCAATGATATGAGTATGACATGCATTTTATGAATGAAATCCCACCATGAGTGAATATTTTATTTTGAGAAATTATTTATTATTTTATGCCAAGGAGTTGTATTATTAAAGTTGTTGAAATTGTTTTAAAATGTTAAATTTTGAAAAGTTGTGGAAATGATATTTTGAAAATTGATTTAACTTCCAAAGAATTTTGAGATTTTAAAAAAAAATTGGAATTTTAAAATGTTTCAAATTTTGGAAATCCATATCATAATATGTTTTATATGGTAAATTTCAAATTGTAAATCTTAAAAGTTTAATATAGTGATACTAAATGGTGTTTATTTTTGTTATTGGAAGTTTAACTCAGTCGGAATTATAGAAACCAAATGGAAGAGGTTGTAGAGAATGAGGTTTCACCTGAGACACTAGGGAACCCACATCTAGTTCAGAGTATTGTATAGGCATTTCAATTAGTGGATAGAGGGAATATAATGTATGAATAAGGATAATTGGATCATTCCAGTTAGTTCCAAAACTGGAATACAAACCATTTTCAGGGTGATTCAGAACCATAGAAAAAAATGTTATGCCTGAATTGGATGAATAAAATCTTTGATTTTCCAAGCATATATGGCGAGTTTAAAGTCATGTTGAAAATTTATATGATGGATAATATTGAATTCCCATGGTGTGATTAATAAGTTCATGTTAAACTAGAAAAATTAACTAAATGGGATTATTTAAATATATTTTTCAACAAAAACTTATATCTTCCTACTTTAAGAATTGATAAAATAATGAATGTTTTCATATTGAAGTAATAAAACCTCATATTGGAAGAATATGTTGATAAAATTATGAGATTATGATTCGTTGGACCTGAATATTAAAAAAGATCATCCTGGAAGGAAAAATATTCAGATTGGGGCTCAGAAAATAGATCTGGTTTAATATTTACATGCTTATATAATAGATTATATAGATATGGTTAATTGCGAAATGGTGGTAGGAATGAACATATCAGGAACTAAGTGCTGAGGAAGCATTTTGAAACCTATGTGAAATAGTGGGAACTATAATTCTAGGAATATGAGAATGAGGAAAAAATATTTTCAATATATGTTAATGACTCAAAACTAGATAGTTGGATCGTTAAATATTCTTCCAAAACCAAAGAGAAAGCCTATATTTTTCAATGCATCTCATTCGACCACGTGAAATGAGGTTTTATGATACCACCAAGATAATTCCATAATTAAAACTAGATGGGGAATAATTAGTGATATTTTCATAGTGATCTCTCAAAAGGACATAGAGACACATCTCATGTTTCACAGACATCATATTCATTGACAAGATGAGCCTATTAGAATACCTCTCATTAGCGGAGCAATGCTATATATGATGACTCTTGGAATACTGTGATTCCCCAATAAGGGAAATCTTAATAGGGTAATAAAGAGAAAATTGTAGTGAGTAAGGAATTATATGGAGATTTGGAAGTGATTTTTATGATCAATTTTGTCCATCGATGGTGACAGATATAGTTCTTTTAAATTATACCCTTATGAATTCATTATTTTATATGGATGTATCCCATTCATTTATTTCATCTTGTTTTGTTGCTCATTTTATTTTACTTATTGAGATGATGATTTCTATTTCAAAAGGTCAAACTCTAATTAGTCAAATAGAATTTCTAGTTTAATTTGAAAAGAATATTTTATAATAATTGATACAATTGAGTTGATATAGGATTTATCTATTCTTGGGATGTATTTCTATGACCTAATCCATGATATGGGTTATTTGACAATGTTCAATGATCACATCGACTATTATTCAAAACCGGTAGGTTTAAAACTGATAATGACATCATGTATATATATAGAGGATATTAGAATATAAATGTAGGTGTAATAGGCTTGTTTTCACTTGTAGTTGAAACTATCCCATTCTAGTTGGCAGCATTGAGATTGGCATCCCTGGATGATATTTAGAATAGTGGTTTACATGAAGTGGATGACCAGTTTTTAGATTTTTTTCCCAATAATTTCATAGGGTATTTACCCACAATAATAGTGGAGTTAATGATTGAAATCTAATCATTGAAAATTTGTATCTCACTTTAGTATTATAAGATAATCCCCACTCAATTAAGGGAATTGAATTTCTAGTTGGATGTGTTGGAAAAAAATTGTTCATTCTGCCTAGTGCATATCAATGTGCATCAATAGTCATGATTGTGAAAAAGGTGGATGTAACACACTAGCAGTGTGTTGATTTCTGTAATATTAACCGAGTTACGATAATGAATTGGAATCAACATCCATGAATTGATCATATGTTCATTCAATTGAGGGGAGCCCAGTGGTTTTATATGTTTGACATGTGATTGAGATATCACCAAATGTTAGGTTCGGATAGTGGATATTTTAAAGACAACTGATAGGATTATATATTACCATTATGAGTATGTAATTATACCTTTTGGCCTTATGAATGAAACACGTGTTTTAATTTTATTGGTGAATCTGATATTTCAATGTTATCTAGATTCTTTTTTCTTGTGTTTGTGGATGAAATATTGGGGTATTGAAGGACAAGGGATTAGCATAAGAAACACATTGTGACAATTTCGGTTATCTTTTGGGATCATAATATGTATTTAAAATTTTCAAACTATGATTTTTGGATAAAATACGTATGTTTCTATGCCATTTAGTTTTTGGGGATCCAAAAAAGATAGAAGATATTATCTTTTGGAAGGCAAATTTTCTATCATTGAGATATGTAGTTTCCTTGGGAAACATATTTATTATTGACATTTTTTCATGATTTATAATTATTGGATTCACCAATGACAGTGTTGACAAGTGAAAATATTTTATTCCAATGGAATGAGGACTGTCTTAAGTCTTTTATAGATATTAAATTCTATCTTTCATCAATAATGATCATGATATTTCTAGAATCAGGACATGGTATATGGTTTATTTTGATGCTTGGGGATTAAGATTGGAATGTGTTCTAATGTACATAGATCATGTTTTTTTCTTATGGGTAATGGTAGTTATGATTTCAGGAGATTATCTACCCAACACACGAATTGAAATTTTCTATTGTATTCTACACATTTAAGTATTAACATCATTACCTATATGGTGACAAATTCTTGGTATTTTGGATCATTATATTTTAATACACATTTTCTTACAATGGTATTTGAATATGAGACAAAGAATATAAATGGAGTATCTAAAGAAATTTAACTTTTTCTTGATGTATACACTGGGTGAAATAAATTACATGGTAGATAAATTAATCAGGAATTCATATAGTCAATTGGGTATAGAGGTCCAAACAACTGATTCATAATGTGTTTCTATTAGGTAAAAAAATATATTGTGGGGATACCATTGAGGGGTGTAATAAGGATGTGAATTCAGTTTGGTGGTGACGAGATTGGATGGTTATACCTGTATCTTATTGGAAATAACTTATTTATCCTTACCATAATTCGAGTTGATCTCTCCATCATGGAATATAAGAGATGTATATTGAAATGAATGAAATTTTTTTGTGGGTTAGGGTGGTGAACCAGCATCTAACATGTTTATTGTATTATTTAAATATTCCAAAATTTAAATGGGAGATGATTGCCATGGATATTTTTATTGGTCTCTCAAGAACGGTTCAAAAACATGATTCTATATGGGTGATATTGGATCACCTAACAATGTCTTCTCAATTATTGTCTTTTCATGAATCTGTTATAGTACATGAATTTTCTATAATATCAATCATAGATGTAGTATTCCGGCATGGTGTACTAGTTTCAATAGCATCATACCATGACCCAGGGTTTACACCATGTTTCTGGAAATCCTTTTTGAAATTCCTTGAGACTCAGTTGAATATTTGTATGGTGTATTATCCTCATATGGAGGGAATATCTGAAATGATGGAACAAACATTGCAAGACAAGTTGTGGGCTTATGTAATATATTTTATTGGATCATGGGAGTAGTAAACATTGTTATTAGAGTTATGTTATAACAATATTGATCAAGACATTATATGTATGGATCTTTTTTAAGCATATTAAGGGTGTCTCTATCATTCTCCACGTTATTGGGTGGAAATATGTTAGACATCACTGGTGGACCATACCTTGTCTATGCGAGAAAGAAGAAGATTTAATTTAATAGGAAACAGATGGAGATGGCTAAGAGTTATCATAAATATTATACAGATCATAATCTATACCTATTATTGTTCACTGTAAGTGATCATATAATCTTGAGAATATCTCCAAGGTATTGGAATCATAATTTTGAGAGGAATTGCAAGTTATCTCCTCAATATATTGGTCATTTTGTGATAATTGAATTGTTTAGTGAGGTGGAATATTGGTTTTATTTTACACCATTTTTCAATTCATTTCAAAATAAGTTTCATGTATCTCAAATCAATAAGTATTTACATGATGGTAGCCATGTGATTAAATGAGAACAAGTTGACCAAGATCCAAATGCTTAAATTTTTTATGTGTTTGTGTGGATTCTGGTTGGGAAATGAAATGTCGTTCATGGGAAAATAATTGTTCTAGTGCAATTTTTTTATTATCATTATTCTATTCAAGAAGAAATATGAAAATGGGAATAGTAAATGGTCGAATAATATATTGAACTATTTCAGGAAAATTGTGATTTTAATTATTACTGGGATGAAAAATCTAATGACCGGGAGATTGTAGCACCTCCTATTTCAAGTTAGTAGCTCCTTATTTATGTATTTATAGATTTTAATGTGATTAGTTTCTGTTTGGCAGGGTTTAGAGGAGGTTTTATGGAGGCTAACTGTATGAGTATGGTTTGTGGATATCATACAATGCCTCTAAAAAACTGTGAAAGAAGTGACAATGGGATATGAGTAGGTGCATGGTTTGCCTAAAACAAGTGTCCTCGTAGGAGAAACCAAGAATAGTGGAAAATTGGGTAATTTACTAAAGGTTTCATGGATTGACAAATAAAACAATCCTATATTTAGAGGGTTGATTGGTTTTAGTCACGAGCACATGGTTTGAGCAATGCTTTTCTAACCATGTTCCCCAAACGTTAACCATTAAAAACAAGACCTGGGAACTGTGAATCTAAATCAGATATGATAATGAACCAATTTTCCCCATAAATAGGCCTGAAAAAAATTACTCCTCCTAAAGGTTATGTATTAACTTCCCCTTTACCCAAGAGTAATCTATTTGTGTTTTCGTGTGTGTTGGTGGCCCGTATTCCATGGTCAGTCTCCATTCATGGTATTTTTCCGTAGTTTTATTCTTCTTATATCTATTTAATTCATAGATATTATCATTTGTGGATAAAACAATGTTTTTATGACAATAATGTATATATATGGATGTGTTGATGTTATGAAACAAGATCTAAGGTGGGTTTTGGTGTTTCAATATGATTTTCTTGAACAATTTTTTCCATTATTAATATTCACCTGAGTTAAGAGGTAGTTGGAATCCCAATCAACTCTTGTTTTTTGTCATTGGAGGGTTAGTTATAAATTGTTTTAATTGACAGAGATTAATTTTTAAATTTATGTGATGATCTTGTTAGAATCCATCTTTAATGTTGGTTTTGAAAACATTTTAAATTTGTTTTTTTTGTGAGTTGCTTTATGATTTTAAAAATATGTTTTAAAATATGGCTTTGTTTTTATTCATGGAAATAGGTTTCTACAATGTTTTTAAATAAAAGAAATATTTTATTCAAATGTTTTAAATTGGATGATTTGGAATGGAATTTGGCTTACTTTATTGGTGTGTTTTCATTTTCGTTGACATGATAATTTGGAAGGGGAGTGTGTCGTTGGGGCACTTGATATATGGTCACATTATGATGAATTGGTAGATTGATGAGTGGAAACAAATGTGTATGGAACTATCAACTGGGAAAACATGTGTGGTTGTGTAGAATTCTGGAACAATGTAATGGGTATACTAATTTATTGAGAAATGGTTTAGAGGAATTGTTTGGTTTCATTCCATGGAAATTGTTTTTTTTGGAAATTTATTTTGGTATTATAAAAATTTCATTATAAATGGTTTGGATTTGATATAAAATATTTTAATTTTTTTATATAAATTTATTATGTAAATATTACAACATGTTTTATCCTAGATTCATGATTAGGCAAGTCATTTGGAGAAAACCTACTGAGTTTCATTTCTTACACCCATGCTTGGGGAATTTGTTGTGTTTGTAGACATTTTTATCAATACATAGGTAATGGTAAATTATCTCATTTATTTAGTAATTATTCCACATACATTGAATATAGATATTGATGTTGGAGATTGTATCATGTTTTGAGATGTGGAGTTGGTGACTTTGGAAGATTTTGGTTTTGCCTGGTTTTTCTTCTTTATTCAATATTGTTGGTTTTAGTTTCTAATTTGCAGTATGATCTGGTTCATTGTTGAAGTTTAATTTTTTAGTTAGTTTATATTACATTGTGTTATATTATATTGGTATCACTCATCAAATAATGGTTGTTGGTTCTGATTATATTTTTTTTTTGTTTTTTTATTTTAATAAGGGAAATTGATCCCCCCAAAAATAAAGTTTTACATTGGAATTTATGTTGAGGATTAGTTGTCTTTTTGATTTCATCTATGTCCTAATAATGTAATATCTCTTTATCAATATAATGTGGACTGGAAAAATGTGACATGTTCTTTTATCCCCCTCAGTGATTGTTTTGAAATTTATTTATATAATTTAGTATTTAAAAAATACTATTTTTTAAAAATTAGGATTTTTTAATATGTTTTTATCATATAAGATCCATGAGGCTAGAAATATATGAGAATGAATTTATATAAGGGATATTATTTAGGTGAATATATATGTTCTATTTTTTTAGACTATGTTTTTTATTATAGGTTTTCAAAAACCTTTTTCTTAATATTTTAATAAATGGTTTTTAAAAAATTATTGATTGTTAAAACAGATTATATGTAATTATTTTAGTATTACTATTATTTAAAGATGTTATTTTAAATTTGAATTTTTTGTATATTTATTATATAAAGAAATTTATATTATTTCATTGATTAATCAATTTTTTGTATTTTTACATGTGAAAGGTAGTGTGGTATAGTGTGTATGATTTAATGAGAATCTATGAATTAGATACGCAATTATCTTTAAATATAGAAAAAATTAATTTAGAATTATCTTAGATAATATGTGGTAGGAAGGAAGAATCTTATTTATTAATTATTTATTCATTAGTTAATGAGGTTATGTATGTTTGTATTACCACAGTATGTGGGCCCATTGTTTATTTGGTTATTTCCTAGAAATATCATATAACATTTAAGTCCTCATAAAAAGAGATAGGTATGCAATTAAATGTAATATCCCCGATTTGATTTTAATGGTTAAATTTTAAACATATAATAAAATTGATAATCAAGGAATTTTTTTAATTTAATTACTAATTTTAAATTGTAAAATGATATTTTTACTCATTATTTAGATTTTAGAAAATTTTATCAGACTCTGTAATCAAATTCTTATTATTGTAATTTTTTTGTGAGAATTTCAGAATATTAGTAAAATAGATGATGTTTTATAGAATTAAATTGTTAGAATAATACTATGACTAGAATTAATTAATAAAAATTTTATTCCCTCTAAATTGAATTTATATTTTCATATATGGAATTTTTTTTGATATACCATAGTACAAAATTATCTTTAGTGGACGAATAAGTTCACAAACAAGGGAAATCAAGGCGAAGAAAATGATTTGAAAAGACTGGATTCTTAAACATAAAATATATTATTATTTATTTATTTATTAACTTATGATCATCCCTTTGTAATTCTCATTTTAAAGGGAGAAATTAAAATGAAATTTAAATATGTTAAAGTAGAAAACGTAGAATAACTAATGATAGTTGTTTGGCCAAAATCATTCAAATTAATTTAGATAAAATGTTGTGGGATGTTTAGACTCCATAATATTCTCCATATATTTTTAAGGCACAAATAGTAGAATTTAAAATGAATTTTTATGTATGTTAATCTTAAACATTAAAATATTCCAATATAATGTAAATATTATAATTTGGAACAATATTTCTATACCTATCCTAATGAGAATTTTTTTTAGTTGTTTGAGAAAAATTATATTTCCATTGAAGTATATAAAGAGTCACAAAGAAAACCATATACTCATGAATTGATATTAATGTGTTAAATCTACTAAGACAAACAAGAGTTTGATCTGATAATTTTATTAAAACAATTTATCTTATAGGGTAACTTGTATCATTTTAAACATCTCTGTTGGTTTTAAATTACGAAATGAAAAAATCACAAGCTAAAACATATATTCTTATGCCCCTCACATCAATATGAATCTAATGGTAAAAAGTATTCAATATCTAGGTCATTATATCTCAAAAACTAATCATGAGTGGTGGCAGTAGTAACAGGTGTGACGCTGAATGAGAAAATAATCCACTAGAGTAATTATAAATAGAGGACGTAAAGTTAACATCTGGATCTAGGAATAATAAACATAGTTACTTCCATAAATTTCATAAGAAGTGTGTTATCACCCACACCATATGTAGTAGTTTATAATCTCATGGTTTAATGGTATTTTGATCAGATGAATCATTCCTAGTCACACCATCCAAAACATATGTTCTACTAAGTGTTCACATGGCACATCTATAGTTGTTCAATCGATGAGATCATAAGTCTATAGATGAATAGTGAATGATTTAGAGTGAATAGTGATGGTTTATATACATGTATAATGATAAGAATTCATCCGATTAAGTCAGGTGCAAGATAGTGTGTGGGAATAGATATGTTGTTCTATGTGACATCCTATGAATAGTAAGCCTTCATAGACCATGTGGAAGAATACAATGTTGATTTTTTAACCCCTAAAATTTTGTTCGAACTACACTCAACCCTTAGACCTTATGAAAGATCATTATCTTGAATCTGGAGTCTCTAAAAATATAAATTAATCTAAATGGGTTTAATTTAATATAGAAAATTATTATTAATTATTATTAATAATTTAATTTTGTTAATAACCAATATAAGGAGTTCTAATACACATATATACCAAGGATTGTTTTTTGATGGGTTAAACTAATGTTTAGGGTGATTTCTTAATTAAGAATTAATGTTTTAAATTATGATGAATTAAATGTATATACAAATCAATGGAATAATAATATATTTTAATTTACAATCAATGTGAATGTTCATGGAAAATGTGGTTTTGAATTGGCTATGAAATATAAGACAAGTGAAGTGAGAAATGTTTGAATGTTCTTATCAGATGGGAAGTAGAAATCAATAAAACTTAATGGAGACAAATGTCTATGTTATATATACTAATGGAAAATAAAAAAATTAATAAAAAAATAATGAAATTAAATTATTGATCAAATTTATTTGAATATATGGGATTTAATTATTTATTTAATAGGATATTATAGTGTTATTAAGAAATAAAAGATACTTTTCTTAAAAAAAAATGATGAAATAAACTGAGTTATTAGCAATGTAGGTAGCTACATGAATGGAAATTGGTGCATAAAAGATATAGTGGGTACATTATATGTGAAATTATGATTTCAACTAAGACGAGTTTACCTTTAATTTAATATTTATTCATTTACATCAATGTAAATAATGTATATATTTTTCAAACATAGTGGGAATTATGTTTAAACAGTAAAGACTGGTGATGGTTAGTTGGGTGGATGTCATTAAAAAAAATGAGGCATATATATTTCACTATTGAACATTTGTTCAAATTGGGATGAAACTCCCTCATGAAAGGGATAAGAATTACCTATATAATGTTTAGTGAATTATGCAGGAATTATAAGGGATAGTGATGTGTTATATAAATTTTAATATTTATAAGGAATATTCATATATCATGGAGGCGTTAAACAAATATAGTGATATTACCTTGTGTTTCTTCCAATGGTTAAGACATGTCTTAGTAAATGGAATATAGTTATCTTTGGGTTGCGATAAAATTAAAATGATAATAAAATAAAAAAAAATAATATAATTGAACAAAAATTAACTTATGGGTTTATGAAGTATAAATCATTATGGATGATGTAATTGTAAATCCTCAGGTCTTCTTGGGGAATAGAATTGTTAATTTGTTTCTAGACCATGTATTAACATATCAATGACATTCAATAGAATCGTTTATGGGGATTTTTGGTGGCCATATAGGAATTTCTGTTGTTGTGGGACTAACGATATAATAATGTGAATTATATACTATGACACACTATTAGTGAACCATTAGTGATGAAATTTCACCATAATAATAAAGAGGGTAATGATTGTAGCATTATATCTCAAACTATAATTGACAAATTATTTTACAAATCATAAATAGTAAAACAATCATTATTATAATAAATTAAAGGTTCATAGATTATATTGTATTAGTATAATGATGACCATGGGTATGGATTATTAGTGCTCAAGAGAGTGCCAAAACTATGATATTCTTATTATATAATATATAGAGGATATAGGGACACTGTAACAATTATTTTATTCCTTAGAAAATAATATAGTTAATTATTTTCAGTTTGTGTTCTGAGAATTTGGTAGGATCTATAAAGATATGCTTCCAAGAGGGCCTCAAATATGGAACTAAGAAGGTACCAATGAGAAGACAAAATAGTTTTCGGTCTAGAGTCTCTTGTATAATCAGAGAAGGTAATGTATATTTTTCTCTGAGAGATATTATTATTTATTCTATAGTCAATGGAGAGAGATATTATCTACGATTTACATTGATAATATAAGATATTACCATAGATTTTTTATTTGAATTCACATATACTAATTGAGAATTGTTGTCCCCATGTGAATGAAAATTTGGAGGACACTATGCCAATATATTTTTATCCCATATTGAGAAAACCATTGAAATTAAGTTGAATCTCTCAGTTTATATTTTTTGAGGTCCAAAAAATCATGTGTGCAATGTCTTAGTTTTGGTATAATTAAACATAGGGATGAACTGAATGTACGTATAGACCCAGTTCATTAATTATTTCCTTCATGATATTTTGAGGGTATATAAGGGAAGGGAGTTTATTCACCTCAAACTAGGATTTACATCAGTGATAGACTATGACACCTATCTTATATAATTGAATTTATCTTATCCGATGTTGATATGGAAATACAGTGTAAAGAGTAAGGTGTTTTAAGGATTTCCATAGGAATGACATATGAGTTCATTTTAATATTTTATTGTATATTATATTTTATAGGTGGTGAATCATGACCTCATTGTTAAGAGGAACCTAAAGAAAGCCTGAGGTTTTGGGTTTTGTAGTTTCATTATAAGAGAGATGTACTGGGCCATCAAGAAACATAAGAATCTATTTTGATGGATTAAACTTGGGATATGGTGGAAAGAGTATTTTGGTGTATGATTCAGCTCATTAGGAAGATATTCTAGGGTAGTTCAATCAATATTGAAGTCTATCCAACAACCAAACATAGAGAAACATGCTTCCTATAGATTATTGTGTTTGTTTGTGGATGAGACAACTATATTGATTCTACAAGAGATTTCAATGGACTTCTTGTAACAATCATATATTTTATGTAATAAATATTTTTTTCAAATAAATTTAATTTATATTATATAGTTCATTACATGAAATAATGAGTTTTAATGGAACACAACATACTAAGAAAGTTGTTATATAATATCATAGTTATCACCCAGGTTTTGAAATATAGGGTATAGAAATGATTAAAAAAATTATGATTTTTTTGTTTTAAAGATTTATTTAAAATTAATTCATTGTTGAAAAATCAATTTTAAGTGAAAAAAAAAAACTACTCAAAAATAGAGGAATTTATTTTCAGGAAAACAATTTTTATTTTCACAAAAATAATTTATTTCAATAAATTAAAAAAATAACCATAGATCTGTAATGTTAATTTTTTTTACTTATTCAATAAAATATTTTTAAATAGATATTATGTGTTTTATAGACATGAAATAAGAAGAAATCAAGTTTTATGCCTAAATACATTAAATTTCTAAAAAGTAGTTCTGTCTCATTATGCACACTTATTTTGAAATTATTTTTTCCACTTTTAGAAATTTTATATGAAAATTGTTTTTTTAATTATAATATCAAAAATATATTCGATGTAATTTCTGTAAATTTTATGAGTAGATAAATTTTTTAAGTGAGTAGTGAAAAATAATTTTTTTATTAAGAATTGTCTTTTAATTTAACGTATTTGAACGTTAAAAAAACTATAAAATGATTTGAAAAGTAAAATTATTACAACAATTTATTTATTAATAGAATTTTGGTAATTATAATAAATTTTATTTTGAATTTAGATATAAAATTATTTTGAACTTTTGAATATTTTCACTTTTGAAAATAGATTTTTGATCAAATTTGTGTGTTTAATTTCAAAATAGTAAACAATTATTTTGTGAATTGTATTTGGAAAAATGGCTTGAATATATGGAATAATAATAATTAATGTTATATAATAATATTATTTTAGTTTATTTCCATAATTAATAATCAAAATAGTAAAAAATAATTACTGTGATTAAGGTTAAAATAGGTTTATCGGGGGTTTAAAATAATATGATAAGGAGTAAAATGTACTAGAAACATATAAAAACACATTTTATGGGAATATTTAGTCAATATCAACAATAAGGTTCATGAATGGACAACATTTAATCCTTTTGGCCTATAAATAATGTGGTTAGAGTATTCTTTTCAAAAATTCAATGTGTGTTCTCTTCCCCACTTATAATTGGACACCATAGATCCTCTAGTGTTCACACATCCAAAGCCACTTTTTAAGAAAATACCAAACCAAATGTCTTCCATTCCTTCATGAAAACAATTATTATACATAATCTGATTATTAAATCCTGCTATAAAGGATTTAGGTGTAAACCTAAATGGGTTCGCTGAAGAAATGGTATAGTCCTTAAATTGGTGCTTTTATTTTATTTGTTCCTCTAACTATATAAAATATTATTAAAATATAATAATATAATAAATATATTATATTAAATATATCATATTTTATTATTACAATTTAATGACCAACATTTATCTCCACTTCCATCATGTGATAAATAAAATTGTTGATCTTGTGTACAGCGGACTACCGCTATGTGAACTGATGTTATTCTTAAACCCTTACCACCTTTTACAAGTGAATATTATGAATTATTTAATATTTTATATGATATTTATGATATTATTAGACCTATTTAATTATAACACTAAAACTACTTTTTTATCTTCAAACCCATTGGATAACTATAATTTCGGTAGTGTGTAAGACAGACTACCGCTTAACAATCTGATATCATGTGTTATTCTAATTTACATTTTATTTGGATGGCTATAAGGATAGATTAAATGAATTTATATGATATTTTTAACATAATTATAACTCATAAAATTTTATATCATGTATAAATTATTACTTTCAATTTCATTTTAGATATGACAACATTGATCCTGTGTATAACATAGTACCGCCTTGCAAATCGTTGTGATTCGTTTTTTACAAAGGAATAAAATGGAATAAAATAAAGATAACTCTAATTAATATATATGATATATATAAAATTAATATTATTCTGTTATGATGAATTAATATTTTTTCTTTTTATTCTATATATTGAGAAAATTGAAACATTATTCATGAGTATGTATACCCTACTGTCACCAAGAATGATGTACATCATTTTCAATATCTAAATTGTTTAGACAAGTATAAATTCTAATATATAGAATATATATGATATTTATAACATGGAGGAAATTATTTAGATTATTCATCCCTATTTTATGTAATAGGTCCTAAAAAGAAAATCAAAATATACACAAGAAAACAAAGTAGTTATTAACCAAAACAAGTATTGGATAATGAATTTTTTAAAAATGATTAATCAAAAGTAATAATTTAATCATATGTGGTATGATATATATTAGTTTATTTTTTATATTTTTAATAAACCAATAATTTTTTTAATGATGTTTTAGCATACAAGAAAAAATTCAAGACATACAACAATGGATCTATGTCTCACTTTTATTTCTATGGGACACGTGCTTTATATAGCAATCATTATTTTGTTTAGTGTATATACATATAATGAATTTATTTTATTAATATAATGATGAAAATTATTGGATATACACTTCAATATAAATTTATTTATTCCATGGGGTATATTTTGCAAAAGTTACCAAAGCACTAATAGATTTTTGTTTGAAATAGCCCTTTCAGGGCATAAGTGATATTATACAGCTATCTTCAGTTATGAAGAGTGTATGTTGACCCTTTAAAATATTATATCAGAAATATAAAATTTTTAATAATATTTAATGTATAATCTTCTGTTAATATTTAATGAGGAATATTAATCAAAATATACTAAGGTAGTCATGGTTTTATGTTATAATCTCATAGTTTAACATGATTATTTATGACTAGGCTTATGATGATGAATTACAATGATCTTTATATCAGAAAACTCATTCATTTTCACATAATATGGTAATTTATGGAGGAAACAATTCTTAACTCTATTTTACTCCCTAAATTGATTAAATATACCATTTAAATGTTTTTAAGAAATATCGTCGTTATTTATCACTTCGATCAGAATAACTTTTTCTTCCATAGCATTTTCTATAAAAGTGATTTAAAAAATCTTGTGATATTATAAAAAGGAATTATTAATGTCATTATTACACATGTTTGAAATTTTTTACAACGTTTTTAAAAAGAAATGCCCAGGTCATTTTTCAAAAAAGGCCCATTTCCCTTTTACCAAAAATGTAAAATGAATATTTGTATTAACATGTACGAAAAGAATATAATTTCATCCTAACATGACTGTTATATTATTTAAATATTAATATATAAAATTTTAATGAATATTTGTTAAAAAAAATTATTTCAACAATTTTTTAAGAATTTATATCATTAAAAATATGATTTTTAAACAAATTATATTTTTATTAAGTAATGTTCCAACTGAAATTCCATAATAATATTAAAACCATGTAGAAATACTATGGTTTTTCATATTATTTATTAGGGATATGATTCAATTATATTAACCAATTTATTTTTCTACATCGTTCATGATTATGATAATGCTATTTTTATGAAACCCATTCTTTTTCCATGGGTTATTCCATGATGAATTGATGAATATTTTATGAAACCCATTTCTTTTCATGGTATCTATTTGGTTGAATGTTTTATGATATAATGGAGAACTATGTATGGCACTCATTATGTGATGTTGGTTAGTTTAGAACCAAGGATGGTGGGAACATTTTAACCAAGTGATGTGGTGACAATATAACCAAAGATGATGGTCATATTATACAAAAATATTGGGGGGACACATATATACCTCAAATAATTTGTGTAATGATTTACATATCTGGATATAATGACGGGAAAAACTAAAATGATTCAGCCAATATGGATAATAAGGTTATGATCTTGATCTATTATGGGGAACATGTGATGATTCATAGTCTGTTATAAAATGGGAATCATGAATTGATTACCGGTCCATTATGATTTGGTTTTATTGGATACCAACCATGAAATAAGAAATGGTTCCTATAATTAGTATGGAGCTAAAATTATATGAAATGGTATTATAGTTCACGAATTTTTATTATTTCACACCATTATGAAGAATTTATTTTTGATTGATGATGGTTTATTCCATTAATAATGGTAATGATCTATGATAGGTTGGATATAAACATTGTAATTTATTTCATGATATAATAACATTATTCTAATATTATGGTTTCTTATGAAAATAAAATGATATCCCCTATATTTACACATACTAGTAATTTAATCCCACCCATTCTTATGTTATATTTCCCCATGTAAGAAAAGAATGGTTTTAAGTAGGTAATTATTGTGAATATTACAAAATAGGAAGATATTTATGGGAGATTTTGATGATCTTTAAATAAATAATATTATTTTTTTACCTATTATCCAGTGACAATAAAACATTTTTTACTTTGGTGTGAAAATTCGATATTTATTGAATATCCATACAAAATATGTTAAATTTATGTATGAAATTTTGGAGTCATTTTAATTAGTATCAAAATATTCATTAGTTAAAGTTTTTAAATAGGATGAGAAAACCACAGTGATAACCCATGGGATATTTCCAATGATGTATATATTTGGAAAATTTTATGTATATTAAATTATTTTAGAATACTAGTAATAGAAAGCTTTAGTAGATTCTAATCAATTACACTTTTTAATGGATAAAATAAGTGGATGTGGTTCTGGCATAGATATACCTAGGGGTAATAACTTTGAAAACGCCCTGTTGGGCATAAATCGAGTGTTACTAGGTATATTCAAATGGGCCTTACTGTACACATTGTTTGACACAACAGTTGTATATTCTATGATAATTTTAAATCTCATTATGAATCATAGTAAAGGATTTGAATAAAGAACAAGAATGACCTTGGTTAGGCATAAGTTGTAACATATTGAAAATAAGGATTCATTATTTAGACATCATATGTTTGATTTTTCATGATTATTTAGTTTCCCAACATGAATATTATTTTTTACAATATGATTTTTTTTATTCAATAGATAGAACCATAATGAACTGGGTTAATATTGAATGCGATAGATAGTATTATGATGAAAAAATGGTATTATGGCAAGAGTGAGGAATATTGTGATTATAAATATTTACCTATCACATTATATGAGTAATAAATTATACGTTTACCAAATCCCAAATTCACCAATAAATAAATCTATAGGGCTCACTGAGATTTTGGGTGGTGGAGTCTATAGAGGAACAGAGACGCAGTTATCAATATACTGAGTATCTGGGAAAATGAAATCTATAGAACTTTTCAAAGGGGCATGAATTCTTATTATTTTGGGAGAATATGTTAATATAGTTAAAGATTTATGATAAAACTAATTAATGGTTCCAATAACACGGTGGTTGAGATTACCAATTTCCATAAGGAACCATCATTGGTGGAATGTTATAAATGATGAAATAATGGGTATTATATAAATCTCCTTCTCAGGGGGAAATCTCAACAGGAGGATTAAAAAAGTGGTACAACTAACGGATTCATTATAGACGATGAAGATATTGATATTGACATATAAGTATATGTTATTTTCTAATATAATTTCTATGTTAAACAAAATATGCATGATTAAATTGATATTCATGAATCTTATTACATGATTAATTTTACACATTATATCATAGAGGTATCAAATAATAAAATTATAAGGGTTAATAAATTTTTAAAAATGAGGTTGAATGATGGAAGTGTTTATTTATTAGAAATCTAAAATTATGGTATATAAATCATGAACTATATAATAATTATTTATTTGATGTTTTTTATGAATTATTTCCATGAATATATTGACTAATAATAATGACGTAATAAATTTATTTAATGTATAAGTTCTATTTTGGGTAAAACACATTATAATGTGAGCATGACATATAATCTGATCCTAATGTTTAGAAAATTCTATTTACTTTTGGTAATGAGATTGTTGATATAGAGATTGTAAATTGGATAACATTGATAACCTAAGAACTGATTACAATTTTTTGTCAATGTGGTTTTTTCTATCACTGATAGAGTTTATATAATTTTTTTATTTATTGAATATATTAAATATTCTACTATTTTATACGACATGAGAATTGATGTATGATTTCATTTATGTTTTATGGTAATCCTTGTTTTTACCATGATTTAGGAAATTATATGACCAAGGAATTCACATATCTATAATGTGAACCTTAAATCTACTAAATTATATTTGAGGGATCCATTTTTTTTGATGTTGGTAAATTTATTTACCTTCATTATAAAATTTTATTTTTTAAAGGGTTATAAGGTTAACCAATGATGTAATAGTTTATTTATTGTTTTATTTTTTAGTATTAACGTATTATTTCATTATAAGGTTTACCATTGACAGAATAGTTTTATTTATTTATTTATTTTATTAAAGGAATGAATTATCATCTTTTTGGTACTTATGATCAATTGGAAGTTAATTTTAGAACATCATATTTAAAAAGTCATTATGAATTTTCATTTCATGGAGTGAGATATGTGGTGGAAATTGATCAAATAATAACTGATTTTTGAAATTTTTCTTATGATATAAAGGAATGTAGATCCCTATACATGTCATCTTCTTTTTTAAAAGATATTTTTCATATTGGGACTTTAGATTATCAGTTGGTAATTTAACTAAACCACTCTCTGGTTCAGAAATTATTACATATATCTCTCTTGAGGAATTACATTTCTAATCCATCATATTTACTTAACAAAGAGGTTATACCATTGGCGCATGACCTTATTTCAAGGAATAACTGATTAAGATTCTAGATATTACATAAAATTTTCTATGAATCAAGACCACTCACCTAGTAATAGTTTTATATTAAAACTACAAGAATGAAGAATCTTTAAGGGAACCTAAGGATGTAATGAGGTTGAAATATCCTTAGTTTTCTACACAAAAGTGATGGAATTTAACATGAAATATATATTCCAATATAGGTATAATGAAACTATATATGATTATATATATATATATTAAATAAATTTTTATTTTTATTTCTTTTATAACACAGAACCTAAAGATTTAATGAATCCAGATACAATATTAACATTCTAATATTTAGTAATATAGTTATCTTCTAGACATTATAATGGAGAGTGTCAATATCGTTATTGAAAATATAAAAATATATGTTTTACATATGTATATATATTGGAATCATTAGTGAAAAATTAATTAGGATAGAAATTAATATCCATTTAAGAATAATGGAAATGTTTTTCTAAAAAAACTATTTTTATGTGTACAAATACATTTTAACTCAAAAAATTAAATTAATCAATATTGGTGAATGAAATTAATGAAATTAATAAATAATATATTCTATAAATTGTTTTAACAATCATATTAAGTGTTTTATATGCATGAGATATGACTAGATCAAATTTATGGTAAAAAAAATTATTTTTCTAAAACATTGTTATGGATCATTTTTCACACTTATTTAAATATTAATTTTTTCCACTTGATAATATTTAGTTGATAAAATATCAATAAATGTTTAAATTGGAATGTCCAAATTTTCATGGATTAAATTTTTAAGAAGATTCAGAAAAGATAATGTTTTCTATAAATAGTGAAAAATCATTATTTTTATTAAGTAATATATTCTCATTTTAAAATGTGAATAATTGAAAAAATTTACAATATAAATTTAAAAGTAAAATTATTTCAATTATATATTTATAAATCTACTTTAGGTCATTTTAATCTTTTAAATTTCTAATTTTAATTAAAAAAATTGAATATTTTCGCTTTGAAATATTTTTTTCATCATGTTTACAGGTTTAATTTTAATTAATATTTCTCTACCATTGTGAATGCAATTTTGAAAAACTGTTTCCATATTTTCAATAAAAATAATTAATATTATCTAATGAGTTCAATCTAATTTTTTTCCATAACTAATTAAAAAACAGTAAAAATTAATTACCATGTTTATGGTTAAAAAAAGTTTACAAAAGGATTAAAAAAAGATGATATGGGGTAAAATGATAAATATAAATATGCAAAACCAATTTATGGAAATAAATAAACCTTAAAACATTTATGGTTTATGAATCGACTATTTATTGCATTTTGTATTGTTTAAAATTTGTGTACAATATTAATTTTAATTATTTGCATGTGTGTCTCTGCCCCAATTTTAAGAGGCTACCCAATCTCATATTATCTTCACACTCTGAAACCGGTTTAGTGCATAATATACATGCCAAAATGTATTAATTAATTCCATACCCACATCATAGAGTCCTTTTTGTATTAGGAAACCCTAATAAGAAGGATTTAGGTCTAAACCTAAATGTGTTCACCAATGAAAAGGTATAATCCTTAAACATGCGTTTTTATTTTAATTATCTATATAAATCCATAAAATATTATTAAAATATGATAATATAATAAACCCAGTCTTCAACCATATACTAGGATGTTATTATTTATAAGGAATTACATACATCCATAACCTCCACCATCATATGGGAAGCAAAGTAGTCAATATTTTGTATGGCGGACCACCACCTCACAAACCAATGTTTTTTTTTCTATCATAAACTACGTTGAATGGATAAAATGATGTATTTAATGTATATATATTATATTAATTATATTATTATACTTCTGTAATTATAATATCATTTCCACCTCCATAACTTTCATCTTTTTTGAAAATAATAATGTCGCTTATGTGTACAACAGAGTACCACCTCACAAAATGATGTATTATGTTTTTCAAATTTCCATTTTACATTAATGGTAATAACTATAGAATAAAATAATATATATATAAATATAAATATATAATATATTTTTAAAATATTTATAGATTTTTAATAATGTTATCATATATAACTTCATACTTTCTGTTCCTTAGGGGATATAATAATGTCACTTATTTGTATGATATACTATATCCTTACAAAGCTATGTGATTCGTCATTCACTCACAGTATACATGTAAGATAGAAAGGATAAATTTATGAAAATATTTTATATATATGTAATCATAATTTTTATAAAAATTTTATTTAGTATTTTATTTTTTTCATTCCATCGGTCAGGAAAATAGAAATAGCTTTCATGCATACGTATGTCCTAACATCTCTCAGAACAGTGTATTTAATTTTAAAACTCAAAACATTATAGATTAATAATGATACAAATATAAAAAATTTATTGGTTATTTATGTAATGTTAAATTTTCTACAAACTATTGATATTTGATCAAATTAAAATGTCTGAAAATGAAAAATCAAAACATTAACGAAGAACAAATTACTTATTACCCAAAAAAGTGATTTTAACAGGGAATTGTTAATAAATGGGTAATAAAAGGTTATAAGTAAATAATATATTATATGACATGATATTATATGATATATATATATATATATTGTTCTTATAAATATATAATAAACCTAATTTTATTATATAGGATGTTCGAATGTGTGTGATAGAATTCATGACTTATGTAAACAGATTTTCTTCTCACTTTTATTTCAACAGAGACATATGCCTCATACACAAAATGTTTCTTCTCGGTGTTGTATATAATTACCATGATTTTTTTTATGTTTATTATCTTTAAAAATGTGGGATATACATATTCATGTAATGTTAACTCATCCATGGGGCTTGTGATTCAAAATTTACCAAAGTGATATGGGATTTTTCTCTCAAATTGTCTTATTTGGAACATAGGTGATGTTACATACCTGTCTTATTTTATGAAGTTTATATAATGAAACATTAAAATTTTATATCATTAATATAAATCATTTATTTTTATTTGAAATTTGTTTTTATGTTATTATATAAATATTATTTCTCTTCAAATCATACAAATGTTTTATAGGTTTTGTGTTTCAATATCATTATTTATCAAGATTGTTTATTATTATGTTTAGTATAATGAAATTTTATTATTTACCTATCAATAAACTCTTTGATTTTATTATAATATTTTTATTTTTCAAGGAAAAATGTTTTCCATCTAATTTACTATCTTAATAGGTTAAAGAGACCAAAATATTATTTTTAAGAAAAACCATTTTTCTCAAATATCCATGTTTTCTAATAATGTTTTATAAAATGTTTTAGAATTGTCCAAAGGATTTAATAAATAAATTCTTAACCATTTTTTAATTTTTTGAATAGTTTTTTATTGTAATAATTATTCCATCGTCCTATGAAGTCCCGTTTGGATTTTACCAATAATGTGATTGGAGTTTTTGTTTTAATGTGTATAACATGAGAATAAATTACCACCATTATGACCATTATATTCTTTGACAATTCATTTATATTATATATTGCTTATTTTGAAATAAAATAATTTAAACAATATTTTATGATTTTATTTTTTTTAAATGGTTATTTTCAAAGTAGGTTTATTTCCATAAGAAATGTTCAATGTGATATTTTAAAATCATTTTTCATCCTAGATGACATCCTTTTATAAAACATGTTTCTTTTTAGGGGTTATGATATGATGAATTTTTTTTCATCTCACGATACACCTATGTATGGTTTTCATTAGGTGATATTGGTTATGTTATAACCATGGATGGTGGTTATGATATAACTAAGGACGATGGTCATGTTATATCTAAATAAGAGCGGGACTCATATCTCCATCCAATGCATTGGATAATGATTTGTATCACATGATATAATAATGGGAAACAAGATTATATTCTTGATTCACTATGAGAAACATGATGATTTTCTTCATTCACAATGGGGAATAGGTTATGATTCCAAATATGTTATGAAATTGGAATCATATTTTGATGACTAATCTATTATTATTTGATGATCTTGGATGTTTACATTAATATTTAAATTGGTACCATTACTTGTAATAGAAAAAAATTATTATGAAATGGCTTATGTTCCATGAATAATGATAAGTAATCACCCTTATGAATCATTTCTTTTGGAGTGGAAATTGTATATGTAATGAATCATGTTTATGAGCGATTACTTTATATGTATGAACATTTTAAGTTATGTTCATTATCTCATAACCTTATTCCTATATTATTCATTCATATGATCTTATAATTAAATATTACATGTTTACCCTTTCCATGATTCTAACATCACCCTTTATTATGATTCCTTTACCTAGGTTATGATGAAAAGTTATATGTAGAATATGATTATTCTGAGTATAAATGGATAAGATCATTAGGGGAGATATTTTTGATGATTCATTAAATAAAAAATTATATACCTAGTTTCCCATGAAACAAAACCATCGCTATCTCTGTATGTTTATTTCTTATATTAACTAAATATTAATAAAAAAGATGCAATATATATGAATTATAATCTTAGGTGAATTTAATTCTAGTGATAGGGGATCCATAGAGGTTTAATATACCATAGTTGGGTCAGCTGCACTATGATTGGAATATAACTGTTGTTTTACTAGCTTTTCTGGATAGGGTGGAAGATTTAATGACTAAGGGAAAGGACAATAGTCCCATTCGAGTAGTGAAGCTCTAGAGATTCTGAAAGGGACATTGTTATTTGGTACTATTTAGTGACATTTTATTCATCGTCTTTATTGATTAGAATTTTATACCTTCTACAGTTGGAATTATGGTTAAAATATCCTCTATATAAGATTCTTCATTGATTGAAACATGGTCTTCACATTATTTTATTTATACTCAGTTAATGGTTGGAATTGTATAACCCACAGTGTAATTTAATGGGTTAATGTCCATTGGCTCGTCATTGTGATCAAGATCAATGTTCATTACCTTATATATGTAATGTTCCTACAAATTGGTGTACATAAATTTCTTTTGGATCTATTTTTATTAGAAAATCATGGATTTGATTTAATTCTTATGTTGAACTTTTAATACCATATTGAACCCATATTGACTATTTTTATCAATATATTTCATCCACATATATCATGTATGGTAAAAAAAATTGTTGGATGGTCATACAAGTAGATTGTTTATATAGGACCAGACCATCAGTAGGTAAACTGGATTGCAACATGGTTTTTTGGAAACATGTTGGATGACAGAGACTCACAATATATATTTTTTCATCATGTGGTAAATTAGTTTTATGATTTTTTATTGATGTTTTCATTATTTATTGTTAATAGATTGGTTGATTTATCTTTCAATTTTATTCATATTTAAAATACTCATTCTATTATGTCGTATAGGATGGTTCCAATAGAGATATAAGATTTAATGTCTAGGTTTGAGAAGATGGAGGCCACCTGATTTATGAATCTAATTACACCCATTTAGAGATATCTTATCCTATTAAACAAGATGTTCAATTTCTATTTAATTATATATATGGTCTATCAATAATTTGAATATATTATGATCAATAATCGATATTAACATTTGTTTATTGAATGCTTATTTTGATTTGATTAGATGATATGAAGTATTCTATGAGATGTTCATGTGATCTAGTTTTCACTATATGAGGATGAGTCCTCCAGAAATGCCTCATACCCCTAGAATGGGTATGGATTTCTTGTATTAATCCTTAATGATTCGGTTTGTTCTCACAAACTTTGAAAAAGTGTTAATGGATTAGATAAACTACGACTTCCTTCCATATCCAGATACTGTTGTGTTTTTTAATTGATGATATTTTCTTATACACTTTGTTTATGTATGATAAATAATGGAATATTTATATCATTTTTTCATACTTTTGGAGTATAATCTCTATTCTATGCTCTAAATGTATAAATTTTCGATTGATCATGTGATCTTATTAGGGAACATTATTAATTTTTCCAGAGTACCACAATATCCCGATAAGGTCCAAGTGTTAGTTTATTAAGAGTATCCCATTACGGTTATCAAAATATGTTTCTTCATAGGCTTATATAGTCACTAAATAATATTTATTTAGGACATCAATGGTTTTGATTTGTTGAAAATGGACCTATACAAGAAGGGAGTGGTGTTTGTTTGGTCTGATGCTTGTGATAGAGATTTTCAATAGTTAATGTGGATATGAAATATTATGCCTGATTTAGAGTGGGAAATGGAATGTATTTTTGAGGTGAAGACATATTTAGTTTATAAAATTACATTCTAAATAAATATTTTTCCAAGTTGTTGGAAGAACAACTATATTGTGGGGAAATGTTAAAACCTTGAATGAGGTTTGGAATTCATAAATTGTTTCCAAAACTATTATTTATTTCTCCTTGAAAGTATAGGGAAGTGTTTATAGGGATTAAGGGTGGCCTTATACGGGTATTTGGAGTTAGTGGCTCAATGATATGGAAATTATTGTTACTGATTAGAGAATACAGTTACCTCATATTCAGTGATAACAATACAAACTATATTCCCTAAGGGGAAGTCTCAGTGCACGATTTGTCGAAATATAAAATGGAATATAAGAAACCCTAACAAAACTAGAGATTTCACTAGATTATTTAAAAAAATTTATAAATTGTATTACCTATCATAAATCCTAAATAATGTGGTGTTTATTCCTGAAATAATGGGAGCCGCTTTGTTAAGAAAATAGTGCGGCCAAACCATGAATTATACATAATGACATAAAATGGGTGAAATTCAAAAATGTTTGCTTCGATGTTTTTAAAACATTAACCATTTTATTTTTATCCCTACTTCAACCAGTACTCTCCCATGACTAGTACCCTTCTCCCCTTAAACATTATTTTCTGGGGGGTTCTCCTGTGTTTCTCAAAAAAATCAACTCTCATTTCATCCTATAGAATGCTAAAACCCTGTCTATAATTCTTTATTTTTCCTTTGTTTATTTTTTTGGAAATCTATATATTGTTTTTTATTATTATTTGATCCATTTTTTATGGTATTCATTTACTTATTTATTTTATATATATTGATCTTGAACCTATAAATGAAATTGGATGGTTAAGATTCTATTGTCATAATGTATGTGGTCTTAATGATATCCCTTAATGTATCAACATTTTTATTATTTGTGTAATGTATTGTCATACTGACATAACATGCACTTACACCTGAAATATAAATTATTTTTTCTTATCCCACATTCATGAAATTAGATATCCCCATGGTTCATGATTTTTACATTTTCTAGTGTAGAGAAAAACCTTAACTACCACCTAATCTATTCATACCTAGTATGATTTAAAATAGAAATTTATTGGAATCCACAAGTGTTCCATGGCCTAAATATATTTATCTAATATACACTATGGATTCTTATGATTTTTCATAGGATCGGGCCTTGATATGTTTCTCCCAAAATAAATAAATTTAATGAGTAGATAAATGATATTTCTTATGACTTGTAATGAATTGGTTATTTTCCTTGAATTCTTCCTTAATCTAATTGATTAAGAATTCCTTAGTAAATACCATTGGATTTATCCATGATCATATAGATTCATAATGGCTTAGGGAATACACTCATATTCTCCATTGAACCTATTGATTAGTAATGCATTGGGAAATACTCTTAGATTTTAATTATTGATATTTATTGAGAATGTCTTAAGAAATACTGTTGAATTCATCATTGATTCTATTAATTGAGAATATCATGTGTAATCCCATTGGATTCATCATTGAACCAATTAATTGATAATTCAATGTGAAATAAAGTTGAATTAAATATTGATCCTATTGATTCTGAATGCATTGTGCAATCCCTTAGGATCTAAATTTGATACTAGATACTAGGAATGACTTGGATACACTTCTTAGATTTTTCTAAAATACCAGATACATAGAATTTCTTAGTTACACTCCTTTTAATTGGATGTGATTCTAGCCAGATGGTATATTATTATCAGTGACATCCAACACTGAGAAAAGCAGGTGTGGTCTATTTTGAGTGTCCCCATTGAACCCGAGTATCGATGGAAGTTGATTTATGTTTTTAACTTCTTTTATTATACCTAACATCATCCACTATATTCAAAACTTGATATTGTTATAGAAATCATTGGGGGTTTAATACTTTTTCATACTCACACCCGACTTGGGACATATTTGGTACCATAGTAGACATAATGGTTATAGGTTAGGACATGAGAAATGTTTCATATGACTATGGTTTGATGATTACAATTGTAGAGAATAGGTATGAGATGAGGCTAAGACTCAAGACCAATTATGTATTATTATATTGCTTGGTATTTTGGATTATTTTTGGTACTTCTAATAAATGATCTTTCCTTGGGAGTTCCATATTTCACTTACATTACATTCCCAACATTTATATGGTTTCAACTTTTAAAATATGAGATATGTTTTTCCAATTATTATTTTATGGGATATATGTTCTTCATAAATTTTCTTGTCTATATTTTTTATTATCTCTGATTTTATTTCCTACTCGGATAATAGGATATATTCTAACAATGGTGATATCCTAACCCCCCAATGCTAGTAAGTATCCTCTAGAATATAGAGAGATTAACCTAATGTCATGTATCTAGTTTGTACAATTACTATTGTGTTTTTTGAGTTGGGGAATTATAGTAATGGATATATTTATATATAGAAAGTCTTGATTTACGGATAAAAGGTTCCCTATTTGTGTTTGAGTCATTCATTTTTTTTCCTATATACTTCTTTGAGATATATTGAATCTTTTGATAAATTGATATTGATAGATAATGGATACTAAGATGGATGTACATGGAACTTACATTATAAGTAAATGTAGTTTCAAAATGTAATGATTAAATATTTCTTGCAGATGTTTATGAAATCCATTAACAATTAATTATGATTTACTAAAAATATATTTATTTAGTAGTGATTTTTATCAGTTATTAAAATCATCAATAAATATGATTTTTTAAATTTTAAGTCAATTCTTAAAAAAACCACAATGAAATTAATATAATTTAGAATTTATAATTATTATTATTCATTATTATTTTATTTTATTTTTAATAATTAATCAAAATTTTAAATTTTTAATAATTATGATTTGTTACATGTTAATTATTAATGAATAATTATTAATTATTTAATAATTTTTAATTAATAATTAATAATTATATATATATATATATATTTACATAAAGATTCAAATACACTCATAGACACAAATATATTGTTTTTATATTATTCAATATATATATAGGTAAATATAGTTATATTTATAGATATTTATTGCTATTTAAATGTATTTAGGTATATTTTGGTAAATTTTTCACATATTGATCAATATATATATATATGTAGTTATATGTGTAAATTTATATTTGTTTATATGTATATGTTTAATATATATATATATATATTAATATAAATAGATTTATATTTATATTTAATTTTATTCAATGACATATACACGTACTTATATATATTTATGTACATTTTATAATTAATATATATATTTGGATTTTTATATATATTTATGTGAGTTTCTATATATTTATTAATTTAATTATATATAATGTGAAATTATATATATGTGGGTTTGATTCATTGTGTGTATATGTGTATTAATGCATCTTTATATGTTTATTAATATATATGTATTTCTAAATTTATATATATTATGTATATATATATATATTTGAATATTTATTTATAATTATAAATATTAATAGATGTTTATATGTATTTATGTTTATGTATGTTTTTTAATATGTGTTTATAATTATATATCATCTTGTGAGTGTATATATATATATATATTTATTGGTTTTTATATATATTTATGAATATATATATATATATATCGATTCATAAATATTTATGTATATTTATAAATATTTATATTTATATTCATATTTATTGTGCGGGGATATAAATATATTCATTTATATTTATTCTTAATGATATGTATGTATTTTTATTTATTTATCTATATTGATTGAAATTTATTTTTATTTTCATCTACTTATATTTATGTGCCCCCAAATCATAGCCATTAGAAAAAGGTCCCTATTGGGTGTTAGGGACGTCTCGGGTTTGAGTCTCCCCGGTTTCCTTCATGTGTGGGATTTCATGTTTTTTTATTGCTTTGTAGATACCCCTCCCCGACCTTCTTTAATAATATTTATATAAATTTACACACACATATATATATATATATATAAATTTTTGTATATTTATCTATATTATATTGGTATATTAATAAATATACAAATTTTTATATGTAATTATATTTTTATAGGTATGTGTTTAAAAATTATGAATATATATATGTACCCATATATATGGATTTTCAGGTTTTTATCTCTATATATAAGTTCATTAAAGACTATTTGGTCATTACATGAAGGGCTTGGTAGAGTGGTAAAAATTTTAGAGAATAACTAATAGGTAAGGGGTTCAAATCCTTATATAAAAATGCATATACTTAATTTTATAAAGAATATAGGGATGGTCTAGATTGCGGTGGGATTGGGGAATGGTGGGAACATTTTGCGGTAACAACATGAAAATAAATAAAAAATTGTTTTTTGTAAAAAAAATAGAAAAAACAAAAAATAAAAACTAATCATATATATTTAGGGTTTTTTAAAGTGCCACTAAATTAACTATCATTAAATAAAAAAACTACCATTAAAAAAGTACATCAAAAATATTCTTGATAGATGAATTCATTATTGTTTATAAAAATCATCATGAGTCATTTAAATAATGTTTAAGAAATCTCTAAATACCATTTTCCTTGAAGTGTCACCCTCCATCCATGGATAGAGTTCGGTGAAACTGAATGTACACCATCTCACATAGAGTTATTGGTCGAGACTAATGACGACATGTGTATGTATATTCCATCACTCACTTACTACTCTATGATTATAAAGGTCTAATATTTCTGGGATATAGTTAGAGATGAGTAATTCTTCAAACATCTACGATATGATATGGATAAAGATGAGTAGATCCTCGGGTATCCTTGATGTGAGGAAATGATAAATTAGAGGTTTGGATAGGTGTAGTACCACCTCTATCCTCGATAAGTTTATATGATTATTCCAATTCTCATGTATAGTGATAGTGGTAATTTACTATTAAAAAATTAATGAGTGGATGACAGTGAAAAATATTATCTCTACTCCTTACCCACAACTAGGGGAATGAGAGTACCTAATATATATATTATTATACCAATATATTTTTATTAAATCTGGTAATATATTGTATAACATTATACAGGAGGATGTGTTTTTCTTATAACATATAGACAACTATACAATTATAGTTTTGGAGGTGTCTATTTCTTCTAGTAGGAGATTTGTACAGACATGAGTACTTTTTTTATTGTTAAAGATCCATATTTTCTTTAGTATTATAAAGAAAGGTGGAGAGGTGCATTTCCTCCACCAACCCATGATAATTACATATTTGGTGAATTATCAAGATTAGAATCTTTGATGGGATGAGTGATCAGATTTTAATCACATATCTATTGAAAAGCACTAAGGAGATGAAAAATGGGTAACTCTATAAGTGTTGATTTCGATTCTATCTATGTTATTAATGATATTGGGGATATTTAATTTCAACAACCTATTTTTAGTTTTTGGACATTTATTAAATTTATTTCATCATGTTTGTCCACTAAATGGGTTGAAAATACATGGTATTATTGTAGTAACCCATGAAAAAAACATGTATTTTCCTCACCTTATACCAATAATGTTCTACCAATGAACTGGACAAATCTCCATGTATCCTTGAGATAATGGAATATATGGATAACTAGTGTAATTGATATCATTATGGTTGCCACCCTATGAATATCATCTTTCACAATGTCACCTCATTGGGATATTTCAGTTGTATCAAGATTTTTTGTTTATCAAAATTACTATTTTATATTAGTTTAAATTATACTATGGTGGATTCATTTATATTATTATTATTTTTTTGTAATTTTTATATGTCTTATTGTATGGTGATGTATTATATAAGGTGATTGCAAAATTTTGAGGTAATTATTCACATGTTTGTGTGGAATCCTCTATGGTAGTTTGTAGCTCTAAGAATATTTGTGGTGGTCATAGAGAGTTCACTTTCGATGATTTGTGACATGAGATGGTATTTTATTTTTCACAAATTAGGATTCCTTCCTATGATATTTTTTTTGTTTTTGAAAACTCATGATTTTTTTGAAAATTAAAAACATGGGTAAACATAATGGTTTTGGAATTTTTGGCATAGAAAAAGTCTTAGGATTGTGAAATAGTATGTTTCGGACTAATGTTTTAAAAACCGGTCAACATGATTAAATAGTTTTCAAATGAATTTTATGTTAATTCGTAAATAAAAATCATGGTTTTTTCATTTTATCTAAATGGTTCATTTCATTTATTTTTTCCTGGGATCATGAGATTTATTTTACTCACACTAGTTGAATTATCTATGTGGTATATTAACCCTTGTGATTCATTTGGGAAATATTACTTAGTGGGTGTACCAACCTCCTAAATGAATTTCTTAGTATTTATAAAGATATTTTTATTTTATTTATTTATTAGGTACATGAGATCATGGTAGAATAAGTTTCATCATCAATGGAAATTAGTGGTGGATTTTCTACCTATTTTATATATAAGGAATGAAATAATATTTAAAGGTGGTTTTTATGTATTATGTAAAATATTAAATATTTATGTTATTTTTTATTTAATATATGACTATGTAAATGAGGGATTAGTCAGATTATGTGAAAAAATTCATATTTTTTTATATAAATTAAATATATTTGATATAATACTGTTATTGATAAAAACAATTAGCGAAATTTAAATGAATTTTTAATATAAATTTATCTAAAATATCATGAATTACAATGGATGAAATATTATACCATCCTCAATGATAAATACATTGACCAAGATTGCTTATAATGTATCTCTTTTCTCTTAGTAGAAATATTGAAATTTGTTTTACTATTAATAAGTTTACATTGAATCCGTGAAACAATCATTCTATAACATTTAGTGATTATACTCAATTATTTTCATTATTCTATAACACTAACATCATAAACATAACCCTCGTATCATTTTTCTTTTTATAAATCTGTTAAAGTATTAAGGAAAATAATGTGGATGAAATAAATCTTGATTACAATTTATATCCCTAATATGCCTTATTTAATTCCATTTATTTACAAAAAATTTCTATCTCTTCAATTCTAAATATAATAAAAATGGTAAGTTAATCTTTCCAATAGAGATGTATATCCCCCTCACCTCTTTTGTTTTTATATATTTCTTCTTACTAATATTGGATAGATGATTTGAATTGTAATTGATGGGCCAAATGGGATTATATAGTTCAACTGAATGACAATGTTAGTGTTAAGAATAAATATGAATGAATGATTTTTAATGGGAGAGTGTGTAATTAAGGGAATATATCAAATTATAATGGGAGAATATTGTTTGGAATATAGAATATTCTCCCTTAAAAATAAATTACATATTTCTTATATAGATCCATAAATATTCTTTATTAATGAGTATCTTCAATGAGAAATATCCTCTCCCTTTATCTTCTTCACTTTTCACCCTCATCATAGTTTCATCTATAGTTAAAATTGTTCTACATTTATAAATCATTAGGTAAAAGCATGTGATATTTCTAAATATCATATCTTCGTAATATATTTTCACTTAGAATTCCTGTTTCAATTTTTTTATTTAGGAAAAGAAGATCACGAATAAATGTTCTATTAAATTTATTTCATTTAATATACTTTATAGAGGTTATAAGGTAATAATATTTATGTACAAATGGATCCTTAAAAAAATGGGTTTCATCTATTGATGGAGTATGTTCAATGTTTGGTCATGGAATCATTGGTTGATATTATACGTGTTCTAAGAGTTATAATTATTGTTAAAGTGTTTAAGAGTATGTTATAGATTAAGCATCCATTAGGAGAGGGATATGAGTACATTCCATGATATATGGGGGATCACAACTCATTCACTATAGTAGATTATTCTACCTTATATCCTGATATGATGAAAACATGTATAATTATAGTGAAATAAAACATTAGTCAGTGATAATGTAATTTCATGGACTAATTCTATAATATCTAGAGAGTGGGATGATTAGTATTTATTTTATAAAGATTGATAAAAAATAATTAGTGTATCATGGAGTGTCTAACATTTGGTTTCTTAGTGAAACAATTTTAATCAGTGAGGCCTTATTGATTTGGTGAAGTGGTTGATGATGAAATGGATAGATGGTACCACCTCCTAGATTTATCAATCAAACATATTCTAGGACACAAATAAGAATTGAGTAGGTGAGACACATTTTATTTCATCTCACGATATTATTTCATATCCCACATAAAAAATGATATGGAGAGTGGGTTTCTTATTACCCACAATGAATTATTTCAGTTCCAACATAAAATGAACTTATGGTGATCCATCTCATTGAGTGTGTTCCCTTGCTGCTTCAACACCGCCATATAGTTTAAATTTTCACCATCCACCATTAATACTTGCTCCTTTTTCATTATATATTTCCATGATCAATTTCATTTCAATGGTCTTTTATTCACCATTGTCTTGTAACTAGAATTGTATTGGAATACCCTTCATAGGGTTTCAATGAACTCTGACTAATTGCTAGGGGTTTGACAAATTTTTTTAATCCATGTCTCTTTATTAAACTATGAATATTTTTAGTTGCTTCAAAATTATTCTTCATTTTCAAAAACATATAAAATTCTATTTGTTTTATCATTAAATAAAATAATTATCTATAGGGGAAAAAATATACCAATATCAAAATAAAATTTCAAATAATAACCTAATTTTATAAATTTTAGATTATAGAAATAATTTAAGTTAATTAAAATTTACAATATTCTAAAAAATTATAATTCATACTCTAATTATTCATATTAACAAAAAATGAAACATAGAAAACTCAAAATAATAATGAAAAATAATGAAAAATATGATATGCAACCACCATCATTAATGTTATACCTGAGTTTCATGAAATATCTATAAACTATTACGTACTAATTTAATAATAACGAGTTAGTCAATTTTGATTTTCCCAATTGTGTTTTGATTTATACAATCGAATACTCTGAGACATTATACTTAACAATACTTGAATAACCATTTTTAGAAATCTAATTTTTGGTATTTTATATTCGCTTAAAATTTAATGTTAATATAAAAAATTTTGTAAATACATTCTAAAAAATGGTTATGTAAATTTATTTTATAGGTGACTTTAAACATCAATAACAATTATAAACTATGTAAAAAAAATTATTTAGAGTAATTCCAAATGTACTTTCACCATTGGTAATACTAATAGGTAATGATGAAAAGTAATTTAAACATCATTTATGTAGATAAACAATGTTTTATGAATCTTTAAACATTATTTTTGAAACTAACTAACATGGAAAGTCATATTTTTTAAATATATTTTCATGAATCTATCTTTCTTTTAGTAAAAACTGTGAGAGGACTTATCATGTAGCTGTAAGTCAAAGATAGAAAATCATTCAAGAATATATTATTCCATAACATAAAAATGTAATAAAAATACAACAAATTTCTTAATATACATACACATATTAATAAAAACTGTAAAATATTCTTTCAATAATCATTATAAATTGTATGGGTTTTTTAGATAATATGAGTAAGTGTCCTTAAAAAAATTCGAAATATGTAAAAATTATTTCCATATTAACAATACAATATATGTTACTAAATAATAAATTTCTTATGAAACTAATCATATAAAAAAGATGTAATTGTTTTGGTAATGATGATCTGATAAATGAGTATTAAATCAAAATAATGAAATTCAACACAACTTTTAGGATGATAAAATTATAGTTTCAATAATATCATTTCTAAAAATACAAAACACTCGAAATAATTAAATGAAAATGTTGTTTCAACTAATACTATTGTTATACCATAGAAATAGCATAATATTTATATTTAATATATATTAATTATTTAACCATATGAAATAACTTTAATGAACTATAATATTTTTATATTACCAAAACATAAATAAAATAGAAAATTAAAAAACAAAAAAAAATGGAATAAAAAGTAAATTTATCAAAAAAAATTAATGATTTCATAATATTCATCCAGTAAGGTGCACAAAAAAATTTAGTTAAATCAATATGAAATTATATGCATAACATAATGTTTCCCATAAAATAAAAAATTCAATAAAAATGAGAATTTCAAAAAAAACCCATAATTATCTATGTTTATTATGCATAAAAAAATAAAATGAACTGATTGTGTTTATCTGTATTAGAAAATCAAGGAGATAAAAATTAAGCTCATTTTTCTAGATAATGTATTTATAATATATTAAAATGCATTATTTATTTATGAAGTTATAAATGAATGATATTGTCACGACCCGTCCTCGGGGACCGTGCCGTGACTACCCCAAGCCCGCCTTCCATAGGCCAGGGGCTGGCGACTAGCACCAAGGCGTAAATCTCAACAAAAAGGTAAGGCATTGCCTTTGAAAAGTAAACAAGAACTACAGAGTAAGCAAGCGGAAAATTAAACACTATGTAAAAACTGTACAAGCTGTGTGGAAGGTAAAAGGGGCCGGAAATAAAAGCCCAACTGTAAAGTACAACTGAAAGGGGAAAATAGCAACTGAAAGGAAAAGCCGCAGCGTCGAGCCGTCCTCTGGAAGTCCCACCTGAAGGATGGGTACAGATAGCCTCCACTGCTCCTCGGGTCCACCTGACCGCTCCATGTACGTCCCGCCCAGTGGTCCACCTCCAGGTATCATCCTGCTCCACACGCCTCCACCATGATCAGCGTTGTACGTCGTCTGCAACCAACACAACATAGTGAGGGCAAAGCCCGTGAAGGGGTGAGTATAAGCTACTTAGTAGGGACCCCGATACCCCCGAAGGTCTCCCGAAATCCACAAAGGATAATCCACAAAGGAAAGAAACAATCTCGAAGTAACATCTGACACGGCTTAGGTATATTCCAATACATATACCTAAGTCATCAATTCCCATTCGGCTCCAATGTCCGAGCCCAAGCACAACCCAGTCCACACAGGAAAGCAAACGTATACCCACACAGGATAACACAACACAATCCACAAAGGAGAGTAAACAGTAAATCCACACAGGATAGCTCAACACAATCCACAAAGGAGAGTAAACAGTAAATCCACACAGGATAGCTCAACACAATCCACAAAGGAGAGTAACAGAAGATTCAACTCACACAGGTATACTTCTTCGGATGATGATAAATATGATCACTGATCCATCTAAGTAATCGGACCCATGAAGGATCGATAGGCATGTAACACCCGAGACTTTTATGTTATATAAATCATCAAAGGAATCTTTTTCTACACAACACTTGCTTGGCTTGCTTTACACGCAATCGCGACCTTCCTCGATAGCTTGTGTCGTACGCAATACCGAGTTTCACTAAACAACAATATGCTATTAAATCTAGCCGTTATGAATAGTAATAACCACTTTTTGAAATTTTATAAATTTTATTTTTCAAAATGGACTTCATTTTTGGACTCAGAATATCGAAATTATCCTAGGGTGAAATTTTTGTATTTTTCTGAAAACTTTCAATTTTTGATGAATAGTGAAACCACTAAGTGGTAGGTTAAAAACTGAATTTTGCATAAAACATAATTTTACCGCTTCTGTGAATGGAATTTCAAAAATCCTAAAGACACGGTTGATATCAGTAAGTAAAATGTGGTTCAATGAGATAAAAATAATTTTTTGGTGAATAGTAACTTTTTACTATTTTTTACCGCGGTTAATAGTAAATAGGGTAACTAAGGGTAAATATGATATTAATATTACCCTAACACATGTCCTAATTCTATTGGAAAAGTGTAATTCGACCAAAAACAAACTTAGGAATAAAATATGACCATTTAGGCCCACTTGGATTAGATTAGAACATTTATTATTAATTTATTTAAAGAAGGGTTAAAATAGTTAAAATCAAAGTTTAATAAGTAAATCATTTTTAATATGGGGTTATACATAAGATAAATTCGATTGTAAATATTCATTAGAAATCTAAACATATTTCCTACATGATGGTATTTTATTTGTAATTTTTAGACATCAAATAATATACTTTATTTATGACACAAAGATGATGCAGTAATTATTTTATTAATGAAATATTGACATAATTGATAATATAAATACAAAAATAAATGTAATTTAAGACTTTTTATGAATTCCACTAATTTTCTAGGTTACTATGATATATTAATGTTGATTTAATAAACTTGGTTCGAACATATAATACTGTTATGACTTTCACAAAAATCATATATCAAATAGTGTAAAAATTGACACAAAATAGTTTTTAAATCAAATATTATATTATTAATTTTTATTTTATTCCTAAAAATCTAAGGTTCGGCCAAATGACTTAGATAAGTATATATATATTAATAATAAACAATTTGGGGTTAGTTTGGCATGTTATAGTAAGTGTATTAACCATATAGTGAAAGAAAACAAAAAGACATGGTAAAAGTTAAATTATTTAACTTAGAGTTAAATCTAATTGATAAGGTTAACATAATACCCTAAACTTGTCTAAATCCTATTTTTTGATAGGATTTTGACCCATCCCCACTTTAGCTTCGAAATAAGACCCTTTGGAACCATTATAAACCGATTTTCACTTTAATATAAAATAATATTTTGAGATATTCCTAAGGTGCCCCTCTCCTCCCTTATAAAAGGGCACCTCCTCCCCCTCCTCCTCACACCAATTTGAGCACTCAAGCTCGGCCAACCCCTGCCATTTTCTTCTCTCCACTTCCCTAGAATAATCCTAGAGGTCCTGGTCTTCTTCAAAGACCAATCTTAGTTCCCTTAGTGGAGGATTCAAAGAGGCGTTCCAAAGAAGAGGTAATATCCATTACCGATCTTTTCAATTTCTTTCTTCTTCAACTTCTTCTTCTTTAGTTGTTTCATGATAAAGTAATAACATCAGTATTACATACATACTGATATGTTATTATAAAGATTAAACAACCCTAATTCACCTTCTATCCATCCTACGGAAAAATGAAATCACCGCGCGTGCGTACGTACGGAATACCGTCTCCACGCCGTGGTGTAATCTATTTTCCACCACCACCATACAAGGATGGGTATAATGGTGTAATGAGTAAATATTTATTATTATTATAAAGTAATATTGTTACTAAAATAATATATATATACTCTAATACAGTTCCACGATCATAGGAACGATATCATCACTCGTGCGTACGTACGGAATACCGTCTCCACGATGTGATGCGACTCGTTCTACATGATCATCATTACATAGTAATTATATAAATGAATTGAATGAATAAATATGATATATGTTACACTAATACCATTATGGATATAAGGTATCTATAACCTTAAAATAAGAATAATAATGTATTCGGCAAAACATGCATAAGAACAAAAGGCAATAAACACCCGAGTAACAAGTAACAATGAAATATTACTAACAAGAAGCTAAGAATATGACCATATATGATATCATATCAATATGTATGATTCTGGAATAAGTCAATAACATTATTTAAACCATTATACAGGAGCTTCGGACACGTACAAAGCTAATCGGACCTAAGGTAAGGGAAATATCACAATCTCGTTTTTATCGGAGATTGTTTATTCGTAAGTATTTACTGGGGTGTATTTTATCACCCACATCCATGTTTCATCAAAATGTAATATTATTTCCATCCACCTACAATTGTTTAAATCCATTTTTACCCTTCGGTGAGTTTTTAGTAATATGTATGAAAGGAATCTTTTGTCGTACGAGGTACTTTTTGACTTTTCCGACAAAAGTACGAAGAACGTTTTTTTTAACTTATACGACATGAATGGATTTTTAAAACATTGTTTCCAAGAAGATTCCTTTACAAGTTTTAAAGTTTATTTTTAATCAACTTCTTTTATTTTAAAGTTGTATGACATGTTATGAAAGGAAAAAATGTTTTTGAAGAAGAAAGGATATTTTCCTCAAGAATGGAGTTCAAGTGTTTTATCAAAATTATTTTCCATCTAAGATAATCAAGGGTTCTGTTTTTATCCCTATTATTAAATTGATTTGTTCATGTTGTGATGGAATTATGAATTCCTTTATCTTATATGAATTGATTTATGATGTCATGATGTTTCAAGAATCCCATTTTGGTTACATTTGTTATGCGATGATGTATGTTTTATGATTATGTGGCACACATAAGAAAGGATTCATTATAAGATGGGTGGGACCTATATCTCCCTCCAATGCATTGGGTAAAGATTTTATATCTCATGAGATAGACATGGCTGGAACGGAAGGTTATTTCGGTTCAGTGATACAGGACTGAAACGAGGAGTGAACTCGGTTCAGAAAGGGACTTTGTCCACTAAGATAGTCTTGGCAATGAGTCATGACTAACAAGAAATGATTTTCCATGATTATGTGTGCATGCCACAAAGTTTCAAGTTTTATGTTATGCTTATGGGGATCTCATTTTCACTTCTATGAATTATTACATGATAAGATATTATGATCTCTTTTTCAGGTTTTGATTTTCAAAAAGATATGATATGATTTTTATTTCCTTTATTTGCCCTTGCTGAGCATTTGAGCTCACCCTTTTATGTTTTCTTTTCCCCAGGTCAGGTAGATGGATATTAAGTAGAATATGCTAAAAGGGACCCTAGATATGATGAAATAAATGGGAGACACTGTAGAAGATTTATGAACCAGTTGTTTATGTTTCCCAGTTTCTAAAGACACTATACCTATACGGTCCATTGTGGTTTTGTCATATGTTGTAATAAGTGTGCTTCAATTTTGAAGTATTAACAATTTATGTAAAGTATGGGTCGTTATAGTTGGTATCAGAGGAAATGTATAGTCAACCTTTGGAAACTAGGATGTGAAAGCCTTAGTAAGAACCCTAAGTATAAGTCTATGCATAGAACACAATCTTAGAAATGGCCATGAATAACCTAGGATAAGACCATAAGCATGAAATTTTTTTTTCTTGAATTATGTGGTTTCCTATTATAATTAGTGTTGCTCACACTATTCTTCTTGGTTTTAGTCAATGGCTGGAACCCGAAGGAACCGTGTTAATGCGGAATGCGATGGGCAATGCAATGATTGTCCCCCTGAGCAACCAAACGATATGGAAGCTGGAATGCAAAATCTTATAGCCATGCTCACACAACTTTCTCAAGCTATGAATCATGCAGGATTTCCAAACGAACAAAGGAGGGAGCAACATTCTATTAAATCCTTCATGAGGCAGCGTCCACCTTCTTTCAGCGGGTCTACTGATCCATTAGTTGCTGAACAATGGATTAGTACTACTGAAAAGATATTTTCAGTTCTTCAATTTTCTGAGCATGATAAAGTCATCCTAGCAGTGTATCGTTTTGAAGGAGATGCGGATCAATGGTGGAATCTTGTTAAGAATACGAGGCAAAGGGATGAAATTGAGTCTATGGAATGGGACGAGTTCAAGAACTTATTTTTAAATAAGTACTTCCCTCGTATTCTCCGAACAAAGATGGAGAAAGAGTTCCTTGAACTGAATCAAAGGGATGATGAATCTCTTAGTACCTATGAAGCAAATTTTACAAGACTTGCAAGGTACGCTTCTGGTATTATTATCCAACCTGAGTGTAAGATCGATCGATTCTTTAGTGCCTTAAAACCAAGTCTTCAAAGGGCGTTATCCATAAGGGACTTCAATAGCTACGAGGAAATCGTTCGATGTGCTCTCAAAGTCGAGATGGAGATTGGAGTAACCCATCAGTCACATGGGTTTGATAAGAAGAGGAAGATGGAATTCAAAGAAAAATCTAAAGAGCACACGGAAAAGAAGATGAACTTTCCCTTATGCTCAAAGTGTGGAGAGAAACATGGAGGGAGTTGTCTTAAAGGGACAAGTAAATGTTTTAAATGTGGAAAGGAAGGTCATCGGGCATTTGAATGCCGCGATAATGGGAAGAAGATGTCTAATGATGCAAACAAAGGAAGGGATACACAGAATGAACCTACTACACTTCAATGTTTCAAGTGCAAGGAGATGGGGCATTATTCAAATCAATGCCCAAATCCAAGGGTTGATGATGATGGTCGACGTCAACAAAATCTTAAGGCTAAAGACAAAGGAAAGTCACATGCAATTTCTATCAGCGATGTGGAGTACGATAACGATGTGGTGAAAGGTACACTTACCATCCACTCTAAAGTAGCAAACGTTTTATTTGATTCTGGATCCACCCACTCGTTTATTTCTAAAGAATTTTCTAAGGGTATCACCGTATTACCTCAACAATTAGATGTTGAGTTAGCTGTGACAACACCTAATGGCACATCAATCGCATCAAAAGTTTATAATTCTTCTCCGATCGAAGTTTGTGGGAAAGTGCTTCCTGCAAATCTTGTGATCCTTCCTTTAGTGGAATTTGATGTGATTCTTGGCATGGATTGGCTTTCTCTACATGGAGCTCATATCAATTGCCAAAGAAGGGAAGTCACATTTCATATTCCAGATCAATCTACGATCGTCTATCAATGCAAGGATGAACATAACCTTCCAGTGGAAATTTCTTCCATCTTATGGGTATTGATTCCACTAAATGACGGTTATTTATCTCAAATGGTTGGTGAGAAACTCACGATTAAGAATATGCCCATTGTACGGGAGTTTGATGATGTCCTTCCGGATGAATTGCCGGGTCTTCCACCAAATCGTGAAGTTGAGTTTTCAATAGAACTCGTACCGAGTGCTTTGCCTATTTCAAAGACACCTTATAGAATGGCCCCAATTGAGTTGCAGGAATTGAAGAAGCAACTCCAAGAGAATCTTGATAAGGGATTCATACGCCCTAGTGCATCACCTTGGGGAGCATTTGTTCTATTTGTTAAGAAGAAAGATGGATCAATGAGACTCTGCATTGATTATCGAGAACTTAACAAGATCACTATCAAGAACAAATACCCTCTCCCACGCATTGATGACTTATTTGACCAACTACGCGGAGCTCAATACTTTTCCAAGATTGATCTTCGTTCAGGGTATCATCAATTAAGGGTCAAAAGGGAGGATATACCAAAGACGGCTTTCCGTACAAGGTATGGACACTATGAATTTATAGTGATGCCATTTGGTCTTACTAATGCCCCTGCTATCTTCATGGATCTAATGAATAGAGTCTTTAGAGACTATCTTGATCAATTTGTGGTAGTCTTTATAGACGATATTCTTGTCTATTCAAAGACCAAGGAAGAGCATGAAGATCACTTGAGAATTATATTGAAGACCCTGAGAAAGGAGAAGCTTTATGCCAAATTTACCAAGTGTGAATTTTGGCTTCAAAAAGTTGCATTTTTGGGTCATATAATCTCAAAAGAGGGGATATCTGTGGATCCAGCAAAAACATAGGTTATCGAAAGATGGTCAAGACCAACAACAGTAACTGAGATCCGAAGTTTTCTTGGTTTGGATGGATATTATCGACGTTTTGTAAAAGATTTTTCATGATTATCTAATCCAATCACCAAGTTGACTCGGAAAGGAGTTAAGTTTGTCTGGACAGAGGAATGTGAAGAGAATTTCAAGGAGTTGAAAAGAAGGTTATCCAGTGCACCTGTGCTCACACTGCCTTGTAGTTGAGAAAGGTTTGTGATCTACAGTGATGCATCCAAGAAGGGATTGGGGTGTGTTCTTATGAAAAATGATATGGTGATAGCTTATGCCTCACGACAGTTGAAAATCCATGAGCAAAATTACCCAACACATGATTTGGAGTTGGCTGCGGTAATCTTTGCATTAAAGATTTGGAGGCATTACCTTTATGGTGAATGGTGTGATATTTATACTGATCATAAAAGTTTAAAGTATATTTTCACACAAAAGGAGTTGAATATGCGTCAAAGAAGATGGTTGGAGCTGATTAAAGATTATGACTGCTCAATCCATTACCACCCTGGGAAAGAAAACAAGGTGGCAGATGCATTAAGTCGACAAGACCATGCTAGTTTATCCATGATGAGGATCATAAAAGATCCAATATTTATGGATTTACAAAGGATGGATCTTGGAATTATAATGGAAAGGGAAAAATCTTATCTTTCTCAAATGAATGTTCAACCATCTATACATGTGAAGATTAACGAGGCACAGAAAGAAGATGTCGAGTTACAAAAGAAGGTGAGAAATGTTCCTGAATTCAACCTTGATTGTGATGGGATAATAAAGTTCAGGAATCGGGTTTGTGTTCCTCCCATCCCCGAATTAAAGAAAGAGCTGCTGGATGAGGCTCATAGTTCTTCATTCTCTATTCATCCTGGAAGCACGAAGATGTATAGGGACCTGAAAGAGTACTTCTGGTGGGATGGCATGAAAAGATATGTTGCTGAATATGTCTCTCGATGCTTGGTTTGTCAACAAGTTAAAGCTGAGAGACAGAAGTCTAAGGGGATGTTACAACCATTACCCATACCCGAATGGAAATGGGAAAACATCACTATGGACTTTGTCACAGGACTTCCTAAAACATCCAAAGGCAATAATGCTATCTGGGTCATAGTTGATCGTCTTACAAAGTCTGCACACTTCATTCCTATTAGAGAGGATTTCTCTCTAGATCAGCTTGCCAGGATATATGTAAAGGAAGTGGTAAGATTGCATGGAGTACCACTTTCTATTATATCTGATCGGGATCCGAGATTTACCTCGAAGTTCTGGCGAAGTCTTCAGTATACTCTGGATATAGAGTTGAGTTTCAGCACTGCTTATCATCCCCAGACAGACGGTCAGTCTGAGAGAACAATTCAAACCCTAGAAGATATGTTGAGAGCTTGCTCTATGGATTTCAAAGGAGGTTGGGATCAACACCTACCTTTGGTGGAATTTTCTTATAATAATAGCTTTCACTCCAGTATTCAGATGGCTCCTTATGAAGCTCTCTATGGAAAGAAATGCAGGACTCCAACTTGCTAGGATGAAGTTGGGGAAAGAAAGCTATTAGGACCTGATCTCGTTGATGAAATGGCAGAAAAGGTTAGATCTATTCAACAACACATAAGAGCAACTCAGAGTCGACAGAAAAGTTATGCCGACAACCAAAGAAAAGACCTAGAGTTTGAAGTGGGTGATAAAGTGTTCTTACGAATATCTCCCTGGAAGAGGGTTATGAGATTTGGAAAGAAGGGGAAGTTGAGCCCTAGATATATCGGTCCTTTTGAAATACTGGATCGTGTTGGGAAGGTAGCTTACCGATTGGCGCTTCCACTGAATCTCTCTCAAGTTCACGATGTGTTCCACGTATCTCTCCTGAGTAAGTACATACCAGATCCTTCACATGTACTCAACTCAGAAGTTGTACCGCTGGAGCAAGATATTTCTTATGAAGAACAGCCGATAGAGATTCTGGATCGTAGCGAAAAAGTCCTACGAAACAAGACCACTCGCTTGGTGAAAGTTTTATGGAGGAACCACCAACGTGAAGAAGCTACATGGGAGCTTGAGGATATGATGAGGGAGAAGTATCCTCATTTGTTTGTTACAAAGTGACGAATTTCGAGGGCGAAATTCTTTTTAAGGGGGGTAGAATGTAACACCTGAGAATTTTATGTTATATAAATCATCAAAGGAATCTTTTTCTACACAACACTTGCTTGGCTTTCGTTACACGCAATCGCGACCTTCCTCGATAGCTTGCGTCGTACGCAATACCGAGTTTCACTAAACAACAATATGCTATTAAAACTAGCCATTATGAATAGTAATAACCACTTTTTGAAATTTTATAAATTTTATTTTTCAAAATGGACTTCATTTTTGGACTCAGAATATCGAAATTATCCTAGGGTGAAATTTTTGTATTTTTCTGAAAACTTTCAATTTTTGATGAATAGTGAAACCACTAAGTGGTAGGTTAAAAACTGAATTTTGCATAAAACTTAATTTTACCGCTTCTGTGAATGGAATTTCAAAAATTCGAAAGACACGGTTGATATCAGTAAGTAAAATGTGGTTCAATGAGATAAAAATAATTTTTTGGTGAATAGTAACTTTTTACTATTTTTTACCGCGGTTAATAGTAAATAGGGTAACTAAGGGTAAATATGATATTAATATTACCCTAACACATGTCCTAATTCTATTGGAAAAGTGTAATTCGACCAAAAACAAACTTAGGAATAAAATATGACCATTTAGGCCCACTTGGATTAGATTAGAACATTTATTATTAATTTATTTAAAGAAGGGTTAAAATAGTTAAAATCAAAGTTTAATAAGTAAATCATTTTTAATATGGGGTTATACATAAGATAAATTTGATTGTAAATATTCATTAGAAAGCTAAACATATTTCCTACATGATGGTATTTTATTTGTAATTTTTAGACATCAAATAATATAATTTATTTATGACACAAAGATGATGCAGTAATTATTTTATTAATGAAATATTGACATAATTGATAATATAAATACAAAAATAAATGTAATTTAAGACTTTTTATGAATTCCACTAATTTTCTAGGTTACTATGATATATTAGTGTTGATTTAATAAACTTGGTTCGAACATATAATACTGTTATGACTTTCACAAAAATCATATATCAAATAGTGTCAAAATTGACACAAAATAGTTTTTAAATCAAATATTATATTATTAATTTTTATTTTATTCCTAAAAATCTAAGGTTCGGCCAAATGACTTAGATAAGTATATATATATTAATAATAAACAATATGGGGTTAGTTTGGCATGTTATAGTAAGTGTATTAACCATATAGTGAAAGAAAACAAAAAGACATGGTAAAAGTTAAATTATTTAACTTAGAGTTAAATCTAATTGATAAGGTTAAAATAATACCCTAAACTTGTCTAAATCCTATTGGTTGATAGGATTTAGACCCATCCCCACTTTAGCTTCGAAATAAGACCCTTTGGAACCATTATAAACCGATTTTGACTTTAATATAAAATAATATTTTGAGATATTCCTAAGGTGCCCCTCTCCTCCCTTATAAAAGGGAACCTCCTCCCCCTCCTCACACCAATTTGAGCACTCAAGCTCGGCCAACCCCTGCCATTTTCTCCTCTCCACTTCCCTAGAATAATCCTAGAGGTCCTGGTCTTCTTCAAAGACCAATCTTAGTTCCCTTAGTGGAGGATTCAAAGAGGCGTTCCAAAGAAGAGGTAATATCCATTACCGATCTTTTCAATTTCTTTCTTCTTCAACTTCTTCTTCTTTAGTTGTTTCATGATAAAGTAATAACATCAGTATTACTTTCACACTGATATGTTATTATAAAGATGAAACAACCCTAATTCACCTTCTATCCATCCTACAAAAAAATGAAATCACCGCGCGTGCGTACGTACGGAATACCGTCTCCGCGCCGTGGTGTAATCTATTTTCCACCACCACCTTACAAGGATGGGTATAATGGTGTAATGAGTAAATATTTATGATTATTATAAAGTAATATTGTTACTGAAATAATATATATACTCTAATACAGTTCCACGATCATAGGAACGATATCATCACTCGTGCGTACGTACGGAATACCGTCTCCACGATGTGATGCGACTCGTTCTACATGATCATCATTACATAGTAATTATATAAATGAATTGAATGAATAAATATGATATATGTTACACTAATACCATTCTGGATATAAGTTATCTATAACCTTAAAAGAAGAATAAGAATGTATTCGGAAAAACACGCATAAGAACAAAAGGCAATAAAGACCCGAGTAACAAGTAACAATGAAATATTACTAACAAGAAGCTAAGAATATGACCATATATGATATCATATCAACATGTATGATTCTGGAATAAGTCAATAACATTATTTAAACCATTATACAGGAGCTTTGGACACGTACAAAGCTAATCGGACCTAAGGTAAGGGAAATATCACAATCTCATTTTTATCCGAGATTGTTTATTCGTAAGTATTTACTGGGGTGTATTTTATCATCCACATCCATGTTTCATCAAAATGTAATATTATTTCCATCCACCTAAAATTGTTTAAATCCATTTTTACCCTTCAGTGAGTTTTTAGTAATATGTATGAAAGGAATCTTTTGTCGTACGAGGTACTTTTTGACTTTTCCGACAAAAGTACGAAGAACGTTTTTTTAACTTATACGGCATGAATGGATTTTTAAAACATTATTTCCAAGAAGCTTCCTTTACAAGTTTTCAAGTTTATTTTTAATCAACTTATTTTATTATAAAGTTGTATGACATGTTATGAAAGGAAAAAATGTTTTCGAAGAAGAAAGGATATTTTCCTCAAGAATGGAGTTCAAGTGTTTTATCAAAACTATTTTCCATCTAAGATAATAAAGGGTTCTGTTTTTATCCCTATTATTAAATTGATTTGTTCATTTTGTGATGGAATTATGAATTCCTTTATCTTATATGAATTGATTTATGATGTCATGATGTTTCAAGAATCCCATTTTTGTTACATGTGTTATGGGATGATGTATGTTTTATGATTATGTGGCACACATAAGAAAGGATTCATTATAAGATGGGTGGGACCTATATCTCCCTCCAATGCATTGGGTAAAGATTTTATATCTCATGAGATAGACATGGCTGGAACGGAAGGTTATTTCGGTTCAGTGATACAGGACTGAAATGAGGAGTGAACTCGGTTAAGAAAGGGACTTTATCCACTAAGATAGTCTTGGAAATGAGTCATGACTAACAAGAAATGATTTTCCATGATTATGTGTGCATGCCACAAAGTTTCAAGTTTTATGTTATGATTATGGGGATCTCATTTTCACTTATATGAATTATTCCATGATAAGATATTATGATCTCTTTTGCAGGTTTTGATTTTGAAAAAGATATGATATGATTTTTATTTCCTTTATTTGCCCTTGCTGAGCATTTGAGATCACCCTTTTATGTTTTCTTTTCCCCAGGTCAGGAAGATGGATATTAAGTAGAATATGCTAAAAGGGACCCTAGATATGATGAAATAAATGGGAGACACTGTAGAAGATTTATGAACCAGTTGTTTATGTTTCCCAGTTTCTAAAGACACTATACCTATACGGTCTTTTGTGGTTTTGTCATATGTTGTAATAAGTGTGATTCAATTTTGAAGTATTAACAATGTATGTAAAGTATGGGTCGTTATAGTTGGTATCAGAGGAAAGGTATAGTCAACCTTTGGAAACTAGGATGTGAAAGCCTTAGTAAGAAACCTAAGGATAAGTCTATGCATAGAACACAATCTTAGAAATGGCCATGAATAACCTAGGATAAGACCATAAGCATGAAATTTTTTTTTCTTGAATTATGTGGTTTCCTATTATAATTAGTGTTGCTCACACTATTATTCTTGGTTTTAGTCAATGGCTGGAACCCGAAGGAACCGTGTTAATGCGGAATGCGATGGGCAATGCAATGATTGTCCCCCTAAGCAACCAAACGATATGGGAGCTGGAATGCAAAATCTTGTAGCCATGCTCACACAACTTTCTCAAGCTATGAATCATGCAGGATTTCGAAACGAACAAAGGAGGGAGCAACATTCTATTGAATCCTTCATGAGGCAGCGTCCACCTTCTTTCAGCGGGTCTACTGATCCATTAGTTTCTAAACAATGGATTAGTACTACTGAAAAGATATTTTCAGTTCTTCAATGTTCTGAGCATGATAAAGTCATCCTAGCAGTGTATCGTTTGGAAGGAGATGCGGATCAATGGTGGAATCTTGTTAAGAATACGAGGCAAAGGGATGAAATTGAGTCTATGGAATGGGACGAGTTAAAGAACTTATTTTTCAATAAGTACTTCCCTCGTATTCTCCGAACAAAGATGGAGAAAGAGTTCCTTGAACTGAAGGAAAGGGATGATGAATCTGTTAGTACCTATGAAGCAAATTTTACAAGACTTGCAAGGTACGCTTCTGGTATTATTATCCAACCTGAGAGTAAGATCGATCGATTCTTTAGTGGCTTAAAACCAAGTCTTCGAAGGGCGTTAGCCATAAGGGACTTCAATAGCTACGAGGAAATCGTTCGATGTGCTCTCAAAGTCGAGATGGAGATTGGAGTAACCCATCAGTCACATGGGTTTGATAAGAAGAGGAAGATGGAATTCAAATAAAAATCTAAAGAGCACACGGAAAAGAAGATGAACTTTCCCTTATGCTCAAAGTGTGGAGAGAAACATGGAGGGAGTTGTCTTAAAGGGACAAGTAAATGTTTTAAATGTGGAAAGGAAGGTCATCGGGCATTTGAATGCCGCGATAATGGGAAGAAGATGTCTAATGATGCAAACAAAGGAAGGGATACACAGAATGAACCTACTACACTTCAATGTTTCAAGTGCAAGGATATGGGGCATTATGCCAATCAATGCCCAAATCCAAGGGTTGATGATGATGGTCGACGTCAACAAAATCTTAAGGCTAAAGACAAAGGAAAGTCACATGCAATTTCGATCAGCGATGTGGAGTACGATAACGATGTGGTGAAAGGTACACTTACCATCCACTCTAAAGTAGCAAATGTTTTATTTGATTCTGGATCCACCCACTCTTTTATTTCTGAAGACGTTTCTAAGGGTATCACCGTATTACCTCAACAATTAGATGTTGAGTTAGCTGTGACAACACCTAATGGCACATCAATCGCATCAAAAGTTTATAATTCTTCTCCAATCGAAGTTTGTGGGAAAGTGCTTCCTGAAAATCTTGTGATCCTTCCTTTAGTGGAATTTGATGTGATTCTTGGCATGGATTGGCTTTCTATACATGGAGCTCATATTAATTGCCAAAGAAGGGAAGTCACATTTCATATTCCAGATCAATCTACGATCGTCTATCAATGCAAGGATGAACATAACCTTCCAGTGGAAATTTCTTCCATCTTATGGGTATTGATTCCACTAAATGAAGGTTATTTATCTCAAATGGTTGGTGAGAAACTCACGATTAAGAATATGCCCATTGTACGGGAGTTTTATGATGTCTTTCTGGAGGAATTGCCGGGTCTTCCACCAAATCGTGAAGTTGAGTTTTCAATAGAACTCATACCGGGTGCTTTGCCTATTTCAAAGACACCTTATAGAATGGCCCCAATTGAGTTGCAGGAATTGAAGAAGCAACTCCAAGAGAATCTTGATAAGGGATTCATATGCCCTAGTGCGTCACCTTGGGGAGCACATGTTCTATTTGTTAAGAAGAAAGATGGATCAATGAGACTCTGCATTGATTATCGAGAACTTAACAAGATCACTATCAAGAACAAATACCCTCTCCCACGCATTGATTAATTATTTGACCAACTACGCGGAGATCAATACTTTTCCAAGATTGATCTTCATTCAGGGTATCATCAATTAAGGGTCAAAAGGGAGGATATACCAAAGACGGCTTTCCGTACAAGGTATGGACACTATGAATTTATAGTGATTCCATTTGGTCTTACTAATGCCCCTGCTATCTTCATGGATCTAATGAATAGAGTCTTTAGAGACTATCTTGATCAATTTGTGGTAGTCTTTATAGATGATATTCTTGTCTATTCAAAGAGCAAGGAAGAGCATGAAGATCACTTGAGAATTATATTGAAGACCCTGAGAAAGGAGAAGCTTTATGCCAAATTTACCAAGTGTGAATTTTGGCTTCAAAAAGTTGAATTTTTGGGTTATATAATCTCAAAAGAGGGGATATCTGTGGATCCAGCAAAAACAGAGGTTATCGAAAGATGGTCAAGACCAACAACAGTAACTAAGATCCGAAGTTTTCTTGGTTTGGCTGGATATTATCGGCGTTTTGTAAAAGATTTTTCACGATTATCTAATCCAATCACCAAGTTGACTCGGAAAGGAGTTAAGTTTGTCTGGACAGAGGAATGTGAAGAGAATTTCAAGGAGTTGAAAAGAAGGTTATCCAGTGCACCTGTGCTCACACTGCCTTGTAGTGGAGAAAGGTTTGTGATCTACAGTGATGCATCCAAGAAGGGATTGGGGTGTGTTCTTATGCAAAATGATATGGTGATAGCTTATGCCTCACGACAGTTGAAAATCCATGAGCAAAATTACCCAACACATGATTTGGAGTTGGCTGTGGTAATCTTTGCATTAAAGATTTGGAGGCATTACCTTTATGGTGAAATGTGTGATATTTATACTGATCATAAAAGTTTAAAGTATATTTTCACACAAAAGGAGTTGAATATGCGTCAAAGAAGATGGTTGGAGCTGATTAAGGATTATGACTGCTCAATCCATTACCACCCTGGGAAAGCAAACAAGGTGGCAGATGCATTAAGTCGACAAGACCATGCTAGTTTATCCATGATGAGGATCACAAAAGATCCAATATTTATGGATTTACAAAGGATGGATCTTGGAATTATAATGGAAAGGGAAAAATCTTATCTTTCTCAAATGAATGTTCAACCATCTATACATGTGAAGATTAACGAGGCACAGAAAGAAGATGTCGAGTTACAAAAGAAGGTGAGAAATGTTCCTGAATTCAACCTTGATTGTGATGGGATAATAAAGTTCAGGAATCGGGTTTGTGTTCCTCCCATCCCCGAATTAAAGAAAGAGCTGCTGGATGAGGCTCATAGTTCTTCATTCTCTATTCATCCTGGAAGCACGAAGATGTATAGGGACCTGAAAGAGTACTTCTGGTGGGATGACATGAAAAGAGATGTTGCTGAATATGTCTCTCGATGCTTGGTTTGTCAACAAGTTAAAGCTGAGAGACAGAAGTCTAAGGGGATGTTACAACCATTACCCATACCCGAATGGAAATGGGAAAACATCACTATGGAATTTGTCACAGGACTTCCTAAAACATCCAAAGGCAATAATGCTATCTGGGTCATAGTTGATCGTCTTACAAAGTCTGCACACTTCATTCCTATTAGAGAGGATTTCTCTCTAGATCATCTTTCCAGGATATATGTAAAGGAAGTGGTAAGATTTCATGGAGTACCACTTTCTATTATATCTGATCAGGATCCGAGATTTACCTCGAAGTTCTGGTGAAGTCTTCAGCATACTCTGGATACAGAGTTGAGTTTCAGCACTGCTTATCATCCCCAGACAGACGGTCAGTCTGAGAGAACAATTCAAACCCTAGAAGATATGTTGAGAGCTTGCTCTATGGATTTCAAAGGAGGTTGGGATAAACACCTACCTTTGGTGGAATTTTCTTATAATAATAGCTTTCACTCCAGTATTCAGATGGCTCCTTATGAAGCTCTCTATGGAAAGAAATGCAGGACTCCAACTTGCTGGGATGAAGTTGGGGAATGAAAGCTATTAGGACCTGATCTCGTTGATGAAATGGAAGAAAAGGTTAGATCTATTCAACAACACATAAGAGCAGCTCAGAGTCGACAGAAAAGTTATGCCGACAACCGATGAAAAGACCTAGAGTTTGAAGTGGGTGATAAATTGTTCTTACGAATATCTCCCTGGAAGAGGGTTATGAGATTTGGAAAGAAGGGGAAGTTGAGCCCTAGATATATCGGTCTTTTTGAAATACTGGATCGTGTTGGGAAGGTAGATTACCGATTGGCGCTTCCACCGAATCTCTCTCAAGTTCACGATGTGTTCCACGTATCTCTCCTGAGAAAGTACATACCAGATCCTTCACATGTACTCAGCTCAGAAGTTGTACCGCTGGAGCAAGATCTTTCTTATGAAGAACAGCCGATAGAGATTCTGGATCGTAGCGAAAAAGTCCTACGAAACAAGACCACTTGCTTGGTGAAAGTTTTATGGAGGAACCACCAACTTGAAGAAGCTACATGGGAGCTTGAGGATATGATGAGGGAGAAGTATCCTCATTTGTTTGTTACAAAGTGATGAATTTCGAGGGCGAAATTCTTTTTAAGGGGGGTAGAATGTAACACCCGAGACTTTTATGTTATATAAATCATCAAAGGAATCTTTTTCTACACAACACTTTCTTGGCTTGCTTTACACGCAATCGCGACCTTCCTCGATAGCTTGCGTCGTACGCAATACCGAGTTTCACTAAACAACAATATGCTATTAAAACTAGCCGTTATGAATAGTAATAACCACTTTTTAAAATTTTATAAATTTAATTTTCAAAATGGACTTCATTTTTGGACTCAGAATATCGAAATTATCCTAGGGTGAATTTTTTGTATTTTTCTGAAAACTTTCAATTTTTGATGAATAGTGAAACCACTAAGTGGTAGGTTAAAAACTAAATTTTGCATAAAACTTAATTTTACCGCTTCTGTGAATGGAATTTCAAAAATCCGAAAGACACGGTTGATATCAGTAAGTAAAATGTGGTTCAATGAGATACAAATAAGTTTTTGGTGAATAGTAACTTTTTACTATTTTTTACCGCGGTTAATAGTAAATAGGGTAACTAAGGGTAAATACGATATTAATATTACCCTAACACCTGTCCTAATTCTATTGGAAAAGTGTAATTCGACCAAAAACAAACTTAGGAATAAAATATGACCATTTAGGCCCACTTGGATTAGATTAGAACATTTATTATTAATTTATTTAAAGAAGGGTTAAAATAGTTAAAATCAATGTTTAATAAGTAAATCATTTTTAATATGGGGTTATACATAAGATAAATTAGATTTTAAATATTCATTAGAAAGATAAACAGATTTCCTACATGATGGTATTTTATTTGTAATTTTTAGACTTCAAATAATCTAATTTATTTATGACACAAAGATGATGCAGTAATTATTTTATTAATGAAATATTGACATAATTGATAATATAAATACCAAAATAAATGTAATTTAAGACTTTTTATGAATTCAACTAATTTTCTAGGTTACTATGATATATTAGTGTTGATTTAATCAACTTGGTTCGAACATATAATCCTGTTATGACTTTCACAAAAATCATATATCAAATAGTGTCAAAATTGACACAAAATAGTTTTTAAATCAAATATTATATTATTAATTGTTATTTTATTCCTAAAAATCTAAGGTTCGACCAAATGACTTAGATAAGGATATATATATTAATAATAAACAATTTGGGGATCTATTGGTATGTTATAGTATGTTTATTAACCATATAGTGAAAGAAAACAAAAAGACATGGTAAAAGTTAAATTATTTAACTTAGAGTTAAATCTAATTGATAAGGTTAAAATAATACCCTAAACTTGTCTAAATCCTATTTTTTGATATGATTTCGACCCATCCCCACTTTAGCTTCGAAATAAGACCCTTTGGAACCATTATAAAACGATTTTGACTTTAATATAAAATAATATTTTGAGATATTCCTAAGGTGCCCCTCTCCTCCCTTATAAAAGGGCACCTCCTCCCCCTCCTCCTCACACCAATTTGAGCACTCAAGCTCGGCCAACCCCTTCCATTTTCTTCTCTCCACTTCCCTATAATAATCCTAGAGGTCCTGGTCTTCTTCAAAGACCAATCTTAGTTCCCTTAGTGGAGGATTCAAATAGGCGTTCCAAAGAAGAGGTAATATCCATTACAGATCTTTTCAATTTCTTTCTTCTTCAACTTCTTCTTCTTTAGTTGTTTCATGATAAAGTAATAACATCAGTATTACTTACATACTGATATGTTATTATAAAGATGAAACAATCCTAATTCACCTTCTATCCATCCTACGGAAAAATGAAATCACCGCGCGTGCGTACGTACGGAATACCGTCTCCACGCCGTGGTGTAATCTATTTTCCACCACCACCTTACAAGGATGGGTATAATGGTGTAATGAGTAAATATTTATGATTATTATAAAGTAATATTGTTACTGAAATAATATATATATACTCTAATACAGTTACACGATCATAGGAACGATATCATCACTCGTGCGTACGTACGGAATACCGTCTCCACGATGTGATGCGACTCGTTCTACATGATCATCATTACATAGTAATTATATAAATGAATTGAATGAATAAATATGATATATGTTACACTAATACCATTCTGGATATAAGGTATCTATAACCTTAAAAGAAGAATAATAATGTATTCGGCAAAACACGCATAAGAACAAAAGGTAATAAACACCCGAGTAACAAGTAACAATGAAATATTACTAACAAGAAGCTAAGAATATGACCATATATGATATCATATCAATATGTATGATTCTGGAATAAGTCAATAACATTATTTAAACCATTATACAGGAGCTTCGGACACGTACAAAGCTAATCGGACCTAAGGTAAGGGAAATATCACAATCTCATTTTTATCCGAGATTGTTTATTCGTAAGTATTTACTGGGGTGTATTTTATCATCCACATCCATGTTTCATCAAAATGTAATATTATTTCCATCCACCTACAATTGTTTAAATCCATTTTTACCCTTCGGTGAGTTTTTAGTAATATGTATGAAAGGAATCTTTTGTCGTACGAGGTACTTTTTGACTTTTCCGACAAAAGTATGAAGAACGTTTTTTTTAACTTATACGGCATGAATGGATTTTTAAAACATTGTTTCCAAGAAGCTTCCTTTACAAGTTTTCAAGTTTATTTTTAATCAACTTATTTTATTTTAAAGTTGTATGACATGTTATGAAAGGAAAAAATGTTTTTGAAGAAGAAAGGATATTTTCCTCAAGAATGGAGTTCAAGTGTTTTATCAAAATTATTTTCCATCTAAGATAATAAAGTGTTCTGTTTTTATCCCTATTATTAAATTGATTTGTTCATGTTGTGATGGAATTATGAATTCCTTTATCTTATATGAATTGATTTATGATGTCATGATGTTTCAAGAATCCCATTTTTGTTACATGTGTTATGCGATGATGTATGTTTTATGATTATGTGGCACACATAAGAAAGGATTCATTATAAGATGGGTGGGACCTATATCTCCCTCCAATTCATTGGGTAAAGATTTTATATCTCATGAGATAGACATGGCTGGAACGGAAGGTTATTTCGGTTCAGTGATACAGGACTGAAACGAGGAGTGAACTCGGTTCAGAAAGGGACTTTGTCCACTAAGATAGTCTTGGCAATGAGTCATGACTAACAAGAAATGATTTTCCATGATTATGTGTGCATGCCACAAAGTTTCAAGTTTTATGTTATGCTTATGGGGATCTCATTTTCACTTCTATGAATTATTCCATGATAAGATATTATGATCTCTTTTGCAGGTTTTGATTTTCAAAAAGATATGATATGATTTTTAATTCCTTTATTTGCCCTTGCTGAGCATTTGAGCTCACCCTTTTATGTTTTCTTTTCCCCAGGTCAGGAAGATGGATATTAAGTAGAATATGCTAAAAGGGACCCTGGATATGATGAAATAAATGGGAGACACTGTAGAAGATTTATGAACCAGTTGTTTATGTTTCCCAGTTTCTAAAGACACTATACCTATACGGTCCTTTGTGGTTTTGTCATATGTTGTAATAAGTGTGCTTCAATTTTGAAGTATTAACAATGTATGTAAAGTATGGGTCGTTATAAGGTAACTATCCCCCGCAATGACCCACACAGGATCGGGCCCACACAGGACCTGTAGGCACTGGCTCACACAGAACCGTTGAGCGCTGACCCACACAGGATCGGTCCCACACATGATCGGGCCCACACAGGACCAGGCCCACACAGGACCTGTAGCACTAATCCACGTAGGATCACTGAGTGCTGTAGTGGTCGCAGTCCACTAAGGATATCTGCACAGTCGTCGTCATAGTCCATTGAGGATCTCTGCACAGTCGTCGCTGTCGAAGAAGCAGTCGCAACCAGCTCTAGGGTTCCCGCACACAGCAAGCTCATTCGGGAGGGTCCGCTCCACGAGCCGAGAGGCTGATACATCAACTGCCAAAAAGTCCGAAGTTGATGTATCCCAAAGTTCTGTATCGTCAATAGGAACTCAACGTCCCAGACAGCACGTCAATCGGACGCCCGGTCTGAGAGTTATTGGTTTTTTCGTCCCAGGGGCTCGGTTGGTTTTTAAGGTAAAACCAACCTGACCATACTCCTCCCGTGTCCGAACCTCAGGCGGAGTATGCCAAAATATCTGTCTCACATAGATGAATGCAACAAAACAGACGGCACGTCAATCGGACGTCCGTAGCTCCAGATATGACCGTTTTCGATCCGAGGGCCCGGTTGGTTTCATGTGCGAACCAACCCGGCCGAACCCAAACTATTCCAAAACCTTGAGTGGAATATACCGAAACGACCGTCTCGATCCATGGATCGTGTTTCCACTGACGGCGAGTCGTTTGGAGGATCGTAGCTCAAGTTACGGGTGTTTGAACGAAAACTGTCCGAAAACGGGGGGGTCTGGGCCCGGTCCGACCCATTCCGGTCCAGCCTGGGCGCGGCCCGGCCGGTCGGACCGGCCTGGCTCGGTTCGGCCAAGCGGCCGAACGACCAGGGTGCCGAGGGGCGCTGACCCCATGGCCTGGAGGCGCCACGGCCCCCCGCGTGGGGCCGTGCTGAGTCAAGGACGCGGCTTTGCCGCGTCCGAATGCACCGGACCTGCGGGTGCCGCCGCCTCCAAGGCTTCAACCGCGGCGCGCCGGGGCGCCGCCGCTCCCGGCTGCCGGCACCGCCGCGCCGGCGACCCGCGCCGCTGGCGGGTTCCGCGGGCCACCGGGATCGCTCCAGTGGTCCGATTTTGTTCCCGACTGCACCGCTTCTCCTCCTGGGACTCGTTCTTCAATTCGGAATCATCAAACATCCGTTGTGGCATGTTCCGTCATCGCCCGTCAAATCCGCACAAAAACGAAGTACGGCGGAGGGTCGTCGGGCCGTGTTCGTTTGGCCCGCACCCTCCGCGTTAGAGATAAACAATGGGAGGAATAAAGTTCAACACATGAACGCATATCCGAAACAATTTTTAATGAAATAAAATTGTTCCATAAATCGGGTTCCTCATTTGAACGGCAACAACATGGGAAAATAAGAGGCATTTCCAGAAATAAAATCCCTACCTCGTAGTCATCGCGCGTGAGCATTCTTCGCGGAATTGTTCGTCGCGGAAGGTGGAGATCATCGCGTCGTCGCGGAAGGGCGTCGCGTCGTCGCGGAAACCGACGTTGAGTCGGCGAACTCAACAGACCATGAAACAGCAGATTTAATTTAATTAATTAAATCCGTGTTTTGGTAAAGAACCACAAAGGAGATTAAAAGAAAGTCCGAGACTCGTACCTCAAGCAGCTGATCAAAGATCCGTCACGGAGGAAGAGACGTCGCAGAAGAATATTGCAGGAAGGGAACATTGGCGTCGCAGATCATGGCGTCACGTCGTCGATTTCCGGGTTCGGCGTTCTTCGCGTTCTTCTTGTTCTTCGCATTCTTCACGAAGGAGGATGAAGGTTCAAGGATCCTCTCTCAACGAGTAATTATCTAAAAAGATAGGTTTGTCATATTTTATTATTATGACAACAAACGAAAATGGGTAAGTAACGACCCCTCAATTCATTGAATTAATTCAACAAAAGAAACAACTCATTTAATTTATGAAATAAACCACCCAATTAAATGGTCTATTAAGAATTTAAGAAAACACGTCAGTTGACTTTCATAATGACGGGTTTTCACGGGTGCGTTACATAGCGGAAAGAAATGGCGGGGATCGTGCGGTCCCTACATCACAAATATCCTACGAAGAGGGTAGGATATTTTTGGATAGTATCCTATCTGGTTCAACTCATTTTCAGCCGATTTTAAGGGGCTTCAAGTGGCTTCCAAGCTAGCACTACCTTGATCTTTTCGGGATCCACAGAAAATCCCGCCTCAGAAATGACGTTCCCCAAGAAGTGGACCTCGTGCAACCAGAACTGGCACTTCGAGAGATTTCCATAAAGCTGGTGCTATCGGAGTGTGTCTAGTACAACCCGCAAGTGGTAGGTGTGCTCCTCCTCTGTCGTCGAGTACACCAAAATGTCGTCGATGAAGACCACGAAAAATCGATCGAGGTATGGCTGGAAGATCCTGTTCATGAGGCTCATGAACACTACTAGAGCGTTGGTTACACCGAAAGGCATAACCAAGAACTCATAGTGGCCATACCGACACCTGAAAGTCGTCTTCTACACATCCTCGTCTCGAACTCTGAGCTGATGATAGCCTAACCTGAGGTCTATCTTCGAGAACCACCGTGCTCCCTTGAGCTGATCGAAGAGGTCATCAATCCTGGGTAGCGGATACTTGTTCCTCACTGTCACCTGGTTTAGGTGACGATAATCGACACACAGTCGCAAGCTCCCGTCCACCTTCTTGGCGAACAAAATCGGGGAAGCCTAGGGTGGAACACTGGGTCGGATGAACCTCTTGCCCTGCAAGTCCTCCAACTGTATACATAGCTCTCGAAGCTCGGCGGGGGCCATCCGATATGCTGGAGTGGATATCGGGGCTGTCCCGGGGTACATATCAATATAAAAGTCTACCTCTCTACGAGGAGGTAGCCCTGGAACGTCGTCGGGGAAGACGTCTGCATACTGATCCACCACTGCAAGAAAACTAGGACTCCACACGTCCACTGCTCCTAGGATGAGACTAGCCAACTGATGAGTGATGGGTTGTCCTCTCCTCTGCGTGAGTCCATCATGTGCTGCTAAGGCTCCCTTCTCGCCGGTGAAGGTGAACCTGCTCGCATCGGTGCGCACACATCGCACCTTGGGCCTAATGCAGTCAATCTGTGCATGGACCGTAGATAACCAATCCATGCCCAAGATGACGTCGTAAGGCCTCGACGCCGCTACAAGAAGATCCCAGCTGAAGCTCTCACCTCCTAGAGTAAGCTCACACTGCCGGAACCAGTGCGTAATCGTCGAGTATGCTCCCGTAGGAGTCTCTAGCCGTAAGGATCGAGCCAATGGCTCTGTCGGAATCTTCGAGCTCCAAACAGGGGCAGTGGCTATGAAAGAGTGACTCACTCCTGTGTCTATAAGAACTGCATCAAGGGTGGAATAGACACAGATCGTACCTCGAATCATCTCTGGCGCGCCGTGGTTGTAGGCCTCCGCTGCCTGGAGCTGTGCCTGTCTCTGCCCGCCAGCTCCCTGTGGTCGGGGCGGACCTCCTGGTGGTGGTGGTGGCAGAGCCTCAAAGCGCCGCCCACCACCTGCTGCTCGGCCAACTCCTCTGCCTCGTCCGCCTCCTCCCTGCGGACCGCCATGGTCGACCCTCTGCCTCTGCCTGGGTGGCCCCTCCACCGTCTGCTGCCCCTCGGTAAGGCGTGTCGTGCAGTCATGAGCCATGTGGCCCTGCCCACCGCACTCGTAGCACTGCCTGCCTCTCGGAAGACTGGCTCCGTGCTGTGTGCCCCGCACTGGTGAGCCAGTTTCCTGAGGTCGTCTGCCGGAAGGTCTGGTCTGCCTGGAACCCTGAGTCATCCGTCAGCTACCTGCTGCCGAAGACTCCGTTACCTGCCGCCCTGCGGTAGGTCTCACTGTAGACTCATCCAGAAAGCTCTCGATCATAAGGGCTCCCTCCGGCACTCCTTCCTGGGTCGGGATGCTGAGGGAGATCAGATATGCCCTGATCTCATGTCTCAAACCCTGCTCGAAGGTCCGGGCCCTGAAGAAGGGGTCCCGTACCATGTCTGTCGAGTAGCGAGAAAGGTCGTTAAACCTCACCGCGTATTGGGCGACTGTCAAGCTGCCCTGCCACAGCTGAAGAATCTCCTAAATGCGCACTGCACGGAGGGTGGCCGGGACGAACTCTGAGAAGAAGAGGCTCTCGAAGTCCATCCAGATGATGGAGGCCTCATCGTGTACCTGGAGCATCAAGCTCCACCATCGTCCTGCTGCTGCGTGCAGTAAGCTCGCCGCGAGGATCACCATGAGGTCTGCTAGTGTCCTCACTAGCCTGAAAACTCGGACGATCGCCTCCAGCTAGTCCTCGGCTGCCTGGGGGTCCATCTCTCCACGGAACCTGGGTGGTCACTGGCACTGGAACTCGTGCAGAGCTCCGATTCATCGTGCATCGTCCGCGGTCAACGCTGGAAGCATCGGGGGATCGGCGGGTAAAGGTTCCGTCGGTGCCTCTGCTGTCAACGGGCCCTGTACCGAGGCCTCATCGCTCAGCGGGCTGTCTTCATGCTCTACCCTTGGAACCCTAGCTGGCTGCTGTCGTCGGGCCATCCTGAAAAGGAAACAAGTGCGCCACGGTTAGAACAGTATACCTGGTGAGCTGACACAATTAATCACAAAGAAAACTTGAAACACACACGCAATCAATGTTTTCGTGCATTAAGTCGGAAATCAGAAGTCAGGGTCCTGATGTACGGATATGTCGGCCACCGCACCAACACTGGACTCCCTGGACTGATATCCACAACCAATACGCTAAACACTATTGATTCACATAGAAGAAAGATCAGAGTGTGCGGCAGAACCGACCACCTCTGAAACCAATTTGTCATGACCCATCCTCGGGGACCGTGCCATGACTACCCCAAGCCCGCCTTCCATAGGCCAGGGGTTGGCGACTAGCACCAAGGCGTAAATACCAACAAAAAGGGAAGGCATTTCCTTTTAAAAGTAAACAGGCACCACAGAGTAAGCAAGCGGAAAAGTAAACACTAAGTAAAAATTGTACAAGCTGTGCTGAAGGTAAAAGGGGTCGGAAATACAAGCCCAACTGTAAAGTACAACTGAAAGGGGAAAACAGCAACTGAAAGGAAAAGTCGCAGCGTCGAGCTGTCCTCTGGAAGTCCCACCTGAAGGGTGGGTACAGATAGCCTCCACTGCTCCTCGGGTCCACCTGACCGCTCCAAGTACGTCCCACCCAGTGGTCCACCTCTAGGTACCGTCCTGCTCCGCACGCCTCCACCACGATCAGCGCTGTCCGTCATCTACAACCAACACAACGTAGTGCGGGAAAAGCCCATGCAGGGGTGAGTATAAGCTACTTAGTAGAGACCCAGAGACCCCCGAAGGTCTCCCAAAATCCACAAAGGATAATCCACAATGGAAAGATACAATCAAGAAGTAACATCGGACACAGCTTAGGTATATGCCCATACATATACCAAAGTCATCAATTCCCATTCGGCTCTAACGTCCGATCCCAAGCACAACCCAGTCCACACAGGAAAGCAAACGTATACCCACACAGGATAGCACAACACAATCCACAAAGGAGAGTAAACAGTAAATCCACACAGGATAGCTCAACACAATCCACAAAGGGGAGTAAACAGTAAATCCACAGAGGATAGCTCAACACAATCCACAAAGAAGAGTAAGAGCAGATTCTACTCACACATGTATACTTCTTCGGATGACGATAAAGATGATCACTGATCCATCTAAGTCGTCGAAACCACAAAGGATCGATAGGTAACTAACCCCCGCAATGACCCACACAGGATCGGGCCCACACAGGACCTGTAGGCGCTGGCTCACACAGAACTGTTGAGCGCTGACCCACACAGGATAGGACCCAGACAGGATCGGGCCCACACAGGATCGGGCCCACACAGGACCTGTAGCACTGATCCACGTAGGATCACTGAGTGCTGTAGTTGTTGCAGTCCACTGATGATCTCTGCACAGTCGTCGCCGTAGTCCACTGAGGATCTCTGCACAGTCGTCGCTGTCGAAGAAGCAGTCGCAACCAGCTCTAGGGTTCCCGCACACAGCAAGCTCGTTCGGGAGGGTATGATCCACGAGCCGAGATGCTGATACATCAACTGACACAATGTCTGAATTTGATGTATCCAAAAGTTCTGTATCATCAGCAGAACTCAACGTCGTAGATGGCGCGTCAATCGGACGCCCGGTCTGAGAGTTATTGGCTTTTTCGTCCTAGGGGCCCGATTGGTTTTAAGGCAAAACCAACCCTACCGTAATCCACCTGCGTCCAAACCTCGGGCGGAGTATGCAAAAAGATCCGTCTCACATAGAGGAATACAACAAAACTGACGGCACGTCAATCGGATGTCCGTAGCTCAAGATATGACCGTTTCCGCTCCGAGGGCCCGGTTGGTTTCGTGTACGAACCAACCCGGCCGAACACAAAGTATTCCGAAACCTTGAGTGCGATATACGGAAACGACCGTCTCGATCCAAGGATCGCGTTACCGCTGACGGCGAGTCGTTTGGAAGCCCATAGCTCACGTTACGGGCGTTTGAACGATAACCGTCCAAAGACGGGGGGTTCGGGCCCGCGCCGACCCGGGCCGACCCCCCCTGGAGTCGACCCAACCCGGTCCGGTCCAGCCAGGGCGCGGCCCGGCCGGTCGGACCGGCCTGGCTCGGTTCGGCCGAGCGGCCGAACGGCCAGGGCGCCGCGGGGCACTGCCCTCGCGGCCTGGATGTGCCGCGGCCCCCCGCGTGGGGCCGCGTTGAGTCAAGGACGCGGCTTTGCCGCATCCGAATGCACCGGACCCGCGTGGCCACGGGTCCGCGGGCGCCACCGGCGGGTTCCACGGGCCACCGGGATCGCTCCGGTGGTCCGATTTTGTTCTCGACTGCGCCGCTGCTCCTCCTCCATTCTTCGTTTTTGTGCCGATTTGACGGGTGACGACGGAACGTGCCACAACGAATGTTTGATGATTCCGCACTGAAGAACGAGTCCCGAGAGGAGCAGCCGCGCAGTTGGGAACAAAATCGGACCACCGGAGCGATCCTGTTGGCCCGCGGAACCTGCCGGCGGCGCGAGTCGCCGGCGCGGCGGCACCGGCAGCCGGGAGCGGTAGCGCCCCGGCGCGCCGCCGGATAGACCTCCGCGGCTGAAGCCACGACGGCGGCGGCCCCCGCGGACTCGTGGCCATGCGAGTCCGGTGCATTCGGACGTGGCAAAGCCACGTCTTTGACTCAGCACGGCCCCACGCGGGGGGCGGCGGCGCCTCCAGGCCGCGGGGGCAGCGCCCCGCGTGGCCCTGGCCGTTCGGCCGGTCCGACCGGCCAGGCTGCGCCCTGGCTGGACCGGACCGGGTTGGTTCGACCCGGTTCGGGTCGACCACGAGGGGGGGGGGGTGGTGGGGGTCGGCCCGGACCCCCCGTCTTCGGACGGTTTTCGTTCAAACGCACGTAACTTGATCTATGGGCCTCTAAACGACTCGCTGTCATCGGAAACACGATCATTGGATCGAGACAGTCGTTTCGGTTTATCGCACTCGAGGTTTCGGAATACTTTGGGTTCAGCCGGGTTGGTTCATACATGAAACCAACCGGGCCCCCAGAGCGGAGACGCTCATATGATGATCCATGGACGTCTGATTGACGTGCCATCAGTTTTGTTGTATTCCTCTATGTGAGAAGGATCTTTTGGCATACTCCGCCCGAGGTTTGGACGCAGGTGGAGTACGGTCGGGTTGGTTTTTCCTTAAAAACCAACCGGGCCCCTATGACGAAAAAGCCAATAACTCTCAGACCAGGCGTCCGATTGATGCGCCGTCTGTGACGTTGAGTTCCTGTTGACGATACGGAACTTTTGGATACATCAACATCGGAATTTGTGTCAGTTGATGTATCAGCCTCTCGGCTCGTGGATCGGACCCTCCCGAACGAGTTTAGTGTGTGCGAGAACCCAAGAGCTGGCTGCGACTGTTTCTTCGACAACGACGACTCTGCAGAGATCCTCAGTGGACTACGACGACGACTGTGCAGAGATCCTAGTGGACTGTGACGACTACAGCACTCAGCGATCCTACGTGGATCAGTGCTACAGGTCCTGTGTGGGCCCGGTCCTGTGTGGGCCCGATCCTGTGTGGGTCTGATCCTATGTGGGTCAGCGCTCAGCGGTTCTGTGTGAGCCAGCGCCTAAGGGTCATGTGTGGGCCCGATCCTGTGTGGGTCATTGTGGGGGTTAGTTACCTATCGATCCTTCGTGGGTCCGACGAATTAGATGGATCAGTGATCATCTTTATCGTCATCCGAAGAAGTATACCTGTGTGAGCTAAATCTTCTGTTCTCTCTCCTTTGTGGATTGTGTTGAGCTATCCTGTGTGGATTTACTGTTTACTCTCCTTTTAGTATTGTGTTGAGCTATCCTGATTGGATTTACTGTTTACTCTCCTTTGTGGATTGTGTTGTGCTATCCTGTGTGGGTATAGGTTTGCTTTCCTGTGTGGACTCGGTTGTGCTTGGGCTCGGACGTTGGAGCCGAACGGGACTTGATGACTTAGGTATATGTATGGGAATATACCTAAGTAGTGTCAAATGTTACTTCGTGATTGTATATTTCCTTTGTGGATTTCCTTTGTGGATTTCGGGAGACCTTTGGTTGTCTCAGGGTCCCTACTGAGTAGCTTATACTCACCCCTGCACGGGCTTTTCCCACACTACGTTGTGTTGGTTGCAGACGACGGACAGCGCTGATTGTGGTGGAGGCGTGCGGAGCAGGATGGTACCTGGAGGTGGACCACGGGGTGGGACATACTTGGAGCGGTCAGGTGGACCCGAGGAGCAGTGGAGGGTATCTGTACCCACCCTTCAGGTGGTACTTCCAGAGGATGGCTCGACATTGCGGCTTTTCCTTTCAGTTGCTGTTTTCCCCTTTCAGTAGTACTTTACAGTTGGGCTTGTATTTCCGGCCCCTTTTACCTTCAGCACAGCTTGTACATTTTTTACATAGTGTTTACTTTTTCTCTTGCTTACTCTGTGGTGCTTGTTTACTTTTCAAAGGAAATGCCTTCCCTTTTTTTTGGGATTTACGCCTTGGTGCTAGTCGACAGCCCCTGGCCTATGGAAGGCGGGATTAGGGTAGTCACGGAACGGGCCCCGAGGACGGGTCGTGACAGATATAACTTTTTTAATTAAAATGGGAAAAAGACACTACGAATAATCTAGAACTGAGCATGCCCGCCCCGAAAAATATATTAATTAAATGAAATGTATATAAAAGACAAAATATGTGACACATTATGTGTCTCCAAAACATGCAAGAAAAAATCCACACATAAAAAAGAAAAAAACCCACATCTGGTGACATAAATTCCTAGAAACACCATCACTATCAGAAATAGCCACGATACGGTAGACAACTACAAACCCTTAAAAAATATCACAACTAACCACAATGATGAGGCACACTAACATCACTCCACCAAAGGTCATCATCTAAGATTCCAAGTCATTTATGTCAATATTGTAGGTGTTCCCATCTGCATCATCACTCTTGTGATCACAATCATCTTGATGTACTTTGTTAGATGTGTCAATGTCATCAGGTTATTAATAGTCTATGCTCACTCTCGGAGTCCAATATCATCGACTACTTATGGCATCTGAGATTATCAATCTCATCAGTGTCCCATAACAATGGAATTAATCTTCTATCCACCATCCCATCAACATGAAGGGAGAACCCAAAACATAAAATGAAAATAAAACTTCAAAAATATGGCTAAGAAAACAAGAGAACATCGGCCAAAATAGCATGTATCCAAGTCCATTAGAAAACACAGCTCAAGGTCAAGCTCCTCATCTTCCCTCATCACACCGCAATTTCATAAACTTCTCCCAATACTCATAAACCCTAACCCCACAACAATACCCTCTATACCTTCCCATGCACCGCACACATCTGGCAACACAACAACATCCTGAGGTCACCCCAATAGCCAACATCGTTGCAATATCCCCCATCCATAGACACACCCAACAGGGTCCCATATCTCCTAATCCATTACAGCCACTACTGGTTATCGGCACTCCCAACAAGCACCCCGTAACCCAGCATAGGACATCTTGTTTAAACACCATCCATAGGGATCTCTAAAAAAACAGATGGAATCCCCTTTATCTCAACCGATCACTGTTGCTCAACCCTTAGACAACTACTATCAGTGATGCACTCCTGACCAAAATCCTAGCTATTCAATATAGGATGAAATCATCTCTTGAATACTATATCATAGATGTTTCTCAGCATCAAAGTATATTTAGGTGCTAAATTTCCACCTGTAATGAAAATAGACCATCGCTACCATGACCTACATCACCTGAGGCAGAATCTGAGGACATCAGCAACCAATATCTAGACACCATTTCCAACAATATCTTACCAAGAAAATACATCCCCACAAGTGGTTAGGGATCATTGTAGTGTTTGTCACCATCACCAGAGCATATCTAAACATCTATAAAATAATAATATTATCACGGGTTAAATAAGTATCCCCATAATTTTTGTCACATTCTAAAACATATTTATCATGAGATGATCTACAAAATAAATATACATGATATATATCTTAAATAAATTTAATGAATAATATATGCCATAAATTCCAACAATCATTGAAAATTTACATTTTTCCTCTTATATAATTGTATGTAGTTATAATTTCAGTAGGAATTTGTAAAATCAACGAGTTTCAAATTGTTCTTGTTTCCTAGGACTTCTACTTTTACATTTATTCATTTATTTTCAAGAATCTCCGATTGAAGTTAACTATAATAAATTTTTTTAGGTAATTTAAATTAATATTAAGATAAATAAAATGTATATATATAGAATAACTAAAGAATATAATATCAATAAATTATAGCTAGATAATGATAAAAATATTCAAGACTCTTTCAAACTATGGCCACATAATTTATAGATAATTTCACTATTGAATATGTATAAATAATAATATTTATCATCACTATATGAATTTTCATGGAATATATGATAATTATATATATAACCATATGTAGGGTTTGATTTTTTTATGATACAATATGAAAATGGGGACCCTAAACATGTAACTCACAATATATGGTCTATAAGAAACATAGATAAAAATGAGTAAGAAGAGAATGATAGTTTGGGTGCTTCTATATCTATATATCAACAAAAATTCAATATATAATAGATATAATCAGTTCAACTAATATTTTATCAAGCACACAAATATGATTATCAAAATAATTTGTTTATTCCTTATATATATTATCCCTCGTTGAACTAATAGGATGCCTAAATACTATCTTAATACTTACAACCACATCATATTTTACTACAGGGACTAGGTATTTTTTATTTCATAGAGAATATATGGTTCATCCCTTCATATCCTATGGGATGAAGACCCATATGTATCGTACTCTTAATGGATATCATAAAGTAAAATATCCAACAAAAACTAATATTCCTCCTAATGAAAATTTATATGAAAATATAATATGTAATAATATATAATCGTATTTGTTATTTAAATTTATTGATCAGTACATTAATTCTGAATTTTTACATTATAACATTTTTCCATTTAGTAGGGTGATTTTTGGGAGGTGGAGGACAGAAATCCACCTTATCGGGTATAGTTTTGTTTTCCCCTAACTGATGCAATTGGTTAGAAATCATATATGCCTATAGTATCATAAATTCTCTGCAATAAAATGTATGAGGGTATATGTTTTATTCCTCAATCTCTAGGTAAAATAACTTAGATTCCTTATAAATACAAATAATCAAATAATTGACTAAATAACTACCATAAAAGTATAATTATTAATTATATAAACATAATTAACATATAAAAAATGTATAATCAAATAATATAGTGATAAATTATTTCTTTTTCTCATAATCTGAATACTCATTTCAAGTCCATTGATTTTCATTCTATTTCTAAAAAAATATGTTCCAATGTCAATTTTGATTTTAAGTGCCTCTTTATAATTTATAAAAAATTAAAATGCAATATAAAAATTCAATGATTATTAGGTATTTCATATGAAACTGTAATTAAATATATCCAATGTTGGTTTTATAGAATTTATAATGTTTGGTCTATTAAAAAAACTAAGATTGTTGGAATATTATATTGTTATAGAAACCATAACTAATCACATGTCATCTATTCAATTGTTCTTTAATTTGAATGTGAGATGTTATCTTTACCTTGACTCAGTAGTGCCACAAAAAACGTAAAAATCTATCAATTTAGGCCAATTGGGTTACCACTATAATCAAATTCAAGTTGTAATCATTACTCATTAATATTAGAATGTGATTGTTTTATTAAATATATACTCCCTTAACTAACAACTCTGGATGTATTAACATCGGATTAAGAAGTAATGTCTAAGTGAATAAATTATATATAGTATATAAAATAATTATATCAATCATTTGTTATATTAATTGAATTAATTTACATATCAAATGTATATTTTTTTAAATTCATATAGACATATCTCTGTAGATTTTATTATATATCTTGGTCCTTTAATTAAATAAATGAATGATGATGTGATTAAATTAATAGTACCAAATTTATATAGAATTAAAATTTATTGAGTAGTAAATATTTCCTTATTCATAATAAAAAATAAATATTAATATTCAGTTATATAAAATAGTCGAAACAGAAAACCATGTACGTAAAAATGATGAATATAAGGAGTTAGTCATGACAGAACAATAATGTCATGATTCTTCAGTAAAAAAATCTGTGCCAAAATATAATGAATATAAAATATAATATTAAAATTTTTGAAGGGATAAATATTTATATATTGAAATATTAAACTAAAAAAACCAATGTATATTTATAATTTTATGTTTAATTGATAAACATTAAAATTATAAGAATTCAATTAATTTGCCAAGATATTAAAATAACATTTCACTATATCCATTTTATTGAATCAATTTTTATTGTATGGGAAATGTTAACATCATACCCATCGGTAAAATTAGGTAATAATATCACATATGATGTAATCTTACATATTTACATAACATTTTAACACAATTATATTTTATTATATATGTTTTCCTTAAATAAATATAAAATGATAGATATCATGCTCTACATGCTACAAAAAACTAATATGTTCCAAAAATATATTATATAAATATAATCATGAATACTATAAGAATAATTATTCCTCTAGTAAATATTAATATAATATTAAATTAAAAATTCTTACATTTAGTCGATATATAATTAATATAATTTAATATTTAAATGGATTTTTCAAAATATAATAATGGCTTAATGAAATAATAAAGTAAATGGAACACTTTTTTAATGATTATTATGAGAATGTACAATCTATAAATATATCAAATGGTATATTAAAATTATTTAAATTGGAAATTATAATGAAATTATATTGAGAACGCATAATGTTTTAGAATGCTACATTTCAATAAAACATGTTTTTAATTATATTTTAAATTTTCAATTATAACATAAATTTATTTACATTATAATTTAAATATTATAACCTTTAATCCTTTTTTAATTCCACATATCAATATTGTCTTATTGTGAAATTTTTTTGGATTTTTTTAAATAATGGATATTTTGGTGAATAGTGAAAATTATGATTGTTAGTACAGTTGAAACATAAAATCATTTAAAAAAAATTATATTCTTTAATATATAATAGCGAGAAAAACTATATATTTCAATACACTATTTGGATTTTATTAAACCTATATTTAATATCATAAGTAATCTTTTTCAACAAAATAAATTGTTTTATCTTTCTTTTTTATTATTTTTTTAAAATATTGTTTTTGATTTCTTTAATAATTATATAAATTATATTTTTATAATAAACCAATTTATATGATGAAAATATATTTCATTTACAAATCATCCTACACATATATTTTATTCTTTAAAATAAATTTTTTCAAAAAATGATCTTTTAATAATTACATGAAATACTTCTGAAATTAATATTTTTTAGATGTAGAAATTTAATCTAATAGAAATTATTTAATATTTATTATAAGTTAGTACATATTATTTTAAATGTCTATTTTTTGTACAATAAATGTATATTACTAAAGTAAAAACTTGTTTCCAAGTTAAAAACCAAATGGTAATTATGATAAATCATTTCGTAAATGGCTTGAAAAATGATTAAAAGATATGGGAAAATAGGTTTTGGGTATTTAAATATTTTATATCATCCCAAAATCCATTATTTATCAATTTTATAACCATTTACTATTGAGTAGTTTCATTCCATTTTCGAAAAAATAAGTGCTCCCAAAAGTTCCTTTTATTTGCCTATAAAAGTGGAATACACCCACCCCTATATTCCATAATTATTTCCTAGAATTCCACTCTTAAACTATGAAATTTTTCTACTACTAGAATATTATCTCATTTTCATTTGCCTTTGTTCTAATTTTTTTTTTCATAATAACAATATTTAACATGTTACTTTCAAAAAAAAGGTAATGATCTCATTTTCAGTATTACAACATCATTAACTTTTCATTCTTAATTTATCAATTCCAAACTACCTTAAAAATAGTAATATAATTATATTTTTGATATTTTTATACTAAAGCTTCGTTATATTAATAAATAAACCATCATTATTTCTTTTCTGTCCATTTATAAAAATAAATAACCATTACCTGCATGTACGCCAAACTACCGCCTCAATGAAATGACATGTTTCGTTTTTCATAACCTCCCATCATGTTTGTAAAAAAGAATTTATTTTCGGAATTAATTTTATGAATATTATGAAATTAATATTCATAATTAATAATTTATCATATACCTTAATTCTAATACATTCATTAATAAGTGGAATTGTTAATTGTATATATGGTGGACAACTGCCTCAACTAATTATGAATTTTGTTTTTCAATGCTACATTTAATGGAAGGCTAAAAAAAGAATATAATGAAGATTTATTATGTTCCAGAAATATTTAATCTTCTATAAATGTTATATTAGAACTATATAATAACATATGTGTACTCGTAAAATGATTATAACACATAGTCATTTGAGTTGGTTGTACAACCTTAGTGAATGATGTTATAATATTTATATCATGAATTATTAAGGATTTTTATATAAGGCTAATTTCATTAGTCAATAATTTATTTAAAATGTTTTAATTTTTATCTAATGGTGTTATTTATATATAATATATTTATTAATATGTCATAAAATTGATTGTTATACACGTTGAAACTAGTTCTTCCCAATTTCCATTTTCAAAAACCATACTTGTATTATTTACTAAATTAAACTGGGATATGATGATTCATTGAAACGTTGTGATTCTTGTATCATATATTATTTTTTAGTTATTAAATATTAGATAATAAACAAAAATTTACAATTCCATTACAAAAAAAGTATGAAATATTCAATGAATCAATCAAGAATTTGATAATCAATATCAACCATAATCGGCTAATATATTAGTAAAAATGGTTATAATATAATTATAAAAATGGCTATATGTTTGAATATGGTTTAATAATAAATTTTAAAATTTATATTTTGTAAATACCAATGAATTTCATATAAACTTGTTTTAAAATTATTTGGGATTACTACAAGTCTGCAAAAATTGATGGCGCTGGAATCCGAGGCCCAGTGTGCCCTGGATTTTTTTTGAATTTTTTTTAAGATATATTTAGTAAACGTATGAGATGTAATATATATCTTTTGAACCAGTGCTCAGAATTGAAATCTCGGGGAACCGTTGAACTCCCTGTGATGAGATTCTCTTAAGGGAGACATAAATTCGACCGCAGTAGGTCCAGTAAAAAATAATGATTTACGTACTTTTTGAAAGAATAATAAAATAACATATGTGTTTTTTCATTTTTCATCCACCTCTTTAGTGGCAGTGGCAAGGACCACAGAGGTGGTTGGACTTTAAATGAGGAGGACTAAATGCCGGTAACACATCAATTATGTGACCACTCCTCGTTTAATTAATGTGGTTCATTAGTTTCACTTATTAATAGGCCTTCAATTGAAAAGAGAGTTAAAACCATAATTTGGACTTTTGATTTCTAAAATGATGGGAAATATGAGGATTGGTGGATTGTGGTAGGATTATTGAAGAAAAACTAAAAAACTCTAACGAAGTGTGAATGATAAAACCCACCAACGAATAAAGGAGGCTTGGAGGATGTCATTGGAGGAATCAATTTCGGACCGACAAATGCCGACGGCTTCAAAAAATGTAAATTCTTATTATACATCTTTGACGTCCCCTATGTTTTCAAGGTAGGATTTTTTGTTTAAATTCAAGTGATTTTTTAATTCAAACCCTAATTCTAGGAAAAACATGACAAACTTGGATCAATCAAAATGAATTGATCTACAATTTGTATGAAACTGCTAGTGGTTGTTGAGGTAAATTTTTGAGTAGGGTTAATCATTATCTATTTGATTTATTCTTAATTATCAACTTGATATGATGCTAATGTGGAGGGCTCATTCCATACGAACAAGGCCTGAACCATCATCCAATTTGGTTTTTGTTGCGTTCTTTAGGGGTGGATTTTTCAACTAAATGGAATCTAGAATCTGGGAGACTTGCAGTGACGAAAGCATCTTGGGAGGCCCATAGGCACAATGGGATGGAAAAATAGACCAAAGAAGCTCACCTGGTGGCTTGTGGAGGCCCCGCTGTCACAAAACCATTTTCGAAGGGTGTTGTCAGTGGCCGAATCTCATCGGCTACAAAGGAGAGGTGGTGGCCTTAGGCACTATGCCAAATAGTAGGGACGGATAGCATCGGCCGACCATGGTGGCAATGGCGGTGCGCTGTAGAAGGAGGTCGCGGCCTCTAACCGCGACATATGGGAATCATTCCCCATAGGTCTCATTGACAGGGGAGGCGCCACGTGACGCTTCCATTACAAACAGAATGAAAATTTGTCCATTTGAGAATGAGAGTTACCCTCCATGCGGGCTGTGCCCATCCATGGTGGGTCGGGCTGGTACACGGCCCAACGGGCTGTGGTTGCTGTGCCCAGCCAAGGCAGGTCTGGCCGGTACACGGCCCAATGGGCCATGCTTGCCGCAGCCCAGCTCAATCGGGCCGGCTCAACTACGTCAGGCCGTTGCAGGCCTGGTTGACTCTAACATGGTCGGGTCGGCCCAGGTCGGGGTGGTATGGGTCGGTTTGACAGGGTCAGACTCAACCATGAACATTTACAGCCCCAGATATGCTAAAAATGTCGTATCTCGAAAACCAAATGTATGTTTGACGAACCATATGTGGGGCATGAATCCTTGGAACAAGATGGTCCTTTTGTGATAATACACATTTGTTTTGGAGAATTATGGGTTATGGATAGGTTGGATCAAACCCTAATTTGGGCCTTCGGTACTGAAATGCTCATAAATCAAATAATGGATTTCCAATTGATGCGACTTCTGTCACTTTGGAACCCTTACGGCATAGAGGTAAATTATGTTACTCATTTGTTGAACTTATTGGTAGTTGATGAACTATAGATAACTTATGTAACAGATTCTGTGTAACTCAAGCACACCGTGTGCGGAGAAACTAATGGATGGATATCAGTTGAAGAGCGACCTTGTATAGATCAAAATCGTAGAGACCCAATATGGATCATCATCATAGAGACCCTGTGTGGATCAAAATCATAGATAACCTATGTGTATCATCATCATAGATACCTTGTGGGGATCAGGATCACAGTGACCCTGTTTGGTTCAGCGTCATAGAAACCCTGTGTGGATCAACATTCTAGCTTCCCTATGTGGATGAAAAATGTGAAACTCAATGAGGACCGACATTAGAGAGGCAATCATGGGTCCACGAAATATGGACCTGTGTGGATTGAAAATAGAACAACTCCTTCGTGGTTTGTTGTGGAAAATTATAAAAGCAATAAAATGAGATAGAATATGAATAATCATCTTTATTCTCAAACTCTAAGATGAATACCAGGTGTGAGATTACTCTTCATTGTGATTTGTGACTGTATTCATGATTCATTATTTTTCATTTTTGGAATTATGGGAGACCTTTGGGGGTATTTAGGTTTCTATTGTGTATTTATATACTCACCCCTTCTTAGGCTTCACCCCCACCTTGTTGTCTCTTGTTCAGAAAGTGATCATCTAGGATGAGACTTTAGCAAGCCCGGACCCGGTGATACACAGAGTTGACTGGTTAAAATAGAGGGTTGTGGAGATGAGATGTACCTACCCTTAAAGTTGTATACCTAGTGGATGATATCATGAGAAAATTTCTATTTTATTTGTATCTTTTTAGTTTGGATTGTGTTCTGACCCCTTTAATTTCGGTACAAACTTTTACTACAACAATTTTACTTCGTGGATATCATCTTTTCGTGTTCTTAGTCTGTGTGTTTTCACCTATAATGGAAACATCATCCCACTTATAGGGATATTCTTTTTGTTTGATAGTCACAATCCCCTAGCCTATGGAAGTATGTCCTAGGGTTGTCACGGAACGGACTCCCAGGGATGGGTCGTGATAATGTTGTATTAGAGGATTCAGTTCTACCGATTTACTAGGACTCTAATATTTTCAATTTTGAAATAATGATACATGTTTTGAGTATGGTTTTTATTTTTTGGAGTCCAGTGTTGGTGCGGCGACTGACATATCGATACACTAGGACCATGAATTTGGATTTCTGACTCGTTGTAAGAAAACATTAATTGTGTGTATTTTGGAAATGTTTTACTTTTGATCTCTTTTGAGTCATCTCAACATATATAACATATAGACCATGGAACACCTATTTTATTAGGATTCTACCACATAAAAATACAACCAGGTTTCCAAAAAGAGATCATGATGATGGTCCACCATGTGATGAGGCTTCAGTGCATATCCCCCTTACATCGATAGCCCCTTCAGGTGGTGTACCAGCAGCACCACTACCTGTTGGGTAGTGGTTTCCACCAACCCCACTAACAGATGGTGCACATTTATTGAGAATTTATCACAAGTTCCAAAAGTAGTTTTCTACTATTTTTTGAGGGGAGATAGATCCACAAGTAGTTAAGGACTAGCAGGAGGTTGTGGAACATGTTTTTCACTTACTTGAGACACCAACAGATCCGATGGTGATCCTAGATGGTACCCTCTCCCTGGTAAAAAAGGGAGATGGTCGAGTCTAACGCTTAAAGTGCATGATGTGGTGACACTCTCATGGTTGGACATTGAGACCCTCTCTAGGGAGGTGTTCTAACTTGGAAAATTATGCTCTGTGCATATCCAGGAACTGCTGCACTTAGAGCTGGATAACCTATCAGTGGACCAGTACACGGTGAGTTCCACTGACCTCTCTTGCTTCTACACCGACATGTTACATGACCCATTCTTCACGATACAAACCATTTATAAGAGTCTCTGATGAGAGAATAGAGTGTTGATGATATCACTTAATATCCCAACACAGACTTGAGTACTCGAGCATTAATTTTTGGTAGAGATATTCTTAGCTAAGTAGACACTGATGGTCAGATCCACCACTGGATGACAAGTAACTGAGCCATCTATTATAGAAATCAGGAATAAGACACAATATTTCATGTGGGAATGACCTTATGATGGATGAAACATGGACGTAGGGTTGGAGGTGTGGAGCTCATGAGGTGGAGTAGGCTAGAAGAGGTGCATAATGTGCTTCATGTGTGGTGGGTAGGGCCACATGGCTCACAAATCCCAACCTGCCCAACCAACGATCACCATATGATCAAGGTATTACCATGGAGGTGGTATATATTCATGCAAGGATGTCCAGAGGGTGTCAGATGTGGTAGAGGAGTAGGCCATCTAGTAGGCGGTTGGTGGCGATTTGAGGTTCAACCACCACCACCTCTAGTTGGTTAACCACAACCTTAGGAAGCAGGAGGACAAGGATGAGAAAAAATTAGGATGATAAGGCCGATGACCAGGGTAATTTGTAGATGGTTAGAGGTATGATCTGTGTCTACTCCACTTTAAATTCAGTACATATAAACAGAGGTTCCAGTCACACTTTCATTTCCACAGCTCTCGTTCGGTGCTCGGATATTAGAACGATCCTTACGATTAAAGACTCTTATGGGAGATGATTCGAGAATCACACACTACTTTCATCATTATGAGTTTACTCAGTTGGAGAGGGATTGGGATAGTATTTCATAGAAGCAGGTTCAAGGCCTTACGATGTAATCTTCTGTATGGACTGGTTACCCAAAGAGCATGCTCAAATTAATTTTTTTTATGCGCAAAGTGCCAGACGTTCATGAGAAAGGGACCAGGTTTTCCTTCTCCAATGGGAAGGATACCTTTTTATCTTAGGATGGTCATTCTCAAATGAGGGTTTTGTTGATCACTCATTAGTTTTCTAGCCTTACCCTTGGGGTAATTGATGTGAGGAGTGCAAGATATCCAGTAGTGGTGGACTAGTATGCTGATATCTTTTTTGAGGATGTTCTGGGACTACCACCTCGTATAGAGGAAGACTTCTACATCTACTTTTAACTCCAGAAAACACTGATATCTACAGTAGCATAATAGATGGCTCCCATGGAGCTTTGTGAGTTATAGGTATAACTGGAGGATGTGAAGGGAATGGGTTCATAAGTACCAGTTTTTCTCCATGGGAATCCCAAAATATGTTCTCCATGAAGGTAGATGTGTGTCTGAGGATTTGTGTGGACTATCATCACTAGAACCAGGTGATTATGAAGAAAAAGTATCCATTCCAGTGGATTTATGATCTCTTAGACTATATAAAGGGAGCACGATGGTTACTGAAGATATACCTCAGATTAAGCTATCACCAGCTTAGGGTATAAGATGAGGACATACAGAATATGGAATCCATATGCTGGTACATACACTATGAGTTCATGGTGATGCCTTTCATCCTAAAAAATACCCCAACAGTGTTCATGGGACTCATGGATAAGATCTTCCTGCATTACTTATATCACTTAGTGGTGGTCTTCATTGACAACATCTTAATATACTCAGTGTTAGTGGAGGAGCACACCACGTACCTATAGATAGTTCAGGATACACTTCATGAGCACCAGCTTTATGGAAAGATATCAAAGATCCAATTCTATGTATTATATTTCCACTTCATGTGGAATGTTATCTCAGAGGCTAGAGTTGAAACAAATCTATAAAGATAGAGGTAGTCCTTTCTTGGGTGCCACCCAGTAGAGTGATTCAGGTGAAATATTTTATGGGATTGGATGGGTACTATATGTGATTCATACCTAACATCTCTAGGGAAGGGACACCCTTGTAAGCCTTGACGATGAAGGGGCATGATTTCTTTGGGATGGAAAAGTTGCAACAGTGTTTTCAGAAGCTAAGGTGAAGACTGAAAAGTTCCTCCATATTGAGGCTACTAGAAGAGGGCATTTGGTATGTAGTTTATTGTGATGCGTTAGGGTTCGAACTAGGATGTTTCCAAATGAAAAACTAGTCGGTAATCACGTATTTCTCATGACAGTTGAGACAACTAGAGTAGAACTATGGTACACATGACCTGGAGTTAGCAGCAGTGGTCTTTTCACTGAAGATGTGGTGTCATAACTTGATGGGTGAATAGTTTAATATTTACTCAGATCACAAGATTCTTAGGTATATTCCTTCACAGAAGAACATGAACCCCAGACAGTAAATATGGCTAGTGTTCCTCTAGGAAAATGACTTTGTGATAGTATATTCTCTTGGGAAGGGGAACGTGGAGGTAGAGACACTCAGCAAGAGGTCTGTTCTAGAGTTTATAAGTGAGGCGATCAAGTATCCATCCATGTTAATGTTATCTTTCCAGGATAGTGATGGGAAAAATTCCCTCCAGTCTATGATAGTTACTCCCCCACTCCTTCAGCGAGTCCGGGAGGCATAGTTTGGGGATGTTTACTGTGTGGCACGACGTTCTCATATATCCTCAGGATGTACTCTTGAAGGATTTTATATAGGTGGGGATCATGTAATCCTCTTTAGAGGACGCACCAAGGTACTAGGGATGCTAGGAGATGAGGTTTAGAGGTAGTTCTAAACATCCCCTTTGGTGGTACATCCTGGAGTGGTGATGATGTACCAGGACCTCTGACATTAGTACTAGTGGACATGGATAAAGAAAGCGGTGGCAGAGTTCGTATCATGATGTCTCAACTGTCAGTAAGTGAAGGCTGACCATCAGGTACCAGCAAGTTTAGATTAGCCACTTCAGGTTCATGAATGGAAGTGGGATGATATATCCATGGACATCATGATAGTGCTACCACATATGTCCAGGGGACATTATTCTATCAGGGTGATTGTTGAATGACTTGACATGTCATCCCACTTTCTACCAATTGGAGAGAATGGATCAGAAGAGATATTGGGAATTCTCTTCACACATGAGATTTAATGGCTTCACAGGGTTCCATAGACGATCATATCAGATTACAAAGCTCTTTTTACATCCTCCTTGTGAAAGGGATTACAAGAGGCGTTTGAGTCTTAGTTACATTAGAGTACCGCCTTATATCCTTAGACAGATGGTTAGAATAAACAAACCATAAAAAATCATGAGGATATTCATTGTGCTTGTGTCCTTTATTTTGGTCGTAGTAGGGAGGATCAACTATCACTGGTGGAGTTATCTTACAACTGTAGTTATCACAGCACCATCTGCATGGATCAATTTGAGGCCATGTACGGGTGACCTTATACATCTCTACTATGCTGGACAGACCTTGGGGAGTAAGCACTTATTGGTCCAGAGAAGGTACATGCTACCATATAGATGGTGCAGATCATCCAGGGGATGATTATGACTACATAGAGCTAGCATAAGTCTTATGATGTCAGGAGACGGAGACCCTTGGAGTTTGAGGAGGGAGACCATGTCTTCATATGGGTCTCACCCCGATGAGAAGCATAGAGGTTTGGCTTGGAAAACAAGCTATTCTCAAAGGTTCATTAGACAATTCTAGATATTCAGCATTGTAGGAGAGGGGGCATACCATTTATATATTCCCCTAAAGATGCACCAGGTACATAATGTTTTCCATGTGTTGCATCTGAGGAGGTATGTGTGTGATCTGTCAAATGTTATCGACTGGGGAGAGCTAGACATCAATGATGGTGTGACGTTTGTCGAGTTTCTTGAAGAGATATATAATCGATAGGAGTAGTTCCTACATAGATGATTGATTACTCTAGTGCAAGTTTTTTGTCAACATGGGAATCTCCAATAGATCACGTGAGAGTAGGAGGCTCAGATACATGCTTAGTACCCCCATTTTATCCCCTAATTTTGATTTATTTTTTGAGGATGAAAAGACAAAATATGGGGATGGTGTAAATACCAGGAAATTCCATATATATTTTTAAAATTACTTGGGATTACTATGAGTCTGTGAAAATTGATGGCCCTTTATTCCAAATCCTGTTGTGCCTGAAATGGAATTTTGAATATTTTTAAGGTATGTTGTGTAAACACATGAGCAAGAATTCTTATCTTTTGAACAGGTGCTTGAAATTGAAATCTAAGGGCACCATTGAACTTTCAATGTTGAGATTCGCTTAAGGGAGGCTTAACATTGATTACAGTTGGTCAGGAGAAAAAGATAGATTTATGGACCTTTTGAAAGAATAATAAAATAACATATAAGTTATTTTATTTTTTTCTTCCACCTATTGAGTGATGTTGGTGGGGACCATGGAGGTGGGGAAAATTTAAATAGGGGAATTAAAATCTGGTTACACATCAATTTTGTAACCAATATTCATTTAATTATTGTGGTTAAATAATTTCACTGATTAATGGAACTTTATTTTAAAGGAGACTTAAACTCTTAACTGGGCCATTTGATTATTAAAACATTGGAAAATTGTACGATTGGTGGGTTGTGGGAGGATTCCTCATTAGAAACCAATGAAATCTGACCAATAACCAATGATAAAAACCTTCTACAAATAATGGAGGCTTGGACGACGTCGTTGGAGAAATCGATTTGGGATTGACGAACGCTTGGGGATTCAACGAACATATATTCTTCTTGCACAACCATTCCATCCCCTACATTTTCTAGGTACTATTTGTTTTTAAAACCATGTGATTTTATTAATTCAAACCCACATTTTAGGAAAACATGTTGAACTCAGATCAACCAAAATGAGTTGATCTGTGATTCGTATAAAACAGCGGGGGGTTAATAAGGGAAAAGTTGCAATGGAGTTAATAATTATCTATGTGTTGTCTTGTTTAATAACCACTTTATATGATTATAATGCAGAGGGTTTGGAACAAATGAACAAGGATAGACACTCACCTCTTCGGTTTCTCTTGTGTTCTTTAGGGGTATATTTTATACTCGACAAAATCATGAATCCGGGAACCACACAGTGACCGCAACTTCACAAGATACTCGTAGGAACAATTATAAGAAAAAACAGACCACCAGAGCTCACGAGATTACCAGTGGATGCCCCAACAACACAGCATAGGTGTGACAGGAGACAGTGGCAGGTGATAGCAACGGTTGACTCTGGCGGGCCGTGGAGGAGAGGCGACACACATAAAATCTGCAACATAAAATAGGGGCATCCAGTGTCAGACGGTCCTGCGTGGCGTGGCCTTGAGCACCACCGAAGGAGGTTGTGGATTTATGCCACAGTGGAGGGGACCCATGCCCCGTGGGTCCCATAGAAATGGAGAGGCACTTTGTGGCAACAAAATTGCAGACCGATCAGACTTTTTTCCATTCGATAGGGGGAATGACCCCTGCATGGGTCGCAACCTGCCATGGGGCATCGGGCCATTCCATGACCAAGCTCGTTGGGGATGATGTAACCGATTTGGGCCAGTCCGGGTCAGACCCAGACTGGGTCAGTTCGGCCTGAACTGGGTCAAGTCGGCCCATGTCAGTGTCTGTCGGGTCGGTCCGACTGGGTCTGCCCAGACCTGGACCCTTTTTGGCCCAGATACGCTTAAAAGTTCATAACTCACAAACTGGACATTCGTTTGAGGAACCGTCTATGATGATGGAATCCTAGGAACAAGATATTTGTTCTAAGATAAGGCACCTGGATTTTTTAGAATGTTGTATTATGGAATGGTTTCATTGAATCGGAATCCAACTGAGCCCTCGGTACTAAAACCCTTATAACTCAAAAAACAGGCATCCTGTTTAATCACCATCTATCGCCTTGGAACAATTACAACATGACTGTATTTTAGGTTACTGCTTTGTGGACAACTGTGGATGTTGAGGCACGACTAATATCTTGAGGTTTAGAATATATGGAACTCATGCACACCATGTGCGGGGAAAACCTGTGGTTGGCTATCAAAAGAAGAGTGACCTTGTGTTGATCAACATTTTAACAACCCTCTATAGATCAAAATCATAGAGACCATGTGTAGATTAGCCTCACAGTGACCCTATGTGGATCAACATAATAGAAACCCTCTGTGGATAATCATTTCAGTGTCCATGTGTGGATTAGCAGTGCGCGACCCGATAAGGACTATCCTTAGAGGTACCCGTCGAGGATCAACGACATACTACCCTCTGTGTTTTGAAAATGGAACATCTCCTTAGTGGTTTAGTTGTGGATAATCCCTAATAGAATATAATAATATAGTTTAAGACTAATAATATTTATTCTTGAACACTGATTTGAATACCTGGTTTGAGTTGTCTCTGCATAGCGCTTTGTGATTGAGGTCATGCTTTATGTTTTGTCTTTTTTGAATTTCTAGAAGACCGTTGGGGGTCTCGGGGTCCCTACTAGGTATTGTTATACTCAAATATTCATGGGAATTGCCTGATGCTTGCTTTGTCTTTGGAAGATGACTAGTAGCTTGTCTGAGACTTTAGGGAGCTCGGACTAGGCAGTACATAGAGGTGACTAGTTTACATGGAGAGATATATAGATGAATTGTACCTACCCTTCCAGTAGGATCCATACATGAAAATATCATGTTTTTTTTATAGTAGATGGATATTTTTAGTTGTTCTTTTATTATAGCCCCTTTACTTCCAGTACACACTTTTATACTATAGTTTTACTACGAGTTTTTCATCTTTTCATGTTCTTGGTCGGTTTTTTTGCAGTTTTAAAGTAAATTTCTTCCCATATTCATGGATATGCCTTTCCAGTGCTAGTTTCCAACCCCTAGACTATAGAAATTAATCTTGGTTTAGTCATAGTAGAGGCCCTAAGTGAAGATTTTTGGTATATTCTTATTACACATGATGCTGGTGCATGTTCGAGTAATAGGAAATACAAGTTAAGCATTCCTTGTCTCAATTTTCTCTTCTTGAGTCATATTTATTATTATAAACCTTAATTTCATTGATATGGTGTATATTAATATCTTATAATATTTTTCATTAATATATTATCTTTTTTTTAATTTATTCAATCTGATATTTTAAATCATACCCATCAAGGGGTTTGGACTTGAAATTATCTTAATATGAAATGGACTCATTGTTAGAAATTTAAATTCCCTAGGACCAGATAATGTTATACACCATGTTTAATTTATTATGGTGAACTAACTAGGATGTTGTAATTTTATATTTTTTTATAAATATAATCTATTTTCTAATTTTTTTATTATATTTCCCATATTCAATTTAAAAAATGTTGTTTTTGTATCGAATTTTATGGTGTGGGTTTTAAGAAGAAATTATTGTAATTTATTAATAATTTTTTTTCATATGCATATGTTTTATACTCTATTCTAGATTCCCCAAAATTATATTTATATACATTTCATATATTATTTATTATATTTTAATTTTATAAAATTAATCATTTTTAATTGATTTTATGTTTTATTTTTGAAAATATGTTTTTAATGTGACATGTAACTTCGTGTTTTATAGGAATGGTGGAGTTTTTGAAAAAAAGCCCCCCTAATTCATCTAGCTTTTGGAGTCTTACTCTTTATAATGATACCCTTACATGTTGTAGAATAGTTTTAAAAATGATTTTAACGGTTGATTATTTTGATAATAGAAGTAAATATTCTTATATTTTCAAAAATATAAAATTTTATTTCAAAAGGAATTTCTAAAATGAATTAATTTTGAGAGTCTATTTTCAATTATTTTTATATATAAAAAATGAATGTTTTTTAATGAACCTGTCTATTATAATTTATTTATAAAAAATTAACTTTTTAAATATTTATTTTGAATATTTTTTCAATATCATGTATTTTGTTTTCTATAATAATTTTTATTTTGTTTATATACATTTCAAAAGAGTGTTATATCCTCTTATTTTTCATGAGATATATGAAAATGTATTAATATTTTATTTTTCCATATATTAAAATATCCTTAATTATCTTTATTTCAGACAATATAAATTTTTAAGACACCATATGAATTTATTATATAGATGTATTTTGTAATTTTTTACGAATTTTATTCATGAAATAAACCTCTTTTGCATCGGTTAATTAAGTGATATTTTATGTGTGAATATTTTCATTTTATATTTGAATATATTCATATAGATTCTTATAATTCTGATAGGTGGGATCTTATATCACCTTCTAATGTTTTGATTATGGTATTATTTATAAAGATATAATGGTGAATGAGTTGTGTTGAATCAATAAAACAATGATAATATGTGGTAGAATCGTGTTCCCTCAATTAAAATAGTTGATTGAATACCTAAACATAAAGTGAACAAGGTTAGTGAAGCTTGATCCACCAAGGGAAACATGATAGTGAAGTATGATCCCCTGAGGGAAATAGTTGAGTGATGTTGAATCTACTACGGTAAATAAATTTTTATACCCAATCCACTATATTATGATTTATATACATATATATGTCATATAAATCTCTATGTATGCCATTTTTAAGTGATATATATAATTTTAAAAATTTTGTTATTATCCCATGATATTTATTATTCCATGGTTATTTCTCAAAAAAGTGTTGGGTATAACATTTTTATGTATCCCGATTTTACCCATATTTCCATCTTACTCTCACATATGATCTTTGATTGATATATATTATTTTTTGTGAATACTAAGAATATATGCTCATAGAATTATTATTTTAATCTTCACCGTGATATTAATATGATTATAAATACTGAGAAGTCCATAAGGGTTTATATAGGGGATTTATTGTAGAGAATAGTTGAGAGAAGTTTTTTAAATAAATTTAAAATTTATTTAGACCTCAAAGACTCTAAAACATTTATTTATGTGATTTTGAGATAATTTATTTTTTATAATGTCTATCTTATATTAATCTTGTATAATAAAGTCATCTTCATTTCACGAAGTAATAATGATAATGTTTAAATATTTTTTTAGAATCATACTTAGGAGTGTTGGTCTAGGCTACCTCAGCTAGTATTAGATCATTTCATAGTTGTTTTGGGGATTAGTTAACTTCTTTTGTGGTTAGTGTAATATAATAATATTGAAAACCAATGGTTATTTATAAGTAACAAGTCTATGTATAGTAAAAATTTACGATTTTTTGATAACATCCATATTGTGTGGTTCATTTAGAAATTATACACCAATTTGGATACTAGAAAATGTTTATGGATATAGAACAAATTATCTGTGGGATAATAACCCTGAAAGGGAAACTGATGTATTGAATGAATCTTCACTCTTGTGCACAGTGGGGGCCTAAGACTGTACAAATGTTTAAAAACTATATACGGATGTTCTTTGGTTAATCACAATATCATTACAATACGATAATTGAATTTTTATTTAAAATATGGGATCTACCCCCATCAATACGTAAAATCTCATGGAGGTATAAAATAGTGAAGTCCAAGGGCATCCCATTGGACAATGTTCATGTATTCCATTGGTAGGGAGTATAGTCTAGAATAAACAATCCTGTCATCTTGTGAATTACAGCCTCTTGACAGGGCATCTGCAGCATGATTTGACTTTCTTTTGTCATGGCACACCAAACAACGCAGACTAATCTCCACAAATCATCTATGAATCATATACGTTAGCTGCCAAGGAGGATTCGCTTTTCCATGTATCACCCATACCATGGTTTTGTAGTCTGATTCATCCTATAAGACAGCCAGTGCAAGGCTCTCAAAATGAGAATTCTCAGAAAGTAAAGATCTCACCTCTGTACCTAAAGAGATTCTTCTACCATTCCAGCAGCTAGAAGCAATCAGCACTGAGCCAAAAGTATTGTGAATCAGACCCCCCCATGCATCTGGCCACTCAAATAGTATCCATCCACATTGAGTTTGAGGCAGCACCTTGTGGGAAGCCAACTTATTCAACAATATCCAACCATTTCCACTGGAAGACGTAACTCCTCTCCGATTGATGGCGCCTCACTCCCATGGTTATCTCCCTCTTTCTCTCTACCTAAATTCTTCTAGGGTTCCCTCCAGAAGACGGTGCTTCTCTCTTCCCCCTTTCATTTTCTCCCCCCTCATCATCCCTCTGATGGCGAGTGCTTTTCAATGCTTCCTATCCCCCCCTTTCCCTTGTCATTCTCATTGGCAACATTGTTTTAATGGTGTTTCAATGACATCAAACACTGCATTTCTGCATTTATCGCTAGATTCGTCATGTTTTAACCCCATTTTGGTTTTATATGATGTCACTCAGTTGGTTTAGGATTGTGTTTTGTTGGAATTCATTGTCAATTTGCATATTTTTCTTATTGTTCATTAGGGTTAATAAATCTGGGTTCGCTACTCTTATGGCCTAATCCATTGTTTTGATACCCCATGATGGTTTTTCATGATGGCGATTCAGTGTTTTGGGTTTCTGTCAGAGATGCCATTTGGTGGTGCCTTCCTCATCTTCGTACTCTCATTTTCCTCTGTTCTTTTTTTGGGTTCTTCTTTCTGAGCTCTTATTCTTGCACCGTATTCATGACAACTTGACGACGGCTCTGGATTTGGTTCAATTCGAAGGTGAAATGGCAATGGCAAGGTTGATAATGTCTTTGGTGATGTGTATTGATGATCGATGGGTTGATATATGGTGGGTTCTCGATGGAAAGTTTAATGATTAAGGTGAATACGGTCACGGGTGTGGCTCGAGGCTGGTCATCGCTCGTCATTCTTCAATCGTGGATTCCCAGTAGATATTGATTCCTGGCTTGGGAGGTACCTCCTAGTTGAGGTCCTCAGATGCTTCCAATCTGCCCTAGATTCAGAATTCCATAGATCCCCTCCAAGTCGGTCTGGAGTTGTGGTTTGCTGGATGTTATGGGAGATGATCTTTTAGGGATCGACGGGGTACACGGTGGCTCATCTTCATTGGTTGAGTCCCTTCGGTAAGTTCAGGTTCAATTTTGATGGTTATTCATTATATGTTTTTCATCATTTCAAAGGTGTTTCTGGGATCACGATTTTGGCTCGAGTTTTCCATTGTGGTGGTTCGAGGATGTCAAGGAGTCGTTATTTATGTGCATACGATAGTGCGGGTTGTGGCCATCTGTTGATGTTGGTATGTGATGAGGAAGATGGCGATTACGATTTCAAATTGGAATCATGAATAAAGATTTGTGGCCAACGGAAGTATTGATGGTTTGTGGTGGGATCAAGGCTACTCTAAGGTTTCATCTTCCAATGTGATTTCTTCTCCCGAGGTGGTGTGAAAGTTCTTGGTTTCTCTTCCACATTTTGAATCTTTAAGGCATTTTCTTGGCGTGGTCTTCTGGTTTTATTTTTCTTATCTTTACTTTTTTACTTTGAACATTGGTATTAGACTTGCTCTGTACAGGGGATTGGAAATTGGGTTGGATGCTATCGAATAGTGGTTGTGAGGTTCCCACTAATCCAAAATGTGGTTTATTTAGAAAATGTGAAAAAGGATTTGGAGGCCATATAATTCAACACCCTTGGGTTCTTATGACCTCAGGTGGTCTGTTGAGGAGACTATACATAATCTTGGATCAGATTCCATCATTCACAAGTGACCAAAGCTCATGAATCAGTACCTTGAATCTCATGTATAGAATGGAAATGATGGGTCTGTTATCAAACCGAGCTTTATTCCTCACTTCCCACCGAATCCAAAATATTGTCGTGGAAATGAGGGATCGTACCTTGATAGCCATCTCTTGGCTTCTTGGGATCGAGAGCCAACAAATAATAAAGATCTGCATGGCGTCACATGCAGGTTCATAGTGTCCACATAAGGATTATGATAGAACCCAATTTAATGAAACATAGATTCAATTGATATTTATTTTTATTGAACATAAACCTAATGTAATAACGTCGAAGGAAATAATTTTTGAGTTTTAATTTATTAACGCATTATATTATGGTATTAATTGTTCACCACTCAGAATAATTCCTCTGGTTTTTATAATTGAATGGAGAATTGAGGAGAAATGATAATAATGGATGTGTTGGGAAATACTATAAATTTCATCAAAAGAAACCAAGTGGTATAAAATATTTTATTGAAAATATTTTCGTGATGATCACCCAACTATCTCATGTTGTGATTAATAAGTTGATTCATTGAAAAAATTAAAAAAATTAAATAATGTAGGTATGGAATTTCATAAATTAATAGGTGATAAATATAATGACATAATGAAAATTCATCTTCCTACGTGTCAACAATATGGTAAAAAGCACCTAAGGTAATGTCTTAAGGTTATAATAAAATCTTTGATGATTAGAAAAATTGTTTATGTAACTCTTGATTTTTAGATATAGATATGAAAGTTATCTATCACAATTTATGGGATTGGATTCTATAATAACACTCTATCAACAATTCTTAAATTCATATAAATTGAATTTATGTACAATATAAATCAATGCTCCAATCCAAGTAATAACAAGGAATATAGGTATCAACAACCTCATAAAAAAGGTAATATGAGAATGACTATTCAAAAAATTCTCTTAAAGAGGATCATAATTATTAAAGAACTCTTATCTGTCACTATAAATTTATGGATTGATTATTATTCTATCGTCTATGGTATATATGATCTACTATATGTTCATTAAATCACCACCCTGATGTTTTAAATATCAATCAAATCTTATTGTTGTATTGAATCCCAAGTTGATGTTAATGGGAACCAGCCTTTTAAAAAACTTAATATCCCGCTATTAGATGAATTTAATGAGATTAAAAAAATTTATTAGTCCCCTATATATAGATGACAAATTTTATTGAATATGGTTAACACATTTCATGTTAAACTATAGTGGAATATAAATATAAGGGTTAGTATGAACACGCTTTGAAATCAAATTATATAATGTGGGTATTAATATTGAATAACGTGAGAACCATGCATCAATGGATAAGATAAAAAAATTAATGATAATGATAATATTATTATAAGGAAAAATATATGTTTCCTAAGTTTATAAGATTAATAAATCTCTAGAAATTACATTTTGAATCAAGCCTTTATTTTAGATACCCATCAATATTTTCATTGATATTTAATAATAAATAATTTTTTAAAAAACATTATTTTATGGAGGAGAATATAAGACCCAATTATTTCATTATATATAATTATTTTGAATTAATATAATTTGTTTAAATGCATTCCACATACAAAAAACCAAACAAAACAAAGGTTCCACATATAATATTGTTTTTGTTAAAAAATATAATAACCAAACATATATTGAATACACATATATTTAAAATTTATTATTTATTACATTAGAGGATAAATTTTGATATATTATTATCAAAATATATAATATTTCAATATATATACTAATATAATAAAACCATTCAAATTAGAATTAGTATAAAATTATATTGAGAACACATAATGTATTTTTTAAATCTGGTTACATGAATTGGTATCCTAGTTCACAAACCAAAGGTATGTTTATCCTACCCATTAATTTTAATCCTAAAAATACACTTTTTAATAAATTGACTTTTAATTATTACATGCATTGGTGATAAATTTCATTTTTCATAAAAATTTAACTTTTATTTAATCAAATGAATAACATATTTTTAATTATAAATTCAAAATTTTGTTAAAATTTTATTTTTATTTTAATTCATTAATGGTTAATTACATAGGATAAATCTAGTTACCATGGTAAAAACCAAATCGTAAAATGTTAAAAGTAAAGAGGTTAAAGGATTGATCGATCATTAAAACATGATGGTAATTGGTAGTGGAGTATTTAATGAACATATATTAACCTAAAATTCTTTATTTATCACATTAATAATCACTTACAATGGAATCATGTCATTATATTTTTTAAAAATAATGGGTGTTCCAAAAATTTACATTTCTTCAATTATAAATAAAGAACAGTGAGACAATTCATTCAATCTTTATTCATTTTAATTTAAGTTAAAACTATTAAAGTTTTATATTCCTATATTACATTATTTTTTTCATAATCCACAGGTTTCAATTAGTTATCATAAGCCCTTTATTTTCAAGGAGACTTTCAAGATAATGTTCTAAGTCTCAACATGAGTATTACGTAATAAATACCCTTTTATTCTTGATTTATCACTTCCAAATACATTATAAAAATCATAGAATAATGAACATAATAAAATTATTCTATATAATTTTTATTTCATTATTGTAAAAGACAATTTTTACTTTCCAATCTACTTAGATAAATAAATTATCAAAACTTAAGAATATGACTGACAATCACCCTATTAAAAGGCTTCTTCCATTTTTTTCACTTCCATTCCAGATTGTAAAAAGAGTGGATTTGGAGAATAAATATGAATAGTATTTTTTGATCCTAATTTTGATATTATAATATATCATATACCACTACTGAATTAATTTTCTTGAGAAATATAATCATTAATTATTCGTACAGAGGACTAAAAACTCTTAGAATAAAAATTCTCATTTTTAATCAAGACCATTCATAGATGTTTATAATAATGAATTTATTGAATATTTATAATATTTTTTAAATATATAATATTTTTTAAATGTCAATTTATCATTATATAATAACATATACTTACTCCTAAAATCATCATTGCATGCTGTCATTTGGTTCAGTTCTACTACCTATGTAAGTGATATTATAATGTTTAAGGCATGAATTTTTTAGGAATTTCATATAATTGTAATATCATGTAATAATAATATATTAATTATTTTTATTATTATATAATTTTTTTATTAATATTTAATATATTTATAAATATAACATCATTGGATCATTCGACACATCAAAACTAGTCCTTTACAAATACCATTTTCATAGACCATACAATTATAATTCACCATATTATATTTGACATGATGAATCATTTAAACACCATGACTTTACTATCTTATATAATATATGAATTATATTTTTTATAATATATGGGAATTGAAAATTCTATTATTATAGTATTTTGAAACACACTATCAAAGTATCTAGTATGAGATGATGAAAGTAAACCATAACCTAATAATATATTTATAATGAATGGTTATAAATGAAGTGTATAAATTTGAATATATATATATGAATAAGTTATTATAATAATTTATTAATATATTTATAATTATTATATACAAATTTAGTTTTTATTTTAGTAAATGGGAATACAAGGTAAGGGTTTCATCGATCAAGTTTCATTCCCTGATACATTTCTTTTTTATACACCATTTTTTTGAAATGGTGAATCTAATAGAAAATTAATATTTAATATCATGATACAATTATTACTCATGGTATTTAAATTTTCTTTTGAAATCATACACATCAATGTGTTTGGACTTAGATGTTTCTTCATCTATAATGGTTTATTTTCTGAAATTCATATTCATTGATACATGTGAATGTTATACCCCATGTATTTATTTTAGGGTGAAATTAATTCCCCACTATCATTTTATATTTTCATTCTTTTATATTTAATCACATAAATTTTTTTTATCCATGTTATTTATCTCACAGGGTTATGATATAATAGTTACAAAATCATTAAGGGTTTTTGCTAACAAAGTTCCCATCCATTGATTTAAATATACTATTATTAAAAACATAATAAATTTTTTCATATATTATAACAAATATTGTGATAATTTATTTCCAAAAAAATTTGTTTGTAATTTCTTCAATTGAAATATTTCATTATAAAATTTTATGACATAGATTGAAATTCTCATCATCCTTAATAATGCCTTTTTCCCACAAATAGATAATTTATCTTCATCAAAATTTTCACCTTTATAATTTGAAACAAAATTATGTATTATCTCATTGGAACATGTTTTTCTACTTATACTATTTTGAAATGGAATTTTTATTATTCCTTTTTAAATTGTGGGTTTGAAAAAAAATTTGTATATTTTTCCTTTCATAATCATATATTTTATCTTCCACTCCAAATTTCATGAAAAATATACAATTCAAGGATAAATTATTTAATATATTTTTAAAATAATTAATGATTTAAAAACTCATCACAATATAGTTTTCAAAATATCATTTGAATGTGATACATAACATCCCCTTTTATGAGTATAGTAAAATCATTTTCTAATTCTCTTACTATTTCACTAAATGTGTGAGAAATGATAATTGAAAACAACTTTTTCAATGTGTTAAAATAATATTCCAAATAATTTTCTATTTATAATATTTTAAAAATAAAAAAGACTCATATATTTATAAAAGATAAAAATATATTTGATATGTAGATACATATTTAGATTTGGATTGTGAAGTCTGGTGTTTTAAGAAAAAAAATCAAGGATTTTCATATCTTCTAAGAGAATGTTTTTATAATGAACCATTAACATATAATTATTATTCTATAAAATATATTTGTTTTTTTAAAAAATATTTTTAAATATATCATAAATATAAAGTATTAATTTTTAATGGATCCATGTTTTGGAGTTTCCATGAATTTCAAAAGTGGGGTATTAACTCTTTTTTTTGAAGATAGTTTTCCAATGATATTTAAAACATATTTTTCATTGATGAAAACTTAATTAATTAACCTTATTTTTCATTGGGAATATTTTTAAACTACCATAAACATGTCATATGGAATGTTATATGAATAATTTTAAGAAACTCACCTCTTTTACAAGGGTTAATTAAATGTTGTTTGAAGATTTAATGTATTCATGTAAAAATGGAAATTATATGTATGAATGATTATTACATAATTATAGTGGTCCTATATCACCATAAAAAGAATTATTCAATGTTATATAACCAACTAGAAAATAGGAAATGAGTTGTGATAACTCTATACACCATGGTAAATTGGTGAGTGAGGCCCTACCCACAAATGGAATATGTAAATGATGTCTAATCCACAACGGTAAATAGTATTTATACTCTTACTCCACCATAGGAAAACATGAGTAAATATTTGTCTATTATGAGAAATAGTACGTGACACATGATCCACAATGTTATGATTTTTGTACTTATAGATGTTCCATAATTATCCATGTATGCCTTATTTTTATGACGTGTGACATTTTTGTGATTCTTACTTATGTAATGTAATTCTTTATTCTAGGATTTTTTATATATTATTTAGTGGGTAAAACTACCTTTTATATCCTTATTATACCTATACTCCCATATTATTTGCAATTATGATCTTTGATTTTTATCTCTTATGTTTACCCTTACTAATCATCTAATCTCATACATTTATTTTTATTCCCTTATACAAGTTACAAATATGAATATAACTTTTAAAAATACTATAATGGATTCCATTGTGATTTAATTATGAATAATTGTTCATAAGTTTTGTTAAATATGTTTTCTTTGCAACTAGTACTCAAAAGATACTAATCCTTCAATTTTTTGGATAGTTAGCATATTTATGAGTAATAATGTTTATATTATAATAATTTTGTAAAATAAATATCGGTTAATCTCAAATTGTATCAAAACCATTGTTTAATGAAACTAATATTAACAACAGACCAGTGAGTACTAGTTTTGGGAACCTCAAATGTCATCGACATTCTCATCACCCAAATATGTCTTCTTCCTTAAACAATTATTAACTAATGATCATTTGATGAATAACACATATTAAATATTTATCTCACATTCATATTCATGATAAATGAAACATATATAAATATATATCATTCTAAATCAATATAGTAATTTAAAATATTACTAGTTTTACTAAACTCTTACTATTAACTAGATTTATTATACAAAAAATATAAATTTGTAAATTTTCCATATATCATAACAAAATCTAAAATATAAAAGTCATACAAAAATTTGGTATGTATATTTATAACCAAATATTTATTACTTCACCAATAATCATTTAAACAGTATTTATAATCACTCTCCTATTGGAATGTTTTTTTGAAATAAAATATAATTAATAATGTCCCAACATGACTATTTGATCACATTATCTCATGGTCCTCCAACTAACCACATTAATGTTTCTGATATAGAAAAATTAGTACTTATATTCATTAAAAATAGTGAAAAATTGTTTTCATTCTTATTCATTAACCAAAAATATATATATTTAGATATACAAAATTAAATATAAGAATATGTGATTCTAGGTATGTTTGAACCTCAACTATGTTGTTAAAAATTGTATATAGATTTTTTCATTATTTCATCATGTTCTATAAATATGTCATTTAATCCATGAACCCAATAATCATGACTATTAACTACTATATGATGATATCTAGGTAGAAATATATTCCCACTTCATATAGTTATTTATTATTGATTTCAACCAACAATATTAAAATATATTTTTGAGTATTATAGTCTTATTTTAAATTTGTATTCTTTATATATCCCTTCATCATTTTTATACATTTTTTAATAGGACAATTATAATGTAAATATAGTATTCCATATAACCATATCTATTACACAAAATGCATCATTATATGCACCAACATAAACAAAATATATAATAGAATATAAATCTATAGATACCAATGTTTGATGATAACTTGGTTATCCAACGTATTTAATAAACTAGGAATCATGGATTTTCTTCAAATGTAATTACAAAAATAAAAAGAAACATGATAATTTATTTTTGATATGCATTAGGAGTATTCTATGAATTTTAACATATATTAGTTGTTTCATCAATACATATCAACCAATAGAATCATTTAATATTTAAATCCCTTAGTGACGATTTTTTATATTATTTTTGAATGATACCTTATCAATATTCAAAAGTCATGAATATTTTTTTAAAAAAATAGCATTTTCTAACTATAGGATATTTTTGACAAGATAAAGGTAATCATATTCATTACAGTTTTATAGTGGGGATAAAAACTTTTGAATTCACATTATATTATGTACAAACATTTTTGTATTCCCTATTTAGTGATTCCTTTTATAACTAAATGCATTTTGATCAGATAGTCACATACGTACCTCCTAGAATATATTACATCAATGTTATGTATTACATGTAAAACTTTCTAGTAAGGGAGGTTTATTAAAGTGAAAAAAACATGAATATTTCATTTTTTTATATGAATTGGGTGTATTCCAATAATTTTAACTTATAGTAGTTGATTCCTCAACACATATCCACTAATTGACTCATTGCATATTTAAATCTTTTAGTGAAACTTGTTTTATTTTATTTTTGAAGAATACCTTATCAATTACCTAATGTCATATACGAATTATAAAAAAATATTATTTTATCACTAAAGAAAATTTATTACCTTATGATGGTAATCACATTCCTTAATGTTTTATAGTGGGGGACAATACGTTTTTAATTCACAAGATATTATGTTCAACCATTCCGAAATTCCATATTTAGTGATTCCTTTAATATCTAAACGCATTTTGATATGATATTCACTGACATACTTCCTAGAATATATAACATCAATTTTATGAATTACCTAAAAAACTATCTTATAAGGGAGATTTAATAATCTGGATTATGTAGTTCATATTTTTTATAACCTAAAATTTGTGACTTTCAAAAAGTAACATCATTGATGTACACATTGTCGTAATATTCATTATCTGATATATGTTTTTTCAAGAGATACCTAATCATGCAATCTATTAAATTATCAATATTTATCTCTTATAATATTTATAAATTCACAAAAATGAAAAATAAACCATGGTAATTTTTTCTCCCATGATTAAGTTAATAATATAATGTTCTTTTATAAAATATTAGAAAATATTTTTGTATGTAAGCATTGTATCCATAAAAATTTACATTTTTAGGATGTCATATTACAATGAATATTTCCAAATCGTTTAAAATTATAACCAAATTTTTATTCACAAAAAATATTAGTACATTTATCCAATAATAGTATCAAATCGTCAATCAATAGTGACATGTATACGTTAATATAATTTTAAAGCTATTTTGGTCTAAATATTATCAATCTCATCATATCATATAATTTCTTCATATTGATATATGATTATAGGTTCTATACTACCAACATAACAATTCATGAACATTATTTGTTACTGAGGATTTAATATAGATTTATTCATAATGTTAATATTTTCAATAAAATAATTCATACATTATTTAAACAAATTAAGATATTAATGATACAATAATATCCATTGATTTTAATATAACTGATGGCACATGTAATTATCAAAAATTTACTCATTTTTATCAAATTATATACTATATACATCAATTGAATTTAAAAACGAACAATTCATATAATGAAAGAGTATAATATTTATGATATCCATAGAATGATTCTTGATCGTTATCTCTTATGAAGAAGAAAAATAGTATCTTACATCTATTTTATATCATTATGTCCCATATTTATTATATTTTAAAAAACCATTATATTCCTTCACATGTAACAAACTATTGTTGGGGATAATATTGTTGAGTCAATAAGGTTTTCCTTATGACTTTTCGATTCCTTCTTGTTTTGAAAATCACAAACACCTTATTTTTAGAAAAATTTCTTTTATAAGGAAAATTGATTTTATAAGGAAAATTGATTTTATAAGTAAAATTGCTTTCTTAAGGAAAATCACTTTTACAAGAAAAATTATCCTTATCATATTTTCATCCATATTTTACTTAAGTATGAGATTCAGATTCATTTTCTCAGAATCGTTGAAACTTTGTTATTAAGCATTCTGTTTTAGGATTCAGATTCTGGATAAGAACTATAAGGAAGTTTCATTCCGAATTCCGGATATGAACTCTGACTAAGTTCTATTCCAGATTCAGGATATGAATTCTGAAGAAGAATTCTCATTACGAATTCTAATGAAGAAATCTCATTCTGAATTCCCATTACGAAATCTAATGAAGAATTCTCATTACGAATTCTAATGAAGAAATCTCATTCCGAATTCCCATTATGAATTCTGATGAAGAATTCTCATTACGAATTCTAATGAAGAATTCTCATTACGAATTCTAATGAAGAAATCTCATTCCGAATTCCCATTACGAAATCTAAGGAAGAATTCTCATTGCGAATTCTAATGAAGAAATCTCATTCCGAATTCCCATTACGAATTCTGATGAAGAATTCTCATTACGAATTCTGATGACGAATTATCATTACGAATTCTGATGACGAATTCTCATTACAAATCCTTATGATGAATTCTCATTACGATTTCTGATGACAAATTCCTATTCCGAATTCTCATTCCGAATTCACCTATTAAATAGAATTTGAGTATCTTTGTTTTATATAATCTGAATTAATCCAGAATCCGAAAAATATCTTTGTTAGACTCCAAACTTTTATATTGCTTACTCTTCTAAAATTTGTTTACTATTATTATTTTCATTACACTCCGAACCTTTACTCCGAAGAGTTCATTCCGAACCTTTGAGTCAGAATTAAAACGATGGCGTACATTCTGTTACACTTGTTTTGTTATAAAACGATGTTGTCTGTTTTGTTATAAACTAATCATTGTCTAAGTGACACGTGTACATGTCCCTCCGATCTTTAAGGAAAATATGACCATTGGAGAAGGAGTTGACCTTACCTATAAATAAGAGCTCATTTGAAAGAGCAGGAACAGATGACAGATGAACAACTTGGTTTTGTGCATACATGCTGTTGAAGTGAATTCTAGAGAGAGAGGCTCTTATTAACTCTCAAAGCTTCGTGTGACTCCGAATGTTGGTGATTACATTCAAGGGCTTCCGAGGATAGGAAGACAGAGGTGCCGACTAACTTGAAGTTCGAGGGCTTCCTTGCTGAGGAAGACAGAGGTTGCCAACTACCTTGAAGTTGAGGGCTTGCGCGGATAGAAAGACAGAGACTTCGATCTTCGTATCGAGGGCTTACCCTGGTGTGGGTAAGACAGACTTTCTTGAAAGTATAAATCAAGGGGCCTTTATCCATGTTTGTTGGATACCCTTTTCTTTGGGTTAAAAGACTTATATCTTGTTACTAGTAGTTTTACTACTTGTTTTTATTCCGCTGCATTTTGTAATATAAGGAAAGTATAACTTTCTTATACTTCTTTATTTGTACTCTGTTTCATTTAGATTCTATACTCTTTAAGGTAGAATATCATATTGTAATCTTTTGTTAAGTTTCAATTTCCGGAACCATATTTCCGGAACCCTCGTTCGGAATCTCTTTCCTAGTTTGCATTTGGTGTTAGAGGTGTTGTGAATTTGATTAGTTTAACTTTGTTAAACTTAGCCTTTTCTTTTTCATAAGGAAAACATAGTTATTCTTAACTAACATTAAAGGTTCCAAAGGAATTTTTTAAAATATAAAATTCACCCCCCCTCTTGTATATTGAGCATCTACATCACTATTTCGATCCTACAATTGGTATCAGAGGTTGAAAACCTCTTACTCTATACCAATCTTACATTTGGTATCAGAGCAGGTCTCTGAAATACTTATACTCACGAATAAGTTTTTCTTGCTCACTTTTTCATTCCGAATTTCCATTCCAAACTTTTCCCATTCCGAACTTTGTGATTACGAACTTTTTCTACTAACAAGGTTGTGTGCAAAGTTATTTTTAGTATGAAAGGAATTAATGTTGGATCAATTGATAATCTGAATCCTACAAGACCACCAATCTTTGATGGTAATGACTATGAATATAGGAGAGATCGTATGAAGACTTTTGTTATCAATGATGGAGTAGACAACTTTGTTATGCTTGCTGGTGATTATAAAATTCCTGACATGGAAGTCAGATTCTTCACTGACCAGGAAAAGAAAGAATATTAACTAAACTATAAGGTACGCAACACTTTACTATGTTCAATGACTAGAAATATATATAGCCAAATTTTTTCTTGTAAAGCAGCTAATTGTATATGGAAGAAGTTAGAAGTTACACACTTTGGGACTCCCAAGGTGATTGAAACTAGAAGAGCTATGCTTAGAGATGAATATCATGGCTTCAATTTTCCTTAGGGAGAACCTATCTATAAAGTTCAACAAAGATTTATGACTATTGTCAATAGTCTACAATCTATGGGAGAGAAAGGTTTAGATGATGAAGCTCTTGTGGATAAAATAATTGATATTATGCCCAATGAGTGGGAGTCCAAGAGAACAGCTATAGATGAGAATAAGAAGGTAACCCAAATTACTCTTGATGAATTATTTGGAACTCTTCGACAACATGAAACAAGAATGAAGAGAGATTCTGAAAACATCAAGAAAAAGAATGGAAATGGTACTGTTGCTTTTACTACAACTTCAAATCAGATGAAAGCTAAGACTCCTGAGAGAGTTATTAGATACAAGTCTAAGAAAGTTATTTTCCAATCCGAATCAAGTGAGAGTGAAGTTTTAGAAAATGAATTAGCAAATCCTGATCAAAGGATGAACAAGATAGATGGACAGAGAAATTTTCAATCTAAGTATAAGAAAAAGGAAAGGAAAGATAAGAAAGATGGAGAAGTTACTTGTTATGAATGTAAAAGAGCTGGACATATTAGACCAGATTGCCCTATGCTCAAAAAGAAAGAAAGGAAGGAAAGACATTCAGACAGGAACAGGAAGAAGTATTATAAAGCTAAAGCTATGAAAGTTATTAAAGCTAATGACACCTGGAGTGCCAGTGGTGGTGACTCTTCAGATGAAACTTCTGATTATGAATCTTCAGGATAGAAGAATCTTGGTCTTATAGCCAGATTACCTATTGATAATCATTGTCTTATGGAGAAGGTACGAAATTCTAAATCATTGACCAATGTTTCTTTAAATTCTAATCATAGTAAGTATTATAACTCTTCTGATGAAGAATCATCTTCTGATGAAGAAAATACGTTACCTACTTATGAAGACGTCTCTAGGTTTTATGAACTTCTTGAGATTGAGAATTCCAAAAATCAATAAGAAACTTGATAAAGCAAACTCTAGGAATTCTATTCTTACAAAAGAGATATCAGATCTTTCTAAAGATCTTGATAAGAAAAATGCTTTTTTTGAAAGTATTTAAAAAAATCTTGAGGAAGTATGTTCTTAGAAGAACAAACTTTCTAAAGAATTTGAAAAAGTAATTTCTAAGAATAATGTTTTTGAGCCTAACTCTATTTCTAAAACTAATGATTTTGAGGATAAAAACTTGGTTGTAAAACTCAAGTCCGAAATTGTTTCCTTAAATAAGTGTTTATCAAACTTTACCCATGGTAATGAAAATTTTGATAAGATGTATTCCCAAATATGACCTTTAAGAAATAAATCCGGATTTGGTTATACCCATGCAAAACCTATTTTTAGTAACAATTATTTTGTTCCTCAAAGTGTCCCATTTTGTACCAAGTGTCAATGTGGTGGTCACTGGGCAAGGAATTGTTCCTTAAACAAAACCCAATCTCTAGGATTTCACAAAGCTTACTTTTCTATGAAAATGTGGGTTCCTAAAATTTTATTGTCTGGAAATCTCGGATCCAAACAAGTTTGGATTCCGAAAATCTAATTTTCTTATTAATTTCAGGAAAACGAAGAGAGTACCAGCAACTATACATGGTACATGGATAGTGGATGTTCCCGGAACATGATGGTAACAAAAGATTTTTTGAAAAGATTATCAAAACGAAAGGAGGAAAGGTAACTTTTGGAGACAATGCTAAGGGAGATATTGTTGGTATTGGTAATATTGTTTTTCTTGGTAAAACCTTGATTTCAAATGTTCTTTTTGTTAAGGGTCTTAAGCAAAACCTCATTAGCATAAGTCAGTTATGTGATGAAGGTTACCTTGTGAATTTTAGGAATGATAAGTGTTTAGTTCACAATTCCAAGGAATAATTTATTCTCTCAGCCAAAAGGCAAGAGAATGTCTACACTTTGAACCTAGATGACCTCAAGAGTCAAGATTTACCTTGCTTAAGTGTAATGGAAGATCATTCCTGGTTATGGCATAGAAGATTAGGACATTGTAATATTATAAACCTATGTAAACTCTCTAAGAAGAAACTAGTTAAGGATCTACCGGAGCTTAGATTTGATTCTTCTAAAGTTTGTGATCCTTGTCAATATGGAAAGCAACATAAATCTAGTTTTAAGTCAATCAGTGAAGTCTGAACAACCAATGCATTACAGTTAGTGCACATGGATCTTTTTGGTCCAACAAAAACTGGAAGTATTGGAGGCAAATACTATGTGTTTGTTCTAGTTGATGATTACACTAGATTTACTTGGATCTATTTTCTAGCAAAGAAATATGAAGCTTTTTCCTATTTCAAAAGTTTTAGATCTCATGTTAAAAATGAGAAAAACCTTCCATTGAAAACTATTCATAGTGATCATGGAGGATAATTTCAAAATTCCGATTTTGAAACTTTTTGTAGTAAGAAAGGCATTACTCATAATTTTTCAGCACCTAGAACTCCTCAACAGAATGGTGTAGTTGAAAGAAGAAATAGAATTCTTCAAGAAATAACTAGAACCATGTTGAGTGAATATTCTATTGCTAGACATTTCTGGGCTAAAGCTGTAAGTACTTCTTGTTATACTATAAATCGAGTTTTGTTTAGACCTTTTCTTAATAAAACTCCTTATGAGTTATGGAATGGTAGAAAACCTAGACTATCCTACTTCAAGGTTTTTGGTTGCAAAGTATTCATTTTGAATACTAAAGATAACTTACATAAGTTCTCACCAAAGTCTGATGAAGGAATTTTCTTAGGTTATTCCACAACCTCTAAGGCTTATAGAGTTTTTAATAAATATACTTGCACTGTTGAGGAAACAGTACATGTAAAATTTGATGAGTCAGATCCTTTTGTTTTTAAATCATCTCAACATACATCTTTGGATGTGTTTTCAAAAACTGATTATCAACCTTTGATAAAAGAACCTTCTGATAAGGATAATGTTCTAGAAGATACTTCTGAAACATTTACACCAGAAGACTTTCTACATTATGTTGATGAACAAGTTTTACAAAACCCAAATCAGGTGTTTCTTAAGAATCATCCCAGTGATAGTATCATTGGTGATGTAAATCAACCTGTACGGACTAGAAGTTCCTTAAGAAATGAAGTAGAACATCTATCATTTCTTTCCCAATTAGAACCTAAAATCACTGATGAAGCTTTAGGTGATGATGATTGGATTAAAGCCATTCAAGATGAACTAAATGAATTTGAAAGGAATAAAGTCTGGACCTTGGTTGAAAGACCTAAGGAAACTTCTGTTATTGGAGTAAAATGGGTTTTCAGAAATAAATGTGATGAAAATGGGGTCATAATAAGAAATAAAGCTAGACTTGTTTCTAAAGGCTATAATCAGCAAGAAGGAATAGACTATGAAGAAACCTATGCTCTAGTAGCTAGACTTGAATCTATCCGTATTCTACATGCCTTTGCAGCATTCTTTAATTTCAAACTTTTCCAAATGGATGTGAAATGTGCTTTTCTTAATGGTTATGTTCAAGAGGATGTTTTTGTTGAATAACCTCCTGGCTTTGAAGATACAAAACATCCAGATCAAGTTTTTAGACTTACCAAAGCTTTGTATGGTCTTAAACAAGCCCAATGAGCATGGTATGATAGACTCACTTGATTTTTGCTTCCAAATAACTATGTTAAGGGAAATACAGATCCAACCCTTTTTATAAAGAAAGATAAGAAAAATGTTTTGATTGTTCAAATTTATGTTGATGACAATATATTTGGTTCAACTCAGCAATCTTTGACCGACTCCTTTGCAAGTCTAATGAAATCTGAGTTTGAAATGAGTATGATGGGTGAGTTAACATTTTTCCTTGGTTTTCAAATTTTTCAAAAACCAGAAGGAACCTACATATCTCAACATAAGTATATTAAAGATATTATTAAAAAGTATGTTTATGACAACACTAAGAGTATAAGTACTCCCATTGGTACCTCAAACTCTTTAGATCTTGACGAAGCTGGGAAACCAGTAGATCAAACATCATTTAGAGGTATGATAGAAAGTCTACTTTACTTAACAGCTAGTCGACCAGACTTAATGTTTTCAGTATTCTTATGTACAAGATATCAATCCAATCCTAAGGAATCTCACTTAAAGGCAGTAAAAAGAATTTTTTCGCTACCTTAAGGGAACCATGGATCTAGGATTATTTTATACTTCTGGAAATGATTTTGTTTTAAAAAGATTTTCTGATGCTGACTTTGGTGGATGTAGAATGGATAGAAAAAGTAAATCCGGAACTTGTAATTTCTTAGGAGATTCTTTAGTTTCATGGTCCTGCAAGAAGCAACATTCTTTAGCACTTTCCACTACTGAAGCTGAATATGTAGCAGCTGGAAGTTGTTGTGCACAAGTGTTGTGGATGCAACACACACTCACAGACTGTGGCCTGAGTTTTTCTAAAACTCAAATTTTTTGTGATAACACGAGTGCCATTGCTCTCAGTAAGAACCCTGCACATCACTCCCGTGCAAAACACATAGATATTAGGAATCACTTTCTTAGGGATCACACACTTAAAGGAGATATTATTCTTCAGTTTATCGGAACGCAAGATCAACTTGCTGATATTTTCAAAAAATCTTTGCCATCTGATAGATTTGAATATATTAAACAGAAGTTAGGAATGATAACCGTAAGGTAATCGTTCTTAATTAACTTTCTATTGAAAAAGTCTCCTTATAGTAATAAACTTTTTTTCATAGGGGGAGTACATTTGATTGTTTGTTTAAACAAAGTTTTTCAAAATTTGTTTTCAAACTTTTCAGAACGAAGATTTCCGGAATAGAACTTCCGGAACTAAAATTTTCCAAAATGGACATTCTCATACAGAAGACTTCTGGAATGGAAGTGTTCTTATTAAACATTTCCGGAATGGAAAATTACGTACTGGCAATTTCATAACCAGATTTTTTTACCGATTTTTTTTCGTAATGTGTTTTTTGTATTGACTTTTTCGTACTGAGTTTTTTTCGTACTGAGATTGTTTTCCGTAGTAAATTTTTGAGAACTTTGTCTTTTCATAATAAAGTTTTCTTTTCGTAATCATCTTTTTATATTATCCATTACGAATAATCATCCTCAGCCAATCCAAAAGGTATGATTTCCCTACTCAAGTTTTCGTAGTCATATTTTACTTGCTGGAATTTTCTTGTACTATGTTTTCGGATTATAGTTTTCTTAATTCTTTGTCTTAATAAAAACCTCAAAAAGATCGGATTCAAGTTTTCAACCATCAGATCTGATCTCAGCTCATTCTAACCATTAGATCAACTATGGAAGGTAAACCGTCATCTTGTTGCCTATATAAAGGGGACCCAAATACTCGTCCCACGTCGATCTCAAGCTCTCGCATCCCGAATCTCTGCCTCTCTGATTTAAGGCCGTTCCGAACTTCAGTTTTCTCTATTCCGAACTTCCCAGAGGATTACAGATCCGAATTTCTACGGAGTTAGCATCTCAAGAAATGTCATCCACTAAGCCTATTTCACAATGGTTAGTTTACAGAGAAAGGTTAGTCCATTCGGATTTCTCCAACAACTATGATTCTCTTATTTCAAAGAACATTAAGTTGAATGGCTGGGAAGATGTTGCTGTATCCAAACTGGGGACTTAAGATGAAGTATATTCAGACTTACTTGTTGAGTTCTATGAATCAGTTTCCTTCTTCGAGGAATATAATAGAGAAATGTTTTCTTTCAAGTCATATGGCAAGAACTATAAACTCTCTTATACCAAGGCAGCAAGGTTGGTAGGGTTGTCCTATGAAGGAGAAGCCGAATTTATTCCGCATGTGTTGACGGACTCTAAGGGTAGCTTCGACAAGGAAAAAGCCTTAGAAACTCTCGGACTGGCTGATGATAAGGCTCCGAAGATTGCAAGTCTATCTACAAATTTCTGGATTCTGGAGTTATGGGTACAAGGGCTTATCGTACCGAGGACAAGAAGATAAATTAGTTAACTACATCTTTTGAAGAGAAGTTGACAAAATAAAAGAACAAACGGATTCAAGAAGTGAGAGATCTGAATGGGAAGCTGAATTCCGTTTCTCAAAACTGGAAGTTTTAAAGGGATCATCGGATTGATTTTGAAGATAGGATGAAGGCTTAGGAAGAAAAGATCAAAGCTCGTGAAGAAAAGTTGAAAGCCCTGGTAGAAAAAATTGAAGCTCAGTCCGCAATAATAGTTTTCTTAGAGAGGCAAGCTGAAGAAGATCATAAAGACCTGAAGAAGATCAAGACTATTCTAAAGGGGCTCATGAAGAAGGAAAAAGATCCAAAATAATCAAATCCGATCTTTTTTTTGTATTATTTTTGTTGCCGAGATTTCAAATTTAATGAATGTAGTGCTTGTCGTTTCTATTGTTGTCATTACTAATTTTTTCAGGTACTTTGTTATTTTTTCCATTCCATTCAATTCTTTTTGAAAATCACAATGGGGGAGAAGGAAAAGATCCTTAAGAAAAAGAAGAACTCTAATAAGTTTTAATCAAAGGGGGAGAAGAAAAAGATCCTTAAGAAAAAGAAAAAACTCTAATAAGAGTTTGTTTAAGGGGGAGATTTTTCATTAAAGAAGACCTTCTTATTTATCACTCCGGAAATCTGAATACGATCCTTAGAGTATAAAAGCCTAAGGGGGAGTTAGTCGTATTCATCAATATCCTTAAAGCAAAGGGAGATAAGCCTTAATGTTTTTCTTTCTTCTTAGAATTTCTTTTTCGTAAGGATGTTTGTGCTTTCCAAAAATGGGGAGATTGTTGAGTCAATAAGGTTTTCCTTATAACTTTTCCATTCCTTCTTGTTTTGAAAATCACAAACACCTTATCGTTAGAAAAATTGTTTTTATAAGGAAAATTTCTTTTATAAGGAAAATTGTTTTTATAAGAAAAATTGCTTTCTTAAAGAAAATCGATTTTATAAGAAAAATTATCCTTATCATATTTTCATCCATATTTTTCTTAAGTATGAGATTCAGATTCATTTTCTCGGAATTGTTGAAACTTTGTTATTAAGAATTATGTTTTAGGATTCAGATTCTGGATAAGAACTATAAGGAAGTTTCATTCTGAATTCCGGATATGAACTCTGACTATGTTCAATTCCAGATTCAGGATACGAATTCTGAAGAAGAATTCTCATTGCGAATTATAATGAAGAAATCTCATTCTGAATTCCCATTACGAAATCTAATGAAGAATTATCATTACGAATTCTAATGACGATATCTCATTCCGAATTCCCATTATGAATTCTGATGAAGAATTTTCATTACGAATTCTAATGAAGAATTCTCATTACGAATTCTAATGAAAAAATCTCATTCCGAATTCCCATTATGAAATCTAATGAAGAATTCTCATTATGAATTCTAATGAAGAAATCTCATTTTGAATTCCCATTATGAATTCTGAAGAATAATTCTCATTACGAATTCTGATGATGAATTCTCATTACGAATTCTGATGACGAATTCTCATTACGAATCCTTATGATGAATTCTCATTACGATTTCTGATGACGAATTCCTATTCCGAATTCTCATTCCGAATTCACCTATTAAACAGAATTTGAGTATCTTTGTTTTATATACTCTGAATTAATTCAGACTCCGAAAAATATCTTTGTTAGACTCCGAACTTTTATATGGCTTACTCTTCTAAAATTTGTTTACTCTTATTATTTTCATTACACTACGAACCATTACTCCGAAGCGTTCATTCCGAACCTTTGAGTCAGAATTAAAACGATGTCGTACATTCTGTTACACTTGTTTTGTTATAAAACGATGTCGTTTGTTTTGTTATAAACTAACCATTGTATAAGTGACACGTGTATAGGTCCCTCCTATCTTTAAGGAAAATATGACCGTTGGAGAAGGAGCTGACCTTACCAATAAATAGGAGCTCATTTGAAAGAGTTGGAACAGATGACAGATGAACAACTTGGTTTTGTGCATACATGCTGTTGAAGTGAATTCTAGAGAGAGAGGCTCTTATTAACTCTCAAAGATTTGTGAGACTCCGAATGTTGGTTATTACATTCAAGGGCTTCCGAGGATAGGAAGACAGAGGTGACGATTACCTTGAAGTTCGAGGGCTTCCTTGCTGAGGAAGACAGAGGTTGCCAACTACCTTGAAATTGAGGGCTTGTGGGGATAGCAAGACAAAGACTCTGATCTTCGTATCGAGGGCTTACCCTGTTGTGGGTAAGACAGACTTGCGTGAAAGTATAAATCAAGGGACCTTTATCCAAGGTTGTTGGATACCCTTCTGTTTGGGTTAAAAGACTTATATTTTGTTACTAGTAGTTTCACTACTTGTTTTTATTCCGCTGCATTTTGTAATATAAGGAAAGTATAACTTTCTTATACTTCCTTATTTGTACTCTGTTTCATTTAGATTCTATACTCTTTAAGGTAGAATCTCATATTGTAATCTTTTTTTAAGTTTCAATTTCCGGAACCATATTTCCGGAACCCTCGTTCGGAATCTCTTTCCTAGTTTGCATTCGGTGTTAGAGGTGTTGTGAATTTGCTTAGTTTAACTTTGTTAAACTTACCCTTTTCCTTTGCTTAAGGAAAACATAGTTATTCTTAACTAACTTTAAAGGTTCCAATGGAATTTTTTAAAGTATACAATTCACCCCCCCCCCCTCTGGTATATTGAGCATCTACATCACTATTTCGATCCTACAAATATCAATGTAATTAGACCCCATCCACGTCAATCATAATATTTTTTTATCATCATAATTTGGATATTGTAATTATTTACATTTTAGAGGAATTTATTTTAATGACATGAAATTATGTTATACTCTTTTAAATGACACATTTTATCTACTTTTGGTTAGACAATATTAATAATAGTGTAAAAATCATAAATTTTGTACAATGTATATAAAATAATTTTATATAATTACAACATAATAATTAAACATTAATTGTTTTCAATGCATTTTATTTCTATATTGTCAATTTATTGGTCAATAATATCTCAAATCTCATTTTAAAAATAAACCTTATCTATAGATGTATGATTCAATATTATTTCACTACACTTGATTCAATGACTATAACAGAAATTGTGATCATATTAAATTAAAAGATCATTAATTTCATTTGAACCTATCATTTTCATATTATAACAGATCTTACATGGAATGTGAAACAAGTTTATTTTAAAAGAAATTTCATTTAGTAAATTCAATGAAATTAAAAATTGTTTTCTCTTATTCATCACTTTTTCAGTATGAGTTTATCCAATTACCATCCACAAATTACATAAAAAAATTAAAAATGAATTTTTTTATAAATTTTAATTAAAATTAAGATTTTAAAAAAGATATTATAAATAAATTACTAATATTAAATTATAAATTATGACTTAAAAATTTAATATTATTATATATATATGATTATGATCAAACAAATATAATGTGTTTTAATATTAATTTTTAAAAACTAAAACTTTAATATGAAATTTAATTTTTATAAACAAGTTGGAATTTAAAATTTTTATTTTTGAAGTAAAATTTGTTAAATTTTGGTGAAAAAGTAATTTTCAGGTCGTTCATGAAAATGGAGTAGTGGGAGAAAAAAATAAACTAGTGCAATGACTTCCATGCTAACATATCTATCTAGATTCTATTATTTCATGAAATTATTGATGTTTTTAGTCAAGAACATATCATATCAAATGATGTGATTTTTATCCACCCCACATTAAGGATAAATTGAAACACTTCTGCTCCAATTACTAGAGGAGTACATTCAGTTACCACATTCATGTGTGAGTCCCTTTGGCATGGTATTTCTAAAGCATGACTCTTACTCATTGTGCATGAGCTTTAGATCTTGAGAATAACATACATAAATGTAATTATCATCAATATGGATCATGTGCATGAGTGTTGAACACATAGAGGATATTTGGATAATATGTTCCCAATTTAAAACCATTAATAATAATGTCTAAACAATTTTTTTATTGCCCTTTAATAAAATAATGTTTTATCTTCATCCAAACACATGTAATTCGATTACCATTGTAGTGTAAATTCAATCATGTTTTCCGTATTTTCATAAAGTAGATTTATAGGAAAAAATTTCCTAGTTTAAAACCCCAAAATTATTATTTTTATTATGCCTTATATATAGATAACAAATATGAATGATCAATGAATCCACACTCTTGATCAGATATTTGTTTTTTTATATTAGGGTTTGAGAATTTTTCATATGTTTTTCCATGGGATTCCATATATAAATTATAGGATCATTGGGTTATGAACAACTATGAAATACCTCAACAATGAGGATAATAATAGTTTGTAATTTAATAGTACTAGTTGTATCTAATGGAACTGATCATGACATCTATAAATAGGTATAAATATCCATAAATCATATTTATTTCTTATTTATGGATACATACTGATATATAAGAATAGAGATTATTGACACATTTAATGTTCAAAACTATTACTCATTTGAATTGGTTCTTCTCACACCATCTTAAAAGGTAAAATGTTAATTACTAGAATGAATGAAACATCCTCGTTTTTTATTCAATTCACATTAATAACTTGAAATCCTATCTAACTAACCCAATCCCATGTCCAATTAAATATCCATATTCAATTAGTTATGAGATAATTGACAAATTATTTATCTACATGGGATTGGATTGTGACATATATTTGTTTATTATTGTTTAGGGACATAGATATTATCTCTCTTGATTGTATATAAACATCCAAAATAATTTTTCGGTAAGATAGTGATATACATTTTCCACCGGTGATAGGATGCAGATACACTACATCTAATCATGATCGATTAATAAACTCTATCATCTACTAGTGATAGGTTAAAAACATCCTTATTCCACTGGTGATCGGATGAAAACATCCACAATACATTGGAAACATACCATCAACATCCACCATCCAATGGTGATAGATTTATAAATCAATTATCTATTAGTGATAGGAAAAAACATCAATCATCAAGTATTGATAGGGAAATTAAATCCTTCATCAAATGTAAATAGGTTAGTGAAATCTATAATATATTATTTCTAGACTACTGATATACATATATCTATAGGTATTTGGATGTAAATATATATCTTATATGGGTGATAGTCTAACAAATCTTAATATTCTTTTGTTATAGATCTAATGGGACAATCAAATCATAATATTTCACAATACGTTAATCCTTCGGGTTTGTGATAGGTGAAAATATAAACCACCTACATGGATGATGTAGAGCTGCAATGTACACCTATAAAATATATTAAAACGTTATATTGATACCACCAAATGATATAGGGTATGTTAATGTATCTAGATATTGTTTAGGCCCAAATTGATTTTATTTTGTTCTAATATTTAAATATATTCTTTTAGCACGTAGATTTTTTAGAAAAGTTGAATTGAAGAAGAAGGAGTTGATATGTTTCTTTTTTTCATTTAATGTAAATAAATAAATCATAATTAAACTTGTATGAAATAATGTTCATTAACCGAGGTGAGGGCCTTTTCAATTTTTCATGGATATTGAAAATGTTATATAGGTGTCCAAAATTATTTGTGAGATTATTCTCACTAAACAGATCAAGATCATAAAATTGACTGTCTATAATTCATAAGATTCAAATAAAAATATCATTAGAATCATCTATGAATTATTAAGTGTGTGTTTAAAATTCATATTTGTCATTTTAGTAATTATATGTTTTATCAAATATATCATAAGTGTCATTTTAATATTTATAGTAGTAATAATAGACTTTCTAAGAGTTGTTAGATACATTATAAGAGTTATCCCTATGACATCATAAGTGTCTTTTAAAGGAAATGACTAAAAAAATTGTAAAGTAATGGATTTTTATGTGATTTTTCTTACTTCCATAGAGTTAGATTTTCTATTATAGAAATACAATTATTGTTACAAACAATGGTAAAGTAATTAAACAATATATTACATTCAAATGATAATTTTACAATTATGATGTGATCTATAAAGGGAGTTTCATTCATGTAATATCTTTAAGAAATTTGTTAGTAGAATATGAATTTCGAAATGGAATTCCAAAATAAATTAATGAGAAAATAAAATTAAACCTGATGATTCTAAAATTAATCATTCACTATCTAAATATAAAAAATGGATTTATTATTCATGATGATGAAAAATATGTCTCTTTTTGTGATGATAATAATTAATCATGACCGGAAATATTTTTAGTAAACAAAATGTTCCTTTCACCATGATGAATATCCCTCAGAATTAAAAAGCAGGTATTTTTATAGGTATAATGATTGTTAAAGCTACCCAGATGTTTGTTTCACCATGAAGGAAGATGAATTTTCATTTCAATTTGAGTGAAAAAATTGACCATTCTATGTTGCCTTTAAATTCTCTAATAGTTATTGTTAAATTCCATTTAGACAGATCCAAAACCTAAAATAAAATATGATTGAAGGTAGAAGAAGTAAATGCATTTAAGAAAATATTATTAGAATTTATTTGATTGCATTTTATTTTGAAATTAAAATTGTAATGATATTTTTGATTTTGTGTGTGATACAAATGAATAGGTACATGATACCATGAATTTTTTTGGTACTTTTTTGTGTTTTAAATTAAAAAATTGGATTAAAATGTATGATCTTAACCCATTTTATGATTCATGGTTCTATTTGGTGTTTTGTTAAGATCCTTTTAGTTTATTAATGAAATGATTCTTTGGTGAAAGTGAGGTCTTTGAAATGTCACACGTGTCCGAGACATGAAAAATATAAAAACGCACCTTATAGTGAATGGATCATGGTTAAATCATGGTTATTAATAATCATAAACCAAGACCTTGTGGCCTATAAGGGGAATAAGGAATATTTTGTAAATGGTGTGGAGGTGGACCTAGAGGCCATGCCACTTGAGCCCCTCTAAAATAGGTAATAACATGACCACTACATTGTTTATCAGACCATATGGGTGGCCCATAGAAGCAGGTGGCTCAGTTTCTTCTTGAATGGTGATAATAACATTCTTGGTACATAGTTTTGAAAACCTTATTTCTAAAACACATGCTTCATTCAGAGTAAAAGTGTTAACATTTGTCCCTCTCAATAATAAGGATTCTTTACACGATTTTGCATCCCATTTATTATCTAGTAGTTTAGCATGTTGTATTAATTCGGCCAACCTTTATATTTATGTATCTAATTTTATTTATAGGTATCTTAGATGCTATTGAGTGATAATAAAAGCTTCGGGTAAGTCTTTAACTATAGATTTACCCATTTTCATGAAGACGCAGTCCAAGGTTGTACCGATTATTTCAAATAACAGAACCCTATTTTAAAGGATCATTTCCCCTATGTGACAATAGTTGTATTCCCATGAATCATCTTCCATGTTTTTTTGAGTGGTTTTCTGAAAGCATGTGGTTTTTGGTATCTAATATTTTTCACATAGTCTTAAATTTTTTATCGATGTATTTTTTCAATGTGAATTTTTATAGGTTCATTGTGTCCATCACTATGAAAAATAATTTAGGTCTTATGTCGGTGTGTGAGACACTTCACATCGCTCATATATCGCATTGATTCTTGATACTATGCCTAGGGAGACCCATGGGGTATTTCAATCCATTAAAATGGGTGTAATGGAATTTTAAATGTTGAGATAGAGAATTTATAAGAGTAAATGGGTTTTAATGAATTTTGGTATGTTATCATTATTAAAGGGATACTTGGTAAAAATTGGGAGTATGTGTCAATGATTTTTTATGTCGATGAATGGGAAAAAATTATGGTATGATTTTTTGATAGGATTAAGAGTCTTTTGAAAAAGTTTACATTGTTTGATATCGAATTTGATCTGATTTTGTTTGTCAAGGAGGGAATGATTTTTTATCGGGAATAGTTTATTAAAATTGGTTGATTTAATCAAAGTGATTTCAAATAGGTTCCATAATTTGTTTTAAATATTGATTTGAAATAAGTTTTTGGCTCTCATTTTTTTGAAAATTCATTAATGTATATTTTTATAATTTCAATTTAAATTATAGGCTCAAGAATTGTATTATTTTTTAAAAGGATAACACCATGTTTAAAAGTGTGTCTTCATGATGATTAACAAGGGTGATTGGTTTAGTATTATGGGACATATAAAAAAGGGGATTTGATTTATAAGATACATGTTTGGTTTTAAATTTCTATTAGAACCTTAGTAAATGAAAAAATAGATATTTATGAGATTAAACTAGGTTTAATTTAATTTGAGTATATTATCATGGTATTACATGCTATTTGGTTTAACTTGGAGAAATAAGAATTAATTATACGGTTGAATATTGGACTAAGGGACCAAATCTTTAGGTTTTGTGAGACTGATACTCTTGGAATAACTAATACATTTCACGTTATGTCCCATACAAATCCCATAGTCCCCATTGATGTATTTTATGGTTTGGATGATCGAATAACGCTCTAAGCACCCATAGTCGGATATGGTTTGGTTTCTAGATCGATGGTCCAATCTTAAATGTTAGGATATGTTATGGTTACATGGAATGTGGATCGATGGTATAAAGATTAATATAGAATTGATTAATGAATTACTTTTGTGACATAGAGTTTGTGACCCAAATTAAATAAGGCTCAATCTACTGACAATGGATGTGGTAGTTTAGGTTGGATAGGTTATTGATTTAGAACCTAGGTTATAATAGGTTATATAATAAATGATAGATTTAAAACATGTTTATTTTATGTATTTTTATTTCTTCTTTGGTTATGAGTATAAAAAATAGATTAGATTGGTTATTTCATTGGACATAGTCAGTGGTGGCCTACTGAGTTGTACTCACAACCTGCTATGACCACTATGACACTATGGTAACCAATAATATGCTACAAGTTTTTTGATATTGTATTAATAAAGGGACAATGTTTCTATTTTATAATTCATATGATGGGTTGTATCTTGAGTTTTTATGACCAGTTTTTCAAATCAAGGCCAGGTTTAGGGTTTTTCATAGTTTCTATTTATATGGTTTTATTGTTTACTTCTTGGTATATATTGCATACACATTATTTGTATATTATGGTTTAGTTTGGTTATTATTGGTACTTTTCATATGTTGGTTCATTTAGTTTTTATTATTATTTGGGTATCTTTTAGTATTATTTATAATATGTTCCTACAATAATAAAGATGGTATTTTCTCTCATCCTTCCTCTTTATACCCTTTTTAATAGATGGTAGCTTCTAGAATATGGGGAGGTGTGACATATGTCATCTGATGGACCATCTCAGGGAATCAATCTAGTAAATCATATGCCAGGATGTCATAATATTGAATCACAGTGGTTTTATTTTGTCTTAACATTTGGAAATAATATACTAGAGACTAGGATCTTGTTGGATTTAGGTAATGAACTTGTTCCCAGGTTCATTCATCCCTATGCACGTAAGATAAGAGTGTTTCTTGGGGTGGTAAATTATTCTTCTTTCCCTTATGAATTTTCCATTAATAGATTTTACACCATTAGAGGTGAACCTAAATGTTACATTGTGGATTTATGAGTTATTTATTTCATTGTTGGGTATGGAATGAGATGTTGTGAATTCATGCATCATTCTATGAACAATGGATTTATTGATCATTTTTTATGTTGTATAAGACTGGTTGTAACACCCCGATCTTCCATGATATGCTTCTCATTCAATAATGCAATAGCATGGATTGTACGCAACTTCGAGTTCTAAAACACCGCGACTAATCAAAGTAGCCGTTATGAATAGTAATAACCACTTTTTAAAATTATAGAAATTTTAAATTTCAAAATGGACTTCATTTTTGTATTCGTAATATCAAAATTATCCAAAGTTGAATTTTTTGTAATTTTCTGAGAACTTCCAATTTTTTATGAATATTGAAAATTACATAAAAACAACCTTTTTAATCAAAATAATTTATAGTGATAAATTATACTATTTAGTGGTTTTGAAGTATAATTAGAATATATTTTTACCATTTTTTCCAATTGTGGTCATTAGAATTAATTTAACATTGAAATTGGACATAAACAATTGCCAATCTTTTGATATAAATTGTTTCTTAAAAACACGCTATTGTTGTGACAGCGGGAATTAATTATAAAATTAATTAATGCAACTTATATGTTTGGAATTTTTTAAGATAGACATAATTTTTGAATTCGGAATATCAATTATAGCTTAGGGTGAAATTTTGGCCTTATTCTGAAAAACTTCAATTTTTGATGAATAGTGAAACCACTAAGTGGTTGTTAAAAACTGATTTTTCGTTAAAATGAAATATTACCACTTCTGTGATTTGATTTTCAAAAATCAGACATACATGGTTGTCATTAAGAAGTAAAATTTGGTTCAATGAGATTAAAATAATTTTTTGGTGAATAGTACCTTTTAAGTTCTTAATCGCGATTAGTGGTAATTAGTGTAGTTTAAGGTAAAAATAATGTTTTAATAATTTGAGATGAGCTTGACACTTGTCCTACTCCTATTGGATGAGTCATGGACGACCAAGAAAACCCATGGGTCAACTTGGGGATCCCATGGAGCCACTTTGGTTGGAAAATGACATTAATATATATTTATTTAATGTTAAAATTAAATTGACACAAACATGAGTTGTTTTACTAAAACAATTTTTACATGGGGTTATAAAAGTCATATTTTTGACTATAAATATTCATTGGAAAGATACAAAGATTTCCTACATCATAGTATTTTTTCTATAATTTTTAGACATTAAATAAAGTAAATTATTTATGACATCATGATGATGCAGTGATGACCTCATTATTTAAAGGTTTAAATAAAATGGAAAGATAATGTAATATCCAAGGATTACACTTGTCAAAAACCTATCGGATGAGTAGATTTCGAACCCTTATCACCTTATACTCGAATTATATAAGTTTGGGACCTTTAGAATCCGAAAATCATTGTATAATAAAGTAACCTTTTATTACTTTCCAAAAGTGACCCTCCTCTCCACTTATAAAAGGCCCCCACCTCTACCACCTCATTCAAACATTAAAGCCATTTGGATCGGCCAAACTCTACCCAAATACTCTCCCAACTTCACCCTCTTACTCCTAGAAGCCTCACTTTGGTCAGAACTCTTCCCAAGGAAGCCTTTGGCTCAAATCAAAAAGAGTTACCCTATTTTGAGGTAATGTCTTCTCTAATGTTGTTTTGTTTTATTTTTCTTCTCCAACCCTCTAAACTCTTTTTATTCATTTCTTTTGTAACAACAACAGTATCCTAAATATACTAGGATTTCGTTATAAGAAGTATTCGAGCTACACTTACACACACCTACATCTAATGGTTAAAGAACATACAGTTTCTATGGATGGCGAATTTCTGCCTCACAAAACGATGATTGTTCAACACTCATATAACACCTTCAAAGGTGGCCATTAAGATGTCAATATATTTATATATGATATATAACATGTTTATGTTTTAATTATGCTTCTGTATTTTTCATTTATGGCATACTTTATGATTTCTATTATGGGTAAAACGTGATAATTTCATTTTAGGATGTGCGGACTACCGTCCCCTCAAAGTGATTTGAATCGTTAATGCCATATGTGGGATATATAACTGATGGATTAAATGGTATTATACACTATATTATACTGGAATTATATTATACATTTATATCATTATGATTTCATTCCATTAAATATGAAATAGAAATGAAAGTAGCGTTCATGCGTACGTACGGCTTACTGTCTCCATGAACGGTGCATTTAATTTCTTACCTGTAAATGTTACGTAATAAATAAATTTATATACTGGATATATATGACATATATGACATCTAAATCATGAATTTAATTCTGGAGATAATGGATATTCTACCACATAAACAACTTGTAATTATAAGAAGTTTATTGTTGAATCAAGTACCAAAGATCGACAAAATGACCGTTATTAACTTAAATAATTACATAATGTTCATAACGTTTTAATAAGTGATATAAAAAGGAAAATGAAATTAAAAATGGTTCTTAATAAGGTATATATATTAACTCTAGTTTATTATTCAGGAAGTTAAAGAACGGTTCAGTCAAGTCGGACATGAGGTAAGGTAATTTTTAACCCAATTTCCATTCTTTGGGTTAATCTCCTACTTTCAAATTATGTCATGATATTATTATGTCTTATCTTGTATTTTTACATTATTTATGTGTACTTACAGTGAATACACATTATTGATGTACTTTATTTAAAAAAATGATCTTTTTAAGGACTTCGTCTCAATCCCTTTCATTGAGGCATATTTGGTTTTATACACAACTTTCTTTTATACGGTGTATAAACCCCCTTGGCTTTTACATTTATTCAAAAGGAATTTTTTTATACGAAGAGTTTTGTTAAATGAAAAAAGGGAATGTTTTTATTTCCATACTTATGCGGCGACAACAACTTCTCCACCGCCGTGACCATTATTTGAGTTTCAGCTTCCTCTACAAGCCATCATTTTTTTAATGAAAAATAAATACAAAGTTTTAACTTTCTTTTATTTTGGTATTGAAAATGGTTTTGAAAGAGTTTTTATTATAAAAATGTGTTGTATTGATATCTTGTGATTTAAATGTGGAAATGTTATGTTTCCTTTATTCATGTTTTATGTGATACGATTATGTTATGGTTTATGATATGTTTAAACCTATTCATACGAGGAATGTATTGGACTTAATAAGTGACGGGTGGAGCCCGCTATAGCTCCTCGATGCATCGGTAGGTCTCATGAGACAACTAGACGTGGAATTGGCCGAGGCCCTTTCCCAATTTGATTTATGGTTTTGGCCGAGGCCTTAATCATTTTAGACATCTTGGCCGAGGCCTTGACGAAATGTTTCAGAATGTCTGGCATTATACATTCCCTCATTATGAAAGTGGTTATTGATGTTTCATGTGATTATTCGACTAGTAGAATATCCATGTGTGTAAGTAAATGGCATTATTTAATTTTATTTTTTCCATATTATGCTGAAGTTCAAGTTTAAAAAAGCTTGTGTTTTAGTTATACATTGCCTTAAATGTTAATGTTTATTTATTAAAGCTTCCGCAATAATGTTATCCTTACTGAGCATCTGAGCTCACCCCTTTCAATGTTTTAATACTTTCCAGGATGTGAAGAGGTATTTTATGAATGACCTGCAGGGATAGTCAGAAGAGGAAATGAGTGTGGACTATGAAGACTTTGTTATTAGTTTTTCACTTTATGATGTAATGTAACATTTATGAATGTATCTAGTGTTTCCAAGGCTACAAAACTAATCGGTATTTCGAGACTTGATCTTTTGTGATCATGTCAATGTTACGAAGTAATGCACCGACTCTGGGTAGCTGGGGTCGGGGTGCTACAGTTGGTATCAGAGGGAGTTTATTACTAACCTTGGAAGCTAGATTTAGATAAAATCTGATTAGAGCACATAGCCCGAAGATAGACTTTAAGGATTTGTATAGAAGAACTTCCTAGAATTTTGGTATTATAGAGATTTTGTGAGTTTTCCGAGCAATACATCCCTGTCTGGATACGATCAGGTAGAGGCGGCTCTGGCACAGATGTACCTAGGGGTAAAACCCGAAAACACCGCTTTGAGCTAGACTCGAACGGGAACTGGTGCACGACAACGGGCCTTGATGCACTCTTGGTTACGACACTCCCGGGGGATATGCTTAGGATAATTCTCGTTTTCTTTACAAACCACTATGAAGGGTTATGAGTATATACTTTATCAAAGAAAACATTTCTTTTTATTATTATGGATTATATCCATAAATAGTTCAATTTATGTAAAGTGTTTTAAAAATATGGAATTATGTATTTTAATTCATAAACTAATCTAGTTTATGCCATTGTTTAGAAATGGCGCCTAGTGGGAGGAATGGAAACCATATCAATGCATGCACTCCGTGTAGGGATTTCCCTCCTGATCAAGATAATTATTGTGGATCTGGAGATTCAACTGTTGCTGATCAACTTATTACCATACTGGGACAACCCACTCAGGTTATTAATAATAACCTTACTCGTATGGAGCACCCTGATCAGCAACGTGGAGGATCAATGTTAGACCGCTTCATGAGGCAACAACGACCAACATTTAATGGGGGTATAAATCCGTTAGTAGTTGAGCAATGGATAAACTCCTTATAGAAAATATTCCACGCCTTGTGGAGTAGCGAAAGGGATAAGGTTATCATGGCAGTTTACCGCCTCACTGGAGATGCCGATCAATGGTGGTCATTGATTCAAAACACAAAGGAAGATGAAGAAGTATCAAATATGGAATGGAGAGAGTTCAAAGATCTTTTCTTAGAAAAATACTTTCCTCGTGACCATAGAGCAGATATGGAAAGGCAATTTCTGAGTCTGAGACAAAAGGAGGATGAGAATGTCGCAAAGTATGAGGCCAACTTTACAAGGTTAGCAAGGTATACTGCAGATTATATACGTAACCCAAGAGGTAAGATTGATCATTTCTTTGATGGGTTAAAACCATTTCTCCATCGAGCTTTAGTATCACAATCTTTCTCAACATACGAAGATATTGTCTCATGTGCTATCAAGACAGAAAAGGAATTCTCTAAGTCTTATGACAACAAAGTAAAGCAAGAGAAGAAGAGAACAGTGGAACAAGAGACAAATAAGGGGAAAAAGGGAAAGAAGGATTTCCCATTATGTGATAATTGTGGGAAGAATCACCCTGGTACTTGACTAAAAGGAATGGGAGTTTGTTACAAATGTGGAGAAAAAGGTCACCATGATTTTGATTGGAAGGGAAAGAAAGAGGCTATCAATGTTGAATGCTACAATTGTAGAGAAATGGGGCATTATGCAAATGAATGTCCTAAGCGTCAGGGAAAATTACCTCAGAAAAGGCCAAGGGATCAAGGACAATCTTATGCTGTTACTATAGTTGAAGCAGAATAACTAATGTATTGGTGCTTTTGGACTCATGGATTATATTCTGGTTATTAGAATAATGTGATATATATATAAGGATTGTACTGCAGTACTTGTTGATTTCAGTAAGGTTTTAATATGATGAAGGTAATTATATTTTTATTATGTGACAATAAGAGAAACTTTACTTTGTTTGGGGAATCTGATAAATTGATTTTGGAATTAAGAGACTTTTTAGAGAAAGTCTGGATAGAGGTATTTTGGATAACTATAAAGGTTGGAGTGGATTAAGTTGATCTTTGGATAGTATTGTTTAAGGTTAAAAAATTTATGAAGATTATTTTTGGAATATTATAATACTATAGTTTTAGGAAAAGGACAACCTGCAGGGTGGGGCATAACCGTCGCATCGGACAAAGCTGCAGGAATCGAACCCACAACTGTAGTGCGACAGGCCTTTATTTCCTACCACTAGCCTACAGGAAGTCCCTGGTTATTACAAAATAATTTTACTAATCAAAATGGTATGTGTTAACATTTGGAACCTTATACAATTAGGGTAAGTATAATATTTTTGAGTTCTATTATCTATTTGAGTGAAAGATGAGTTGAAGGTTGAAACTCTAATTGTCAAGAATAAATATATATATACCTATTTCTTATTTAATGAATAAATTAATTCTTAAACTTTAGTAAAGGGATATTCAAACAAAAAAATGTGTTATCCTAATACCTTATGTCTTGTTGAACTGATGATATTTTAAATCAACATAGATTGAAGGCTTTGAGGCCCTCAATTTGACAGTTGATTGTGATTGATGACCTCAATCACTCCCTACAAATATTTACATTTTTCCTCCAATTATATGTCTCTAATTGCCACCAATGTTCTCCTTATCGAGAACATAATTTGGTAGTGACTTTCTTATTTCCATTTCCCTCTTATTAAGGCTAAATTTTATTAATCTTATTTCCGATGTGGGTTTTCCACAAAGGTATTTTCACTTTTCAACCTTTTATTTTCAAAGAAAAGTTTCAAATTGCGAGGACTCAATTTATTTAAGGTGGGGAGAATGTAACACCCCGAGCTTCCATGATACGCTTCTCATTCAATAATGCAATAGCTTGCATTGTACGCAACTTCGAGTTCTAAAACACCGCGACTAATCAAAGTAGCCGTTATGAATAGTAATAACCACTTTTTAAAATTATAGAAATTTTAAATTTCAAAATGGACTTCATTTTTGTATTCGTAATATCAAAATTATCCAAAGTTGAATTTTTTGTAATTTTCTGAGAACTTCCAATTTTTTATGAATATTGAAAATTACTTAAAAACAACCTTTTTAATCAAAATAATTTATAGTGATAAATTATACTATTTAGTGGTTTTGAAGTATAATTAGAATATTTTTTTACCATTTTGTCCAATTGTGGTCATTAGAATTAATTTAACATTGAAATTGGACATAAACAATTGCCAATCTTTTGATATAAATTGTTTCTTAAAAACACGCTATTGTTGTGACAGCGGGAATTAATTATAATATTAATTAATGCAACTTATATGTTTGGAATTTTTTAAGATAGACATAATTTTTGAATTCGGAATATCAATTATAGCTTAGGGTGAAATTTTGGCCTTATTCTGAAAAACTTCAATTTTTGATGAATAGTGAAACCACTAAGTGGTTGTTAAAAACTGATTTTTCGTTAAAATGAAATATTACCACTTCTGTGATTTGATTTTCAAAAATCAGACATACATGGTTGTAATTAAGAAGTAAAATGTGGTTCAATGAGATTAAAATAATTTTTTGGTGAATAGTACCTTTTAAGTTCTTAATCGCGATTAGTGGTAATTAGTGTAGTTTAAGGTAAAAATAATGTTTTAATAATTTGAGATGAGCTTGACACTTGTCCTACTCCTATTGGATGAGTCATGGACGACCAAGAAAACCCATGGGTCAACTTGGGGATCCCATGGAGCCACTTTGGTTGGAAAATGACATTAATATATATTTATTTAATGTTAAAATTAAATTGACACAAACATGAGTTGTTTTACTAAAACAATTTTTACATGGGGTTATAAAAGTCATATTTTTTACTATAAATATTCATTGGAAAGATACAAAGATTTCCTACATCATAGTATTTTTTCTATAATTTTTAGACATTAAATAAAGTAAATTATTTATGACATCATGATGATGCAGTGATGACCTCATTATTTAAAGGTTTAAATAAAATTGAAAGATAATGTAATATCCAAGGATTACACTTGTCAAAAACCTATCGGATGAGTAGATTTCGAACCCTTATCACCATATACTCGAATTATATAAGTTTGGGACCTTTAGAATCCGAAAATCATTGTATAATAAAGTAACCTTTTATTACTTTCCAAAAGTGACCCTCCTCTCCACTTATAAAAGGCCCCCACCTCTACCACCTCATTCAAACATTAAAGCCATTTGGCTCGGCCAAACTCTACCCAAATACTCTCCCAACTTCACCCTCTTACTCCTAGAAGCCTCACTTTGGTCAGAACTCTTCCCAAGGAAGCCTTTGGCTCAAATCAAAAAGAGTTACCCTATTTTGAGGTAATGTCTTCTCTAATGTTGTTTTGTTTTATTTTTCTTCTCCAACCCTCTAAACTCTTTTTATTCATTTCTTTTGTAACAACAACAGTATCCTAAATATACTAGGATTTCGTTATAAGAAGTATTCGAGCTACACTTACACACACCTACATCTAATGGTTAAAGAACATACAGTTTCTATGGATGGCGAATTTCTGCCTCACAAAACGATGATTGTTCAACACTCATATAACACCTTCAAAGGTGGCCATTAAGATGTCAATATATTTATATATGATATATAACATGTTTATGTTTTAATTATGCTTCTGTATTTTTCATTTATGGCATACTTTATGATTTCTATTATGGGTAAAACGCGATAATTTCATTTTAGGATGTGCGGACTACCGTCCCCTCAAAGTGATTTGAATCGTTAATGCCATATGTGGGATATATAACGGATGGATTAAATGGTATTATACACTATATTATACTGGAATTATATTATACATTTATATCATTATGATTTCATTCCATTAAATACGAAATAGAAATGAAAGTAGCGTTCATGCGTACGTACGGCTTACTGTCTCCATGAACGGTGCATTTAATTTCTTACCTGTAAATGTTACGTAATAAATAAATTTATATACTGGATATATATGACATATATGACATCTAAATCATGAATTTAATTCTGGAGATAATGGATATTCTACCACATAAACAACTTGTAATTATAAGAAGTTTATTGTTGAATCAAGTACCAAAGATCGACAAAATGACCGTTATTAACTTAAATAATTACATAATGTTCATAACGTTTTAATAAGTGATATAAAAAGGAAAATGAAATTAAAAATGGTTCTTAATAAGGTATATATATTAACTCTAGTTTATTATTCAGGAAGTTAAAGAACGGTTCAGTCAAGTCGGACATGAGGTAAGGTAATTTTTAACCCAATTTCCATTCTTTGGGTTAATCTCCTACTTTCAAATTATGTCATGATATTATTATGTCTTATCTTGTATTTTTACATTATTTATGTGTACTTACAGTGAATACACATTATTGATGTACTTTATTTAAAAAAATGATCTTTTTAAGGACTTCGTCTCAATCCCTTTCATTGAGGCATATTTGGTTTTATACACAACTTTCTTTTATACGGTGTATAAACCCCCTTGGCTTTTACATTTATTCAAAAGGAATTTTTTTATACGAAGAGTTTTGTTAAATGAAAAAAGGGAATGTTTTTATTTCCATACTTATGCGGCGACAACAACTTCTCCACCGCCGTGACCATTATTTGAGTTTCAGCTTCCTCTACAAGCCATCATTTTTTTAATGAAAAATAAATACAAAGTTTTAACTTTCTTTTATTTTGGTATTGAAAATGGTTTTGAAAGAGTTTTTATTATAAAAATGTGTTGTATTGATATCTTGTGATTTAAATGTGGAAATGTTATGTTTCCTTTATTCATGTTTTATGTGATACGATTATGTTATGGTTTATGATATGTTTAAACCTATTCATACGAGGAATGTATTGGACTTAATAAGTGACGGGTGGAGCCCGCTATAGCTCCTCGATGCATCGGTAGGTCTCATGAGACAACTAGACGTGGAATTGGCCGAGGCCCTTTCCCAATTTGATTTATGGTTTTGGCCGAGGCCTTAATCATTTTAGACGTCTTGGCCGAGGCCTTGACGAAATGTTTCAGAATGTCTGGCATTATACATTCCCTCATTATGAAAGTGGTTATTGATGTTTCATGTGATTATTCGACTAGTAGAATATCCATGTGTGTAAGTAAATGGCATTATTTAATTTTATTTTTTCCATATTATGCTGAAGTTCAAGTTTAAAAAAGCTTGTGTTTTAGTTATACATTGCCTTAAATGTTAATGTTTATTTATTAAAGCTTCCGCAATAATGTTATCCTTACTGAGCATCTGAGCTCACCCCTTTCAATGTTTTAATATTTTCCAGGATGTGAAGAGGTATTTTATGAATGACCTGCAGGGATAGTCAGAAGAGGAAATGAGTGTGGACTATGAAGACTTTGTTATTAGTTTTTCACTTTATGATGTAATGTAACATTTATGAATGTATCTAGTGTTTCCAAGGCTACTAAACTAATCGGTATTTCGAGACTTGATCTTTTGTGATCATGTCAATGTTACGAAGTAATGCACCGACTCTGGGTAGCTGGGGTCGGGGTGCTACAGTTGGTATCAGAGGGAGTTTATTACTAACCTTGGAAGCTAGATTTAGATAAAATCTGATTAGAGCACATAGCCCGAAGATAGACTTTAAGGATTTGTATAGAAGAACTTCCTAGAATTTTGGTATTATAGAGATTTTGTGAGTTTTCCGAGCAATACATCCCTGTCTGGATACGATCAGGTAGAGGCGGCTCTGGCACAGATGTACCTAGGGGTAAAACCCGAAAACACCGCTTTGAGCTAGACTCGAACGGGAACTGGTGCACGACAACGGGCCTTGATGCACTCTTGGTTACGACACTCCCGGGGGATATGCTTAGGATAATTCTCGTTTTCTTTACAAACCACTATGAAGGGTTATGAGTATATACTTTATCAAAGAAAACATTTCTTTTTATTATTATGGATTATATCCATAAATAGTTCAATTTATGTAAAGTGTTTTAAAAATATGGAATTATGTATTTTAATTCATAAACTAATCTAGTTTATGCCATTGTTTAGAAATGGCGCCTGGTGGGAGGAATGGAAACCATATCAATGCATGCACTCTGTGTAGGGATTGCCCTCCTGATCAAGATAATTATTGTGGATCTGGAGATTCAACTGTTGCTGATCAACTTATTACCATACTGGGACAACCCACTCAGGTTATTAATAATAACCTTACTCGTATGGAGCACCCTGATCAGCAACGTGGAGGATCAATGTTAGACCGCTTCATGAGGCAACAACGACCAACATTTAATGGGGGTATAAATCCGTTAGTAGTTGAGCAATGGATAAACTCCTTAGAGAAAATATTCCACGCCTTGTGGAGTAGCGAAAGGGATAAGGTTATCATGGCAGTTTACCGCCTCACTGGAGATGCCGATCAATGGTGGTCATTGATTCAAAACACAAAGGAAGATGAAGAAGTATCAAATATGGAATGGAGAGAGTTCAAATATCTTTTCTTAGAAAAATACTTTCCTCGTGACCATAGAGCAGATATGGAAAGGCAATTTCTGAGTCTGAGACAAAAGGAGGATGAGAATGTCGCAAAGTATGAGGCCAACTTTACAAGGTTAGCAAGGTATACTGCAGATTATATACGTAACCCAAGAGGTAAGATTGATCATTTCTTGGATTGGTTAAAACCATTTCTCCATCGAGCTTTAGTATCACAATCTTTCTCAACATACGAAGATATTGTCTCATGTGCTATCAAGACAGAAAAGGAATTCTCTAAGTCTTATGACAACAAAGTAAAGCAAGAGAAGAAGAGAACAGTGGAACAAGAGACAAATAAGGGGAAAAAGGGAAAGAAGGATTTCCCATTATGTGATAATTGTGGGAAGAATCACCCTGGTACTTGACTAAAAGGAATGGGAGTTTGTTACAAATGTGGAGAAAAAGGTCACCAGGATTTTGATTGGAAGGGAAAGAAAGAGGCTATCAGTGTTGAATGCTACAATTGTAGAGAAATGGGGCATTATGCAAATGAATGTCCTAAGCGTCAGGGAAAATTACCTCAGAAAAGGCCAAGGGATCAAGGACAATCTTATGCTGTTACTATAGTTGAAGCAGAATAACTAATGTATTGGTGCTTTTGGACTCATGGATTATATTCTGGTTATTAGAATAATGTGATATATATATAAGGATTGTACTGCAGTACTTGTTTATTTCAGTAAGGTTTTAATATGATGAAGGTAATTATATTTTTATTATGTGACAATAAGAGAAACTTTACTTTGTTTGGGAAATCTGATAAATTGATTTTGGAATTAAGAGACTTTTTAGAGAAAGTCTGGATAGAGGTATTTTGGATAACTATAAAGGTTGGAGTGGATTAAGTTGATCTTTGGATAGTATTGTTTAAGGTTAAAAAATTTATGAAGATTATTTTTGGAATATTATAATACTATAGTTTTAGGAAAAGGACAACCTGCAGGGTGGGGCATAACCGTCGCATCGGACAAAGCTGCAGGAATCGAACCCACAACTGTAGTGCGACAGGCCTTTATTTCCTACCACTAGCCTACAGGAAGTCCCTGGTTATTACAAAATAATTTTACTAATCTAAATGGTATGTGTTAACATTTGGAACCTTATACAATTAGGGTAAGTATAATATTTTTGAGTTCTATTATCTTTTTGAGTGAAAGATGAGTTGAAGGTTGAAACTCTAATTGTCAAGAATAAATATATATATACCTATTTCTTATTTAATGAATAAATTAATTCTTAAACTTTAGTAAAGGGATATTCAAACAAAAAAATGTGTTATCCTAATACCTTATGTCTTGTTGAACTGATGATATTTTAAATCAACATAGATTGAAGGCTTTGAGGCCCTCAATTTGACAGTTGATTGTGATTGATGACCTCAATCACTCCCTATAAATATTTACATTTTTCCTCCAATTATATGTCTCTAATTGCCACCAATGTTCTCCTTATCGAGAACATAATTTGGTAGTGACTTTCTTATTTCCATTTCCCTCTTATTAAGGCTAAATTTTATTAATCTTATTTCTGATGTGGGTTTTCCACAAAGGTATTTTCACTTTTCAACCTTTTATTTTCAAAGAAAAGTTTCAAATTGCGAGGACTCAATTTATTTAAGGTGGGGAGAATGTAACACCCCGAGCTTCCATGATACGCTTCTCAATCAATAATGCAATAGCTTGCATTGTACGCAACTTCGAGTTCTAAAACACCGCGACTAATCAAAGTAGCCGTTATGAATAGTAATAACCACTTTTTAAAATTATATAAATTTTACATTTCAAAATGGACTTCATTTTTGTATTCGTAATATCGAAATTATCCAAAGTTGAATTTTTTGTAATTTTCTGAGAACTTCCAATTTTTTATGAATAGTGCAAATTACTTAAAAACAACATTTTAATCAAAATAATTTATAGTGATAAATTATACTATTTAGTGGTTTTAAAGTATAATTAGAATATATTTTTACCATTCTAACCAATGGTGGTCATTAGAATTAATTTAACATTGAAATTGGTCAAAAACAATTGCCAATCTTTTGATATAAATTGTTTCTTAAAAACACGCTATTGTTGTGACAGCGGGAATTAATTATAAAATTAATTAATGCAAATTATATGTTTAGAATTTTGTAAAATAGACATCATTTTTGAATTCGGAATATCAATTATAGCTTAGGGTGAAATTTTGGCCTTATTTTGAAAAACTTCAGTTTTTGATGAATAGTGAAACCACTAAGTGGTTGTTAAAAATTGATTTTTCATTAAAATGAAATATTACCACTTCTATGATTTGATTTTCAAAAATCTGACATAAATGGTTGTCATTAAGAAGTAAAATGTGGTTCAATGAGATTAAAATAATTTTTTGGTGAATAGTAACTTTTAAGTTCTTAATAGCGATTAGAGGTAATTAGTGTAGTTTAAGGTAAAAATAATATTTTAATAATTTGAGATGAGCTTGACACTTGTCCTACTCCTATTTTATGAGTCATGGCCGTCCAATAAAACCCATTGGTCAACTTGGGGACCCCATGGATCCACTTTGGTTGCAAAATGACATTAATATATATTTGTTTAATGTTAAAATTAAATTGACACAAACATGAGTTGTTTTACTAAAACAATTTTTACATGGGGTTATAAAAGTCATATTTTTTACTATAAACAGTAATTGGAAAGAAAAAAATATTTCCTACATCATAGTATTTTTTTATAATTTTTAGACATTAAATAAATTAAATTATTTATAACATCATGATGATGCAGTGATGACCTCATTATTTAACGGTTTAAATAAAATGTAAACATAATGTAATATCCAAGGATTAAACTTGTCAAAAACCTATTGGATGAGTATATTTAGAACCCTTATCACCTTATACTCGAATTATATAAGTTTGGGCCCTTTAGAATCCGAAAATCATTGTATAATAAAGTAACATTTTATTACTTTCCAAAAGTGCCCCTCCTCTCCACTTATAAAAGGCCCCCACCTCTACCACATCATTCACAGTTTCAAGCCATTTTTCTTAGCCAACCTCTGCCCAAATACTCTCCCAACTTCCCCCTCTTACTCCTAGAAGCCTCACTTTGGGCAGAACTCTTCCCAAGGAAGCCTTTGGCTCAAATCAAAAAGAGTTACCCGATTTTGAGGTAATGTCTTCTCTAATGTTGTTTTGTTTTATTTTTCTTCTCCAACCCCCTAAACTCTTTTTATTCATTTCTTTTGTAACAAAACCAGTATCCTCAATATACTAGGATGTTGTTATAATAAGGATTCGAGCTACACTTACACACACCTACATCTAATGGTTAAAGAACATACGATTTCTGTGGATGGCGAATTTCTGCCTCACAAAACGATGATTGTTCAACACTCATATAACACCTTAAAAGGTGGCCATTAAGATGTCACTATATTTATATATGATATATAATATGTTTATGTTTTACTTATGCTTCTGTATTTCTCATTTATGGCATACATTATGATTTCCATTATGGGTAAAACGCGATAATTTCATTTTAGGAAGTGCGGACTACCGCCCCCTCAAAGTGATTTGAATCGTTAATGCCATATGTGGGATATATAAAGGATGGAGTAAATGGTAATATACACTATATTATACTGGAATTATATTATACATTTATATCATTATGATTTCATTCCATTAAATACGAAATGGAAATGAAAGTAGCGTTCATGCGTGTGTACGACTTACCGTCTCCATGAACGGTGCATTTCATTTCTTACCTCTAAATGTTACGTAATAAATAAATATATATACTGGATATATATGACATATATGAAATCTAAATCATGAATATAATTCTGGAGATAATGGATATTCTACCACATAAACAACTTGTAATAATAAGAAGTTTATTGTTGACTCAAGTACCAAAGATCGACAAAACGACCGTTATTAACTTAAATAATTACATAATGTTCATAACATTTTAATAAGTGATATAAAAAGGATAATGAAATTAAAAATGGTTCTTAATAAGGTATAGATATTAAATCTAGTTTATTATTCAGGAGGTTAAAGAACGGTTGAGTCAAGTCGGACACGAGGTAAGGGAATTTTAAACCCAATTTCCATTCTTTGGGTTAATCTCCTACTTTCAAATTATGTTATGATATTATGATGTCCTATATTGTATTTTTACATTATTTATGTGTACTTATAGTGAATACACATTTTATATGTACATTATTTAAAAAATTGATCTTTTTACGGACTTCGTCTCAATCCCTTTCATTGAGGCATATTTGGTTTTATACACAACTTTCTTTTATACGGTGTATAAACCCCTTTGACTTTTACGTTTATTCAAAAGGAATATTTTTTATACGAAGCGTTTTGCTAAACGACAAAAGGGAAGGTTTTTCTTTCCGTACTTAGGCGGCGACAATGAATTCTCCGCCGCCGTGACCATTATTTGAGTTTCAGCTTCCTCTACAAGCCATCATTTTTTTAATGAAAAATAAATACAAAGTTTTAACTTTCTTTTATTTTGGTATTGAAAATGGTTTTGAAAGAGTTTTTATTATAACAATCTGTTGTATTGATATCTTGTGATTGAAATGTGGAAATCTTATGTTTCCTTTATGCATGTTTTATGTGATACGATTATGTTATGGTTTATGATATGTTTAAACCTATTAATATGAGGAATGTATTGGACTTAATAAGTGACGGGTGGAGCCCATTATAGCTCCTCAATGCATCGGTAGGTCTCATGAGACAACTAGACGTGGAATTGGCCGAGGCCCTTTCCCAATTTGATTTATGGTTTTGGCCGAGGCCTTAATCATTTTAGACGTCTTGTCCGAGGCCTTGACGAAATGTTTCAGAATGTCTGGATTATACATTCCCTCATTATGAAAGTGGTTATTGATGTTTCATGTGATTATTCGACTAGTAGAATATCCATGTGAGTAAGTAAATGGCATTATTTAATTTTATTTTTTCCATATTATGCTGAAGTTCAAGTTTAAAAAGGATTTTGTTTTAGTTATACATTGCCTTAAATGTTAATTTTTATTTATGAAAGCTTCCGCAATAATTTTATCCTTACTGAGCATCTGATCTCACCCCTCTCAATGTTTTAATATTTTCCAGGATGTGAAGAGGTATTTTATGAATGACCTGCAGGGATAGTCAGAAGAGGATATGAGTGTGGACTATGAAGACTTTGTTATTAGTTTTTCACTTTATGATGTAATGTAACATTTATGAATGTATCTAGTGTTTCCAAGGCTACTAAACTAATCGGTCTTTCGAGACTTGATCTTTTGTGATCATGCCAATGTTACTAAGTAATGAACCGACTCTGGGTATCTGGGGTCGGGGCGCTACACTGATAGTTCTCGAGGATCCATTACGCTAGTAGTGTAATTTATATTTTTTTGTCTTGTCTACTTGTCATTCATATAAACCTATTGTATTGTACAATTTATAAGGTTTGGTATTTAATATGTATTGAACCATTTATATGGTTGAAATATATGTTAATGATGGAACTCTAGTTTACAAACTCCTTCTGTGACATTTCATTTACACACAGGTATAAATGAAAAATGAGGTATCTTCTATTGTTAAATAGTGTTATAAAAAAAATCTTAAGGTGTCTTTCCATTATAACAATAAAATTATAATGTATGTATCCAAAAACATGAATCTTTACATTTAATAAAGATTATAATTTTAAATGATTTTTGTTATTGGGGGGTTTTAAAATTTGAGTAGAAGGGTTTTAAAATAGTGAAGTTTAATTAAGTGTATATGATAAATGAAGGTTCCTTTAGAGAAATTTGCAGTGTGTATCACATTTATTTATATAAAATTTTGTATTGGTGGTTAAGGATTTTAGAGTACAATAGTTTTCAGACCCTTGTTCATGGGTTATCATGCCTTGATGGGTTTAATGTACTTGATATTGGGATGTTAATTGTTTTTCTTGTTTTTCTTTTAATTTGTATATGACCATGAGGATGTGGGTTATTTTATATTAATTTGTATATGGTAACCCCAATCGGTTGTGATCATGTAGGTTTTATATTAGACAATGAAATGGGTATCTTGGTTTTTGGTTTCGTTAGTGGTGATTGTGTCTCAATTTTTTTTGTAATTAGATTAACTTTTTGTTATCAGTTCAAAATATAATGTGTGTTTTGGAATGGGGGTTGGAGTTCTTCCATTGAGTAGTGAATTGTGTGAGGTTCAATGTATATGGATTACTAGAATAGCTAGTGGTTTTGATAATGTGAACCAGGCTATAACCATGATTCGGTGCATTTTGATTATTGAGGGTAGTCAGGAGTGGGGTTATCCTAGTGTTTTGGGTTATTTAAAATGAGAACCACAAGTGGATCCTTTAGACATAAAATCAAGGCATAGTAGGTTCCATTGAGTTCCTATTAAAGGAATGGTTATGCCTTGGTTTCTTTTATAAGGTAATCATTTTGAGGTGTTGTGGTCAGATTATGTCAGTTTCAATGGCTAGGATCATTCGAATGTTTGAACAATTTTTTTGATTTTGTTCAATTCAATGATCAGTGTTAACCTTGGATGGATGAGATAAAGGAGGATATAGTTTTTATTGGTGATATGATCTTGGAATGACTCCCAAGATGATGGTTGTCATGTGGTTGGAATTTACATGTATGAAAGAGTGGTTGTTGGATGGTCGTGTCAATATATCCTTGAGCATGCTGATTCTGTCATGTTATGTTAATTGAGTCGGTGTTTTAACCATGTTCTAGTGATGGATGAATCATAGGAATTTGAGTTGGGTTTCATGAATGGACACATTAAAACATGTGATCTCAGGATTATAGTGAGGTGAGAATGGTAGGAATGTGTTTGAGGATAATATTTATATTTGGGACATGTTATCAATTGTCTTGGGGAAAAGAGATTGTCATATTACATGAAATCGTGATTATGAATGCTGAATTTTTGTGGGGACCATCTGTTTTAGATTTATTTGATGGAATGTTTACATTTTATTTGACAATTCTTCTGGTTTTGGTGGATGTTCTTGGGTAGTAGAATGTGGAATAATACCCATAAAACATTAGTTCAAATCAATGTAGTATAGACACGTGAGGTGGTAGTGAGTTTTTGTAAGAATGTATCTCTTAAATCATGGTGACTAAGAGTTGTTGAGATTCTTTTGGGCTGGGAGACTGGAAGCCTTCATTGGGAATTGACATGTCCTTAAATCTAGAGATGACATCATAAATAAATGAGGTTCGATGGTATTTGTTGATCACTTATCCATGTACTCCATGTGTGGAGTAATTCATTCCCAATATCATTACATTTTCTTGAGTAAATAGAGTGATCATAAAATTTACACCAATATATCTAAGTGTAAACTCCAGATGGATGAGTTGGCTATTTGGAAATTTTTCCCATGGGGTAGTATATATGAGGATATATGGTGGGTTGTTTTCTATATATTATCTTCAGTAACGTTATTGGGACATACATTATGTTTATGAATTGTATGTATGGAATTATTAAATTCAATAAATTGGTGGTAGTTGAATTTAAAATTTATTTCATGGGTTAAAGAGACACATAAACATCTACTTATGGGATATAGTTTCAATTGGAGAATTGTCCATGGATATTGGAGTATCCTATGTTAGGAAATCATGACAACACACCTACGGTTAGGGGTGATGTGTCTATTATAGGATTACACACCCCTCGGGATGGTAGGGTCACAAAAATATAGAAGTGGTCATGGATCAGCAAATGTGGCATCATAATATTTGTTAGAAACTTATTTAGTAAATGGTTAATGTTTTTAAAGAATTCTATCTGGTAAATTGATGTGTTCGATGATCAATTCAGGAGTTATCTTGGGGATTGAATTTATTCAAAAAGAAATCCATTGTTGTCACATTAGAGGAGCATTTATGGTCTAGTCAGACACAAAAATAGTTTTTGACAATATTGGTCTTAACTATAGATATCAAACATTGAGTCAAGAATGTAATATAGTGGTTATGTTTGGGTGATCCTGAAATACATCTGTGTGTGAATACATCATGAATAAGTGAGAAGGAAATCTATCGATAGTTGGGTCTAGTAATTTTTAGGTTGATTCAGACATGAATAGACTTATTTTAGATATTGTATGGAATTGTTATATTCTGTTGAAATCACATCCAGTGTGTCATATTTTATAATGAAGGAGTAATTTGGGAAATGAAATTGATATTTTGAGGGAAATCTATGTTGTTTATAGTTCATGAATATATGATTGGTATACATCTTTTTTGATTATTTTTAGATGAATATGATAAGTCCTAATACTGATTGGTTTTCTAATAGATGTGAAATTATATAGGCCTAGAAACATTGAAGATGATTTTTTGGGGCGTGAGTCAGATGTTTTGGTAGGATATTATAACAGAGTAGGTCTTAGGTATCTGAAATTGGTAGTTGTAATGTGAATCATATAGTGGGAAGCACCACAGATATGTTGGGAGATTCTGTGATGTCAAAACTACTGTTTTGGTTGAATGGAAATGTGTAAGTTCTATTTGGGTGTTTTATAATTAATGATAAGTATTGGACCATACTTTCATTGATTGATAACCTTGAGTTGATTTTGTTCCTTGGTTTTTTCCACATTTCACATGCTAAACAAATTCATTGGTTATATTTTTTGACTAACATTAATATAGTGACATGAATGGATAAAAACCAAGTCTTCTCAAAGAAGAGATGTATTATGGTGTGGATGTTGTAAGATCTTTAACCAATTGCAGTGTTACCTTTTCATTTGGAACTGGGATAAATAAATTTTAATTGGATAATAAAATTATTCCATGGAGTGTTGATGGTTTTGAGAATGTACTACAGATTTGGGATATGAAAAAGATAGAAAATGGACCTTAAAATGCATAGAACATAGTCAGTAAATGAATAAAACTAATATTGCACAATGATTGAGTGAGTAATAGGAGGAATTAGAACTATTTGAAAACTGTATGAGGTTCCCTAGGAGACTGTGCTTCTTGATACCCTCAAAAAAGGAAATCCAACATCAATGACATCATTTTAAATGTGAAAAATCTATGTTTTTAAGGGGATAATGTTTTCATTTAATTTTTTGACATCAAGGTGATTCCTAAGGGTTTTTTGAATGGGTTTGTAATGTTTTTTTGAAATTTGGTTTTGGTATCCATTTCGGTTAAATTATCTTAATATATATTTTAATAGGATTAATGGAAATGAAACTATTGAGAATTAATTTTTTTAATGTGGATGACCCATGTTTTAAAGGTTGTCTTTGAGATATTTAAAAAGGCTGTTTGGTTTAGTATTTAGTTTCATTTAGAAAATGATTTTTGTTTTACTTGAGCCATGTTTTGTTTTAAAAGTCTTTTATAACCTAGATGAATAATTAAAAAGAGGGTTTATGACATTAAACTAGATATACATGATGTTCGGTCTATTATCCTAGTATAACAGGGGTTTTTTAATAATTTATAAATAGTATAATTAATGGCATGTGTGGATGTTGGACTTAGGCTCCTCATCTATGGGGTGGTCCTTGCTGATTCTCTTAGAACTACCAATACAATGCATGTTTAGGATAGATTGACGTTATAGGCCACATTGATGCATTGTTTGGATACTATAATGATGCTTCAAACCCCCATGGTTGGATATTGTTTGGATTATAGATGGATAATCTAATATTTCATGGTTTGATATAAATGGGTACAATGTATGGTGATATATTGTAAAATGGTTAATATGGAATTTGATTAGTGAATACATTTTTGACATAAATAAGGTAACCCCTATTATTAATGGTTCAGTCGACCGAAAAGGTCAATGGTTGGTTTGGTTGTTTGTGATGTTAGTATAGACCAGTTAAAATAGGATAATTAATACATTGTTAATTAAAAATTTGTTTCATTAATGTAATATTAATTCTCCTTTTGTTATCTTCATTCACTATAGTTTAGACTGGTTATTTCTATTGACACTGTTTGTAGTGGCCTATGGAATTTTCCTCACACCTCACTCGGCCCATCATGGCACATGAGTACCCATGAAAAGGATTCTTTTTCAGGTATAATATAAAAAGAGGGACCAAAATTTTGGTTTATTCTTTGGATTATAGGGTATAGTATGGAATGTTAGTTAAGGGTTATGATGCAAGGACATGTTTGGGGTTTTTCTAAATTTTTGGTATTTAAGGTTTTATTATATAGCTTCATGAAATGTAGAGTATACATCTCATTATTATACCAGGTTTCACTTGGTTTATTATTGGAAATTTTAATATGTTTCATTTATTTCTTATTCTTATTATGGTATATTTTAGTATTATTTTGGAAATGGTACTACTCTAATAATATTTTATAGTATCCCCACATCACACTATATACTTTTTCTATTAGTCAGTAACTACAGGCATATGAAGAGGTATTCCTGAAATCATATGATGAACCAGATTATGACACTGGTCTACTGGATTCTGACCCTCGATGTTGCATTAAAAGAGAATAACATTATAAGAAATAATATGTGAATATTATTCCATATAAAGAGAGTGTGTAAGAAGGGTTTTTCTGTATTTCAGTGTACATATTAATGAAATACATGAAGTAGAATGAGTAGAGGATGAAAATGAGAATTAGTTATACTATGATGTGTGCATATTTTGAAGAAGAAGGTTTAATCATCTTCATTTAAATGGAATTTTATGGGATCATGTTATATTGACTAAAGACTTTCAATAGAGTTGAAGTATAATATATACCTCAGTGAAATTCGAGAAAACCTTTCATGTTTGTTGAGAGACATTTTAGGAGTTAAAAGTTATAGTTTTCTTGTATGGATGAGTGCAAGGTTATAATATATTTTTTTGTAATATGAAATTTTTATTTTAGTGGATCATATGGTCTCGTGTGAGTCTAAAACATTCCAAGGATTAACTACACATTTTGAGTTGTGAACACTGTTCATTGAGTATCTTTTTTCATTTAGTTCCCCGTTGTGAGTAATCTATGGATTGACACTACTTACTCTAGATAGTGAATTTGGTAAATGGTTTTGTTAATGTATAATATCATTTATTAGATCAATCTGAAGAAAATAATACATTTTTTTAGAACTCTGTGAAATATAATATGAAAATTTGATTAATATACATGAATAATTTCGAAAAATAAATGGTGTTTTATATACCAATGAAGAATCATAACCATATACAAACTCTATCACATGGGATTGATAAAATCAACTGATCCAAAAAAATAATCCAACATCCATAGGATTCCATGAGATAATCTGAATCACATGTCATACTAGTAGTATGCTCCCCTATCTCCTGATATTTTATCATCCCATCATATGATGTAAAAAATATAAAGAGAGTAATGGTATTTGGGATGTCTGGATAAGAATAATTAAAATCACCACCCCCTACCATAGTATGATAGAAGATAAATAGGCAATCAAGGATTGTCTTTGATTATCCTATCATTTATTTATGTGATAAAATAGATAATGAATTCCATAGACATTTCATGAATGTGTGAATACATTTACTCCCACTATATTTTATACAAATATCAAACAATTTCATTTAATTATAGATTACAAATTAGAATGTTTTGAGTGTTCCTCACACATTAAAAAACATAGCCAATTCATGAAAATCACAATTTTCATTCAATTCAAAATTAAGACCATAAATATATCATATTTATATATATATATTTATAATATGTCCATCATGATTTTTATATCGTATGAAATTATAAATGAAAAGAAATGAATTATTTTTCACTACTTTAACCTTGCCACTCTCAATAAAAATCTATGTGCCTGAAGCCACTATAATTAAAATTAGAGAACAATGTTCTCCTCCAATTATGAATACATTTTGAAAATAGTAAAATGAAGTATTTTGACATACATATTGTTTGTTTTTATTAAATAATTTCTCTCTCCATTATTGAATAACTAATCTTTGAAGTTCTTTAAAATTATAAAAAAGAATAATTTAGTGAATAATAAAGGAGATATCACTTTTGATGGGAACAATTTATACATATGGAATGATTAGATGTTTCAATTTTTTTTAAATCATTTTGATTGTTTTATAGACTCATAAAGATGGAATTATTCTTCAATATAAAGTTAATTATATGAAAATGGTATATATGATGAATATGGATAATGATGGTCATGATTGGAATTATATTTATACATCTTATTTAGAGAGAATATTTCTCATGGTCAAAGGTGTCAATATAAAAAATGTAAATTGGGATAAGTTATATAATTTTTTTAATAGGCAGGATGGAAGCTCCTCCATTAAATTATATAAATAATAAAAAACATCATTTAATAAGGGTAGGGGATGGATCCCTTTACAAGACTAGAGGCCTAAGAAACATACCAGATATTCCTTAAAGTGTTAAACCATATGAAATTATCTGACAAACTGGATCTATTGTCACTTGCCTTTGGGTTAATTGTCGCTGCATTTTCTTCACTTATGATGTAGTTCCCTCATCACCGGCCTAAAATTCCAATTGCTTTCTATTGCCAACACTGTGTATAGTCATACCTCTATTTGTGGTGGTATTACCACACCTAAATGCTGTCATAATCCATCTCGACCACTACCGACCCATCCTCTTGAGTATGGAAGACACTATCTATGATAAATGGTGCATTACATGCCTTTCCAATTTTCATATTCTTCTATACATGGGGGTCAACAAATGCCTAAACACCAATCTATCTCCATATCCTAATAGTCATTACTCTCCAGTAATCGGCCCCTTGTGAAATCCCAAACCACTCCACATATCTTAGACAGACGGCTGAAAATATCCCATGAAATATTCCATTGGGGGTCGAATAAGGGACCCCCAAAAACATGTTAACGCTGAAAGGTTCTAGTCACCACATAACCGACACCTTATTGGAACATAAGTTCTCGAATATCTATTATAGTAATGTTAGATAATATACATCAATGATGCATGTTTATAGGTTGAAGTATACAGATCTCTAGATTAAAGATAATGAAATAGTGAATGTTATTTTTATAATTGTAAATTATTTTTTGAGTACAATATGTGGTTCTAGTTAATATATTGAAGAAACTATTATTATTGAGAATATATTATGTATCCTTTTTGAAATACTTGATGAAAAGGATCTGAATCTGATATAACGGTATTTAGGTACACTTACATGATAATATATCTTGGGCAATATTATTGTCTATGAAATACATAAAGAAATGCCTTTAATAAGAATTACAATACCAAATAAAGAATTATATATAATTAATGTAATGTAACTATAGGAAATATGATGAAGATTAAATAAGAATTTTATATTTTAATGATGATATTAAAGAGAAGTTTAATAAAATAATTCAACACATATTAATAAATTTATATTAAAGAAAAGATATATTTTATGGTAAATTACCTGTAAATTGTTTCATTTTTTGGGGTATTAGAAAATTTTATACAAAAATAAATGACTAAAATAAAAATAAAATTAAGAGAGTAATGGAGAATTTTGGATATAAATATTTTTTTCGGAAGAATAATAAATGAAATTATTATTATAACTGTAAATTTAATGATTCATTTATATTTAAGTAGTGAAATATTTCATTAAAAATGAGCAGATAGGGATAATTGTGATGATAAAGAAGATTTAGAGAAATAAAATTATAATGGTTAATGTATTTTATTTATAAAGGCTAATAAATGAAAAATATTTATTAATTATAGAATAATTTTTGAAAGTGAGGATGAAACAATTATATATTTAAGGAAGAAAATTTAACATAATGATTTTTTCCTTAAAACTAATCGATGATAGGTGAAATTGAAAAATTGAATACGACCCTTGATAAAAGAGAGAAGAAATTTTTTTCAAACAAATGATTCTCTATTAAAAGAAGAATGTGGTTGATATTGTTAGATATAAATTTTTTATAGTTGAAAGAGAACTAGAATAGTAAAAATAAAATTTTTAAAATTACATTCTATAAGATAGATAAAATCATGTAAGATGAATATGAAAGAATTTGAAATATCACAAATGTAATGGTATTCTAGTTTTCCAACAAATATCACTTTTAATACTTGATAATGATATTTTAAGTGTTAGTGGAAAGTCCTAATTCAATATCTAAATTTTTGAATAAAAATATTCTGGAAAAAATAATGCCATTCATAGAAATATAGAAATTATCGGAGTATAGATTTTAAGGAGAAGATTTCTATAAATAGTGGCCTAAAATGGATTGAAATAAGTGTTTTATATATATATATTTAATGAGATCATATAAAAATTTAGTGTCGAAAAATGATCCATATTTGTTTTTTAGACAATGGAAGAAGAGAAAGGGTTGATGTATTTAAAATAATCTGACATTATATGTTTTTAGGAATTTTACTATTACTATTGGACCTATAGTTCTTTTTGTAATGTTATTAAATTTTTTTGGTGTAATTTCCCATATCAATAAAATTTCATAGGTTTTTTAAGAAACTTATTGTGGGAGAATCATTCCACACAAATGAGTAATGTCCAAAAGTAGACTGAAATTTTTTTACTAAAGGTTTCGAATAACACACAAAATTAGAATAGGTTTTTAATATTTTTGACAAGATAGGACAGTTTGATGATGATTTTTTACAATTTTAATTTCCTAGTTGGGCTTGAATAATACTACTCAATAATCTCAGGATAATAATATGATAGTCAAATATAAGGATTTAAATATTTATGTTACATAGAAAACATCAAAAATTCAATGTCCATTTATTTTGAATTGTGGATGATAATCTCATAATATTGGATAGTTTGAAATATTATAGACTATTTATATATGAAAGAAACTATTAATTTACCTTGATAATGGTGGGTCACAATAAATTAGATATATTGTTTAAATAATCAATAGAGAAGACACGTTGAAATTGAATATCACATTATTTAATAATGAGTTCAAACATAATATAATAATTATACCAATTATGTGATGATTAAAATAAATTAGTTTTTTTTGAGGAATGAATTGTTTTTTTATGAATATGAAATGTGTATGTGTTTTTTTATAAGGAAAACATTTTTTAATAATGATATTTTGAATTTTTTGAAACTATGAAGATGATGATGCCTTGTAAAAACAACAAAGAATATATTTTGAAGAAAAGATATATTATTGAACCTTGATTGTGTAGATTATCTTATATAATCAAGAAGAAATATAAATAAGTTATATCAAATTGAATATATTGGGAAATTAAAGAGATATAGGGTTTTATCATTTTAGAGAAGCTATGTTACTATTATAGAAATAAATATATCAATAGCTACAAGAAGAAAGAATATTTTTATGTAACATTGGTATTATTAAATATAATAATAGTAATTTTAATATGAAATTTTATTTTACGACAAAATTTCATACAATCATTTTTTTCAGTCAAAGCTAGAGTTTATTGAAATTCTTTGGTGTTTGAAGAAGAATTGTCATCCTTCATCGATTAAAGGGTAAGGTATTATAATTATATTATGTCAATCACTCTTTATTCCGATATTGTTATCAATTTGAGGAATGATAAAATAAATATTTTTAATTTGATATCATCATGTATCTAAATTTTTTAATTATAATGTTCTATAAAATTATTCTAGCAAAATTCCAATGATATGTGATTTACCTATTGTGGATACATAACATATTTAGGTAGATCATGTATTTAGAGAAATATATTTAAATTGGAAACACATGAATCATGAATGTGAACTGTTATAACATATTTGGTAGAAATTTCTGTCGGAAAATCCCATTCATTGATTTAATGTATTATTTTGAGAAGAATATAGATCTATGATTTTTTTTTGAAAGGATAACAAAATACATGTTTAAGAACTATCAACTCTTTGATCATCTCAATTCCAATCAAGAGATAATATATTTTTTATACGATTTTAAAAAGGGTCAGGATTTATGAAACAATGATCAATGAATAGTGTGATTGAGGACATTGTTTTATGGATAACATGATTTTATTTTCCAATTTCCTTATTTTATACAATATGTTTTGTCATGATGGGAAACCATTATTTAATTAATATTTATAGATAATAATTTTGAGTTTGAATGTGATTTATATTCCTTGGTCCCCAATATAATATAATGGGTAATATTGTTAATCCAAAGAGATGTTATGGTATATTTTGTCTTCTTGGGGGGGACTATTAGGAATCATTATAATGTTTTCATGATCAGGTAAATTGGATTCTTCCTATAACACATTGATGTTTTTCTAAGGAATATGAATTGAATAATACTGAGTATCTATGTTTAATGTGTTTTATTAATTTCTAGTAGATAAATCTAGTTACAAATTTGAAAATTATTTATTATGTTAGCTGATGGATTTTTGAACATTTGGAGGAGATTAGAAATTCATGTAGAGGTATATGGAATTGGTCTTGATATTATTAGGGATGAGATGATCTTGATAAAAAAATTAACGAATTTTTTGATTTTTAAGATTTATAAAGACACTTTGTAAGAGGCGTGTGAGAATTAATTGGTTCCATATACACTTCATAAGGGACTTTTTAATCTTTTTAAAATTCATTTAAATAATTATAAGAATAATTTGAGACTTCATAAGTGTCATCGATGAATTTTTATGAGTCATTAGAGACTATTTACTAGTCATTAGAGACTTTATAATAGAAATCAGATACATTTTAAGAGTTATTCATATGAGTTAATAAGAGTATTCCAAAGTAGATGAATAAAAAAATGTCGAAAGTAATTACTCTGTTAGAGACATTTTTAATCTTATGGAAAGATACTTGTAATATAACCTTTTTTAAATTTATTGAAATTCAGATTACATCGCCAGAGTCATTTAACTCTTATGATATAGTCTATAGATAGTGATTTTTTAGATTTATCTCATTATAATTTTTTTAGAGGATGTGATGAATGTGAGAATGAAAATCCAAAATAAAATATTTTGAATGAAAAATTAAATTATAAAATATTGAATATGATATATCCTTATATATATTTCCCAACAGGAGTTTGTGATTCATGAATTTGAAAAAATTACTTTTTTTCATGAAGAAAATACATCACTCTAACCATTAATATTTGGAAGATATAATATGTTCCTCGCACTGTGATAAGACACCATGAAAATTAAATACTATGGATGTTATGAGGGATCACGATCGATCTTGTCATGAAAATGTTTTTTTGCATGAAGAAACAGGATTTTTTTATTCAACTTAAAAAAATAACATTCCATTTGATGTTTATAGAATAACAAGACTATTACACATTTTATTACAAGGTTTTTTACATAAATATATAATGATCATAACCCAAAGATCTTGAATCCTAGTTCTTTTAGATGAGTAGGTACATAAAAAATGACATGAAACTAAAATAAAAAATATTTATTCTAATTTTCATTTCCATTTCTTGGAATCCATTTTATTTTCTAATACTAAATTTTAGGACATCTTTAATTCATAAACATGATGGGTGAGTTTTAAATTGATTAATGGAATGAGCATGAGAACAAAAAATATCATACGAGCCAAATTTCCTAACAAGATATCATAAAAATACAATGTAACGCCCTGACCTCAGTTACCCAGAGTCGGAGCATTATTACATAAGATTGGAATGATCAAAAGAAAGATCAAATATGGAAAGACTGATTAGTTTAGTATCCTTGCAAACATTAGATATATTCATAAAGTTTTACATTACATCATAAAAATGAAAAATACAACAACATAGTCTCCATAGTCTACACTCTTATCCCCTCATAATATCCCTGAAGGTCATTCATAATTTACTTCTTCACATCCTGGGAAAAATAAAACATAGAAAATGGGTGAGCTCAAATTCCCAATAAGGATAACAATATAGTGGAAACTTTCATAAATAAGAATAAACATTTAAGGCATTGTATAACTAAAACAAAAGCCTTTTAAACATTAACTTCAACATAGTATGGAAATAATAAATTGAAATAATTCCATTTACATATTCCCATGGATATTATACTAATCAAATATTCACATGCAATATTAATAACCACTTTCATAATGATGGAATGCATAATGCCAGACTTTTTATATCCACATATCCAAGGCCTTGTGCCAAGACTACAAATAAAATTTTTTCAAGGCCTTGTGCTAAGACACTATTTTGTCTAATGGGACCTACCGATGCCTCAAGGAGTTATATAGGGCTCCACCCGTCACATATTAAGTCCAATTCATTCCCATATGAAAAGGTTTAAACAAAACATAATCATTCGTATTAAAAATAGCATCCGAAATGTAAATACTTCATCCCTAAACCATGGATGGTATAAAAATAACACATCTACAGACAAACATATCACAAAACCTTAAATACAATATAGAAGTTTTTTATCATTGTAAATCAACTTCAAATAAGTGTAAAATCCATCAAAGGATGTTGACATAGATGAAATAAAAACTCTTTTTAGAGAAATATCTCTTTATATTTTGAAATAATTTAAGAGTCGTATATTTTTAAAATAAAACATTTTCTTTGAAAATATTCTTAAATTCTTGTAAGGGAAGCTTTGATGATTTTATAACGGCGAAAAATATTCGCACCCACCGTATAAGTTAAAAAAACATTCTTACCATAATTTTGTCGAAAAGGTTAAAAGTACCTTGTTTGGAAAATGACAGAAAGATTCCTTTATAAACATCATATAAATATTCAAACAAGGGTATAAATGACTTTAACCAATATTCTTTTAAATAGTAAAAATGTTTTGAAATACATTTTTTAGAAACATGGATGTGGATGATAAAGAGATCCTAGTAGATTATTACATATAAACAGCCTTGGATAATGAAGAGATTGCGAAATAAACCCTTACCTTGAACTTTTCCTTGATTTAGGTTTGGTTAAACTCCTATATAATGGTGAAATAATTGTTATTAAATTATACAAGAATCATATACATTAATATGATATCATATATGATCTTTTAACATTGATTTTTTTAATAATATCTCAGTATTATCGTTGTTTCAGGTGTTAACTTACACGTTTTCTTTTAAATGTTTTGTTAGGTAAGCCATGTTTTACATGAATAGGTTGTATCTTAATCATATAAATAATGATATCAGGTCCATAGATACTATTATTAATCATAAAATTGGAATTATACTTGAATGGATACGATGGAGAATGAATCTCATCGCGTTCGTGGTGACGGTAGTCCGTACGTACGCACGAGCGACAATATCATTCTTTTGATATTAAAATAATATATAATTGGATGTTTTATCATATATAAAGAATCATTATGATGTTATATTTATTATTTACATTAATTAAACATCATTATTATACCCATCCATATAATAATTTATTGAAAAACAATTACACCACGACGTGGAGACGCTAAGCCGTACGTACGCACGTATGGTGACATGTTATTCAAATGATGGATAGAATACTAAATATGTTTGTACCATATTTCTAATAACATCACATTATATAAAAGATACTATATTTATTATTTTATAATGGTAATAACAAATAAAGTAGAAGTGGAAGAAGAAAGGAAATTGAAAAAGGGTGGTGAAATCATTACCTCTTTTTCGGGTTCTTCCATTTGATTTGATTGAAAGGGCTCCTTATGATGACTTTATTACTAAAGTAAGGCATCTAGAATGAATTTAGGGAAGTTGAGAGAGTATTTGGGTGCATTAGTGCCAAGCAAAATGGCTTTGATGGTGTGAATTAATGAGAAGGGGGAGTGCCCTTTTATAAGAGGGGTGAGGGGCACCTTTGGAAAAGCTAGAAATATTATTTTATAATAAATTAATATTAGGTTTCTAATGGCACAAATGTGGATTATTTAAATGTTAAAGTGGGGATTGGTCGAAAAACACTCAACCAATAGGATTTATATTGGTTTGGGTTACAATATTAACCTTATCTCAAAGTATTAACTCTTAGTTAATTTGTTTGACACTTACCATGTCACTTTGTATTTTTATATTATATAGGTAATAAACATACTATATACCTCCATGAGACCCCAAAATGGTCTATTAATGATACAAATATCATGATATAAGTCTATTTTCCGAACCATAGATTTTTAGTAATTGAATATTAATTAATAATATAATATTTGTTTTTAAAACTCTTTTATGTCAATTTTGACACTATTTAGAAAATTGATTTTTGTGAAAATCATAACAGAATTATTAATTCAAAAAAAGTTAATTAAAGCATTACTAACATGTCATATTAACCAAGAAAATTTGTTTAATTCATAAAAAGTATCAAATTATATTTATTTTGTTATTTATAATATCAATTATTTAAATTTTTCACTATTATGGTAATTACTGCATCATCATTTGGTCATAAATAAATTAAAATATTTATTGTTTAAAAATTATAAATAAAATACAATTATGTAGGAAATATTCTTAGATTTATAATGAAAATTTAAAATATAATTTATCTTATGTATAACCCTATATTAAATATGATTTAGTAAATAAACTTTGGTTTTAACTCTTTTAACTCTTCTTCGAATTAAATAATAATAAATGTCCTAATCTAATCCATGTTGAACTAAATGATAATATTTTATTTCTAAGGTTTGTTTTGGTCGAATTAAGATTCTCCAATAGACTTAGGACCTGTGTTAGGGTAATATTAATATCATTTTGACCCTTAATTACCCTATTTACTTTTAACTGGGGTAATTAAAAGTAAAAAGTTACTATTCACCATAAATTATTTTCATCTCAATGAACCACATTATAGTCATTGATATTAACCATGTCTCTCGGATTTTCGAAATTCCACTCATAGAAGCGGTAAATTTATGTTTTATAAAAATTTCAGTTTTTTAACTACCACTTAGTGGTTTCACTATTCATCAAAAAATGACGTTTTTCAGAAAAATACCAAAAATTCACCCTAGGCTAATTTCGATATTCCGAATCCACAAATGAATTCCATTTTGATAAATACAATTTATAAATTCCAAAAAGTGTGCATTACTATTCATAACGGCTAGTTTGATTGGTTGTGGTGTGTTAGAACACAATGTTGCGTACAACACACGCTATTGAATTATTCAAAGAGAAGCATATCGTAGAAGCTTGGGGTGTTGTATTCCCCACTCATTCAAATAATTTCATCCTTGAAATTTCTAGAATACTACCACATGAAAAGACTTGGGTGGTTCTTCATCATAAGTTCCTCGGGTTCCCATGTTGCCTCTTCCATCTTATGGTTTCTCCACATGACTTTTACCAGACGAGTCGTCCGGTTTCCCAGTACTTGTTCTCTAATATCATGGATATTTAAGGGGTCTTCTAAATAAGACAGATCATTTTCCAGTTCTAATTCCTCATAGGTGAGTACATGTGTTGGGTCAGGCATGTATTTCCTCAACAGAGATATGTGGAACACATCATGAACATTGGAGAGACTTGGCAGCATTGCTAGTCGGTAAGCTACATCCCAAATTTGTTCTAGAATTTCGAAAGGTCCGATGTACCTGGGACTCAATTTACCTTTCTTACCAAAACGTATGACTCCCTTCCATGGAGATACCTTCAGGAAAACATGATCACCGACTTGAAATTTCAAATCCTTCCTTTGATTATCAGCATAGCTCTTCTGCTTACTTTGAGCTGCTTTGATATGGTTTTAGATTAACATCACCTTTTCCATCGTTTCCGCCAACATTTTTGGGCCTACAAGTTCTCTTTCACCAACGTCATTCCAACAGGTTGGTGTGCAACATCTATTTCCATATAACTCTTTATATGGAGCCATCTGAATACTTTAATGGAAGCTATTGTTATAGGAAAATTCTACCAGAGGTAAATATTGATCCCACATACCCTAAAAGTCAAGTGAGCAGGATCCCAACATGTCTTATATGGTTTGAATAGTTCGTTCTGATTGTCCATATGTTTGAGGGTGGTAGGCAGTGCTCAAATGATGTTCAGTATCCAAGGATTTCTGAATACTTTTCTAGAATCTTGAAGTAAAACAACGCTCACGATCAGAAACAATCGATAGGTGTACTCCATGAATTCTCACAAATTCAATAATATATAGTCCTGCAAGTTGTTCAAGTGGTAGATCTTCCCTTATTTCATGAAAATGTGCTTACTTGGTAATACGATCAACAATGAACCATATTGCACCGTTCATTCTAAAAGTCTTTGGTAGCCCCATGACAAAGTGCATCGTAATATTATCCAATTTCCACTCCGGTATGGGAAGAGGTTGCAAGACTCTTCCAGGCTGTTGCCTTCCATCTTTCACGTGTTGAAAAACCATACATCTTGACACAAAATCGGAAATCTCCCTCTTCTTGGTGTCCCACAAAAAAATTTCCTTCAAATCTATATACCTTTTGGTGCTCCCAGGGTGTATAGAGAAATTTGAACTATGGGCGTCATCCAACAATTCCATTTTTAGATCAGGTATATCGGGAACACAAAGCCTCTTCCCGAATTTCAAAATTCCTTCATCATACACTAAGTCTTTCAATATCCCATCATTCACATCTTTAATCTTCTTTGGAAATTCTTCATCAACGGTCTGAGAACTCTTAATCCTTTCTAGTAATAATGGTTTGGAAACCATTTGAAAGAGAACTGATGTTTCCCCTTCCATGGTTATTCCCATGTCCATCTTCACTAGATCCATGAAAATTGGATCCCTTTCAATTCTAATATTATTCAGAACTCCATGGTCTTCTCTGATCAAAGCATCTGTCACCTTGTTTTCCTTTCCCGGGTGGTAGTGTATCATGAAATCATAATACTTGAGTAATTCAAGCCATCTCCTTGGCCTCATGTTGAGTTCTTTTTGAGAGAAAATATACATCAAACTCATGAGATCAGTATAAATCTCACATTTTTCACCATAGAGGTAGTGCCTCCATATCTTCAAACCAATGATCACAGCTTATAACTTGAGATCATGAGTAAGATAGTTTTGTTCATGAATTTTCAATTGTCGTGATGCATAGTCAATAACCCTGTCATTCTATATAAGCACACAACCAAGTCCTTTCTTCGATTCATCACTATAAAAAACGAACCCATCACTCCCCGATGGTAGAGTAAATATAGTAGCATTGACTTATCTTCACTACAGTTCTTCGAAACATTATTCACACTCTTTTTTCCAAACAAATTTAACCCCTTTACATGTGAGATTCATTAATGGGTTTTCCAATTGGAAAAAATTCTGGACGAATCATCGATAATAACCTGCAAAACCAATAAAACTGTGTACCTTAGTTATACTCGTAGGTGCTAGACATTCATGGATTGCCTTGGTCTTAGAAGGATCAACAGAGATTCCATCTTTAGAAACAATATGGCCATGAAATGAAATCTCCTAAATCCATAATTAACACTTTCTAAACTTCCCATATAATTCATGTCTTCTCAGAGTCTTCAGGATAATGCGCAATTGATTTTCATGATCTACGTAGATTTTGGAGTAAACCAAGATAACATCAATAAATACCACAAAAAAATCATCGAGATATTCATTGAAAACTCTATTCATCATATCCATGAATACAGAGGGTGAATTAGTCAATCCAAAAGGCATTACTGTAAACTCGTAATGCCCGTACCTGGTTCAAAATTCTGTATTCAAAATGACTTCCTTCTTCACACACAACTGATGGTATCCAGATCGAAGATCAACCTTTGAAAAGTGTTGAGCTCCATGCAGTTGGTCAAATAAATCATCAATGCGAGGTAGGGGATACTTATTCCTTATTGTTATAGAATTGATCTCTCTGTAGTCAATACATAACATCATAGATTCATCATTCTTTTTAACAAAAAAATAGGCGCTCCCCATGGAGAAACACTAGGTAGAATAAATCCCTTATTACTCAATTCCTCTATTTGTTTCTTTAGTTCAACTAATTCTACAATGGCCATTCTATAAGGGTTTTCGATATAGGGCTTGATCCAGGAATTAAATCAATGGAAAACTCAACTTCTCACTCTGGAGGATGTCCAGGTAAATCTTCCAGAAACACATCTACATATTCATTCACAACAGGTACATCCTCTATTTGAACATTCCTTTCCTCACCAACTGTAATTTCATCATATTCCTCCCCAATAATTGAATTTATTTGAGCTACTTGGGGTGGATCTAGATAAGAATTAGGTGGTGACGATTCTACTCTAAAGATAAGGTGTTCCTTATCATCATCATCAAAAATTGTAACCTCCTTCTTCTTACAATAAATCTTCACATCATATTTCGAAATCCAATCCATTACGAGGATTATATCAAACTCAATCATAGGAATGACGATGATATCAGTGGATAAAGAAGAATTATGTGCTCTAATGGGGACTGATTCACAAAATATTGTGGCAATGATACTTCCCTTAAGTGTTTTAACTGACAACTACCTTGTTATATCAAATTGGAAATATCTAATTTTCTTAGAAAACTGGGAAGATATGAAACAATGTGATGATCCAGAATCAAATAATCCATTTTCTAAACATGAGGAAACCATTAAATTACCTACCACCATGTCTTTCAGAGCTTCTACCTCAGCAGTAGTGATATCATAAGCTTGTCCTTGATCCCTTGGCCTTTCTTAAGGTATGATACCCTGACGCCTAGGACATTCATTTGCATAATGTCCCATCTCCCTGCAATTGTAGCACTGAACATCAGTAGCTTCCTTCTTCCCTTTGCAATCATGAGCTTGGTGGCATCTTTCAACACACTTGTAACAGACTCTCGTTCCCTTCAAGAAAGTACCGGGGTGTTTCTTCCAAAATTTACCATAGGATGGATATTCAACCTTTCCCTTCTTCCACTTATTTCCTTTCCCAGATTGATCAGTATATCTCTTATTCTCTTTCTTTCCTTTAATATCATACGACATAGAGAATTCTTTCTCTATCTTGATAGCACATGAGACAATGACTTCATACGAAAAGAAGGATTGTGAGACTAATGCTCGACGGAGAAATGGTTTTAACCCATCAAAGAAATGATCAATATTACTTCTTGGGTTACGTATATAATGTCTAGCTTACCTTGCTAACCTTGTAAAGTTAGCCTCATACTTTACGACATTCCCATCCTCCTTTTGTCTCAGACTCAGAAATTTTCTTTCTATATCTTCTTGATGGTTATGAGGAAAGTATTTTTTCTAGAAATAGATCTTTGAACTCCCTCCATTCCATATTTGACACTTCATCATCTTACTTCGTGTTTTGAATCAATTACCACCCTTGATCAGCATCTCCAGTGAGTTGGTAAACTCCCATGAAAACTTTTTCACTTTCACTACTCCCCAACGCCTGAAATATTTTCTCTAGGGAATTTATCCATTTCTAAGCTACTATGGGATTTGTACACTCATTGAACTTTTGTGGTTGTTGCCTCATAAAGAGATCTAACATTGGTCCTCCATGTTGCGGATCAGGGTGCTCCATACGGGTATGGTTATTATTCATAACCTGAGTGAGTTGTCCCAGTATGGTGGTCAGCTGATCGGCACCAGTTGCATCCGCATCTCCATTATAATTATCTTGAGCATGATGGAAATCTCTACATGGACTGCGTGCATTGATACGGTTTCAATTACTTCCACTAGGAACCATTTCTAAACAATGGCATAAAATAGATCAGTTTATGAATCAAAATACACAATTCCATACTTATAAAACAATTAACATAAATTAAAATCTTTATGGATATAATCCATAATCATAAAAATGTTTTCATCGAGGAAGTATATAATCATAAACCCTTCATAATGATTTGAAAAGAAAATGAGAGTTATCCTATATATATCCCTCAAGATTATCGTAACCAAGAGTGTAGCAAGGCCCGTTGTCATGCACCATTTCCCATTGGAGTCTAGCTCAAATATGTGTTTTTGGGTTTTACCCCTAGGTACATCTATGCCAGAGCTGCCTCTACCTGCTCGTATCTAGACATGGAAGTATTTTTTGGAAAACTCACAAAATCTCTACAATACCAAAATTCTAGGAAGTTCTTATATACTAATCCTCAATGTTTATCTTAGGTCTACGTGCTCTAATCAGATTTTATCTAAATCTAGCTTCCATGGTTTGTACTAAACTTCCTCTGATACCAACTGTTACGCCCCGACCCTAGTAACCCAGAGTCAGTGTATTATTACATAACATTGGCATGATCAAAAGAAAGATCAAATCTCGAAAGACCGATTAGTTTAGTATCCTTGGAAACAGTAGATATATTCATAAATTTTTACATTACATCATAAAAATGAAAACTACAACAACATAGTCTCCATAGTATACAATCTTATCCCCTCATACTATCCCTGTAGGTCATTCATAATTTACTTCTTCACATCCTGGGAAAATTAATACATAGAAAAGGGGTGATCTCAAATGGCCAGTAAGGATAACAATATAGCTGAAACTTTCATAAATAAGAATAAAAATTTAAGGCATTATATAATTAAAACAAAAGCCTTTTAAACTTTAACTTCAACATAGTATGGAAAAAATAAAATGAAATAATTCCATTTACCTATTTCCATGGATATTCTACTAATCGAATAATCACATGCAATATCAATAACCACTTTCATAATGATGGAATTCATAATGCCAGACTATCATAACCACATAGCCAAGGCCTCGTGCCAGGACTATAAATAAGATTTTGTCAAAAATTTGTACCAAGACAATATTTTGTCTTATGAGACCTACCGATGCATCGAGGAGCTATAGAGGGCTCCACCCGTCACATATTTAGTCCAATGAATTCCCATATGAAAAGGTTTAAACATAACATAATCATTCGTATTAAAAATAACATACGAAATGTAAACACTTCATCCATAAACCATGAATGGTATAAAAATAACACATCCACGTCAAACATATCACAAAACCTTTAATACCATATATAAGTTTTGTATCATTGTAAATCAACATCATATAAGCGTAAAATCCATCAAAGGATGTTGACATAGATGAAACCAAAACTCTTTTTTAGAGAAATATCTCTTTCTATTTTGAAATAATTTGAGAGTCATATATTTATAAGATAAAACATTTTCATCGAAATTATTATTATAATCTTGTAAGGGAAGCTTCGTCGATTTTATAATGGCGGAAAACAGTCGCACCGTCCGTATAAGTTAAAAAACATTCTTACCTTAATTCTGTCGAAAAGGTTAAAAAGCACCTTGTTTGGAAAACGATGGAAGGATTCATTTATAAAACACATATAAAAATTCAAACAAGGGTATAAATGACTTTAACATATATTATTGTAAATAGTAAAAATGTTTTTAAATGAATTTTTTAGAAACATGGATGTGGATGATAAAGAGATCCCAGAAGATTATTACGTATAAACAACCTCAGATAATGAAGAGATTGCGAAATGAACGCTTACCATGTACTTTTCCTTGGTTGAGGGTAGGTTAAACTCCTGTATAGTGGTGAAATATTTTTTATTAAATGATACAGGAATAATATACATTAATATGATATCATATATGATCTTTTAACATTGAATTGTTAATAATATGTTAGTATTATCGTTGATTCGGGTGTTAACTTACTTGTTTTCTTTTATAAGTTTTGTTAAGTAACCTGTGTTTGTCATGGATAGGTTGTATGTTAATCACATCCAGAATGATATAAAGTTTTTAGATACTATTATTAATCATCAAATGAGAATTAGACTTGAATGGATACGATGGAGAATGAATCTCGTCGCGTTCGTGGAGACGGTAGACCGTACGTACGCACGAGCGACAATATCATTCTTTTGATATTAAAATAATATATAATTGTATGTTATATCATATATACATAATCCTTATAATGTTATATTTATTATTTATATGAATTACACATCATTATTATATCCATCCAAATAATAATTTATTGAATAACAATTTCACCACGACGTGGAGACGGTAACCCGTACGTACGCACGTACGGTGACATGTTATTCCAAGGATGGATATAATACTGAACATGGTTGTACCATATTTATAATAACATCACAATATATATAAGAAACTGTGGTTTTTAATTTGGAATGGTAATAACAAAGAAAGAAGTAGTGGAAGAAGAAAGGAACTAGAAAAAGGGTGGTGAAATCATTACCTCTTCTTCGGGTTCTTCCTTTTGATTTGAACAAAAGGGCTCTTTTGGTTGGATTTATGACTAAAGGGAGGCCTCTAGGATGAAGTTAAGGAAGTTTAGAGAGTATTTGGGTGGAGTTTGGACGAGAAAAATGTCTTTGAAGGTGTGAATTAATGAGAAGGGGAGTTCTCTTTTATAAGAGGGGTGAGGGGCACCTTTTGAAAAGATAGAAATATTATTTTATAATAAATTCATATAAGGTTTCTAATGGCTCAAAAGTGTATTATTTAAATTTTAAGGTGGTGATAGGTTGAAAACCACTCAACCAATAGGATTTAGATAGTTTTGTGTTACAATATTAACCTTATCTTTAATTATTAACTCTTAGTTAATTAGTTTGACACATACCATGTCACTTTGTATTTTTATATTATATAGTTAATTAACTTACTATATACCTTCAAGAGACCCCCATGTGGTCCATTAATGATAATACTATCATGATATAAGTCTTTTGGATTATCCTTATATTTTTAGGAATTGAATATCAATTAATAATATAATATTTGTTTTAGAAACTCTTATATGTCAATTTTGACACTATTTGGAAAATTTATTTTTGTGAAAATCATAACAGAATGATTACATAGAACTAAGTTAATTAAATCATTCCTAACATGTAATATTAACCTAGAAAATTAGTGTAATTCATAAAAAGTCTTATTTTTATATTTATAATATCACTTATTTTAATTTTTCACTATTATGGTAATTACTGCATCATCTTTGGGTCATAAATAAATTAAATTATTTAATGTATAAAAATTTTAAATAAAATACCATTATGTAGGAAATCGTTTTATCTTTTTAATATATATTTACAATCGAATTTATCTAAGTTATAACACTATATTAAAAATGATTTAGTTAATAAACCTTGATTTTAACTCTTTTAACTCTTCTTTGAATTAAATAATAATAATTGTCCTAATCTAATCCATGTGGACCTAAATGATAATATTTTATTCCTAAGGTTGTTTTTGTACGATTTATGATTATCCAATAGAATTAGGACTTGTGTTAGGGTGATATTAATATCATTTTTACCCTTAATTACCCTATTTACTTTTAACCGTGGTAAATAAAAGTAAAAAGTTACTATTCACCAAAAATTATTTTCATCTCAATGAACTAAATTTTAGTCCTTCATATTAATAGTGTCTCTCAGATTTTAGAAATTTCACTCACAGAAGGGGTAAAATTATGTTTTAGGAAAAAATTAGTTTTTTAACTACCACTTAGTGGTTTCACTATTCATCAAAAAATGAAGTTTTTCAAAAAAATTACCAAAACTTCACCCAAAGATAATTTCAATATTCTGAATCCAAAAATGAAGTACATTTTGAAAAATAAAATTTATAAATTTGAAAAACTATGTATTACTATTCATAACGGCTAGTTATATTGGTTGAGGTGTGTTAGAACTCGATGTTTCGTACAACACATGCTATTGCATTATTCAAAGAGAATCGTAATGTAGAAGCTTGGGGTCTTACTTACATGTGTCATGAATAATCATATTGAAGAATGAAATAAATAAAATTGTATCATAATATCCTAGAATTATATTAATGTGAAAATAAAATAAAACATGGCATAAACATAAGTTGAGGCTCACATCCAAGGGAATATAACATGGTGGATGGAGTCCAATCATTAATATGGTTTACTCCTTTATCACATAACTATCATTTGATTAGATATAAACAATTACCAAGAATTGGAGAGCTATTCCGATACACCCATCAGAACATGTACATTTTTATTTCTTCCACATAAGGAAATAATTCATATGGTATAATTTATTGGGAAAACCAATGAAAAATTCAATGGGTTACATAGTCTGGTCTTTGAGAAAAAAATTAAATACTATAAACATTCCCATGAAAAAAGGCTTATTAATATTTTTGGAAAAAAATGAAGGAGTAGATAAGTATAAGTCAAGAAAATAATGTCAATGTTATGTTAAAACATAAAAATATTGTAGAAACAGGTTCTATATTGGTCATCATAGGTATGGTTTTTAGTAAAAATGGTATGGTGTTATTAAATATGATAGGAGAAAATTAATTTATATAAAACAAAAAATTAATTAATTTTTTTCTAAAAAAAGTAGTGATTTTAGAATTTATGTATATTAAAAAATATATCATTGAGTAGTAATTTAAATGAGTTAATAAAACATTTAAATTATATTGAATTTATTCTTTTGGGTAAATGAAATTGATAAATGAACCTTTAAAACATGTGTATACCAGCATGGAATGGTGAATAAAAATTTGTAAATATGTTTATAAAATATTTAATGAATATGTAAAAAGTAAATAATAATAAATGGAAGTTTATGGGAGGTAAAGAGATTTAAATTCTAACACAATGAAAATATGGTGGTTACGAGAGATCCCTTACTACTAGTCTGGATTCCCTTCACACTTCCACTTAACGTTGTGAATAATCAAATTAGATTTTTTAAATACATGATTGAGAACCTTATTGAATTTTTTTTATTTCAGGATTTTCTATTATCTTAGAGTCATTCAATTGATATGCCATTTATGTTTATATTATTCCATTTCTGTTTGTGTCATGAGTCAAATGTAACACTAGTTGTGGAAGATTATGTTAGTTGTTTATGAAATAATTAAAAAAAAAGAATAATGGTATGGTGTTAATGAGTTTCCAGAAAAATTTTCTTAATATATAATATTACTCATAAATAATCATTATTTATATAGTATAATCATTATATGTTTAGTTATTTTTTTGGGTTTTCTGAACATGAAGAACTTTTTGTGTTTCTTTCAATATTATGGATATTTATATCCATTATAAAATATGAAAGAAATATAATATACATAATTAATTCATTTATAATCATTATAAGTGTATTTCAATCATCCATGAATGTGGTATTCGAAAATAAAATATTTCACCTATATAAAAGGTGAATCGACCAAAATGTGGACAACATTATAATTTTTTAACATAAAATAAGGGAATAAGGTAGATAAGGGAAAATAAAAAAATTAAATAATATTTAGGTATATTTAAAAAAACTAAATTTATCATATTATAATGGAAAAAATATATATTATAAATTTTAATATGAAATATTCATATAGTGTTTGATTAAGAATACTACCTCTTTGGATGTCCTCTCTTATACATCCCATTAAGGTACCTTGGATAAGTATTTTGATAATAACATGGCATATAGGGATGTGGGTTTTGTGGGTATATTATATGTCTATAGATGTTTTGGAGATTTGGTAAGGTAATAATATTAGAATGTTTAAAGACTAGTCGAGGTGAGGGGTGATATTTATAACTAGAAGAGAGGGATTCATTGAATATTATAATCATTTGTTTATTATTTTAGCATATCAATATCAATAGAATAGATTCTTTTGAATAAATAATATAATTTATGAAATTGTTCCTGATCCAATGTTCACTTACATAACATGAGACTCAGTTCTTTATGTATTTTTCTAATAATAGAAATTACTATATTTTGTAGTATTTTACTATTTATTGAAGATTAAACTATATAAAAAAATATAAAAAATTCACCTAAATCATAATTATAAATTTAGATTGATAAAATTATATTTATTTTAAGAAAATATTTTAATTAATATGATTACTTTTATTTCTAAAAAAATTATTTATTTTAGAAATACCAATTTTTATACTATGATCGTTTATTTGAGACCTTGAAATTTTTTACGGTATCAAAAAATATTATTATAGGAAAAATAAAGGATAAAAATATTTTAAAAAATATTTTATTAAAATAAAATTTATTTATAAGATTATATTTTCCTAATAATAAAAAAATTACAATGATTTTCAAAAAAAACCAACAGTTATTATATATATTTTTTAAAAATTAATTGACTTGTATGATGATATAAACATGTAATATTTCTATTATTTAAGACACCTAAATATTATATTAAAATTATATATGTTATTGTACATTTAGTTTATTGTCCCTAATGGTAAGAATACTATTCTAATGTACAAATTTCTATTCCAATTCCCAAATTTGTAATGGCTATACAGGTTCCCAACATCTATTAGCACCTTATAATTAATTCATTATTCATTCACTAATTATTTTTCTCCAATTTATATAAATATTTTCATTTTCAAAATCATTATTTCATTAATAATATTCCATTTCATTTATTCAATGTTATTTGTGAGTGTTATCCTTCTATGGGATCGATCAGATCCAAATTTTGATATTTTAGTTATTTTATTTTATATATATTTTCCCACAATAGTGTTTCTATATTTTATTATGTATATTTGTATTATAAATGTAATATAGGATTTAATATAATAAAATTATATTGATTAGACATTCTGCTCCAAGTGCTTTATATAATACAAAATTACAAAATATTTCACATTAATATAATCAAAATGGGAATTCCAGAGATAAAAATATGGATTGTCACATTATTCCATACTTAATAACTTTATACCTTGAAATTAAATTTTACCCACTATGATAAACATATTTAAGATAGTTATGTTTTATTTCTTCCTCCATTTCTTGACCGGCATCTATAATGTTATGCATTCACAATAGAACTTTGTTTATGTGAGTAGTCTAATTGAATATATATTTGTCTTATTGGACTAAAGATTATACCAAGTTTATAATAATAGTAGAGATCATTTAATAACTATATCACATATATATTGACAACATTTTTTGTATTTGCTATGTACTTTATTATGAGGGGTATGTGTAAGACATCATGTACCTGATAAACGATCGGTGAGAGTTATCGTCGACCAGCCATAACACCGATGTGATCAAGAATATAAACAGATATGAGGTAAATGAGAATTAAATTTCCCCTCTTCCCAAATATCATAACTCTCTTCCATGAAGATATATAGAGGAACACATTACCTCCAACATCAATCTCTAATTATCTCACAATGTTATTAAATAATCTTTTTTTGAATATCAGATACCTTGAGGTGATACTAGATTTTCATGGCCATTTATACCATTTCTTTAACTATTTTTGGTCCTCGTATCTTTGATTCAATAACTGCATCACAAAATGTGGGTTTTATATATCTATTTTAATAAAGGTATTCATATGGATCTATTTTGATACTTGAGAGGAAGATACTACTGTATAATAACTTGACCATAGAAAGATGTTGATCCCATCCTCCTTTTATTCCATTGGTGCATGATCTTAACCTATCAGCAAGTGTTTTGAATGTCCTCAGTGATAGGACATTATTTTTTAGGTGATGAGATATATTGAAATTTAACATAATGTTTGGAGAATATTTGTTACATTTTATGATATTGGATTTAATCCCTGAAATTAAATTACATACAATTGATTATGGTGTTCTATATAGTGTCAACACATCCCTAAGGTGTGTAATTAAATGTTCATCAAGTTATAATTCCCCATTAATTGAAAACATTTAGTATTATTTTTAATACGATCCATTTTAAACCATAAGGTATTATTTCCTTGATATATATTTTCATGTCTTGTGATGAATTCCTCAGTGATGTTTTCCCATTTCCATATAGGTATGGGTAATTGTTAACTCAACCCCTTCTAATTTTTTATTTCAAACATTACTTATTAAAATTACTAAAACATTTCTACATATTCCATTATTTCATTATTTATATTTTCCCACAAATAGTTCCCTCATAGATATTTATTCATCTCAGTGCACCCTGGGTGGATGGAGAAGGTCAATCCATGTGCATCATTAAATAACTCTTTATTTTTTCCTATCATTTTTTAAACACATAGTCTTGATCTAAATCATCAAACTGTTTCAAAATCAATTTTAGACTCCCAAAATTTTCCTCTTCTTATGGATTCATCCTTCTTCTTTATTTTGAAATCATCTCTTTGTAAATGCATTATCTTCTACAAAATGGATGGTTGATAAATCATTTTACCTAAATAGGATATTATTCATTAATTTATGAATTCAATGTCAGACCTTTGTAAGTCTATGATAATTGGATCCTTCTTAATTATTTCCATTATAAGGTTACATAACCATTTCATCTTAATGGACCAAGAACTTTATGTGATTTTGGATAATGGTAATAGATTGAGTTGTTGTAGTGCCTGATCTATTATAACTATCTTCACTGGATGATAATAATATCCTTCAGTATGAAAATATATATAAGGATTTTATGATCTGTATATATTTCACCCTTCTACCTATAAAAATAAGGCCACAAAATATTCTATGAAGATATAATTAATGATAACTCTATATAATTCCATTAATTGTTATACTAATGGAATTTACAATTCCTTGACATGTAGTCTACCGCTTCATCATTTTTCATTAATACACAACTTATGAAATTATATGAATCATTGTTGTATACCATGAAATATTTCCCACATGAGGGTATTATAAGTACTTATACTGTGAAAAACCACTTTTTAATTATTTGAATCTCCCATTTAATTCATTAATCTAGAAGAACATTACTCCATTAAGAGTTATCGTGATCAATTTGTATGAAAACTATCAAAAGCATCTAGGAATCCCCCGATAGTACCCATAAAGTCATAGGAAATTGTGTATCTCTATCATAGATATTGGAAAATACCTATCCTCCATCACTTATGTATTATAAGGGTCCCTATATATCTCATTACCTGTGATAATTTTCCCTAATAATGATATTTTTTCCATCTTGAAGTAAAATTTACTATACATTGGATTGAACTTCACCTTTAACAAAATCAATAACACAATACTCAAAATGTTCTCACTATTATCATTAATTTTTAAATATTTTATAATATCATCTATATATACTACCACACATTTTTCAAGGTAATATATAAAGAATCACTATTTTAAGTCCATAAATTAAGTTAAATAACTAGTGTTATAATGGTCGCCCCAATAATCTCAGTGTCTAGACCTTTTTTGAAAGGTAGTATTGATAATATCTTCCTTTTCCCATTTACATTGTCATATCCCTTCTGAGGTTCCACCATTGCTAATTAATAGGCCCCTTGTAGTTGATTAACAAATTTTTAAATCTATTGAAAGGTATTTCTGTTCATAACTGTAATATTTTTTAGATTATGAAAATCAATTAATAGGTATATTGTCCCATATTTCTTCTGGATGAAGAGGAATGGAGACCCCCATGGTGAAGCACTCTATTGTATTAAACATTTTTCTAGACTCCATTCTAATTTTTTATCCAGTTCTTTAAACACAATGGTGTCCATTCTATAGAGATTCATGTATAAATAAATATAACCTCGTATAAGTTCAATTGATAATTAAACCTCTCCATGACGCGGAACATTTGTAATGTCTTTAGGGAATACTTCCTTATAGTCTCTCACTATGAGCTTTTCTTAATAGATGACTCTATCATTTTCATCATTAATTATAGATATATATTATTTTACATAACAATGTAATTAAAAAAATCCCATGGAAAATACAAAATTATATTCATCCTCCTCCATATACGTATATTGAATCTGGGGATTACTCAAGATGTAGAGAGTGATCTCCTTTTCTAAACAGTTGATGTCAGATTTATATAGGTATAACCATTACATGCCAAACATAAAATAAAATAATAATAAGGGAAGTATGAAATGAATTTTTTGGCGGTTTAACCCATAAAAATTGACTAGGTAGAAGTTATATACTTGGGATTCATCACTTTATACATTTTTTATTCACACAGATATCTATAAGTCCTTGTTTAAGGTGATGTTTGAATATTTCCTCTAATCATTAATGATTTAAAATAATATTTAGAATAAGTTTAAAATAGTAAATTTTTATTAATGGATGATTTACTAACCAACCAATCCCCACATCATCATTGAGATACACCTTATTTTTTGTGATATAATAAGTCATTTCTTACTCCCATGGCATTGGATGATTTTTTCATTGATTATATCTGACAACCATTGAATTATGTCAATACCATTCATAATGTTTTTATCCCATGTAGTTGGAACACTAGAATACATGTTGAGTGTTGAATGAAACATTATTTTCTTTTGTGACTGTATTGGACTTATTCATCTATATATGAAAGTGATTATCCTTATACCCCTATTTTTTACACATAAATAATCTCCATATATCCTTGAGATAGTTTCCAGAATGCCTCTTCCAAAATTTTTGAAAAGTGGGAACATGGGTTTACATTCCTCTATAGGATTTATCAATTGATCCTACCGAAGTAAACACCAATTATTATTTTTTACTTATAAAACTATGGGACCAATGAGATTCAAAAATCTATATATACCTTAAAAGAAAAATGGATAATTTATTAATAGCTTTTAATGTATTGGATCATTAAATAATTTAATAGACATGAATTTAATACTCAAAAGAATAATTATACTATATTTTTTTAGGTTTTTGAAGAATCGAAAGACATATAATGAATTCCTTGTGAGGATTCCCTCATAATATCTAATAGATTAATCCACCATCTATAGTAGTCTACCGAATTACCACTCAATTTTACTATAAAGAGTTTAGGGAAAATATTTAATGAATACTTTTATATTGGAATCCTTATTATTTCATGTATTATAAATACCACTTAGAATAAATGTTTTTGACTTATGTCCATCGCTGATTGACTTCTCCATCAATGCATTTAAATACCAATATAAATGTCTATTGTTACAAGCATTAGAGGACCAAAAATATAATTTCTGTCAATTTAAGCAATTGTTTAATGATTTTGGGATCAGAATATCCAATATAATTTGTAGTAAAATATCTCATGAAGGAATAAAATTCATCTTTATGTCTTTTAGGATAAGGATGGTGTTATATTTTATTCAATTTTTCATTCATAACATGACATAGTTGCGACAGCACAACCATGATGTTATTGGATCATGCTCCCATCAGATCAAAAATATCATTTGGGCTATCATCACATTGCCTATCACATTTTTTTTAGAATTATTGTTCTATTTTTATGTCATTAGGGAAAAAAATAGGATTTAGAAAACTTATAATAATAAATAAATAAAATGTATCATACCAACATAGAATGAATAAATTTTAAATTATATGAATATCATAACTTATGATTTCATAACTTATAGAATATGGTATCCACAATAATTTTCAGATAATTTTTTCTAAACTACCAATCTATTCATGTGATTCATAATGGATTGTAGGTAACTTATGAGTTTACAAAAATCATATCACTTAGAACTATCAAACTAGGTGAAAGGAAAGGCATCTCTGTCATGCACAAGTTATAGTTCAAGTCAATTCCGAAAAACCTCTTTTGGAGTTATTAGCCATCAGTAAATCTTTTCCAAAAACACATAAACTAATGGCATACATATACTTATTTAATTTCATATAATAAACTTGCTCCATTCCTAAAAAACTAGGATGTTTTCCATTATATAGATTTAAACCTCTGTTTTTTACCAATATATTCTTATCCCAATCCCAAAACAACTGGACCTCACACTTAGATTACTATAGATTCCCAAGCCTCTTCCACATTTTATTTCTTGTTTATGAACATAAATACTATATAAAAAAAACCCATGGATACAAAGGCATAGTGTCTTTATAATATTGTGTATATAAAACATTAACATGAAATTAAAATATAAAATAATTATATTAATCTCTATAGTCATATCCCAAATCCATTTGATCATATAAACCCTATAGTATGACCTATGTAATAAAAAACTAAATGGTTGATCTATAAAACTAAATTTTTGTAATAAGAATAATAACGAACCACATCATATGAGTTCAATGGCATAAAATGATATCATAATTATCAGTGATGATTAATATTAATATGTACCATTAAAATAAATGATATATCATTATTAAATAATGTAATCATAGTAATTTGGAAAAAATATAAAACAAAACATAGGCATAAGTCAATGTTCACTACCAGTACATCATTTCATAGTGAACATAACCCCATCATGGATTAGTTGTGCCACATAATTCAAAACATACCATCTCATGAGATGTAATAATTACCCAATGAATTTACGTTCTATCATGTCAAACCCATCATAACATGTCCATGAATATGTTTTCTTGAAAACAAAATTACTAATATGTCATTATCATAAGGAAAAACACATGAAAAATGTAACGGGGTACATAATATTGTCATAGATAAAACCATTTCATATCATACATATTCCCATGAAAATAATGAATAAATAAATATTTTACATTCATGATGGAGTATATAAGTAAATTTTAAGAAGATAATTTACATGATAAGAGAACACACTAAATTAATTTTGAAATTGGGTTTCTAATAAACATCTTAAAATGAGTTTAAAAAAATGTAAATTATTATTTAAAGAGGGTAGGAGAATAATAATTTACATCAATCAACAAATGATCAAAAATATTTTTCCCTATAAAAAAATTTTGTTTTTAGAGAAAAGTAATGTTTTAAAAAACATCCTTGTCTAGTTTTTTACATCACGTTAGAAAATAAATAACTTCACATTAATCGGCTTTTCTATCTTAATGAAATTTAGAAGGGAACCTATAAAACAAGTATATCCAAATCAAGGAAAGATGAATTAGAGTATTTATATTAACAAAAGTAATATATACATAATTATATAAATTATGGAATAAAATATATTTTGAATGTGTGATAATGAGAGAAAAAGAACAGCCCATTGAAAATAGGTTACTATAGAGAGATCTATTACCTCAAGTCCATCTTCACTCTGAACATTCCGTTATCTTAATAAATAATTAAATTATATTAAAGAAATACATTTTTGACAATCTTATAAACATATATTATATTTACGATCAAGTGTTTTTGTTAGTTTTGATTCGACTATTCAATAATTAGTTCTATTTCTACTATCCCATGGGTTTTCATGTTATGCATCTAAGGTCACGTCTGTTTTGGATGACTATGAGAGTTATGTATGCAATGGTTAAAAAAATATTGAAGTAAAATTTAATGGATATAATTTTATTCCATAATACTAGAAAATTATTATTATCCAATTTGATTTTTAGACTATAATCATTGTATGTTTTGTTCATTCAAATGAATTTTATAATCCTGATATACTTATTAAATTGTTTTAAAATTATGGTAATAAATTAATATATATATATATATATATTACATATTAAGGTCATTATGAAGAATTATAAGATTATGTCAACCATCCAGGAAGGTTTTAATGGAAGAAAGAACATTTAATCCATGGAGGCAATGAAACGACCATAATATGATCATCGTTTCTATTCTTAAATATAAAATAAGAGATGAAACAAATTAAAAGATATTACATTAATAAATTAGAAATTTAGTATATTTAAAATAATAATGAAATAATAATATCATTAAATCAATAGATATGAAAATGTAGTAAACGATAGACTCATAATAGAGTTTTGTTAAGAGTACTACCAATTTTGATGTACACACTTAGGCTTTCCATTAAGGAACCAATGATTATTTTTCATGGGAAAATGATTCTAGGGATATGAAGGGATATGGAGAGATAATTATTTATATATTTAATATGTTATTGAAGTTAGACTATTTGAGGAGAAGGAGAGGTGAGGGGTGGTATTTATAAAAGTAGGAGTGTTTTGTTTTTGAATATAATAATCATTTTTTTTATTTTTTCTCAAGAATATAAAAAATATTTGTTATTATCACAAAATATTTTAGTTTATGATTTTTGGACTATTAAATGGCCTATTACATCATCCATGACACATTTTTAGATTTATTTTTTATTACAAAAATTACCATATTATATTTTATTTTACTATTCCCTAAAAATTCAACTATTTTAGAAACATGGAAATATTAACCTAACCATTTTTGGATATGTATATTTCAAAAAACTACATTTTATGAAAATAATATTAAAAATATAATCAATTTATGTTTTAAAGAAAATTCATCTTTATTTAAAAATTACAATTTTAATATCATGATAGGTTTTTAGACCCATTGAAAAAAATTATAGTCTCATGAAATAATAATACAATAAAAATGAAACTCAATATTATATTATAATGATATTAAATGAATATAAATTTTATTTCAAAACATTATATTTTTATAATATTGTAATTAAAACATATATTTTTTACAAAAATAAAAATCCATATTCAATTATTTATTAAAAATCTATTTACATGTGTCATTAAATAAATAGGTATTTCTTTAATTTTATAAGATACATGAAAAAAAAATTATAATAACATAGGTGGGGGTACAGTTAGCTAACAATTCATAACTGATAGATTAATATTTCACTTTCAATATTATTGTTTTAATGGTAATATTTTTAAATGTCATATGAGTTCCATACCTTCATCAAAAACCTTTAATATTATCCATTCCTCACTATCTTCATGTTTATCACCAGGTTATTTTTTTAATGAATATTTCATTAATAATATTCTAATTCATTTATGGAGTGTTTTTTGTGAGTTAGATCATTCTTGTAGATTGAGAAGATCCAAATTTTCATATAAGAGTAATATTATTTTCTATTTTGGTGTTCTTTGATAATGTTTCTCATTTTAATGAGTATATTTGTATACTTAATGTAATGTTAAAATTAAAAAAAAATAATGTTTTGGTTCTATCATATGGTTCATGGGATTTTTATAATACTATATTACTAAATATTAACCATTTTTATTACCTGATGTTAAATTCCTTTGTTATATGTTTAGGTCATTATAATTTTGTATACAATTTTCTACAACATATCGTCATATTCCACTAGGATAAATCATATATCTAAAATAAAATAATAATGATGTTATGAGAAAAATGTATGTTAGAGATAATTTAATAGGCAATTGGTCATTTGAATTTGTATTTTAAATTCCTATTCAAATGAGATAATTTATGATTCTTGTGACATATATGAACATGGTCAAGAAGAATGTTGATTTATACCTAGTTTTTCCACATTAAATTAAAAGAGGGATATAAAAATTTATAATATATTATAGAATAATATGATATTAATTTTAAAGAGAAATATATAATTGAAAAAGAGTTATTTTCAAGCGTAGTGTATACAGGAATATGATACTTGAAACAATGTGAGTTGAAAAAAAGAAAAGAAATATAATTCAAATGAAGTGCATAGAATTAAAATGAAAAGGTTCAAATGTGGTTCATTATTATAAGAAGTGAGTTAAAATATTATACTACAACAATAAAATTATTTGAGGTGAAAAAAACTATAACATAGAAGAATAAAATATAATAGTAAATATTTATTACGATTATATTTTAGGGAGATGATAGCATTAATTTTGTATTGTACATGAGTTTGAGGACATTCCCTACACATTCTCAAACAAAAATAATTATTATAGTGGATTCTAGTGTCCCAGGTGAGTCTAGATAATTCCATGGATTTTCTAATCAATATTATTAGTGATTCATTTATTAATAGTTATATTTTTTTATTTATTTACATATTTTTTGTGAAATAAATTGTAAGATATGTCACTCAAACAAGTGATAGTATAATGGCTTGGACCTCTCCAGTCCATTACATTGTGAAAATGCTGTGCTAGAGGCATTCCAGGAGATCGTGGAAACATATCCCAAACGCTTGGCCAAAATATTCCTTTTTGATGAACCGTTTCAACGGTAGAAAGTTGTGAATGGTAAATTCATGTTACATTTCAAGGTACTTTGGATGTTCCTCACTACCTTTGGTGTGTAGTAGGGACTGAGGGGTGAGCTTGGGAGAATCTTTATGGAAAACTAGAGGGAAATATCTTTCGCACGGCCAACACACGGTTTGCCTAAACCGTGTAGCCAAACCGTATGAGGTTGTTCATGGAGGCAGTTGCTTCCGCACGGGAGGCGTACAGTTTTTCTAGCCATGCGTCCAAACCTTGCGAGAAGGGTGGTCGAGGAAGTAGCTAATTCACGGTCAGCGCACAATATGACAAAACATGCAGGCACTGAAATTAGATCCTTAAATTGTGGATATAACTCATTTTCCCTATAAAGTGGGTTTTTTAAGCTCCTTAGCGGACATAACTCATAATTACCCTCCCATGAAGATAATAGAACCTCCCCCAAGAATTTTGGAGGTGATCTGAAGGCTTATCTTGGAAAATCAAAGCCGGTTTCATGTGGTGTGTGATCGTTCTTGTTTGGTTTCTTAGATCTACTTAGATCTACTTCTCCTCTTCTCTCTGTTTCATATATCTACGCCCATTATCGGTAGATCTAAGTGTGTGGATGCCAAATATGATTATTTTTTGTCTTGATCTTTCTAGGAGAAGAGATTTAATGAGGATTCGTGGAGAATCAACCCAACATTCTTGTGCGTTCTTTGTTTGTTGTGGTTTCATCAAAAACCTTTGAGGTAGAGTATTCCTTTCAACTCTTTCTTTTACATGAAACTGTAATTTTAGCATGTTTTATCCCACTTGAGGACAAGGGAATTTCCAAAATAAATATTTTGAACCGGATAAAATTTATTTTTATCCATCTTATGATATTGCCTCTTGTTTTTCTAGATAGTGTGATATCTATGCTTGCTTTGTTAGCTGTTTGTTATTGATGGAAGTCAGAAAAGAAAGTAATCCAGGATTAATTGATTATTGTTTGGATAAACATAAAGAGTCATGAATATGAATCTGGTTCTTATTGGAACTTTATGTTAATAAAATTGGCGGAGAAAGAATTTTCGATCATTTGCGATAGCTTACTAGTTAGGTTCATGAGTTTGGAACCTATGAACTTAAACTGTTAACTCATGATGGATTAATGAATTTGATTGTTTGATAATTCCTTGAAGGGTTCTGAGCTACACTATTGATTGTTATTGGGCCAATAGCACATGTGATGTACTATTGTTTTTCCTGTTACTTGTGTGGAGAAGTGATCCTGAAAGGGTGTGGTGATATGTGGGGGCATAGAGGCCTTTCTGGTTGTGGCAGCGGATGAAACCTAATGTGGCGAGATGCATCACTTTATCCATATGGGTGTCAGGGAGGACACAAGGGATTATGGATGAGATGGATGTGATTGTTGGATTCTTGGTAATTATTTGGTTGTTTATTTTTTTACTTTTCACCACTGCTCAAGTTATATTGACTTGCTTACCCTTCTTCCTAAATAGGAAAAGGCACGCGAGGTATGCCATGTTCTTTCGGTTTTAATATTTTTCAAGGGGGAATGGGTCTATGCTCTTGCTATAGGCGGAAAAGACTTGATGGGTAGTACATCTTCCGACTGTATCACACCCCTTTTTGTTAGTAGCATAGAATTCTTTTCCATAATTATTGGGAATATGGGAAATTATTTATGTATGAATGTTTGATTAAATTGTGTTAACTCATGGGGTTTGAGTTTTTTGAACATAATGACGAGGTTGATATTTTTTTATGGAATAGTGGCTTTTGGTTTTGATGATAATGAAAATTAATGTAGAATTGTTCATGGTTAATTAATGTTTAATGAATTAATTACCATACAATGGAACTGATAAAAAGGGAATGAAGTAATTTAATTAAGCTCTTGTTTTGTTGTGTGCTTATAGGATACCTAGTCGTAGAAAAATCTGCATGGATTCTGTGATACGTTTGTTGCAGTTGTGTCTAACACTAGGTTATGTCCATAGTGTGGTAGTGAGATATAGTATTTTCGGTAATTTTTGGGTTTCTATACTCAACTCCATCCTATCAGTATGGGCAACTGACACCATCGGGATTCTGAGCCATGAGGGGCATTTTCCCCAACATTCTGGTGGGAGGATGAATGTGTGACTACCCCATTTGGCCCCACTCTCTTCTTTTGGTAGTTACTTGTGCTGTTAGGCACATTGGATAGTTTTCCCGATATATGTGTGTAGAGGGATGTGATGGATTGTGGTTATTCACATACATATATTCTCAATATAGTTTCCAATGGACTACTATAGGTGTAACGTGTATAGACTATGATTCCTTGGGGATCCATACTCGATGTATGGGTTGTAATGGCTTTAGGTACAATAACTAACGTATGATACATGTTAAACGAGATGTGGTGGCTCCCGGAACCTACCTGGTTACTTTTGGTTGTGAGGATGGTGTGGTTCTTCACCCTGGTGTCTGTGGGAAATCCTTTGTGTTGCATGAGGTACATTTTGTGGTGCTTCACCCAGGTGTCTATGGGCAAGACTTTTTGGAGGGAGATTCTTAGGACGAGAGACGTTGGGGCAAAGCATCAAACTAGTGGGGAAGTAGTAACGGGGTACCCTTGATATTCATAACTCTTTGCTATATTCTTGTATGCATTACTTGGTGAGAGTAGCCCTGGTGCGGATGGTAACTTATTATACCTTCTTAGATAACGAGTTAGTTTCACTTATATCTCACTATTCATTAGTATGCTATCTTTAATTTTGCACGAGAGGCTTTGTGGAGGATCCTTCTAACTATACTCTTATAATCAACCTATGAATATATAAACTATTTTTCAGGTCACTTGGAGTAGTTTGGATATAAGGCTGGTTACTACTAGATTTTGGATGCAGGAGCTGTTCGGGCTTTTATTTACTGTTGTTTTACATTCTTTTGTGTACTTGTAGTCTTTCCCCTTTCAGTTGTAGCACATTTTCATGACTTTTCATTTTTGAACTTGGGTTTTCTTTTATATTCTAGTTCTGAGTTGGAGTTGGTTGGTGTCTATCTTATCTCTCACTTTTGTATGTGTTCTCTTAAAGGTAAATGCCTCCCATTTGTTTGTTATTATTCCCTCAATGCTAGTTGCTAACTTGGGGCCTACTGGAGGCGGGACTTGGGGGTCATTATCTCCCTTCTCACATTGCTGACCCAAGATGGGTACACTTTGTGGGGAGGTGGTCGTGACTGAGTGGTATCAAAGGGAGGATGAGGGATAGGATGGAGTTTGGAGTTAGAAACAAGTGAGGTTGCATGGGTTGGTAGGGAAATAGTGTCACTCATTTTTATCAAGTGATAAATAATGGAGACCAACTAAGACATAGGCGTTTAGGCCCCCCTATGATCTGATGTACGAACCTTTAAGTTTACAATTACTACTAAACAAGGTGATACTAGTTGTAGGGTAGAGACCTAGGAAAAGATCATGCGTCATTCTTCTTTGTGCCTGTGTTAGAATGGGTAGACATAGGTATATGTTAACCTAAAATTAATAAAAGAAAATAATTAATTAATTAATGTTGAGTCTTTAATTTTCTAGGTTTAGTAGCTCTAATGGTTTTCATTTTATAGGTATGGCTCCAAGTCGACGTCCTCATCAGGTTTGCATAGAAGATGTCCAATAGGCTGTTCTAGCAGATTGCCGCAGGGTAGTGGTTGACGACGAAGACACATATAGGAAGACACTCCGAGAGTTTCAGTAATACAGGCTAAAGAAGTATGAGGGCTCTGTTTTAGATGCAGTCACGTAAGACTAGTTTGAGAAGGTTGAGATAGGCTTCAGTTCAATCCGTGCTCATAAGCAGAACTGGGTGTCCTTAGTTGTGACGATGATACGTGGAGTAGAAAGGCCATGGTGATTTTTGTACCTCGGGGATTGTGAGGAGACAGTGGTCTCATGGGAGGAGTTTTGAGATAGTTTTAGAGTCGAGTACCTTTCTTCAACTATGAAGGCATCCAGTAGCCACGAGCCTTTTACCCTACAACAGGGGAGCTCCAGTGTTCATGAGTTTGGAATCCATTTCAGGAACCTTTTACGATATGCTTCAGACTTATTACTAGATTTGGAGGCCAGGGTGAGGCATTTCGAGGAGGCATTGCGTCCAGAGATCCAACAACAGTTCACCCCATTTATGATGAAGACATATCATGAGGTACTTGCATGGGAAGAGGTTGTCGAGAGGACTTTGTCTAGGACCGAATAATCATGAGATGTGGATCATCATGATATCTCACAAATCAATGATGTGGTCTAGGGTTCTTGATTTTTAGGGCAGAAGAGTTTCCCTTCAGCAGGGGGTAGGTCCTAGTCCTTCACATCTCGTTTCTCCAGAGGCAGCAACACTCAGGCCTATGCCAAGGGATCAGGCACTTGTTTTTCTTGTGGTTGTTGTGGTCATCAGCAGCGGGAGTGCCCGACCATTCAGAGTGGTCATTGTCCACCAGGTGTTATGCTAAAGGTTCCACCGTTTAGGCAGTTCCATCCGAGGGAGCAGCAGTAGTTTTCACCATATTTAGATCAGTAGAGGGTAGATGGGTCATGCAGAGGACAACTCCATGACGCCGCCCATCCTCATAGAGCAGAGCACGGCCGTGGTGGTGGTCGTCATCGGGGTTAGAGGGGTCGTGGAGGAGGTCATGGTCAGCTTTATGCTCTATCATTGCCATCTCCAGGCAAGACCAATGTTGTTTGAGGTACCCTTTTATTGTTTTCTACCTTGGTGTGTGCCTTTTTTATTCATGAGAGACACACTCATTAATATCACCTAACCTTGTCCATGCTTTGGGACTTGAGGTAGCGAGGCTTCTAGTGCCTTGGAATTGACTATGCCTATTGGAGTTCGAGCTGAGTTCTTTGAATTATGTAGAGACTATGAGCTATAGTTGGGGCAACACCACTCTTGGGGACACTTCCAATGTTCATGAATACTACCATATGATGTCATCCTTGGAATGGATTGGTTGTATTCGGTGCAAGATATCGTGGATTTCTTCAGGGATAATATTATTTTCTTTGGTGTGGATGGAGATCAAGTGGTGTTTGTTGGGTTGTGAGATCCTCTGATGGGTCATAGGCGTGTTCCATCCTTATCATCCATGATGACTGAGATGATGCTGAGTTCTTCATAGGTTAAATAGTTGGCAATTTATAAGGTCATAGAGGAGTACCCTGATGTCTTTCTAGAAGAGGTTGTAGCATTACCCCCTCGATGAGAGATCGACATTGGGATCGAGCTATAGCCAGGGGCGTCCCCTATGTCTATGTCACCATATAGGATGTCCCCTTATGTGTTACGAGAGCTACATATACAGATTGATGGTCTGTTAAAGTGCGGTTTTTATTCAGCCAAGTGTGTCACTATTGGGTGCACCAGTTTTGTTCGTGAACAAGGCTGATGGTAGTTTGTGGTAGTTTATCCATTATCATTTCTTGAACAAAATGACAATAAAGAATCGCCGTCCTCTTCCATTGATTGATGAATTATTCAATAAACTGAAGGTTGCAAGTTGGTTCTCAATGATTGACTTGTGGTAAGGATATCACCAGAAGCATGTGAAGGATGAGGATATCCTCAAGACTACTTTCAATTGTCGTCATGAGCATTATGAGTTCATGGTAATTCCATTTGGCATGACGAATGATCCATATTTATTCATGGGATTGATGAATGTTGTGTTACGTGAGTTCTTGGCCAAGTTTGTGGTGGTTTTCATTGATGACATCATTGGGTACTCCACATCTCAAGATGAGCATGCAGAGCATCTACATGCTGTTTTGGGAGTTCTTCGTCGACATCAGCTATTCGAGAATTTGTCGAAGTGTGAGTTCTGGACTCAAGAATTTTTTTTCATGGGGAATGTTGTATCCCAATAGGGATTAGATGGGGATCCATCAAAAATATAAGTAGTTGTGTCTTGGTAAATCCACAAGATAGTTTCAGAGGAGAGAATTTTCCTTGGTCTCTCAGGCTACTACAGGAGGTTCGTAGCTGATTTCTCCCGAGTTGCAACTCAATTAATAGCTTTGACTAGGAAGGATAAGGCTTTCATATGGACTGATTATTGTCAGGTAGCTTTCGATTATCTAAATGATATGTTAGTAAGTTATCCATTCTTTTGTCATCCAGCTGATGGAGTTCAGTTTGATGTTTTCTGCGATGCTTCACATCTAGGGTTAGGTTGGGTTCTCATGCATCAGAGGCCAGTTCTTTCTTATTGGTCTCGTTTGTTGCATCCCCAGGAATGCAACTATGCCACCCATGATATTGAGTCGGTAGCCATATTGTTTGATCTGATGTTGTGGAGACATTAACTCATTGATGAGTGCTTTGTGGGTTTCATCGATCATAAGAGTTTGAGGTATGTTTTCACCTAGCATGACATGAACTTACGACATCGTCAGTGGATGGAGTTCCAATTGTAATACGACATTGACATATCGTATACACCTAGAAAAGGAATGTTGTAGCTGATGCGTTGATTCCAAAGTCATGTAGTGATGCCATGCATGAATTCAGTGATTCTTGGAGAGTAATAGAAGAACTTCCATCATTAAATCATGATATGGGAGAAGTTGGGGGTAGAGGATGTCTATTACAGATGATGGTATTGTCATCCCTGATGTAGATTGTGGAAGAGTCCCAGTTGGGATATCTTGAGGTGGAGGTCTGGAGAGACCGAGTTGTTTGTGTTGAGGCCCCTGGTGGTTGGTCGGAGGATGAACAACACCGAGTGTTGTATCATGGAAGGATTTTTTTCCCTTGATGATGCACAAGACGTTTCTCTGAGAGTTCTATAGTTTCCCTTTAGCATTACATCATGGTGTAAAAAAGATGTACCAATCCTTGAGGAGTTATTTTTGGTGTCCAGGGCTGAAGCGTGCGGTTGTAGAGTTTGTGTCTCGAAGTTTAGTCTACCAGAAGGTGAAGGCTGAACACTGTGCGCGCGGTGGACTTCTCTAGCCATTAGAGATTCCTTAGTGGATGTGGGAGGACATCACAATGGACTTTGTTACTGGTTTACCACAAACTCTAACAGGACATGATGTATTTTGGGTGGTAGTGGACCATTAATCAAAATCGGCCCAGTTCATAGAAATCAATGAGTCATTCGTAGTGGAAGTTCTCTCAAGGTAGTATCTAGAATAGGTGGTGAGAATTCATGGAGTCCATAAGACGATCATTTTTTATCGATACCCTCATTTTACCTCCAGGGTGTGGAGAGGTCACCAACATGCTTTCAGTTCTCAACTATGGCTTAGAACAGCTTTTCATCCTCATACGGATGCTCAAACAGAGGGAACCATCCAGACTCTTAAAGAAATGTTACTCTCTTGTGTTCTAGATTTTTGAGGTTCATGGATGAGGAAAATACCCTTATAAGAGTTCACATAAAATAATAGTTTTCACTCTACCATCGATATGGCGTCGTTTGAAGCCTTGTATGGCCAGCCTTTACATTCTCCGTTATGTTGGACTGGGGTTGGAGAGATAGCAGTTCTCAGACCAGAAGTAGTGTAGAAAACAATATAGATGGTTTAAGTGATTCGTGAGCGGATGAAGATAGCACAAGATCATCAGAAATTATATGCCGAACAAAAAGAGGGAGACCCTTAGAATTTAATACTTGGGATAATGTTTATTTGAAGGTGATTCCCCATCGTGGGCAACGAATGGTTGGACATGGAAGTAATATTTCACCCTGGTTTGTTGGGACTTTTGAGGTGTTAGCTCATGTTGGAGGTGTGGCATATCGAGTAGAACGTCCCCCATAGATGAGTTAGATACATGATGTTTTCCATGTATCACAACTCCATCTTTCTCTTCATGGATATTCCCACATCGTCGATTGGGGAGAGATCATTTTTGATGATGAGGCCAACATTGAGGAGTGACCTGTGGAGATCTAAGACTGCAAGGATAAGGTGTTGCAAATTTGTTCTATTCCATTAGTTCGTGTCTTGTGGCAACAAGGAGGCTAAATGGAGAGTACATGGGAACATGATTCACAGATACATGCTTCGAACCCAGAGTTGTTTGATGATTAACACTATTCATGTATCGATGTAACTTTTCTTGTTATAAAACATTCATGTTTATCAGATGGGTTCCTTTGTCATTTTTGTGTCTTGTTCTCTTTTGAGAGGTATATCGAGGGGTAGTTGTTGAGACCCTATTTTGTTTTCACTTTAGGTGGGTCTTCGATTCTCGATGACAAGAATGTTTTGAGAGTTATCTGATGTAATGGCCCAGACCTCTCCATTCCATTACTTTGTGAAAATGCTGTGTTAGAGGCGTTCAGTGAGATCAAAGTAACATATCCCTAATGCTTTTCCAAAATCTTCCTTTTCGATGAACCATTTCAATGGTAGAAAGTTGTGAACTGTAACGTCACGTTACGTTATCTGGAACATTTGAGGTTCCACAATTCCTTTGGTGTGGAGTAGTGACTTGTGGTGCGTTGGGGTGAATCATTAAGGAAAACTAGTGGGAAATTGCATTCACATGGGCGACACACAGTTTTTCTAAACTGTGCGAGGTTGGTCTGGGAGGCAGTAGCTTCCCCATTGGAGGCACACAGTTGGTCTAACCATGTGGCCAGACCGTGCAAGAAGTGTGGTCGAGGCAGTATCTAACACATGGTTAGTGCATAGTTTGTTAAACCCTGCAAACTGACTGTGTGAGAACATAAATTCGATCCTTAAATTGTGGATCTAATTCATTTTTCCAATAAAGGGGCTCGTTTAAGCTCCTAAGAATCCATAACTCTAGATTACCCTCCCTTGAAGATAGGATAACCTCTTCCAAGGGTTTTAGAGGTGATCTGAATGCTTATCATGGAGAATCGAAGCTGGTTTCTTGAGGTATGTGATCATTCTTTTTTGGTTTCTCAGATTTACTTAGATCTACCTCTACTCTTCTCTCGGTTTCATAGATCTACGCCCGTTATGGGTAGATCTATGTGTGTGCATGAGAAATATGATGCTTTTTGGTCTTGATCATGCTTGGAGAAGAGATCTACGGAGTATTCTTGGAGCATCAACCCAACTATCTTGTGATTTATTCATTTGTTAGGGTTTTGTAAAAAACCATTGAGGTAGGGGATTCATTGCTTATCTTTCATTTACATGAAAATGTAATGTTAGCATGTTTTATCCCACTAGATGACAGTGGAATTGACATAATAAATAATTTGAACTGGATAATGAATTTTTTATGGATCATCTGATATTGCCTATCGTTTTTCGAGATAGTGTGATATCTATGCATGCTTAGCTTAGTTGTTTGTTATTGATGGAAATCAGTAAAAAAATGTAAACTAGGATTAATTGATTATTGTTTGGCTAAAGATTAAGAGGCATGAATAAAAATGTGGTTCTTGTTATAATTTGATGTTAATCAAATTGGTGGAGTAAGCACATTTGATCATTTGTGATAGCTTACTGGTTAGGTTCCAGAATTTTGAACCTATATATTAAATCTGTTAACTCATGATGGATTAAAGAATTTTATTGTTTGATAATTCTTTGAAGGGTTCTAAGTTACCCTATTGATTGTTAATGGGCCAATAGTCCAAGTGATGTGTTGTTGTTTTTCATGCTTCTTGTGATGAGGCGTGATCCTAGATGGGTGTTGTGATATGTGCGGGCATAGAGGCATTTTTGGTTGTGGTAGCGGATGACGACTAGAGTGGCGAGATTCATCAGCTTATGCATATGGGTGTCAGGGAGGACACAACGGATGATGGATGATATAGATGTGATTGTTGGATGCTTATAATTCATTGGTTGTTTATCTGCTTACTTTTCCCCACTACTCATGGTAGCTAGTCTTGCATCCCATTCTTTTGAAGGAGGTGAAGACACGCGGGGTATGCCACGTGCATTCTGTGATTAGCTTCTCAAGTGTGAATGGGTCTACGATCTTTCTATAGGGGGCAACGACTCGACGGGTAGTACATCTACTCACCGTGTCGAGCCCCTTCTTGTTAGTATCATATAATAATTTTATAGAATGCATGAGAATATGGGAAAGTAATTCTGTAATGAATGATTTATTAAATGGTGTTAACTCATGGGGTTGGAGTTGTTGGAACATAACTATGAGGTTGAAAACATTTGAAGGAACATTGGATTTTGGGTGTGATTCAAATGAAATTTAATGAGGAATTGTTCATGGTTAATTAATGTTTAATGAATTAATTAACATACAATGGAACCAATAAAAATGTAATGAAGTTATCTAATAATGATCATGTTTTGTTGTGTGCATATAGGATACGAAGGCATAGAAATAGCATCCCGGAGTCTGAGAGATGTTAGCTATAGTTGTTTCTAAGACTAGGTTATTCCCATAGTGTAGTTGTGAGATATAGTATTTTCTGTACTTTTTGTGTTTCTATACGTTACTCCACCCTTTAAGTAAGGGTAACTGACACCCCTGGGATTCTGAGCCCTAGGGGTGTTTTCCCCAACATTCTGGTGGGAGGATGAATGGGTGACTACCCCCTTTGGCTCCGCTCTCTTCTCTAGGTAGTTACTTGTGCCGTTAGGAACATTGGTTAGTTTTCCCTATATATGTGTATAAAGGGTTGTAATGGCTTGTAGTTATTCACACACATATATTCTGGATATAGTTTCCTATGGACTACTATTGGTGTAACGTGTATAGGATGGGATGGCTTGAGGATTCCTTACTCGGTTTATGGGCTGTAACGACTTGAGGTACAATACCCGACATATGATACACTTTTTACGAGCTGTGGTGGCTCTTGGAACCTACCTGGTTTCTATTGGTTGTGAGGATGGTGTGGTGCTTCGCCCAGGTGTCTACGGGAAAGCCTTTGTGTTGCACGAGGTGAATATTGTGGTTCTTCTCCCAGGTTTCTGTGAGAAAGCCTTTTTAGAGGGACATGGTTTGGATGTGCGACGTTGGGGAAAAGCGGAAAAATAGTGGGGAAGTTGTAGCTGGGTACCCATGATATTCATTACTATATGTTATATTATTTTATGCAATACATGGTGAGTGTATCCATGGTGATGTTGGGAATTTAGTATACCTACTTATGCAATGAGTTAGTTTCACTTGTTGCTCACTATGCTTTAGCATTCTCTCTTGACTTTTGCATGAGAGGCTTTGAGGAGGATCCTACTAAGTATACTGCTATACTCAACCTATGTATATATAAACTATTTTTCAGGTCACTTGTAAAAGGTTGGAGATCAGGCTGGTAACTACTATCTTATGGTAGCGGGAGATGTTCAGGTTTGTGGTTTCTGTTGTTTTACATTATTTTTGGTACTTGTAGTCTATCCCCTTTCTTTTGTAGTACTTTTCATGACATTTCATTTGTGCACATGGGTTTCCTTTTATATTATAGTTTTGAGTTGGAGTTGTTTTGTGTCTATATTATCTCTCTCTTCTGAATGTGTTCTCTAAGAGGGTAATTCCTCCCATTTGTGTCTTATTATGCCCTCAATGCTAATCGCCGACGCACGACCTACTGGAGGCGGTACATGGGGGCCATTATCTCCCTTATCACATTTCCGGCCCAGGAGGGGTACACATTGTGGGTAGGGGGTCGTGATAGGTAGAGTTTGAATTTATAAATTATCATAAATGAAAAGAAATCATATAGTATTAAAAAATTCACACCCCTACCTATTAGTGATCAAAATCATATTTTTTGTCTCTACACATTGGATTTATCCCACAAACAACCTCACACCATGAGTATTGAATGATTTAATTTAATTAATTATTTTTTAATGTACTGACTAATTGACCAGTTGATAATTTATTGTATCTTAACTAAAGGTGTAGGTATTATAAGACAATAAATAGTATTACCTAAAATGATATAATTATTATATTTTTTAATATATAAGAATGTTTTATATTTAGAAACAAAATATTTAGGGAGATTATTTTGCCTCTTATAATCTTATTATTGATTGAAGTCCTTCAAAGCATCAATAAGAAATTAGTTATAGATTGTATCCCTTATAAAAAGGGAATGTATTGAATCCATAAGTTAAAAAATATAAGATAAAAAAATTGTGAACATATTAGGAATCCTTTTCCTTTAAAAGTGGTGAATTTTCCTTTCTTTATTTTTCTTATTATAGCATAATGTGTATCTTTTTGTTCTCTTCTCAAAATAATCCTTATCATCAAATATTAATTAACTATAAATTAACATCCTTTTATACAATGTAGGTGTGGGAGTGACACAAAATTTTATGGGGATACAATAAATTCTATCTACCATTCCAAAACTCATTATACATATGTTATATTTGTCGATTCCTTTACCAAAGCCACTAGGAACCATCACATAGACACCGTTATATAGTTCCTTTATCACCATATGTATGAAAACCAAATCTGGGAATATATGCATGTATTTTAAATCAAGACATGTATATTTCATCATTACAACTGAAGGAAAAAATTTCAGGTAGTCTATCATGTTTTATGAGAGTAAATTAAAGGAAATGACACCCCTTCAATAATTATAACATATTTGGGATCCTCTAACCAAGAAGGATAATGATTTACTCTTATATATGGTGGATACTAGAGTATAGCATTGACCTAATGAAAAATTGTTAGGAGTTTCTAGGGATGGATCCCATGTTTCCAAGTCATCACCACCATTGAATGTGTATAGAACCCCAAGAGGATTCAAAAAATATTATGATTACTATTTTTGAACCATTACAGAAAGGTAGAGGCCACATAATTGATAAATAAACCCTATATGTATTAGGGAAATGTAAGTATTGGTGAATAAACCTTGAAATTTTAGTCCACCCAACCATCAAGTTCAGAACCCAAGTGGTACTAATGGTCATGATTTCAGGGAGGCCCTAGCAACATACAAGTGGACTCTGGTGGAAACAATGTTTGAATTTTCTCCCTTAGGGGAGGATCACTATCATTTTGTTCAAACCCATAAGGTTACTAATAAATTATGTTGAAATCATGTTTATTGGAACAAAAATTATGTATATATTTCCAATAATCTTATTATTTAACATATAGTTACTACCCAATTTCATTTATTGGAGTCCCGGAGTGAGACAAATATAGTAATTTAACAACTAGTAACCTAATTTATGGGTCTTCTCGTACTAGAGGAAGAGATTACACATGTCCCAAAGACCCATATGATGTATATATATACCAACACAATAATTGTTATGTCAATATTGTACTCCTTTATCCAAGAATATTTACTAACCATGTAGGTATCTCTAATAGTAATCTAGCCAGCGGATTCCCGGAAAGTAGTGAAAAAATGTCATTTTATGAGATTATACTAAATAAATATAATATATAACAAACACCATTATAAAATAACGATTCCATTTCATAAATAAAATAAATCTTGACAATTCACCCTTTACCCATTCCACTATTGGGGCATTTTACCACAGGTGAAGTAGAGGATTCTCTTAGAAGATTCCCCCAACCTAAAAAATGCTACAGTGAAATAATCAATTTAGGAAGATTACCTTAATTAATATTATAAAAAAATTGAGTTTTTATTAGATAATATGTGAAATGAATTATACTAGTAAAAAATACCATCTATATATTAGTTATTCATATAATTTCATGGTACACTTTACAAATATATTGAGGAGAAATATATGATTTCCCAATACAAAAATTAATTGGTTATATTGAATCACTCCAATGGCTAATTTATATAATATCCTTGATTGAAAACACCTCAACATAATTAATCAATTATATATGGAGGTCAACTTTGGTAATTTTCAAAATATTAGGGTTCCCCAGATCTAAGAATCATGATTAGTATCATTATAATGAATACAGTGAAAGCTTCATAATCATATATCAAGTGGATTAATCAGCCTCTTTCTATATTTTTATTCATGTGTGTGGAAAGTAGGAATCCATCCATTTCATCGATCATATTTAAAGGTATTAAAATTCAAATTATTCAATTACAACTCTCTTTTTCCAAAAACCTATAAATAATTCATTCCACAACACAACCTATGATGGTGCCCCAAATCCGAGAGAGGTCTCTAGTCAATATATTCCTCCACCTTATGCAACATCAAGAGTTAAAAAAAGGTGAGACTAAAAATAACAATAAATTACTAGATTAATCTATGATTCCATTCAAATATTAAAGGGTGAAAATATGATAAGGTTAAAAATGTTAATTCTAGACCACCCCAATAGAAGCCCCACCTCATCCTAAATTTAACATGTTGAAGACACATATTGAATGATGCATTCATCTATATCATTCTAGAATATAGGCACAAGATGTAGAAAAATGGAAAAACCATATAAAAAATATATCATAAATAAAACCTCATCCCATAGTGATTGTGGAATTTAAACACAATCTTCCAAAACTCAGATCCATTAGGATGTAGGAATAATTATCCCATCTACGATCACCACCAACACCATTGGTGAAGGATTTAGCAAGGTCAATGGAAGTGATGTAACCCCTAGAGGGTTTTAGTGTCTTCCTAGATGATAGTACAATCATAGACAACATATTATCATGAATTTATATTCTTCTCGCAATCATAAATGTCAGAAGGGGTCACCCATGGGATTACATGATACATTCAATCCCCTAATATTATTTAAAACATATACCCATAAGAAAAATTGAAATTCCACTACATAATCAATATAATGAGTCCCTACCACCATCTAGACACTATGATCTATTTATAATATATATATATAATGTATTACTAGCTAGATGACTCCCCACACTTCACTGATGTTGGTTATGAGATAATACCCTCAATTTATGCATCCATTTTTACAATCATGGATAAGGGAACATATCAAAACCTAATAAAAAGATAATGTATAAGAAGTCCCTAAGGTTTAAAATCCTCATTGCATTATTGTATATGATAGGTGAGTGATAAATCAACATCATTGTTTGAAGAAAGACATATGTTATCCTATAGAGATTACCCTTCCAACTATCCAACACATAACAAGAAAGGATAAGGGGAAATGGATTTCCACGACCTCTAGAAATTCTGCAACTGAGATTTTTTAGATTTTCATTGTTGATGAAGAATATACTAGATGTAATATTGATATTAAAAGACTCTAATAAGATAATTTTGTGACTATGTATAGATATTTACATAAAATTTAAAATATAATAGATATGGATTCACCCCAACTTATGAGTTATCCAAATTGAAGAGATATTACATCACATATAAATATAGTTTAACATTTGCGGAAAATTTTATAAAAGAGACAACATCTGGTCTATATAAATTAATAATCTCTGGACCTTCCTTGGTTATATACATCAATTTATTATCCAATAATATTTTAGGTGAGTCAACCATGGTTAACTCTAAAGAAATGAGTAATAGTGGATTAATATAAATAATATGAAACAATTAAATACTTTTTGAATCCTATGTAAGAGATTCAATCATTGGTATATCTATTTATTAGTCCATATATAGGGGGTTTATTTGATTCCTTTCCCAATGAACATTAAAAAATTACATTTTCAACCTTAAATGGTGTACGAGATCAATAGTATCATAACAATCACTTTCATTCTTGATGTTTCCCCATTTTCAGAACCTATTAATTATATTAGGCCTCCAAAATAATGTTATTTACACAAAAATTAGATGGTTAAATATTATATTCATATAAAACTCTTCCATCCAGATAAATATCAATTTCATAAGAACTATTTTTATAATTTCTATATCAGTTAAACATGAAATGAAGGTGATAATTTAACATTTACCATTCTAACTACCTAAAAATTGTGAATTAAATAGTCACTAACATAATTTCTTAATTGAAAAGTTAGGCTTACTCCATGGAAATTAATTTTCCCATGGGATAACATCTTAAAATTTGTGTGAAGAACTTATATGGTGAACATTTTACTATGATAAACAATATAAATACCCAATATGAAATTATGAATTGTTATATATTGAATAATGTTTGGAAGTTTTACTCCATCAAACTAAGTAAAAATCATTGCTGACACAACTAAATAAATATAAAAAAGTCTTCAAAATAATTAATCACCACAATTTCATTCATGGGAACATCACTGAATTTCTTATATCGGGAGCCACTTTTTGTAGGAGTAAGCATCCCCTAAACCTACACCTCAAAAATAATATTATACATTTAGTATGCCTAGGACATGAGATGCCTATAGGGAGAAAATTCATAATGAATATGAGTCTAGTAATTAAAAAGTATAATCATTTCAACTGGAGTAAAATAAAAATTTTATTATATTATCTAAGGAAGGTGACATAATCACATTACCTGAGGATATAAAACTATATGTGACAGGTCTTAAAAATGATCATAATTATTTCCATATTCATTTGATATTAGGACTAACCATATAGAAATAGTTGTTTTATAATATTCATAATTTATAAATATGTTGATGATGGAAATATAAAATTACTATCCTCAAGGTTAACAAACAACCGTAGGTTCATCTAACTTTTTATATAAATATGGAGAGTGGTATGATGTATTTAATTAATGGTACCGAAAAAGTATCATTTTATTACTCAAAATTAATTTAATTATTAATATTACATTATTAGGGAATATCTAAACCATCTAATTGTGACTAAATTATCATGGAATCCACAGTGAATATTTTGTTAGTTTTTGGATGTTATAAAATTAAAAATAACTACTTTTTGAACACAATAATTCATTAGGTGGAAATCTAAAGGTTGAAAAAACAATTAAAAAACAATTTTAGATTTCATTTTACCAAAATTGGGAGGATAAGAACTAACCACCCAATCTAATTAGTCTTTAAATGCAGAAGAGAAATATGATCCAATCATTATAATTTTGTTAATATATATATATTAATTAAAGTAGTTCTTATTAAGGTTGGATTATTCGAATTCCAACAGTGGGAGATGTCTCTGAGGTAATTTCCACAGTATAGGCAACCGAGGATCTCCTAGTATTTAAGAACCAATTCCAGGACATGTTTTACATGTTTAATAAACCAAAGAACTAGAGAAATAATATACTCATAAAATAGAGTGATAGATAGATATCATGACTTCTAGATCCAATCCATATCCCATTAATTTGGTCAATAGTTAGTTTTGATGTTCATAATTAAGAAAATCTCAAAACCCATTGAATCAAAACTCATTAGATCAACTATAATAAATTTATAATCAGCCATAATTATAAATTATCATCCTCTTATCCCTAGAGGCCTATATCACCAAAAATTAAAAATATATTTTGGGTAGGAATCATATTCCATTGGCACAAAAGAATGAATCCTTATTTTTTGAACGAATATATAGAGGAACTCAATGAATCTAAGAAAAATACATATAGTTTTAAGACAATGGTAAATTTAGATAAATATTACAATACAAAAAATAATTTTTTATACTAGTAGGTGGTTATTTAATTCATTGAAATGGTCTATAAGAACTATTATCCAATGACACATCCGAACCCTATATATCTCGAGTTAACTAAATTAATTATATTCCCTCCAAATATTTATTGGAATTGTTTCTAGGATTAATACCATCCTTTCATAACCCCATCTGTTCCAAGGATTAAGGGAATATGAAATGACCCATTCCATTATAACTATCAAAGGGTATGTAATGATAATTAATAAAAAAATTAGAGAGATCATTCTAAGAATATAATTTGGTAATTGGATCTCAAACACTAAATTAATCAATATTATCTACGATTAAATATTCAATACTCTACTCGATCAATCCTAAATTCACATTCATGCATATGTTTCACCATATTAAAACCAATTTCTGGTGTATTCCATCAATGGTAAAACATGAATTCTTTATGGTGACGAATCCCCTTTCGCCACATCTGAGCCTTGATATATCGATGGCAGCTGTAACAAAATGGATAAAAATAATCATCAAACTAAATAATTGTATAATTAGTAGCACAATAAATTGAATGTTTTCCTATGTAGTATATATAATTATGTGAAATAAAAATTTCTATAAAAATATATATCATTAAAATTTCAATGTCATGAATAGTAAAAAGTATATTACTACACGAAAATTCACCCAAATTTTTATTTATCTTATAAGGGTAGATAGATATAATCATTTAACCATTTTTTACTACCATAAGTGTAAAACAACCAATTAATAAGATGTAGTTGGAACGAAATATGATGAGATCATATTATATGGTCATGATAATAAATGAAAAATAATAATATAATAGAGTGTTTTATTCTTCACAATGATGTGATGGAAAAAAGATGAAAATATTGGGAATATATAACTCCATAGATATTTTAAATTATAAAGTTGAAAACCCCATTATAATTATATATCAATTCCCAAAAAAATAATACCCCTGAGGGAGAAGGTGAAGATGAATCATTCCTATTTTGAGTGAATGGGTAAGTTCAACACTCAACTACAACAACATTTAAAAAGGTTGAGCTTAATGATTACCCCTTCTTTTATATATACAGTTTTGAAAACTATTGATGATATTATATGGTTAAACATAAGAACCAATAATGTTTGTCCATTAATCTTGAAGAATAATATATTAATACCATGCTATCAGGAAAACATGGGATGACTTCTCCTTGCATTACATAGAGACATTGGAATTAAACCCCGTAATTTTATTAATATGACATTTATCTACTAACTAAACACCATGGAGACAAACAACCCACAATGAGGATGTATACATTTCACGGTACCATGGGTGAGGATGAGTTTACAAAATTAATAAATTAACATTTAATTAGTGATGTTGAATACCCCTAACGGTCAGCATACATTGTTTTTGTGGAGTATGAAAATAAAAGAAATATATTTATATTAACTCCTTGCACCAAAATCAACAGAAACTAATGAATGAAATCAATGTCCCAATACTTAATTTTTTACCAATTATACAAAGGGATTCAATAAACATTCCATTATATATTTTTATTCTAAGAATAAAAAAATCTAGATGGATGATGAAGAGGAATAAACCTCTGGTTTCTTGGAATTTCAATGAGTGGCCCTATATTATGTGATGCTTAATGTTTACAAAATTAGAGGAGAAATTATCAAAAGTAAATGAAAAAAATCATAAATCCCCTTTACAAAAAGATAATGGAGTGATATATTAATGATCTTTTCATGATTTCCAACATGTTTTGTGACCATTGATTTGATTTCAAAATAGTATTCATTAGACTCAGAAAGAATAATATGTTATTTAATCCATATAAATAAGCCTTCGAGTTTACCTATATTAAATTACCTAGGTATTTTTATAAATCATTAAGGGGTTGATATTGACCCTAAAAATCCAAAATACTTTCTGGTTGTTCCTCCTGCAAATAACATCCAGAAGTTAAGAGGATTCAAGGGATTCTCTCCTATATCAAGTGTTTCATTAAAAATTTCACAATAATGTCTATTCCCATAACAATACTAAATCATAAAGTTGAATCCAATAAAATTTATTAATAATTAAAATTACTTACAGTATAATAAAGTAATATCTTCATTTCAATCCAACTTTTTTATTTCCCCTAGAAAGAAAATATATCATTTATTTCATGAAATCAATAGAGTTGTCACTTAATAGATCATGGAACAACTGAATGATTAAAAAATATATCAACACAAATTAACCCAATTATACTATTTTGGATACTAATATAAAATAAAACATAATTGAGAATAATTGATCTCCTTTAATCTTTGCAGTGAAAAAGAAAAACAATTATTTATTAGATCATAAATCACAAATTTTCACCAAATTTTTTCTTCAAATGTATGCACTCAATTTCCTAATACTTTATATGTGTTTTCTATTGTGGATTATAATTTTGAAAAATTTGGAAAATATATTTTTAAGATATATTTTGTAAAACGAACATGTGATTGTGAATTTCCTAAAAAAACACCCTTTATCATTGATATTACCTCAGGAAATTTACTTTATATGCAAGATGTTTTCTTTCACAATGAAATCCACCAAACCAAGTATATTAGCTTTTATGGAACATGAATCAACCCAACTAAAATCATAATAATGTAAACTAAATCAATATGGTAATTTTTAACATCCCTTACAAAGCTAAATATTCCATATTCATTCCTTTTCGTAGAGGGATTAATTAAAAATGAGTTATAATATGAGTATATGATAATAGATTTTCTGCATTCCATCAAAATATCAATTATTATCCATAATATTTAAGGTGAATCAGAGTAGTTTATCAAAAATTTTAATAATTAATATTATATTTGGAAGGAAAATATAAATACTCTCTTAAATTATACTCAAGAACATATGGTGAAATTTCTAATTAATCCTATGGTATCATACATTCCTTTTTCAAAAAATTCATTTATAGGAGCTTTAGAAAACCTAGATTCAAATCTTATCATCCCAATATATAGTGAAATAGTCATCAGAGTGGAACATCAAAGTGTCTTGGATAACTAATTCACACTAGGTAAAAAAATTTTCACCCTATAAAATAATTAAAGCAATAAATGTTTTGTCCCCAATTGTGTACAACAACGATTTTGGATTAGTACCATATAATAAAGATGAAAATGATCATATAAATATATGAGATGACAAATTATTCCACCAAGATATATTAGCAACCACTAAAATGTTTTATAAGAAATGTTTTCTTTGAGTCTTATTCATATACATAGAAGTAGGAAATGTATTTAATGTTATTGATGAAATCCATGCATGAACATGCATGGCACACTCGATAGAGGATAAACTCATTAACTATGATCGTAGGATCAAGTATATATACTATTTATTGATGGAGGACTATATAATGTTTACAAAGAAGTATCAAGAATAAAAACTCCACTCTAATTTCATACATCCACCCCTAGAGAAACTAAATTTCATTAATTTCTCCTACTTATTCTCTACATGAGGATTTTATTACATGATCCCCAATCGTTAAATAATGACTTTAAAATATAATTATTTTCTCATATGAATAATATTTTTTTCTAAATGGTTAAAATAGTTACCGTAATTAAATTTTAGAGATATTCCATTATTATATTAAAAAAATCCCACAATAATAGATGATTCAGTTTTCCTCATAACCTCCTCATAGAAAATGGCATTATTTTTTTCATGAGTTGAAAGGATTATATGTATTTTAAAATATATATACCAAATACTCTTCATACTCTAAATTAGTAGAAAATTTTAAAATATAAGAATTAAATTAAAACATATACAATGTTAGGTATAAAATAGAATAATATTATAAAAAGGCATGGATCGATATACCCATGAATGAATTTTTGGAATATCTCAGTGGTACACATACCGTATGAAAGAGAACTTCATATTAATTTGTGTATAAGAATATTGTTGTAGTGATTGTAGAACATCATCAACCCATACATAGAACATATATATATGAATAATTAAAAAATGATGAAAAATAAAAAATCATGAAGAATGAGTTATAGGAAATTAATTAGAGGAGTATACATTCCGTACACAACCTCTAATTCCATTATAAGTGAATAAATCAATATTCAAAAAAAATAGATTTCAGATTCAGTTTTTCATTTAATGATAACTTTTGTTAGCTCCAAAGATACTAATTTTTCATGGGAGGAGAACTCTAAAACTAATAACCTAGTGGGTGAATATGTACCTCATACATATGGTCAAATCCATCTGATAATATTCTTTGATCACAAATGATTTAGATAATATCACACCCCATCCATTGAGAGGTTTCTAAATAAATATTTTGAATGAAATATTAAAATTAATAATTACTAATCTTTAATATCTTACATTTCACAATATATTGTCATTATCATATAATTATAAACTATATTAATCAAATGTCTTTGTCATAAGATGCTAAACTGGACATTATATAGTCTGTTCTACAATACATTAAATAGAACAACAAAAATTAATTATCATCTGACTATAAACTATAGTCCATAAACATTCTTTCAATAAGGAATTAAACTACCAAATAGAAATTAAAATTTAGGCATCTATAAAAACATGAAGAATTATTCCTAGCTTGAATAAATTAAACTATGCCATACATTGTCCTTTCAGATATAGGTTAAACAACACAACATGAGTTCATTGTAACATTTAAATAATCTTTATAATATAAAAAACATTAATGAAAAATGTTAAAGAGTACACCATAAACTAAATATATCAAGACCTTACATATCGTGATACAATATTTTTTACTTAATGATGTTACCATTCATATTATACATTATTTTATATATGAAATTAACAACATAACTTAATTCTATTCTTTTTTTACTATAAATTTCATTGAAAAAACACCCTTATTACAATACATTAAAAAGAATAAAAAAAATTTCTTTTCATGTGACAATAAAATACATCATTTAAAATTACCTTTTTTAATTCAATAAAATATATAGATTAAATACATTATTGAAAATCTATAATCTATAGGATAAAAAAGTATTTACAAAAATTTCATAATATAAATTCCATGACATAAGAATATAAACTACATGAAAAAATAGTCCATGCTATAATACATTAATATTCACAGTATATGGTGTTTTTTGTAAGACATAAAATTGTAAAACATAATTTCCTTGTCTCATGTCTATAAAATACATGAAAAAAATCCACTGCTTTAATTCATTATACTACCTATAATAGTTTCTTTTTCATATAACTATAAATATCATTCCTTGACTTTTCTTATCACATGGTGTTAAACATTAAAATATATTAAAAATTCAATAATACCTTAATATAAAAGTATAAATTCTTAATCAAACACATTAAAACTAAATGATAAAAATGTCTATTTTTTATAACATTTAACTATAAAAAATAACATACTTGTGACAAAACTATAAAATACCTGTCAAAAAATTTCTTTATACATATTGATAAACTACACAGTATATAGTTCTTTTCATAAAACTATAAAATTCATTACAAAAAATTCATTTCTGTATAAAATTGAGTAACAAAACATAAAATTATTATCATGATTCTATAAACTAATTGGCAAAAAGCTCAATCAGGAGGATATTAAATTTCATAATATAAATAAATTGTGTAGAAAGTTCAAATTTATATTATAAGATCCTAGACTCTATAATAAAAATAATAATTCATAATTTCCATACTGAATGATGTTAAATTTTACATCAGACATGTTCATTATCTAAATTTATAGAAATACAATATATGTGGTTCATCACGTATGAACCGTAAACTTTTTAGAGTGGTCAACTACATAAAACCTTATCTTCTTATGAAAGCATCAAATCTACATTAGAATTCAAAGAGTGAGTTTTAATAATTCCTATAAATCATCCATTAATGACCCTTAAATAAGATTAAAATCCTCTATATAATTAAAATTCTTCCCTTGTGATGAAGACATTACTATTTTTCATTGATTGTGACCATTGTTTTACCATTATGGAACCCACTCATATCCTTCCAATTTCCCAAAATTGTCATCCTGGTTAATATTGATTCATCCAAACATGAACAATATGTATTCTGATTCCTTTCTCAATGAGATACAGAGTGACCCCCAAATTTCATGATTTTAGGCATGCCCTAATTATTATCATCCCATGACAACTAGTTATTCCTGAATATACAATCTCTGGCCAAGAAATTGATTAAAATTATCTATATCCACAAAAATAAGTAAATTTCTTACCCAATTCATTCCATGTTTCCAAAAAAATAATCATTCTAGAATAGTATAGGTTCTTTTATTCCAATGTATGCATTAGATTTTCATAAGAGATTCTTATGTATAACTATGTATTCCTTGAATACTATCATCACATGATAGGCCATGTGGTGGTGAACCAAATTATTTATTGTATCATTGAATTTTTTTTTAATATTCCACCCATTCTAAAAATTCAGACCCTAAAAAATCATGTTGGGCTCCCTCTAAACAAGCATTTTTTGGGATATAATTCATACATTTTCACATGTGAATGATCCATGTCAACACAAAAATGTCCATTTAAAATAAGTATATATGGATTAATACATATAATCAAATGATACATTGTGACACTCAATATTTTTTTATTAGTTCTAACTATAAATTTTAATTCACCATTAAATCCATTACTATAATGCTTTTACTCTATTTAGATTGTGCTATAACCAACCACCCATTGATGTAATAATGCATTCTCATAATTTTGGGATTTTTTGTATTATCAAAATCACATAAAACATATATTTGTAAAATCTATATTATTAAAAAAATATAACACATATATTGTCTAATTTTGTATGGCATTTAAATATAAAAACCCATTTTTGTCTAATTCATATAGACGTAAATATTATAACCTATTTCAAGTGAATATATACGTCTAAATTATTTAATTTTTAAACATTCCAATTTAATTGACCCCAAAATCAGATATTAAGGCCACATAATTATTATTATGATGAAAATAAGAAATATGAGTTTGAAAATATAGTTGATCCATCACCAAGTAGGCCAACTCATTAAATGTCGTAGAAAAAAGTTATTGAAACTAAGAGAAAGAGGTCCAATGTTAGCGGGACAAAAGCATAAATATTACAAAATAAATAACATTTATTTATATGTTTAAAATATCTAATAAATATATATATATTAATTTCTATCAATGCATATATTCGCCTTGGTAGTCTAGAAAAGAGAAATATGATCATCCATTCACCATACTCAAACCCAATTTTGAACAAACCATTACTTTATTGAAAAGATGAATCATAATATAAATTTACTTTGATTATAAAACAGTTATATATTTGTATGAGCCAATATAGGTTTATGGTGATGACATGTGAAAAACTAGTTTTCCAATGAATATTTTTATATTTTAATAATACAATATCTAAATTAATTTCTTTATTTTTAATGATATAAGTGATACATTTACTCTCAAATATATCACATATGTTGTTTTCATTAATTTTGTATTATAGATATTAATTCAATCATAATTTAATTTTTCAAATTAAAATGGTTTTGTAAAAACTAACTTACATTGTTTCCTGATAATTTTTACATTCATAATATTATAACAATATTAATATTTATTAAGATTTTTTTACATGTTAATTAGGCCATTCATAACTAATTTTAAACAATATGTGATTCATGTTTCTATAGACACCAAAATATAAAATATAACCATTAAATGGAATCATATATAATTTTATATGAAGCATATAATAAATTTTAAATATTATATTTAGATTAAAAATAATCTTATAATAAGAGTCATTTTAATACTTTTCGTTTTATAGAAATAAAATATTTGTCTACAAATATATAAATGATTATGATATGATTAACATGATTTTTAACTTTTAGAGTAAAATATAATTTAAATTATATACATTTAATATAAATAATCTTAGATAAAATAATAAATTATCTTAAATTCACCATCGTATATAATATTCATGATTAGTTTTCAGAAACACTATTAACCATAAAAATATAATGAAGATAAATATTTTAAATATATTTAATACTAGAAAATGAATTTTTGGATGAAAATAAATCCTACTAAAAGTGAAAGGTTTTATGAGTCATAAAATAAAATGGTTATATAAGAATTTAGAATTCGTTTATCCATTGTTTTTATAATTTTATATATAGTCATTATAAAAATGATTTTTACATATTTTATTATAATAAACAAATATGTTACATATTTAAAAAATTATATATTATATGTGAAAATATATTTTTCAATTCAATAAATTAATTAGTTATAATGATATATAATCTATTATAATATAAAAATACATTATTTATTAATATTATATTATATAAAAATAATTTTATTTAATTATTTTAATTAATCAAAATTAAAAAATTCATAAGAATTTTTCAGAAAAATGGATTTATTAAATTAAAGAAATGAATAACAAATAATGTAAATAAAATCTAATAAAATATGAATTATATTAATATGGAATAAAAATATTCATATTCAATAACATATGTTATACATTAAACATTATTTTCATATATATTATATTTTTATTTAATATATAAATTTTCTCTATTTGTATTATTAAATTTATTGAAATTTATAATTTATGTGTACAAGAAAATGAATAATAATTATAACATTATTTATAAACATATTATAATTAAAGATAATACTATTTAATGTAAAATAGATATATTTATGAAAGAATTGTTTATATGTGGATGATGTATAATTATATTAATTAATTAAGATAATGAATACTATATAATAAATTTAATGAAATATATTTCAAATATATATATATATATATTAACATTCATGTAATAGTTCTTAAAATATTTTGAATGAGAATAAAACCATTTTATAACTAAAAAATCATTTAATTTGTTAGAAATGTTTTTCACATTTTGAGACCTTAAATTATAATTAATGTTTATCACATTGAAAATATAAATTTTATGTAATTATCTTCATTTTTGGATTAACCATTTCAATAATATATTTGAGTGACTTTTTTTTAGTTTTCTAAATATATATGTTTTTTAGTGAATAATAAAAATGTACTTTTTACAAATATAGTAACATTTATGATAACATTATTAGATAATCATGAAATAAAAAGTTATTTAAACATTTCAGAAAATATATATATATAAATTTATATATAATTAAAAAATTAATTGAAAATTAATATGTTTAATTTCTAAACCTATTCTTTACATTTTTTAAACTAGGTTATGTTATGTTCTAATAAAAAACATTTTTTAATCTTGTAATTAATTTTATCTAAACATGTTTTGGTACATAACCCAATTATTAAATAGAAAAAAAGATAACAACTTTTTATGAATGAGATATGAAGAAATCCATCACAACCAAAAAGGTAAACGTTCCAAAAAAACTTGAACCGATGGAATCAAAATGGTCCCGAATATCCAATGGGAATCAAATATCTAGAAGAGTAAAGTAAAAAAAATTAATTTCCCATCAATAGAAAATGTGGTAATAATAATTTTCAATGATGATTCATCAACCCCTTCTATGATGTTGTGTCAGTATTGAAACATAATGAGGAAGAGCACCTCCCCAGTCACACTAAAATGTGGTTGTATGAATAGATGTTAGGTTACAACACACCTATGACTTTTTTGAGTTGCCCAAATGAAAAATAATTCATTGAAGTCTCTAAAGAGTCATCATGATTAAATTAAATACATGAAATAATTAATTATTTAAAATAATATCAGGTACACATCCTTCCATTAAGAATAATGATAGATGGAAGATGATGGGTGTTGGCACACCCATCCCTATTTCACGGATACCAACCAAGCAGTACCTACAAGAAAATTAACTTCCAACCAAATTGAATTAATAATCGTAAAATTATTCAATAAGATCAATTTTTAGCGTAGTCAACATAACTTTAAAATTAAAATTTTATTCAACCCAATAAATTATGAAAGAAAATAAAAGTGTTAAATGAAAAAGAAAAAAAATACTATAGATAATTATATTTATATAAGATAATATATTATATCATAAACTACCGTCTTATAATATTTTTATTTGTCTAATTTGGATTAACATTAATTTATACTGACAATTCCTTTTTTATATTAGCTAATGGAATTTAAAAAAATATAACTCTTCTCCCATATTAAAAGAACCCTTCATGAAACCTTCAAATAGACACATGAAATTATAATTCCTCTAATTAATCTTCTAAAATTACTTCCCAAAAAATACCCTCCTAATTTCGATGGATTATAATATCTATATACTTCCTAAATTCAACTAAAACTGATGAATTATTCCAGTAGGAGATAAAATTCTTTTTTTGTAAGTAATACAATTTTACCATTAATTTTAATTTATTTTATTTCTCCACCTCATAAAAATTATGAATTAACTATTTAAAAAATTATAAATAATAAATATACACTTCTAGGATGATTATATCATATATAATCCACTTCATAATCATACTCATCCATTGATTATAAAATGTTCTTATTTCGGAAGGTTTAACCGCCAACATGAATGATGCTATAAACTTATAACATGGATGAAAAGGAAAACATAATTACATTAATTTTAAAATTATATGATTAAATGATTAATGTTTTTTAATGAGACAAATAATATTTATATAATTCATAATAAAAAAAATTGTTAATTAAAAATTACCAAAACAAGAATGTTATATATTTTATCTTGAAGAGACATAAACGAAACACCCATGGAATGAACCTAAAACTTAATAAATCATTATATAAAATATATTAAAATAACATTAATATAATTTATATAATTAAATCATAAAATTTATTTATAACAAAAATAATTTAATTGAAATAGAAAAAGAATAATTGAAACTACTAACACCAATGATGAATGTTTTGTTAAAAATGTTAATATCCATATAAAAATGAATATAAAATATAAATTTTAATTTTAATAAATATAAATAAGGTTCTGAAAAATATTTTTAATGAGTCAATAATTTTTATATAGGATATTATATCATTTTTGTCCAACTAGGAATCCACGGTAATGCTTTCCTTTCTCAAACACATTTTATTTGAGATTGGTTTTGAATTATGCCCCTATTTGGTTTTATATATTGAATATAATAAATATTATAAATATTATATCATTGTTATATCATTACTAATTATATTTTTTATTATATTCTATGTTATCACTTTTAATATGTCTTAATTATAATGTTACAAAATCCAAAACTGTTTTGTCATCTCATTTTCCTTGGGTAAAGAAAATATTCCTTCAAAATTCACTTATATGTTACTTATATTATTAAATTAATTTATTTTATATGTTATTTTATATTTCTTCCTATAAAATATACATTTCCCTTCAAAATTATATTATTTACAAAAAAATTTCTTTATAAAAAAATTTCATCATTATAAATAATGCATATCATTTTTAATGGATATTTCTCCCCAAGTATATATTATTCTAACCATAAATGTTTTGTTTCCAATTTTGAAATAAATTTATATGGAATATTATATGATTTTCATATATAGGCTTATTTATTTATAAATAGATAATATTTTCAAATGTATCACAGAAGTGTATTTTTCATTAATGCTTTCAAAAAGGCATAAATATGTATTTCTTATAACATTCATATATTTTTCACTTCTGTGATGAATTTATTTACTAAAAAATTAATTGTTTCCATAGATATATATTTTTAGATTCATTTAAATTTATTTTTAAAATCTTCAAACACTCTTTTTCAGATAATTATTTCCTGATAGTGGCATGGATCTTTTAATTTTATGAAAGTGATAAATTTTTATGAAAAAAATATTGTTATAATTTCATTTCAATTTTCCACACTATATTAAAAAATTTATATATTCTAGAATAAATTTAATTACCCTCATCTATGTAATTTTATAATTTAGTTCCATCCGCTGATTTAATCATATTACTGGATACTATATTTTTTATGTAATTTTATGTATTTTAATTTAAAACACATCTTCATTCTATGGGTTCTTTGTGATATGATAAATGAATGATTTCGAGTGGTATTTATAAGTTATTTATATCATTATTTTATTAGTGTGTCAAATATATACCTTCATTTAGTCAGTGAAAAATTATATGTCATTAGATAATATTTTTGGTGAACCTGGTTTCTTGTTCACAACATCATGCATCCACTAGAATGTTGTTAGCATTGTCCATAATTTTATACATAAACCAGATTCAGTGATTAAAAACATATGTATGAACTAGATTACATTTACAGTTTTTCGCAATGTTTTTATTCCCTGTACATATATTTGTTTCTCTTTTTTATGTTAGGTCACACGATAATGTTATTATCTATTACTCATGAATTCTTATATATGTCTCATCATTCTTATTCCATGGTATGTGTCAGAAATATATTAAGAATATAATTCCTTTTAACATCAATTATAGAAAACTATTATGATTTCATGTTTTTAATCATATTTATATCTCAGTTTATTGTTCTCTCACATGCTTACATTCTACTCAATTATGGATAATAAATAAGTTTTCATTTAGTGATCATTTGAACTCAATCCTTTTTTCCACTTCCACAAAAAATTATATACAGGACTATGCATAGAAGTAACTTTTATGTAGAGGTTTTTGTGGGATATGATGAAGTAACAATGTGTAATAAAATGTATGCATTGATAATCTTAGTAGACATTATACCATTGGGGTCTAGGATTATGAGATTCTTTAATATATTTAAAGTTAAATTATTATAATGATATATAATAATTTAGTATTTCTATTGGTACATATCACATGATGTTAATGTTAGTGTGTAAAGAATATGTTTTTATTACAAATCTGAGAGTGTTGATATAGGTCATCTCAACTAGTAATATAGTAAGATGATATTATTTAAAGGGAATAGAATAAGATGTATAATAGAACCCAATTTAATTAAACCTAGGTTGAATTAATTTGATATAGGTTAAACTATAGATATAATAGTCTCAAATTATGGAGTCTCGGAGTTAGAGATTGATAAGATGGAATATTTGAATTTATATAGTTGTTGTCTCTAATATTATTTTCTATACTCATTTCAAACCTTTTTGCTGTAGTAATAGCTATACTTTAAAAGAATGAGTTAAAAATGGGAGTGATGATAATGTGGTGGTTGTAAGATTGAGGAATCAAATGTTACATGATATGGATTGAAAAATATTATAGCGAAGAATAATTTTATATATCGTGTTGTCATTAACATCTTTAACCTAGCAAAATTTCCAAACACACCAAATAAGAGAAAAATGGTGTTTCTTTTATAATAAATCGATAAAAAAATATGTTGAAATTAATATTCAACATCCCATATTACTTAAATAAGGGAAGAATAACCCATGAAAATGACTCAATAGAATTGAAATTTGTTTTTATTATTGAAAAAAGAGGTAATATAGAAAACATTTACAAGTAAAAAAGGATGAGTTTTGTGAATATAATGAAGGTAAATGAGGTTCTTACTAAGGTACCAATAAATACTGAATTTTTTAAATGATATGAGTTTGGGAACTTCATAAACAAATAAACTTGTTTATGGGTTAATGGGGAAAATATACATCACCAACCTGTAATAATAATGGAATAAGTAACTGTTTATGAAATCACTATTTTTAAAGTAATCCATGATATAAAGTGGCCAATGGTACACTAAAAAACCGCTCTAGATCTATGAATATTTTATATAATTAAGGTTCTTTATATCCAATTATATAATATAGGCATTCTTAGAATATTGAATCACCACATAAAACATTGATTAATCAATTATCTATGAAATAAATTGGTGGTGTGATAACTGATTACATGGAATACATCACTTCTTTAATCGATGCTTATGAGAGGATACATCCAACATATAATTTTTTCCCTTTGTAGAAATCAATGTGATTTTTAGAATGAATGTAATATCCGTATATAGATTTCATTTCAATTATGAAGATAATCGAATCTCAATTTAAATAAAAATTCACCCATTTATGAAATATCAATGAAAGGATAATTATGAACTCCCTCTGAAAAAAAATTCCCCACTATTGGTCATAACTCTAAATAATTAGGGATACTAGACTCAAATAATTGGGGTAGAATAAACCATCTAAGATATTCTAAATATTTCACTAGATGTGGAACCACAAGATTAGTTTTCGTTGATATTATTCGATATTAATGTAACTATTATTGTTTTTATATTTGGTTACATACTGGATTTGGAAAATTATGTTGGGAGAAGAATCCCTCTAGGTAATCAAATGTCTTATAACAACATATAGAAGCACATTTTTCATAATTGGTTTCAGTGTATTCTATATATGAAAAAAATATTATTTTCCTTGTATTTATTAGGATAGAGAGTTTGGAATTTAAATATAAATTATATTTTGAATCATGTATTTTTTAGGGGTACGCTTTTTATATTATATAAGTAATTGAAAATTAATTTTTTGAGGATGGATTTTTTTTATATGTGGTAAAATGTAATATCCCAAATTTCAAATTAATATTTTTTAAAATTTTAAATGCAGTTCAACGAAAAATGAATTTCATCATTTTTTTGATATAAACCAAACATTTATACACATATATATCACCAATGTAGTTTCCTTTTCTGGGATTTGATAAATATATTAGTTAATGTATACAATAATTTTATTTTTTAAAATGGTTTAATAGATTATAATTTACCTAAATTTTGATTATTTTTAAATATATTGTTTTAACAATATAAAAATTTTATTAGTAGTTTTTATTGTCTAGTTAAATAAAAAATTATAATCTAATGGTTAAAAAATTATAATACTTGTTTTATAGTCACAAAAATGAAACATATAACCAATAAATGATATGTATTATAACATTTATATGTAAAATAAAAGATTAATGGTTAAATATATTTTTATACATAAAATAAATCATATAATATTAAATATATTTTATGGTTCTTTTTAATGAAAATAAATTTATTCTATAGATAAATAAATAAAGATAATATGATATACATGATTTCATTATCATAATGTTAAATAAATCTATATGATATACAGTCAATATATTTAATCTACAATGAAATAATATTATTATATTAGTATCTTCCATAATAATAAATAAAGTCCTTAAGTAACACTATTAACCTTAAACATATTAAAAATATAAATATTTACCTCATATTTGATAATGGGAAATGAATATTTAGATAAAAAATCCAATTTAATGTAAGAAACTAATATGAAACACATAATTTAAGGGATATATTATGATCCAGATTTATTTTATCAATTAATTTTTGTTAATTTATATATAGACATTTCAATAATGTTTCATTACTTGTGTTTTTATAAGAAATAAATATGTAACATTTTTGAAAAAGTATACTTAATTTGTGAAAATGATTATTTATCATTTATTTAATAGTTATGTAATGGTATCATAAAATCACTATTATAAAATAAAAGTAGTTTCTTTATTATAACTATATAATTATTAAAATATATTTATTGCATGATTTTAATCTAAACTATTTATATAAATAAAATAGTTATTCTACTAAAATTAATGCATTAAATTATATTAAATCATTACTAGATCTGTAACCAAAACTAAAAAATAATAAATAGAATTATATATATTAAGAATTTATGGAAATATATTCAATGAAATATTTTTTTCATATAGAATTTTTTTTACATATTATATTTATTATTTAAAAACTAACATTCAAATTTATTTAGTATTAAATATTATGAAACTTTTTATCATAAAATTAAAAAAATGAAAAATAATTCAAATAATGATTATCATTTGGTTATAAATGAATATATAAACATGTAATGTTAAAAAGAGATATTTTCAAATTACTTTTTTCTGTGAGTAATATATTTGTATATTAATAATTTAATATAATTACTACTATATCAATCATTTCATGAACTATATTTATAATATATATTTATAACCAATTTTTCATTAATATAATTGGTTTTAATTGGATTTTACAAATATTAATTTAATTTTATTGTTATACTTTTTTATAAAAAATTGTATTTTTCATTAGGTGTTATTATATTGAAAAAATAAATCACTTTTAGATTCTGAATTTATGAAAATTAATTTTTCTGAATTTATCATTTCAATATTATCTTACATAGTCCTGTTTGTATTTTTATAAAAATGATTATTTTTGGATGAATATAAAAAATGTTTTTACAAATAATGTAAATTTTTTGGAATCCCTTTAAGAAGAATAATAATTCATTTTAACATATTATATTCAATTAATTATCATCTGCTTGAAATTTTGGAACTTTAGTTATAACATATTATATAGATAATTTATTTTTATTATTTTCCTTAAATTAAATACTGATAAGATTCCATTCAGTTTTGGCATTGTTTAAAAATTAAATAAAAGTCTTTTTTAATTATAAATCATTAAATTTCCTTGAATTCAATACTATATGTTATTTTCAGCAAAATTTATTTTTTGGATTAAAAATATTTTAAAAACGTTTCCTTCACGTTATATATTTTTTATTTTTCGATTGATTCTCATCAATTTTAGAAAGTTGTAATTATAAAATGGATGTAATATTTTAAAAAATCATATTTGAAATATCTAATAGATCAATTTTATTATTAGGAATAAAAATAAATTTTCAACCTAAATGTTCGAAATAACGTGAAGGATAAAATAAGGTAAAACTGTTAAATTAAAGGGAAATGATATGAAATATCATAAAAATTATCTAAACATTAGAGCATGAGGGACTTATAGGTGAAACCAAATATTATATTGTTTATTTCTCACCACTTGAGATTTCACAAATTCCATCAAAAATAAAGAAGGATTTTAAGAGGATACATTATTCTTTCTTTATATGTAATAACTTATTACCATAATTTTTCATTTTTTATTTTATTTAACATATTCGAAATTTTAATTTACCTCTTTTTTTAAATCCTAATAACATAATTATACATCTTCGATAATGATATAATAATTAAATCAACTAATAATCATTCTCATCCATTGATTATAACATTTCTTATTTGTGTTGTTTTAACCACCAATTTGAATTATGTTATAAATATCTAACATGGATGGATATGAAAACATATACAATAACATGTTAATATATTAAAAATTATATAATTATTTTTTCCTTTTCATGGATTGGTAATATTTATATTTTCTACATTATTAATATAGATCCATTTATTTAAAAAATAATTTCAAAATATGTGTTTCCTAGATTATATATTGATGAACCATACCATAAACTCCCATGGATTTAAATTAAAACGCCATAAATAATAATAAAAATATTCTACTTGATTACCCTGAAAATTCTATGAAAAATAAATAGTTATAATTTAATTTTAACCAATATCATTTAACCAAATTATACAAGGAATGATTAAATTAAATAACACCATTGATTTTTTAAAGGATGTTATTGAAGACTCATTTTATTTTTAAATAAAATACATACTTTATATGTGTATGGGAAGACCCATTACATATCATGAAGGCCCAAGGCAATGTGGCCTGAATATGAGGCCTGAAAGCCTATTATTTTTCCCAAAGGGCCATTAGGTAAACAGTACTACTACATTACCTGGGATGCTATAGAACCAGCTATAGTACCACCGCCACTATGGTACCAACCACAGTTCCTCCACTGCTACAGTGTCACCGCTGCTGTAGTCCTCCACTGCTATATTACTCCTATAGTTCCCTACTATAGTTCTGATATAGTACTCACAAATTGGTCCCAACCTAGATTTGATCCAGGGTCTTTTGGATGACAAGATAGAGCCTATACATCTTGGGTACATTCTTGCTGGAAACTAACTCCAATGGTCAACATTGCCGAAAAATAGGTAATAAATAATAAATTAATTAATATAATAAATTAATTTTAAATACAATAAATATTAATATGGTTTTGAAAATAAATTTAAATGAGTCTATAATTATTATATATGTAAAGACCCATAAAAATCAAGGGAATTTTTTTTTCTTATCTTTGGTTCGGATTTTACAAGAACGCAGTTTCTGACGGCACATGATTCCAAGCCCCGGTGTGCCCGGAATCAATTTCCGAAGTTTAGCAATGGTACGTTCAGTAAACGAACGAGCGAGGTTTCCTAACATTTGAACCGGTTTTCAGAATAAAAATCTGAGGGCATCGATGAAAATGCAGTGCCGGTAATTGCTTAAGAACACCATTTTTGGAGTTGCATTTGCTCGGATGATGTTTTTAATTACATGGGTTAACTAATGAATAAAAATAAAATATCTTGCTACAGATTTTTTTTATTCTATGTACTATTTTACTAGGCATGGTGGTTGGAGTGGGACCCACTGATGTCTTAACTCCTAGGTAGGATATTAGTGAGGTGGGTCCCACACGAGCCCCACCCCCTTATTTCATTTTACATCCCACGTGCAATTAATTTGGTAACTCACCTGTACCCCAACTTAAATGAGAAGTCAACTCTTGCATTTAATTGATTTATTAAACACCTCATTAATTAGTCTATGCTCGATAATTAAATCGTGATTTAATATTGAATTTCAAAAACAGATGGTGTGAGTAATAGAATAAGTCATATCCTTATTTTATTTTAGATGTGGTTTTGTGCGAGAAGATTAGGATAGGATTTGCTCCAGTCTTGAAGAGAGTTCTTCCTCCTTGAAGAACGCGAAGAACATGACGTCACTGACGAAGAACGCAGACCTCCGACGAAGGAAGATGAAGAATGTTGCGTCCTTGGAGATCGACGATGCGACGCCGTGTACCGCGACACCGACGTGTTTCTTCTCCGTGACGACGACGACGCTTACGGAGCCTTCTTCAGTGACGTTCTTTTTCCCGCGATGAACCTTCATTCAACAACACCTTGAGGTAGGAGTTAATTTTGTTCGTGGAATAATCTTTTCCATTCTTCGTTTTTAATTTTGGACCCTCTGTTATCGTAATAACAGGAGGAGGTCAGACCACACAAACACGGCCGACCCTCCTCCCCCTTTGTTAATTCTACTTAATGTGGTGTGAGCAAAGGCAGCACGGTGCAACAGCACCACGTGGAAACAATGAAAAATGGGTGAAAAAGCGTGGCAGCATCGCGCCGCGCCATTGAGACAATTCGAAGACTCCGCAGATTTTTTATTTGACGGCGGATCGATGGGCGATGACAGAACGGTCCGTAAAGGCGGTTTGTTGATTCCGCAGTAATGTACAGAACCCGAGATGAACACAGGCACAGACGGAATTGAAAACGGACCACCGGAGCAACTCTGGTGGCCCGCGAACTACATCGGTGGTGTCCCAGTGCGCCACACAGAGGGACCACTACTACTGATGCCACGACAACAGGCGACCGGTCCCTCGGCCACGCGGGGCCTGGGAGAGACGCGGCGACCTGCGCCGCGTCACTGGCTAAGGAAGGGGGGACCGCATCCCCCCTGCTCGGACGCTGGTCGAGCCAGCGGGCCACCCAGCCGGGCTGGGCCAGGTTCCGTGGACCGGACCGGGCTGTGCCCAACCGGGTTGGACCCGGACCTGGGTCGTGTCCACCCGGGGGGGTGGGCCGGGTCAGACCGGGCATAGACCCCCCACTTTCAGGCCACTTTCGGTCTATTGATTATAACATGGGCTACGAACCTCTGATCGACGCACCTTTAGTTGCGTAGCGATCCTTGGATCGAGACGGACGTTTTGGTTTATTACACTGAAGGTTTCGGAAAACTTTGGGTATGGCCGGGTTGGTTCGAACACGAAACCAACTGGGACCTCAGAGCAGAAACACTTATAACATGAGCTCCAGACGTCTTATTGAATTTCCGTCAACTTTTTTGGATTCCTCATAGAGAGACAGAGTGTTTGGATTACTCCTCTCAAGTTTTGGATGTTGTTGGTGTATGGTCGGGCTGGTTTTTACATAAAAAACAAAAGGGCCCCTGGACCGAAAAAGCCAATAACTCTCAGAATGGGTGTTCGATTGTGGTGTCGTCTGTCACGTTGAGTTCCTCTTATCAAGACACAACTTTTAAATACATATACTCCGGAATAAATGTCAGTTGATGTATCGACCCCTTTGCTCGTCGAGCAGACCCTCCCAGAAATGAGCATTCTGTGAGCGGGAACCCTAGAGCTGGCTGCGATTGCGACTGCGACTGTGATGAAGACAAAACTGAAATCCTATGTGGGTTCAGCAACGATGAAGACCGTACTGAAATCCTCTGTGGGTTCGATGGTGATGAATACTGCACTGAAATCTTATGTGGCTTCGGCAGCGATGAAGACCATACTGAAATCCTCCGTGTGTTTGACGGTGATGAAGACTGCACTGAAATCCTATGTGTGTTCAGAAACGATGCTGACCATACTGAATCCTCCGTGGGTTCGACGGTGATGAAGACTGCACTGAAATCCTACGTGGGATTGGCAGCGATGAAGACCACACTGAAATCCTCTGTTGGTTCAACGGTGATGAAGACTGCACTGAAATCCTATGTGGGTTCAGCAGCGATGATGACTGTACTGAAATCTTATGTGGGTTCGAAGGTGATGAAGACTGCACTGAAATCATTTGTGGGTTAGAAAGCGATGAAGACCGTACTGAAATCATTCGTGGGCTTGATGGAAATGTAGACTGCACTGAAATCCTATGTGGGTTCGGAAGCGATCAAGACCGTACTAAAATCCTCAGTGGGTTCGATGATAATGAAGAGTGCACTAAAATCATATGTGGGTTCGGCAGCTTGGCTAGTTTAGTATCCAACGTGGGTCCCAGCTTAGATGAATCAGTGGCTATATCTGATCATCTGTATCACTGAAGAAGTTTACCTATGTGAGCTGAGTCTTGACATTCAATCAATATCTAAAATATGATTGACTTGCTTTCTTATGTGGATTTGGTTGTGCTATCCTATTTATATTGGGTTGTACTATCCTCTGTGGACGTCAAAGAATTTTTGGATCGGATGTTGGAGCCGAACTGGAATTGATGACTTAGGTATATGTATGGTCATATACCTAAGTAGTGATGGATGTTACTTTGTGATAATAACTTTCCTTCTTGGATTATCCTTTCTGGATTCTGCGAGACCTTTGGGGGTCTTGGGGTCCCTACTGAGTAGAGTATACTCACCCTGCACGGGCTATGCCCGCACTACGTTGTGTTGGATGTAGACGATGGATAGCGCTGATCATTGTTGAGGCTTGTGGAGCAGTCGGTACCTAGAGGTGGACCACTGGGCAGGACGTACATGGAGCGGATGGTTGGACCCATGGAGCTGAGGTGGATATCATTACCCACCCTTCAGGTGGGACTTCCAGTGGACGACTCGATGTTGCTTCTTTACTTTCTGTTGTAATACTTTCTTTCCAGTTGTACATTACTTTCAGTTTGGGTTTGTATTCTGGCCCATTTACTTTCTGCACTTACTTTGTACCAATTTTTACTTAGTGTTTACTTATACTAGCTTAATCTGTGATGTTTGTTTACTTTATAAAAGCAATGTCTTCCCCTTTTTGTCAGGATTTATGCCTTGGTGCAAGTCGCCAGCCCCTGGCCTATGGGAGGTGGGCATTGGGTAGTCACGGCACATGCCCTAAGGACGGGTCATGACAAATTGGTATCAGAGGAGTTCTGTTCTACCGTAGAACTCATGACTCTGATATTTCTTCTATGTGAAGCAATAGTGTTATGGGTATTGAGTGTGGTTATTAGTCCAGGGAGTCCAGTGTTGGTGCGGCGGCCGACGTATCCATACACCAGGACACTGATTTCGGATTTCCGACTCAATGAACGAAAGCATTGATTGCATGAGTGTTTCAAAAGTTTTCTTTGTGATTACTTTGTGTCATCTCACTAGGTATATTGTTTGATCATGGTGCACCTATTTCTTTTCAGGATGGCCCAACGACGGCAGCCATCTAGGGTTCCAAGAGTTCTGCGAGACAATAGCACACCGAGCGACGAGGCCTTAGTGCAGGACCCTTTGACAGCGGAGGCACTGGCGGTACCTCTACCCGCCAATCCACTAATGCTACGATCCTCATCCACTGATAGTGGACGTCTCCTTAGTGCACTGCACGAGTTTCATCATTAGAGACCACCCAGGTTCCACAGGGAGATGGACCCTTATGCAGCTGAGGATTGGCTGGAGGTGATTGTGCGAGTTTTCAGGTTAGTGGGGACACCAGCTGACCTCAGGGTGATCCTCACAGCAAGCCTCCTGCACGCGGCAGTAGGAAGATGGTGGAGCTTGATGCTCTAGGTGCACGACGAGGCTTCTCTCTCTAGATGGACATCGAGAGCTTCTTTCGCTCAGAGTTCGTCACAGCCACCCACCGTGCGGTGTGCATCCAAGAGATTCTACAGCTGCGGCCGGGCAGCATGACTGTCGCCCAGTACTCGGTGAGATTTACCGATCTCTAGCGCTATTCGAAGGACATGGTACAGGACCCATTCGTCCGGGCCTGGACCTTCGAGCTAGGACTGAGGCATCAGATCAGGGCGTCAATGGTTTCCCTTAGCATTCCGACTCCAGAAAGAGTATTAGAGCGAGCTCTTCTCATAGAGAGCTTTCTTGCTCAGCCTACGCCAGCAGTGAGACCTACCGCAGGGAGGCATGTAGCAGAGTCGTCTGCAGTTGGATGTCGATAGATGTCACAGGGGTCTAGGCGGACCGGACCCTTAGTTAGACGACCTTAGGACCCTGGCATAGAGGTACGGGGCACAAGGCGTAGAGCCAGCCTTCCGATGAGCAGACAGTGCTACGCATGCGGCGGGCAGTGCCACATGGCTCGTGACTGCCCGACCCGCCGTGCAGAGGAACAGAAGATGGTTGAGGGGCCACCAAGGCAGAGGTAGAGGGTTGACTATGGAGGTCTGCTGAGAGCAGGCGGACGAGGCAGGGGAGCTGGCCGAGCAGCATGTGGTGGACGACGATTTGAGGCTTTACCACCAACACCACCACCATGAGGCCCACCTCGACCACAGGGAGCTAGCGGGCAAAGACAGGCTCAGCTTCAGGAAGGGGAGGCCTTTGATCACAGCGTGCTAGAGATGATTCGAGTTACTATATGTGTCTACTCCACCCTTTCTACAGTTCATATAGACACAAAATCGAGTCATTCTTTTATTTCCGCTGCCCTTGTTCAGAACTCGGAGATTCCGACAGAGCCGTTGGCTCGATCCTTACGGCTAGATACTCCTATGGGAGCAGACTCGATGATTTTTCACTGGTTCCGGCAATGTGAGCTTACTCTAGGAGGCGAGAGCTTCGTCTGGGATCTTCTTGTAGCGGTGTTGAGGCCTTACGACATCAACTTGGGCATGGATTGGTTATCTACAGTCCATTCTCAGATCAACTGTATTAGGCTCAAGGTGCGGTGTGTTCGCACCGATGGGAGCAGGTCCACCTTCACCGGTGAGAAGGGAGCCTTTTCAGCACAAGATGGACTCACGTAGAGGATGGGAAAGCCCATCACACATCAGTTGGCTAGCCTCATCCTAGGAGCAGTTGACGTGCACAGTCCGAGTTTTCCTATATTGGGGGATCAGTATGCGGACGTTTTTCCTGACAACGTTCTAGGACTACCTCCTCGCAGAAAGGTACACTTTTATGTTGACCTATACCCTGGGATAGCCCTGATATCCACTCCATCATATCGGATGGACCCTGCTGAGCTTTGATAGCTACGGGTACAGTTGGAGGACTTACAGGGCAAGGGATTAATCCGACCTAGTGTTTCACCCTGGGCTTCCCCGATATTGTTCACCAAGAAGGCATACGGGATCATGCGACTTTTTTTCGACTATCGTCGCCTAAACCAGGTGACCGTGAGGAACATGTATCTGCTACCGAGGATTGAAGATCTCTTCAATCAGCTCAAGGGAGCATGGTGGTTCCCAAAGATGGACCTTAGATCAGGCTATCATCAGCTCAGTGTTCGAGACGAGGACGTGCAGAAGACGGACTTCAGATGTCTGTATGGGCACTATGAGTTATTGGTTATGCCTTTTGGTGTATCCAATGATCTAGTAGTTTTCATGAGACTCATGAACCGGATCTTTCAGCCATACCTCGATCTATTTTTCATGGTCTTCATCGATGACATATTGATATACTCGACCACTGTGGAGGAGCATGCCTACCACTTGTGGGTTGTACTAGACACACTCCGGGAGAACCATCTTTATAGAAAGATCTAGAAGTGTCAGTTCTGGTTACGTGAGTTCCACATCTTTGGAAACGTCGTCTCTGAGGCGGGAGTTGTGGTAGATCCTGCAAAGATCGAGGCAGTGCTAGCTTGGGAGCCACCCAGGAGCGTGACGGAGGTGCAAAGTTTCTTTGGCCTAACTGGGTACTACCGGAGATTTCTGCCAGACTTCCCTAAAGTTGCGGCACCACTCACAGCTTTGACGAAGAAGGGGAAACCATTCGTGTGGTCAAACAGATTTTAGTACATCTTCTAAGAGCTGAGACACAGATTGACCAGCACACCAATCTTGAGGCTACTAGAGGAGGGAGTAGGGTATGTAGTCTACTACGATGCATCAGGGACCAGACTCGGGTGTCTCCTAATGCAGAAGCGGTCTGTGATCGCCTATGAATCACATCAGTTGAGGCAGCATGAGCATAACTACACTACCCATGACCTGGAGTTAGCAGCAGTGGTCTTCGCTCTGAAGATGTGGCGACACTATCTGATGGGCAAGCGATTTATAGTCTACTCTGACTACCAGAGTCTGAGGTACATCTTCTCACAGAAGCACCTAAATCTGAGACAGTGGCAATGGATCGATTTCCTCTAGGACTATGACTTTGAGATAGTCTATACTCTTGGAAAGGGGAACATAGTAGCCGATTCTCTAACCTGGAGGACGGGCATCCAGCTACTCTGGGAGGCGACGAAGCAGCTAGCCGTATTGAAGATATCCTTCATGGATAGAGATGGAGCAGCCATTATTCAGTCACTCACAGTCACTCCTCTACTTCTTCAGCAGGTAAGAGAGGATCAATGTGGGCATGTTGACTGTGAGATGCAGCATGCACAGATATCATCAGGACATGCACCCGATGGATTCTCTGTAGGAGGAGAGCACGTCGTCCTTTTCAGTGGACGTACCATGGTACTAGTTGATTTATAGGAGGAGGTTCTGAGAGAGTTTCACACATCCCCTTTAGCAGTACATCCAGGAGTGGAGAAGATGTACCAGGACCTCAGACGACAGCACTGGTAGCTGGGTATGAAGAAGGTTTTGGCGGAGTTTGTTTCTCGAAGCCTCACCTGCGAGTAGGTGAAGGCAGAGCACTAGGTACCAGTAGGCGTGGAACAACCCTGGGAGGTCCTGGAGTGGAAGTGGGATGGGATATCTATGGACTTTGTGACTGTACTTCCATGTACTTCCCGAGGTCACGACTCCATTTGGGTGATTGTCGACCGACTCACCAAATTGGCTCATTTCTTACCCATCAGAGAGCAGGGCTCAATAGAGAGCTTGGGGTGCCTCTACGTTCAGGAGATGATACGTCTTCATGGTGTGACATCATATATCATCTCTGATCGAGATCCTCACTTTACTTCTTGGCTATGGAAGGGGTTGTAGAAGGCATTCGGGACGCCGCTACGTCTGAGCACCGCCTTTTACCTTCAGACAGAAGGTCAGACAGAGAGTACCATTCAGACTCTCGAGAATATTCTCCATCCATATGTCCTTGACTTTGGTCGTAGCTGGGAGTACCACCTTCCCTTGGTGGAGTTCACGTAAAACAACAGCTACCACTCCGCTATCGGGATGGCACCATACGAGGTATTGTACGACCGGCCATGCAGATCACCTCTGTGCTGGACTGAACCTGGGGAGTCAGCACTTGTGGGACCAGAGATGGTTCAGGCCTTGACAGAGAAGGTACAGGTCATCTAGGAGTGGATGAGGACTGCTCAGAGCTGAAAGAAGTCTTATGCTGATAGAAGGCGGAGGCCACTGGAGATCGAGGATGGAGACCATGTCTTCTTTCGGGTCTCACATCGACGTGGATTATGGAGATTTAGTCGAGGCGACAAGTTACCTCCACGCTTCATCAGAACATTCCAGGTTTTCAACAGGGTAGGCGAGGTGGCTTACTGCCTGGAACTACCACCTCAGTTGCACCAGGTGCATGATGTCTTCCACGTATCTCATCTGAGGAGATACCTGCCCGACCAGACAGATATCATCGACCCAGGGGAGCTGGACATTGATGATGGGGCGCCATTTGTGGAGGTCCTGGTGGAGATCGAGGATCGACAAGAGAGGGTCCTATGTGGATGGTTGATATCTCTAGTGCACATAAAATGGTATCACAAGAACCTCCAGGGGAGCACTTGGGAGCGGAAGGCCTAGATGCATGCTCAGTACCCTCATTTGTTCCCCTAGTTATGCTGTATCTTTAAGGGGATGTAAAGCCCTAAGGTGGGAGTAATTTAAAGAAACATAAAATTCAATGGAAATATTTTTTCTTAATTTTCGTTGATATTTTACAGGAACGCGGTTTCTGACGGCACCTGATTCCGAGGCCCGGTGTGCCCAAAATCAATTTCCGAATTTTAGCTCGGGTACGTTTAGTAAACGAACGAGTGGGTTTTCCTAACATTTGAACAAGTTCTCAGAATCAAAATCTAAGGGCACCGATGAAACCGCAGTGCCGGAAATTTCTTATGAACACCTTTTTCGGAGTTTCATATGCTCGGGTGAGGTTTTTAATAAAATCGGTTAACTAATGAATAAAAATAAAATATCGTGCTACATATTTTATTTTTTATTCTAAGTAGTGTTTGCCTAGGAATTGTGGTTGGAGTTGGACCCACTGATGTCCTAACTCCTTGGTAGGATATTAGTGAGGTGGTTCCCACACGAGCCCCACCCCCTTATTTCCTTTTACCTTCCACGTGCAATTAATTTGGTTACTCACCCGCACCCCCTCTTAAATGCCAAGTGAACTCTCATTTTTAATGGATTTTTTAAACGCCTCATTAATTGGTCAATGCTTGATAATTAAATCATGATTTAATTTTGAATTTCAAAAATAGATGTCATGAGTAATAAAATAAGGCAATTCCTTATTTTATTATGGTTGTGGTGTTGTGAGAGAATATTTGGAGAGGATTTTCTCTAGTCTTGAAGAACGTTCTTCCTCCTTGAAGAACGCGAAGAACGCACCGTCGCCGATGAAGAACGCCGGCCTCCGACAAAGGACGATGAAGAACTCCGAGTCCTTGGAGATCGATGACATGATGTCGTGTACCGCGACGCCGACGTTTCTCTTCACTGCGATGCCGAAGATCCTTATGGAGCCTTATTCAGCGATGTTCTTTTTCCCGCGATGAACCTTCGTTCAACAACACCTTGAGGTAGGGGTTATTTTTGTTCGTGGAATAATGTTTTCCGTTATTCGTTTTTAATTTTGGGCCGCCTGATATCATAATAACTGGAGGAGGTTGGACCGCAAGAACACATCCGACCCTCCTCCCCATTTGTTAATTGTACTTGATGTGGTACAAGAAAAGGTGGCATGGTGCAATGACACCATGAGAAAACAATGAAGAATGGGAGAAGAAGCGTGGCAGTGTCGCACCATGCCAGTGATGTGATTCGAAGACTCCACAGATTGTTTATTTGATGGAGGATCGACGTGCGATGATGGAACAGGCTGTAGAGGCGGTTTATTGATTCCGCAGTAAAGTTCGTGACCCAAGATGAACACCGGCACAAATGGAATTAATAATGGACCATCGGAGAAAATCCGGTGGGCGGAGGCGGTAGCCGGCATCGGCCGACCACCCGGAGGCAGCGGCGTCCCGGAGTACCGCCGGGAGGGACTACCGTGACGGCAGGTGACCGATCCCGCTGCCACACGGGACCCGGGGGACACGTGGCAACCTGTGCCATGTCGCTGGCTATGAACGGGGGGACCGCGTCCCCCCATGCTCGGCCGCTGGCCAAGCCAATGTGCCACCCAGCCGGGCCGGGCCAGCTTGCGCGGACTGGACTGGGCCGCATCTAGGTGGGCCGGTCCGCGCCCCGCTGGGTCGGACCCAGACCCAGGTCGTGTCGCCTCGGTTCGGCCAGACCCGGGGGGGGTGGTTGGGCCAAGTTGGACCGGGCCCAGACCCCCCACTTTTAGGGCACATTCGGTCTTTTGCTCATAATTTGGGCTAAGGATCTCTGATTGACGTACCGTCAGTTACGTAGCGATCCTCGGATCGAGATGGGCGTTTCGGTATATTACACTCAAGGTTTCAGAGAACATTGTGTATGGATGTGTTGGTTCGGACACGAAACCAACGAGGCCATCAGAGCGGAAATGCTTCTAACTTGAGCTCCAGACGTCCGATTGATGTGCCGTCGACTTTGTTGAATTTCTCATAGTGAGACATACCTTTTGGATTACACCGCTCGAGTTTTGGACATAGATGGTGTATGGTAGGGCTGGTTTTGACTTAAAAACCAACCGGGCCCCTGGAATGAAAAAGCCAATAACTCTCAGACTGGGCTTCTGATTGACGTGACATCTGTCACGTTGAGTTCCACTTGTCGAGACAGAAAGTTGAGATACATCAACTCCGGACTATGTGTCAGTTGATATATCGACCCCTTGGCTCGTGGAGTAGACCCTCCCGGAAATGAGCATGCTGTGTGTGGGAACCGTAGAGCTGGTTTCGACTGCGATTGCGACTTTGATGAAGACTGCACTGAAATCCTATGTGGGTTCGGTAGTGATGAAGACCGTAGTGAAATACTCCTTTGGTACGACTGTGATGAATACTGCACTGAAATCATGTGTGGGATCCACAGCGATGAAGACCGTACTGAAATCCTCCGTGGGTTCGACGGTGATGAAGACTGCACTGAAATTCTATGTGGGTTCGGCAGTGATGAAGACCGTACTGAAATCCTCCGTGGGATCGACGGTGATAAAGACTACACTGAAATCCTATGTGGGTTCAGCAACGATGAATACCGTACTGAAATCCTTTGTGGGTTCGACGGTGATGAAGACAACACTGAAATCATATGTGGGTTCGGCAGCGATGAAGACCGTATTGAAATCATCCGTGGGTTCGACGGTGATGAAGACTGCACTAAAATTCTATGTGGGTTCGGCAAGATGAAGACCCAACAGAAATTCTCCGTGGGTTTGACGCCAATAAAGATTGCACTGAAATCCTATATGGGTTCTACAGCGATCAAGACCGTACTAAAATCCACCGTGGGTTTGATGGCAATAAAGACTGCACTGAAATCTGATGTGGGTTCGGCAGCTTGGCTGGTTTAGTATCCTATGTGGGTCCCACCATAGATGAATCAAGGGCTATATCTAATCATCGCTATCACCAAAGAAGTATACATGTGTGAGCTGAGTCTTGACATTCAATCAATATCTTCGATATGATTGACTTGCTTTCCTATGTGTATTGGGTTGTGATATCCTTTGTGGATTGGGTTGTACTATCCTGTGTGGACGTGATCGAATTTTGGGATCGGATGTTGGAGCCTAACTGGAATTGATTACTTAGGTATATGTATGGGAATATACCAAATTAGTGTTGGATGTTACATTGTGATTGTATCTTTCCATTTTGAATTATCCTTTGTGGGTTCTGAGAGACCTTCGGGGGTCTCTGGGTCCCTACTTAGTAGCGTATACTCACCCCTGCATGGGCTACGCCCACACTACATTGTGTTGGATGTAGAAGACGGACATCACTGATCATGGTTGAGGCTTGTGGAGCAGTCGGTACCTAGATGTGGAGTACTGGGCGGGACGTACACGGAGCGAACGACTAGACCCATGGAGCTGAGGGGGCTATCTGTACCCACCCATCAGGTGGGACTTCCAGTGGACGTCTCGACGTTGCTGCTTTACTTTCAGTTGTTGTACATTCTTTCCAGTTGTACTGTACTTTTAGTTTGGGTTTGTATTCTAGCCCATTTACTTTCCGCACTTACTTTGTACCCAGTTTTACTTAGTGTTTACTTCTTCTGGCTTACTCAGTGGTGATTTTTTACTTTATAAAGGCAATGTCTTCCCCTTTTTGTTGGGATTTAAGCCTTGGTGCTAGTCACCATCCCCAGGTCTATGGGAGGTAGGCTTGGGGTAGTCCCGACATGGGCCCTGAGGATGGGTCATGACAATATAGGAGGTCAGATCATGTTCATCCTTGTTGGAATCCAAGGTAAGGGTTTTTCATCTCCAATTTTCCGTATCAAATTATTGTATTTTAAATTTCACCAATATTCATTTATATGGTGTATATAGTGTCTATTTCACATATTATATATTTATTACCCATTTAATCGTTGTACATAATGTTGTATTTTAGTACCTATCTTTCAAGGGTCCAGGTAAAATAAATTAAATTTTTTAAGGGTTTTGACGAATCAATTTTCATTTCATTAGGTTATAAACATTATTCCAAAACAATAAATGAATATGAAGTTTATATTTTTAATTTTAATTGTTTTTTATCATTATATATATGTAATATAAATTTTAATACCAAGACTTTCTCTTTTAATGAATCACTTTCTTCATAACAATATGTTGTTGTTTATAATAATTCTCATCCATTCTAATGAACCATCCCACCTCTCCATATTATTATTATAATACATTTTTCTATTATTATTTAGAATTATATGTATATATATTCTTATATTTTATTAATATATCTACTTATCATTTAATATGTGTAATAATATTCCATTCTTTCCACATTGTGGGGTTTATTTAAAATGTTATATAAATCATACTAATAAATTTATATTCTAGTTCGTACATTTTTCACTTCCACTACATATTTATTTAATAAAAAATTAATTATATTAAATGTTCTAATATTGGGAATTATTTTAAATTTAAGATGAAAAAAACAACTTATTGATATCTTGTTAGTAATTTTTGGAGATATTCTTATGTGTATTCCCCCATGAAAAAGCCTTGAAGAAAATTTATACACTGTTATTCAATTAAGTATTTTAATTGGAAATTTCATGCGTGGTTATAGTGATTTTAATTAACAAAAATATGAATAATGATCAATTATGATGAATTTATAATATAGAATTAAAAATATAAACTATAACATGAACAATCTTCAAGTGGTTTAAACAATAAAACCAATGAAAAAATCCAACTTCAATCAATAAAACAACCTGAACCAAAAAATAGAATGAAATAAGACAGTAAAAAAACACAATATTTTTCATGCTTCAATACCTTGAGGTCTTGTTTTCATAATAAGAACACCACCACCCACACAGATTATATAATTATCAACAATTATATAATACATGAACATTAGAGAGTAAAATCTGTGGGAAATAATAAAATTACATTTAATAACATCATTAAAAAAATACTAGAAGGTGGAAGAACATAAAAGCATGGATAGATTTAGTTCTATCACAGGGTATTCTTCTATTTATAGACTTATAATTTGAAATCATAACATCATTGGGATGAAACAAGTTCTATTCTTATTTATTCTTAAACATATCATAATGGTTTCTTCAAGGTTCATCTTAAATCCACACATCTTCACAAAAAATGAATGTCATTGAAAAATGCGCAATGAATGGTGTAATAGAAGAAATATTGGGGGATAATACTGGCTGAGAAAAATGATCTTCATTGAAGAATACTCAAATCAAAATTCTGGTTTCTCTTGAGGAATGTAGGTGAAAAACTCATAGGCATAAAATGAAAATGAAAATCCACCTAAAAAGAACATGCAAAAATGTGTCATCTATTAACATAATAATCACATAAGATAGACTAACATATATTCCAATGAGATAATTCTATGTAACCCTACAATTATAATTGAAACGATTCAATTTAATTTGGAAAAATACATTTTCCAAGGGTAATTAAAGTAGCTGTATAAGGGTAACAAAACCCACTATGCAATTATACAAAATAATGACTCCCCAAATTGTAATGATAAACATGTCATGGTACCACCAACATAAGGGTAAATATGTAAGGGTACACCACACAACACATAAGGGTAAACATGTATAGGTAAAATCTACATAATGGTTAATGGGTGTGGGTACAACTCAGGTAAGGGTAAATGTGTACGAGTTAAATATACATTCATAAAGGTAATAGCCCTTACATAACGGTCATGGGGGTTTATATATTAGTATACGATAAAATAAAATCCATGTATTGGTAAATTAGAAACCATGTAATTTTTAGTAAGACCTCATTTATCTGTTATGTTGAAATACTAAATCCCACATAATGGTATGATAAAAGAACTTCTGTAACGGTAACACATTAAGATCCAAAATCATAATTTGAGCATAATAGTTAAAATAATTTTGAATGCATGTAATAAAATTGGAATATATATTAAATAAAGAAAATTAGATGTTAAAAAAAATTAAAATTAATAATATAAACCAATGTAATTTTAAAATTATGATGTTCTTTACCTATTGTTATTGAATGGGAACCAAATTCGTTCTATATTAATAATACATGTTTTCTTAAAAATTTGAATCTTTAGTAAACTTTCAATTGAGTTATTATCGGTATGTATCTTTCTTACTCAGACCATACTACATTCAATGATATATCTAAAAACATTATGTAACGTCTATGCATTTTTATTTACCATCACAAACTATGTTTTTAGAGAAATACACAGATAATTGACAATCAAAATAAACTATAAGAAATGAATTCAATAAATTTATTTGAGTAACTGAACCCTTTAACTATAAAGAAACATTTAAATAATTTTTCCAGGAAGTGTACTCATATTATATGGTTTCATGATAAACAAAATATTTCATGTAACATTTACAAGATATGAATCCTCTATAATTGGTTAAGGAATGTCAAGTAAATTTTTGGCATTCACATAACCAATATATTTATGAAGTATATATACATGAATGATTTCATTCGTACAAAAATTTATACCAGAAGAAAAGTACATGTTAATATTATGTCAACAAATTCAATGTAACTAATTTATAGGTTGCCAATGGTGTTTCCTTAAATTAATCATGATGCTGTTGTGTGTAAAAATATCTAGTGAATTATTTTTCCTAGTTAAGATCATAATGTACATTAGGATTTAAAAAATATTAACATAACGTATTTTTGTCATATATTCAATTTGAAAAATAGAAGTATAATTTTCAGTGAAATAAATATTAAAGTGTTGCATAAAATTAACATTAATTGTCTTTTAGGACTCACCCATGTACCTATTGATTATATTCATGATATAAGTATTTTGATAAATGTAAAATATTAAATTAGGTATATCCCTTATAATTTCCATATATAAATTTTTTATGATACAAAATATTTTATCATAGATTAATTTTCAATTAAGACGTTATATAATTAATGATATTTATATTATTTAACGTTACCAAAATATCATATATATAAATTAGAAGGTGAATCATGGTGTTTTAAACACATTAAATGTAAACATGTGGATTATGGTGGATCATTTTAAATTTTTTATCAAATATAAAGAGTAAAATTTTCTTTTACTACTATCAATATCTAATTTTCAACCACATATGGATTTGTTGAAAATAAAAAAATAGATAGGTTTGAACTGATTTTTTAACAATCAAAAAATTTCATGTAAAATTTCTCATTATATTCACCATGGAAGAATGGATTTTTAATATATAATTGTTCTATATGAAATTCATTAACATTACAAAAATGAGGAATTATCCTAATAGAATAACTCTTATCATCTATAGAAAAAAATTCAACACAATCGATAACCTCTCTTTGAAGGTCACCCTTGGCCACAAAACTGGACTTGAATTTTATTTTCATTTCATCAATATTATTTTCCTTTCATTTATAAAGCTCAATTCAACAAATTAAATTTCTATTATTTGGACAATGATCAATAGATCAGTGGTTGTTTTTATTCAAGGATTTAACTACTTAATGCATATAATAAATGCATTATTTGGAATCTCTATCATTAATGGCTTGCATATAGGTTTTACGATCATATGAAATGATATATTGTGAAAAATAAATGCAAGAAAAGATGTCATATTGCATTTTAATAACCAATTAAATGGTCTAATGTCACTCATATATAGGTATTTAATCAAACAATAATTGTTATTAGTATTAGTAAGCTCGAAATACAAATTAAAACCTATATTTGATTAATTTCAAATTTCACATTGAGGAATACGTATAGGTGGCTCAGTTGTATCCTCAAACTTAGTTGAGGGATGAAGATTAACTACCTCATTATGGGTTTTATCTCCACTTCCATTTGTGATAAATGTTTTGTTAAGAGAACAATATTAATGAAATACAATACCTATAATGATTATACACATTTGGTATATGGGTTTGTAAACCCAAAACATATATCTCATTACACCATCAGGGTATACCGTGATAAACTATTAATTTATAATTGTTAGAACTTATTAGTTTTAATATGAGTATAATAAATTTACCTATAGTCTCTTAGATGGTTATATATAGGTGGTTTAACATTCCACGATTCATCTGATGGATTAAATTGGTAAGAAGTTGATGGAATCCTATTAATCTTGTAACCTTTTGTAGTGGCATATTATTTCAAAAAATGTTTATGCTGTCTATTTGTATTTGAGAATTATTTAGATTCAATAATGAAAAGTCATATTCATGAAATTATCAAACCCATTCATTGGATGGTGGGTCCCTAATATTTTGTGGTCTTCATATAAACATTGATTGACAAAAATATAAACCATTAGTATAAAAGTAGTCTAAACCATTATCGGTTCCCATTTCTTTGTCATAATTTCCATCATGGTATTAAATAAGGGTTTTCAATGATAAAAATTCCTCAAAAAATTCATATCTAATTTTTAGTATGTATATCCATACATTTATAGAGTATTCATATATGAAGGAAACAAAATAGAAACCCCCACAATGAGATATGGCTCTAGAAGGGACCCATAAATTATTATTGATATACTCCAATCCTTGAGTAGACTTAAAATAAGACATACCAAAACTAACACACTTAGACTTACCCATGATGCTATCTTCAAAAAAAATCTTGATGTACTTTTTTTAACATTCTATGTATACTCGACTCCTTTATCCTTATGGGTCTTACATGTCAAAATATCATATCCGTTAGTGTAGCATTTTTTAACACTACTCACATAAACAGTATATAGATACCATGAATGATACTTCTCATTCAATACATAAATTCCATTAAACAGGGTTCTTTGAATAATAGTTTTAGAACCCGTGTAGATCTTATGGTATGATAATTGATAACTAAAGACATAGAATTTCTATTTTAGAATTTTAAGGGAAATCGAGTTTCTATGATGGTTACGGACTCAAAAAACATCTAGAAGGAATATGATAAAATTTTAAACTACTTATATAAAAATAAAATCTACTCCTTAAACCTTATGCTTCTTGTAATTAATTATTTTAACATCTCCCTTTACTCCCACAACTAATTAAGGGAAATTTTATTTAGAGGGAAACATGGGAAAATTGAATCTAGTATCCTAAACACACAAATTAGTGAGTGAATGTCTAGTTACATTTAAACCATCAACAATACAATAACTACAATCCCCAAAAAGGGATTGTTCAATAGGTTCTTCATCTATAGGAATTTTTTGAGTTTTCTATACTCAGGTTATAAGTGCCTAGGCTTACTATAGTTATAACTAAAAACATTTCTATTAATGAAAATCTGCATAGGTTGGGGTTTTTATTGTTCTTCCTTTAATATTTAATTATTTTTCTTTCTTTTTATCCATATTGTATGGTCTCACTGTAGTGAAAAACTCATTTCATCTCCTTTCTTTTAAGTTATAGTAGAAAACACCACAGAAAGGAAGGAATAATTAACATATTTAAGGATAATTGACTCATGAATAAACATTTTAGTATTAACAAATATATTGTACAAATTTTCCAGATATATCAAAAATATCACAGATTGGTTATGATAAAAAAAATCAGAATAAAATTTCCTAAATCGATCACAATCTTATTAAAATCATTCAAACATGATTTAATAGAAACAGAAGATCTCATTTTAAAGTTAAAAAATAATTGTTTCTTAAAAATTATAACAATAACTATGTTATGACATAACATTTTTAGAAAATAATACATATTCTAGAAATAATAGTTTCAAAAGAAAATTATTGAAGGGCCTTATCCCAAATAGACATCAAAATAGAACCATGGGCCTTATATTGAATGTGATTTGGAATATTTTGATATGTAATATAATTTTTCCATAAATAGTATAAGATATAGTTACTTTCTATAGTCTATTCAAGGTATAAATTAACCCCTATAGAATAAGGAGTGGCCTCATTTTAAATCACCCCAAATTAGAATCACTATCACCCCAAACATTTTGATTTAAAAAATAGTTGAATCCATGTATAACCAAAGTCTCTAAAACCACTTTTTTAGAAACAAATGTAATATAAGACGAACAAGAAAATACCAAGATCAGTGTTTATACACATTTATTCAATTATATATTTCAACATTAATGGTATTTCATGGTTAAAGTCATTTAAACAAAAAACAGATAATAATTGCGATGAATTATTAGGAATTAAGAATATATAATTAATCATAGAAATAAGAAGTAAATTATTATTAAAAATGGTTAGGAAAATATAACCAAAGAATGATTACCATCCAAATGAGTAATAAAAACTAAATCAGAATAAATGATTTAAAAATCCATTATAGAAGAACAAATTACTTAGTATTCTTAATTCCCTTTAGGGTCTATGTGAATAGGAATAATACAACTCCTCAATCACATATTTTGTTATGCTAAAAATAAATTATAAAATAATACTCTAGATATTGATCAATAATAAAAGAGAATAACATTAAAAAACATATTCAATTAAAAAATATATAAGGTATAATATATTATATACTCAAAAATACATAGTTATATTTATGGGTCCTTATCTATTCATAGTCTCGGTATGTGTACGTATTTTTTCATTGAGACGCACAATGTTTTATAATTCTTTACTCTAAAACAGTTCCTTACATGAACATCAAGATTCAACAAAATGGAACAATTCTTCACATGGAGGGATCATTATCAAAAAATACACCATGAATAGTGCACTAGAAGCATTATTAGGGATATTATAGGCTCAATAAAAAGATCATCAGTGTAGAAAAATATATAAAATATTATGGGTTTTCTAGAAGAGAATGGTATAATAACCATGATTTAGGGAATGAAAATGAAAATCCATCCAAAATGAATAAGTTATATGTGGTCATCAATTCCCCTAACAACCACAACGATTGTCCCAACATCCCTAATAATGATATTATTAAAGGTATTCCTACAAATGTAAAAGAAAGAATGCAACAATATTTTAAAAATTGTTCCATGTAAAGGTAATTAAAATGGACTCCTCTGGGTAATAGAACCCACTAGGTAAAGGTAAAATATTGGACCCCATTGTGTATGGGTAAACATGTACGGGTTCCCCCCACAAAAGGTGAAATGAATAATGGTACCACCATTTTAAGGTTAAAACCATAATCATACCAATAGTGTAATAATAAATCCATAAGGGTACCGCCCATGTAAGGGAAAATGCAAATTTCTACCACCCCCAATAGTGTAAATGTGTAAGGGTGAACATAACTGATATAAATGTATGAGAACCATTATTAATATAATGGTTACTCTATATAATGGAAAACCGTAATAAAATCCATATTAGGGTATAATAAACACAATCTAAAGGTAAGAGTTCCTTACATAAGGAAACAATCACCAATTTAAATCACACATAAGGGTATTACAAAACAGATTGGGAACGTGTAACACCATAGGATCTAGAATCAAAATTTTAGACTAATAATAATAATTATATAAATTCATGTAGAAAAATATTTGATGATAAATTACAAAATTTAATTTCAAAATCAGAACTGCTAAATTTCAAAAATATAATAAAAATGGATAGAAATTTACCCTTTTACAACAATGATAAAAACTTTCAAACAAATATTTCTATTAATTGATTTTTATTTTCCTCTATATCTCCAAAATTTATATCTCTTTATATTAATATTCATCATCATATTTTATGTGATTAAATGATGAAAATAATTCAAGACATTTTTTTTATTATTGATTGATTATCAATTAATGTAATTTTATGTGATTCCATTTTAAACTAATTTCCATTCCTTCGGGGTTTGACGATATATTAAATAATAAATGTAATGTGGAAGGTATATCTATTGGATATTAATATGTGATATGTGGTATCAAATATAGCTACCAATGTATTAGAAAATATTTATATCTCATGCGATAATACTATTATTCCAAAACCAGGTTTCACATTCACTACCTTATTTATATAAAATATTACAGTTAACTTTGTCAAAATTTTATTCATGAACATGATTTCATGTTTTAAACCTTATGTGTAGACTAAATTATATATAGCCTAGTCAATAATGTTACAATTTTAATATTATTATATATTCCCATATTTTTATATTGAGTCACATTAATAGTTTTTTCACTATGGATCAGGATTATAGTTTTATGTAACCTATTTCTTTTATAATTGTATATGTAAAATATTATTAAATATTATATGTCCTTTTACAATGATATAAAAAAAATAATGATTTTATATTATTTTTAATTATATATTCATTTAATGTAAATTTATCATCACATTCTTATGATCATACCATTTATGACTCATTGATATGATTTTTTTCTGAGTGATTGAGGTCATTCATTTTTTTCTACATCCCTAAAAAATGAACTAATGATATATGAGTAGAATTATTATTTATAAAGAATTTATTTTGGGATTTTTTTGAATAAAAATGTGTAATAATATTATTATAAAAATAATATCCAAAAATAAAAACCTTTCATTTCAAGGATTTTGAAATTATTTTGCAGATGTACTGATGAAATTAATGAAAATTATGTGAAATATATGAATGTATATATTCGGTAATTTTACATGGTATCAAAGATAGATTGTATGGAGTATGATATTTATCACATGATCTAGCTGTGAAGATATGGGGTGCATTGGTTGGTGTTCGAGATGGCTTCTTCTATAAAGCTCATTTTGTAGCACTGGTTTCATGGGGTGGACATGCACAAACCTGATAAAAATGTTAGGGAATTGGTTTTTACTTTAGTCATTTGAGTAATTTAGTCTAAAAAGAATAGGAGGAGGATGCATGCCACTTCATTGTCCAATAAATTAATTATTATTTGGACTATAAGAAATTTTGGACTTATACATGCTTTGCAACAACATGGGGAGAATCCCTTCTTATATTGATTTGGTCCCTCAAGATTTACCCAGAAACAATATCGTAGGCAAGTGAAAATAGATTAAATGGATTCCTCTATCAATAGGGATCAAATTTAATTTCTACAGTTCATATTTTTCAGGATAAATTTGAGGGGGAGGGGTGGTTAGAGACTCTAGAGGCTTGGTAATGGATTCTTTCTCAACCTAGTTTGGGAATGGTGATTCACTCCAAGAAGAATATAATGCAACCATTTCATGTCTTCTTGTATAAAACCAGAGAGGAATCCCTATTACTAATGTTGGGACCGAATCTATATCAGTTTATATGTATTTATTAGGTAAGAATAATGCATTGTGGTCTATTGAATATACAATTAGAATATGAAAGAAACTTATGAGCAAATACATGTGGATTCCTGACACTTGGTGTGAGGGAAACGATGTGGAAAATTTCTTTCTTCAAAAGACATTCAAAATATAGGGGTTATGATATATTCTAGCCTTGGATATTTTTATCCCAAGGGATTTGTTTTTGTTTACGCTAATGCACATAGGTTTCATTTTTTTAGACCCCCTTAATTTCTTCTTGTTATCACTTTTTCCGTATTTCTATTAATAATTTAAGAGTGTCTCTTTGGGGTAACTAAATGAAACCTTGTTTGAACTGAAAGTATCCTAGTGTATAAATTTTGTATGTTAGTGTAAGTAAATCATAATACGTACTTCAAAAATTTATATCGTTGTTCACAATGATATTTTTGTATATCACTATTGTTAATACTCTCGTTTTTCGTTATGGCCCAAGTTAAGAGGAAGAAGGTTAAATTGGATGTGAAAGAAAATGTTATGGTTTTTTGAATTGCGAAATGAAAAGAATATCATGTGGTGTGAAAAATATATTTTTTATTCTTAATGAGATATAATTCACTTTGATAATGAACATGTGACTAGATGAATTTCCGAACATCCCAAATGAGAGAAAAATTGAGTTTGATTAATGTTTTGGGGATAATGACCCTAATCTAAAGAAGATTCAACATCCTACATGAACATAATGTGAAAAAAATGACACAAGGAAATGAATCAACGAAATATGAAGAATGTTTATGTGTTAAAATTTAGAGAATATAGAAATGAAATACCAATGAAATAATAATAGTTTGATTATGATGATAAATAGAACTAATGTTATTCCTATGGTACCACTAAAAATTCCATACATTAAATCATTGGATTATAGACAATATTAAAAAATGAACTAATATAAGGACTTATGAGGGTAATAGTCTTATAAACCTCCAAATAAAAAGGAAAATTGAAGATATAATGTAATCACTGTGACTAATGTGGGCCGTGATAATAAATTAGAAAAAACCCACTTATCATTTACTCAAGATCTTTTAATGTTTAATTTGATACTTACTCTTTATATTCTATCATTTCAAGACTATTTTCTAAAAGTCTTTATTCTCAATCTATAAATTTGATTATTGAATTATCGATGAAATTTCTTAGTGGTGTAATGAATAAATCTAATGAATATGACAATTATACAATCAATGTTTTACGAAGGATACATCCTACAGATCTAGTTATTTATTTGATTTTGTAAATACATGAGATGTTGGGAATGAATTGACTCTCCAGACACAGAGATCATATAAAAATTATAGTTAATAAAAATTAATTTCATATTCAAAACCATCATGTTATTAAAAATAATTTCTAGGATGATTATGAAATCCCTCAATAAAAACATTCAATAATATGGGACTTAATATTTGATAATATAGGATGAACAAGTAAAATAGTTGGTGTAAAAATAACCATTAAATCATTTAAAATTATACCATTGGATATGGAACCATAGGATTATTTTACTATAACATTATTTTATATTATTATACCCATTATGTTCTTAGTATTTGGTTAGATATTGGATAACGAAAATTGATATTTTAATGATATGTATCCAATAACTCTTAATAATTATAATCAAATATAGAAAAATATTTTTTATAAATGGTTTTAATATATAAAAATTATTGTTGAAAATATTAATTTCCATGTATTAATAAAAATTTTATTCTGAATTATCTATATTTATTATCTATTGTGTCATGTATTTCATATATATAACCCTATATAATTTCATTATTATGTGTAAATTTACATTTTGAGGGTGAAATTCTTTTAGGTGTGGTGGAATTTTACTTCAAATATTTCATATGAAAATTTTGATAATTATAAAATTAAATTAAAAATGATTTTTATTAATAATTATTGATATACACAATGTTATCACTTTGTTTTTTTTATTTAAATTTATCTCTTAATACTATTAATCCAAAAGAATAATGGAGTTTTTCTTGATAATATTATTTTATAAAATCTCTTTTTCTATATTCATGATTATCATTTCATATATAGTTATATAACCACCATACCTTTAATAATAGTATTATTTTATTAGTTAACTATTCATTATAATATAATGGTTAATAAAGTAGAATACGTGTTTACCTAGTTAGAAAATTATATCATACTATCATATAAAGAAATATCGTATAACATTTAATGTGAAAAATATGATTAATAGTTTAATATCATTACACTATTAATGTTTCATACATGATAGATATAATTTTACTTTTCATAATAAATAAATTAAATTTATTCCATAGAAAAATAATTATATGATATGGAATACCGGTTTTCATTATTTTAAAGTAAAATAAATCCAAATGATATACTGTAAATATATTTAATCCATGATAAAAGAAGAAATTTGTTTCATATTATCATCTTCAATAACGACCCAAATTTTTTATAAGGAACACTATTAACCATACACATATAATAAAAATAATTAATATCCATATAATTAATAACAGAAAATGAATATTTCGATTACCATCATACCGATATAAAGTGAAAACTAGTACAAATAACATTATACAAGGGTTATATAATAATATTGAGATTGATTATGTCATGACCCCCTCCCCACAAAGTGTACCCCTCCTGGGCCGTCAATTTGAGAAGGGAGATAATAACCCCTGAGTTCCGCCTCCAGTAGGCCCCGAGATGGTGACTAGCAACGAGGGTTTAGTAAACACACAAATGGGAGGAATTACCATCTAAGAGAACACATGCGAAAGAGAGAGATAAGATAGACACAAGTCAACTCCAATTCAAAACTGGAATATAAAATAAACCCATGTTCTTATATGAAATGCCATGCAAAAGTGCTTCCACTAAAATGGGAATACTACAAGTACCTAATAGAATGAAAAAGAATGCAACAACTACAAGCCTGAACAGCTCCTGCAACCATAAGATAGTAGTAACCATCTTGATCTCCAACCTACTCCAAGTGAAATGAAAATAGATTATATATATGTAGGTTGAGTATAACAGTATACTCAGTAGGATCCTCCCCAAAGCCTCCTGTGAAAATGTAATGAAAGCATGTTAATCACATTGAACAACTAGTGAAACTAACTCATCACCTAAACATGTATACTAAGTTCCCAACCTCACCATGCCTACTCTCACCAAATAACACATAAAATAATATATCATATAGTAATGAATATCAGGGGTACCATGCTACTACTTCCCCACTGGTTTGTCGCTTTTCCCCAATGACATACATCTTGTGCATCTCTCTCCAAAGGCTTGCCCGTATAAACATGGCCTAAGCTCCACAATCTGCACCATGTGCACCACAAAGGCTTTCCCGCAGATACCTAGGCTAAGAACCAAACCATCCTCACAACCATAAGTAACCAGGTAGTTTTCTGGAGCCACCACAGCTTGCATAACATTTATCATATGTCAGGTATTATACCTCAAGCTATTATAGCCCATACGTCGAGGAAGGATCCTCAAGCCATCACAACCTATACATGTTACACCTATAGTAGTCCATAGAATAATATATCCATAATATAATTCTATGAGATAACCACAATCCATTATATCCCTCTACACACATATATAGGGAAAACTAACCATTGTGCCAATGGAACTAATATCTACCAAGAGAAGATAGTGGGAAAAAGGGGGGTAGTCAGCCATTCAACCTCCCATCAGAATGTTGGGGAAAACACCCCCAGGGCTAAAAATACATGGGGTGTCATTTTCCCTTACCGAAAGGGTGGAGTAGCGTATATAAACACAATGAGTACGTAATATATATAACTCACAACCACACTATGGGAATTACTTAGTCTTAGACACAACTGCAGCTAACGTCTCTCAGACTCTGAGCTACTACTTTTAAGACTAGGTATCCTATAATCACACATCCATTTGAAAAGATTTATTAGATTACTTCATTCCCTTTTTATCAGCTCCATTTTACGTTAATTAATTCTATAAACATTTATTATTAATGAACAATTCCACATTAAACTGAATTGGAATGAAATTCAAAATCAGCTACTCCTTTTAATATTCAACATCACAGTTATATTCCAACATCATCATCCCTGGGGATTATCACCATTAAATCAATCATCAATTTCACAATTACTTTCCCATATTCCCAAGCATTCTAGAAAATCAACCTATGCCACTAAACACAAGGGGGATCAACACGGTTGAGTAGATATACTACTCGTCGAGTCTTTTCCGCCTATAAAAATAGTGTAGACCCATTATCCATCGGGAGGATAAACATGGAAAGTACCTGGAATACCCCACATTTCTTCGCCTGTTTCGGAAGAAGGGAAAGGAAAACCAGCTGCCTTGAGTAGTGGGAAAATGTAATAAAGATTAACATCCAATCAAACCACCAAACATCCAACAACCACATCCATCCCATTCCATCATCCCGGGTGTCCTACCAAACAACAAAATGCATAAACCGATGAATCTCGCCACTCTAGGTGCCATCCACTGCCACAACCACAAGGCCTCTCTCCCTCTAAATATCACAATATCCATCCAGGCTCACATCGGAGCACAAGAAGTAGAAAAACAGTCATCACATCAAATGGGATCTTGGCCCTTTAACAAGGCATCCATTCTTCATACAAAATGAGCAGACATTGCTCTAAAGCACAAGGCACTCAACCTTACGAACAGGAGGGTAACTAAGAACCCTACTAGGCGTTATCTTTTATCAACAAAAAAGTTCTTTAATCCCTATTGAATTAACAGATTCAATTCATAGGTTCCAATTCTGGGAATCCTATTCAGTAAGCAATCACAAATGATTTATCATGCTTACTATTCCAATAAAATTAGAACAACAACAACAACAAGATTCATTTATATGCCTCTTTATCTTTAGCCAATTAATTATTGATTAATTTTGGCTTTAAATTATCTATAAATTTACATCATGAACAAAAAACTATGAAAAGAAACCATAGATATCACAATATCTAGAAAAACATTATGCAATAACATACGAGCGATAACAATTTCTTCATCCGGTTAAAATAATTAATCCGGTCAATTTCATTGTGATCAAAAGGGATAAATCATGCTAACTCTACGATTGGAAATAAACAAATATAGAAGAAATTAATCCACTGCCTTGAAGAGTTCATGACGTTCTTTATCCACACAACGGGTCACAATCCACCTCTCGCAACAACTGTATCCACCTGAGGATGCCACGGTATATCAACACCAACCAAACCCCAAGAAAAACCCATTAGAAGCATGGAGATAACATGATATAATATTGAATGGAGAACAAGTGAAGATGATTCCTAAAGTAACGATGATAATCACACCTTATATCAAAGAATGATCGACACAACTTGGTTGCCTCAAAACAGAGCGGAACAGATCCGAGGAGTAAATAAAGATTGTGAGACTCCAATGGGAAGGAATGAATTTTTTTCGCATCTCATAGCTGATAACAATGAGGAAGAACAAGGGAGAATCATATCTCGTTCCTTTTTGAATACTTAATGATGTGACAGTTTAAGATCTGCTTAATTCTCCATTAAAAACGAATTGCATTAACCCACAACGTTTGACCATGTAAAACATTCCATGCCTTAGAAATAATTAATATATGATTTATGGCCTTTGAACAGGCTTAAGAGCCCTTAAAATAAGTCTTTAAATGTATTTTACGTCAAAGAAACGTCAAAAGGGGAAAACTGTAGGAAGCTTGAAACACTGTTCACATGTCGTTACTGTACACCAAACAGATCTGTAAAACCGATATGTGACACCGATCTATGAGACTGATTAGTGAAGCTGATCTATGACACTGATCTGTGATATTGATTTGTGAAACTGATCTACTACACCAATCTGTGAAACCGATCTGTGAAACCGATATGTGAAACCGATCTATGGAACTGATCTGTGAGACCAATCTGTGAGACCGATCTGTGAGACCAATCTGTGAGACCGATCTGTGAGACCGATCTGTGACACCAATTTGTAGATCTTAGGGACCGATCTGCGAGACCGATCTATGAGACCGATCTGTGAGACCGATCTGTGAGACCGATCAGTGAGACCGATCAGTGAGACCGATCTGTAAGACCGATCTGTGAGACCAATCTGTGAGATCGATCTGTGAGACCGATATGGGAGACCGGTCTGTGATACCGATCTCATTGACCGCTCCGTGAGACGGATCTGTGAGACTGATATGTGAGACCAATCTTTGTGATTGATCTGTGAGACCGATTTGTGAGACCGATCTGTGAGATCGATCTGTTAGTGTTCATTAAACTAGAAACATTATTCACAGAACTTGAAAAATTGGCAAAGTGTTGGGGATATGTCACCTTGACCTCCTGGAACACCTCCAACATCCCATTTTCACATTGTAATGGACCGGAGAGGTCCGGGCAATTACAATTAATCTATTATTCTGGGGATTTTATAATTTTTTATTATAAAGTAATTTTATTATTTATATTATTATAAGAAATTAATATGTAACATATTGGAAAATATATTTGTGATATGCATTGATAATTACTTCTAAACAATTTAATAGTTACATAATTATGACATATAATCACTCATAGTAAAAAAATGGGTTGATTAATTCATAATATACATTTTTATATAATAAAATTAAATTATTGAAAAAAATATTATTGAAATCAATTTTTTAGTAAAATGGATTGATTAAATATTAATAATTTTTTGTAAAATAATTCAATAATAGAAATTAACTACCAAAATCAAATATATGGAATACAAATTTTAGGATTTATATTCATTGAAATATGTTTTACATTAAACATTTACTCATTATGTATTATATGTTATATTTAAAAACTAAATTTCTCATATTTATATTATTAAATATGTTGACATAGATTTTTTATAAATATTAAAAAAATGAATGATAATTCATACATTTATTATCAATTTCATATAAATGGATTTAAAACTATTTAATGCTAAAAATAAAATTTTAACAATGAATTGTTTTATGTGAGTAATGCATTTTTACAATAATAAATTAGAGTGGGGATATATGAGGAATAAATTAAATATAATATAATAATAAAATATGTGTTTAAAATTAAATTAAAATCTATTTAATGTTTTTAACAGGAATGGAATAAAAATATATTAATTATATCATTAAAAATAAATTTTTAGGAAAATTTTCATCCAAAATTGTGTGCTATTATATTAATATAAACTTTGAAAACATCTAGAATTTTATATTATTAAAATTAACATAATTTTTTGATTCATTAATAAAAAATTAGATTACCATAAAATATCTGTAGTTTTGTAATCATTTTTAATTTCTGGTGAATGTAGAAAATCATTTTTCACAAATACCTTAACTTTTATGGAATACTTATAAGATAAGAATGAAATAAGAAATAATAAATCGTTTTTATACAGAAAATATTTTTTTAATTAGTATAATAAAACATTTTAAAAAATTATTTTCAATTTAAAATCCTATACATCACATTTTGGAAGATAATATATTTTATATTATGAAAAAAATTATAATTTTCCCCATCATTTGATTGTGAATTAAAATGATTCCATTCGGTTTTTTATTGTTTTGGAAATAAAATAACACTAATTAATTCTATAATAACACAATAAATGTTTTTGAAAAAAAATATTATACCAATTTTTTGTCTAAATTTATTTTTTTGTTTTAAAGTATATTTATTTTAATCATTATTTTAATTCGTTATACATTTATAATATTAGAAATAATTTTTCCATTTTTAAAAATTCAAATTAATATAATTTTTTTTATATTATGAATCAACATTTTATATTTATGTATTATGGTTAATTGTATTTTTTTGTAAAAAACTAATTAACAAGATAAATATTATTAACCTTGACAAAGATTAAATTAAGTTAAAATTATTAAATCACAGGGTAAAGGAATATGATATGTTATAAAAATATTTTTTAATTGGTGTACGATGTATTTCTATACACCCTCATATTATATTAATTTTATTCTAATTTTGGATCCAATTTCAAGGAAAATAAACTTTCCAATATATATTAAGTAAAATATTATAAAAATTCTAATCCAATCACTTATAAAATGATCACCTCAACACCAATTTAGTGACAAAAAATATTGAATCACCCTCATTAATCTATAATATTTCTTTCCCAAATAATACTATCCTATGGTGGGTGTCTTCTAGTCTATATATATTTTCCAAATTCTAAACAAAACTTATATGACATCCATGAGATTATACTATTCATTCATTATAAGTATTAAATTCATACAATTCTTTTTCAATTATCCTCTTCACTAACCACTTCACAATTTTAATTTTTCCCTTTAATAAAATATGAATTATATAATTATCTTTGGTTATGATTACATTATAATGAAATCATTTAATAATCATAGCCTTCGTTTGATTATAGAATTCTCTTTTTTAGGTCACTGTAACCACCAAATTGAATGATTCTATAAACTATTATCATCGATGGATATGGGAACATAATTTCATTTATTTTGTTAAATTAATAATAAAATATATTTTTTTGGATAAGTAATGGTAATATTAATATTTAACTTGTCACAACCCCAGTTTGTTGAAATTCTAGTTTCTTTTTATATTTTATGTTATATAATGGTTGGGATAACTCTCAAGATTTTTCTAGGTTGTTTTTCGTTGTTTTGGATGTGTTTTTAAGGGTTTTTAATTATATAATAGTTACGGGAGACAATTTTTCTTCCCTAGGAAATTATGTGAGGAGAATATGGTTGTTAATAAGTAGCCACATGGTTTCCCAAACTATTAGACCTAATCACGTGATAGAAAAATATTTAGACCACGATGATTCACAAAGTTAGTGAATGGATTTCCTAACAATGTGACCTAAACATGCGACATCATTAATTAAATATAAAAATTAGTTTTAAATAATAAAAATCAAATTAAGAGACACATTTTTCATTCCCTAGCTTAGGCTCCCAAGCCTTGGCCTTCCTCAAGGTTTTTAGTGATCGTTGGGTAAAAAATTGTTTTTTATCATTCTTAAAGCATTGGATCTTGGAAAAAATGTAAAGGTATATTTATTCTCAATAAATATAGATATTCTCATTCTAACTTGAACAAAACACAATAAAATGTTTTTTGATACCAAATTTATGGGATCATACTTCTTTCTTCATTTTGATATTTTTTTTTTATACTTAGCAGTAATAGTTTTTTTTATTACTCTAATTATTTTTATGTTCAACCATTTCGATGTTAGTTGGCCACAAGAATCAATTATATAGGTTAATTATGTTTGTTTATTTTGTAGTTGTATGTGTGTACCTATGTTTATGTCTATGTTAAAGGGTAAAATGTTCCACAACTTATATGTTAATCCCATGATGTTTATTTCCAAATTTTGGTGTATTAGAAGTTTCACCTAAGTTCACTAGAACCATATATCCTTCCAATACTATTTCTATGGTTGGGTTGTTACAAAAGGTATTATTTTGTTTGTTCCATCGGTAAATATAGTAGTAAGAAAATGAGGTGAACTAGGACTTTGAAATGTATATAATAAAAAGATTTAGATAACCAATTTTTTATAAATATCATGTTCCCAAGGTGGTAGGGGCATAAAGTATCAAAAATACATCAATTTTATTGGATTATCATCATCACAAGTTTAGTCAGTTAGAATTTTGTATCATGAATTAATAAAGTCACTTCCCACTATGACCATATGACTACATGATTATACTATTTTGGTATAGGGATACTATAATTTTAATTTTTTTGGATATGATTTTTGATAAAACCCTGTATATGGAAGAATAAAATAGTTAATTTTAAATTGTTAATATAGTTATAGAATATAAATTCCACTAAATAGGGGAATGAGAAACAATAAAAAGGGTTAAGCAAATAATGTGACTCAAAAAGAAAGATGTGTAATCTAGAAGATAGTCTACAGTATATTGGGATAATTATATGATGTTAAAAAAGGGACTATGGGAGTATGAACCTCCTTCTATGAATTACTCATTGTAAATATAGAAATATAATCAACTGATATTTAGAGGTGATTTAAGACATGAGAAATAAAATGTATAGATTGGTATGATGAAAAATATATTTAAAAACCCATTAAAATCCATTTTTATGATGGTAATTCTTGAAACAATCATTCTTAAATACCTTGAACTACAATGGTGAAACATAACTATTCATGAGAATTATGATATCATTCTTACATGGGAGGGGTTTGAGGAGTTTTTCATTAACAATTTCTATCCAAACACCTTCAACCATGTGACAAAGATAGAAATCCTCTATCTAAAAATGGAATTATCATAGTGATATTATAATATTATTTATTCATATACCTAATTCTATTTCCACTAAAGGTAGATGGGAATGAAATTTTTTTGGATGGGAAATTCAAGGTTGGTCTATAACCTACTATGAACTCTAGATTAGTCCTGTTTTGTATTAATAATTATAAAAAAATGGTGAACATTGAATTGGTTTTAGATAATGATATTTTATGGATTCTTACAGGATGGTACACCCTTATCTCTATATGTATGTGAGTCAAATCTAGTGTTGTGAATAAGTGAGTAAGGGAGGATTATTTCCATGTATAAGGGCACCAAAGTACTATTATACAGAGTGGGTCTCTAATATACCAAATCATAGAATTGTAACATGTTTATTTCAGTCTGAATTTATTTAGAATAAGATGGAATGTATTGTGACACCATGATATTGTTACAATTTCTACCAAATAGGACATATAAATAAATATTTAATCAGATATCCAAAGTCATCAGAAATTGGAAGCTCAATCAAATCACATTCCTATGAGGATTAATGAGGATAATATAATTAGAATAGTACAAGTCAAATCCCATACCCTAGGGCATGTGTCATGACTACCCCAAGGACACTTTCCATAGGCCAGGGGTTGGTGACTAGCAATGGAAAGAAGAAACCCAAAAGGGAAGGAATACACACTAACCCTTTACACACACAGATAGGGAACCCTTCATACAATTAAAACATGATAAAAAGAATGTAGTACAACCACAACTAAGAACTACCACTGAGAGTAAAAGTATGTACTAAAAGAAAAAAGGGTCCAGTATATAAGACCAACTGAAAAAGTAGTACAACAAATGGGAAAAAGCTCCAGTGATCATCCACCATGGATCCTTACTAAAGGGTAGGTACCACTCATTATAGTTGATTGAATCATCAATATGTCACTCAATGTAGCCTCTATCATATGCTCTCCAATGTCTCATTCAATATTTTTGTCATTTTCATAGGACATGATAATGTGTGGGTGAATCCCGTGAAAGGGTGTGTACAAAAATTATCAGTAGGGACCCCGAGACCCCCGACGACATCTCAGAATATCCCAAGGTAAAAACCACAAAGCACGATCTCCATAATCAGACACAAAGTAAAAGACAGCTCACACCAGGAATAAAACCTTAATAACATGAATAAATATTATTATTCATAATATAAGATCATCTTATTCGGTCAAGAGGCTTTTTATGATAGACCTCATAGGGTCTCCAGGTGTAAATCCATTGACGATTTCTACGTGCTAACCCATAAAATATCGCTAAGTGAAGACCCACATGGGATTTCTAGGTGATGTCTCATGGAGGATCACTACATGATGACCCATGGATGATTTCTACATGCATACCCAGGGAGGATTGCTACGTGATGACCCATAGAGGATCCCAAAAAACATAACCAGAGAGTATTTCTATGTGTTGACCCATTGAGGATCGTTATTCCTTCATCACATCATATCCAACCACTAGATTCCCTCACATAGATTGCTAGATTTCTAGAGGATCCTCTTCTCAATACACCAGTCATAGTTAAGCAACTACATAGTCCAAAATACAAGTAACTGAAAGGACCATATTTTTTTAAGGATTTCAATTCGATAGATGACACATCAATCTAATGCCCAGTTTTTAAGGTATAGGAAAAAAGGTAAATATGGCCTGGTTGGATTCGAGTCCGGTCCAACCATGCCATACTCTAACTTCTTCAAAAAATAATTTAAATTACCTCTAACAGGATGCCACATTTCTAGGGTCATCATGCCACAGACAATGTGTCAATCGGACACCCGGTATACGACATATGCCAATTTTAGTGAAAGGGGTCGGTCTGGTATGGCCTGACTGGAACGTGTCTGGCATTACTAGAATGGGTCATGCCTAACTGGTGTATGTCTAGACTGGTTGGTGTGGGTCATCCCCGACTGCCACGGGTCTAGACTGGCCGACACAGGCATGATCGTCTTGGATAACCCTGCATACATGGTGCGGGCCGGGTGCACTGGACAGGAAGCGAGGCATTCAGTTCTCTCAGCTGGTAGTCCTAGTGGGGCGTCACCCTATCTTCGTAAAGGGATGGTAAGATCCAGACATTTGGCACAATTTGAGTCTCCCAAGGGGGGTCTCTTCTCTACCTAGAGCATCTGTGAAACTTCCTCGACCCACCACATCACTTGTGGGCACTGCCTTCTCGATGCGGCTGGCACATGCCAACTTGCATCATCGCACTATTGGTGCTATGTCTGAGACTTCTTCTGCCATCCACTGGATATTCTCTGATGGTCTGTTTTTCTTCCTCTCTAGGCCTCAAAGACTCTCGAGACATCTATTTCACTATGATTCACTTGGAATCACCTTTCCACCTATTTTCTCGGTCATCCACAAAGAAAGCCCAATATCCAAGAGCAGCGGAGGGTCCAAGCCTTGTTCGATTGGCCCACGCCCTCCGTGTTTGTGTTTTATCAAGGGAATGAAAAAATTCACCATATAGAGTAAAAAAATCCTCAAATCAAGTCCTCAAAATAACCACCCACAATAACTAATGAGTTGCAGATCAACCCATTGGTCGGTTGATCTGCGTTCATTATATTTTTCAAGAATGAGATAAGAGGAATCATTAAAAACTTAGAGAAATTAAAACCCCTACCTATATTCCTTGGAATCCCTTGCAGATGAAGGAATTAATTCCATATTTTTTTTCATTCGACATTCGTCACCGATCGTCGATATCTGGATGAGTACCTCCAATGGTTTTCGTCCGTTCTTTGTTCATCGTAGAAGGGTAATGTATTCGGAAGTATGTCAGATGTTTCTCATGAAAAAATTTATTCGATCGCAAATGGGGTGAAGAATGAAATGAAACAATCTTTATGTTTGGTTCATTAATATGGATTTTTAATGAAAACTCATTAATGTGCCATTAATTGAACGAGTTTTGAGGTTTTATAAAAAAATAAAAGAGTAATTAAATGAACGACATTTATTTCTCATCATTACGCTATGGTTTCTCCAATTTTATGTCAATAGCAGATGAAATGAATAAAATAACTCAAATATTTATTTTATTATTATTTTGAAATGTCTAAAATTGAACATTTGCACCCAACCCTTTCCAGTCAAATTTAATCTTCTCCGAAGAGAATCCAGGTGTTGTTAATTTAATAGTGCCTTCAATTTTTCTTAATCAAAGAACTAGTTCAAATGATCGAAAAACCTGCTCACATGTTTAGTGAATGTTCCATAAAAGAGTTCAAAACACATTTTTGGGATCTACATGCCTTAGAATCATGTTCCATTGAATTTTTAAATTTTTTAATAATAAATTTTTTTGAAAAAAATTATATTGAAATGATTATGTATTTACATTATCTGCAGATTAGGGATTTACATCCCCGAAAGCTGCAAGAAAAGATATGAAAACAAATAGGGGTACTAAGAATGAATCTAATCCTCCCACAACCATGTTCTCTCCTAGAGGTTCCTATTCATCCACCGAACTCGAACCCAAGGGATAAACTATCAAAGAAGGATCATATCATTTGGATCCTCTATCTTCACCAAAAATTTCACAACCAGTCCCTTGGGTCTCATGTCGTTACTAACCCATGCCCGCCTTACGTTGGCCAGGAGATGGAGACTACCACCAAAGGCGTAAATCCCTAAAAATGGTATGGAATTAACATTATAAAAAAAACTGATTATGGGCTAGAAGGAAACACTAAGTAAAGATGTATAAAAAATAAGTGTTGGAAAGTAAAAGGGGCTGGAAGTAGAGGCCCAATGAGAAAGTACAAGTAAAAATGAAAACCAAGTACACCTAAACAAAAGTGAAGAAGCTACTGGGTCATTCTATGTGGTTCCTACCTAATGGGTAGGTACAGATGACCTCCTCAACACTCCAAATATGTTAGTATCCTCCATGCACCGACTCTTCGTAAGGTCCAACTCCGGGTACCGTCCAGTCCTGCTACTCAGCCTTAGTCAGAATTGTTTGTTGCCTGAAACCAACATAATGAGGTGTAGGAATAGCCCGTGCAGGGGTGATTATAATGATACTCATTAGGGACCCTGATACCCTTAATGTCTCATGAAATCCAAAAGGGATAAACCACAATGTTTTAAATCAAGAGATAAACCCACTTAGCTATATTCCCAAACATATACCTATGTTACCAAGTAATCCATCTCAATTATGAGGAAAACACAGGAGATACTAACTCAGCTCTCATAGGCATACAACATATATAGAGAGATAGAGATGATCAGATATAGCCACTAAATCCTCAGAGTTATTGGACCAACACATGATCAAGGACCAACTATTATGTCAGACCAACACATTATCCAGGAACCGAAGTTAGAACTTTCTGACCAACAAATTATCCATGAACAATCGTTAGAGCTGCCGGACCAACACATGATCTATGAAAAGCTATTCTTTCGGACCAACACATGATCTTGGAACAGTCGTCAGTGCACAGCTAGCCACATGGTTTCCAAAAATCATGCTTGATTCAATGAGGTTTCACTTCTCAAGACATGTTTCTATATTTATAACTCTACCATGTCACATGAGGAAGTATCTCATGGTCCATCTCATCATAGGTGTCTCAATGCAACAGACGGCGTGTCAATCGTACTCCTGGTCTGTGAGTTAGTAGCTTTTTAGTCCCGGGGGACTGATTAGATTTGTGTACCATCCAACCTGACCGTATTTCAACAATACCCAGAATTCTAGTATGGTATAGTCAAAGGGACCGTCCCGCTCCATGAAAACTAGTTCTTCTGACGGTTCGTCAAACGGTCGTCCGATGCCAAATGTATGACCAATGTAATTAACAGGGTTGGTAATGGACATGAGCCTGGTCCGACCCAGTCAGACTGACTCGGCCAAAAAAGAATGGGCAGACCCGGTCTGGGTCGACTCGGTCAGACCCAATGGGTCTGAACCGGCCCGTTGGGTGGGTCAGAACGTTAGGTTCGACCCAGTCCGCTGGGATGACCCAACGGACTGTGGGGGCCATTCGGCCCGGAAGTCGCCGCGTAGGCGACTCGACCCGGAGGCTGGGGCCTGTTCGGCCAGCACCACATGGGGCGTGACCTGGGTAGCTCACCTCGTAAAGCCGAGGTGTTTTATCCAGGGAGGCTGCAAAGGACGCTGCATGCCGGCTTGAGAGGCTGGCGGCCCGGAGGCCGATGGGTAGGCCGGCAGGGCGTGGGTAGGCTGCGGGCTGGTGCGGGTAGGCAGTGCAGGGCACGACGGCGTGCAGGAAGGACGTGGGGCGCACGGGCTGGCACGAGCAGTGTGCCAGGAGGCTGCGAACAGGTGGTCTGGGCACCGAGCAGCGCCTTGGGAGGCCCCAAGCAGGTGGATGGGGCACCTGGCAGAGCATCGGGGGCTAGTTGGGCGTCGGCAGCACGTCGAGTGGCCATTGGCTAGAAGCCGTGTTTCCTAGCACTGTCCTGGGAGTTGGCGGGCAGGTGGCCGTGACGCCGGGCAGGACGTGGTTTTGGCTGGGGCGCGTGGGGCAGCGCGGGGGCAGCGCAGATCAAAGAGGCTGCGGGTAGCGCAACATTGTCATTGCCGCCTTTTCCACCTCATCTTTATTACGTTGTTATGATAAAGAAACATCATAAGAAATTGGCGGAGAGAGTCGAGCCATGTTAGTTTGCCCACACCCTCCACGTTTAAGGGTGATAACAAAAGGATCATAAAGAGAAAAGATGGTCAACAATTCTTCAGAAAATTTTTTTTCCAATCATTGAAAGAGACAAGAAAATAGAATATCAACACATAATAAAAAACTACCTGGATTTTTTGGCATCGATAGTGATGTCGCAGGAAGAATACATAGTTGTCGTTCGTCGCGTCTGCCGCCGGATTTCACATCCGAGCTCGCTCGATGGTTGTGGAAGTGGCTCCACATTGGTAGGTATCCAGGGAAGAAGTCTGAGGAAGAAGTCTATGGAAGTTCGTTGTCGGACGTTCTTCGTTCTTCGTTGGGAGAACATCTATTCTCCCAAACTCTCCTCTCAAAGCTTACACCAAATGATAATTTCAAAGCTAAAAATAATATAAGATTTTTATTATTTTATTAGAACAACAATTTCAAATTGGAGAAATAAATAAAGAGGCTCCCCTTAATTTATTCACGGTGTTGACACAATTAATTAATGGGGAGGTCAAGTGGCTCCCCCCTCATTAATGAGGGGAGTTGGGAGGTTTTTATTCTCCTCCCATTAATTGGGGGGTTAAGCCCTGTGTGGTCCCCACCTAAATTATCCTCACAAGGGAGGTTTAGTTCGGGTTGGCCCCACCACCATAGCCTCTCAAGAGAGGTTATGTTTTGGTGTCCCCACCTCCAACCTCTATGGGGAGGTTTTAAACACCACTCACCAAATGGAGGATCAAAATAAAATAAATCATAGGGAACATTAATTTATTATTATTCTTTTTTTAATAAATATCCAAAAACTAACTTTTATTCTCGACCAACTGCCATCAAGGTGAAATTCTTCATAAGTGAAAACAGGCACTGCAAGTTCAAAAGTGCTCAAAGATTTCAATTCTGAGCACCAGTTCAAAAGTTATAAAAACCCCCTCGTAAATTTACTGAATGTGCCTGAACAAAACTTTAAAAATTGATTCTGGGAAAACCAGGCCTCAGAATCAAGTGCCGTAAATTTTCACAGACTCGTAAAATTCCCATGTATTAAAAAAATAATTTCCATGGGAATTAAGGGTCTTTAAATACTCCCATCCTCAGATCTTTATGTACCCATAAGTTCAAACTCAAACTAAGGGAACAATTGTGGGTACTGAGCATACATCTAAGCCTCTCAATCCCATGTTCTCTCTTGGAGGTTCTCATGCTTCCAGTGAATGCGCACCAGAGGTATCAACCGTACATGTTGAACCAACTATTGTCAATCCTCAATCTCCACTAGAACCTCTGTAAAAGTCATCCCATCATCGACATCCATCTCTCCATGGATGATGATGTGGGAAGGGTCATGCACGTATCTCCTCAACTGGGATACAAGGAAGACATCGTGCACCCGGTATAACTGAGGTGGATGATCCAAGTGGTATGCCACCTAGCCTACTCTGCTGAGGACAAGGAAAGGTCTGATGAATCTTGGATATAACTTGTCGCCTGGGCCAAATCTCTGTAGACCTCGTCAAGGTGAGACCCATAGGAAAAAGTGGTCACCATCCTCGAACTATAGGGGCCTCCATCTCCTGTCAGCATATGACTTCTTCCTACTCTATGCAGCCTTCATCCGCTCCTAGATGATCTACACTTTCTCCAAGGTATCTCATACCATCTCTAGTCCCACTAGTGTAGACTCCCCTGGGTCTGTCCAGCATAAGGGTGATCTGCAAGGTCTCCTATACAATGCCTCGAAAGGTTACATCCCTATGGTGGTGTGAAAATTGTTGTTATAGGAAGACTCCACCAGAGTTAAGTGATCCTCGCAGCTGCGACCGAAGTTGAGGACACAAGCACGTAGCATGTCCTTGAGGGTCTGAATAGAACACTTGGTCTGACCATCTTTTTGAGGATTAAAGGTAGTGCATAGACGAAGTTGCATCCCAAAAGCCTCCTGAAACCCCTTCCATAGCCAGGAAGTAAACCGTGAATCATGATCAGAGACAATAGAAGAAGGTACTCCATGTAGCCGCACAATCTTATGCATGTAGAGGCATCTCAAGCTCTCTACTAAACCCATCTCTCTGATCGGTAGGAAGTGGTCCGACATGGTGAGTAGGTCAATGCTCACCCAAATCGGGTCATGACCCCTAGATGTACACGGATGATCCATCATTAAGTCCATAGATATCCAGTCCCACTTCCACTCGGGGACCTCTAAAGGCTGAACCAAGCCTGCTAGTAACTTGTGATCCACCTTCACCTTCTGAAAAGTGAGTCATCGAGGGAAAGAATCTGCTAAAACCTTGTTCATACCTGGCCACCAGTGCTATTGTCAAAGGTCCTAGTACATCTTCGCCACTCCTAGATGTACTGCTAGAGAGAACGTGTGAAACTCCATCAACACTTCCTCTTGAAGTGACACTGGCACTATATTACATCCTATGAAGAGGATGACATGCCCCCCTCCTTCCAAAAATAAATCAGGTGCCTACCCTGCAGATATCTACGCACGTCGTGTCATGCAGTTAGTGTCCCCATACATTTCTTCCCATAATCGCTGAAATAGTGGGGGTGTGACCATAATAGCCTATAGAAAGGCTGCTCTGTCTCTATCCACAAAAGATATGTGCAAAGCGGCCAGATGCTCCGTCACCTCTCCTAGAAGTTGTATACCAGACCACCTATTGAGTGCATCTGCACCAACATTCCCCTTTCCTAAGTTATAGACTATCTCGAAGCCATAGTCCTGGAGGAACTCAAGCCATCACTATTGTCTCAGGTTCAGGTCCTTCTGAGAGAAGATATACCTGATACTCTTGTGATTATAGTACATGAAAAAATGTTCGCCCCTCATATTGTGTTGCCACATATTCAAGACGAAGACCACTGCTAATAACTCCAGGTCATGGACAGTATAGATCTGCTCATGCTATCTTAGCTGACGAGAACCATAAGCGATCACTGCTCGCTCCTGCATCAGGACACACCCGTGTATTGTCCCTGATTCATCACAGTAAACTACATACCCTATGCCTTCCTCTAAAAGCCTCAAGATGGGGGAACTAGTTATCCTATGCCTCATCTACTGGAAGCTCAACTGGAAGCTCTCTGACAACACAAAGGGTTTCCCCTTCTATGTCAAGTCTCATAGTGGTGCTGCCACTATGGAGAATTTGGGTACAATCATTCAGTATTAACTAGCCAATCCCAGGAAACTCCGCACATTCATCCCAATTCTGGGTGGCTCCCAAGCAATTATAGCTTCAATATTAACTAGATTCAATGCACCTCCAACCTCTGAGATGACATGTACCAAAAATTGAACCTCCTAGATCCAAAACTGGATCATCGAGAGATTACCATAAAGAGGGTGATCTCGAAGTGTATCCAGTACATCCCTCAAATGGTAGAAATGCACATCCTCAGTGGTCGAGTAGATCAGAATGTCATCGATCACAACTATGTCAAAGAGATCAATGTAAGGATGGAAGATCCTATCCATAAGTCCCATGAACCGTGCAGGAGCATTGGTTATGCTGAAGGGAATAACTAAGAACTCACAGTTACTGTACCGACATCTTAAGGCCATCTTTTGGACACCCTTTTCTGGAACTCTGATCTAGTTGTAGCCTGATCTGAGGTCTATCTTCGAGATTCACCACACTCCCTTCAGCTAATCAAATAGGTCATCAATATTTATGAGGGAATACATGTTCTTCACGGTCACCTAATTCAGGCGACGGTAGTCAATAAAATGCCTCAAGCTCCCATCCGCCTTCTTGGTGAACAGAATCAGGGCTTCTCAGGGAGAAACATTGGACCAGATGAATCCCTTCCCCTAAAAGTCCTCCAGATGTACTAGTTGCTCACAAATCTCAGTGGGATCCATCCGATATGTGGGTGTAGATATCAGTGTTGTCTCAGGGTATAGGTCAATGTAGAATTCCACCTCTTCGTGAGGAGGTAGTCCTGAAACATCGTCCGGGAAAACATCTGTATACTGGTCCACCACTACAGGATTGCTCGGCCTCTACACATCAACTAATTCAAGTGTAAGGAAGTCCAACTAATGAGTGATCAGCTACACCCTACTCTGAGTAAGTCTGTCATGTGCTGCAATGGTTCCCTTTTGAACGGTGATGATGAGTGACCAGTCCATACCCAATATGACGTCGTAAGGCCTCGATGCTGCTACGATGAGCTCCCAACCGAAGCTCTCACCTCCTAGAGTAATCTCACACTGTCGGAACAAGTTCTTAATCATCATGTATTCTACCGTTGGATTCTCTATCCATGAAGATCTAGCCAACCGCTCTGTCGGAATCTCCGAGCTCCGAATGAGTGCAGTTGCGATGAAAGAGTGACTGGAACCTGTGTCTATAAGAAAATCAGCTAATGTGGGGTAGATAAGAATCTTACCTGAAATCATCTCTTGAGTTCCATGATCATAAGCCTCAGCTTCCTAGAGCTGAGATCTCCCCTATCCACCTGCTCTTTGCGGTCGGGGTGGACCTCCTAGTGGTGGTGGTGGTAACACCTCTAATCGTTGTCCACCACAAGCTGCACGACCAGGTCCTATACCATGTTTGCCTCAAATGAATCTCTTTATCTGCCTGGGAGGTCCCTCAACAATCTACTGATCATCAATATGGCGGGTTATACAGTCACAAGCCATGTGTCCATGCCCGCTACAAGAGTAGCGTTTCCTGCTCCTAGCATGACAGGCTTTGTCTCGTGTGCACCACGCTACTGAACATGGGTCATGAGGTCCTCCACCAGATGGTCTGGTCTACTTGAACATCTGCAAAATATGTTGGCTGTGCCCAAATTTACCCTACTGGTAAAAGCGGTCGATGTAGTACATGTCGGGTTCGAATCCACAGGGACCGAAGAAGTAACCTTGATACGCTATGATTTGGTGAAGGATGTGCTATGAAGTATCCAACTTTGGGTTTGATTTTGGATGGTTTAAAGAAAAATAAGAAACCTAAGTGAATTAAATTCCAAGAAAATGGGCTGATCTTAGGATTCTTCTCGGAGTGGATTGAATGAATTTTAATTCTTTAGACAATTTTGGTTTTATTAATTCTTGATGAATCCATTCTTCAAAAATAACACTACATTCATCATTTTATGGTTTGGTGCTTACTAAAAAAAATTAATAATCCCCTATACACATACAGAACCAAATTCATGATCTCTCAGAGGTATATGGTCATTTATTAATTGAATTTAGTTTGCTCAAACACATTAAAGATGAAGATTAGAAATAACTGAAGAATAGATGTCTTAAATTAATTATCCAATTAACAACAATTCGTTCATAAAATAACATTCAATCCAGCCTTTGCATCCTCCTAAGATCATATCATTAAAGGTTTATCCCTACATTGATAGTATACTCACAATGGTGGGTGGAAGATGGCTAACAAGAATTGGATTGAAGAAATTTAAACCGTGAAAATAACGAGCACTCCTCCGTGTGTGTGAATGAAATTCACACTTATGTGTGAACTAATTCATAACAACATAGAGATATCACATTTAATTGTGATAATAAAGTTCTAATAAATGAAATTCAAAATATATAAGATAAAGAAGTTTATTAAGAACATAAAGAAACAAAAAAAGAAACTTACATGGAAAAGGAAAACATTACAAAGGAAATTTGGAAGCATAACCTTACAATGAAACAAGCAACAAAAGATGATAAGAAAAATATAAAACCTTTTCCCTTCACTACCAGATATTTATATAGGCATATTAGGAGCATTAGGTCCATCACAGAACAATTAATTCACCACCCAACAATTAATATAGTCAAAAGGAGGGTGAATAATCAAAATGAAATTGATGTTTCGAAGTTGACCCGAAAAACTGTCCAGATTCATCCACCATACTGACGTGTGAATTTGTAATTGAAGAAGGCCGAATTCGGAGTTGTTTTAGAAGATGAATATATTCTACCATATGTCCTATATGATCTGTAAAAGTTTCTGGAAATTTCCCTCAGCCGTTTGGACGTTATGGTCAAAATGGTGGGATGGATTTCTGTGCATTAATGTCAGGTCAAACATTTAAATCTCAACTTTAGATCCCTTTATCATCATGAAAAAATCAGAATTAGATCCGTACACAGTTGAATAAAATGATCCTCATATTTTTAACATTTTAATGTATAAATTTTAGCTTCATTGGGATTTTTTTGTGGGCCCCACATTTTTTTTATGGGCCTTAGCCCGATTATGAATTTTCCAGCAAGTTTCTGCTTTCAGGTGAAAATATCTCCATTTTCACTTGTGATTCATCTATAAGATCTAAAAGAAATAATTTTCCAAATAATGTGATGATTCATATACCACAATATCAAATTAAAATGTAGAATATTGTAATTTCCACAAGAAAATTATTGAGTGGGCCCAAATTGAAACTTTAGGCATGAATTGCACAATGATGGGAAATGAAGTTCAATTTCTGAATTGGACTAAAATTGATGTTTATGAACATTTAATCACATTAATATTAAGATCTTAACAATGAATATTATCCACATTCAATGACTAATCACACACCAAACTATTATTTTTCTAGTCCCGAGCAAAATATATTACAAATATGAAATTCAAATCCCCTTTTCCAAAAACATTTTAATACATATTTCTCACTGAAATATCTCATACCAAAAAATTATGGAACCCATCAAAATCTATTAAAACAAGCAAGTTCCATAAGCATATCCCAAACCCAAGTCCATTCCTTTGTTCAAATTCATCTCCACATTTCACCCCATTTCAATTAAGCATGATAAAGTTTTGTACATCACAAAAGATATGGGGCCCGTTTTATTATTCAAGGGGAAAAAATAGAAGCGCTAGTTGGGAATCACATTAAACCATAATATTAGTATCCATTTATTTTTTGATTTTTTTTTTTTGATTTTTTTATTATTTTTTTAACAACAATATATATGAAAAGGCTAACTCTGGGCAAGACAACAATGGAGTCACGATACCCAAGTGCCGGATGCCACAAATATTATCAATTTCATGCTCTAAAATAGAGATATAAAGCCTAACTCTAGGAAAGACAACTATAGAGTCACGATCTCCAAGTGATGGATGCACACATTTGGACAAAACATTGCTCTATGTGGTCATAATGTTTTTTATTATACTCAAATTAAACTAAAAGTGACCCCACAACCCTATGCTATAATGAAAGGGACCCAAGAAATCAAATTTACACCCACGATCCAGTAGACATGCATTGTGGAATTTTTATTAAGAGGATGAAAATGTAAACTTTGAAAAATCACATCGGAAAACCGCACTTTCCAAAAACATTGCTCATGAACTTAAACTTGATTTAAAATCAGAATCAAGGCATGAAAAATTTATTTGATATCCAATTTTATAGTTTACAATGTGTGTTATCATGTCCGCAGTTAATGGAATTTTTCTTTTCATGCATGTTTTTATTCACAAAATAAAAAAAGAAATCATTTTTTATCTCCCCCAAACATAGAATAACACTATCCCCAGTGTTTAAAGAAAATAAATGTTAAAAGGGGGTAGGATAGGAGTTAAAATATGAAATTGAGAATGAAAAACATGGAACAAATTCTCCTGGTATTTGAATATGAAGTTCATGATGCTCCAAATTACTCCTTTGATCACTTGGTGGATGTAGTCACCTCCTAGATTGAACATGTACCACGGAAAATAGTTCCTGAACCATAAAAAGAAGGACAAAGTAGACAAGACAAACAACACAAGGATTTAATTCCAAGTATCATCATTTTTATGGGTTTTCATGTTTTTTTAAATCAAACTAATGATACATTTTCTTCTTTTAAATTTCTTGGTAATGTATTACTCAGGGATCACACCGCGTGACATGGATGAATACAGTGCTCCCCTTTCATACCCATCCATACACATAAAAGAAGAAAAGGTCAAGAGTCTTTTTTTTACCTACAAAAACATAAATAAAATAAACTGATGATACATTGTCTTATTTATATTTTCTTGGTAAGGTATTACTCAGGGATCACACCGCATGACACAGATGAAAATGGTGCTCCCTTTTTATACCCATCCTTACTCATAAAAGAAGAACATGTCAACAATATATATAAAAAAATAACAAAATGAAGAAGAAGGAAACAAAAGATGATTCATAGTGATTGGAAACATGAAAACCATGGGTTTCCTCCCATGCAATGCTTTTGTTTAACGTCATTAGCCCGACTAGTACCCTAAATATATCAATTTTTCTCTAGTTCATATGTTGTCTCAGTTAACTCCTCCATAGTTTCTTGTTTATCGAATGATTCAATGGATGGTTTTAACTTATGACCATTGACTTTGAAGTCATGGCCACTTGTGGGATCCTGAATCTCTATTGCCCCATGAGGGTACACATGATGCACAAGGTATGGACCAAACCATCTGGACCTTAGCATTCCTTGGTGTAGATGAATTTTTGAACTATACAAGAGCACACATTTTCATAGTTCAAAGTGTTTGACTATAATATTCTGATATTGGTAGGCTTGAACTTTAGATTTATTGATCCTTGAATTTTCATAAGCCTCCATCCTAAGTTCCTCGAGTTCATTTAGATCAAATTTCCCATTTTTATCAGCCAATGAAATGTCAAAGTTCATTTTTTAATTTCCTGAAAGGACTTATTCTCAATTTAAAAAGGTAAATGACATGCGTTTCCATAAACCAATATATATGGTGACATACTTAGGATAGTTTTGAAAGTAGTTTGATATGCCCAAAGGGTATCTAAGAGTTTCTCGGACCAATCTTTCCTAGAGGGATTTACAGTTTTTTTCAAGAATTTGCTTAATTTCTCTATTTTCCAACTCAGCTTGACCGTTGGTTTGAGGATGGTATGCAGTGGAAAATTTATGAGTAATACCACAATAATACATTGGTGAATAGAATGAGAGGTTGCAGAAATGGGGTCCACGAACACTGATTATAGCCCTAGGAATTCCAAATCGAGAAAATATATTCTCTTTCAGGAATCGGATCGCAGCATGGTGGTCATTGGACTTGGTGGGAATGGATTCAACCCATTTTGGGACATAATCAATAGCTAGGAGGAAGTATAGGTATCCCTTAGAGTTTGGAAAGGTTCCCATGAAATCAATTCCCCAACAATAAAGATTTCAACGACTAGAATGGGAGTGAGGGGCATTTGATTCCTTTTGGTAATGGATCCTAATTACGGACACTGAGGACAACTTTTGCGGAATTGGAAGGAATACTTAGTGAGTTTAGGCTAGTAGAAACCACTTTGGAGGACCTTTGCAGTGGTTTTCTTTGTATAAAAGTGGACTCCACATGCCTCTCCATGACAAAATTTTAGAATGGACTCTTGCTCAGACTCAGGAATACATCTCCTGATGATTTGATCAGGATAGAACATGAAGAGGTAAGGATCATCAAACACATAGTGTTTGACATCAGAAAGGAATTTCCTCTTATCTTGGGTGCCCAAGAATTTTGGAATGTCACCCGTCACCAAATGGTATGCTATGTCAGCATACCAAGGGTAATCACTCACTGAATAGAGGTGCTCATCGGGAAATGAATCAGAAACAGAGAGGTGGTGTGAGTTCTCTTTGAATTCCATCCTAGAGAGGTGATCAACTACAATATTTTCAACACCATATTTATCCTTAATGGTTAAATCGAACTCTTGAAGAAGAAGGACCCTCCTAATCAATCAAGCCTTGGCATCTTGTTTTTGGAAAAGGTATTTTAGGGCTGAATGGTCAGTGAAGACAATGATGGGTGATCCTATGAAATAAGACCTGAATTTCTCTAAGGCAAAGACAACAGCTAGAAACTATTTTTCAGTGGTGGTGGTGTCGTTTATTTGTGCATCATTTAATTATTTGCTTGCATAAGCAATGACATGTGGTGTTTTCTCACACCGTTGTCCTAAGACTTCTCATACAACGAAATAACTTGCATCACACATGAGCTCTAAAGGAAGTTTCCAATATTGAGATTGCATGATAGGTGGAGATATAAGAGTTGACTTGATTGTAGAGAATGATTCCTCACATCTTTCTTTCCATAAAAATGGAGCAACACATGATGCAGGAACAGAAGTCAGAAATGTCGGACCAACACATGATCCAGGAATAGTCGTCAGAGCTATCGGACCAACACATGATCTAGGGACAGCTATTCTGTCAGACCAACACATGATCTAGAAACTGAAGCCAGAACCATCAGACCAAAAAATGATCCAGGAACAGTCTTCAGTGCACATCCATCCATAGGGTTTCCACAAAGAACCCTTGATTCTGGAATGGTCTGTGCCTCAAGCCAAGTTTCGACACATCAAATGCCTCCATTTCCCATGAGGATGTACCTAATGGTCCGTCTCATCATAGGGGTCTCATCGTAGGAGATTTCACGCCAATCGGATGCCTAGACTCTGAGTTATTTGATTTTTAGTCTCGGGGGCCTGATTAGATTCAGGTACGATCCAACCTAATTGTATTTCAACATTACCCAGAACATCTGTGTGGTATACTCAATGGGACCTTCATGCTTCGTGAAAACTAGTGCCAGTGATGGTTCGTCAAATGGTTTTCAGCTGCCAAAGGTACAGACAAAGGAAGTAACATGGTCGGTAACGGTCCTGGGCCCAGTCTGACCCAAACAGACTGAATTGGACCAACCCAAACTTGGATGACCAGGTCTGGGTCGACCCAGTCAGCTTTTTTTGTTCGACTCAGCCCGCTGGGCTAGGCCCAGTGGACTGTGGGGGTGGTTCGGCCTGGAGGTCACCACGTAGACAGCTCGACCTAGAGGTCGTGGCCGGTTCAGCCAGCACGACGTAGGGCGTGGCTTGGACGGCTTAGCCCGGATAGCCGAGCCAGTTCAACTAGTGACGTCACGAAGGATGTCGCGAGAGATCTCGGGAGGTCGGCGGCCCGGCGGCTGGGGGATAGGATGGTGGGGGGTGGGTAGGCAACAGACAGGCGTGGGCAGGCAAGGTAGGGGTGGTGACATGGAGGCAGTCCGTGGGGTTTATGGGCTACGTTACAAGAGGCCGCGAGCAGGAGGCCTAGGCACCGGGCAGTGCCTGGAAGGCTGACCTGGTCGCCTAGCAGTGTAGGGAGGCTGGTTGGGCATCAGGCAGCGTGCTGGGAGGACGGCTGGGTGCCGGGCACCATGCCTGGAGGCCGGCTGGGCATCGGGCAGCACGTCAGGAGGCTCGCGGGGCGCCCGACATAGTGCAGGGAGGCCAGCTGGGCGTCGGGAAGGCCATGGGTTTGGTCGGGGCACGAGGGGCACCGCGGGGGAGCATGGTTCATAGAAGCCGTGGGTAGCACGACCTTGTCATTGCTACCTCATTCTCCTTATTATTGTTACATTTCCATGCCGAAGAAGCATCACAAGAAATCGACGGAGGGTGTTGGGCCATGTTAGTTGGCCATCACCCTCTATGTTTATGTGCGATAACAAAAGGATCTACAAGAGAAAATGATGTTCAAAAATTCACCCACAACGATTCCTTTCTAATCAATGAAAGAGATAATAAAAAGGTATATCAACACATAATAAACCCCTACATGGATTTTTGGGCATCGACGGTGAAGTCGCAGGAACGAGATGCAGTCTTCGTTTATCACGTCCACCGCACACTTCCACTTCAAAGTTTTCATGACGGTTGTGGAAGTGGCTTCATGTCGGTAGGTATCTGAGGATGCTGTTCGATGAAGAAGTTTGTGGAAGATCATTTTCGGTCATTCTTTGATCTTCATTCTTCATTAAGAGAACTTCTTTTCTCCCAAGCTCTCCTATCAAAGCTCCCACCAAATGAGAATTTCCATGCCAAAAAAATATAAGGTGTCTATTATTTTGTTGGCACAAAAAATTTGAAATTAGAGAAATAAATTATGAAGCTCCCCTTAATTTATTCACGGTGATGAAGCAATTAATTAATGGGGAGTTCAATAGGCTCCCCTTAATTAAATTACACGCATTGAAGAAATTCATTAATGGGGAGGTCAACAGGCCCCCATCATTAATGAGGGGATTTGGGAGGTTTGATTCTCCTCCCATTAATTAGGGGGTTAAGTGCCGCTTGGTCCCCAACTCAATTATCCTCATGTGGGAGGTTGAGTTCGGGTGGGCCCCACCACCATACCTACTCTGGAAAGGTTAAAGTGTGGTGGCCCCTCCTTCAACCTCCATGGGGTGGTTTTAACCACAACTCACCAAATGGAGGATCATAATAAAATAAAGATTATGGAACTTTATTAAATTATTATTCCTTTTTTTATGAAAATCAAAAAACTAACTTTTATTCTCGACCAACTATCATCGAGTAGAAAGTATTCTTAAGTTAAAACTTGCGTTGTGAGTTCAAATATTCCCTCATAATTCAATTCTGAGCACCAGTTAAAAATTTATAAAAACTCGCATGTACATTTACTGAACATGCCCAAACTAAACTTCAAAAAGTGATTACGGGAACACCATGGAAAAGAATCAAGTGCCATAAATTTTCACAGACTCGTTAAATTCCCATGTATTAAAAAGAAACTTTCCATGAGAATTCAGTGTCTTTACAAAAAATATCATAAAATTCTCCCCATCATTAATGTCCATCTCTCCCTAGTCAATAATGTATGATGAATCATGGATTTTTCTCCTCAGCTACAACACATGGAAAACATAATACCATTCGTTCATCTATGGGAAAGATATAGGAAGTATGCCACCTAATTATAAATATTATTTATGGAATAATTTTATCATGTAATATTTTTATATATATTATGAGCATGTGATAATTTTTAAATATTCTTTATGGCCTAATTTTATTTGTCGTAAATAATTATTTATAACACTTATATAACAGAAGTTTATTACACAGGGGCCGGTAATCCATAGTACGTGTTTTAAAAATTCTCTATATAAGTTAATTAGAGGCTCTCCCATGGAAATATTCATGTGTTGGGATAGATGGATTATCTGTCCTCCTAGAATCTTGAGAGAGAGTCTCTCATGTGAAGGATGATCTTCGACTTCATGCATCTTATATTGATTTTCACTGCCTTGGGATGATCGTCGCTGCGCTGATGTGAACATTAGAGATCCGTGATAGCACCTGGATCTCAACGAATGGCACACAGGCAGATTTGAGAAGCCTGTGTGGACAATATTGATGGCTTTGAAATTGGAGTATTCCTGTAACAATCACCAACGTCCTGCGACAGACTTGCACCTGTCAAGTCTGAACTAGGTACTTGTTTGGTTTATTTTTGTGCACTTTCAAATCCACGCATGGTACACATACCATACCGGGATATCTCACCATAGTCAACGTTGTTATGTCAATCTGATGATGCAAAACTAATTAAATTCCTAGCCCACTGACTTCCACTGCCCATCCCAGTACCTAACAGTTGTACGAGAGGAACGCGTGAATTTTCAGACTCAAAAGAAAAAAAATCAAATTGCATATAATTCATGTACGAGGATAAAATCATTTCCAATACAACCGGCCACGTGAGGATCCATTTTCAAAATGACAAGTTATGGAAATTTGAAAATATTAATTGGATTCACTCATCGATTTAAATTTTCTTCGGATTAAATTTTGAGAAGAACATGTTTTAATTTTATTACAATGATCTTCAAAAAAATACCAAAATCCGTCCACGCTATGGCTACATTCACGTAGCCTTAACTAATTTGGTAAGTTAATTTTCAGGAGGTAAAATAAAATAATGTTATAATATAATATTTTTTATTTTACTCTACTAGATTATAATTTCAATACATGGGGTAGATTCAAGTATTTTTTTTAATTTAAAGGGGGGGGACCAAGACCCCATTTTGTGCTCTTCTTCCCTTTTGTTTAATTTTATTTTGAAAAGATAGGTTTATATCGGCTAAATAGAAATAAAAAAAATTAGAAGACCAAAAATAGTGTCTTATATTTGTTCACACGGCGCACTAGGCACAACCCCCATTGGTCCAAGAGGAAACCCTACTCGGTTCCTCCTTCCTATTGGAGCACTTCCCGCCACTGATCCAACTACCCGAATAGACAATCTCCCATGTTGTCAGACCGCCACCCCATGACCACCCCAGTCGGACCACCGCCCCACTCAACAATTGTGCCCATCGCCTCACCGCTAGTCGGACGCCCGCTGCCTCACCACTACCCCACCACGGCGCCCCACCGGACCGTCCTCCCTGAGCCGCTGACCATATGCCCATCACCTCGCTGTCGTCCCTCTCCCAACTGCATTGGACCCGGATGCCACTATTATGGTCCGTACCGGACAGGGCTGCTGCCCCGACGACTGGCTGGAGCAATGGGATACCGCCCATACGGCTATCCAGACTGTTTCCCCACCTCCTACCACTCCTTTCACTCCTGTATAGTAGATGCTACCCCGCATATGTCACTGGACCGAACCATCATGCCACGGTCACGCCGCGGTCACGTCGAGGTCAAGCCGTGGTCACGATGCGGTCACACTGCGGTCATGCAATGGTCACGCAACGGTCACACCGTGGTGATGCCATGGTTTGGGCCAGCTCTAGGACGACACCCCGCAGAAGCAAGTAGTCCTTCCAGAATCCTCCCTGGATAGAGGTAACCCTATCTTAAATATATTTTAATTAAATTAGTTTTATTAATTAATTTAATTAGAATTAGTTTGGGGGCATAAATTTATTTTAATCCAAAACAATAATTTTATTAGAATTACAATTAAATTGATGGTTTAATTTAATTTTGGAATAGAAATTATAATAAACATTTGGAATATATAAAAATAAATTGATTGAATTTATTTAAGTTCATTTAATATATAAGGACCCCCATGCTATTTAAATTTCTTTGCAGTTTAATATTAATCGCACTATATTTACCGACTAGTCTTAAGCAAGTGACTGAATTATGTATGTCTGGTGTTTATTTATTTATCTAATTATTTATTCAATGTGTGTGATGATTGTAATTATTAGATAAATAACAGGGCGCAAACCATATTTTTAATTCCAAATAGGTATAAGGGTTCTGTGTCCAATATACAACATGTATTTTTTACCCCTAGACCCTCTCACCTGCGTGCGAGTACATTTTGATTAAATGATTACCCAAGTCGCAGACCCCACCAAGCAGAGGCAGTAAACTAGACGGGAGCTGAGCGCATTACATTGGAATAGCTGTGATGTGAATCAAGTGAAGAATCAGGTATAGATTCCCCTAGGTCAAGATGGATCCATTATGGATCAATCTCTACAGAATGCTCAAGACCTATCAGATTGCATGATTTACCATTATGCATAGTTTATGGTTTTATGAGAATGCATGATTATTGCATCATCTCATAGAATAGTAAACTAGATAAAAAGCATAAAGATGTGACAAATTATTTTCTATTGCATGTCCAGTTCTAAGTGCAACAACCTAGTTTGATCATAATAAATATAAAAGGATTATATTTTTAAAAATCCCTCAATGATTTATATTTCACACATCCAAACAAAAATTGCTATTTGGGGTACTCATCAGCCATAGATGAGAGAGCGTCTTTCGTCCCGGGGGTTTTTATGAAAGAACTGGGTCGACATAACAAAGTGATTAGTCAAGGATTAGCCTTATCTAACTTGCTATCACTTTAGAGGCAAGAGGTTGTGGGAATTAAGTTTGGATTCCAAAAGGCTGGGACTTTACTCAACAACACAAGGTACCACATGTCAAGTGGTTGGTAAGTCTAGTGCCAACCTTGAAACCCTCCATGTAGTTGTGTAGCCATAGCTTGTAGACTATGAAAGAGGTTTTGAGGATTCTTTCCACTAGATTACTCAAGAGAAAGAGTATTCCGAAACTAATAGTGAGGTATATTAAGGTTTGATAAAATAGTGGGAGACATTAAATGATAGAATAATTTATTAATCATATATTTCAAAAGGTAATCATTAAAAAGTACTCACCTCTAAATATTTATCTAATGTATATTTAAAATGGAAATCACCAACACCATAAGTACTTTATCACTGTGATCGATCTTGGATAAAAAAAATATCCTAATCGGCAATAACATAAAATAGTGGTGTAAGTGTTTGCACAAATTATTATGCCAAGAAAGAAAGTCATATTTGCTAGAATCCGTAATTCATGTAGAGCCTCCTCCGGGAGTAAGCAAGATAGAAAAACATAAATGTAGAAAGCATGTATATGATTCACATAACGTAACATGCCTCATGTTTTCATTAATGTCATGCCAATTGCAAAAAATTAATGAGTATGAGAATTACTACAAGATGCTTTCCCATCTCCATGAAATATATCAGAAGACGGCCAGGTAGGAAAGGTATGAAATCTCAAGTGGGATTTTTAAGTGCAGGCTAGCAGAAGGGAACTCAGAAGGTCCTAACGTACTCATGATGATTGGGTTTATTAAGTGTCTTGAAGACCTTGGGTTAGAATTGAACAAAAAAACTATCTGTGGAACTAATTCTTACTTTTTTAGCATCAATCATCTCGAATTTTATTGTTAATTATAATATGAATGATATGAAAAAGGTGCTTGCAGAAATTTTTTCTTTAGTTCAAAAAGATGAAAAGGACATGAAAAACACCTATTCAACTATCTTTACGGTGAACATGAAAATCAAGGGCTATGAAAAGGGGTATAAGGGAAAGCCAAGGCCAAAGACACCAAAGCATCTTCCTGCAAAGAATCCAATGATTCAGAGGAAAAGTAATGAGAAGGAAACTGTCGAAATTGGATGTTGAATGAAAGTCAACTAGAAGATGAATTGTAGAGATGGGTAGAAGAAGAAAACAGATGACTCTTCTTCAGGTATTTTTTAAATTGAATGCAATATATATTTATCAACAATTTGGGAATTGGATGTGGTATGTGGCTCACACATTTAAATTCATAAAGAGGAACCAAGTAGGTTCAAGAATATTGAAAAACATTAAGTGGATCTATGATATTCAAATGGCACAAGTCTAGAATCCTTGGTAGTGGGATACTATTACATAACCTTGCCAACTGGTTTGGTTCTAGTTTTAAAGAATTATTATTATGTATCTTCTGTTACCAGAAACATTATCTATGTGTATATTTTATACACTATGGGATTTTATTTCATGTTTGGAAATAAATGTTGTCTCTTTTATACGGATAACATATGTTATGGTATGTAACATCTTAACAAAAGATTGTATATGCTAGAAATAGAGAGCTCAGTAATTCAAATCAATGAAAAAAAACAGCCAACATGACTCAAAATTCACCCACCTAATGTTCTCCTGGCTTGGTCATGTAAACGGGAAGTGATTACGAATATTACATCAAGATGGGTATCTATAATCAGTACATTTAGAACACTTAGATTAATGTCATGATTTTTTACAAGGAAATATGACCAAATCACATTTCTCAGGAATGGTAGAAAGAGAAAATGCATTACTGGAATTAATACAAACTGATGTATGTGCTCTATTTTTAGTAGAGGGAAGGGGTGGTTTTTTATACTTCATTGCTTTTACCGATGAATATTTTAGGTATGTAAATATCTACTTAATTTTTTATAAGTTTTATTCCTATATTTTTTATGCAATACCAAAATAAAGTAGAAAACAAACATGGTATGAATATAGAAGAACTTGAATCAGACTGAGGTGGAGAATATCTGAACCAGGATTTCATTTATCTCTTGAAGGAGTCAGGTTTTGTATCCCCACTCACTCCTCCTTATATACCACAATGTAATAGTGTTACTGAATTGAAGAATAGGGAATTTCATGATAGGTTCAGATCAATGATGAGTCATGCAACCCTTCCATTATTCTTTTGGGGATATGCCTTGTAGACATCATCATATACCCTTAACTGAGTACCATCTAAAGCTATAGATGGGATTCCGTATCAGTTATGGTATGGAAAAAAAACAAAACCTGACACTCATACGTTTATGGGGGTGAGAGGCATTTGTCAAGACATTACCAAGTGACAAATTAGCATCCAAAAGCACAATGTGAATATTTATAGGTTATCCTAAGGAAAATAGAGGATAATAACTATATAACCTTTTTGATAGAAAATTCATTGTGGAAAGATACACCACATTTCTAGATAGGGAACACATTTCTATTCAAAATATTTGGAGAAAAATTGAATTTGATGAAGCAAATGCTCTATATGAACAAGAGATGGTTGAGGAACAATCTCCACAAGAACAAGTGTTAGAAGGAGTTTTTCCGGAGACACAGATACTGTGTTGGTCTATGTGGGAGGTAAGAGATCAAAAGCATTATGGTTTTCTTGACACTGAGTCTGGTGAAACATTAGTCCTTGAGGATGAGTAACCTCTAACCTACTAGAAAGAATTTAAAGGAAAAGAAGCTGCTAAATGGAAAGAAGCTCTGAATTCTGAGATGGAGTCAATGTACCAAAATCAAGTTTGGATTTTGGTAGACCCTATAGCCAATTCAAGGACAACTAAATGCAATTGGGTAATCAAGAAGATTCTGGATGTGGATGGGGAGGTTAATAATATTATAGAATGACTAGTTTCAAAGGGTTTCATACAAGATCATGGTATTGACTATGTTGAAATGTTCTCACCAATAGCAATGCATAATTCCATCAGAATATGGATTTCAAAAACATTCTATCATGATCATGATACTTGGAAAATGGATGCCAAAACTACTTTTATAAATGGTAATTTCGTTGAAGATGTCTATATGACTCAACCTGAAGGGTTTTTTATGTCAAAGAATGCCAATAAAGTATGAATGATATAGAGATGAATTTATGGATTGAAGTAGACATCTAGATCATGAGATGTTCATTTTGATGAGGCCATAAGAGATATTGGTTTTGACAAAAATGAAATAGATCCTTGTGTCTATAAAAAGGTTTAAGGGAATGTCATCTTTTTCTTAGTATTATATGTCGATGACATATTAATTATGGAAAATGTGGTGAAAGTATTATTGTTTGTTAAGACTTGTTTAAATGATAGCTTATGCATTAAAGTCATGGGTGAAATTCCTACATTCTATGGATAAAGATCTATCGTGATAGATCTCAGAGGATAGTTGGGTTATGTCAAAGTACATATATTGACATGTTACTCAAATGGTACAGTATGGATCAATCCAAGAGATGATTTTTATCTATGTCACATGGTGTAAATATCTCCAAGAAAATGTGTCCACAAACACTGGAGGATATTCACAGAATGAGTAGACCCCTTATGTATCGACAGTGGGTTATATCATGTATTCCATGCTATTTAATAGGTTTTATGTTTCCTTTTCTTTATGTATGGTCGGTGGATATCATTACAATTCAAGAGAGATGCATTGTATAGATATTAAAACAATCCTATAGTACTTGAGGTGTAATAAGGATATATTGTTGGTGTATAGAGGAGATGAGGAACTAGTTAAGAGGGGATATAATAATGCTATTTTATAGAGATATCATGATGATATGAAACCATAGTCAGGATACATCTTTTTCTTGAACGGTGGTGCAGTGATCTGGAGAAGCTCGAAGCATGTTATGGTTGCTGATTCTACAGCATAGTAAAAATATATTCCAGCTTTTGATGGATCAAAAGAAGTAGCCTGGATATGAATCTTTATCTCATACAATGGGGTTTTACCTAGAAGTGTTGAACCAGTTTCAATATATTATGATAATACTGCTGTAGTGGTTCTTTCCCAAGAGCCCAGGTCTCACTAGAGGACAAAGCATATTCTTCAGAAGTTTTATCTCTTGAAAGATTTTACGCAAAGAGGTGAAGTGACAGTTAGTAGAGTTTCCACAATGGAAAATGTGGAAAACCTCTTGACTAAATCCATCTCTCAGCAGAATCATCATTCACATGTTAGAGCTAGTGGATATAAACCTGTTATAAGTTTGCACTAGTGCAAGTGGGATTGTTGAAAGTGGGTTCCCTAGACCAAACTTGTATTTTACATTGATTACCACTACATGTATATAGTTTTTTATAATACATGTGTGTTTATCATTCCATAATATTGAAAATACTTCTACATCCACTTTATTTATGACAATTTCCTTAGACTACATGTCGTACCAATGTGGTATAGCAGATCCCAGGATATAATGATAAACCTAAGATACCATGACAATAATATTAATGTGAAGTCCTTTAGTCTAGTTACATCATTTTGTTAAGACATTGATGATGTGTTACCATTAGGTGCTAGGGGATCATAAGCATTGAGAATTCATCTCATGATGTTCGCACTTGATGAAGTCTAGTAGTTGTGATCTTGTGGACATACCAGCATAAAAGGAACACTACATGTTTCAGGAGTCATTAGTCATTACTATCTACGGACACATGTAATGGTCTCCAAACATGAGGTAATTTATAATGAATGTCCTTTAATTATGTATATTTGATTCAAGGTAAAAACCATGGTGACAAAGTCTTGGCGAGGTAGTTTGTATCTGGTAAATCATTAATGGCCTAACATTGATTGAATGATCGATAAAGGATTTGTCCCTTCTGAGTTATGGAAGAGATATCTCAGGCCTGGTTGATTAGGATGGTTAAACCGTCTTTAAATCCATTTCCATGGTAGTGGAATGTAAGATCATCCATACATATAAACAAATAAAATAAAGAACGGTAAAGAATGATGAAACTATTGTGCATTATGCTTTATTGAGATATCGATGATGAATACATTATATTGCACGGACCATGTTCGTTGGAAGGAAGTCATTGAATTGACATTACCTTATCTATATTGGGGCCTCGATGGGTTTCTAGAACCCTATCTTTGTCGGTGTATATTATTCACTCCTTTTGAGGTATGGGCCAAGAGGGTCACACACAATAGCGCTTTCAGAATATACCCAATCATGGGAATAGTAATATTGGACTTGGTTGGCCTTGCCAAACGGTCCAAGTACTATCCAAGTTCTATGGATCACCAAATAATAAATAAATTCATTAATTATTCATGTTTGAAATAATTTTTTGAATTTTTTTGTAACATGTAATTTGAAGTTATATAGTAAATACAAGTATTAAAATTATTCGAATAAATTTTAACATCCTAGGATTATTTAATATTAGCAGGAGGTGTGAGTCGAGTTAAAGACTCATGTTTATCACATAATATATTTATATATATTATGTGTATGTGATTAATTATAAATATAATTTACTGAATAATTTTATTTGTTAGAAATAATTATTTATAACACTTATATAGCTGACGTTTATTACACGGGGGTTGGAAATCCATACCGTGTGTTTTAAACATTCCCTATATAAGTTTTACAGAGGCATTCCCATGGAACTATTCATGGGTTGGGATTGAGAGCTTCTATCCCCTCCCGGAATCTTCAGAGAGATTCTCTCAAGAAAAGAAAGATCATCAAGTTAATCCAGCTCGGATTGACGTTTCTTGACATGCAGTGATCATCGCTGCATTGAAGTGAGTGTCGAAGATTCGCGATAGCACCCAAATCTTGACGAATGGCACACGAGTAGATTCGAGAGGGGTGTGTGGAAGATCTAGAGGGATTTGACATCAGAGCCATTGAGAAATTATCTCTAGCGTCCTGTAGTGGACTTGTACACTTGAAATATGAAATAAATATATGTTCAGTTTATTTTTGTGTTCATTGAAATCCACTCATGGTCCTCGGACCGTACAAGGATAGCTCAATATAGTCGACGTCGTAACGTCGCACCGATGATGTGAACAAGTTTAAATTATCTGGGAACTGGCTATATATTCCTATCCTAGTACCCAACAGTTGTTGTATATGAACTCCACCGGTGGCATGTGGTCCTCCCAACAGCTGTCAAAATCAAAGATGCAAGCATGAAGCATGTCCTCATGTGTATTTCATCCTCTTTGTCTTACTATCTGTCTGAGGGTAAAAGAAGGTGCTCAAGCATAGCTGGGTCCTATATTCCTCCAATAATCCCTTTCACAAACGATATGTAAAATGAGTGTCATGATATGGAATTATCATCGATGGTACCCAATTATGCTTTATTATCTCTACGATGTAGAGGAATCCTAATCCCTCTACAGATCCCTATCATCGAATTGGAAGAAAGTGGGCCGAACTGGTGAGTCGATCAATGATAGCCCAAATAGAGTCGAAGTCCCTATATGTGCTTAGTATCCCTGTCTAAAATTACATGTAGATACTGTCCCACTATGACTTTTGTACCTATAGTTTCACTAAAAAACTTGCTAGAACTTGACTCATAGACTTCACTTTCTGACAAGTGAGGCATCATGAACCAAACTTTGCCACTGCTTTCTTCATCCCTAGCCACAAGATCTGACGTTGGAGCTCCTGGTACATCTGTTCCTCTACATCATGTACTGCAAAAGAGGATGTATGGAACTCCCTCAATAACTCATCCTGTAAAATCACTGGTACCCTGATGTGTCCTCTATAAAGGATGACGTTCTCCAAACCTATCGAAAATCCATCAGTACCTGTCATGAGGATATCTGAACACGTCGAGACTCACAGTTAATGTCCCCAAGATGTGCCACCTGAACTCACTGAAGGAGAGAGGAAGTAAAATTCATAGACTTGTGGTATGTTTCTCCATAATTATCCTTGAATTCATCGCGGCTAGCTTCTCTGACAACTCACTCAACAACAGAAGGATTGACCTCCTACTAAGTGTGTCTGCTACTATGTTCCCCTTTAAAAGATTTTAGACTATCTCAAAGTCATAGTACTAAAAGAAATATTTCCATCTTCACTGTCTAAGGTTGAGATCCTTGTGTGATAAGATATACCTGAGACTCTTGTTATTGGAGAATACAATAAAAGTTCACCCATCATGTAGTGCCTCCACATATTCAAAGTAAAGGACAATGCTGCTAACTCTAGGATATGGGTCATTAAGTTCTTCTCATGCTTCCTCAGCTGTCATGATCCATAGGCGATCACCACTCATTCCTACAACATGACACATCCCAGTCTATTCTCTAATGCATCGCAGTAGACTACATACCCAACACCCCCTTTTGGTAGCCTCCTGACAGGGTCACTCGTTATTCTCTACCCCATCTCCTGTAAACTATACTGGCATCTCTCTTTCCATTAGAAGGGCTACCCATATTTTTCAATACTGAAAATGGTTCTTCTACTATTGAAAAATCTGGTACAAATCTACAATAGTATCCAAGCAACCCCATGATACACTACAACTCGGTCACTCTCTAGGGTGGCTCCCAATCAATCAATGCATCTTTCATTGCTAGATCTAGTAATGTGAGACAAGTGGGCCGGGGAGGGGTGGGCCAGGCCCGCACGGGTTTGATCCCATGTGGGTTTGTCCGCAAAAGCCCGAATATAATGCGAATTTTTTTTTCAAGCTTTCCCCGACCCACATAATCCTTCAGGTTTCCCGCAGGTTGCCCGCGGGTTTACCCACCTTTACAAAAAATATACTATTTATAATCAATAAAATATTGTAATTTTTATCATTCATAATGGTATTTGTGGGGAGTAGTATGAATTAACAATAACTATAGTTTTATAGAATGTGATGGATCATTTTTTGTGGGTTAATGGTGGCATGTATTAACACCGACGTGGTGGTGAACTGTTGCAATAGAAACAATGTGAGTGATCAGAGATGGTTGATGAATGATAATGTTGATTGTTTTGTGATGTGAACAACTAAATCTATGAATGAATGAAGTCTCTTCAGGTAACGATCCATTTCAGAGGAATCTATTAGTGTTTTCATGAGGTTGTATCAAATTCTCTTAATAAAAATATAAAATTAAATAATATAAAAATTAAATCAACCTACAAAAATTTAGGATTATAAAAACTCTTATATAATTGAAACCATGCGCAGGGGCGATGAGTTCCATTTTTTGAGAGATGGGTTGACACACCATGTGAATATGTTTAATAATTACTTTATAAATAATATAATATCATATTAAAATAATAAATATAGGCCTATTTAAAATTCACATGTAAATAAATGATGAATTAATATGACCAGTACTGTGAGAAATCACAAGTCACCATTTAACAATTATTTTTTATTAATAAACTAAAATGTTAAAGAAACATATATTTTAAAAATAAAATATATATATTTTAAATCAGGCATGCGGGCTAGCCCGCACCCGCACGGGCTCAACCCGTATTGGCCCAGACTCTAAACAGTCAGAATTTTTAGACCTGCCCCACCCCACATCCGGCCCATACACGCAAATCCCACGGGCCGCGAGCCCTCTTTGCATCACTAGCTAGATCCACTAAAACTTCAGCCTCTGAGATAATATATTCCAGAAAGTGGACTTCTTATATCCAGAACTGAAACACTGAGAGATTTCAATTAATTCGGTGCTCTCGGAGTATATCCAAAACTATTTGTAAATGTGTGGCATGTCCCTCCTCAAATTCTGAATAGACAAAGATGTCATCAATGAAGACCAGCAAAAAGCGATCATGGTATGTCTGGAATATACTGTTCATAAGACCCATTATCACTACTGTGGTGTTGGTCACACTGAAAGGAATCACTAAGAACCCATAATGGAAATACTATCATTAGAAGGCTATTTTCGGTATGTCCACATCCTGTACCCATAGCTGAAGATAGCCAAATCTGAGGCCTATCTTCAAAAATCACTGTGGTCCCTTTTACTGGTTGAAGATATCATCAATCGTCGATAGTGGATACTTTTTCATCACAGTCACCTATTTTAGGTGCTGATATTCCACGAAAAGCCTCAAACTACGATCTACCTTTTTGTCAATCAAAATCAGGGCTTCCCATGGTGAAACACTAGACCTTAAGAACCCCTCTCTATAAATGTCTTCCAACTATACCGTCAACTCATTAAACTCTACAAGAGATATCTGATATGCTGGTCTGGATTTTGGTTTCCTCGTAGGGTACATTTCGATGTAAATGTCTACCTCTCTAAATGGTGGTAGTCCCAAAACATACTCAAGAATGATATAGATATACTGGTCCCCCAATAGAGGATAGCTCAAACACCTCTCATCCAATAAACCAAGGGTGAGGCTAGCTATCTAATGACTGATTGGCTGAAACCTCCTTCAAGAAAGTCTTTCTTCTAATACAATGGTTCATTTATCACGATTGAATGAAAACCAAGTCCCATTATAATAGACACAATTCACTTTGTTCTTAAAATAGTCGATCAGAGTATGGACCGTTGATAAGCAGTCCATAATCAAGATGATGTTGTAAGGGCTCGACACTGCAACTAAGAGATCCCAACAAAAGCTCTCACCTCCTAGAGTGAGCTAACACATACGAAAAAAGTTTGTAATCATCTAAAGCTATCCTTTAAGAGTATATAATCATATGGATCGATCAAAAATCTCAACCAGAATATCCGAGCTCTGAAAAAGAGGTGTGGAAATAAAACAGGGAATGAAACTTGTGTCTATAATAACTATAGATAAGGTTGTGTAGTCACATGTCATTCATCAAATCATATTTGGAGTGTCATGGTCATATTAATATGTTTCGTGATGTTGAGATCATCCATTTCCATGAGATCAATGAGGACGGGGTGGATCACCTAAGGGTGGTGGTAGTAGTAATTCAAAATGTTGACCACCACCAGCTATATGGCCTACTCCAATTCCACGTCGGCTGCCCTATGAACCTCCACCAGCTATAAGGCCTACTCCAATTCCACGTTTGTCGATGGTCCCTCAACTATCGATAGATCATCAGAATAGCGGGACGTCCAGTCGTGAGCCATGTGACCATGCTAGCCCCACGAGTACTGTAGTACGCTCTACTGCTCACCTCCTCCACCGTGTGAGCTCTACACCTAGAAGTCTACATCCTAGGATCGTCCTTTTGAAGGTCTGGGACACTTGATCCTCCACTTAATCTACCTTCTGCTTGCTGAAGATGACTCATATTTATGTCATCTGATGGTGGCTCTCACCATTGTTGCCTGCTCATCATAGAATCTCTCCACCAATAGTGCTCTCTCTACAACTCTAGCCTTTGTCTGGATGTTGAGAGAATTCATAGATGCTCTGATCTCCAATTGGAGTTCCCAATCAATGGTTTGGGCCATGAAGAATGGGTCTAATACAATGTTGGTGGAGTAGCGAGGGAGGTTAGTGAATCTCTTCATGTACTAAGCCACTGTCAGGATGTCGTGTTGTATGTGCAGTTTCACCTGAATACACACTGAGATTAATGTCACTGGTATAAACTCTACCATGAAGGGGATCTCAAATTCTAACTAGAAAAGAGTCATCTCCTCATGTGTCTCATGTGTCAGTATCCACCATCTCCCTTATGTGACATGAAAGAGACTAGCAGCTAAGATCACCATCTCATTTTTTGGTGTCTTGACCAAGAAGAAAACACATGCCATAGCCTCCTGCCAGTCCTCAGCTTTTGGAATATCTATCTCAAATCGAATCCACAGAGGTCTCTATCTCTGGAAGTCTTAAAATAAGCTCAGTCGGCCAGGACGTTCCACTGGTGGGGCTGATGGAAACTGATTCCCTACAGGTGGTGCTGCTGCTGGTACACCACCAAAAGGTGCTATCACTATAGAAGGGCCCTACATTGATGCCTCATCCCTTAGTGGGCCATCATCTTGATCTATCACAGGAATAATGGATGGTTGTCTATGTGAAATCATCATATAAAGAAATAGATTCTCCGCATTCAATAAGTTATACCATGTGAGCTGACTCAAAAGTGATCAAAAGAAAAACATTTTTAGGAAACATTCAACTAGTGTTTTCATGTACTAAGTTAGAAAATAGAGTTCAGTTTCCTGGGGTATGGATTCTTTGGCCACCACATCAACACTGGACTCCCAAATAGAAATTCAAACTCAAGACATTTAAGACTATTTCCCCAATACATATTATAGACTCTCGGTTATTCTGGAAGAAATGTCCACCCTTTGATACCAATTTATCATGAATCTTCTCCCCAGTCCCATGCCATGACTGCCCTAAGCCTACCTTCCATATTCCAGGGGATGGTGACTAGCACCGAAAAGGAGAAAACCAAAAAAGGGAAGGAATTTTCTTTAAACCTGTACACACACTGACATGGCCCACATCAGACAAGTAAACTATGGAAGAAAAGAAGTCGTAAAACCACCACTCATAACCACCAATGAGAGTAAATGATAGTATTGAATGTAAAAAAGGGGTAGTATACAAGCCCAACTAATAGAGTAGTACATAAAAAGGGAAAAATATCCAGATAGCTTCTTCCAAGGATCCAACCTGGAGGGTAGGTACGACTCGTCACTACAACTCACCACTTCAATCGGTCACCTCTATGTACCTTCTAGCTCTAGCTCTCCAAAGTTTCAGTAAATCTATACATCGTCTGAAAAAGACACAATAATTTATGGGCAAAGCCTGTATACCATTGATTATAATAATAATTAGTAGGGACCCTGAGACCCCCCAATTGTCTCTCAAAATCACACAAGGGAAAAACCACAAAGCATGATTTCAATAATGGGAGACAATGTAAAGGACATGTCACACAGAGTATACTCCCTAAAGGACATGAATAAATATGACTAGTTATAAAGAGATATCATAATATTTTTTTGAGAGGATTTTTTTGTAAGACTGCACAGGGTTACTTGGTGTTGACCCACAGATGATCGCTAGGTGCTGACCCACATAGGATCGTTAAGTGCTGACCCACAGAAAATGGCTTGGTGCTGACCAACAGTTGATCGCTACGTGCTGACCCACAGAGGATCGCTACTTCCTGACCCATGGAATATCACTACGTGATGACCCATTGTGGATCCCCAATGGCTGACCCACAGAAGAACTCTATGTGTTGACCCATAGAGGATCTCTATTCCTTCATAACATCACAACCGACCACTGGATTCTCTCACATAGAACGCATGATTTCCATAAGATCTTATCCTCAAGAAACTAGTAGAATTTCAACCACCACGAAGTCCCACATTGATCTAACCCAAAGAAATATCATTTCATAATAATTCCAATGTGATAGACAACGCATCAATCTGATGCCCGGTTTGTAAGATATAGACAAAAAGTTAAATAGGGCCCAATTGGATTTGAGACCGATCCAAGCCAACCATAATCAATCATCATCCAAAACTAATATGTAGTATTTCAAAATGACCTCTTAATTTCAAGGGTCATCAAGACATAGATAGAGCATCAAAAGGATGATCGGTCTGTGAGTTATTCTCGTTTTAGTGAAAAAGGAGTTGGTCGGGTCTGGGTCTGGTTGGTGTTCGGCCAGAGTGGAGGGTCTGGCCCGTGTGGGGAACTTGGCCCGTGTGGTGAAGGCCTATTTCACTAAACCAAATGCCAGGTATTTGTTTCTACCTACTATTGACACCTGCAGGGTGCCACCCCTTCTCTAGAAATAGAGGCCATGAGGTGGCCGTTGTGCTTCAGTTGAGTGGCCCGAGCAGGCCTCTCTTCTCCATGCATCATGTCAGCACCACATCCTCTACCCGCCATGGCCATGGGTCATAGCACCTGCGAGTTCCACCTTATCCAAGTGGCTAGCATGGGAAGTCCACCTCCGCACCAGTCTCCACTTTCACCGCACTTGTGGTTTTAGTGCGGTGGGGGTATTGCCACGCCGGGTCTGCCGCCGCGTCATGGGTGTCGATGCGTTGGGGTTGCGACCAAGATCTAAGGGGTGCCACTACACTAGAAGTGTTGTCGTTCCTGGGGTTCCACCTTACCCGAATATCCTTCTGTGGGCCACAAAAGAAACTTCAATTGTCCCTTTCTCTTCCTATTTCTTCCTACATGCCTCTCAAGTCACTGCCTTCACTGTGAGCCCCGTGGATTTCACTTTCTACCTCATTTCATTGTAACCAATGAAGAATGCACAATATCCCAGAGAAAGTGAGGTTTCAGGCCTTGTTCGGATTGGCATACACCCACTATGTTTGTGTTTTATCAAGGGGTGATAAGAATAATCATATAGAATAAGAAAAATCCCCAATTCAAGACCCCACAACATCCAACCGCAGGAACAAATGAGTCTTTAATCAGCCCATTTTTCCATTGATTTGCATTCATTGTATTTTTCAAGAATGGGATAAAGGAAATCATTAAACACTTAGAGTAATAAAAACCCCAAAATAGATTGGGTAGAATCCATTGCAGAAGAATGAAGGAATTCCACATTAGTTGTCGTTTGACATTCGTCACCGCTTATTGATCCCTTGATCGATTCCTCCCTTGGTCATCGTTTATTCTCTGTTATTAGTTGAAGGGTGATGTAACTGGAATTACGTCATACAATTCTCCTATGGTCAATTATTCTATCACTAATGTGTATAATAATAAAAATAAAAAATCTTGACATTGTGTTCCTTAATATGGTTTATTAATGAAACTTTATTAATTAACCATTAATTGAACTACTGTTGCGGTTTTACAAAGAATGAAATGAGTCATTAAAAGGACCTCATTTATTGATCATGGTAATTCTGTGGTTTCTCCAACCATCACTCAATGGTTGAAAAAAATAATAAAATAACTCCAAGATTTATTTTATTATTTTTCTGAGAAATCCATAATTTTACTTTTTCATCCAACCCTTTCTGGCCAAAGTTAAGCTTCACCTAAATGGATCCCCATACTCTAAATTCAACGGTGCCCTAGGATTTTTAATCCGAGATCCGGTTAAAATGATAGAATAACCCACTAACACATTTACAGAACGTACCTTAAAAAATATCAAATCTCTGTTCCAGGATCTCCAGGCTTCAAAATCACGCGCTGTCGAATTTTGCAGGCTCATAATATTCCCTTATAATTAATAAAAACTATATATAAATTCTTGGTCAATGTAGTAATTTTTTTAATTGTATGAACTAGGATTAATTCTCTAGAACATAAACTATCAAACTATCACCATATCAAGAGATTAAGGATAATTATTTAGAAAATGATGGACTGTTATATGAAGTGAAATTATCTATCACTGCTGAGAAATCAGGTCCCTTGATGGTGTGAGGTATCATTCTTCCTAACTCTACCCTTTTTAGTATTATATTTTATATTGGCACATTAAATTCTTTTATATATTCTCATATAGCTGAATAATTATATTTTCATTTGTATAGGATTCCATGTGTCATGAGAATAAATACAACTCCTAGTCAAATTAAATGTCGAGAAATACCATTTATGATAGTATATTGAGACATTTCTGGTTAGTTGGAATCAATGAATTTCGGATCTATAGTAGATACTAGATATGAAACTATTCATAGAATATTAGAGCAAAACCTAGATTCCTTTCCAATCATTTTATTTGGCCAAACACCAGGATGTGATTGTGAATTTACTATTGATAAACTTATGGGAACAATCCTTATATCTACTCCATCATGTAGAATGGTTCTAAAAGTGTTTTGGGAAGTAAATTTCAGTGTAGAATAATGGGAGATGAAGTGATTCATTAGACCTAGTACAAAGAGTTGGCCTTCTATGTTCTTATTATTAAATAGGATAGTCTATTCACTTCCATTGTTTGTCTATTAAAAAAATCATCAAATTAAAATAGATAACTAGAATCCTCTTCATCAAATCGATGTTTTTTAGTCAGTTTATGGGAACCGTCTTATTTTTTAAGATTTATATAATATCCTGATATCATAAACTATTAGTTTAGATAGAGAATATTTTGAATACAGTGTCTTAGTTTCAATATAACAATTAAAAATATAATTTCATTCCCATTCATCTAAAAAATAAGCTTAATGTTTTTTTGAACATTAGGTACAATATATTCCAACAGAATCATTATTCATTTTTTATGATTTTTTTGAAGATATTCTATTTTACTGTCAAAGGAGAAATCTATATGAGGATCACTCAAATATTTTATTGCGCACATAACATACTCCCCAATTGTATAATAAAATTAATACATGTGACTTTTAGAAAAAGTATTTCCATTTTATCTAGCATTAAATTTATAAATAATTAACATCAATTGATCCATGTTACAAAATGGTAGTCAATTAATTATATCCCCCATATAATTTCATCATGTTTTGAAATTTTTATCATATTATTTGGCTATTATGGTTTCTTTCTTCAAGATTTATCTTGGTTTGATTCTTTATAGATGGTATTAATGTGAATGGGAAATTCATTCTCTTGGATTTAATGTTTAAAAATATCATTTAAAGTGAGTAATTCAAGTATTAAAACAACACATATAATTATCTTACTAGAACCAGGTTAGGTTTACATGGTATTCTATAATGAATCTGAATTATTTCTGGGTCATGTTCTTGTATAAGGTGATCATGTTTTGTAATATGACATAATAAAATTGAAAAGAATCAAAAATAATTTATTTAAACATGTCCTAGATATAATTACATTGGTCCATTACTTAAAAACATGGTTCCATTATCTATTTGGGTAAATGTGCACCATCTTAATTTATCATTAAATCATGAAATATAGATTCACATAGATGTACATGAACATAATAAAATTGAGATGAATGGAGTATCTCTAGATGTTTGACATCAACTTGGGGTATAAAACCAGGAACAAGAATACAATGTGTAATAATTTGAGTCAAATGTTTTATAATGAAATGGTCATCAAATCTTATGGAGAATGTAATTTTTGAGTTTTATTACAGACATGCATCTAGACTATAATGAATTGAATAAACATGTATTTTTCTTATTAGAGACTATTTATCCCAATTTGATGGATGTAGTCAAATTGGTTAAATGATTAGATTATGAATTCATCTCTATTAGGTAAAACCTAAATTGTGTGGGGATAGTGGATAATTATATTGACGATGAAAACTCAATGTTATATATTTGGATCAAAATTAGGGTCCCATGTATTATTGGAATATATTCTTTTAGTGTCCCAGAATTCGAAAAGGGCTATTCATCGAGGTAGTCGTTAAATGTAAAAGGAAATGAATTATCAATTTTTTGATTTGGTATTCAAATATTAAAACATATTATGTAGTGATTTGATTCACTTTAAAATTTTTATACTCTTTGAATAAATTCCAAGCTAGAATTTTTAAATACATGCTTTTACATAATTCTAAATGAGGGAAGATTTTCATTGGCTTTTTCACAGTTCTACCATGGATACATCATAATTATGATGATATTTGGGAAATTATGGATTGAATCACAAATTAAACACACATTCTCATTACTCTATCATCCAACATAGAAGAGGGTCTAAAATTGGAGTACATATATGATGATTTTAAGTTGCATCGAGTATCGACATTAATCATCTCGAACAAATATCCTCGATTTTTTTCTTGGTTTTTTTACCTTTTCAACTATATATTAGAACCCAATTAATAATGAAAACTATAAATCATCCTCAGTCATATGGTAGGTTAGAATATATGATAAAAATGTTGGAAGATATGGTTAGAGATTATTTCATGAACTTTAGTCTTTCATGGAATTTATATTTTTCCTTAATAAAGTAATCATATAAAAATAGTTATCATTCCATGATACATATGGATAAATTTAAGGAATTATTTGGCTTTCAATATACACATTGAATATATTGGGTTGAAATAAGATAAACTTCAATAATTTGATGCATTATTGTCTAAGAGAATTCAATGAAATTCCTTTGAACATGAATCATATTTTTATAGACCAAAGCCATGTTAAATAATTTGTAGATCATCAAAATCCACCAATATATTTTTTTGGTATGCGTCCATCTATTTATGAATGTGTCATTATGTTTGAGTCATCATAATTTGTGAAAAATATATAACTAGACCATTGATATTTGGGAATGTTTTTGATTTTGGAATATATCAACAACATTTCATAGAGATTAGATTTACCAATAGGTTTGAAATCCATTAAGCTGATCAAAGAAATTCTAATTTCCCAAAAAAGGTAAGTGAACCATTAGTTTCTGGAAGATCCATTCATGATCTAAGACATTGACCAGACCCATGTTTTTAATATCACTTGGAAATAAAATCAACGATTGACCTTGTGCCTAATGATTTTCACATGGTCATCTATATCATTAACACAAGTCTTTCTAATGTTAGGGCACACCTTTAGCAGTGGACATGTTCTAGTAAAATATGTATGCATGATAGTAAACATCTATTTTAATTATCATTTCCATACATTGAATAAAATTATTCCACATATAATAGATCTATGAGGACAAGAAATATATTCATTACATATAACAAAAAAACGTAATTATTTTGTCAATCCCTTTATATGTTTAAAACTAAACTCACTAAAGGGGTGTTTTGGTTAAACAAAAATAATGATTCTCAAGGGATTTAAAAATAACACACAATAATGGGTGGTTAATATTGATGGATTCCACATCTAATAATGATAAAGAGTATTAAAGCACTCCTAGAATACCATTTAGACAATATCATAACGGAATATTAATTTTTAGAGAAATCTGTAAAATGTTTAATTTATGGAAAAATGGAAAAAAAATTAAAAATATAAATATATTTATGGAAATGAATTAGAACACTTAAATTAGCCCTGTGGTAGAATTATCATACAATATTAGAATTTGATATGAGCTAGAACATGTGAATACTGAAAACTATGAAAATGAAATGATAATATGGCGTATGACATTTCTTGAAGAACACACCAAATACAATAATAAAAAATGTGGAGCGAAGGAATATTGTTAATTGAATTACTGAGGGGGATCTAATGTGACCAAACATTATTGAATTAGATTCCAAACAGAACAGATCCAATAAATCCATTTATTGTAGTAAGAGATAGATCATAAATAGTACTAAAATGAAATTGTGGATGAGGAAGGATAAAATAATGTTTAAAAGGAAAAAATGGTAAGAGGTAATTTTAAAGTATTTTTAATAGGGTGTTTGATTTAGCCTCAAGGTTAGGAAAAAAATGATAGAACCATGAATACCTAATATCCATGAGGCTAAAACACACATGGTTCATGTATATGGTTAGACAATCATTACACAAATCGTTTGTTTTCAACGGTTTTGAATCCCACACCCCACATGGTTTAGCTATATAGGTAGGTAATATATGCACAACCATGGGGATTCCATCCTAAAATAATAATTTGGTTTTATGAAATTTTTTCCCCTTTGGTATGGTTTTTCGATGTTGTTATCTTCTATTCCAAGGAAGCATTGTTGTGGAGAATTGTTAGAGATAACCATGTTCCAACCATACACCTCTTAATACTCCTCATTAAATTGGGACCCTGATCACCGAACCAATACCAAGAATTTAGGAAACCTCTATGACCAATTAAGGAATATCCAATATAAAAAATAAGATATTTAGACTAAATTATATCAATGATCCATACGTAATTTTAAAATTTTGATCTTACATAATCCATACCTTAACAAAACTCAACCACAATATTCTATTTTTATGGTGATTAATCATCATCAATGAATAACAATAACCACTGATATTGTATATTGGAGTCTCATTATCAGGTCTCATCTTGTGCATGATTATACTTCAATAAATCACAAACATTAAGAATGGACATCCCATAGAGATCCATTTTGATAAGTCTGATGATACATAATTGATAATCCTTAATATAATAATAAACCTCTAACTCGACTAACTCAGAATGAAAGACACATGACATGATGGAGTAATTACATCGAATCTAAAAAACATTGAAGACAATATGCATGAATCTTTCATGTTGAATAATGTTTATCTAATATTATTATGATATAACCCTCTACAAAATATCAACATTTTTTTCAATCTAGTTTCCATATTTCCTTTCCATTGAATCCATTTTTTACCTAGTCTATTCAACACTCATAATAAGACTCGACCCACTACCATAAAATTGAGAGGTTCATGATAGATAGTGGAATATTAATTCTTCTTAGAATGAGACACACCCATTGGATTCCTAATAAATTTTACACAAATAAGTTTTGTAATTGTCATGTGGTCCTATTAGTGCTACCTATCCTGTAACTAACTAGCATAGGGGTGAATGACAGGGCCTACCATAGAGCACCTTATATGAATAAAATTAGATATTGGCTTGGAAAATATTATTATATGAGAAAATAATAATAGGAATTTTATTTTCAAAATTAGCCTATACAATCAAGGACACGTTTAAAAGGCATATACTTGTGTACCTATATAGTAGTATTAAATTTACTATGGGTCTGATTATGGTATGTTGTACTCAAAAGAACCTATGAAACCTGATCTCACTTTAACACCAACAAGAATTTAGAATTGAACCAAGTGTCCCTATTTGATATAATAGTACATGGAATCCCATGAATTCATATGATCTATCAAACATACATCCATCTAGGATCATTCTAAGTAAAGGTTTCCTAGATAATAGATTAGTTTATGACATTCTTTAACATATCCATGATCACACCTGCCATGTATTTTTCTCAAGATGACTTTAGTAATAAATTAATAAAATAAATAGTGACAACATACCATTTCAAATAAAAAAGTAATGGAATTAAATGAATAGGAGTCCACTAGAGTTTTATCATCACATATTTATAGGTTTAATTGTGAGTAAGACATCCTATAAACACATATTTTATCCTAGTCCACCAATAATAGTTGTGAATATCATGATAAATATTTGTAATTAAACTATGAACATACTATTAATATAAGTTATATTATCACATTATTTCCTCTTACAAGTCTTCATGTACCCATAAATTTCCTTGAATACAGAGGATATCATCCATGAAAATAATACAACCTGGTGATGGGTCCTTATATGAAACATTTTCCCTTAGTACAAAGCCTTAGGGATATGAAAGTTTCCTCATACATATAATATCCTAATGTGATTAATTAACTCTTCAAAATGTTCTTATCGGATTCCAATGACATTATTTAACTTCCATATTCATTTAATAAAGTACTGACATCAACTTATAATAACTACTGAATTTTGGAAAATATTGAGTGTGAGTCCTCCAGATTAGAGCACCATGAATTGTGTTTAATTTTGTTGGAATATATAAAATATTTATGTCAATGTAATTATTTTATTCCTCCATTGATTGTAAATAGTTTATTTCATGTAGGTTAAATATGTATTTGAAAATTTTATAGTTTGGGTATACCACAAACCATTCCCCCTGAACCGAATGACTCTAGAAACAGATGTCTTGAACAGAAACATCTACCATGAGATGTTTATCTCGTAATTATGCTCATGAGGGATAAATAAATTATTGCAATATTTCAATAATAATTTTATTTTCATCAAACTGACTCCCATCGAAACACAAAAGTCATCACAAAAAACCATGTATCATCTTCCAATCATAGAAAAAATAGTCATAGCATCGAAGTTAGTCATCCATTCAACTTTGACGTATTTCTCTGATTATATAGACCATATAAACATTATACCATCATTGGTTCTTCCAATAAGTGTTTAATAAAGGAAATAACTATTATTAATATATTTATAATGGTATCTATCTTACGCTAATAAACTCAATATATCAAAAACACTCTGGGGAAGTTGTCGGGAAAAAATGACTCTCTCCTTCACTAGATCCATAGATACAATTTGTAATGATATATTGTGGTCCATGAATTTAATTTATCAATCTAGATGTGTCAATTTATGATCTTGTAATAGAACCTATGCTCTCATATTTTACTCAAGATGATGTCATTGTGTTATCCATGATGTTGTTGAGTCTGAGAGTACATCAGGATATCATCAACAAAAACAACCATAACGTTGTCATGATTTGCTTGTAAACTTTTATTTCATAAGACTGTTAAAATAGATTCTATGTTCTGTTGACCAAATGAAAAAACCAAATACTCATAGAATAAAAATATTCCTTGAAAATCTATACATAGTATATCTGATTGTTTTACTTGCACCTAATGATAGCGAAATCTCAAATCAATTTTCAACATGGTGATGGATCCTCCTAGGTAGTTTAATATAACATATATATGATGAAGTGTTTATTGGTTATTGAAATTTATCTAATTATTATTCTATTAATCCACATAATTCATAAGTGTCACATTATTCTTCTTAGTGAAATGGACTTGTGAACCTTAAAGAATTGTAATGTTTTGTATAATTCCTTGAATTTTAGGTTATCCAACTGCCTCTTGAGTTATAAAATATCATTAGGATATATACTGTATAGAAGTATGAAAAAAAATCTTGTCCTAGAACATGATAGATGGTGAACTCAACCACTCTCTCTTGTGGTAGCCTATTAATGTTATCCTATAAAAAATATATCCATAAGTCCACCACTAGGGAAAAACTATCAATAATAATCCTTCATCATCAAGAAAAATATTGGAAATACATTCCAATAGTCTACACAAACCATGAGGCATTGGTCTATATTGACATTCCTAGACAAAATAGTATCCTCTACGACTATACATACCAACCTCAGTAGATATAAAGGACACCATTTAGTGAAAAAATCAATATAGTATTGATATGGTAATCATTAGTTTATCTGAATCATTAAGTAAAAACCTATTATCTTGAGGATAAAATGGTTTCATATCAAATGGTATCTGCTATGTCAAGGAGAAACTCCTAAAATTAGCAGACATATTATTGTTTTACTCTCAATGAAGTGTCATGATTCATTACCCCACAAAATTACTCAATATTGAACCAAATAATATCCATTAAATATATATTTATTAATGATTTTAGATAACCATTATCAAATAAATTATATAATGTATCTGAGTCTACAAAGTTCATGCCTCACTCTATAAATATTCTTACACTCTACTCCTCACATATGGGGTACACTAAATTTTAAATGCAGATCCATGACTAAGAGAGATAATCATACCTCACTGATTAGGTCTATTCGGCTATCACTTCACAATATAAATCTGGAATCCGCGACATCATCCACCTCTTTGTCCTATACATATGGTGTTAGTCCAATTCCCTACATTTTAGGGTGTCATATATCCCACTCAAGAATTAAAAGGTGGTGTAAATCCTATTCCATAGGTAACCTGTGGAAAGGTCCTATAAAATATCTACATATGGCCTATTATTTGAAATTCATAGTACTCAAATAGATATCTACAACACTAGTGAATCATGTGTAGTGGTATTATATACTAAAAGAATACCATGCATTTTTTTCTGTGAAATCTTGGTCTACCAATTCCCTCAAAAAGACATCTAAAAGAGATACTTCATATGACTAGATGATCCACTTACCAACATAGGTTATAAAATACCATGAATTATAACATCATATTCCTTTAGGTCTTCTTATATATATGTTTTTGGAATAAATTTTTATGAGATGGTAGATTTTTAGAAGTCATTCACCTATGATCAGATGGCGTACAAAATCCAATCCTCAAAACATATTTCTCTAAAATAATCATCACCCCAAAGAGTGGGTAAAAAGCTCTAGAACTAAGTGAAAGTACATTAATAGTCCACAGAATATATAGTTCCCTATAAAATTTTTAAGAATTCACTATCTATATAAGTTCTCAACATATTTTCGAAAAATTATTCCTATTGTCTATTATAGAAATCCTTTTTGATCATACCCCGATGTCGAAATTCATGTATAAGAGAATCCCACAATCACATGATAGGTCTGTGAATCATGTACACTATGGTATTACCATTTATTTCTAGATTTGTTTTAAGAAGATCATATATAAATGACATAGCCTCATTCCATGACATGGTAACCCTGGGACCACATTCCCCAAAAATGGATCGTGGTTTTTGTTAATTGAACTATATTGGTCGGAGTGGATACTCAAGAGGGGGTGAATTGAGTTCCAATTAAAATTTTTGTTAAAATTATTTCTCTTAAAATCCAACAATTTAAAAAAAAAAGTTAAACTGTAGTGAATCTATACTAAGTGTAAAGGTTCAATTAGTTTCTCAATGATTGATTAGGTCTCAGTTATCCTAATTTAATGATTAAATTAACATTTGAATCTAACTTACTGGTTTAAAATAATTATAAACACTTGCTAATTTGACTATCAAAGTAGCTTCAAAATAGTTTTGTATTTTAAAGTAATAGCAGCGGAATATGTAAAATAAATATTTAATACTTATGGAATTAATATAAAATCACATCATGTAAACCAAGAGGTTCAGTCTCAAGCCAAGACATAGTCATCTCAACAATTTATATAAATTTATCCACACCCTGGATCGGGGGTAAACAATAGTATACTACTATCCAGGTATAAAGACCTCTACCACAGTTCTTCTTGGGAAAACAGACAACAGCTCAAAAGCTGTTTAGCTCTTACTCGGCCTCTACTACCATCCACAGTGTGAAACAAAAGAGTTATGGAGTTTTAGTGAGGATTTAAGAATACTCCAGTTTAGCACATGAGATAATGTGTGTGCAAAATAAACAGGGTAAACACACTACTCAAAATATAAAGATATAATCACTAAGATAAGTGTGATTGAGTTTAGAAATGCTTTTGTGATTAGCAGTGCAGCTCTTGACTCATTTGGTTTATCAGAAATGCTTTTGAGTCCATCTCTCATTTTTCTCAGAAAATAGAGTGTCATGTTCTTCTTTGATTCTTGGTCTATCTTAGCAGCCTGAGTGCATGAAATATTTTTTATAGTTATTCACTCAAGATGCAGCTTGTGTTCTCTTCTAGAATAAATTTCTTCGTGTATGTCTATGATTCTGGGAGTATGGATGTTGACTAGAGAAAAATGCTCCACATTTGAACGTTGTTCACCTCTTGTCTCTTTCACCCTTCGTGTGTCTTCTTAGTGACTTTTGTGTAATATGAATCACTCGTAGTGCTTTCGAGGAGTCTTTTATTCACCACTATCTTTCAAGTGTTTTCTTTCCATCACTTTATATCTTTTAGCTTCAGCCGAATAGACTAATCTCCTTTTGCATGGGTGCTAGGTATGGTTCGCTAACATGGAATAGAAATCATTAAATAACATTGACTGTATTAAAACGATCAAATGTAATTGTTAGCTACATAAAAAAATAGTGTGAGGAGTATAGGGTTTGACTGTTTGGTAAGGCATTAGTAGCGTTTTATTGGTAGACATGCATGGTGGACATTGTGTCTCAAAACCTTCCATCAGTAGCTATTTTAAACATGCATCAGTAGCTCATATACCGGTGAATTTTGTTCCATCGGCAGCTCTTTTTATCGGTAGGTGTTGCTCCATCAGTAGATGTCTCTCCATCGGTAGCTCTTTCATCAGTAGTCTATCGGTAGACTTATACTGTCAGCAGCCTTCTATCGGTAGCTCGATATATCGGTGACTATACTTATATCGGTAACTATCTGTGAACTGACTCTATCTGTAGAATCTGCCTATCGGTAGACTTCTGGTATGTTTGTCAGTCGGTATCTTGGTAGACAGGTTCTATCAGTAAACTTCCTCATATTGGAGACTCTAATTTGTGATTCAGTACTCGTATCAGTAGGCTTGCTCTACTCGTAACTATTGGTGGACATGCACATCGGTAGCTCGTCTGTTATGTCCGTAGACTTTGTTTCTGCTTACCAGTAACTCTGTTTATATCAGTGACCTTAGGGTATCAGTGACTCTGTCTATCGGTAGACTGAGTACCAGTAGATATGTACCAGTAGCTATAACACTTTTCTGTTTAATGCAAAACACATCAGAATGGGTTAGAATTACTTTAGAACTTATATAAACATGGATAAACATGGATTAAAATATCTCAAAAATAATTTTAATATTATTATCATCTTGATAACACATTGAAAGAATTAATACATAGAAAAACATTAGATTGAGATTATAAAAGTATATGAAAGCATAATTGGGATTATCCAAACATGTAAGGTCAACAAACTCCCTCAACAACTCTAAAATAGTTAGTGAAATTACTAGATCTACCTCTATGAAAATCCCTAGATATAGGAGATAATCCACAATCCAAGATTTAGTACCCTATCTAGGTACAAATTGTGGTAAAAATGGAGGTTCAACTTTTGGAACTACAAGTGAGTCAGGTCCCACTACCTCTAGAGTATAAACATCTCCACTTTCCTAGCGCAAGACCTAAGTCCATCATGGAGGCATTTGTGGTCAATTCCAAACACACCTCAATGTAAGATACATGAAAGAAGGGATCATAGATAATGAAACATAAAATAATTGAATCCCTTAATAGTATTAATACACTATTCAAATTTCCATTTCTTTTGTAATAGTATAAGGTGGAATTTAAAGTCTTCCCTATAGGGGCATAGTTATATAGAGTTTGAACTAAAATTTATTGTGGAAAATTATCATTAAGTTGTAATTATAATCACCATTTAATGGTATCAATTTACATTAGAAGATAAAATATGAGAATTTTATACCTAATGGTTTTGTTATATGTATTTTCATTCCCATATTACAAAGTCATAGAAATTATAAGATATAATTTTAATTTAATGAAACTGTAGCTAGCCTTTTTCTTCTAGTATTATTATTTGACCACTGTATTTTTGATAGTAAAATTATATAGATTTACATTCACAATTAAAAGAGGAACAAAAATGATAAATTGAAATCGTAATCTTTTTAATAAAAACTAATTAAAATTCCATTCTATTTAAATAATGTTGCATGGTTAAAACATGTAATAATTTGTTATATTTGGTTACACCATTAAAATATGTGGGAAAAAATATTTATGTTGATGTAAAAACATTATGTAACTAATTATTTCCTAATTTTTCCAACATGAAATATTAGAAAAATTAAAAGTATAAAAATTAAGGCAAATATGTTAAGTAACATGGAATGCCATTGAAGAATATGAACGGCATGAAAAATTACTGACATATGTAGAAAAAAAATGACTATAATTATTAATGATGCAATGTTAAATTTCTATACATGAACAAGGTAATAAATCTATATAGCATCCCATCATAAAACATGTGTGTCACCAAATGGTGATAATTGAACAACAGTAATAGTAAGATTAAAGAACAATTCATCCCGACCTTGGTTACATGGATATTCCCCATAAATATTTGTTAGATAATGTCAATAATATATTATTTCTATGTTTTAATATGAAAAATTATTCTTTATACCAACCCAAATTGAAATAAAAAGTAAAATAAAATTCTATGATACCACATTGTGACATCCCGAGCTAGGTTCACATAGAAGTAGTGAAAACCGGTTTGCCACATGACCTCAAATACACCTACATAACTACTAGAGGTATTCAAATAGTAGTAATGGTATACTATGGTATAGTGGGGAGGATATGGATTATTTATCATATTTAAATAAAATGATAAAATAATAATAAAAGAGTAGTGGAATGAAGTATAAAAAATTATATAACAACATGGAATAAATAGAAACACCACTATATGAAGTTCATGTTAAGGATATAAAATGTATTAAACAAGAATATGTGGTATTATATATATATAGTACCATAATATACAAAACAATACAAAAACACAATGATCTTCATGAGAAACTTGATCATTGGAACAATCATATTATCCCAAGATCCATCCTAAAAAGAAACTATAAATCCATATTTGGAACTTCCATATATCCATAGGTGCATCCATGAAGTTTTTCTCGGTACCAATAAATGATCTAAACATGGAGTGAGTAAAATTATGTAGGCCACCACCAAGAATGTTTAATTCAAATTCATTCTTAAAATATAAAACTTAACATTGTTCATGCAAAATAAATTTAATTTAGTAAATAAATATAAACCATATCAAGCTCCTTCTCCTAACATGATGCTTGTCCAATCCTACACAATTTGACATAAATTGGATGTCCTTAATATTATAAGCATTATCAGTATAGGGACCCAAAAAATATAAACAAGGTGTTCAATTATAATCATCATAAGAGGACCGTGGGAAACCAAGGGTATCCATGATTTTAGATGGTTGAGCCCACTCCCATTCATCCTGCAAGACATCAGAATATTGGAATGAGTGTAATTCAAGGTATGAAATGATTGAATTCAACCCAAAAAAAATCAATCCAAGCCTAAGCATAAGCCTACGGTTATCATTATATAGTCTTGATTGGATCCCAATGAGATAATACAAAGAGGCCATGTTAGAGGACATCAATATAAATCCAAGGACATGATCAAAGGAATTATAATTTATGGAACTGTAGGTAAATTTTAATTGACATGACGGTACAATCACATATAATGACATTGAACGATACCTTATTTTATATAATTTTTAGATCATATCAATAAATTTCATGTTCTCTATGAGTTCTACCTTGGAAATTTAAACCTGGAAGCCAATTCATACTCATGGATAAACACACCATTAACAATTATCCAAGCACAATAGAACAAGTATTCTTATATTAAATAAAAAATGAATTTATAAATTATATACATTAATATAAACCACTCCATTTATAATTGATCAAGTGTTAAATATGAAGTATCACTACAAAATGGAAATTCAACTTAATCATTTTTTGTCATTCCATTTACAAGTGTCTATCCAGACACATAGATGGAATTATTGTTTGAAGGAAAAGAATTATCATTAAGTATTTAAAAATAACACTACAAAAGTGGTCACTCGTGATGATTTCATCAACCTCAAATTATGTAAAATAATATCTAATCACTTTAAGAACTATGTTTACACAATAATATAAAGGACTAATAATTTTTTGAGAAACACATAGAAATTAAAACCTCCAACACCGTGTAGAAAGAATATAAACAACCATAATTTTAGAGAAATTTTTTAATCCACCTAACTTATCCAAGTAGAAGACACAACCTCCAATACCATCATTTAATATGGAAAAGTATGAAAAAAATTAGAATGCCAAAAAATTCCAGGATAATTGGACATATTATAAAGCATATATATCTCACAAAAAATGGGAAGGGAAAATCTTTGAAGAAAAATAGGGTTGATTCACATATTGAAGGGGTATAATTAGATGAATAATTGTAAAATAAATTTTTTTCTAGAATATATTTAACAATACAATGAAGTGAAAGTGGGGAGAGATATCACATGATGTTGTTGAGAAAATAAAGAGGAAGGAGAAAATAGTTTTTAAAATATAAGAGGGGACAAATATAAATTAAAAGGATTTTTAATTGGTAAAATGGGTTGGATAAATTATTAGGTAAACCATAAGAATATGTTGATTAAATAAATTCCAAGAGGTTTCACCTCACACGATTGATGCATGTGGTAAGAAAAACTATGCACAAACCTTGAATTTGGATCTATCTTGGATCCCATGAAGAACACATTCTAGGAAGATTGTTTGGTAAATCATGTGAGTTTCATTTTTAATAAATATTGTGATTTTAATATCCATGAATCCCATGTTTTTTGTTTTTTCCAATCCATGTTCCACCCTTCCAAGTGTACATTTTCATGGTGAATAACTAGTTCTACCCATGGGCCTCGTCATGTTACTATATAAAATAAAACTTCATTCCATGAACCAAGCATGAAAAATCAAAAAACCTCCATGAAGACTTAATTTACATCCATTAAAGAAACCATAGTTTTTTATATTTAAATATAAAGGTCATTTAACTCTACCAATAATGGGATCTAACAGCAACTAACTTTTTATCATCATAAAATAAATCAATTTTTTTTAAAACAAAAAACTAACAAAAAAACCCATATTTATATTTCCCAAATATAGTATCCTAACCCTTATGATTTTTTAAAATATTTTTGGTAATATTTTACATCCAAGCACTATTTATGATTATTTCCTAAAACATTGGATATTGGAAACAAAAAATAGGGTCTCACTTTTTCCCTCTTAATATAGTTCTACCCAGTATCTCATGAATATAATTCTAAACTAGGAATTTTTTACATATATATTTTGGATTAGAAATGTTATTACTGATTCTTATTTTGAGTCATCACTCGGTCCAAATTATAAGTCCTGATATATGATTTTATATAAATATTCTTTATGTAAAATTTATTGGAGGCAGGTGTTTTCCCACATTCGACATTCTTAGGAAAGTAATGGATTTTTTATGGTTAATTGAATAATTTTCTTATTTTAAATGAAATGTTCTTTTTATTACTATATTGGGTTGTCTACATTTAGATTATTTGGTGAAATATGAGTAGTGAGTGACACAGACATGGTCATTGATATATTGATTAAATTATTTTCCTAAAATAATGAATGGTGGTTTTATGTAAATAGTATATACAATAGTTGGAAAATGATCATGAAAATTATACAATGTCTTGATGGACATGGTCATGGTACCAATTTGGGAAAATGGTGTTCAAAAAGTGATGACTTGTTGGGGGATGTTTCTACACTAGTGTGCAAGGTAAATGTCATTCAACTTGAATCATTTTCGGGATGTGTGTGAGATAACATGATAGGGATAATCCATGTAATTAAGAAATAATTTGTTCTAATGAATATAAGAAATAAATATTTGGTGAATAACGATTATTTTTATCAATTCCATTTTCTATAAATTTTTAAGTAGTTTAAACTTCATGATATTATTATAACTGTTTTATAAATACAGTGATCTGTTCTAATTTTTTTAAAGGATTAGTTGAAACATATATTGGGGATTTATTACTTGGTTGTTACACTCACTCCTTAAATATGCACTTTAGTGTACATAAAAATGTTATTTTATATTATTAAAGAATTGGGAATGCATCATATTTCACTAGCAGTTATTCTTATTATAGATATGATAGATTATGGAGAGGGATTATGGGACTCAGTCGTATTCTAGTAGTCTTGTGTGGTATTACATTGGTGTTTGAGAATAAATTTATTTTGGATTCCTAGATTTTATAGTTAATAATTTCCATTATTAATCTATTTTTCTTTTTATACATATAGTTTTTTAGTATTAAACACATATAATTTATATACTTTTCATTGGTTTTTTTATCTTATGGTTGTATGTGTCTGTTTTCAGGTGTTTGTGTAAAATTTTAAAACATTACACTCTTTCATATTAAACCCAAAACATTTATTTTTATCCCTTGTTTAATGGGGAATGAATCATATTGTCAATTTGACCTCATCTATTTCAAATCAAATTATTATCAATATTTTTTCATATAAGCAATTGTTAATTGAAAAAAATTTTATCATTAAAAATTATCGAGACATGCATGTTTCAGATTTTATATTGAAAAACCGTATAAAAAATACATAGAAAGAAATTCTCGTAATAAATGTATTTTTTCGAGTCATTTTTAGTTTTATAAACATATTAAAATTAATATATTGTATATAGTACAAATTGAAAATATAATATATTTATTACTTATTTAGTCATTGTATTTATTGTTCTATTTAATGTTCTTTATTTCAAGGGTTATTGATTTGAATGTTACAATTTTTTGTGTTTTGGAGAATTAATTTCTTATTCATTTTGTCACAAAACATTCTTTATTGAATTTAAACATATAAGTTACTCATAATATTATATTAATTTATTTCATATGGAAATATATATATATATATCTAAGAAATTTAAATTTTCCAATCCAAACATTCTTCTTTGTTAAATCCTTTTCATCATTAAAGTGTGACATTGTTATAAGTAACTCTCCCCTTTTTTAATTGCTCTTTATCCTCAACATCTAAATTCTAATAACCATGAATGTTTTATTTATTTTTTTGAAAACTAGATTAAATTTTATAATTTTTTTTATCTCTCCTAATATTATTATAAAAGGTAAAATTTTCAATTCTTTCTCTAATGTGGGGTTTTCTATAAAAAAATCAAAAAATTATTAAAATGGAATTTGAATTTACATTACTTCATTTTGATAATCCACGAAACATTAATTTACTTAAAATTTAATTATTTTAAAATTTATATTATTTGAGATTATTTTATAAGGAATTTTAAATAAATTATCCATAACATTATCAATAATTATTTCTTGAATGTGGTAGGTAGATTTTTCATTTACGATAATGAAAAAAATATTAAATACTCTTTTATGTATTTTTTTTATTTTTTAATCTACATATGCAAAAGATAAATCTCTTATGGGAAAAATTTCATGATCATACAATAATGTCTTTTATGATATAATACCTTTATGAGATTTATTTTTTATATCGACTAGTGTACTCTAAATATCATTTTATACAATACCATTTGAAAATAATTTTAATTTTCATTATATGGGTTTAATGAAATAAAAAATGATTGGTTCCATGTAGAAGATAAAATTTTGGTGTGCCATTATATTATGGGTGGGGTCTTACATAACAATAAAATGAATTGGTAAATATTTATACCATATTAGATAATAATATATGTGTAAACATGGTTTCATATTAAAAATTTGTGTGTGGACTAAAATTTGGTCAGCATTTTCATCAAATTTATACATGAACATGATTACAAGTTCACAACCTTATCTGTCAACCATATTATAGTTATCCATTTCTAAGATGTTATGATTTATTATTCTAATGTTATTGAAAAAAACATGTTAATTGACATGGCTATGTTATTCTCAATGGATCATGATTATAGACTTATGGATGCTATTTCTTATGACATGGTATGTACTGGAACTTTTAATGATTATATCTCATTTTACCATGATTATGAAAATACCTATAGGTTTAATTTTATTTTAAATTAGTTATTTATCTTGTTATTAGGTTTCCCCCTTTCTTATGATATATCATTTTATGACCTATTTATATGTTTTTCCTTGTTGACTATTATAACTCACAAATCCATTAAATTTTCACATCCCTAGTAAATCATTGTAATGTCTATATGCAGAAGAATGTTTTATGTAGATATTTCTTTGGTATGTTTTCAATCAATAATGGGTAATATGATATTTATATTTGTATTCTCAAAATTCACTAATCCTTTTTATTCATGTATAATTGATTATTTATGATATGTAATGTTCAAATTGGGAAAATGATGTGAAATATATGAATGGTATTCTTTGATTACATCACATTGTACCATGGCTACTATTAAATGAATATATTTTTAGCACTAAATCCATTATTTCATGTTTTATGTGTCTCTGAATTAGAATGCATGACCCTCTAATACAATTCTATGTGCTACAAACTAGGGATAACCTACACTATCGACATTATTAATCAATGTATATAACTATCGATCTGTAGAGATGGAATATGTTCACATAGTCTATCAATAATCAAAAAATTTATTAAATCTTTGAAGAGAACACATTACCATTATTATTTTATATAATGGACCTTGATTATGGGGATTTCATAAGAACACATGACATGTAAATACAGTTATTAGTGTAAAAATTTTATGGGTGAGAAATCATCAACACTATCATTCTACTTTAAATAAAGATAATTTCATTCACAATTTATAATTAAATTCACATACTATCTTGTCAAAGAGGAATAAATTATCTCTCTAGTTATTTCCCATTAAAATGATGAGTTATTAAGTTGAATTAAGGTGAGGGGTTATTAAGTATCACTATAAAAAAGTCAGAGGGATGATGTATCACCCCAATATCGAAAATATGTATGGATTTCACCTTCTTTACACAGTAATTAGTGGGTTCGTGTCTTTGTAAAAAAATTATAAAAAAAGATAAATTATTGAATTATTTACAAACAATATAATTTCCTCAAAACATAGGATATGGTGTATAAAGGTCATTCTATAAACATATGAATTAGTTTTTAGTAAATTTAAGTTGTTCGAATAACTATTCAATAGAATATTTCAAATTTGAAACCTATAGTTCAAATATATATTCATATATAAATATCATATATAATATATTTAAATTTTTATTCAAAACTTTTTTATCCTAACCAAAACAATAAACGTTTTGAAAATTTGGATAGTATATATACAATATTTTTATTTAAAAAATTATCATCATGATATAAAAAAATGATATCCCCAAATTGTACTCTTCACTGCCATATCATACCTAAAACATTATTCATAACCTAGGGAAAGGAATCATGAGAAAGGGTGATCTTATATGCTTAGTAAAGGTATGTATGGGAGATATTAATCGATGATCATGTGAAATAATATGATAATAATAAGGGGATATGATCATAACCAAACATACAATGTTCATAAACAACCTGAAAAGGATAATAAACATGAGTTAATTCATAAAACATTATGATTTTAAAGTACATTAATCATATGAATAAAAAATTATCATAACACAATCATGGAAAAATAATAATTTTATAAAATATTGTTTCTCCATAATAATTGTAGAAACCATTTCATATTTCAAGGTTAACTAAAAATACCTTCAGATTATGAAACAACACTTGTTCACTATCGTGTATCATGAACATTGAATTGATTCCCATAACAGATCAAGGACTTTCAATTTTTTCCCATAACGGAACATGATCATGGAATTTATTAACATAAATATACCATGATATATAATAATTTAACAAATTAATTGGATGCAGATTAATGTTCCACATATCACATACATAAATCTGTAGATTTTTCTTCCACAGCTTACTAAAACATCATTATTAATATCATATCATAACACATGAAAAGAAAATGAATTCAATATTTAATTACATAATAGAATAACATTTGAAATTGTGTTTCATAAAAATATCATCATCATAAAAAAATACATATAAATAATAGCGATGGTATCACTATACCACATCCAATTTAAATTAAAATAAACACCAAAGGGTTTTACCCATAATTAATATAAATACAATTAAAATATCACTAAAAATATTTTCCATGAAATTAGACTTGTCATATTTAATTCATTTTTGAAATTATACAAATTTAAAAAAAAATATAGAATTAATTTTCATTGAAAATAGTATTAGAATAAATTAAATAAATCTTAAATGCATTAATAGATCATGATAGTGATAAATTGCATTCTTGATTTATAAGTCAAAAGAAAACATTCAAATCATTTTTATGTTAAAATTTATCTCATTTTCAAAAAAATAAGAAGAATTATTATAATTATTTTTTGGAAAAATCCATAAAAGTGAAAAATATTTATTAAATAATCAAAGGATGACTTTAAATTTTCCATAATTTTTTTAAAAAATATAGATATGGGAGAAAAAAAATTTTGACCGAAGAGAGAAATAATATCAATATTATTTGAAGACAATCTATCAATATCCATAATAACTAAAATGATTAAAATAAAAGTAAAAAATATATTATATTTTAATAACTAGATAAGATTAAAATTAAATTGATTCATCATGTAAGGATCATATCTTCCTCAATTAAAATTCAAGTGTAAACAATCCCAATTAAAATAGGATTGAATCCTAAACCCCTTACCTCATGAATCACCTTTACATATTCATATTCAAACCTCCAAATGAATAAATATGTATTTATTATACTTTTATTACATAACCATATTTATATATATCAGAAAATATATTTTTTTAACTATGAAATCTTATCACAAATTTGTTGATAATTTTTATTAAATTCACTGTAATGGGTGATGAGTGGTTTGTTTTCAATGAATATTCTAGTTTGTCGGTCCAGAACCTTATACTATGATAATTTTCACATATATTATAGAATGTTAATAATTATATATAACTAATATAGGTAAATTATATAATTATTTAATGTCATTCAGGAAAATTTGAGATGGAAAAATTAATTACACTATTCATAGAGATGGTAGGTCATACGTGTGTATGAATGTTGATTTTTTTGACAGATCAAAATAAATAAAATTAAATAATAAATAACCCTTAAAATATAATTATTATAAAAAATTTATATCATAAGTATACTAAAAATAATATTATTATAATCCATGTGTAATATAATAGAAAAACAAATCTTGTCGTTTCACAGAGGTGGTAATCCACACATACATATGAGTGACATTACCATTTACAATAGTTGAGAAGGTATAAATTTAGATAAGATATTATTATTATAAAACAATTAATAAGTTATAAATATCATATATATGCATTAAAACCATCATAATAACCAACAATAAAATAATTTGATGGAAAATGAATTGTATTGCATTGTGGAGACGGTAAGTAATACGTACGCATGAGCGATACTTTCACATACAAATTTAAGTGAAACAGTTATTATAATAGTTAATTCATAATAATAATAATATTTTAATATATATATGATAATTAATATTTCCTTTTATGGTAAAACCATGGATTTAATAGTGGCATGCAATATATAAAAAGAATTTTTTCGGTTAAGGCAATTACTAATTCAATGAATGAACTCCTTTAAATATCCTTTTACATATCCATGGGTAAGAATTTTAGGAATAAAAAGCCACTATAAAATGGATAAATAATTATATAGTGTATTTTTGAGTTAAAATACTCAATTTTGTGTAAATAAGTGAGGGATTATGGGCGTTTTATAGTTTACTAGAGAGTAAATTTTGATATTTATTAAAATATTATATTATAATAAATATATTATCTAACCCAAATACAACCTAAATGAAATAGATTAAAATATAGAATATTATCTGGTTTTAATTTAACCATAAAATAAAACTTATACAAGTTCTGGTGTCATTTTAAACACTATCATTTTGATTAACCACTTGTTTAACAAATTTAATCATTAACCATGGTAACATATTTTTCACACTTAAAGTGTTATAATTTTCTATGTTTGGAGGGAATTGGATCATAAATTTCTATTTAATTAATTTTCAACCATATATAATCCTCCTTTTCTTATTTCAATATTATTTTGATTTCAATTAAATTAGTAAAAAAATTATTTTGATAAAATATTATTAATATTCATCTTGACACTACTCGTTTATTTTGACTTAAAAAAAATTTAAACATTTTATTAGAATATTATACAGAAATAAAAAAAATATTTAATTTTAATATTTAATTTTATCTTAACTTATTAAATAAATCAAAATATATCAGTGTTAATATTTTAAATATTATTTATTGTATTCCATTAATTAAATACATACTGTTTCAGCATTGTGTAGGAATTTATGATAATTATTTAGTAACGAAGAATTGTAAAATAAATAGTATAATGAAAGTAAATTTATCATTATAATACTATATATTTTAATTAATTAATAACTTATTTTGTCCTAATGTGGACACATAATAGATATTTAAAACTATAAAAGTGACATTTCGTAACCTTATTTGATTTAAATAATATTTTCATCATTTTCATGGAAAAGTGTCAAACAATAAAATAATTTTATAGCCTAAGGTAATAATTGTTGGTTTAAATTCTTCCAATAATAATTATGATGAATTATAATATCATATTAAGAGAGTTTAAACCATGATTATCCTTATTTAGTCTTTACTAAGGGGATAAATTTTACTATGGTTACTATTCATACTGACAAAAAATAAAAGAGGAATATTTTGACATTTTAAACCTCAATATTATAAATATTGATTCCATTTATTTAATTCTATATCTATACATATCATAGATTAATTTGAAAAATATATGCATAATAGAAGATCAAAAATGTTTTTTTAAATTGTTTAAAAAAAATAAAACATAGCTTATTCTTATCCCATTCCTTCAACAATATAAATTTAATTTTATGAAATTTTATTTAATATATTATATATAAATTTCATTAATATAAGTCCAAAATATTTATAAGTTTTATTTATTAATTTAAAAATACTTTTCACGAATGAAAAACAATTTTTATGAAAAACCATCACTTTTATTGTAAAATAATTTTGTATTTTCCATTAAAATCTTTTGATATTCAACAAATTCATTTTATTAAACTGTATAAATTTATTTTTCATCATTTAGTTAGTACTATTCATACCTACAAATCCATTAGTGATGTAATAACATATCACATAATAATATTTTAATACTATATCATGGTTTGTTTAAAAATAATTTACATATTACACAAGCTATAGATGAAATCAAATTATTTGAAGGGATTTATTTTCATAAATAATTGGGTATTACTATAAATAACACCTATAAGATTAAAATATATCTCTAAATTAATAACTATACTACAATAAAATTAGGATATCTTGGTTTCATTACATCACCATTTTCCTAAGTATCTCTTTTAAACATCTGGTTTCTCCAGATAACATTCAACAAGCGAGTAGTCTTGTAATGTGGAACTTTATCTATATGATCCAATATTTCAATTGGTTATTCCTCATAAAAATATCATTTTCTAGTGGTATTAAGTATGATTTTAGTACATGTTACGGGTAAGGTATGTACTTTTTAAGGAGGGATACATAGAACATGTCATAAACATTAGATATGTTCAATAGAGTGCTAATCGATAAGTCATCATCTATACATGATCAAGAATATACTAGGGAAAAATATACCAAGGAAAAACATTCAATCATTATAAAAATCTATAACTTTATTCAATTGATAAATTCAGAAAATAAACTTCTCACCATCTACAAATTCTAGATAACGTTGGGAATTGTTAGATTACCTTTTCTTTAGACTTTGAGATTCCATAATGAAATGTTTAATAGATAAATATTTATCTCCCATTTATTTACCTTTATCGAGTAATAATAGATTTATTAATATGACTTCATTAGATAATATTGGTGTTCTAAAATTCTTTCCATAGAGGGCTTCTCAAGGATCCATATGAATACTTGAGTAAAATATTTTATTGTAAGAAAACACAAGTATTGGAAAGGTGTTGATCCCAATCACCTTTGAAATCCATTGAAAATGATTTAATCATATCCTATAGTGTTTGAATAGTTCTATCAGATAGACCATATGAATGAGGGTGAAATGTCATTCCTTAACTAAACTAGGTATCAATATCCTGCTAAAGACTCCTCCAAAACATCAAGGTAAAGCTGAAATCATGATCAAATTTAACAAAAGGTGGTATTCTATAAAATCTTATATAATCATTAATTTATATACTAGAAATTTGATAAAGTGGTAATTCTAATTTGATAAAAATGAAGTGTACCATCTTTTTATTTCAGTTGATTATAACCCATATACCGTTATAGTATATAGATGTTTTGGATAGTAAGATGAAAATTCCATGGATATGTTTTCCCATTTTCATAATGTTGTGGGTAATAAGTGTAAAATACCATTAGAATAATATTTAGTATCCATAACCTATTAATTTACCATGAACCATGATATATATTTTACAATATATATCGTCATGTATTCCCATAAGAAATACATATTATTGTCTCTATTCATCTTTTTACATCTATGATGAATATGGAATAATAAACTATAATCCTTATCCAATTAATCCTTTTTCAAATATGTTATTTTTGAGACACGTAAATGGTTAATAATATTTATAATTCTCACATAATCAATATTGAAATCAGGAACATTTCACACCTTTTTTAGCTCTATGACTTTCTTTTTCACCCGTATATACCTCCCATATATAGATAGTTATACAGTTATTTAAGAGAGTTATGATTTATCCCATTAATTCAATATTTCCATATCATTCCTTTACCAATCTAGAAATTTTGTATTTTTTGATCCTCAACATATATTGTATAATATGTCTATATTTACGGAATGTAACTGCCACATTGTACCTTCCAAGGGTGGTAATTTATTGAGTAGTCATAATATATAATCATATCCAACCATATTCTCTAGAACATATTCATCTCTTTTAGAGTAAATATATTAATTAATATTTTTTATCAATATATATTACACATTTCTCTATAATGACTATTTGTCCATTTCATTTATTAAAAATTTACTGTAGCTTACTCCATGTCATGACTGGTGTGATTTTTAAAATGATCAATCGATTGGAGCGAGGCATATGAAATCACCATATAATATTTAATTAGAACAAATCCTAGTCCCTTCATTGATTCCTCACTAAAGATCACAAACCTATCACCAATATAGGGTATTTTATGAACAAATTCAATAACAAATCATATTTTTATAACATAGAAATTCATCTCACATTCATCTATCCACAAGAAAATAACCCATATCCATGTCAACATGGTTAGTTGACTAGATAAATGTGAGAATTATTTCAAAAAATATTGATAATATCTATCAAATTCGTGAAAACTATGGATTTAAATTAATATTATTGGTTTATTCCATTCCCCGTCTACATTTTTCATTGAACAATCTAATGATATTCCATCACATTGGATTATATGACCCAAGATTGAAACATTACCCAATAATAAATCATGACAAATTTTTTATAATGCTTCCCCTTCCTCAAGGTCATCAGAACAGTTCTCATGTTATCTTATTACTATTATATTATATTTGAATATAGAAAAGTATTATCCATAAAGATTATAAAAAATTAATCATGGTAATATAAAAAGACCTATTTCACTAAATTAATTATGAAAGTCATGGTATTAGTAAGACCAAAATGAATCATTAAAAATTCATATTGTCCACTCTTTATTTTGAAAGAAATATTTGGTATATCTTCCTTATTGAACCTCACATAATGATATCAAAAATAAATTTCATACTTGAAAAAGTTTTGAGCTCAACATAGTTGATAAAATTATTCATCAATATATGGTAGATGATACTTTTTATTGATTGTGATCTTGTTATGTTCATGGAAATCCATAAAATGTATCATTCAACCATTTTCTATATTAATAAACTAAATAGGATGAACTCATCGAGGTGCATTGGGTTGTAGTAATCCCTTACCAAGATTATCCTATAGTTTATTATTTAATTCCTTTAACTCAATTTGGATCATTCTTTAAAGAGTCTAGTAAATATACATATCACTAGGTATGAATATCATTGAAAACATAACTTCACAATTTAGAGATAGACTGGGTAATTCTTTTTGAAAGGCATAAACCAATTCCAATAATATATGTTTTTCTTTATTGTTTAAATTCCCCAAAAACCAATGTCAAATATATAATTCATTTATAGTAATTAATATCCCCATGTTGGAAACAATTTCTATTGTTTTTTTATATTCATTCTTGAATTGATAAATATTCTTGGGTTCATTTAGAATATGAAATTTGACTTCCCATCAACAAAGATTTATATGGGATCCATATAAATAAATTCAATATATTAAACTAATAACATAAATTTCAACTAAAGGGATAATTAATAAACATAAAGAAATAACTTTCCCAAAATCATCAATAAAATAACAAGTATTTACATGATATGTGACTATCATACCATTAAAATTTTCCTTAGCTAGGTCAAAATATAATCATTATGGTGATACAATGTTACCCTTAGAAAATTACACAGATATAAATTAGTGGGTAGATCCAAAATAAAATAATACATTCACTATTATAGAGTGGATTACAATTCTATATTTCTCTAGGTCATTCTAGTTACCCACATTCACAGCTGTGATCACCTGAGATTTGGAAATATCATTGGGTATAAGAGGTTATTGATGTTGATCAATAAAATATTTTGATTCTAGAATTGGTGGGAATAATTCATGTATTCCATACATTTAAAATATTTGATAATGGGTGGTTCATTATTTGGAAGTTTCTCTTTTTCCATTCAACTAAATAGTATATTCATACACTTCTAATAGTTATAGAAATCATGAACAAATATCCAACTTACAGAGAACCTCCATGTTCTATTCAAGAAATTTATTTGTTGTTTCTTACCATATTTCTAGAATATATATGGTCATAATTAAATTACCCCTTGTGATTTATTCATGTTCTTTTGGGACTCGATATTCTTTTTTATTTTTGAAGCCATGGGAATGGTGGGAATGTCAAATTCCCTTTCCTACATTGAGTAAATATAAAACAATTTCTTCATAGATACTATAGTATCATTTAGATAATAACATTTTATAGAACTTTTTTTATTTCAACAAAAAATCAATAAATTTTACATTCAATATTGGCAATTAAAATAATAGAATACCTTTAATGTCTTGTAACTTTTTCCTCAAAGGAGCCAGTTGATTCATCATTGTGTTTGTTCATATTAAGGACTTATTTATATAACATTTTATATAAAATACGATGAAATTAATTAATAAATTATATCCTTTTAAAATCATCCCATTCCATTGAATAATTTTTTTCATTCTTTATATTGATTAATATATTCTCTATTTGATATGATTTTCCATCCAAAAGACAAATTACAAGGAATTCTTTTTCTTGTACCGAGAATTAATTAATTTAAAATATATTCTCAATGGATTATTCCATCACTTATCCACTAGTGGATTAGAGGATCCATTAAAATAAAGAGGCTAATATTTCATGAACAATTCTAAAATATGTTTCTCCCCCATTTGATCAATTGAAAACTTGAAAGGATTCATATCCTAGGAAATATCCATGATCATTGTTGTAAGTTTATGTATTCCATATCCAATTATATTTGGATGATCATGTGGAAAATCATTTCTTTTCCCATTGCATTCCCTATTAATATTATTCATTCAGATTCTATCCATTGAATAAAATAAAAAAAATAGTGTGAGGGGAAATAATCATAGTGGAAATAACATATAATACTAAAAAATCATTTCTATAATTTCTACATTGAGACACCTTCTTCCATGAATCCTTATGGTTAACCTAGGACATTCATGATTATTACCAAATCTACATGATTTTTTCTTATAGATAGATATACCTATAAGGGTTTTCATAAAATATATGTAAGCATAATGTCTAAATATCTACTATTAACAACTCGGATACCAACAATAGTCTATAAGGACATTATTATATAAATATTTCATCTTTTTAGATGAATATTTAATTGATAAAACTTTTATCCACATAAGAACCATAATGTTTTAGAGTCTTAAATGACTAGACATACAATATTTTTATTTCACGAAATTTATTCAATATCTCCCATAAATATATTAAAATATTGTTCACTTTATAAGAATAAAATATTATGAAATTTCATCATAACATGGATAATGGGAAAAAATGTGTGATCTCAAAATGATCATTAGGGTAAGAATGGGAGATATCAGTAGATGATTATAAAAAAATATGAAAATCATAAGGGTATACTATAATGACCATGAATTGAAATGTTCATACCCAATATGAATAATATATTAATCATGCCTTTTGAAAATAATATTTTAAAATTTTAAAATATATGAATAATAAGAACAATAAATCATCATAACTCAATCATGACCCACTAGTTCATTTAAAAAATTTATGTGGAACAATCCTATGTAAATAATCGATTTAATATGTCAATTTTTACTACCAAGACCATCAAATCAATAATTAAAACCTATTTATCAAAGTAGATCAAGCACATCAACTTGTTTCCTACAATTAATCTTGTATTTTGACCAGTTTCCAATAAAAGGTCATGCACTTTGACTTGTTTCATATAACTGTCTCTTGAGATGAAATACATTACCCAATGTGTTGGAGGAAGATATAAACCACAACCATCACATAATGGAAACCATGCATATGTATTCTATATGATTATAAAAAATCCATCATATCATCATATCATAAACCATGAAACCAAAAAGAGTTCATAATTCCTCAAGCCATAACATAACCCATGTAAATGGGTTTCATAAGCTACTCATCATCATAAATATAAACCGTCTATTTATTGAAATTTTGGTATCATTGGATTTCATACCATGTAAAAGATACGCAATACCAAATATAGTTTTCAATGATGAATAAAAATACAATTAATTGATTATTAAAAACATTATTATAGAATATACAATTTATATATGAAAATAAATTTTAAAAGTATAAATAATAAAAAAAATATGGAAAACATTTTATTTAAAAATATTCCTGGAACCTTGTTAATGATTCTTTAAGGTATTGTGTGGTCTTGATGGGGGGATATTTAATTCAAGACGTATAAGTGAAAAGAAAACATAGATTCCATATTTTTTTATAAAAGTACTTCATTCATAAAATTGAAATAATATTCATTTGAAGTGTTTCTATAAAATTCTAAAAACAAATAAAAAACACATAAAATATTTATAATATAATATTATAATAATTATTAAAATAATTTTTATAATATGTTTTTTTGAAATGATAATTATTTTAGATTTAATATAGTAATAAATTCTATTTTCATAAATAATTATGATTTGATGTATTAGGTAAATTATGTGAGAAATATTAATATAACACATATTTTAATCAGAAATAACCACATAAGAATTAAATTAAAAGTATTCATCATATATTTGTCACATAATTTCCTCAAATAGAATTTGAGTATAAAAAATCCTATCAAAAATGAGATGGAAAAAAATATTGTGACCCAAGTCTTTAATTTTTTTATTCAGCTAAAACCCACAATAGTATTAATATGGATTTATTAAAAATGTATTAAATTACTATATATATTTACATAATTAAATGTATGATTTATTTAGGACATTTGATGTTCCTAATTTGTTTATTTATTTTCATACATTTTATTGAGTATAAAAAAAAATTTCATTGGATAAAATTATTTTATGGGAAGGATGATTTATTTTATTATTCGGGGATATTCTTTAGTGTTTTTCTGTAAATGTCAAAAATTGATAATAATCAGAATAAATATGAAAATATACACAATGTGTAACTTATAAACACATTCCATGTAATATTGACCTGACACGATTCAGCAAGACCGAGTACACACCCATGTAGCCATACATATCCTACACACTATGTACTACTAGATAACACAACATGTTGTCCCTCCATGAAGTATTTGGTGGCTAAAACAATAATTAAACACCTTGGTTGGTGTTATATCATGTAGTGTACATGACGGAAGAGTCGAAGATGCATTAGAAAACAAAGGGGCGGCATGGTAGGATACCTATCACTGGAGAAACTAAGGAAAATAAATTTGAGTTGACTAAATTCCATGTACTTATGGGTACCCAACATGTAGTTTATTTTTCTATAAAATTATAAGACACCCTCATTGTTTTGGGTTGTATACTCTATGGATAGGTGATGTTGCTCTTCCGAATGATCTCCCATGAATCCAAAGATTATTATTTTCAGTTTATATATTCAATAATGTATTAATGTAAATCCTATTTCCACCTTTATTCCTCCCATATCCATGGTAGGTGTTGATGTTATTCTCAACCTGCACAACATTAACATGGTTATAAGTGGATTGTATCCTTATGTTAGTATATTAATATGATTATGGGATTTATGTAACAATAATTCAGGTGTGTTGATTTTATTATGATCTTTTTTTAAAAAATACATTAATGAATTCAATTCCACATTTAAAATCATTTTTGTATTATGAAATTAATTATACCAATGGAGAAAACTAAAGGATTTTCAATATATGTTCCCATGACCAGTGGGTGAGGTCCTCTTCAATATTTTTAGGGGTTAATAACTTCAATGTTTTTTAAGTATCTAACTACCAGACCATGGATTTTCCTGTTTAAATATATAATTGTTTGTTACCAAAACATAAAATAGTAGTTGAATTGAATCCTAATGGTAAAAAAGTTAATTTATAATATTAATATTTCTGAATATCCATTATAGAAATAGTTAAATAAATTGAATCTCAGAAACATTCTTCCTCAGATTATTCTATTATTTCTTGTATTTTAATTTAGTTTTCACAAATCATTTCAATATTTCATCTCATTTCATTTATTCAATTTGTCAAGACTATTAATAGTGACTTATTAAATTATTCCTTGATATTACCTATTTATTTTACATATTGGATCAACCCTATCAACTTATTTCTACCTAGTCAGTCAAATCATAATGGAATGAAAAAAATTTTCAATTTGTTTTACCTCAAAATGAGACTGGTCAAATAATTACATTCCTACAGAAGAAGTGATGGTTTATGTGCATAAAAAATTATATTTTCATTTTATCTACAATTATTGTTACTCTAGAGCAATATGGGGGTCTTTTTTCAATTTATTCTTCTATATTTTTTATATCTTTGCAAGGGGAGTGTTATTTTGGTTGTTGTTTTCATTACATTTATTTTGTATTGATTATTTCACTACTTTCTCCCACCCTAACCTAGTTGTGTCTATCCAAATTCAATTCTCTTTCGTGGTACTTCACATAGTGGACCATGAGCTATATTAAGTGTTTGGGAGAGTCTCTAACTACACTAGTATTTATCCATAAACAAGTATGGGAAACATCATTAATTTATGAATAAATTAAAAATTAGAATTTTTTAATTATTTATAATTATAAATAGAAAAAAATTTAATGCGAATTTTAAATTGTTTATGAAATTTTTAATTTTTTTTATAAAATGGTTTGGAATATAGTTTTCTTTTTGATTAAATTTTTTTCTATTTTTCATTTATAAGAATGGTAGTTTTTATTCGTGTCTTGACCTTATTGACACATTATTATTATAATTCCTTATATTTATTATAATACTTTCTAAATAATCTTTATTATACCCTCATTCATGAGACATTATTGGGATATGAATTCTATAACTTGTGAGGTTTTCTCTTCGAAACCTGAAGATTTCCAATCTCTTTAAAATGATTGAGGCATTTGATTGGCATGTTCATCATCTTCGATCCTGAGACCTACCAAAAAAATGACCATCAAAAAATATATAGAGACTATGAAATTACTTGATTAGAATACAAATTACATGCATATTTATGTTTTATACCAATATTATTTTATAAATATTAATTATTATTCATTTTATATTTTAAGTGGGAGTTTTTCTATTAATGGTATATTTTGGTGAGCCAAAATGATATTATGTTTGGGGGAGAGATAATATTTTTCATTTGTGAATAAGGTTTCTAAACCAATTTTAATTATATACGTGATAGTTCCCTGATATAAAAAAGTTCTTACAAAATGATCAAAATTCATGAATTACAATTATTGATTGTTTTAAAAACCCATATTGGAAAGGGAATATCATAGTGATGGTGATATTTTATGGATCATGGTAGGGATACATATTTATTGATATTTGTTAATGAATATAATGATTTATTCTTTTATAATCCATACTCCTTTTTCATGCCTCTCATATTATCTATCACATCATTACCTACCTACCATTTACCTCCGAATCATTTAATCTTATAGTAAGACATGATGATTTTTATTTGAATTCTAAGTTGTAACAACATGTAAAATTCTAGAGAAATTTTTTTTCTTAATTTTATTTGGGATTTTACATGAATGAAGTTTCTGACGGTAACTGATTCTGAGGCCCGGTGTGCTCGGAATCAATTTCCAAATTTTAGCTCGGGTACGTCCAGTGAACGAATGATTGTGTTTTCCTAACTTTTGAACTGGTGCTCGAAATCGAATTCCGAGGGCATTGATGGAATCACAGCGCCGATAATTGATTAAGAACACCTTTTCCGGAGTTGTGTTTGCTCGGGTGAGGTTATTAATTAATTGAGTTAACTAAAGTAGAAAAATAAAATATCGTGCTACAATTTTCTTTTTATTCCATGTAATGATAACATATTCTTGGTTGTTGGAGTGGGACCCACTAATATCCAAACTCCACAAGGAAGGATATTAGTGAGGTGGGGCCCACACGAGCCCCACCCCTTTTATTTCCTTTTACCTCTGACGTGCATTTAATTTGGTAACTCTCCCGCACCCCCTGTTTAATTCCAATTAAACTATCACGTTTAATTGGATTATTAAACGCCTCATTACTTGGTCAACACATGTTAATTAAATTGTGTTTTAATTTTTGAATTTCAAATAATGGGATGGAATGAGTATTAAAATAAGTAACGCCTTATTTTATTTTTTTTGTTTTCGTTGTGCGAGAAGGATTGGAGAGGATTCACTCAAAGCCTTCAAATCTTCATCTTCTTTGTTGGAGAACACAATAAACTACGAAGAATGCCAGTCTTCGATGGAAGACAACGAAGAACACTTCTTCCCCAGAGATCGATGAAGTGACACCGTGTACCGCTACGCTGATGATCCTCTTCTCCACGATGCCAATGAATCCTCTTCTCCATGACGCTGTGTACCGCGACACCGACGACGCTTACAGAGCCTTCTTCTGCGACTTCCTTTTTCCCGCGACGAACCTTCATTCAACAACGCATGAGGTAGGGGGTTTGGTTTAATTTAATATATTTGGATTATATCCTCGATATGTGTTTAAATTGTTGGAAGTCGTTTGAATCACTAACACGGTGGGTGTGGACAAACGAAAAATTCTGAACCCACCGATTCATTGTTCTTGAAGCGCGGAACATTGGGTGATGATGAAACGGGACCGTTGAGTGATTGGAGGCCGTCGCAGTAATTTACGGGTCCCGAGATGACCCCAAGCGCAGACGGGAACATGAACGGACCACTAAAGCGGCTCTGGTGGCCTGAAAACTTCACCGACAGCGCGGGTTGCCGATGGCCGGAGGTGGCAGCAGGCACTGGCCAGCCGCCCAGAGGCAGTAGCGTCCCGGAACGCCGCCAGGGGGGACCACCGCGGCTAAAGCCGCGGAGGCAGTCGACCGGTCCCGCGGCCGCGCTAAACCAGGGGGAGACGCGGCGCCTAGCGCCGCTTCCGCTGGCAGAAGTGATCGACCCCCCATATGGGGTCGCGACATCAATCAAGGGAGCCAGCCGACCCCCCTTTTCGCAATGGCAAGGCCAGTACCGAGATGGCCTTTTGTGGCGCGCCCGCGTCGGGCCAACCGGCCGCCCAGGCCGAACCGGCCCCACCGAGACGGCCACCCCTGCCGGGCCGGGCCGGCTCGGCTGGGCCGAGCCACGCCGGTTGGGCCGGGCTGCGCCCTAAGGGGCCGGTCCCGGACCCGGTTCGAGCCGACCCAGGGGGTCTCGGGCCGGGTCGGTCCGGGCCCAAAACACCCTCAAACTGGATAGGTTCATTCTTTTTCCCATATCTTGGGCAACAGACCACCGATCGATGCACCATTATTTGTGTGAAGATCCTTGGAAAGAGACAGTCATTTCTGTATATTACATTGATGTTTTTGGAGAACTTTGGGTATGGCCGGGTTGGTTCGAGCATGAAACCAACCGGGCCCTCAGAGCAGAAACGCTTATAACTTGAGTTCCAAACGTCCTATTGACGTGCCATCGACATTGCTGGATTCCTCTTAGTGAGACAGACCTTTTTTCATACTCCTCTCAAGGGTTGGAACAATTTGGAGTGAGGTCGGGTTGGTTTTGACTTAAAAACTAACCAGACCACTAGAACGAAAATGCCAATAACTCTCAGATCGGGCGTCTGATTGACGCGCCGTCTGTCACGTTGAGTTCCTCTTGTCGAGACGAAAGTTTGAGATACATCAAATGAAGAGTACATGTCAGTTGATGTATCGACCCCTTTTCTCGTGGAGCGGAGCCTCCCAGAATTGATCATGTTGTGTGCGGGAAAACTAGAGTCGGATGCGACTGCGACTGTGAAGAACGTACTGAAATCCTCAGTGGGTTCGACATCGATAATGACTGCACTGAAATCATATGTGGGTTCGGTAGTGATGAAGACCATTCTAAAATCCCCCGTGGGTACGAAGGCGATGAAGACTGCACGGAAATCCTATGTTGGTTCGGCAACGATGAAGACCATACTGAAATCCTCTGTGGGTTCGACGACAATGAAGTCTCCACTGAAATACTATGTGTGTTTGGAAGCAATGAAGACCGTACTGAAATCCTCTGTGGGTTCGACGGTGATGGAGACTACACTGAAATCCTCCGTGGGTTTGGCAGCGAGGCAGACCGTATTGAAATCCTTCGTGGGTTCGATGACAATGACTACTGTTCTTGAATCCTACGTTGGTCTGGCAGTGTCTGACTATGTTCATACTATCCTACGTGGGACTGGCAGAGTAGCTGGTCTGTATCCTAAGTGGGTCCGACATCTTAGCTGGTTTAGTATCCTATGTGGGTCCCAGCATAGATGAATATGTAGCTATATCTGATCATCTCTATCACCATACAAAGAAGTATACCAGTGTGAGCTGAGTATTTACTTTCAATCAATATCATTGATATGATTTACTTTCTTTCCTATGTGGATTGGGTTGTGTTATCCTGTGTGGTTAGGGTTATATAAACATGTGTGGAAGTGATCGAACTTGGGTTCGGGTGTTGGAGCTGAAAAGAAATTGATGACTTAGGTATATGTATGGGTATATTCCTAAGTAGTGTTGGATGTTACTTCATGATTTTATCTTTCCTTTGTGAATTATCCTTTGTGGACTTTGGGAGACCTTCGGGGGTCTATGGGTCCCTACATAGTAGCATATAGTCACCCATGCATGGGATATGCCCACACTACATTGTGTTGGATGCAGACAATGGACAACGATGATTGTGGTTGGGGCTTGTGGAGCAAGTCAGTACCTGGAGGTGGACCACTAGGAGGAACGTACACGGAGCGGACGACAAGACCCGAGGGGATGAGGAGGATATCTGTAACCACCATTCAGGTGGGTCTTCCAGTGGACGGCTCGACGTTGCTGCTTTACATTCAACAGATGTACTTTCTTTCCAGTTGTACATTACTTTCAGTCTGGGTTTGTATTCTGGCCAACTAAATTTTCGGCACTACTTTTGTTCCTAGTTTTACTTAGTGTTTACTACTGTTTGCTTACTCTCTGGTGTTTTTTTACTTTATAAAGGCAATGCCTTCCCCTTTTGTTGGGATTTACGCCTTGGTGCTAGTCTCCATCCCTTGTCCTATGGGAGGCAGGTTTGGGGTAGTCACGGAATGGGTCCCAAGGATGGGTCATGACAAATTGGTATCAGAGGAGTTCGGTTCTACCGCAGAACTCTGGACTCTTATCCTTATTCTATGTGAAGCAATAGTTTTAAGGGTATTGAATATGGTTATCAGTCTAGTGAGTCCAGTGTTGGTGCAGCGGCCGATGTATCCATACACCAGGACCCTGGTTTCTGATTTTCGACTCAATGCACGAAAACATTGATTGCATTTGTGTTTTAAAAGTTTTCTTTGTGATTACTTTGTGTTAGCTCACCAGGTATACTGTTTTTAACATGGCGCTCCTATTTCTTTTCAAGATGGCCCCATGATAGCAACTGACCTGGGTTCCGAGCATTGTGTGAGATGACAGCCCACCGAGCGATGAGGCCTCGGTGCAGGGCCCTTTGACCGCGGAGGCACCAGCAGTACCTCTACCTGCCGAGCCACCGATGCTACCAGCCCCATCCGCTAAGATTGCATGTTGCATTTGTGCACTTCACGAGTTTCAGCATCATAGACCGCCCAGGTTCGTGGGGAGATGGACCCTTATGCAGCCAAGGATTGGCTGGAGGCGGTTGTTCGAGTTTTTAGGTTAGTGGGGACACCAGCCGACCTCATGGTGATCCTCGCAGCGAGCCTCCTACACGCGGAAGGAGGAAGATGGTGGAGATTGATGCTCTAGGTGCACGACGAGGCATCACTCCTCTGGATGGACTTCTAGAGCCTCTTCCGCTCAGAGTTCTACCTAGACACCCTCTGTGCGGTGTGCATCCAAGAGTATATACAGTTGCGGCAGGGCAGCATGACGGTCGCCCAGTACTCGGTGAGATTTACCGATCTCTAGCACTATTCGACGAACATGGTACGAGACCCATTCTTCTGGGCCTGGACCTTTAAGAAGGGACTAAGGCATGATATTAGGGCATCGATGATCTGCCTCAGTATTCTTACATATTCAAGAGTACTGGAGAGAGCTCTCCTCATAGAGATATTTCTTACTGATCCTACACCAGCATCGAGACCTACCGTAGGGCGGCACGTAGCGGAGTTGTTTGCAGCTGGCATCGACGGATGTCAGAGGGGTCTAGGCAGACTAGACCATCTGGAAGACGACCTCAAGAAACTGGCTCAGAGGTGTGGGGAACAGGGCGCAGAGCCAGCCATCCAAGGGGCAGGCCGTGCTACGCATGCGATGGGCAGGGCCACATGGCTCATGAAGGCCCGACCCACCGTGCAGAGGAGCAAAAGACGGTTGAGGGCCACCTAGGCAGAGGCAGAGGGTCGACCGTAGCGGTCCGCCGAGAGCAGGAGGACGAGGCGGAGGTGCTGGCCAAGCAACCGGTGGTGGGTGACGCTTTGAGGCTTTACCACCACCACCACCAAAAGGTTTACCCCAACCACTGGGAGTTTGAGGGCAGAGAGAGGCTCAACATCAGGCTGCGGAGGCCTTTGAACACGGCATGCCAGAGATGATTCGAGGTACTTTCTGTGTCTACTCCACCCTTGTTGCAGTTCTTATAGATAGAGGAGCGAGTCATTATTTTATTGCTGCTACCCTTATTCAGGGCTTGAAGATTCCGACAGATCTGTTAGCTTGATCCTTACGGCTAGAGACTCCCACGGGAGCAGACTGGACGATTATGCACTAGTTCCGGTGGTGTGAGCTTACTCTAGGAGGTGAGATATTCAGCTGGGATCTTCTCGTAGCGGCATCGAGGCCTTACGACGTCATCTTGGGCATGGATTGGTTATCTACAGTCCATGCTCAGATTGAATGTATTAGGTGCAAGGTGTGCTGTGTACACACTGACGGGAGCAGGTTCACCTACACCGTCAAGAAGGGAGACTTCGCAGCACAGGATGGACTCTCACAGAGGATAGGACAACCCATCACTCATCAGTTGGTTAGCCTCATCCAAGGAGCAGTTGATGTGCATAGTCCTAGTTTTCCTATAGTGGTGGATCATTATGTGGTAGTTTTCCCTGACGACATTCCAGGACTACCTCCTCGCAGGGAGGTAGACATTTATATTGACCTATACCACTGGACAACCCCGATATCCACTCCAGCATATTGGATGGCCCCCACTGAGCATCAAGAGCTATGGGTATATTTTGAGGAATTGCAGGGCAAGGGATTCATCTGACCCAGTTTTTCACCCTGGGCTTCCCCGATATTATTCCCCAAGAAGGTACACAAGAGCTTGAGACTATGTGTCGACTATCATCGCCTGAACCAGGTGACCGTGAGGAACAAGTATCCACTACCTATGATTGATGACCTCTTCGATCAGCTCAATAGAGCATGGTAGTTCTCAAATATGGACCTTAGATTAGGCTATCATCAGCTCAGAGTTCGAGACGAGGTTGTGCCGAAGACGGCCATCAGATGTCGGTATGGCCACTATGAGTTCTTGGTTATTTCTTTCGGCATACCGAATGCTCCAGCAGTGTTCATGGGTCTCATGAATAGTATATTTTAGACATACCTCGATCGATTTGTCATGGTCTTCATCGATGACATATTGATATACTCGACCACTAATGAGGAGCACGCCTACCACTTGGGGGTTGTACAAGACACACTCCAAGAGCACCAGCTTTACAGAAAGCTCTCTAAGTATCCGTTCTGGTTACGTGAGTTCCACTTCTTGGGACACGTCATCTCGGAGGCGGGAGTTACGATTTATCCTGCGAAGATCGAGGTAGTGGTAGCTTGGGAGCCACCCAAGAGTGTGACGAAGGTGCGGAGTTTCTTGGGGCTAGATGGGTACTACCGGAGGTTTGTGCTAGACTTCTCCAGAGTTGCGGCACCATTCTCAGCTTTAATGAAGAAGGGGAAACCCTTTGTGTGGTCAGACGGATGTTAGTAGAGCTTCCAAGAGCTGAGATAGAGATTGACCAGTGCACCTATCTTGAGGCTACCAGAGGAGGGAGTGGGGTATGTATTCTACTACGATGCATCAGGGACTGGACTCAGATGTGTCCTGATGGAGGAGAGGGAAGTGATGGCCTATGGATCACGTTAGTTGGGACAGTATGAGCAGAACTACGCTACCCATGACCTGGAGTTATCAGTAGTGCTCTTCGCTCTAAAGATGTTGCGACACTATCTGATGGCCAAGAGCTTTATAGTCTACTCTGACCACCAGAGTCTCTGGTACATCTTCTCATAGAAAGACATGAATCTGAGACAGCAGTGATGGCTCGAGTTCCTCCAGGACTATGACATTGAGATATTCTATATTCCTGGAATAGGGAATGTGGTAGCCGATTCTCTCAGCAGGATGATGGGCATTCAGCTACTCGGGGAGGTGACAGAGCAGCTAGCCGCTTTGCAGATATACTTCGTGGATAGATATGAAGCAGCTTTTCTTCAGTCACTCACATTCACTTCTCCACTACTATAGTGGGTCGAGAGGCATAGCATGGGGATGCTGATAGTGAGACGTGGCGTGCGTAGATATCCTCAGGACCGGAACCTGATGGATTCTCTGTAGGGGGAGAGCACGTCCTTCTTTTTCAAAGGATGTACCTCGGTACAAATTGAATTATAGAAGGAGGTGCTGAGAGAGTTTCACACTTCCTCTTTAGAGGTACATCCTGGTGTGGCGAAGATATACCAGGATCTCATACGGCAGCACTGGTGGTTGGGTATAAAGAAGGTTGTAGCTGAGTTCGTTTCTCGATGCCTCACCAGTCAGTAGGATAAGGCAGATCACCAGGTACCAGTCAGCTTGGTACAACCCTTGGAGGTCCAAGAGAGGAATTTGGATGGGATATCTATGGATCTCATGATTGTACTGCCACGCAATTCCAGAGTTGACGACTCCATTTGGGTGATTGTCGACCGACTCTCCATGTCGGCTCACTTTTTACCCATCAGAGAGCAGGGCTCAGTGGAGAGTTTGGGGTGCATCTACGTTCAGGAGATCGTATGGCTTCATGGTGTTTCATCATCTATCGTCTCCGATTGAGATGCTCGCTTTAAATCCCGGATTTGGAAGGGGTTGGAGGAGGCATTCGGGAGGCAGCTACTTCTGAGCATCACCTTTCACCCTCAGACAGATGGTCAGATGGAGAGGACCATTCAGACTCTCGAGGACATGCTTTGTGCATGTGTCCTTGACTTTGGTCACAGCTGGGAGGACCACCTACCCTTGGTGGAGTTCGCGTACAACAACAACTACCACTCCACCATCGAGATTGCACCATACGAGGCATTGTACGGCCGACCTTGCAGATCACCTATCTGCTGGATAGACCCTGGGTAGTAAGCACTTATTGGCTGGAGAAGGTCCAGGACATGACATAGAAGGTCCAGGTCATCTAGGAACAGATGAGGTCAGCTCTGAGCTGGGAGAAGTTGTATGCTGATAAGAGGCGGAGACCACTGCAGTTAGAGGATGGAGACCACGTCTTCTTGCGGGTCTCACCTCGACGTGGATTACGGAGATTTGGACGAGGTGAAAAGTTGTCTCTGTACTTCATCGGACCTTTTCTGGTACTCAGCAGGATAGATGAGGTTTCTTATCACTTGGCTCTACCACCTCATTTGCACTGGGTGCATGACATCTTTCATGTATCCTAGCTGTGGACATACGTGCACGACCCAACGCATATCATCGACCATGGGGAGCTGGAAATTGATGATGGAGGACTTTTGTGGAGGTCCCAGTGGAGATCGAGGATCAATACGAGCGGGTCCTACGTGGAAGATTGATTCCGCTAGTGTGCATCATATGGAAGCACGAGAAACTCTAGGAGAGCACTTGGGAGTGGGAGGCTCAGATGCATGCTCAGTACCCTCATTTGTTCCCCTAGTTTTTGATGTATCAATACAGGGACACAATACCTGAGGAATGAGTAATGTAATGACCTATAAAATTCAAAAGATTTTTTTTTTCTTAATTTTTTTTTCTATTTTACAATAATGCAGTTTTTGACTGCCCCTGATTCCAAGGCCTGGTGTGCCCAGAATCAGTTTCCAAAGTTTATCTCAGGTACGTTCTGTGAACGAACGAGCGGATTTTCCAAAATTTTGAACCGATGCTCGGAATTGAATTCCGAGGGCACCGATGGATTCACAGCACCGTTAATTGCTTTAGAAAACCTTTTCTGGAGTTCCGTTTTCTTGAGTGATGTTATTAATTAATTGGGTTAACTAAAGAAAAAAAATAAAATATTGTGTTACAATTTTATTTTTATTCTAAGTAATGATATCCTATGCTTGGTGGACAGATTGGGACCCACTAATATCCTAACTCCACTAGGTAGGATATTAGTGTGGTGGGGCCCACACGAGCCCCACCCCCTTTATTTCATTTTACCTCCCACGTGTATTTAATTTGGTAACTCACCCGCACCCCCTCTTTATTGCCAATGAAACTCTCACGTTTAATTGGATTATTAAACGCCTCATTAATTGGACAATGCACGTTAATTAAATCGTGTTTTAATTTTTGAATTTCAAATAAGTGATGGCATGTGTAATAAAATAAGGCAACACCTTATTTTATTTTTGTTGTTTTCGTTGTGCGATAAGGATTGGAGAGGATTTCCTCAAAGACTTCGAATCTTCATCTTCTTTGTTGTAGAACGCGAAGAATGAAGAAGAACGCCGGCCTCCGACGGATGTCAATGATGAACGCTAGTTCCCCAGAAATTGACGATGCGACACCGTGTACCGCCATGCTGACGATCCTATTCTCTACGACACTGAGGAATCCTCTTCTCCGTGATGTCATGTACCGCGACGCCGACGACGCTTACAGAGCCTTCTTCCGCAACATCCTTTTTCCCTCGATGAACTTTAGTTCAACAATGCTTGAGGGAGGGGTTTGGTTTAATATAATATATGTGGATTATATCCTCGACATGTTTTTAAATTGTTGGGTGTCGTTTGAACCACTAACGTAGTGGGTGCGGACCAACGAAGAAGTATGAACCCACCAATTCTATGTTCATGATGTGTGGAACATTGGGCGATGATGAAATGGGACCATTGAGCGATTAGATGTAATTGTAGTAATCTATGGGTCCCGAGATGACCGCAGGCGGCGACAAGAGAAGGAACGGACCACCGGAGTGGCTCTGGTTGCCCGCGGACATCACAGGCGGCCTCGACGGATGGAGGCGGCGGCGTCCCGTCATGCCGCCGGGAGGGACCGACACGACTGAATTCACGGCTGCAGGCGACCAGTCCCGCGGCCGCACGGGACCCGAGGGAGAGGCGATGCCCAGTGCCGCGTCAGCAGGCAGAACAGAGCGGCCCCCCACGTGGGGTCGCTTCTTCAATCAAAAGGGGCAGCCACCCCCCCTTCCGCAACGGCAGGGCCAGCACTGAGGTGGCCGTGCGGGGCTCGCCCGCGTCGGGCCGACCGGCCGCACCGAGCCGGGTCGCCCATGCCGGGCCGGGCCTCACCGGCGGGGCTGGGCCCCGCCGGTTGGGTCGGTCCACTCTCACCGGGCCGGGCCGCACCCTAAGGGGCCAGACCCGGACCTGGTTAGGGTCAACCCGGTTCGGGCCGACACAAGGGATCTCGGGTCGGGTCGGTCTGGGCCAAAATCCCCCTGAAACCGAACATGTTCATTCTTTTGCCCATATCTTGGGCTACGGACCTCTAATCGACACACCTTTAGTTGTGTTGTGATCCTTGGAATGAGACAGTCATTTCGTTATATTAAACTCAAGGTTTTGGAGAACTTTGGATATAGCCTAGTTGGTTCGAGTATGAAACCAACCGGGCCCTCGGAGCAGAAACGCTTATAACTTGAGTTCCGGATGTCCAATTGACGTGTCATCGACTTTTTTGGATTCTTATTACTGAGACAAACCTCTTCACTTACTCCGCTCGTGGTTTGGATGCAATTGGAGTGTGGTCGGACTGGTTTTGACTTAAAACCCAACCGGGTCCCTAGAATGAAAAAGCCAATAACTCTCAAATCTGGCGTCTGATTGACACGCCGTCTGTCACGTTGAGTTCCTTTGGTCGAGACAGAACTTTGAGATACATCAAATCTGGACTACGTGTCAGTTGATGTATCGACCCCTTTGCTCGTGGTGCGGACCCTCCCGGAAACGAACCTGTTGTGTGCGGGAACCCTAGAGGTGGCTGCGACTGCGACTGTGATGACTGTATTAAAATACTCTGTGGGTTTGACGGCGTTGAAGACAGCACTAAAATCCTATGTGGGTTTGGCAGGGATGAAGACAGTACTGAAATCCTCCATGGGTTTGACGACAATGAAGACTGCACTGAAATCCTATGTGGGTTCGGCAGCGATGATGATCGTACTAAAATTCTCTGTGGGATCGATGGCGATGAAGACTGTACTGAAATCCAGTGTGGTTTCGGCAGTGATGAAGACCGTACTGAAATCCTCCATGGGTTCGACAGTGATAAAGACTGCACAGAAAACCTCCGTGGGATCGACAGCAATGAACACCGTACTGAAATCCTCCATCGGTTGGACGACAATGACTACTGTTCTTGTATCCTACGTGGGTCTGGCAGTGTCTGACTCTATTCTTGCTATCCTACGAGGGTCTGGCAGAGTAGCTGGTATGTATCCTAAGTAGGTCTGATAGCTTAGATGGTTTAGTATCCTACATGGGACCCAGCATTGATGAATTAGTGGCTATATTAGATCATCTCTATCACCTTACGATGAAGTATACATGTGTGAGATGAGTCTTGACTTTTAATCAATATCTTCGATATGATTGACTTGATTTCCTATGTGGATTGGGTTGTGTTATCCTGTGTGCTTTGGGTTGGTCTATCCTATGTGGATGTGATCAAACTTGGGCTCAGGTGTTGGAGCCGAATAAGAATTGATGACTTAGGTATATGTATGGCCATATACCTAAGTAGTGTTGGATTTTACTTCGTGATTGTATCTTTCCTTTGTGGATTATCCTTTGTGGATTTTGGGAGACCTTCGGGGGATCTCAGGTTCCCTACTGAGTAGCCTATACTCTCCCCTGCATGGGCTATGCCCACACTACGTTGTGTTTTATGCAGACGACGGACATCGCTGATCGTGGTTGAGGCTTGTAGAGCAAGTCGGTACCTGGAGGTGGACCACTGGGCGGAACGTACACACAGAGGACAGCTAGACCCGAGGGGATGTGGAGGCTATCTGTACCCACCCTTCAGGTGGGACTTCTAGTGGATGACTTGACATTTCTCCTTTACTTTTAGCTGATGTACTTTTTTTCCAGTTGTACTTTACTTTCATTTTTGGTTTGTATTCTGGCCCACTTACTTTTCTGCACTACTTTTGTAACCAGTTTTACATAGTTTATACTTTTGCTTGCTTACTCTGTGGTGTTTGTTTACTTTATAAAGGAAATTCCTTCCCCTTTTGTCGGGATTTACACCTTGGTGCTAGTCGCCAGCCCCTGGCCTATGGGAGGCGGGCTTGGGGTAGTCATGACATGGGTCCCGAGGATGGGTCGTGACATAAGTGGAGATTGAGATTACATGAAAGCCAAAGGATTGAGTACATATACATGAGATTGATCATAACTCTAATTACATTATATTTACTGATGGGTTATCATATTTTGGGGAATTAAATCGTTAAGTGACATTTTTATATATGAAAAATTGAAAAACTAATTGTAAAAGGGGATGAAGGTATTTTATTGAATTACATAGGATGCATAAATATAATATATTCGAATTTAAAAAAAAATTTGTTCCTTTTACAATCATATGCTATTGAAATATTATTTATATGTATTATTAATTAATAAAATATATTTTCATATTTTGGATTATATTAATTAGTTGTTGATATTTTTCTTGAGGTCGAGAAAATAGCTAATTGTCAGGGAGTTTGATGTGATGGATTTGGGTATAACATTTAATACATTTAATTGATTATATATTTTTTAGTGGATACACATTATTTTATGAAAAATTTATTATTTTGGTGTTATGGTGATTTTAACTTTTATCTAGTGAATTTCACAAAATGGGATTAATCAAAATAAAAAATATATATACTACTTGTATGTTATAAAAACATGTTGTGTAACCCTACCTTAACATGGTTTAGTCGGACCATGTATGTACCCATGTATCTAGAAATATCATACACACCATTTATTATCTAATCACACACCATGTAGTACCTTCCAGAATTGGTTAGTGGATAAAAAAAATATGTACATTCCATGTACGGCTGCGCAATACGTCGTATACCCCACAGACATGCCAACGACATATTGAAAATCAAATGGGTGGCACAGTAGGCCATCTACCGATGGAGAAACTGAATAAGAGTAAGTTGACCTTGTTACATGTCATGTACATATGGGTACAAACCGTGTAGTATAATTTTCAATAAATTGATAGGCATCCCTCAATGTTCAAGGATTGAAACTCTAATGGTGTTATTTCCACTCTTCTTATGATATTATACAAATCCAAATTAGAGTATTCTTTTCAAGATTCAATTATTTTTAGTGAAATTCATCTTTTCCCATTCTTCCTCTTGTGTCCTTAGTAAGTGTTGAGTTTTTTCTCAAACCAGACATCGTGACCATGGCCATTAGTGGCCAGTTCGCTTATTTTGGGGTTCTAATCAAGTTATCGGATTGATGTAATTATCATATTCATGTGTAGATATTATAATTATCATTATTTTAAAATAAATTTAAAGATTTCAATTCTACAATAACTGTTAGTGATATATGAGACCAAAATGACACCAATGGAGAAAACTAAAGGAATTTCAATAACTGATCCCCTGACCAATGAGTGATCCTTATACCACTTTTTTGGAGTTAATAAATTAACCATATTTTATGTTGTTTTAATACCGAATGAAGGAGTTACACATTTACATTTGTAATTTTTTTAGCTGATGGAGAAACATCAGTTTAACTAAATCTAGGTGGAAAACATGATCATTTATAATTTTAATATTAAGGAAATACCATATTATTAAACATCAAAATAAGTTACATTCCTAACACACTTTTCTTTTGATGATTCATACATTTATTATTTTTCTATTTAATTTTCAAAAATAGATTTTCTCTTTCATCTCATCCCATACTTTACATTTATCTAGAGAATCGACTAAGACTCATCTGATTCATTTTGGTTATTGCTATCAGTTTCCTCCATGGGATTGACCCCAACATCAACTAACTCCATAGAAAAATTTATCTAAAGGGAATAAAAATAATCTTTAAATTTTATGCACCTTCTGATGGGAATTGTCAAATTATGTAACTATTTCTAAGGATGTGATGGTTTATGTGCATTCATAATTCTTTTTCCTTTTATTATTCTACAACATCTACTTTGGAATGTAATGGGTATCTCATTTCAACTTCTCTCCATCTTTTTGAGATGACCACAAGGGGAGAATTATTGTGGTGTTTTTTATTTACTTATCTTTGGAATTACTTATTTCACTAATTCTATTATACATTCTATAGTTGTGTCCTTAAAAAACATATTATCATCCTTCATACCACACATAGAGGAAAATGTGTCATTTTATGTCGGGAGAGAGTCTGCGACTGCACCTTTATTTTCCCTTATATTGATATAGGAAGCATAATTAACAAATGAAAAAAATAAAAAAATTCGAATTTCTTGATTATTTATAATTAAAAATAATAAATAAATAAGTTATAATTTTAAAATTTGCATGAATTTTTAAATTTAAAATTATTTTAATATTATTGGTGATATAGTTTATTTTTTTTATAAATTCATGGATATTTTTTATTTATTAGACTGGTCATTTTTAATCCTTTCATTCACTAATTGACCCATTTTTTACCATCATTATTGTGAGGTATTTTTCTCCATTTGACATATTATTTCTTATACCCATTTTATTAGATATTCTTGGGATATGCATGGCTTATACAACATATGAGTTTTTCTCTTCAAAGCATGATGATTACGATTCACATTAAAATGATTGAGGCGTTTAATTGAAATTTTTAAAAAGTTTTACCTTGATACCTACCATAAATATAACATTCAAAATATTTATACTGATCATGAAATACCTTTATTGGAAGACATGCTAGAATACTATTTATCCATCATACACATATTTATTTTCCAAGAATGTTTCAGTTCTATATTCCTGAATATTTTAAATTTTTCTTACTTCCATATATTTAACAATGTTAATAATCATTTAAAAATAAAATATATTAATTAAATTAATATTTTCAAACATTCATAAAAAATATAGATTGAAAAAAGAATTACACCATTCATGTAGATGGTAGGTCATACATGTGCATGAACACAAATTTTGCCTTTTGATGAATGGAATGATGAAAAGTAAATAATAATTCACATTTAAAGGATAATAATTATATAATATATATCATATAAATTCAATAAATCTATCATTGTTACCATTAAATTAATATGGAAATGAAAAAAACAAAATCCCTTCATTGAGGTGGTAGTCGACATATATTGAAGAGAGACATTATCATTTTCCAAAATATTGAAAGATAATATGGTAGATGTGATATTATAATTATATTAGTATAATTATTTCATAAATATCATATATTAACATTAAACCCATGATAAGAACCATCCATTAAATATGGTGCTGAAAAATTAAATGTATTGATACATAGAGATGATATGCAATACGTACACACGAGCAATACATACAGTTACTATTTGATGGGAAAGTTGGAAGTTAATGGTGATTTCATAATCATAATAATAATAAATTTAATTATATTTTTCTAAATAGGACATATTTTAATTATTAATACATTGGATTTATAAGGGGTAAAGAAGAGGTAAAAATAATGCGAACAGTTAGGGTGATTACCTCTACATTGAATGAACTCCTTTAGTTCTCCTCTTAAGGAACCATGAGTTGGACTCCTGGGAGAACCAAAACCAATATAATTTTGATATGTAAGTTGATAATTTAAATTTTAAATGTATGGTGGATCTATATGGCTATCATTTGGGAAAATAATTGAGGTACAATGTTCCCATTTATAACTGTGGCGAGGGGAAATTTGGTATTTCTTAAAATATTTAATTATAATAAATTCATTATCTCGATCAAAATAATAAAAGGATATGAATTATAATATAATATATAATAAGGTTTTAAGAACATAATCCCATAAAATATTCAATGGTTTTGGGGTTATTTTAAACCTCAACATTTCTATTAACCAAATAGTTAACCAATTTTATCCTTAATCGCGATAACCACATTTTCACCCTTAAAGAGTTATAATATCACATATAAAGTGAATAATGGGTAATAAATGGTATATAAATGAATATTTAGATCATATATTATTCTAATGTTTATATTTAAATATTTTTATGCTTTTCACGTAATTCAAAAAAAATATTATTTTGATGACATATTATTAATGTAAATTTTGACACTATTCATTTAATTATAACTAAAAGTCAAAAAATAGAAAGATTTAATTAAAATATAATAATTAACCAAAAATATTAATATTTTATATTAATATATTAATTACTTGGAACAAATCAATTCAATCAAATTATATAACTTTGAATATTTTAAATATTAGTTTTTTGTTTTTTAAATAATTGAATAAATAATATTTGGAATCTTATATGTATTGAAGATAACTATTTAAATCCAGGATATTATAAATAAATTACAATAATATAGATAATTTTATTATTATTAGAATTTTAAATTTTAATATTTTATAACATTCTTTTTCCCTTATTTTTAAATATAATAGATATTAAATAACAATAGTGTGACATTTTTTATCTTTCACTAACTTATATATTATAATGTTTATTATCATTGAAATGATTCCATTTGACCATAAATACTGAAGACTAAGGTTATGAGGTTATAACTACCTTCATCCAATGTGATATTCTATTAATAATGACATTGTTATCACTTATTTGTAATCTAGATTAATCTGATTTAACCTTTTTCTAGGGGAAAAATTTCACCATAATTAATGTTCATTTTGAAGAAAAATAAAAGCGGATTACTTTACTATTTCAACCCTATTGATTATATATATGGAATTGTTTTTTAAAATTCTATATCTATAAATGAAATTAGTTATGTTTATATGTAAGTGTGTAAAACCCAATGATAATTGTTTTTTAGAAAAAAGTAATTTTTGGCATAAAAATATGAATATTATTATCCCTTGTATAGAAAAAAATTAAATTAATTTTAAAACATTTTACATCATATATTAAATATATATTGCAGAAAAATAATTCCATAATAAATATTATGTTAATTCATTCATATAAAAATACATTACGAAAAATGAAAACAATTTTTTGGAAAAAGCATCACAATTATTGTAAAAAAAATTATTTTCAAATATAAAAATATTATAACCAATGAATTCATTTTATAAATGTTAAGAAAGTATATTTTTTATAATTTAGTAATTAATATTCATACTCATTAACCTATGTAGTATGTGATATTTTTCACATAATAATATTTTAATAGTATATCGCCATATGTTTAAACATAGTGTTGTGTGTAACCCAAGTTATCTAGGAAATAAAATGACATAAATGGTAATTATTTAAAAAAAATATATGGGTTTAAAAAGAGTAATAACAAAATAAATCATCCTAATCAAAATAATCATAGACCTGAGCAATTTTAGCATACATTTCATAGTGACCCTTCTGGATTATCTCTATCCTAGAAGTCACCATGGAAGAATCTATTTTTTCGTATTCCAATTGTAAATATATTTGTTCAATTATTGAATGTTGATCTTTATTCTATGATCAATGTTTATATTCCTCCATTACATATATATTAATATATTTTCCTTTTTTATATAGATATTCAACAAAAGGACTCACAAAATTTAGAATTACTAAGATCATAACACCATTGTTCTTTCTATTAATTAATAATAAAAATTTTATAAGTAGTCGAATAAAGCTCTCGATAATCCATGATAAAAATTAAAAAAAAAATAAATATGGTTAATATAGTTATATATTTCATTATTAACCATTTCAATTGTTTAAGAGTTATGTGATTAAATTTTAAATCATGGACATTTTCATACATAGTTGTTTTGAGTATTACACTCAGGGATTAAGTATGATTTATTAAAAGCCACATAATTTTTTTTGGAATTATGTCTTCTACAAATAGAATTGTTCATGGAAAAAGGGACTGATCAATTAGGCTATAAACACCCATATAATGCTAAAATTACCCTTGAACTTCACGTCCCAATACAACATTAGGGATCCTTTTTACCCACCCACGAACGTAGTCTGAAAACATATTAAATGTTTAAAGTTCATGAGGTATGGCTTACTAAATATTTTTATCTTTACATATCAACAATACCCAGTGATCATCCAAATTCATGTAGTGGATTTCACCTATAACATCATAATAATGTATCAATGATCCCCGATTATCACACAAACTATTGGGTATACATGTATTTATTTTAATGAACAAAAATTATTGAATTATATAACCGGGATACCAAAACTATGTAACTATTGGAAATCATATATGAGTGATATTTGAGAGTTTCACATCATAATCCCAAATATATCTTGAAGAATCTAATCATAATCAGGTATGTTGAATCTTAGTTCCCTCAACATATAATAAACCTCATATAAAGATAATGATATGGGTATATGCTAGTGATTTTGAGTATAATTTTTTGGAAATTAGATAGTGACACTGTATATTGCTTCAGAATTTTTAACCTCCAATGTGTTCCTCTATTTAAACATACAAATATTTCATTAGGACAAAAATGTAGCATGATATCCCTCCCCATTTGAAATAAAATTGTGTTTCTTATATTTTTTCCCAAATTGGACTGACAAATTATATTGATTCCATTTTATACCAAATGGATGGTTATCCAAAAAAATTGCTCACCCAGACCACAAAATAGTTATCTTATAGTAGAAATATCCAACCACTTGTAAATTTTTTTTAAAATTTTTAGTGGTTATAGATAACTAACCACCCTAAATCATAATTTTATCACCATGAGGTGTTATTTCCGTCTTCAATAATATACCAGTATGATCCCATTATTGATTTAATGTATTGAGAGGGTAAATGTTTTGAATGATTCACAATCATCAAAAAATAGTTTATAGAAATTTTCCACAAATTATATAAAATTAGAACACAAAATGAAGACTAATTTTCTTTAGTTTTATTCCTTAAAAATCCAACCTTATATCCCAAACTAATGAACATGATTGTTCAATGTCAATGAAGGTGTTTTATAGAGGTTGGATTTTGAAAAACATCTAAATTTTGAAAAGGATCATTATAATTGGATGTATATCCAACAGTTTGATTTCATATTCCCCATTATAAATAATAAATGTGATTAATTTTTTACACCATTGATATTAAAAATCTGGTATAAGGTGTTTTTATCGACAATCCATGAAATAGGAGACATGGAATACCTGATCCATGTAAATAGGATATTGTAGAAAAACAATTTCTTATATCATTGATTGACCTATATTGTTGACAGATAATTTTCGAATATATTTACTCTAGGATAGATATTCCACTATTAACTCAATCCCCTTCAAAGGTTACATTTTATTTCCATAATAATAATTGGGTATTTATAAGTGATTGGTCAATATCTCTGATCTTTTCCATAAAACATTACTATAGTAAGACACAAGAATTATTTCTCCTCTCCCTCATCTTCATCCAATCCTGTTAAATGAGTTTACTCTAGAGTGATATTTTTCATGGGTTTATTATAATATAGTTTTTAGACATGATTATAGAAAATCGTGGTTAAAAATAGTTATTTAAATCTCATCGTAATAGCCAATGTTATGGAGAAGAAAACTGTCGGATAATGCGTAATATAGTTACTCTACTTTTGGAAGACTATTAAAAAATTCCTGATCTAAAGTGATTCATTCTAAAATATTTACCCAAAGGTTTTTTCCATCATATCCAACAACATATAAAGGAGTTTATTAGTGTATTTTTATGAACATTCAATAATTTGTTACATTAGGGAAAGAACGTAAACGAAGATTCTCAAAAATATACAAATTAGATTAAATAATATTGGGGTATAAGGCCATATGAAAGTCACTATTCCACATTAAAATATCATGTTACCTCATATAAGTTGAGAATATGAAATAATTTTCATCATTAAATATATGGAATACTATATAAATACGCATTTTAGTTCATGTTACATACACAACTCGGAGAGGATGTCAAGATAAAATCATGCCGAAAATTACTTGAATGCGTAGACGATGATCAAGATAAAAGATGCACGGATATGATTAGACCACAACAATGGGACGTAGACACTTATAAAAAGGGTAAAATATAACTTCCTTCTTTTACAAAACATATGATGATTAAAAATTTTCCATTCTCATCAAATTATTATACAATACATTCAATATAAATGAAATTTAGATGGGGGATATTTAATGATGTAAAAAAATATAAGAAATAAAATATATATAATCATGGTGAAAATATATAATTGCTTCCAATTTCATGTAATAGGATTGGTTAATTTGATAATTTACTCACAAAAGGACATTTATTATCACATTATCATCTCACTTCATTTAATTAAAGGCCGTATAGAAGTGTTTAGTCATAGACATACCAACATCAATCCAATGAACTATATGACTAGGAATCTCTTAAACTACCAAAACAGTTGGTTCTATGGAAATAATCTAGCAATAATATATCTATAAGACAACCATATATATAAATAATGTATAATGCTTTTATAACATGGTCAAGTCTACATCGACTGTGTTTTTGTATAAGAGAAAACCAAATTCATAACCCCACACCTTTTCTTATATACACAATAATATTTTATCATTTAAAAACATTAGGATAATCAATAAAAACATAGACAAGAGATACAACATACACTCTGTGGAACCCACTACTTCAATGAAACGATATTAACATTCAATCATGAGAAAACTAACAAACATCAATGAATCATTTTTTGTGCATAAATACTTCTGAAATAGGAATATGAAAAATTAAAAATTCAGACCAAAGACATAGTGTCTATTATAGACTTGCCAATTTTCCTCATTCCTACATAGAGTATTAAATAGAACACATAAGCTTAAGGAACCTAAAAGGGTAATTTTCATTACACATTCATGTGTGTGTCCCTTTAATATATAAATTTACAAGGATAAATCACATGCACTGAACCTGCGTATCATGTGTTGATATGAACATAGGAATAATGTTCATATCATTAATTAGAGCCATGATAAAAAGTGATGAAAGTGGATGATCACATTTTATCAAAATATCATCTTTTCTCACTATTCAATAAAACATCAACACATGCATTTATTCCCCCATAATAAAATAATATTTTTCCCTCACCCTTACACATCCACCTAGGTCACCAATATGTGTCAAATTCTTTACCCATGTCTTAGTAGCTCAAAATGCATCACTTCCACCCTTTCATGTATATCGACATCTATAAATACTCACTCTTCCTTATCCTTTCCCAAGGCTACTTGTTATCCATTATAAATCCATAAAATATTTCAATAATTAAAACCCACAATACTTGGTGTAGGGAATTTTTTTATGATGTAACATAATATTTTAACTATAAATGATAATATCTTTGGTATATAAATAATCATGTACTTGATGTTACCTAATAGTATTGAGACCACTGAGAGGGGGTTGAATCAATGGATACTTTATTTTATAATAAATAATCTTAAATTATTCATGAGAAATCATACTCAACCAATAAAAAATTATCATGGTTATGATCTAATCAACTATAAATATCAACCTTAATAATTATATTGAAAAAATTTAAAGTATCAACAAACACTATATATATAATTTGGTAAAAAAACCTACTACTTAACATGATGGTTAGTCCCCCCACCACTGATTCCTTTAACGAGATTTTTACTAGAATAAAAATGTATAATATATAAATAGTTATATAACCCAATAGAAAAAGCTTCTTCTATAACTGGTTATCCGTCCCAACTATACTTTTCATATCCTATTTTCCCATAGCTAGTTATATACCAAAAAATATATTTCCGTAAATTGGGTATACCACAAATCTACAAACAACATTATTCTCTTTTATATTCTACTTCATAAAGTTGATCACATTATCCACAGGTATGATAGATCAACATCACCTATGAACAATCTTGATGTAGTTCAATAATTTTGTTAAAACCAATTTGGTCATGAAAATTCATCCTGTTATTTAGTAAATACAAATATTCTAAATTACAACTTCATGATTCTACGTTTTGAAAACCTAATCTGAAATAGTCAGTCTATTCAATGTCAATCAAGTGACCTATGTTTTATGGTTTTTATCCATTGTAGTCAGTATGAACTTGTTCTCTACGTACTTCTACAGAGTAGATACTCAACAAAAAAATTATAACTTTTTTACCCAATAGTACTTTGTCCGATGGATTTCCACGTAATAAATATCACTCTGATGGATTTCCTTCCAATGGAACTTGATCTGATGGATATAGATCCAATAGAAATCCCTACAATAGATCTCTATATGTATGAACTTTCTACACTAGTTCTCGATCCGTCCCACACAACTACTAGCTGAAATTATTTTTGTCTGGATCACAACCTATCAAAAAAATCGATTCATTATCAATTCATTCATAGTAATTGTCTCAAAGTATGATTGTTCAATGCTCTCTTTTTATATGCATCCCAAAATAGAAAATGTGGAAAACTAAAATTTTTCATGATCAATGAAATTAAAAATTATATTAATTTCACATTTATTTGAGATCCATCTCTAACCATTTCAACTCTTATAATTTTTTCAAATGAAAAATCAAATCATTCTAAAATTTCAATTGTAATCTCAAAATTATATCATTAGTCCTGGAATGATGATCTACAAAACACTTTTCTGGAAATTTTTTCATCATTATGATTCTTTTTAACTGAATTTAAATAAAATCAATCAATTTTTCTTATTTCACTATTAAAAATGAGTTCAATAGATTTTTTGCATCTAATGGGTTAGTTTGACGTTCATCTGATGAATCAGTGTCAAATATTGTTCAATGAATCACGACCCAAATGAGTGAATTAATATATTATTATCTTTACACATTAAATAGTAAAACCCAAAAAATGGTTTATCTCTTTGATGATTCAATGTATTTGTAAATGGTAAAATAAATTGTTACAACTTATATAGACTTCATTCTCCTATAACCATTCATGCAGAAACTCAATTCTACTCACATTTTGAATTAAATTCTCATTACAATAGCGATGTTTTTATTTTTATTAGAGTAATCGTACGATTCTAATTATAATGTTGAACTCCTCCTCAATCTATGATCATTTAAATTTAATCATTGAAATCCACTCTAGACTATCCAACATTCTGAAAAAATTATTAGTGTTAACCACTCATCTGATGGGATAGTTTTGGAAAATTTTCCGATGTATAATAAACTATATCAAAAAATGTACTTGCCTCTAAATTTCATCAGAATTATTCATGTTAATAAATCATAAAATTGATATTTTTAAAATCTATTCTGGAATGACATAAGATCATTTCATTGATCATTCCCCTCAGATTTATGTTCCTATTTAATGAATCGACTGATCAGGACCACTTGTAACCCACCAAACATTATAAAAGCAAAAATTATATCAAATTATAAATTATATGATATGTATATAAAAATTTAATAACCAAAACATCTATAATTATTCTATTTTACAAACTACATCTTGTATCTTTAAAATTCATCATGATTTAGTTACATTGAATGATCATCAAAGCAATGTCATATTTTCTTTGACCTGAAACTGCGTGTGTCTGATCTTTTACATATAGAATGTTTTTCTGAAAAACAATTATCATAATTTATTAATTCTTAAAACACATATATATAGATATATTGATAAAAATTAAAACCAAAACACAAAATTATATATATAATCTCTCTCATTGAGTTTGCCATCAATACCCAGACAAAAATTCCAACATATAAAAAATCAATATTTATGCTATAATTTATCAAAAACTATTGTTTTAAATTTAATTATCCCATTGTTCCATTAATCTAATTAATTATAATAAAATTAAAAGATTCCACTCATGATTTTATAGAATCATGAAAACCTTTCTTCCTAATAACATTTTTATCATAAGAGTTTCTTATAAAATAGACTTTTAAAAAAAATCTCTATGTCTATAGGGGTGAGCCTGATTTAAAAAAACAATTTATAATTATTATTGTTATTTCTTCCCAAATTAAAAATTCATTGTAATAACTTTTTTGTATTGTTTTAAACATTCTCAAATATATAAAAACTTGAAAAAAAAATTATTATGATAATTACAACTTTCAGCCATCATATCAAAAATATTTGAAATATCCATGTGTATAAAAACAACATTTCAAAATCTCATTTTCATATACCAAATTAATATATTTTATAATAATATTATGAGACTCAAAATATATATTAAAACCATAAAATAAACCAATTACATACATGTTAGTAGAAATAATCAAATAATTAATGAATAAGGATGACCCTCAGTAGATTCTTAGATATAATGTTCAAAATGAGAAACATATATCAGTTTGGAATTTTTTTTATTCGATTTTTGATTTGATGTTTTTTATTACTTATTCACATCATTTATGTATTTGTTAACAATTTTCTTCTCATATTATGAATATTTGGAAGATAATATCTACATATCTTAAAAGATTAAATATGTTTTTAACAACTTCATCATATTATCTTCTTGGGATAGAAATTAGTCATATAAATTTTAACATTTTTACATTACTTCACACATCAGTACTAACTTTTTAAATATTAAACCTAAAATATATTGATATGTTTCTATAAAATTGTCTTCACATCTTTTAAAACATTTTCCTTCCCATTATCTTCAGTTTACTATTTCACATTTTATGGCTTTCAAGCTATGAAAATATTTTTGATTTAAATAACTATTCAGATATTATGTTCTTTATACACATTTTATATATTACAAAAATTATTGAATTAATAGAATTTATTTTTATTTTCAATTTTCATTATCAAGACATCAATAATTTTCACATTCAGAATTTTTCTTTCTGGTTTTCCATATTTTTTACAGAAATTTATTCCATTTTTCATCATAAATCATAATTGATTTATAAATATTAAATAGTAGATACATGTTTTACCAAAATGAATAATATATGTGTAACAAAATTAAAAAACACCAATAGTGACCTATAAATATTGATTTATCTGATAGATGGTAAAACTAATCCAAACATTGGTTTTTTTCATCATAAATCATAGACTACATTACTAGGGGGAATTTCAGGAATAATTAAAATCTTTCTTAGTGAAAACTATTTTATAAAAAAAAATTCCGAATAGAAATTTTAGTAGAAATCTATTTACCCTATAATTTTTTGGAAAAGAAACAACATTATTTTGGGAACATTTCTTTTTTCCATCTTTAGATATTTAACCCTTTACATCAACATATTTATTGAATTATTCTCTCAATCTTTTTTAACATGCATTGTGTAATAAAAAAAATTATTTTGATTCCAACAACTCTTCCTCTTTAAATACAAAATATATTTCAGAATAATCATTATATTCTCGTAATCATATATCTTTAACGTGATCTATTTACTTTATTTAACAACTAAAATTTCAATAATATTGAAATTCTCATCACCAGTTGAATTTTATTCTTAAATTTTTTTTATTTCAAGATCAATTAGATTCATATTACATATTCTCATAAAATTATGATTTATTTCCACTTTATTGATCTTATCACCATTCAAGAAATTTATAACTCCAACATCTTTCAACAAATTACATCATTATTTATTGAGTTGTGCATTCAAATCAATTAATTTCTCTAATTGTTTTTAGGAATACACTAGTTATATGATATTTTTTCACCATCATCATCACTATTTTATAAAATAATTTTATTTAAAACACAATCAATCTTGTCGAATTGTTGATGAGATTTATCACTGTATGAGAATCATATTCTTTCTTCAAATGAGATAAATCTTCTTATTCTTATCTTAAGTAAGTTTTATAGATGTATCATTTACTTGTTTTTCCAAAGAATCACATCATCTTATTTAAAATCATTCCTAGATTTTTTTTGAAATATTTATATTCCCTTTATATTTCCAACATTGGAGATAATTTTTATATTTTTCCTTTCCATCTGCCTGAATTGTACATTTTAGAATAGAGATAAATGATTGTCTAGAAATATTGTAAATATTATTCTTTTTAAAATTTCCTAACTATTCTACAAATACTTTATATTTATTATTTACCTTTATATAGTCTTTGAAGTATATTTATTTCTTATCTATTTTCTTGAACATAAGAACTTTTCATAAATCTTATGCCATAACAATATTATGATGTTCACCCAAGGACAAAAACTCATGATATTCAAATGATGATATATTGTCAAAAAATAATCTATGAATGTTTCTCATCAATTTATTAATAATAATAATATCTTCTATATTATCACCAAAACATTGATGATTCCCATATTCTCATTTAATCATGTAATGTAGTCAGAAATACATTCTCCATAAACCATTTTTACGTCTCCAAATATACTTCTCATGATTTGTAAATTGGTTTATTTTATATTCTCATTTACTTCATAGATAATTATCAAATTATTCTACATTTTCCTAGCTGTTGGAAATACCATCATCTATGTATACAATTTCTCAGTAAAATCCATCAACATAGAATTCTGAAATTTGTAACCATCTTTTATACTTATCTTATCAGTAACTATAATAAAAACCACAGTGATGGAAGTAAATACAATTTTTGATGGGTCTATAACTTTTAGGATAAAGGATATAAGAGAGGGTAACAATCCATTTTTCTAATCATTGTATTTTTCACCAAAAAATAGGAACACCCATATTTTTCACTGATTTGAAATTCTCCATTTTAAGAGATGGTTCTTTTACATGTTACCTTCTATGATACCAATTGATATTCCCTGATAAATTCAAGAACACAATGATGGGGTGGGGGTGAATCAGTGGTTACTTTTCATTTCATATGAAATTTTTTTAACTTCTTCATGAGAAAACTCTCTTAACCTTTATTAAATTTTTAGTGTTACGATATACTGAAATATAAATTTCATCATCATATTTATTATACAAAAAATATATTTACGGGAAAAAAATGATATTTAAATGATTATGTATAAATACCCAGTCCTTTAACATCATCTTGCTATACAACCCAACAAACAAGTCATTTTAGTAACTTCTTATACTTTACAACTACAATATTATTTATCCTTATTTCCTAATCTACATCAAATTTTTATTCACTTAATCAAGAAGTAAAATAGATAAAATTCACATTCATAACATCTTAAATAACTTCAACAATTGTATAAATATGTTTTTAGCCATTAAACATCTTCTTGATGTTTAAAAATATGAATATTCTCAATAAAATCATCCTGAATAAATTTCTAGAAATATTACTCAGTAACAGCTTGTCTGTTCAACATTAGTCTCATGACCTCTGTCTAATGGTCTCCATATGATGTATCATGATTGAACATATTATCTTCTTTCTTCAAATGAGAGTAAAATAAATCAAATGTCACAACATCTTTGAAAGATAGAGATATGCTCGATGAAACCCCATCTGATGGATATTAATCCTATGTATTTCTTTTAGATGAAACACTATACAAATAGAACTTGCATTGATGGATATCTATTAGACAAAACTCACTCTGATGTATCTCAACCCCATGGAACATGATCTTTTAGATATCACTAAAGTGAATTAAACATCAACAAAAATTAATATTTGGTTTTGATCTCATCATATCATAACAACTTCATATCGTTAGCATTCTATGATCATGATTATTCATAATGTACGAATGTACTATGATCCCAATTTATAAGAATAAAATAATAGAATAGGCAGGAAAATAATTAATTTTACCCACTCACTAAAATTTACAAATCACTAAATTATAAATTCATTTAAGCTTCATATTTTACCATTTTAAATCTTTTCAATTCTACTAATTAATCTTTTTAACACCTTAAATATTCACTATTCTTATAAAATTTTCAAATTCATTCCAGACATGGAGATGTAGAAAATCGCATTCTTAAAATTTATTCATTAATTTGATTCTTCTAAAACAATTGAAATAAATTCAATCATCAATTCCCATTTCATAAAAAAATTATTTTGATGCATTTTATGCATTGGATGGGTTGGGGTCAAGTTCATACGATAAATAGACATTAAATATTTTTTAATGAATCATACATATTTGTGTCAATTTATATCTTTTTCTCATGAATCATGAAGAATAATGAAATTAAATGATTGATCCCTTTGACTATTTGTTCCATTTTAAAATGGATGACTACATTTTTGAAATTTCAAATCAATTCTGTCATCTATAGCTGTTTTATTTGAAACTCTACACTTATCACAATTTTAATTATTTTCTCATTATGAAAGCACCCTACATACATTTTGTTAGACAAATTTTATTATTCTGATTACAAATATTAACTCTCCATCAGTCTATGGTCATGTTAAATTAATATGTGTTAACAAATTTTAATAATGTAATGTTTTCCACAGTATGTTATATCTTTTTCAACCACCAACATAATGGTTCAGTTCCTGCTTCTTGTATGGTTGATCAATATATATATCACACTGATGGGATGTTGGCTAAAACTATCACGATTGAACGATGACAACAAATATTCTTATGCACAAACAATAAATCTTGTCTGGTGTGATTGAACCTCATACAATGGATAAGTACCATCAAATTTATCAGCCCAACTAATTGATAGGTCGATCATAAACTCTTGGAAATCATCAAACATCATCAAATGAAAACATATATTAACTTCATCACCTGACGATTTGCAAACACAAAATATTACCAGAAAAAATATTAAATTATTTTCTTTTAAAACCTCAAACTTATATGACAAGTCATTTTCAATAATTACTGAGATGGACGTATAAATAAAGAATTTTTAGTTTCTCATTGATTGAAACATGCATGTATCTGATCTTTTATGTTTGGAAAGCTAGTCTGAAAATGATTTCTCATCATTTTCAACTTCCAAAAATATACATGTTTTTACTTTTACAAAAAATAAAACCAAGACACAACATGGGAGCTAAACTAAACCAATATAATTAAGATCCATATTCATAAGAAATTTGTGGGGATATTCATGTATAATAATCATATCATAATTACTCTAAATGGGTGTCTAAATCCCTGAAGCATCTGACTAGCATCACTGGGTCCAAATAATAAGCCAAAGGAAAACAATTCATTAATCTGAAATATGTCCAAAAATGTTATTGTACTATTTCAACTAACCTCTATCTGTAGTAAACCTTATATTATATTCAAGTATTTAATAGGTATTACAGGAATCTAGTTTGTTGTTAGCCCCAATATAAGAGTTACACTTCGTATAAATCCATATAATTGTCCATTGCATGAAACCATCATTATATTATTCAATTATATATCAAAATATATAATTTGGAATCATTCCATCCCATATGAACAAAATTAATATTAGTTTCCTCGTTAAATTTCCCTAAATTATATGCGTTTTGATTCCCATTAATGGGATATATAGGTATCCTAAATCACAAACCTAATTTAAACTCTATAAAAAAGAATATCATTTTTGTATCAATCAATAAAACCTAATAATTGTTTATCAATGATATAAATGTATCATAAATCTATTTACAGGTGATAGTTATGTGAAATATTTCATATGATGGAGACAGGATGGTAAATTCTATATTCCATATATGATTGGACAATGACATCCATTATTTAGTGTTCTTATACTGATTAAATCTATCACACAGTATATAATGTATTCCATTTTTTAGACCATAATGTAAATTAATGTTGCACAAAATTTGTGAAGGTCATATAATTCAAATTGGAGATGTGTAATGGATACTATGTAGAAATAAAAAAAATTTATGATGTTATTATTTATATTATTTTCATTAATTTGGTTAATTTTAAAAGGCACTTAAAATGGTAGTTTACAAGGGAGGCCCATCGTTTGTTTAATGGTGGTGTTTTAGGGCCACCATGAAGGCTTTTTTTAGCTATTCATACTATATAATATGCACTTTACCTTAAAGGGGTTACATTAATAAAGTAAATAGGCTATAATTATCACTGCAATATTCATTTTTGTTTTTATATTAATGTACCCCTTATAAAATTTCATGTAGAGATAAAATTCCATAGTAGAAACATTTTGGCAAATAATTTCTCGAAGTCAAGAAGAATTTCAAAAAATGAGTATATCATAAAAGGGAGTCAGTTTTTAGATAAATGTATCTCACAAAGGAGTGGTATGTTTTAGGGGACTACATTCATGAAGCATTGGAAGTTCGTGTAACAAAAGCGGTTCACAAGTAATAAGAAATTAATGAAATAATGTCCATAGACATATAAATTGTTAAAATTTAATAGTATTCTATAATTTTATTACGCCAAGGATATGAGAAATTAATTTAGTGAGTTTCTATAAAGAAATAACAATGTAAAAAAGTTGATTTCATCTATTATGAGAAAATAGATCTTCCTTCAACCCATATATATGGGTGGTATATATCTAAAATAATTTTAAACAATGAATGAATTCTCTACAAGATTAATAAAATTAAATTATTTAAGAGAGAAGTGATCTCTCAAGAGTGAATGTTTGTATTCTATAGAGACACAGAGTTTTCTCCGAGCATTGTAACAATATAGTGAACTAATAATAATGCTACATTGAAACATTACCATTATATATTCCTTCAACAATCTTGGTTAGGATGATCCATTTTATCTTTTTATGACTCTTGTGTGATTTATTTTTATAAATTATCATAACCCTGAGAAGAATAATGAGGTGAGTTTTCATTAAGAATAATACATGTTCAAAAGAAGTGGTAAATGTTAATCTTCAATAAATTGATTCACCCCCACCCACTGGGTGATTAAATAGTGCGTAAAAAATTGTATTACAGCTAATCTATAAACTTATTCAGTCTTTCCTAATAGAATCCATGCAAGAAATAAACCACAGTGGTATTCATATCATTAAGGGAATCAATTTTTAAATATGTATGACTCTAATTAAACCCAACCTTAAATCATTATGAATAGATGTGTACACAACTACTATGAATGGGATCTTGGTTAATATAGATAATAAGCACTCATCATAGAGAGTGAATATAGTTGGTTGTTTAATCCAGATGAATAAATGATCTACTGTGAGATTAATCTAACAAAATCTATATGATTGTTATGTCATGTAAATCCTCATACACCATGTGGTGAAAACAATAAAAATTTTAAGGTGATTTAGAAGTCTGAGTATCAAAACATTAAGTTCTATAGATAGTATATGAGAACATGAGTTTTCATTTCTTAATGAATTATTTAATTATGTTAATGTTATTGTAGAGTACATCTTCCATGTATTAGAAAACCTCTGTGATGTGAAGATTATCATGCACATCATTATAATATTTATACACTAATTAAATTTAAAATTCAATATAATTAGTGTAATAGAAAAAAAAAATTTCAAATTAAATTGTTTTTAAAGTAATCTTATGCCATAAGAGATTAGAAATGATGACAATGGGTATATGTAGGAGGTAACTTATGTGGATGTGGAATTCAATTACTTGGATAATCATACCATGGAATATGGCTAGGAAGAATGAAAAATGAATGATTTCATCATATTATTTTCCTCAAATTTGAAAATAGGAAACTGAAATTATAAAGAAAATTTTCCAATATCATTCATTCAATGTGAAAAGGTTGGGGAAGTTATTTAAAAGTTCCCTAATAACATTCAAGAAGGAAATGTGTATGATTAAAAACCCATTAAAATTTCATCAAAAACTGTGAATTTTATGTTAAGAACTATGAAAAATTTCATTAATAAGAAGAAAATAATCATTCAAAAGAAAACAATAGTTAAATATCAAATTGATTTTTAATAATAGAAAAATTCACATTAGAATTAAAAGGATTGTATGAGGAATGATTATAAATTGAAATAAATGTTGATTGATTCTATTATATCATCACCAAATTCTATGTGGATGTTTGAATTGGGTATTATGAAAATTAGAATAATCCTCGAACCAGATAGAAACCATGTGATGCAGTAATGAAACACATGAACTCATCTCATATTAACTGTTATTATAGTAGAAAAATGGGAAATTCCAAAAGAAAAATTCATTATACAAGATGTACTGAATGGAAAAATAGAATCAAAGATAGATGGGAAGATCAAAATAATACAAGGAAACATTTTATATTTATTGTTTATAATGTTAATTAAATAGACATATATATAGATATTTTCCATTGAAAAGGAAATTTTATGTGTTGATAAATACGCAATGATGGTATCAAATTAGCTTGATGAATCATTAAAGGGAATGAATAAAAATTGATTTTATTCATTTCAAGATGAATACAATCAATCATATTTCAATGAAAAAATCAATGAACACAATGTGTGAAGCTTAATACATGCATAAAAAGGAAAATAAATTACTAGGCAGTGGTTGCAAATATTTCCCTATAAGAATTAGGTTGTGCTAGTGTATAGACCCTGGATAGTGTACACACACCCAACATGGAGGAAAATAAGGATCTTTTCTTTGGATACAATAATGAAAAATAAGGTTTCATCTATTATGGGAATGATGAAGGCCTAAAATTAATGGGTTTTGGAAATCCAAATTTAGAGGAAAATATTTGATATGCATGGTTAATTATGTTTTTGATGGCCCCAATCACAACATTCTAGGTTTTAATAAATTATGTGATTTATGATATAAAATAAAATTTACAAATATTACATTTTTCATCAAGTTAAGTGATGTTTCATTGGTTTTTAGGGGATTTTAGGATGTGTAATATGTAACTTTTTAGTGGAGAAGAAGATATGTTATTTCTATACACAATGAAAAAATGTATGTAATAAATGGATTTGAAATTTTATCCAAACAACCTTGGAAAATTATAAAAATTATTGATATTGAGATCACCTTATGCATTCAAATTATTATACAAAAAAATGTGATGCCAACTAGAAAGGGATGATTACAAATATGAATATATTGAGAAAGAGAAAAAGTCAAAAATAGTGATTTATCTAGTCAATATTGGTTTGTGTGCACCTATGTCACCAATATTTATTGATGTGATGAAATATTAAGTTCTTCTCATTGATGAATATAGTAGAACGACATGGATTATAGTTATAAATTACTTGTAATAGGTGTTTAATTTCATAATGTTGTATCATAGGGATGGTGAAAATAGGAATGGGTAGAAAATTAAACAATTTCAAATCAACAATTGAATTATGTTTACTAACATGCTGGTGGAAGAATATCTTAATAATTATGAGAAAACATACGAATTTACCATAGTGGGAACTCCATAGTGAAATATTGTCGATGAGGGTAGGATTAAAATCATAAAAAATATAGTCAATATGATGCTTATTGAAAATGTCATACCAGATAAGTTTTGAAATTTAAAGACACAATATTTTTCTATAACTCTATTAGATAATTACTATTCCTAGGAGACAAAAAAACTTTATATAAAATATGTTATGGAAATAATACAACATTAAATTACTTATGAGTAACCATATTTAAATGCTTCTTTCTCATTAATAAGAATCATAACATGTTCAAATCTTATAGAGATTAAGGGATATTTCATTGGTAATCAGGAAATGTAAAACAATATATAACCATTAATATTATGTTATTAAAGGTTGTTGAAAATCATGTAAATTTTGTAGAAAATGAGTAGAATATTTAACATCATAATTAGACAATTTTTGATGGAAGTGATGATGATTCATGTAGATCAACGGTACAAAAAGTGTAAAATGTAGATTTAGAAGTAGATATTGATGCTGAGAAGGAATAATTTAGACATGTTTCCATTAATAAAATAATGATTTTACATGAGATTGATTGGTATCTTATCATCATTTCGCAAATAGTTCAAGTGAAAATGATGGGTGTAATGTCTCTATATAAATCCTATTTCCAACCTCCAATAGAACTTGTTTATGTAATGAATTGTAAAATAAGGGTATGTGGTTCAAGCTATGATTTAAGAGCATGAAAAAATTTAGGAGAATCAAATTTGGTCAGTTTTTTTGAGCCTTTACACAATGAACATCATTGTTACATATTGAAATTTCTATAAAAAATTGAATGAAGTTAATATTGTGGTTTATATAAAATAATGAGGAGTAATCATAGATCAATGGAATATATTTTGAAGAAATGTCTTCCCATGTGTAAAGTCTTGGGAAGATATAAATATCATTATATATAGCAGTTAAAAGATAATTAAATGTTTCTATATGGAAAAAACACAATATTTTAAAGTAATGTTCTTGATTAAGTGGTGTACATTCAACTACATTATGGTTTTCTTATTCATTAGGATGACAATAGTGGTTTTCCTATAAATAATACATTTTAATAGTTGATATATTCACCAATATAATGGTATTAAAAACATTATCAATACATGAAGCAGCTTGGTGTCTAATGTGGTGGAGTTTATTTCAATGTCAATGTCAACGATGAGAGTAATCAGTGGATAAGGATGCTAGTGTACATGTATGACCTTATTTTTTGTTGATAGAACAAATAACAATGGAAATATTATTCACATTTTTTTAGGGTAATGTATGAAATATTAATTATTGGAGAAATAAAATTTTTCCATGTTATGATATTAATACAAGGATTGAATGTAAATTTATCTCTCAAAATAAATATGCCAATGATGTTTTTGAAAATATTTGGGATAGATAATCCTGAGAATATGAGGACTCTTTATCTACACTAATGGATCTTTTTAAGGATGGTGAATCCAAATTCATCAATTTAATGAAATATATAATGGTCCTTTACTGTTTATTGTGCATAAAAATGAAACAAATCGGTATTTTGTTTACTATATTTTTCACCATAAAAAGTAAAATAAATTGCAATAAAATCAGAATTCTTGTAACAAATGAGAAATTACAGGATATCAAAGGCGCAATGGGTGTTTTCATTGTTTGAAACACTAATAAGAGAAATATTTAGTAGGATATACATATATGGGTTGGGATGGTGTAATAGATTACAGAAAAAATACATTTAGAGGTGATTTTTACCATGGAAGATATTGAATTTATTTTTTATAAAGAAATAAGTCTATATATAACTTATAAGAATAGAATTTGAATATATTTCATCAACTCAAACTTATACAGAACTATTTTTGATGTAGAATAAAATTGAAGATATGATAATTGAAAAGAAATATTGGATTTGAATAAATTATAATAAATTCCCTAACATTAATGTGAATAGAAATCCCATATATCATGTAAGGATACATTAAATTAATGTATTAATTTGTCCAGGATAAAGTGGTGAATGGGTTTGTAATGTTGAACTATGGGACTAAAGAATTTCAAGTTAGAATAATTTTAAAAAATGGATTACACAAAATAAGTATTTGAATAGAATCAGTGGGCTCACAATATGTAGTAAAATGCCCACACTTTTGTATTTTACCCATGGAACCCCACTCCATAAGGTATGTTCAGAATTTCTCGATGTAATGAAAACAATTATTTTCCTAATACATATCCTTATTGAGTGTCTTTTGGATTCATTGAAAAATATAAATGGATATACTATTCAAATAATTGGTAAGAGTTTGTTCTATCCTCCTATATGGGATTCTTAATCGGTAAAGGGGGTTATATTTTTTGTATTTAATCAGTGGATAAGGCCGTTAGGTAAATTACAGATTTTACTATGCTAAATATGTTCTTATAAAGAAGATATATCATGATAGAATGACATATAAGTTTACTAAGAATACTTTTTTACATGTATGGATGATGAAGACATATTATCATGTGCTATTTTTTCAAAATTAGGTATCAATGGTGAACTAAAAATTGGTATCATATTGAAAAAGAAATTTTTGGTGTCAATAATGATGTTATTCATGGATAATAATTTTATTTCAATTTTTATTAATTCATTGAAACCGACTCTTGTGGGGTAAGAGTATATATTGACTAGGTTTGTGATCACTATATTGAATCACAATGTGTGATAGTTGGTTGAAGTGGTAGATGTGTTATGTTTTAAAGTAGTTTTGTAAGCTGTTTCGGTTTGTTTTCAAAAACAACCAAAATGGGTGAATTGTTTCTAAAAATAATTCTCAATTTTATTTTATTTTTTTGGAGTTTTCTATTTTTTGTAAAAGGATAATGACAATATTCCAATATGTGTTTTTCTAAATTAAGAGTTTTGCTTTAAAAAATGCATAATACATTCACAATGACTGCATAACAGATATTCCAATTTGTATATTAAAAAATGGATTCTTGATGGTGGAAATTTTTCAAAGGCATTTAATTATCACAGGTGCTACAATATAAGAATTTTATAGAAATTAAACTAATCTTTGAATTATTTATTTTCCATTTTTTTCCAGTGGTGTATAAGTGGAATTTGAAATTGGATTTCACAAGGGGGAATAATAAGTTGTGATTAGAATATTTTTATGGGCTTCCCTCAAGGGTTTTTCACTATTAAAATTAAATATATTCTGACATACAAGAATGGGAGTTTATGAATGGATTAATATTATCTCCTTGATTAGTGGGATTTTTTTTCTTTTTTCATATATATGTAACCCAAATCACATGATTACATTGAGTAGAAATGACCTATCATATTTTTTAATTTAATATTTCATTATGTTAGAAGGAACTTCATAAATCACTGTATATCATGAAGGTGAGTCGATTGTAAATGAACTATAGCTTTCAAATGAGCGGTATTTTGGTGAGGAATCCATCTGTTAATCTATAGTACATCGAGATTCACTAGTAGTAAATAAGGAATTGAATATGTGTGATGGAAAGTTCATGCACATAGCAATAATATGTAGTAAACAATATTTATTGATGCAAGTAAAGGTGGGAAAAGAACCATTCATGAGGGCTGTTTATGTGGAGAAAATTCTACATTATAAAGTATATTTTATCTCTCAAATGAAATGAAGATTAATGACACACTCATATATGTGGGGATGAAATATGAACTGATTCAAAATAATGAAAATTCTTCAAGAGGAGTAGTTCATTCACAATTGTTGATAGAGTATTCTATTCTCATGAGTGAATGACTTTAAACTAGGGTGACAGTTTCCCCACTCCGAACATAGTAACGGGGGTAAAATTTAGTGACATTGAAACATGGAAACATTTCCATTGTATTTTACTTGTATTACAGTAGTTATAATGAGCTAATTATAATTTCTATTTCTTTTTTATGGTTTTTTTCTATATATTTTCATTATTTTAAAATAAATATAGAATATACTTTTTAAATGAAATAAGATCAAAATGGGTGATTTTTATAATAATTAATAACATAATTTACCCCTTCTTAGTGTATTTAACATAGTGGTAATAATAGTATTAGTGACATTCCAAAGGACCAATCCATTAGTGATGAGCTAGATGATCTAAAATATTTATGTTCATGATGGGATCAGACATCAAATACCTAAAAGACCATAAATAGTGTTGTTAAGCACAAAATTGACAGTATCACATGAAATTAAATAGTGGAGTTATCAGACACAGACACAGACACATTCATTCTATAAAATAGATTAATTTAATTTTATTTAAAAAATTCATAATGTAATTATTGAAAAAACCTTTTAAGAAGATAATTTATCATACTAAGGAGATGGGTAATGTAATATAGACTGGTATTATTATTGTGAATGATTTCATAAACATATGGTTAAATAAATAAGAACCCCATACTATATAATAAACTACACAATGTTATGAGTCAAACTAACATTCTATTACTTCTAATAGGTAATATTCAAGGAATCATTTACATGTATATTTTCGTCACCCATTCTGGGAATGTTCACATGTAGTGAAAGAAAATACCAAAATGTTATAAAACAATAAAATGTTCAAATCAATGTATGTCCTTAGAGTTTTTTCTGTTAAATACTAATTGATATCACCTGGTTCTATATCTATGATAATTAATTGAATTTTTTTTCTTGGTCGTTATGGTGTTTTTCTTTCTTAGTGATCTCCCAAAAAAATGTCTTACTCCTTATAAGAAAACTATGATTACATATGTTTGATTTTGGACATCCAAATAATGATTCAAAAATAGAGTTCTGATCTTCCTAATACCTTATATATTAACACAAGAGATAATAATTATAGTAAATCTCAAAGATCACTCACTGGTTTGAAAATAAAGAATTCAAATTATTGGGCCTCCCACTTGTCTTGGATAATAAGAATACTTTTGGTGTCTATATGAAGATATTGGAAATTAAAAACTCCAACCCACAAATAAGGAATAAAAAATTGAATCTGGTTTATCTGTATTATTAACTATATCATATCTTTCCCTATAATTGTGATTTTTAATTTATTCCAATAATACCTCCCCAATATCAGAATATAAGTGGGAACATCTAGATCAAAGTAATCCACTCCTTCTACTACCGACTGACAAACTTGAAATGAATCAAGAACATAGGTATTACCCCTAGTAGGGATTCATAGTATAAAATATACTTGTAAATTTATATGGGTTGACTCGGATTGGACATCACGAAAGTTTCATGAACCCCAATTCCCTTACTTTGGACAATATGATTAATCTTAACATCTAGTAATTTTGTTGATTGAGATATTTGTTTACCCAAAATCATGGGAATATAATAATTTTATTGACAATATCTTACTACATGATAGTATCAAGTCATTTTTTAATCCATACACAATTTTATTATGAAACCGATGAATTATTTTTATCAATATAAAAGTCCACATTCAAAATATAATGTACTAGATACTAAAAAAATGTAAAAGGAGGATTAGTTCAATCCAATTTTGTGATGATATATGGAAATATGGATTAAAGGTTCATAACCTCAAAAAATATCATGTCATATACATGTTGTCTAATTAAATAACCAATAAGAATGTTTTTTTATTAAAACCTCGCACCCTCTAATCAAATTTACACAATCATAATTGGTGAAAAAATAAAGAGGGGTAGAAATTTTTTTGTAGTTCAGTTGGTGTGACCTATATCAATTGAAAAGTTATAGACAATATTATTATGAATATGGGAGAACTTACTATAATAAATTCTCTTTATTAGACCTAATTTATAGTATAATTGGTGAAATATACTCAAATTTACACTATAATGTTCATCATCTAGTAACCAAACACAACAAAAAATTCTTAATGAAACCCCAATACATAGTTTAAGTCATGTATAATGACTAGTCATATTTGAGATATAAAAATCATGTGATCAATGGGTTTTTGTGTTTAAATTCAAAAATATCCAGCTTAATGAAAAATATCACATTAAAACTACTGAAAAATATCATCCTCTTACTGCTTTCTCAATGTTCGTAGGCATATCAAGTACAAGAGGGGTTGATCTAGTCCAAAAAATGTTAGAACATGATCCATATAACATCTTTCAAAATAAATTATATTTTATTTGATTATTTAATGATCATTTGGAGAGAAATAAATTAATAATTCACAATATCATGGATTAAATGGAACCAAACATCAATTTGTTTGGTTTGACTCTAATGGACCTGATTCATCCAAAGAAACAAAGCAGTCTGGATGTCAAAAAACACATAGATGTTCTCTTGGATGATCCCCAAGAATCTCATCATCCCATGTAACCATATATATTACTTGAAATATTCTTTCACATCCATATACTCTACCTCTATAGTATACAAATACACAATTGATTTCATAGTAGATCATTGGCTTTCTAGTCCTTCTTCCCTAGTCAAAAAACATAACTTATAATAGATCATATCTTGTCCAGGTGCCCAATATAATCTAAATAAACACATCTAATATGAAATATCATAACATTCATATCAATTATAACCATGAAACCGAAATCTATAATAAACTTTATATACCTTATAATCCCTGTAACTATATAATAATGTCCATTACTAGGTTCATGCCTATATGGACATACCATGCTCAAAACAGGTAAATTATCATGTGTCATACATATAAAGACCCGACCCAAGAGAGCATGGAGCAAGTGTTTACCACCATAACATTGGTATGATTATAGCCAATAAAATCCCAATGGAATGGTAGATTAATAGTATTTGAAGTACATATTAAATACATGATTCCCATAATACATTTCTAAATAAAAAAAATAAAATTGAAACATATTAAAATAAAATAAATAGAATCCATGAATCTCAATCAAAGGATTTCTCTTCATAACCATGGAAATGGAAACATAATAACGGTGATCTCAAATTCTCAATAAGGGTAACAAAATATGAAGCAATAGTGAATCAATGGAAATAAATTATCATATAATGGTAAAAAATTGATAACACATGCCATTAGAATAGCTACATAGTGAAATATCAATATGGAATGTTATGAAATTGAAAACACATTCCATTAAATCAATGAATGGAATGGGAAATGCATCCATAGATATATCAATAAAAAATATAATGGATAAATAATTCTAAATTTTCAAAAAAATAAATTAGTAATAACCATATCCAATGTTTTAAAGGAACAAAAAACCATTACCTCCAAGTGTCAAATTAACTATTATTAATTTCCCAACTAATTTATATCATGAGACTGCCGATGCAATGAGGGGATTTCATTCACAAGTCCCCAACCAGTATGGAATTCGTTAAACAGTCCACAAACATTTATTTAATTTTAAAATCATTAATCATATAAATAATAAACATTATGACTTATCAAAATAAATTTTTATTGAATAGAAATAAATGTTTTCAATAATTCCCCAATTAAAAAAATAACTGTAATGTAGAACACCATTTGTAAAATTATATATGGTTCATGAAATAATAATATCAATTTTGAGATAATATTTATATTAAAATAAAACCCAATGAAAAATGATTAAAATAAAGTAATTTTTTATAGATAATATTAATAATCACAAATTTAAGAGGTATTTCAAATATAACCATTATGAACATTTTTTGGGAATGTAATCAGTAAACATCCCAAAAGTGTCACAGAGTACATAAAAACGTTAAATAATAATTCCCATGAAGGAATTCTCTTAATACAATTAATAAAATTGATTAATTATAAAATGAATCAAAATTGAAAATATATACACTCAATTAAATTATAATGTATTGTATATGGAATTTTTATCATGGAATGAATAATAAGATAAAAAGCATTCACCTTAATTGTACTTTTGTTTTGTGGTATTTTACCTGAATTATAGTGGTTTAAAATATGTTAATAACTTATACCAGAAACATAATCATTTTTATAATATAATATATTTAATTATTAAAATATTTTGTTTCAATTTTTCTAACACTTTCATTATTTTAACTATTTTGGGTGTTAATTCCCTAGTTCTCTCATGTATGATTTGACTTGATACTTTTTGTTGCTATTAATTATATTTTTATTTAATAAAATATATAATTTAATAAAATTATTAATTATATTATATATTCATTATGTATGTATTTATAATAGTCCATAATATTTAGATAAAATAATTGGAGTGCACCATTCATGGATACACTCGGTTGTAGATACGCCTGAACACTACTTTCATTTCATTGTTGTATTGGAAATAAAAAAAAATTATATGATAAATATGTTTATTATAATTATAGTATCATATTATATATATATATATGTTAAATATTATTATTAAAATGATCCTTTATACATTCCATGTTTAGTATGAACTTGTCACATGGCTCGTAGGGGGTAGTAGTCTACACTTCCACAAATGATGAAATCATATTTACAAAAAATGAAATGATTGGTAATATGTGTTATAAAAGTATTAAATAATTATAATTAAATTATAAAAATCATATATATGTTACATAAATATATTTTCCATCACAATATCCTCCGTGAGAGGCTGTAATGGAAAAAGGAACAATCATTGTTTCGTGAGGGGGCAGTTCACCATACCAGTGAATTGTTTGTTTGTTATCCATTAATTGGATGTGAATGTATGTGTATCTAAAACACTTCACATAAAAAATAATATTATATTTAGAGGGATATATTTTTATTTAATAATATAATTGTGAAATTTGGGAGGGGGGATAATAGAAATGAAACTTGAGATATTGGGAGAAGATGATACCTCTTAATCAGGTAACTTATTTTTATTTGAGCCAAAAATATTCATTGGATGGATTTATAACCAATGTGGGTTTTATATGATAATGAGATATTTTTTTGGGAACTATTTTGGAATATATTGGTCAATAAAATGTATCTTTAGAGGTGTGATTAGAGGGAGGAGATGCATCCTTTTTATAGTAGAGTAGGAGTGACACTCCTGTAATATTTTGACAAAGGAATTCCATACAAGTTTTTTAAATTTAATGTGTCTCCAATAAGGGAAACATTGTATAAAAAGGATTATAGGGATGGAATATGGATATAAAATGTCTTTTGGACAGGTTTATAACCCATTTGGGCACTTAATATTTAGGCATAGTCCATTATTAAGATTAATGTTACAATAATACTTATGATTAATTTTTTTACATTCACTAATATATATTTGAAAAAAAACAATGATAAACATATTATAAATTATAAATTAATCTATTAAAAAATTTTAATCCACTATTCCATTGTCTGATCACATAAGGGGTATAAATTAATTTAAATTTAATCCCATATACGAGATGACAATGCAAGGTTTTAAGGTTAAAACATCTAAACATTTTTTTATGTTTTTATAGTCTATTTCAAAGTGAAATTGATTCATATGACATAAATTGGAATAATTTATAAAAATATTATCAATTTAAAAATTAAATCCAATTTCAAATATAACATAACCTTATAAATAAATTAGATGAAAATGTGATTTCCAATTAAAATTCAGTTTATTTCATTATTCATTAAATAATAAAACCTCAGAAGAAATAAAAACATGCAACCTACTATAATTTTGATGCTTCCTGTTCAAATATTATGTTTATATTGACATATATAATCGATAAATGTTCCCAAAAATTGAATTTAAAATAATTTCTCCATTAAGAGGCTGTAAAACCGCCTTAATAAAAAAAATGTTTTTAAGCAAAATATTAGGTTTTTTATTATCTTATTATTATCAAATATATTATATAAACATAAAAAATATTTGACTAAAATTTTTATAGATATATATATATATATATTAAATTAATATAATTCACTAATTATATTTAATTAAATTTATTAGTATAAAACATATTTGTGACAACAATAATATTTTTTTTATAAAAATATTATTTTTATATTCAATTGGTTCGTATATTAATTTATAATTAACATGAAACTAATGAATTAATTTTTTAAAACATATATATTAATAATTTGGTAAATAATATTCATAATGTATAATTTATATCATTATTATATTAAAAAAATAAATTCTTAAAATATAATTGTTCAGTAAAACTCTGTCTTGTGTTTAATGGACGCTTCCAAAGAAATTATATCTTATGTGCAATGGAAGATTACTCAATTTTTCATTCATTGAAAAATATTGAATATATCTAACCAATTGAAAATATTAAATTCTTTTTAAAGTATCCGGTTATAATATTCCCTTATGTGCTTGTCGTCATGTTTCATGAATGTTATATAATATAACGTTCTTAATTCATAACATTAATGTGCAACAATATCCTCGCCTTAATTAAATCATGTCCTCACAATAGAAACATGATCTTCATAAAAACTTGTTTAATATTTTATATTTTTCGATCCCATATCATGTGAATGGTTCATAAAAAATCTTACAGGAAATAGAAATCATGAATTACAAAGGATACATAACTGGGATCTCTGGTAGAAGAACATAGGTGGGAAATAAAAACATAGATAGAGAATAAAATACTACCATGTTCTGATGGAGATCTCTAGAGAACATATTCATATGAAATTTTTTGAAAAACAATAAACCATATGTGTGAATAAAGGACATAAATATCATAAAAATGATGATAATTAGAGAACATTCTTGTCTCAAAGCCCGTTTTTTATATAGTTCAATAATTATATCACTCTATAAAAATATAAGTAAATATGAATTTCTATGAACATAATATTTTCTATTTATTACACCTTGAACTATTTAAATTTAATCTCTTAGTACATAATGCATTATAAGGTAAAGTAAGACATTAACATCTAAATCCTTGCAAAAATATCAACTTAAACCGTTTCATAAATGGATAACTTTTCCAAATGATTATGATCAAATAAACTAGAATGAACATTAATGAATTTAAACAATTAAATTATCATTAGCCTTTAATCAATATAAAGGAGTTCAAAATTTTCAAATTCAAAACCTGTTTATAAATTCACCACGTATCCTCTTGAAATATAATAATAACTCAAATTACCAAAAAAACATTTTAGGAAACTCACATTCTACCTTATTAATTATATTAGAAAAAATTTATTGGATATATTACTTAAATCCAAAAATGATGTAAACTTCATCAATGATATCATAGACCATGTGTCCGCAAGTCATTAGTCATCTCCTTGGTATCCCACCCTTGTTCAAATAAATAATTTCTGTATCATTATCTCAATTTTGAGAACATATTAAGGGTTGTATTTCCATGAATCATGTTCTTTCTAAAATGTTAAAACATTTACCAAATATCTATTATTGGTACCATTCATCATTTGAGTCTCATACCCTTAAATACGATGTACTTCAATTCATTATTCATATATTCAATAATTCTTATAACTAGTATATTGTAGATAAAATATTAAAATTACATAATCCTTGAATTTGAATATTAATCATTCATCATCATATGTGGTAGTATAATAATTTTATCCTTATAAAATAGAATCATTCGGGGTATATTCATTTGACACTTATGAAACTAATTTCCATATTATCCCATAACCTTAGAGTTGAAGCATTGTACACTAGAAACATTTTCTAAACCTTATAATAACACGAATAGTGAAATATGATTCCACACTTGTTGTAAAATACCATTCCTTTTACAAAAGTACCAATGTGTTTCCTTCCACAATTATCACATGTTAGACATTATTTATATCCCTTCATTCCTTCATCCATATTTTTATCTACCATCATCTTATTCTCTTTAATCCCTTGAATTCCATAATACTTCGATAATTTTTTATGTTTCTCATCTTCACATGATATTATTTCATTGTATGATAATAATATTTGGGATTGTACATCCTTTATATTTTTTAAGACCATAAATGATACAATCCATCATACTATTTAGATCATATGTATCAGTGGAGTTCTTGTTGCATCTGTAATGATCCATTTCAAAACAATGGCATATACTGGATTAAAACATAACATAATGTATATTTCAAAGTATGGTATAACAAATAACATAATTTTATGTATTTTGATTCATAGAATCATAATCTATTTTTAATTTGGGGAAATATTTACATTGAAATCCGTAAAAAATGAAGGTAAGTAATATATTAATTACCATATAAATATCATGTATAAGTGTCAAACATGGTCCGTAGTAAGTATCATTGTCATTTTATTGGTTTCCTCAAATAGGACTGGAACAACATGTATTAGTTATAACCCCTAGGTACATATGTACGTAAACCATGCCCAGTTGTAGTATCATGCATTGATATATTTCCTAGAATACCGACATAATATATTCCTTAAAAAATTAAGTATTTTATTCTACACTAATTTTCTAAGTCTATATTGTGTCTATGTTTCATAATCTATAATTTCTAAAACTAGTTTTAAAATATGCTTCTAAATATCCCCTAATAACAACTATAGCAACCCGACCCCAGAGAGCCCGAAGCTGATGTCTACTACCATTTCATTGGAATGATTATAGTGAATCAAATCTCAAAGGACAAATACTTATAAAAGAAATTGAAATCCATATTAGATATATGATAACCATATTACATTGAAAATTATAAAATATACAAGCTATACAATATAAAATTAAATAAATAGCATCCTTGAATCTCAATCAATGGATTCAAATTCATAACATGGGGGAAGGAACATAAGAAGGGTGAGATAAATTTATTAGTAGGGGTAATTAATGTGAAATAATTAATTAATCAATGAAAATAAATTAACATGTTGAGGTTAAAATATAAAAACATATTTCATTAAAAAAACTCGATAAGGTTATATCAATATGGAAACGTAAGAAACTCAAAAACACATGCCATTAAATTAATGAACTAAAAATGAAATGAATCATTAGATATGTTGATGAAAAATTTCATGGATAAATATTAAAAAATTATTAGTAATGGAAATACTTAATTATAAATCCTAATGTTTCATAAGAACATGAAACATTTAATTTCAATTGATGTTTTAACTATTCTGAATTGGAAAACTAATTTGTATCATGAGACTACTGATGTATTAAAGGGCATGAATTAACAGGTCCCCATCCTGTTGGGATTACCATTAATAGTGTCCAACTTATTTTTTCATGTCCGAATAATTCCACATATATTGAAAAAATGTTATTCCTTCTCAAAATTTGTATGTATTGAATAAAATATCTGGATTTATCAATAACTCCATATTTAATCAAATAACAATCAACGTTAACACCGTATGTAAAATGATATATGGTTTAAATAATAATAATAATATATATACTGTAAGTATATTGATATTTTGTGGTATTTTTCATTGAAAAATGATTAAAATAATGTTATTATTTCAAGATAAAAATTTACATCACAATAGGAAGTGATATTTCAAAGATAATCATTAAGAATAATTTATGGAAAATGATCTCTAAATATCCCCAAGTATCCCATACATGTAGAAATTTTTTAAAATAATTTCCATAAAGGATTGTTTTTTATAATGTGATGAAAATGACTCATTATATAATGTATAAAAAGGTTTATAATATATATGACATAAAGTAAGTAATTGGTTTATATGGTGTATGCCTCAGAGAATGAAAAGTAAGATAGGAATCTCTAACCTAATCCTTATTTTGATTGTGTGGGATTTACCATTCTATTTGGTGGTTTAAGATATGTTACTAACTTATACATGAACCATAATCATTTTTATAATATCATATATTAACTTATTACAATATTTATATATGGTGTTTTTAATCATTCTTTCAATATTTCAAATATTTCATGTCTTGATAACCTAGTTTTCTCAAGTATATTTTCACATGTAAATTGTTGTTATTGTTAGAAATATAAAAATTCCAAATTCCAAATAATTTAAAACACGACTTAATTATTTTATATATTTAGTTAATATGATTTTTTAATATTCTATAATAATTGGATATAAGGAATGGAGTTCACCGTTCATAGAGAGGGCAGGTCGTATGTACACATGAACACTACTTTCATTTTCTTGTTGTATTTATAATAATATTATGTAAATTATACATATGTAATATATAATTTATATATCATATATATGTCATATATTTTACATAATTTTTTTAAATCCATCATTTATAAATTCTATGTATTGAAAAAATGTGTCACATCGCTTTGAGGGGGAGGAAGTCCACATATCCACAAACAATATTATCATATTTATACAAATTGAAATGTATATAGGTATGTGTTATAAAAAATTAAATATGAATAAATACATTTTAAATATCATGTATATAATATATAAATATAATTTCCATCATAATTTCCTCCATGAGAGTCGATAAAGGAAAAAATGAACAATCATTATTTCAGGTGGTGGTAGTTATTCATACACATAAAAAATATATTCATTATCCATTTCATGGATATGTGTATAAGTGTAGGTCTAACCAATCAAATAAAAAATATTAGTTTATTTTGAATATTGATTTTTATATTTATACATAGAATAAGCATATTTTATGTGGTGGATAATTTAAATTAATCTTGAGAGCTTGAGAGAATATCTTACCACTTAATCAGGTAACTTCTTTTGGTTTGTACGAAAAGGCATCCTTGGATTTTTTTCATAACATGTAATAAGCTTCTAGGATGATGGGATAAATTTTGGCGAGGTATTTGGGAAGATATTTATCAAGAAAATATTTCTTCAGAGGTGTGAATATGTGTGAGGAGTGGAGAACCTTGTTATAGTGGAGGAGGAGTGGCACTCTTATTGTAATGTCCCGGTTCTGAGTACCGCCCAAAGGTGACACATACTCGGTTGGTCACAAGGCCTCAAGTGAATTTTCTCGAACCCCAGAGGATACCTACTTGTAGCGAGGGACATAGGTGTGATATTGGGGAAACTATGCCATTGATGGCAGAGTAACGCTGTAGATTATGAATAATAAGAAATTGCGGAAACTATAATACCATGAAACAGAAGTAATTGATGAAATACTAATAGTATAAAAAATTGCAGCATATATAAATAAATGATGCATGTAACATGTTACTAAAAAATAAACCAAACAAGTAACAATTTTGGAAATACAATACTGAATGAAATGTACTGAAAAATTGAAAAATCTAATAGCATTGCATGCTTCAGCTTGATCCCATGCTCTCCAACTCCACATAAATCAAGTACATTATAAAGAAGGGAACATTAACTTATCCATACCTACAACCATATCATCTGTTTGGGACCAAAATCCTGACTGAAACGGGGTATTACATGAATCCCAGTAGGCAACCACAAAATGATAAGTGCGTAAGTGTCAGTGAGTATATATATAACATGAAATATGCGAAAGTGAGCAATAAACATGGAAGTTCTCAAAAGTATACAAACCTAATGTTTCCAATTATATTCATTTACAAATAATAATTATTCAATCTATTGAAAAATGAAATCTTGCGGTCTATCCTAAGAATTGTATCCACTATGCCGATGTATCAGAAGACCATCTACCAATCAAGTTTGACAAATTCCATGATTGTGCTATGGATTAGAAGACTAACCATAATCAATTAATCACTCACAAGAAACCATCTAGGAATGTTATAATAGTTTATCCCCTCTAGTTCAACATATAATAAATTAAATAAATATATAATGACCCTTTAGTAATTCTAACATATTCAAACCCCTTTGGCCCCCCACAAACAAAATCTCTCTAAGGAAGCACTCACAAATAATTCCCCTTGTGGTATTTTAACGATAAACAACAGACTCTTGGGGGATGAAATCAATGTCCATTCCATATGTGGTCTAATAACGGTATACTATTGAAACTATGAGGTGTCACTCACCATCACCCTAATGGTCTCATAATGTAAATATTACATACTATCTAGGGAATCCATCAACGGCATTTCCACCTATGGTCTAACTACACTAGGTTCTCACAACCCTGTGTAATAAAATCATCCACAAAAGATATCCAACAACCCAATGCAATCTCAAATATTTCCAGGATAAGGAAATAAAATGCATAACACCAGAATTTAAACTGTAACAAATAAGAAATAAATTACAACATAATACGAAATATAAGGAAACAAGGTCTTCCTCATTGGAAACCTAGACAAAACGACCATAAACATTATTACAAGTTAACACACCCACGAGGTGTCCCATAGACATGAAATTCAGCATAATATATCAACCAAAACCCTTAATCTCTAAATCAATCTAAGGAATATGATATTAGGGTTCAATTACGTAACAAAAATTACCTAAATCATGGATAATAGACACTTAGGCATATATACTTTAAAGAAAAACTATGAAAGGAAACAAACTGCATACCATTACATTGAATGATGAGAACTATTGAACATTGGCTCATGAATCAACTTAGAATGTCATAGATATGAAAATAGGTCAACAAATTTCATCCTTGGATAGCTCATGAAAGAGGAGAGATTAGGACGAAAGACTATAGGGAAAGAGAGAACTCACCAGTGGGAATCCAATGCCCCCGATAGTGACTCAATCAGAGCTCCAATAGAGGAACATAAGGCACTTAATGATAATCATATGTATATCACTCTCATTTCAAAGACATGGGATGAAAAAGGTTTTATAGAGATGAGAGGTGACCTAGGTCTGATTAGTCAAATTAAATAAAAATACATGTAGTGATTATTTAATGTACAAATTGTGCACATGCCTGAACCGGACCCCACTTTAGGTGGTCCCCAAGGACATGTACTCGGCCGTTACACGTCCAGTACAAAAAAACCCACATAAATTGGGTACACAGTTTGTACTCAAGAGTACATGACGTGTACTTATAAAATTTCCAAATTCATTATTTTTCTCCAAAAATAACCGAAATAAAGATTCATACATGAAATAAAGATCTGGGAACTTAAAAACACCCCCCCCCCCTAGATAAATTCATCCCTAAATTTCCCTTCCAAGGTTGGAGATAAAGAATCTTCTAACAACTCTAGCCACTATGACTGTACATCGGCCTCCCTCTCCCGAGTCTCATCCTCTACCCACCTGAGATACCATATAACCCGTACCATAAGAACATACCATCCACAAAGATACCTTATGATGTGATCCACAATCTGAATAGGGTACTCCTCAAAGGATGCATCCACCTACAAATCTACCACATTGTGTTGAAAAAAGTGAGAAGGTTCTGAAATGTAACGTTGTTTCTAAGAAACATAGAAGATTTTGTCTGCCTCCCGACACATCAGAGGTAACTACAATTGATAGGAATCCATCCCATATATTTCCCAATCCTAAAATGGACAACATAGCATGGTAAAATCTTCCCTTCTCTGTTAATACTCTTTTGTCCCAACCACACCATAACACGTAATATAACCTGATTTATGACCTAAAACTCCAGAGGTCATCTATATCATTCAACAAAAGATATATATTGAGACTATGCATTATCCACCCCCTTATAAATCAAATCCACCTACTTAGTGGAATCTTGGACAAGACAAGGTCCCATCATAGCTGCTTCTGCTTCCTCTAGCCAACATATGCTTGATTGGAATGGCATACAATACAATGCCTAATATGTTACCATCTGAATTGTCACATAAAAACTGTTATTGTAGGTGAACTCCACTAGGGGTTTGAGTGTCTCCCAATAACCCCCAAAATCTCTGACACAAGCTCTAAGAATTCCCTCCAAAACCCAAATCGTGCACTCAGACTGGCCATCTCTCTAGGGATGGTAATCTCTACTCAGATGTACCTGGGTACCCAAATACCTTTGTAGTCCCTGCCAGACCAAAGATGTAAAATGGGAATTCTTATCTAAAAATATGGAGTGCATAACCACATGTAAACATACAATCTCTCAGTTATAAAACATTCAATGGTCATTAAAACCAAATGTTTCATTAATCAGCAAGAAATGTAAAACCATCGTGAGCCTGTCAACAATACCCCAAACTACATCATTCAGTAATGGAGTCATGGTAAACCATTCAATAAATCCACTACAATAACATTATACATCCACTATGGAATGAGTATCTACTGTAAAAGCCATACTAGTCCTTGATGCTCCGCCTTTACCTGCTAACAGGTCAGATATCTCATCACAGAACAAGCAGCATCTCTTTTCTTACATGGAAATCAATACTAATTGTGTAGAGAACGATGCATCTTGGTGACACTAGGATGAACTTCTCACGTTGAGGAATGGAAATCATGCATCATCTACTCATGTATGTCTACTAACACCCACATGAATCCATTAAAACACAAGATCTCATCCTCTATTATGCTCCATCCATGAGAAGTGTCCTCTCCTATCACACACTCCTTTAGGAATAGGCCTTTAAGAACTGATAGATGCCTCATTCACACGTGATCCAGAATAGTAAAGATAATAGCTAAATAAGAGAGAAACCTCTTCCCCTTCCTTGTTTTGCACCTCTAAATGAATCTCCGAGGACAAAGCCATAAGCTTCCTATCATTGTTGGACACCTAGACATCCTAAATCTAAGTCCTCTTGCTCAACTCATCAACGACTACATTTCTTTTCCCTTGCATGTAGAAATGATCAAAATAAAATTAGTGATGGTACTCAATCACCCTTTGTAATCTCAAATTCATGTCAAACAGAGTAAATATATACTAGGGACTTTTGTGGTTAGTGAAAACCCAAAATGGTCTCCCAATAGAAAATTTATTCAAATATGAAAAGCATAAACAACTGCAGCTAACTCAAGATCATGCGTCGAGTAATTCTTCTCCTGTTTCTCCAAATGCCGAGACCCGTATGTAATTACTACTTCCCAAACATATGCACTACTCCCATCCCAATACCTAACACATCATAGTAAGTGTTGCAACTCTTTCCCGAATCTAAAAAAAATCTGTATCGGTTCTGAAGTAAATCTATCTTTCAACTTTGGAAAGGCTGAATCATAGGAATAAGCCCACAAGTACTTCACAGCCTTCATAGTCAAGCCCATCAGCAGCACTTCTAAGCATGAAAAGTCTTGTATAAAGCTCTTGTAGTAACCATCCAGCCCTAGAAAAATCTATACAAAAAAGACATTCTTCCAATGCTCCTAGGAAACTACTCCTCTCACATTCTCAGTGTCTACCTATACTCCGGTATCTTAGATTAACCAACCAAAGAAGTGAATCTATTTCATACATAAGTGAAATATTGGAAGCATAGCATATAACTGATTCTCACTCAATGTACTCAAAACAATCTATAGATTGATGTCATGTTCGTGTCGAGTGCGAGGGTACACCATTATATTTTCCAATAAGACTATCAGAGTAGAATCCAAGTAAGGATGGAGCACTCGGTTCAAAAGTGCCATGAAAAATATCAGTGCATTTGTGAGACCAAACGGTATAACCACATACTTGTAAAGGCCATACCTACTCCAAAAGGCCAAAGAAGTGAATATATTTCATACATAAATGAAATTTTGGAATCATAGAATATAACTGATTCTCTCTCAATGTATTCAAAACCATCTACAGATGGATGGCATGTTCATGTCAAGTGTGAGGGTACACCACGATATTGTCGAAGAAGACTAGCAGAGTAGAATCCATGTACGGATGGAGAACTCGATTCATAAGTTCCATGAGAAATATCAGTGCATTTGTGAGACCAAACGGTATAACCACATACATAAAAAGGCCATACCTACTCCAAAAGGCCATAATAATTATATTGTATGGTCTAAATTGAAACTGATGATAAATGGAATTCCAGTCAATCATCAAGAACACATGGGCTCCTCAATGCTGATCAAAGAGATCGTCAATGCTCAGTAAGGGATATCAGTTATTAATCATAAAATAATTTATATTCTGATAATCCACCAAAATTTTGAGGGTACCATCCTCCTTCACAAACAGGACATGTGAACCCCAAGGAGAAGTACTAGGTCAGATGAATCCCTTTTCTGTTAACTCCTCTAACTGCATCATATGTTCATGTAACATTGGTGTATCAATCTTATAAGGAGTATTGGACACCAGTGACACTCCTGGAACAAGATTAATATAGAAATATACCTCTTATTCCTGATATAAACCTGAAAATTATTCTGGAAAGTAATCTCAGAAATGATCCAAAAATGGAGTAAATCCCATTTGTGAAGTCCCCTAGTCGTCTAGATATAAAGTAGTAGTCTAGGATAAAATTCCTCCAAACCCAAGATGCTCGGGCCCAACTCTGCTTGTTTGGACATCTCACTTACCCTTATTTAGAAAAGACCCATCCTCTAGTGACGTGAAATGAACTCTATGATGATATCAGTTTTCAACAGCCTAGAAGAAGGCCAACTAGTCCATTATAAGAATTACATCGAAGCTTATCATTTCTAAGACATAGAGGTCCAATAATAAGTGACACCCCCATCCTTTATAGGGTACTCCTTCCACTTTCATACACTAGAATTTCTAAGAACCAATGGAGTGTCTAGATTCATGGCATCCTTAGATATCATTATACAGAGCCTATGGCTCTGAGCATCAGAGATAGACATAAAACTATGGAAAGACCCTATATCACAATAATAAGAAGCTAAAACTAAGGTAATTAGAACCATATGTCTAACAGTTGAGGGTCTAGGATCTTACTCCTGGTTGGTCTTCTACACTGCAATGGTCTGACCTGTACTACAGCCCGGGGAACCTGCCGGTCTACCCTAAGATGGTCCATCCTAGTGTCACTGAAAGCCTGCGGATTGGATACCACGACCATGACAACCTCCTTTTCTTGAATGACAAGAAAAAATCCAGTCCCCAAACATATGATAAACTGGTGGTCCTTATCCTAGACAAGGAGTCATATAATAAATCCTATCATTAGATTCTGGTGAAAAAAATGGAAGAAATGATGAAGATGACCCATGTTGCCGCAAGATCAGCACTTAACAGGGTCTCTCATGCACTGAGGTCTCGTATGACCACCCTTACCAAAATAGTAGCATGCCACCGGCTAGCTAAAGAAATATACCATATACTAGGATATACATATTTACACTCCCTGTGGTTCTTCCTACTATAAGATAAAGGAGTACCATCTCTGGATTCCAAACCGCCCTGGCTCATAGATCCACAATCCCTAAGATTACGCTCAGTTTTTAGCACCTGATATACTATAAATGATATAGAATTCAACCTGAATATGTTCACCAAGGATCATATGTCTTGTCTGAGACCATCATCAATTTTTCTAGACAAAACTAACTCATCACCCCATAATGTTTGTGAAGAACTGCAGCTCTGTGAAGTGATAATAACACTCCATAACTGAAAGAGTACCCTGTTCCAGACCTATAAACAATAAATCTCATTCGACCCTCAATTTATCAAGGTATAGATATTCATAGAAGGTCTTCTATAACTCATCCCAAGCAACAATTCCTTGGCATCCCTCCTATGATAGAACATACATGCATCTCTTTACAGAATAACGAATTTTGTAGGTTTCAAGATTCACCATCCTCTCAAGATGTGTCTCTTGATTCTTGAAGATATGAAACATTTCTTCTAACCCTGACTCTATAGCCGGTGTTTCTATATCCCTAGAAAATGTTGGAGGCTGATGCTATGGAAAATCATGGGTCAATTCATCCATCAATGGGCAGGATGCATTGATCCCCAATAGGTCTGCATAATCCTTATAAAAAAATCTCAGAACTATGAATCAGCACCTTTGTACGGAATAACAGTTGTTTCCAAGACAATTATGGGGGGAGGATCTGCTGGTAGTCCCTGATCTACCAATTCTGGTGTCTGATCATTGTTTAGTATCAAGAGTAAAACTGAAGGACGTCCCGGTGTCATGAAACTGCATGGTCAAGCAAACACCTCGGTTAAATTTAATCAAGGACTGAATCATAGAGTGCAAGAATGGAATAGGAGAAGAAAACATTAATTTTTTTTTCAAAACAGGGTTAAACATTGTGTATACCCTCAACACATCATTTTCCCATAGGTTTCCTCATGGTTGTTTTCCTCTTCTGAACATGGTCATGTGACACCCCTATACACGGCATGTTCATCCCGTGACATGGAGTGTAATAGATATTTTCTCCCCTACCCGAGTTCTTCCACAAGGCAAAACCACATGGTTATATCCTGGGTAAAAGTAAAAAAAAAGTTCACCCTAAACATGGTGTGTACCACATATGTTCCAACCAACTATGTCATTAGTCACACATTTGGGGAAATGATTGACTCTAAATGGCATGTATGAATGGTACATGTCATGTACAACCTATTTTAGATCCACCCGTGACGTTAGTCACACGGCCTGATACATGGCCTCTTTGATACGACTTGTACTCCCAAAACACATTCTGTTCTACCAATGTTTTCCAACCCCATGTTTCTGCTCACAAATTTTGTCACACAGTTAAAGACTACGTTGAGTGTACAGACTGTACATTGTGTGTAATTAAGAAAATTAGTTTCTTCTAGAACAAAAGAACACATGGAATTTGTTCATAACACCACACGTCTTGTTGTCTGGGATTCCAGAATGTAGACCTCTCAAACTTATCCAAAACCCTATGATATGTAAACCTTTTTCCATGGATTTTAAAATTTTAACCCATGAGAACCCAAAATTATGAAAATAAATGATTCACATCCTTTTTTACTTTATAACTAGACAAAATTCAATCAATGTTCAATCTTGATCCACTAAATTAAAATCCATGATGGCCTGTAATTCATAGGGACCTCGGTTAGGTTCCAATCCTAATGAAACATTTCATATTCTAATACTATATAAAAATAGAATGTATTCATTAGTTTTTTCTATCCCAACAACATGAATATCTATAACAACATCAATCCCAAGAAAATGAAATAAGTGATGCACCATAAGTGGCATGAAAAAAATGCATGACATGTGATCTGTTTAAAGTTCATATATGATGAATGAGATAGAATACGATCACCTCATTAGGTTGCAACAGAAATAGAACCTCAATAATATCAATGATAACAACACAATACAAGTGTATCACCCTATGATGAAATCAAATCAACTGTAACAATTTAAAAACCATTAAATTCAAAATTCTCAAGGAATAACGGCTTTTCCTTATTCACAGGTTAGCTACTCCAAGTGACAACATATTACCAACAACCCATTTCTACCTATCCCTATTTATATGCTCCAAATAGTATGAAAAATTTAAAAATACACTCCTCTGATACCACTATGTAACATCCCAGTTCTGAGTGCCTCCCAATAGTGCCTTGTACTCTATTGGCCACATAGCATAAAACTCATTTTCCAGAATGGTAGAGGCCGCTGACTATTGGTGAAGGCCTTGGGTGTGATAGTGGGGAAACTATTCTCTCAATTGAAGAGTATCACAATGGAATATAAATAATAAGCTGTAATGGAAAAAATAATACAATAAAATTTATGTAATCAATAGAAGAAATATATTATAAAAAACTACAGCATATAAAAATAAATGATTCATGTCACAATGTTTTAGGAAAGTAGAAAAAAAAAGTCACAATGCTGGAAATACAATACTAAAATCAAAGTATAGAAAACAGTAAAATCCAATAGTATCGCAAGCCTCAGATTGGTACCATGCTCTCCAACTCCATAGTAATCATGTACCTCATGAAGAAGGGAGCCTTCCCATATCCATACATGCAACCATATAATCTGTTTGGGCCCAAAAGCATCGCCCAAAGGGGGTGTGAGCCAAATATCACTAGGAAACCAAACATATATTTATGCCAAGAAATCAGTGAGTATATATATTATGAAATATGAAAAATGAAGCAATAAACAATGATGTACTCAAAATTATACAATACAACAGTTTCTAATTACATTAATTTACATTTATTAATTATTCAAACTATAGAATAATGAAATAACAGGATCTAGCTGAAGCTTTGTATCCCTTGTGTATATTTCTCAAAAGACCATCTAAAAATCATGTATGACCAAGTCAAATCTTGGGAATTGGCATGACTGACTCGTCAAAATCAATCAATCACTTACAAGTAACCCTCTAGGAATGTTCTCACAGTCTAACCCCACTAGTTCAACATATCATCAATTCCACAAAGATATAAAACCCTCTGGGAAATTTCACGTAGTCTAACCCATTTTCTCCCACAAAAACAAATACTCTATGAGGAATCACTCACAGTCAATTCCCCATGTGGTATTTTAACGATACACAACAAACACTCTTAAGAAGCACTCAATGTACATTCCACATGTGGTCTCGTAACGGTACACTATAGACACTATGAGGGATCCATCATAATCAATTCCACATATGGATTCTCAAAGTATATATAAAACAGACTTTTGGGAATCCATCAATGTCAAATAACCCTATGATCTAACTACACTAGGTTCTTACAGCCCCATGTAATACAATCGTGCACAAATGATATCCAACAACCCAATGTAATCTCGACCACTATAAGGATAAGCTGTTAGATTGCATTACAAATGCATCTAACATGACGAAATTAGGCAATCAATTCTATCCTAACATGAAAGTATATGAAACAAGGTCTTCCTCATAGGCAAGCTATAACAAAAGACCATAAACATTCAAACAAGGAAACTCACCGACGGGGTGTCCCCTAGATAAGAAATTCTATGTAATATTTCAATGAAAACTCTTAATCTATGAATAAATACAAGTAATATGATAATAGGGTTCAATAACTTACAATGAAATACCCAAATAATGTGTAATCAGCACTTGGGCATATATAACTCAAATAAAAACTCTGATAGGTAACAAACCACCTACCATGATGTTGAACGATGAACACTCCAAAACATAGGCCCTGGAACTGTCCTAGAATATCATTGATCTACAAAAATGAGAAAACAATTCAAAATTGGATTAATCTATTAATATTGTAAGTCAGGAAGTGACACTCTAGGGAAAGATAGAACTCACTGGTGGGAATTAAATGCTCCCTGCAGCGCCTCAATCGGTGCTTGTATGGATGAACGGGAGGCACTCAAAGATAATCGGTTGTACGTCGCTCTCCTCTACGAGTCACTGGAAGAAGAAATATGTTCCGTAGATGAGTCACGAACTTGGTCTAATTAATAAAATAAAAAAATTACATGACATGTTCATTTAATTTACATGTCGTTTACATGCCTTAACCGGGCCCCTCTTTAAGCATTCCACATGATGATGTACTCAGTCGTTACATGCAAAATACATAGCTACTGGTGGAATCTTGGTACATGACGTGTATGCATGTGTACAAGGCGTGTACATAGAAAACATTTTATTTCATCCTTTATCCTCAAAAACATCGGATGTCAAGATCAATACAAGAAATGAAGATCTAGGTTCTTAGACATGTAACAAATTAAAAAAGTAATTCCATATATGTTTTTCACCATGAAATTGGTTCCAATAAAGTAACCAATTCAACAAAAAATATTATAAGGATGAAATATTGCAAACCAATGGGTTTTTTACCAGTATCTTTGTCATTTAGGACATTACAATTGAGGTTTATCTCCGTCTTAATATTAATTTTAGATTATTAATTTTAAATAATATAATTTAATTTCAATATTTGTTTTGGTCCAAAACCATGAAGAACACTATAAAATTTTTAAATTATTATTATTCCAAATATGGAATCAATTTTTACAAATATTTATCATAGAAGTGGTTGAAATTAATTTCAATTTTTTCATATAGATCATATGACAATGTGTGGTTTTAAGGTAAAAATGTCAAATGTTTTCTTTGATTTATAGTCAACATCAAAGTGAAATTAATGAAAATTTACTAAATTGAATTAACTTATGAAAAAATTATCTAAATAAACATTATATCAAATTAAAAATATAATTTAACCCTATAAATAAATTCCAAAAATAAGATTTTCTGAAATAAAATTAATTATTTTTCATTTTTCATTAAAAATTGAAACATCACTACAAAATTCCACAAATGAACAGTAAACAAATTTTTATGTTTCTATTTCAAATATTATGTTTATTTTGACCTATGTAATAAAGGTATGTCTAAAAATTTGAATTTAAAATATGTTCTATTTTAAAAGGAGTAAAAATTTCATTAATAAAAATATATGTTTTTATGCAAAATATTTTGTTTTTTATTATATTATGATTATCAAATCTATGAGATGGATTAAAGTTTTTTTTGTTTAATATATAGTATGTATACTATGTTAATATAATTCAATAATTGTAATAAATTTAATTTTTTAGGATAAAACACATTTTTGACCATAAAAATAGTTTTTTATAAAAATATTCTTTTGATATTCAATTGGTTATTATTTTAATTATTTATTAATTTGTACCATATTAAATAGTTGAATAAACTATATAATTTCATAAGTTAGTTAATATAATTCATAATATATATTTTATATATTATTTTTTTAAATAATTACTTTTTAATAATATATTATTGAACAGTAAAACAATGTATTCTGTGTAATGTCAGATTTCAAAGAAAGTCTCTCTAACATGTAATTCACGCTAACTCGATGTTTCAAGCATTAATAAAAATAAATAATATATTAAATATATTTAAAATATTATGAATATATTAAATTATAATTGAAGTATATTCACTTTTGCGCTAGGTGGCGCGTGTCATGCACACTACATAATATGAGGTTCCAACATTATAATTTTAGTTTCATACAATACACCCAATAAATTAATTTAATCTCATAATAAAATTGAATATGGAACATGATTCATCTATGTTATCTCTCCATCAAACATCATATAAAATTATGCATAATTTTTTAAATGTGAAAGTAATATTGTCAGGACTGAGTTGGCATTATCATCAATGCCAATAATCGGGATAAATTTAATAAAATATTTCATTTATATAAGTGTAAAAATATCCTTAGCTATATCCCATCTTATATCATTCCCAAGAATCTTATTGTCCTCTAAAATATCCATTTTTTAAAATAATGATTTGTGTTATGATTTATAGCATTCATTCTACAATTTACTTTTTTTGTGCTATCTGCATATTATAAAAGAATAATATCCAATACATAAATGTGTCATCATGAATATTATTAAAGGAAAAAAAATTTCCAAAAAACTTTAAACATATTTCAGATTTATTATAAATGTTTCTATCCTTTAATACCTCTGTATTTGTTACTGATTTTGGCCATACAATTATTTTTCCAATCTAAAAAACCCAATTCTCACATCCAAGTAAACAAACCATATAATAATGTCTTATATATATATCATCATCTTATGATAAATGAGGAAATTTTGACTTGGGTTCATATCTATTTAACTATACGTCAAACAGTGAGACCAATTACAAAAAAAAATCTCATTGATGCATGCTTAATAGTATCAGAAAATACACTATTACAATCAATTAAATCCCATTGCACATATCCCTTAGCAAAAAAATTTATCATTAATGTAATTTCATTCCCACTAGTGTCATCTTCCTTCATTGAAAACATCATTTTTTAAATCTAATTCATTATTTTCAATCAATTTATGAATAAGATCCCATGAATAATTATGATGTATTGAACTCATCCCATCTTCCATAGAAGACTTACAAGGGTTCATATCTCTTCTATCTAAAACAGCTTGATAGCTATACAGAACATTTTATTCAATTATGAAAACAAAATAACAAATAAAATCATCATAATTATATTGAATCATTATGTTTTTTTCATGTTCTACAAGTGTAGATACACACAGGATGATGACAATTTTATTCTATTGTTACTTCTTCCATGATCGGAATATCCCTATGATCACATCAATCTGTCTCTTTTTCTTTAGAATTGTTGGTGATGGAATTTTTTTTCTTCAGTTATTGATAAGTTATCTCTCTCTATCCTAGAATCATTTAACATTATGATTAATGATTCATCAAATTTTACATCAGGGCCTTGAATGATATTATTAACTTCTATATCCCATATTAATGAATACTTCACACCTGCAGTGATGCCAAAAAATAAATCTTTATTCACTCTACGATAAAATTTTGAGTTTGTCACATGAAAATAGGTAGTGCAAACAAAGATATAAATTCTATAATTATTAGAAAAATTTTCACCATACAAAATTACTATCAAAACATTACTATAAATCGTAGAATAAATTAATCAGTTTATAATGTCTATTTCATATATCAATTATTCAAACCAAATTTTTTTACTCAAACCTGAGTTTGAAAACATAAACCAAACCATTTCAAAGTGTAAATGGTTCTTTTTTTCTAATACACCATTCTATTGTAGCCTTAAAGGAATTTTAATGTGTCTTACAATAACATCTTCCTTAAAAATATTCATGAAATTATTTGAGGTGTATTCTCCAACATTATTTAATCTCAATATCTAAATTTTCTATCATATCGGATTTTAAATCCCATTATTCATCTGGTGGAAGAAATTCAACACTTAATCCTTATGATTAATTGAATACACCCAAGAATATCATTAATAATCACTTATAAATGTGAAAAAATAATTATTTCCCCCAAATAATGCATTTTTCAATGGTCCCCAAATCACAATGAGAAAAACCTTAAGATTACCCTTAATTTGATAATTATCTCTGTTGATATTGGATATAGTATTCCTACCCATTATGATAATCGCACAAAATTCCAATTTCCATATCTTGGGAGCATTAAAAACCTTTTTCCTTAATAAATTATACAAGGTATTTTCTCTAATATATCTGAGTCTCATGTTACATAATTTAGAAGTTTACAAATCAATTTTTTCGGATATGACTGATCCAAATATAACTAAATCAACATTTAACTGATATAAAATACATTTATAGAACCTTTAATCATAATTAATTCACCATGTATTACTTTCATAACCCCATAGTAAATGTTTTTCCTATATCCTAGCCTATCCAGGATTCCAAGCGATATGAGGTTCTTTATAATTATAATAAATATATTACATCTATAAGACATCAATTTATATCGTCATACATACTAAACTAAATAATTATAATACGCCTCATGTGTCAAAGGGTTGTTATTTCCCATAAAAATAGCACCTTTGTCTATATTCTCAAGGACTAAAAATGAATCTCGATTCCTAGAAATACAGAATGAGCAACCATAATAAGGAAATTTAATCATAATTTTATTTTTCTGTAGTAGAAATGAAAAATTATAAACCTATTATGTCATTAGTTTTTTGAAAAACATTCAATTTTTTTATCCACTTTAAAGAAAACACTTCTTCAATTCCCCTTTTGATAACAATATGCACACATATCTTTTATTTGATCTCTTTCGCTAGAAATGCCTCTTGACTTCGATTACTATTATATTATTCTATGATTATTCATTAAAAATAGTTTATTATTTCCAAAAATGGATAGCAATAATGAATCCTAAATAGTGTAGAATATAATAGTTCACAATATTATTAGTTAAATGATCCCTTAAATGGTAATTCATAACAATATCAAAAAAATTCACAAGCATAATTTTTTATCCCAAAAAATATATTTATTCTCATTTTAATGTGGTCTATAAATTTTTTCTAAAATACCCATGCCACAATATTTCATAAAAAATGAATATATTTTTCTATGTTCTTTTTGTATCATATTTATAAAATGAAAAAATTTATTTTCCTTCATTTTTTAAATTCCCCCCCATGATGCACCACTTGAAAACTCTCTATTCTTTTTTTAAAATATCTTCTGTGAATTCCAGAAATAGAATACCCCATGCACTTCTTATCTTCATAAACACATAGTATAACATATATGGTCATGACAGATATTCCAAAAATGAAAATGATTTATAAAGTGGAATATAATTAAAACTATATAGGGGTAGGCTACAAGATTTAGAAGAAGGAAGCCAGGTGTAAAACATCATATTGTTGGGACATATGGAATAGAAGTGATCGGTTCTAGAAAACAGGTTTTAAATGACTTATTTTCACAAAATAGTGGAGAAGTGTGTGAAACCATATGGAATAACAGAAAACAATCCCAATTTACTCTACAGGTAATTAGTCACACCCTCCAATACCAGTTTTTGTGTTGTTTCACTCACTCTATTCAAAAATTTACACACTCAAAATCAATAAAAAAACAATGATGTTTTTTTACGTGGTAAGAAAGGGGAAGACCACATCCGTAGGGAAGGAATAAATAATATTTTTATCAAAATGAGAGAAGTGATTTTGTTACATGCCCCTGATCAGAACAAATTTTTAAAATTAGAGGAGAAGAGGATTCAAATAGGCCCTGCAAGTTTTGATGTCCAGTCACCAACTACTAATGGAAATTTTTCATCTGGAACCCAAACCCTATTTTTGTCATCAATAATTGCGTGGTTTAATTTGGAACAACATGTTTTATGCAATAGCTTTTGTGGGGATCAAATTTGTAATCAAATACAAAATCTTAGTATATTTAGAATGGTCGCATTAGGAGCGTTTGATTTTATTGGATCTAATGGAAGGAGGTTTTTTCTATAATCATTAAGGACAACCAACACATAATTATAACATAAAATATTTTGGTTTTAAATAACTATTATTATATTATCAGTTTTACCATGAACATCATATCTACATCTTTCTGCATAATGGAATGGTTTATTTGGATTTTTTAAAATAAAGAATGCTAAGTTTATAACAATCAAAATTTTCATTATATATAATAACTAAATAATGGTGTTTATATATTAAATTATGAAATCCAATTGTTTAGAATTGATAACAAGTTAAGTTTTTTAGACTCATTTTAGACCATGTTGTTCAATGACCATATTGGTTATGTAAACAATAAAAATTTGACAAAGTTTTATAAAGATGATTACTAAGGATTTTTTGACAGAAAACTAAACTAAAAATTTCACACTTTTTAAAAGGAAAAATAACCAAACAACTTTTTTTAGACAAGGAAAAAGGGCTACAAGAATTCTATAATAGGTATAATGTAACGCCCCGACCCCAGCTACCCAGAGTCGGTGCATTACTTCGTAACATTGGCATGATCACAAAAGATCAAGTCTCGAAAGACCGATTATTTTAGTAGCCTTGGAAACACTAGATACATTCATACGTCTTACATTACATCATAAAGTGAAAAACTAATAACAAAGTCTTCATAGTCCACACTCATATCCTCTTTTGACTATCCTTGCAGGTCATTCATAAAATACTTCTTCACAGCCTGGAAAATATTAAAACATTGAAAGGGGTGAGCTCAGATGCTCAGTAAGGATAACAATATTGTGGAAGCTTTCATAAATAAACATAAAAATTTAAGGCAATGTATAACTAAAACAAAAGCCTTTTAAACTTGAACATCAACATAATATGGAAAAAGTAAAATGAGATAATGCCATTCACTTCTTCACATGGATATTCTACCGGTCGAATAATCACATGCAATATCAATAACCACTTTCATAATGATGGAATGCATAATGCCAGACTGTCATAACCACGTAGTCAAGGCCTCGTGCCAAGACCACAAATAAGATTTTGTCAAGGCCTCGTGCCAAGACACTAGTTTGTCTCATGAGACCTACCGATGCATCAAGGAGCTATAGCGGGCTCCACCCATCACTTATTAAGTCCAATGCATTCCTCATATGAATAGGTTTAAACATATCATAAACCATAACATAATCGTATCACATAAAACATTCATAAAGGAAACATAACATTTCCACATTTCAATCACAAGATATCAATACAACACATTGATATAATAAAAATGCTTTCAAAACCATTTTTAATACCAAAATAAAATAAAGTTAAAACTTTGTATTTATTTTTCATTAAAAAAAATGATGGCTTGTAGAGGTAGCCGAAACTCAAATAATGGTCACGGCGGCGGAGAAGTCATTGTCGCCGCATAAGTATGGAAAGACAAACATTCCCTTTTTTTCGTTTAGTAAAACTCTTCGTATAAAAAAGATTCCTTTTGAATAAATGTAAAAGTCAAAGGGGTTTATACACCGTATAAAAGAAAGTTGTGTATAAAACCAAATATGCCTCAATGAAAGGAGTTTGAGACGAAGTCCTTAAAAAGATCATTTTTAAAATAAAATAGATCTATTATGTGTATTCACTATAGGTACACATAAAGAATACAAAATAATACATACTAATATCCTGACATAATTTGAAAGTAGGAGATTAACCCAAAGAATGGAAGTTGGGTTACGAAATTCCCTTACCTTGTGTCCGACTTGACTCAACCGTTCTTTAACCTCCGGAATAATAAACTAGAGTTAATATCTACCTTATTAAGAACCATTTTAAATTTCATTATCCTTTTTATACCACTTATTACAATGTTATGAACATTATGTAATTATTTATGTTAATAACGGTCGTTTTGTCGATCTTTGGTAACTTGAGTCAACAATAAACTTCTTATAATTACAAGTTGTTCATGTGGTAGAATATCAATTATATCCAGAATTATATTCATGATTTAGATTTCATATATATCTTATATATCCAGTATATACATTCATTTATAATATTACGTAACATTTTGAGGTAAGAAATGAAATGCACCGTTCATGGAGACGGTAAGCCGTACGTACGCATGGACGCTACTTTCATTTCAAATTCATATTTAATGGAACTAAATAATAATGATATAAATGTATAATATAATTCCAGTATAATATAGTGTATAATACCATTTTCTTCATCCTTTATACATCCCACATATGGCATTAACGATTCAAATCACTTTGAGGGGGCGGTAGTCCGCACTTCCTAAAATGAAATTATCGCGTTTTACCCATAATGGAAATCATAAAGTATGCCATAAATGTGAAATACAGAAGTATAAGTAAAACATAAACATATTATATATCATATATAAAAATAGTGACATCTTAATGGTCACCTTTGAAGGTGTTATATGAGTGTTGAACAATCATCGTTTCGTGAGGCAGAAATTCGCCATCCACAGAAACCGTATGTTCTTTAACCATTAGATGTAGGTGTGTATAAGTGTAGCTCGATACTTCTTATAACAACATCCTAGTATATTTAGGATACTGGTGTTGTTACAAAAGAAATGAATAAAAAGAGTTTAGGGGGTTGGAGAAGAAAAATAAAACAAAACAACATTAGAGAAGACATTACCTCAAAATCGGGTAACTCTTTTTGATTTGAAGCATAGGCTTCCTTGGGAAGCGTTCTTCCCAAAGTGAGGCTTCTAGGAGTAAGAGAGGGAAGTTGGGAGAGTATTTGGGCAGATGTTGGCCGAGCCAAATGGCTTGATGGTGTAAATGAGGTGGGAGAGGTGGGGGACTTTTATAAGTGGAGAGGAGGGGCACTTTTGGAAAGATTGAAATGTTACATTATTACACAATGATTTTAGGATTATAAAGGTCCCAAACATATATAATTAGAGGATAAGGTGATAAGGTCTCGAAATCTCCTCATCCAATAGGCTTTGGACAAGTGTAAGCCTTGGATTTTGCATTATCTTCTCATTTTATTTAAATCGTTAAATAATGAGGTCATCACTGCATCATAATGATGTCATAAATAATTTAATTTATTTAATGTCTAAAAATTATAAAATAAATAATATGATGTAGGAAATCTTTTTAGCTTTCTAATTAATATTTATAGTCAAAATTTGGACTTTTTTAACCCCACTTAAAAACTAATTTAGTAAAATAACTCATGTTTGTGTCAATTTAATTTTAACATTAAATAAATATATATTAATGTCATTTTCCAACTAAAGTGGCTCCATGGGGTCCCCAAGTTGACCCATGGGTTCTCTTGGTCGGCCATGACTCATCCAATAGGAGTATGACAGGTGTCATGATCATCTCATGTTATTAAAACATTATTTGTACCTTAAACTACACTAATTACCTCTAATCGTGATTAAGAACTTAAAAGTTCCTATTCACCAAAAAATTATTTTAATCTCATTGAACCACATTTTACTTCTTAATGACAACCACGTATGTCGGATTTTTGAAAATCAAATCACAAAAGTGGTAATATTTCATTTAAACAAAAAATTAGTTATTTAACTACCACTTAGTGGTTTCACTATTCATCAAAAATTGAAGTTTTTCAGAACAAGGCCAAAATTTCACCCTAAGCTATAATTGATATTCCAAATTAAAAAATGATGTCTATTTTAAAAAATTCCAAACATATAAGTTGCATTAATTAATTTTATAATTAATTCCCGCTGTTACGACAAATAGCGTGTTTTTAAGAAACAATTTATATCAAAAGATTGGCAATTGTTTATGTCCAATTTCAATGTTAAATTAATTCTACTGAACACCATTGGATAAAATGGTGAAAATATATTCTAATTATACCTTAAAACCACTAAATAGTATAATTTATCACAATAAATTATTTTGATTAAAAAAGTTGTTTTAAAGTATTTTTCACTATTCATAAAAATTAGAAGTTCTCAGAAAAATACCAAAAATTCAACATAGGCTAATTTCGATATTACGAATCCAAAAATGAAGTCCATTTTGAAATATAAAATTTCTATAATTTTAAAAAGTGGTTATTACTATTCATAACGGCTACTTTGATTAGTAGCGGTGTTTTAGAACTCAAAGTTGCATACAATGCAAGCTATTGCATTATTGAATGAGAAGCGTATAGTGGAAGATCGGGGTGTTACATTCTCCCCTCCTTCAATAAATTGCATCCTCGCAATTTGAAATTTTTCTTTGAAAATAAAAGGATGATAATAGAAAATAACTTTGAAGAAAACCCACATCGGAAATAAGGTTAATAAATATATAACATTAAAAGAAAGCAGGATAAGTACAAAGGTCACCCGATATAGGCCATTCTAGGATTATATGAAAATATGGATATGGAGGAGAAACAAACCATCAAGGTCTGATGGAGAGTTATAGAAAACAGGATTAGGAGAAAGTTTAACCACAAGAAAATCACAAACTTGTGATTGGTTAAACGGTCATTGAATCCCCAGTTGGAAAAGTTAACCGACAACATTTTTGTTTTAAGTTACCTTTTATAATGTTGAGGAATTTATTTAGGAGATTTACTAAGAACTTAAGGGAATATACATACTTGTTATGTATACTTTCATTCGTTAATAAATTTTTACCACAAAGACAACTTTTACTCCAAATGGTAATGGAACTCAAAAATATTCTATTTATCCTAATTGTATAAGGTTCAAAATGTTAACACATACCATTTAGATTAGTAAAACTATTTTGTAATAACCAGGGACTTCCTGTAGGCTAGTGGTAGGAAATAAAGGCTTGTCGCACTATGGTTGTGGGTTCGATTCCTGCAGCTTTGTCCGACGCGACGGGTTACTCCCCACCCTGCAGGTTGTCCTTTTCCTAAAACTATAGTATTATAATATTCCAAAAATAATCTTCAAAAATTCTTTAACCTTAAACAATACCATCCATGGTTCAACTTAATCCTTTCTAACCTTAATAGTTATCCAAAATACCTCCGTCCAGACTTTCTCTAAAAGGTCTCTAAATTCCAAAATCAATTGTAACATCAGATTCCCCAAACAAAGAAAAGTTTCTCTTATTGTCACATACTAAAAAAATGATTACCTTAATCATATTAAAACCTTACTGAAATCAACAAGTACTGCAGTACAATCCATATATATATATCACATTATTTTTATAACCATAATATAATCCTTGAGTCCAAAAGCACAAATACATTAATTATTCCACTTCAACTGTAGTCACAGCATAAGATTGGCCTTGATCCCTTGGCCTTTTCTGAGGTAAGTTTCCCTGACGCTTAGGACATTCATTTGCATAATGCCCTGTTTCCCTACAATTGTAGCATTCAACTTTGACAGCCTCTTTCTTTCCCTTACAATCACGAGCCTGGTGACCCTATTCTCCACATTTATAACAAACTCCCATTCCTTTTAGGCAAGTACCAGGGTGATTCTTCCCACAATTATCACATAATGGAAAATCCTTCTTTCCCTTTTTCCCTTTATCTGTCTCTTGTTCCACCGTTCTCTTATTCTCTTGCTTTACTTTGTTGTCATAAGACTTAGAGAATTCCTTTTCTGTCTTGATAGCACACGAGACAATATCTTCGTATGATGAGAAGGATTGTGATACTAATGCTCGTCGGAGAAATGGTTTTAACCCATCAAAGAAATGATCAATCTTACTCCTTGGGTTACATATATAATCGGCAGCATGCCTCGCTAACCTTGTAAAGTTAGCCTCATACTTTGCGACATTCTCATCCTCCTTCTGCCTCAAACTCAGAAATTGTCTTTCCATATCTTCTCGATGGTCACGAGGAAAGTATTTTTCTAAGAAAAGCTCTTTGAACTCCCTCCATTCCATATTCGATACGTCATCATCTTCCTTTGTGTTTTGAATCAGCGACCACCACTGATCGGCATCTCCAGTGAGGCGGTAAACTGCCATGACAACCTTCTCCCTTTCACTACTCCCCAAGGCATGGAATATTTTCTCTAAGGAATTTATCCATTGCTCAGCTACTATAGGATTTGTACTCCCATTGAAGGTTGGTGGTTGTTGCCTCATGAAACGGTCTATCATTGATCCTCCACGCTGCGGATCAGGGTGCTCCATACGAGTAAGGTTATTATTCATAACCTGAGTGAGTTGTCCCAGTATGGTAATAAGTTGATCAGCACCAGTTTTATCTCCAGATCCACAATAATTATCTTGAGAAGGAGGGCAATCCCTACACGAAGTTCGTGCATTGATACGGTTTCCATTCCTTCCACTAGGCGCCATTTCTAAACAATGGCATAAACTAGATTAGTTTATGAATAAAAATAAATAATTACATACTTGTTAAACACTTTACATAAATTGAACTATTTATGGATATAATCCATAATCATAAAAAAAATGTTTTCTTTGAGGAAGTATGTACTCATAACCCTTCATAGTGGTTTGTAAATAAAATGAGAATTATCCTAAGCATATCCCATGGGAGTGTCGTAAACAAGAGTGCAGCAAGGCCCATTGTCGGGCACCAGTTCTCGTTCGAGTCTAGCTCAAAGTGGTGTTTTCGGGTTTTACCCCTAGGTACATCTGTGCCAGAGCCGCCTCTACCTGCTCGTATCCAGACAGGGATGTATTGCTCGGAAAACTCATAACATCTCTATAATACCAAAATTCTAGGAAGTTCTTCTATACTAATCCTCAAAGTCTATCTTCGGGATATGTGCTCTAATCAGAGTTTATCTAAATTTAGCTTCCAAGGTTAGTACTAAACTGCCTCTGATACCAACTGTAACGCCCCGACCCCAGCTACCCAGAGTCGGTGCATTACTTCGTAACATTGGCATGATCACAAAAGATCAAGCCTCGAAAGACCGATTAGTTTAGTAGCCTTGGAAACACTAGATACATTCATAAGTCTTACATTACATCATAAAGTGAAAAACTAATAACAAAGTCTTCATAGTCCACACTCATATCCTATTTTGACTATCCCTGCAGGTCATTCATAAAATACTTCTTCACATCCTGGAAAATATTAAAACATTGAAAGGGGTGAGCTCAGATGCTCAGTAAGGATAACAATATTGCGGAAGCTTTCATAAATAAACATAAAAATTTAAGGCAATGTATAACTAAAACAAAAGCCTTTTAAACTTGAACATCAACATAATATGGCAAAAGTAAAATGAGATAATGCCATTCACTTCTTGACATGGATATTCTACTGGTCGAATAATCACATGCAATATCAATAACCACTTTCATAATGATGGAATGCATAATGCCAGACTATCATAACCACGTAGTCAAGGCCTCGTGCCAAGACCACAAAAAAGATTTTTTCAAGGCCTCGTGCCAAGACACTAGTTTGTCTCATGAGACCTGCCGATGCATCGAGGAGCTATAGTGGGCTCCAACCGTCACTTATTAAGTCCAATGCATTCCTCATATGAATATGTTTAATCATATCATAAACCATAACATAATCGTATCACATAAAACATGCATAAAGGAAACATAACATTTCCACATTTCAATCACAAGATATCAATACAACACATTGATATAATAAAAATTCTTTCAAAACCATTTTCAATACCAAAATAAAATAAAGTTAAAACTTTGTTTTTATTTTTCATTAAAAAAATGATGGCTTGTAGAGGAAGACGAAACTCAAATAATGGTCACGGCGGCGGAGAAGTCGTTGTCGCCACATAAGTATGGAAAGACAAACATTCCCTTTTTGTCGTTTAGTAAAACTCTTCGTATAAAAAATATTCTTTTTGAATAAATGTAAAAGTAAAAGGGGTTTATACACCGTATAAAAGAAAGTTGTGTATAAAACCAAATATGCCTCAATGAAAGGAGATTGAGACGAAGTCCTTAAAAAGATAATTTTTAAAATAAAATAGATCTATTATTTGTATTCACTATAGGTACACATAAAGAATACAAAATAAGACATACTAATATCATGACATAATTTGAAAGTAGGAGATTAACCCAAAGAATGGAAGTTGGGTTAAGAAATTCCCTTACCTTGTGTCCGACTTGACTCAACCGTTCTTTAACCTCCTGAATAATAAACTAGAGTTAATATCTACCTTATTAAGAACCAATTTAAATTTCATTATCCTTTTTATATCACTTATTACAATGTTATGAACATTATGTAATTATTTAAGTTAATAATGGTCGTTTTGTCGATCTTTGGTAACTTGAGTCAACAATAAACTTCTTATAATTACAAGTTGTTCATGTGGTAGAATATCCATTATATCCAGAATTATATTCATGATTTAGATGTCATATATATCTTATATATCCAGTATATACATTCATTTATAATATTACGTAACATTTAGAGGTAAGAAATGAAATGCACCGTTCATGGACACGGTAAGCCGTACGTACGCATGAATGCTACTTTCATTTCAATTTCATATTTAATGGAACTAAATCATAATGATATAAATGTATAATATAATTCCAGTATAATATAGTGTATAATACCATTTTCTTCATCCTTTATACATCCCACATATGGCATTAACAATTCAAATCACTTTGAGGGGGCGGTAGTCCGCACTTCCTAAAATGAAATTATCGCGTTTTACCCATAATGGAAATCATAAAGTATTCCATAAATGAGAAATACAGAAGCATAAGTAAAACATAAACATATTATATATCATATATAAAAATAGTGACATCTTAATGGCCACCATTGAAGGTGTTATATGAGTGTTGAACAATCATCGTTTCGTGAGGCAGAAATTCGCCATCCACAGAAACTGTATGTTCTTTAACCATTAGATGTAGGTGTGTGTAAGTGTAGCTAAAATCCTTCTTATAACAACATCCTAGTATATTGAGGATACTGGTGTTGTTACAAAAGAAATTAATAAAAAGATTTTAGGGGGTTGGAGAAGAAAAATAAAACAAAACAACATTAGAGAAGACATTACCTCAAAATCGGGTAACTCTTTTTGATTTGAGCAAAAGGCTTCCTTGGGAAGAGTTCTTCCCAAAGTGAGGCTTCTAGGAGTAAGAGGTGGAAGTTGGGAGAGTATTTGGGCAGATGTTGGCCGATCCAAATTGCTTGATGGTGTAAATGAGGTGGGAGAGGTGGGGGCCTTTTATAAGTGGAGAGGAGGGGTACTTTTGGGAAGATTGAAATGTTACATTATTACACAATGCTTTTCGGATTCTAAAGGTCCCACACTTATATAATTCGAGGATAAGGTGATAAGGTTTCGAAATCTCCTCATCAAATAGGCTTTGGACAAGTGTAAGCCTTGTATTTGGCATTATCTTCTCATTTTATTTAAATAGTTAAATAATGAGGTCATCGCTGCATCATAATGATGTCATAAATAATTTTATTTATTTAATGTCTAAAAATTATAAAAAAAATACTATGATGTAGGAAATCTTATTATCTTTCTAATGAATATTTATAGTCAAAATATAGACTTGTGTAACCCCACTTAAAAACTATTTTAGTAAAATAACTCATGTTTGTGTCAATTTAATTTTAACATCAAATAAATATTTATTAATGTCATTTTCCAACTAAAGTGGTTCCATGGGGTCCCCAAGTTGACCCATGGGTTGTCTTGGTCGGCCATGACTCATCCAATAGGAGTAGGACAAGTTTAATGCTCATCTCATATTATTAAATCATTATTTGTACCTTAAACTACACTAATTACCTCTAATCGCGATTAAGAACTTAAAAGTTACTATTCACCAAAAAATTATTTTAATCTCATTGAACCACATTTTACTTCTTAATTACAACCATGTATGTCGGATTTTTAAAAATCAAATCACAGAAGTGGTAATATTTCATTTAAACGAAAAATCAGTTATTTAACTACCACTTAGTGGTTTCACTATTCATCAAAAATTGAAGTTTTTCAGAACAAGGCCAAAATTTCACCCTAAGCTATAATGGATATTCCGAATTCAAAAATGATGTCTATTTTAAAAAATTCCAAACATATAAGTTGCATTAATTAATTTTATAATTAATTCCCGCTGTTACGACAAAAGCGTGTTTTTAAGAAACAATTTATATCAAAAGATTGGCAATTGTTTATGTCCAGTTTCAATGTTAAATTAATTCTAATGAACACCATTGGATAAAATGGTAAAAATATATTCTAATTATACCTTAAAACCACTAAATAGTATAATTTATCACAATAAATTATTTTGATTAAAAAAGTTTTTTTAAAGTATTTTTCACTATTCATAAAAATTAGAAGTTCTCGGAAAAATACCAAAAATTCAACATAGGCTAATTTCTATATTATGAATCCAAAAATGAAGTCCATTTTGAAATATTAAATTTCTATAATTTTAAAAAGTGGTTATTACTATTCATAACGGCTACTTTGATTAGTCGCGGTGTTTTAGAACTCGAAGTTGCGTACAATGCAAGCTATTGCATTATTGAATGAGAAGCGTATCGTGGAAGCTCGGGGTGTTACATATAAATTTACTTTTATAATGATTCTTTCAAGTATTTCATTATCCTTTTAGATATATTGCTTAAAAATTCCAACAAACACACTAAACCTTCTCCCATGGGAAGTGCTAAACAATATCTCATACCATTTATATATGGATTTTCAATGAATATATTTTTCCAAACAAGAATTCATGGGGATTTGAGAAATTTTTTAATTAATTAACATGAAACAAAACTAGTCCATGAATGTATGAACTCTATATTTATAAGATATCCTAAAAATACTTAATTAAAAGTTGTATACATTTTTTTTGAAAAAATAATTGTGGTAAATAATGATAGTTAATTGTTTGTTGTTGAAAATAATCACCCTCATCATTAAAATGAAGAAATAGAATGATGATGACTTAAAAGATATAAGAAATCCACAAATAGAAAAAATGGATTCCATGTTTTAGAAATAATTATGGGTTGTGTTTGATCTCAGCATTGACATAAATATCATTGCATGAAAATTGGTCTTTAAGAGAAAAATTTACATGGACATTAAAGTGAATATATATAAATAAATACTTGTGACTAAGGGGTATTAAAATAATTATGAACTGAATACAATAAAATATGTTCTCAGGTTTTGATATTTATATCGCTTAGAATTATACTATCCATAGAAATTATTCAGGTTAGTAGGGTTCAATATATAGTGTTATTTTGAATCTACAATGTTCCAACTTCGTCAATTATTATTAAAATTAAATATTAATATTGTTTTAATCAATTAAAATGGGGTTTTAATCTTATTTTACATTCCTTATATTTTCAATTATTTATTATATTTATGAAACTCTTTTTATTTTGAATAATTTGTTAGTATTTTAAAATATGCTTTATTTTTTGTTTAGATTCATTTTATAATGCATATTATATAGTATTTTAAAGTTACATAATTGAAATTTAAAATGATTTTCTATGTTTATGTACTCATCTTTAAATTCTTATTGAATTTAAAGTGTGACTAAAATATAAATTAAAATTGAAACACATGATAAAAATATGAAAATGGTTGATAGTAATAACAATATGTGCATTTAAATAGACATAAATAATATACTTGAAGAAGTAAAATCAGTGTCTATGGGGAGGATATTTTTTCCCACATGGTTTTCAATGAAGGGTAAGCCGGTGTTGAGATATCCGAGATTCATACAGTGGTGTATATTTATGACATGGATAGGGTCGACCCTCAGGCACTGAAATGGCAACTGTCGCATGTTCCACGTGTGTATCTGTGTGAAGAGGTGTGCACTGCATGTTGTATTGTGCTTCTGATCATTCTACCACTAGGTTAGTTTATGAACCGTCCATCATTGCACAGATGATCCAATATTTTGAGGGATCTAGACCCCATTCTTAGGATAACTATGGATTTCCTACCCTGAAATATTGATACAATGATGCCTGAGTAACATCCACAATCGGATGATGCTGAACATCATGTGGGCCAAACTCTTCCTATAGAACATGTGAGGTATCACATGCAAGATGACATTTTTTACATCATATTACTCAAGTCTCATTAGCATTAGCAGTTATGGTAAGACTTTTTTGAATTGGATCATTTTCTCCTTGGGCTAGAACCTCCACTATTTTGGTGGGACTCTCGAAGATTCCCTAATGAATCACATGATAAGATGACCTCATCTCCAATGCTGCGTTGTGGACCACTACTCAAATAAGGACCCCTCCCCCACTAGATCCCTAATGAGAATAATCTTCCCTAATTTATTATGCTGGATAGAGATTAAAAATGAATTATAAAATAGTTCAAGAAACAAAATAATTCATATTTGTTGACATACTTTCTTATGAAGATCCTTGATGTGTAAGGTTAGATATAGTATAGACTTCAGTCTACACCATGGCTCGTACATGACCTAATTTTAATGATAGAATCACATAATATGTAAACTGTGGATACAATGCACTATACATCTATCTAGAGGTCGATATAGGTGGCATGTACTCGCTGCCAATCATCATCCCGCCTCGTTGAGAGCTTCAAATGATGATGTTGCACTCTCTGTCTCTGCTGTAATGGAATCATCTAAACACATCCAAAATATCACATGAATCTATTCAGATAATGACACTAAATAATATGGAAATTAATGAGAGGATGTACAACCATAGCAATATGATTTCCAATATTGTGGTTTGATAGAAACTATTTTTGTATATCCTAGTATGGAATCCATGTAATCTCAAAGGATATGTGACCATTTTTAGAAAAAAATCGTAATAAAAACATATATTTATTTTATTTTTAAATTTATTATATATCAATAGATTTAGTATACTTACCTGGACCTGTGGGAGACTATCCAAAACGATGTGGTATGCACCCAAATTCTGTGTCAAAACTATGAAATATCAATGTCACTGAATCAACCAATAAAATACAACATTGAATCTGATAAATAATATGAAATTGAATTCAATAACTCATAATAGAATCAGAAACCAATATAGATGACTCATCATACCAGTATCCATGCAGAGCATCATCCAGCACCTCTTCCGGCAGTGGTGGACAAATAAGCACATGGAAAAATAAAGGGATGTTCCCGTATACACGCATCTGAAAAGGGATGAAGCCTTCCATTGGATATGAGCAGTCTCTATAAAATTCCATACATAATTATTTGTACATGTATTCCAAGAAGGATGATACCTATGTTTACAACCCTAATCGATCAAATTCCACTAGTTGGTCGGGATACATCATGTCCACATTCATATAAGAGTGATATGTAAACATGTTCTCTCTAATGAGATGTAATATATATGAATTGGCATAACACATAATTTGCTGGTCATTAGTATCATCGGGTATATGTGAAAACTACTACTCCATCAAGGTTATTGATATTGACCAACCATCTATAGCCCTAAAGTCATCAAAAATGTCAATTATTAATAATAAATAAACAATGCCATGAAAATATGTCTAGTTGGGACAAAAAATGGCTTACCCTTTATATGAAGACAAAGATACTATGCCACATCCTCGAGGATAACGATTATCTCTCCCTTAAGATGATTTAATATATCTATTTCTGGTCTCCACCTCTCTATGAGAGAAAGCATGCATGTGATGGTAAATATATAAGAAATATAATACTCTAATGTCAAAGTTGCCGACATAGTACTAGAATGGTATAATAGCTGGTGGAGGCAGCCTACGATGAAGACGGTGCACTAAACACACCTTGATTTCTCGAACATCATCATCATCTTGCATAGCCTGTGTAAAATGCCTTGCATGATCAGTGAATAGAATGGTATCATACATCTGTTTGAAAACAATGAAATGATTCATATGTGTAAAATTTAACTATAATTATATGGTAATTATAATGTTATGACTTGTATAAGGTAATATATGACATGTTTGTTTGCATTTGTTTATGATGTTTTTTATTATCAAATGAAAAGTCAATGTCTTCATGTATTTAAAATAATATTACTAAAAAATCATTAATAATAAATTAATAATTCATTAATAAAAAGTTAATATTTGTTTAATAATAGCTTAATCATTCTTTATTAACCCCTTAATAAATATTTAGTATTTTTTTATTCATTCTGTAGTAAGTAATTAATTAATTATTAATCATTTATTAATATGTAGTTAATCATTACATCGTTATTCATTCCTCAATCAATCTTTCATCGTTATAAAATCATAATTTAATCATAATTTGAAAAATACATAATAAATATTTAATCATTACATAATCACAACATAATTATAATTTAATCTTTACTTAATCATTTAAAATAATAACTATTATATAAAAACTATATATAAACAACTAAACTACTTAATAAATAATATCTATTAATAAAATTAAAATTGTTCAAATAAATAAATTATGATATTTAAATAAAATAATAGAAAATACTTCTTAATGATGATTCGAAAAAATATAGATTTATTTTAGGAAATCTGATTCCCCAAACATGATTAAGACTTGTTTTAGAGAGAGGATAAAATGTCAATAGAAGGTTGGATTTTGATGTGAGGAGGATTGGGTGGTGGTATTCACTTTTATGAGGTAGTAAAAAAAATGTGGCATGGGGTGAAAAATTATTCTTGTACCATATTTGAAAGGAACACCCCCACCCCCACCCCCCCCCCCCCCCCCCCCGACCAAGATTCATGTTAACATGAGGTGAAAGTCGCCCCCTACTATATTTTCCATGTCATCATATAAGGAGAGGAAACTAGGGGTGAAGTACAGGGACCCCTTTCTCCTTCTAAGCTTAATTTTAAAAAATAACATGCAGATATTTAAAGAAAATACCAAAAAACTTATGAAACTCATCAACCCACCACATGTCTCCCACACTTGTGAACTCCATCTACTTCAGTGTTTCCAAATCTGACCCCACAATTCCACTATGGTGTTTCCCCCTTTGATCCGACCCCATAATGGCCAGTGAACTCCTTGTGTGTCTTCTATTCTGAACCCACCCTAAGCTTGTCCTTCCCCATTTCCCACTCTAATTATAGTGATGGTCCTCCCATATTGCCTACTCTGACCATATAAAAAAAAGAAATCCACCACCTCTCCCATGTTTCCCACTCTAGATAAATCCACTGGCTCTAACCATAAGCCATTATAGTCCTCCACCGCCTCATAATACACACAAACTAATCTACATAATCATTTAGAACCTATATCTATGAACACAAAATGGTGAAGTATTTCACCACTCCCCAACCCCCTGTATCTATGAATGTTACAACAAGAACATCTATGCCACTAGATGGACTCATCCCACTATTATGCAACCCCATTGAACTCTCCAGCTTCCTATTGCTCAAATGGACCCCACCTCCCTATGTGGACAAAATCCTCCTAACCAAGGGAAATTTATTGTGATAATGATGATTCAGGACCAAAACTATATGTTAATACCAGTTTTGGTCAAAATACATGGAGAACTCTAATGAAGGTTAAAAAAATTATGAATTTTAAATTGAAATGAGATTTAACATTACTCTATAATAATGCTGGTCCTAAACTAGAAATAGTGCCCCATTTTGGTCCTCAAATTTCCCTGCCCCAATGCTATAATTTTTATGCCCCCTTATATAATAGATATTATTCAAATATTTTTAATATATATAATAAAATTGAAAAATATTATATATGTATTAAAATTATAAAATATTTATTTATATGTAAATATATTTTTCTATATATATTTATGTATATATATAGTTATATTCTAATAAAAACACATATTTAATTTTAATATTAATATAAATATATTATTAATATATTATATAACAAAATATATAATTTTTTATGTTCTATATAGAAAATAATACACACATATTTTTCATCCCATGTCTATATTACTCATCAATTCATGATTTATTATATATAAATACAAATAATAAACCCCAGATGATCATTATGTATAGTGTCTTTGGGAATTAGGTGCATTGAATAACATCTTGAACTTGAGATATGAGAATATAATTGAAAACATCCTTATCATGCTATTAGAAATCATATGTCCTCCAAAACTGCATGAGACAACCTATAGATGTACATAAGAAAGGGTTAGGAAATAAAGCCAAGTAATGGAATCTAACTAAAGAATATTCCGAGTTATGTATTGCATTTTTTACGGTAGAAATTTAAATGAAACAAAAAAAGTGTAAGACTCATAAATATTAATCATGGTTCATGATATAATATGGTAACCTAAAGGCTTCCTGAGATAGTGGTAACATCTTTAAGCATGAAATCATAAACATAGGTTAATATTATCTATCATGACATAATAGCATGGATGAAAAAGTTCATGTTATATATTAGGTTCACTCCATAATCCATTTAATGATATCTCATTAGACTATAACATCTCCCAATTCATTGGAGCACTATATAATTTTAAGTGAACTCGTTGATTTTATATCCTGTACTTGAATAAGTGTGCCACATAGATCATTCAACATAATATTATATTTATTCACATTAATTTTAAAAATAAATAAATGTATAATAAATACATGTAAGTACCAAAACCAATAATTCTCAGTATGTATAGCTGGATACCCTACAGTGGAAATATCGATGATACTCACAAAGGAATGGTTTTTCATGGAAAACCCACATTAAAATTTTAGCAGCATAATGACATTACATGATGACCCATAAAATGTTTTAATGGGAGTGAAATATGTATCTCATAATTTTTCAATAATATGGATAGAAATAGGGATGTGTAATAAGATACCCTAACATTAGAAAATTGAAATAAAATTCATAAAATGAAGAAGATTCTTGATTATGAGGTGAAGGAAAAAATCTGTTACTAAATTTCGTCATAGTAACTTCTTTAGTATATGTTTTAATGAATGCGGATATATGATCTATCATAATGGGGAAATAAATTCTAAAATATATCAATCATTATAATTTTATGAAAGAAACCAATTAAAAATAAAGATGTAAAATAACTAGAGGGTTCTTGACTTGAAATGAAGAGTGTGTGATCCCTGAATTTTGGTTCGAAATTTGGTATCCAGTTTATAGAGGTTATACATAAAGGTACATGGGAGGGGTTAATGAAAGTGAAATGGGCCCATAATTTTATTGAATTAGTGATCGTAGTAAGATGTATGTCAAAAAACATACCCAAGCAAGAACATTTGTAATCTGAGAGGAACAACACAGAAGAGGTTTTTGAATAAAATGAAGAGAGAGAGAAACCATACCTTGAGGGATAGATTAAAAAAGCTTTTGAGGAGCTTCATGGGAGATTTGGGGGATCCATGGGAGAAATATTGAAATGGTGGTCATAGTAATGATGTGCTCCATGATTTTTGAGAAAATAGGAATGAGAGATTGGGTGAATTTATATGGGAAAATAGAGGCGAGTTCATTATTATTTCCCAAACTATGGTTTTCAACACTATACTATAAAATAACCAATAATACAAAAATTACCATGTTTTCCACATGGTTTTTGATAAATAATAGTGGGATGCAATATTTTATATGTCTATGGGATGAATTAATTAAAATATCACACATGGTGATGTGGAAGTGATGCATGTTTACAATGAATGGACATGAAAACATAAAATATAATATAGGTTTTGGAGGATTCATAGTGGCTTAATAAAAAAATAAAATAACCAAAAAATACATTGGTTTTTATTGTAAACTTATATCTGGTCCTGGATACCATTTATATGATTTATTACATATTTTTAGGTCATTATAATGACATAGTAAACACCGTATTTTTATACTGTAATTATTTTTTACCAAAAAATTAGAATCTCTCAAAAAACTATACCAAATATACCATCGAATAATTTGTACATGATTATTAAAAAAAATTATTTATTTTATCAAAATAATTTTTTTTTGAATTTTCACTTTTAAAATATAGTCTACATTTATTGTGAAATGCTAGTTTTTTAAAATTAACATTTTTTGAACAATTATAAAAATAAAAATTTAATATCATATAATTATGTTAATAATTTTATTCAATATATAATAATTTAAAATAATATATAATTAAAATATTATTTATTTTAAAATTTAATTAATTAATCAAACAGAATCTCTGATCGAAACTATCAACCCCAACGACAATTTGTATTTTAAAGCATCAAAAATCAAATTTTTATCAAAATAATTATTTAATAATTTATAAAGATACCATCACGTATAATAAATAATATATTTAAATGGGGATATATATTTTGAAATTCATATTATTACCTTCCATCTATTCATTTTTAGATTATTTTCCCCTTAATTAAAATATTTTCTTTTACCATGCTAACAAATATTTACTACGATTATTACTCAAATTTCCTAAAAAATATGGTTAACTTATGAACTAATATCTATTATTATTATTCCAAGTATTAAATACATTTTATATAAATCAATTAAAAGTGGTGAGGGAATTTATTTTAAATTAAAAATTGTAAGCGTGATGGAATGTAGTTTCTTAAAAATGCATTTTTTAGAAAAATAATTTTTTACATTAACAATATCACTAGTAAAAATAATTATATGGATTTAAACAAATATTTAAATATAAATAATATATAAATTTAATAAAATTAATTAATAATTAGTTTTTATTTTAACTAACTATAATAGATAAAAATTATACATTTTAAAAATTGTTTCAAAAAAATATAAATTTAAGCCTAATAGTAATCTTATTCTAAAAACAAAAATAACGATGATTTAAATGAATTTATTAGTATTAAATATAACTTACTAATACCTATGTTATTTTGAAATAAAATTAAAATTATAAGGTGAAATTATATTACATAATACATCTAAATAAAGGACAGTTTGACAAATAGATGTGTACATTTCACTATTCCCTAAAAAATAAATATTTTCTGAAAAATACCAAAATTTCACACCTTATTAATCATGAAATGTTGATATAAAAAATGAAATTTTGGTTTTATTAAAAAAAATATAAATGTTATATAAAATAATTATAATAATTTTTAAAAAAAATCAATTTTAGAGGAAAACATATTTTGATGAAAAAAATTCAATACCAAATACTGAGTCATTATTTACATATAATTTATAAGTACATTTATATTAGTTAGGAAATATATATATCAGTGATTAGATAATCCTATTAATAAATGAAAATTTAATGTGCAGTTTACTACAATCAGGTTTTAATAATAATGGTTTTTAGGTTTAGGGTAGCATATAAAATTAGTTATCAAGAACAATTTTCTTTTTTAAAAACACTGGGTGTTACATTATACATTTATTTAATTTATTTTATCCTCAAAATTTGAAATTTATATTCGTATTAAATGTTTTAACACTTGAAAATAATTTTATTTTAAAACCACATAATAAAAAGTGTCAATAAAATATACACATGAAAAGATAGATAAAGAATAATGAATGTAATCACATAACTATGTTTTCTAGAATGTATGTAATTATTCCCCAAGTGCATCAATCATAATATTTTTTAAACTTAATAATTCGAATATAGTTTTAATTTACCTTTGGAGTAATTTCTATTAAATAGTTATGTATGTATGTTATACTCTTCTCAATCAAATACTTTATATCTTTTTTGATTTGAAAATGTTAACAATTGTTAAATAATAATAAATTTAGTACAATTTAGATAAAATGGTTTTTCAGAATTACAATATTTTAATTCAAAATTTAATAAGATTAAAATGGTTTTAACTCCATTATATATAATTTATTGGTTAATACTATCCCACATCTCATTTTAAAAATAATTCTCATATATATATATATATAAATCAATATCATTTCACCACACTAGAATAGTTGACTATACCTCATATTAAGATCTTTGTAAATCAATTGTCCATTAATTTTAAGGAACCCAATAGTTTCATATTATATCACATATTACATGGACTTTGAAACATGGTTATTTTTTAAAAATTTAATTATTAAATTTTTTTAAATCAACAACCATTTTATCATATTGATCACTTGTTCTCAATGATTTTATCCATTTACCATAAACTAATTACTTAAAATATATTAATAATGAGTATATTTAAATTTTTTATACATGTGAATTTAAATTAATATTGAAATAAAGATATTATAAAAAAATAACTAATATTAAATTATAAAATATTATTTAATAAATTATTCTTATTATATATATAAATTATGTTGATAAATACATATATAATGTTTTTTAATATATATTTTTTAGAAATAAAAATGCAATATGAAATTTAATTTATATACAATAATGGGAATTTAAAAATTATGTTCATGTAATAAAATATTATTAATTATGGTGAATAATTGAATTGTTGGGTGGTACATGAAAATAGTGCGGTGGGTGAAAAAATACCCTTGTGAAAGGAATTTCTTTCTCACATTATTGTCTGGAATCTATTGTTCCAAGAATTTGTAGAATACTTTAGTTAGGAACCTATCATCTCATGGTATATACATGTTCTCCATACCAACTGAAGGATAAATTCAAACACATATTATTGAGTAACTATTGGAGGAAATTCACTTCCCACATTGACGAGTGAGTCCCTTAGACATGGTATTTCTAAATCATGACTCTTATACACTATTCATGTGCCTTAGAACATGAGAAAGACATACACAAAAAGTGTTTATCATCAATATGGATCATGTGCACATGGGTTGCATATAGAGAGACTATTTTAATAATATGTTTCATATTTATCACTATAGATAAGAACTTATATATGTTTTTGAATTACCCCGTACAAATGGGATGTTTTCCCATAACCCAAACTCATCCAATTTGGTCACATATATAGGTTAAATTCAAATGTTTTCCCCTATAATCAAAAAAATAAATTTATAAGAAAATTATTCCCAATTCAAAATGAAAATATTTTTTATTTTTATTAGGCCTTAGATATAGACACCCAATATTGATGAACAATGAATCCACACTCGTGATCAGATATATTTATAACTTTAAAGTTAAGTAAATTTCAGATGACTTTCCATTGGATTCCCTTAATAATTGATTGGATCTTTAAGGTCTTAAAAACTATTAACTACCTATAAAATGAGGATAATAATCATAAATCATACAGTAGACCTAATATTATACCAAGGCATTGATCCTAAATTCACTATTTGGGTTTAAAAATTTCGTAGAGTATCTTGTTTTACTATATATGTATAGCCACTGAACTAGACGAATATAGTTTATTAACCTATATTTTGTTCTTAACTGTTAATGAATTTAATTTTTTCTTTATCACACTATCTTAAGAGTAACAATTATACTTATTTGAGAGAACCAAACAACATCTGTTTTCATTCCATTCATATGGATAACTAGAAATCCAATCTCACTTGCATAATACCACGTCTAATGAAATATCAACATTCTATTAGTTATGAGATAATTAACAAATTTATTATCTCCAATGGATAGTATTGTGACATCAAATTGCTGGATATAGTTCATGGACATCCATTTTCTATTGGTGATTGTATATAATCATCCAAAATAATTTGGTGATAGGCTAGTGATATCCATCTTCCACTGGTGATAAGATATTTTTAACCTTAATTGTCTAATGACCGAACAATTATCTCTATCATCCCCAACTAATCGGTTAGAAACAACCTTATTCCACTACTGATATGATGAAAACATCCACAATACATAGTTAATTGGATAACAACATCAACAATCCCATGGAGATAGGTATATAACATCAATTATCAATATACGATTAAGCAAACACCTACATCATACTCTTTTTATAATCCCATGAAATCAATATTCAACTTGAGTTAGGTTAGTCACATCAATAGTAGATTAATTATAGAATACTGATATACATCCATCTATGGGTAATGGGATGTAAAAACATATCATATATTAGTGATAGTATAAAAACACTAAACATTCTATTTTGAATAATCTAATGGGACAATCCACTCATGATAGGCTGTATAACCTAAAACCATACATTTTGTGATGCGTTCACACATGAACCACCTTCTTGAATGATGTTGAGATTCTATAAACAACCATCAAATTTTCTCAAACATTGTATTTATCCAAAGATATGTTCTATGGAATTTTGAGTTATCTAGAGAGTGTTGAGACTAAAGTTGATGTTTTTGTGATGTGGTATTTAAAATTTTCCCTCTAACACATGGATTTTGTTTGGAAAAGAATAATTGATGAATAATAAGTGTATATGTTTATTTTTTTTAATTGTTAATAAATTAATCATATTTAAAATCATACAATATAATTTTTACTAACTGAGCTGAAGAAGTTTTAGTTATTTTGAGGATATTTTAAATGTTATAGAGGTGTATGGAATAATTCATGAAATTTTTCTCACTGAATAGATCACGAGAAAAAAATTTACTATGTTAATAATTTATATGATTCATCAAAATAATATTCAAAGTAATAAATGACTTATTAAGAGTCTATTTAGAATTCTTATCAGTCATTTTAGACATTATAAGTATCATAAAATATTTCATAAGATTCATTTGGTAGTATGTAGTAGTAATATGATACATTATAATGAAGTCAAACACTTTATAAGAGATATCCATATGACTAAGTATGATTTTTTAGAGAAGAAGACAAAAAAATTGAAATGAAATAAATTTTTATGTGTCATCCCTTACATCAATAGAGTCACATATGTTATTATAGAAAATAAATTCATACCTACAAAATATGTTAATGGAATCAAACAATATAATACATTCTAATGGTAATTTCACACTTATGAACTGATCAATAAAGGGAGTTTCATTCATGTAATATATTTAAAAAAATTAGGAGAATATTATTTAGCAAGGTTAATTCCAAAATAAAATAATATGAAGGAAATATTAAGTTGGATGAAGAAAAAATTAATCATTCCATATTTTAATATAACAAGTGTATTTTTTTATAAATGATGTGGAAAAATATCTATTGTTTAATAATGAATATAAGGTTTCATGACTATGTATATTTTTAAGAAATAAAATGTTCTTTTCACCATGATGAGTTACCATGAGAATTTAAAAGTATGTATTTTTAGTGGGAGAATGATTTTGTAAGCTACATTGAATATTTCTACACCACAAAGGAAGAGGGTGTTTCAATTCTATTTGATATAAAAAATAGGTCATGTCATGTTGCATATAAATTCCTTAAATCATATTTTTAATGTTAGTCTAGGCATATCTAAAAACTAAAATAAAATGGGAAATAATAAAGAATAAGTAAAGGAGTTAAAAATATATATTTAGACGTAAGTTGTTTAAATATAATTTTAAATTTCAAATATAAATTGTAGATTTGATTTTTTGTGTCAGATATATGAATAGGTACATGAATACATGAAAGTTTTATGTACTGTTACACATAAAAAATGGAAAATTATTTGAAAATGTATTATACTTACCTTTATTATTGCTCAATTTTTCATTTGGTGTATAGATAATTTCCATTTAGTCAATTAATTAAATGATTCATGGGAGTACGGTAGATCATGGTAGTGTCTTAGGGGTTTAGGAAATGAAAAATATTGAAATTTTCATTATAGTGCATGGTTTCTGGTTGGATCATGGTTAGTAATAATTGGGCACCATGAATATATAGAATTTAGAAGGAAGGGGTAATAGTTTGAAAAATATTTATGGTATCCTCTTAGATGGAGAGAACCACATGGTTGGTACACAGTTTGGAAAATCATGTAGATAAACTATGTTCCTTAATAAAAGTGGTAATGTTAACATTTTACCCTATCAATCATAAATATTCTTAAAAAAAATTTCCATTTAATTTCAAAATCTAGTTGTTTATTGTGTAGTCTTTATTCTACCTACAAATCCATCTATAGTATCCTTTAATTCATAGTTATTTGAGGCGATGTTTAATGAGAATCATATAATTGCGTATGTCTTTAACTATATTTCGTATAAATTTTCTGGAAGATTTATTCCATGGTTTTACATATTATTCCAATTCCAATAACCCTATTTTATGGGGGACTTATACATAGTGATTATGGTTGTTTTAACTCAAATCATGTTCTGTGGTTGGATTAGTAGTTTTATATAAGCATGAGAATTGTGATAACTCATACATTTTCCACAATATTTATTTTTTTCTTTTGTATATATATTTTCAAATGTTATGTTTTTATGTGATACTATGTACATCACTATGAATAGTAATTTTGGACATATGTTGGTGTGTGAGACCCTTCATAGATTCCATCATGAAGATTAATTTTTTGAGACTAGGCCTAGAGTGACCCATGGGGTATACCAATCTCTTGAAGGTGGTGTAATGGAATTTTAAATGTTTAGATAGGGAATCTATGAGATTAAATGGGTTTTAATTATATTTAATTATGTTATCATTGTTAAAGGGATATTTGAAGAAAAAATGGAAATAAGTGTTCATGATTTTTTTATGAGGGAGAATTGAATTAATTTTATTGTAGGATTTTTTGAAATTATTATGAGACATTTGAAATTGTTTAAATAGGGTGAAAATAAATGAAAACTATTTTTATAGGGGATTTTTTTTAAATGATGTGTTGTCTACTAGGGGATTTCAAATGGGTTTTTTAATGGGGTTTAAATAGTGATTACAAATGATGTTTTCATTCCAATATTTTTAAAAATTCATTCATATAACATTTAAATAATTTATTTTGAATTATTTTCATAGCCCTTTTTTGGTTTTTTGAAGGAAAATCACACATTCCAATGTGTGTCTTAAGGATTGTCAATAGGGGCAGTTGGTTTAGTATTTTTTGACATATGAAAAAGGGTATGGGTTTTACATGATCCATGTTTAGTTTTAAATGACAGTTAAAACCTTTTAAAATGATAAATTATAGGGTTTTGATATAAAAATTGTTTTAATTGACTTTTAGTATATTATCATGGTATGAGGGTCTATTTTTACTAACGTGGAAAAATAAGAATTAATTGTATGGTTTAATATTGGAATGAGACTCCTCATCCTGAGGGTGGGTGATGTTGTTGCTCTAGGAATCACTGATACATTTCATGGTATGTTCTATAAATATCTTCTAGGACCCATCAATGTATTTATGGTTTTGATGTTGGGATGATGCTCTATGCTCCTATGGTTGGATATGGTTTGGTTGCAAGATTGTTGTTACAATCTATAATGGTTGGATTTTTTATGGGTACCTAGAAAGAGGATTTAAGGTACAATGAATAATATTTATTTCATTAATGAATTCACTATGTGATATAGGGTTTGTGACCCCTATGAAATAAGGTTTAGTAGAACCATAATGGTTGAAGTAGTTTTTGGTTGGTTGGGTTGTTTCATTAGAACCAAGGGTCCAACATTTTATATATTAAATGAATAGTTGAAAACATGTTTCTTTTACATTTTTTTATATCTCATTTGGTAGTGAGTATAAAATGATGTTTTGAAAATTTATTTCATTGGACATAATAGGTGATGCCCTACAAAGTTGTACTCATAACCTGTTGAGACCATCATGACACTAAGGTTCCCAAGAATATGCTACTTTTTTAGTATAAGACTAGGAATGAGATCAAGATTCTATTTTATAATTCAGATGATAGATTTTATAAAGAGATGTTAGGGCCATTTTTTATTAATGTTCATGTTTAGGGTTTTTCAAAGTTCATATTTTTATGGTTTTATTTTATAACTACATTGTTTTTATAGTGTGCGTCTTAATTTTATATCATGTTTTGGTTGGATTATTATTGTATATTTATGTATGTTGTTTCATTAATGTAATTATTACAATTTTTTTATCTTTTAGTGTAATTTATTCTATAGGAATACTGTGATAAATAGGGTATTGCCTCTTTATATACCACATTATAATATTGCTACTAGTCGAAAGTGTCTGGAATATGGGGAGGTGTTCCCAAGGTCATTTGATGGACCAACTCAAGGAATCGATCCAGTGGATCCTAGGATAGTACTTTATCATATGGTGTCAGATTAGTTATATTTTGTCTAATTTTTTTGGCATAACAGAAAGGAGACTAGTATCTTGTTCGATCTTAGTAATGTACTTGGGCCTGGTTTCATTCATCCCAACACATAGGGGATAGTCAAGATTCTTAGTTTAGGGAATTTGTGTTTTTTCTTATGATTTTATCATTGATATAATTTACATCATTAGTGGTGCACCAAAATGTGACGTTATAGCATTCCGAGGAATTTATTTCATGGTTAGGTATGCAATTAGAGGGTTTGAAATCATGAATCATGCCAAAAACATAGTATAAAAATATAATTTGTATGCTACATATGATTGATAGTTCCCTATGATTCATTATTCTAGTATTGTAGTTTATATCTATGGTCTATGTTTACTATTCATTATTATCTACCTATGATTGAAAATTATTAATATTGTTTGGTATTCAATTTATATTCAACCATTTATATGGTTCATATATATTTGTATCATGGACTATACTTCACAACTCCTTATTTGAATTTTGATTAATATGCTAGTATAAATGTCATAGAGGGTAACATATCTTGTAAATTAAATTGTTAATAAAAAATTTATATGGTGTTTTTCCATTATAATATTCAAATTATATTGTATGTAAATAACACCATGAATCTGGAAATTGAATAAAGATGAGAATTTTGAGTGTTTTGGTATTGCGGGGTTTTAAAATGTGAGTACATGGGTTTTAAAATGGTGATGTTATATTAAAAGGAAATGAGAAATTATGTAACCTTTATAGAAATCTAAAATGGTTATCACTTTAGTTTTACCTAATAATTTGGATGGATGGTTCATGATTTGAGATTACACAAGTTTTGTGACCCTTGGTCATCTGTTTTGAGGATTTGAAGGATTTTATGTATTGGATATTAGGAATCGAATTTTCATTCATCCAATTAGTATTTGACCATGTTGATGTGAAGTGTTTTCTAGTAATGTGTATGTGGTAACCATAGTCAGTTGTTATCTTGTTGGTTTTCTATTGGAATATGAAATGAGTTTCTTTATATTTTTATTAGTAGTGGTTGTGTGTCTATGGGTGTATCGTCACGATTAACCTTTTGGTTTTGGTGCACAATACATCGTGTGTTTTGTAATGGGGGCAGGATTGCTTCTAGTGAGTAGTGACATGTGGGAGGCTCAATGTGTATGGATTAGTTGGAGAGCTAGTGGTTTTAAGAACATTAATCAGGGTATAGTAAGGATTCAGTGTATTTTGATAATCGGGGGTAGTTGTGAGAGAGGATATCCTAGTGTTGTGGGTTATTTGGATGGTTATGTAAAATTGGATTCTTTAGAGATAAAATTAATACTTGGAAATTTCCATCATGATTCTATAATAGGCATGGTTATGCCTTGGTTTCACTAATAATGTACGTACATTGAGGGGTTTTGGTCACATTATTTCACGTTTCAATGACTATGATCATTCGAATTCTTAACCCTTCTTTTCAGTCATTGTTAATTTCAATGATCTATGTTAACCTCAGATGGAGGAGACAATGGAGGCTAGTGTCTGGAAGGGCGTTATAATCATGGAATGATTCCCAAGGTGATGAGTTACCATGTGGTTGGACTTTACCTGTGATATATGATGGGTTATTAGATGAACATGTCAAAAAATCCATGATCATAATAATACTCTCATGTTAAGAGGTATGGTTAGTTATTTGAGTTATTGTTTTAACAATGCTCTATTAATGTATAAATCATAATAATTTGAGTTTGGTTTAGTTAATGGACACATTGAATCATGTTAACAATGGTTTTTAGTGAGGATAGGATGGTGGAAATATTTTTGAGGATCACAATGCTATTTGGGATATGTAAATAGTTGGATTGGGACTATGAGATATCCATTTTAAATGAAATCAAGGTGATGAATGATGAATTTTTTTGGGACCTTCAGTTTTGGATTGTATGATGGAATGTATCCTTTTAAATTGACAATAATTAATGTTTTTGTGGACTAACATGAGTAGTGGAGTGTTGAAAAATAACCATAAAACATTAGTGACAATCATCTTATTATAGATATGTGAGGAAGTAGTGAGTTATGGATAGAATCTCTCTCTTAAATAATGGTGTCTAAGAGTTTTTGAGATGCTTTTGGGTAGGGATAACTGGGGCCTTTGTTGGGAATTGACATGGAATTACAACTATAGGTGACATAATAAATAAATGAGGTTTTTTAGTATTAGTTAAAGACTTCTCCATGTAATCATAGTTTTGAGGAAATAAATTACAATATCATTAGTTATACTTGAGTATACTGAGATATAATCAAATATACACCAATATATCATAGGGTAAATTCTAGATGGATGAAGGGCCTATTTGGTGACTTCCCACATGGGGCAGTATAAGTGTGGTTGTGTGGTGGGAAGTTAACTATAGATCATATGTGTGTATAGTTATTGGGAAAGACATGATTTTCATGAATTTCTTGGATGAAATTATTAAAATCATGGAATGGGTGTTAGTTAACATTTTGTTCTGTTTCTTGGTTGAGAGGGAAAAAACCACATTATGGGGTACGATTTTTATTGGAGAATATGCCATGAATTATTTGGTTTCTTGAGTTAAGAACTGAAGACAACACGCCTATGTTGAGTTATGATTTGTTGTTTATAGATGTAAACTATCATCGGGGTGGTAGGGTCATAGAAATATGGAATTTTGCATGGATATGTCAAGGTAGTATCATGATGGTAGTGAAAATACAATTTGGTGCATGGTTAATTTTTTAGTGAATTACATGTAGAAAATAGACCTTCATGATGATAGATTCAAGCGTTCTCTGTTGTCATGAGTTGGTTATAGCAGAAATCCATGGTTCACGCATTGGATGATCATTGGTGGTGTGCGTGGACACAAAAATGGTTTTGTAACAATAGTGGTTTTAACTGTAGAAGTCAAACTATGACTCAAGTATATAATCTATAGTGAATGTATGGGTGGTCATCAAATTAATCTGAGTGTAAAGTATTCATGGATATCTTAGATGGAAATGTTTCGACCATGGGGAAAATAAATTTTTATGATGATTTAGACATGAATATATTGGCTTCAGATATTGTATGGAATTATTGCAGTAAGTTAAAACAACATACAACATTTCATATTGTATAAGGTGGGTCTACTATTGGAAAATGAATATATATTTTATGGAAAATCATTCTCTTTCTTAGATCATGACTGTAAGATGGGTATGTATCAATTTTTTATGGTGATGATATGTTTTAATTTTGATTGGTGTTATCATGGTGGTTAAATTCGATAAGATAGGAACCACAACAAACATATTTTTGGAGTATGAGTATGATGTTTTATATTATTTTTTAATAAGGGAGGTTCGAAGTATCATAAATTCATATTGGGAATGTGAATCATAAACTAGGGATCACTATAGATTATCTGAGAGATTGTACGATGACATAACTGGGGTTTTGGTTGAATGGAATTGAATAAGATCCATATTGGTGTTATATTTTTAATGATATGATTTGGATTAGGTTTTGGACATTTGGGAACCTTGATATGGAGTTTGTTCTATTTTTTTAGGATTTTAGAACCAAAATGAAGTCATTGGATTTAATTTGTAACAAATGTAAGTATTGTATGGTGTATTAATGACCACTAAGATATTTCAGGGAAGATAAATATTGTGGGGGATTTGGTAAGATCCTGAACAATTTTACACGTTACCTTTTTCTTGTAGTGTTTGGTAAAAAATAATTTTAATTGTTTAATTAAATTCTTAATAGGGGTGTGGAAGATCCTAAGAGTTTCATAAGGGTTTTGGACTTGAAAAAGAGGGAAAATGGTCTTTACAGTTCATGAAAAAGAGTTGGTACATGACAAACACAAATCATGTCCCATGATTGTGTGACCAGTAAGAAGAAGGTGGAACTGTATGAGGTGTCCTAGGTTACTATGTTTCTTGATCCCATTAGATAAATGAAAAATTTACATCAACCACACCATTTTACAAACCATGCAATTAGACCAAAAAACTGTCTGGCTAAGTTTCCTATTGGATGGAGGTAACTACATATTTTGGAGAACCATATGGAAAACCATGTGCCACATTAATAGTGTGGATTTTATATTCTCCATATGATTATTTAATATTCTTTTCAATTTTACTTTCTATTTCATGTTTATCATCATATAGTGCAATCCTCTTTCTTTAAACTATTTTATAGGCTATTCTCCTTCAATTCATAGGCATTTGAGGTGGTTTTTATTGTGAATCAATGCTCTAGGTAAGTCTCTTAGTCTTATTATTCATATTATGTATAAGTATATTAATATTTTTTTATCATTAATCAAAATACAACAAGCCATTTTTCTAGGTAGGTAGTATCATTAGTTGTTAAGGTCGTTTTTTTCTCACAATAAGGGTTTGGTTGGATGAGTGGTTGAATTTGAACATGAACTAGGAAGCCTATAAGATTTACCCATAGTCTTGATGTTGTACTTTTTATTTGGGTTTTCCAATGCATTATATTGATTATTTTGTGTCCTAATCTATGGGGAGTATTTTTTTTATTTTTTTGGGTGTCTAAAACCCTTTATAGACAAAAATATGCTCAATAATGACTTTAGACAAAAACTAGTGCTACCTATATGGTATTATAATCCCATGAAAGTTGTTTAATTAAATTTTGAATCTTGAGATTGATACTTGATTAGAGTTAATGGATTTAATTTTTCTATGTCATGTTTTCAAGACTAAAGGTCTAATTTTTTTTAATTAGGGAGATATGTTCATTTATGTTTATGGTGATGAATTGGAATGTTTTAATTTATTTGATTTTAAAAAAAATATTAGGAGGCTTTAGGAATAGTTTCAATGGTGTTCTATATATTTTTAATTGTTAGTGGTTTTCAATGTGATAAATATATGTTTTAAGGGTATATTGTGTTTGAAGGAGGTGTTGTCAACAAGGTGATTTCAAAGGCTGTTTTGAATGGAGTTATAGTTTTTATTTGGAATGAGGTTAGGGTTTAGCTTTTTTTAATTACCATAATAAATATTTTATTATGTTTAATGGAAATAAATGGAATGAGACTTATTTGTTTTTTCAATGGTAATACCCCATGTTTTAAAGGGTGGTTTCCAAATATTTGACAAGGGTGTTTGGTTTATTACTTAGTGGAATTTAAAAAATGGTTCTATTTTTACATGATTCATGTTTTGTTTTAATGTTTTTTAATAACCGTGATAAATAATAAAATAGAGCGTTTTTGATATTAATCAGGTTATACTTGTTGTTTGGTCTATTATCATGGTATAAGGTTCAGTTTGAAATAAGTTAGAAAAATAATAATTAATGAAATGGTTGTATTTTGGTCTAAGGCTCTTCATCCTTGGGGAGTTCCATTTGGATTCTCGATGAATAACCAATGAAATTCCTGGTTTATGCGATATAAATGTTATAAGAATCGTTGATGTGTTTTATTTTTTGGATATTGTAATATTGATTCAATCCCCCATGGTTGGATGTGGCTTGGATAATAAAATGATACTCCATGCTCCCATTGTTAGATATTGTATGACTACCTATAATTAGGATCTATGGTAAATTGATTTATATGGAATTTGACTAATGAATTCCCTTTGAATCTTAATGTGGGTAACCCCTATGATATACGTTTCAGCCAACTGACAATGGACATGGTAGTTTTGGTTGGTTGGGATGTCACATTAGAATATGGGGTATAATAGGTTAAATAACACATGATTGATTAAAAATTTGTTTCTTTTATGTACTATTATTTCTCCTTTGGATATCTTCGTACATGTTTATTTGTAGTGGTTATTTTTTTAGAAACTATTAGTGGTGTCGTATTGACTTTTACTCAAACCTCTCTTGATCCATCATTGAAATTGGGTAGCCATGAGTATGGAACTTGGTTTTAGGTATAGGATCAGAAAAGAGACCATAATTTTGGTTTATTTGTTTGCTGATATAGTGTAGCATGAGATGGTTGGGTAGCATTTGGACTCAGGGCCATGTTTGGGGGTTTTCACAGTTTCAGTATTTAAGGTTTTTTATATAGAATCATGATATGTATAGTGTACATCTCATTATTATATCTCATTTCACTTGGATTATATTTGTAAATTTCATGATGTTTCATTTTTTCATATTCTATTTTTTAGTTTCATTTTATCTATGTTCCTACTCTAATAAATATTGTATAGTATCTCCACATACCTCTTTATTGATTATCTTTTAGACAGTAGACACTAACGTATGAGGAGGTTTTCTAAGGTCATGTGATCAACCAGCTCATGATATTGGTCTACCATCTTCTGATCCTAGAAGTTACATAAAAATTGAATCACATTATAGGGAATAATATTTGAATATTATTAAATATAAATATAAAAAGTAATAATAGTTTTTGAGTAGTTTAATGTATATATAAATAAAATTCATGCAACATTATGAGTGTAATATGAATAACAGAACTAGTTTTATAGTGATGTGTTCATTATATAATGAAAAAGTCTTAAAAAATTCCTTTCAGTGTCATTTTATGGGATCAAATTATATTCTCTAAATAGAATCAATGGTTTTTATGGATAATATATACGTTAGGAAAATAAATTAAAAGATTTCATATTGGCTGATAGAAATTTTAGTAGGCAACAATGGGAGTTTTCTTATATGGATAAGTTCCAAGTTAATATGTAATTGTTTCTAATACTAAATTTATATTCTAGTGGATAATATGGTATATTGTGAGATTTGAAAATTCAAAGGAATAAATACACATTTTTTGTATTGAAAAGTGTACATCGAGTATCATTTTTTTTATTTCTATCCCCATTGTGATTAGGGTAAGGATTGACATTAATCACTCTAGAAAGTGAATTTGGAGAAGGGTTTTTTTATAGTATACGAGAATTTATTAGATCATTTTGAAAAAAATGAAATTGTTTTTTAGGGATCTCCATCCAATATATTATAAATATTTGATAAAAAAATGAATCATTCCAATAAATGAATGGTTTATCATATTCTGAAGAAGAATCTGAAACAACATCAAACATTATCTCATGGGTTCGATAAAATGAATTTATAGGAAAAAGAACACCACATATATAGTTTTCCATGGGATAATCTGAGTCCCATGTCACACATTTAGTATGATATTTTGTCCCTTTATTTTTTATAATTCTATAATGTAATATAAAACTAATAAATAGAGTAACAGTGTTAGAGATCTTTGGACAAGAATAATTGTAAAAAACACCCACTACCATGTTATGATAGAAGCCAGGAAAGTTCAGTCAGAGGAATAACCTCTGACCATTTATTAAAAGAAATAAAAGGTGCAGTAAATAAGGAGATGGATGAGGGCGAACATCTTTCCCAAACCCAATCAAAAGTCCCCACCAAACAAAGACAATTACAAACCAAACCATTACACCAAAAAACTGAAATTTTCAAAATTAAAGAAACCCAAACTTCACCCGCTTTCCACTTTCCAGTCAGCGCATCAAACGCCATCATTTCGGCTTGATCCATGAGCCGCCTCGAACCGCGTAGCGTGGAAAATCACCCACCGCAAATCCGGCCGACGTCGAAATCATCCACCAGTCACCATCATCATCAAGCTTCTCGGAACTACCACAGACATCAACGCTTCTCACCATCGTCACCGGAGCACCGACACCGGCATTATCTCCGACCTCACCGCCATAGAAGAAACGCATCACCATCGACGTAGTCCAGACCGCCGTCGCCGTCACCTGCCCAGTATCCCACCGGTCGCCGGAAAAGACCAATCCGACACCGTCGTCGTCGACCTTGACGGGTCCAACAGCCTCACAACCCCTCCGAAAATCATCCATACGCAAAACCACGAAGAACCACACAAACCACACAACACCACCGCCATACAGAGGGCAGAGCACCCAATCCATTAGGGAAAAGAAAACCCTAAAATGAACTAAACAAAACCAGATCGACAAAGACAGAAAGGGATTCACCAAGCACCGAAACAAACCACGAACGAAAAACACCGCGAGCAATCCCCTGAAACCAAAGATCCCGCCGCCACTGACTAGATCGACCACATCAGACACAACAGAGCCCCCTGAACTCTCCTGAGAAGAGTCGGAACCCCCAAACTACGGAGACATGATCGCAGACTTCAAACGCTGAGAGACACACCGGGGGACAACCGCGAGCTGCAGAGAACAGAACCAGGAGCGCTCCGAAGAGTATGCCGTCGACGGAGACCGGTCTTACACCCGCCGAACTGAACCAGAAACCACCGACGTCCATAGTGCATCTCCACAGCCAGAGGGAATCCACGAATCACACTCCACAGCAACAGGAATCTTCCTCCAACCCACCTTGCTCGAGGAGGGTCGTCGCGCCATCCGCAGCGGAGGAGCCTGCGGCGGCGAGAGAAACCTAGAGCGAGAGCGAGAGCCCTTTATATATATCAAATATATTATAAATTCCGTATAATGTACATGAATGTGTGAATAATGATACTCCCTATATATATCAAATAAAAATGAAAAAATTTCAATTATTGATAGATAGCTTGGGTAAATGGTTTGAGTGTGCATCACACATTAAAAAAAATACCCAATTCATAAAAATCATAATTTTTCTGCCAGTGAATATATATACAAGAAATATAAAATATATAAATATGGATATTGGGAATATCACTCTTAGGATTTTGATTTCATATGAAATCATAAATGAAAAGAAATGAATTATTTTTCCTAACATCACCTTAATACCTCTCAGTGTACCACTCTATGAATGAATCAACTATAATTAGTGTTATAGAATTATGTTCTCCTACATTATCAATAAGTTTATTGAATGATAAAATTATGTCTTTTCACATAGTGAGAGTTGTTGTTCTTTTAATAATGACTCTCTCAATTTTTTAAGAATTAATCTATTAATGTATTTATAAATATAGGAAACATAAATTTTGTGAATAATAAAGGATATATCTCATTTAATTCTTTGAATTAATACATATGGAATGGTTGGATGTTTCTAAATTATTAAAAAATATTTAATGTTTGGGAAACATCTAATGATGGATAAATTCTTCAATGTAAAGGTCATTATATGAAAATGTTAGACATGAAGAATTTGGATAATTGTAGTAATTCTTGGAATTTCCTTTAATTATCTCATTTACATAACGTGTTTCTCATTGCCAAAGGTAACAAGATAGAAATAGTAAATTAGGAGAGAAGTTATAGAATATTTTTTTAAATGGTTTGAGGGAAACCCTCCTTTTATTTATATTAGTAAAAAACAATCTCTTTTTATATGTGTAGAATAGTGATCCCATTACATGACTAGAGGACAAATAAAAATACATAATAGGACATTCAGTATAATACCGCAAGTAATTACCCATAAATCTACATCTATTTCCCGCCATTGTTGGGTTATGTGTCGCTCCCTGAGCCTCAACAATGAATCAGGTCCCTCATCATCGACCAACACATCTGAATGTATTCTAATTCCAGAATTCTATGCACATGAATCATCAAACCTCCAAGGAGGTATTCCCTAACCTGAATTCCATTGTCTTCAAGCTTTACCATTTATGATCTGTGCACTCGAGTCATGGTGACACCACCTCTGATCACCATAGTATGCCATACCCCTCCAATAAACATCTTCTTCCATATGTGGAGGTCTACTCTCACCTGAATACCTAATAATAACCATGTCCTAACATCCACTGCACACTAGTAGTTTTCCTATTGTGAAACCCACAACCACCCTATTTATCCTATAGAGACAATAGAAAATCTTCATAGAAAGAGGCCATCGAGCATTACACATAGGACCTCTAATGAAATGGTGCTGAAGTATGGTGATAGTAACACCTTGAACAACACCATATTAGAATATAAATTATATAATATATATTATAGTTATGTTTGAGAATATATAGTTCGGATTCATGTTTAGATATTGAAATATGAATATCCTGAGATTCACGATAATTAAATATTTTCAGATGTCTGTATAATTGTAAATGATTTTTTGAGTACTATTAGTTGATTTAGAGAAAATATTAAAGACACTATTAGAATTGATAATATACAAAGTAAGCATTTGGAAATATTTGGTGAAAGGATTTGAAACAATTATATCAAGATTTAGGAACACTTCTATTAAAAGATTACTATTTTAGTATTTTTTCATAAGAAATAAATAAAAAAGTGTGTTAAATAAGAATATAAAGTTTTATTTAAATAAGGTAAAATATTTAATGAAATGTAATTGTAGTAAAAATGTGATGATTAAAAAATATTTTTATATTTGAATGAAGATATTATTGAAGAGTTTAATAAAATAATTCCACACATATCAACAAGTGTATAAATATTAAAAGGTAAATTTCCTTATAAATTACCCTTAATGTGATTCAGTTGTGGGGGTATTAGGCATTTTTTGACTTTAATCAATGACTAAAAGAAGATGAAAATTTAGAGAGTAATGATAGTATTGGGATGTAAATATGTTTTTCTGAAGAAATAAGAATCAATGTATTATTATAATGGGAAACATAATAAATCATTTATATTTAAGAAGTGAATTTTTTTATTGAAACATAGAATATAGTAATAGTTGTGATACTGATGAAGAAGTAGATTAATATAGTGATGATGGATAAATAATGTTATTTACTAAGGATATTAAATTAGAAGCCAAATGAAATTAGGGAAATAATAAAGAACTTCAGGATTGAGAAAAGATATATTTCATGATGAAAATGAAACATAAGGAATAGATCATGAAAACTATTCACTTAGACAAATTGACTAACAATTTAAGGAAGGGTAACAAACTATCTATCGATAATAAATTTTTACATGATGAAAATGAGTCAAGGTTGATAGGTTATATTGAAACATTGAAAAGAAATCATGATCAATAATTTATATAGTACATTTAATGTAATTCCTTTTCAAGGAAAAGAATACATATGTTGATATTGTTTAATATAAATTAATAATGTTGAAAATGAACTAGAAAAATAAAAATCCCATTTTCAAAATAATATTCTTGAAGATAGATAACACTAAAGGAAGATGAATATGAATGAATTTTAAATAACCTAAAATGGTGATTTTAAATTTTTCTAAAAAAATATCACATTTAGTTCTCTATAATTATCATTTAAGTGTCAGTGGAAAATCCAAATTCAATATCAGAATATATGAAAATAATATTCATAGAAATATAATGACATTCCCAGAAATCTATAAATTATAAGAGTATATATTTTTAAGAGAATACTTTTATGGGAGGGGGTCCGGAAATGTATTGAAATAATTGTAGTATATAGATGAAATTGTTTGGATCATGAAAAAGTTTTCGTTCAAAAAATATGAATGATTATTGTTGTTCATGGGTGGGAAAATAGAAATTATTAATGTCTAGAAACTAATACAATTTCAGATTTTAATCGCAATTTTATAGTTACTATTGTCACTATAATTGTTTTGGTAAATTGAGAAAAAAAAATTTGGTTCAATTACCAATATCACTAGGAGTTCATATGTTCTATAAGACAATGATTGTGGGAGAATCATTCTACCCAAAAGAGAAATGTTCCAAAGTAGTTTGAAATGTTTTGACTAATGGTGGATGATCATATACTAGGATTGAAAATTTTGAACTCTTATATAATGTTATTATGTAAAGGAACCTATTAATTTGTATTGATAATGTTGAGTCACTATAAATTACATAAATTTTTTGAATACTGATTTTAAAATAAAAGAATAAATTTAATATCACATTATTTATTAATGAGTTAAAACATAATTTATGAAGTATATCATCTCTGTGATAAATAAAAAAGAATTATTTTTTAGAGGAAATAACTTATAGTGATGAATATGAAATTTTTATGTGCTTTTATATAATGAAAGAATACATTGAGAAATATATTTGAATTTTTAGAGGATATAAAGAAGACGATGCCTTGAAAAAAGAAAAAATAAGTTACTGTGAAGATAATATAGATTATTGATATTATATTGGGTAAAAAATCCTATATAATCAAGAAGATATATAAATAAGTAATATCATATTTAATATATTGTAAAATTATGGATAGATAAGGTTCAATCATTTTAGGGCAGTGAAGTCAGTGTTATGAAAATAAATATATCAACAGCTATAAGAAGAAACAATATTTATCTTGTAAACATTATTTTATTAAATTGAATAATGGTTTATGTAATTGGAAATTAGATTTTAATAAATAATTGGATATTTTTTTGTCAAAGGTGGAGTAGATTACCATACAAGGGAGGTTGAAGAAGAATTATCATCATTCAATCATTAAAGGATAAGGTATAAAAATTTTATTATCTCAATCATTTATTCATTGGATACTGTTGTAAATTGGGAGAATAAAATCTAAAATAGTTTTAAAATTATTGCATCATTTATTTAGATTATATACTCAAAAGGATTTAGAAAAATGTTTTAGTGAAAATCCAATGATATGTGATTTACTTATGGGGGAGACATCACTTGTTTATTGAAGAATATATTTAGAGATGGTTATTAAAATAAAAATATAAGAATCATGAATGTGAACTATTATAACATATTTTGTGAATATTTTTGTTGGAAAATTTCATTAAAAGGTTTAATGCATTTATTTGAGTTGAATATGGATCGATGAAAAGTTTTAAAGTGGGAAAAAATAATTTTTATGTTGATGAATTATCAACTCTGAGTTAATTTCAATTGATAACAATGGCATATAAATATATATTTTTATATTAATTTAAAGAGGTTCATTAGTTGTGAAACTGTGATCAATTAATAATTTGATTCAAGGAAATGTTTTATGGATAAAAGTATTATATTGTTTAGTGTCCTTATTTTCTACAATAATTTCTCTCAAGCTTGAAAACAATTATTTAATAAATGTTATGGATAAATATTTTTAGTTTTAATGTGATTTATATTACTTTCCTTCAAATAAAATCCAAATATGAATATTTTTCAACCCAAGATATGTTTTGGTAGATATGGAGTTCTTGGGGGACTATTAAGAATCATGATAATTTTTTCATGAATGATTGTTTTGGTTGTTTACTATAGAACATGTATTTTTTTCTAAACAAGTATAATTAAATAATATTGAGTTAATACGATTAATGTGTTTTATTATTTTTTTGTACATAAATTTAGTTATAACTCAAAAAAAATATATTTATTTTATGAGGTGATGGATTTTTAAATGTATAGAGGAGATTTGAAATTTATTTGAGGCATATAGAAGTGTTTTTGAGTTTATTAGGTCTTAGATGATCTTGATAAACAAATTAATTAATTATTTGAATCTTAAGAGTCATATAGACACTTTTTAATAGTCATATGTTAATTCAAAAGTTACATAAATACTTTATAATGGTATTTCCATACTTACGAAAATTTACTGAAGACATTATAAGAGTTTGTTGAGACTTATTCTGTGTCATATAAGAAATTTAATGAGTCATTGGAGAATTAGTAGGAGTTATTAGATACTCTATAACCATAATCATATAAATTTTAAGAGTTATTCCTAATACTTTAAAAGATTCATTCATAGTATGTGACTAAAAATTTGTCTAAATAATAACTTTTCTAGAGTCATTTTTACTCTTATTGAAAGATACTTTTGATCTAATTTTTTTAAAAGGTAAGGAAAAAAATATACATCAAAAGAGTCATTTTACTCTAATGATATGGTCTATAAATACATATTTCTAAATGTTACCAGATTATAATTTTTTTGGGATATTATGTGATTCAAAATGTAATTACAAAATAAATGATTTTGAAATAATGTTTTAATTAGGTAATACTAAAAATGGTATTTCATTGTCTATATATCTCCAGGGTAGATTGAAATTCATGATTTTTAAAATATTGGGATTTATTAGAAAATAAATAAATCACATCGACTATAAATACATGGAAAAAAAGAAAATTTTCCTTGCACCATGATGAGAAACTATTCTATTTAAATAATAAGTATGTTATAAGGGAGAAAGATGGATCATGTCATGAAAACAAAATTCTGCATGAAGAAAGAAGATGTTCTTATTCTGTTGAAGAAATATTTTCCTCATTATGTTCTTAATAATAAAGGATTATTAAAAAATTTATTACATTGTGTTTTATATAAATATCAAAAAAACAAAATAAAAGGATCTAGATTCCTAGTTTTTTCAGATGAGTGTGTACATAAAAAATCATCCAAAAAATGAAATAAAAAATATTTATTCTTATTTACATAGTGAGTTCTTATATCCATTGCATAATAAAAAATAATTTTTTCTATCCATTGGAATATATAATCACAAGGGGTGATATATAATGTCATGTAATGGAATAAACATGATAATGAATAATATAACTCGATTAAAATTTTATAACATTATTTCATAAAAATAGATGGCTCATGATTAATAATATAGAATCAACAAATAATATAACGGTATCATAATATATTATAATTATATAAATGTGTAAATCAAATAATAAATGACATAGACATATGTAATGGATATCTTTTAAGAAAAGAAATCATGGTAGACATATCCCCATCATGGATTCAGTTTACTCCCTTATCTTATACTTATCATCCGATGAGATATTATCTTTACCCCAAGAATTGGAAATCTATTATGGTGAAATCATTAGAACATGTAAATATATATGTTTTCCATAAAAGGAAATAATTCATTTTTCATAAGTTAATAGGAAACCCATGAAAAATTAACTAGGGTTATATAATATTATATTAGAGAAAAAATGGAATATCATAATGATTCCCACTAAATAAATGATAAATGAATTTTTTTTTGGATGTTCATGAGGGAGTCGATCAGTATAGTTCATGTAAATAATGTCCATGTTATCTTAATACAAAATAATATTTGAAAAAAATCTTCTCTATTGGACATTATAAGTATGGTTTTTTGAAATATGACATGAAGCCATTAAATAAGATAATAGAAAAATAATTTATATAAAAAAATGAACCACTAGTTTTCAGTATATAAAAATTAGTGTCCTTTTAATCCAATGATATTTAAAAATATTTCATTGTTTGTTACTTTCAATGAATGAATTAAAAAATATTTCTATTTAATTGGTTCTTCTTGTTGAATTAAATTGGAATGTGAGCCTTTAAAACATGGGGGGCAGGGGTATATTATATGTCCCTTTCAATAATCATTAAAAAATCTCGAATTAAGTTAAGAATTCACATTAAGCATATTTTTATGCATATATTTCTAGAGAATTCGGCTATATATATTTAATAAAAACTCAAATTTATACCAAATGGATACAACTAAAAAAATTATAAATTACTTCCACAATATAATTTTTTTTTTAAAAAAATGACTTCTTTTATTGATAAAATTTAGCTGGACTTATTCCTCTATCTAACCCATCCTTATACCATATAGAATAAATTTCAAAACATTGAATGAGAATAAAAATCCTAGTAAGGGATAAACAATGAAAGAAAAATATTAGCAATGAAAAACATGAAATCTATGAATAATGTATCGCATATTATTTCATTCCACCTTTAAAAATCTGTAAATACTCATCACTTAATATATACTCATTGAATACCTTTTTTTGACCAACATATTACCATAAAACCTAACGAAATTAATATATATGATATAATATTAATATGGGACATTATCATAATTAAATGGAATACCAATACGATAGACTTCCACACATATCACTACATGAATCTACCATAACAATGACCTCTATAGCCAATGCATTGGTGGTTATAATGTAACCACCCGTCCATGGATTATCACGGAACCACCCATCTTTGGTTTATCATGTAACCAACCAAATTTAGTTTATCATGCAACCTACCAAATTCGGTGTATCACATAACCAACCATCAAATTTCCTTGTATAATTATATAATAATAATAAAAAAATATTTCAATTATCATCATTTCACACACAAAATTCCATTTTAAATCACAAATAATTTATTTCAAGATATTAAAATAGTCAATCCACTTTCAAAACCATTTGTAATACAAAAAATCCCATAAAATTGAATAATGAATTTATTTATCTTTTAAAAACATTTCTTCATGTAGAGGAATATAGATACTAAGTAATGGTCATAGAGGCAATCAATTCGTTGTCCCCAAAAACGTTAAATACAATCCACTATTACAAAAAAAATAAAAAAAATTTAAAAAAAAGATTTTTGAATCAAAGTGTCCCATACCACATTGTAAAATTTAAAATAAGTTATATATTTCAAATTTAAAAAATTTATTTACATATAAATATATCCATAACACAATTTTTACATCATTAAAATTAATGAAAATGTTTTAAATGAATAAATCATTAAAACAAATAAAACAATGTTTTAGTTAAAGGGTCCCTTACCACCCGAGAAACACTTGAATAGAAACAACTAATGGATAGCATTATGAAAACATTATATTCCATAAGAATATAATAATTCATGATATAAAATTTAAAAAGGGTAATATATATAACATAATGGATAATTATGGGGCACAATATCAAGATATGAATCAATCAAAAGGATATTGATACAAAGACCATTACAATGATTATATATTTAGATTATGGATTGGTCAATGAAATTAATATAATTGAAAAATATAAATTAACCTAATATAAGAGGATATTCACTTTAAAATAATCAAATTTAAGTTAAACATGTTCTAGGAAAAACTAAATGAATGACATTGATATTTAACTCAATGAATGGAGATTAAGTGATAATTTCTCTTAAATTAGGTCTGACTTGCCTTATACATTAATTATTTTCATGGTGAATAAATTTAGGTTAATTTATAAATTCATGATTTTTTTTTTGAAGTTTATTCATCCTTTTATATCACTTATTAACATGTTTTAAAAATTACATAACTATTTAAGTTCATATCATATGCTTTGTCAATATTTGGTACTTGAGTAAATAGTGAACTTGTTTTGATGTAAATTTTCTAGGTGGTCACGAGTAAATAATATCTAGAAAAGTATTCATCATTTCAATATAATATATACCCTATATACATGTATATAAAATAAAACATAATATTTGGAGAACCGAAATTAAATTCATCATTCATGGAGACAGTATGTTGTATGTACGCATGAATTCTACCTTCATTGCTTTTTCTTATTAATATAATAATTATTACATGATATAATGGTATAATGTACTACCAATATTATGTTAATTTAATATATGCCTCATATGTTTAATAAGATCATCCTTTAATTGTTCCATGTATAGTGGGAAATAGTCATATCTCTTTTAGGGGATGGTAGTCCACACATCCTCAAATTAAATTATCCTATTTAGACAACATGGAAAGCATAATGGTATGTTCTAATGTAAAATTAAAAAATCATAGATACAATATAAATATAATATATATTATATAAAAAATAGTGTTTATTATAATGGCTACCATGATATGTGGTAGGGGATAATTGAACATTCATCATTTCGTGATACAGTAGTTCTCCATACACAAAAATATTATATCTGTTACCCATTAAATCGAGGTGTGTGTAAATGTAGATTGAGAACACAGAATAAAAAAGGCCAAATATATTTATTATAATTTATTGTTATGTAATCAGAGAATAAGATGTGTTTAGGGAGTGGGTAATGGAAATGAAACTCAAAAGAATGATAGAAGGTGTTACCTCTTAATTAGGTAACTTCTTATGGTCTATTACAAAAGGCATCATACGAATGATTTATTCCATAAAGAATGCTTCTTGGATGAGGGGAGGGATTATAGGAAGTGTTATTGGGTAGTTAATGGATGAACCAAAGGGTTCTTGAAATGTTACGTAAAGAGAAGAGATTATACCTTCTTATAACAGAGGGAAGGGGTTCCCATGAAAACATAAAATTTTTTAAATTAATAGAAGTTAATTTTTTAATTAAAATAGATAAAACATGAGATATGTCTAATATAATCTGAGTGTAGTTCAAAATCCTCTCATACAATTTTTTTAGAGATGTATTGATTTTATTTTAAACCTGAGCTATTCAGTTTACCCTTAATTTTTCTCTTTTATTTTTAATTGTTGTAACAATATTTTAATTATTAAGAGGCTATTAATTTTACTTATATGGGGTTATTTTTTCATTATTCAAAACTTAATTAACATTTAATCATTATCATATTATCTCTATGATTTTATGATATTTTCATTTTGTATTTTTATATAATTCTCTAAATTAACTTTTTTATAAAACATCAATTTTGTCAATTGCTAAATTATAAATTTTATTGAATTCAAATAAAATAGAAAAATAAAGATAAATTTAAAAAACCTTTAAAATCCTATAATATATAATATTCTCCTGTAAAAATTTTTTATGAAATTAATTATGTCAAAAATATTTTAACTTTAATATTTATAATATAATTTAATTGATTTCTTCATCAATATAGCAATCACTGTATCATCATTGTGTTATAATTAAATTTAAATATTAAATGTATAAAAATTAAAAATAAAATAAAATGACATATGAAATCTATTTATCTTTCTAATTAATATTTATATTCAAATACATCACTTACAAAAAGCAATTATAATTTTTTTTATTAAGAACATATATGTTTATAACATATTTTCCTTTACATTAAATTAAATCTTATAAGTGTCGTAATCACACCCAAGTGGCTTCCAAAGGCCAAAATTTCATCTGAAGGGTTGTATTTGTAGGAATATGTCATAAAATAGGAGTATGACATGTGTTAGTGTAGTTATATATTATAATAATATTTTTTTACCCTTATTATGTTTATTTATACTTTAACTGTGGTAAATAAAAATAATTAAGAATGTCACTAATCATAATGTCAAAAAATAAAATGGTAGTATTTAAATAATTTAGACCATATAAATCAAAATATGGTATCCATTTTTCCAAAATAAAAATAATGAAGGTGCTGTAATTATTTTATAATTAAATCCCTTTATAAAAATGAGAAAAATAATTTTTAAAAGTAAAAACCATCAAAATATTAAAATTACTTTATATATATTTTCATTCTGAAATTATCTCTAATTTCCAAAATTATATTAAATAAAAAAATATTAATCCATTTCAACTTTAATATCAGTTAAAATGACAATATAATTATATATAAAATAGATGAAAAAGTAGTTTTGAATTATATTATAGTATTTTCACTATTCATTAGAATATGAATTCTATTAGAAAAATATAAAAATTTAAACCAATTTAAAATTTCTATTCCATTTTCTAATGAATATTTTAATATCTTCAAATATAACTTATAAAATTATCATAATGTAAATTTAATATTGGTTCTCCATCAATTGGTAGTAAATATTTTTTTTAAGAATGATATTTAATGATTAAAATTAATTTTTTCTGTAATATCTTGACAATAAAATATATAATATGAGTTTTAAACATAAAATTTATCATTTATTTAATAAACAAAATCTAAAAAGGGTGATATTATTATCATAATTATTCACAATTATATTGTGTTTTATAAAAAAAATCTTATATATTATGTTTGTTATTTTCCATTTCTAAAAAAAATTGGTTAACCAAGGAATCATTTTATAAATATGTGTGAAATATATTTTTATAATTCTATTAATAATTTTCATTCCCACCATTCTAATTACTAGGTTATAATAGATACATTTAAATAATAATAATATTTATTAAATTGTTTAAAATCGATGTAGCATATCATGTATGTTATTGAACATAGTGTTTGTTTCTTATAACTAATGATATTACATCAACCCCCTTTTAATAAATAGTTTTATCAATAATTGAGTTTAGGGTTAGTAAATAGGGTATGAATTTTTGAAATACCTTTATTGCAATCCCACACCAAAATTTTTTATTAAAACAACCACTTTCAACTAAAGAAAGTGAAGTATAATGGTTCCCTGAGATAACACATATTTAGATTCCATGTAGTAAATCATTGATATGAAGAAATAAGTGTTGTGTTCTGATGGAGAGTCATAGAAAACAATATCAACAAAATTTTAACAATCAGAAAACCACAATCTAATGACAGGATAAATTGTCTTTGATTTAATAGGGGAAAAGTAAACAAAAAACATTTTTGTTTTAAGATCATTTTCAGAAAGTTGAGTAATTTTATTTAGATCTTGAATAAGAACATGAGGAAACATACTTAGATATCTTGTATATAATAATGCATTAATAAATATCTACCAGAAACTCATAATTTCTCTAAATGATGAGTATTGAGGCTGACTTGGTCACACATGATGCACTAGAATCAACTTCCAAATAATAAAATAATCCAAAAATGATTAATTATATATTCATCATGTCTTGAAATATTTTCCAATACAAAAAGGAAAGGTTAAAATGAGACAATACAATAAAAATAATAAACCATTTTATGGTTAAAAATATATTTTATTCAATAAAATTTAACCATAATATCAAAAGATCAAAAAATACCATTTGATAAATAATTTTCCTTAAAATTATTCAAAATAATCCAAACTAAGATTGAAACCCAAAAATTAGAAGGATTTGATAACATATTATTACATGATAAATTTTAAGATTTATATCTAAATAACATCAAACAATCTTAATGTAACGTCCCAACATTGATCAGGAATGGACCTTTTTTACTTATTTATAGTCTAATTAATTAAGCGACCCGAGGCACACACTTGCACACCTTGTTGTGCGTCCTAGGTATCTTTTTATTTAATTTAAATATTTGAAGATGTTTCATGAATAGTGTCACACCGTGCTTTCGCACGGTGTTCAGGTTTTCAATAATTAATTATGAATTTTAAAATATTAATAAGAGAATTAAAAAATATTTAAAATAAATAAAGAAAAGATAAAAAGAAATGTTGAAATAAAATAAAGAGGGGGTTACGGGAAAAATGAAAAGAATTGAAATGGGGGATTCCCATTTTAAATTATTTTTATTATTTTCCATTCCATTATTTTGTTTTGTTTTACCTTTTTCATTTATTATCCTTTTTCCTTATATTTTATTTTTCTCTTTTTTTCATTTCATTTTATTTATTTTCTATATTTTCTTTTGTTCCTCTCCTCTCTTCCTCTCCCACTCATCACGTCGCACCCCTCAATCCCATCACACCAACCAGCAGCCCCTTTGGATAGCCATTGATCCTTCATCTGATGTCTGATTCCTTCATCAGGTTCATAGTAAACCTTAGGTAAAGGAAAACATTGCACATTTTGAATCATGTGTTATTATTGACTAAAGAGCGCACAGTTTTTCGTGGATGATTTTAACCCGATATTGGGGGGGTTTAAAAAAATCCTTTTTTTTCATCAGTTTTAGGTCAAATCAATTCCCAATGAAGATCCTTGAGTCATATATGACTAAAATTTAGGGTTCCTACTCACTTTCCCTCCATTTTGTTGTGATTAATACAAACGCATCGTTGTGCTGTTAGTCGGTGCCTACCAATATTGTGCAATTTTACCCATTTTAATTACTCAAATGCTTTTTCTTAATTGTTTAATCCTTAATAATTTTAAATTATTTTGTTTTAATGGTTTCAACAAGTTCAGACACCCCTTTGGGCATGCCGACGAGGACGTTGTATTTTTTTATGTTAGCCAGGTTTATATTTAATTAATTACATGTGTAGAGAAGCCCCTTTTAATTGTTTTAAAATTAAATAAATAGTTGTTCGAATTGTTCCAACAAATTCAAAAACCCCTTTTGGGCGTGACTACATGGTCGGTGTAATCTTTTGTTATCTTGTTTTATTGTTTAATTAATTGCACGTTCTACGATGCCCCTTTTTATTGTAATTAAATTTAATAAATATTTTCTTTGAATGGGAACGTGAATTGTTGGATCATTGGAACTTGTTATGCTGAACTGCTTATTATTTAAATGTGCATTAGCCGCTAAGATTTATATGATATGTATATTTCCTTGTAAGTTGTTATGTTGAACTACTTATTAGTTAGATGTTCATTTTCCGCTAAGATTGATATGATATGTATATTTTCTAGCATGTTGTTATGTTTAACTTTTTATTATTTAAATTTTCATTATCTGCTAATAATGATATGATATGTATATAGACTTGCAAGTTTTTATTCTATATTGTAAGATTTATGCCTTGTGAAATTGGTGTATCTGTTTAGTTTTCAAGCTGTGACCTTATATGCTGATTATGTCATATCTGCTGCTGTGAAAATATTAATTAATTTCTGGCAGGGATAGGGGGTGTGTCCCGTATTAAGGGAACACATGGATACTCCATTCCTGACAGGTTACCTCTATGTGCCGGGGGCGGTGTCGTTGGCTTTACTGGACCAAGACTTCCCCTAAATTTCTAATACTTTTGATTGATACGGGTTCCAAAAGTTCCCTTCAGGATGGATTCATAGGCAATGTGTCTAAGTTAGCCTCAGATGTCACTCAACCCCTTTTGGCGATATTGGAATGAACTTAGGGTATATCCATGCCTCGGGCGACACTTGGCCTTTTAAAAGATTGCCTTGGACGGGCTCGGTGGCGTTGGATAAATTGACAGATGTTCTATAGTGATACATTCGGGATGGGCTCAGACTCCAAATATCAACTTGAACCACAAATAATTATGCACTTAAGTTTTATGTTATTGCTAATTGAGTCTCTTTAGAATTGAGATATTTTCCCTGATATGTGAAATTGTGCCTGGTTGATACTAGACGTGAACCCCAAGTTAATACACAATCTTGTGGTATACTTTTTCCTGGTTTTACCTTTCTTTCTAGGCTGATATATATATATATATATATACATGTTTGTACATTTCTTCTGATAGGTACATTTTCAGACTACCAGCTTTAGCTAAACAGGTGACCCTACACAGGTGTCGTTGGGGATGTGGGCTGACTTATATATTTCATTGCAATGCAATTTAATTTTTTGAAACCCTTATCTAATGTCACATGGTATTTTTATTTTTTGCACGAAATGGAATGGTTTAGAAACCATGTTTGTCGGACTTCTAGGATTTTATCTCACACCCTGCTCGGGTGTCATCGACACCCGATTAGATTAAATGCTCGCAGGTACTGACAAGGGGAAGCATGCTACATCCCATTCATGACAATTCATTGCTACTTAGCATCGAGACTAGGGCTGAGAACTGGGACTTGCTCGCGATGCAGTTTTTGGTTGTTTATTTTCTATTTGTTGAATGTGTGTTTGAGTTATGTTTTCCTTACATTCATTTTATACTTACATCATGGCATGTCATCTTTCCGTGAGCATCCACATTTAGTTATTATCATTTAGTTGGATTATTTACAATGCTTCTAATGTAGTTTGTTTATTTACATGCTTATGATACTTTCTATTTTTTTTAAATCTGATGTGATATTATCTGTTGCCAATGAGGGAATAGTCTCCCCCATAGACACAAAAAGGGCCCTCGCTTCTATTCAGTAGCCTCTGGAATTCAGGGAGATGAGCTTTAGGTTATGTGACATCCTGTCAGGCCAACCTCTTAGAGGTCAGCCAGGTCGGGGTGTTACAAAGTGGTATCAGGGGTGGGTTTTTCCCCTTTGTATTACTATTTTAGTTAGAGACTATGATATAGGGATTTGGGATGTACACTGTGCTTAGACATAGCTAACCCATATTTATGGGAAAATTCAAATCCATGGGTTGGGATTACACTTGTTGATTATGCCAGTTACCATTGATATGATTTCACCATTGGTTGGCTCAATAGTGTTTCATTTTTATTGTGTTGGTATTGTTGAAATAATAGGTTCACCATAAAGACCAATGATATGAGGGAAATAGTTTCCATGCATCATAATAGGCACTATATGATTTAAATAACATGCATATTTCCATGCTATATCTACTTTCAGCGTGCATTTTCTTGTTTTCATGTTAGTGTTGTTGTGCCTAGTGGTGAAAATTTGAAATACTGGTTTGTTCAATATAATTTTGTGATAGCCAGTAAGATGTTGGCATGACTTAACCTAGGATTTGACTGAAGAACTTGTTTAATAATCATTTTTAGCTATCTCTTCCATCTTGAAACCCAGCCTTTGAGGTGGGTTGTCTATTGTTTAGTGCTTAGAGGCAGGCTATGTATGCAACCTATTTTTCACCATACATGTTTTCTCACATTCTTTATTAATTGTGTAAGGTGTATATTGTATGTTGTATACAAATGGTTCTACGAAGTCTTCGTGTTGTGCCTTACAAGAGTGGCAATGAGAGAATTCCAGAGACTCTGGGTCCTGAACCACCAGTGCTTCCTCTCGTAGAGCCTCCAGTTTTACTACCTTTTATCTACCTTTTGAGGGACCCTAATGCTCAGTTCAGGGATAGTCTCCTCATGTTTATGTAGTCAGTTTAGAATATTCTTAGACTTGACCCATCTATGGAAGATGATATGTGAGTCTTTAAGCAGCAGCACCCTCTCACATTCTCAGGGAGTGGTGGCTCTCATGTTGTAGAGTCATGGATAGAAGTTATAAGTTATATCTTCGACCACATTGAGATGATTCCAGAGAAAAGGGTCATGCTTGCAGTCTACATGCATCGTGACTCCACCCAGTACTGGTGGGAAGTTGTTTCTTAGGATGAGCAGACCAGTGGTATGGCTTGGGCCTATTTCCAAGCATCCTTCTACAAAACACATTTTCCCACATACTCAAAGAGATGATCATGTACGAGAGTTCCTACATCTTCATGAGGGATCTATGACTGTGTTAGAGTATTCTACTCATTTCATGGAACTTCATCATTTTTCCCCATCTCTCACTGGCGACGGGAAGACTACTACAAGGAGTTTTGAGGACGAACTAGAGTATACTATCCACTCACAACTGAACATCTTCCATTTGAACACTATTATAGAGATTGGGAACTAGTGACTAATCTTAAAGAGAAATGTCAATGACGAAAAACCAGTGATCAATGGAGGATCAGTTATGAGACAAGGTGTTGGATTTTTTGGCAGCATGAAATGTCATTTTGAAAGTGCACGTGGGAGAAATCCTAGGAAAACAGTATTTTTTGATAGTATTGTCACTTGTTATTAGTGTGGTGGGGATGGTCTCAAGAAGCCGTAGTGCATGAGGGATCCGAAGGAGTGCTGAGATTGTGGCAGGATGTTTCACCTTCAGCATTTCATCCATTCATTTTCTTTAGCTTCTAGTGGTAGAGGATTTTCGCCTTCACCTCCTTGAGGTAAGGGAACAATGACTCCAAAGTAGGCTAGAAGTTCATTTTCCATCGCTCGATCAGGATGAGGTAATGGTGGAGGTCGTGGTCGAGGAAATCATGTTCCATACTATCAGCGCCAGCGTAGTGGACCTGCTCAGGCCAACTAGGTAGTGTATCAGGGGTAGGGCTCATGTTCCATGTACATAGTGAAATCAGCACCACAACAGCAGAGTGTAAGGCCATTTATAGAGAGATGTACTATCATAGTATCCTCAATTATAGTTTCTTCTCTTTTTGATTTTGGTGCATCACACTCCTTTATATCTGCTGTTGTTGTTTAGAGTCATGGTTTCTCAATTTATAATCACTATGAAATCCTGTCTCTCAACACTCTTCTTGGGGTTGGGATAGAGGTCATAATCCAATGCCAAGAGTACCCTTAAAATATAGGCGGGTACCATTTTCTATTGAATTTCTATATCCTCGATATGTCTAGCATCGAAGACATCTTCTGTATGAACTTTCTTTCTCTTTATCATGCCCAAATGGATTTCAATCATTGTCGGGAATCCATCGCATCCCTTGAGGGAGAAACATATCTTTACAAAAGTGAATAGGTTCTACTGGAAGACTGAGCTAGGCCTAAATATGCATGGTTGGGTAGAGTGACCGCTCAGTTGGAAAGCCTCTTTATAGGATGCAACCAACATAGCTATAGGAACTAAAAAATAAGTTTTATGTCCCTAAGGATAATGGTTTCATTAGACCTACCACATCTTCATGGGGTTCACCAGTCATTTTTTCCAATAATGAAAACGGTACCCAAAGGTTATGGGTGGATTATCGTCGACTCAACCAGCAAACAGTAAATAATCGATATCAATTTCCTCGTATAGATGATATCTTTGACCAGCTCTGGGGAGAAACAATTATCTAGATGATTGATCTGAGTTTGGGATATCACTAGGTGGATGTACGACCATCTGACATACCACATACAGCATTTTGGAAGCAGGTATGGCTTGTACGAGTATCCAGTTATGCCATTCGGCTTCCCGAATGAACCAGATGTCTTCATGGTTATGATGAACATAGTTTTTCTAATGTATCTTGATTCCATTGTTCTATTCTTTGTGGATTACATCTTAGTGTATTAATGTTCCATACATGTCCTTGCAACACATCTTGAGATCTTGCTGAGTACAATGAGATTGCAACAGCTATACGCTAATCTCAACAAATTCCAATTTTGGATGGATAAGGTACACTTATTAGGTCACATTATATCTGAAGTAGGGGTATTGGTTGACCTATAAAAATTGAGTTTTGTTGTTTCATGGGAGAATCACAAAAGTGTCTTTGACATCGATAGTTTCTTCGACATCCACAGTTTCCTAGGGCATACTTTCTATTACAGGTGATTCATCCTGGATTTCTCTCGCTTAGCAGCGCCTCTTACGGCCTTGAATAAGAAAGATGTGCAATTCATCTGGTCAGAAGCATGTGAAAAGTCCTTTTAGGAATTATATGGAAGACTGACATCATCCCCAATCCTAAATCTACCTGAACCTGTTAAGAGATATATAGTTTATTGTGTTTCTTTAAGAATCAGACTGGGAGAGGTTTTGATGCAGGATTATCAAGTCATGGCTTATGGATCCCACTAGCTGATACCTCTTGAGTAGAACTCTCCTACCCACAATCTTGAGTTGGCAGCTATGGTTCATGGTATATGTAGTTGGAGACACTATTTGTTGGGTAAGAGATTTGTTGTTTACACAGATCATAAAATCATGAGATATATCTCTACTCAATGAAACTTGATCTTAAGGCAACGAAGGTTGGTCAAATAATTGTCGTCATTTGACTATGAGCTTTCTTATACCCCTGGTAAGGGAAATGATGTGGATGATCCATTATGCCGCCAGACATAGACATATGTCGTGCTCATATCAAGAAGTGAGTGGATGATGATGGCCTTGTTTTCAGAAACACATCAGGAGGTTCAAGAGTAGAGTGGACAACCAGTTCTAACAGCTCTTAGAGTGACGTCCTCTCTTTTGGAGGAAGTCCACAGGAAACAGATGACTAATCCTGAGGGACTCATTTTGAGGGATTGTGTTATAGGAGGGAACTGACATCCTGTTTGGGTTATTCATGGCAGTGAAACTCGCCTTTATTGTGGATGTGTATGGGTACCTCCAGGTATGTGGGAAGAGCTTATGAAGGAACCTCACACCTCTATATGGGAAGTTCACCCTTGGCTAAACATGATGTACCGAGACATGTGTCGACGGTGTTGGTGGCCTCATATGAACACGTAGATAGCAGGTTTCATCACTCAGTGATCCACATCTCAATAGGTGAAGGCAGATCACCAGCAACCTTCTAGAATCCTACATCCTCTATGTATTCCTTAATGAAAATTTAATGACATTACCATGGACATTGTTTTAGGATTTCCAAGATCCCATCAAATTAGTGATGCAGTATGGGTGGTTGTTGATTGGTTGAGCAAGGTTGCGCAATTATTGTCTATCTGAGAGACCTTTACAATTGATGATATGGGAAGGAAGTATCTTCTAGAAATTGTGAGACTTCATTGTGTACATCATTCTATTGTCTTAGAAAGATATGCTCACTTTACTTCATAGTTCTCGTAAGGGTTGTGAATGGCACTGGGCTCACCGGTTCTTATGAGTAATGAATATCACCCTCATACCAATTATCAGTCTAAGAGAACTATACTAGTGTTATAAGATTTTTTAAGGTCATGTATCATTGATTTTAGAGGTTCCTAGGAATATAAATTACCTCTTTTGAGTTTATCTATAATAAAAACTTGCATGCGACAATTCAAATGGCTCTGTATGAGGCTTTCTATGGTAGATTGTGTCGTTCTCCATTATATTGGCTCAAAAAAGACGAGTCAGCTCTGTTGGGTCCTCATCTCGTTTAGGAGACATTAGAGAAAGTTCGTCTGATTCTAAATCATAAGACTATAGCTCAGCCTAGAATAAATTCTTATAACAATCATCGCCACAGATCTCTAGAGTTCGAGGTGGGACATCGAGTATTTCTGAGTGTTTCTCGGAGGTTGGGTCACTTGCGGATCATGAGGTAGGGGAATTTATCCCCAAGATACGTTGGGCTATTCACGATAGTGGAGTGAGTTAGGATGGTATCCTATAAGTTACTACTACCTCCGAGGTACCATGCCATGCACTATGTTTTTCATGTATCTCATCTTCAACAATATCATCTAGACCTATCCCAATCTTTTGACCCTGACGACATTGAGCTTGATGTTGATGCATACTTTGCACAGTATCAGATCCATATCATTGACTGTATAATGAAATTCATGCGAGTCATGTTAGTCTAACTGGTCTGGGTGTTGCGGCAACATGAACGTATTCAGGACTAGACCTCGGAGCGAGAGACTAATGTATGTGCGCAGTGGGTGAAAGTCTTCTCTGGCGACGGTCCACTACCATCGGAAGGGAAACTCAGGGAAACGTTGTTTTATGAATGGGAGATGGTAATATCCCGGCCTTAATCAGGAATGTACCATTTTTACTTATTCACAGTCTAATTTAATTAATCAAACCAGGGTGCGTTCTTGCACCCCTCACTGTGGGTCCCGGGCAAGTTTTTATTTAATTTAAATATTTGTGGACGTTTCATGAAAAATATCACAACGCGCTTTGGTGTGGTGTTCGAGTATTAAATAATTTATTAATTATTGGAAATGATTAATAAGAGATATAAAGAAGATTTAATAGAAATAATGATAAGTTAAAAAGAAATTATGAAATAAAATTAAGAGGGGGTTACGGGAAAATTTAAAACAATTGAAATGGGGGATTCCCGTTTTTAATTATTATTTTTATTTTCCTTTCCATTCATTCATTTAATTTTATCCTTTTCATTTATTTTAGTTTTTTCCTTATCTTTTCTTTTTCTATTGTTTTTCTTTTCCATTACTTTTCATTCATTTCTCTCTTAGTTTTTTTCTTTCCTCTATCCCATTCATCACGTCACACCCCTCAATCCCATCACACCAACCAACAGCCCCTTCGGAAGGCTGCTACTCCTCCATCCGAAATTTGATTCCTTTGCTGTTAGGCGCACAGTAAACCATAGGTAATGCTTAATGTTTTACATTTTGAATCGTTTGTTTTCGTTGTATAATTTGTTTCCACTATTTCATAGATTAATATTTCCCTATTTTTGGGTTTTTTCTGAAATCCTTCATTTTCATCCATTTTAGGTCCAATCAAAGCCCACTATTATCTTAGAGTCATCTAATACTACAAGGTAGGGTTCCTACTTTCTTTTCCTCCATTTCGTTCGGATTTTTAAAAATGCGACGTTGTGCCATTAGTCGTTGCCTTCCATATTTGTGCAATATTACACATTTTAATTACATTAATTGTTTTAATTAATTTTTGAAACCATAATCATCTTATTTGGGTACCCCTTTAGTTATGTATGGTTGAAACAAGTTTGATCACCCCTTTAGTTGTTTTTATGAGGTCATTGTATCTTTTACCATTATTCGGGTTTATATTTAACTAATTACATGTGTGTGAAGCCCCTTTTTATTATTTTAATATTAAATAACCTGTTTTCTGAATTGTTTTAACAGTGTAGGACACCATTTTTGGCATGCCGACAAGGCCGGTGTAATCTTCTGTTAGCTGGATTTGTTGTTTAATTAATTGAATGTGTTGTGAAGCCACTTTTAATTGTAATTAGATTACATAAATAGTTTCATGGAACATAAACTTAAATTATAGGATCATTGGAACTTGTTATAATGAACTTCTTATTATTTAAATGTGCATTATCCACTGAGATTGCTATGATATTTATTTTTCCTTTCATGTTGTTATGCTGAAAAACTTATTATTTAGGTGTGCATTATCTGCTGAGATTGATATTATCTGTACATTGTCTTGCATGTTTGTATGATGATTTTATTGTTATTTAAATATGAATTATCCATTGAGTTTGATATGATATGTATATTACCTTTCAAGTTGTTATGTTATACTGTTAGATTTATGACTTGTGATGTGGGTGTATCTGGTTAGTTTTCATGGAGATATCTTTTATGCAAATTATGCCATCTCTGCTGCTGTGAAAACATTAATTAAATTCAAGGTGGGTAAATAGGGAAGCTCCTGTATTAAGGTCCATGTTTTGACCCTCCTTTCCTGGCATGTTACCTGTATGTTTCGGGGGTGGGGGTGATCCTTGGCTTTGTCGGACCAAGACATCCATGTAAATTCTAATATGTTGGAGTGATAGAAATTCCTAAAGGGCCCATCGAGATGGATTTATTGGAAAAGTTGCTAAGCTAGCCTCAGATGACACTCGACCCTTTTTGTGAGATTGGGACTGACTCAGGGAAGACCAATGCCTCAGGAAATACTCGTTCCTTTAAAATATTTCCTTGGACGAGCTCATTGGCATTGGATAAATTGGCATATGTTCCATAGAAATACCTACGGGACAGGCTCAGAATCCAACTCTCAAATTGAACCATAAATAATGATGCACTCAAAGTTTATGTTTTTACTAATTGAGCCTCTTGAGAATTGAGATGTTTTCCCTAATATGTCAAAGTGTGCAGGGTTGGTACTGGACTTGAAACCAAAGTTAAAGCACAATCATGGGGTATAACATTTCCTAGTTTTAACCTGATTTCTGGGTTTTTATATAAATATATATGCATATTCGTGCATTTATGTTGACATGTAACCTTTCAGACTACCAACTTAGGTTGAAGGAGGTGACCCTACATGGGTGCCGTTTGGGACCTCGGCTGTCATATTTATTTCTTTGCACTGCAATTAATTTATTTGTAATGATTTTGTAATGGAAGACTCCATTATTATTTTTTCACGAAATGGAAAGGTTTAGAAACCATTGTGCTGGCCTACTGGTATTTTATCTCACACCCTGCACGGGCGTCATCAACACCAGAGTAGATTACATGCTCATAGATATTGATAAGTTGAAGCGTGATACTTACGATTCTTGACTGTTCATTAATTCTTAGGATGAAGACTGGTGTAAAGGACCATGCCTTGCTTGCGATGCAGTTGTTGCTTGAGTCTTTTCATTTTGGTGATTGTGTGTTTGAGTTATATTTTCCTTATATTCATTTTAGACTACATCATGGCTTGCAATCTTTCCATGAGCATCCACATTTGGTTATTATCATTCAGTTAGATTATTTACATTGATTCTACTGCAGTTTTTTTATCTAAATGCTTCTTTTACTTCCTACACTACTGGAAAAATACCCTATACCAACGGTTTTGATCCGTTGGTATTGTCCTACAAACCATTGGTATATCCTATACCAACAGTTTGGAGGATCATGGCCAACTAACCTGTGAGGATAGCTCTATACCAATTGTTTTCGGAAAACCGTTGGTATAGACCTATACCAACAGTTTTTAAAACCATCGGTATCATTAATATGAATACCTATACCTACGGATCCATAAAACTATTGGTATATGTATTTAAAAAAACAGTCAGTGGGATTTGATCCCATGAAATTTAGTTTATGATTGAACGACCTAAACACCAACCTAACATGATTTTCAGATCATAATTTCATACATATATATGTATTATAATAAATATTTTAAATTTTAATTTATTTAATGTTCCCTGTAATAAGATTCCATTAAAAATACATGTACTTTTACCAATGGGTTTGAGAACTGTTGGAATATGTCTTTTGATTTGGGACCTATACCAATGGTTTTGGACAATCTATTGGTATAGGGGTGACCTATACCGAAGGTTTGGGAAAACTGTTGTTATAAGTCCTCTATAATGGACTTATACCAACATTTTGGCCAATACCATTGGTATAGATCATATATAATGGACCTATACCAACGGTTTGTCCAAACCATTGATATAGGTCCAAATAAGTGACATATACGAACAGTATTGGCCAAACCCTTGGAATAGGTCCAAATTATTGAACTACACCAACGGTTTGGCGAAAACTATTGGTATAAGTCATATTTCCATTAGTGTTATTTGTCTTTTTTACATCCTCTATGATATTATCTGTTACCTATGAGGTAATAGTCTCCCCCAAAGACAAAAAAAGTTTCCTCACAACTAGTCGGCATTCTCTGGCATTTTGGGAGATGTGTTTGAGGTTTTGTGACAATCGGTCTGGCCGCCGTCTTAGATGTGAGGTGGGTAAGGGCGTTACAATTAATATATCCTACCAAAAAATAATTAACCTAATCAGATTTTCTTCAATATAGGTTAATAACTTCCATAAATAACAAAAATTGACATAATACCTCCATAAAAACATAGATTCTTCCAAAATAAAATTCATCTATTAGTCATCAAATAATATCCTATAATAGTATATTTTCCTTCATCATATGTGGATTGTAAAATAGAGAATGTATTCTAAAATAACATTTAATAGTCAATCCCTATATCATATTCCAATAACAAGGATATCCATTTGACAAAAATTAAGTTCCCTAAATAAAATTCATCTTATTCTATAAAATATAATCACTAAAAATCATAATAATTAGGGAATTCACATAGGCCAATGGTAGGTGATGTACCCTTGTTTCCCTTCAGTTGTGGGTTTGATTCCCACAACTTTACTGGATGCGATGGGTTATCACCCATCCTAAGGGTTGTACTTTTTCTAAAATTATATAATTATTAAAATATTAATAAAATATTATAAAGACCTCAAAATAACCATAATCTATTTCAAAAACTGAAAAAATCATACCTCTCAATTTTCATCACAAAAAAGTAACCCATATTTTTCTCAGAGGTGAATGTCTCCAAAAATACCATTAGTCACCTTAATATTTTAGGTAATAAATCCTAAAAAGGGCTTTATAATACATTGAACTTATGATCAACCTTAATGTTATAAACCATTGATGATCTACGTAACACTTAAAAAACATCCTAATATCCAATTACTTCTAAAGCATCATCTAATAAAAAATATAAAGCCCGGGACTTAAATATTACATAATCATGAGTTATGTTAAGAATTCATATTGAGGATCTTTTCAGGTTTAGGGTGTTAGTGAATTAGGCCATAACAATTACATAATGATTAAAATTTATACAATGTGGATACAAATAAAATAATATTAATTTCTTTCACAACATAAAAGTTTTTAAAATTAAAGTGGATTGGTTTTATTGAAAAACATATTCTGGATTTTTTCCCTTCACTAACCATCCATATACCCTATGAAAGAAATTTCAAAACATGATATAATCATAAAAGGCTCTGTAAGGGATACAAAAATAAGGAAAACTTTTAGCCACACAAATATATGAAAACTATAAAAAATTTATCATAAGGTAATACTTTTCTCCTGTAGGTTGTAGTAAACAATCTTCACCGAATATATGATCATGAATTACCATTTTGGTATCCAAAATATTACCATAAAACCAATAAAAAGAAACATATAAAATATAATGTTATCATTGGATACAATAATACATAAAAGGAATGACCTTACGGTCAACTTTGGCACATATAACTAAATAGATTATCCATATGACCAACTTTTAAACCTAATGAATTAGAGGTTATAACGTAACCACCCATCCATGGTTTATAACAGAACAACCCATCATTACATTATCATGTAACCACCCATCATTATATTATGAGGTAACCACACTTCAAATTTCAATGTTCCATTATATAATTAAAACACAAAAAATATTGAAAGTATCCCCATTTCATACATAAAATTTCATTTACAACAAAATACATAATTTCATGATATTAAACTAGTCAATCCACATTCAAAACCATTTTTAATACAAAAATAAAAAACCTTATATGGGATTTATTTTTTCAAATAAAATTGGCTTGTGGAAGAATCCAAACACCAAATAATGGTCATGTTATAGGATAATTATTTTACACAACATACATTAGAAAAATAATTCATTTTCAAAAACCAATTTAATGAATTTATAAAAGTGATTTTTGTATCAATGTGTCCCATAAAAATATAGAAAATTTAAAATTAATTCATTAATTAATGATTTAAAACATTTATTTCCATATAAATAATTATATAAAACCATTTTTAAATCATGTATAATAATGATTATTATTTATAAGAATACATCATTAAAATTATTAAAACAATGTTTTAGTATAAGAGTCCCTTTCCACTTGAGATACACTTATATAAAAATCATTAAATAAAATCATGAAAAAGTGTTAAATATCTTGAGAATATAATAATTCCGGATATAACATGTCAAAAGGTTCTTATATATACATTAATGTGAAATAAATGTGTGTAATATCAAGATATTCTTTAATGAACATAGTTTGAGAGAGAGTCTTTTACAATGATCGTATCAACAGATTAAGGATAAATCAATTAAATAATTATGTCTAGAAAATAGAAATACACCCTATATAAGTATATATTTATTGTAAAGCAATCATTGTTCATTCACACATATTCATGGAAAATAGAAACCAATGACATGGGTATTTAACACTATGGCTGGAGATTGACATAATATTTTCCTTACCTTCTGTCAGAATTGTCTCAAACAATATTAATTTTCTTAAATTATAAATATAATTTAATTTATACTTCAATGATAACCCTTCTCATTTATATTATAACTATTATATCACTTTTTATCGTGTTATATAAATTATATAACAATTTAAGTTATTTTTTGATGTTTTGTTGATATTCGGTACTTGAGCCAAAAAGAAAAAAAAATTGATGTTAATTGTCCTAGTTGTCAAAAGAAAATAATCCCTAGAAGATTACTCATGATTTAAATATTAAATATATACAGTATATATATATTTCTAATAAGTCATAATATTTGGATATATGAAATGAAATGCACTATTCATGTAGACGGTAGGTTGTATGTATGAATGAACGATACATTCGTTTCATTATCATATTAAATGAATAATAGTTAGATGATATACATTTATATTATAATACCACTATTATATTAATTGCATATATGTCCCATGGGTTTAATAAGACCATCCATTACAAATTCCCTGTATCACAAGAATGAGTCTAATCGCATTGAGGTGTGGGTAGTCCACAATTCCTCGAAAGAGATTATCATATTTACACAAGATGGACACCATAATGGTATGTTTTAAAAATTATATAATAACACATAAAAATAAATTAATATATATATCTTATTAAAAATAGTATCAATAACAATGGCCACCATTAAAGGTGATAGGGGAAAATTGAACAGCCCTTGATTCATGCACTCGTAGTTCATCAAACACAAAAATGGAATGTTCGTTACCCATTAAATAGAGGTGTTTGTAAGTTTAGATCATAAAATTTAAATAAAAATATACTAGTATATTTTTTATACTAGTTTTTTATGTAATAATATAATTAGAATAGTTTATGGAGTTGATAATGGAAAGGAAACTAAAAGGCGTGAGAGAAGGTGTTACCTCTTAATTAGAAAACGTGTTTTAGTTTATACCAAATTATTTCATGCCAGGATTTCATATACAAGGTAGGATTTTAGGATATGGAGAGGGAATACAGGAAGTGTTCTGGGTAGGGATTGGCTGAAAAATGGTTATTTGAAATTGTGTATTACATTAGAGAGGGTAACTTTTTATAGGAGAGGGAAGGGGAACCCTTGAAAACTCTTTAATTCATAAATTACTATAAAGTAATTTATTAATTAAAATGAATCCAATATTAGAGATATATATATATAAGATAATATGATTAATGTTCAAAATAATCTCATACTATTTTTTATCCATGGATTGTTTTTATTTTAATCCTTATCTTTTCATATTACACTTAATTATTATCTTTTAATTTTAATTATTCAAACAAAATTTTAATTATTAAGTGGCTATTAATTTTATGTATAATGGATTAATTTCATACAATTGGATACTTAATTCATTTAAAGAAATTATAATTGTAACTTTTAGATATTTAATAATTTTTAATAATTTTTAAAAAATTAAATAAATTATTATTTTTATAAGACTTCAATTGTATCTCTTTTTACACTATTCATTTTATTAAATTTAAATAAAATAAAAACAGAGAGGTAACATCGACATAAACCATTTAATAGTATTATAACATGTCATATTAACTTATAAAAATCATTCATGACAAAAACTATGTAAAGAAATATTTATTTTAATGTTTATAATAACATTTATTAGATTCCTTAATTAATAAATCAATCATTACATCATCATTTTGTCATAATTAATGATAATTATTTAATTTATAAACTTTATAAATTAAATATAATAATGTATGAAATTTTTTATAATTATACTTAATATTTATAGTTGAATATATAACTTCAATAAACCCATATTATTTCTTTACTAAGATGATATATGTTTATAACATATTTTCCTTCACGTTAATTTAAAAGTTATAAGTGTCATATTAACACCCAAGTGAATTAAAAACGCCGAATTTTTATCCCAAAAGATTTATAAGTCGTCCATACCTCATCCAATATGATTAAGTCAATTATTATGGTAGTATTATATTATTATAATATTTTTTACCCTTATTTACCTGATTTACCCTTTAACCGTGGTAAATAAAAATAATTTCTGAAGTTTGTATTCATCATGTACAATAATAAAAGGGACCTATTTAAATAATTTTTTCCTTATAATTAAAAATATTGAATTCAATTTTCCAAATTCAAAACATAGATGTTGCATTAATAAATTTAATATGAAATCTCATTTTCAAAATGGTAAAACGAGGTATTTAAAAGTTAAAACCATCAGAAGATTGACATGTGTGAATATAAAATTCCAATGTGAAATCACCACCAAGGACCATATTTAGATCAAAATAATAAAATAATAATATATATTATTCTGAAAAACCAAGTAAAATGATAATATAACTCTATAAAAAAATAGACGAAAAAGTCAGTTTTGAATTAAAATGCAGCATTTTTTATTATTCATTAAAATACTAATTTTATTTAAAAAATTACAAAATTTAAAACATATTAAATTTTGATGTTCCATTTATGAGGAATATTCTTATTTTATCAGATATAACATATAAAATATTCTAAATATATATTTAAAATTGGTTCACTATCTAAAGTTGGTAAAAATTCCTTTATGAAAATACTTATTTTTGCCTAAAATTGATTTTGTTCTTAAAACTTGTCTAAAAAACATATAATATGAATTTTAAACATAAAATTGTGTTTATATTTCATTACAATAATCCAAAAGAACTGATGATTTTGTAAACACAATTATTCTCTTTTAAATTTATTTTCAGAAAAACACATCCATTATATTCAATTAAATTTTATATCCCTTTCTAATAATTTTGTTAACCAGTGAATAATTATATAAACATTTGTAAACCATATTTTAATAATTTAGTTAATAATGTTCATTACTTCTATTCCAATGAATAGGTTATAACAGAATCAATTAAATAATAATATTTAATTGTTCTTTTAAGCTCGAGGCAGGGTATCATGTACGCTATTGAACATACTGTTTATTTCATAAAACTTAGGATGTTACATATATTATTTCTCGATAAAATTTTTTAGATACTTTTTATCATATTGATGTTATAATGTTTGAAGAAAATGAGAGGTTTGGGGTGGTATTTATAAGTGGAGGAGAGGGATGCTTTGGATATTATAATCATTTGTCAATTGTTTTTGCATACGAATATTAATATTATTGATTCTTACGAATAAATATTATAATTTATAAAATTGATCCTGAAATAATTTTTACATAAAAATTATGCGACTCAGTTCATCATGCATTCTTCAAATAGTTGAAATTACAGTAATTTGTAGTATTTCACTATTCATTGAAAATCCAACTATAGAGATAAATACCAAAAATTAATGCAAACCATTTTTAGAAATTTAGAATGAATTTTTTTTATCTATTTTATGTCATTTTTTTCAAAAACATGATAAATCATATTTCTTTATAACATACTTATTTTTTAAAAAAAATCAAAATTTTATCATGTGATCGTTTTTTGTGACCCTTTGAAAAATTATTTATGGTCTCATAAAATAAAATTATAACCATAAAAAATCATAATAATAATTTGAAAAAAACATTTTACTAAAATAAATATTATATAAAATATTATATTTTTTATAATAATAAAAATAAAATATCAATGATTTTCAAAAATATAAATACTTATTCTTTAATTTTTAAAACATTTATTTACTTGTATGATGATATAAATATTTCATATTTTTATTTTTTAAGACTTTTAAATATTATATAAAAATTATATATGTGGGGATACATTCAATTTAATATCCCTAATTGTAAGATTACTATTTTGGTGTCCATATTATTATTTAAATTATGAGTTTTGTGATGGTTATAAAGGTTCCCCACATCTATAAATACATAATAATTAATTCATTTTTCATTCAATTCAATTTTTATCTCATTTTTATATATTTTTTCATTTTCAAAATATATATTTCATTTCTAATATTCTTTTTAATTTATTGAATTTTTTTGTTAGTGTGGTCCTTCTAACAGATTGAGCAGATCCAAATCTTCAAATTACAGTTATTTTATTTTATAATTTCTTCCCCACAATATTATTTTTAGATTTTATTTAGTATATTTATAATCTAAATGTGATGCTCAATTTCATATAATAAAATTTAATTTGTTAGTCCATGTGTTTCATGTGATTTATCGAATACAACATTATAAAATATTTAATATTAATATAATAAAAATGAAAATTCTATAGGTAAATTTAATGATTGTTACATGCTTACCCCATTATTATATTTTTGTATAGAAATAAAATTTTTCCCAAAAGGAAGAAAATAAATGAGGACATGTCAGTTTCATTTTAGGCTCTAGTTATTGTGTAGCCTCTTTGTACTTATGGTTTCACCATGTTACTCTTTCTATGTGAGTAGTCTTATTGAATGATAATTTGTCTCTATTGTCCAAGATTATAAAAAGTTTCTAATAATAATAGTTATCATTTTCAAACATTTCCAAATCTAGATTATTTACATTTTTTATATCACATGTTTACTTTGTCAAAGGGTGATATGTTTTGGACATCATGTATATGGCATAGGGTTTTTGATAGTTCTTATCGATATTCCACAAAACTCATGTAATCAAGAATATCAAAGGGGATGATGTTAATGGGAATTAAATTTCCCCTCTACCCAAATCTCATGACTCTTTTCCATTTACATATATGAGGGAAATCATTATCACCAACACCAAACTATTGGTCTTTATGAATTCTATCAACATATAATTTTTTGATTCTCAGATACATTTATGTGCTACTAAATTTTCATGTCAATTTATATGATTTATTCAACCATTTTTGGTCCTAGTAGATCTAATTCACTAACTTAACTGTTACATGTATATTTTATATATCTCTGATAATATTTTTCTTCTCATGGATGTATTTGGATTCTTTAGTGGAAGATATTATTTTATTCTAACTTCACTATAAGAAGATATTGATCTCATCATTCTTTGATGTCTATAGAGAACGATCTCACTATTTCCTAAAGTATTTGGACAATCCTCTAATATTAGACATTTTTTTGGGAGTGAAGAGATATATTGAAGATAAACTTAGTGATTGGATAATATTGGTGAATATAAATGATCTTCGATGTAAACCATGAAAATCAATTAGGTAATATTATTAGTGGTTTTACATATAGTGTCACCATATCCCTGAAGTATATAATGAAAATCTTATAAAGATAAAAGTCCACTGGAATTGAAAATTGTTCTATAGTTATTATAAGATGATTCATTATTATCCATATGGATTTATTTCATTGATTTTCATTAACAGGATTTGTGAAGAAGTCCTTAGTGGAGTTTTCTTGTTTCCATATAGGTATGAGTAAGGGCTAAATAAACCCCTTGTACATTTTCATTTAAAACATTACTTTTTATCATTACTAGAACATTACTATATATTACATTATATAATATTTCATTTTTTCGCACCAATAATGCCCCAAATATCTCGATACATGCATGTGTACACTGGGTGGATGGAGAAGTTAAACCCCTGAAAATCCTAAAATAACTATTTATTTTTTGATTACTTTTTTATACACATATTCCTGATCCAAATCATAAAACTCATTTATCATCAATTATATACTCCAAAAATTTACATTTTCTTATAACATAATCCTTTTTCTGTATTTCCACATCATCTCTTTGAGAATCAATTAAAATATAAAAATTGGATAGTTGAGCGATCAGTTAATCTAGATAGGATATTGTTCCTTAATTTATTAATTTGATGGCAATCCATTGATAGTCTATGATATTTGGATACATCATAATTATCATCACAATAAGGTTACATGATCCTTACAACTTAGTTTTCAAGAAACATTGTTTTAATTCTTATGATGGTAATAGATTGAGTAGTTATAGTCCTTGATCAATTCACAATGTCTTAAAAGAGGAATATTAATATCTTAATGTTTTAATATATACTTAATGATCTTATGATCTATATATATTTCAAACTTCTCCACATAAATTTTATTCAACAAAATATTATATGCATAGATCATTAATTATAGATTTCTAACATGTATTTTATAGTTACAGTCATAGAATTTAAATTTCATTAAGATGTAGGCTATAACATCATCATTTTACAATAATAAACAACCTAAAAATTCATTGAATCATAATTGTATTCCACGTAATTCTTCCCACCAGAGGGTAGTGTAAGTATTGGTGCGGTGAAAATCCCATTTTTTTAATTATTAGATTCTCACTTTTAATTCATTAGTCTAGACAAACCATATTACATTCAATGTTAGCTTTGTAAACTCGTATGAATATTGAAATAAGTTTCATAAATTTCCCCCTTAGTATCAATAATGTCGATGGAAATTGTGTATCTCTATCATAGATATTGGTCAATACCACTCCTCAATCACCTATGTCTTATACAGGTCCATAGACATTACTTTACTTGTTATAATGTTCCATATGAATGATACATCCTCCATATTGAAGTCACATATACCATACATTGGATAATAATTTTTCTTTCATGATGTTTATATAAAAATAAAAAAAATATCCTCATGTTTATCCTAAATTTTTTATTAATTTTTAATGTAATATATAAATACTACCACACATTTTTTCAGGTAATATTGATAGTCTATCTGTTTTATGTCTTAGAATGTTTTTGGAGAATTATTAATTATAATTGTCATGTTTGAGAACTCATAGTGTCTATTAAATATGGGAAAGTTAGTATTGAAAATATGTTTTTTTCATATATAATTATTCATATCCCTAGTGAGGGTCAAGTATCGAGATGTATAAGGCACTATGTAGTTGATTGAATGAGTTGTAAATATATGTAATTGTATTTTTTTCATTATTGTGATCGTGTTGTGTTTATGATAATCAATGATGGGGAATATTGACCCATAATTATTCTTTATGAAGAGGAATGGAGAACCCCATGGTGAATCACTCAGGTGTATAACACTATTTTCATGAGTCACATCTAATTTTTTAACCAGTTCTTCCAACTCAATTGTGGCCATTCAATAGAGATTAATGGATACATAAAGAGATCATTTTATAAGTACAATTTATTTCTCAACCTCTCAATGATGATGGTGATTGGTAAACTCTTATTGGAATACATCAATATTTTCTCACACAGTGATCATTTCATAAAACATGATTCTATTATTTTAATCAATAACTAGCGATAGATATAATTTCATATAAAAAATAATTTCAATTTTATAAATGAAATTCAATAGTAATTTAATCACCCTCCTTACACTAGTATGGAATCCTAGGTTTATTGAATATTTGAAGAGTGATCTAACATTCCCATTAGTTGATGTTAGCTTTATATAAGGATAACCAATACATGACCAATATAACATAAAATTATACTGAAGAATGTAAGAAAATATTTTTTTGGGATGTTTAATCCTAAAAAAATTATTTGGTAGAAGTTAAATACTAGGGATGAAATTTTTTTCCATTTTATAGGAACATAAATATCTCCACCACGATGTTTTAAGGTGGTGTTTTAATATCTCAACCTAACAATCATGATATAAAGTAATGTTAAAATACATTTCAAATAGTTCATTTTTTATTCCTGAATGATTTACTAACACACCAATCACCACATAGTCATTGATATCTACCTTAGTTGTAGTGATATAATAATTCCTACCTTACACTCTTGGCCTTGGAGGCTTTTTTCATTGAGTATATCTGAACACAATATGTCTTTGGTCAATAGCTTTCATAAATTATTTTTTCCTTGATGTTGGAACACTAGAATAAATGTTGTGTTTGGATTTAAACATTGATTTCTTATGTTACATTATTGGACTTATTCATCTACCTAAGAAAATGTTTTTCCAGACACCCCTTTTTTCCACACTTGAATAATCTTTGTATTCATTTGAGATAGTTTTATGGATGACTCATCCGGAATTTTTGGAAAGTGGACTTTTTTTCATTACATTATAGGATTTATCAATTGATCCTACTGAATTAAACACTAATTCGTTTTTGACATATCACACTATAAGAGCACTAATATTAAAAAAATCTACATATAACATAATGGAACAATGGAAAATTTTATATAAGAAATAAATGTATTGAATCATCAATTAAATTCATGTACTTAACATTAATCAACTATGGAAGCATTCTACCCTATTTTTTTGGTTTAATGATGAATACAATGGTGTATCATGAATTCCCTGTGTAGTTTTCCTCATAAGCCCCGATAGACTCATCCACCATCTTCTTTAGTCTTAGGAGTTATTAATAAATCTTATTATATAGAGTTCAGGGATAATTTTTAGTGAAAAATATTTTATTTAATTCTTCCCATACCATGTATTATATTTCCCCCTTCAAAATCGTGTTGTTGATCTATATCTGTCACTGATCTAATTCTACCTGAATGCTATAATATACAACAACTAATTTTTATTCTTAGAAGATTTAGTGGAAAAATAATATCATTTCAATGATCATAATCCATTGTTTAATAATGATGTGATTAGAATATCCAATATAAATTTGAGGGAATTTTATCGTGATGGATGAAAATTAATAGTAATCATTTTTTTATATTGAGGGTATTCTACAAGATTAAGTTTATCATTCACAACAAGAGTTGTTTGAGACAACATAAACATAATGATATTGGATCCCACTCCCATCAGGTTATACATATAATTTCGGCTATCGTCGCACTGCCTATCACATTGATTCTTATGATTATTCCTCCCTTTTCACACCATTTGGGAGAACATTAGTAGTGAGAATACTTATAATAAAAAATAAATAAAAGGTAACATATGAAAACAGAAAGAATACATTATTAATTATATGAATATATAAACATATGATTATATAGGTTTTAGTTGATGGTATCCCTATAAATTTTACAATATATTTACTAGCATAACAATAAATTCATGTTATTTATAATTGTTGTTGAGAACATAAAAGTTTACCTGAGCATATCACCCAAGACTACAAAACTAAGTGCAAGGAAGGGAATCTCTGTAATGCACCGGTTATAGTTCATGTAAATTCCTAAAAATCCCTTGGAGGTTATTACCCTTTAGTACATCTATTCCAAATACACATTCACTTAGTGTATATATATAAGTAATTCATTTCATAAAATCCACTGAATCAATACTTTAATAAAAAAATTTGATGTTTTTATTATATTGATTTATGAAAAGGGTTTTTTCAACTATATTATTATCCTAATACACAAACACAACTAAAACATAATATGATAACTAATATAGATTCCCAAGACTCTTCTAAATTTTATTAAATGTTTTTTATCATAAATATCATATAACCACAACCTAGGTATCTAGAGGCGTAGTGTTTTTAGAAGACAAGGTACATAAAACATCAAAATGAAATTAAAATATTAAATCATTCTTTTAATCTCTATATTCAGATTATAAATCCATTTGATCATATAAAATAATATTGTATCACCATGTTTATAAATAAACAAAATTGGTTTCATAGAAAGAACAAGTAAGTTAATAAGCATGATAACAAATCCTAACATATGAGTTAAATGAATTTAGAAAGGTCGAACCCACAATCCTTTATAACTTCTTCATTGGTTCCAACCATACCTTTGGCATGAAGAATGGCAGAGATTTGATGAGAATAAAATAGGGGGTTTGAAATGGATATGGTTTTCATCAGCTCACACATATGGTGTTTGACATACTTAAATGGTTAATCTTATGCCCATTTTTCTTAAGATTAATCAAAAACACATCTAATATTTTTGTACAGCAAAATAAAATTTTCTAGGGATAATAATGTTTTGTATAAAATTAAACAGAAGTCTAGATTCTCCCTCTAGTTCAGCAGTAATGGCTATCCTCTTGGTGCCATTTTCGGTTAATATTTTCAATGCTTCTTCCAAAACAAATAATTCACTGGATGGAAGAGGTCCTCTCTGATAGTCCTCATAGATGCCTTATTGGTGTATCATATGGAATGCGACCCATATCCTTGAAGAGAATGAGCATTTATGGAAATTTATCTGGATTCTCACAACATTACCATCATTAGAATCAAATGATAACAGATCACACTGATCAAATTGAGCCACTAGCTTAGGGTAGACATGTCTATCTTTCATCGGAAACCATTCTAACCGGCCTTGATCTTTTAAAACATTCAAAACCAGAGACTTACATGACATAATCCACATTTGACATATATTTTTCTTAGGTACTACTACTAGGTTCTCCATATTAGGATTTAGAGGACCCTCTAGTGCTTGCTTGGGTGGGATCTTCATCTTCTTTTAGCAATGTTTCTCAGGAGTCGACAATGAAGGGTGTTTCATCTTGGTCATTCACTGATGGTTAGAGAGGTAATTGTTGAAGAATTCAAGAAGGGTTACAAATTGAGTGAATAGAAGAAATATCCTATGAAGGAAAAGTGATACTTCGATTATTATTTCATTTAGGAATACCAAACATCACAAAAGTAGAAATGTAGGAAAATAAAAAAGTGAAATGAATAATTACTGTGATATAGTTTTTATTTCAAACTAAAAATCTTAAAGAATCATTATAGTTAGATAGTGATTGATCTTTATGGTGAGACAGTGAATGAACATTACGGTGAGACAAGGAAAAAACTTTACGGTGAGAAAATGATTGATCTTTACTGTGTGACTGGTATTGAACTCTATGGTGATATAGTAATCACGAAATACTAACTTTGAGATCATAAAAATGAAACAGTAAGATATAAAACAATAAGAAATAAAATAGTAATACAATTACTTAATATTTATCATGTCTAATTCATGTATGATATAGTCTATTATTTTTTTAATTTAACAGTTTGGTAAATATATCTGCAAGGTGATACTCAGTAAAAATTAATTCCAAAGTGAAATCACGATTTTGATAATCATCTCTCAAAATGTGATGTCTTATATCAATATTCTTTGTCCTATAATGTGAAACCTTATTTTTGTAGATGTTAACAACACTTATGTGGTCATAATTTATAGGTACATGCCTGAACTGATATCCATAATCTAGTAATGTGTGTTTCATCCACAAGATTTGTGCCCAACAACTGCCATGAGCTATGTATTCAGCTTCTGTAGTTGATAATTCAAAAAAAATATTGTTTCATAGTACACCATGATACTAGTGATTTTCCTAGAAAGTGACATGTTACATAGGTTCTTTTTCTATCAAACTTATTGCCACCAAATTCAGCATTAGTATAACTAACTAATTCAAATGATTTTCCTCTATGATAGAAGAGTCTAATAATGGGTGTATGCATGAGGTATTTGAAAATTATTTTTAATGCATTTAAATTAAAATCCTAAGGATTTTATTGAAATTGAGCACACATACACACACTAACCATAATGTCCCGTCGGCTAGCTGTTGTGTAGAGTAAACGTCTAATCATTCCTTTATAAGTGGTTTGATCAACAAAATTTTCATCTTCATTAAGACCCAACTTACAGGTGGTACTCATGAGAGTGTCACTATATGGAGACCCTTCCTTTTCTTACATTAAAATTACATCATTTTAAAGGTAAAGAACATAATATTATCACACATAAAGGATCCAATGGTTCAGTGTCTTGGGAATACTAGGACTATACATAATAATAAAAAAATCGAGCATAAACATTTCTTTAATTTCTTCTTCTCTAGGTTCATATTGGCCCTTGTCCTCTCCTTAGTACAGGTAGCCACCTGAGGATATACATCAAAAGGGGTGAGCATGAACCCCAGTAAGAGTATAGATAAGAACAACATATCATGGGGTGGACATAATCATAACATAGGCAATAGATCATGATCATGAGAGGTGCATAAATAAAAGACTTGAAATATGGCAATAAATAAAAATGAAACACCATGTATTAGTGGTTAAATAACACACATACTTGTGAACCAATATAGATTCTTGTTCACACATAATTTCAAATTTATTCATTAGATTCATCACTTTACCCAATTAATTGGAGCGCTATATAATTTCAGCTGCACCCATCACATTTAAAGATTCATATTCTGCTATATAATTCCATCCTCACCCGTCACATCATACCATTATCATTTATCATGCATGTAAAAATGAACATATAACATAAATTCACATAACTATCCCCTGAAAAGGAATAGGTTTAATCTCATATGAACACATTCATAAACGTTGGGTTCCCAAAATAAAGAGGAAACAACTTACTTGATACAAGAACCATCAACCTTGAATGAGAGGTAAAATGTGAGTTGTTAAAAAAATAGTTTTTTGGAAATTTTTTTGATTGACATAAAATTTGGTAGAAAAATTTATATCCCAGAAAAGGTAATATAGTTATGAACAAATGATATTTAAGGAATAACCATATCCAACATGGTGTGAAAGAGGGAGAACCCGAAGGATGAAAGTAGGGTTCGAGAATTTCCCCTTACCTTGTACCAGAATGCCTCCTTCTCATTAATGTCATGTATAATGACATTATATTCATTAATTAGAAATCCAGAACCATGTTTACATTAATAGGGTTCATTATGGTTTAATTATGTCATATTATGTTCCTTTTAATGACTTATAGAGTTTAAAAACATTGTTCGGGGATGTTTGTTTTTACGGTTTTTCTTGAGTGGTTCACTTGTATTCTTAAATTGAAGTTTGGGTAGAACATGAGTAAACATACAGGAATGATATTACATGTAATTAATTATATTAAATTAGTTTAAATGATCTTTTAATGAATTATATTTGTTCCATGTGTAAGAATCATTAGATAATAATTAAATCAATGTTATTTGGGTCAATTTGGGCGGTTTTTGGATCACAAAGAACTTGTTTTAACTTATCACTTAGAAATATGGCCATAAGTTTTTTCAATAACATTTAATAAACATAATACATATAAAATATTCTGGTTCAACCATAATAATGGTTTAATGACAAGATCTGAAGGTAGAAATGGAAGAAGAAATCATGTCGTTCTTGAAGGTGATAAATTAACACCTCACGAACAATGTTCTCTTTCATAAAATACAAGGAAGATGGAAATGGGGTTGGATGATATAATATCCCATTATAATAAAAAAATTATAGTATATGTATAATAGTATAGTTATAATAAAATTTGGATAAAGATATTTGGGGAGAGATCACGAAATGAACATGAACTTGAAAGGAAGTTAAAGGAGAAGAGGGGGGAAATTACCTCTAGAATCCTCCTCTTGAGAACCTCTTTAAGGGCCTAATCTTGGTCTTTTGATGAGACCCGAAGATCATGTCCATTGGGTTTGGTATAGGGATGGTTTTTTGTCATATTTTAGAGAATTCATGGAGCTTGAGAGGTGTGTGGAAATGAGGGTGTTAAGGGTGGCTTTTATAGTGGAGGGGAGAGGGGTTTCCTTAATATAAAATTCATTAGTTTATTAATTTCACCTAATACAAGGAATAGTGAGTATTGAATGACCAATAATAGTAATTTTATCTTGTGATCCCGAATCAATTGGGCTTACATCATCATAGAATCATCGATGACTCAATTTATCCATTATTTAGCATTTATTGTAAATTATCGGATTCCACTATTCATCAAAAATTCAAGTATCTCAGAAAAATATCAAAACTTTACCCAAACCATTTTTCAATTAGTATAATCCAAAAATGAATTCCGTTTTTCAAAAATAATTTTCTAATTATTATTAATTAAATATTTAATTAAAATCATAATTTACTTAAAAACGATTTTTAAAATTAAAACAGATTTTATAGTGTTTTCAAAAATTACATTGGGTCTTATAAAAATATCTAAAAAATATAAGACATTAATTAAATAGTTTATGAATTCATTTTAGGGAAATAAATATTCTTTTAAATTAATTTATTTATAATATATAATTATTTATGACTTACAAAATACCAAAACATTTACTAACGTCAAATTGTCACTTTTTATGATGTATAAATTTTATTTAATTATTCATAGGTATTGTTACCCTTTTTTGGATGATTTAATATTAATAAGGGTTATATTTCTATTCATAAGTGTATGTTACTATTCATAAGGGTAGGTAACTATTCACCAAAAATTATTTTTGTTTCATTAGACTCTAAAAATCATTTTGAACACAGTCGTGTATGTCATCTTTTCAAAATTCCAAACATAGAAGTGAAAAACATATGTTTAAAGGTCACTTATTACTTAGTAGATCATTATTATGTGATTTCGGGTTATTTTATGACATTAATGATAGAATTGAATTTCCATTTAAAAAATTTGGGTCATTACATTGTTCCCCCCTTATGAAATTTCCCCCAATAAAATTTCACTTTACACAAACAAGTGAGGGTGTTTCTCTTTCATTGCCTCTTCTGGATCTCAAGATGCTTCCTCGTACTTATGGTTCCTCCAAAACACTTTGACAAGATGGGTTGTCTTATTGTGTAGAACCTTATCTCTTTGATCCAAAGTCTTTTCTGGCTGCTGCTCATAGAAGAGATCATCTTCCAGTTGCACCACCTCTGAGTTTAGTACATGTGAGGGGTCTGGTATGTACATCCTAAGTAGTGATACATGAAACACATCATGAACATGAGCCATATTTGGTGGTAGTGCAAGACGATAGACCACAGATCATATGCGGTTAGGGATCTCAAAGGGGCCGACAGACCATGGGCTGAACTTCCATTTCTTCCCTAATCGCATGACTCTCTTCCATGGAGATATTCAAAGGAAGACTTTATCTCCAATGTTGAACTCCAAGTCCCTTCAACAGTTGTCAGCATATCTCTTTGCCGACTTTGAGAAGCTTTGATGTGTTTCTGGATGACATGAACCTTTTCTGTCATCTCTTGGACAGGATCAGGCCCAGCTAGCTTTCATTCTCCATCATCATCCCAACAAGTTTGAGTTCTACATCGCTTCCCAGAAAGAACTTCATAAAAATCCATCTGAATACTCGAGCGGAAGCCGTTGTTGTATGAGAACTCAACCAATGGGTGATTCTGATCCCAACCACCGTTGAATTCAAGAGAGCATGATCTTAGCATATCTTCAGGAATCTGAGTAGTCCTTTCAGACTGGCCATCAGTTTGGGGGTTATAGGCCATTTTGAAATTTAATTAGGTACTAAAATCATATTGAAGGCTCATCCAGAACATAGATGTGAACCATGGATCACAGTCAGAGAAAATTGAGAGTGGAACCCCGTGCAATCTCACCACATCCTTCACATATATCATTGCATGTGGATCAAGTGAGAGATCTTCCCGAATAGCGATAAAATGGGTAGTATTGGTGAGTTTTTCAACCATAACCCATATCACATTATATCCCGTTGACGTGTTCAGGTGAACAATGAAAAAGTATATAGTAATGTTTTCCCATTTCTACATGGGTATAGGCAATGGCTGCATCATACCTTTGGAATTTTTTCGCTCAGTATTAACTTGCTGACATACCAAGCACCTTGATATATATTCTTCAATCTCCTTCTTCATGTGATCCCCCCAGAAGTGTTCTCAGAGATCACGGTACATATTGTTACTCCTAGGATGGATAGAGAATGTTGAGCTATGTGAATTTTCCAATATCTCCTTCTTTATCTAGAGTGATTAAGGAACACTAAGCCGTGTTCCAAACCGAATCACACTATCATCATCGATATGTATCTCTTGTAGCTTCCCATCCTTTAGTGCATTCACCCTCTTTTCTATCTCCACATCATCCCTTTGTTCTTCCTTAATCTTCTCTTGGATGGATGGTTGAGCAATCATTTGGGTAATGTAGGATGTATCCCCTGCCCTTATGATTTCGAAATCCATTCTTTTTATATCCAAGAACATAGGGTCTCTATCAATCTACAACATGGTTAGAGTACCAGGTTATATTATTGATTGAGCATTAGCTACCTTGTTCTCCGTTCTAGTATGATAGTGAATAGAGCAATCGTAATCCTTGATTTGCTCTATCCATCTCCATTGATGCATGTTGAGCTTCTTTTTGGTGAATATATACATTTGGCTCTTGTGGTCAGTGTATGTGTCATTATTCTCGACATAAAGGTAGGGCATCCAAATTTTCAAGGCAAAAATCACGGCTGTTAGCTCTAGATCATGCGTCGAGTAGTTCTGCTCATGGATCTTCAACTGTCTGGAGGTCTAGGCTATCACATTATCATTTTGCATGAGTAAAAAACCCAATACTTTCTTTGAAGCATCACTTTATATCACAAAACATTCTCCACTTTTCAGTAGTGTGAGTAGAGGTGTAGTGATCATCCATCTCTTTATATCCTTGAGGCTTCCCTCACATTCTTCTATCCAGACATACTTTACCTCTTTCCTTGTTAACATAGATAGTAGGCATGAAAATCTTGGGAAGTTTCTCACAAAATGTCGGTAGTACCCATAAAATCCAAGAAAACTACGGATTTTTGTGACACTAGAGGGCCTAGGCCATTCCTCAATCACCTTTTGCATTGTAGGATCCACAGAAATTCACTCACTTGTGATCACATGTCCCATTAATGTGGCTTGATTAATCCAAAAGTCAAACTTTATGAACATGGCGTACAACTTATCCTTTCATAATGTATCAAACACTATTCTTAGATGTTCTTTATGTTCCTCCTTACTTTTAGAGTAGATGAGAATATCATCGATAATCAATACCACAAATTTGATGAGGTAATGTCTGAAGACTATATTCATCAAATTCGTTATGATTGTAGAGGAATTAGTAAGTCCAAAGGGCATCACCAAAAACTCATTGTGCCCATACATTGTTTGGAAGGATATCTTATAAATATCTTCCTTCTTCGCCATTAATTGATGATATCCAGAACAGAGATCCACATTTGAGAATTATTGAGGTCCTCTTAACTGGTCGAACAAGTAATCAATCATTGGGAGAGGATACTTGTTCTTTATAGTGATCTTGTTGAGTTACTGATAATAGATACACAGATGCATTGTTCCATCATTCATCTTCACTAAGAGCACTGGCGCACCCCAAGGAGATGCACTAGGGCATATGAACCCTTTGTCCAGATGCTCTTACAACTGCTTAATTAACTCTTCCAGTTCGGTAAGAGCCATCCTATAGGGGAACATCGAGATAGGAGTATCTCTGAGTATGAGTTCAATTGAGAGCTCTACCTCACGATCTGGGGGAATTCTGGGTAACTCATTAAGAAATACATCGTCGTATTCCCTCATGATGGAAATTTTATCTGGGTTGGAACTTTCCTTCGACTCAATAATTTGGGCGGGGTATGCTTATACATAGGGAATCAACACCCACACCATTGAAGGATTTTTCAAAGGATATTCATGATCTTTCATGCATTTTTAGAGGATCATGGTATGTTTTGGAAGATGAAAATATATTTCCTTTTCCAAAAATTTGATATGTGATCTATATAACGAGATCCATTCCATTCCCATTATAGCATCGAATTCCACCAAGGGAAGTATTACAAGATTTTCCAGAAGAATATTCCCACATACGCCAACTGGAGAAGAGTCAAACACTTGGGTTGCAATGATTGCACCACTTTTTGTTTTTACAGATATCTCTACTTCATGGTTTCGGGGCTTCGATTCTATAGTTCTAGGAAACTTGCAAGATATAATGGAATGTGTAGAACCAGAATCATATAAGACATTTTCCATTATTTATTTAATAGTAAGTGAACCTTGTACGATTTCATTATCATGATCCACCTCCATAGTAGTGATGGAATAATCCTTCCCTTGTTCCTTTGGATTTGGTGTCTTCTGACGCTGATTACCCTTGAGAAATCAAGGTTTAGTGTACTTGTTTGCAAAGTTCCCTAGCTTCTTAATGTTGTAGCATTGGACCATGAGTGTTTCTCTTCTTTCATCAGAAACATTCTCCATCCTTTTTGTGTCTTTTGGATATTCTTGATCATGGTGTCCTTCTTTCCCACACTTGATGAATTTCCCCGTCCCATTGAGGCAGTTCCCATCATGAAACTTCCCACATTTTTGGAATGTGGGTTTTCTATTTTTCTTCCCACCCTTATCATTAGATCCACCAGCATGAAACTCCATCATTCTCTTCATATCACCATATCCATGGGACCATTCTCCAAACTGCATCTCCACTTTGAGATCACACCGAACAACTTCTTCATAACTCCCAATGTCTTGAATTACAATAGCTTTTAGATGGTGTGGTTTTAATCAACTAAAGAATCCATAAATTTTTCTGTCATTGTTGATAACAAAACCTAAAGCATACCTTTAGAGCCATGTGAAATATTCGTCATAGGTTGTGACAGATTCTCCTTCATTTTTTCTTGAGCGCTATGAATTCTCTCTCCATCTTCGTGCAAAGAGTTCATGGGAAATACTTATTGAGAAACATTATCTTAAAGTCTTCCCATTCCATCTCTTCAATTAAATCCCTTGGCTTGCTGTTCTTAATCAAATCACACCATTTATCAGCTTCTCCATCTAGACAAATAATGGCTAGAGTCACCTTCTCCATATCAGAACAGTGAAGCACAGAAAAGAACTTCTCCATAGAGTTTACCCGTTGTTCCGCAACTAGTGGATCAGAAGATCCACAAAATATCGGTGGTTGTTGCCGCATAAATCATTCGATTGCAATTTTCTCCCTCTTTTGTGAAGGAGGAAATTCCCCATTATTATGGTTATTATTCAAAAACTGATATAATTTGGTAAGCATCGCCATGCAGTTTTGAACTCCACCTCCCAAATAATTGGGGATGTCGTTCGGGCAATTATTGCATTGACCCTCGCTTGAGTTGTTGGCCTGATTTCTCCGGGTTCCCACCACTTTCAAAAATAGAAAAGTTTAGAACAAAAAATATGTAATCATGTCATGAATAACTTATTAATTTAAATAATTTATACCAAAAACATAACATATGGGATCCCTAGGTAAATATAGTTGTACTTAGTCCCATGATGTAGGTATTCCCTAGGGTTCAATAATCCTAATTCCCAAATTAACTAATACTCCCCTCTGATACCAACTATGGAGACCCTACCTTTTCTTACATTAATATTACATCATTTTAAAGGTAAACAACATAATAGTATTACACATATAGTATCCAATGTTTTAGTGTCTTGGGAAAACTAGGACCATACATAACAATTACAACATCAAGAATAAACATTTATTTAATTTCATCTTCTCTAGCTTCCAATTTGCACTTGTCCTCTCCTTAGTAAATGTATCCACCTGAGGATATACATCAAAAGGGTTGATCTAGAAGCCCATTAATAGGATAGATAAGAACAATATATCATGGGGTGAGCATAATCATAACATAGAAAAAATATCAAGATCATGAGAAGAGCATCAATAAAAGACTTAAAAAGTGGTAATGCATAAAAATTAAACATCATGCCTTAGGGGTAAACTACCACACATAATTTTGAACCAGTCTAGCATCATGTTCATGCATCATTTCACATTTACTCATTAGATTCATCACTTTAACCAATGCATTGGAGCACTATATAATTCCGGGTGCACCCGTCACATCAGGACTTTATCATTTATCATGCATGCCCCACTGAACATATAACATAAATGAACATAAATAACAAATGAAAAGTTATGGGTTTCATATCATAAGAACACATTCATAAACATTGGGTTCCCAAAAGAAATAGGAAACAACATACTTGATACAAGAACCATCAACCTTGAATGAGATGTAAAAGGTGAATTCTAAAAAAAAGTGTTCTTTGGGAAAACATTTTGATTGGAATAATCATTAGTAGAAAACATGTATATCTATAAATGGTAAGATAATTATGAACAAATTATCTTTAAGGTGTAACCATATGAAAAATGGTGTAAAAGGGGGAGAACTCGAAGGATGAAAGTTGGTTTCGAATTTTCCCCTTACCTTATACTTGAATGCTTCATTCTCTTTAATGTCCTGTATTATAACATTATATAGATTAATTAGAAATTCAGAACCATGTGTAAATTAATAGGGTTCATTCTGGTTTCATTATGTCATATAATGTTCCTTTGTATGACATATATATTTTAATAACATTGTTCGGGGATATTCGTTTTATGATTTTTCATGGTTGGTTCACTTGTATTCTTTAATTAAAGTTTCGGTAGAACATGATTAAACATCCAGAAATGATATTAAATTTAATTAATGATATAATAGGAGTTTTAATGATATTAGAATTAACTATATTATATCCATGTGTATGAATCATTGGATAAGAATTAAATGATGGTTATTTGGGTCAATTTGGGATGTTTTTAGATCACAATGAACTGGTTTTTACTTATCACTTAGTAATATGGCCATATATTATTTCAATAACATTAAATAGAACATAATAAAATTTACATATTCTGGTTCAACCATAAAAATGGTTTCATGACCATATCTGAAGTTAGAAAAGGAAGAATATAGCATGTCTTTTTAATGGGATAAATTAACACCTAACGAACAACGTTCCCTTTAAAAAAATAAAAGGAAGTGGGAAAGGGTGTTTGATGATATAATATACAATTAGAATCCTAAAATTACAGTATATGTATAATACTAGAGTTACAATACAATTTGGTTGATGATATGTTGGGAGAGATCAAGAAATGAACATGAACTTGAAAGGAAGTTAAAGGAGAAGAGGGAGGGAAATTACCTCTAGAATCCTCCTCTTGAGAACCTCCTTAAGGGCCTAATCAGGGTCTTTTGATGAGACCATCTGATCTTAGACGTGGGTTAGGGGCTAGGGAATGTGATTGGGATGATTTTAGAGAAGTCTTGGAGCTTGAGACATGTGAGGAAATGAGGTTGTAAAGGGTGGCTTTTATAGTGGAGGGGAGAGGGGTATCCTTAATATAAAATTCATTAGTTTATTATTTTCCCCTAATACAAGTAATAGCAGGTCATGAATGACCAATAATAGTAATTTTATCATGTGATCCCATAAAAAGTGGTCTTACATCAGCAGAGCATCATCGATGACTCAATTAATCCATTATTTAACATTTATTATAAAGCATCGGATTCAACTATTCATAAAAAATTCAAGTATCTTAAAAAAAATCCAAAAAAATTTCCCCAACTATTTTTCAACATGTAAAATCCAAAACAAAGTCTATTTTTCAAAAATAATTTTCTAATTATTATTAATTTATGATTTAATTAAAATCATAATTACTTAAAAAAATAGTTTTTAAGATTAAAAATGATTTTATAGTGCTTTAAAAAATTACGTAGGGTCTTATAAAATTATCTAAAAACTATAATACATTGATTCAATAATTAATTAATACATTTTAGGTATATTATTATACTTTTAAATTAATTAATTAATTATAAATAATTATTTATGACTTACAAAATACCAAAACGTTTACTGAGGTCAAATTGTCACTTTATAATATTTATAAATTTTACTTAATTATTCATAGGTAATGTTTCTCTTATGTTAGATGATTTACTATTCATAAGGGTCATTTTACTATTCATAAGGGTATGTAACTATTCATAAGGGTAGGTCACTATTCATCAAAAATTATTTTTGTTTCATTAGACTCGAAAACTTATTTTGAACACTTCTTTGTAGGTCAGATTTTCTTAATTCCAAACACAGAAGTGACAAATTTATTTTTAAAGGCTACTTATCACTTATTATATCATTATTTTGTGATTTCATGATATTTTATGACATAAATATAAGAAGGTAATCTCCATTGAAAAACATTGGGTCGTTACACACTACTATTAGTTCTACCCAATCCAAAATGTTTTAGATGATCTCTAGTATACTTACTTTGAGTTAAAATAACACCATTGTTATTTTGAAAGATTTGAAATCTGAGAAAGAATTTTTATTCAGCAATTAAACTCATTTCAAATAAATTCTGCATTATTTTAGTGAAATCAATACATATATAATTTCTAATTGATCCAATGATATTTTCATATACGTATATTTAAAGGACTAAAACATCATTACAAAATCCTTTTATAAACAGTGTAGGATCAATGATTCCTTTTCAAAAACCATTAGAAATAGGAAAATTACTCAAATGATCATACCAGGTTCTTGAATCTTATTTTAAACCACATAAATCTTTTTTTAATTGAAAAATATGATTTGGATAATGGGGGTTTTTTAAACCAAGGGGTTGTTCAACCAAGACATCCTCAACTATATACCCATTTAATAATTCTCTCTTAACATCAATTTGAAATAGTTGAAAATTCAGATGTGCAACTTAATCAGGCAGGATACTGATGGCTTCAAGTCTAGCTACTGGTGCAAAGGTCTCCTCATATTCAATTCATTATTATTGACTATATCCATGTTCAATTAATCTATCCTTGTTTCAAACTATGATACCAGCAACATCTACCTTATTTCTAAACACCCATTTGGTGCCTATGGTGAATGTGTCCTTGGGTCTTTCAACAAGGTTCCAATCATTGTTCCTTTCTAATAGATTAACTTCTTCTTGCATAGACATCACATAAAATTCATCATTTATAGAATGATTAATGTTTTTTTGGATAATGTTGGGACAAAAGACATAATGTTCGACATGATTTCTAAGAGAATCTCTAGTTTGAGTTTTTTTCTAGGTCCCCTACAAAAACATCTAAAGGATTGTTCATAAGAGTTTCTAAAAGCTCTAGAAAAAGAGGGAGTTATGATTTCAGGTTCATCAATAGGATCAGGTTAATTGTGACTTAAGTCTATGAAATTTCTAGAACTGGATGTTTTCATTGATTCTTGTACAAAACAGTATAATAATTTTGAATTAATCTTCAGATTCGATACAACATCCTCTAGGTTCTCTTGAATAGTTTTTGGCTCATATGGATTTGTTTCATAAAATTTGACCTGGAGAGATTCTTCTACAAATTTAGTTATTTTATTGAACACTCTATAGGCTATAAACGACACCGAATATCCTAAAAAGATACTTTCATCGCTCTTGAATGAAAATTTGTCATGATTGTCCTTAGTATTAAGAATATAGACTTTGCAACCAGAAACATTGAAGTTGTTAACCTTTGGATTAAGATTGTTCCATAATTCATAAGGAGTCCCCTTAAGAATAGTTTTGATCAAAAATCTACTGATTATGTATCATCCTGTATTGATTGATTCAGACCATAAATAAATAGGTAGGTCATATTCACTAAGCACTGTTCTAGAAATCTCATGCAGGGTTCTATTTCTTCTGTCTATAACTCCATTTTGTTGAGGTGTTCTAGGGGCAGAGAAATTGTGAGTATTACCATTTTTGAGTAACAAGATTCAAACTCTTGATTTTCAAACTCACATCCAGGAACACTTCTTAATGATTTAATTCTATGTACACTATGATTTTCCACAGACTTGGTGTATTTAGTAAAAAAAGATGAAGCTTTACATTTGTGATCCAAAAATAAGGTCCAAGTATATTTATAAAATTCATATACAAGAACATAAACATAGTTCAACCCATATAAATAAGAAACACTAGATGGTCCAAAATAATCCATGTGAACCAGTTCGAGAGGTTCATAAGTTTTAACTTCTTTCCTTGGTTTGATGGAAATTTTGTATTGTTTTCCATTTTGACAGGGAATACACATTTTGTCAATTGGAAACTAAAGTTTGGGAAAGTCTTTAGCTATGATATTTTGTGAAATATTTATAAGGTAGTGAATAATATAGTGTCCTAGTCTCCTAGGATGGAGCCATGACTCTCCATGAAATACACTTATTCATGAAGCATTTTGAGAAGCTAAGAAATCAATGTTAACAATGAAAACATTTTAATTTCTGAAGGAAAGAAAATACTAATTCTTATTTAGAAATAAATAAATTACAACCATTATTTTCAAATGTAACATAAAATCTATCATCACATAATTTTTATATACCAGGTATATTATATTTTAATCCATCAACAAACTATATTTTTGAAATTAAAACATAGTTAGAGTTACCGATTTGGCCGAGGCCAGTGATCTTTCCTTTGGATTTGTCACAAAATGTGACATTTCCTCCAACTAGTTTCCTTTTTTTTCTTAAATCACGAGTAGTCTCCTTTCATTTATCTTGAACATCCAATGTCTAACTACTATAAACTATTACAGGAACCATTTATGCATCTTTCCTATAAAATGGTTAAGCCAAAATAGCTTTTGGTACCCCGACATGTTTGGGTCCAGTATTATTAGTAATATGTGCTTTAGGAACCCATATACTTACATATATTTCCTATAAGAATTATGTAATGTATTTAAAAAGTAAACTCTATTTGGTCTTAAAAAATATGAAACAGTAGAATGTGTATCATAAATTGAATTTTTTGATATGTGTTCAGAACTGAGAGTAAACCATTATTTCCTAAATTTAGAAATAATATTTTTTCTACCAATATTTCTTTTTCCAAGTTGATAACCAATTCCAGTGTTATATTTAGGGGCAATTTGTTTTCCTATAATTTGAGTTAGGGTATTTCTCCCATTGGTAAACTTTTCATGGTCATTCATCATTTACTCATTAGACATTTTTAATTCATTGTTCTCTTGGAGTTGTTAAGTATTTTACTCTTTTTTAGTTGTGAGTTCAGATTTAATAGCCACATTAAGAGCATATTGTTTCTTATGGTATTTATATTTGTCTTTTATTTCATTTCATGTTTCTTCAAGCATGTTATAGTATTTAAACATACATTCATTAGACAATTTTTTAGAGTCACTCTCATCTTTAGAATAGTATGAATTACGTACATTAGAGTCCAATGTTACCTTTGATATATTTTTCACAAATCAAATATCGGCTTTGTAAGACTGTTTATCATGTGATGTTTTTGAGTTGCTTGAACTGTCATCAGATTCACTACATGTTTCCTTCTTGTCGTTTTATACTTCATGTCATTGTCCTCATATCTCTTTTTGTACATTAGATTTGGACTGTCAGTCTTGATATGTCCTTTCTACTTAAATTCATATCAGAAAATCTCATTAGTCTTTTCAACCCTTTTTCAATCCATCTTCCATCTTCTTTTTTGGTCATATTTTCCCTTTATGTAAGGCTTTTATAAAGAGTTTTTCTTCTTGTTAAATATCTTGATTTTCTGGATAATTAAGACATCTCCTCATCAGTTTCATGTGATGATTGTTCACTACTGTATCATTCTACATAACAATCCAACTTCTATTTATCTTTGTGGTTAGAGATGGTGGTCTTGAATGCAAAAGATTTCCTTTTTTGGTTCATCCTTCTCTTCCTTGTTTAATTTCAACTCTTTTTCATACATAATCATTTTCCCAATAAGTTCTTTTATAGGTTTCTTGCTGATGTCACATGAATCCCAAATAGAGATAGAGACTCCCCTCTATCTGCCAGGTAGACATCTGATAATTATCATGATCTATTCCTTGGCAGTGACTTCTTATCCAAGAGAAATCATTGTGTTGACAATCTTATTGAACCTAAGAAACATGTTATAGAACGGTTCATCCGATTTCATTTTAAATTTATCATATTTCATTGTATAAGTATTATGTCACATTTTATTTACACTATATATTCCTTCACGTGAGACAGACAGGGTATCCCAATTTTCATGGCCAGTTTTACAAGTATAAATTCTATTGAATTGTTCATCTCCTAAGGAATGGAATAATGCATTCCTAGCTTTTCAATTTTAATTGTATGAATTTTTGATAGCTTCATCCCTTGTGATTCTATCGGTAGAAACAATCATATATTCATCTATAATAAAAGACCAAATTTCAAAACCCATACTCTCTAAATGCATTTTCATTTCAATTTTCCATTTAGCATTGTTGTTTCCATTAAAGAATGGTGGTCTGTTGGTTGCAGAACCTTCTAATCTATTATCCATAATACAGAAATACTTTGAGACAGATATAAATTTATATTTAATTGAAATTTATAGATCTTTAAAGTACAACGATAATCACAGTTGAATAAGGTTAAAAAATGTCTTAATAAACAACATCTGATACCAAATGTCGGCTAGAGTAGATTACTCAAGAGGAGAGTGAATTGATTATCTATAAAAATTTATTGTTAAAAATTATATCTAAATTTTTTTCCCCAAATGGTTAAATACAACTAATTCACATAAGGTTATGATATTGTAAGAGATTGGTTGTTTAAAAAAATTTCTAGAAGATTGATTACTTCTCAGTAATATTAAGATCAGTTATTAATATTACTTTTGAAGACATTCTAATAAGATTAGACAATTATAACGTATTTCTAAGATTAACTATCAAAGTGAATTTAGTGATATATGAATTATAAAGTAATGTAGTAAACCAGAGAAGACAAAATTAAGAAACACATCGGATATGAAACAAGTGGTTCTATCTCAAGCCGAAACCTTATCCACTCTACATCGTGATCACCTTCCACCAAGAAGTTTATAATAATATAATTGATCAAAAGACTAAATTAGTTTAATCAATAGCAAATAGGACTCTCTTGGTCACTCGGGGACCTCTTCCATGGTTATTTGTGGGTAAAAACAACCAGGCCACATATGGACCTCTTACACACATATCTATTTATATAAACAATTGTAAAAGATGTATGAGTAAGGATATCTTTTATCATTCAGTTTAATATCAACAGATAGAGTGTGTTGTTCTACAGATACACACACTGCTCGAATGTTAATAAAATGATAAACAACAGAGTAGAAATATTGATATAAGATTAGAAGGGCTCTGAGTGTAAGTCATTGCAGCTCAAGACTTCTGAGATGAAGTGGATGTAGAAATCAAGTCATCTTGTGGAAAACAGAGTGTCACAAGTCTGACATATCAGGCTTGTGTTCTTCGTGAAGATTCACAATGCAAAAATGTTCTCAATTCTGATATTTGAGTATGTTTATGCTATTATTTAGTAGCATAGAGTTGCATAAGATTAATCTCTATATGTATTATATTTTTTTCATTCTCATGCCTTACGTTCTTTTTAGTATCGTGTGACGCCTGATTTGTTTTTGTGATGCATTACACTTTTATCATGGATTTCAAGTGTTTGAGTCTACATGTTGCATGTATTCCGTACCTCGAAACACGTACTATCAGATGACTTGTCTACAAATAAATATTAATTATGCCAGTGCATTTAAAATCATAAAATTTTACCATTAGAGATTAAATTGAAATACGACAAAACATATTAAGAAATGATGTTGTAGTATGTCATGAAAATAGTGTCTCCTTCACATGGTGTCTGGATTGGTCATGTTGTCTTGATATCACAATGTATTCTTATTCACGGTGTCTCAGAGTCATGGTATATCATGGTCACGGTGTCTGCTTGTTCACAGTGTCGGGTTCACGTTGTTTGGTTCACACTGTCTGGTTCACAGTGTCTGGTTCATTGTGTCTGGTTCACAGTGTCTCATTCATCGTGTCATGTTCACAGTTTCTGGTTCACATTGTTCTGCTCACGGTATCTCATTCATAGTGTCTTTTTCACAGTGTCTTGTTCATGGTTTCTTGAATTCATGGTGTCTTGATGACACGATGTCTCAGACTTTAGAAAAGATATGTATTCAGAACGAAGCAGTGATATTTATGGAATGAACTAAATATAATCATTTTTTAGATAAATCACTATAATGTGAATCCAAAGTAACCAAACTAAGTGTATAGTACTTAAAATCTATAGATAAATTTTAATAAACCGTTGTACATTTTATGTGAGATAGATTAGATTGTGTTAAAAAAGTATATAGACTGAATTAAATTTGTGATCATTAAAACACGATTAATACATGAGGAGTCCAAAAATGGGATACCTAGAAGACCTTACATGATTTGGACTGAGATGGATGGCTTTGAGAATGTAGAAATTAATTATTTAGGGACCTAAGGAAAAAATCTATGGTGTCTATGTATAATCATAAAATGTTATCCATGGGAAACCATTAGTATCTATGACTATAAATGGTCAATCTCCCTATAGTCATCAACAAATATGGGAGGCTGGGGTTATGAGTGTAATCCAAGTGATAAACCCATGACATTACACACAAAATGTATCTAACAAAACCTAAGGGAAGGTATAGGTTAATCATAGGATAGAATTAATTGGATCCTAAGGAGAAAATAAAAGGTGGTCTGCATCTGAGGATATTATACCAAATCCAAATATATGTTTCATGAAATTATTATTTAAAAAAAGGTGAACCATTGGGGTCCAGGAGATCCATTCATTATCTATGAAATTTACCAAGACCATGTTTTTTATATCACTTGGAAATCACATCAATGAATGACATGGTGTTAATTTATTTTTCCCATGGCCATCTATATCAGTAACCAAGGTCTTATTAATGTAAGGATACATTTTTAATAGTGATCTCGATATATTACAATATGTTTTCATGATATTAAATATAAATGATATTTGTCAATTAGATACATTTATTTAAACCATTACATTTATAATCAATTGTTCTGGACATTGAAAGTATCCATTCTGTATAAAAATTTATAAAAATTGATTTTTTTCATTCAATTTATATGTGTCAAACCAAACACACCAAAGGGATGTATTGGTAAATGGAAAATAGAAATCAATATGTGTTTTAAAACTAACACAATCTAAATTTCTTCTCATGTTAATTTCATCGAATTCTAATGATATCAAAGTGTCTTGAATAACTCCTAAAAAGGTTAAAACAAAAAATACAAAGGGATAGTAATATTAGGAGAAACATGTATAATGTTTATTTTATGAAATAACGATGAAAATTTTAAAATATAAATAACAGAACGAAATGTATTAGACCACCTACCTTAGACATATTATATATTTATCATATAGTATTAGCCTTTTATACGAGTTCAAACAATAAGAAATTGAAAACCATGAAAATGGCATGATAATTGGGCATATAAGAAATCATGTAGATCTCACCAAATAGAATAAGATAAAATGTGGAATGAATTAGGATAGTTAAAGTAATTTCTGAGGTGGATAAAATGTGACCAAAAATTTATAATCTGAGTCCAAATAGAATAGATCCAACAAATCCATTCAGTGTATTAGGATAAAGATCTTAAATGGTACTCGAATGAGAATGAGGTGGATGAAGGATAAATTAACGTTTAATAGAAAATAGGGGTAAGATAAAATTTAATATTATTTTTAATAGGTTTTATGATTTGGACTAGTGGTTATACAAAATAAGAAACAACCATTCATACATCATATCCTATAGGCAACACCTAGAATGGCTCATGTGTATAGTTACATAAACCTTACTTAAATTATTCATTTTCCACTATATGTAATCCCACATCCTGAATGGTATTGGTGGATAGGTAGGTAGATCATTCACAAACCATGTGGGATTCATCTTGAATTAATAATAGGTTTTGAGGACATTGTTTCCCACATTTCACTGGTTTTCGAAGATGTTATCCTCCATTTTAAGGAAGCATTGATTTGTTGCATGGTTAGAGATAACAATTACATAACCTTGTGCCACTACATATTCCTCTTAAAATTTGATCTCATATACCTGATCCAAGACTGAACACTCCTAAAACCTCTGTGACCAATTAAAGAACACCTAATAAAGAATAATAAGATGTCTAGACAAAAATATTATTGATCCATACCTCAATGAAAAGATGGGATCTCACACACTCCACAATATAAAGAAACTCATCCATGGGATTCCAATTTCAGGGTGATGGGTCAACATCAAAGACCAGATACAACCTCTAAGAATGTATATTCCACTCTCATTATCAGGTCTGATATTGTACAAGAATATACTTCCATAACACCTAAAATTTATAATGTACTTATATTAGAGAGACATTGTTATATGGTCGATTACACATCCTTATAATCCTTAAAAAAATCATACACTATTAAGTGTACTTCTTATGATCCTATAACGTGAGGAATGATGAAGTAATATCATCGAATCTGAAAAATATAAAAGATAAAATGCATGGATCTGTACTTCTAGAGATGAGTTGTACGAGAATCTACCGACCCAACGCACTACAAAATATTTATATTCCCAATCAATCTAGTTATTTATTACCTTTCATTTTAATATAATTATTACCCAATCTATACGAGAATATAAATAAGAAATGAATCAATCCCATAATATCAAAATGTTTATTATGAAGAATGGAATATTAATTCATTGTAGAATTAGACATACCCATATTTTTTCTAATAATTAGAACCAACACTGATGGTTCCAAAATTATTTAAGGTTCTAATAGTGATTCCCCTCCTACCACTAACCAATTCAGGGGTGAACAATGTTTCATATGATATATAACCACATGTGAAGACATTTAGAAATTGGATTCAAAACTTTTATTATAAAACATATCAATAATAAGTAATTTATATTCCCATGGGACTATAAAATAAAGGAAACACATGAAAAGAATTTCAATGAGGAAAAACATAGTAGACTCAAAATGACCATCAATATGATGGTGGTATGTTATACTAAAAACTACCATTGAAAAAAATATCCTATTGTAAAAAATACATAAACTATGAATTGAACCAAGTGTTCTTATATAATACAATGCTACATGGATTCCAATGAATTAATAAGACCACTTAGACATAAATCCATCCAAGATATTTCTTTTGATATGGTATCCAAAAAAAAGAAATTAGTGAACGCCTTTCTTCAATCTATCATTCATCAGACATAAAATGTCATTTTCTAAAGAATAATTTGGTAATATTATCAAAAAAATCCATAGTGACAACATCCCATTTCTACTCAAAATTTTTTAATTAAATTTAAAGTCCAGAAGATTGCTAGTGTTTTAACATCACGTACATATTGGTAGCATTTGTTAGCAACAAATCCTTGAAAACCCTATGTCATCTCATTCCATCGAAAATTGTTGTGAATATCGTGATATATATTTGTAATTCAAGGTTGTTTATCTAGTTTTGATGTGTGATATTCTCATATTAAGTCCTATTTCATGTCTTAATGTACCCCTAAATTTCCATGAATATAGAGAATCTCATCCATACAAAAAATACAACCTATTGGGGGATCCTTCCAGGAAATATTTAAACTATGTACAAAGGAATTAGTATTTAAGTGTTTTTTCATTCATACCTGATCCATAAATGATGAATTCAACATTTATGAAATAATTATAGGAATCCAATGACATTCTTTAGATTCCATATTAATTTTATAAACAAGTTACATCAACTTCCATTCACTACATAATTTTTGAAAATTTTGGGTCTCAGTCATTCAGATCATTGTGTCATAAACATTATTTTATGTCCATGGAATAAAATAAATATTTATGCATAAAAAATGATGTTATTAAAACATCACTCATTGTAAACGGTATATGTCATACATTATGGATAAGTATTTGAAAATTTTATATTTTGGGTACACCACAAACCATCCCCCTTCATGTAATCTCTGTCGAAAGATATGGCCTGAAATAAATTATATCTTCATATTTTATATTTTGTAATTACACTCATGAGTGCTCAATTGATGATAAATATATTCAAATACCCATTCTCCATTCTTGAAAACATCTCCCATACCGACCCAAACGCATAAAAAACCATTATTCCTCTTCCAAGCATATAAATATTTGATCAATACTAAAGACATCCATCCATTCAAATCATGAATACATTACCACATGATTAGGAACATGTATGATTTATACCATAACTGGTTAATCCTATATGTAGTGAATAAAGACATGAAAATTTATGAATAAATTTCTAGTGGTAGCTAAATTACACCGATAAATTCTATATATCAAAGACACTCTTTGGATAATCCTTGGAAAAAATGTCTCTCGCCTTAACTAGATCTATAGATACCCTTTCTAATGAAATAATATGACATAGGATGTGAAATTTTCCAATCTAAAAGTTTCACTTTCTGATCTTAGAATAGAACTTATGCACTCTTAGTGTACTGAACCTGATTTCATTGTGCTTTTGAAGTTCGTGTTTAGTCTGAGAGTACAAGAAGATTTCATCCACAGAAAAAACCACAAAGTTGTCATGATACGGTTAGAAAACTGGATTCATTTATACTATTAGAATAGATGGCATGATCAGTAGTCCAAATGACATAAACAAACACTCATACAATCAAAATATTACATGAAAATATATAAATAGTTTATTAAAGGGATAATTTCATACCTAATGGTATCCTAATCTCAAATAAATTTTCAACAATATTCTATAAACATAGAGGTAGTTTAATATATCTAATATATAAGGAGGTGGTTATAGGTTCCTAACTTTTAACTGATTCAACTGCTAGTAATCCACTCACAGCCTAAAAGTTACATTCTTCTTCTTAGTGAAAATGAATGGTCAACCCTAAAAAGAACTACGATTTTGTATAAATCTATTGAATTTTAGGTCTTCCAACTACCTCTTGATTTACTAATTACTTGTACGATATGTATTGTAGAAAGGTATAAAAACACATTCTGCACCAAGAAAAAGTTCAATGGTGAAATTCACCAATCTCTTATGTTGTAGCATATAAAATTTTCACTAGAAAAAATATATTACTTGGTCCACCATAATATAAAAAACTATCTATCATACTCCTTCATCCGTAATAAAATGAATGGAAATGAAGTCCCATAGTCTAGATAACCCATAATACGATGGTCTAGATATATTTTCTTGGAAAAAATATTCTTTTTTGTGAGCATACCTACCACCCTCATGTTATATAAAATATACCCTCTAATGATAAAAATAAATATAGGATTAAAAAAGAACTAAAAATCACATCTAGATCATTATGTCAAAACCTGTCATCATGAAGATTAAAGGGTACCATTTGAAATGGTAGCATCCTATCTCAAGGAGAAACTCTGTATATCAGTTGACACAATTTGGTCACACTCTCAAAAATGTTTCAGGATACATTACGCAATGAAATAATTCAGTCTAAACCCTAATAATTTCAATTAAATCCATATATATAAATTAGTTAGAAGAGCCTTCATAAAAAACAAATAATAGTTTTTAGACTAAAAAGATCATGCCTCACACTATCGATTTTACGACACTATACTCATAATTTATTGTGTTCACTTCAAATAACTTATAGATACATGACAAAGAGATATAATCATAACTCTATAATTATGTCCACTCTCATATCATGTCAAACCATAAATATGAATTCCACTACACCATCAACCTCTTTGACTAGTACATCGTGAGGTACTCCAGTTCTGAGAATGTCATAGTGTCAATGATCCCACTCCAGATGTCTGAGCCGGTGTAAATACTCTTTCATAGGGAACTAGTTTACAGTTCCTATAAAATATCAATATATAGAAAATTCTATGTTATACTAGGTACTCTAATAGATCTCTAAACCAATGAGGAATAATATTAATTGGATTTTTATACTGCTGAAGGACATTATATTTTTCAGTGCAATGAATCTGACTACAACTTCCCTCACAAAGAAGCCTAAAAGTTAAAATTCCTACCACTGGATGAACCACTTACATACCTAGGTTATAAACCAAAATGCATTATAACACCATAATAAATTAGGAATTTATCATATATAATGTTTTGGTTAAAAAATTTTGAGGTGGTAGATTAATAGAATTCATTCACCTATGATCACATGGCATACCTGATCCTATCATCAATACAACATTCTATTAACAGATCAACCTAACCACGAGTGGGAAAAAATATTTAGATCTTACTGAAGTGAGACAAATAGTCCAACAAATACATAGATCCCAACACTAGGTTCATGAAATCACTAAATCAATAAGTTATTAATATCATTGGGAAAATGTAATCCTAGTGGCTATTCTATAAATACTTTCATACCATACCCTGATGTCAACATTCTTATAAATTATCATCACACCATCATTTGATAGGTATGTAAATTATTCAAACTATGGGCTTCACCCTTATTTATAGATGTGTTTTAAGATGGTGAAATATCAATAACATAGCTATTAAGCCCATGTTTTTTTGGTGGTATTTGTTTTCAATCAATTAGTAAATCGATGAAAGAGAGGATGTTGAGAAATATAATGAATGAGAATTTGGATTTAAAGGGATTGAATTAAAGAAGAAAGGTAATATGACCCATTTTGTTTTTATTATGAATTATATTGGTTTTAAATTAATAATTTTGTGGATTGTTTTGAAAGGGATAGGATCCATGTTGTTTTTAAAGAAATCAGATCCATGTTTTCAAAAATAATTGGATCCATGTTTTGATATAAATAGAATATATGTTTTTAAAAGATATAGGAATCACTCTGATTTTACATTTTAATGGGAAGAAGAAAATTTGAAAGTGAAAACATTTGTTATAAATTATATGGTCATTATATTCACTTTTAACATGATGAGAAAGTATTTTTTGTTTTTCTAGAGAGTAAGAGTCAATACGAAAATGATTGAATCAAATGTGACAATGATTGGATGATTTTTATATTCTATAAATTATGAGTTGTATTGAGAAATTGTGATGCAATCTTGATAAACGGATGGTGGAGTGAATGATATGATTCCAATCTAAAAACAAATTATATTTAGTAGAAGTATGTGGTAAAAATTATTTTTCAAAACAATTGCATCTAGATTGAAGTGGTAGTGCTTATTGTTTTTGAAAACAACAATATTTTGATGGAATAGGAAATGCCAATTGAGGAATTTGTTCCAATAATAAGAGAAATAGAATTTATTGATTGTGTTTCAAAAAAAATTTGATTCCTGGTGGAAGTCAAAGAAGTGGTTATGTTTTCACTATAGAAGATGATTAGGATTTCACTTTATCATCTGCTTACGATTTTACTGTAGCAGGTACTTATGATTTTAGTGTAGAAGATGGTTATGATTTTACTATAGATGATGGTTACAATTTCACTGTTGTAGATGGTTATGATTTCAGTGTAGAAGTTGTTTACGATTTCATTTTAGATGCTAGATACATTTTCAGTGTAACAGCTGCATAAAATATCACTATAGAAACTTCTTATGATTACATTGTTGCAGTTGGTTACAATTTTAGTGTATAATATGGTAACAGTTTAACTGTTGGAGTTGGTTATGATTTTATTGTACAATCTTGTTATGATTTCAGTGTAGAAGAATGTTATGATTTCTCTATAGGAGTGGCTTACGACATCACTATAGTAACTAGTTACAATTTCAGGGTAGAAGATGGTTACGATTTCACTATAGATGCTAGTTACGATATCAATATAATAGGTGGTAATGATTTCACTGTAACAGTGTGGATATGATTTCACTGTTCCTATGTGTTTACGATTAAACATTAGCATAGGGTGACTATTGAAATCATGATGTTGAATGAAGATTAAAAGATGCATCTGATTGGTAAAGGATCATTCCTAGATGTATCGTTACCAGGAAGTATAAAGAATAATGTGGAACCAATGTAATGTGGTGCAGAAAAAAGAGTTAGTTCTAATTTAGAATGAATAAAATTCATATTGGTTTATATTATACCCAAGATGATCGTAACCAGTTATGATAATATTCAGGATAATGGAATCTGTAACATTTTTATTTATAAAATATCAAACTTGTCTTGATATGAAAAGAAATAAGCAAGAATTATTTGAAGGTTATACTACATTAAAATTAAATTCAACAATGTGCTAATGATGATCCCCAATTATTTCAAATTCATGAAGGTAGTCATGATACAAGAACTTGGTGGTGAATGAAGTGTGTTTTCTCATGTGTGTAAAGTGAAAATAAAAGATAGAGATATATGAATGAATTTTTGAAGGGGGGTACTTTCATTTCATTATAGTGATTACATCTCTAGTGGGGAAGTGAATTACAACAAAACATTCAATTGGAATGGTATCAAGCATTGTTTTAATGAAATTAGTATGAGAGAATCATTTTCAGACCCATGTATTTCTCATCAATTTTAATTCTATTTCTAATTGAAATTGGAGTCTGGAAAAAAGAGATGGAGATTTTTGAAGATTCGAGATGAATCGAGATGCGTTGAAGATGTCTTAATTGCTTTAAATTTTTAGAAGAAATTTAGATTTGGGTGAAGTTAAGTGAAAGAGAAAGTGTTTTGGGATTCCTGTCAAAACATGTTTTGGGTCACCTATAAAAGGAATTATGTACATTGTACTTTTGTGACAGACAGAAGAGTGAGAAGCTCTGGGTTTTTAGAGGGAAAAAAATAACAATTCAGTTCAAATGGGATATTGTTTTGGGAGGTTCCGATTCATTCATATTCTATTCAACATGGAAATTTTATTTGGAAATTTAAGTGGTGATTATTTCACTCTATTGTTTTATATATGAAAATCATATTTAGAGCTTTGTACTGAAGGAATCATAATTTGAGTTTTGTATTTAAAAAATCAGACTGTGTGCTTTTTTATAATAGAATCATACCCAATGAAGATTTGACTCAGTTCATTATAACAATTTACAAGTGGCTCTTAACATTCTTCTGGGTAATGAATTGATGAATTGTATTTCAATTTTGTTACCTTTGTTGAATTTAAAATAAGAGAAAGTGTCATGAGTTTTTATAAAACAATTGTATTACCCTATTGTGCTAAGAGGGTGAACACACACTAGTGGGATTGTTTCATGGTTCTACACAAGTGTAAGGGTACTTTCAACTCATTGTAATCCAAAAATGGTTTTCTTAGTCTATTTTATGGTATTTGATCACTTCCAAAACATCCCGATTTCATATATATTCTTATTGAATATTGAACTTTGTAATCTTTGGGTTCCTGTGGATGTGTGTTGAGTTTTTTTTCAGTAGAGAATTGAAATCTCTTGCTGGATGTGAATGATGTTTCAATTGAAAAGAAACATAAAAGAGAAAGAGTATAAATGATTAACCACTCACCCTATCAGTGATACGTAACTCCAACTTGTTGTAAGCCCCTGGATAGGGGTGGTATTGGCATCAAGAATCTTAAACTTTTTTAATGAATCTCTTCAAGCTTGAATGACTTGGAATATGATTCATAGCAATTTTGATTCCATGGTATTTCATAAGAAAAGGTTTGTGACTAATATTTGGAATGGTAACATGGGTTAAGTTACATCTTCCATCTAGCCTTCCATGAGACAGTATTTCCCTAAAATCATGAACAATGCTAGATGGGTGGGTAGCGCTGATTCCTCTATGAATTTCTGGCTAGACAACTGGACTGGTGTCCCCCTAATCTCTTTGATATCGCTCCACCACTAATCTTCAGAACACCACCTCCACAATTTTTGATTTTGTTAACTCTCTTGACATCACCCTTCCAAGCCACACCTGTCACATCATTAAAAATTATCATTTCTCTGACACTGATGATATCCTTGTCTGGGAAACTTCCTTCAATGGTGTCCTGGATTCTAAAAGTATCTACAAAAACAATTTCAGCAGTTCTATTTCTAACATTGTCTGGTTTAAAGATTTTAACAAACCTTGGATCAAACCCTCATTTCTTACTCTCATTTGGCGTGTTTCTCATAATAGGGTCCCTACTAATGTGTGTCTCAAATCATTTGGGATTTATCTTTTCTCTAGATGTCATTTGTGCAATAAACACCGGGAGGATGCTAATATTTTTTTTGTCTTGTGCTATAGCTGCATCTCTTTGGAATTACATTGCTGAAATATTTGGTTGCAGATGGTCACTTCATTCTTCTATAAGCTCTCAACATCAGAATTGTGTGATCTGGGAGTCTTCTAAGCAAATGAGGAATCTGTTTCTTGCTGCGGTGGCAGAGCTTCTAAATGTGATCTGGTATGACAGAAAAAAATTTATTCATAATAATTTATTACTCAATCTAAATGCAGGTAGAAAGTGTATTCTCACTACCATTATGGATGATGACTTTCTTCATAAGGATCATTGTGACAACTCTGTTGGAGATTTTGAGATCCCCCTCTATCTTCGAATTTTAGGATCTTATAGGCTACCCTGACGTACCTTTGTGGTCTTCTGGCTAGACCCGTTGCCAGGATAGATCATAGTGAATGTTTATGGCGCTTCTAGAGGTATCCCAGGTCCAGAAGGCTGTGGTTCTATCTTCAGAGATTTTTCTGGCTAATGCCTTAGCTGCTTCTTCGGTGGATGTGGCACAGTCTCAGCTTTGGAAGCGGAAATTTTGGGAGTCATTCATGCAGTGGACTTTGCCAAGAAGAAGGGTTGGAACAACTTATGGTTTGAATGTGATTCTACCACTGTCTTCCAAGCTATCTGGAAGGGAGTGGGGCACATTGCTTGGCCGCTTACGTCTCGATGGATGAAATGTCTTACTTTGCTTAGGAATCTCAGTTACATTTCCACTCATGTGTTTCACGAAGCGAACATGGTTGCCAATGGTCTTTCCAATAAGGGGGTCAATCAGGTAATTACCTTTTGGATGATCTTCCTGATGATTCTCTCCATTTCTTCAATAAGGATTTTAATAAGATTCCATCTTCCAGACTTTTCAAACTCTTTTTCTTTTAGGCAATAAATTTTTCCTTGGTCTTTGACTAAGGCACCACCTCATTAAAAAAAAGTGATACGTAACTCCGAATAGGAACTTTGAATTGGTATTAGAGAGAGGTTCCCTTATCTACTCATTGCTAATGGATAATTTGAAACATGTGAATATTAGGTGGTATTCTTGTTTTTGATGGAAAAAACTATAATGTCTACAAATATAGAATGTTGTTGTATCTAATGACTATTAGTAATGATGTTCTTGAAGATGCAATAATTAGGTTTCCTCCAATTGTTGAATGTTCTCCCACTTACACTAGTTGACGAGAAGTTTCTTGAGAATGATTGTAGGTCCAAGCATGCTATATTATCATTACTTCCAAAAACTAGGATCTTGATAGTGGAAGGTGCTTCCACAACTAAAGGAATATGGGACAGGTTGAAAAATATATATGAAGGAAATACAAAAGTGAAGAAAGAAAAGATACAATTTTGGAAATTAAAGTATAATAATTGGATGATGGGGGAGGATGAATCTTTTGGGGAATTCTATACCAGGATGAAGGACTTTGTGAGTTATATAAAATGTCTTGGTGAAAAGATAAATGATTCTAAAGTTGATTAAATTATCATGAGAATCCAACCAGAAAAATTCATTGCAAATGTTTCTTCATTGAAAGATAGATAACCTTAATCATTATCTCATGATGATTTAGGTAGTAATCTTATCAGTTATGAAATGAGAATATAGTATGATATGAAGATAAAAATAATGGTTGATAGATAATTGTATTATTATGCTATGAAAAAAGAAAAGTCAAAGAAAATTGTTATTAATGATGTAGTTTTATATTCTTACAATGAAAATGAAGTATATAAAAATCATGATTCCATTGTGTCTTTGTTATTTAATAATGATAAAAGATTTATAGGAAGATATAAAGAGAAAATTACCATAATGTTATATTGATGTGGAGACATTAAATTTTTTTTGATATCTTTCCTCAAAGAGGAAATGAAGAAGAAAGTAAAGATGAAGAAAGAAGGCCAAAATGATTCTAGAAGGAATAGGTGATACAGAAAAAATCATTTTCATGAGGAAATATAAGAGGTTTTCTTAATCCAAAAGAAAAATATTTTTGTCTATAAGAGATGATAATGAGAATATTACAAATTATGTTGATGACACCACATTCATTGAAATAGATAATAGAGATTGTTCATACAATAATGATAACAATTGTGATGAAGAAGAATAAGGAAGTGAAGATGAATCATAAAATTACATTGATAATTCTAGGGAAAATAATTTTATTACAACAATGAATGATGATGAATTTAGAAGTAGTACTCTTGATGAAGAAGAAACTCATCTTGAAATGATTTTTAAAGAGGAGTTGAAATAATTTATGAGAAAGATCAGAAGATTAGAAAAGAAAAAAAATGTTGATATTGAATGCTCAAGAAACCAAGAATCATTAGTTGGATAGAAAGAAAATATATGTAAATAGATTGATGATTTTAATAATTCTTTTGAAGAAGCAAAGAATCAGAATTTTCATTTGGAAGAGAAGATGAATTTAAAATAAGAAGAGTTGGAACATGTTCAACCAAAACTCACTAATGCTAAAAAGAAAAGTCTATGTTTTAAAAATTTTATCACTAATGTTGTGGAATGTTACCTTAATGATAAACGTGGTAAGTATAACCAAAATTTACCTTCAAAGGGTGTGAAAAAAATGGATTTTTTTTTTAAAATAACAATGCTAGGAGTGATATATTTTGTGGTCAAAACCTACAAGGTTGAGAATGTTTTGAAATATTTGGGATCTAGAAGTGTTTCCATTACTTTTATTTACAATAATTCAGAAAAGGAAAAGAAATATATGATTGATAACAGAATGTTTGGTAGAATAAAAAATAAATAGAATATGGTTGTTGAAAAACACATTCAAAATTCTAGACAGTATCAAGGTTTCAGAGCAATGTACTCGTTTTATGGATACTGCTAGTATTGTGGTTGATTTGGACATACATAAAATAGGTTTTGGTTCAACTAACTAATATATTATTATTCCACAGGTTATGGAAGGATTGGTTTTAGGGGGATTCAATTCTCTCAAAATAAGAATCCTAAAAATATTTTGTTGATGAAATATAGGAATAATTTCCTTAAGATTTAAAATCGGATCTAACTACTAGAAACTATAAGTGAAAAGTGTGATAAATATATACACCTTGCATTAGGATGTCTTGTTTTCTTATCAGCATAAAAAATATTCTTGACAATTCTTATAAGAGAGATGTTTTGGATGTCAAGAAAGACAGATATGAAATATTTCAAATGAAAGTGTGATTATTTGTTTGGCAAGTAGACATTTACATGGCTAGGAAATTAGAGAAATCAAAAAATAATGTGAAATAAGAAATGAATAGTCATACATTATAAGATATCATAAATTCTAAAAAAATGTATCACAGATGTTGAAGATGATAAATTTGGGGATGATATGAAAACATACTCAACTATCATGCTAGTGGAAAATATAGTAATTAAAAAACAGGGAAGAAACAAATTTTAACAAGGATGTTCCCCATGATGAAGAAAAGTTGTAATCTTTATTATAATATTCGATAGATAAGAATAAGGTTTTTACAAACCTCAATAATGATTGTAGACGCCGGAAAAGTCCGTTGTTCCCAAACAAAGCTCCGGATGCGGAAAGCGAGGTCATATTTGGAGTCAGAAGCACGTTTCGGATGCCCGGAAGCCTTGCGCGGAATTTTGGAGGCCCGCGCGCAAAGTTGTAGTGTCGCGCGCAAACCTCCCGGGATGCGCGCAATGCGCTGGGCCGGCGCGCAATTTTGCGCGCCCGTGGCCCGCGCGACTCCCTTGCGCGTCGGGGCCTATTCCGCGCCCGCGAAGAGAATTCCGCGCCCGCGAACTGGATTCCGCTCCCGGGGTTGCCTATAAATATGAGGCGACCCCCGACATTTTGAAGGTTGCCTGAAGTCGAAAGGTCTCTCGTGCGCGCAATCCAACCCCTTCCGCGCGCAATGCCGATCTTCAGGTAACCGCCTTTCTTTCGCGCAAGAAAGCCTTGGGGTTCGCCTTCGCGCGCAATCCCTTTGGCTCCTTTCCTTTGAATAAATCTTCACCCAAAAGCATTCGCGCGCAAAATAAGCCTCTTGCGCGCAATTTCCCCCGGGGTGCGCGCAATCCGGCCCGATTGCGCGCACCCCCCCCCCTTTTTCAAAGTGGTCGTTCAGTAAAGAATGAGCCGTTGCCCCCGCGCACTATCCGAAGCCCGGTGCGTGCAATCTCAATCTCCCGCGCGCAAAGTGCTGGCCCAATTGCGCGCCAGCCCGCCCATTTGCGCGCCGACCCGCGGAATTGCGCGCAAAGCTCCTCTTTTGTGCACAAACCACCAGGGTCGCCCCCTTTGACCCCCTTTGGGTACCCGCCTGCGTGGCGCCCGATGACCCTCATCCCGGGTGCCCGCACCATGCGTTGTCTTCCCGTGCGGCCCTCCAGGCTCGCGCGAAGTGACACGGGCCTATCGGCGGCTCATACGTCCTGCATGACGTTAAACTGTAATTCGTCCTGCATGACGTTAAACTATAATTCGTCCTGCACGACGTTAAACTGTAATTCGTCCTGCACGACGTTAAACTGTACTTCGTCCGAGCTACAAGACGTTAAACTGTTCAGCATACGTCCAAGCTGCACGACACTAAACTGCCTAGCCTCCATCGTCCGAGCTACAAGACGTTAAACTGTTCAGCATTCGTCCTGCATGAAGCTAAACTCCACCTCGTCCTAGCTACAAGACGTTAAACTGTACACCATGCATCCTCAACACACGACGTTAAACTGTACTTCGTCCGACAAGACGTTAAACCGTCCGCCTCGTCCTCAACACACGACGTTAAACTGTACTTCGTCCGGAAAGACGTTAAACCTTCCGCTTCGTCCTCAACACACGACGTTAAACTGTACTTCGTCCGGCAAGACGTTAAACCGTCCGCTTCGTCCTCAACACACGACGTTAAACTGTACTTCGTCCGGCAAGATGTTAAACCGTCCGCTTCGTCCTAAACACACGACGTTAAACTGTACTTCGTCCGGCAAGACGTTAAACCGTCTGCTTCGTCCTCAACACACGACGTTAAACTGTACTTCATCCGGAAAGACGTTAAACCGTCCGCTTCAAACGATCCCGTGCCTCGCACGCAGGGTCCCCCTCCCGGTTTGGATGTGGCCCCCACCCGCTCGTCTCTGCAGGGATGTCGGGATTGGAGTGGCATTCTCTCACGGGGGTAGAGTGTTACAAACAGAATGAACTACGTGGACATTGATCCATGTCTCCTAAACAGGGTACGTAGGAAGCCTCTCTGAGGTTCAAGCCCACCACCTGGTCGTCCCGGTCGTATTTACGTCGGTTCTTCCATCATTGGACCCCTCCCGGGTTCACACTTGCGTCGATTCACCTATGAATCCGCCATTGTGGGGGACTGCACATGTGTATCTCCATTGTGCTTCCCCACTGCCTTTTTCTCCTGCCAACGTCCAGCATGACGTGAAACTGTGATCCACCCGGCCATTCCATCCCCCTCTGTGCGAGGTGGTTCGGTTCAATCCTCCATCCGGCGGCCTCGATCTCTTCGTGAGTCGGCTTGCCAACGTCCAGCATGACGTAAAACTGTGATCCACCCGGCCGTTCCATCCCCCTCTGTGCGAGGTGGTTCGGTTCAATCCTTCTCCAGGCAGCCTCGACCTCCTGGTGAGTCGGCTTGCCAACGTCCAGCGTGACGTTAAACTGTATATCCGAACTACGTTGACTTTGATCCGCGCTAACGCGCGGTACGTAGGAAGCCTCTACGGGGTCCAAGCTCTTCACTCCATCATCCACCCTGATCCTTACCCGGGCCGCCACATCCCGGTGGGGTCATGCCATTTCATTCCACTCCACTTCACTCGGGAAGCCGCCCATGTGCTGGCCCCAGCGTCGGAGGTTCCCCGCAAGGGGTTCTGTCATCTGATCCACTTCTCGTGTTGATCAGTCCGATGCCGTCCCCGCTGGACGTTAAACTCGCGGCATACCCCGTGTTAAACATGGGAAGCTGAGGAAAACCTCAGGTAACACAGTTCCCCGCTCCCAGCGCGGGATGCCTCAGGCCATCACGCCTTCGAGAAGCCCTATTAGGGACGGAAGGCAGACATGCAGAGTCGTAGTGTTAAGACACGCCCCCAACACCCAGAGCCACCCGGTCTCCTCACCGTAGGTTGCTGCCCTGACCAGACTCCTTGGAGCGTCTGGGCGGAAGCAGCGTAATTAACCGGTGTCCATGAAGATATGGCGCCGGGAACGAGATTCACGAACATTCTTAAATCTATGAGGGAGACCCGGATTAGGCGACGAGTTCCGAGGAGACGTCCACGGAAGGAGGAGCCGACATCCCATCATCCCGGTTTCGATCAAGGAGCAGACGTCTCCTCGGAACTCGTCGCCTAATCCGGGTCTCCCTCATAGATTTAAGACATGCTCGTGAATCTCGTTCCCGGCGCCATGTCTCCATGGACACCGGTTAATTACGCTGCTTCCGCCCAGACGCTCCAAGGTGTCTGGTCGGGGTAGCAACCTGCGGTGAGGAGACCGGGTAGCTCCGGGTGTTGGGGGCGTGTCTTAACACTGCGACTCTGCATGTCTGCCTTCCGTCCCTAATAGGGCTTCTCGAAGGCGTGATGGCCTGAGGCATCCCGCGCTGGGTGCGGGGAACTATGTTACCTGAGGTTTTCCTCAGCTTCCCATGTTTAACACGGGGTATGCCGCGAGTTTAACGTCCAGCGGGGACGGCATCGGACTGATCAACACGAGAAGTGGATCAGATGACAGAACCCCTTGCGGGGAACCTCCGACGCTGGGGCTAGCACACGGGCGGCTTCCCGAGTGAAGTGGAGTGGAATGAAATGGCATGACCCCACCGAGATGTGGCGGCCTGGGTAAGGATCAGGGTGGATGATGGAGTGAAGAGCTTGGACCCCGTAGAGGCTTCCTACGTACCGCGCGTTAGCGCGGATCAAAGTCAACGTAGTTCGGATATACAGTTTAACGTCATGCTGGACGTTGGCAAGCCGACTCACATGGAGGTCGAGGCTGCCGGATGGAGGATTGAACCGAACCACCTCGCACAGAGGGCGATGGAATGGCCGGGTGGATCACAGTTTCACGTCATGCTGGACGTTGGCAAGCCGACTCACGAAGAGATCGAGGCCGCCGGGTGGAGGATCGAACCGAACCACCTCGCACAGAGGGGGATGGAACGGCCGGGTGGATCACAGTTTCACGTCATGCTGGACGTTGGCAAGCCGACTCACAAGGAGGTCGAGGCCGCCAGGTGGAGGATTGAACCGAACCACCTCGCACAGAGGGGGATGGAATGGCCGGGTGGATCACAGTTTCACGTCATGCTGGACGTTGGAAAGCCGACTCACGAAGAGGTCGTGGCCGCCGGGTGGAGGATCGAACCGAACCACCTCGCACAGAGGGGGATGGAACGGCCGGGTGGATCACAGTTTCACGTCATGCTGGACGTTGGCAAGCCGACTCACAAGGAGGTCGAGGCCGCCGGGTGGAGGATTGAACCGAACCACCTCGCACAGAGGGGGATGGAACGGCCGGGTGGATCACAGTTACACGTCATGCTGGACGTTGGCAAGCCGACTCACAAGGAGGTCGAGGCTGCCGGGTGGAGGATTGAACCGAACCACCTCACACAGAGGGGGATGGAACGGTCGGGTGGATCACAGTTTCACGTCATGCTGGACGTTGGCGAGCCGACTCACAAGGAGGTCGAGGCCGCCGGGTGGAGGATTGAACCGAACCACCTCGCACAGAGGGGGATGGAACGGCCGGTTGGATCACAGTTTCACATCATGCTAGACGTTGAAGAGAAAAATAGAAGAAGGCAGTGGGGAAGCGCAATGGAGATACACATATGAAGTCCCCCACAAGAGCGGATTCATAGGTGAATCGACGCAAGTGTGAACCCGGGAGGGGTCCACTGATGGACGAACCGACGTGAATACGACCGGGACGACCAGGTGGTGGGCTTGAACCTCGGAGAGGCTTCCTACGTACCATGTTTAGGAGACAGGGATCAAAGTCCACGTAGTTCATTCTATTTGTGACACTCTACCCCCATGGGCGAAGGCCACTCCAATCCCGACATCCCTGCAGAGACGAGCGGGTGGGGGCCACATCCAAACTGGGGGGACCCTGCGTGCAGGGCACGGGATCAGGTGAATCGGACGGTTTAACGTCTTGCCGGACGAAGTACAGTTTAACGTCGTGTGTTGTGAATGAAGCAGACGGTTTAACGTCTTGCCGGATGAAGTACAGTTTAACGTCGTGTGTTGAGGACGAAGCGGACGGTTTAACATCTTGCCGGACGAAGTACAGTTTAACGTCATGTGTTGAGGACGCAGATGCTTGGCAGTTTAACGTCTTGTCGCACGGACGAGGTACCGTTTAACGTCGTGTGGGACGTATGCTGAAAAGTTTAACGTCTTGTAGCTCGGACAATGTGCAGTTTAACGTCGTGCGGGACGTAGAAGCCGCCGGTAGGCCCGTGTCACTTCGCGCGAGCCTGAAGGGCCGCACGGGAAGACAACGCACGGTGTGGGCACCCAGGATGAGGGTCATTGGGCGCCACGTAGGCGGGTACCCAAAGGGGGTCAAAGGGGGCGACCCTGGCGGTTTGCGCGCAAAAGAGGAGCTTTGCGCGCAATACCGCGGGTCGGCGCGCAAATGGGCGGGCTGGCGCACAATTGGGCCAGCGCTTTGCGCGCGGATGATCGAGATTGCGCGCACCGGGCTTCGGATATCGCGCGGGGGAAACGGCTCATTATTTAATAAACGGCCACTTTTAGAAGAAGGGGGGTGTGCGCAATCGGGCCGGATTGCGCGCACCCCGGGGGCAATTGCGCGCAAGAGGCTTCTTTTGCGCGCGAATGCCTTTGGGTGAAGATTTATTCAAAGGAAAGGAGCCAAAGGGATTGCGCGCGAAGGCGAACCCCAAGGCTTTCTTGCGCGAAAGAATGGCGGTTACCTGAAGATCAGCATTGCGCGCGAAAGGGGTTGGATTGCGCGCACGAGAGACCTTTCGACTTCCGGAAACCTTCAAAACGTCGGGGGTCGCCTCATATTTATAGGCAACCCCGGGCGCGGAATCCAGTTCGCGGGCGTGGAATAGGCCCCGGCGCGCAAGGGAGTCGCGCGGGCCACGGGCGCGCAAAATTGCGCGCCGGCCCAGCGCATTGCGCGCATCCCGGGAGGTTTGTGCGCCGGCCCAGCGCATTTCGCGCATCCCGGGAGGTTTGCGCGCGGCACTACTACTTTGCACGCGGGCCTCCAAAATTCCGCGCAAGGCTTACGGGCCCTCCGAAACGTGCTTTTGACTCCAAATATGACCTCGCTTTCCGCATCCGGAGCTTTGTTTGGGAACAACGGACTTTTCTGGCATCTACAAATGCCCCCCCTCGGAATCTGATCGGCGAGAGGTCGCAACGATCGGGTTCCGAGGGAGACGCCGGAATGCCGAAGTCCTGGGTGGCGCGGGACTGTGGCTTGCAAAAAAGGGTGTCGGGCGCGAAATTCGCTGTCACGGTCGCGCAAAGCGCTTTCCGCGCAGCGCGGACACCCGGCCTCGCCTATAAATAGGGGCCCTGGGTCCCCCCGTACCGTACACCGGCCTTCCGTGTGATAAGAATCTAAGCTCTCGTGCGCGAAATTTCCTTTTCCGGCGCGGAATTCGCCCGCTCGTCGCGCAAACCTTCCGGATTTCGGCCTTTTTTTGCGCGAACACCCGGGGTTTTACGCGACAGACTTCCCAATTACGCACCGTCCACTAGGATTGCGCGCCAACTCTCAAACTTCTCTACCAGCCTCTTCCGATTCCGCACGCCTCATCCCTTAACCCACACGACTCCCGGAGCTTCTGAGATGGCCGCGAATCGAGGGAATGAGGGGGATGCCGCCATTCGCAGAGCTGAGATGGCGGCGAACGAGGAGGTCTACGGAGCCAAGGAGATTGTTTCCAACAATCAATCCTTGTTCGACTTGCTGACGCCGGCCCAGAAGACATATCCACTGTCGGACAACCTGCCGATCTGGAACTTTGGCATCCTAGATGAGGTTCCGGTGCCAGGGTTCGAGGTTGATGCGCCACGGACCTGGGTGACTCGGGAGGACGAGCTTCCCCGCTATAACATCACCAACAATGGGCATCCTGCCAGGGAGACCAGACACTTAGATGTCTATGTCCTGAACCCGATGATGCGAACAATCATCGGAAGTGAGCCTACTGCGGAGAACTCTCCAGCCCTCTACTCGAGCACATATCGCCAGAGTGTCACCGACGACACCAAGGGCTGGCTGAAGGACTGGGACTTGCGGTCTGGGGGCAATTTCACCAGTGAGTGGGCCTGGGCGTTCTGGGTACGCCACACTTGCGATCACTTCGCGGAGGAGCTGCGGTACATCGGCCTATTTGAGGCGGTGTGGACGTCGCAGTTCCACTTCTACCAGCAGTCCGAGCTCGGGCCGGAACTGTTCACCCGCTGGTCCCTAGATACCAACACCTTCCATCTTCACCATGGGGAGGTCGGCATCGGTCTCTGGGACATCCACTGCATCGGAGGTATCCCGCTGGAGGGTTACCAATAAGATGAGTTCCTGACTCCGAAGAACACCTGGGAAGACAGGTCACGGACTCCCATTCTGACATGGCATCTACTTGACCTGGCTACGCAGCGGCTCGGGATCAAGGACTTCCAGAAGGACATAGCCTACAAGGAGTGGTTCAGCCAGTTCTTGGAGCATGACCCGGCTTTCAAGATGCCAGGCAGGGGGAAGCGGTGCCCGACCGCGGCTCAGAGGAGCCGGAACGGGTCGTACTGGCGGGTCCTGGAGACGGGCGACTACCGCTCATGGGGGTACCGCGTCATCGAGGCCCGGGACCCAAATGTCCAGTACGCGGCGTTCCTGGCCACCTTTCTGAGTGGGTGGCTCCTGCCAGTGCGGGACGCAAGAATGGGCGTCCGCCCGGCGACACTGGCGATGGCGGGCGCTATGGCCGCCAATAAAAGATACAACCTCGGGGTCCCAGTGCTGGCTAAGCTGTATGCCATCCTGGGACGCATCTCACGAGGGGGGTCGCCACGAAGGATCTGTGGGCCCTTCCAATTCTTCCACGGCTGGGTGGCTGCTTACCTTGGTGGGTACACGTTTCCGAACGCCATCATTCCTCCGGGCAACGGCCTGCGACCCTCCCTGCTGAACATTGCGGGGGTCGCTCCGATGACCCTAAATGAGGAGGGCGTGAGGATTCGGATTGGAAATCATGCCAATTTCAACTTCAGCCCGTTCCCCACTCTCGTTGGCCAGATGATCGACAACGGGCAGGGTCCGCTGGAGCAGCACGAGTACTTCCTGAACATGCGGGGCGGGGTGCTCGTGGCTCGGATCGACGGGAAGGTGATCTGCGAGCCCTACGTGCCAACCCGGTTCGCCAGGCAGTTCGGGTGCCTTCAACCGATGCCGAAGAGGGTATTCACTGCTTTCCGGGAGGAGACTAACCCTGGCGTCCTTCGCCAGATGTGGCTGATGTTTGTCACTTTCGGCTCTGGCAAGGTCATCACTCTCCCTCCTACCGGGGTTGACGCAGGCTTGGCAACCGAGTACGCCGAACACTGGGCCATCGCGTATCCCGAGGGGCTTCTATGGAAGCCAGTTCGGCGGCTCGAGGTCACCCGTGCAGAGACCGGGCGTCAAGGAAGGAGGCGAGGCGCCGCCACACTGGGGAGAACGGAGGCGCGCCAAGCAGCGGAGCCGGCGCGGGCATGGACTTCGGCGGCGGGCACATCGCAAGCTGCCGCCACGACTTCAGCGTCCGGAGAGGGGGCACATGCGGCGGTCGGGGAGCGGCCTGGGAAGCAGGTAAGGCGTCTGCTCGAACCCTCCCACGATGCAGTCTTCCCGGCGTTGTGGTCGGCCTGGATGACCCTGCGGCAGTCACTGAGGACCGAAGCCATCTGGCGAAAGATACTCATGGAAGGAATCCATCTGTCAGAGGTCGGGTGCCTCCAGATCGCCAACAGGGTGAACTTCAACCGGCAGTATGCGTATCTAACGGCCATGGACGAGTACGCGCGCCAACGTGGTCAGCGTGCGGAGCCGTCCCTTCTGGTGAAGGTGATGCTCGGTCTAGAGCCCGCTCCAGAACAGATGCCGCCGGAGGAAGATGACAGCAACGACGACTCCGAGGAAGAGGAGGAGATGGGGGAGGATGAAGGCTCCGAGGGAAGGTCCCATCAGGGGAGCCCGCGGGAGAGCGGCGAGGCGGCCGGCTCTGGCAATATCGATATCACTGAGCTCCTCGAGGTCTGCTTCTATCCCTACTCAACCTGCTTCATCCATTCTCTTATGCAGCTTCTAACCCATTTCTCCACCTTTCTCAGGAGTGCGTGGATGTCGGTCAGGCATCCTCAGTAGGAGTAGGAGAGGCGCCACCAAGACAGGGCGGGGGCTAGACACCCATCATTGAACTAACAAGCACTGAGGGGTCCCCTGCCACAATTGCTCCTGCTGCGGCCGGGACAGTGGAAGATGACGCCTTGGATTCCCGTAAGTCTTCTCCCTTCACTGTTGGTGCTTGCCGTTGACGATCCGTGACTAACCATGGCATGCCTTGCGCAGTGATCTCAGTACTGGAGGCTCGTCGGGCTACCGAACTCGGGCCATCCACGAGCGGACCAGTGGCAGACATGCCGCCTGCTCCGGAACAGACTTTTCACACCGAGTCGGCCCCACCAACTACTGATCAGGGGGCTGCGAACGCCGGCGGTGCTGACATCGGAGAGAGGTCGGGGGCTGACGAGGGTGTCAACGCCAATGGGGTGAGAGAAGAAGGTCGCCCAGATGTTGGGGAACCTATCCCCCATGAGGACATCCCAGGGGCGGACCCTGCAGCAGACCTGCTGGCTGCCTTCCCTGCCTACCGGCCTGTCGACCCCGAGGAGATGGACGACTCGGACGCGGAGGCAGTCGAGGAGAGCCGGATAGCGCGACGCAGGGGGTGGAAGTACATCCAGCGCTTCCTCAAGCGAGACCCATCGGAGTGGCTGGGGTGCATGGGATCACTTCAAACCTGGTTGCGCTTCCTGTGTGCCGGGGGAGCTCATGCTCAACGCCTCCATCTGACGGTCCGTGATTTCATGGCCGACAAGATGCACGAGATCCGCCGGCTTGCCGACGTCGCGCAATGTCGGGACATGTCGGAGAACACGCGGGCGCTCCTCGCGGCGGAGCAGGAAGTCCGGCGTCTCGAAGGGCAGGCGGCAGAGAAGGAGGCCTTCGTCGCAACGTGCATCGAGCTTGTGGAGCAACTAGCAGCCCGGCTGTTTGACGCCCAGGTACAGCTGACGGAGGCGGGCCAACAGATGGTCACAATTCAAGTCGAGCGGGAGCGTGCACAGGACAGAATCGACGAACTGCGTGCTGCGACCGCCGACGAGGAGAGGGCATGCAGAGAGCGAGAAGCAGCTCTGGAGGCCGCCAGCCAAAGGGTAGCGGCGTTAGAAAGACTTATTCAGTACGCTAATCCCTAGGGGATTTGTTTTTCCATTCCCAAAACATTTTCTTCCGCTACTCAATATTTCGATCCATTTGTATGAATCACCATATTTATCCGCATCTTTTGTCTTAACATGCTCGACCACAATTCATTGTCTCGTGGGAGCGTTAACCAAGCTTCAGGCATCCGTAATTGGGCCTGGATTTCTAAAGAAAAGAGGGAGGTCATTCCTAGGAAAGGAGACCTCAAGCCTAATCAATGTATCATCCCCCCAACTTGTTCCGACACACGAGCGGGACAATGCTAGGGGCGTTGAGATTTTGCCCGAACATAGGGAAATGAGAAAGGGTGAATCGCGTGTCCCGAATTCAGAAATCCACAACGGTCGGCCTTCCAGGAAATGCCCAAGACGGCAAGCGGACAATGGATCAATCAACCATACTACCACGATAGACGGACCGAAGGTCATCATTCATATTGCAGGAGGCGGATCACATGTCATCATCAATGCCGCTTTGGGGGTTCCTTCAGGCACAAGGGTGGAAATCCAGATCAACAGGGCATGCGAAGCGTGGGGCGAAGTGACGATTTGTTCGGACAGAATCTAACGCTCTCAAAATTGCACCACCATGGGGAAAGCGTATTAGGCGGATGCACTAATCTGGCCGTGAATCACCCCAATTCTCAGACAGAACCTCTTTGACGAGGAAACTGTCGCTTCCCATTATTGCAAAGGGGCATCCCGAGCTGAATCGGGGAGAATATCACAACTGCACCACTCTACCAGAAGCCAGGCCAGACGGCCGGCGACGAGGTGGGGCGGGACTTAGCGATCCCTGAGGCTGGGCCCGAGTCGAGATGCCCGGGCGTTCCTACGTACTCCATCAGGCTGGAGATCAAGCCACACGTAGTTCTGAAAGTGCAGTTTAACGTCATGCAGGACGTAGGACCCCGATTATGGGAGATCTTAGTTTAAGGTCTTAGAGCTCGGACCATAGGGGTAGATCTTAGTTTAAGGTCTTAGAGCTCGGACCATAGGGGTAGATCTTAGTTTAAGGTCTTAGAGCTCGGACCATAGGGGTAGATCTTAGTTTAAGGTCTTAGAGCTCGGATCATAGGGGTAGATCTTAGTTTAAGGTCTTAGAGCTCGGACCATAAGAACCTCAAAGTACGCCACATCGTGGTCCTATCCCCTGGATATGCGAAGATGCACTGAGGGATAGTGTCAAGAGTGCCAAGATTTTGCATGGTCAGAATGGGGGGTGGAAAACGTAATGTGAATCATGCGGCCATTCACTCAAGGACTGGGGGTACCGGCGTAACGATATGGGAGTACTGCCGACCGTGGCGGAAAAGCAGCATCAATATCGCACTGACCGTTGATGGAATGAGGCAGCAAACGAGCATCAACCGCTCAAGCGCAGGATTCATATCGATTTTCTGCCCGAGGCCCTTGGGGGCACCAGCCCGAGTCGATGGGAGAGCACTGAGGCATTGTGTCCAGACCGCTCACAGGGGCTCCACCCAGGGCACAGGCGATGGGTCCGAATGAAAGGGAACACGAAGCCTGAAAAGTGGAAGGAACCTGACCAAGCTGAACCTAACCCTCCTGGCAATAAACCAGAGTACTCTTGACACCGGTGGATCACTGCAAGGGGTCGAGGGACACACCTTGAGTGTGACCCGAAGGTGGCGGATTCCCTAGAAAAGGGGGAATCTTTAAGAGGTGGGGGCTGGACCCGAAGTTTCAAACATCCGGTCGTTCCTACGTATCCCATAAGGATGGGAATCAAGCCACACGTAGTTCTTGAAGCACGGCACAACACAATCGGGCACCAGCGTGGGGAAGGGTGCGGGTCTGACCCTCGCACACAAAAGAAGCGGCATTTGATATTTCTTGTTTGTCCTTAAAGGTGGATGGTTTTTCTTTGTGCAGCGACATGCCTGTGATTAAGGAATCCCTAGCGTCGCCGCAATAATCAAGCCATGAAAGGCATTGATAAATGGCGTGGTTATTAACCAGCGCCCAACGTGAGTGTTCTCTGAAGAGAACATCACAATGCAGTGTCATTTCTCGTCGGGCGGCCAAGACGATCACAGTTTACGGTCCTGTGGTAGGACAAGACAACACAGTTTAAGGTCGTGTGGTTCGGACCATGGAGGAATCCGCTCATTGCGATATGGAAGACTCAGCGGAGGTGGGAACATACCCAGCCCTGCGGTCACGCACGATTCCAGGAGAAGGTTCCCGGGATAGGGGCCTGCGTATGTCCATCACCCGAGAGGCAGAGATGCTAGCCTCCAGTTATACTGGGCCCAGAACGCGATTGTTCGGGCGACTCCTTCCTCCTTATGGGGACGAGGGTCCTGCTACACATGGCCCTTAGGGAGGACATCAGCATATATCCTTGGTGCTCAGATCGTGGGAGCCTCGACAGACACCATTAACCTGGTTGGCCTGCCTAACGTGTAAAGGTGTACTGAAGGTCAGTATGAAGAGAGTGTCGAGATTCCACTACAACGCACAAAGGCGGAGTCTGATGAGGACTGTGCAACCAATGTTCGGAGCCTGAAAGAGCCGACATGGCGATCAAGGATGTCGCTGACCATATTCGCAACACAACATCTGATCGCGTCAGCCTAGGATAGGGCAAGCAAACGAGCATCAACCGCTCAAGCGCAGGATTCATATCGATTTGCGGCCCAGGACCCGCCGGTAAATCGACTCGGAGCGGCAGGAGAGCACTGAGGCATCGTACCCAAACTGCTAACGAGGATCCCTTTGAGTGAAGGCTCGAACAAGAGGAAGCGCGAGGCCTGACAAGCAATACAGGACTTGTCGGGATTGAATCCGACACTACGGGTCATAGACCTGAGTACCCAAAACACGTTAACAGATCACCGGAAAGGGTCGGAGGACTCACCCTGAGAGCAACCAAAAGACGGAAGATCCCCGTAATCACCCAAGAGACGGGGCTGGACCTGAAACACAAGCGTCCAGGCGGTCCTACGTATCCCATAAGGATGGGAATCAAGCCGCACGTAGTTCTTGAGAGGCAGTTTAATGTCATGCAGGACGATGAGGGTGTGAGGTAGTTCCCCACACGGGGGGAGGCGTACGGCGCGACCAGTAGACCAACGTGAATGAGGACATAATCCCCCGCTCACGCCACACTCCTCGCACAAAAAGGAGGGGAACTGGGGCCATAGGCCCACCGCGGGATAGAGATTCCTGAGAAATGGGGCTGGGCCTGAAACATGAGTGTCCAGGCGGTCCTACGTATCCCATTAGGATGGGAATCAAGCCGCACATAGTTCTTGAAGTGCAGTTTAACGTCATGCAGGATGAAAAGAGAAAAGGGGGGAGCAGAAGGCATCCCCAAACGTGGGGGGCATACAGCGTGGCGAGCAAACCGACGGGAATGAGGGCATAGCCCCACGCTCACACCATACGCCGCATACCCAGAGACAACTGGGCCAAGGGACCGAGATGGGATGGAAATTCCCGAAGGAGGGGGCTGGGCCTGAAACATGAATGTTCAGGCGGTCCTACGTATCCCATTAGGATGGGAATCAAGCCGCACGTAGTTCTTGTGGTGCAGTTTAACGTCATGCGGGACGAATGCTGAACAGTTTAACGTCTTGTAGCTTGGACGTGGTGCAGTTTAGCGTCATGCAGGACGAAGATGCTTGGTAGTTTAACGTCTTGCAGCGCGGCCGTGGTACAGTTTAACGTCATGTTGGACGAATGATGAACAGTTTAACGTCTTGTAGCGCGGACGTGGTACAGTTTAACGTCATGTTGGACGAATGATGAACAGTTTAACGTCTTGTAGCTTGGACGATATGCTAGACAGTTTAACGTCGTGCAGCTTGGACGTATTGCACTCAGGCAAAGTACTGCTTGAGGAACCTAGTGTTGGTGGGAGGAGTGACACACTCACCATCCGTAGTTGCTAGGGAGTACGCGCCATTGGGATAGACCCTGTGGACGACAAAAGGTCCCTCCCACTTGGGCTCCAACTTGGGCGGCTTCCTGCCGGGGATCATCGGTGCTCTCAGGGCTAATACCAGGTCACCCTGCAGGAAGGAGCAGAGGCGAACCTTATTATTGAAAGCTCGAGCCATTCTGCTCTGATGCCTCTCCATGTTGTGCAAAGCGCGCAGTCTATTCTCATCCAGTGCTTCCAACTTGACTAGACGGGCTTCAGCAGCTCTGTCTGGCGCTTGCTGGTCGTAGACTGCAGTGCGCAAGGACGGTAACTGGATCTCGATGGGCAGGACGGCCTCAGCTCCATACACCAGGGAATAAGGGGTCATCTGGGTGGAATTGTGAGTCATCGTCCGATAAGCCCAGAGGGCATTGGGGAGCTTGTCCGACCAACTCTTCTTGTTCTGACCAACCATCTTTTGCAGAATGTTAGAGAGGGTCTTTCTAAACGCCTCAATCTGCCCATTTTCATGCACATGATAGCGAGATGTATGGTTCGAGCGAATGTTGTACTTGGCGTACAACTTCTTCAACTCGGCTGCTCGGAAATTGGCTCCGTTATCCGTGAGGATAGCGTGAGGCACTCCAAATCGATGAATGATGTTGGAGGTCACGAAGTCAGCGATCGAACAGGATTTGACCTCTCTGAGCGGAATCGCCTCTGCCCATTTGGAGAAGAAGTCTGTGGCGGTCAGAATGAACCGGCACTGGCGAGCCGTCGCCGGCGGGTAAGGTCCCAAAACGTCCATCCCCCAGACTGCAAAGGGCCAAGAATAACTGGTGGTATGGAGAGGCTCTGGCGGCCGATGCACAAAGTTCGCATGAACCTGGCATGCATGGCACCTCCTGGCATACTCGATGCAGTCATGGATCATGGAGGGCCAGAAGTATCCCAGCCTCCGAATCTGGTGGGACAGCTTCGGCCCAGTCTGATGGGCACCGCATGAACCAGCATGAACCTCTTTCATGACTCGTGGGATCTCAACTCCTTGAAGGAAACGGAGGAGAACACCATCAAATCCGCGCCTATAGAGGATCTGCTCCAGGCCGGGACTGCTCTGGAGGGCAAACTGCGATGCGCGGCGTCGAACTCGCTCGCGCTCGGCCCGATCTGACGGGAGAATGCCATGTTGGAGGTACTCAACCAAAGGCGCCCTCCAATCAGGGGCTGGTTCGACTGACATTTCTGGGGTACTCGGGGCTCTGGGCACAGGGGCAACCGCGGTGAGATTACTTACCGACGGGTCGCGATCTCCCTCCGGGGTAACGGGGGCGATGAGCCTGCGGTGCATCATGCGGACGACCAGGTTGTCCTGTTCAGGCTCTGCAAGTGACGCAGCAAGGCTGGCCAAAGCATCTGCTCGACTGTTCTGCGACCGGGGAATGTGGACAATTTCTGGCCGAGAAGGGAACTGGGCCATCAGAAGGAGGGTGCACTCCAGCAATGGCACAAGTTCCGGCTTCCTGACAACATAGTCGCCATTGATCTGCTTAACAACCAGCTCAGAGTCCCCTTTCACACACAGATGGGGCACGTCGATCTCGAGAGCCAACTCAAGGCCAGTGATGAGGGCATGGTATTCCGCCTCATTGTTGGTACAGCCCTCTGACAACAGGAAAGAGTATGGCAACACGGCTTGCTCCGGGGTAATGGAGACGATACCCAAGCCCACTCTGTTGAGCTTAGGATTATCGAGCCTTCTACCGGTGGGGCTCCGGGAGGCACCGTCAAAGTGCATCTGCCAGCATGGACCGGCATGATCGACCGAGAGAATAGCCTCATCAGGAAAGCCTAGATCCAGCGGCTGATCCGCGGAGGTCGGGTGAGCAGCCAGAAAGTCTGCCAATGCTTGCCCTTTGATGGCCTTCTGAGACACATACCTGATGTCGAACTGCTGGAGAATCACAGCCCACCGTGCTAGACGGCCAGTCGACATAGGCCGGCTCAGGATATATTTCAACGGGTCTACCCAAGAAACCAACTGTACCTCATGGTGCTGCAAGTAGTGTCGTAATTTCTATACGGCAAATATGAGCGCCAGACAGCTCTTCTCGATGGGGGAATACCTAACTTCCACATCGAGGAGCATGCGAATGAGGTAATAGAGGCTATTCTCTGTTCCCTCGTTGTTCTTCTGGGCGAGAAGGGCACCAAGGGACCGTTCCAGGGCAGTCACATAAAGGACCAGCGGCTTCCCGGATACAGGCGGCATCAGAACCGGAGGTTGAAGCAGGTAATCCTTGATCTCCTCAAAAGCGGTCTGACACTCTTTATCCCATACATAGGTGGCACCTTTCTTCATGAGCCGAGAAAAGGTCTTACACTTGCCGGCCGGATTCGCGATGAATCGGCGTATATAAGCTAAGTGGCCTCTGAACCCTTGCAGTTCCCAGAGGTTACCTGGGGGAGGCATCTGGCTAATCGCCCTGATCTTCTCCGGGTCGATCTCAATACCCCGGTACCTTACCACAAAGCCACGAAACTTCCCTGAGGTGACCCCAAAGGCACACTTCAACGGGTTCATCTTCAGGCAGCGGGACCGGAGGAAGTCGAACACTTTCTCAAGATCTTTGATATGGTCCTGACGCTGGCGTGATTTAACCACCAAGTCGTCGACGTAGCATTCCACCAGTGTGCCGAGGATTGACTTGAATATGCGGTGCATCTCCCGTTGATAGGTGGCACCTGCATTCTTCAGGCCAAAGGGCATGAACTGGTAACAAAAGATACCTTGGGGGGCCCTGAAGGCAGTGAACTCCTCATCCTTAGGGGCCATCCGGATTTGGTTATATCCGGAGTATCCATCCATAAAGGAGAGGGCTTGGAACCCTGCCATGGCGTCAATCAACAGCTCTATCACTGGAAGGGGAAAATCATCCTTCGGACAGTGGCGGTTGAGATCACGGAAGTCGATGCAGACTCTGATATGCCCGTTCTTCTTTCGGACCGGCACAATGTTGGCCAGCCATTTGGGGTACTGAACTTCCCTCACGAAGTTGGATTTGATAAGATTGTCAACTTCGGCCTCAACCATGGCACCGTGGAATGGGTGCATCTTCCTGGGAGGCTTCTTGAACCCGCGATGGTTCGCCGGGAGACCAAGGCGGTGGACGACTACCTGAGGATCTAGCCTCGACATCTCGTCATAGCCCCATGCGAACACATCACGGTGCTGCCTAAGAAAGTCCGCGTACTGCTGCCGCTCCTCAGAGGGCATGGCGGCACTGACCAATGTGGGTCTTGGATCTGATTCGGTTCCAAGGTTCACTTGTACTAACTCATCGACCGTGGCGGAGACGCCCTCCTCAAAGGCTGGGGGTGCATCTTCCACGTCCTCTCCACTCGGGGAGGGATCTTTCACGGGAGAGACTGCGTTGGAAACTGCATTGGGGATACCAGATCCTGCTGGCCCGCTGGTGCTGGCACGGGCGGTCGTGGTCATCTCATCAGGAGACTCACAGGCCGTCGAGACCATGGATACGTCCAACCGATGGATCGGGAGGACGTAAGCGTCATCCAAACTTGCCCAGGGATCACTTGCAACAGCGACAGGCTCAACCTCACCTGCCAGGATCTGCTTGTCCTTGCTCTTGTAATAGTCCGCGTCCAGATAACGGGCTTCACATGAGGCAAAAGGAGAGGCATCTCCCTGAAGCACGCCTACTCGACCGTTAAGGGAGTATTTGAGGCATTGGTGGTATGATGAGGGAACCGCCGCATGAAGGTGGAGCCATGGCCTGCCCATCAATGTGTTATACGCAGTGTCCTGAGAGACTACCATGAATTCGGTGTTGGCAACCAAGTAACCGAACTGGGTCTTCAAGCGTATCTTGCCGACCGGAGTTTGCTCGGTGCGGTCGTACCCCTGGATCCTGAGGTCGGAGGGGATCAAGTCATCCTCAGACAACCCCAATCTCCGGAGCGTCCGAGTTGGAATCAGGTTAATCTCGGACCCCGTGTCGACAAGACAGTGCCAGACTTCAAGGCCATTGAACTGGCCAGTGACGTACAGCGGATGAATGTGCCCCTGTATAGGAGGGTCTTCATCCTTACCAGAGAATGAGATAACTGCCTGAAATTCGGCGTCCTCGATCGTTTCGGCGTGAAAGGCCTCTGCAGCTTCAACCTCTATCTCAAAATGGAGGGGGCTATTCAGGGCTTCAGCGAGTGCCTCGCGCATCTCATATGACATGCGCAGAGCCTCAAGGATGGAGAGTCTCGCTGGGATGTCAGCCAAGTGCTTCAGGACATCATACTTTTTGGCCAAGCGCGAGCTCTTGGTTGCAGGAGGTTGCTCTGCGGTTGGAAGCATGACGGGCCTTTCCGGTTGGGCCGGCGGCCGACTGGTACTTGGCGCATCTCGCTGTTCATTGGTTGAAGCCCGGGGAGTAGTCACTGTACTGGGGTCAGGAGGCCGGGATGGACTCGTGGCCGGGCGGAGCTGATCACAACGCGGCTGAGGCGGTTCTGCCTGGTCCCACACCACAAACAGTGGCGGAGGCGAATCCGTCATCCCCAGATGGGGGGGCTGCGCACGCTGAGCTCGGTCTTGAGCCTGCTGCCTAGTCTCAGTGGCGTGCACGGCCTGGCTGGAGGTACCAACTGCTGTGCCCCGGCGACTCCTGTTGTTGCAGCTCCTCTGACGGTGGCGACGACCGGGGACACTAGGGAGGTCCACCTGGTGTTCTTCAACGTCGGGAACCGAAAAGGGATTTACCAGCTCGACGGTATTAACCAAAGCGTACCGAACACTTTCATCAGACGAATCATTCACCACTGGGTAGATCCGGGGAGGGATCCCCATCTCCGGGGGCATGAAATCGCCGAGAGTGCGGAATAGTGGCAGAACTGGCGGGGCGCGCTCTTCCTTCTTGCGCCGCCGCCGTTTGCTCTTCTTGGAAGAGGCAGGCTGGGACGACGATGTCGAAGCAGCACCCGCAGATTCTGGGGGCTTAGGCTGATTCAAGCGCGCATGGATGATTCCATGGGCGCGAATGATCATCTTGCGGGCCATCCAGTTATTATACTTCTGGGATCCGTGGTCGGAGACCAGCTGCCATTCGTCCTCATTGTCGCTATTGTCATCTGATCCCACGAACACGCCCGCCACTTGTACTGGAGCTGGGCCCAACCTGATTACATTGTTGTTAATCTGGTCTTGGAGCCAATCCTTGAACACATAGCACCGCTGGATGGTGTGCCCCAGGGCCCGATGGTAAGGGCAGTAGCGGGGGTTGTCCGTGAGATGTGCCTCCTCTGGCCTCCAACACTCAGGCAGTCGCACAATCCTCTGCTCTAGGGCGCTCCGGAAATAACCGGGGACCTGATCCTCGTGAAATGAGTACGTCAGGTATCGCGGGCCCCTAGGAGCGTGGTCTTGACGAGGGGCTGGAGGGGCCTGCCGAGGAGGTGGACCCTGATTATCTCGCCTGGGTTGTGGCGGTACATTACGCGGAGGGGCCGGCCGGTTCTGAGGCTGCCGCTGCTGGGCCGGGAACTGAGCCCGTGGAGGCGGATTCCTGTGAGGCTGTGGAGCTGGCCTCGCCGGCAGCAGCTCCAACGGCCTGGGGGCCTCTATCTGGGCAACAGCAGTGGGCTCAGCCCTGCTGACTCTCCTTGCAGGAATCATAGGAGGCAGCGGGTGTGCCTGGCTGGCCTTTTTCAGGGCTTCCTCAAGACGTTGAGCTTTGTCTGAGAAGTCCCTGAACCCTCCGGGGTAATTCTGAGTGATCAAGGAAGGGACCAGCTCGGTCTTGACGTTCCCGACGCACATTGTCAGCAACTGCTCCTGAGTCAATGGCATGTCAAGGGAATACGTGAGACCCTTCCATCGGGCGACGAAGTCCGCGACTCGCTCATCAGGCCTCTGCTTGCACTTGAAGAGGTCTTCGATACTCGTCTTCTGGGTCGTGGAACTGAACTGGTAGAGGAACTGCCTACGAAGGTCCTCCCAGCTAGTTATCGACCCGACGGGGAGCTGGCTGTACCAGACAAATGCTGGCCCTTCCAGTGTCTGGACAAAGCAGTGAAGCTTAGCGGCCTCTTGCTGCGCCGGAGTCCCCAACATAGGCCCGCACCTCGAGTTGAAATGGGCCAAATGCTGTGGCGGATCTCCAGTCCCGTTGAAGGGGGCGAAAGTGGGATTCCCGAATCCCGGAGGCGCCGACATGTCATCCACCCATGCTGGGTATGGCTTGCCGTCCGGTGGGATCGCCACTTGCCGAGTCTCCAAGGCTTCCAAGCGGGCGATGAGTGCCGCCATCGGATCGTCCGGACATGGGTTCCAGTCCTGGCGAGGATCTCTAACCACGAGCGCATTGCATGGCCCTTCAATCGGGTCGTCGACCGGGTCGTCGAACTCGGCAGCTCGTGGGATGGCGGGCGGAGCGGCCCTTGGGGCAGCGGGAGGAATTCGAGCGGGGTCTCTCAGGTAGTCACGCCGCTCGGGAGGGTGTGGTGAAACATACCGCGCCCTCTTTCCATAGGCAATGTCCTCTCCTCTATCGGCGAACACGGCGTAATCACGGTTGCCCGGGAGAGCCTCATCGAGGAGCGGTTGTTCCTGTCCCTGCTGTCCTGGCCTAGGATCACCGTAGTCAGGCCGCCGCTCTGCAGCGCGCTCGGCGAGGAGCTGGTCAACCAGCTTCTTCTGCTCGGCGAGCTGTTGGCGTAGCATAGCCTTCTCGGGATCCTCCTCTGCCCGCTGCATGGAGGCAGATGGGTCGGCGGGCTTTACAGCCCCGCCGTGCTCTTTACCTTTGCTGACGTTTCGGCTCAACGTCGTAGCTTCAGTGTGTGTGGGGAGACCCAGGAGGATCCTCTGGTGACGAGTAACTCTCACCGATGGATCCAACAATGGCTTGTCTTCGGGGGGAGATCCCCCGTCGAGAAGTTCCAAGCCATTCCCCTCCCCCGAAAGGTCAGCCATATTGACCGTTTCCGTCCCTGGGGATGTACCCTCAGGGCCACCCAGTGAATCGGGCTGTCGGCGAATCGCACTGAAGCGTAGGGCAGCGTACTGCCCCCATCCACGGATATACACGTGCGGGGTGGCTCCCTCGATAACCTTGCGGAGTACTTGAAAACACTCAAAGCATCGTTGTTGGAGGGCCTCGTGGTGCCCAAATGACCCGGGGTGCCGAACCGCGGGGAGCGTGGCCAGGTCAATTTGACGGCACTGCTCACCAATATCCTCCAGGTGCGCTTGACTCCCGGGATATGGCATTTGCAGGTGGTGAAGACGGGAGTGAGTCTCCCAGAGAGTTCGGCGGAAGCATTCGAACTCATCCGGGGTGAGTGATTCAGGTGCATCAAAGTCCAGTCCTGCGACTGGCCAAAACTTCTTAGGGAAGTGGCCCTCTGCAAGGACGGTCCAGAAGCTCCACGACTCAAACTCGGGACCCAGGTCTCCTCGGTCCTCTTCAACGACTGGGAATGGACGGGGAACCGGCAGTGGTGCCGAGGCGGGCCGACGGGCTGGCCGGCGGTGAATACGGCGAGCAGGCCGATTGGCCTCCATATCCCGGGCCGCCCCCTGAGGGTGGCGGTGCCCCGGCTACCACATCACGATAGGACGGGCCGGCGAGTGAACATCCTCCCATAGCGTCGGTGCTCGCTGAGGGTGCACTAGATCGTGGTTCGACCGTCGGTCCCCAGAAAAGGTCTCCGGGTTCTCCGATCAAGGCAGAAGGTGCTTCCGGAGGGGCCGGTACCAACCGCAAGCTTGGCCCTTGGGGGTCTACCAGGCCTTCGCTACTCCGGATATACCTTCGGAGAGAAGCGGGGATCGTATCGATCTCACTCTCGGGAAGTACGAGGCTGACGTGCCACATTCCTACCCCTTCCCCTAACTGGCGGGATCAGGGGGAGGGCTCCGTCGCCGAATCATACTCCGCCTCTGTATCAGAGAAACGAACTGGTCGGATCTCTGTCCGGAATTCCGTAACATTCTTCCCTCGGCGTCGACGCCTCGCCCTCCTGCCCCTGGGTGGTTCTTCAGGGCATGGCTGATATCTATCCTGGCGTCCTCCGGCTGCACCGGTGTTGGGGCCAAGAGGACTGGAAACCAAGGTGCAAGGAGCACCGAGACAGATATAAAAGGGGACGTGGGAAGAGATGATTCCGGGCGGGCCTCCGGGCCGAGATCGGAAGGTGGGATGACCCATGCCTCTTGGATCGGCCACACGGAGTAGCCCCTGTTGGCGAATAGCGCTACCGCGAGGTGGTCCGCAGTGGCTATTGCCTATACCAGCAACCGGGAGAGTCAACCCAACCTGCCTTTGGGGCGGTCGGGGCCTCGATCCATGTCGGGCATAGAAGTGCCCCCGCTCAGGATGCGCAGGGGCCTGGTGAATGGAGCCAGCAATGGCTTGAGCCAACGCGGCCGCTGTTTCTAGGGCCCCAAGATGGGCATCCTCTTCCGCTCGTGCCCGACGTTGGCGTCAAGACAGACGAGTCAGGATGAGCGGCGCGGGCAGGTGGAGAGCCCGTTCTTCGACTTGAGAGGCCTGGCGGCGATGTCGTCGTGGCCTGACAGGAGCCCTTATCGCGGATCCCTGGAGCGAATCTCGGATAGGGTGGTCCCGGGCATCTTCCACCTCATCCGCATAGGGGAAGGAGTTGTCGGAGCGCTCCGAGGATAAACTCCCAAAGCGGTTGGACGTCGAGGTAGGCAGCAGTGCCTCCCTGCGCGTCCCTCGGGGGCGGCGTTGGTGGCGAGGTGCAGCTCCCTCGAGGTCTAGGCGAGCCATGTCCCTGGTGGGGATGACTCCCTCTTCCTCATATCTCCACACCAAGTTATTGATCACCCTTCTCTGGATGACCTCCGAAGGGGAGAGAGGGCGTGGTTGCCCCGCAGCTGCGGCTGCTGGGACGGCTGTGGAACGGGCGGGACCGCGCAGAGTAGCCGCGTCAGTGTTCCCCCTACCCCTACGCCAGTGGGCGGGTGGCGATCGGGCACTAGATTGGGCGACTTGATTCCTGAAAGCAGGGAGAAAAACCCATTAACACTGATAGGAAAAGGAATCGACAACCAACCATTAGTGCCACGACGCCTTCCGTGGGGGGAACCCAGGCCATCGACGTCGTGAGACGGAGTGCCCGATTTCCCTTCCCCAGCCCCTGGCGGGTTCCGTGCCCCAGTGTTGAATGCTTGGCCGGGCAACATGCTGGTCTTCCGACACCTCCGAAAGCCATCGGTCTTCGTATTGAGGAGAAGAGATTCACGTCGGGTTCACCATTTTTCTGTTTCGGTGCGGATGTGCGTCGGGTTTCTGTTCCGACGCTGTTCCGCCAGGGCGCGTTCGCGCGTGCACCCGTCAACCCGAGGGGATGGGCGCGCGGCTTGTGGCCCCACAGTCCCGCTTTCCAAAGGCGGGTAGCATCCGTCCCTTGTTCAGGGGCGTCTGCTCCTTGATCGAAACCGGGATGATGGGATGTCGGCTCCTCCTTCCGTGGACGTCTCCTCGGAACTCGTTGCCTAATCCGGGTCTCCCTCATAGATTTAAGACATGCTCGTGAATCTCGTTCCCGGCGCCATATCTCCATGGACACAGGTTAATTACGCTGCTTCCGCCCGGACGCTCCAAGGTGTCTGTTCGGGGCAGCAACCTGCGGTGAGGAGACCGGGTAGCTCCGGGTGTTGGGGGCGTGTCTTAACACTGCGACTCTGCATGTCTGCCTTCCGTCCCTAATAGGGCTTCTCGAAGGCGTGATGGCCTAAGGCATACCGCTCTGGGTGCGGGGAACTGTGTTACCTGAGGTTTTCCTCAGCTTCCCATGTTTAAAAATGGGTATGCCGCGAGTTTAACGTCCAGCGGGGACGACATCGGACTGATCAACACGAGAAGTGGATCAGATGACAGAACCCCTTGCGGGGAACCTCTGACGCTGGGGCCAGCACATGGGCGGCTTCCCGAGTGAAGTGGAGTGGAATGAAATGGCATGACCCCACCGGGATGTGGCGGCCCGGGTAAGGATCAGGGTGGTTGATGGAGTGAAGAGCTTGGACCCCGTAGAGGCTTCCTACGTACCGCGCGTTAGCGCGGATCAAAGTCAACGTAGTTCGGATATACAGTTTAACGTCATGCTGGACGTTGGAAAGCCGACTCACATGGAGGTCGAGGCTGCCGGATGGAGGATTGAACCGAACCACCTCACACAGAGGGGGATGGAACGGCCAGGTGGATCACAGTTTCACGTCATGCTGGACGTTGGCAAGCCGACTCACGAAGAGATCGAGGCCACCGGGTGGAGGATCGAACCGAACCACCTCGCACAGAGGGGGATGGAACGGCTGGGTGGATCACAGTTTCACGTCATGCTGTACGTTGGCAAGCCGACTCACAAGGAGGTCGAGGCCGCCAGGTGGAGGATTGAACCGAACCACCTCGCACAGAGGGGGATGGAACGGCCGGGTGGATCACAGTTTCACGTCATGCTGGACGTTGGCAAGCTGACTCACGAAGAGGTCGAGGCCACCGGGTGGAGGATCGAACCGAACCACCTCGCACAGAGGGGGATGGAACGGCCGGGTGGATCACAGTTTCACGTCATGCTGGACGTTGGAAAGCCGACTCACAAGGAGGTCGAGGCCGCCGGGTGGAGGATTGAACCGAACCACCTCGCACAGAGGGGGATGGAACGGCCGGGTGGATCACAGTTTCACGTCATGCTGGACGTTGGCAAGCCGACTCACAAGGAGGTCGAGGCTGCCGGGTGGAGGATTGAACCAAACCACCTCGCACAGAGGGGGATGGAACGTCCGGGTGGATCACAGTTTCACGTCATGCTGGACGTTGGCGAGCCGACTCACAAGGAGGTCGAGGCCGCCGGGTGGAGGATTGAACCGAACCACCTCGCACAGAGGGGGATGGAACGGCCGGGTGGATCACAGTTTCACGTCATGCTGGACGTTGAAGAGAAAAATAGAAGAAGGTAGTGGGGAAGCGCAATGGAGATACACATATGCAGTCTCCCACAAGAGCGGATTCATAGGTGAATCGACGCAAGTGTGAACCCGGGAGGGGTCCACTGATGGACGAACCGACGTGAATACGACCGGGACGACCAGGTGGTGGGCTTGAACCTCGGAGAGGCTTCCTACATACCCTGTTTAGGAGACAGGGATCAAATTCCACGTAGTTCGTTCTGTTTGTGACACTCTACCCCCATGGGCGAAGGCCACTCCAATCCCAACATCCCTGCAGAGACGAGCGGGTGGGGGCCACATCCAAACCGGGGGGACCCTGCGTGCAGGGCACGGGATCGGGTGAATCATACGGTTTAACGTCTTGCCGGACGAAGTACAGTTTAACGTCGTGTGTTGTGGATGAAGCAGACGGTTTAACGTCTTGCCGGACGAAGTACAGTTTAACGTCGTGTGTTGAGGACGAAGCGGACGGTTTAACGTCTTGCCGGACGAATTACAGTTTAACGTCATGTGTTGAGGACGTAGATGCTTGGCAGTTTAACGTCTTGTCACACGGATGAGGTACATTTTAACGTCATGCGGGATGTATGCTGAACAATTTAACGTCTTGTAGCTCGGACGAAGTGCAGTTTAACGTCGTGCGGGACGTAGAAGCCGCCGATAGGCCCGTGTCACTTCGCGCGAGCCTGAAGGGCCGCACGGGAAGACAACGCACGGTGTGGGCACCCGGGATGAGGGTCATCGGGCGCCACGCAGGCGGGTACCCAAAGGGGGTCAAAGGGGGCGACCCTGGCGGTTTGCGCGCAAAAGAGGAGCTTTGTGCGCAATACCGCGGGTCGGCGCGCAAATGGGCGTGCTGGCGCACAATTGGGCCAGTGCTTTGCGCGCGGATGATTGAGATTGCGCGCACCGGGCTTCGGATAGCGCGCAGGGGCAACAGATCATTCTTTACTGAACTGCCACTTTGAGAAGAAGGGGGGGTGCGCGCAATCGGGCCGGATTGCGCGCACCCCGGGGGCAATTGCGCGCAAGAGGCTTCTTTTGCGCGCGAATGCCTTTGGGTGAAGATTTATTCAAAGGAAAGGAGCCAAAGGGATTGTGCGCGAAGGCGAACCCCAAGGCTTTCTTGCGCGAAAGAAAGGCGGTTACCTGAAGATCGGCATTGCGCGCGGAAGGGGTTGGATTGCGCGCACGAGAGACCTTTCGACTTCCGGCAACCTTCAAAACATCGGGGGTCGCCTCATATTTATAGGAAACCTCGGGCGCGGAATCCAGTTCGCAGGCGCGGAATTCTCTTCGCGGGCGCGGAATAGGCCCCGGCGCGCAAGGGAGTCGCGCAGGCCACGGGCGCGCAAAATTGCGCGCCGGCCCAGCGCATTGCGCGCATCCCGGGAGGTTTGCGCGCGGCACTACAACTTTGCACGCGGGCCTCCAAAATTCCGCGCAAGGCTTCCGGGCCCTCCGAAACGTGCTTCTGACTCCAAATATGACCTCGCTTTCCGCATCCGGAGCTTTGTTTGGGAACAACGGACTTTTCCGGCGTCTACAATGATTAATAGAAGGAATTAATCACATCCAATGAATAATCCAAGAAGAAGACAATGAAGGTGAGACTGAGAGAAGATTCTCAGTCTGATTATTATTTCAAATAAACAATTGAGGTTCCTCTTTATCCACAGTATCTTTTTATACATATCCAAATATGTAGGGAATTGAAGTAGTGTAAATAAGGAAGATATAATTTATAAATCTTTTATTTTTATTGCAAAAGAAATTAATGAGGACGAGAAAAGTTTTTTTGATAAGTTTTGTTTTTATACATATAAACTTTCTGATGTGTTTGCTAAGATGGGTGCAGGTTACCTTTGTCTTAGAAAATATCATTCATGGTTTTCCGGTAATCATGATAATTTTGAATGAAGTATGGAAAATGGATTCCATGAATGTTTTGATAAGTTAATAATTAATCACTTTAATTATACACTTGTGTTTTCTACACTGGGTTCTCCCACGTAGACTTAGAGATGTTTAGATAAAGGATTATCATAAATAAAATCATTTGATACCAATGTCAAAGAATTTTCTCAACCTCTAGAAATGGATTTCATTTAAAAATAAAGTAGAAACTTATCATGATGACCCCAATTAATTTGATTGTCAATAAGGGGGAGATATAATAAAAATGTCGAGGAGATGAAAAATAAGGTGATAAAGAAATGAAACAATACTTGTTAATTTTTACATGTGGATGTTGTTATTGATGATGATATTGAAAATAAAGTATGTTGATAATGATGATTAATGGGAATTCGGATTGAAAGGGATTAAAAGAAAGAAGAAACGTATTATGACTATAATTTTTCTGGAGGTAAATTATTGATTTCAAAAAAAATACTATTGAAGATTGTTTTGAATGAGATAAGATATATGTTGTTTTGAAAAGAATCAAATCTAGGTTTTCATACATACGTTGATCCATGATTTTAAAATAATCAGATCGAGGTTTTTAAAAGAAATAAAATCAATTAGATCGTCGATTTAAATTAGAATAAGTGGATTTTAAATTCAAAACATCTTGTTTGATGTATATGGTCATCAAATTCACTATGAATATGATTAGAAAGAGGTTTATGTTTTATTAGAGATTCAGATTCAATATGAATACAATTGATCAAAAATGTCGATGTATTGTTGATTGGTATTTCATATTAACCATGACTTGTCTTGAGAACTTTAGATGCAATTTTGATATAAGAGAGAGGTATTGAAAGATGTGATGTCAATCCGAAAACAATTATATTCATATAGTAGAGAGAAAGAAGTGGTCTGATTGTTTTTTAAAACAATTGTATCTAGATTAGAGCTTCGGTGTCGATTGTTTTTTAAAATAGTTATATTTATATGGAACATGAAACACCAATTGAAGAAGCCATAACATTAAGAAGAGAAAGAGAAATTATTGATTTTGTTTAAAAAAAATTGGATTCTTGTTGGATTTAAACGAAGTGGTGTTGTTTTAACTATAGCAGTTTTTACGATTTCACTATAGCAGCAACTTTCGATTTGACTATACAAGGTGATTACGATTTCATTGTTGAAGCAGGTTATGATATCAGTGTAGATGGTTACAATTTTGGTGTAGTTGTTGGTTATAATTTAATTGTATAACCCAGTTATGATTTAAGTGTAGCTGCTATATACGATTTCAGTGTAGAAGATGGTTATGATTTCACTATAGTAGATGGGTATGATTCTAGTGTAGAAGCGGGTTACAATGCCACTATAGCAGATCGTTACGATTTCTGTGTAGAAGATGGTTACGGTTTTACGGTATATGTATTTTATGATTTCATTATTGTAGATGGTTACAATTTGAGTGTAGAGGATGGTTTAGATTTAACTATAACAAGGTCTTACAATTTCACTGCAGATTTTGGTTATGATTTCAGTGCAGAAGTTGGTTACGATTTCACAGTAGTAGATGATTACGATTTCACTACAACAGATGGTTACAATTTCACTATAGCAGTGTGGTTTCAATTTCATTGTACTAGTGTGGTTATGATTTCACTGTATCAGGGGGTACCAATTGAAAATGTGGTGTATAATGAAGTGTAAGAGATTCTTATAATTGGTAAAGGATCATACCTAGATGTATCATAAATATGTAGTAGAAGGAACGAAGTGGTAGTGATGGATGGTGGTACCGAAGGAAGAGAAGGTGTTGATTGAGAATGGGTCAAATTCAGATTGTTTTGTATCATACTCAGAATTATAATAACAATATATGACCATATTCCGGATAATAGTATCTAGACCATTTGTATGTAGAAAATATCATTCTTGGGATGAGATCAAAAGAATGATGCATAAATTAACGGAAAGTTATAATACATTCCAATTGAATTTAGATGATGCTAAAGTAGATCCCCAATTATTTCAATGTCCTTAAGGTAGTCGTGATACAAGAACATGTTGTTGAATGAAGTCAGTTTTCTCTTGTGGGTACAGAGTAAAAAAAGAGAAGGATACAGATAAATGAATTTTCAAAGAAGGAGCCTTTCATTTCAAATGATTGATTGTATCTCAAGTGGAGAAGTGAGTTCCACATTCAATTTGTATGGTATAATGCATTTTTTTGAATAAATAATTATGATAGAATCAGATTCAAACCCATGTATTTCTCAAAACATTAATTGTATTGACATTTGAAATGGGAGTCTAGAAAAGAACATGTTAATATTGTATAATATTATAGAAGAATCAGAAGCATTTAAGAATTTATAATTTCTCTCAGGTTTAAGGAGAAGTTCAAATTTAGGTGAATTTAAGTTAGTGGGAATGTGTTTTGGGATTCCCACCTAAACATGTTGCGGGTCACAAATAAATGGTGTGTTGTACATTGTACTTGTGTGACTGAAAAAGAGAGAGAATATCTAGGTTTCTAGAGAGAAGAATAGATCAATTCCATTGATATTGATAATTATTTTGGGTGCTTCCTATTAATTCAAATTCTATTCGGCATGAAAATTCTATTCAGTAATTGATGTTGTGCCAATTCAACTTTATTATTTTTTATCAGAAAATTGGATTGGTAGATTTCAATTGAAATTATCGTAATGGGAACATTATATAGAAAAAATCCAACAAAGAGCATTGTTTTGATAGAATCATACTAAGAGAATATTAGAATCAATGCTTCATAAAAATGTCTAAGTGGTTCTTACATTTCTACTAGGTAAGGAATTGATGAATTGTATTAAAATTTAATTTTTTTTCTAAACGAAAAGAAGAATAGGTAACCTGAGTTGTTACAAAACAATTTTATTACCCTATTGTGCTAAGAGGATTCAGACGCACTGGTGGGATTTTTCCTTGTTCAACATGAGTGTAAGGGTACTTCCTACTTGTTGTAATCCTTGGATTGTCTTCTCAGTAGATTATATGGTATTGGATCATTTAGAAACCATACCAAGCACATATCCTTTCTTATTTTATAGTGATCTTTGAAAATATTTGTGAACTTGTGTATGTGAGTTGAGTTTGATTTCTGTAGGGAATAGAAAAATATTAGAGGAGGTGAAGGTTGTTTATATTGAAAAGAATCATAAAAGGAAAAGAGTATCACTAATTCACCCCCTCCAACTCTTAGTGATACATTAGTCTGACTGGGAACTTTCAATATCATCATTCCATGATTTGGATTCCATGAGACCACCTTCCACGAAAAATGTTAGATCGTGTTTCTATTAGATCTCCCTCAAAAACTCTATCATATTTAGTGAAATTTATAGGTATTCCTCTCAGAAATTACCTAGGAATAGGAAACAATAATTAATCCATGAACCAATTCCTATAAAAGGTAAAACTAGTGGTATTAATAGAGTATCCTCTTTTTGAACTACTTGTGAGTCATTTCGAACTCCCCGAGGAGTATAGACATCACCAACATCCTAGAGCTCGACCTGAGATAATCATGGAGGAATATAACTACCATTCCCAATACACCTCAAATAATGATACAGGAAAGAAATATCATAGGCATAAAAATATGGAAAAACTCAAGCCCTTACTATTTTAGTTAAACTATCCAACATCCCATTTCCAGAGTTATGTTTTAAGGATAAATTTCATGCCTTCCTTGTAAGGTATTAGATATATGGAAGGTGAATTAAAATTTATAGAGAAAATTTTTCATTATTTTATAATTATAATCCCTATTTATTGGTATCCATTTCTTTTAGAACATTAAATTTAATAAATTTATAAACAATTGTTCTGTTATATGTATGTTCATTCCCAAGATATAAAGTCCTAAGCATTATAAGATACAATTAGAATTTCATGAAATTGTAACTAGACTTTTACATCTTATATTAAGATGTAACATGTATATTAATAATAGTATAATTATATATAATACCATACCCAATTAATAGAGGAACCAAATTTATAAATTATTATAGGAATCTATTTAATCAAAACCAACTAAAATTTCATCCCATGTAACAAAAGTTTCGTGTCTTAAACATATCATAATTGGGTTTTTAAGGTGAAACTATCAAAATATGTAGGAAAAAATTATTTAAGTTGATGTATAAACCTTAGTAACCAATTATTTCATCCCTTTTCATACATTAAATATTTAAATTATTACAAGAATAATTATTAAGGAACATATGTTAAGAAACATGAAATAAAGGTAATGAGTATGTGTGGAATAGAATATTAGTGATATATATAGACCTAGAAGCCTATAATGATTCATGAGGTAATATAACCTTCCCATATAGGAACAAGGGTATAAATCGTAAAAACATCGCATCAAAAAACATGTTTGTCACCCGATGGTTAAAATACTAAAACTGTAATAGTAAAAATTATGAAAAACCGGTCCCTACATTGGTTTAATAGATTTTACCCATAAATGTGAGTTAGCTAATCATATGAATGGCTTAATATCAATTTATAATATGTCAATGTCCATTTTATACCAATCCAAATGGTAATAAAAATTTAAATAAATTCACCAATAGAACATTGGGTGTCTCGATACCAGTTCACTTAGAAATAACCAAACCCTAATGGCTAGATAGTTCCAAATACTCCACATTACATTCTTGATGATTCCAACTATTATTTATGGTTTAATATGTAATATTGTGTAGTATCTGCCTTGTTAATCTTAGTGCAACACAATAAATATAATAATAATAAAATATCAGCTGAAATATGTATGAAAAAATAATATAATAACATAGTATAAATAGAAACAATACAATATAATGATATTGTTTTGGCTATACAATATAAGAAACATTAAAATGTGGTAGTAGACATATATAATGTACAAGCATATAAAATAAAATAAAAATAACAAAAAATGATCTCCATGAGCATCATGAGAACATACACACACATCTGATCCTAAGATCCATCCTAAAAGGAAATCATGCATCCATAGCTGGGCACTTCACTTTATCATTAATTACATCCTTGAAGTCTGAATAGGTACCAAATAATGGTATGATCATGGAGTGAGTATAATTCAATAATACAACACCAAAATCTTTTAATTCATATCTAGGATTAGAATATAAAATGTTACAATGTTCATGCATAATAAATTTAATGTAGTAAATGAATATAAACCATGTGGAGCATAGGATCCTAATTAGATTCTTGGACAATCCTAAATGATTTTTCATAATCCTTATGTCCCTAATATAATCACCATTAAAGGAATAGGTACCTAAGGAACATAGCCAAGGTGTTAAATTATATTCATTATAAGTAATACATGGGAAACCCATTGTATCCATGATTTTAGATGATCAATCCCACGCCTATTAATTATATATTATATGAGGATATGTGTATGAGTGTAATTAAAGGGATGAACCTTTATAATTCCACCCTAATACATTCAATCCAATCACGAGGGTAAAGCCAATGTAATCTTGAGATAGGCTTGATTAGATCCCAAGGATCCGATATCAAAAGGCCATGTCGAAGAACATCAATATTAATCCTAGGATATGATCAATGGAATTATTATTTAGGGAAATTTAGGTGAATTTTGATGTTCATGAAGATGCATTCACAATCTATGACATTGAATGATACAACATTTTATATCACATCGTCATAATATTAATAAATTTTGTGCCATCCTATGAGTTCTATGATCGAATTCTAAGTCTGGTACCCATGTAAAAATCATGGATTAAAAAACCACTAAAAATTAACCTGGCCCACTATGATACGTAATATTAATAGTAAATATTCATGAAATTTATAAATTTTTTCCATTCATTTGAACACCTATAACAAACCCAATGGGATGGATCAAGTTGTGGCCATCAATCTCAAATGATGGAAAATATATTCTAATCACTTTAGGAACCCCGTTTATACAACTACATAATGGAAAATATATTTTGATATAAATTCACATAAAGTACAACATACAACACAATAGAGAATATTATAAAAGACCATAAATTTAAAGGAAAACCAGTAGACCACCTAGCATAGCTATATAGTAGAAGCTATATATAATATATGCATTTAATTTGGACTATAAATGGAAAAATATAATTCCATAAGAATCTCAGATTAATTGTCCTATAATCATGCATAAATATCTCACCAAATATGGGAAATGAAACTGATTGAAGAAGAAAAATGATTGATAAGAATTCTAAGGGTGATATAATTAGATTAATAAGGGTTATGGAATTTTTTTGGTGGAATATATAAAATAAAACCCTATTCCAATTGTGAGTACGTACCATCCAAGAGTTTTCACCTAAAATGTTTGATGCATGTGGTTAGACAAACTGTGTACAAACCAAGAATTTGACTATTGTTTGAAGCCTACACCAAACACATTTTTGGAAAATTATTTGGTAAATCAGGTGACTTTCATTTTTAATAAGTCTTAGGATTTTTATAGCCATGCATCCCATGTTGCATGTTTATTTCAAAACCGTTCTCTTCTCTTCAAGGTCCACATTTTTAATGTGCTTAATTAGTGATAACCATATTCCTCATCATGCTCCAACATTAAATGAGACTCCATTACATGAACCAAGACTAAAAACTCAATAAATATCCATGCCCACTTCATTTACATCCATTAAGGAAGAATTGGTGTTTTATATAGAAATTTAAAAGATATGTAACACTACCAAAAATGTGATCTTACATTAAGTAACTATTTGACATCAATAATTAAAACCAAAAATTAGTTTTAAAACACAAAACTCACATGAAAACCTCCATTATTTTTTTCCTAATATATTTTCATAACCATCATAATTTTTATGTTATTTTTGGTGATATTTGACATCCAGACACTATTATTGATTAATCATCAAGTATTGAATATTGGAAATGAAATTTAGGCACTCTATTCTCCCATATTAATATAGATCTACTCATCCAATCATGAATATAAACAAAAAATATGATTTTTATTGATACATCTATCGGATCAAAAGTATTTATATTTAACTTTATTTTTATTCATTAGTGTAATATTATTATGTGTTTAGATATATGAGTTTTTTTTAATATTGTTTATGACAAATTTATTCTTGGTAGGTTGTTTTCCCAAATTCCACTTTATTTAGAATGTAAAAAGCTTTTTCATGTTTAATTTAATATATTTTTTTAAAATGAAATTATCCAGATATAGCTATTGTGGTTTCGTTATATTCTGGTTATTTATTGAATCATGAGTTCTGAGTGACACCCACATGGTGGTTGATAAATTGATGAAATGATTTTGTTAAAATCAAGAGAATTTATTTTGTGTGAATATTGTGTACTATCATTGGAACATGCTAATGCACACATGATCTTTTTTAGATGGGCATGGTCATATGGCCAATATAGGTCAATGGTTATCACTTAGTGATGACTTTTTGGATGAATGATCTCCACATGCATGCAAGTTATATGTCCTTCGACAAGAATGAGTGTGTGAATGTGTATGAAATAACATGAAATAGATAACCTAAGTAATTTATAAATACTTGATTCTTCTACATATGAGATCTAAATATTTATTGAACTATTATTAACTTGATTATTTCCATTTTAATAAATAAATTTTTTTGTAGTTTTAACATCATGTTATTTTTATAACTATTTTATATAAATTAGGTGATAACCTAATTCTTATTTTAATGGAATATGAGAAATGTATTTTGGGTTTTCCTATTTAGTTGTTACACTGACCCTATGTATATGCTTTTTTATGTATATAAATTTCATTATGATACAATAGAGGTAAATGTTTCATATTTCAATAGTGGGGATTCCTGTTGTAGTTATGACTTATGTTTGAGATAGGGATTGGGAGTTGGTTGTATTATAAGGGTTTGGTTCAGTACCACATTAGTGTTCGAGAATTTCTTTATTTTGGAGCCATTGATTTTAGGGTTTAATATTATCTATTATTACTCTATTTTTTTATAATTTTATGTATTAGTTTGAATAATGTATAATTTATATATTTTTCTTGTGTTTTTTTATTATATGTTTTTATGAGTATGTTCTCATATATATATAAGAGTGTAAAACATTACCCCTCTTTCTTATAAAACTGAAAAAACTATTTCTAACCATTGTTGTTTGGGGAATGAAACCTAAATTCAGTGTGACCTCATATATTACCAATCTAATTCTTATCAACAATTTTTTATATAACCAACTATTAATTAGGAAAATTTTAATCATTTATCATTATATAGATGGGCATGTTACAGATTTTATCTTGAGAAATAACAACCAAAACACCAAGTGAATAAACCAAGAACACCATAACTAATAATGGAAATTTTATTATAGTTCCTTTATCAATATGGAGATAATTATTTCATTATTATTAAATGATAAAAGATATTATTATACTAAAATAGACAATTAATGAATAAAACTACTAACCCAAAAAATAAATATTTACTAGAAAAAAGTAAAATTTAATACAATATATTAATTAAAATGGTTATAAATATGAATAAGGTTCTGAAATATATGTTTAATGATTCCATATTTATTATTCATGTATTTAACGAACATCTGACCAGGCCAGAATCCAAGGTAAGGGTTTCTCATTTTAGAATTTTCTTTCTTGGAGACATAGGTTGTATTATGAAACTATTTGAATTAATATATTGTATATAATATCTATTTAAAATACGAGATCCCTATTTCATATTTACTCATGGTATTTAATGTTCTATTTAATAGACTCTATTTTGTGGGATCTTGATTTGAAAGATACAAAATTGATATATGATTTGTGGACTCAATTTCATTTTTATTGTGTCATAAATTTTCTTTCTTGAATCTAAAATTATATGTTACATATATTATTACATTTATTTAGTTCATATTTAAATTTATTTATCTTTTTAGTGAATTTAAATGTTCAAATACAAGCCTTCTTCAATGATTAATCCATTTCATCATAAAAATAGGACACCATTAATAGTAATTCTCGTCCTTTATAACAGCCCTTTATCCACCATGTTATATTCTTCTGACCATGAATTTTTCTTTTCATTTTTTAAAATCTAGAATATATAATATATTTATTTTTTTATCTCTCCTATTTTTCTTTTAAAAGTGAAATTTTTTAAATCTTTCTCTAATGTGGTATTTTCATTAAAACATAGAAAAATGTTTAAAAAGGAATTTAATTATACAATATTTAATTTTTATCATACGATACAAATTTATGTAATAAAAATTTAAATATTTTTAATTATATTATTGAGGATTTTTTAATGTTATGGTTCAAAAAAATTTCATTATCATTATCAATAAGGATTTATTGATTTTGGTATATTGATTTTCCATTTATGATAATGAATTTTTTTTAAACCTCTTTTAGGAATTGGTTTCTATTTTATAATATATATCCAAAAGATAAATCTCATATGTAATAAATATAATGATCATACTATAATTTTTTTAATAATATTATTCCTCAATGAAATTTTTTTTGTATCTAATAGTCTACTCTTGATATCATTTTTAAGAATATGATTTGAAAATAACTTTTATTATATGGGGATTTCATGAAATGAAAAATTATTGTTTCCATGTGGAAGATAAATTTTTTTAATTAGATTATATAATGATGGGTCATATATATACATAATTTCATTGGTAAACATGTATTCTTCATGAGATAATAATTTTATAAATAAACTTGGTTTCACATTCATAAATTTATGTGTGGACTAATATTTGGTTGGCTTTGTCCACTATTTTATTCCTGAAATTTATTTCAGGTTCACAACTATATGTGTACACTATATTATAGTTATCCATTTTGAAAATGTTATGATTTACTATTATAATGATTTTGAAAAAAACATGTTAACTCATATGGCTATGTTATTCTCCATGTCTCATAATAATAGACATATAGATCCTCTTTATTTTTCCATGGTATGATGTAAAACATTTTAATTATTATATATCTTTTTACAATGGAATATTAATATATGTATTGATTTTAATTTATTTTTAATTACAAATTTATCCAGTTTTTATCTTTTATCAATTTCTTATGATCAAACATTTTACGACCCATTTTTATGTTTTACCATACTGGACATTATATCTCACTCCTAAATTAATGTTCTATATACTTTTTAAATCATAGTAATGTATATATGTAGAATATTTGTTTTTATATATATATATTGCTTTTGGATATTTTCAATCAATAATGTGTAATAGGTTATTTATGTAGTTATTCTCCTAATACACTAAATGTTTTCATTCATAGATTGTGTGATTATTTTGGAGATTTAATGATCTAATTTTAAAATTGACGTGAAATATATGAATGGTCTTCTTGGATAATATCATATTTTATAAAATCTAATGTGTAAAGAATATATTTTTAGCAATAAATTCAAGAGGGCTAGATTGGGGTGTCTTAAGATAAGAATACATGAACTTCCTATAAAATTTTATATGCTACAGACTAGGGGTAACCTCCACCATCCACATTCATTATATATGTATATTAACATCAACATGTGGTGATGGAATAAGTTCACATAAGCAATCAATAATCAACAAATTTTATAAATCATTGAATATACCTAAGTCTAATTATTTTTTGATAGAATGGTTATGGTTTATAGGGATTACATATGGACACATGACATAGAAATACCCTTATTAGATCACAAATTTGAAGCATAAAAATTCATTAGAATTATAATTATAAATTATATAAATATAATTTCATTAAAAATTTACAATCGAACTCATACCCTTTGACGTCGAAGAAGAATCAATTATCTGGAAATTTATTTCCCATTTATATGATGGGTTATTAACTTGAATTCATTTATGGGGTTATGAATTATCAATTTAAAAAATTCAAATAAATGATATATCATCCCGATATCAAAAATAAATATGTATTTTACCTTATTTATTTAGTAATAAGTTGGTTCATGTTAGTGAAAATAATTATGAAAAAAATAAATGAATGATGTATTATCAAACAAAATAAATTCCACCATGTTAATTCTATATGAATATGAATCAATTTTTAATAAATTCAATTTGATCCAATAACTATTGAAAACAATATTTCTAACATTAATCCTATAGTGCTATAATATTTTCGTACCTAAATATTACATATTTTTAGATGAATATCTAATTCACAACATTTTTATCCTCACCATAAAATTTAAGGTTTAGTACCCTTGTATAAAAATATATAATATTATTATTTCATGAAATATATTTAAAATATCCCAGAATGATATCCCCACTTTGTATGATTCATTAGAACACATTTATTGAAACATTATTCCTAACCAATGGAAATGAAACATCAAAGATGGTGAGATTATAAGATAACTATGTATATGTATGGGAGAAATCAATTTATGATAATATAAAATAATAACATAATAATAAGGGTAAAAGATCATTACCATAAAATACAATGTTCATAACCAATCAAAAAATGATCATAAACATTATTTATGCCATTAAATATTATCATTTAAAAATTCATGAATTATAAGAATGATAAATTATCATAACTCAATCATGGAAAATGAGATCATCTCATAAATGTACGTGAAACCATAAGTATAGAAACCATTTCACATGTCATGGTTAACTACAAATACCTTCATACCTTGAAACAACAGATGTTCACAACAGTATATCAAGAACATTTTGTTGTTTACCATAATTAATCAAGCACCTTGAATTTATTCCCTTAATAAAACATGATCATTGAATTACATACCAGAATTCTTTAATGATATATAATACTTTACCAAATATATTTGAGATAGATACAGGACACACCCATCACATATTGAAATCCACACATATTAACTCCATAACATAAAAAAATACATCATATAATTACATCATAACCCATGAAAATATAATGGGTTCTATATTTCGTTGAATCATATTATAAACCATGAAAACACGATTCATTAACATATCATGATCATAAAATGAAAATCCATATAAATGAAAGTAAGGGTTACACTGGATCACAACCACTTATAAATTGAAGCAACACTAATGGTTTTTCCATTAATGAATAGAAATACTATTAAAATATCCATAAAAATATTCTTCATAAAATCACCCTTTTCATTTTTAAATCAATTTTCAAAATCAGAAATGTTCAAAAATATTATGGGAATAATTTTTATTGAATATAGTATAATTAAAATGTTATGTAATCATCAATGTATTTATATTTCATGATGGTGATAAATATCATTTATGATGTAATAGTTCAAAGAAAACAGTCAATTCATATTTCTGTTAAAAATAACATTGTATGGAAAAAAAATGAAAAATTATGGTTATGATTTTTAGAAAAAGTTCACAAAAGGGTAAACATTTAATTAAATAATCATAATATAATCTAAAAAATATTCATTGAAATATACTTTTTAAAATACAGATATAGGAGAAAAAATATCATTGACCGAAGAGAGTAATAATATCAATTTTTCTTTAAAGTCAATATATTGACATCTATAAATATTTATGTAATTAAAATTAAAGGGAAACATATATAATAATGAAATAACTAGATAAGACTAAAATTAAATTGATTCATTGAATAAAGATCATATCTTCTGCAATTAAAATTTAAGTATAAGTAATTCTGAATAAAATAGAATTGAAACAAAAATCCCTTACCTCAATTATCACCTTTCCTAATTTACATTCAAACCTCATGTTTACAATATATGTATTTATTATAAATATATTAAATATAAAAATTTATTTATACCATAAACATTGTTATTTTTTTATGAAATCATTTAAACCTATGTATAGATATTGGTTTTTTTAAATTCATTTTTTTGTGTGATGAGTGATTCATTTTCCAAGAATGTTTCAGTTTATCAGACTAGATCCATATACAATGTAAATAGTTCAATAATTTCATAAATGTTAATAATGGTCTATAAATAATACATAATATTTATATAAATATAAATAACCATTCATAAAAAATCGAGATAGAAAAATGAATTACATATTTCATATAGACGGTAGGACGTATGTGTGTATGAACATTGTTTTCATTTTTTCATGGATGGAATTAACTAAAATAATAATAATTCACCTTTAAAAGTTAATTATTAAACAAAATATATATCATAAATTCACCAAAATATATATTTACTATAAGTCATGTATAATGTAAATGAAAAATAATCCCATCGTTTCACAGAGTTAGTAATCGACACAAATGCACTTGCAACATTAGCATTTTCCAATAGATGAGAATGTAAAAAGGTAGATATTATATTATGATTATAGAACAATAAATATGTATTAAATATCATATATAATAATTAAAACCATCACAATAACCATCAATTAAATGTTCTAATTGAATACGAATTGTATCGTTGTGTGAAGATGGTAAGTCATACATACACACGAGCAATACATTAACATTTCAATTGATGTGAATGATGTTTTATAATGCTTAAATACAAATCATAATATATTATTAGTATATATAAGATAAATAAAATTTTATTTTATTATAAGAAAGGTATTTAAATTAGGTAATGAATAAGTAAAAAAGAATGTTACAGGTAAAGGTGATAACCTCATCATCGAATGAACTCCTTTTTATGTCCACTTAAGGGTCCCTAGGTGGATATATTGGGTAGAAAAAACATCTATAATATTTATAAGAAACATTATAATGTATTTTTTCATGATTTTTTTGTTTTATAATACTCAATTTTTGGTAGATAATTTATGTATGGGATGTAATTTTATAATTTAAGAGAGGGGCATATTTGTTATTTCTTAAAAGATTAAATTATATTTAAGAAATTATCTTGGCCAAATACTACCTAAAGGTAATAAATTAAATTATAACATATTTAATGGTTGTAAAACCATGATTATATACAATATATACATGCTTTGGTTTCATTTTAAAACACTCATTATGATTAACCACTTCTTTAAAAAAATTTAACATAAACCATTGTTACAATTTTTTCACACATAAAGTCTTATAATTTTTTATATTCAGTGGAAATTATATCATAAATGTTAAATGGATGATATTTTGGACCACATATAATTCTACATTTACAATTTCATGATTTTTATAACATTAAATAATTTTGTAAAAAAATATTGAAAAATTATAATTAATGATCATTTTGACACTATTAATTTAATTTGAGTTAAAACACAAAAATAAAAACATTTAATTATAATATAATACTTCAATAAGAATAATATTATGTACTTTTAGTATTTTAATATACTGTAACACATTAAAGAAATCAAATTATATAACTTTTAATTGTTTTTACTTTAATTTTTTAGGTTACATTAATTTAATACATATTGTTTCAGCATTGTGTAAGAATTTAAGATAATTAATTTATACATAAAATTTATAAATAGATGAAAATAATATAAATATGTTTTTCAATTTAAAACTATAAATTTTAATTCATTCATAACATACTTTTTTTTATTGTGGACACATAATAGATATTTAAAACTAAGATAGTGGCAGTTTGATACTATCATTTATTTAAATTATACATTAGTCATTTCATGAAAAAGTATCCAATAAACAAACAATGTTTTATCCAGAGTTTCTAATTGTAAAATAAAATTCATAAAATAATAAATATGGTGAATTATTAAATCATTATAACATATGTTAGACCATGATTAATGCGATTTACTCTTTACAAAGATGATAAATTTTACCATAGTTACTATTCATATTGACCAAAATTAAATCTGACCCATTTAGAAACTTTAAACCTCATAATTCAAAATATTGAATCCATTTAATAAAATTTGATACCTAAAATTTTCATGAATTAATTATATGAATATTTTTACAATAGAATATGAAAAATGTTTTTTCAGAAAAATACTTTTTTTAAGAATAAAACATAGTTTATTCTTACCCCATGCCTTCAAAAATATTAAATGACAGTTATGAAATTTTATTGAATGCATAAAATATATATTTATTTAACATAATTACACAATAGTTATTAATTTAAATTATTAATATAAAAATACATTCAATTCATTAAAAATAAATTTTAACAATAAACATCACTTTTATTGTCAAATAATTTTAGATTTTCAATTAAAATCATTTTGTAATCAATGAATTCATTTTATTAACGTGTAAACCATATAGTTTTCATAGTTTTTTTGTAATATTCATACCTACCAATAAAATAGTTAATCAATAACATATCGCATAAATAGATTTTAATATTATATCAAGGTTTGTTTAAACATAGTTTTACACGTACCATAAGATACAGTGGAAATCAAATTATTTAAAGGGATATATTTTTCAAAGATAATATTCTGATATAATAAATAGCCCCCACCTAAAATGTATTTATCCCTCAAAATAAACCACTCTAATATAAAACAAATGGGTATATATTGGGTTCATTACTTATTCATGTTCCAAAGTAGCATTTTCAAATATGTCGTTTCTTCAAAGAACATTAACTAGGTGAGTTGGATTATTTTGAATCACTTTATTTATATGAACAAAAATTTCAACTAGTTATTCCTCATATAAAGGATCATTTTATAGTTGTATGACCTGTGAGTTTAGTATATTTGATGGATATTAAATTTACTTCCTTAAGATAGATACATAGAACATTTCATGAACTTTAGAGAGGTTCAATGGAAGAATTATGAAATAATCTACCTTCCCAACAAGATCAAGAATATTTAAGTAAAAAATATACCAATGTAAAGTATTTAATTTAACTAAAAAAATCATAACCATATTCAATTTATAAATTCCAAAAAAACTTCTCACCATCTCACATTCCTAATCACGTTGATGATAGTTAAAACAAATCTTCATTCAACACTATGATTCCATAATGTACTTATTTATAGTTCTAGAATTATTTTCCATTAATTCAATGAGATTAGATCCTAGTAGTTTTATTAATCTAACTTCATTCTATAGTTTTCGTGTTATACACTTCCTTCTATAGATGGATTCACAAGTTTCCTAGTAAATTCTTGGGTGAAAGATTTTGTGGTAATAAAGTCATTTAGATGAAGGTGTTGACCCAAAGAAACATTGAAATACATTGAATATGATATTATAATATTCTATATTGTTTTAATGGTTCTTTAAAACAAACCATATGGATGAGGGTGATATATCTTTCATATACTCAACTATGTATCAAAATCTGACTAAAGACTCCTCCAAAACATTGGCGTAAATCTTGTATCATGACCAGATTCGATAGAATGTGGTACTATATAATATCTTACCAGTTAATTGATTTTATATTAGATAAATATGATCAAGAGTTAAATATATTTTATATTATAAATAATGAAGGACGTTTTTTTATTTCAATTTATTATATCCTATATAACATTTTATCATATATATGTTTTTCATAGACAAAAAAAATTCCATAGAGTTACATTCCCATATTCATTCTATTGTGGGTAATGGGTGTAAAATCCTACAAGAACTATATCAATCAACCATACCCAATTAACATACCTTGCACCATGATATATATTCTACAATATACATCTTCATGTTTTTCAATCAGAAATACTCATTCTGGTCTTTATACATTTTTTTAAATAGGATATAAATATTGAATGATGAACTAAGACCCTTAACTAACATCTCCTTTTTCAAATATAGTATATATGAGACATGTCCATGGTTTATAAATGTTATTATTCCCTCATAATCAATTTTGAACTCAGGAACATTTTTTCCATCTTTTTTTTGCTCCACATATTTTATAAACCCATTAATCCACACAAGTATAGATTGTTAAACATTAATTTAAGAAAAAATAATATTTATCACCTTTGTATAGTATTTCTAGATCCATCCGTTAGCAATACAAAATTATTGGATCTTCTTTGTATCCTCATATTTGATTGGATAACATGTTAATTTGGAATGAATGTATCTGGAACGTCATTCACCTAACTAGGGTGGTAATTTATTATGTAGTAATTTTATTTAATCAGCTCCAGCCATCTTCTATTGCACATATTCAAATCTTTACAATTGAATATATTCTGTAATATTTTTTCATCAATTTATATTACACATTTCTATATGAAGATTATTACTCCATATCATTAATTAAAAATATACCATAGTTAACTTCAAGTCATGGGTTAGATAAATTTTCATATTATCCTTCAATTGGAATGAGGATTATACAATTTTTTTATCTTATTTAATGAGAACAAATCCTATTCCCTTCATTTTTTTATCACTATAGATCAAAAACCTATCATCAATTTTGTGTAGTATAGGAAAATATTCAAAAAAAATCCTTATTTATTATCACTGAAATTCGTCTCACATTATTCTTTCAATATGAACATAATCTCTCTCCATGTCAACATGGTGAGTGGATTATATAATCCTAATATGTATTTCAAAAAACATTGATTATATTAATCAAATCCATGAAAAAATGGATTTTTGTTACTATGGTTGGATTCTTCCATTTCTAAATAACATTATTTTTAGAAAGATATATTGATAAACAGTCACATGCGATTATATGTCCTAGGAATTACACTTTCCAAAAAAATAACAATTGTTACATTATTTATAATTCTTCTACTTCCCTTAAGTCATTATAACAATCATCATGTGATCTTATTTATCTTCTATTCTATTTTAATATAGAAGAATATTACCTATAAAAAATACAAAAAACTAATCAATGTGAACCCTAAAAAATCTATTTATTAACTCCATTATGATAGTGGGGGCATTTTTAAGACCATAATGAATGAACAAAAATTAATATAGTCAATACCTTGTTTAATGACCATATCAGATATATCCCATTTCTTAACCCTCATACGATGATATCCATAATGAAATTCAATCTTAGAAAACTGTTGATCTCCATGTAGTTGATAAAATAATTCATCAACAAAAGAAATATATTACTTCTTCAGGATAGTGATCAGGGTATGTTCATTGTAATAAATAGGTAAACTAATTAACCTATCTTTTATCTTAATAAATAGCGTATGTGGACCTCATGGTGGTGCATAATGGTGTATGAATCTGTTATCATGATTATATTAGAGTTTCTTATTTAATTCGTATAACTCAATTGAGATCATTATTTAAGTATTATTGGAAATTGACATATCACTATGTATAAATTTCATTGAAACCTCATATTTATAATTTATAGATAGACTAGATAATTATTTTTGAATGACATAATCAAATTCCAATATAATAGGTGTATCTTTAATGTTGGTTTTCCCCCAAAACATATGAGATATATAACAATCATTGATAGGAAATATGGCCCCCCAAGATGGATATAATTTATATTGGATTTTTAGTTTCATCGTCGCATCAATAAATGATCAGTGGTTCATTTAAAATTTGAAATTTCACTTCCCTTATTCAAAAACTGATATGGTATCCACTAAAATAAATCCAATTGATTTCTAGAATCATATAATATTAAACTAAATGGTGAATCGAAAGAGTTATAAAAATAACATTCCAAAAAACAAAAATGATATATGAATTATTGAATAGAGATTAAACCATCGTACCATTAGATGTTCTCATAACTAGTTTAAAATATAATCATTGAGATGATAATATGTTACCCAAAAAAATTATTTAGTTACAAATGTGTGGGTTGATCAAAAATTAAATTATACAGTTTCTATTTTTTGAGTGGATTTCAATTTTACCTTTCACCATGTCATTATCATTACCCACTTTGGTAGTCATGGATGCATGATATTTACCTACATCATTAGACCTAAGAGGATATTGAAGATGATCATAAAAAATCATTTGGATACAAGAATTGGTGGGCATAATTCCAATATTCAATATATTTGTAACAATAGATAATATTTTTTTAATTATATTTCATCTTCTACATTACCATTTCACTAAATGTTATACTCATACCTTACTAACATTTACATACATTATGACCAAACTTCCTAATTATAAAGAGCCTCCCAGTTTCATTCCAGAAATCCATTTTACATTTCTTCTTATTGTTATGAGATATATATGCCAATAATTTCAGTAAAACATGTGTTTTATTCCAGTTTTCACAGGACATGATATTTTTTTATTGCAATCATGGGAGTGGTGGGAATATCCAATTTTCATTTCAATGTTGAGAGAACATCAAATAATTTCTTCCTAGATACTAAAGTCTCTTATAGGTAAAGGATATTTATAGAATGTGGTTTAATGGAACCAAAGAGTCGATCCATTTTAAATTCAATGTAGATAATTAAACCAATGATATATGTTGAATGCCTTATAATATTTTCCTCGTTGGCGCTAATGGAATCATTATTAATTTTCTTCATCTAAATGAATTATTTCTATAAAGTTTTATATAGAATACAAGGAATGTAATCACTATATAATTTCTTATTAAACTCATCCCATTCCATGGATTTAATATCTTCCTCTTGCCTCGTAGTCTTAATAAGATTCTTTCATTGATCCCCATTTCTGTATACATAATAAAGAAAAAGGAAAAAAAATTCATGTACGAGCATTGATGAACTATAATTATTTTCTCCATGGTTTTGATACATCACCTAGCCTCTAGTGGATTAAAGGATCCATTAAAAGAAGGTGGATACTATCTCATGAAATATTAAATAGTAATTATCTCCCTCATTTGATAATATAAAAACTAAACACGGTGTATAGCCTAAGAATTTTGCATGATCATATTAGTAAGATTATAAATTCCATACCCCATGATATTTGGTAGATCATGAGGAACATAATTTCATTTCCTTTCACATTTCAGATTTACGTGATTCTTTAAAATTAAATCCATTGAATAGAATAAAAAATCACAGTGTGATGGACAATAATCATAATATAAAACCACTTAATCTTAAAATATTATCTATAGAATGACTAAATTGAGGAACCTCCTTCCATGAAACAATAGGGTTAACCTAGGTCATTCATTTTCATTACGAAGATATTATGATATTATCCTATACTTATACATATCCACAGGGTTTTCATAAATTATTTATAATCCTAATATCAAAACATTGACTATACACTAATCTAATACTTACTATAGTATCCATGGACCTTTTTATATAAATAGTTCATATTTTTTATGAATATTGAATTCAAAACATCTCTATCCACTCAAAAACCATCAAGGTTTAGAGTCTTTGGATACTAGACATTAAATTTTATTATTTCATGAAATTTCTTCAATATCTGTAATAAATATATTCCCATATAGTTCTCTTTATTGGAATAACATTCCTAAAAATTTCTTCATTACATAGGTAATGGAATCATAAGAAATGGTGACATCATATGCTTCATAAGGGTAAGCATGAGAAATACCAGCCGATTATCATATAAATTAATCATATAATTATTATGGTACTATAACATGACCAAAACATGAAAAGTTAAAACCAAATCTAAGAAGTATAATAATAATGAGTTTTTAAATAAGAAATTATAATTTTAAATTAAATGAATAATAACAGTGAGAAATTATCATTAATCAATAATGAACCATATATTCATGTCTGAAATGTATGTGTCACCACCATAAGTATATAATCCATTTAATAACTCAACTTTATCTACTAGGACTATCATATCAAGAATCAACTCATAGTTCGCATAGTGGATCAAACACACCAAAATGTTTAGTATAACGAATCATCCACTTTGAATTGTTTCATATTATACCTCTATCACATTGACTTATTTCTTATAACTATCTCATAAGATATAATAAATTTTACAATCCACTAAAGGAAGATATATATCACAACAATAAATTAATGAAATCCATAAATATTTATTCTATAAGATCATATAACATCCATCATATCATCATATATTAAACAGTGAAAATAAAATGGGTTCAATATTTCATCAATATATAACATAAAAATTTAAAATGGGATTCATAAACATATTATCATCATAAAAATAATCCATCCATATAAAAAAATAATTGTTTCATTGGATCACATCCCTAGTAAAACATAATCAATTCTAAATATTACTTCCATCAATTAATAGAAATACTGTTAAAATATCATTAAACAAATTTCATAGAAAAATACCCTTTATATTTAAAATAACATTACAAATAGAAAAAATTAGATAAATATTATTGAATTTTTTTCTTCTAATAAATTCATAGAAAAATGTAATTTAATATTCTATTTATTGAGTGTTCATGATAAAGAAAAAAATTCATTCATGTAGTATAAGTTAAAAGAAAAAATTCCTTTTATATTTTTGTCAAAAATTACATCATTCAAATAATGATAATTATATTCTTTTTAATGTTTCATTAAGAAGTTTAGAAATCATAAATTTCACATTAAAATAAAAATATAATCTAAAAAACAATCTTGAAAATACATTTAGAAAATATTTATATGAATTGAGAGTTATTTTTGACCGAACATAGAAATAAATTCAATTTTCCTTAAAAATTATCATTTGATGTATTATATTATTTTTGAGAGGAAAATTAATTGAAAAAAATATATTATAAATAAATAACTAAAAAATAATAAAATTAATGTTATTCATCATATATGGATAATATTATTTACTCAACATAAATTCAAGTGTAAACAATGTTGTTTATGCTGGGAATGGAAAATAAGTCCCTTAACTCAAGTATTTTGTTTCAATATTTATAATAAAAAATACAATATTATGGATATATATTTATTATGAATTTATTACCATACCATATTCATATCTATCATTCCATGTATGACTTATATATGACACCTAATGTTCCCAATTTAGGTATATATTTTAATATATTTTATTTAGTATAAAAAAATTCCTATAGTAGATAGAAATTATTTTATGGAAAAAGTGATTTACATCGTTGGCCATGGTGATTTTAAATTGTTTCCCAATCAATGACACAAATCAAGTGTAATAAGAATAAAAAAGATTAATGGCACATATGTTATAAACACACTATGTTTATCCTTTCCCCGACACGGTATTTCTAGACCGGGTATAGGCCCATGTATCCATCTAGATCCTACAAACCATGTACTACAAGATAAAAAGTCATTTAATCACTTTAGAATCAGGAGGTGGATGAAATAGTCTTCATACACCATGTGTGGTGGCCCAACATGTCGTGTACACCACCGACCAGCTGAAGATGTGTTGAAAAATCAAGGGTCAGCACTGTATGCCACCTACCGATAGAGAAACCTATAAAACTTCAGTTGAGTTAACTATATTCCCTTTACTTATGGGTACATACATTGTAGATTAATTTTCAATATATAGTTAAGAAACAATCCTTGTTTGAGGTTAGATAGTACAGGGAGAAGGGATGTCCCTCAGCCAAATGATCTCCTCGAAATCCAAATATATGATCTCTTTTATGTTATTAATTAAAATTTATTGTTAGTACCCTTAACCCATTATTCCTCTTAAATCCATCATAGGGTTTGTGTCTATTCTCAACCCGCACACCATGAACATGGTCATAAGAGGCTAGTTCCCTTATGTCAGGTTTGTAATACGATCATGGGTCTGTTGTAATTATAATTCTGGTGTGTTGAATTTATGATAATCTTAATTTTATAGTGATTTTAATGAATAAAATTCCAGAATTACCATTGGTTTCATATCAGTCCAAGAATAAAACAAATGTAGAAAGCTAAAGGAATTCTATTTGGGGATCCCATGACAATAGGTTGAATCCCCCACAACAATTTTATGGGTTAATAACATCAATGTATTTTAAGTAGTTAACTACCAGACAAAGGAGATTCCCTTTTCAAAATGTAATTGTTTTTTATCAAAACAAGAAATATTAGTTTAATTGAATCCACTTGTACAACATGTTTATTTTTAATTTTAATATTATTGAATAGCCATTACATTAAACCTTAACTAAATTGAAACCCTGAATCATTTTTCTTATGATTGTTATTTCATTTCAATTATTTTAATTTAATTATATAAAATAGATTCTCTCGATCCTCCAATTGCATTAATATTTTTATGGACTATCAAAAAAGACTCATATGATTCAGTTTTAATATTTCCTCACATTTTTTCCCTATTAGAATGAACCTGTCTACTTCTAACTACCAGGTTAGTCAGATAAAAAGGGAACAATGAAATTATTTCAATTTGTTTCACCTCACGATCTGAGTGGTAAAATTATGGAGTTATTGTTGGGGATGTGATGTTTTATGTGCCTACAAAATTGTTTTTACATTCCATATTTATTCATATTAACTGTAGAAAATTATTGGTATATCGATTCATATTGTTTCCATCTTTTAGATATTTCCAAAACCTGAGTATTATATTTGTGTTTATTTTATTTACATGTCCTATTAATTACTACTTCCACTATTTCCCCCCACCTTGGACTAGTTTTTTCCTTCCATACCATCTAATCATCCTTGGTACTGCACATTAATGACCATGTGCTATATTAATTCTTGGGGAGAGTCTCTATCTACAATAGTCCATATCATTTAACCCGTTGCAGAAAAAACATAAAGAGATTAGGAAAATTAAAATTTGGATATTTTTTGATTATTTATAATTATAAATAATAAATAAAATAATGAAAATTTAAAATGTTACATGCTTATATTAATTTTAAATTATTTTAAAATGATTCTTAATATATTTATATATTTTTTTTAAATTGTTGTTTATTTTTTATTTATTAGACTAACAATTTTTATTCATGTCATGACCATATTTACAAATTTTTTCCACATTTTAGAAAGGTATTATGAGCCTTTTGAGATATTTGATCTTATACCATCATTCATGAAATATTATTAGGATATGACTACTAGGATTTTCAGGGTTTTCCCATCAAAACATGAATATTTGGAATCTCATAAAAATGATTGAGGCATTTGATTTATATTTTCAACAACTTTTACCTTGAGACATACCCTACATCTGACCTTCATAAATTCTACAGATACCCTAAAATGACTTGATATGAATATATATTAGAAGCAAATTTTTACTCTATTCCCTTATTCTTTTATAAATTTTAATGATATTTTATTTGAGCTTTTAAGTTGGAGTTTGGGTATACATGGTATATTTTAGTGAGCCACCATGAAATTAAGTGTGGGGGAGAGTCTTACTTTTTCATTTGGGATAAAGGGTTTTATAATAATATTACATTATATTCCAATGAGGTCCTTGGTTTAAAATTATTCTTATAAAGAGGGTCTAAATTCATTAATTCCACTTATGAATAGTTTATAAACCTTTACTGGAAAGAGTATATCAAGAAAATGGTGAAATTTGAGGGATCATTATGTTGATTAATTATCATTGAGATTTGTGAATTAATATCATGATTTAATATTTATGAATTCATCTTCCTTTGTCAAGCATATTAGCTTATTTTTTACATCATTACATACCAAACCTTTACCTTGGAAGCAATTAGACTTTATTGAAAGACCCCATGATTTATTTTGATTTGAAATATATATATATAATGAGATTACATTCATGAAAAATGATAGTGTACATATATTTGATATTTAGGATAATTCTAATTAAAGGATATTGAGTGATGGTTTGTCATTTTTTGGTCAGGTAAATCATCATGTGGAATGTATACTTATGAAAATATGAAAAAATTAAGTAAAGGAGGATTAAAGAATTTATCTAAATTAGATATTAAGGATTATTATAGTATCTTGGAATTTTAATTATGTTTTGTGCCTTTTAAAATCCTCAACTCGTGCAATAGTATTTAAGATATTTATTAATTGAATGCTTCACTTTTTAGAGTTTGGAATCTATTAATTACATATCTATATTTTTATTGAGGTCATGAAAATGACTAAGTGTGGGGGAGTTTGTTTTTCCCAATTTGTGAATATCATTTCTTACATTTTATTAAATGTAATTTTTTTTAGAAAAATACACATTATTTTTTGGGAATAATTATTTATTTCAGGGTTCATGTTGATGTTTAGGATGTTTACAGTCCATTTCCAAAATTATGATTAATGAAAATAAAATTATAAATATACTAAATGTGTACATTGTAAACACATGTTGTGTAACCCTACACCATCACGGTTCAACCTAACAAAGTACATTCCCATGTAGTAAGAAGGATATAATCACACTATTTACTTCTTGATCACACACCATATAGTCCCTTACAAAAAGTGGTTAGTGGATGAAACGGACTATAAATTCTATTTTTGGAAGGTAAAAACACAGTGTACCCCACCGACCAACTAAAGATGCATTGAATATCAAAGGGGAGATATGGTTGGCCTTATACAAGTGGAAAAACTTATGAAGATAATGGGGACCTAACTAAACATCAAGTACATATGGGTACACAAACTGTATTATAATTTTCTATAAATAGAGATGCATCACTCCAAATTAAATGTTGGACACTCTATGGGGGCGTGCTTCTAATCTACTAATAAATTCCCCTAAATCCAAATTTGAGTTTTCTTTTCTATTTCCAATTCATTTTTAGTGTAATTACTTTATTTCATGTTCTTTACCTTGTATCCATGGTAGCGGTTGATGTTATTCTCCACCCACACACCATAACCATGTTCATTAGAGGCTATGCTGGATTTGTTATAATATTATGGGGTTTATGTAATTTTAATTCTAGTGTGTTGATTTTATAATGGTATTTAATTTACAATTCCTTTATTGAATTCAATTCTACAATCCCCATTCGTGTCATATAAGATGAATAATGTAACTAATAGAGAAAAATAAATGAATTTCAATATGTGATCCCTTGACAATGGGTGATCTAATTACCACTATTTTAGGGGGTAAGAACTCAAATATATATTATGTAGTTAACTACCTAACCAAGTAGTTACACATTTAAATTTGTAATTGTTTTTTATCTGAACAAGTAACATTATTTCAATTGAATCCCTATTGAAAACAAGTTCATTAATTATTTTAATATTAAATATCTAAAATTATATTAAACCTTAATAAAAATAAAACCCATGAAATCTTTTCTTTTTATTGTTCATTCATTTATTCAGTTTGAACGTAATTTTAGCAATTAGGTTTTATATTTTATCTCATTCCCATTGTTCAATTTATCTAGAAAATTGACTAAACATCATTTGATTGATACTGGATATTGCTTTCCATTTCGTTATGGAATTGACCCTAACTACCACTAACTTCATAGTTTTTCATCTCTGATGTGAATAAGTTGTTTATTTCAATTTTCTACACATCATTGTGGGTGTCGTCAAAGTATGGTATCATTTCTAAGTATGTGATGGTTTATGTGAATGTATAATAATTTTTTCAATTACGTAAATATTAACATATTCTCTAGAAAATTATTGGACTCTTATTTTTACTTCTTTACTTATTTTCTAGATTGACATAAGGGGAGTATTATTTTTATATTTGTATTCATTACATTTCATTGGAATTATTTCTGTAACTTTATATCATCTTCATAGACTAGTTTTGTCATTCCACATCCTTTTCTCTTCCTTGGAACATCTCTTAGAGGACCACATGTCATATTAATTTCGAGGGAGAATCTATGACTAAACTAGTATTTTCCATTAAACTGATCTAGGACACATCAATTGTAAAAACCGAGAAACTCATTAATGAAAATTCCTCTCGTTCTATTTAAATTTCATCATATGGTTATGCATAGCTTATGGACATATTTGGATTTATGTTTTTTATTTTAAAATACTATTACGAATTATGGATATTGTTAATATAGTCATTGAACAGTTATCACATTATTAATATAAATATACACCTTTAACAAATCCAATTTACTCAGACAAAGGAAGTGATGACCTCATCCAGCACACATACCCTGTATGAAGCCAATTTTTTGGAGATTGGGAAGGTGGTGGCATCATTGGGCGTCACTTTTGACCATTCCCAAGCCAAGTTGAAATACATTATGCTTGAACAGAACCACCTACAGGAGAAGTGGAAGTTGATAGCGATTACCACTCAAGCGATGTTATCCGATCCAAACCAAGAGTCTGTCACCATCGCGCATCTTACCCTATAGACTTATGTGGGTATTATAAGGGGTTATTTAATAATACACTAGCACTATTATTATGTTCATTATTTTTGAATATAATAATGAAAATACATTAATTTTATTATTGTAACTATGCAAAACGTTTTTAAAGTACAAATTTCATTTGTAGTTAAGTTTCATCTAAAGAATCTATTTTTATAAATTAATATATTTTTGAATTAAATTATATTTGAATAAAATATAATTATTATTTAAATATTATCTTATGTATAAATGAAAATATAATTTATTTGAATGTAATGGAAATTGATTATTATGGTTTGAATGCTCTAATTTTCAAAAACAATGATTTTTTTTATAAATATCATTTTTTATTTTAAAAGTGAAAATTCACATATTTAGAAAATTATTTAAATAAAATGAATATTATTTTTAGAATCAGGTCATGTAAATTATCCAATGGATAATTATTCATAATTTTTTGAGTTGGTTGAATTTTTGTGTAAAAATTAAATACCATTTAAATATATAATGTGTTTTATGACATCCGAATTACCCAATAGTGTTGTAATAAAATAATCTAGACATTACTTTCATCTAATATATGTTTTAAAATTAAAATAATATGATTTATGTTTTTTTAATTTAATTTAAAATTCTTTAGTGTACCCTCCATGACTTATAATACATTTTATCTTTTTTAAATTGTTATCCTTTAGAGTCTGAATCATCTCCACATAAGCAACCCTATAATTTTAAGAATTTCGGTCATTTTCCTTGTAGAATAACTTTTTGAACTCCTATTTTGAAAATAACATGCGAAAAAAATGGCCTTCTTTGTCTTTTTGATTAGTTTAATGTGTGATGTCCCAAACCTAAATAATAAAGAATTCCCTCTTCTTTCTTATATATACCCACCCAAACTCACACTTCCTCCACACTCAATTTATTAGGAGTTAGACAAAAGGATGATGGGTTTGGGGCTTACACGCTGAAGCGGCCCAGGGTGGTCAGGGAACCGTCATGGAGAGGTCGGGATGACCGGGTGGTGGGCTTGAACCTCGTGGAGGCTTCCTACGTACCGTGCATTAGCACAGATCAAAGTCCACGTAGTTCGTTGGGATGGGTCTTACAATCTGAGGTGGCCCATAGAGGATGTCATGGTCGATGCGCACTCTAAGCCCACATGAGTCATGCTCGGTGTGGGAAATAAGAGGCAGTAGGGACCAGACGATCACATTGTGAAGGGTGCGTCCATGAGAAATGGAATGGGGCTTACGCGTTGAGCGGCCCAAAGAGGAAACGGGGGCTTACGCGTGGTTAGTGGCCCTTGGTGCCAGGGCTTACTCCTGGGTGGAGGCCTGGGGTGCGACAAAGCGCAGTGGGAATAGGACTCCACTGGCCTTGGTAGGGGGGAAGTATAGAGATGCATGGGTGCATTCATCTGCTAGAAAGGCTAGGGGCTTACGCTCTGAGGCGGCCCTTCCCCTGCGGACAAACGCCACTCTGACAAAGAGGATCTAATTCCATGTGAGGAAGAGTCTATTCCTGTAGAGACGTGTGGGCGTAAAAAATGTCTGAGCTGGGGGGACTATGCGTGCGAAGCACGGGGTCAGACCACAGTTTAACGTCTTGTGTTAAGGATGAGGTGCTTAGCAGTTTAACGTCCTGCAGCTTGGATGAGGTGGGTTCGCTCCACACCCCTAGGGATTACATTACCAACACCCTCTACCCCTTATGGGAGGGAAGGAACCGTCAAGGCCATACTGAAGTGGGGTCGAAGGGCGAACCACCGGGGGTCCACATTAGCATGGCTATGGGAAGAAGAAATAGTCGTTAGCGTGCCTATTCGGAGAAGCATAAGGCAAAGCAACGTAACAGTAAACACAGCCCAAGGGACATTGAGGTTACTTTGCACGAGCCTGGAAGGCCGTATGGGAAAACAACGCATGGCGCGCACGCCCGGAAGGGGAGACATCAGGTGCCGGTGTAGGGGGAAGCCAAGGGGCGTCAAGGGGAAGGGTCAAGGGCTTTGCGCGCAAACAAAAGAAGGTGTGCGCACAAAACACCAGGAAGAAATGAAATTGGAGCAAGGGAATTGTGCACGGAGAGGGAATTACACGCATGGTTTTGCACACACGGCAGGGTATTTCGCACACGAGACACGGATTGCGCGCAAGGCTGGAACCTGGGGAAGGGGGCAGATTCACTGAAGCCGGTGGAGTTGCACGCAAAGGCAGAATCCGGGGCAAGGTTGCACGAAACGAGGGATTACCTGGAAGCCATCATGTGCATGGGGGAAGTTGAATTGCGTGCACGAGAGTCGCTTCAAATTCCAGAACCCCCAAACCGTTTGGGGTCACCTTCTATTTATAGGCGACCTCCGGCGCGGAATCCAGGCGGCGTGCAAAATTCTTCGCGCCGAGCGCAACCGGCGTGAAAAAACTCGCCGCGCAGAACCAGGGCACGCAAAGATTGCATGCCTCATCGGCTCAATTCCGCGAAACCCGGTGATTCTATGCGCACAAGAACAATTTTTCATGCGGATCCTCCTTTATTTCACGCACCACATCCCGGGCCTCCGGATCGGGCCTCAGATTCTGAATATGACTTCGCTTCGTCATCTCAAAACTTCCTTCGAGAGTCACGGACTTTCTTTCTTCGTCTACAAATGCCCCCCCCCCCCCCCCCTTGGAATTGGATTAGCGAGAGGTCGCAATGATCGGATTCCAAGGGAAACGCTGAAACACCGAAATGCTAAGTCCCCTAGTCAAGTTGCGCGCAAAATTCCAATGGGGCGCGCAAATCCTACCGAGGCATGCAGAATCCTCTTTCCGCGTGGCAAAAAACCCTGGCCTTGCCTATAAAAAGTGGCGCTACGCCCCAAATCCGTACTTCCTCTTTTTCCGTGCGATAAGCTCATCGCTCTCGTGTGCGAAATTGCTTCTGCGGCTATGCGTAAAAACGCTCTGGCAGCGCGGAATTTCATCTGAAATTCGGCCGTGATTTCACACCAGTTTGGGCTTTTCTGCGCTTTGCATGCCGATTGCACACTCATCTCCAGGGTTTCGCGCAACTCAGTCAGATTTCGTGCAGAACTCTCCGATTCCGCGTAATGCATCTTGATTTCACCCAACTTCTGAAAGATTCGAGATGGATGTAAACTGAGTTGATGAGGGGGAGCCACTTCCCGTAGGACAGAAATGGCGCCGAACAAGGAGGTTTATGGCACCAAGGTGATTGTCTCCAACAATATGACCTTGTTCAGTCTTCTGACTCTGGCCCAGAAGACATATCCCTTGTCGGACAACCTCCCGCTCGGGAATTTTGGCATCCTGGAGGAGGTTCCACTGCCGGGCTTCGAGGTGGACACGCCGCGGTCCTGGGTCACTAAGGAGGATGCACTTCCTCTCAACAACATCTCCAACAATGGCCATCCTACCAGGGAAACTAGACATATGGACGTATATGTCCTGATCCCGAGGACTAGGACCATTACTGGGGACGAGCCTGTGGTAGAGGATTCTCTGGAAATCTACGCGAGCACGTTCCATCAGAGCGTCATGGATGACACGAAGGGCTGGCTGAAGGATTGGGACCTGCTGTCTGGGGGCAAATTCACCAGCGAATGGGCCTGGGCATTCTGGGTCTGCCATACCTGTGACCAGTTCGGGGACGAACCGTGGTATATCAGCCTGTTCGAGGTGGTATGGACATCGCAGTTCCACTTCCACCGCCATCCGGAACTCGGACCGGAGGTATTCACCCGGTGGTATCCTAACACTAACACATTCCACCTTCATCATGGGGAAGTCGACATCAGTATTTGGGACGTTCACTGCATCGGAGGTATCGCACTGGAGGGTTACCAATACGACGAGTTCGTTCCTCCAAAGAGCACCTGGGGAGACAGGTCTTGGATGCCTATGCTGACATGGCACCTGTTGGAGCTCGCCAAAGAGAGGCTGGGGGTCAAGGACCTCATGAAGGACGTTTCCTTCAAGTGTTGGTTCAGCCTATTCCTTGAGAAGGATCCGGTGGTCAAGATGTCAGGACGGGGCAAACGGTGCCCAACCGCGACTTAGAGGAGCAGGGATGGGTCATACTGGAGAACCTTGGAGGTGGGGAAATACTAATCATGGGGATACCGCATCATTGAGGCCTGGGACCTGAACGTCTAGTATGCCGGATTCCTTGCCACCTTCCTGAGCAGGTGGCTCCTGTAGGTGTGGGACGCGAGGATGGGCATCCGTCCAGCAACATTGGTGATGGTGGGCTCCATGGCCGCCAACAAATGGTTCAACTTGGGCGTCCCCGTACTAGCCAAGCTGTATTCCATCCTAGGGCGTATCTCACAAGGGGGGTCACCTCGGAGATTATGTGGTCCCTTCCAGATCCTCCATGGTTGGGTGGCGGCTCATCTCGGCAGGTATACTTTCCCAAACTTCGTCCGTCCTACAAGCAACAATCTGCGACCGTCCTTGCTAAACATCACTGGGGTGGCACTGATGACGCTCAATGAGGAGGGCGTGAGGATCCGCATCGGCAACCGTGCCAACTTCAACTTCATCCCGTTCCCCACCCCAGTCGGCCAGCAGGTGGACAAAGGTCGAGGCTCTCTGGAACAGCAGGAATACTTCCAGAGCATTCGGGGTGGGGCGGTCGTGGCTCAGATCGACGGGAAGGTGATATGCGAGCCTTGCGTACCGTCCCGATTCGCCAGGCAGTTCAGGTGCCTCCAACGAATGTTGAAGAAGGAATTCACGGCTGTCTGGCAGGAGAAGAATCTGTGCGTCTTGCGCCAGATGCGGTTGATGTTTACCACCTTCGGTTCTGGCGATGTCGTCACTCTACCCCCCGCTGGGGTCGATGTCGGCCTAGAAACCGATTACGCTGAACACTGGACCATTGCATACCCTGAGGGGCTATTACGCAAGTGCGTCCGGCAACTCGAGGTTTCTCGCGCGGAAATCGGGCGACGGTAAAGAAGGCATGGTGTCGTCAGAAGGGGAGGTCCAATGGCGCGTCAGGTAGCGAGGCCTACGCAGGCCGGGACTTCGGCAGCGGGAACATCACATGGTGATGCCACATCCTCGTTAACCGTATGGGGGTCACATGAGGCAGCCAGGGAACTGCCTAGGAAGCAGATAAGATATCTGCTCGAACCTTCTAAAGACGCAATTCTCCCGGCCCTGTGGTCGGCCTGGATGACCCTGCGGCAATCATTGATCGTCAAAGCCATCTGGAAGAAGATAATGCAAAACGGGATTCAACTTCCAGAGGTCGGGCTCACTGAAATTACTGACCGAGTAAGCTTCCATCGGCATAATTCTTATCTTATGGCCATGGATGCATACACACGCCAAAGGGGGCGGTGTGCGGAGCCACCTTTCCTAGTGAAAGTGATGCTCGGCCAGGAGCATGATCTGGAAGCGATGCTGCCTAGAGAAGGCGACAATGACGAGGAGCCGGAGGGGGAGGAGGAAACCGGAGAGGACAAAGGTGAAGGAGAAGAAAAATAAGAAGATCCCGAAGGTGAGGGGTCACAAGGGGTGACGTACCACGGGAGTCTCTGAGAGAGTGGCGTGATTTCTGACTCTGATCTCGACATAACCAAGATTCTCGAGGTTTTTCTCTGTCTTCAATCATTTCTCTTATTCATCCATTCTCCTTTCCAACTTCTAACTCACTTCCCCATCCTACTCAGGAGCAGTTGAGCGTTGGACGGGTGTCCCCACCAGAGGAGGGAGGAGAGGAACCAATGGGACATGATTGGGATCTGACACCCATCATTGAATTAACAAGCGCAGAGGGGTCTCCCCTTACAGCGGCTCCTACAGCGTCCGAAACACTGGGTACCGACGCTCTGGATTCTTGTAAGTCTCACGATTCACTACTGGTGCTTGGTGTCAAAAGATCCCGTCTGACCAGCGTATGCCTTCCACAGTGATCTCAACACTGGAGGCCTTTCAGACTACAGAGCCTGGGCCATCCGCGAGTGGACCAGCAGCGGAAATACTACCTCATTTAGAACATGCTCCCTGCACTGAGTCGGCCCCAACAATTGACGAATAGGGGGCGACGGACATCAGCGGTGTAGTTCCCGAGATGAGGTCGGAAGCTGGTGGAGGCATCATTGCTGCTGGGGAGAGAGAAGAAGGTCGCCCAGATGTCGAGGATTCTATTCCTCCTGAAGGCATCCCTGTGGCAGATCCTGCTGCCGATCTGCTGGCTGCCTTCCCTATATACCGACCCGCTGACCCCGAGGAGATAGATGACTCAGACTCAAAGGCAGCCGAGGAGAGCCGGATGACACGGTGCAATGGGTGGAAGTGTATCCAGTGCTTCCTCAGACAGCCCTAGTCAGATTGGCTGAGGTGGATGGGATCACTTCAGTCCTGGCTGCGCTTCATGTGCGCCGGAGGGGCTGACGCTCAGCGTCTTCATCTGACGGTCCGTGATTGTATGGCCGAGAAGATACGTGAGACTAGCCAACGCACCGACATTGCCCAGTGCCGGGGAGGATTGGCGAGCACTCAAGCGCTGCTGAGGGCGGAGCAAGACGTCCAGAACCTTGAAGGACAGGCGGCAGATAAGGAGGCCTTCATCGCAACATGCTCTGAGCTCGTGGAGCAACATACGGCCCAGCTGGCTGATGAGCATGAACAACTGGTGGAGGCGAGTCACCAGATGACCGTACTTAGAACCGAGCGGGCACAGGCACAAGATAGGGCTGGCGAGCTGTGCTATATGGTGGCCGATGAGGAGAGAGTCTTCAATGAGCGAGAAGCAGTCCTGGAGGCTACCATCCAAAGGGTAGCAATGCTGGAATGATCGCTTCAGCACGATGATCCCTAATGGGTTTTTTTCCATCTCATGAACTTTCTGCTTGTACTCCTCATCATCTCAATCCAATATATTTCCAAATCCATTCATTTGTACCCTTGGTTTAATGTTCTCAACCATAGTTTCGAAACAAATAACAACTCATCCCTAGGCTCCTGTGGGTCATTCCCAATGCAAGAAGCAGAAGATACTCGTACCATCATTTCGTTCAATTGTGGGGCATTGACCAAGCTTCAGGCGTCCAAAATTGGGCTTGGACTTCTGAGAAGACCTCGGGCCGATTGATGTGTCGACTCCTCAATGTGCTCTAACACATGAGATGGGTGATGGCGGGGGCATCGAAATCCCTCTGAACAAAGGGGGATGGAGAGGAAGTGTGAATCACGCTGACCAAATTTGAAACCCAATGGGGTGCAACCATGGAGGATAACAGTCAACCGTGGCGGAAACACAACATCCATATCATGTTGGCCTGGAGTGGGGGACAATAAATGAGGGCTGACCACTTACCATGTTCGCAACACAGGGCCTAACTCAAATATCGTCGGTCAGTTTTCCGAAACATTGGCCTAGGACAATAGGCAGACCATAGGTCAGTCATCCATGCTGTTAGGGGGTCCCTTCAAACATGACCAGTCCTCCGGAACGTTAGCCCAGCACAGTAGGCGGACCATAGGTCGAGAATACATACTGTTTTGGGGTCCCGTCAAACATGAAAGGAAATGAGGATATAAATAAGGGGGGACGCAAAGCGTGGAAGGTGGAGTGGTGGTTTGTTCGAACAGAGTCCAACACTCCCGAAATTGCGCCACCATGGCGAAGGCGCATTAGGAGGACATACCGAACTGATCACGGGTCATCCCAATTTCCAGGCAGGACCTCTTTGGCGAGATAGCTGCCGCTTCCCATTATTATCATGGGGCATCCTGAACCTTCTCGGGGTAGATGTCCGGATTACACCACTTCCCATGAAGTCGGGCCGAGGGGCCGACAATAAGGAAGGACGGGGTTGAGTAATCCCGGGGGCTGGACACAAGGCGAAATGTCCGGGCAGTCCTACGTATCTCATTAGGATGAGAATCAAGCCACATGTAGTTCTTGAAACACAGTTTAACGTCATGTTGGACGAAATACAGTTTAACATCATGCGGGATGGAATACAATTTAACGTCATTCAGGATGGAATACAGTTTAACGTCATGTGGGACGGAATACAGTTTAACGTCATGTGGGATGGGGAACACGTCTCATCAGGGGATAAGCACGGCACGGCGAGTAACCGAACATAAATGAGGACATACTCCCGCACCACATTGCGCAATCCCATAAGAGAGAGCAATTCGTAAAGTGTCAAAGAAATGGTCTTAGTTTTAGGTCTTAGAACTCGGACCAAAGGTCGGACGGAAACATAAGAGACACACGGTGGATTAACTCAAACACCTTACATGAATGGGAATAGGGGGTGTGTACGGTGCAGTGAACAAACCCACGTGAATGAGGAAATAATCCTGCACCACATCGCACAACCCCCTTAGGAGAGGTTTTAGGTCAAGGGACCGAAAATGAAATTAGGCTAGGCCCGCGGGGAAGTTCCCCTGGTGCTCCTACGTATCTCATAAGGATGAGAATCAAGCCATATGTACTTCTTGAAAGAGTCTTAGTTTAAGGTCTTAGATCTTGGACCTTGAATGGGAAAGGGGAGAAACTGACACATGGAGGGGCGGTTACAAAAGCTGACGTGAATGAGGATCTAAGCCCTACTTAACATGTGCTCTCCAGGGAAATTCTCGAGTCGAGGGACCGAACACGAAGCTAGGATGGGCCCGCGAGGAAGTTCCCCAGCCGCTCCTACGTATCTCATAAGGATGAGAATCACGCCACACATAGTTCTGAAAGGTGATATGGTAAGATACCAATGCCAGTGGAAAAGGGGAGTGCGGGCGTGGCCCTTGCACTAAAAGAAGCGGAATTTGGTAAATATTGTTTTTCCTTTAAGGTGAGTGGTTTTTTTTGTAGTGACAGGCCTAGAGTAGTAGGATGTGGTGTCTCCACAAGAACCAAGCCTTGATAGGCATTGACAAATGGCATGGCACGTGACCAACACACTACGTGATGTCATCTACAATTAGGTCATCACAATGCAGTGTCGTTTTTCGTCTTATGGCCAGGACGATAATGTCACATTTTAAGGTCGTGTGATAGGACCAGAAACACAGTTTAAGGTCGTATGGTTTGGACCGACAACACAGTTTAGGGTCGTATGGTTTGGACTGACAACACAGTTTAAGGTCGTATGGTTTGGACCAACAAAACAGTTTAAGGTCATATGGTTAGGACCAACAATAGTTTAAGGTCATATTTTTTGGAAAAATAACACAGTTTAAGTTCGTAAGGTATGGACCAATAACACAGTTTAAGGTTGTATGGTTTGGATCGACAACACAGTTTACGGTCGTATGGTTTGGACCGGCACACAGTTTAAGGTCGTATGGTTTGGACCCACAACAGTTTAAGGTCGTATGATTTGGACCAACAACAAAGTTTAAGGTCATAAGGTTTGGACTGACAACACAGTTTAAGATCATATGGTTTGGACCAACAACACGGTTTAAGGTCGTGTGGTTTGGACCGTCCGAGAGAGGAGCCTCGGGCCAAAGGGGCCTACTAGGGTTCAACCATCAGGGGGAAGAAGATTCCATCTCCCAGCTATGCAGGGCCCGAAACGCAATGTCTGGGCGACTCCTCGTTCCCCAGGGGGATGAGGGTCAAGCTGCATGTAACCTATAAAGAAGAGACCTAAGCACATACTCTAGGGCTTAAATCACGGGAGCCCCGAGAGACACCGTTACGCAGCTCGATCTGTCTGATGTGCGGGGGTGTACTGAGGATTAGTACAAGGAGTGTTGAGATTCCAACTTGACATTGCGGGGCGGAACATGACATGAACCATGCCACCAACATTTAGGGCCCGGGGAAACCAGTGTGACGACTGAGGATTACTTCTGACCATGTTCGCAACACAGCATCCTGTCGTGTCAGCCATGGGGACCAACAAATGAGCATCAATCGCTGACCATGTTCGAAACGTGGGATTTGAATCAATTTGTTGTCTGAAACCCTCGGGGCGTTGGCCCATGATGGTAGGAGAGCCCTTGGGCATTGTATCCAGGCCGTTCTTAGGGGTCCTTCCAAGTGTGAAGGATGACGGGGGGCCGAATGAAGGGGAACACGAAGCTTGTAAAGTGGATGGAACATTCCAAAGTCGAATCTGGCACTCCAACTCCTAGACCAGAGTGCCCTGAGCACATCAGCAGACCATTGGAAATGGTCATAGGGCCCAGTCTGAGAGCGGCCAAAAGATGGCGGATCCCCAGGAAAAAGAGGGGGTGTAACGCCAAACACCCTGGGAACCAGGAGATCGTGGGATCTCCTAAGAGATGGGGCTGGACCTAACATCTAGGTGTTCAGGCGGTCCTACATATCTGATAAGGATGGGAATCAATCCATACGTAGTTCTTGAAAGCATCTTTTAATGCCATTGGACATAGGAGGGCTAAATCCTGAGGACAGGGTGCACGTGGTGCAGCTATTGCAAACCCGACATGAATGGGGACATAATCTCACACCACGCCATGTGATCCTGTGGTCAAGGTCCCAAAGGCGAAACAGACGCGACAGTGGACCTCATGCTAGACCCAAAGACTAAAGGTCTGGGCATTCCTACGTATCCCATTAGGATGGGAATCAAGCTAGACATAGATTTGGCAATACAGTTTAACGTCATGTTGGACGAAATATGGATCTTAGTTTTAGGTCTTAGATATTGGACCAAGAGGATCTTAGTTTTAGGTCTTAGAACTCAGAACAAAGCGTAGTTTGGGTCGTGCGGGACCATATAGTTTATGGCCTTGCAGGACCATACAGTTTAAGGTCAGGCAGGACCATACAGTTTATGGCCATGCAGGACCATACAGTTTAAGGTCATGCAGGACCATACAATTTAAGGTCATGTAGGACCAAACAGTTTAAGTTCATGCAGGTCCATACTGGTTAGGCAAAGTACTTCTTGAGGAACCTGGCATTGGTGGGAGGAGTGATACCCTCACCATCCATAGTCACCAGGGAATACGCGCACTTGGGATAGACCTTATGGACAATAAAAGGCCCCTCCCACTTGGGCTCCAACTTGGGTGGTTTCCTACCGGGAATCATTGGTGCTCTAAGAGCCAGCACCAAGTCACCTTGCAGGAAGGAGCGGAGGCGAACCTTCTTATCGAAAGCTCGAGCCATCCTGCTCTGATGCCTTTCCAAGTTATGTAAAGCGTGAATCCTACTTCGGTCCAGTGCTTCCAATTCGTCTAGATGGATCTCAGCAACTCTATCTGGCACTTGCTAGTCGTAGACCGCCATGCGCAATGAGGGTAGCTGGACCTCGTTGGGAAGGATGGTCTCAGCTCCGTATACCATGGAATAAGGAGTCACCTGGGTGGAATTGAGAGTCGTCGTCCTATAAGCCCAGAGGGAATTGGGGAGCTTGTCCAGCCAACTTTTCTTGTTCTGACCAACCATTTTTTATAGAATTTTTGAGAGGGTTTTGTTAAATGACTCAATCGGTCCATTCGCCTGCGCATGATAGCGGGAGGTGTGGTTAGAGCGAATATTTTACTTGGCGTACAACATCTTCATCTCGGCCGCTCGGAAGTTGGTTCCGTTATCCGTGAGGATAGTGTGAGGTATTACAAACTGGTGGATGATATTGGAGCTCATGAATTCAGCGATAGAACTAGCCTTGACTTCCCTGAGTGGGTCTGCCTCTGTCCGCTTTGAGAAGAAATCTGTGGTGGTTAAAATGAACCGACACTGGCGGGCCGTCACCGGCGGGTAAGGCCCTATTACATCCAACCCTTAGATTGAAAAGGTCCAAGAATACTTAGTAGTATGGAGAGGCTCTGGTGGCTGATGCACAAAGTTAGCTTGAACATGGCACACATGACACCTCTTGGCGTACTTGAGGCAGTCGTGGATCATGGAGGGCCAAAAGTATCCCATCCTCTGAATCTGGTGGGACAACTTCAACCTGGCCTGGTGGGCGCCATAAGAACCAATGTGCACTTCCTGCATGACCTGTGGGATCTCAACTCCTTGAAGACAACGGAGGAGAACACAGTCAAACCTGCACCTGTAAAGGAGTTGCTCACGGCTGGGACCGCTTTGAAGGGTGAAATGTAGCGCGTGGCGCCGGATTCATTCCCTCTCTGCTCAGTCTATCGGAAGATTGTCGTGCAAGAGATATTCGACCAAGGGTGTCCTCCAGTCAGGAACTGTCTCGATCACCACGCCTGAAGCCCCAGGGGGTCCGGACGCAAGGGCACCAGCAGTGCGATGGTTCACTCGCGGGCCATAATCGCCTTCTGGGATAACAGGAGCAATGACTCTCCAGTGTGCCACGTGGATGATTAGGTCATCCTTTTCGGGCTCCGCGAGTGATGTGGCCAGGTTATCCAAATCATCTGCTCGACTGTTCTGCGACCAGGGAACATGAATGACATCTGGTTGGTAGGGGAACATAGCCATTATATGGCGTGTGAACTCCAGCAACGGCATGAGTTCTAGCTTCCTGACAGCATAGTTACCGTTAACCTTCTTGATGACTAGCTCAGAGTCCCCTTTTACATACAGGTGGGGTACGTTAACCTCTAGAGCCAACTCGAGGCCAGTGATGAGGGCATGATATTCTACCTCATTGTTGGTGCAGCCTTCTGACAACAAGAACAAATATGGCAGAACGGCTTACTCCGGGGTGATGAAGACGATACACAGGCCCACTCTGTTAAGCCTAGGATCATTGATCCTTCTACCGGTAGGGCTTCGGGAGGCGTCGTCAAAGTGAATCTACCAGCATGTGGAGGTGTGATCGACTGAGAGGATTGCCTCATCAGGAAAGCCCAAATCCAGTGGCTGGTCCGCAGAATTTGGGTGGGCAGATAAGAAGTCTACCATCTCGTGTCCTTTGACTTCCTTCTGACATACGAACCTAATGTCGGACTGTTGGAGGATCACCACCCAGCGTGCCAATCGGCTGGTCAACATAGGCCGGATCAGGATGTATTTCAACGGGTCTACCCGAGAGACCAGCTATACCTCGTGGTGCTGCAACTAGTGTCGCAATTTCTGTATGGTGAATACGAGCACTAGGCAGCTCTTCTCAATGGTAGAATATTTAATTTCCGCGTCGAGGAGCATGCAGCTGAGGTAGTAGACTCTATTCTCTGTTCCCTCGTTGTTCTTCTGGGAGAGAAGGGCGTCGAGGGATTGCTCCAAGGCAGTCACGTAAAGGACCAGCGACTTTCTGGGAATGGGTGGCATCAGGACCAAAGGTTGAAGTAGATACTGCATGATTTCCTCAAAAGTGGTCTGACACTCTTCATCCCACCCATAGGCGGTGCCTTTCTTCATGAGTTGAGAAAAGGGCTTACACTTGCCTTCCAGATTCGCAATGAATCGGCGTATATAGGCTAAGTGACCTTGGAGGCCTCGAAGCTCCTAAATATTATTCGAGGGAGGCATTTGACTAATGGAATTGATCTTCTCGGGGTCGATCTCGATACCTCGATACCAAACAATGAAGCCAAGAAACTTTCTGGAGGTGACACCGAAGGCACACTTCAACGGGTTCATCTTCAAGTGTGGAGAACGGAGCAGACCAAACACTTTCTCAAGGTCTTTGAGATGGTCCCAGCGCTGACGAGATTTAACCACCAGGTCATCTTCATAGAATTCCACCAGTGTCTCGAGGATCGGCTTGAATATGCGGTGCATAGCCCGTTGATAGGTGGCACCCGCATTCTTCAGGCCGAAGGGCATAAACTGGTAGTAGAAAGTACCCTGGGGGCCCTAAAGGCAGTGAAATCTTCATCCTCGAGAGACATCCGGATCTGGTTGTTCCCGGAGTACCCATCCATGAAGTAGAGGGCTTGGAACTTGGCTGTTTCATAGATCAACAGATCTGTCACGGGAAGGGGAAAGTCATCCTTTGGACAGTGGCGATTAAGATCGCGGAAGTCGCTGTAGACCCTGATCTGCCCGTTCTTCTTCCTGACGGGAACAATGTTGGTTAGCCACATGGGGTACTGGACTTCCTTGACGAAGTTGGCATTAATGATCTTATCAACATCGGCCTCAACCATGGCACCATGAAAGGGGTGCATTTTCCTGGGAGGCTGCTTGAACCCGTGATGGTTTTCTAGGAGGCCAAGGCAGTGGACGGCTACCTGGGGATCTAGTCCTGGAATCTCATCATAACTCCAGGAAAACACATCATGGTGCTATCTGAGGAAGTCTATGTACTGTTTTCATTCCTCGGGAGGCATAGCGGCGCTGACCAATGTGGTTCGCGGGTCCGCCTCACTACCGAGGTTCACCTGTACTAGCTCGTCGACCGTGGTAGAGACGCACTTCTCAAAGGTAGGAGGAGAATCCTCCATGTCTTCTTCTCCACTTGTTGAAGGATCATCCATAGGGGGGAGCCATTTCGGGGCTGCTCGACCCTGATGGGGAGCTGGCACCGGCTTGGGCGGCTGAGGTCATCGTGACGGGAGACTCATGCACCGCGGAGACCATGGAAACGAAGGCTGCTGATCCAATCCCATCTGGCCTTCGGCCCATGGGGCCACGCATTATGACATCAAAGCAGTGGTGACGCATTGGCTTGATCCGGTCGATTCCAGATTGGCGAAACAAACATGTATGACATACTGTCGTTGCCATGAGTCTAACCTCCCTATATCATACAGGGGTAGGAGGCTCGGGGATCACCTGAGCCTAGTTGGTGTAAGAGTACGAGGTGATTTCCCACCGTCGCTTAGACCCGGAAATATGACTTCCTCTAGTACCCGAGACAACAAAGCACCATCCCATATCAATTTTTGTGGCCTCCAACCGATGGATTGGGAAGACATATGCGTCATCCAAACCTACCCAGGGATCACTCGTGACAGTGGCAGGCTCAACCTCACCTACCAGGATTTTCTTGTCCTTTCTCTTGTAATAGTCAGCATCCAGGGAACGAGCTTCACAAGAGGCAGATAGAGACGCATCTCCTTGGAGCACACCCAATCGACCCTTAAGGGAGAATTTAAGGCACTGATGGTATGATGAGGGAACCGCTGCGTGAAGGTGGAGCCACGGCCTGCCCATCAACGCGTTGTAGGCGATGTCCTGAGAGAAAACAATGAATTCAGTATTGGGAATTAAGCCACCGAATTCGGTCTTCAGATGGATCTTGCCTAGTGGAGTTTGTTCAGTCCTGTCATACCCTAGATTCTGAGGTCGAAGGAGTTAAATCAGCCTCAGATAACCCCAGTTTTCACAGTGTCCGAGTGGGGATCAAGTTCATCCCAGAACCCGTGTCGACAAGACAGCGACGGACTTCCACGCCATTGAACTGGCCGGTGATGTACAATGGGAAGATGTGCCCCTATATGGGAAGGTCTTCATCCTCACCGGAAAACAAGATCATCTCCTGACATTCGGCATCCTCAATCACCTCAGTGTGGAAGGCTTCTACGACCGCTACCTCCATTTCAAACTGAAGGGGGCTCCTTAGAGCCTCGGCGAGCGCCTCACGCATTTCAGACGATAGGCGAACGACCTCAAGGTTGGAAAGCCTTGTCGGAATTCTGGACAGATGCTTCAGGACATCATTCTTTCACGCCAAACGTGAGCTTCTGCTTACAGGAGGTCGCTCCGCGATTGGGGGCATGACGGGCCCTGCTGGTGGGACCGGTGACTGACTAGTACTAGGCACGTCCCGCTGTTCACTTGCTGAATCCTGGGAGGTGGTCGTCGTGCTAGGACCGGAAGGCCATAGTCGGCCAGTGGCAGGGCTGGGCTGATTGTGATGCGGGCAAGGTGGTTCTGCCCGATCCAGCAACACAAACAGTGGTGGTAGCGAACCTGTTGTCACCGGGTGAGGGAGCCGCGAGTGCTGCTCTCTGTACCGGGCTTGCTACATGGTCTCGGTAGAGTACAGGGCCTGACTGGAGGTGATGAATGTCTTGCCCCGGTGATTCACGTTGCCATGGCTCCGTCGACGTTGGCAACGGCTGGGGACAATGGGGAGGTCCACCTGGATCTCCTCATCATCTGGAGCCAAAAAGGGATTTACCAACTCTACGGTGTTAACTGAAGAGTACCCCAGACTTTCACTCGAGGAGTCATCCACTACTGGACGGGGTATCGGATGGATCCCCATTTTTAGGGGCATGAAATCCCCAAGCGTACGAGAAGATGACGACAATGGCAGGGCGCGTTATTTCTTCTTGTGCCGCCACCTGCTCCTCTAAGAAGAAGTAGTCTTGGACGATGAAGCCAAAGCGGTGCTCGCAGACTCCGAGGGCTCTGGCTGACTCAGGCAGGCACAGATGATTCCATGGGCACAGTCGACCATCCTGCGGGCCATCCAGTCATTAGACTTCTAGGACCCATGGTCGGAAACTTGTTCCCACCCATCCCCATTGTCACTACTACCATCTGATCCCACGAAGACACCTGCCATCTGTGTCGGGGCTGGGCCCAACCTGACTATGTTGTTGTCAATCTGGTCTTAGAGCCAGTCCATGAATACATAGCATTGATGGATGGTGTCTCCCAGGATCCAGTGATAAGGGCAATAGTTAGGGTGATCAGTGAGACACGCCTCTTCTGGCTTCCGGCACTCAGCCAGTCGCACAATCCTCTTCTCCAAGGAGATACGGAAATAACCGAGGATCAGGGCCTCGCCAAATGAGTTAGCCCGATTCCTTCTATCTGGAAAGGGGAATCTTGGGGGATTACCATAACCAAGGGCCGGATGAGCAGTCCGAGGAGTCAGAGCTGTATTACCTCACCCTGGTGGTGGTGGTGCGTTACGCGGAGGCGCCTGCCGATTTTGAGGCGGTTACTACTGGGCCGGAGGCTGTGCCCGTGGGGGTGGACCCCTATTAGCCTACTGAGCTGGCCTCACTGGCGTCAAATCTAGCTATCTAGGGGCCTCTATCTGGGCCATAGCCGCAGGATCGGCTCTGGAGGATCTCCTTTCAGAGATTACAGGAGGCAGCAGGCGTGCCTGACTGGCCTGTTGCAGGGCTTCTTCGAGGTGATGAGCCTTGTCCGAGAAGTCCCAGAACCCTCCAGGGTAATTCTGCATGATCAGAGAAGGAACCAACCCCTTCATGACATTCCCTACACACATCGCCAGTAATTGCTCCTGAGTCAGCGGAATGTCAAGGGAGTACGTGAGCCCCTTCCACCGGGCGACGAAGTCCGCGAGTCACTCATCGGGCCTTTGATTTCACCTGATGAGGTCTGCAATGTTCATCATCTGGGTTGTGGAACTGAACTGGTAGAGGAATTTCTGAGGAAGGTCATCCCTGCTAGTCACAGATCCAACAGGGAGTTGGCTTTACCAGACGAATGTTGGTCCTTCCAATGTCTGAATGAAGCACTGGAGCTTGGAAGCCTCCTGCTGCGCCGGAGTCCCTAACATAGGCCCGCACCTCGAGTTGAAGTTGTCCAAGTGTTGTGGTGGGTCTCTGGTCACGTTAAAGGGGAAAAAGTGGGGTTCCCAAATCCTGGTGGAGCCGACATGTCATCCACCCATGCTGGGTACGGCTTTCCATCTGATGGGATTGCCACTTGCCAAGTTTCCAGGGCCTCCAAGCGGGCGATGAGTACATCCATCAGATCATCCGGATGCGGATTCCTGTCCTGATGGGGATCTCTAACCAAAAGAGCATTTCCAGGCTCTTCGATACGGTAGTCATGCTCAGCGGCTCGCGGGGCAGCTGGCGGAGTGACTCTCGGGGTGGCGGGAGGAAACCGAGCAGGGTACCCCAGGTGGTCTCGCCGCTCGGGAGGGTTCGGCGAAACATATCGCGCCCTCTTGCCATGGATTCTAGTGTCTCCCCTGTCGGCAAACATGACACAGTCACGGTTTCCCAGGGGGATCTCAGCAAGGGGTAGATGCTCCTGCCCCTACTGTCCTAGTCTAGGGTCACTGTAGTAAGGCCGCCGCTCTGCAATGCGTTCGGCCAGGAGCTCATCAACCAGCCTCTTCTGCTCAGCTAGCTATTGACACAACATGGCCTTCTCGAGATCTTCCTCTACCTCTTGCACCGAGGCATATGGGTCGGCGAGTTTGACAGACCCGACGGGCTCTTTACCCTTGCTGATGTTTCGGGCCAGTGTCAGTGCCTCCGTGGGTATAAGAAGACCTAGGAGGATCCTCTGTTGGCGAGTAATCCTCCCAGATGGGTCTAGTAGCGGCCTATCCTCGGGGGGAGAGTCCCCATAGAGGGGATCCACAATGTTTCCCTCATCTGAAAGGTCAGGCATGTTGACTGCCACTACCCTTGGCGACGTTCCCTCAGGGCCGCCCAGTGGATCGGGCTATCGGCAGATCGTACAGAAGAGTAGAGCAGCATACTGCCCCCATACGCGGACGTGCGCGTGGGGGGGGGGGGGGGTGGATTCCTCAATAACTCTGCGGAGTACTTGAAAACTCTAGACACATTATTGCTGGAGGGCCTCGTGGTGGTCCAGTGACTCGGGGTGCCAGACAGCGGGGAGTGCTGCTAGGTCGACCCGACGGCACTGCACACCGATCTCCTCGAGATGCGCTTGGCTCCCAGGATAAGGCGCTAGCTAATGGAGGAGGTGGGAGTGAGTCACCCGAAGAATCTGGAGGAAGCATTCAAACTCTCACGGGGAGAGTGACTGTGGCACATTAAAATCTGATTCTGCAACCTCCCAAAACTTCTCAGGGAAGTGACCCGCTGCAAGAATGGTCCAGAAGCTCCACGGCTCTGGTTAGGGGTTTGGACCTTGCCGCCCCTGCTCGTCCATCGAAGAAAGTCAGGGAATTAGCAATGGCGTCGAGGCAGGCCGTCAGGGCGGTGGGCTTTCCAGCGGGGAATATGGCGAACATGCCGATTGGCCACCGATCCCTGGGTCATCCTCCAGGGGATGCAATGCCCTGGCTGCCACGTCGCAATAGGATAGGCCGGCGAATGGGCCTCCTGTCACAGCGTCAGTGCTCGCCGAGGGTGTGTTGCCTCACGACTCTTCCGTCGGTCCCCAGAAATGTTCCCCACTCTCTTTAATAGGGGTGGGAAGTGCTCCCGTGGAGGCCAGTGGAAACTACGGGCTTGATCCCTGGCAGTACGCCAAGTCCTCGTCCTCCGGGATATACCTTCTAAGGGAGGAGGGAATCAAAAGGATCTCGCATTCGGTGAGTACTAGACTGACACACCGCCTCCCCATCCCTACCCTCAACTCGAAGGTTTGGGGGGAGGTTCCATCGTCGAGTCGTACTCTACCTCAGAATACGAGAAATGGACTGGTCTAATTTCCGTCCAGACTCCCCTGACATTCCTCCTACGGCGACGACGCCCGGACTTCCTGCCCCTGGGTAGCTCGTCAGGGTAAGGACGATTTCCATCATGGGGTCCCCCAGCCACAATAGAGCTGGGGCAGAGGGGACTGAAGGTCGAGGTGCAAGAAGCACCGGGACATATTTCTAAAGGGACATGGGGAGGACCTCCATGTGAGTGAGCGACTGGATACACAATGGCTCCATATTCGCGGCCGACAGTAGGGTGAGTGACCTCATACCCCATGTAGTGGGCGCTGGAAGGAGTCATACCCGAAGCATAGCCGTCGTGAAGAAGCTTTTGGCTTTCAAGATCAGTGGCATAGAATGAGCCTACATGGTGAGCGGCACTACCGCGGATTGGTCCGTAGTGGCCATTTCCATTGTCCGCGACCGGGAGATTCGACCCAACTTGCTTTCAGGGCGGTCGGGGTTTCGATCCCAGTCGGGCATGTGGCTGCCCCTACTCAACGTGCATGGGGATCTAGTAACAGGAGTCAGCAGTGGCTCGGGCTACAGTGGTTGGCGATGTTGATGCCCCAGGACGGGCATTCTCTCCCGCTCGTGCCCAACACTGGCGTCGAGTCAGATGGGCCAGAAACGGCGGTGCGATCATGAAGATTTCCTGCTCCTCAGCTCAGGGAGTTGGGTGGCGGCATCGACGCATCATAGCGGGGGTTCTTGCAGTTAACCCCTAGGACGGATCGCCAATTGGGTGGGCCCAGACATCCCCCACCTCATTGGAATAGGGGAGGGATGTGTCATGGTGTTCCGAGGATATGTTCCCGAAGCGGTTGAACGTCGGCGTGGGGAGCGGCGGATCCCTGCGCGGCCCTCGAGGGCAACGATGGTGGTGAGGCGCAGCCGCTTCTAGATCCAAGCGGGCCATGCCCCTGGCGGGGATGATCCCTTATTCATCATACCTACAAACCAGGTCATTGATCACCCTCCGCTGGATGGTTTCTGACGGGGAGAGGGGGCGCGAGCGCCCGGCTGCTACGGCGATCGAAGTCAGAGCGACCGTGGAATAGGTGGGACCGTCCGGGGTAGCTGCGTCGGTACTTCCCTTGCCCCTTTGCTGGTGGGAAGGTGGTGATTGAGCTCCGAATACAGTGATCTGATTCCTGGATGTAGGGAGATGAACCCATTAGCGTCAACAAGAAAGGAGATCAACAACCAAGGACCAACGTCATTCCGTCTTCCATGGTCAGAGAGAGGGATCCACGCTGATGACGTCGCAGAACGGATTGGTCAATGTCCTGATGGCCTTGACCCCTGGCGGGTTCACGTCCCGGTGAGGGTTACCCGGACCTGGTGACATGCTATTCTACTGACGCCCCGACGTCTACCATTCCCGGTATTGAGGAGAAGAGCTTCACATCGGGTTCACCATTTTTTTTGATCTGATGCTTTCACCGGGGCGTGCACATCCATCTGTGGAGAGGACGCGCTGCTTTTTACCCCACATTCCATCGTTCCAAAGGTGGGCGGCATCCGTTCCTTGTTCAGGGACGTCTGCTCCTTGATCGAAACCGGGATGATGGGATGTTGGTTCTTCCTTCCGTGGATTCCTCCTTGGAGCTCATCACCTAGTCCGGGTCTCCCTCATAGATTTAAGACGGGTTCAAGAAGCCCATTCCTAGTTCCATATCTACATGGACACCAGTTAATTACGCTGCTTCTGTCGAGATGCTCGAAGGGTTCTTGTCGAGGTAGCAACCTTCGGTGAGGAGAATGGTCACGTTGGGGCATCGCTGGCATGTCTGTCTTTGGTCCCTCATAACAGGGCTTCTTGAGGGCGCGGAAGCCCGAGGCATCCCACATCTAACGCGGGGAATGTGTACCATCTGATGTTTTCCTCAGCTTCCCATGTTTAACATGGGGTATGTCATGAGTTTAACATCTTGCGGAGATGGATTGGGTTGAAGGAACCCTAGGGGGGAGCACCAATGTTGGGGTCAGCACGTGGGTGGCTTCCCAGATTGCATGGAGTGGGATGGGGTGGCATGATCTCACCAGGATGTGACGGCTCGGGTATGGATCAGGATGGATGGTGGAGTGAGACATGGGGCTTAAGTTCTGAGATGGCCCAAAATGGGGAATACAGTTTAACGTCATGCGGGATGAGATACAGTTTAACGTCATGCGGGACGAGATATAGTTTAACTTCATGCGCGACGAGGGGTTTGGGGCTTACACTCTGAGGTGGCCCAGGGTGGTCATAGAACCATCATGGAGAGGCCGGGACAACCGGGTGGTGGGATTGAACCTCGGGGAGGCTTCCTACGTACCGTGCGTTAGCACTAATCAAAGTCCACATAGTTCGATGGAATGGGGCTTACACACTGGGGTGGCCCATAGAGGATGTCATGGTCGATGCGCACTCTAATCCCACGTGAGTCATGCTCAGTGTGGGAAAAAAGAGGCAGCAGGGACCAGACTATCACATCGCGATGGGTGCGTCCGTGAGAAGCAGAATGGGGCTTACGCGTTGAGCGGCCCAAAGAGGAAACAGGGGCTTACACATGGTTATCGAACCTTGGTGTCGGGGCTTACTCCAGGGTGGAGGCCCGGGGTGTGACAAAGCGCAGTGGGAACATGACTCCACTGGCCTTGGAAGGTAGGAAGTATGGAGATGCACGAGTGAAATCATCCGCAAGAAAGGATAGGGGCTTACGCTCTGAGGCGGCCCTTCCCCCGCGGACAAACTCCACTCTGACAAGGAGGATCTCATTCTATGTGAGGAAGAGTCCATTCCCATGGAGACGAGTGGGCGTAAAAAATGTCCAAGCTGGGCTGGACCCTGCGTGCGAAGCACGGGGTTGGACCACAGTTTAACGTCTTGTGTTAAGGATGGGGTGCTCAGAAGTTTAACATCCCATAGCTTGGACGAGGTGGGTTCACTCCACAACCCAACGGATTACATTCCCAACGCCCTCTACCCCTTGTGGGAGGGAAGGCATCGGCAATGCCATACTGAAGGGGGGCCACAGGGCAAACCACTGGGGGGTCCACGTTAGCGTGGCTATGCGAAGAAGCAATAGTCCTTAGCGTGCCTATGCAGAGAAGCATAAGGCAAAGTAACGCAACGGGAAACATGGCCCAAGGGACCTTGAGGTTACTTCGCACGAGCCTGGAAGGCCGTATGGAAAAACTACGCATGGCGCGCACACCCGGCAGGGGAGACATCAGGTGCCGGTGTAGGGGGGCAGCCAAGGGGTGTCGAGGTGATGGTTCATGGGCTTTGCGCGTAGAAAAAATGAAGTTTTGTTCATAAAACACCGGGACGGCGTGCAATTGGAGCAAGGGAATTGCACGCGGAGAGGGAATTACGCGCAGGGTTTTGCACGGATGAGACACGGATTGCGCACAAGGCTGGAACCCAGGGAAGGGGGAAAATTCACTGAATCCGGTGGAGTTGCGCGCAAAGGCGGACTCCGGGGCAAGGTTTCGCAAAATGAGGGATTACTTGGAAGCCATATTGCGCGAGGGGGAAGACGAATTTCACGCACGAGAGTCGCTTAGAATTCCGGAACCCCCAAACCGTTCGAGGTCACCTTCTATTTATAGGCGACCTCAGGTGCGAAATCCAGGTGGCGCATGAAATTCTTCGGGCCGAGCGCAGCCACTGCGCAAAAACTCTCCTCGCAGAACTGGGGCACGCAAAGATTGTGCGCCTCATCAGTTCAATTCCGCGAAACCCGGTGATTCTATACGTGCAGAACAATTTTTAATGCGGATCCTCCTTTATTTCGCACACCACATCCCATGCCTCTGGATCGGGCCTCTGATTCCAAATATGACTTCGTTTCGTCATTTCAAAACTTCCTCTGAGACTCATAGACTTTTTTTCGGCGTCAACATTCACATAGAAGAAATATCAGAGTCTAGAGTTATGCGGTAGAACCGAACTCCTTTTATACCAATTTGTCACGACCCATCCTAGGGACCCCTGCTGTGACTACCCCATGCCCGTCTCCCATAGTCCATGGGCTGGCGACTAGCACAAAGGCGCAAATACTGACAAAAGGAGAAGGCATTGCCTTTATAAAGTAAAAAAACACCACAGAGTAAGAAAGCAAAAGTAAACACTAAGAAAAACTGGGTACAAAAGTAGTGCAAAAATGTAAGTGGGCCAGAATACAAACCAAAACTGAAAGTAAAGTACAACTGGAAAGAAAGTAAAACAACTGAAAGTAAAGCAGTAATGTCGAGCCATCCACTGAATGTCCCACCTGAAGGGTGGGTACAGATAGCCTCCTCAGCCCCTCGGGTCCTGCTGTCCGTTCCGTGTACGTTCCACCCAGTGGTCCACCTCCAGGTACTGACTTGCTCCACAAGCCTCAACCACGATCAGCACTATCTATCGTCAACATTCAACACAATGTAGTGCGGGCATAACCCGTGCATGAGTGAGTATACGCTACTCAGTAGGGACCCCGAGACCCCCGAATGAATCCTAGAAACCAAAAAGGATAATCCAAAAATAAAAGATACAATCATGAAGTAACATCCAACACTACATAGGTATATGCCCATACATATACCTATGTCATCAATTCCAGTCCGGCTCCAACACCTGATCCCAAGATCGATCATGTCCACACAGGATAGTAAAACGCAAACCACACAGGATAAGAGAACCCAATCCACATAGGAAAGCAAGTCAATCATATCAAAGATATTGATTTAATGTCAAGACTTAGCTCACACAAGTATACTTATTCATAAGGTGATAGACATGATCAGATGTAGCCATTGATTAATTGATGCTGGGACCCATGTAGGATACTAAACCAGCTAAGCTATTGGACCCACATAAGATACAGGCTAGCTACTCTGCCAGACCCACGTAGGATAGCAAGAACAGAGTCAAACACTGCCAGACCCACGTAGGATACAAGAAAAGTAGTCAACTTCGTCGGACCCATAGAGGATTTCAGTACGGTCTTCATCGCTGCCGAACCCACGAAGGATTTCAGTGCAGTCTTCATCGCCGTCGAACCCACAGAGGATTTCAGTACGGTCTTCATCGCTGCCGAACCCAAGTAAGATTTCAGTGAAGTCTTCATCGTCGTGGAACCCATAGAGGATTTCAGTATGGTCTTCATCACTGCCGAACTCACGGAGGATTTCAGTGCAGTTTTCATCTTCGTCAAACCCACAAAGGATTTCAGTACGACCTTCATCACTACCGAACTGACAGAGGATTTCAGTGCAGTCTTCATCGCAGTCGCAGCCGGCTCTAGGGTTCCCGCACATATCATGCTCATTTCTGGGAGCGTATGCTCCACGAGCCAAAGGGAGTCGATACATCAACTGAGATGTAGTTTGGAGTTGATGTATACCAAAGTTCCATCTCAACAAAAGGAATTCAACGTGACAGATGGCGCGTCAATCAGACGCTCGGTCTGAGAGTTATTGGCTTTTTCGTTCCGGGGTCTCGGTTGTTTTTTAAGTAAAAACCAACCCAATCATACTCTAACTGAATCCAATCCTTGAGCGGAGTAAGTCAAAAAGACTGTCTCACTAAGAGAAATCTAAAAATGTCGATGACATGTCAATCGGACGGCCGGAGCTCAAGTTATAAGTGTTTCCGTTCTGAGGGCTCGGTTAGTTTCGTGTTCTAACCAACCCGGTCGTACCCAAAGTTTTCCAAAACCTTTTGTGTAATATACCAAAACCACCGTCTCTTTCCAAGGATCACCACGCAAATGACGGTGTATCGATCGTAGGTCTGTACCCCATGATATCGGCAATAGAACGAACCTTTCCAGTTTTAGGGGGGTTTGGGCCTTGACCGACCCAGCCCGAGACCCCCTGGGTCGGCACGAACCAGGGCGACCCGAACCGGGTTTGGGTCCAAACTATTAGGGCGCGGCCCAGCCTGGTGGGTGCGGCCAGGCCCCACCGGCACGGCCTGGCCTGGCCTAGTGTGGCCGGTCCGGCCTGGGTGGCTGATTGGCCTAGCGCAGGCATGCCCCAAACGGCCAGCTCGGTGCTGGCTGAGCTGAGCGAGGGGGGGGGGCACTGCCCCCCTTGATTGAAACTGCGGCCCCTACATGGGGGCCACTTCATCTTGCCAGCAGGGGGGTTATGAACCCCAGTCTACCTTCGGAAACAGCCTGACCGGTCCGTCCGGCAAGTGCTGCCGCCTCGGGACCGCTGTGGTGCTGCCCTCCGAGGTGCTGGCAGCCGGCGGTTCCGGCCACCCGGCCTTGCACCACCCCAGATTTGAGTTGTATCCTTGTCCGACCGGCGCGGCGTGACGACGTTGCACCCCGCACCATGGCCCCACTCCGACCGCAGTCTCTTTGTGGTTCTCCGGCGCGGTGCGACGGCGCCACGGTTTTCTTCGGCCTCAACGGCGCGGCGTGATGGCGCCACGCTTCTTCACCCGTTATTCTTTGTTTCCACGCGGTGTCGTTTCACTGTGCTACCATTAGTCGTGTCGTGAAAAACACAACATCAAATGGGGAGGAGGATCGTGCGTGTTACTGCGGTCCGACCTCCTCCTGTTAATCTGATAACAATCGGCATAGGAATTAGAAGCTTGGGTGGCAACGAAAATTAATGAACCAAAATCAAAACCCTACCTCACGGTGTTGTCGAACGAAGGTTCGTTGTGGGAAAGGGACGTCGCAGAAGATGGCGTCGCGGAAGGAGGATCGTCGGCGTCGTGGTACACGACTTCATGGAGAAGAGAACTATCGGCATCACGGTACACAGCATCGTGTCGTCAATCATTGAGGAATCGGCGTTAATCGTCGTATTTTGTCAGATGTCGGCATTCTTCGTCAGTGACGGTGTGTTCTTAGTGTTCTTCAAGGAGGAAGATGAGGATTCCAAGGCTTGAGAAATTCCTCTCCAATCCATCTCGCACAAAAAAACAACAATAATAAAACAAGGCATTGCCTTATTTTATTACTCAGGCAATCCCTAATTTGAAATTCAAAAGATCACATATAATTAGTTGACTTAACTGAAGGCGTTTAATATTCCTATTAAATTCGAGAGTTGACTTTTCATTTAAGGGGGGTTCAGGTGTGTTACACAATTATTGGGGGTTTGAGGAAGTCAAAAGGGTGGGGTTTGTGTGGGGACCACCTCACTAATATCCTATCATGATGGTTTAGGATATAGTGGTTCCCACCTCATCTTCCATATATAGGTATAAACTGCATAGAATAAAAATAAAATTGGATGCACAAATTTTATGTTATTCATTACTTAACCCATTATTTTAATAACCACATCTAAGCAAACACAACTCCAGAAAAGGTCTTCCTAAGCAAATACCAGTGCTGCGGTTTCATCGGTGCCCTCAGATTTCGATTCCGAGCATCGGTTCAAAAGTTAGGAAAACCCGCTCGTTCGTTCACTGAACGTACCCAAGATAAACTTGGGAAATTGATTCTGAGCACACCGGGCCTCAGAATCAGGTGCCTTCAGAAACTACATTCTTGTAAAATCCCAATGAAAATTAAGAAAAAAATTTCCCGTGAATTTTATGGGTCTTTCACATATAGACATAGAAGTTGTAGAACATTACCATGGACTTTGTCACTGGTATTTTAAGGAAATCCATATGAAATAATGCTATATGGGTAATTGTAGATCATCTAACAAAGACAACACATGTTATCACAATTAAAGTGGACTTATAATTAGATTAACTTTCATGGATTTACATCAAAGTTGAGTTAAGGCTGCATAGAGTACCACTATCTATTGAATCAGATTGTGATCTGAGATTCACATTGATGTTCAATAAAATCTTCCAACATGCTCTATGCACTGAATTGAACTTCATTACAGTCTATCATCCTCATATTAATGGCCAATCTGTGCGAACTATTATGAAGCTAGAACATATGGTAAGATCAGGTTGTATGTACTTCAGAAAAGGATAGTATCAACATCTTCCACTAGTTGAATTCTCCTACAATAATAATTTCCTCTCGAGAATTCGAATGGAAAAATATGAATCCATTTATGGTAAAATGTGTAGAACACATATGTGGTGGGATGAAGTCGGTGAGCGTAAGCTGTTTGGACAGGAAATGGTCGATGAAATGGTTGAGAAGGTGAAAACCAAATAGAAGAATATCAAGGAAGCCCATTGTCGACAGAAGAGGTTTGCAGATAACCATCGATGAGACCTTGAGTTAAATGTTTGATACATTATTTATCTACACTTATCTACATGGAATAAGGTCATAAGGTTTAGAATGAAAGGGATGTAATGTCTGAGGTACATCATCCACTTCGAGATTCTTGATAATGTCGGAGCTGTGGCCTATCTACTAGCACTTCCCCCTTTTTTGAAAAAAGTACATGATATATTTCTTCTATCCCTATTAAATATGTACATACCCGACCCTTTACATGTACATTTTTCAGAGGTAGAATAGTTAGAAGATGATATCTATTATGATGATAAATTAGGGATGATCATAGATCATAGAAAAAAAGTTCTATGAAATAAGACAATACCACTTGTCAAGGTGTTATGGTGAAACCACATTTTTAAAGAAGCAGCATGAGAATCAGAGGATGTGATGAAGCAAAGATACCCACATTTATTTTAGTGGGGGAAAAGATATTTCAAGGGATAAATTTCTTAAGGGGTGATGATTGTAACGACCTAAAAATGAAAATTCCTCTTGGTCTATTTAAATGACTTCATAAGGATATGTAAAACGTATGGAATTATTTGGTTTTATGTTTTGGATTTTAAAATCCCATAATATATTGTGATTATTGCTAATATTTTCATCGAACAATGATCACATAAATAGTATAAATATAGGGCTTTAACAAATCCAATTTACTCTGACAATGGAAGCAATGACCTCATCTAGTAGACTATCCCAGAACAAATCCATTTTTTGAGTTTAAGAAGGAGGAGTCATGATTGGGATTTTCTCTTGACCAATCCCCTACGGAGCATGAATACATTAAGCCTGAGTGAAACCTCCTAAAGGAGAAGTGGACTTTGATAGGGATTACCACTCAAGAAATGTTATTCGAGCCACCCAAGAGTTTGTCACCATCATTCACCCTAGCCTAAGGTCTTATGTGGGTGTTATAAGGGGTTATCAAAAAAACCCTAGCACTATGATTGTGTGAAATATTTTTTTATTTAATAATGAATATAAATTCATTTTAATATTGTAACACAGTAAATAGTTTTTAAAGCATTAATATTATTTTTAGTTAATTTTAAACTTAAGAATATATTTAGAAAAAATAATTTAATTTTGAATTAAATAATATTTTAGTTAAATATTATTATTATTAAATTAATTTTATTAATTATAAAAGATCATATAATTTTTAGGATTGCAATTGTAGTTTTTTATTATGTTTTTAATGATTTATTTTTCATAAAACATGAATTTTCAATAAATGACCGTTTTTATTTTAAAAATGAAAATTCACATATTTAAAAAATTAATTTGATAATATGAATATTATTTTTTCAATCAAGACATCAAATATATCCAACAGTGAATTTTTCATAATTTTATGAGACAGTAAAATTTTTGGGTAAAAAATAAATATCGCTTAAATATTTAATGTGGTTTATAACATCATAATGACCAAATAGTAATTTAATAAAATAATATAAACATTATATTTGGCCAATATAAGTTTTACTAACAAAATAATATTTTTTTGTTTTTGATTTATTTATTTTACAATGCATTAATGGACCTTCCATGACTTATAAAACATTTTATATTTTTTAATTCTTCTCTTTGAGAGTGTGACTCACCTCCACATAAGAATCCCTATTATTTTAAGACGTTTGGTCATTATCCAAATGAAATATTTTTTTCCACTACCCTTTGGAAAAACCCAAGTGGCAAATCCATGGGATAGTTTTTGGTTTTGATTAGGTTAATGTGTGGTGTCCCAAACTAAATAATAATGAATTCCATCTCCTTTATTATATAAACCCACCCAATATCCAACTTTATCTTCACTAAAAGGATTTTGAGTTCAACCAACCCCATCCCTATTTTCTCTAGAATACTCCCAATCTACCCCAATCTCCCAAGATGCCTCTCTCAAGCATCTCCCATTCTTTTGGGATCACGCTTCCATGTAAGGGGTTCCCAGTTTCTTTATTTATGTTCAAGTATCCTTATATACTTATGGCCTTTTATTTTTAATTATAAATGTTGGTGTATGATTTTTCACCTCCCCCATACATACCTATTCATAATATAATGATGATTAACCCCTTTATCTCTCATTAATGCCTCCCATGTACACCTGTTACCATGACGATATTCTGTTAGAATTTTACTATCCACCTTTACATTCAAGTCATTATTTTGTATTATGTATATAAATTCCATTACATTAGATGGTACATGTATCTATATGACCCCCATACTGTCAATTTAATTTAAATATGATGAGACCCCCATTTCTCACTCATCAATTATTTTTATGAATTCTTATGTCATGAAATTATGATGACGAAATTATTGCACATTTTTTCAAGACAATATCATTATGTAGTGAATACCATACCCATGTCACTATCATGGGTATTCATATTTATGCACATATACATATTTAATGGTACTTTTAGATATTTATTTCATATTTATTAATCATGGAATTACTTATGATGTTTATAGATTCCATGTTATATGATCCATGTGACACACATATTCATGATATGAAATATTTTAGAAGGGTTACACCTAATAGCGCTCTAAATCATTGGATAATGTATAGTATCATGATATATCATGTTCAAAGGTTATTTAATCAATATTATTCATGTGAAACAAGGGGTTAATCATGATTCATGTTCATTGAGGGTTTACTCATGCTCCATGTTAAATAAGCCTTGGATAATGATAATACACTTTTAAGTATTGTTTCCATATCTACATGTTATGATTATTATGCATTATCAGGACTTAATGTTCATTTTTCACTTGTTCTCCATTGATATTCCTATAGTCTAACACGTATTATAATCCTCATGTAATTCCATGTTTATTCCATTATATGGCATTATAGCTCACCCACTTCTTATTTATGTCCTCATGTTATCCCATGCAATGCTATGTACGATGGAATGTAGTGGTCATGTAAAGGAATTTTTAAATAAAAATGTTTTGTTTCATGTTTTAAGAAGTTAGGTAATGATTCTAAGAAGAAAATACACTATACCTATAAAACTTTTATGATGTGTAAATTAAAATTAAATGTAGTAAATAATGTTTAAGTGTGAAATAACTAGAAGGGTTTTCATATCATTAATAGAGGAAAAATTTTAAATTCCTTAAAATTTTTGATTAATTAAAATTAAAATTATAAATAAATAAAATATATTTTTAAAATTTCTATTCTTATTTTAAATTTAAATTTTTAAAAAATTATTGTTGATATAGTTTGAATTTTGATTTACATTGTTGCAAATTTTTCATTTATTAGATTAGTAATTTTTATTCATTTCATGAAATGATTGACCCATTTTTATCATCACAATCAAGAGGTATTCTATAACCTTATAAATATTATTTCTTATACACTATTTCATAAGATTTTCGTTGGATATTCATGAGAACTAGAAATTGATGGTTTTTTCTTTGATGAATGATGATTATAATTCACATAAAAATGATTGAGTAATTTGATTTAAATTTTAAAATACATTGATCATTATACCTACACATAATTTATATTTAATAAAATCAAGATGGATTATTAAATTCCCAAATAGGAAGCCACGTTAGAATATTATTTATCATCCATTCCCTTATTAATTTTCATTAAAAGGTTTGTTTTTGTTGTCCCAGTCTTTATACATTGATATTGGTTCCATATTACAAATAATGTTAATGAAGGCATAAAAATACTATATATTACTTATATACATATTTACAATCAGTCATAAAATTTATATATAGAAAAATGAATTACCAAATTCATGGTGATGGTAGGTCGTATTTACGCATGAACACCATTTTAATTTTTTGATGTGTGGAATGATTGAAATTTAAATAATAATTAACTTTTAGAGGATAATAATTTTATAATATATATCATATAAATTCATTAAATCTATATTTAATACCTTATAATTATTATGGAAATGAAATAAACACATTGCTTCATGGGGGTGGAAATCCACATGTATGCACGAGCGACATTAACATTTTCCAAAAGACTGAAATATAAGATTTTAGATGTGATATTATGATTATATTAGTATTATTATTTCAGAAATATAATATTTAATCATTAAACCATTGATATTTACCATCCATTAAATATGGTGATGAAAAATGGATGGCATTGTTATGTGGAGATAGAAAGTTTTACGTACACCTAAGTGATGCTTTCAGTTCCCATTTGATGGGAAATAGGGTGGATAATGGTGAATTAATAAAAATAAAAATTATTTATATGTATGATAAATAAATTATTGATTAATGATAAATTCCATGCATTTATAATATGTAAATAAGAAGTAAAAATACAGTGATCGGTTAGGGGGATTCTATCATCTTTTAAAGAATTCCTTTAGTTATCCTCTTATGGATCATAGGGTTGGACTTTTGAGAGTAATTGATATAATATAATTTTTTTAAGGAAGTTGATAATGTATTTTATTCGTTTTTGTATCTTTTGGGAGAAAATTTTTGTATCTATTTGAGGGAGAAAAATCCGTTCTGTAATTGTGTTGACGGGATATTTTGAGATTTCATAGAATATTACATTATAATAATATCATTATATTTACAAAAATCGTAAAAAAAGATAGGTATGGGAATATAATATATTATAGAGCTATAATAAATTCATCCCATAAAATATTCAATGGTTTTTCGGCCATTTTAAACCTTATATTATATATTAACCTCGTAGTTAACCAATTTTACCCTTAATCTCAATAATATCATTTTATTCCTTTATGTGTTATAAGTAAAGATATAAGGACAAAAATGGGTCATAAATCATAAATGGATGAAAATTTAGAAAAAATATTATAATAAGTTTCCTCTTTTAATATTTTTATTGTTTTTAAATATGTCAATATAATATTATTTTGATGAAATATTACTAATATACATTTGGATAATATTCATTTAATTTGGAATAAAATAAATAATTATAAATATTTAATTATAATATAATCCCTAAAAACAACAATAATACTTCATATTATTCTATTAATTTTAAGTAACTCATTAAATCAATCAAATTCTATCACTTCTAATATTTTTAATATGATGTTTTTATTTTCAATTAATTGAATAAATTATTTTTCAATGTGGTATAAGTATTTCAGATAATTATTAAATAATAAAAAGTTATAAATAAATTATCATAAGAAAATTAATTTTCATATTCCTAAAGTAGAAATTTTTATTTATTTATAAGTAACTATTTTCACTAAATTTATATATAATACATATTTAAGACTAAGAGAGTGATATTCTATAACATTATTTGATTTAAATTATACATTTCTAATTACAATTGAAAAATGTCCATTGGATAAATAAAATTAAATAATAATGTGATAATTTTATAACTACCATCATAAAATAATAATTATGATTAATAATGACAGTATTATCATTTATTTTTTTCCAAATTAATATGATTTTCCTTTTACCAAGGTGGATCATTTTACCACGATTACTATTCATATTAACCACAAATAAAAGGGGTTTATTTTCCTGTTTTAACACTATTTACTATAAAAATTTAATTCATTTTATAAAATTCAATACCTATAAGTGGATGAATTTAATATTTTATGTATGTTTGCAAAATGTAATGTAAACTATTATTTAAATGAAATACAATGTAAAGAATAAAAAGAGGATTATTCTTATCTCATGAGTAGAAAACAATTAAATTAATTTTAATATATTTGAAAATGTATGTAAATATTATTTCAAAAAAATAATTAACTAATAAATATTTTTTATTTTATTAAAATAAAAATACATTATGCATGTTAAAAAAAATTCATAATGATCATCCACGTTATTTTCAAATAGTTTTATTTTTTCAAATAAAAAAATTTGATAACCAATGAAATCATTTTAATAATTTTCAGGTGATATATTTTTCATAATTTAGATTGTACTATTCATACAAATAAATTTAACGAATAGGTGATAACTATCAGATAATAATATTTTAATAATATATCATCATATGATTAAATGTATTATTTCTAGTAATATAATATATTTAGGAAATAAAATTACTTAAAGGGAAATATTTTTGAAAAATATATCATTGTAATAAAACCTATACATAGGGAAATCCTCAGACTCCACCTACTCACCTAACTGTACACCTTATCATTCATTTCCATACAACCCTTCTGAATTATCTCTATCCTAGCAGTCAACTTATTAAGATCTATTTTTTCTTCTTCCAATTTTAATTCCATATGTTCTACTATGAAATCCGGATCATTTTTCTATGATAAATGATGGTATTCATCCCCCACATAAGGATTTAGTAATATTGAAGTTTTCAAAATGGATTCATTATAATGACTCATAAATTTTTTCCTAAATAAAATTATAGATCCTTCGTTATTTCTAATTTTGAATAAATATTTTTTTGAGTAGTGGAATGAAGATCACGATAATCACGGAAAAAAATTCTGAAAACAAAGAAAATATGTAGAATACCATTCTCTCTCTCTCAAATACACATTATAATTTCCCAATATATATGATATTAAATTATAAATCATGAATATTTTCACCCTAAGATGTTTTTAGTAATACTCTAAGGGATTATGCATGATTCAATTGAGGCCACAAGACAAGGTTTGTATGTATGTTTGCTAAAAATAGAATGTCTCATGGTAATAGGGACTTGTGAATTAGGCCATCAAAAACCAAATCTAGCATATGTTTAATAGAGGATTTATAATCATCGATTAATTTTTATGTGGAACATTTTAAAGGGATCAATGTTATATTATAACTTTGATATCTTACTAGAAAATTGTTTTGACCTCCCTATGTTCCTCTGAAAAATATTATAATACTAAAATCCCATAATAATTCATCATTCATATTATAGGGTAATTTTTCTCATCAAATAGGTTTCTATGATTATTTTATCAGGATCTAAGAATTATATCTTGCTAAAAAACCCACCAAATTGAACATCCCAAAATAATATTAGGGTCTTTTTTTTCCGACCATTCATTGAATTCCAACAAAAAAATCATTGGGGCATTTTCATGAGGTACAGATAACTAAATATTTTTGTCTTCACACATCAAAAATACCAACTGTTGATAGAAATCCATGAGGCGGATTTCACCTATAACATCACATTATAGTATCAAGGATCGCATTATAATCAACAAAACTATTGGGCATACCAGTATGGGTTATAAGGAACACAATTTATGGATTTATTTAACATTGATACCAAAACTCCATATCTAGTTCAAAATTATATTAGTGTGTTAATTTGGAGTTTCACCTTCATAATCCAAATGGTATTGACAGAGAAAATTTACGTGCATATTTTTGAACAAATAATGAGTAATGTTTATTGTCTTTTGATGACAAACCCCATGTATTTACATGTTTTATTAAAATAATGGGTACATTGAATTTTAGAATGAAAATGAGAAAAACTGTTTAAAACTGCATAATTCTGGATTTTGGACATATTTTTACCACAAGGGTATTTCAGTCATTAATTTTAAAATATAATTCCAAATTTAGTTAATAATATTTTTTTAGAGTCTTTATTATATTTCATTCATATTTATCTTCTAAACCAGGAGCTGATTTGGCCATCTAAAGGGCTTAAAAACATTGAAATTATGATTTTTCCGGGCCGACAGCATCGACCCCACTATTTTAATGGAACTAAAACCCAACCTAAACACATCTATTGCATGTTATTACACATGGGATTGCACGATCACAGATAGGAGTGGATCTTAATCAAATATTTTGGATTTGTGAAGTCATTAAAGCTACCATTGAAGGTTATATTTTTGAAGTAAGCTTCCTGGAAGCTACGTCCAGAAAAACAAACCACCAATGATAAATTCATAACACATTAATCATATGTCAAAATTTGATTAAATTTGGAGTGTCAATGGAAAACATGTTTCAAAATAACTTTTTGAAGGTGTCCAAGCGTGAATTAGCCATATAATGGTCAAAAAAAGAGAAATCTTGCAGAGAACAGAAATCAGCCTATAAAAGGAGGCCCATGTCTCCTTCTCAAAGAATTATCTAGACATCCAAAGCCAATGAGGAATCCCACCTGGGCACGGGCCACTGCTCCTCCTCTCTTCCCCCATGTTTATTTTTTTTTCATTTTACTTTCTCTTTATTTTTAATTTAAATTGTAATGTGAATTTCTTTTCGATTAATAAATGAATTTTTATTTCGGTTTACACAATTTTTTTCATATAAAATAATTATTATTATTTTTAAAAACTATTATTACTTTTATTATTATTATTATTATCATTATTTATAATATCCCTACCCAAATTTCAAATTATTTTAGTTTTTTCTCTCTCCTATTTTGAAAACTATTTTCGTAGTTAATAATAATAATAATGAATATTATTATTATTAATTACACTTTCATTATAAATTATTTAATCTTCTTCTATCCCACTCTCTTATCTCTCTTTATCCCCATCTCATCATCCATCCACCATTTTGAACTCTTAGTCTTGAAAATGAGAGGCTGAACATGAGGCTTGGCTCGGGGGGGAGGTCAAGGAGTTCATGAGTTTCCATTAATGTTTTTCTATATTTGTGATAGACTTGATTATTATTCCTAGGCATGGTAAATTTCCTCGATTGGATGATTGACCCCAACGACATGTGACTCAAACTACTTCTATTTTTGAAAATAATAGTGATTCAATCATGATATTTCATGTTCTAATTATCAAACTAAATCAAACACAAGTTGAAGAATAATGATTGACTTTAAGACTAAACACCATAACCATGTTCATTCTTCAAAAACTCATTCTGTTTAGATATTCATGAATTTTTAAATTATAATTTTACATTTTTTATAATTAATTATCAAAAACCCAAAATGATTTTAATTTATTTCAATAAAGAATAATATATCAAAAAGAGATAGATTAGGTGAATTAGATAAATTAAGTGAAGTAAATTGAGAAGGCTTCTCAAGAGAGACGTCTCTGGTCATCCACTGAGCTTTACTAAGAAAAAAATAATTGTTTTGGTCCACTCCCTGTAATAGGATGGAATAAAAATTGTTTCTGTTTCTATGAATCCAATTATTAGTCTATTTATTTTTTCTATTTTTAGATCTTAGATATGTTTCATTTGTTTAAAAAAACCTTCATGATGTATTCATATTCAGAATATTATGCCTGGAAAAATTACACATAGGTGCAGCAACAAGAAGAAGAAGAAGATTTTAGAAGGGCTCAGGTGCAATAACATAGATAAAGCATCGAACAACTGATGAGAAAACCAGAAAGAGCATTTGATTATGTTCATTCATAAATGGAGCATCACAACCCTGATCCGGATCAAGAACATGAGGTAGAAATGAATGAAGACGTACCTGTTGAGATAAAACTGGGAGATCAACATAGAATGTATGAATTCATGATAAAATGGTAATAGTTGACTCATCTCTCGATACAATACCAAGAACAAGAGCTTGCACCACAGAAGGAAGAAACCACATAGGTGGTGGATTTTGAAGTCAAGATGGATGAGCCCGACTACCTGTTTCCATCATCTGAGAGTATATCCAAAGAGGAACTTACCACTAAGTAAGATGTTGAAGCTGAACCAACTCCAAAAGTGGAACCTTTCTTCGACCCCATCTCTTCTGATTTTTTGAAACATATTTGTACATCCCTCCCTCTTGTTTTGATTATACATAATCAGACATTATTTGCTATAACTTGGAGGATGATAAAGAATACAATAGAAATTCGCCTGTTGAGGAACACATTGAGCTCCCTAATTTCAATGAACATCTATTGGGGGAGCCCCATCAAGCGATCTTGGTAGCTGAGCCTAAGAAAATCAGACAAGAGGCTTATCTTCATGAAGCCCAGATGAAGCCAGCACTGGAAGATTAGAGGGTTGCACAAGTATCAACGAAAGAATAAGATGGCCCATACATTGTCCTTCCCCCACCATGCATGCTATACCTCATAGTGAAGGGGGGGGGGATATGGTGTAATTTATACACGAATCTTCCCTAAAAAACAAGGATGAAGCACAACCTGGGAAAAGCCACATGTGGTGGTTCATATCAAAGAAGATTCATCCTCCATCGGACTTTGGATAATAGCTGGTACTTCCCTCTAGAGGCAGTAGAAATTCAGGGTCCACATGGGGGATCATACCACGATTTATATTTACTTGATTTCAAAAAATTTATATTTCAATTTCATTTCATCAGAATATGTCTAGCTTACAGCCCCCTCCCTTCGAATTTTTTCTGCTTAAATAAAATAATCCTTGTGATTCATTGAGTAATATTCTTTTGTAGGATCATGATGATAGAAGGAATCCCCAGACAATGGAGGGGAAATAACAAGTTTCTTAGAAATGGGTGTTCAGTTTTTTTTATCTTTTAAACTCTCCACATGTTTTCCAAAACATTTTTTGAGCATTACATGTAAAATTTCATGCCCACACCTGAATTCATGTTTTACTCAACTTCTCTAGAAGGAATGAGTTTCATAGGAATCATGTGATTCCATGTTTAGATTTAAATATTGATATTATTAAATGATTGAAATGAAGAATTGAATTTTTAAAATGAAGTATGGATATTCAAATAATCACTCATGATTTGAAGGAATTAATTGATTCATGTAAATGTAAATTCCCTACCAACCTTCAAGCATTGAATTTCATAAATTTATGTGAATTGATTTGTTATTATTATTCATGCCAGGAGTTATTGTCCAATTTTATATTTTTTATTATTGAGAGGATTTCTAGACCAAGTAATTCCTATTTATACTTAATGATATTTCTTGACTAATATTGGGACATGTAACTAACATGAACATGTATTGAAACTTTTAAAAGCTATAACTATGAAAAAAACATTTTTAATGAATGAGGAATCCTTTTAAAATCCTATTATACAAAAAAGACCACATTTACATCAAACGATCATTTAGGCCATAGAGACCATGAATGACCATTATAAGCATGATCCATGTTTCATTCCATTTTTAACCATTCCTACCCTACATTAAGTATTTTCATGATATTTTAATGTTTAATTGAGAGTTAAAGGGAATCATGGTGGATGGGATGATACAAATTGTAAGGAAGATTTATGGGGGTGTAATTTTGGGAATTGTAAAATCTTGTGAAATCATTCATTAAACTATATTGTTTTCTCCTCATGAATTGAAAAAAATGTAAAAAATGACAATCCACAAAAAATAGAATAATTGGTTGTGAATTGAGAGAAATAAAAACTTCATATTCTAGACTGATGATCTGCTGATCATATGTGATTAGTCATTGGATGTGAGGTTTGATGTAATCATAACATTAAAAAAATGAATAAAGTAAAAAAATATTCAATAGGGTTCACAAATCAATCATTATTCATAATTTGATCATATCTATAATTGGAGTTTTTGTGTAACATGTGTTTCTATATATAAGGGGATAATTTCATTGCAGTTTTACTTTTGATATCATGAATTCTACTTAAGAGATTTACATCCTCCTTGAGACTTAATTTTTAAAGCATCAAATCCTACCATCCTTAAGCCTTAGATTCATTTGAACCTTTATTGCAAAACCTCATTATTTTTTGGGTCTTTTTTCTTTACAATGTGAAGAAAGTAGTTTATTTACATGCCTATGGATATGGATCATGTTCTCATGATATGATCATAAATCTATGTGAATTTTATATTAATTGATGAGAGAAATGAATCAAAAGTTATGTAAATCAATACATGGAATGTTTAATAATAATGAATCAAGGAGCTTGAATGAATTAAAGGATAAGTTCTATAAATTTTCAAAGGGGAAAAGTAAATTATGTGAATTATTTGTTTCATTGAAAAATGGAAAATAAATTTCATATTTTATGAATATCATTGAATGTTTTATTTTACATTGAAAATTGTCTGATTATATTGCATTGAAATTTTAATATTGGTAACATTGGTGTCCTTTTATTTACATGTTGAGGTTTTATGCTTAAGGAAAATCATAGTTTTTACACACAACTATTGCAGGGCATGGAAAAATATAACTATATTTTTCCTAGTGCAGCATAGTGGCTAACTAGAGTCATATCTCTTGAGGTGTCCTCTCAATTTTGTTCGCTTAATTTATCTAATTCCTCTAATCTATCTTTATTTAAAATTTAATTATTAAATTAAATAAATAATAATCTTTTTGGATTTTTGATAAATAATTACCAACATATGTAGAATGATAATTTAAACTATAATGAAAATCTTAACAAAGTTAGTTAATAAAGAAAGAACATGGTTTGGGTGTTTAATATTAGATTCAATCATTATTTTCTTACCTGTCTTAGATTTAGTATGATAATTATAACATTAAATCTCATGTTTGAGTCACTATTCTTTTCTAGAATATAAATATCTTGAGTCGCATGTCATTGTGGACTATCACCCAATTGGTGTCTTTCGCCTTGCCCATGAATACTACTCATGTACATCATAAATCTACAATAAACATTAAAGAAAACTCATGAACTCCATAACCTCTTCCGGGATCAAGACTCAGGGACAGCCTCTCATTTCCGAGAGTTGGAGATCACAACGGTCGATAGGTGAGGAGAGAGCGAGAAAGAGAGAGAGGAGATATGTAGGGAGAAAGGTTAAATAATCTATAATGAATGTGAAAATTATAATAATAATAATAATAGTAATATTACTTATTATTATTATTGCCTAAGAAAAATAAATATCAAAAGGGAGAGAGAAAGAATGTAAAATAATTTGAAATAAATATTGAGATATTATAAATAATGATAATGATAATAATAATAATAATAATAGTTTTTAATTATTATTATTATTATTATTATAGAAGAAAATAAATGGTGGATACCAAAATGATAATGCATGTATTAAATGAACAGAAATTCACATTACACATTAAATAAAAAATAAAACAAAATTTAAATTAAAATAAAATAAAAAGAAGGAATAAGGTGGGATGAGAAGATAATTAGCAGCCCATGCCCCGGTGGGATCATTCCATGGCTTTGGGTGTCAAGCTGATTCTTTTACAAGAAGGCGAGTTCCCCCTTTTATAGGCAGTTTTCCATCCTCTAATATATTTCATTTTGTTGGACTAATAAATGGTTGATTCATGGGAAGACCCCTTATTAAAATAAATTCATAAAAATGTTTTCCGTAGAACCTACAAATATCGTCTCATTTCGAATCCTAATTAATGAATTATGAATTTTTCATTGGCGGTTTCTTTCTCTGGATGTCACTTTCATGTAGCTTCCTTAAAAATTATAAGCTTACATTATATCATTAATGACCTCAAAACTCCTACAAATTTGATTAAGTGATGGCCCTGTCAGTCCTCGTTCTATCCCATTTGGACGCACCTCAAATGGATGTGTTTACGCCGAGTTGAGGATCTGTTACAATGGTGTGGTCCACGCTATCCGGTCGGAAAAATCATAAACTTCATTGAATTTTTACGCCTTTTAGATGACCGAATAAGCTCCTGGTACCAAATATGAAGTTGAAGAAAATATAATCATGATTCTAAAAAAATAAAATTCAAATAATTTGGATTTATATTTTATAATTAATGACCAAAATACCTTTCTCGTAAAAATATTTCAAAAATCCAGATATATGCACTTTACAAAACTTTTTCTCATTTTCATTCAAATATTCAAAGTACACATTATTTAAATAAAACAAGTAAATACATGGTGTTTATCAGTGAAAAACAGTAAAAAAGTCTCATTATTTGATAAAAAATATGCATGTAAATTTTCTCTGTCATGTATCATAAATCGTCTAATAAGAATGATGTTTATTGAATCATAGGTCCCTCTTCATATAAGAATCCTCATGAAAAGCTAATGGGTTGTGTACATTCTAGCGATTTTCATATCATTTTTGTGGAATGTAAAATAGTGAACCTCTAAAATGTTTTAGAATTTGTAACCACCCATGTGTTCCAATATCCACCCATAAAAATTTACATTAGGCAAAAAAAAGCCATGAAATCCCTCCCCATTGTAATTGTAATTTTATTTACTAAATTCTTGACCAAATTGGAATAAAAAATTTTATTTGGTCCCATTATACTAATTGGGTGGTAATGCAAAAAATACCCATGTAGACCACCAAAAAGTTATTTTACTATGGAAATAGCTTCCCACATGTAATTTGTTTTAAATTATCATTGTTCAAAGATCAGTAATCACCTATAATCAGAATTTTTAACCCCATGATGTGTAATTTCCTTCTTCAATGATATTCCAGTATAATCCCTTTGTTGTGCGCATGTATTAATTGGGTAAATTTATTTAATGCAATATCATGCTCACCAAAAATATTATACAAATTAACAATCATTTCAAAAAATTATGACCTTAAAATGATGCTTAATTTTACACCTTAGTTTTAGATAGGATTCCTAAAATATATCCCAAACTAATGAATAAGTATATTTAATGTCACTGTTGGTGTTTTACGGAGGTTTAATTTTATAAACAAACTCAATTATGAAAATGATACTTTAAATTCGATTTGTATCCAAGAAGGTGATTTCATATTCCCCATTATAAATATCAAATTTGAATAATTTTTAACACCATTAAAATTATAGATCTGGGGTAAGGTGATGTTATCCATAAGCCATGAACTAGGAAATATAGACTCAAAGATTCATGTTAATAGGATATTGAATAAATGAAACTTCCTTACATCCCTGATTGACCAGGTAGGTCCATGGATATTTATCCAAGAACATTACTCTAATAAAATGATCCCACTGGGAAATTAATCCACCAAAAGGTCATAGAGTGTACATAAGAATCATTGGATATTTTAAAGTGTTATTGCTGATATATCTGATCTTGTACATCCTAAATTAGTAGAGGAAGACACATGAATTAATTCTACTCCCCCTCATCATCATCCAATCCTATTAAATGAGGGTACTCTGAGAGAGTAGTTTTCTTGTGTGTATTCTATTTTATTTTTATGCCACGATTATGGAAAATGATGATTAAAATAGAAATTGAAATGTCATCCTAGAAGCCAATGATAGTGAGATGAAAAATATCTGATAATGGGTAATATTTTTACACTAATTTTCAGTCACTCGTAAATAATTAATAATATAATGATATAATTTGGAAAAATATGTCCTCAATGTTATTAAAAATCAAATCACACATATTATCAAGGATTTTAGTGGTGAATTTTTATGAAAAGTCAATAATTTCTTGCATCAGGGAAAGAAAGTGAAAGAGGATGTTAATAAATATATAAATTAAAATAAATAATCTTGAGGTATGTGGCTATATTGAAATCAATGATTCCATTTAAAACAGCATGTCCCAATATAAAAGTATCTTATATGAAATAATTTTCATCATTAAATAATTGTAATCCAACATAGATAACCATTTTTATTGAAGTTACATTCACAACTTGAAGAGGAAGTCACAATATAGTCATGCACAAAATTACATGCATGCGTAGAGATTGTTCAAGAAACATGTTTCATGGATGTGATAGGGCACAAAAATGGGACATATACCCTTATATAAATGGTTAAAATAGATATTTGTTCTTTTTACACTATTTGTTGATTCAAAAATGTCTATTATCATCAAAATATTATTCAATATATTAAAAATAAAACCAATTCAGAATGGGGATATTTATGGAAATAAAAATGAATTTAGGAAGTCGTATATTTATAATAATGGTGAAAATATATAATTGTTTCTTATTTCATGCAAAGGGGGTGGTTTATTTTAAAATTAACTCACAAAATGACTTTTATTCCCACATTATCATGTGATTTCCTTGAATTGATGACCATATAGAAGTGTTTAGTGATAGACATATCCACATCAATCCAATGAATTCTATGAAATGTATTCTCTTAAACATTGGCAAGGACATGGTTCTATAGAAATCATCTACCACAAATTTATTTACAGGATTATAATAGATGAAACTAATGCTTAATGTTTCTAAGACATGTCCACTTCCATGTCAACTATGCTTTTGTAAAACTGAAAACTCACTTTCATACCCCCCCCCAAGCCGTTTCATTTAGATACCCTATTATTTTATCATTTAAAATCTTTTAGATAATCCAAAAAAAACAGATAAGAGAGAACATGTACACTGTGTTTAACTCACTACATCAATGAAAATACATTAATAATCATGATAGATAAAAATACCAAACATCCATGAATAACTTTATAAGAATAAATACTAATTAACTATAAATATAAAATATTGAAAATGCAGACCAAACACTTTTTTCATGTCATAGAAATGGGAATTATCCTCAATCCCACGTTGAGTACAAAATATTAGAATTATGCACAAGGAACCTAAAAGGGGGATTTTCATTACACATTCATGTTTGTGTACCTGTAATAATGAAATTTTCTAGGATAACTCACATACAGTAATCCTAATAATTTTGTATTTTTATATACATAGGAACAAAGTTCAAATCATTAATTAGATCCACATTCAAAATCATTGACCATGGAGGAAAACCTTTTATCAAAATGACATCATTTCATACCAATCAATAGAATATGTGCTCATGCATTTATTCACCCTTAATTAATGGGTAATTTTTCCTCACCCTTACCCATCCACTAGGGTCACAAATCTGTGTTAAATTCAGTGTACATTCCATATTAGCTAAAAATTCAACACGTCGATCTGTTCATGTAAGTGAAATACTAAAAATAATCTCTATAATTATTCCTCCCCAAGGGCTACCTGGTATACATTATCAATACATACACTATCAGTATCATAAATCCCTATGATAATATGTGAAGGGAATTTTTTTGATGATATATAATAATTTTTAAACCTTAAATTATAAGGTCTTTGGTGCTAAAACAATCATGTACATTATGTTCCCCAATAGGAATGAGACTAATGAGATGGGTGTGAATCAATACATACCTTAGTTTTTATAATAAATTATCAGAACATATTATTGATAAAACAAGATTAAACTCTAATAAATAATTATTGTTAGGATCTAATTGACTATAAATATCATTCTTATCATTCATATAATATAAATATAAATAAAATGTATGATACTATATTTACAGATTTTGATAAACATACCTTCTAATTACGACATTGGTTAGTCCCCCAATATGGATTCCATTGTGTTAATTATTATTAGAATAAAATGGAACAAAAAGTAAATAGTTCTATAATTCATTAGAATATTTTTCTACTATAGTTGGTTATACCCCCAACTATCATTTCCATATCCTCTTTATCTATCTCCTGTTATACACCCATAAACAAATACTTATCAAAAATTGGTTATATCTAACATATATAAACTTATTTCTTCCATTTTATGATCAACTTCATTAAAATCTTCACGTCCTCCACAAGTATTATGGATCAAATTATCCTTTGTAAAATATTCATGTACATGATTAATTCTATTAAAAAAATTAGGTTCATGAAACTTCATACAGATATATAGTAAATAATAATATTCTAAATAATTTTTTCAAGAATCTATATTCATAAAACATATATGGAAATAGTTAGTTTATTTGAACTCAATCTAGGGACATTTGTTAGATGGTATCATTCTAATGTATCCAGTCTCACCTTATTCTTTTCCTACTTAAACAGAATAGAAAATCAATCAGAATATGACAACGTATTTAACCAATGGATATTTTTTAAATGGATCTCTATCTGTCAGATCTCAATCCAATGGATATCTATCCTACAAAACATGATTTTATTGATATCCATATGATAGAAATCACTCAGATAGATCTCCATCCAATCAAACTTGATCAACTGGATGTTTCTCTGGTAAGATCAACTTTAAACTGAATTTTGTTCTCTATATATCAACATATCATAATAATTTCAGATCATTTTCTTATTGTACACATGGATAGACTAAAATTAATCATGTAAAATTTTCTCTATTTATATGCCACAAAGAGTAAAAAACATGGTAAACTAAAATTTTATTCATTCATCACTCAAATTTCATATTCTATGAATTTCATTTTGATTTGAGAATCATCACTACCAATTTTAACTATTCTCAATTCATTATATAACATCTCTAAACACCACTAACATTAAAAATTCTTCACAAATTTTTATCTTCAGTCCTAAAATGTTCACCCAAAAAATACTAGTCCAAAAAATTGTTCATTAATCTAATTGTTCAGGATATAATTGGAATATAATCAATTATCAGATCATATTTCAATATTATAAATGATTTGGATAATTTTCCTCATCTAATAGGAAAATTTCAAGTTCATCAAATAAATCGGTGCCAAATCATTCTATACAAATCATGACCAAAATGAGTGAATTAATGTATTTTACTATTGAGACATTGAATAATAAATCTATTAAAATGATTTATTGCTCTAATTCATCAATCTAGTTCAAATGGTTGACTAAATTTTTTCAACTTCTACAAAGTTTGTAACCAGCATGCATTCAAGAAGAAACTCAACACTAATCACATTTTTAATTACATTATAATTATGATTGAAAATTTTATATTTTTTACTTAGACTAATCATATGATTCAAATTATAATGATGAACACCCCCATATCTATGATCAGATAAAATTAATCAGTGACATCCACTCTTTTCCATCCAATATTCTTCAACATGTTTTTTATTATTGTTAAACACCAATCTAATGGGCTAGTTCATGTTGTTATCCTGATGGATTGATATTTATATCACACTAATAGACAACTTTATAAATCTATCCTAAATTATTTATGTTAATAAATAACATTCTCTATAGTCAGAGACACTATTTCAGTGTGATTGAAGATCATTTGATGGATAATTCCCCTCTCGTTTATCGACCCATCTAATGTATCAGTCGATCAAGAACCCTAGTAAAATATCATACATTATAAAATAAATCATTATATCAACTAATTCATCTTATGAAATTTACCTAAAAATTTAATTACAAAAAAAATCTACATTTAGACTATTTTACAACCTCCAACTTGTACCTTGAGACTTCTTCATGATTTAGTGACATTGAATGATCAACAATGCATCTTCATATTTTCAATGACTTGAAATTGTATTTGTATGATCTTCTACTTCCAAAATTTTTTCTATTGAAAACCACTTCCCATAATTAAATGTAAAAACAATATATATATATTTATATATTGATAAAAAAATACCTCCAATACACAAATTGGTCTATATAATAACCCCAATAGTGTTTGGTTTCAATGCCTTGGAAAATATTCCAACATATATATAATCAATATATAATCTCAACATTCTCACAAAAAAAATTCATATTATTAATCCACATTTTTCTCTTATCCTCATTATTGATAATGAAATTCCAAGCTTCCACTAATGATTTTTTGGAATCATCAAAACACTTCTTCAGAAGAAAACTAGTGTCACAAATATTTTTTATTAGAAAATATCCTTTAACTATACATCTTTGTGACTATATGGGTAAGAATGATTCTCAAATCCATTATGTATAATCATCGTAATCAATTTTGAACGTAGAAAATCTATTCATGTAACACCATTGTAATAATCTTTTAAACATTATCATATCTATATAAATTAGAGACAAATTTGCTAAGACAAGAAAAACTTGTACAAATCCTATCAAAAATATAAAAATGATAATGTGTATAAAAACAAAATTCCAAAATATAATTTTCTTTTACAACTTTAAATAATTATAATATAATATTATGATACTGAAAAAATAGATTGCAACAATAAAAGTCTTTAATTTCATAAGTGTTGGTACACATATTCAAAATATTTTGGAATAAGGTTTAACCTCATTAGTTTTTATAATAATTATTCAGAATGGGAATCTTATATCAGCCATGAATTTTTTTTGTTATATTTTTTGGGTATTTTTTCTTCCTTCTGTACATCCTTACAAAATTTAGAAAAATTTATCTTCACAAATGATGAAACAAAAAATGATATTTCTTGCTTCTCATAGATTTCCTAATGAGTTTGTAACAACTTCTTCATGTTTTCCTCCTAGGATAAAAAGTAGTCATAGAACATTTAGTAATATTCTATTCCTTGTAACATATCCTACACTTTTGAATATTCAAACAAAAATATACTTATATATTTCTATTAAATTTGTTTCTCATCTTCTAAAACCTTTTCTTTCCCCTTTTCATTAGTTGACTGGTTCATATTTTCAAACCTTCCAGCAATTGAGTTATATTTTTCCAAGAAACTATAAAATCATTATTTATATGATTCAAAATTTTTCTTTTCCCAAATTTATTGAAGTAATAAACTTTTTTTATTTTTAAAATTATTCATTATTGGGGGTTCAACATTATTCACCTTCTTAATATAGCTTTTTGAGTTCATTGTTTTTTAAGAAAATTTGATTCTTTTTATCATCATAACTCATCATTGATTTATAAAAATTACCTCATAGATACATATTTTACCGAAATGAATAATCAATGTGTTAAAAAATTAAAAAACCCTAATAGTGACATTTGAATATGTATCTATCCGACAGAGAGTAAAACTAATCAGAACATTATTGTTGTTTTTCATTCATAAATCAAATAACACTCTACAAAAGTAGAAAATTTATTCAATAATTACATGTATTGTTTTTGAAATATTTATAAAAAAATATTACCTTTTATACCTATGTATTTAGTATAAATAGTTGTACCCATAGATTTTTTGAAAAGAAACAACCTCCATCTGTGTACACTTTTTTTGACCATATTTTAATGTTTAACCCTTTACCTCAACTTATTTAGTGAATTATTATTTATTATTTCATAACACACCTTGTTTCATAAAAAACATTGATTTTGAAACCAATAAGTATTCTTCTTTAAAATACAAACTCTATTTTAAAACAATAATCATCTTCTCCAAATCAGATATCTTCAACTTATTCTGGTTACATTATTTTATAATTGATGTTTTAATAATGGGGATATTTTCATCACTAGTTGATTTTTATTAATACCTTTTAAATTCTCTTTCAAGATAGACTAATATAAATGAGATTTATTTCTTATCTATTGATCATATCATCATTCTCAAAATCTATAACATCCACATCTTTCTCTATCTTCCTTCCTCCATTACTGAGTTGAGTATTTTGATCAATTACTTTTTCAAAAAAAATTTAATAATCCACAAAAAATATATTATCATTTAACCAACATCCTCACTATTTCAAGAAATACTTCTATTTATAAGTAAGTAATACTGGATGAATTGTTGATGAGATTTATACCCACATGAGGAATCAAATTATTTATTTATCTCAGTTAAAATTTATTCTTCATATCATAATGGTGTTTTTCATTATTATCATTTATTTATTTTTCCAAGTCATGTTATCATCTACTTTAAAATCATAATTTATGAATTCATTACATGTTTTTTTGAAATATTTCATTTCCTTTAACATTTAAAATAATTGACATAATTTTTATCTTTTCCATTTTAACTGCCCCAATAGTTCCTTTTAGAATAGAGAGAAATTAATGTTCTGTAATATTCTACTTTTACCTCTTATTCCAAATTACTAAAATCTTCTGAAACATATTTATCTTTACTATTTACAATTCAAACCCCATTTATGAAAATTTTTTCTCATCTATTTCCATGAAAATATAATCTTTTTAAATTTAAAATCCATAAGAATATTTAGATATTGATCCAATGATAAAACATTATGATCTTATAAATATGAAAGATTGACATCAAATATCATAGGAATGTTTCTCATAAATTTATTAACAATAGTATAATCATCTTGATTATCAAAAAACTACTTTTGTTTCTCACAATCTAATTTACTATTGTAATGTAATCATTAATAACTTCTTTATTAACCATTTTTATGTCCTAAAATATACATCTATAGTTTTGTAATATAGTTTCTTTGACATCCAAATTTCTTTAATAGATAAATCTAAACATATCCTTATTTTTCATGGATATTATAAATTCCATTATATTTGTATAATTTTTTATTAAGATCCATCAACCTAGAATAATGATATTTTCCAATAGCTTCTAATAGTATCTTAACAGTTGCTATTATAACAACTTCATTGATGGGAGAAATCCCATTGTTGTTGAATCACTAACATTATGGCCAATAGATATAAGATAGGGTAAAATACTAATATTCTAATCATTATGTTTTTTCAATAAAAAAATAAGAACACTCTTATTGTTTACTATATTGAAATTATCCATTCTTAGTTGTGGATAATTCTATGGGAACCTCAAAAGATACAAATTGGAGTTCCCTAATAGTTTCAAGACCACTTAGAAGGGGTTGGGGTGAATCCTGGGTTAATTTTATTTTCATATGAAATTTTAATAACATTGTTATTGAGAAAACCCTCTTAATAAATGATAAATATTTAGTGATACAATCTACTCAACTATAAATCCTAACATCACATTTCATAAAAAAATATAAACAAGGATAAGAACATGATATTTACACCGTATGGTATAAATCACAAATCCATTCCTTATTTTTTATCCCCTACAAATTGATTCATATCACTAACTTCTTTTCAAAACTCAAAATCACAAGGAGAAAATATTTGTACAACTCAACTGAAAAATGTTGGGTTATAGTTTGTTATATCACCCAAAAATCATTTTTATATCATATTTCCCTACATGTGGTGATACAACAATACAAAATAATTATATTTAGTAACATGTTATACCCCAAAAATAAAATATTATTTATTCTTATTTTCTAATACACTTCATAATTTTATTCACATCATCTATAAGTAAGATTGATCAACTTCACATATGTACAATCATTAAGAACTTCATAAATTTTATAATGAATTTTTTTCTCATGAAACAACATCTAGATTGTAAAAAATATGAATATGATATATAAAAATATCCAAAATCTATTTCTAGAAAACCTACTTAGAAATAGATATTCCATAAACCATAAGTCTTGTGGCCTCTAACTGATGGTCTCTATCAAATGTACCAAGAATGAACTAGTTATCTTCCATCATAAAATGAGTATAAAATAAATCTAAAAGTTTCAACACCTATAGAGGATAGATATATTCCGGATATAATTTTATTTTAAGGATATTATGTCAATGTCTTTTATTTTAATGGAACTCCATCCAATGGAACTTCCACTGAGGGAGATCCATCCGATTGAACTCACAATGGTAGATCTCTACATAATGGATCATAATCATATGGCTATAATTATGGTAAAAAAATATCAATATAAAAGAAACATTGGTTGGGATCTGATAAAATTATAAAAATTTCAAGACATCAATTTTCTAGGAACATTAATATTCCCAATGTAAGAATGAACAATGAGATCCAATTATTGGAATCCCTAAATAGAATTTGCGGGAAACTGATATGTTTTTTCCCATTAATTAAAATTTATAATTATCTAAATTTCGTGTTCATTTGAGCTTCATATATGACCATTAATCTCATTAAAATTATACTGATTAATTCTTAGATCTTTTTGAATCATCACAATTCTTAAACAATTTATAAATTCAGTTCGGAAATGGGGATACCGAAAATTCCATTCGAGATGTTTTTTCCTCAATCTGATTCTTTGGACACAATTTAAGTATACTCAATCATAATTTCCCAATCTATAAAAGAAAATGAAACTACTAATTTTTTTCCATAATATGGATTGGGATTAATTTAATAAGATAAATCGGGGTTAAATATTTTCTAATGAATCTTGACCCGATTGAGGGAACTCATAAATTTATATTATGACTCATTGATGATTAAAACCAGTTAAATGATGGGTTACTATGACTATTTGATCATATTTAAAATGTATGACAACATTTTTTGAACATTTATATAATTAAATCATCTAGGATAATTTTAATGGAAACTCAACGCCTATCACATTTGTAGTTACTTTCTTGTTATGATGGTACTGTTCAAACATATTGTCAAAACAATCATATGATTCTAGTTACAAAGGTAAACTCCCCCTAGTCTATGGTATAGTAGAAATGAATCTTTTTTGTCAACAATGGTCAACATAATGTTTTCTACATTATATTATATTAGTTTCAGCCACATATATATTGGGGTTGTGCCAAATTCTTTTACGTTTAATCAATATCTATATCACACTGATTGATTGGTGACTAGAAATATCCTGATTGATCAATGTCAAAAAAATCATCTTATCCACAATCAACAAATATGGTATGGTTTTAGTGAATCTCATTTAACATAGTGGTCTAATTTTATTTATAAATACATATGTTGGATCTTCTAATCATCACCATTAGAAACTCACAAATCGTCATTAATTGAAAAAATCATGTAACTTCATCATATGATGATTTTCATCCATAACAATACTTTCAAAACATGATATTCAATTATTATAATTTACAACATCCATCATATTAATGTGGATTTTCAAGAAATAGTGACATTGAATAATAATTAAGGCATTATTAGTTATTCATTGATCAGAACATCCATTTATTTGATATTTTGTGTGTGGAAATATTTACAAAAAAACCATTTCTCCTTATGTATTACATAAAAAAATATATGTATTGATCTATTGGAAAAAATAAAACCAAAACATAATATGGTCATTAAATTACACCATAATAATTAATATCCCTACCTATAATAAATTATTTTATCTATTCTTGTATAATACAATTATTCTATTTACTCTAAATGGTTTTCTAAATCTTGGAAGCATTTAACGAGCTTCCTTGGGTATATCTAATTAGCCAATGGGAACATTTCATTGGATTGTTATATGTCCTCATCTTTTGTTGTACTATTTCACATGACCTCTCTCTAGTCATCATGACATTGTATTATAGTTACCAATAGGTATAATGGGAATCTAGTTTGATTTTATCCCCAATATAAAACATCCACATTGGTATATGTCCACTAAATAGACAATTGGATGGCTCCTTCTATTTGGTATTCAATTATATATCATTATAAACTATTTGTGAGAATTCTATTTCAAATTAAAAAAAAATAAAATTACATGCCATTATAGATTTGTTAAAATTATATGGTTTTTGATTCCCATTAATGGGATATAAATGAAACCAATATCAAAATTCTAATTCTAACTCTATCAGAAAAATATTTATTTTTTGTATCAATCCATCAATCTGATGAATTTTCCATTATCAATAGGTTGTTACCATGCATCTATCAATAAGTGATATTTCGATGAAATATTTCTTTAACTAGTGACAATATGGTGACATATATATTCCACATGTGATAGGATAATGACACCTATAATATAGAGTTCATAGTTTGACTAAATCTTTATTGTTTTGATTATAGGACCAAAACCCATATCATAAAAAAGTTATAGGCTAACATAATCCATCTTTATATAATGATAGTTCATCAAAATCCACAATTTTCAATTGATAGACTGATGAAACCCATCATCCATTGGTGATTGGATACTGAAATACATCATTCATTATTGAAAATCATATATCCTTTATAATTTAATGGTTAATTGAAAGTGAGATCCATCATCCACTAGTGACAGTCCGTGAATCCTTAAAATTATATTTTTTGTACAAAAATTCTACTTGATGATGCTTAGAGGTGTTTTGGTTTTCGAGTTTTTTTTAAAATCCTGTTAAAATGGTTCAGTATGTTTGTTTCAAAATTATTAGTTTTAAATGGTGAATGTTTTTGATAACTTCCTAATGTATACACATGTTAGTGGAGATCATATATAATGTATTCCATTTTTTATATGGCATTGAATACTCATAATGCTTGAAATTTGGAAAGGGCATAGATAACACATTGAAGCTGTGTTATGGAAACTACATAGAAATAAATAAATTTATGATGGAATTCATGTAATTTTAATTATTTTTGTTACGTTTCAGTTTCACTTAAAATTATAGTTTTAATGGGAGGCCCATCATTTGTAAAAAAGTGTTATTTTTGGGGCCACCATGAAGGATTTTTTAGCTATTTGAACCATATAAAAAGTAAATTACATGAATGGAATTCCATGATTGGTGTAAATAGACCTTAATTATCACTGGTATTTTCATGGTGGTTTTTTATATACTAGTACACCTAAAAACTTATTATTTAAGGACAAAATTACTAATTATAAAATTTATGATCAACAATTGAAAGAAGACAAAAATAATTTCAAAAAGAATTGTAGATTATACAAGAGAGTGTGATTTTAAAGAAATATATGTCACAATGGAGTGTTATTTTATTTGGAAGACATTCATGAAGAATTGATAGATTAGGAAACACAAGAAGTTCACTAGGAATGAGATGTTCATGAAGAAAAGTTCATACAAATATAAATATTACAATTTCATAGTATTCTATAATTTTAGTTTGTAGATGAGATTTGAAATTAATTAATGGAGATTCCGTAAATGGAAAACTATATGGAAAAGTTGATACCATATATTAGGTGAAAAAAGAGCTTCATGTCACCATCACATATGCATGGTAATAATTAAAATAATTCAAAACATCGAAAGAATATTATAGTTGATAAAAACAATTAATTTATTTATTATTAAATTGAGCTCTCAAGTGTGAATGTTTTAATCTAGGGGGACCTTGAGTTGGCTCTTATCATTATAACATTATAGTGATTTAATGATTAAGTTTCATTTTAACATTTCCTTTGTATATTAGTGAAACTATATTGGTTTGGTTGATCCATGTAAAATTATAATGCTTCTTTTATGATTTATTATATATTACTATTAGCATGAGAATAACAATGAAGAGATTTTTGTTTGACCATAAAACATGGTCAAAACGAGTGGTTTTCTTATTCCTTCATATAACGATTCACCCCTACCAATTGGGTATTTAACATAGTGAGTCAAAATTTGGTATAATGGGTAATTGTTAAATTTAGTCAATCTCTCGTAGTAGCATACACGCTAGAAATAAATACATTTTGATTTTTTATTTATGGGAAACAATTTTAAACTGTTGAAGAATAGAATGAAACACTATATTAAATCTTTATGAATCGATTTGTACACTACTTTTATGCATGATATCTTTGTCAGTATGAATAATAAGGATTTATCAGATCTAGATTGAATATGGTAAGATGTTTAATCAAGAGGAATAAATGATTTATTGTTATATTAATCTAAAAAAATAAATATTAAAGTGATCTCATTTAAATAATAATACACCACTTTTGGAAAAAAAATGAAAAACAATTAAAAATGAAATTCAATACTAAGAAAATCAAAACATTGAGTTATATTGAAAATATATGGGGACATATAGTTTAATTTGTTGATTCATTATTTGATTGTGAGAATTCTATATCATAGTACATGTTCCATATCATATAAACCCTCCATGATGTGAATATTACCAAGCATATCATTAGAATTTGTTTGCCCTTAATGAATTTGAATGTCTATTTAATCAATTTCCAAGAGAAAATATATTTCAAATTAGATAGTTTATATAGTAATATCATGACATAAAAGGTGAGAAATGATTATAATTTTAATATACAAAAGGGAAATTAAGATTGTGTGGATTTCCAAGCCATTGATAATTTTACCACGATGGATGTCTTGAAAGAATGAAAAATGGATGATATCATGAAAATCCATTCCGTAAATTTTAAAAGTGTAAATAGAAATTCTAAAGAGATTTTTCTAATATCATTATATAAATTTGAAAATGTTGGGGAACATATTTAAATGTTTGCCACGAACATTCATGATGATGATGAGGATGATGAATATCCAATGAAATGTCATCAACCAATGTGAAAATTAGGGTAAGAACAAATAAAAATTTCATCAAGAAGATGAACATATTATTTCAAAAGATAATAATTTTTTAGAATAATGTGAGGTAGAAGAAATAGAAAAATATATGGGCCACAGTGAACATTTTATTTTTTAGTGTATTATTAATTCAAAAAATTGAAGAGATAATTAAGAAGGATAATTGGATGTAAGAGTTGATATCTAGGTTGAATAAAATGAAACTCTTGATGTGATGAATGATTTGAGATCTAAAAAAGAAGAAATAAATATCAGGGTTCATGATTTAATACTCTCTATGGAGTAGAATGAAGAGAAGAAGTTCGAATTGGAGGCTAAAATTGAAATGATTAATTTTAAAAACCCAGCAAATAATGATAAGTTCAATGAAAAATATAAAATATGAACAACAAAAAATTATTACCGATGTCTTGAAAAAGATAGTAATCATTTTGGGAAATTATATCGAAAATCTAATTGAGAAAGTATTCATTATTTGGAAAAAAATTGGTGGTCATGAGAGAATCATGTGTCGTAGAATGAATTAAGGAATGTAAAAATAGTTGTTGATAACAAAAATGGAAAGTGGAGCATGGAGGTCCATAGAAACAGAAAAATGATTATTTGTAAAATAAAAATTCATATATAAAGGAAATGTCTAGTATGGGGATTGATCATAAATATAAATTAGTGATGAATGATTCTAGTATATAACATCTAACACGGATGTTGGAGATTGAATGGGATATTCTTAAAATTATAATTTTCCATGAACCTGAGAGAAAACCTATAAGGCAGTAATGAAACACATGAGCGTACATCATATATGGTTTTATTACTGTAGAATGATTGGAAATTACCAAAATTTTTGCATCATATGTAAGAGGTATTGACCAAAAAAAGAGAGACAATATTATATGAGAAAATATTAATAAGATAAGGAACCATTTAATGATTATTATTTATAAAGAAGAGGATATTGATATATAGATGAATATTTTCCATTGAAAAGGAAAATAAATGTGTTGATGATGAAATAAAGTTAGTGTAAATATAGCTCAATGAATTATTAAATGGTCTAAAAAATTTATATTTATCTTTTTATAATGAAGACAATATTTCATGTTTCAATGAAAAAAATCAGTGAACACATGGTGTTAAGCTGATTACATTGATAAAAAATAAATGAAATGACTTGGAAGTGGTTACAATGATTTACCTACAGGAATTAAATCGTTTTGGTGTATAGAAACATGATTGTGTAAACACCCCCCACATAAAGGAAAATAATGATATTATCATAGTAATCATGAATGATAGAGAATGATTCATCCGATATGGGAATGATGAAGGCCTAAAATTAATGGGTTTGAGAAATCCAAATTAGGAGGAAAAGAAATGATATGCTTGGATGTTTTAGTTGTTGAAGGTCCCAGTCACAGCATTATATGTTCTCGTAAATTATTTGAATCATGTAATACAATAAAATTAACCAATATAAAAAGTTTCATCAAGGTAATGGATTGTCCAAATATTTTTTATGGGATGGTTATGAATATAAATTTGTACATTTTTAATGGACAAGAAGATATTTGATTTCTATAAAAGAAGAAAAAAGTATATATAATAGATGTCTAGCAAATTTGATCCAACCAACATTGGAAAATAATAAAAAAATGATAGATGTTGCGATTTCCATATTGTTTTACATTGTCATATACCTAAATTTCATGCCTGTTAAATATGTATTATTACACAAAATACCTATATGGAAATAGAGAAAAAGTCAAAAACAGTGTATGTGTTGGTCATTATTGATATATGTGCACCTACATAACCAAGATCTATTGAGGGGAATAAATATTATGTTATTTTATTTGATGATTATGGTATGATGGCATGGATAAGAATGTCATCAATCACTAGTACAATGTTTTTAGTTTCACAACAAAGTATTATAGGGATGGTGAAAAGAAACATGGGTTGAAAATATAAAATTATAAAATTATTAATGAAACAGTGTTTACATACATCATGGGGAGGCTTATCTCAATAATCAGGAGATATGGTACTATGTTTTCAAAGTAATAACTCCATTGAGAAATACTATAAATGATGTGAGGTATATTATCATATATGAAACATTCAAAATTATGCTTATTAAAAAGGACATAGCTGGGAAGTTTTGGAATTTCACGTCATGAAATTTTTGTATATTTCTAATGGGTATTTATTATTCCCAATAGAGAAAAATACTTCATATATGTTATATTATGGAAATATACTGACATTAAATTTCTTTATAATCACCATATGTAAGTGTTTCATTCTCATTATGGATAATCATATGAAGATAAAATCTTATGAAGATTAATGGATATTCCATTGGAAGTGAAGAAATTTAAAATAATATAAAATCTTTTAGTAGATGTTAGTAAAGGTTATGGAAAAGCATGTCAATTTTGTATTAGATGATTATAATATTTACCATTATAGTGAGATATTTTATGATAAATGTGTTAATGATTAAAGTAGACAAATTAGAGGAGAAGTGACAAAAATTAAATTTTAAGGAGATATTAATGTTTAGAAGGATGAATTTTGACATGCATCAAGGAATAAGATAATTATTCGGTATGCATTTGACAGTTATCTTTTCATTACTAGTCCAATATTTCAAGTGAAAATGATGTTTTTAATTTCCCTATAGAAGACATATTTCCAACCATTAGTATAAGCATATTTTTAGAAGAAGTTTAAAAATATGGGAACTCATTTGGAGAAATTTATTATGATCTTTACCAAATTGAAGAGAATATTACATGGGATATTTATTTGGTGTTGGACAATAATAAATTCATTGTTAACTATTGTGTATTCAATAAATAATTTAATTAAGATGACATGGTGACTCAAAAAAAATAATGAATTGTACTCATAGATATTAAGAATCTATTTTGATGAAATTTCTTCCCATGTCAATCATCTTGGGAAAATTCAACTATCATTATATATTGTAGTTAAAAAATCGATATGTAAATAAATTCAATATTATAAAATGGTTTTCTAGATTAATAAGGGTACACATAACTACCTGATTGTTTTCTTATTCATTTTGATGACAATTGAGTATAACATCAAAGAATTGCATTATAATATTTGATGTAGTCACCTAGAGAATGGCACTGATAACATGATCAATACATTAATTGGTAAGGTGTACAATGTGGTGGAGTATATTTCTATGTCATTTTCAAAAATGAGAATATTGAATGGGTTATTATTATTTTGGATGATTATGACTTGATATTTTGAAGATTTAACAAAGGATATTGAAATTTTTTTAACATTTCACGAAGAGAAAGTATGAAATATGAATGAATGTAGATCCTAATTTTTCCATGGTTCGATAGTTACACAAGGAATTAATGGTACATTTATCTTTCAAAATAAATATTCCAATTATTGTATTAAAGGATTTTGAATCATATATTTTAAAGATAGTGTTTGATCCCATGATGAATCTTACCAATAATTATGAACCTAAATTCATCAATGTAATGGAATATCGAAAAATTAATTAATATTTATTGTGTCTACAAATGAAAAAACATAATATTAATTTTTATACATAGTAGGTGGAAGAATTTAAAATAAATATCAATGAAATCCAATTGCTTGTATGAAATAAGACATTACATGATATCAATGGAACAATATATTTTTATTTTTTTAACAAAAATACATCTTAGTAAGATTAAATAGGATATAAAGATATAGATTGGGGTTGTTTTACATATTATATAAAATAAAAAAATTTCCATTATTATTATATTGGATGATTGTGAATTTATTTTTTTGCAGTGAAATAAAATCGTATTGTACTATGAAGTAAAGAAGTTGAATATATTTCATCCACTAAAACTTTGAAAGAACTATTTTTTATGAAATATGAACATAAATATATAGTGATTGAATAGAAATATTGGATTTGAATAAATTATAATAATTAATGTTCTATTAATATAGAGAGAAATACCATACATTATGATTGATAAAGTACATTAAAAGAAAGTATTATTTTATGAAGGTTAAAGTGGTTCTTTGGTTAGTAATGTTGAAGTATATGTCTACAAAACATCAAGTTACATAATTTTTAACAAATTGACTAATAAAATGGATTATTTTAATTGAATAATTAGATTTTCAATTTTTATTCAAATATGCACACATAAGTAGTGTAGTTGTAGAACACCACGACCCAATGTATGTTTATAATTTCCTGGTGTAATGAAAAATATAATTTTATGATTAAGGGACCTTTAAAGTTAGTTCTAGATTAATTTAAAAAGGGTAATGGAGACACGGTTAAAATAATGAGTAATAGATTATTTAAAACTGACATATGAGGGAGTAAGGGGTGATAGGAGATATATTTTTCATATTTAAAAAGTGGCTAAGGCCATTAGGTAAATTACAGTTTTTACAATATTGAATATGATATTAAAATTAAGATATTTCACTATAGGATAAAAAATAGTTTTATCATGAACAATTATTTACAAGTATGGTTGATGAAGACACATTCTACTATTTTATATTGTTCTACATTTGCTATCAATGGTAAGAAAAAATTGGTATCAACATGGAAAAGAAATTGGTGCTATCAAGAATAAATTGATCCATGGATAATATTTTCATCTTATTTTTTATCTCACAATAATAATGACTCTTGTGGGATTAGATTACATGTTTAGTAAGTTTGCGACCACTACATAGAGTCACAATGTGTGATTGGTGGTGGAAGTGGTAGGTGCATTTGTTTTTTAATGGAGGTTTTTATGCTATTTTTTTGTGTTTTCAAAAAACAAAATTGGGTGTAATAGTTTGAAAAATAATTCTAGATTCTATATTCAATATATTTGGGTTGTTTTGTTAAATGAAAAAGAAAATTAAAACTATTAAAATATGTTTTTTTTCAAACTAATAGTTGTGTTATATGAAATTCATAAGATATTCACAAAGACTGCATTACATGTACTCAAATTTGAGACACCACAAAAAATTCATGGGGAAGGAAATATTTTAAAGGCCTGGAATTATCATACGAGCTACAATATATGAATTTTATAGAATGTGTTCTATGAATTTTAATTATATATAATAATATGGGTCATCAGGTGGAGTTTATGTACTGTTTGTAGTGGGAGTTCACAAGGTGGAATCATCATTAGTTATAGGTAATTTTTATGGGATTATATCAAGGGTTTTTCACTTTTCAAATAGAATATAGTTTGAAATACATGAATGGGAGTTCATGATGTGATAAAATTTTACTTCTTTATTAGTGAGAGGGTTTCTTATATATATAGAACCGTAATCACTTTATTAATTTGAGTTTTAATTTCATATCAGATGTTATTAACTAGAATATTTCATGATATAGGAAGTAAATTATTTAATAACTCTATATCATGAAGGGGAGTTGATTTAGAAAAAACTGTATCTTTCAAATTATAGGTATTTTGTAGAGGCTCCCATCGGTGAATCACTTGTACTCCAAGAAGCACATATAGTTCATAAGGCATGGAATGTTTTTGATTGAATGGTCTTGCTTGTAGAAATCATATGTAGTGAAAAATATTTATTTATATAAGTATATAAAAGAGAAAAACATTCATAAAGGGTTATTCTGTGTAGAAAATGATACGTGGTAATCTACATTTCATCTCTGAAATGAAAAAATAACTTCATGACACACTTATATGGGGATGAAATCTTAACAGATTAAAAATAATGAAAAATTATTATAGTGGTTGTGTGAATTCACTATAGTTTTTAGAGTAGTGTGCATTCAATATTTAATTGTTTTAAACCGAAGGAACATTTATTCCACTCCAAACATTGTAACTATTGTGCACATTAGTGATTCTAAAACATTGACACATTTCTTTGTATTCTCCTTGGAAAATCCATGTTAGCATGACCAATTTAAATTTTATTTTCTATTAGATGGTTTAATTTTTATAATTTTTCAATGTTGTTAGATAATGAGAGAATATATTTTTTGTTTAAAATGAAACAAAATCAAAAGGGGTGAATGTTATAATAAGTCATTATTTAATTCACCCCCTCTCAGGGTGTTTAACCGATCAGTTCTAACAATATAGGTGTCACTGAAATTGTCCAATCCACTAATGATAAGCTAGATTGTATAAAAAAATTTTGTTCATGATGCGCTCAAAAATAATCTACATATAAGGTTGGTGTTAAACAAAAAAATGACCCAATCATATGACTTTAAATAGTGGAGTTATCACACACACGCACAAATGTATGCATGCTATGTCCATAGAATAATTTAATTTTAGTAAAAAAAATTAATGTAATTATTTATAAATAAATTTTTAAATGATTATTTATATTACTAAGGATATGGGTGATGTAAAATACAATGGTATTATTATCGCGAATGATTTAATTAACATATAATGAAATCAATAAGATCCCCATAATATATAATAACCTATCTATCATGATGAGTCAACCAAAAATACTATTTATTAAAATAAATAAAATTAACGTAAAAATTTACAAAAATATTTTAGTCACCGATTTTTGGAATGTTCACATGCATTGAAACCAGATACAAAAAATCATAAAAAATATAAAATGTTAATATAAATATGCGTCCTTATTTATAGTATTGGATGCTAAATACCAATCGATGCCACTTGGTTCTATTGATATGATAATTGAGTGATTATTTTTTCATGATCTTTTTGTATTTCCTCTTTCTTAGTGATCACCCAAAAAAATAAATTTCTCCATATTAGATAACTATTATTTCACATGTTTGATTGAAATCTTCTAAAAAATGATTCACTTATGGATTTGAGGCTTATCCAATACATTCCAGATTAACATTGGACATAATTATTATATTAATTCTCAAGTATCACTCACTGATTAAATTTTTTTAAAATCAAATAATTAGTCCTCTCACTGATCTTGGATAATTAGAATATTTATGTGTCTACTTGGATCTCCTTGTAAAAAAACTTCCAATACCCAAAAATGAATGAAAAAATTGAATTTGGTATATATTATTTATTATTTACGAAATATGTTTGGTTAAAATTTTGACATATAATTTTTGACAATAATACCTCATCAATATCAGAATGTGAGTGGAAACAACTAGATCCATGTATTTACTTCCTTCTAGACCAGATTCACAAGTGAGAAATGAATCATCCACTTAGGGAGTCCTCTAAGTAAGTTGGCTTGGTATGAAATCTTCTTATGAATTTATAGGATTTGACTTTGGTGAATCAATAAGAATGATTCTTTAACCCCCAATACATTTAAATTGGTAAATATGATGAATCTTAACATCTAGTAATTTGGATGATTGAGTGACTTTTTCATTTTTTCCCAAATCATTTGAATGTAAAATTTATATTGCCTCTATCTCACTAGATGAGAGCATCGAGTCATTTTTTTGTTCTTACAAAACTATATTATTAAAACAAAGAGATATTGTTATCAATATAAAAGGCCATATTCCTAAATATTTTGTAGAATATTCTCAACAACATGAAAAAGGGAGATATTTGAATCCATTTTAGCAAAGACAGGTGGAATGAAGGATTAATGTTTCATAACATCAACACCTATCAAGTCACCATCATTGAATCTAATGGAATCACTGATACAAACATTTTTTATTAAAATAACTCACTCTAATAAAATTTACACCCTCAAAATAAAAGAAAAAAACATAAACAGTGTGAGAAATTATTATGTATTTCGGTTGGGGTAATGAACACCCATAGGGAAGGGAGAGATACACTTGTTATAAAAATTGGAGAACTGATTACAATCAATTTCAATTATCAAAACCAATTTATATTATAGTAGGAGAATAAGATTTAAATTTCCATTTTAATGTTCATAAACTGTAACTAACTACTTTCATTAATTCTTTAGGCAACACCAACACCTAGTATAAGTCATTAATAGTGTCTAGTTATATTTGGGGGCTACAAATCATGTGATTAATGGTATTTTTTGTTACCATTTATAAAATATCAACCTCAAAAAAATATATCAAATTGCTAATACTAAAAATATTATTCATCATGCTACATTTCTAATGCATGTAGGAATATCAAGTACAATTGATGTTGATAAATTCAAAAAAATGTAACACTATCCCTATAACTAGTTTCACAAAAAATTCTAATTTTTCTATGATTTCATGATAATTTTGAGAAAAATAAATTTCTAACTGATATTATCATGGAAAAAATGGAACCAAACATCAATATTTTTGGGGTAACACTAATGGACATGATTCTTCGAAACAAAAATAGCACTCCTAATGTCACAAAATATATCGATGTTCTCTTGGATGATGCCCAAGTATCTAATCAGCTCATGTAACCATGTATCGATCTCTAAAGATTCATTGACATTCATATAATCCTCTAATTTAGTTGAAAAATACACTATTGAATTTAGATTAGATATTTGGATTACAAGTCCTACATCTATATTAAAAAACATAACAAGTAATAGATCCTATATAAAGAGAAAGAAAGAAACTAAAACATTTTAGAGACGAATGAAAACAGTATTTGCTGTGAAAAAAATGCGCCTATCGCACTGGCTGATATTCAAAATTTTCTAACCGTTTCTCCTAGTTTCACATGCCTTCAGCCAGAGTTTCCGGCACTGGTGACCATCAACCCTGGATTGAGCCTCGCTACCAGTGGTCCTTCTCATCCTACGGAGAATGTTGGTTTCCCTATCGGTCTCCGAAGGCCAGTGGTTTCCTTCATGGAGGAATTGTGCGGCCTGTCCTGCTTCTCCCAGAAACCCTCTTTCAGAGAGGCTTCCCCGGTGACTCCCTTGGTTTCACCAGACGATTCTAGAATGTCCATAGATGTATCCACAGCGGCGTTCGACGAGGATGTGGCTATCTTGAAATGGACTCCAATAGCTCGTTTTGGGGCAGAAAAGCCCCATATTCAGGATTTCAAATGCTCAGTGGATTCATGGGGGCTACAGGCCCCGATGCGTATATCTGCGGTCCATAGCCTCTCATTTTTCTTGGTTTTCTTCTCCGTATCGAATTTTATCCATGCTTGGTTTAGACCTTCTCGCCAAATGGGTCGGTGGCATTTTACTATGGCATGGTGGTCGTTGGAGGCACACAAAGGCAAGGTGATTCCAAAGGCTGTGGTATCGACCAGTTTACCTGGGCTCCCTCTTCCTTTTCAGAACGGGGCTCTCCTCAATGATTTAGAAGATTCCCTTGGGGGTTTACTCTATGTCGATGGGAGTACCCGGGCAGTGTAGATATATCGGTTGCCTAAATGTGCGTGGAGTTAGACCTGTCCAATCCTATTTCGGAGAAGCATTCCCTGAACGTTTAGGGTTTAGTGATGTGGTCTCATGACGTAGTTTACCATGTGGTCCCCAGGTTCTATGCTTCTTGACTCCTCCAACGGCACTCCATGCATTCGTGTAAGCGGCGTCGCCAATGAGGTTTCCGCCAAGAGGCTTCGCCCAACCTGGGCGTCATGTCCCAGTCCGTGGGATGGCTGGGCCCTCCAAAATACAGTCGGTTTCTCAGGTTGAGGTGTCTTATCCAGATCCGGGGTTCCCCTGTTCCTCCTATCCAGCGGGAGTCACAATGTCCTGTGTGGCTCTGATTACTCATTCTAAGTGGGATCCCCCTGCTTGGTTGGCAACGTTTGTTGGTTGGATATTTGGTCCCTGGCTGTTGCATTCATCGGGTGGATTTCTAGAATTATTTTTGTGGACTCCCGCAGGCCTAACGGAGCCCTTTGTGGTTTCCTTTCAGGTTCCAATGGAACTTACCAAAGGTGCAAGGTGGCCTGAGTTTAGAGCTACGTCCTCTGTTCCCTCATTCTTGTCGAATGCCGTTTCTGTCAAGCATGTGGATGGTTCTTCTAGGCCAGTGGGGATAGTATTTCAGGCTATTCGGGATAAGGGAAAGGGTCCAATGTCTGAGTCTTCTCTGAGTGTGGGGAGAAGGAAGACCATCATGTTTCATTCTCACTTGTATTCAGATCCCCCAGCCCTCACAGACCATAGTCCGGGGGTGTGCACTCGATGGAGGGTAAAGTTACAAAGGACTCAGAATCCGGAGGGATGCTCCTTCTTTCTTGAGACCAAGTCTCATGGGGCTAAATCTGGCTAGAGGTTGTACTAATAATTCCAATAATTATATGGAATGCTCGAGGAATCTGCGTGAGGATCAATATAAACATCTTGTCTTCTAAGATCAAGAAACACAAGGCTCTCATAACAGTTGTTTTGGAACATAAATAGAACACGAGCTAAATGAAATAGTTCACACACAGGATCAATATTCAAGAGTACATGAAGGGGGATCCAACCAACCAACATATTTGGATTTTTTATAATAGAGAGGATACAGTGGATCTGACCTAGGAAGAGGACCATTTTATTACTACGAGTGAGAAAAAGGGCCAATACACATTCATTGGATCCTTTGTTTATCAAAGTTTTGACAACATGAGAAGTGAAAATATATGGAAAGAACTCAGTGCTTTTGACCCTGGTGAGGATCCTTGGGTAGTGGAGGTGGCTTTATCATCATCACTGAGCCATATGAGAGGAAGGGTTTGGGGCGTTCCCAAGCCAAGCTTGCAAGGACTTTGTCTAGTTCAAGGCGAGTAAGGGTCTTATGGAACTTGGGTACTCCAGGGATCAATTTATGTGGTGTAATAACCAAAGAGGAAATAGATGCTGGTGGAACTGACTTGACAGATATCTTGCTAACCTTCATGCAATCACAAAAATTATGAATGCTAAGGTAAACAATCTGGTCCGTGGGATATCCGACCATTCACCGCTACTGTTGTCTCTAGTTCTCAGGAAGGATTTCTAGGAGTGGTTTAGGTTTTATGATTACTGGACTCATAATCCTGAGTTTCCAAATCTTGTTTGGACATCATGGGGGGAGCCGGTGCAAGGCCGCTACTGGTTGGATATTCATAACAAACTCAGGCGGCTAAAACAGAGGCATTATGCCTGGGTAGGGGACCTCTCTTCTATTGACAAAGAGATGTACATCCTCAAACGGGATATCGAGCGTCTATAGGGTGACTTAGAGGAAGCTTGGGATGACCCGATCATTGAAAAACTTTCTTCCAAGAAGAATTTTATGGAAGAGATGCTCCTCAGACATGAGCGTATGGCCTGGGAGAAATCATGGATTATGTGGTTGCATGAGGGCGACAAGAACACATCTTTTTTTTCAAGCATGTATCAAAGGGAAAAGATGGCTGATCACACCCAATATCATGCTGGTTTATGTTACATTCATAGATGAAAGAGATCTTGTGGGATTTATGGATTGTTCTTTATTTGAAGATCTCCTTGCTGGTCCAAGAATGGCTGGCGGGTATCCGAGAGGAGGTGCAGATCTGTGGGATGCAATACCAAATATGATTTCTTCCAAGGATAATTCCTTCATGGAAGAGACTCAAGATGAGAATGAGATCCATACAGGCATGATGAGTCTCAATCCGGATAGTGCACCCGGTCCTGATTGTTTTCCTGGGTCATTTTACAGAGCCTCGTGGGAAGTTTTGAAGGATGAAATTGTCTCTGCAGTTTAAGATTTCTTTCGCAGAGGACATATCCCACGTGATGCTAGTACCATGACATTGGTTCTTATAACGACGGTGAAGGATCCCTCCTCCCTCCCCCATTATTGCCCTGTGAGCATGTGTAACTTTACCTTCAAGTCATCTCAAGAATAATCAACACTAGGTTGGCCATGTTTCTACCAAGGTGGATCTCCATTGAGCAACATAGCTTCGTGAGGGGGAGTACAATTCTTGGGGCTATCGCACTGGCGCATGAAATGGTAAGGGACCCGAATCAGAAGACGCACGACTCCAACATGGTCATTAAGCTAGAAATGACTAAGGTGTATGATAGATTGGAATGGGTCATTATCAATAGGGTCCTGGCGTGCATGGGGCTCTCTCCCAAGGCCTCAGACATCCTTTTTAGATGCTTTAGCTCTCTGTGGATGGCGGTCTTATTTATGGGAAAAATTCACGGATTCTTTAAGGCCACCCGAGGCTTAAGATAAGGTTATCCTATTCCCCCAAGAATATTCAATCTTATGAAGGACACTCTATGTCGGATCTTTAATAGAGTAATCTCCAATGGTAGTATAGTTCCCTTTCATAGGCGAAATATCCTCCCTTAAATCTACCAACTAATGTTTGGAGACGACACGATTATATTCTTGAATGAAGGTAAGAGGTATGTGAATTCTATGAACATGATCTTGATGGATTATTGTCACTGGAGCGGTCAGATGATAAACTATTCCAAAAGCAACCTGTATGTTTCCATCAAATGTTCGGCATGACAGGTCTCTACCTTGTGCAGTAGAATGGGCATGCAGCTGGGCTCCTTCTTGATTGAGGACATGGGTTATCCAAAATCATCAGGAAGAATTAATGTTCAGGACTTTGATCATGCGGCGATTAGGATCATATGGCGAGTTCTAAACTTGAAAAACCTCTTTTTATCCTTTGGGGGGCGTATTTCTCCAGTCAATAGTGTTCTGAGGGCCATTCCAGTGAATGTTATTGCTTATACATCAGTTCCAAAAGGGGTAATCAAAGATATAGACAGGGTACTAGTTGGTTTCCTTTGGGATTCACTTTCGGATGGGATGAGACACTGGGTCTCTTGGGACAGGATTGCTCGGCCTATCCAAGAAGGGGGAAATAATGTTTGGAGTGTCTCGACCACTGTGCAATGTATGCCTGGAAAGATGGCTTGGGAGATCCTGGAGAAGAAGACTCTCTGGGGGAGGACCATGTACTATAATTACACCAGTAATACCGATACTAGTAAGGTCCAAGGATCCCCCTTGTGGCATTGTATTTATCACATAATTTCAAGTATCCAACATCACTCTCGCTAGATCATGGGAGAAGGTAGCATCCTCTTCTATAAATACAACATGGTGGGTTCTGTGCTTGGCATCCTGGGGTGTTTGGCCCCTATGATTACATTCAAGGAGGTGAGACTGTACCATGCTTTAATCAAAGTGGTGCTGGACAAGAATCAGAAAGAATTGTTCGACTCTATCCTGATCAATTTAGATTCAGACAAGTTCGTGTTTTCCCTGTTGCACTCAGGGATGTTCAACACAAAGTACTTCTATAGGATCTGTAACCCATAGTCACAACAGGTTACCTAGAACGATTTAGCATGGTGTTATAAAATCTCATCAAAATACAACTTTCTTGTATGGAAAATAAGTAACCTGATGATTCCATCTGATGAGAGCATCAAGAATATGGGAATCAGTTCATCCTCTTAGTGCAAATGCTACAGCCATAAATGTAAGGAGAGATCGAACCATATTTTATTTGAAGGGGAATGGTCTCATGTCGTGTGGAAGTGCTTTGTCGTCTACACAATGGTCTCATATAATGAGCTATGTGGGTATTCTGTCTTCGAGAGGTGGTTTCAAGGAACACTGAAGAATGGTCTCGAGAGGATGGCATGGTCTGTGGTCCTTACTGCTGGATGCTGGTGTCCTTAGCAGGCCCGCAACAAGGAGATATTTTAGGTGTTAATTTCAATAGGGAGATCAATCATTGTGGGAACCAAATTCATGTTTAGTGACATGGTCACCCTCTATAAGAACTGGCGGGATGGTCCCTCACTGTGCATGCTACAGGCATGCCCCGATCTGGATCCTTCTATCTCAGACAGAAGATAGTGGTAGTGGATAAGGGAGAGTCCTCCAGCATATGGTTTGATGCTTAACATAGATTTCCCTTGTATCTCTATAATCATGCGGGGTGGAGTCATGGTTCGTAACTCAGGTGGTAGTGTGATTTTTGCCTTTATAGCTCATTTTGGTAATGGAAATGCTCTTGAGGTGGATGCCAAGGTAGTTCTCACGGGACTTAATCTGTGTATCCATAAAAATATAGAAATCTCCCAAGAGGAAATGGACTCAAGGATCATTCATGACTCACTACTGGGTAAAGGTTCCATCCCATGGTTGGTCGCGTATACAATCAGAAGATGTAAAGAGATACTGAGCAACACCATTAAGATTACTCACATCGGGAGAGAGGGGAATAAAGCAGCAAAATTTCTTGTTTCCCTAGCTGCTCTTGGTTCTGATATCTGCTACCTCTATAATGCCACCTCCTTGAATCCTGAAGGTGTGAATTTAATTCATGGGGATGCCCTTGGTCTTCATTATTGTAGGCCCCCCTAGGCCCAATGGTGGTTTTTTCTCTTTCTTGTGTATTGTCTTCTCTCCTTTGAATAAATATATAATTTGATGATGATGATCTATTATCCAGGTCTCCAACATAATCTAAATAAACACATCTGATTGGAAATATCCTAACATTCATATCAATTATAAAATATAAACCAACATCATGAATAAAAATTATACCATATAATCCATCTAACTATATTCCGACTTCCAATACAAGAGTCATGCATATACAGACATACCATGCTCACTACATGTGAAATATCAACTATCATACATGTAGTGATCCAACCCAAGAGAGCCTGGAGTCAGTGTCTACTACCATTGAAATAACATTATTACAGGGAATCATACACCAAAGGACTAATCTGATTAATAGTATTGGAAATCCAAATTAGATAAATGATTCCCACAATGCATTAAGAAATAGGAAATATAAAAATGATACATAAAAAATGAAATAAATAGAATCCTTGTATCTCAATCAATGGATTCATCTTCATAACCTAGGGAAACAAAACATATTAAGGTTGTGATCAAATGATCATTAAGGGTATATAATGTGGAAGTAATAATGAATCAATGAAAATAAATTAACATATAAAGATAAAAATGAGATGACACATTCCATTAAAATAACTAGATAGGGAAATATCATTATGTAAAGGTATGAAACTAAGAACACATTCCATTAAGTAAATAAAATGAAGGTGAAATGCATCCATATATGTGTCGATGAAAAATACAAATGAAAAATAATTATAAATTCTCAATAAATGAACTTATTAATTATCATATGCCATGTTTTCTAGGGACATGAATCATTTACCATCTAGAGGCAGTTTCACTATTTATATTTGGAAAACTAATTTTTCTTAAGAGTCTACCAATATAGCTAGGGGCTTGCATTCACTGATCCCCAACCAGTAGGTATTTCCTTCAATTTTCCCTAACCCATTTATTTCATGACCAATGAATTAAAAATATATATAATAAATATTATTTGTCAACAAAACACATTTTTATTGAATAGAAGATACAAATTATCCTTAATTCCACAATTAATAAAATAATTGTCAAATTAAACAACATATATAAAATGATAAACAGTTTAGAAAATAATAATAAAAATTATATCAGAATATGGATATTCAAGGTAATTTACAATGAAAAACTATAAAAATAATTTGATTGTTTAAAGATAATATTATCTATCATAAAAGTAAGTGAGATTTTGGATATTACAATTAAGAACAATTTCTAGGAAAATAATCTGTAAACTTCCCATAATGTCACATACCACAGGAAAAATTTAAATCATAATTCTTATGGAATAATGTTTTTAATATGATTAATAAAATTTATTCTTGATATAATTTATGAAATTGGTAGGTAAAAACTCTATAAAAAATTACAATGTGGGGTATATGGATTATGAATCATTAAAAGAAAAGTAAGATAAAAATACCTTACCTTAAAATTTCTTTTGTTGGGTGGTATTTAACGCCATATATAGAGGTTTAAAATAAGTTACCTACTTATACTAGAACAATAATCATGTTTATAATATCAAATATTAACTTTTTATGATATTTAATTACCCATATGAAATCAATCATTCATTATTATAACAATTTCAGTTTTAATTTACTAGATTTCTCAAGTTTGTTTTGACTTGTTACCTATTGTTAAAATTTCATTAATTATGATTTAATCAACTCAATAAATAAAAAAATTACTTAATTATATTATATATTATGTAAATATGAATTTATAATATTATATAGTTTTGAGAGATAAGAAATGAAGTTCACCACTAATTGAGACTCTAGGCCACACACACACACATGAACAATAGATTCATTTCTTTTTTGAATTTTAAATAAATAACATTAAATGATAAATTTGTTGAATATAAATATAGTATCATATATTTTTTATATATATTTCACAGGTTTTTTTAAAAACATACTTTATACATCCCATGTTTCGCATGACTGAGTAACATGGCTTTAAGGGGGAGGTAATCCACACTTCCACAAATGATGTTATCAATTTTTTATAAAATGAAATGCATCAAGATATGTGTTATAAAAAAAATTAAAGAAACATAAGACAATATAAATATCATATATATAATATATAAATATATTTTACATCACCATATCCACTGTGAGATGTAGTAATGGAGAATTGAACAACTATTTTTTTGTGGGGTGGTAGTTCACTATACACTTAAACTATATGTTCATTTTCCATTAGATGGATATGTGTGTTCGTGTATATAAATAATGTAACATAAAAAAATATTATATATTTAGGATACATGATTTATTTTATATAAATTGAATAGGAATATATTAGGGTTTTTTATAATTGAAATGAAACAAGAGAGATTGAGAGAAGACGTTGCCTCTTAATAATGCAACTTTTTTTTTGTTTTTAACAAAAAGCTTCCTTGGATGTATTTCTTCACAATGAGTGGCCTATTATAAGAAGTGAGATTTTTTAAGGTTCTATTTGTGCATATATTGTTCAATCCAATGTTTCTATCTGTGTGATGAAGTGGTGGGAGATGAGTCCTTTTTAAAGTGGAGTAGGCATGGCAATCTTGTAATATTTTGACTAAACAACTACATAGACATTATTAACATTTAAAGATGATCCAATAATGGGTAAAATTATATAAAAGGTATTATATGGAAGGAATATTTTCTTAAAAAGGCTTTTGAAAAAGTTTATATGTCATTTGTGCCCGTAATATTTAGGCTTAGTCACTTAGAAACCTTAATTTTACCTTAATAGTTAAAAATAATTTCGATTACTTTCACTAATATTTTTGGATTAAAAATTAGTTGAACTTATTAGAAATTATAAATTAATCAAATTCAAAATATGGAATCCATTTTTCCAAATTCCAATCATATAGGGGGCATAAAGTAATTTAATTTTAATCTCACATATGGGACGACAATGTGGGGTTTTAAGGTTAAAATGTGTAAAGGTTTTATTTGTTTTTATATCCAATTTCAACGTTAAATTGATTCAAATAAAAAATAGTGTATAAATTTTAAAAAATATTATCTAATTAAAATTTAATCCAAATTTCAAATATAACCTAACCATATAAATAAATTATATTAAAAAAGGTTCTTTTGAAATAGAATTCATTATCTTTCATTATTCATTAAAAATTGTTACTTCCCTGAAAAATACAAAAAATCATTACTCATATAATTATTATGTTTATATTAAAAATATAAATTTTATTTTTACATATATAATTCATAAAACTTCTAAAAAGTTAATTAAAAATATGTTCTCTATTAAAAGGTGGTAAATGTCATAATATAAATCAATGTTTTTATGCAAAATATTTGGTTTGTTCTTATATTATTATTATCAAATATAATGGGTAAATATAAAAAATATTTGGTTTCATATAATATATATATATATTAGTATTAATCACTACTTATAATTAATTTTAATAATTAGGACAAAATATCTTTGTGACAATAAAAATAGTTTTCTCTAAAAACTCTATTTTTATATTCAACTGGTTATTATATTAATTTCTAATTAATTTGAAACTAGTCCATTAGTTGAGTAAACTATATACATTCATAAGTTTGTTTATTCTATTCATAATGGATTGTTTATATGTTATCATATTAAATAATATCATTTTAAAATATATATTAGTTTTTTGGTAAAACTCATCCTTGTATGTAATGTAACCTTTCAATGAAATTCACTATTGTGTGTAATGAAATACAACTCGATGTTGCTTGAATTAATAAATATATAATATATATAATATATTTAAAATATTGAATATTCATTAAATAATCCGGTCATTATATTCACTTATGGTCATTATGTAGCGTTCTATGGATGCTATCTAATATAAGGTTCTTTCATTTTAGTTTCAAGGTGTTACATTTTCCTCACAGTAATTAATTTGTGACCTTGAAATTTAATCATGATAAAGGTTATTAGTTGTTTGTTATTTTTTATGTCAAGATCTCACATCATTAGTAGAGTTCCTAATAAATCCTCTAGAAAAGAGAGAACAATATGTAAAAATGGTCACATAACTTGGTTTCCTCGTGGGATAACATAAATGAAAAATGAAAATATGGATATAGAAGAAAAATAAAACGACCTTGTTCTGATAGAGAGTTCTAGAGAACATGTTCAGATGAATGTTTTTTTTATCACAAAATGATAACCTATTGGTTGGAATAAATGTCACATATATCATCAAAATGAAAGTATATGACAACATTTTTGTCTCAAACCCTTTTTTATGTAGTTTAGGAATTATATCACTCTCTAGGAAAATAAGTAAATGTACATTCCTATAAACTTACTATTTTCCCTTGATTACACATGGAAGGATTTCAATTTAATCTCATAGAACATGATGCATCATATGGTTAAGTAATACATTATCCTCTAAAACATCATCCAAATATCAACTTAAATCATTTCATAAATGGTTAACTATTACAAAATACTATGATCAAACAATGTAGAAGAAATTTCCCCAAATTTAAAAAAATGAAATTATCATTATCTATTAATCAACATGAATCACCATTAAATTATCACATTCTAAACAAGTTATCAACTTTATCATGTATATTCTTGAAATAAATTAACAACATGAATTACAATAAAACCATGTTGAAACAATAATTTTACCTTAATACTTATGTAAGATAGAAGTTACGGGATATATTCATTAAATCCAAAAGTATTCTAAACTCCATCAATGATGTCACAGAACATGTGTCAAAAATAATTAATCAGTTCCATTGTAGTCAACACTTGCCCAAATCAATGATTTCTGCACCTTATCTCAATAGTGGGAACACATTAATAGTTATCTTTCCCCAAATCATGTGTTTCTAAAATTATTGAATTTATAATGAATATTTATTATTGCTACCATTCAACATATTATTATCAACCCCTAAATGAAAAACTAATATTTTACTACCCTCATATATTATGTAATTGTTATAACTAGTACATTTATGATAAAATAATCAAATCAGAAATTCTAAGAATAAGAATATTAATCATTCCTCATCATATGTGGTAGTATAATAACTTGTCCAATATCAAATATAATTGTCTGGGATATATTCATTTGATGCTTGAGACATTAATTTTAATAGTGTCTCATATATTTGGAATTAAAGCAGTTTACGTTGTAAAATTTCGCATACCCTTTCAATCAAAAGAATAGTTTCCCTTCTTTTCATAATTATAGTAAACACCCATTAATTTTAATAACGTATCAGTTTGTTTCTTTCCAGAATTATCACAAGTGGTAATGTACTTTTTCACTTCTTTTCACAATCAATATTTCACTCAACCATCGTCTTCTACTCTTTCATACCTTAAGATCCATAATATTTGTAGAATTTTTTACCTATCTCATCAGCATATGATAATATTTTTTTATATGATAATGATATTTAGGATAGTAATTCCCTTCAAAATGATGGCATAAGACCATAAAATATATGATCCTTCATAATCATTGGATCATGTTCATTACTGGAGTTCACATTCATTCTATTACGATACATTTATAGAAAATGGGAGATAATGGAATAAATAATTACATAATGTTTAATTAAAAATATTTCATAGAAGATAACATAAATTTATGCATTGTGAATCCTATAATAATCAACTTCTGTAATTTTGGGGAAATATTTAAATTTATATACTTCATAATGTAAGGTAAATAAAATTTTAAATATCCTAAAAATAATTCCATGATTTTCAATCAAAGTTCATAGTAATGCTCATTGTCTTATACTAGGTTACACAAAGTCATTCACAGAACAACTTGTCAGAGTTACTAATCCTAGGTACATCAGTGTAATTACCACACCCACTTGTAGTATACATTCAAGGATGTATTTATTGGAATACCCATATAATATCTACCTTACCCAAATTCTGGGAATATGTTTTGATATTCATAGTATAAGTCTATATTAGGGTTATGTTTCCAAATATATGGTCTATATATATGGTATTCAATGTTGCTGCTAAACATCAACTAATTCCAACTAAAGAAATGAGAAACAGAGAGCCTATAACCGGTGTTTATTAACATTACATTGGGATGATTACAAGGAACCAAAGGACCGACCAGTTTATCATAATTTTAAATCTAGATTACATACATGTTACACCTAATAAATTGGGAAATAGAAAACATAAAAATGATACATAATAAAATGAAATAAACAGCAACATTGAATCTAAATCAAAGGATTCTTCTTAATAACCTATGTAATAAGAACATAATAAGGGAGATCTAAAATGATCACTAATGGTATGTAAAGAGGAAAAATAATGAATCAATAGAATTAATTTAACATGGAAAGGTAAAGATATGATAACAAATGTTATTCAAATAAACTGATAAGGCAACATCAATATGGAAGAGTAAAAAACTAAAAAAATCCCTTAAATTAATGAACATAAAATGAAAAGAATCCATACATATGTCGATACAAAATTTCAAGAATTAATAATACATTATTCTTATTAAAGGAAATGATTAATTATTAGACTTCATGTATCCTAGGCACTTAATTCATTTAATGTTTAGAGAAAATTTAGTGATATTTTATTTTCCCAACTAATATGTCTCACTAGACTACCGATTCATCAATGTGATTTCATTAAATGGTCCCAAACCTATAGGTAACGCCATGAACAATCCCAATGATGTGTATTTCATGTACCAATGATTCTATATATATTGAAAAAATGTTATGTATTGTCAAAATGCATTTTTATTCTATAGAATATGCAGATTTATCAACAATTCCCTAGATAACCAAATAGCTATCAATATGAACAACGTATGTTAAAAAATGTGGTTTATGAAATAATAATATCTATTGTCTAATAATATGAATATTCAAGGTAAATTACTTTGAAAATTTATAAAAATAATGTTAATATTTCAAAATAAAGTTAACAATCACAAAAACAAGTGAGATTTAGAAGATAATAATTGAGATCATTTTTTAGGAAAGTGATCTTTAAACATCTCAAACTGTCCCACACCACTTGAATCATTTAAATCAGAATTCCACTAAAATAATTGTTTTTATAACATGATGAAAAATTATACATTATATAATGTATCAAAAGAGTTAGTATATACACTACCAAAAAGAAGAAAGTTATTTATATGATGTATGCCTCATAGAAATAATAGTAATAAAAAAAACCATTTCCATCACCATTTTTTTATTTGGTCATTATCCTAATATATACTATTTTAATATATGTTAATAACTTATAGAAAAACATAAATCAGGTTTATAACATCACATATTAATTTCTTATAGTATTTTTTTACCTTTTTGTTAACACCCTTTCACTATTTTAGACATTTCAGATATCAATTGGGTAGTTTTCTCAAGTATGTTTTCACTTGTTACTATTATTGAGATCATGATTTAAAAATAATTTTTTTTAACCATGTATAAATTATATTTTATATAAAGAAAATATTTATTTAGAATAGTCAATAGTATATGGAGATATGAAATGAAGTTTGTTGTTGATGGAGATGGTAGGTCATACGTACGCATGAACGCTAATTTAATTTCATTGAATCATTCTATCGAATTTAATGTAAATTATAAATATGTATTTTATAATTCTATTATCATATATATGTTTTATATGTTACTTATTTTTAGTTAAACAATTCATTATACATTCTAGGTTCAAAATGAACGATTCACGTCACTTTGAAGGGGAGGTAGTCCACACATCCACAAATAATGTCATCATATTTACAAAAAATAGAATGTATAGTTGTATGTGTTATAAAATAATTTCAGAAGAATCAATACATTATAAATATCATATATAATATATATATATATATATATCCATTATAGTGTACTCCATGAAATGCGTTGAAGTAAAAAATAAACAATCATCATTTCATGTGGTCGTAGTTCATCATACATGCACTACTAGAATTCTTAATAATTGTGATGTGATACCGTCGAAAATAGACTTTAGTGATGGGGCCACATCATAAATAGTCAGTTGTATAAAACATTGTCGCAAATACAAGTATTTTCCATAGGCCCATCGCAAAAAATGTTAGTTACAACAGGAAATATCTCCGTCGTAAATAAGCTTCTGATTATATGTATAATATATTCGTAAAAGATTTCACGATTGGCCCATCACAAGAACTATTTGCGAAGGGCTATCATCCCGTCTCAATATATATATATATATATATATATATATATATATCACTTTCTGTGATGGGCCTGTCGCAACAAATTATTTGCAACGGTCAAGTAGTACCGTCGCAAAAATGTTTTTAAAAATATTTAATTAGACTATTTGTGACGGGGTCCCGTCACAAAAGGACCCGTCGCAAAAATGAAATTAATTTTAAAAAAATTATTAAAATTATGATTAATGAAAAAAATAATATTACTATTATTAAAACAATAAAAAAATAAATGATATTAAAATTCTCAATATTCACAAAAAAATTCAAACAAATAATAAAATATTAAAAATTAAATTTTGAAAGATTTATACCGATATAAAAGAAAAAAAATGTAAATAATTTATATTACAATGTTATATTCAAATATTTGTAACTTAAAAAAATCACTGTGGGGGTCGTCTACTGGGGGCGGTGGAGGAGCTGAAGGAGCTGGTGTAGGAAACTCGATCCCTAAACTACGAGTCAGACGGCGCATGTACTCCATCTGCTCGTGATTCTTCTGCAGCCATTGATGCATCTGCTTCTCGTAATGCGGCTGCTGCTGCTGCTACTGACACATCTATTATTGCTCCTTCTGAAAAGTCTCTATATGCTCAGCTTGAGCTCGCAACTACTCATGATACTGTGAGATAGAAGATTATGCCTCTCCACGAGCTCCTCTCATGCTCGACGCCGACAATGCAGTAGTACCATTATAAGTACCAGGAGTCAAATGAGAGTCGAATCCAACTACTTTGCCCTTCTCAAAGCCATACTAAGTCACCTGCATCCATACCGCCTCATCGAAATTGTGAGCACTGGCCTGCTCAACCGTCTCGTCCTGACCCTCAACCTATAACTAAGAGGTCACAGCCTTATATGAGTCATTCAATTCCAATTTAAAATTAATATTTTCAATATATTATATGCAGTTAACTGTTAAATAAATAAATAATACTAACCACAATCTGACGCTGGCGATCACCTCTAATCTCTCCAGTAGGTGGATCATTGTACATCCTTCGATAAACGTTGAACTCTGTAATATCGGGATGCCCGACTGCCTACAAAAATATAAAATAAACTATTTACATTTAATGTTATATAAAATATTTAAAAAATATAATTTCCAGATGCTCTCTCTATGAACTAAATGTACGACTACTAGCTTGATGCGTCACCTCCTGTCTCCACCGGTTCTGGCGTCCCACTAAAGATCTCCTATGAAATCCACCACCCAACTAGAGTAAACACAATCCATCCCAAACGTGAGATGAAATGTACTCTGGTCCGTGGGCTCTACAGGACTCATCAAATTCTTCCACCCCTGCTTTCTTAATGGTTACCCTTCTCAAATTGTATAAAAACTGGAGGAAACAGTCATGCATAGAAACCTTCCATGCCGCCTGGACAATGTCGCACATGCTATCATTGATAGGATGCCATAAACCTAACAAATATTTTATAATATCAAGTTTTTAATAATATAAATTTCAAAATAAATATTATTTATTTACATACCAGCCAATGCTGGAACATGTCGCGTCTCACATCAACAGGAATATGTTCCCATGTGATCCATGGCTGAGAAAAAAAATTGTGCCATATTTTTCTCCCCTATCCAATAGCTACATGCTGAAAACTATGAAAACGGAATAAATAATCCAACAATTAGTATATATATAAATAAATAAATGAAATCTAACTAAAATATACAAGTTACCACACCACTGTGTTCGTTGATCGAAGCCATGATGTGGATGGTGCTTGAGGATAAGGTCAGGAATCATCAGTCGTGCAAGACCACACCCCCTCTAGGTAACTCCTGAACCACCAGTAGGCTAAGGGTCAGCTGATCCCACATACTTATCATACAATGGTAGATCAGCATCCTCTAACTCACACAATAGATCAGAGTCCATCTGAATCACCAAATGATTGTTATTATTAGATAGTTGAAAAAAACAATTATATATATATATATATTAGTTATGATTATAACCAAAATTTAATTTTGTCAATGTTCATATTTATCCTCTTCTACATATCTTTCAATTTCAATGTCTTCATCTTCCTCCTCAGTATCATCAATATCCATACAAGATTCAGTTTCAACATCTCTTGTCATTTAAAATTTATTTGTAACATCATTAACATCTTCATCTCCATCGATCCTTAATTGTGGGGTGTCATAGTTGATATTCACGTCTCTTTGTGAATCTGATGGATTTTGAGCCGTCTCTTGAAAAATTTCAATTCCTTCTACTTCAGCGGAACCACATTCAGTTTGAGTAAATTTATTTTCCTAATATTTCATTTTAATTATGCTCCCACAATCACTCAAGTCTCTTAAAGTAGCACTGTAATTTTCATAATAAATTTTACGTGCCTATTGAGCCAGTAATAATGGTTCGTTCACAGCAATAAGACTTTTATATTTAATATCGACAAATCCATGAGTCAGATGAACATGCAAACCTCTCTCATTATCTATCCAGAGAAATTTAAACATTGTTATGTAATTCTATCCTAGATAACACAACTCAATAATTTTATCCAAAATTCCATAAAATTAAATGTCAGTTTCTCTGTGATATGATCCTCTCAAGAAGACTCCACTATTCATTGTTTTTTTGATTCCTCATATACATGTGTATGAAATCAAAAACTATTCACCACATATTCATTATAAGATCTAACCATTTTGGATGGTGGTTTACTCAATATACATAGTCTTTTGTCAATTTTATTAGCATATTGAGACACCTGAAAATTTGTAAAAAAATTATCAATATAATAAATAATAAACAGATTTGATATTAAACCATCAATAAATTATGGTACTAGTTTTTGAAACCATTGAGAATTTTTTTTGTCTGCGTTCTTCAAGAGAAGATGCTGTAATTTGTGCAAGTTGTTTCTTAATATGATTATCATATAACATACAATTGAAATAAGTTTAAATACTGTAACATAAATTATAGAATAAGTGATGGAAGAACTCACAGGACAAATGATTTCATTTCTTCACAGTTGAGCAGAACGTATATATGAGCTCTGTGATGTTCATCATTTGAATGCCATCGTTCATGAAGTCCCCTGAAACCAAGAATTAGCTGATTAGAAATTGTTAATTAATTTTCCATTTAGTCATCAACATTCCTCTTGTTTCGTCCCATGCAATTTTGTTTTGAGGGATATTGGGATTCAAAATAATGAGAGGAGAAAAAAGAAATTTCCACTTTCAAATAAGCTTCATCAATTGAGCATTAAACTGATGCTTTATTATGTATTTTTTTCATCAATTTCGGCATGCATCAATCGAATGGGTACATCCACCGAAACTGTACTGGACCTACACATTTAGCTTCATGTGGAAAATGTAATATCAGATGTTCCATTGAGTCAAATAAAGCCATTGGAAATATTTTTTTCAGTTTATATATAATTACAACAACATCTACTACCAGTTTTCTCAGCGCATTGTAGTCTGTTTTGACTGCACAAATGTCTCGAAAAAACTATGATATGTTTGTTATTGAATCCCAAATCATAGAATTCAACAAACCTCTGAATCCAATCAGCATAAGTCTTTCAATTATAACATGAAAATCACGACCTTTTAATCCTATAATATAACCATTATTAACAAATCTGCCGAAACTGGAAGCATAACCATATGGAAGTCTCAAATCTGAAATCCACTGACAAAATAATAAGCGACTCTTTTGGAATGTTTATAAGATGATTTTGGATTCATTATCGTCTGTGATATGACATTTTCAAATAATTAATGTTCTAGTAACCTGCAAATTTGGGCATGATCTAATCATGCCTTTATAATATCATTGGTCTTACCTGGTGTATCATGAAATATATGAAATAAATTATCCAAACAGTTCTTCTCAATATGCATAACATCCAACATGTGGTGGGACAACAAATCAGACCAATACGGAAGATCCAAAAAATGCTCTGTTTTATCCAATTATGTTCTATCCCAAAGCCACGAATTTTTTTTGGTTTACTGTTGGTCCAAATATGATGTGGGTAATGAAAATGCAACTAATTTTAACTATGTACCTGAGATCATATTTGGAGGTTCATCCCTTTCAGTTGTACCTTTTCTGAAATGATATTTTTTCCTCTGAAAAGTATGATTGTTTGGAAGAAATTTATGGTGACAATAAAAATAACAAGGTTTTCTTCAATCGACCAGCACAAAGGTTTTGTTTTCATTCATATAGTAAGTAAATGATTTCAAACCATGTGTAATCCAACTAGATATCATGCCATATGCCGGAAAGTCACTAATCGTCCACATCAATGCAGCTTTTAATATGAAATTTGGTTCGCAGCAACATCATATGTATTAACACCATCACTCTACAATTCATTTAATTCATCAATCAATGGATTCAAATAAACATCAATATACTTTTTTCGGATGTCCTGGGTTTAATAGAGTCAGAATGATATAAGGCTCCTTCATCAACATCCATGGAGGAAAATTTTACGGAGTTATAAAGATTGGACAACATGAATACTAACTACTATAAGAACCAAACAGAGAAAAACTGTCAGTAGAAAGAACCAATTGCACGTTTTGGGATTCTATAGAAAAATACTTATGCAGAAGGTCAAAATGTTTCCATGAATCACCATCAGATAGATGATTCAAAATTTTCTTAGCTGAAATCTTGGTATTGTGCCATAACAACATTGACATAGTGTTCTGAGAAATAAATAAACGCAGAAACCTGGGTGTAAGGGGTAAATTTATCAACTGTTTTACTAGAATTGATCTAGACTTCACCAGTTGAGCTTCTTTATACCTCGATTGTCCACAAGTGGGACAAATATCCAATTACTCATTTTCTCCAGAATATAAGATGCAATCATTTGGACATTAATGAATCTTCCGATAACTAAGGACCAAAATAAGAATAAGCCTCTTGATCTCATAGTAATTTGCAGGAATCACATTTCCTTCAAGAAACAGTGTTTTAAGGAAAGAAAATATCTGATCAAAATAGTTGATTGAAATTGCATTATCTGATTTAACAACAATAATTTTTCAACTTCTTCTAATTTTCTTATCTTGCAACCAGGATATAATGCATCCTCAGATGACCTCAAAAACTCATAAAATTCTGTTGGTGCCTATTGAGGAGTTAAATCAATATGATCGTGAGTTTGATTTTATTGCACAAATGGACCAGCACCATCATGTAATGCATTTTGAAATCCCGATGGGTTCATAATCAAGTTATTAAGATCTTCAATGAAACTATGTTCACCATGTTGATACCAAAAAACATAATCTGGTTGAAAACCAAACCACAAGAAATTTCCCACATCCTTGTCAAATGTCTCAAACATTCTGAGAGCACATTTTTTACATGGACACTTAATTGTGCCTTTTGAAACATATTCTGGTTTTGATGATGCAAATGCTAATAAAGCTTTAAAACCCTCAATATATACAGGATTTGAACAAGAACCATTTGGATTTCTGTGTTGATTTATCCTAGCTCGATCATCTAATAATGACTGATGTCGACTTCCTTGATCTATATTTTTCTACTTAAAATATAAATTCATCACTGTTTTTGAATAGTATGATATTATAAAAACACTATCGGATAAAGAAGAAAAATAATTACCACTACTTAATAATTATCATTAATTAAGGGAGACACAATTTCCAGTGGATTTACTGCTACTATTTTGACTGATGTCTCATTTAATTTCATCTTTCTCGCACTTATTATTTATAATTATTGTTAATTATTCATAATTATTCCAAAGTATTACAAATTATTAAAATTTATTACTAATTGTTACTAATTATTACAATTTATTACTAATTATTACAATTTATTACTAATTATTACACTTTATTACTAATTGATACTATTTATTACTAATCCACCAATACTTAGAAATACATAGAAAAAGGAAAACTACTTGAATAATGAAATGAAATTTGGTAATCATCATTGTAGATATGATTAAAAACTTTCCCTACATTATCCAGGCAGATTTAGTTTACTAATTATTAGTAATAACAAAAATTTGTTATCAATATTTTCAAAAAAACCATATTAATATCATTAAAATAATAAAAAATTTATAAAATATTAAAATTATCAATTTTCACATCAGACTTTGTTCTATTCTTAACATGTCGAAATCTCAAAAGGTCTTCAATTGTCATGTCATGTGCAACAAAAAGTTTGTTTCAATCATGTCCAAGGCAAAATCTATAATTGCAATTTCATGGTTGATCACCTTGCAAGTTGTGTAGCAATAGGACGACCAAAGTAATGATGTTCTCGTCTCTATGAATAATCTCAAATGACACATTACACATATCATTCTTCTTTAAAAATTTGAAGGGATATTCTTATTTTTCCATTAAATTTTAAAGGAATAATGGCCTATGTAAATGTTCATGTGAGATAATTCTTATAGATAAGAAGGGCATGGCATGGTTTGACTGATTGCAACATTACTAACGAGGTTGTCATCCATGCAAGTACAATTATAGAGTTTACATTGGACATGGCTGAAAAAAACTTTTTATTATGCAGACCTGACAATTGGCGACCCTTGGAGATTTAAAAATGTTAAGAATAGAGAAAAGCCTGTTGTGAATATTGGTTATTATAATATTTTATAAATTTTTTATTATTTTAATAATATTAATATTTTTTTTCGTAAATATTAATAAAATAAATTTTTTGCTAATTATTGATATGTATTGCTATGTATTGCTATGTATTGTTAAGTATTGCTAAGTATTGATAAGTATTGCTAAATATTGCTAAGTATTGCTAAATATTTCTATGTAATGCTATGTATTCCAAAGTATTCCTAAGTATTCCTAAGTATTCCTAATTACAACTATTTATAGCTAATAATAGCTAATTATAGCTAATTATAGCTAATTATAGCTAATTATAGCCAATTATTCCTTATTATAGCTAATTATTCCTAATTATTCCTAATTATATATAATTATTCCTAATAATTTCTAATTATTCATAATTATTTCTAATTATTCATAATTATTTCTAATTATTACTAATTATTCCTAAATATTCCTAATTATTTCCAATTATTCCAAATTATTTCTAATTATTACTAATTATTCGTAATTATTACTAATTATTCCTAATTATAACAAATTATTCCTAATTGTTACTAATTAATTCTAATTATTACTATTTAAAACTAATTATAACTAATTATACCTAATTATTACTAATTATTCCTAATTATTACTAATTATTACTAATTATTTCTAATTATGACTAATTATTCTTAATTATTCCTAATTATTCCTAATTAAAACTAATTTTTCCTAATTATTCCTAATTATTACTAATTATTACTAATTTTTTACTTATTATTCCTAATTAAATCAAATTATTACTAATTATTCTTAATTATTACTAATTATTACTAATTATTACTAATTATTCTTAATTATTACTAATTACTACTAATTATTACTAATTATTACTAATTATTCCTAATTATTAATAATTATTACTAATTGATCCTAATTATTACGAATTATTACAAATTATTCCTAATTATTCCTAATTATTCCTAATTATTCCTAATTATTACTTGTTATTCCGAATTATTCCAAATTATAACGAATTATTCCTAATTATTCCTAATTATTCCTAATTATTGCTAATTATTCCTAATTATTGCTAATTAAAACTAATTATACCTAATTATTACTAATTATTACTAGTTATTAGTAATTATTCCTAATTATTTCTAATTAAAACTAATTATTAATAATTATTACTAATTATACAGAATTATTCCTAATTATTACTAATTATTCCTAGTTATTCCTAATTATTCCTAATTATTACTAATTATTCCTAATTATTACTAATTATTTATAATTATCACTAATTATAACTAATTATTTCTAATTATACATAATTAATCCTAATTATTCCTAAAAATTGCTAATTAAAACTATTTATACCTAATCATTACTAAGTATTCCAAATTACTAATAATTATTCCTAATTATTGCTAATTATTGCTAATTAAAACTAATTATACCTAATTATTACTAATTATACCTAATTATTACTAATTATACATAATTATTACTAATTATTCTCAATTAATACTAATTATACGTAATTATACGTAATTATACGTAATTATTCCAAATTATTTCAAATTATTCCTAATTATTCCTAATTATTCCTAATTATTACTATTTATACCTAATTATTACTAATTATACCTTATTATTACTAATTATACCAAATTTATCCTAATTATTCATAATTAATACTAATTAAATCTAATTAATAATAATTATAAATAATTAATACTAATTATACCCAATTAATACTAATTATACCTAATTAGTACTATTAATATCTAATTATTACTATTTATTGCTAATTATATCTAATTATTCCCAATTAATACTAATTATTCATAATTAATACTAATTATTCCTAATTATTACTATTTATTCTTAATTATATCTAAATATTTCAAATTATATCTAGTTATTACTAATTATTCCAAATTAATACTAATTATTCCTAATTATTCATAATAAATACTAATTATTCCTAATAATATCTAATTATTCTTAATTATATCTAATTATTCCGAATTATATCTATTTATTCCTAATTATATCTATTTATTCCTAATTATATTCATTTATTCCAAATTATATCTATTTATTCCAAATTATATCTATTTATTCCTAATAATATCTATTTTTTCCTGATTATATCTATTTATTCCTCGTTATATCTATTTATTTCTAATTATATCTAATTAATAAAAATTCTAACTAATTATTTATAATTATAAGTAACAAGACCAAATTCGTAGTAAAACTAATTATAAATGAAAATCAATGAAAATCTAATTAAATTCGAACTAAAAAACAACAATTAAAATTAACATAAAAAATAAAATAAACATAAAAAAAATAAAATATGAATACCTAAAACTATGATATTCTTAAGATATTGACGCCCTCCGATTGATCTCGTATAAAAAACATCAACTAAAAAAAATTTCTCTTTAAAACTGAAGTTTAAAGAGAGAGAGAAATCAAGATCTAAAAGATTTGTGAAAAAAACGGAAGGGGGTATATATAGGCCAGATTACCAACGACGAGATTATTAGCGACAAGCTTCCCGTTGCAAATGGTTGTATTTGCGATGGGGCTCGTCGCAATTACCCTCGCCCACATTAATTACAGTCGGCGGTTAAAAGGTAATTTGCGACGGGTCGCATCACAAATAGTACATGCTGACAATTATTTTGTGATGGGACGACATCCTGTCGCAAAAGGGTATTGCCCGCCACCGGGTATTTGCGATGGGACCCATCTCAAATACCCCTGCGCGGTTTGGCGCACCAGCTGCGCGGCTCGCGCGCCCAACTGCCCCATAATATTTTCCACGAGAGGCAAAATCTAGTCACAAATACTTGGTTATTTGTGCCAGGATACTTTCCCCATCGCAAATAGCATCCTGGACGGGCTTGTAGTGACGGGAAGAAATCCCGTCGCAAATAACCCGATGGAAATACTGATTTTTTCGGTAGTGGTGTAAATAATTTTTTTTTACGAATAGAATTGATGTGTGTGAGTGTATGACCAAACCAACAACAAAAAAATACTAGTACATTTAACCTATATGCGTTTTTATATAAATATATCATAAAGATACTTGAGGGGTGGATAATGGAAATGAAACTAGACAGCTTGAGAGAAGATGTTATCTCTTAATCAGATAACTTCTTTTGGGTTGTTCCAAAAGTCTTCCTTTCATTTATTTTTTACAAGGGGGGAATCGAGGATTAGTGGAGGAATTTTGAGGATGTATTTGGGTAGATAATGGTCAAAACATTGGGGATTTAGAGGTGTGAATAAGTTGGAATAGAGGAGGACTGAAAATCTTGTAATATTTCGGGTAAGGAATTTCATACATGTTTTTCACATAGAAATTCGTTCTAATAATGGAACCATTTATAGAAAATTTAGGATTAGTTATAAATATTTCCATACAATGGTCATTTGATAAATATATAACTCTTTTGGGCTATTAAGATTGATGTTAATCTCTTTTTATGTTTTATTTCTCGTTAATAATTATAATTTATTTTATGTAATTTGAATAATAGTTTTGGTCAAAAACCATGTTGAACGTTCTATAATTTCTAAATTACGATGATTAAAATTATTTAATGATTCTTTTTCAAATTTCAATAATTGAGGTGTACGGAATTAATTTTAATTTAATCCTATATATGGGACGACAATGTAGGGTTTTAAGTTAAATATTTCAAAAAGGTTGATTTTTAATAGTTAATTTCAAAGTGAAATTGATTTAAATGAACTAATTTGACTCAATAAATAAAAATCAGTTCTAATTAATCATTAAAAGTAATTAAAAATTTAGAAAAACATTATAATTAAATTTGATGAAAACGATATTTTGAATAAAAATTTTGTAGTTTTCATTATTCATTAATATATGAATCCATAATGAAAAATTACGAAATTCAAAAATTACCTAATTTATCTATTCCTATTTAAAATATGAAGTTTAGTTTTATATATTTAATCAATATAAGTTCCAAAATTTGAATATATACTAGGAATTCTATTATAAGTAATTAAAAATACAGTAATAAAAATATATGTTTTTATGAAAATATTGGGATGGTTCTTATATTATGATAATAAAATATATTAGATTTATATGAAAAATATGTTAATTAATATAATATATATATATATATTAAATTAAAATAAATCATTAATTTTAATTAATTTAATTTTTAGGATAAAACAGATTTGTGACCATAAAAATAGTTTTCTATAAAAATATTATTTTTATATTAAATTGGTTATTTTATTCATTTCTAATTAATTTGTAACCAATTATTTGATTTTTAAACCATATATTTTAATATGGTTCTGAATATTTTTCAGAATGGTTATTTTATATGTTATTATATACAATTATAATAATTTAATAATATATTATTGTTCAGTAAAACACGGTCTTGCGTGTAATGTATGATTTTAATGAATGTATCTCTTACTTGTATGAAAAGCTACATCAGTGTTGAATTAATTGGAAAATATAGAATATATTGAATCATTGTAAAATACAAAATATATTTTAAATTAATAAGGAATTATAACTGCTTACATGCTGGGTGCCACATGTCTGATATGCTATCTAATTTAAGGTTCATACTTCAGAATGTAGAGGTCATAGAATACCCAACATAAATTAATTAAAACTCATATTGTACTTTAATATGGAACATGATTCATCTGTTTTCTCTCCCCATCCGTCATTAGAGACAATAATGAAGAATGTTTTAAATGTGATTCTAATGTGGTTTGGGTAGATTTGGCTTTATCATCAATGTCATACATCTGGAAAATTTTATATAACATTTCATATATCTAAGTGTAACAATATCCTTAGCTTTATCTCATTTGATATCTGTCCCATTAGTCTTTTTAGCCTTTGTAAAAACCTTTATCTCAAATTATGAGTTTAATCGAGCTTTAAAACATTCATTCTCCACCTAATTTTTTTCATGCAATCACCATATCATAAACATATAAAAGATAGTGGATAAATTTTTCATCATGAAAATTATAAATGTAAAAAAAATGTTGAAACCTACTTCAATCATATTATTGATTTTAAAAACTTTTTTTACCACTATATTGGTTACGGGTTCAATACATACAATGAATTTTGCAATCTACAAACCAAATTCACACATCCTTGTACACGAACCCCATCAGGATGTGTCTTATATATAACTTCATATATCGATACATAAAGAAATGGTTTCTTTATATTAATTTTTTTATACTAGACACCAAACTATGAAATCAATTCTAAAAATATTCCCCTAGATTCATGCATAACATCAAGATAAATACCCTATTATAATCATGTAATCCATATTATTCATATAACCTAGAAATACGTTTTGTATCTTAACGGATATCATTCCCACCAATGTCATCTTACTTCTTCCAAAACATCTATTTTCAATCTTTTTTTTCATTAAATTGTGGAACAAGATCTCATATCTAATTATGGTGTTTTGAAATCATCATTCTTCTACAGCACACATCAAATTCTTTATCTCTTCTCTATCAAAAACATCATGATAACCGTCTGGAACATCACATTCAATTAGAAAAAGGAGAATAAAAAACCATTTGTTCATTAGTAGAATGTGTCATTATAGTTATTCATGTTTTACTTATGGGGATACATTTATATGAATGATTATATTGTTGTAGTGTTACTTCCTCCATTTTTGGATGATCCATATTATCACATCACTCTTTCTCTTGTTTCTCTTGATTAGTTGGTGGTTGAAATTTTTTCACTTCAATTATAACTTAGTTACCTCTCTTTTCTAGAATCATTTAACGTCACCTTTACAGATTCATAAAATGTGGCATTATCACATTTAATGATCTTTTTCACTTCTAGATCTCATTATCATAAATCTTCCTATATTGATTCAAAAAAATACATATTTCTTATCTCTATGACCAAACATTGAGTATTTTCACATGAATTTATGTAGTGAAACCAATGATATGAATTATTTCATAATTTGAATCATTCTTAATAGACCAAATATCCACAATAACTTTACCGTCAATCATTGAATCAGGAAATTAGTTCCTAATATATGGTGCCTACACCAATTATTCGACCCAAAATGTTTTACCAAAACTTGATTCAAACAAAATAATCCATAAATTTTAAAAGAGTAAATGTTTCTTCAGTTCCAGAACACCATTCTATTATATAATTATATAAACAATAAAGTTTCTCATCAATAGATTTATCCTAAAAAACCTGCATGGCAATGTTTTAGTTGTATCATCCACCTTTATATGATCTCAATATCATGATTTTCCTTCGTATTTTATTTTCAATCACCATCAACAATTTATTGAAATAATACAACACTTAATCCATATTCTTCATGGAAGTCACCCAATAATATCTTGAATAATCATTTATAAATGTAAAAAAATATCAACTTCCTTAGTGTGAATAATTTTTCTATGGTATTCACACATCAAAATAGATATAGGCAATCGTTCCTTTAATTTGACGAGTTTTAGTGTTGAAACTGACTCTAGTATGCTATAACAATATACATTTCTCAATGATGTCCAGTTTTCGTATCCTGGAAGCATTAAAAAATCCTTTATTTATTATGTTATTTAAGTCATTTTCTATGATATGTACTAGTCTCATGTTCCATAATAAAGATGTTTTGGAATCAATTTGTTCTGATATGACTAATCTACTTATAAATATCACAGAATTCAAATGATATAAAGTACAATTTTTTAACATCAGTCATAAGGAATACACTATGGAATACTTTTATAGCCCCATCTTCAATGTTTATCCTATAGGAAAGCTTATCGAAAACTCCAAGCTATATGAGGTTCTTTTACAATTTTGATACATATCATAAATCGATAAGACATTGATTTGTTCCCCCATTAATCCTATACTATATTTTCCTAATAACTCTTATGTGGAATGGGTGGTTATTTATCATAAGCACCACACGTTCATCTTTCTTTGTATATCATGAAAACAAAAATCAAATCATTGATATATGTAATGAACAACCAGGATATGGAATCCAACCATCAAAGTGGTTGACCACAGTAGAAATGGGAAATTAAAAATCTCCAAAATCCTTAGTTCTTTTGTAAAATATTCATTTTTGGTAATCAAATTTTGGAAAAACTATTCCTCTAGTTACCATTTCTTAATTAATAAGAACACTTATCTTTTGTAGGAGATCTTTTAAAAACTTTCTTCTTAACTATTATTGAGATTCATCAATTATATTATTCATCATTAAAAATTGTTCCATAATTCAAAACAATTGATTGAAAAAATGAATCCAAAATAGTCATGAGTATTATTATGAACTATTTTATTAGTTCAATAAGATTTTAAATATGAATTCAAATTATTTATCCAAAAACATCCCTACAAAATCTTTTCATCCCCCCAAAAAATATATATTCTATATTTAATGTGGCCTAATCTTTTCTTATAAAACTACCATGAATTTTGTTTAAAAAAATTAGTATATATTTCTCATAGTTATTTTATTGTAGTATGCATTAAAATAAAAAATAAATGTTCCCTAATTTTTCAATTAGTCTTCCATGATAAACGACTTGATCCCTCTCCCAACTATTATTTTTTAAAAAAATCACTTTTTTATATCCCACATAATGAACATCCCCATCCACTTATTATTTTTTTCCAACACATAGTCTCATGGTTTTAGTCAAACCATATATTCATAAAATAACATTGATATATAATATGGAAAAAAATTCAAACTAGAGAGGGTATAACTACTAGAATTAAATCAAGGAGGCTTGGATGAAAAAATCAGCTCTGAGGGACAGAGACATTAACATTGATTGGGGCCTAAAAAATTAGTTACAAGGGATTGTTTCCAATAAATAGTATAGAAGTGAAGATATACATAGGTTAGAACATAAAAAATGTACATTTTCATGTCCAAGTAATTAGAAATACCATATAATACAATTTTTTGGGCATAAACACTCAATTTAATCATAAATTTACTTGCTCAAAATCAGTAAATCATAAACATTAACAAGGGACAAAATTACATGGTTCCCAATGGGTGAACAACTTCTATAGGGAATGTAGAGGAAATATTAGTAACAAAATGGGAAAACTGATTATGACGCATCCCCCCAATTAGACCAAATTTATAATAGTATTGGAATAAAGGATTCAAATGGGACCCATACGTTTTTTCGTTGGGGAAAAATTACTTCTGAACACTTTTCATGTGGCACCAATAACTTGTATAAAAAATCAATAATGGATTGTATGCTCTAGAGGCTATCAATCATTTGTGTATTGTAAATTTTCAACCACATTCAAAAAAAAAGCACATTCCCTAATCATGATAAAAGATGGGATGTATATCAAAGGAAAATTGGTGCTTTTTAACTAATAATGAGGGACACTATTAGAAATTCATGTTGGGTATTGGACGTTAGTACCCCTCATTTATCTTATGAGGATTTATTTTTCCTCTTCATGATTTAATAATTTGTTAAATAAGAGGAATATTCATAATTTAAATTCCCTATGATGCTTTATTTTAATATATGGGTGACTCAAAAAAAGTTGATGATTTACCAACAACATTGACTGATCTTTTATCTGGATTGGTAGAGAATAATTTAGTAAATATCATAAGAATTACATGAACTCTATTATTTTATAATGTTAACCATGTATGGTATTTGATTCATTCATTCATCTTTTAAGAACCTCTAGAATCCTCCAATGAAAAAAATTATGGAACAATTACCAGAGAAAAAAAACACAAAAAAACATAATTTAGATATGTTTTTTATAATAGATACATTTTAAAACAAATAAAATTAATTTCTAAACATTTTTAAAATAGATTAATAAATTTAGTGTCTCTAATTATAATCATTTATAAAAATGGACAACTATTCATTTACTCACATATATAGAAATATAGGTTGTTGCCTTTTCTTTAACAATGTTTCTTGAAACATGGGTAAATTGAATTTTTTAAAATGCTTTCTGGAAACATATGTGATTGAATATTATTTATAAAAGATTCTATACATATGGTTAAATTGAAGTTATTTTACTAATGTTTTTATCAACCTGTGTTAATTTTCTTTTACATAGTTTTAATAGGTGAATTTTATTTTATTAGATTATGTTTTTTATGTATTCTATATAGGATTACACGAAATTTTTATTTGTTTTTAAAATTTTGTAAATGTTCGCAGGTTAATTGTTTTTGAAAACAATGAATAAATATTAACATTCCCACAATCGCCCTGGGGTTAAGTTGAATGTGGGTAGCGAACCTTCAATTTTTATAAAATAATAAAACAATTATGTTTAATTATATGTTATTAAATATATAAATATGAAAATTTTTCTGTTATGCTATATATTGTATATGTTCTATATTTTTTAGTATTATTTCATTAACATTTATAGTGAAAATTTTATGTTTTTATTTAAAAGATATTATGGGGATTAAAATTGGTATTTAAATATAATAACAAAGTACATTTTGAATAATGACCTGACATGCGACATATTTTCGTGTTTTTGATTGGAGGAGGTTTGTTACTATAGCCATTAAATCCCACCATCACATTTGTTAAACATAAATTACTTTGGATTTAATGAACTGTTATTATAATATCAGTTTCACCAAGAACATCATATATATTTCATTATATGACATATAAGGATTTATTTTCAATTTTTAACAAATAATTATATTATTATATCAATTGTATTTATAATTATATATCTAAACTCAATAATGGATTTTATTTAATAAATTATCAGAAACCATGTATTTAAAATTGATAACAAATTATGTTTTCATGACTCATTTCAAAACTAGTTGTGGCATCACCACATTATTAATATAAATATATTGAATTTGACAATGTTTTATGAAAATGATTAGTTATAATTTTTTGAGGTGAAAATAAAATAAAATTATAACACATTTTTACATGGAAAATTTACCAAAACACAATTTGTTGGATCAGGTAAAAGGGATATAAATCATCCTGAATTTATAAAAATTTATTTTTATGACGAGTCGTGTAATTATTTCATTATCCTATTAGAAATATTCATTAAAAATTCCAACATACACATTAAACATTGTGCCATAAAATGTTCAAAACATTATATCATACAAGATATATATAGAATGGGAAGGAAGATATTTTCCAAAACATTAATACATTGTGATTTGAGTTAATCATTATGGTCATAACATGATAAACAATATAGTCCCCAAAGGAATTATGTGTTTATTTATATGATATCATAAGAAAACTAAAATAGATTTTGTATAAAATCAGTTAGATGAATGAATTGAGGTCACCAAATATGGTGACTTATTATTTGTTGAAAATAGTGATCCTAATTCATATAAGGTGGAAATAGAGAGCTCATAAGCTGGAAGATAGAATAATTACATGAATTGATAAATGGATTCCATGTATCAGAACTGTGTGTGAGTGCTGGTTGATATTTTTGTTGATATAAATATCATTTGTTGAAAATGGGTCTGTAATAGAAAAAATGCCATAGACGTTAATTTTAATAGTTATAAAGAAATTCTAGTGACTAAAGGTTTTTAAAAATAATAATTCATTGGTTAAAATTAAAATATTTCTACAATTCTATTGGTTAAATATTATATAAATATACTTTCAATAAAAAGTATTCAGGTTAGTAGAGATCAATATATAGGGGTATTTTGAATCGATAATTTTCAAAATTTATTAACATATTATTAAAAATAAAATTATGTTTTGTTTTGAACCATTTAAATGGTATTTTTAATATTTCTTTACATTAATTTCATTTTCATTTTTTTGATATATTTATCAAATATAATTTATTATCAACATATTTTTAGTTATATAGACTATGTTGTTTATTTTACAAAGATAATTTTTATTATGTATATTATACGGTCTTTTAAATTCCCTTACTAAATATTTAATATGTTTTCTTATGTATCAAGGAGATGACATTGAATTCTTATAAAAAATAAATTTTCTCTAAAATATTAATGAAAACTGAAACACTTGTTAAACATGTAAAAATGATCGATAGTAAAAAAAATATATTCATTTCAATGTAGATAAAACATATACATGAAGATTTATACTCAATGTGTTCGGAGAGGATATTTTTTCCCATGTTTTTTTCAATGATGGGTACACCTATATCGAGATAACAAAGCATTATGTTGGGGTGAAGTCTGATGACCTAAATGATCCTCAGGAACTGGTATACTAAATGCCGTATGATCCACCTATCTGTTAGTGGGAGTAGTTTTCCAATGCATGTTGGACAATGCTCTTGATCCTTTAACCATTATTGTAGTATAAGGTCCAGCCATCATCACATTGGGGAACCAATGTTATGATAAATCTGAATCCTAATTGGGAGAGAAAATTAGATTGACTGTCACAAAAGATGGATCCCATGTCACCTAAAAAATATCCACAATCAATTGAGGATGGACTACTAGAGGGATAACATATTCTGGTAGAATAGGTGATAGATCACTTGCATGATCGCATAGTCTATGTCATTATCTTCATGTCTCTTTAGCATTATCAGCTATAGGAGGATATTCTTACATTGGAACATCCACTCCAAGGGCATGTCCCCAACTTTCTAGGCGAGACTCTCAATGTTTATATCAAGAATAACATGATTATATGACCTTATCTCCAACACTATATCATGGACTGCTAGCCAGATAAGGACCTCATCTTCCTCTAGATCAATTATTTGAATAATATGCCCAGAGTTAGTACACTGTAAAAAAGATAAAAATAAATTAGAAAATAGTTCAATAAACAATATAATTGAAATTTATTAAGTCACCATATTATTAATCTCTCTTCTATTTTTGGTAAGATATAGTATATAAATTATTCTATACTATGTATCATACTCAACCTACTCTATTAGGCTTCAAACACTCAATTTCATGGAATAGAATGAGTGGTAATTAAACCTTAGCAACATGACATCTAATTGTGCAGTATGAATGAAACTCCAACAATATAACATAGTATAGAAACCATGTAATCTAAAATGACATGTTACCATTTTCAAAAAATCACCTTACTAAAAACCAAAATTTAACCTATTAATAAATTTATTAGATAGTGATAGATTTTATAAACATACCTAGTCAAGTATGAGTCCTTCCAAATTGAGGCCATACGCACCCAGATGTTGTTTTAGAACACTGAAAAATCTGTGTCTGTATCTCCTCCTATAAAATACTACATCCAAGGTGATAAATACTAAAAAATTAAATTCAATAACTCCCACAACCATCTGAAACCAATAGATATGATTGATCATACTAGTGTCCATATTGAGAAACACCCAACACCTCTAATGAAAATGAAAGACCTGCAAACATAGGGAAGAATAAAGGGATGCACTCACATGCCCACATATAAAAAAATAGGATTCATCCCCCCTGATCCATTAAATCTCAGTGGCATATCGTGCATGATGATCTATCTGTTTATACCATGCAATCCGATCCCTTGTAGTACATCTTACCATGATCAAAGCCCTCCGGTAGGCCTACAAACATCATGTGCACATGCATACATAGTTGATAAGTACATAGGGTCCCTCTATTAAGATGTAATATATATCCTCATGCACAACACAAGATAGTCTGGTTGTCAGAATCATCATGACTAGGTGAAAACTACACGTCCCTCTAGGTGATAGATATAAACCCTCCCACTCTAGACCAACGACATCAAAATATGTATGTCTAACAAGATTTGTACAAAATTACGATACGATACATAATTGGGTCCAATAATGACTTCAGTAGGATAAGAAGACCAAGAAAAACTAACACATACTGAAGTGTGATTGTAATCTCTCCCTTAGAAAGTAGAATGTGTGTGTCTCTGGTCTCTACCTCTCTATGAGTGTAGCAAACATGTGATGATCCAAAAATGTGAAATCTGATATTGTAATACTGTAAAAGCCCCCATAATTCACATATGGTATAATAGTATGTGAAAAAGGCTTGTGATGAAAATGGTGCGCTCAACGCACCCTGATCTCTCGAACATCACCATCATCTAGAACGGTCTCAGAAACATGCCTAGCATACTCATTGAGTAGTATAGAATCATCCATCTATATGTGAATTAAAGAAATCAGTTGTACGTGTAGAATATATGTATAATGTTATGGCCATCAAGAATTCATGAATAATAAAATGTATGATATGAAAAATTTGTATGATTTTTTTTATGAATTTAATTCTTACTAGAAGAAAGGGTCAGGTCATCATGTTCTTCAAAGCATATTAGTAATCAGTTTTTAATCATCCATTAATCATAATTTAATCTTTTATGAATAATTATTTAATTGGTACTTAGTTAATGATTAATCATTACTTAATATAAACTTAATTATTACTTATTTATTCATTCTCTAATCAATCATTAATCATTAATCAATAATAATTTAATAATAATTTAATCAATACTCAATCACTATTTAATTATTACATAATCATAACATAAGAATAATTTAATCTATACACAATCATTAATAACAATAACTATTACATCTATGAAATATATATCTAATTAAACTACATAATAAACAAGATATTTTAATCTGACTAAAAATAGTTCATTTAAATAAATAATGTTATTTAAATTATATAAGAGAAAATACTTGTAAATGATGATTCGAAAGAAAACAGATACTTTATTTAGGCCACCATATCCCCCATACATGAATGAGAATTCTTATAGAAATAGATACCCTGAAATGTATAGATGAGGTTTAATTTTGATGTGAGGAGGATTGGGGTCCCTTTTATATGGAAGTGAGTGCAATGACAGTAGGGGTTTGGACTTTTTCCTATACCATAGTCAAAAGGCACTACACCCTCTGATGCCTTTCACTTTGTCATTTGGTGAAAGGTGCCCACCCATTCTGACATTTCCACATCGTCATTCGGGTCAAGGTGGTTGATGGGGGGGGGGAAACAATCCTTGTACAACCATTCAATGATACATAAATAAATAACATGAATATCTTTAAAAAATTAAAAAACACATAAAAAACTCACAAAACCACCACATGCCTACCACATTGTTGAACTCCCTCTTCTTCAGTGTTTCCTTCTCTTACCCCACCATTTCGCTCTATTGTTTCCCTCTTTGACCCCACCCCATGCAGGCCGGTGAACTCCTCCACTCTTGGCTACCCAGATCCCACCCCATGTCAGTCCTTCCCCTTTTCCCACTCCGATTATGGCATTACACCTCTCATATTTCCAACTCAGAACAAAAGTCATCAAAATCCACCACATATCCCATCTTCCCCCCATAGTGAAATCCTCTAGCTTTGACCATATTGTCTAGGAGTTATCCACCAACTCGGATTACTAATACTCTACTCCATGACATCCTATGGATCCTATATTTTGACAACGACATGGTGAAATCCATCACTGCCACAAAACTCATTTAGATAAGACTATAGCATGGAGAACTTTTCTGCCACTTCAAGAACTCCTCCAACTCCGATACAACCCCATCGAATTCACAACCTACCTATTTCCCCACCTTACCCCGCTTGCCTATATTTTTTAAAAAATACTTCTCCCCATGGGAATTATATAATTATTCGGACCCCCAGATATAATATATATTATTCATATATTATAAATATATATAATGGAAACATAGACAAATTATATATGTTTTGAAATAATAATATCTTTATATATATATATAGTGTTAATGTTTTATAATCACACACACACATATATATTCATACTATTAATAAAAATATATTATTAATATATTATATATAAAAAATAAGTCTGTTATGTATTATATAATAAAAAATACACTTAATAGTACAACTAAATTTTATAATAAACATTATTTCATAATTTTTTACACAGGAATACGCATAATACATCTCATAGATCATTATGTCTTGTGTCATTGGGAATTTAGTGCATAACATAAAAACATGATCATGCTATAAAACAATATTATTTAAATCATCCTTAATATGATATTATAAATAAACAGTCCTCTAAAATGCATGACATAATCTAGAGACATAAATAAGAAGGGGGGAGTTATAAGGACAAGTAAATGAATATGAATAATGCATAATCTAAATAATGTACTTCATTTTTTATGATAGGAATTTAAATTTAACATATCATGGGTTAGTGTAACACCCCAAGCTTCTACGGTACGCTTCTCTTTGAATAATGCGATAGCTTGTGTTGTACGCAACACCGAGTTCTAACAACCAATCAAACTAGCCGTTATGAATAGTAATACCTACTTTTTAAAATTATATATATTTTATATTTCAAAATGGACTTCATTTTTTGGATTCGGAATACTTAATTTAGCCTAAGGTGAAATTTTGGTACTTTTCGGATAACTTTCATATTTTGATGAATAGTGAAAATTACTAAATTTTAATTAAAAACAACTTTTTTAATCAAAATAATTAATAGTGATAAATTATGAATTTTAGTAGTTTTAAAGTATATTTAGAATATATTTTTACCATTTAATATAATGTTGGTCATTGGACATAATTTTATAATTAAACCGAACAGAAACAAGTGTCAATCTTTTGATAGTTATTATCTCTTAAAAACACGCTTTTTGTTTTGACAGCGGGAATTAATTTTAAATTAATTTCTGACACTTCTGTGTTTTGAATTTAGGAAAATGGATTCCATATTTGGAATCAGGATGTTCAAATTGTGCAAATATGTAACTTTTATTTTTAGACATTTTGAATAATTACTGCGGTAAATATTTTATTTACCATGGTTAAGGGTAAATCTGGTAAATAAGGGTTAAAAAATAATATTATAATAATACTAAGTTACCCTAAAACGTGTCTTAACCCTATTGGTTGATACATGGTCGACCATGGACATCTTTGGGTCGATTTTTGGACCCCATGGATCCACTTGTAAGTTATAATGACACTTTATTTTAATTAAGTTAAAATGAATACAAAAATGACACAAGCATATATCTTTTAGAAAAACAATTGTTACATAGGGTTATATATGTTGGATTTTAGATTATAAATATTCATTAGAAAGACAAAAAGATTTCCAACATAATGATATTTTATTTATAATTTTTAGACATTAAATAATTTATTTTATTTATGACACAATGATGATGCAGTAATTACTATAATAGTGAAAAATTAAAATAATTGATATTATAAATACCCAAATAAATATAATATGAAACTTTTAATGAATTAAACTAATTTTATAGGATAATATGATATATTAGGATTGATTGACTTTGTTCGAAGTAATCAATCTGTTATGAGTTTCACAAAAATCAACTATTGAATAGTGTCAAAATTGACATAAAAGAGTTCTTAAAACAAATATTATATTATTAATTGATATTAAATTCCTAAAAATCTAAGATTCGGCAAAGAGACTTATATCATGATAGGTTAATCATTAATGGACCACTTGGGGGTTTCTTGGATGTATATAGTAAGTTTATTAACCATATTATATAAAAATACAAAGAGACATTGTAAAAGTGAAACTAATTAACTTAGAGTTAATACTTAAAGATAAGGTTAATATAAGTACCCAAACCTGTCTAAATTCTATTGGTTGAGTTGTTTTAGACACATCCCCACCTTAACATTTGAATAATAAACTTTGGATCCATTAGAAACCGAATATGAATTTATTATAAATTAATATTTCTAGCTTTTCCAAAGGTGCCCCTCACCCCTTTTATAAAAGGGCACTCCTCCTTCTCATTTCTTCACACCTTCAAAGCCTTTTGGTTCGGCCAAACTCTGCCCAAATACTCTCCAAACATCTCCCACTACAACCTAGGGGAATTAGTTTGATCAGAAAGCCAACCTAAGGAGCACTTTTGATCAAATCAAAAGGAAGAACCCGAAGAAGAGGTAATGATTTCACCACCCTTTTCTAAGTTCATTTCTTCTTCCACTTCTTCTTCCTTTGTAGTTACAACTGTAAAATAATAAATCCAGTATCATATATATACTGTGATGTTATTATAAATATGGTACAACCATATTCATTATTCTATCCACCCTTTGAATAACATGTCACCATACGTGCGTACGTACGGCTTACTGTCTTCACATCGTGGTGTAATTGTTATTCAATATAATATTATTTGGATGGGTATAATGATGATGTGTAACTCATGTAAATAATAAATATAACATGTTAAGGATTCTTTATATATGATATACCACCCATTTATATATTATTTTAATATCAAAAGAATGATATTGTCGCTCGTGCGTACATACGGACTACCGTCTCCACGAACGCGATGAGATTCATTCTCCATCGTATCCATTCAAGTATAATTATCATTTGATGATTTAAAAAATGATGTTTAAGGACTTGATATCATTCTGGATATGAATAATATAAAACATATCCTTTACAAACATGTCTTACGTAACAAAACATATAAAAGAAAACAAGTAAGTTAACACCTGAAACAACGATAATACTAAGATATTATTATCAAATCAATATTAAAAGATCATATATGATATCATATTAATGTATATTATTATTGTATAATTTAATAACAATTATTTCACCATTATACAGGATGTTAACCTACCCCAACCAAGGAAAAGTACAAGGTAAGGGTTATTTTACAATCTCTTCATTATCCGAGGTTGTTTATATGTAATAATCTACTGGGATCTCTTTATCATCCACATCCATGTTTCATCAAAATGTATTTCAAAACATTTTTATTATTTAAAAGAATATGGGTTAAAGCCATTTATACCCTTTTTGACTTTTATAAGTGGTTTATAAAGGAATCTTTCGGTCGTTTTCAAAACAAGGTCCTTTTTAACCTTTTCGACAGAATTAAGGTAAGAATGTTTTTTTAACTTATACGGCGGGTGCGGCTATTTTCCGCCGTTATAAAATCTTCAAAGCTTCCCTTACAATCTTATAAGAATATTTTCAAAGAAAATGTTTTATTTTATATGGATCTTAAATGATTTCAAATTAAAAGGAGATATTTCTTTAAAAAGAATATTGATTTCATCTATGTCAACATCCTTTGATGGATTTTAAGATTATTTGAAGTTGATTTATTATGATACAAAAAATCTATATTGTATTGAAGGTTTTGTGATATGTTTGACTGTGGATGTTCTATTTTTATACCATTCATAGTTTATGGTGAAATTATTTACATTTCGTATGCTAGTTTTAATACGAATTTTTATGTTATTTTTAAACCTTTTCATATGGGAATGCATTGGACTTAGTAAGAGACGGGTGGAGCCCGCTATAGCTCCTCGATGCATCGGTAGGTCTCATGAGACAAACTAGTGTCTTGGAACAAGGCCTTGACAAAATCTTATTTGTATTCTTGGCACGAGGCCTTGACTATGTGGTTATGATAGTCTGGCATTATGCATTCCAACATTATGAAAGTGGTTATTGATTTTTGCATGTGATTATTCGATTAAGTAGAATATCCATGTGAATAAGTAAATGACATTATTTCATTTTATTTATGTCGTACCATGTTGAAAGTTCATGTTTGAAAGGCTTTTGTTTTAGTTATACATTTCCTTAAATGTTTATTCTTATTTATGAAAGTTTCCGCTATATTGTTATCCTTACTGGGCATTTGAGCTCACCCCTTTTCTATGTTTTATTTTTCCCAGGAAGTGAAGAAGTAAATTATGAATGACCTGCAGGGATATTATGTGGGGATATGAGTGTGGATTATGGAGACATTATGTTGTTGTAGTAGTTTTTCATTTTATGATGTAATGTAAAACTTATGAATATATCTAGTGTTTCCAAGGCTACTAAACCAATCGGTCTTTCGAGATTTGATCTTTCTTGTGATCATGCCAATGTTATGTAATAATGCACCGACTCTGGGTAACTAGGGTCGGGGCGTTACAGTTGGTATCAGATGAAGTTTAGTACAAACCTTGGAATCTAGATTTAGATAAACTCTGATTAGAGCACGTAGACCTAAGATGAACTTTGAGGATTAGTATAGAAGAACTTCCTAGAATTTTGGAATTGTAGAGATTTTGTGAGTTTTCCGAGCAATACATCCCTGTCTGGATACGAGCAGGTAGAGGCGGCTCTGGCACAAATGTACCTAGGGGTAAAACCCGAAAACACCGCTTTGAGCTAGACTCGAATGGGAACTGGTGCACGACAACGGGCCTTGCTGCACTCTTGGTTACGACACTCCCGGGGGATATGCTTAGGATAACTCTCATTTTCTTTACAAATCATTTTAAAGGGATTATGAGTATGTACTTCCTCAAAGAAAACATTCTTATGATTATGGATTATATCCATAAATAGTTCAATTTATGATAAGTGTTTTATACGTATGGGATTATGTATTTTGATTCATAAACTGATCTAGTTTATGCCATTGTTTAGAAATGGTGCCTAGTGGAAGAAATGGAAACCGTATCAATGCATGCACTCCATGTAGGGATTGCCCTCCTGCTCAAGATAATTATAGTGGAGCTGGTGATGCAACTGGTGATGATCAGTTAATCACCATACTGGGACAACTTACTCAGGTTATGAATAATAACCTTACTCGTATGGAGCACCCTGATCCACAGTGTGGAGGATCAATGTTAGATCGATTCATGAGGCAACAACCACCAACGTTCAATGGGAGTACAAATCCATTAGTAGCTGAGCAATGGATAAATTCCCAGAGAAAATATTTCAGGCTTTGGGGAGCTGTGAAAGGGAAAAAGTTATCATGGCAGTTTACCGCCTCATTGGAGATGCTGATCAATGGTGGTCATTGATTCAAAACATGAAGGAAGATGATGAAGTATCAAATATGGAATGGAGGGAGTTCAAAGATCTGTTTTTAGAAAAATACTTTCCTCGCGACCATCGAGCAGATATGGAAAGGCAATTTCTAAGTCTGAGACAGAAGGAGGATGAGAATGTCACAAAGTATGAGGCTAACTTTACAAGGTTATCAAGGTATGCTGGTGATTATATACGTAACCCAAGAAGTAATATTGATCGTTTCTTTGATGGGTTAAAACCATTTCTCCGTCGAGCATTAGTCTCACAATCCTTTTCGTCGTACGAAGACATTGTCTCATGTGCTATCAAGACCGAAAAGGAATTCTATAAGTCTTATGACTTTAAAGCAAAGCAAGAGAAGAAGAGACCTGATGATCAATCTGGGAATGGAAATAAGGGGAAGAAAGGAAAGGTTGAATATCCATCCTGTGGTAAATGTGGGAAGAAACACCCCGGTGCTTGCTTGAAGGGAATGGGAGTCTGTTATAAGTGTGGTGAAAAAGGCCACCAAGCTCATGATTGCAAAGGGAAGAAGGAAGCCACCAACGTTCAGTGCTACAATTGCAGGGAGATGGGACATTATGCGAATGAATGTCCTAAGCGTCAGGAGAACTTACCTCAGAAAAGGCCAAGGGATCAAGGCCAGGCTTATGCTATCACTACTACAGAGGTAGAAGCTCCAAAAGACATGGTGGCGGGTAATTTAATGGTTTCCTCAAGTTTAGCAAATGCATTATTTGACTCTGGATCGTCGCATTGTTTAATATCTTCCCAGTTTGCTAAGAAAATTAGATATTTCAAATTTGATTTAATAAGGGAGTTGTCAGTTAAAACTCTTAAGGGAAGTATCATTGCAACAAAGTTTTGTGAATCAGTCCCCATTAGAGCACATAAATTTTCTTTATCTGCTGATCTCATCGTCATACCTATGATTGAGTTTGATATAATCCTCGGTATGGACTGGCTTTCGGACTATGATGCGAATATTTATTGTAAGAAGAAAGAGGTTACAATTCTTGATGATAATGATAAGGAACACCTTATCTTTAGAGCAGAATCGTCACCACCTAATTCTTATTTAGATCCACCCCCAGTAGCTCAACTTAATTCAATTATTGGGGAGGAAGAGAATGAAATAACTGTCGGCGAGGAAAGGAATGTTCAAATAGAGGATGTACCTGTTGTGAAAGAATTTGTATATGTATTTCCGGAAGATTTACCTGGACATCCTCCAGAACGAGAAGTTGAGTTTTCCATTGATTTGATTCCTGGATCAAGGCCTATATCGAAGACCCCTTATAGAATGGCCACTGTAGAATTAGTTGAATTAAAAAAACAACTAGAGGAATTGAGTAATAAGGGATTTATTCGCCCTAGTGTTTCTCCATGGGGAGCCCCTGTTCTTTTTGTTAAAAAGAAAGATGGATCTATGAGGTTATGTATCGACTACATGGAGATCAATGCTATAACAATAAAGAACAAGTATCCCCTACCTCGTATTGATGATTTATTTGACCAACTACATGGAGCTCAATACTTTTCAAAGATTGACCTTCGATCTTGATACCATCAGTTGTGTGTGAAGAAGGAAGACATTCCGAAGACAGCATTTCGAACCAGGTACGGGCATTACGAGTTTACTATAATGCCATTTGGATTGACTAATGCACCCTCTGTATTCATGGATCTGATGAATAGAGTTTTCAAGGAGTATCTCGATGAATTTGTGGTGGTATTTATTGATGATATATTGGTATAATCCAAAACCTACGAAGATCATGAAAATCACTTGCGCATTATCTTGAAGACTCTAAGAAGACATGAATTATATGGAAAGTTTAGCAAGTGTGAATTCTGGCTTCATGAGATTTCTTTTCTTGGCCATATTGTCTCTAAAGATGGAATCTCTGTTGATCCTTCTAATACCAAGGCAATCCAAGAATGGCCAACACCTACGAGTATAACTGAGGTACGTATTTTTATTGGTTTGGCAGGTTATTATCGACGTTTCGTCCAGAATTTTTCCCGATTGGCTAACCCATTAACGAAGCTCACACGTAAAGGGGTTAAATTTGTTTGGACAAAAGAGTGTGAAGAATGTTTTGAAGAAATGAAGAAAGGATTAGTCAATGCTCTTATATTTACTCTACCATCGGGGAATGATGGGTTCGTTATTTATAGTGATGCATCAAAGAAAGGACTTGGCTGTGTCCTTATGCAGAATGATAGAGTTATTGCCTATGCATCACGACAGTTGAAAATTCATGAACAAAACTATCCAACTCATGATCTCGAGTTAGAAGCTGTGACCTTTGCTTTGAAGATATGGAGGCACTACGTCTATGGTGAAAAATTTGAGATTTATAATGATCACAAGAGTTTGAAGTATATTTTCTCACAAAAAGAACTCAACATGAGGCAAATAAGATGGCTTGAATTAATCAAGGATTATGATTGTACGATACACTACCACCCGGGGAAGGAAAACAAGGTGGCAGATGCTTTGAGTAGAAAAACCATGGAGTTTTGAACAATATGAGAATTGAAAGGGATCCAATTTTCATGGATCTAGTGAAGATGGACATGGGAATAACCAGGGAAGGTGAAACATCAATTCTTTTTCAAATGGTTTCCAAACCATCTTTACTAGAAAGGATTAAGAGTTCTCAGACCGATGATGAAAAATTCCAAAAGAATATTAAAGCTGTGAATGATGGGAGATTGAGAGACTTTGTGTATGAAGATGGAATTTTGAAATTCTGGAAGAGACTTTGTGTTCCCGATTTACCTGATCTAAAAAGGGAATTGCTGGTTGATTCTCATAGTTCCAATTTCTCTATACACCCTGGGAGCACAAAAATGTATATAGATTTGAAGGAACATTTTTGGTGGGACAACATGAAGAGGGAGATTGCTGATTTTGTGTCAAGATGTATGGTTTGTCAACAAGTGAAAGCTGGAAGGCAACATCCTGGAGGAGTCATTCAACCTCTTCCCATACCGGAGTGGAAATGGGAAAATATTACGATGGACTTTGTCATGGGGCTACCAAAGACTCCTAGAAGGAATGATGCAATATGGGTTATTGTTGATCATCTTACCAAGTCAGCACATTTTCTTGCTATAAGAGAAGATCTACCCCTGGAACGTCTAGCAAGACTATATATTAATAAAGTTGTGAGACTTCATGGAGTACCCTTATCAATTGTTTCTGATCGTGATCCCCGTTTTACTTCAAGATTTTGGAAAAGTCTTCAGAAATCCCTGGATACTGAACATCATTTGAGCACTGCTTACCACCCTTAGACAGACGGACAATCAGAACAGACTATTCACACCTTAGAAGACATGTTGAGATCTTGCTCACTTGACTTTCAGGGTATGTGGGATCAATATTTACCTCTGGTAGAATTTTCCTATAACAATAGCTTCCATTAAAGTATTCAGATGGCACCATATGAAGCGTTATACGGAAAGAGATGTCGTACACCAACCTCTTGGGATGAAGTCGGTGAAAGAAAACTTGTAGGTCCATAAATGGTGGAGGAAACGATGGAAAAGGTGAAGGTAATCCAAAATCACATCAGAGCAGCTCAAAGTAGGCAGAAGAGCTATGCCGATAATCGAAGGAAGGATTTGGAATTTCAAGTCGGTGATCATGTTTTCCTGAAGGTATCTTCGTGGAAGGGAGTCATACGTTTTCATAAGAAAGGTTAATTGAGTCCCAGGTACATCGGACCTTTCGAAATTCTAGAACGAATTGGGGTTGTAGCTTACCGATTGGCAATGCCGCCAAGTCTCTGCAAAGTTCACGATGTGTTCCACGTATCTCTGTTGAGGAAATGCATGCCTGATCCAATGCATGTACTCACCTATGAGGAATTATAACTGGAACCCGATCTTTCCTATTGTGAAGAGCCCATCAGGATTATTGATACGAGAGAACAAGTAATGAGAAACCGGACGACACGTCTGGTAAAAGTTTTGTGGAGAAACCATAAGATGGAAGAGGCAACGTGGGAAACTGAGGAACTTATGATGAAGAACCACCTGAGTCTTTTCATTCGACAGTATTCTAGAAATTTCGAGGACGAAATTATTTGAAGGAGGGGAGAATGTAACACCCCAAGCTTCTACGGTACGCTTCTCTTTGAATAATGCGATAGCGTGTGTTGTACGCAACACCGAGTTCTAACAACCAATCAAACTAGCCGTTATGAATAGTAATACCTACTTTTTAAAATTATATATATTTTATATTTAAAAATGGACTTCATTTTTGGATTCGGAATATCTAATTTATCCTAAGGTGAAATTTTGGTACTTTTCGGATAACTTTCATATTTTGATGAATAGTGAAAATTACTAAATTTTAATTAAAAACAACTTTTTTAATCAAAATAATTAATATTGATAAATTATGAATTTTAGTTGTTTTAAAGTATATTTAGAATATATTTTTACCATTTAATATAATGTTCGTCATTGGACATAATTTTACAATTAAACCGAACATAAACAAGTGTCAATCTTTTGATAGTTATTATCTCTTAAAAACACGCTTTTTGTTTTGACAATGGGAATTAATTTTAAATTAATTTCTGCCAATTCTGTGTTTTGAATTTAGGAAAATGGATTCAATATTTGGAATCAGTATCTTCAAATTGTGTAAATAGGTAACTTTTATTTTTAGACATTTTGAATAATTACTGCGGTAAATATTTTATTTACCATGGTTAAGGGTAAATCCGGTAAATAAGGGTTAAAAAATAATATTATAATAATACTAAATTATCCTAAAACGTGTCTTAACCCTATTGGTTCATACATGGCCGACCATGGACATCTTTGGGTTGATTTTGGGACCCCATGGATCCACTTGTAAGTGATAATGACACTTTATTTTAATTAAGTTAAAATGAATACAAAAATGACACAAGCATATATCTTTTAGAAAAACAATTGTTACATACGATTATATATGTTGGATTTTAGATTATAAATATTCATTAGAAAGATAAAACGATTTCCTACATAATGATATTTTATTTATAATTTTTAGACATTAAATAATTTATTTTATTTATGACACAATGATGATGTAGTAATTACTATAATAGTGAAAAATTAAAATAATTGATATTATAAATACCCAAATAAATATAATATGAAACTTTTAATGAATTAAACTAATTTTCTAGGATAATATGATATATTAGGATTGATTTACTTTGTTCGAAGTAATCAATCTGTTATGAGTTTCACAAAAATCAACTATTGAATAGTGTCAAAATTGACATAAAAGAGTTCTTAAAACAAATATTATATTATTAATTGATATTAAATTCCTAAAAATCTAAGATTCCGCCAAGAGACTTATATAATGATAGGTTCATCATTAATGGACCTCTTGGGGGTCGCTTGGATGTATATAGTAACTTTATTAACCATATTATATAAAAATACAAAGAGACATTGTAAAAGTGAAACTAATTAACTTAGAGTTAATACTTAAAGATAAGGTTAATATAAGTTCCCAAACCTATATAAATTCTATTGTTTGAGTTGTTTTCGACCCATCCCCACCTTAACCTTTGAATAATCAACTTTGGATCCACTAGAAACCGAATATGAATTTATTATAAATTAATATTTCTAGCTTTTCCAAAGGTGCCTCTCACCCCTCTTATAAAAGGGCACTCCTCCTTCTCATTTCTTCACACCTTCAAAGCCTTTTGGTTCGGCCAAACTCTGCCCAAATACTCTCCCAAAATCCCTCAATACAACCTAGGGGCCTTAGTTTGATCAGAAAGCATACCTAAGGAGCCCTTTTGATCAAATCAAAAGGAAGAACCCGAAGAAGAGGTAATGATTTCACCACCCTTTTCTAAGTTCATTTCTTCTTCCACTTCTTCTTCCTTTGTTGTTACCATTCTAAAAGAATAAATACAGTATCATATATATACTGTTATGTTATTATAAATATGGTACAACCATATTCTGTATTCTATCCACCCTTTGAATAACATGTCACCATACGTGCGTACGTACGGCTTACCGTCTCCACGTCGTGGTGTAATTGTTATTCAATATAATATTATTTGGATGGGTATAATAATGATGTGTAACTCATGTAAATAATAAATATAACATGTTAAGGATTATGTATATATGATATACGATCCATTTATATATTATTTTAATATCAAAAGAATGATATTGTCACTCGTGCGTACGTACGGACTACCGTCTCCACGAACGCGATGAGATTCATTCTCCATCGTATCCATTCAAGTATAATTATCATTTGATGATTTAAAAAATGATTTTTAAGGACTTGATATCATTATGGATATGAATAATATAAAACCTATCCTTTACAAACATGTATTACGTAACAAAACATATAAAAGAAAACAAGTAAGTTAACACCTGAAACAACGATAATACTAAGATATTATTATCAAATCAATATTAAAAGATCATATATGATATCATATTAATGTATATGATTATTTTATAATTTAATAACAATTATTTCACCATTATACAGGAGGTTAACCTACCCCAACCAAGGAATAGTACAAGGTAAGGGTTATTTCACAATCTCTTCATTATCCGAGGTTGTTTATATGTAATAATCTACTGGGATCTCTTTATCATCCACATCCATGTTTCTTCAAAATGTATTTCAAAACATTTTTATTATTTACAAGAATATGGGTTAAAGTCATTTATACCCTTTTTGGCTTTTATAAGTGGTTTATAAAGGAATCTTTTGGTCATTTTCAAAACAAGGTCCTTTTTAACCTTTTCAACAGAATTAAGGTAAGAATGTTTTTTTAACTTATACGGCGGGTGCGGCTATTTTCCGCCGTTATAAAATATTCAAAGCTTCCCTTACAAACTTATAAGAATATTTTCAAAGAAAATGTTTTATTTTATATGGATCTTAAATGATTTCAAATTAAAAGGAGATATTTATTTAAAAAGAATATTGATTTCATCTATGTCAACATCCTTTGATGGATTTTAAAATTATTTGAAGTTGATTTATTATGATACAAAACTTCTATATTATATTGAAGGTTTTGTGATATGTTTGACTGTGGATGTGCTGTTTTTATGCCATTCATAGTTTATGGTGAAATTATTTACATTTCTTATTCTAGTTTTAATACGAATGTTTATGTTATGTTTAAACCTTTTCATATGGGAATGCATTGGACTTAGTAAGTGACGGGTGGAGCCCGCTACTCGATGCATCGGTAGGTATCATGAGACAAACTAGTGTCTTGGCACAAGGCCTTGACAAAATCTTATTTGTAGTCTTGGCACGAGGCCTTGACTATGTGGTTATGATAGTCTGGAATTATGCATTCCAATATTATGAAAGTGGTTATTGATTTTTGCATGCGATTATTCGATTAAGTAGAATATCCATGTGAATAAGTAAATGGCATTATTTAATTTTATTTATGCCGTACCATGTTGAAAGTTCATGTTTGAAAGGCTTTTGTTTTAGTTATACATTGCCTTAAATGTTTATTCTTATTTATTAAAGTTTCCGCTATATTGTTATCCTTACTGGGCATTTGAGCTCACCCTTTTCTATGTTTTATTTTTCCCAGGAAGTGAAGAAGTAAATTATGAATGACCTGCAGGGATATTATTTGGGGATACGAGTGTGGATTATGGAGACATTATGTTGTTGTAGTAGTTTTTCATTTTATGATGTAATGTAAAACTTATGAATATATCTAGTGTTTCCAAGGCTACTAAACCAATCGGTCTTTCGAGATTTGATCTTTCTTGTGATCATGCCAATGTTATGTAATAATGCACCAACTCTGGGTAACTAGGGTCGGGGCGTTACAGTTAGAGTAATAATAATTAATCATGAGTCATGATATAGTATTGTTACATAAAGGCAAAATGACAATGTCAAAACATCCTTAATCAAGAACTCTGAAACAATGTTAAATCTTAACTATCAACACGTCATAACACGGTGAAAAACGTCATCTAATAGATTAGGTTCACTACATAATCTATTGAAAGATGTCCCAAAAACCTAAAATAATACCCAATGTATTGGATCTCTATATTAATTTGGGATAACTCATTGATTAAATATCATGTACATGAAAAATTGTTCCTCATAGATCATTCAAAAAAATATTACATTTCCTTTCATATAATTATAAGAAAAAGGAATGAAAAATAAATACAAGGTGGTACCAAATAAAATAATTATAGGTATATCTAGGTGAATAATCCTGAGTTTAAATATCAATTTTATTCACAATACAAAGGATTGGTATTGAAAAATCACAGTTAAATTTTGGTAGCACAACGACATTACATGATTATTCATAAAATTATTTAAGGAGAGTGAATGTGATATATCATAATTAGTACATAATATGTTTAGAAATAGGGATGGGGATGTACATATACCAAAATTAATAAATAAAAATAAAATTCATAAAATTAAGAGGATACTTAAATAAAGACGAGAATCAGAAAATCCATTACTAAATTTCAACATAGTAATGAATTCAGTAAATTCTATTACGAAAGGGGATAAATGATCTCTCATTATTGTGACATAAATTGGAAAAAAATGAAACTTTATAAATTCATTGAAACATAAAAAATGAAAAATAAAAATGAAAAATATATTGAGTGTTATTGATTTTAAAAGAAGAGTGAGATAGGTCCATTACTTTTGGTATGGAAATTTTCATGACAATTTCAAATGCAAAACGATTGTACATAAATGTTCATGATAGAGATTAATGATAATGAAAGGGGTGTATAATTTCATTTAGTAAAATATTATAGTAATATATATGTAGGAAAATATACTCAAACAATAAAAAATGGATTTTAAAATGCACAACATAAAATGGGTTCTTGAATTAAAAGAAGGGAGAGAGAAACAATACCTTGAAAGAGAGATTCCAAAAGAATGAGAGGTGCTTAATGGGATATTGGGGGATAATTGGGAGGAATATGGAAAGTTATGTTTATATTAAGGATATGATATAAGGTTTTTGGGTGAATAATAATGAAATATTTGGTGATTTTATATAGGAAAAGACCGTGGATATCATTATTAGTTCCCAAATGAAGGTTTTCGACTCCATACAATAAAATAACAAATATGTAAAACCACCTAATGTTTTTCTACAAGGGTTATAATAAATAATAGTAGAATTAATTATTTTATATTGACAAGGGATGAAATCATTTTAATATTACCATTGATGATTTTGAAGTGAGTCATGTTAATCATTAATTGGCATTAAAACATTAAATATAATTTAGGTTTTCAAGGATTCATAATAGCTTTAAAGAATTAATAAAATAAAATTAAAGAATACATTATCAAAAGTAGAAAAAATATATTTGATATTAGATACCAATTATAACATTTATTACACCCTGATATGGTCATTCTGAGGCCTTAATACACACCTTATTTTTATAAATTATTTAAATTTTACTCTGAACATATACCAAATAAGAAAACATAAAAAAATTTAACATTAGAAAATTTATAAATGATGATTCAAAAAATATATATATTTTATCAAAATTATTTTCTAGTTATTTTAATTTTCATTTCTAAAATAGAATATATATTAAATGAGTAATGTTTTTTATTTATAATAATAATTTTGAATCCCTATAAATATTACATTTTCATATCATAATGTTATATAAATATTTTTGTAAAATATATACTATTTTATAATAATAATTAAATTAAATATCCTTTATTTGAAAATTTCCTTAACTAATCAAAAACATTCTTCATTAAATCATTTACCGTAACTACAGTTTGTGTTTTATAGCATCAAATATCAAATTTTTATCAGAATCGTTATTTAATCCTTCCAAAAGTAAAAAAATATAATCATTACTATATATAAATGAGAAAATAAATTTTCAAATCCATAGTGTTACTTTACTTGGGTTTCTTATAAAAAAAATTCCCGTTAATTAACATATTTTCCTTTTACCATGGTAACAAATATTTACAAAAATTATTAATCATATTTTCTAAAACAATTAGTTAATATTATTACCTAATATAAATTATTATTATTCCAAATATGAAATACAATTTATAAAAATTAATTCAATTAGGTTTGTGAATTTATTTTAATATAAAACCTATATTCATGATGGAATGTAGTTTCTAGAAAAATTTATTTTATCAAAAAAAATATGATTTTACATTAATAATATCACTAGTAAAGATTATTATATGGATATATATTACCTAAAATAAAAAAATGAAGTAATATGTTTTAATTAATTAATATTTTTTTATCTAACTACAATATATAAAAATTATTCATTTTAATGTGTTTCAAAAATATACGTTTATTCCTAAATATAAACTTATTCTAAAATCGAGAATAATTATGGTTTAAATTAATTTATTAGGATTAATTAAAACTCATTTATAATTAATTTATTTTTAAATAGAAAATTAATATTTTAATTTGATGTTAGTAAATTTATTTAATGAAATGGTGGTATTAAAAATACTATGTATTTTTCATTATTTACTGGAAAATAAATATTTTCTCATGAATACCTAAATATGATCCTATGTTACTATCGATATATTGATATAAAAAACAATGATTTAATTTTAATAAATAAATTTTATAATTGTTATATCAAATATTTATTATATATTTTTTAAAAAAAAATTATTTTTTGTTAAAACATATTTTCCTGGACAGAAGACAATACAAAACATTAACGATTATTTACTAAAAAATTTATCAATAAATATTTTTAGGGTAGGGAATATATATATATATACATCATATATTAGTTTATCATATTCATACCTAATAATTTAATGGCTAGGTTACATTGGGCATGTTGAAATAATCATTTCTTGTATGGGTTTAGTGTTGTGTATCACATTCGATATCAAAAATAATTTTCTATTTTAAAAACTCATTGTGTTACATTCATCCCCTCTATTATATTTCAACCCCTCAATTTGAAATTTATCTTGTTATGAAGTGTTTTGACAGTTGATAATAATTTTATTTCAATACCAATACATAAAAATGGTTGGTAAAATATCCACATGAATAAATTGAATGGGATATATGAAGGGAACAACATACATATGTTTTCAAGAAGGAGAAATTATGTAGGATATGAATATATAGACATGTAAAACATCTAATTCCCATGTACTAATATATAGTGATTGAGAAATTTTTTTGTATAATGTAAATGAGGACAAAATCATAAATATTTTGTGGGTTAAATACCATTAATTCATAATATAACAACATTTTTACCAAGCTATTCATAGAGTTAAGGAATTAATTTTTCATCTAGACTTCTGAAAAAAAATATACTTTCTTGAACAGTATTATTTTATCATTTAAATAATTTAAATTAAAATTTAGTCTTTTTCTTTATATAATTAGACAATAAAATGAAAATTTTTAAGGACAAATTACTAGAATAATCTTTTAACGTATCACATAATCCAAAAAAATAAAAATCTATGCATCTTGTTTTTAATAAATAAAAATGGTTAGAATAATGTAATATAATAATAGAAATTTATAAACCTCAATATATGATCCACTAAAATTAAAAAATTAATACCCAAGTTTTATCACATATCATTCCATAAATAAATTCTCATATATACAGGATGACACAAATAATCTCAATAATAAATTATGGTTTTCCTATTAGGTTGTCTTACACACTTCTGTTTAAACCTCGAAAAATAGAGTATTATTCTTTTAAAATAATATTTTATATTAATCCTAGTGGGTATATATACTTTAATAAAAATTAAACAACTCATGAAAAATCATTAATCGCCTCAAAATCAAATTTTTTTTATCATGTTATATGTTTTCCCAAAATTCCCTTTATCATGCTAAAATTATATCACATAAATCATCAAATTTGTTATCAATTATTTTAATTATCAATCGTATATATATATCAACCTTAAACTCCTTAGGTATATCAAAACATCAATTAATTATTAAGGGCTATCTATCCCTTTATAATTGTTTTTTATAATATATTTCATTACAACTAAATGACATTAATATGTAATAAACACTATTCGACATATACATTAAATTCTTATGTCTATTAATATATCTTTATATTTTTTTATAATTCATATGTACACAATTTCATTGATATAATACTGATTAAATAAATATTTTCCATTATTTTATACTTATTTATAATGTTTTTAATCCCACCTTTGTCTCATATTTTATGTTTTAGAACCATTGTTTAGATTAATTGAAAAAATAGCTTATTTTTCATTTTAACTACTATAAATTATTTCCACGATTCAGACATAACATATTTTTCACTGATCCAAATTTAAATATTATTCTTTTATAGGTTATTATGTTTTATGGAATTAATTTTATACTTCTTCAACCAAAGATTAATCTATCATTTAGAAGTTAAAATCCATCACACAAGGCGTACCATGAATACTATGCACTGATATGGATAATTTTATTTCTAGGACTATATATCATAATGTTATGAACAAATATATTTGATTGTTTACATGGATTAATAAAACATCATTAGTAACAAGTTTCATTAAGATTTACCCACCTTTTAATTTCATTATCTAGGCCATTAATTCCTTATAACCTGCTAAATTAAAATGTGATGAGTTTCTCTGGAAGAATTAAATATCCATAGTAATGTCACAATATCTCTCTCCCCATGTGTCCAGTGATTAATAATTTTGTGGGTATAGATATTAAGGATATTGTAAGAACTTTTAAGAAGACTAATTCATACAATTCAATCATATAATGGGTCCACCACACACATAATTTTGTTGGACGTTTTTTGGATCCAAATTATCACCCCCTCTAGCTATAAAAGTGTGTCTCATATTTATTTTAAAGGGATAGAAACATAAGGATATCCTTTTAGCCATTTTTTTTATTTTTGAAATATAATTTATGTGTTAATTGCATTTTATATTTTTACTATATGTTACTTTTCCTTATTCATCTAATTCTGTCATATTTTTATCTTTGGTGTTTTCACTCCAGTCTTCTCCACGGTGAACTCTTATTGTCATGATCATGATTAGCTAACCTGAAGAGGTTCTACGGGGAGTAATCTAGTGATAAAACCAGGTATTTGAACATTCATGTTTTATGTTTATTATTTACATAGTTTTTGGCTAAGGGACATCTTAGTGGAAAATGTGGCTTGTGTCTCCACATGCCAGCCAAGGATTGACATTCACTTCTGTAATATTTTCTTTTGATCGAGGAGGTGGATGTGTTGTATGTCAGTGATTTTTGAGTATACTGTGTATTCAAAACCATATAATGAAGAGGATGTTCACACATATTATGGATAGTGAGCATTATGTAAATTAGAAACTAATAGTTAGACGATTGAGGTTCAATCTGGGTGATGCTGTTGAAAATTTCTCATTTCTTCAACATCATTTTGTTTGCTATAATTATATTGCATTTCATTTTAATATTTAATTTTATTTTTGAATTTTTAATTCTCAAATATCATATGTGTAATTTTTTATTTAACTAATAAAAAAACAAAAAATGATGGATATGAAGTAGTGAGGGATTGACAGCAACAAATCCTCAAGATATCGGCCTAGGTTAACAACTATGTCACACTTACTTTTAAATATTTTTTAGAGCATGAACGATAATGATTCATTAAATTCTTACTCAAAATACAGCTCATATTCCAATAAATTAACTGTTAAATCATTAGACGTCAATTATTTCACTATCATAGGTCCTTATCTAGTATTTAAACATTAGATTAGGGGTAGTGAATCTGATAATTCACATATTTACCCAAAGGAATTGAATTAAAAATGGTTCTGCAGGTTTTATTTAATTCCCTTCATTCACACTAATTATTTTCTATGGTCTCTATCTACGTTATGGTTAAATTTTTTTTTGATAACTAAAACACCCATGAGCTCCTTTATGGAAGATCCCAAGGTAACACATTTCTCTTTTTTACACCATAAAAATGAATATTACTTTTCTTATCACCTTTATCGTATTAACTTATATGAGACATACTTCTCCACTTACATGATATCTTTTGACATTTTACTATATGCAAGTTTTTAATTTTCATTTTATTTCATTGGTTCAGAATAATCAAAATATTTCTTACTTGAGATACCTTATTTTTAGGTAGGATTTCATGGTATTTCCCATCACGTTAGTTGTTGTCTAAATTATTACTGTTACAAGTCACTTACTAGTATAAAGGGAAAATTAGGGATCAGTTATTTAAAATAATTAAACATCTAACCGAAAAATAAAATAGATAACCTTTAAAATAAATGTATTTCCTTAACTTATGAATTTTAAGGCATCAATATAAGTTATACATGATCTATTTATTTTTATAAAATCTTATTGGAATTATTGTTCCCTTAATAATGTGTCATAATGATCATGTGAATTTACTAAAGAATATCACAAAAAAGTGTCAAACTAGGTGTGTTGTAAGGACCATTGTCATGCACCAGGACCAATTCAAGTAAATGTCAATATAATTTTTTAGGTGTCATCGTTAGGTACATATGTGCCACATTCACACCAACTTGTAGTATCTTAAAATTAATCTATTTACATTTAAAAAACATACATTATAATTTACCAAATCACTGGGATCGTTTCTTATGATTAGTCTTATCCCTATGGTTTTTAATTGATATTTATAAACCCAATCCCAGAAATAAGTAAACATTACAATGATACCAAAGATGATAACCTATATTTTTATTCCACATTAATTCATGATTTATTTATTATGATTAATCAAAATAAAATTCAGATAATCAAATTCTCTAGTGTCTTTGGGAATTAGGTACATATAAAAACATAATAATGAGGTACAATGACATTGTTGAAAATTTATTTAACATGATCCTAGAGATTATCTGTCCTCTAAAACTGCATTGGATAACCCAGGGTTTAAAATACGAAATGGGAGATAAATAACGCTCAGTAAAGGAATATAAATTAAAAATAACATAAATATTATTTTACATTTTAAACAATAGGAATTTAAATATAATATAAAATGAGTGATAATAATAAACAAGAAAAATGTTCAATGATAAAGTTTGGTACCAAAAATCCATCATTAAAATGTGAAAACAACATTACACAATAAATCACAATCATTGATCAATCTAGTTTCTAATATGTAATACCATAGTAAAAAATGGGGTTTTGGATTAGGTTAAATACATAATTATTTTTAAGATATCTCATGAGACTAAAACATTATCCAATTCTTTAAAGCATTATACGACTCTAGGCACACCCATTGATTTCATATCTTATACTTGTATAATTATACCACATATATCATTAAATATATGATCATATATCTTCAAATATTATTACAAAATCATGGAATAAGAAATAAATACGTGTAATTACAAAATAAAATAAGTATAGGTATATCTTGGCGAATTACCTTGAGTGGAAATAGCGAGGGTATTGACAAATCAATGGGCCGTTATAGAGAAATCATTGTGAAATTTCAACACCATAATTACATTACATAATGATTCATAAAATGGCTTAAAGAGAGTGAAAGGGACCCAAATAATTTTTCAATCAAATGGAAAATATGATGGATATGAAAAAAACATCCCAACATTTGTAAATGGAAATAAAAGGAATAAAATAAATAATATTATATAATATATAGGAGAATGAAAAGATAATTGACTAAATATCACAAAAGTAATTGCTAATGTAATTCCTCTAATGAGAGGTAATAAATGATAAATAATTATTAGGAAATAAATTTTATTATTGAGGGGTATCTATAAATTCGATAAAATAAAACAAATTTAAATTAAAATGATAAAATATAACAAGGTTACAAAAATTTAGTAGAAGAGAGCAGGGTCCATTTCTTTTGTTATAGAAAATCATAGGATAATTTTAGCAGATTAGTGAGTGTACATAAAGACTAATTACATAGATTAATTTGAGTGAAATTTGTATCTATTTTCATGGATTTAATGATGGATTTAAGTGGAATATATAAAAACTTACCAAATAAGAATGAATGGTAATTATGAGGCACACTATTTAAGAGTTTCATGAATAAATTGGAACGAGGGAGATCCCATACCTTTAGAGGGTGACTCCCAAATCAATGTAAGAGATAAATGAGAGATTTTTTGGCTCCTTGTTAGGACTCTAGAGAGTGGATAGTAGAGTAAGGTTGTGATATAGGGTTATTGGGTGAAATGTAATGGGAGATGAGTTTTTTTATATTTTAAAACAGAGGGGTTATTTTATTATTTTACAAATATATATTTTGGAATCTATAAAACCATATAATAAATAACTATAATAATTATCATTGATTATACCATTAATTGTGAATAAGAGGATTTTTTGTCATAATTTTATTGTTATACAATATGGAATAACTAAAACATTACCCATGGTGATATAGAGGTGCATCAGGTTTAAAAAGAATTGATTTAAAAATATAAAAATAATATATGCTTTTAATATTCAAAAAGGATATATAAAATTACTATAATAACTTTATAAAAAGAAATATTTTATAGTGTAAAAATATTTTTTCTCTTGATACCCTCTTAAAAATATATTACATCACTATTGGTTTATTATGATATTACAATACAGAATAAATATTTATTTCAAATTTAGTATTTACTTAAAAATAATATGATCTTAGAAAATTATGAAATATTATCCATTTTACAATTTTAATGTGGTGATTCCAAAAATATTATTTCTTTTATAAAAATAAATTTGTTGTATTTGAGCTTCCACTTTCAAAATAGAATCAACATTTACTGTGAAATGCTGTGTATTTTCACAATAACAGTATTCAAACCCTTACAAAGATTACATTTTCACTTCAGAATATTATATTAATATTAATATTTAATGTATAATATAAAAAATAATATTTAAATAAAATATAATTTATATTAAAATTTATATAATTATTAAAAAAGTGTTTCCTAATGGAAATTATATATTACAGTAACTAAAATCTATGTTTTAACGCACCCAAAATCGAATTTCTATCAAAATCATTATCTATCCATTTATAAATTTCCCATAAATATAATAATTGAAATATTTAAATGATAATATAAATATTTATAATCATACGGTTACATTGTTACTATTCCTTGATAAATTATTTATTCCCTTAATTAGCTTATATTCCTTCTATAATTGTAATAAATATCTACCACCTTTACTATTCATATTATCCAAAAATTACATTGTCCATATAACCAAATAATAATTTATATTATTAAAAACATTGAGTCAATATTTTCAAAATAAATATAAGGTGTAAAAATAATTTAATTTAATTTCAAACCTACAAGCACAATGGAATGAGGTTTTCTAAAGAAATTATTTTATTTTTCAAGGTAAAGATGATTTTTTTCTAACTTTATAACTGCCCATGTTCATTATATGAATTAGAAATCATAAATAAATATATATAATATAAAATTATAATTTTAATAATTCTTAATTATGGTTTATTTTAATTAATTATAAAATTTAATCATAATTCATTTTAAATCGTGTTCTGAGAAAATGTGTTTATAAGCCTAAAAATAAACACACACTAAACTTAAGAATAACGTTAGATTAAATGTGACTAAAAGGAATGAAAAAAAAATAAAAAGTACTAATGTTATTTTCTAATAATCTTAAATGTATAATTAGACATTCAAATCACTTAATTTATTAATAGAAGATATAGTTTTAGAAGAAAAATTTATTTTTCACCATTAATTGAACATCAATATTTTCATAAAATGATAAAATTTATCCCAAAATTACACATTATATGATGATATAAAAATTTAAGTTTTAAATTAATTAAATAAATTTTATAAATATTCAATAAAATAATAATAATTTTTTATCATATAAAATCAATTCTGAAGAAAATATATTAAAAAAATAATATAATATAATGATTGATTGATTAATTACAAAGAATTTATTAATAAATTTATGTTTGGTAGGATATATATGTGTGTGTGTGTATTTAATATTATCAAATGCCACAAATTTAATTATTAGGGTATGAATATCATGTTTAAGTATTTATGGTTTTTTTTTGAGTTTGGTGTTGTGTATCACATTCTTTATCGAACATATGGTTTTCTTTTAAAAATCAAGAAACTACTTCATGTACTGCTAATAATAATGAAAAAAATATATTAATGATTTATTATAAACATATATATATTTATGTATATATATATTGTTGTTATGTTATAAGAACACAACCTCATATGTTTATATAATATAATAAAATAATAATTATTCTAATTTTAAAGAAAAAAATATATTAGTGTTATATATTATATAAAAATATATATTGACAATACTAATAAATAAATATTTGTTATCAATCGTTTAAGCTGACAACGACATGGGGAGTGTGACGAGGTTGAAATTAGGAACTGGATATCGAAAACCTATAGTTGTGGTCTGTTTGCGTTACATAGGTATTTTTGGTGACCTCATGATGTATTAAATTTAGATCATGACATGGTATAAGATGGAATTTACAAGTGATACATTGGGTGCTACATATTCATAATCCATGATGATGGGAGATATAATCTGGAAGCAATGGACCACAATGAAAGCATGAATCATGATACATTTGGATTTTATAAAAATTTAGGTATATTAATCATTTACCTGAGATAAATGGTCCATTATGTGACATTATTTTTAACAAAATCGATCCAGGAATTTTGTATAGTCTTTTGGTATGTATTTCTATGGGTATCTGAACTTTTTTATCATGTTTTTTCATGTATGCTTGTTTTTTTAATGAACTTTTTTTTCATGTCTTTGGTCCTCTATAACCATGGATATTTCATAACACTATATAAAATATAAATTTTGTATTTTTATATAAATTTAAATATAATACTATTATTGTATTTATTAATGAATACAAAATTTATTGATAATAATAATTATTAAAAATATATTTTTAATATATTGTAAACATATATATATATATATTCCCATAATAATTATTAGAAACATTTTTATAAAATCAATTAAAAATTAGCCACTTTTTAAGGAAGCTTTTTCTAAATTTAAAACTATTAATTTTTAAACTATTGCCAAAAAGAAACTTTAATTTTGCAATATTTTCCAAAAAATGATTCTAAACATAACTTGAGAAATGATGTGAGAAAACATCTCTAAAAATGTTTCTAAATGTTTGTTTTTCAGTGATGGAATCCTCTAAAAACATGTAACACTCACCAACACCTTTTGAATCTCACTTGGGATTAAATAATGGATAACCTGTTGTGCATCCTAAAGTCCACCAATTATGTGGAAACTTTTTAATCTCTATTGGAGAATCATGAAAAAAATGACACTATCACCAAATATTTTACCTTGAACCTCCCTCTCTTAAACCCCCCCAAATTACTCATATGATTTAAGGACTTGAAAATCATTTACTCCACCATATATGATTTCACCATTTGAAGCTATTATTGAACCTGATCAATGATTTACCAAGGGCCCCTAGCATAACATATCCTTTTTTCTAACTAAATTATATATCATTTGATTTCATCAAAATATGAGTATAAAATGAATCTTTTCTAGCCTTTAAAATGAGTGGTCCCATGGAAATATACCCTCTATTTAATAAACCTAAAGTGTTCTTAAATTTATGGCCTTTTTAATGTTGCATCAAAATATTTAATACTTTGCGATATAACACAATTATTACTATGGATCAAAAAGTCAAAGGGGCATTGATTCTTGAATGTTTTTTGGAGATGTTCAACATCATCTACTATAATATCTAGAAAAACCAATGACTATACATATGATATGATAAAAAGGATTCATTAAGTTTATCCTTATTTAATATATAGTCATTAGAAAGAGTAAGTAGTGACTCATAAATATCATTTAGTAAAAAAGAGACCTTTCCAAGACAACTTAAAGCACACAATTCTAGTGGATGAATAAGAGGTTGATTATCCCCCAATTGTTTTATGCTTTTTATCTCCCATGAAACTCTCAGAATGTGTGGATTATACAAATTTTGAATGGGAACCATATATAGGGAAATGAGAAATTATTTTTCTAATTTTCTTCATACTCCAAAAAATCGGTGAATTTGATCACCCATGACTTCAGAAGCTAATATATTCGACAAATATTCAATAATATTTGGGCATTTCACGTCATGAATATTATAATAAACAAATTGTTTAGGGAAGGTGAAGTAGTTTAGGATAAGTCCCATGAAAATTAAAGGATCCTTTTGGTTATTTGTCAGAATATTTGAGCTTAGAATGAAAAAAATATTGATGATGCAGGAAATAAAGAATGTAGAAAATATGAACACAAGTATTTAATGTGCTTCTATCTGGTTTGGGACTGTGTTCCTATCATGATCACCAAACTAACTCAATAATTCTCTTAAGATAAAAATCAAGATTAATTAAATACATATTTAATAATCAAATAGAATAAAATATAGGCTTTTAATATCAAATAGTATGAAAAAAAGAACATGAAATATTAAATAAAATACAATATGAGAAAAATAAGTTCTGATAGTACTTTCCTCTTGATGTGGCTATCGTGAACTGAATAATTATATATTATAGCTAACTACATGTATGAAACACCTAGTATTGATCGATGATATTATACTCTAGAACATGGTGACACTTCTTCTCAAGGGATGATTCCATTGAAACACAACTATGATATAGACACCAGCAGTTTGCATAGAGGACAAGGGGTTCTCAAAGATTTATTGTTTAGGAAGATGAACAAATTGATAGAAAGGGTTCTCTAAAATTAGTTTGTTGTTCAAAATCATTATAGAAATATAGTTTTGGATTAATGTGACTTCAATGGATAATGATAATCCAGGGTCATAAATTCCCTTGTCAGACAGCGTGTTCTCGAAACGACCAAACTAACTAGGATGTTTGTTAAATCCTAAAAGAAATAAATATGAGATGATCTATTGAGAAAATGAAATTTATTTATTAAATAGCTGTAAATGAAATAAAATTTATTTAAACATCAGGAGTTTATTCAAAAAAGAAAAATGAGTCTCCATGAATGTTCTAAACAGAAAGGAAAAGTAGGTTAAGAAAATAACCCGGAATAGATGAAAATGTAAAACTCAAATGGCCCAGTTCACATAACTGGTCCAAAAAAATGAATTGAGAGAAAAATAATTAAAAAATAATTTTTTATTCATACTAATATAATAATAATTAAAATGTAGGTATAAAAATAAATAAATTATATATAAAATCCCTAAAAAATCACAACCTATTTTCAATTTTAAATTGTAATGTTATTGAACATAAGGTTATTTAACAGGAAGAAAATTTAATATATCTGATCAATAATTTAATTTTGATAAAACCAAAAAATTATTCGATTTATTAGATGGGTTATTATAAGAATCAATATTATTAAAATAGATAGTTTTTGATTCAATAACATCTCCAATATAACGTAACCAAATATCGATGTGTTTTGATTTCTTATGTCAAACTAAATGTTTGGATAAATTTAGTTAAAATTGAAAATAAAAATAAATATTAATAATAAAATATTATAGATTGAGTATAGAAGAAAACAACTAAGCTATAAGGATTCTTATATAGCCTCAGGCAAAGCTATGCATTCTAATTCTCTAGTCCAAAGAGAAACCATTGACCCTATATTACATTTGTGTGAAATATATCATATACAAGAAGCGGAAAAAATAATTATTCAATGATTTAATAGTTTCAATATCATTCACATTATACTAATAAACATATCCAACAATCATTTGAGCTATATCAATATTATTACCATGAAAAAACAGAAAATTTTAAGTGTATGAAAAATATTATTATAGATACTTTAGGGCATGCCAATGTGTTTTACATGAAATGATCATAAATATGCTAGGGGTGATGATTGAAAAATATAAATTAGGTCTAGTAAATTTCTTGGAATATATCATACTTCCAACAGTGCTAGAATCTTAAAATTTAAATATTAACTATACATCAATAGCATTTGTGGGTGATTGAGTTAATGAATGTTCAAAGGGATGTAAAAATTGTAAACTAAATAGTTTAAAATATTAAAATAGGAATATTTTGAGATATTTCATAATATAATCATAATTGGAGATATATAATAGTTTATTTAGTATATCCAAAATAATTTTGACACCTTGAATTTGTTTTATGACCCCTAGGTCCATCATTTCAAAAACACATTTTATGTGGTATTTATTTAACGTAATAAGATTCATTTTATTTCATAAAATAGAAATTTTATAATAATATTAAAAACAAAAAAACTTGGTATGTTTAATTGAATTATAAAAAACACAAGAATAATATTGGATCCAATTGAAAAGATTATATGTCCTAAAAGGATAAATATTCTTAGACCACTTCTCTAAAGATTTGTTTTAGCTATAATATGAAATTTATAAAAGGAAAAATTTGTTAGATTTGAATTATTTTTATTAAACAACAGGTGGATTCATATATAATTTTTTACTAAGGTCACCATTATGTATACCCGTATTTTATATATTTATTCAATATGAAGGAAAACATAGGATACAATGTAAATTAGAAACCATATAGAATAATTCTTTAGAAAAGGGAAAATATATCCAAAAATGTTTATTCCATATCATTGAAGGAATACCTCAGATACTTGTATAAAATTAAATTTTGTTATATATTTAACATTTATATCATTTTTTTTAATAAATCCTATTAAAAAAATATTGATATCATTGGGGGTTTATCAATGACATAACAAGTGCAATTTTTATTTAAAGAGGGAATTTATTCATTTATAGGAATGATACTATGTTTTGAATCATGGTCGTTAAAGGATTTCTTATATGTTTTAGGATCATCATTAATATGGTTAGGGGAAACTTAATATGAATATGAATCCATATCATATTGAATAAACCAACAAATATATATAGTGACCCTTTAAACTCATTCATGGTTAAACTGTTAATCGATGTTATTGGCTGGTGGATTAGTATCTAAAACTGAAATAGTACTGTAGATTAATTTATCTCTGGTCTTAGGCTGATTATTAGGTGGATAAGGTTCTACAATAGACTCATATTTAGATGAAGGTTCATTTTCAGAAGCCCAATTAATTTCATTGTCATAGTTGTATTTTTTGAGAGATTTATATCTTGGAGAACAAGAAGTATAAATCACCACATCTCTACTAATTATACATATTTAGTAACTCTATTTATCATAAAATAGTTTATAACCTTTTAAAACATTGATATATCCTACAAAAATTCAGTTAAGATCTCTAGGTTTAGGCTTATCCGTGTTGAATGGGAATACGTTGTGCATCTAAAAACACTTCGGGGATTGAAATTAGGACCTTTAGTTCTCCAATGTTCGTCTAGTATTTTGAAACTATTTAAAGAGGATTGGAACATAATTATAAAGTACAATTCTATAGTGAAATCCGATTCCTAGAAGGATTTATGAATATGTGAGCAAGGAAGAATGAATAATAAACTCTCAAGAAATGTCCGCTTCTTTAACTCAGTATGTTCATTTTGTTGTGTTTTCCCTAATTGTTTGGTTTCATTGAATGAAATAAGTTTGATTGAAATGAAAAAATTTAGTAGAAATATATTCTAATATTTTATCAGTTCTCATCATTCTAATTTTTCTAGAATCATTATATTCTATTTTGTTACTATTTCTAAATGTTTAAAAAACATCAAATTTGTTTTTGATTATGTAAATCCAAACATTTCTAGCTAATTCACTAATTGTTGTATCAAATTGGGAACATCCACTATGAGTGGTGGTCTAAGTTAGTCCCCATAATTCAGAATGAATGTACTCTAAGGGTAAGCCCTCATTGAATGCAAACCTATTAAAACTAAATCTAGTTGAATTACCCATTAAAAAATTCTAACAAAAAGGTATGTCACAAGGTGTAATTATGGGAATCAATCCATTTTTATTATGTTCCTCAAATCCCCTAGAGATTATGTTCCCCAAAATTATTTTTGATAACATTGTATTATTATTATTAGTTTTATACACCCTACCAAAATTTATATATATTTTCTTCGCTTTTAAGACATTAATCCCATTAATAATGGAACACTTGCTGATAGTTCAAGATCAGTCAATGATTTTTTTGTGACATGATTCATACAGAAATGTATACACCTTTTATTCTAGAATTCCTAAGGAAATCATGTTCATATTGAACCCCCAAACATCTACTAATGTAATTAGAGAGCATTCATCTTGTTACATAACAAATAATCTTCCCATGACATGACACATCATCTTATTTCTTAAAATAACACCTCCTTAAACCCTTTCAGAAAAATCAAATATTTAATGAATAAAGTAAATAAATTGAATGAGTAGCCCAAATCTATTACCCACCAATGGGTGAGTGCAAGGCTTGAAAAAATAAAAACATCAGTAGATTCATAATCATAATCCCCTTGAACTAACTAGTCAGTAGGTTTATGAGCCTCATGGTTTTTATTGATATTTTTACACTTGGGTTATGTGTGACCAGGATTACTATAATGAAGAAAAAAATATTTATTTACCTATACTTTGGCATAGAAATTTGTTGTTTATTATAAATTCATTTATATTAATTATAATATTTCATTATAACCCTAGTTTTTTTTCTAATAATTGTAAATATACTTCATAATCCACTTTTAACTCTTGGATTAGAATGTTACTTTTTATACTAAAGAGAACATAAACATATTATAGGATTATGGAATCACTAACAAACATAATTCTCTATAGTAATGTGCCATATGAATTTTATTTTAAAATTAATCAATCCTGGGATAATCTTTATTAAAAAAATTATCATTTATATTTTATTAATATGTTATTATTTTATTTATTTCATCTATATCGAATTCAATTACTACAATTGGAATAATTTTTAATGTAAACATGTTATTATTCTTATAAAATCTATCAATCAGTGAATTAGTCATAAAAAGATTCTCTATTTTAATCCATACATCAGCATTAGTTGTTTCATAATAATATTATATAATATATTTATCACCGAAAATGATGATGTTAAAAACACGACATACCAAAATAATAAAGGGATACATATTGATAAACAAAATAGGTCCTTAGATTTTCAGATAGAGTAATAATTGGGGTCATAGATCCAAATATGGAAATAATAAACCCCTACTGAAACTGTAAGGATCTTATATTAACTCTCTATATATTGAATTAATTTTCACCATTGGATATTTCAATTTGAAACCTAATTATTAGAATTTTTATCCAAACGATTAGAGATCGAGTTGTTGTGGATAATGATAAGAATATTCCCACAATAACCAGACAAGATCAATAGATATTCAAGGAAATCTAATTGTGTATTTTAATTTTAAATAGTTTTATTCTACATTTAATTTAATTGAAAAAAGAAATGTGTGGAGGAAAATTAAGATAAGATTTAAGTGTATAATTTTAATAAAAATATATATTGAAAAATAACTGAATTCAAAAAACAAATGAAAAATCAATGATACCCTGTTATGAATTTTTGTGGTAAGGTTCACTATCTAAGGATAGTTTGGGTGAATATAAAATTATTTTTTTTAATTTTTTTAAAAATATTAAAATTTAGATTGAAACAAAAAATTCATGATGAAATAAATAAATTAGAAAATAAGAAATCAAATATATAATGTTCATCAGTCCATTTTTGACCTATATGAATAAAAAACACCAACCACCCTCGCATGTTTTATTAATATAAAAAACATAGACTTGAGGAATAAATTTTATTTAATTAATTCTATATTAATAGAATCATTAAATATTAATGAAAAAAATAAGGAAACAAGAATAATAAATGATCTAAGAATGTCGGATGGATATAGTCTGGTAGTCCTATCCTCTTGTTACTACTATCAAAAAGATATAATTTCCCAATTGGATAACACTAAAGGTAGGTTCACCTAGTAAGGATAAAAATGATTTGGATCTAGAACATGTCCATACATCTTCACTAGGAAAAATGTGGTCAACACCCCACTATGAACTACCCAATAGTTATATGCACAAAGGAAAACACATGATTATTGTCCAATCCCTGAGGATTGTGAACACATCGATAACATGGGTTTTTTAAAAGTATAGTTGGGAGATTAACCAAATTGGTGAGTGATTTTATAATTAATGATTCAATCAGGTAGAACATATAATGTGGGTGATCTATTCCCCCGATAGAGAATAGTTCCACAAAATGACCAAACTAATCAAGAGATGCCACAGAGCCTTGTCAAAACAAAATGTAAATGATGCATCAAAAAAATTGGAATATATTATCGAAAAATATGAATAAGGAGGAAAAAAAATCAATATATAGTAGTTCATCTAGCCATTATAAATATGATAGTAGGTTTATGCCAAATGGAAAGCACATGTATCCTGAGCTAATGAACTAGAAAAAAAAGAAAACATTGAAATCAAATGGAAGCTTGAACTTAATAGGTCCAACAAAAGAATTGATTATAATAATATTAAATTTTTTTTATGAATGTAAAAATAATTATAATTTAAACTGAAACAAAACAAGTATGTTCAAAAATTCTAAAAACATTTGTGCTGAAGAAACAAATAAATTCAATATGAAAATACCTAAATTCACAAAAATGGAGTGCAAATTTATGTAGAAATGATTTTTTGAAAATATTAGTAGGGATTATAAACTTCACATGTGATTACCCTATTAATTTATATGACCCTAAATCCCTCATCAAATGACAATGTACAAGAGTGATGATCCATGATATATTATCCATTTAACATTATAAATAATTTTCGAGTATCATACGTGGTGAAGGTGAACAAATATTAATACTATCAAATTATCATAAAAACTAATAAAATTATATTTAAATTCAATATTTGATACATATGCTTGGAGTGAATAACACCAATATGGTTATAGAATTCATAACACACAATGAATGAAGAAATGTATTAATACAGAAATAGTAATGGTACATCTAATAAATGAGTCATTCATACATGATTGATATGTCCACGTGCCTCATATTGTTTTCCAAGATTATCACATCAATTTTTATTAAATGACTACATGTTAAACATAATATGAAAAAAAAGTGTTAGGATATATGCTTATCCGAGAATCGATACTCGGAAACATCAATCTAATAAAAACGTGGATATGAAATATTCTGCTTCTAATTACTATGTTGGCAACGTTTTTCAGTTGAAATACCATAATATGTATTGGCCACCAACAACATATTCTAATGTATGATATATTTCTTACACGATATATCATTCAAGATACTCTTATGACTCTTCATTTTCATCAATTCTCCACCACAAAAAAATCATTCCTAGTGTATATGTGAATATAGCATAATAATTAGATATCCATTCCTAATATTTAATTCTCATCCTACATCATAACTATAAGAATGATATAAGTTTTATAACTATCCTCCAAAAAATTATTTTTTAGTAGAAACTCAACAAATATATAAAATATTATGGGAATATTTCAAAACATTTCATATCCCATAGTTTGATTCCTACATCTACTTACAAAATTGAATACTGTAAGACTCTGGATACTAATGATTGAGAAACTCAAGGACCAGATCTATATTGTCGTAAATAATGAATTTAAAATCCAAAACCAATTAATATAGTCCAATAATATATAATTGTTCCTTGAATTCATAAAAATTATGAAACAACTATAATTATCTAACACATTAAATTGCAAATTTGTTTCTTAAGAACACATCCCATAAAGAACTCTAAATTTTTCTCCCATTAAAATTAATAAAATCATTGATAGTACAGTAGTAATATAATGTTATTTATTTCTTCTACACATCATTAAAGGGTGACCTTGGATGGTACCAAATATTTTAACTTACATGAGCATGACATTCAAGGGATTCATTATCACATAATATAATGATCACCTAAATATTTCCAGAAGATGATTAAAACCTTATACTTTTAATATTATTTTATTGGAAATTTGATTTGGGAATCATCCAAAAAACAGAAATATGTATGATATAACCCTCTCGAAATAGGTATGTTTCTCGATATATTCTCAATGAAGAATCTCTAATAATATATTTATTAGAAATCAGTGACATTTTAATCCAATTTTTTTTAACTATCATGGCCTACATGTTATCATGGATTTAGATAGAATCCTATTATTAACATATTTATATTTCATGTATTTGTAAAAAAATTGAATAAATTTTTTAGAATATGTATTACTAGAAATGATTATTCATGTTTTATGGATACATAAGGAAATTCATAGTCACACATAGATGTATCATCCAAATATTTATAGTAATAAATGACCAACTTTGGTTTTATTTTTGAGAACCTTTTAGGGGGAAATTTTTAAATTTTATGTTGGGTTTTATCCTTCCAAATGAAATAAATTATATATAATGCTATGTAGCATCTACTATTATGTAGGATTTTTTATAATTTATGTAAGGGTAAATACTTTTTACCCTATTTTTTTAAGGTCAAGGTCTTTCTTTTATGTTTTATTGAAGAGTAATATGCATTGCCTTTGGTAAAATATGCCTTCTAAGGGTGAAATTTGTGTAATGTGTATCTACAAGAAAGGTAACTTCAATTGAATAAATTTTTTGAAATTGTAAACTTTTATTTTCCCTTGTTGAGTATGGGTATCACATAATGATACAGACTCGCATAGTTGTATACATAAAGGAATCCATGATTTTTCAATGTTAACACAAGAATAATCAATCAACCACTCAAGGGTATAGTGGGTTACGTAAGGGCAGTCCCTATTTTTCAAATTAAGAATAAGGGTAAAAATACCATTTTAAAATAGATATTCATAACATAATAACCATGTTTCCATTACAAATCACCGTTTTTGGGTGGAAAATAGCTAAAAAATATTTTTTCCTTTCATATTCATCCTTATTTAGTTGTAAAGAGTTTTTAGATTCGTTAAAAGCTTTAAATCAAGAAAAGTTACTCTAGAACCCCTTTTAATGTCTGAATATTCAATTTTAAAATTCTAAACACTTTGAATTTAATATTTTATTTAAATGGATAATGAAATCTTTTTTAAAATTACGAGGTTTTATTGTTGATGTCACATGGTTTATATATTTAAAAAATGAATGAAACTATATTTCCCACAATTTTTTGTATCCTCTTAAAATGTGATCGTGTTATTCATCTATCATATAAGAATATCTATTTCATTTTATCTTTACCTCTTGTTTTTTTATTTTCCATGGAATTATGAGTTTGCTGATTTCTAAAGCCAATTATTATCCCTCTAAACCATTAATAATTTCTTAATCAGAATAATAATGTCAATTTATATTTATGTTTGGATTTTTGGTTTTGATAAACATTTTTAAAATTCCATGGTGTGTGTGAGAAAAAATTCCATTGAAAATGGATTGTTGGAAAAATTTATGATTTTTGAAAAAATGAATATTAAACAAACTAATATATTTTTAGCATGTTGTAATGCCATTAAATGTTCTATGATTTAAAATGAGTTCTTGGTGAAAAAAATTAATTTTAGTTTTTCATATTAAATGAATGATTTTGTGAAAAAAAACTATTCTATTTTTTGAAATGAAATTACTGTCATGAATCTTGAATATGTTTAAAATTTGAAATTATAGATTTAATGATTATTTGAATTTCATGGATATTATGGAGTTCAATAATATCCACAAAGATATTTTAATTACCTTGAACTACATGTGATCCATGGTTGTAAGGCAGAAAGAATTCACAATAGGAATGGGTTAGCTCTACCCCATAGGACCATATAGATCATACTCTATATAACCATTAGGTCGTCTCCTTTTATGAAGTGAATTTTTTTCCTTTGGGATCTTCTCTTATTCATCCTTAGTGGTTTTCCACTATCCCAGGTCTTAGTAGAATTTCCATTGGCTTCAGCCAAGGAATGTGTGCACACTAAGAGCCGTAATTTACAAAAATGAGTGAGAATAAATATATCAACCTACCCATGGTTCCCTTTACTCTGATTCTTTGATTGATTTATTAATTATTTAAAATGATATCACCATATAGTTTTATTAAATGTTTTAAACACGTTTGTTATGATATAAATGTATTCTAATGATTAACATGATAGAAATATTTAATTCTTGTATTCTGGATTTTTTTAACTATTGGATTTGATGAAAATTAAATTTTTGAAACTCATTATATTGTTATCCATTTAACTTTTTCACCAGCTGTATTGTGATTCAAATTATGTGAATATTTAGATTTAACTTTTTTATTTTAAATAAATCCTAATTTGATTATTAGATATGGGATTTATTAAGTAATGACTTGGTGAAATCATACTAGGATTTATTTTGACACCCTACATTTTCTATTATGAGTTCACATTTCTTCTTATGATAGGTCCATGAAAAAGGAAAAACCCCCTGATGGTGGTGAGTAAACATGATTAAATAGAACTGAGAATTTGGGGTTACTAGTAGAGCATGTGATATAGTTGTCAAACAATGTGTTTCGGGTTATTTCATTATCATCTTTTATGATTAATTTTATCGATGTACTATATCAAGAATAATATATTCTTCTTGTGGATGTAATATTTTAATTTTTTCTATATTTCCATTAATATTTATTTTTATTTCTTTTTATGTTTGGAAAAATAATTTATAATAGTTGTTTCCTGATTCACATGTGTTAGCCACCAGCCCGTGGGGATTGGGAATGACTTTAATGTCAATGAAAAATCATTCAATGTACTGGTTAATGAGGAACATTATATTAGTTCATTACCCATGGTATCATAGTAGGTTCTTTCTTAAAATAAATTTCTTTTCTCATTTTGTGTATGTTGTTGTTGAAAGGAGGTTCAGTATAAGGAACAGACCATAAACATTTCATAATCTTGAGTTTTAAGAAAATTATTAATTTTATAACATTTTATGATCTTTTTTATATTTAGAGTTTTTTAAAATTTGGTAATAATTCATACTTAAGAGAAAAATATAACAAAATATCGACACATCCTTTCAATATCTATTATTCCAACCATATAAAACATTTAAAATAAAAAATTATTTCATTTCATATAAATTCATCATGAATTTATGATATTTTTAAAAAAATGAAGGATAAGTACAAAAATATTATTGGGGGACCAAAAATAAGGAAAATTGTAGTCTATTTAAATACATGAAGACCCATGAATGCCCTTTTCATAAAAATATAATTTTTCCCAAGAATGGGGATTATCATTCCATTAAAAATATAGTTTATATTAACATTGGAAAAAAAATATTTCAATAAAAACTCATTATAATGAATTTAAATGTTATATAGGTACCTTGGGTCATTATCTCATAGAACCCTTATAGAACCCATACAAAAACCCTAAAATTTTCAATAAATATAAGGCCAACATCTAATTTAATTATCTAGAGAACATAATTACTACCTAATGTATTTGAGTGATATTTGGGAACACCCTTCATATGATACACAATGATATCTCCAGAAACACTCTAGGTGTACCAAGACTGTATAATTTCCAAAAAACAACTATATGAATAAAACACATTATGCTTTTAGATTTCCTCCTCAAAACCTATGATAAAATAATTGAAATTAAAAAATAATAATTTTCAGATATATAAATAAAAATTTCATTTAAAATTATTTCAATAACAAAATAACCAAAAAAAGGTAAATACGTTAATTAATTGACTAAACCATGAAATATTTTCAAGGAATCCATTAATAAATAAATTGTAAATATATTATAAAAATTAAATTTCATTGTTTATGTTAAAAATAGAATTTTATTCTTTTCAATTGTCAAAAAGTACTGTATAAATAACGTAAAATGTTTTTTATGAAAAATGTATAATATAAATTAAATGTAAAAGCTTAAATTTATTTTATAAATATTTTTTTCCATATAAAAAAAATTCTTCAACTAAATTCTAAAACAATCATATAGAAAAGTAATATTTGGAAAGAAAATATAAAAAGTGTAATACTTTGAAGAAAAATCCCTTCTCACCTTAGAAATATTTTAATCATAAATCCTATGATGAAACAAAATTAAAAAAATACTATGATAATATAAAATGAAATGATATAACAAGTCAATGTAGCTTTATATACACCTCATAAAATAATATGGGTGCATAATATCAAAATATCACGAAATTAAATGAAATTGAGGTTATTTCCCTTATCATAAGATAGACTCATCATCTACATTCCATATATAATAGAATATTATTCTGTATTAATTAATTAATTTTTTAATAAATTTTATAAATTTTATTATTACATGTATTTAACTTATTACCTTGTTATATATTATCACCTAGTCAATTAACATTACATAACATTTTTCAATGATTTTTGGATTATGTGTCAAAAATGACATTGGTAAGTTGACAATGAGATTAATATTTAAAGATATGTTGAATAATAATCCTAAAATAACTATAATCAATTGTACATATAACACAAATATGGAATGATTTTTTTGAGAATGATAGATACTACAATCATATAGATCGTTGGTCGTACGTATGTAAGAGTGGTGTTTCAATTTTTCATTGATCATTATGGAAAGCCTGTAAGTAATATATAATATTAAAATAATTATCATAATATCATATATAAAATAATAATTTTTTAAATATACTAATATATATCATCTGTGCTTTGTGGTAATATAAATAGAGCCACATCACTTCGTGAAGGCATTACTCCACACATTCATTAATGACATTATAAATATTTACTGAGTGAACATTTATTATTGAAAATGATATATTATATTTTCATAATGATAAATGTGTCATTAATATCATAGTTATTTAATTTTTCACATATATTCATTAACAGTACCCTTATTACATTGCATATAAATTGATGGATAATGTTGAATGACTTCTCTTAATGTGGTTGTAGTTTATTGTACAAACGAGTGACATTAAATTATACTCTATGTAATTGATATTAGAGATATATAAATTTGACTTAATGAATAAATTGGATTGTTTATTTTATAAATATAATACATATACATTATATCCATTTTAATACTCAACTATTATAGGTGGTAATGAAAAATCAAATCATATTGGTTCGTAAGAAGACAATCTATCGTACAAAAGCATGTTAGTTTTGTCACAATTTTGAGAAAGAGGAATTGGATTTAGGTTATTACATTAAAATAATAACATATTATAACAAGTAATATACATTGGTAATTATATTACTGGGGTTTAATAATATTTTATGGGGGTGGTGGAATAAATGAAAAACACTATTTGATGTATGTTATCTCTTTTTTCAAAAAAAATCTTTTGGATTGCATGAAAAGGAATATTTGGATGGATTTTTGACAAGAATATGTCTTATATGATGATAGGATAGATTTAGGTATGTTATTTATCAAATTTTTATAAAAAAATATTTTATGGTGTGTAAAATGTGATTAGGGAGTGGCCTCTAATAATTTATGTGAGTGGAACACTTGTAATGGATTGAAAATAAAAATGCATACACAGTTTGTTCACATGAAAAAGGGGAAAATTGAGTATTATCAATAATTATATATTATATGGTATAAATTTGTTTTTAAATAATATTTATGAAAAGATTTTACTTCATTTTTACACTTATTTTTTTGTTTAATCCACTATAAATCCAATTTTACTGTTATCACAGTAATTATTTTTAACTATTTTTAGTATTCATCATGGTAAAAGTTAATATTAACATATTATAAATTATAAATTTTTATGATTCCAAATATGGAAACCAATTTACCAAATTAAATTTATATAACTGGAAAAAATAAATTTATATCCAAACTCACAAACATGATGAAAAGGCGGGGTTTAAAGAAGTGTTTGTTTCAAAAAACAATGTTGATTTTATATTAACTCAATGGAAAATAATAACGATTTTAGTAATATATATTAACATCTATTAACATTTAATCTACAGATAACAATTAATTGTTATTAGATGTTATATTATTTAATTAAAATTTATAATAATTTTGCAATTTAAAATATTTCTTAAAGAATTTCAATTTTAATACCATAAAAAATTATAGTGAAATGAAAATTAAAATAGACTCAAAATTACATATATTAATTATATATAACTAAATAATACCTATGTAACACTAAATAATACTAGAAACATATTATTACATTTTAAATACTATGTATATGAAAATAAATGGTTTTTTACAAAATGGGTATTTTCACTATTCATAAAAAATAATATTTTCCAAAACTCCTAAAATTTCACTAAGTAAATTATAATAATATTATTATTATATGATATGGAAAATAAAAAATTAAAATTCTAAAATTTATAAATTAATCTTCTATAAATCATTTCTTGAAAATGGTTTTGTAAAATATATTTCCTTTTGGATTTAAAAATTTAATTAATATTTTTAGGATAAATAAAATAATGAAATTGATTTATTATATTAATACCTGAGTTAATGGATTAATAATTTTCTTGTATTGATGAGGTAGTTCTTGATTCATTTCTTGATCACAAACTCTTCATGATGATACTTGGTTACCAAAGAAAATGGGCACATGAATCTTTCTTTTGAGTTATTAGTATCTTAAAGATAAATGAGATTTACATTCCAGATGTGATTATCTTTGATTTTTGGAATCTATGTTGAGTTTCGGTTGGTACAAAAATACGACCAATAGAAAACTCTGTCCTCCTTGTCTAGTAAAATATGAGGAATCTGTGTGATAAATATAGAAGACAATCCATGAACTCTTTTGTGGATGGTGCCTGGTATAGCATCCAAGCGGACCAGGCAATGCCTAGTTACACTACTACTAGAACATGATTCCCTAATAATTTTCTGCATAATTTGGTCACATAACATGTGTTAGTCTATGGCCTTTTTATTTTGAATGGAAATTTAGGGTGAGGCTTAATTTACACTCTAGGTTTTCAACTTCAACATCAATACCTTTGGATATTATTCTAAGTCCATTACAAAACCAAATTTGTGAATACAAAAAAATTTATTTTGAGTTCATTGAAAAATATTTTCAATTACAAATATTTTTTATTGAAAATGTTTTTAAAAATACTTTTTTTTATTATTCATGTCCGTTGTTTGAAATATATGTTTTAAGAATGAAGTTTTCTTATGGTTTTCAAATAACAATGGGTTATGGATAAAAGTGGGATTTCATTAAACCATAAAATAATTAATATGAGATGGAAAATGCATTTTAAAAAATATTATGATTCTTTTTTGGAATTAAAACATGAAAATAATATGTTACAATTTATAAAGAGTAAAATATTATTTTATTTAAAACAAAAAATTCTTCGATAAAAGTTGTTTGTGGAATGTTTGAATAAATTTTATCCGTTTTATATTTTATGGATTTTTTATGCTTGTGTTAATAAACACATGATTTTTGATTTCTATAAATGTCTCCCTAATGTTATTCTAAGTAACATTGAAATAGTTTTCATTAGTTCAGTCATTGAAGAAGCCCTTCTTTTCTGGAAAGTGGCATATAAAGTTGAAAATTCTACTAATACCCCGAATCATGTGGTCAATCAAAGTCCATTTATATCATTGAACCCCACTCAAGACATCCTAGACAATCATATACCATATTATGAATAGGTGTGGGGTTACACCAAATCAGTTAACTCAACTGAAAAATTTGAGTAGATATTTGATTCTCCCAAGACACTTGATGCACTGAGGGCCTCTTAAATCAATTACATATTTCAAGAACATGGATGAGAGTGGTGGAAAATAAAAATTCCTACAAGTCAATAAAAAAATTATTCAGAGTATTTATTTATGTTATTATTTATTTATTATAAATAACATGATGATGTAAAGAAGTAGAAACTTTCTAAGTTCATCGGTTTTGATCAAGGTGTGTAATCAGTTGACAAGTATGAAAATGAATTCTCATATATCTTATGTTTCATACCAAATATTTTTAGTGACGAATTCATTATGGATATATATTTTAGAAAATGTGTTTACCCCAAAATTAGAAAAATAAATAATGCATCCTATTTTACTTCTTATTTAGAGATTATTTAAAGGTCATTCTCAACTATTTTTGAGAAATAAAATTGATAATAAGGAAATAATTTCTCATTCTTGGTTTCCTTAGGTTGGCATATACCAATATATGTATTAAAAAATTTGGATTAGCATGTAATTGTTTCTTAGTAACAGTTGATCAGTTTTGTGTGCATCCCCGGATCAATACCAGGTTATTCTACAATAATTTATTTAGAAATTTTAATAGTTTTTAACTAGTGGGTCCACATATATCACAATCAAAGGTATATTATGTTGATATAATAAAATAGGTAGTTTTAGTTTTGGACTATAATCATTTAACTGGGAGAAGAAGTTTCATTAAGACCATAACGTTCTAGGAATAGGCCTAATAGTGAGTAGTTTCTCATATTACAGGAGCAAGTAGTTTTTATGGATGATGAGTTCCTTCATTTAATTAATGATGTGAAAGTGGAAAAAATTTGTGTTTTATTTGTTTCTTCTTTTCATACATGAGAGAAATTCTATTTCACGGGATATCTTGTTATATACATTGGGTTCTTAATGAATATTCTCTTATTTTCCTTGGTTGTGATCGTGATAATTCATTTTTATTGAAATCATTTTTTTCTGTTCCTGGTGGATGATAATTTTTTATGGCCACCCTTAATCATCAATTAATTTACTCCTATGATATTGTTGTGAACATGGGGCTAGAGTAATTTTTAGGCTAAGAAAATCTTGATTTTTGGGATTGATGATATTTGAAATATGTATTTTTGTTTTCTTCCATGAGTGTCTCTTTATTATCAGTGTTAGATAATATTCAGTTATTTTTCCTTTTTTGGCAGCATCATGTAATTTCATATATTGTAAGAGATACATTATTTTAAGACCCTAAACTTAACAATTATATAATCATGAGATAAGTCATCATATTGACTTGAATTAAATTTGAGGATCTTTTTAGGTTTAGATCATTATATAATTAGGTAAAAACTCATACATAATAACTTAAATATTACTGTAATACACTTCCACTCACTATCCATTTTTTTCATAATTTGTTTTAAAAAATGAATCATGGTTTGTTTCATGTCTAAACCACACATATTTTCCTTGATCCAATACATGATTCTATTAATCATTAATTCATATAAAAAACATCTCCAAAAATTGGTATGAGCATAAAAACGTCAGTAAGGGATATATAAATAATGATAACAGTTCTTCTTCTAAAAATATGTAAACTATGAATACATTATCATTAGGTAATACTTTTTACATTTAAGAAGTAGTAAATATAATTCACAAAATATAAGCTCCCTGAAAATCCTTTTTAACCAAATTATTTCCATAAATCCCATAGAATGTAATATATAAAATATAATGTTTACTTGGGACATAAACATAGATAAACGGTATAACTGTACGGGTGACCTCTACACATGTCACTAAATAAAATATCCATATTACCGACTTCCATACAAAATGTATTGTTGTTTATAACATAACCACGCAACATTGAATTATCACAGAACTACCCATATTTGTTTTACCATGTAACTACCCATCATTGTATTATCACATAACCAAATGTCAACTGTCCAAGTACAATTATATAATCATAACACATAAAAGATTGAAAATAGAAAACATTTTAGTCAAAAAAAATCATTTTCATTCATGTTAATCCTTTTCAATATATTGAAATAGTAACCCCATTTTCTAATCCATTTACAATACCAAAATAACAAAAAATGGAATAACATATTTCCTTTCCTTTTAAAAAATAATGGCATAATACAAAATAACTGTTATGGTGGTGGAAGAGTTGTTATCACCACATGCATTAAAAAAATTTATTTTGACATTTAGTAAAACACATAATTTAAAATGTTATTCACATTGAATGGAATTAAAATTCAAAATTTTTTATTATGCACTTTATAAAAATAGTTATTGTTTAACATCAAAATATTCCTCAATGAATGGAGATTGAGATGAAGTCTTTTACATCGAATATGACCTGTGTCATTTCTTATTTATATTATTTAATAGAAAACATTGGTTAATTTATAATTTATGAAGAAATATTTTCATGTTTATTAATTATTTTATATTACTTTTTATCATGTTATGAAAATTACATAATTATTTATGTTTGTATCAATAATTTTGTTGATATTTGGTAATTGAGTTGAAGGCGATCTTTTTGGGATGTAAATTTTACATCTAGTAAAAATTACATCATATTCAGAATATTATTAACAATTTAAATTTCATATATATCCAGTATATTTTTATTTATTATAGTCCAAAACATTTAAAGATATGAAATGAAATTTTTTGTTCATGGAGATGGTAGGTCGTATGTATATATGGATTCTACTTTCATATCATTGTCATATTAATGAATAACAATAAAATGAAATAAATGTATATTATAATTCAAATATTATAATAATGTTATGTATTTATCATAGTCTTTATAAATTCATCATTTATAGTTTTCATTTATATTATGAATGACTCATATAACTTTTAGGGGGCATTAATCCACACTTCCTCAAATGAAATTATCATATTAACACATTATTGAAATAAAAAAGGTATATTAAAATATAATTTATAGAGGAATACATATAATATAAATAAAATATATGCCATATATAAATACGGTGCCATTATAATGGCCAACATGAGAGGGGGTAGGAGAAAATTGAACAATCATCATTTCATGGGGCAGTAGATCACTATAGACAGAAACTGTATTTTTGTATCATTTAGATGGAGGAGAGTTTATGTTAAGTTATAATAATACTACTAAATATATCCTATTATATTTGTGATACCGGTTTTTTATAAAATAATGGAATAAAAAGAGCTAGTGGTGTTGGAGAAGGAAAATAATTAAAAATATCTTGAGAGAAGACGTTACATATAAATCTGGTAACTCATTTTTATTTGATCCCAAAGGATTTATAAATTTTTTTATGCCAATATTAAGGATTATAGGTGTATTTAATGGAAGTTTGGAAGCTTATTTTAGTAGAATTTCGGATGATCCAAGTGGCTTGAGAGGTGTGAGTAAGTGGGTAGAGGTGGTGTCCTTTTATAAGAGGGAGGAGTGGAACTTTAGGAAAGTTTTGAATGATAATTTTATTATAAATTTATTTTAGATTTATAATAGCTCCAATGCGATATAGATCTACTATAAGATGAATATTTTTGAAAATCCTCTCTACCAAGAGGTTTTTGACATGTTTAGGTTGAAAATTTTACTTTACCTTTTTTCCTTTAACCCTTAGTTATATAAATAATCTCTTACCACATCTTCGTGTAATTTAAAACTATATAGACCCTATATTTACTATAAAATTAAGAGATACACTATGTAGGATAATTAATGATATTTTTAACATTATCAATATTATTTGGATGAATAATATATTTATAGGACTAGTAAATCATTTAATAAAATTAAATTTCTTTTAAAAACTCATTTATGTCAATTTTGAAACTATTTAGTAATTTATTCTTTTTACAGATTTAACAAGATGATTGATTCAGAAAAACTAGATTATCTCCACAATAACAAGTCATAATAATCAGGAAAAGTCATTTTTGGACATACGAGTTTTAAATTAAATTTATATTATTATTTATAATATCATTTATTTGAATATTTCATTAATAAGGTAATCAATGCATCGTCTTTGTGTCATAAATATATTTATTTATATAATTTAAAAAAATTATAAATAAAATACCATGATGTTTAAATTTTTTTATCTTTATAATTAATATTTATATTCAATGATTTCATCCATATAACCCATTATTAAAATTGTTTTAGTATAAATATACATGTTAATGTTATCTTTCTCTTTACTTTATATTAATTTATAAAACATGTCATTATCACACCCAGCTTCAAAATTCCAATGCTTTTTTGAATGGATTTTTTTGTCTCCCAGGCCCATATAATAATATTTTTACACCTATAAGGGATGTTTTATATTATTATAATAATATTTTTAACATTATTTGTCTAATTTACACTTTAATCATGGGAAATAAAAATATTTATTGAAGTTAAAATTCATAATGTCCCAAAATAAAATGTACCTATTTATAAAATTTTACCTTATGATTCAAAATATGGAATCTATTTTTCTAAATTCAAAATATATATGTTACAGAAATTAATTTAAAATTAGTTATCGTTGTCAAAACAATGAAGTATGTTTTTAAGAAGTAAAACAATTAAAACATTGGTATGTTTTTATGACCAATATAAATGTAAAATTACATAAAATGAGAAAAATTGGATTATATGATAAAATATAATCCAATTAATCTTTAAAAAATATTTAAAGTTAATATAATTATATAAATATATTAGATGGAAAGGCAGTTGTGAATAAATATATATTATTTTAACTACATATTAAAAATTTAATTTAATCAAAATAATACCAAAACTTCATCCAAGGTACATTTTGAAATCCCTTTTCCAAAGAAGAATATTATTATATAAAATAATTAATATAATATTGTAAAAAACTAAATTTAAAAATGGTTTTCATTCAAATGGATGTAAAATTGCATTTTTTTGTTGGAAAATAATTCATTTATCTAAAAAGTTTAATTTATTATTATATCATATCTATATAACACATAATATTAATTTAAATCATTTCATTGAATATATAACATATTAAAATTATTAAAGAGTCATATGATTTCATTAAAAAAGTTATTAACTTTTAAATATGTTTCCATTAAAACACATCCTTTATATTCAATTTTTTTCCCATTTATACTAAATTTGTTAACCACTGAATCATTATTTAACCATATTTAAATGAAATTTTATAATACTTTTGATATTATTCATTAACACCATTTCAATATCTAGGTTTTAACTCTAATATTTAAATAATAATATTTAGTTTTTCGTTTTAATGTTGATGTTGCGTATCATGTACGCTATTGAACATAAAGTTTCCTTCTTAAAACTCAAGATGTTATATCCTCTAACTTTAATAATATTCCTCCACACAATGTGAAATTGGGGTAAGCAACTGAGGAATGAATTTTTTAAATACATTAATTGAAAACCCATATTAGAGAAATGGTTAATAAAAAATCCACTTTTAATCATAGAATGTGACGTAAAAAAGGCCACCTGATAAAACACATACTAGGGTTTCATATATAAAAACATGGATATGGATGAAAAAATAAGTTCCACATTCAGATAAGGAGTGATAGAAAACATGATCAGGAGAAAGTTAACAACCCAAAAAATAGCAAACTTCTGATTAGTTAAACAATTTTGGATTTTGTAGTAGGAAAATGTAAACGAGAGACATTTTTTATTTAAGATCCTATTTATAATGTTGAGAAAGTATATTAATACATATAATCATAACATAAGGAAATATACATACTTTACAAGTATACATACATCTATTAATCTAATTCCACTACAAAATCATAATTTTTCCAAATTGATTAGTATTTAAGATGACTTAGGCACTACAAAATCACATTGATCAAGTAATAAAACCTAATATAATCCAAAAAGGTTAACTGTCTAATTCTCAGACCTTTAATCATTAATAAAAACCCAATTTTAAGTATTAGATCAAAAAATCCCCCAAAAATAAAAATATTTCATAAAATGAGAGAGTACTTTTAATCTCCAAATTTCAACTGTAATAACCATGTTCAACAGAGACCATTAAATATACAAATTAACATTAAATTACCACAAAATAATCCAAAAAAATTATGAATCCAAAAATTTAGAAGGATTTGATGAAATATACATCTATAATAAATCATAAAATTTATCTCTAAATAATATCATCTTCTATTAATTTATCCTACTGAAATGTAATTTAACTAATCACATATTCCCCATGATAGGTTAATCTTTTCCATAAATAAACCAAATCTTTATATGTACACAATTAAAACATAGATTCATACAAACTAAAATTAAACTATTACTCCTGAAATTAAACCCATAGAATTCTATTTTCCTTATGCATATAGTATTCCCAAATGTGTGAATGTATTCCAAAATAACATTTATCAGTTAATAACCTGATCATTTTCATATACTAAAGATATCCATTTGATAAAAAATAATTTCAAAAAATAAACTTATTCTTATTCTGTAAAATCATTTAACAAAAAATAATATGTCATATTAACTAGGTACAATATATAGACCATTGGTATGTGATAAATCCAAGTGACATATTAGTTTTTGGTTCGATTCCCACTCCTTTGTCTGATGTGACAGATTATCACACGGTCTACATGTTGTACGTTTTTAATAATTATAATGTTATATAACATTCCAAAAGTAGAGATAAATACTAAAAAATAACCATAACACATTTTAACCTCAAATATTATCTCATACCTCTAATTTTTTATCCCAAAAAGTAATAACCCATAGTAACCTCTAAAATATATGTCTCCACGAATACAATTAATTACATTTAAATTTCATAACAGAATCCTAAAAAGGATTTTTAGATTTTGTTCTTATGATAAAACATAAAATTATAATCCTATAAACATATCCCAAACAATGTTGAAAACAACAAAATTGCCAATTTTTTCTAAACCACCATCTGATATCAACTATAATGACTCATCCTTAATCATTACATAATCATGAGATAATTCAACAATATGAAATTAATTAACATTGTAGATTTTTTCAGGTCAAGAGAATAAACGAATTAGTTCATAACTCATAATTGACAACATAAATATTACATATATTCCCTTCTACCCACTATACATTTTTTTCATAAAAAATTACATTATAAAAACAAATAAGGTTCGTTTCATGTATCAATAAAATTACTCTACCTTGATCCAATAATTGACTCTATAAATACATAAAAATATTGAAAAAAATTCAACACGTAGGATTAGCATAAGAATATCAGTAAGGGACACATAATTAATAAAAACTATTAGTTGTGAAAAAACATGTAAACCATGAATAATTTATCCAAACGTATTACATTTAACCATCATGATGTATTAAATATACATCACTGAACATAAGCTAATTGATTACAGTTTTTGTAACCAAAATATTACCGAAATCCCATTAAAAGTAACATATAACATACACAGGTATCTTGGTACATAAACCTACATTAAGTGAATAACCAAACTATCAATTTCCATACATATCACTAAATGGAATAACACAATGACCAACTTCTATAACCAAATAATTAGAGGTTATAACGTAACCACCTATACACTGTTTACTATAGAACCAACCCTAATTGGTTTATCACATAACCACCCATATTTGGTTTATCACATAACCTCTTATCAAATAACTGAGTATCATTATAGAATCATAACACCTATAAGTTTAAAATTATCTTACTTTTAATCAGAATATTTCTTTTGAAAACATGTGAAATCATTTCAATGTATTGAAATTGAAAATACACATTCAATAAAAATTTTAATACCAAAATATCATCTAAGGGAATAATCTTTTTTTATTCCTTTTAAATACATTAATTCTTATTGAGGAAGCCGTATATGAAATAACGGTTACAACGACATAAGATTTGTTGTCACTGCATACATTAAAAAAATTATTTTTTGTCATTTAGTAAAAATATTCATAAAAAAGATTCCATTTGAATGAAATTAAATGTAAAAGGTTTTTATTATACACCATATAAATAAATATGTTGTATAACATCAAAATATGCCTCAATGAAAGGAGATTGATGTGAAGACTATTACCTAAAATCTAACTTGTCTCATTCATTATTTATATTCCGAAATAAAACAAAGGTTAATTTATACTTTCATTAGAATATTTTTCATGTTAATTATACATTTTATATTACTTATTATTATGTTACAAAAAGTACATAATTATTTAATTCATATATGTTGTTCTGTCGATATTCTATACATGAGTCAAAAAAAACCCATTTTGAGGTAAATTTTCCATGTGGTCTAAATTACATCATTTACAGAATATTGTTAAGGATACATATATAATAAATATCCTCTATATATATATTTATAATAATCCATAAAATTTTGAGAAACGAAATGGTAGGTACCATTCTTGGAGATGGTAGGTAGTACATACGCTTGAATGCTACTTTTATTTTATTATCATATTAAAGATTAATAAAAAAATTATATAACTGTATATTATAATAAAAATATTATACTAATTTAATTTATATATCTTATATTCAATAAAAAATCATTTATACCTTCAATGTATATCATGTGCGATTCATATCACTTTGAATGGGTGTTAGTCCACACTTCCTAAAATGAATTATTCGTTTTTATACTTTACAAAAATAGTAAACAAATGATTTAAATAAAAATTACATAATAATTGAGCCAATATAAATATAATATTTTTCATATATAAATAATGTTCTATCATAATGTCCCCAATGAGAGGTTGTAAGATAAAATTTAACAACAATCATTTCATGAGGTAGTAGTTCACCGTACACAGAAACTGTAAGTTTGTATCCCATAGATGGAGGTGTTTGTATGTGTGGTTATAATGAATCTTGTAAAAACAAAATATAATATTAAGGATACTGTTTTTTTAGAATACATTTTAATATAAGTGGATATGTTGTGGGATAAGTAAAATAAATGAAAACATCTTGAGTGAAGATGTTTCCTCTAAATAGGGAAACTCCTTTTGAATTGAGAAACAAATAATTCAATAAATTTATTATCCCCAATGTAAGGATTATAGTAGTAATTTAGGGTTGTTTTCAGATAATTTTAGTAGATTTTGGATGATCCAAGGGTCTTGAGAGGTGATAGTATGTGGGTATAGCGTGTTTCCTTTTATAATAGGGAGGAGGGGATCTTTAGGAAAGTATTGAAATATTATTTTATTATAAATTTATTTTCAAATTATAATAGATAAAAATTCATATATTTAGAGAATAATATAATTAGGGGTCTAAATAATCTCATCCTATAGTATTTAGACATGTTTAGTTAACAAATTTAACCTTACCATTTTCCATTTTCCCTTAGTTAAATAAATTAACTCTTACCATGTCTTCTGGTATTTTTACACTATATGGTAAATATAGTTACTATAAAATTCCAAGAGCAACTGATGTGGATAATTTATAAAATTCTCAAAATTCTATATGTTTTTTTGAATAAATATGATATATTTATGAATATTATATCATTTAATAAAAAAATATTTGTATTAAAAACTCCTTTATGTCAATTTTTGGATTAATTAGTAATTGTTTTGGGTAAAGCTATAAAAACATGATTGATTAAAAAAAAATATTCAATCAAATATAAAATATCATAATAATCCATATAATTTATTTATGGAATGAAAATTATCAAATTAAACTTTTTTTTAAAAAATTAAATTATCATTTTTCGGAATATTTCATTAATAAGGTAATTACTGTATCATCATTGTTTCTTAAATAAATTAATTCATATAATGTATAAAAATTAGAAATAAAATAAAATTATGTAGGAAATATTTTTTTATTTCTAATGAAGATTAATTTTCAAAGATATATGTTATATTGCCATGTGTGAAAATTGTTTTATTATCTATCACATGTTTATGTTATATTTCTCATCACCTAAATTATTTATTATAACATGTCATAATCACACGAAAATGTCCCAAAAATTCAATATGTATAGAAGATGGATTATTTCTATCACCCATAACTCATAAAATAGGATTATGACACATGGAGGGGTAATTTTATATTTTCATATAATTTTTTTACCCTTATTAAAATGATTTACCTTTTAACAATGGTATATAAAAATAATTAGTGAAGTTTCTATTTATAATTTTCCAAATATAATAGTTTCTTATTTAAAAAAGTTTTTCCTTAAGATTGAATACATGGAATCAATTTTATAAAATTTAAAATAAAATTATTGTAGTCATTAATATAATATTAATTCCCATTGCCAAAACCATGAAGAAGGTTTTTAAGAATTAAAAACAATCAAAAGATTTACATGTGTTTTTGCCCAATTTAAATGTTAAATTACTTCCAATTATGAAAACTATATTAAATTAAGAAAACATTATCCAATTACACATTAAAACTAATTACAAAAATAATATAACTATATAAATAAATTAGATGGAAATATAGTTTTGAACTAATATGCTGAATTCTTAACTATTTATTAAAATATGTATTTCATCATAAAAATAAGAAAACTCCAACCAAGGAAAATTTTTATGTCATTATTCCAAATAATAAATTTATAATTTTTTAAAAAATAGATTTTAAAAGGGTTCTCCATCAAAAAGTGGTAAAATTATCTTTTTTTGGAAAAGTTCTTATATTTTATGAAAAATTAAATTTTATCTTATATCCAATCTAGAAAAAATATAAGATGATTTTAAAAAATTACATTGAATATATTATAGAAAAAAATTCATAAAGAGTGATATGATTTTATAGATATAATTAATCCCTTTTAAATATGTTTTTATTAAAACCCATACTTTATATTCAATTTGTTTTTATTTCCATTTATAAAAAATTTGGTAACCAATGAATCATTATTTAAATTGTTTTAAATCATATATTTATAATTCAGTTGATACTATTCATTCACTACATTCCAAAGACTAGGTTATAATGCTAGTATTTAGGTAATAATATATTGTTGTTCGTTTTATGCTCGATTTAGCATATCATATAAACTATTGAATATAGTGTTTTTTTATTATAAGAAGAGATGTTAGAATCCTAATGTGATTAATGATATCTTATATGATAGTGTATTTACCTATTTCTGAAGTAGAATTTTTCTTGTGAGTAAATTTTTGGTTGGATAGGAATAAGCATGGAGAATATAATTGGGTAACAAGGGTGTTGTGGATTCTTAATGGACAAACATCCCAAAGGTGCTAGTAGATGATTAAATGATTTTATCACTGGGTGAGGTTCATTGTTGAAAATCCTAAGTTACTATGGGGTAATTTTCCATTGTAAAAATATATATTTTATATATGACTAAATTTTGGGTAGTTTTATAATTGATGGATCTTCGAAGAATTTGCTATTCTAGGATTCATTAGTGTGTCTTTGAAATGTCATTCCTTGAGGTTTCAGCTATAGGTCTTGAATGTTTCATTGTGTCCTGTAATTGATTTTACATTTACAAGATGAATAATTTTTTGTAATATTGTATTCCTTATATTACATATTTTTTTTATAAACCATTAAATATTTGGAAATGCAACGCTAATTCTCCATTTATTTCATGTTTTTTGTTTCACTAAAAGTTTTTGAGTTTTTATTTCGAGAAATGTTTTAATATTGTAGTTCTGTCAGGTGGCTACTTTTCAGTGAGTTTTCATCTATTTTTTGGGCCATCAACATCACATGTTGAGTTTTTGTGTTCTTTTAATATTTTACTTCTTCTATCTATGAAACAATAATATTTATGGGGATAGAAATAACTATTGATGATGGAACTCTAATTTATTTTTTTGATAATAATGAAATACCATTTTTTTCTTTTGTTTTGAAATCCATGTTGTGGTTTTTATTTTGATTTGTAGATGAATTTTTTCCTTTATTTATAATACATGGTCTATGAAATGGTAAATACCTTATTCCCTAATGTGTGGTTATTAATAAGAGTTAAATTTTGGTAAATCCTTATTTTCTTATGTGTAATAATTGTAGAGGACTTCTTATACACAATGATTAAGGATAATCATGTGATGTGTAATAGTAACCAAGAATTTCTAAGGGAATCATATTGGTAATGTGTATCGCACATAAGGGTAACTAACTTTGAATGTGATTTGTGTAATGTTAATCTCATATTTTACCTTATTGAAAAATATTATTATGTAATTGAACCAACTCGTGATAGGGTATTTGGTAAAGGTAACCCTGATTATTCAGAAGTAATCATAAGGGTAACATAGATAATTCATAAGGTTATAGGGAGTTACATTAAGGTAGTGTCTATTTTTCAAAGGATTTGAAATGGTAACAGTTCCTTTACATAAAAATTAGTAGAAAAATAAGGGTAAACCAATTCACCGATATATATATATATATATATATATATATATATTTATACAAAAATAAATAAAAACTCATTTTTCTGTTCTCCTCCCCCAACTGAACCCGAAATGGTTTTTTATTATTATAAAGTAATAGAAATCATAAAAAACATTATCTAACCAATTTTAATGGATGAAAATTTTGTTATAATATTTTTAAACCCATATAATTTAATATATAATTACAATTTCAATTCAAATGTATTTTGTAAATATGGTGTTTTTTTACTATAAACATATGGTGTAATTATTTAATGTACCATAACTGTTAATTCCCTCAATTTTATGGTTTCCTCTTGAGTTTAATTCAAGGGTATAGTCTACAGTAGAATAATATCATACTATTTTACTACTTCCTTATGCCTTTTCTCATTTCCATGAAATTCATATGAATGTGATTTTATAAGGAAATTTAAATCTCTTTAATAACTTAAAACATTCTTAAACTGATCTATAATAATTATTTATTTTATATACTATATTTTTTTATATTATTATAAATTATAAAATGTAATGGTGTGTGGGAGATAAAATGCCATTGAAAATATGTTTATGAAATAGGGTGTGATTTTTAGAACATTGATCTTCAACTGAATTGATAAATTTTAATGTTGATGGAAAGGTAATAATTTTTCTATAATTTTAAATGACTTCTTAATTAAAACAATTTGATGATGGTTTTTTAAATTAATGTCTTGGGTTTTCCTATAAAAACCATTTGATGTTGTTTTTTGATAAGAAATACATGTTTTGAATGACGAACATGGGTATTCTTTTAAAATGAATGATTGAATGAATATTTGAATGTTCTATTTTTGATGTAATTGAAGGATATCCCTAGAGATGTTTGAATTACCTTGAATCACATGGGATATTGGGTAGTTATCTGGGAAAGACAGATGGTTTTCATGGGTTAGATCAACCGAAAATTTCTTTTGGGAAACTCTACTATTCATATTTAGGGGTGTTTCCTTTTTAAGAATGAGATTAGTCGTTAGGGATATTCACCTTTTCATACAAATGGGAGTTCCTCTTTCCACATTCATAACACTAGTTCCATTTTATTAAGCCTAGTAATATGTTCACACTAGGATCTATGCTCTACTAAAATGAGAGACAATCAATATATCATCCTATCCATCAGTCTCATAACTATGTTTCTATGATTGATTTACTGATTATTGAAATTATTTCTCATGACCATGTTATAAAATGTTTTATTAATGTATTTTATATTGGATAGAATTTATTAACACTATCTCCCTTTATAAAAATGATTTATTTATTCCTATTTGAAAATTTTTATGATATATTATGTATTTGATTGAAATTATATTTGGAAACACACAATATTATTAACAATTGAGTGGTTTTGTTGGAAATTGTTAATGTAAACTATGAGAATATTTCCATTCAATGATTTTATTGAAAATAAAAATAAATAGTATAATAGATATATAATTTCTTATGAATTTACATAGTTATATCCAATTATGATTAGTGTGAACACAATGAATTTTCCTTTAGTTATTCTTTTTATTCATATTTCATGTCCATGAAAAACAGAAATAATCACTCAAGGTGTCGAGTAATAATTATTAGTGGGACTTGAGTGTTGGTGGTTGCTAGAGGGTCATGTTATCCACATGCCTCATACAATTTATAGTGTTATTTATTTTTGGTTTTCCCTAATGAATTTGGTTGATGTAACATCTTGTGTTTTGCATATTCTTTTTTAGGATGTCTTAGTTTCTTTTCTTTTCATTTCTTTCTTATTAGTTATTATTTTTGGATGTTGTTTAAAATAATTTCTCAAATATGTTTCTGGATGCCCTGATGCAAGATTCCATCCCGTGGGGATTGGGAACAACCCTCGGGTTCGTGTCAAATTAGCTCAAACACCGTTTTTCATGGTACTATGTGAATCTTCTTTATAGTGGTTGTATATTTTCCTGCATAAAATAATATTTTGTACAATCGTTTCATTCATTAAAGCCTCGAAACCCCATGATAATGTTCACATATGTATATTTTATATATTAAAATAAGAGTGAATACCATGATAAATATATGCATGTATGTACATAAACGTCTAGAATGTATTCAAGATATTTGATTCATAGAATTTTGTATAATATTTTAAAATGGGGGGGAATTTTATATGGAAGGGTAAAACAACATTTTTACATACCATATTATGTGGATATGATAAAATACCCATTTTTATATAATTATATTATTTTACTTATGAATAAACCCAATTTGTAGGTGATGGAGAACTAATGTGTCTAAAATATATGTATTTAGTAAATAAAATTTATAAAATAAAAATGGGTATATAATTGTTTTGAATGGTTCACACAATCATAGTGGTGGGAACACCAATCATCTCTTTTGAGGACATCCATACTTGTATGAATATCTGTTTTCTTTGATAATGGGGATAAAAAAAATTATTTGTTAATATTATCATCTATTATCAAATAAATTTAGTGATAAAAAATAATTTGATATTCCATGAGGCCATGTTCTGATTGAACTCATTAGGAATAAATGTATCTTTATGATTACTACGGATGCAATTGACACTTAATACTTATGTGAGGAACTCATTTTTTCCCTGACATATATATTTGAATGCGAATAGAACCACATTTATGAACCAAAATATACATAAAAATACAAAATAATTATTTTATATTTAATGTAATAAATCATTTGAATGTGAAAAGTTATGGGAAAACACTCATACTGTGCATAGTTCATTACTTAGACGAAAGGATAACAATTATAAAACTTGAGATAACCTCAACACTTCCAAGAACCACTTCATGTGTGTTTGATCATTGGAATAAGAGGAAAATTAGTAATAAAATTCACCCAAAACACTTGAAACACATAACAAACACGGTACTCATTACCAATACCACTTTGTGGATGGATTTAAACAATAAAATTTAAGGAATTTATGTATTTAAATTCCTAATAAACAATATTGGGAGATTTTCCTAGAAATCAGTGAATAAGAAAAATTGCATGTAAAACTATTATTATAAATTAGGACCCATTGTGCCAGGGTTAAACAAGGAGGACTACCTTTGACCATAATTTCAACATTTCACACTATTGAGTTATAATTGTGTACATAAATTAATTCCCTATAACTAAAGGGAAATATCCTCATTACTTAAAAACATCCACCTGGGTCCCTGATATGGGTTAAATAAAAAATTTCTACACTAGATGATGGAATGTCCTCATTTTAGTGATTTCACATAGATGAAAATATTGAAATACTCATTCATCTTATGAATACTATAAAACCACTATATATACATGCTCAAACCATCCAGTCATTTGATAAATTGATTTCATGATAATAGGGGGATTGAAATTTTTAAAAGATGTCCCATTGGGTTTCTTATATAAATAATAGGATCATATAGGTATAAATAATCATGTAATTCCTTGATAATGTGGATCTCTATGACATTTCCTTCTTGTTAAACCATCACATGACCAAGTCGGACTATTACTAGATCTCATGATCACCTCCCCGTATACTAGAGTCTACTAACTAGTAGTTGGGGTGTATGAAATATAGCGAGGAGACTATAACCACTAATATAGAGTTTAAATAATAGTGGAAATTATATGAATAATTACACATGTAACTCAAGAAGAATAAATAATAAAGATAAAAAATAAAAATAATGATAACAAATTTGCTCATACTAAAATATATGGTAATATATATAACATGTTGAATGTCATACAAGTAAACTGAAAACATTCAAACCATTACACAAAAAAACGTATTCCACACCCATTTCCCTATTCTTTATCAGTTCTCTTATCCCATATAAAAAACTATTTAAATAATATACAAGTCCAATTTATAATTATCTATTCTGTAATGCATGAATATTACCTAGGAACCAAATGGAACATGATAAAGGTGAGAGTACAACATTGTAGGTTTTCACCCAACGTTTCTAAAAATTTCCTAATGAAATAATAGTGTATTAAATACTATAAAAAAATGAAATAACATTATAAATTAATGATGAACATTAAATAAATATACCAACCCTTGAGATCCAGGTTGATAAGGTCATCCAAACCTACATGGAAATGATTCTAGATATATCTACCCATTTATTATAGTATAATATCTAGACGGAATTCCATGTCAAACTCATAATATCCTTCATGAATAATATGATGTCCAACCCAACATATCATCCCTAAAGGCACACCATGTCCAACCTAATATCTCTTCCCAAAAAGAATCCCTTATCGGACATAATATATGATTTATTTGGGAACACCATGCCCATCCCAATATGTCATCTAATAATGAACACTATGTCCCTCCAAATGTCTATTTTAGGAAGGAACTCCTTGTCTAACACAATTTCTAAACTAGGAATGAAGGCTATGTCGAAAAGGGCCATATATTAGTTAGAAAAGTAGGCCCAAAAGATAATTTCAAAAAGGAATGAATTCCAATTCCATCCAGTGATTTTATCTACAATCATTAAGTGACCAAGTAATCATATAAATATATAAATCCAAAAAATCTATTAAAAATTCCAAACACAAATATTCCAATATTATTTACCAAATAATTAATGGTCAATTCTTCTTTTAAGTAATTACCATTCCATTAATCCCTTATACCAAACTCATTCCAATAACCCAAAAAGGAAATTGTAAATATATACAATGTTACCAATTATAAAAATAATTGTGACTATTTCCGTTCACATGTCATTTATGAAAATTTACTGTTGAACACCTTTAAAATTATAAATTTAAAACTATCTATATACCGATTCTAATTATATACAAGATTACAACCACTAATGCATGTAATTTATTCTCAAACCAATCACCATAATTACCATGTTAATACATTTTTAGGTAATTCGATGTTCTCAATTCCCAATCTAAACCAATTCACATTATTAAGAAAAAGAATAAAATATTTATAATTAATATAGGGATAGTAGTTTCATTCCATTAATGTTATCATCTAGCGTCAAGGTTTGGAATACACTTTAAGTGGATGTATATCCTAGACTCAATGATGACATGCCTAATGGTGTCTACTTAGGACTACTCATATAGATCTATAAAATAAGCGGGATAACAACATGTTTAGGTCACTCACATGATGTGATGTACTGATCAAACATATTTCATATACAATATAAAAATGAAATAGATGATAGATAATTTTTCCAGAACTCATATGTAAGATGAGGAAAAGAAGAAGAAATTCCTTAACAAGTTATGTTGAATTGGTTTCCTCCTTCCTTCACCTTTAAATAAGGCATAGAAACTATATCATCTCAAGTCATCAATAAAATATATATGATGTTAATAATAATCATGGATTATTTATATGTAAAAAATAGTATAATATTTAGGAGAAAAAATTGAGACGATCAACTTCAATCACATAGTCTAAAGCACTGAGATTTAATGAAATCCACATTTGGATCAAAGAGAACACCCAAAATCACCTCCTGGAGGGATTTAGTTTCAGATAAATTAGAGAGAGTGATATTATAATCATATAGAGTGATGATTAAATTAAAATTGTTGGTCTAGTCAATTTATTATGTGGATTAGGAATTCACATCATGAATACTAATTCTATTTACCACATGAAATAATATTCATGGAAGCATTGAAATCCTAAAAACCTATTCATGTCCTAAATGATATATCATTTTAGGAACTGGGTATTCCATAAAAACCATTACATACATAAATTAATATCATGGGGACTTACCTTACCATTTCATACTATAATATGAAAATTCAAAATATTAATTAGAAACTATATCTAGATATCTTATTCTATTATATGTTCCCTACAAACAACTTTGAAATAGTGACTCATCCATATTCAAGGGATCAATTACCATGGTTTAAATTATATAATAAACTGTAAATAGGTTAAAAAAATAATATTAGAGAGTAATTCACCATGAAAATTAAATATTTTTCTGTGTGACCACCATAAAACATATCATCTTCGAGCTGTGCCCTAAAGTGTCACTATGGGGTATCAGGGAATAGATCTGGACACTACATTCACATATCAAAAACAATATACTAGGTCTCCAATAGAAAACCCCCATGATTAATCTATACTCACACTATAGGTATAATCATTTATCATATATTATTCTCAGAGTGGTCCATGATTCAAGTCAAATACCCCTCATCGGATGCATCAATATTCAACTTAACACCTTCAATGAGTATGATGTGAGAACAGTTAGGATGATATATATTAAGAAATGACATGTGAACCACAGAATTCATGGAACTATAGAGTAGTGAATGGTTCAAAACATATGGAACTTGACAGACCCTCTTCATTACCCCAAATGTACTAATTAACTTAGGAATGACCATTCCTGATTTCTAGATATGTCATTTTCGAGTCCTATAATTCAAGTAATTAAAAAACCAATGACTACCTGAAAACTATTGTGGTAATCCATAATGGATAATGTTTGACCTCATCAAGATCTTTGTGGTTACCCAAAACATCTTTATCAACTTAAACTATTGATATGTTTCCTATATAATTCTAGTTAAAAATAACTCTAATTCACCTACCTCTAACAAGAAATGATCCAAATGACTTGTAATTTCAAACAATGCCTACAAATTACACCATTTGATTGATTCCTTGTTTTTATTATCATAACCAAAGTATATGATTATTATAATATAATCTCAACAACCACAAAAATACAAAATATAGGATCATAAAATATCCTATAGAATTTTAGTATCCATTCAGATTGGTAATCAGTCTCAGAATTGTAGATTGCACCCAGAAGAACCTTGGAACCTAGTTTCTTCAGATGGTGCTTCTACAACTGGGATGTGAAACCAAGATCTTGATTATATATTAAACTCCTCAAAAAACTATGTTATCAAACTATATCCCATATGTATAGACTTCCAAATTCATTTATTATTAAATTATCTTTAATATAAAAAAAAGGATACCTTCTTTAATCAATCCATGATCATCCAAAATATATCAATTTTTAAGGTTTCTATAGTAATAATGTAACAATGTATATGGTAAAATTATACCACAAGCCTTATGTATTGGGAATAGTCCAAAAACACCCAAAATCCCTCTATTTGTTGGACGTCACAAGCATATGGTTAAAACATCTAATGACAATGTTTTCTACATCCTTCTCTATCTCTGAACACCTATACTGAACACAAATATAATGATTCATCTTTGTTAAACCGTGATGTAACAAATATTTTTATGTATGGGACTCCCTTATGAGATCATCATGCTACCCCAGATGAACCCATACACTGGTATAAATAAGAATAACCTCACATCAACATAGATTCCATCCAACAGATGGATTCCCCTAATATATTGTATCCCTCATAGCAATGACCTATGGATAAGATAAAAAATCACTCTTGATTTTGTCCAGAATCATGGGATCATCATATAATAAAGTTAGATATTCTCATCCAATTGACTTATGAACATATAGATTCAAATATTCAAAGAGTTCCATCATACACCACTCATCAAAATACTCCCTCACTACCTTTTTATACCTCATCATAATGATTGAATCTATAGGTAAATTTTTCTTTCTTGGAGTGTATGTTACCTCAAATTCAAAAGATTATAAATACTCAACCAACCACCTCTATTGTTGGATCAGGTCATTCTGTGGAAATTTGTACATGAGGATGTTATGATCTTTGTACCATAAAATACTCTCACCTAGAAGTCAAAACTACTAAAATATAACGGTTTATAACACAATAACAGATTATAGATCATAAGTATCATAATCCATCTTCTCTGTAATAAATTGTATAGAACCATTAAAAACCTCTCAATCACCCTACATTAGAAATTATATAATTATATCATCTGATGTGTCATCATACATGGTATATTAATTTCTATATATATGTAAATGATTGGTGTTATAGTAATACTTCTCTTATGGTCATCGAAATCCCTATTGGCAACATTTGACCTAAAAAATATTTCATTACATATTCATCCTAGAAATAAATTTTTTTCATTATGGGTAATTCCAATATAAAATTCTTGTAATATCCATATATACCCATATATCGGTTAATATTGTGGAAATTCATGGGTCATTCCCAACATACCATGTCTATGACCTTCTCTAGCTCAAATGACACTACTGATTTCCATATAATCTAAACCAATAAGTGAACATTTTAAATAGAGAAGTTTTATTTAGATATATTTGTCTAGATTACATGCTATCATAGAGTATATAGATTAATGATGGGATATTCATCATGATTATATATAGACTATAAGAACATCATGATGTCCTCAATGTAATCCACCAAAAAATTATCCATGATTGGATGGATGATATTGTTATTTAATTCCATGATTACATTTGGGGCATTATTCAAAAAAATAAGGCTTACTAAAAAATCATACAATCCATTCATTATCTTCAAATTAATATTTTGTATTCCTAATGACTTACCCTCAAATAAAGGTATCCTGACCTCAAGTAAATATTTTAAAAAAATTCATTTACCTCAAAAATAATAGAAGAGATCATAGAAGTGCATATGGTGATAATAGTTCTTAAACAACATCTAGTTTAGTAATTGACAATATATACAAAATCAAAACATCCCATATAGTTTCTATGTAAAATGGATGGGAGGTCCCCAGGGATAATTATTAAGAAAAATTAATCCCTTTTCTTTAAAATCTACTATTAACACTTTCAAATCATGAACCTATACTAGTTCCATCCAAAAAATCATGATAGAAACTAGATCAACTCCCGAAACAAAATCGACAGTGAAATCAATCTCTCACTCAAGTGGTATGTTCTAGAAGACTTTAGGAATGATTCTCTCAAGGATGTTCGCTGATAGAAGAAAATTAATCTATTGCAATCCCTCGCGATAAAAAGCAAGGCCAAATATTTGAGATATAGAAAATTCATATATTCAAAGAATTGTCATGTATGACCATATTGAAGATAAAATTTTCACTAATGGGGATAATTTCCCCTTTCTAGGTTTAGTTAATTTACTCTCTATAGAAAATAATTTAAATGATCTTGGATCAATACTAGCCAATCCATTCATCTAATTAAATTGAATCGTTTCATCTATATTACTAAAACATCAAAAAATAATAGAATAACAACAATTTCACGAGAAAAGTCATTGAATCATATAATACCCCTTGATAACACCACTAGTATCATGTATATGGCCATAATAGCATACATGATCCCCCCCACACAAACCTAATGCTTTTGAAAATATAGCAGATAAAAATGAATGAGATTCTAATGTGTTAATCAAAACACTAGAAAGTGTAGATGATACGAGAATCATACAAATGACTGTGGAATGTCCCACGTCTAGACTTCCTGAAGCAGACCTTATCGCATGAAACTTATTTTCACATATTCACCGGGCTCTAGTTATAATCACTTATGATGTTATATTGAATTTTTATTCTACTCTACATTTGGGTGTTATGTACCTTATCCCCTCATGGGCATCTTATGGAACTCTAGATGCATGTATACTTGTGAGTTAATAATACTTTAAGACATTATAGTTATTTTCTTGATCCTACATCACCACTCCCCTTCTGAGGGGTCCCATAAAAACAACTAAGGATGGCCCACCAAGACATTAGTACAACACTTTATAGAAGGGTAAGTACACTGAGGGTTCTTGTGTCTATAACTACCACACCAATAAAAAGTCACATGTTCTTAGTATTGAGATTACTACCCAATCCATTTACGATACTTACCACAAAAAAATTAGTAACTATTAATGAAAAACTTCTTAATTCCTAAATTAGAGAACCCATTTATACCAGATGATGCTTCATTCCCACTTTATAGGACCTCTTTCAAGGTCCCTTCAGTAGTAATAACATTATTTATCTCATACATAATGTTCTAAGGAAAATTATATTCACATGAAACATTATATCTTCATAATGGTCATCCTAGAAACACTTCACCTTGAAAGTCTTATCAAATTACATGAATAGAAAAAATAGGCAGTAGGGGATAAAAGCATCCAAAATAGTCCATCACTGTGATTCCCCCTATGTCATGTGTATGAATATCCAAGACCAATCATTCATCAATGTTTCTAGAAATAATATGATTAACAAATTCATCAAAAAAAATCTATGTTAGTTCTTCTTTCAATCATTAATTTTCTATAATTTCCCACAAATGTTTGGATGGTCCATCTAGAATATATGGAATATGACTCATCGTCCAATATCATGGTGTTTCCAGGTTCATAAAGATCATATTGAATGTCTTTTTATATAACTCTTATAAATATTGTCCTCCTGTAAATGTGAATGTAATAATATTCTATATTTAATTGTCTCTCATAGAGTAATACATTAAAGGGATACTGTGAGGGCCTCCCTCTACAGGGTTTACATAAATCACAAGAAAAGTTCTTGAAGCTGGTATTTCATTAGGTACCTTGGGGCCATTGTAAGTTCTTGATCAGATATGTAAGGAGTGTGTATATTAACACTCTCTCAATTCTCAACTGAAAAAGGATCATGGGGTATTTTCTCCACAAGGGGAAACCAAATATTTTTAACACATGAAACATTATAAGATGAAATTCAGAAGACAATAATAGTTATAATAAAACACTATACCAATGATACTATATACATGACATGACAAGTAGTTAGGAATTTTAATATAGTATTTTTAATTAATTTTTTTTAAAAAATCAAGGGATTACATTTCAATGATTATATATGAATATATATCACACAAAATAAATATTTCCTAATCCAGAATCATGAATGGAAACATATATCTATTCATTCCTACCATGTTGTATTCAAAATAAAATTGTTCTAATCCATTCTATGAATAAAATATCAATAAAATGATAAAACATGTGAATAACCCAAGATGAAGTAACATATTATTTAAAACAAGAGAATAATATGAATATTAGTCTTATTCCTAGGGACATAATTTTCCCACCTCACATGGGTTTTCTACTCACATGAATGATCTCATTACCAAGCCCCGACACATTATTGTCTCACATATACATTTCCAAAATTGTAAATAAAAAGAAAAAACATTCTATAAAAACTAATTGTAACATTGCCATCCTATTTCATGTTTAGTCGACCTAGCAGGGTCACTACTATACCTTAGGTACTTCCCCCATATTCCATTGGGTTTAAGCTAGTAGTAAGGTTTTATGGAATATAGTGGCGATGATATACCATGTACAACAAATTTTTAATAATATTTTAAATAATATTAATAAAAAATACTACATGATTATAAAAAAGGATAAACCATGAAATTACAAATAGTAATAATTAATCATATCATACAAAAAATTTATGCCAATCCAAATGACATGCTGAAAGGAAAAAAAATCAATAAAATTCAAAATAAAGACTCCAAAAACACATTACATAATCCATTTCAGGGCCCCATATTTATGCTCTATTCCCATCTACAAAAGAAATAAAATCATGAAAAAGGCCCCATTCCCATTTCCAAACCCAGAACAGTGATATCGGCTTGGGTACCAAACAAAGACCAGGTAGGGTGTGAGTTAAAATCAGTAGTTGGAGTCCCTTGATATTTATAAAATAATATCCAAAAACAAAATGATGTCCAATGTATTATAAATAGGTGAATTCATTTATAAATTAATCAAGAACATGTAATATATACACTGTCCCTAAATCTCTACAAGGAAACCCTATATTGGCCAAACCTATTTCGACATGATTCCTTATGTCTCTGTCCTTGAATCATAGATAAATAAATTGATGTATGTAAGTGTACACATTATAATCTCATTTATAATTTTATTCCATGTCAAAACCAATATTGTATCTTGGAATGAATTCCATGTCAAACCCAGTATATCATTATGGATTTAATTTAATGTACAAACTAATATCTCATCTAGTAAAGAGCACCATGTCAATCCCAATATCAAATTCAAGTAGAATCTCCCTTTATTACAGAAGGTTTACTCCATGAAGGAATTCAATTTCCATCCTAAGGTCTAATAGATGGAGAAACTTCATGTCAGATCCCATTTCTAATCAATGATGGCATTCCATTTCCAACATTTAATTTCTTCTTGGAATGAATTCCATGCGCATCCCATAATTTCCACTAATTAAATAATGTTGAATTGGAGTGACAAGAACAAATAAAAAATAAATCTATTTATCATACCATACACCAACAAGAAAAAATGTTATATTAACTATTATTGATTAATTCATTAACAAAAAAAATTATCTTGAATATTTTCCCACATACTAAACTCATTAAAATAACCAAAAGTACTATAGTTATCAATTTAACCCATGTTAGTAATAATTGAAATAACTGTAAATATTTCAATTCAAATTTCATGTAATCACAATTAACATTAAAAATATCATAAAATCTATATTTTAGTATGACTTTAGACTTATTATAATTACATAATAGATTACTAACATTATGGTATATAATTATTATTAAACCACTCTCTGTGATTACTAATATAATCCATTTACACATTAAGACAAGTTTTAAATTCAAATTCCAAACCAATTAACATCGTTAATGGAAAACATAACCAATTTTTATTTAAATAAGTTTCTCTAGGTTCCTTAACTTCAAATTCAAACAATTATTTAGTTGTTGGATAACCTTAAATGTGGCTCTAAGTATCTGTCTTAATGCTGAATGCCCCATCGGGTTTTGTAGGTGGTGTATGAATAAGGTTCCAACTAAGAAGTGGGTTACAATTTGGGTTAGTTCATGTGAATGGTGGTCCATAATGGTCATATGAATTTAATATACTATAATAAAATGAAATTTTCATTAGGTAGTGGTTATAGACTAACCACATCAAATGTAGATAATATGAATAAATTATTTAATGAATAAGCTAGAATTGGGTTCCTCCGTCCATCCAATTAATAAAGGATAAGAAAATATATCTCTGTAAGACATAAATCCTAGATCCTTGTAGTAAATAATAATATAGGGTTATACCCAAGGATGAAATAGTGAATGAAGAAGGTGAAGAAGAACCAAGAGGATTTCCTTTAATCTGTAGTTCTTGAAACCCGAGTTCTAATAGATTCTATCTTTAGATCGAAGAGAACTCCAAAAATAACCTAAGGGGGTTAAAAATATATATAAAATTAAAAGAGTGATATGAGAAGAGTAGGTCATTATGGTTAAAGGGTAAATGATAGTCTTCCCTATTCATTACGAGAATTAAAAATTTAAATTATGTATTAGGGAATTTACCCAAATGATGAAAAACCCTCATTTCATCACTAAAACCCTGAAAACTAGTTGACATTGTTAATGATATATCATGTCATGGAAAAAAAATTCCTATAAAAACAATCACATTCTGAATGAATCTCATGGGGACTACGTTTAATCATAATCATAATGATACAAAATTAAGAAAATTGAATTATCTATTATAGTCAAAATTCCTCTTCCCCTATATTTTCCCAATTATATCCTTTGAAATGAAAATCAATTTGGATATAGGGTCTTGATTACAAATGTTAGAATGATATAACAAAACTCAATTACGATTAACAGAAATATGAATTAAAAATTTTCATGGAAAATATGAGAAACTATTTTCTATATCCTTGTGAAAACATTAGAATTATTCATTATCCAAGATACCCATATAAACCACCCCATATAGAATCAAAGGCCCTCAATTATCTGTCCATATTCATTATGTCTATACAATGAGGGAAAAAAATTATCTATCAATATGGTATATATACTGATCACTTATTACAGATTTTTACACGACCCATGTGTCCAATCATCGTTCCTCACTTGTCCAGTTTCAAAAAAATTTTATATAAATAAGAGTAGGCATTTTTTTTGTGTATGTCTTAATAGATATGGGTATATTCAGTATAACACCCATAGTATGGTTTTATAGGGTTTCTTCTACAATGTATTATAAATTATATATATATAAAATAATAAAACTGCTACTTATTAAATGAACATAAAAGGTATTATGTTCCATATTAGATGGATCCAAAATATATGAATTTTTATTCCATTTATAAGGATATATTGAACCCAATATCATGGGATCCATACTGACTCCAATACATCATACATCTTTCATTAGAGATGATAAAACTGACCAAATTGATAATCCACTTATGATAGTTTTCTACCTACAATCAATATAAATGTGATAGTCCAATTGAATCTGTTTTCTACTAGTAATGGGTTGATGAATTCCAAAATTCACTGGAAATAGTTCAGGGACATCCATCATCTACTAGTTGTAGGAAGGTGAAATATATAATTTTCTAATAATAAGAGAAAAAATCCATCATCCATTAGTGAATGGTTTAAAATATCCATATTTATCATGTGATACGTAAGAGATAACAACATCCAACTGGTGATTAGAAAGAAATTTATATAATTTATTCACAACATTCCAATGAAATCAAAATTCTACTTGTTATTTGAAAAAATACTTCATCATACACTAGTTAAAGTATAATGAAATATAAATTCATTTTTTTAGGAAATTGGAGGAATCACCAATACACTAGTGACAGTCTAATTACATCCATACATCCACTTGTGATATGTTGCAAACATCCATAATCTATTGGTGACATTTCAGTAAACCAAAATTTAATATTAGGGACGAGACAATGGAAAAATTGATAAGTTATGAGGTAGATGATAATAAATACTTATGTTTTCGATAATTTCACTCATAATCTTAATAAATTAATGGATCTAAAATATTATGTTCTCCTATTATGAGGGTTTAAAATTTAGTGTTATCACACACACATCCTCACACTATAGGCTTGAAAAAATTAAATATTACTATAAAATGGTTTTAATGTATTGACTAACCAACCCATATAAAATAGGTTGTCAACATAGTATTTTCATTGGTGATGGGAGACAACCAAGTATTGTTATAAAGAGGTATTTTGTAAATATAACATTAATATCATAGGACATTCAAGTGATAATAATTAAAATACTCTAATAAAAAAGATGAATTATATTTTTTGGAAAAAATAACTTTAATTTTGTTTTCACAAAAACACTTATATATGTTTGATAAGAAAATACTTATATAAAATATTTTTAAAATAAAACAACTGAAATCATAGGTTTTCTAAAACCAACCATTTATTATTATTTATAATTTCCTTACATATTCAAAAAACTGAGATGACATAAAAATTTTATAATATATATATAATAATTTAAAAAAATTAATTCTATAATTTGAACATATACATAGTTATACATTAATTTCATATAATAATATTTATAGTAAACTTTTTGAAAACAAATGGAAAAAAATTCAATATGCATATATATATAGACATCCATAATAATATATATTTTAAATTCCACTTTGTAAATAAAATAATATTATAAAATATTTTAAACGTATTATATAGTGAAATGCTAAACCTATTATTATTATAAAATATAATATTAAAATTAAATAAAAATATCATAAAAAAATTGAATATAGTCGTGATGGTCCTAAAAAATATTGGGATAAAAAATCAATAACAGGGAAATGGTTAGGGATTAATAGTTCAGTTATGGTCAAGTGGAGATATGAGTGTGATCGGAAGAATAATGATAATGTGTTTAAATATATTGAATTATTTATGGTCATAAATATTTTTCACTATAATTACTATTATAGAATATAGAAATGTGGGATGGATCTGATATTCACATTTTCTAATTTAGTTAAATAGAATTTTAATGTTATTTTTTTAAAATACAATAATATAATTTTTTTTATTTTAAATGAATAATATTAAAATAAAACGTGGTAAGGATTGTGATGATTTTTTATTTACTAATAAATGTTAAAAACACATTCCATGTTTTTTATTACTAAAAATTTCTTATCCCACTATCAATTACATATAATTATATAATACAAGAATATTTTATTATCATGATCGAGATTTAATAAAATATTCTTCATTGATTGTGTTTTTGTATTACTTTTCATTCAAATTAATAAGGAATTATATAATAGAAAGTATTTAATATATTATTATATGGTATTAATAAAGGCATTTTCACAAGGAATACTGATTATAATTGCTAATTTTACAAGTGTTATTTCTCTATGTTTATATCATTATATGAACATTCCTAATATTTTTGGAATTGAAAATAAATTTTGGTGGAATGATTTAATTATAATAATTGATGTAAATATTTATTTTATTGATCTTTAAATTTTTTTGATTTCATTTATTTTATCATATTGAATGATTTTAGTATTCTATAAAATTACATGAGTATTAGTTTAGTTTAAAAGTGAATAATAGTTCACAGAGTTGTGGTTACATGAATGTTTTAGTGGGAACTCAATTAGTTTATAGGGGTGGTTTAAAATATATGGTTAGTGCAATTTATTTTTATAGAATGTATGTTATTGGCATTTTCAAGTTTTACCATTGATTTTTTAATGTAATTACTTGATTATAGACTTGTAAAATGTGTTTCTGGAAAATTGAATCTTGTGTAAAAAGTAGTTTTTTTAGTTGTTCTTTTCAGGTAAAAAAGTACTTCTTATTAGGATATTTTGGGACTTAGTTTTAAAAAATGAACGAAAATTATATTTATAATTTAGCATTGGATTTTCTGGGTATTTTAGTTGAAATAAGAAATTTTATAAGATATGTTTAGAAAAATATATTTTTTTCAAGGTTAAATTAATTTTCTACCACAACAATGTTTTTCTTTAAAAATATTTTTATAGAACATGGATACCTTATTTGGTTTATCAGAATAAATTTAATATATCTCCAGTTATTATGACATTATATTTTAGTAAAAAATTTATTTTTCATGTTATTTCAATTTATTGATAAGTCATAGAAAAAAATTGTGTTATAATTTTATGTAGTGTTTAGGTAGGGTTTAAAATATAGGTGTAAGTATTACTTTTTATTAAAAATTTCAATGGTTCTATGTGTATTATTCTATAAAAAAATTTAGATTTATATTTTTTCATAATTATTCATAGAATTTTGTGTTAGAATTTGGTGTTATGAAATTTAATATTTATTTTATTATGATTGGGTTATCACCAATGTGATGAAAATGTTATTACTAAACATTTTCTTGAAAAGTATTAATTTTTAATGGTTTTATGAAACTAGTGTATTTGGTTTTAATATTTTTTTAATAAATATGTGGAATTAGAGTGTTGAATATGGTATAGATCTTAAGATTTTGATATTAATGAAAATTATTTGAATTTTTTATCTATCTAATTATTTTACCATGGATGTATATTCATAACATAATTTTATTTTGGGATTCTTCTTGAAAATGAAAAACATTACACTATTTTATTTCCAAATTTTTTTAGAAAAGAAAATTTTTTGGAGAACCTAAAAAACTATCAATAAAACTCTTAGAAGAACTAGTAAAATTAATTAGTTAGTAATAAAAATGATATATTTGAACATCAAATCGAAATTTCCAATAATACTTATATTATATAATTGAATCGATAAATAATTTATATTGGTTATATAATAAAATTATCTTTTATAAATGATATTCATATTTTCAATGAGTAAACTAATTATTAAGAATTGAATGTATAAAAAAAGTAGTAATTTAATAATTTTGGACTATTATAAGTTATATAGTGTTATATTTCAATGAAAGTAATGTATAATTACCATTGATAATATATCCAATGTATAAGGACAATTAAGATTATTATATTATGGGTTATGATAAAGACTATTTGGCTTATAGAAAATAATCATTATCCTCGACATATAGGATCATTCCTTATGAAGGTAATTATCATAATTTATAAGGGAAGTAAAATAAATTTTAATTTACCTTAAGAAAAATTATAGATTAAAAGACTATACCATGGGAAAAACCAATTACAATATATGTTCAAGATCATATAGTTCAAAACTGAAACCATGTTCACTGAACCACCAAATGAAAATCTCACCATGGGAAAAACCATTTATGTCATTCCTCTTTATTTTCAAAAATTCATGTTCTTATATGTTATTACATATACTTAATACTATCCTTATGATTCTAAAATAATGATAAATCCCATTCTATATCGTTTAACCATTCCATAAACCCTTATATACACCACTTATGACGGTGAACTTATCATATAAATTTTCATGCCATTGATTTGTGTAGTGAATAGTTATATCCATTTCCACTAAATGATATTAACATAGTTATATATATCCAAGATTTATTTATTATTTATATGTAATTAATCCCAAAATTTTAATTTTGGTGTTAAATTTGATGAAATGTATCCTTATATTGTGGGATTTATGTTGTGCACTTATTCATGTATGTGATATGAATGTGACAGATAGGCTCAGCATTATATATCCCTCCAACGAATTGGGTAATGTTTTCATCTAATAAGATTCTTTTTTATGTTATGCATGAGGTCATCATAAGAAAATTTGGTTTTTTATATTTGCAGTTATCCTTGAATTATGTTTTCATATCATGTTTTCTATTGTTTCCTAATTCCTATGTTTTTATGTTATTGTTCATATATCATGGCTCATTGTGTGGGATTATGATTGTAAACTAACTTTTATATCCTTTTTATGACTCTTTGATCACATTCACAACATTAACTTATGTTGTGTATACATTATTCCCTTATTGAGTTTTATTTCACAAATTTTTCTTCTATACATCCCCATGTTATCCAAAGGAATTTTAAAAGATATATGGAATATCGGGGCAAGAATAGAGGTTTTTAAATAATGATATTGTACTGAGGATTCATGTTAATGTTCTAGGATCCTAATTTCACAAGGATACAAGGACTCATGATCTTTTAAGGTTGTATTAAATGTATCATTACGTAAAAAAATTTAACATAAGGTGTACTGAAATATGGGGTTTCATAGTAGGTATATTTAGAAAGTCTTGTTATTTTGGAGTATTTTGATTAGAAAACTCATGAGAATGCCTTATAAATATGGATAAACATAAAAAACCCATAGTTTGGTTAATATATTTATTAATTGGTTTACAACTGAATACATCCCTGTCTAGATAATACAATGGGATGTGGTTCTAGAAAAATTATACCTAAGGGTAATAACCTAAAAAGGGTTAAATAAGTTGGAATCAATAATCAAATAGTGTATAGAAATGGGACTTGCTACAAATTTGTTTTGACACTCTCACGGAATATGCTTAGGTAAATTCAAAGGCCATTTATGAACCATTATTAAGGTAATGAAAATGAATAAATAATATTATTTTAGGAAATAGATCATGAATATCACAGACTGAAACTTTAAAATTCCAAATATATAGGATGTATTTCGTTTTTGAGTGATCCCATTTATAATTAATGTTTCATGATTAGTTTTTTAATAGTTTAAAAATTCTCATATCTTATACCATTTTGGGTGAAGTGAATAATTATAACCAGAATATAATGGTGAAAAGTCAGCTGAATATTATTTATGAAAATTAAATGATCTATTTGAATCTAGATATATATATTATTTCATATAATGAATGGTTTTTAGATCTAATGAAACACAAGATAAAAACATAAAAATCGTGTTATAAAGGACGATAAAAAAGTGGTCAATTGTTTCATCCCATGTATATTACTCATCCCATATCCAGGTTTTTGGGATTGATTTACTAGAAAACCTTATGATACTCCATTTATAATAATTTCATATAATTCAAGATATGGATTTTTTTCTTCATATAGATCCAATATATATTTACATGCGAAGGAATTCATCCTTCCTATCATGAATCACCATTTTAATATATCAGAGTTCATGAAGGGTGATGAATCATTTTTGGTATCAAAATCTCAAGCATGCATATTATTTCAATATAAGAAATGGTATCCATATAATATTATTAAGACTAAATAAATTATCATTGTTGATTAAATTCGAATTGTAAGAAAATTAAATGATGTATTTCTTAAATAATTTACATGTATCCATCATAGTCATGAGGTTGTATTATTAATCTATCTTATACATGTATATTTTTCAATATCCAAGGATCCCTATAGAATGGTATTTTTGAAAATTCAGAGCTAAAGAAATTATTATAATTGAATATGTATAAAGGGTTTATATGTCTATGTGCTTCACCATGGGGTACACCCGACCTCGTCTTTAAAAAGGTGTATATGTAAATACTCTTCAACATTGACTATCATGAGATCAGAAATATTTTTGTAAAGTAGATGTATCATCTTATATGGATAAATGAATTATTCAATAAGAAATTAGGATCTCATAACTTCATCAAATTGGTTCTTCAGTTGAGATATTACCAATTAATGGTGAGAATGGTTTATATCCTTAAGATGAGTTTTCATATAAGTTAAACGAAATATGAGTTCATAGTGATACTATTTGGACACACTTAAAATCTAAATATATTATTTTAAATAATGAATAGAGTATTTTGGATTATAATGAAAATTTTATGTTATTAATAATCTATGAAATTATTATCTACTCAAAAATCAAGGAGAAAAATGAGGAGTATTTATATGCTATACAGAAGTCCTTACAGATGGAAGATATATATGCAAAGTATCTTAAATTTGATTTTTTGGTAGATTAAGTAACATTATTGAAGAATGTATCATCCAAAAAATAGTTATATATGAATTTCTAATAAAAATATAACTTAAGGATGTCCAATAAAAATATATAAAATTGAAAAAATTAGTTATAATGTACTGTCTATGTAAAATCAATGATTTTTATGAAACATATAATGATTTTAATAACCACTATCCTATCTAAAATGGAAGGGTGTGATTTTTTTTTCAATGATGAATGGGTAGAAATATTTATATAACCAATGTAAAGGATAATAACTAAAGCTGTTTCACATTAACCCTAGTGGTGAATTTTTTTGGAACATTAGAGATTAATCCAATAATGTATTAGGTTTTTTATGTATACATGATAAATACATGATATTATATTCCTCAATACAATTAAGAATCAATATGAACAAAGGTGCAACTAATTATCTAGAATTGTCTATAGTGATATATTCATTGAATATACTAATAAATTGTCTGTATGTGTGGATGTGTGATATATATATATATATATACATATCTAATAAATACTCAACTAAATATTCACAAAAATGGAGATCAATATTAACCGTATAATACTGTTAGAGATGAAAAATGATTATGATTTTTCTATCCAATACAATCTTGGTAAGTTAAAGAAAGAGGAAGATGAAAGGAGTTAAATGGATCCTACATCCATATCCATGATGAGGAATGTAAGGGAAAAAATATTCTTTGACATAAAATGGATGGACATGAGAATAAAAAAAGTATCTTTATATTTACTTTATAATATAACTTCTCAATCATAAATTCTTTATATTATCAAAGAGGCCAAAAAAGATTAATATTTTTATTAGAATAATATATAAAATATTATAGAGATTTACATCCAAGAGATAGAGTTATATGTTTTAGAACCCTAATATGCACCTTGTCTAAATAATAATTGAAGAGAGGACTTTTTGATGATGTACATATCTCATCCATATATATTCATCTATGAATCAGTAATATATAAAATGAATTGATTTAAAACCTCTAGTTGGATTTCATGAAGAGGGATATTACTGAGGTTGTATCTCAATACATGGAATCCCAAAAAATAATAGAATAATGATATAATTCAATAGTTTTCATGAAAAAACAAACACAATGCAATACAAAAATCATTAAACATAAACATGGATTTTTTCATAAGACTCTAAATGACACCAAAATAAAATAACTCTATTTAGGTTATAGTTTATTTCATTAAAATAATTGTACATTACATTTCTATTAAAGATGATATCTCTATAGACCAATTCAATATGATAAACATAATTGAATTTGGAATACTACATGGAGTTATACTATCTATTGTATTTGATAGAGATCCATGTTTATGTAAATGTTTTAGGGAAGCCTTCAATAATCATTGGATAAGGATCTAAGCTTCGTCATTGATTATCAACCTTATAGTGATGGTTAGTTTGAAACATCCAATCAAAATATAGAGGAAATGTGGAGATCATGATCAATACATTTCCAATTATTTTGGGATCAATATCTTCCCCTAGTAGAGTTCTCAAAAAACAATAATTTCCATTATAGAATTCAAATGGAACCTTATGGGGATTTGAAAGGGAATATGTTTTAGACTCCAACATATTTGGATGATTTTTTTATAGTGGAATCTGATGAGACTAGATTGAATCTATGATATTGTATCGAAGGTTTAGACCATTGTTCAAAATATAAAATCGACAATAATATGAATGATAATTGAACCAGATAGTCTTCAAAGGGACCTGAATTTTATAGTCAGAGATAAAGGGTTCCTTTATATATAATTATGGAAGAATGTGATGAGTCTTTGGATGAAGGTAAATATTATTCCTATATATATCAACCCCTTTGAGAACCTTGTTCACATAAGGGTGGTGGCATATAGACTAGCACTCCCAGCTTACCTATATCATGTATATGATGTGATCCATCTATCTCATTCAAGTATGTACATACCAAAACCCTCAAATGCACAAAATATAGTGGAGATACAATTGGGGAATTATCATTCATATGAGAATCCTCTCGTGAAGATATTATATCAAGGAGAAAAGATTATATCAAATATGAAAACTCACCTAGAAAATGTTTTATAGAAAAACTACATGTTTGAGGAAGTGACAAGGGGATTGGATGGGGCCAAGGAAAAAATTAATAAAATCATATTTAGTGTATAAAATAAAATTTTAATGGGAGAAACATATGACGGGGAAAGGATGAAATGAATCAATATTTTATAAATGAAATTCCATTTTTTAACGAATAAATTTATTATTATAAAGTTAGTGTATATAAAAAACAAGAACTAATTTGGTTATTTTAGACATTTTTATGTTGCCTTATGTCATATTTAAAATTTAATTTATTATTACATCCATTGAAAATGTAAAAAATTGTATAGTGGACATTTATATTTGTATATTGAGGTTTATTATAAACCCTATCTGACATAGATAGAAGAAGTAATGACCTTGACAAGTAGGATAACACCCTATGAAGCCATTTTATTATAACATATGACGTAGATTTAATAATTGGGATTTTAAATTTTCTAATCCCAGTATAACATTTGACAATTGAGTAATGATATAACCGTTTATTTGAGAAATTCATGATCATCACGGTCACACCCAAACCATGTTCACTGAACAAGACTATGAAAATCCCACCATCGCACAACATACCTATGTGTCATTCAATAAGATAATAATGGGATATGTATTTACAACCAATTAGTTTTAATTTTTATATATTTTTTAAATAAAACATTGAATATATTTATCATTCTTTAATATTTCTTTTTTAATGTTTAAATAATTATTTTGAAAATATTTTGATTGAGATATGATGATAGACACATTATATTTTTTAGAAATATATTGTTTTCACCAAGACTGTATATTTGATGAATTCAAGGTTTTTTAAATAAATTTAAATACCATATAATATTATTAATAAACAAAATTCATACAATATAAATTGAAATATAATATTATTATGTCAAATGTAATTTTCCTAATGGTCGGTAAATAGTTATTATAAATATATTGTTCATTTTTCAATAAATGTTGTTTTTTCATTTAAAAATAAAAATTATATAATTTAGAAAATTATTTGGATAATAGAAATATTATTTTCCCAATCAATATGTTGATATTATACAATGGTAATTTGTTCATAATTTTCAATGCTAGTTGAATATCTGAGTAAAAAGTAAACACGTTATAAATATACGGTATGTATTATGAAACGATAATGTCTATGAAATTGTGTAATATATTTGATAAATTTTTAAAATGATCAATTATATATTTCCCCATTAAAATAATTTTTATTATGATTATATTTGATTAATTTTATAAAAACTTAAAGAATATTCCATAATCAATATTATAGTTTATGGTTTTAAAATAAATTATATATAATCATGAATTAACTACACCTCACCACCGTAACTATTTTAATGTGTTTGAATTATTGAACTATAAAATAATGAAAAAAACTAATATTATTCACAAACCATTGAATTTTTATTGTTTTTATTATGATATCATAAAGATTCCAAAACCTCTGTTAGGAAATAAATTAGTAATTATTCTATTTTTTATATAAACCCACCCAACCATATATTTATCTTCACATGAAAAAATTTGATGACAAAATTACACAAAATTTCATTTTTAATATCCCACAAAATCTACCCAATATTTTCAGAGGCTCCACCCATTAATTTTATGTGTTCTTATAAGGTATGTGATCCTCTCCTTCTATTTTTTCAAGAACATTCTATATGAAATTACCTTCGATTTACAATTTGTCAAACGATTATATGTTTTTAGACATCGCACATACTATCCATATGACTCCCAGGTAATGATATTTCCATTTAACACTCATTAACCTAATCTACAAACCTTTTATTAACACTTGTTATGATGCTAATATTCTCCTATGATTTCAATGAAAATACTGGTGTATTGAATACACATCTCAATTTCCACTCATTAGTAATCACCTAGTTTTAACAATACATTATTTATTGAGGATTTATATATATGAAACTCTTACTCCTTAATAATTTATTCAAAACATAGTAAATACATCATTATAATGCATGAATTATATTAAATAGATATGCTTTTACATGAAAAGAATGTGATGGCTATTTCCAAGATTATATAGGCCTCTAATGTAATGGCTAATGTTTTTATATCATGAGATTCCATGAATGGATTTAGGGAGGATATATTATGCACATTATGTTTTTTTCTAGGTGGTTATCATTGACATATGTTCATGATATCATGTTTTGTGTTGCATCCGCGTTTCTATGTTTCCTTTATGTTATCAAGTTATATAACTATTCATTGATCAAGAATATAATTTTAACCTTTATTATGTTACATTTATATCACTATTTGTTAAAATTTATTTATTTACCTTATGTAATGTTTTTTATTCAAATACAGGGATTTCTAGATCAACCCTTCTTTAGGTACATCCCCATGTTATCCAAAATAATTTTAGATGATCCAAGTAATATAAGATAATGATTCAGGGGTTTTAAATAAATACATTGTATTCATGTTTTGATTTAATGTTATATGTAATTAATTTCATAAAGACACAAGGCCTCACACGATTATAGGTTTTCATTATGCGTATCTTTATGTAATTAATCTTCAATAATGGTGTATTAAAATATGGATTTCCATAAGTTATGTCTCCAATTGTGAACTTTTCATAATGGGTATGGAATTGTGTTTAGTATATTCAGATGATATAATTATAGGGAGAGTATTTCTATTTAAAGAGGCTCATTTTGTGCAGAAAAATATGATTAAATGGAGTTGGTAATTTACAGACTGTGTATAGTGATTTTTTTTCAAGATTTAAATTTTATAGGGAATTAAATGGTGTATTTCTATAGAAATAAAAATCATTTAATTCTTTCATTTAATAATATTAATATGTTTATAATGTGGAATGATGATAAATTTTCTACTGATGTATTTATAATAGACTTTTAAATCATTATATTTGTCCTAAAAGTATTGTTAGTGTCGAACGCTTGTTCATTTTTTAGTTCTAATGTTTTGAAGAATAATTAGTACATTGTGAATTTTATGTTTTGGGTACCAAATATTTTATTATATTATATGTTTTGAGGTTCCATTTGGATTATCCTACATGGGGTATTAGCGTTTTGATTTATTAATTAAACCCTTCATCATATTTTTGAGTGCTTTCCCATTTTTTTCTGAGTCTAACTTAAGAAAAAATTATATGAAATAAAAATGAAAATATGAATTCATATTGATTAAAATCTTATGAAATGGTATTATTATATATTTTTATTAATTAAAAAATAATAATTTTTAGGAGAGACGAAACAAAATGTTTCCTCAAATGGAGTGATTTTAACACTTGAATAGTTTTTTATTGATTTGACATGATGGGTAAATGCTTAAGGGAACTATATTGATAAGGAAAACTAATATATTACTCTTTGAATGGTAGAAATATAGTATTTTATGAATGGTGTAATACCCCGACCATAGTTACAAAGAGTTAGTTCATTATTACATATCATTGGCTTGATCACATGTATTGAACTCCTAAAAGACCGTTTAGTTTAGTAGCTTTGGATGTACAAAATACATTCATAAGATTTACATTACATCATGAAATAACGGAAAAAACAATATTTCCCCTTTGAACACACTCATATCCCTTAGACTATTCCTACTCGTTAATCATGATATACTTCTTCACATCCTGGGAAAATTAAAACATAGAAAGGTGTGGGCATAGATGCAAATTAAGGATAACAATATTGTAGAAAATTTCCTAAATAAGCATAAAAATATAAGGTAATGTATAAGACATAAACACAAGATGTTTAAATGTTAACTTCAGCATAATTAGGTAAATATAAATCAATTAATTCCATTTACTTATTCACATGGTTATTATTCTAATCAAATAATCGCATGTAATATCAATAGTTAATTTTATAATGATGAAATTCTTATTGGTGGACATCATAACCACATAGTAAAGGACTCATGCCAATACTACAAATAAGATTTCTTTATGGCCATGTTCCCAGACAGTAGTTGTGTCATGAGACATACTCATACATCGAGGATCTATAGGAGGCTCCACCCATCACATACGAAGTCCAATGCATTCCACATATGAAAAGGTGGAAACATAATATAAACTTTCATATTGGATGTAGAATACTAAGTGTCAGAATTTTAACCACAAACCATGAGTGGTATAAAAATAGCACATCCATAGTCAAAAATAACTCATTCAATAAAATATTGAAGATTATATTATATTAAATCACCTCAATAATTAATAATGAAGGATATTGATATAGATGGAAATAATCTATAAAACTATTTGGGAGAAATATCCCCTATTTCTAGAAAAAATTTAAAATTCTCACTATTTGTCATGAAGCTGTTAAAAATATATTATGTAATTAAACATTCCATTAAAACATTGAAATATCTAAAAGGAATTTTAATTTTATGAAATTTATGTCCATATAAATAAATACTTAAAACCATTTCTATAACATTGAAATTGATGGAAAGATTTAAAAGAATAAATATTGAAAATTTATAATGATATATTAGATAGATTTTATAATGAAATGATAGAAAATTGAATAGAAATAATATAGGTAATAAAAATATTATAATATCATGATACTAAAGGGATTCATGATATATTATGTCAAATTACAGTATGTACACCATATAAAAGTGAATTGGTGCATAACAACAAAGTTATCATAATGGAATGTAAATAGAGGTGAAATACCTTATAAAGACTATATCCTTTGGTCAAGGATAAATTAATTACATAATGATTTGTGAAAAAATATAAATACACTAAATATGATTATATCTTCTGTCTAAATAAATTATATTAAATTCACCCATATTCTTTAAAAAACAACACCAATGACTTGTATGTTTAACACAATGAATGGAAATTGAGTTAAGATTACACTTATCAAGTTCATATCAATGAATTGGGAATTTAAAATTTGAGTGATTATGGGTATCAAAATTATATGTAAACTATCGGGATTGGAAATTATTACATAAATAAATAAATAGTGATTCCACAAATAATCGTGGAGTTAAATAATCAATGAAGTATGTGTAAAGCCCAATGAGTAGAAAATAAAATTTGAAATCCCCTTAATGATTTGGTAACACACGAATGATACACCCCATGAATGAAGGATCGTACAATGAATATGTAAATACCCATTAAATTATGTATATTACACTAATAATACAATCATGGGCAGTATATACAACACAAAAAAAATATTTTCCAATATGGCCTGAATCTCACGGGAATAAAAAGTGATATGAAAACCCATTAACTTATACTTTTCCTTAGTTGATGGTATATTAACCACCTGTATAATAGTGAAATGATTTTTAATAAATTTTAAAAGAACCATATAAATAAATATGATATGATATATGATTATTTAAGATATCATTGTTAATAATATTTCAGTAGTAATTTTTTTGGGGTGTTAACTGATTCATTTTTCATTATATGTTTTGTTCCGTAAGTCATGTTTTATTTGGATAGGATGTATTTGATTCATTTTCAGAATTATATTCTGTTCTGAAACCTTATTATTTAATCAGAAAATGATATTTATTCTTTAATGGTTACTATTGGGACTGAATCTCATCTCGTTCGTGGAGATGATGATCCGTACATACGCACAAGTGAAAATACCATTATATTGATGGTGAAATATTATATAATTGGATGTTATTTCATATATAATGAATCATTATCATGTTACATATATTATTTTCTTCAATTATTCTCATTATTATACTCATCCAAATAATTATGTGTTGAATAACAAACTACACCACGACGTGGAGACGGTAATCCATACATACGCACGTATGGTGACTTTGGAATTCATAGGACACAAAGAATAATGAATATTATTGTACCATATTTATAATAACACCACAGTTTTTAGATGGTTCTGGAGTTATTAATTTGTTATGTAATCAACAATGAATGTGGAATTGTAACAAAAAAAAACATTTAAAGTGGTGATGAAATAATTACCTCTTCTTTTGGAAATCCTTTTGTTTTAATCATAAATGATCCTTAGGGAGTCTTTATGATCAATGAAAGGCCCTAGGATGATGTCGAGTTTGTTGGGAGAATATTTTAGCATGGGTTGGCCAAGCCAAATGTCTGTACAGGTGTTATTTTGAAAGAAGGGGTAGTACCCTTTTAAAAGAGAGGTGAAGGTCAAATTAGGGAAACCTTGAAATATTATTTTATTATACATTTATATTCAGTTTATATTTGCTCAAAAAACTTATTTTAATGATAAGGTATGTATGGGTAAAAAACCTCTCATCCTATTATATTTAGACAGGATTATCTCACCATATTAACCTTGTCTTTTAGAATTAAATCTTGGTTAAATAGTTTAACATTTACCATGCCTCCATGTAGTTTAATATTATATGATCAATAAACGTAAAATAAAATTCTAGGTGAACCCCATGTGGTTCATTAATGACACATATATTAAAATATACATAATTTTGTCGAATCCTATATTTTTAGGACAATTATATCATTTAATAATATTGTATTTGTTTTGAAAACACATTTATGTTAATTTGGACATTATTTAGTATTTTGATTTTGTGATAGTCATAACAATATTATTTCTTTGAAAAAATAATGTGAATAAACCCTAACATGTAATATTAACCTAGAATTTTTTTAAGGCATCAAAAGTCTCAATTTATATTTATTTGAATATTTATAATATCAATTATTTTAATCATTCATTAATATGGTAATTACTGCATCATAATTATGTCATAAATAAATTTAATTATATAAATTATAAATATTATAAATAAAATACCATGATGTAGAAATTTCATTTATATTTCTAAGGAATATTTAGTGTCAAAATTATCTTATTTATAACCCTATATTAAAAATGTTTTAGTTATTAAAATTTTAATTTAACACTTTTAACAATTCGTAAAATAAAATAATAACAAATTTCATCATCTATTCCATGTATACCAAAAGGATCATATTTTATTTCTAATGTTGATTTTGGTCTAAATAAACTTATCCAAAAGAATCATGACATGTGTTAGTGTAATTATAATATAACTTTTTCCTTTAATTAACCTATTGTAATTTAACTGTGGAAAATAAAATTCAAAATTTACTTATAACAAAAAATGAATTTCATCTTTTTGAACAACATTTTACGTACATATATCAATTGTTTATCACTGATTTTGTAAATTCAATTCACAAATGTGGTAAAATTATTTTTCATGCGAGTTGGCTAACATTCCTAGAAGGTGGGTAAAAGACGTTAAAATATTCAATAAATTTTATATATATCTATAAATATTATTAAATGAATCCAATGAATTAAATTAAACTAATATAGGTATTATTTATCTATTTTTACTTAACATAAGTCTAAATGAAATAAATACTTATTTAAATAAAATGATGGTTTTTAAAATATAACATTTTGTTTTTTCAGTATTCATAAAAAATTGAATATTTTTAAAAAAATACCAAAAATTTACCCTAAGATAATATTTATATTAAGAATCCAAAAATGATTTTAATTTTAAAAAATTCAATTTTTAGAAGTTTCATTAATTAATCTAAAATTAATTCATGTTTTCTAAACCAGAAAGCGGGGGTTTTAGGTGTAAAAACTATCAAAAGATTGATATGTGTTTACGTATGGTTTAAAAGTGAAATTATTTCTATTGAAAAAAATTGGATTAAATGATTATAATAAAATATAATTATACTTAAGAACCATTCATATTTATATTTTAACAAAATAAATTATTTTCATTAAAAAATTTGTTTTCGATTAAAATTTAGTATCTTTTATTTTTCATCAAAATATAAGTGTTATCATAAAAACAAAAAAAACTATCCAAACTAAATTTTTATATACTAATAATAAAGAAGAATTTAATTTCCTAAAATTGAATTTATAAAAGTGTCTAATATTGGATTTATAAAGGGTTATCCATTAAATATGGTAAAACTGCATTTTTTTAAAAAATGCATATTTTATTTGAAAAATTAATATTTTCCATATATTTTGTCTAAGAAACACAAAATATTAATGTTAAAGTTATATAAGATATATATAATATTCAAAATTTTGTTATTAATATTTATAACTGATTTTTAAATGGATATTTTGATAGGGCGCGGTGCGCTTAAACTCAGTGTTGTGTAAATTGTACGCTATTTTATTATTCAAAGAGAAGCATAAAATGGAAGCTTTGAGTGTTACCATTTTCCCTACTTCAATAAATTGCATCCTCAAAATTTGAAACTGTTCTTTATAAATAAATGTATAATGAAATATAAAATTCCTTTTTGAAAAACCCACATAAAAAATAGGGTTAATAAAATTTAGTCATAGTAAGATGGAAATGGAAATGAAAAAGTCTCCCAAAAATTAGGATTTGGAATAGGAGAGAATTGGAGGGAATTATTATTTGAGGAATAAAAATAAATAAATATTGGGAGGGATTTATGTTATAAATCAAAAACAAGTGAATCGAATTTTGAGGGCCTCAAATCCATAAATCTATGATGAACAACATAAGGTATAGGACACCACATTTTTGGGTTAAAGATCCTTTCCCATAAGATTAAGAATTATTTTCATCATAGAATAACAGAAAAAAAATTTATAAGTAGATATCCATTCATTAAATAGTTTCTACCAAAAACACATCTTTCACTACAAAATATGTGTATCCAAGAGGACTTGGTCACACCTGAAGCACTAGAATCAGATTATAAAGAATCACATAATCCACCAAGGATGAACTATATATTTCTTTTGTCTTAATTGATTAACCAAAACCAAAATGTTTATTAAAATATCATATGATCCCAAAAATGGATTACCCTTTAGAGAAAGTAATTCAAAACTTAATTTCTAAAATTTATCCAATAATAACCAATTGTTAATAAACATAATGAAAGAAACTATTTTCCTTAAAATCCTTCAATATAATCGAAACTAAAATTGAATCCCAAAACACACAAGATTTTTATTATGTGTTCTTCCATGTTAAATTGTATCACCCAATAACATTTACCAATCTTGAAGTCACATACTTAAATATAATAAACCTAATCAATTATTTTATATAAAAAGATACTTATTTATATAAATAACCTATTTTTTTTAAATCAACAATAAAATCATAGATAAAAACACAACATTAATCCCCATATGAAATCCAAGAGTATTCTATTTACCTTTGGTATATAGTGTTCCCAACAGATTGAAACTCTTCCAAAATAACATTAATCACGTAATCAGCAAATCATTTCTCTATATTAAGGAAATCTATTTGATAAAAAATAAGATCAAAAATCAACTTATTTTTGATAAATAAATTTATTTAACTAAAAAATAATTTTTCACACTAACCAGGCACTTCACTTAGTCAAGTGTTAGGTGATTAATCCCAGTCATACTTTGTTTGTGGGTTTTATTTCTGCAGCTTTGTCCAATGCTATGTGTAGTCACACAGTCTGTGGGTTGTCCTTTTTCAGAATCTATATTTTATAAAATTTCCAAAATGAGATAACTTTATCAAAATAACCATAATAGAATTTAACCACAAATGTTATCTCATACCATGCATTTTCATCCCAAAAATTAATAACCTATAATTTCCCCAAATTCAAAGATTATATAAACACAAATGGTTCTTTATTAATCTATACTCAAAAACGATTTTTAATTTAAAAATAATGGATTTATATATTTTGTTACGTAATTATTGTTTGTTATGGATAGGATGAATTTGACTCATATACATAAGGATATTATGTTCTTAAACATTATTTTTTAATCATAAAATGATATTTATTCTTGAATGGTTACGATGAGATATGAATCTTATCACATTCATGGAGATGATATGTTTTACATACGCAAGAGCAACAATACAATTATATTGATGAAGAAATATTATACAAGTGGATTATATTTCATATATACAGAATCAATAACTTGTTACATTTAATATTTATATCAATTATACTCATTATTATACCCATCTAAATAATTGAGTGTTGAATAAAAAACAACACCACAGCGTGGAGACTGTAATCCATACTTACGCATGTATGCAGACATTGTCATTCATATGATGGAATAAATAATGAAAATAGTTGTAAAATATTTATAATAACATCACAGTATTTATAAGGTACTAGAGTCATTATTTTGGTATGGAAAAATCCAAGAAATATTATGTCGAAGAAGAAAATAACCTTAAAAGAGGTGATGAAATAATTACATTTTCTTCAAGAACGTCCATTTAATTTAATAAAAAGGGCTCCATAAGTTGGATTTTTGATCAATGTAAGGGCTTATTGTAGATGTTAGGGTAGTTTGGATGTTATTTAAGTAGGGTTTGGCAGAGCCAAAATCCTTTGGAGGTATGAATTTAATGGAATGGGAAGTACCCATTTATAAGAGAGGTGAGTGTCCCTTTAGGATAACCATGATATATTTTTTATTACACAATCATATTCGGTATATAATTGTTCTAAAATGATTTATTTTGAGTCTAAGGTAGGTCTGGGTTGAAAACCTATAAACCAATAGGTTTTATACAGGTTTGGGTAACCATGATAACTTTATCATTTAGATTTAACTATTTTTTGTATAGTTTATCATTTATCATGTATCCCTGTATTTTTATATTATATGGTTAATAAACTTACTATAAAATATAAAGTGAATACCATGTGGTTCATTAATGACATATCGATTATTATATATGTCTTTTTTCTGAATAATATATTTTTATGACTATTATATCATTTAATAATATAATATTTGTTTAAAAAACTCATTTATGTCAAATTTTACATTATTTAGTATTTGGTTTTTGTAAGTCATAAAAATCTGATTTCCTCATAAAAAATAAAATAAATCAACCATAACATGTAATATTACCCATGAAATTTTTTTAATGCATCAAAAGTCTCAATTTTCACTTATATTATTATTTATACTATCAATTTTTTTAATCAATCATTAAAAAGGTAATAACCACATCATCCTTATGTCATAATTAAATTTAATTATTTAATATTTAAAAACTATAAATAAAATAACATGATAAAAAAATATTTTTATCTATCTATGGAATATTTATAGTTGAAATTATCTTATGTATAAACATATATTAAAAATGTTTTATTTATTGAAATTTGAATTTAACACATTTAACTCTTCTTTAAATAAAATAATAACAAATGTCCTAATCTAAAACAAGTGGACCAAAATGATCCTATTTTATTCGTATGGTAGATTATGGTCAAAATATCCTTACCCAATAGAATTATGACATGTGGTAGGGAAATTATAATATCATTTTTACCATTAATTACCCTATTTACATTTAATAGTGTTAAAAAAATTCAAAAGTTTCTTTTAACCAAATATAATTTTCATCTTATCGAACCAGATTTTACATTCTAATGTAAACTACTTCTCTCAGATTTTTGATATTAAATTCACAAATGTGTTAAAATTATATTTTATGCAAATTTGCTAACGTGCATAGAAGTTTGGTAAAAGATGTTAAAAAATTCAATAAAATTTTATACATTTAATTTTATTATAAAATGACTCCAATGAATTAAATTGAATTAATATATGTATTATGTATCTATATTTACATAAAATAAATTAAAATAAAATAAATAACTATTTAAATAAAAACTCGGGTTTTAAACAATAAAATTGTGTTTTTCACTATTTATAATAAATTGATTGTTTTTAGAAAAATAACCAAAATTTACCCTATGTTAAGTCTGATATTTCAAATACAAAAATGAAATCTATATTAACAAATTCGAAAAATATAGTCTTCATTAATTAATTTTAAAATAATTCCTATTGTCAAAACCAGAAAGGTGGTTTTTATAGAGTAAAAACTATCAAAAAATTGATATGTGTTTATGTCCCATATAAAAGTGAAATTAATTCTAATGACCAACATGTGATTAAATGATAACAATATAATATAATTAGACTTATAAACAATTAAAATTTATAATTTAACATAATAAATTATTTGGAATACCATATTTGTTTTCAATTAAAATTTAGCATATTTCACTATTTATCATATATGAATATTATCAAAAGAACATAAAAATTTTATCCAAACTATATTTTTGTTTCCTAAATATAAAGTAGAATTTAATTTCATAAAAGTTAATATATAAAATTGTGAAATATTGGATTTAAAAAAGAGTTCTCCCTTATATGGCGGAAAAAAACATTTTTTGAAAAATACATCTTTTATCTTAAAATTGAATTTCTCTTTATATTATGTCTAAGGAACACAAAAGATGAATGTTAAAATAATATGGGATATATATAAAATTTAAAAAAAATATGTTTTTACAATTCATAACCGCTTTCTAAATTGCTTTTTTTATAGGTCATGGTTCTCCTGAACTTAGTGTTGTATACACCGCCTACTATAATATTTTTCAAAGAGAAGCATATATTTAATGCTTGGGTAGTTACAAATGGTTCAAAATAATGTTTCTGGGGTATTTTTTCAAACCCTGGAAGTTGGCATGTTTATAATTCTTCCTAGTTTTACTTTAGAATAACATATTAAAGCCTTATGAAAATACAAAAAGGTGAATGGTTACATTAAATGGGTCTGTACATCCCATTTCATGTGAATTTGATTAAAGAGTTTTTTGTAAAAAATTAATATTTTAAAACTCTTATGATTTGATTAGAATTTTTTGTTTTTTCAATCCATATGAATAATAGAGATTTTGGAATAAAATATAAATAATTTTTTGGAAAAAAATATTGTGATTTTATTTTCATTTAGGAATGGCTTGAGAATATTATATATTGACTATGTGAGAAAATTTTGAACTATGTAATAATATCCTAAAATATTTTTTGAATATATATAGAAATTAATTTTAAAAGTAAAAGCGATTGTTCAACAATTTTTATAATATGTTTTTCTAGTAGAATGTGGATCTATAGGTATTGAAAATTTATATTTATATATTTAAATACACATTAATGGGGTACACTAAAATAATGATTTATTGTAAATAAATTAAACAAATCAAATTAAAATTTATGTTATGATTCTTAGTACATTAATCCATACGATCGATGATACTGTTGTCTAAAATTTGTTGGGATATTGATAAGGTGATTTAAAATGAGTTTGATTTATAATATATGTTTAATGTATTGTGAAAATATTCATAGTCCATTAAATATATCATTTTATAGAATAATAACTCATTATGGTAGTGAGAATGTAAAAAATAAATTTTTTTAATGATAAAATTAATTCGGAGAATTAGTGACTATGATTTTGTGGATGATAACTGAGATGATAGGGATCATTATAATACCATAAATTTTTGAGATATATTACAATTGGTGATATATTGAAATTATTTCAAGGATGAAATTAATTTAATGGGTATTGTGTTATAAGATATAAGATCTATATTTTTTTGTAAAATTAAATAATATTCTTTTTAAATTATTGTAAAATAACGTTTTTGGTTGAGGATAGTCTAACAATGGTTACTCGATAGTGAAAATGGAATCGAGTAAGTATCTAGTGATATTTGAGAGATATAGTGAAAAAATGGTAATAGTAGAATAATTATTGGTATTTTTTAACTCTATAAAACACATATATATTTTTTATTAATATTTTTATTTTCATTAGTATTCATTTTAGGTTGAAATTTGATAGCACAGATTGTTTTTGGAAGGTACTTGTTTAAAAGAATATATAATAAATGTGTTCTTACCACTTTAAGGTAGTTATTGGAGAAAACATTTTTAGGAATAGAATATTATGTATATGAAATAGAATTACGTAGCAGTTAAATATTTCATGAAAATCATATTTCCAACTAATAACACCACCATTCTTCACCCACTTCTTCCCTAAATTGATAGTAGAGATTTATTAGGGGTTATTTTTGTTTTCACATTATCTAGATCTCATATATTTTTTATTCTATGGGGTAATATTTCCAGATCCAAAATTATTCCCTATGTTTCTTAGCATTTTCTATTTTTCTTCACATTTTTTTGGTGGCATTTTGAAGGAATTTTACTAGGATTTCACTATGTAATGTTGATGCACTCCTAATTTCTAAGGATTATTATTATCACTAATGGAACAATATCCTATACCAACGGTTTGGAACCGTTGGTATAAGCTTCCAAAACTATGGAATAGCCTATAACAATGGTTTTTGGAACCGTTGCCATGTAAGCCGTGGGGATAGGTCTATACCAACGGTTTTGGAAAGTCGTTGGTATAAACTTATACCAACGGTTTTCAAAACCATTGGTATATGAAATATGAAAATATATACCAATGGTTACATAAAACCGTTAGTATATGTTATTCATAAGACAATCATTCGGTTGGTTTTGATCCCACCACATCCCATTTTTGATTGAACGACCTAACCACTAACCTAACTCAGTTTTATTAACATAATTTCTTAAATATATATATATATCTATTATCATAAGTATTTTAAATTTTTATTTATTTAATGCCCTCTATAAGAAGATTCCATTAAAAAAACATGTACCTATACCAACAGTTTTGAGAACCGTTGGTATAGGTTCGTTGATTTTGGGACCTATAGCAACAGTTTGGCCAAAACTGTTGGTATAGGGTCTCTATAATGGAACCATACCAACAATTTTGTCCAAACCATTTGTATATGTCCACATCAATGAACTATACCAATGTTTTTCCCAAAATCGATGGTATAGCTCCAAATTACTGACCTATACCAACAGTTTTGGGAAAACCGTTCTTATAGGTCCATATAAGTAACTTATACCAACGGTTTTGGCCAAATCGTTGGTATAGGTCCAAATAAGTGAAATATACCAATGGTTTGCCCAAAACTATTGGTTTAGATCATATTTCTAGTATTGTATGGATAGATTAATTTTATTAAATTATGTGTATTAATTTTATTATATAAATGATTATTTTTATTACACTGCATGGTGGATTGTTTTATTTCTTTTAAAAATTGGGGATTTTATAGAAAAGTATATTTATGGAAATTTGATTTGTATTAATGGATGATTTCATACGACTATTATATGTACCAGGATTCTTGGTAAATAATTTTTGGGGGCCATACATGATTGGTGGCTTTACATGTTTTTTATACACTATTATTCCATGTTTAGTAGATTAATATTCTTTTAAAATAATATATTGATAATTTTAATAAATATTTTAATAGTATTACTAATCAATGAAATAAGTTATATTGTATTCACTGGGTTATCCCAAATATTGCAGATTTTATATTTTTAATTGGTTTTCATATAAATGTAATTTTTTGTATAAATTTAGTTTTTTGTGAAGTTAGTACAATTTTGTTTAATTCATAGTTTTTACAATATAAAAATTATGTGTGTTGATATTTGTTACTTAATAAAACTAATTAATATCAATATATTTGTTTTTATTCTCTTCATTAGCACTTTTTTATGATGTATAATGGTATACGTATTAGACCATATACATTCAAATTAAGTACGGTGGCCTCTTAGAATATGATGAATGTCTGTAAAAATAATACACCAAAACCAGTGAATAATTAGTTTGAATGGAAATATTTTACAAATATTTGGATTATTACTTTTTTAAACATTTACATTAATTTTTTAAATTATTGGTGATGTGTAGAGGATGTTCAGAGGTGATTTAAGGACTATGGTTAGTTCTCTCATAAATGTTTTATAGACAATAAGGATCATGCTAAAAAAATAACTGTGGAACTATGATCCATTTTCGGATTAAAATTGGTTATTGTAGTCTAGTGTTCTACATCATAATCACCTTGGAAGAGGGATGATGCTATGTTTCAATATAAGGATATTATGACGTGAATTTTTACTGTTATTCTATTTGTATGGTATTTTTTTGTTATTAAGTGATAATTGGGTTGTCTCATGGATATTTTCAGGGGTTTTTATGATATTATATATGGGTTATATTATATAATGGTAAAGGTGAATAATTCTTGTGAATCATGATTATGGGATTTTATGGATCTAACATTTTGGGACCATTCCATAATGATATTGATTATTGTGTCATGGTGTTTTTTTGGGGATGATTGAGTTTTAGGTGGATGATTTAGGTTTGAAGCATGGTTTTTAGGAATTAAAGTGTTGTGGTGTGAAAGACCCTATTATGTCAATACCTTCCTTGGTAACATTAAATTTAAATGATTGACTCAATGATAATTTTGGTGGATGGTGCTAAGGATTCTAGAATTAATCACTATTAAAATGTGACCAAACCCATCAGTGAATGATTTTTTGTTTTTAATATTTAATTTCATATATGATTATCTCAATTTTCTTCTATTTCTCTAAAATCCAATAGAACCTAAGAAACTATTGGCTCAGTTTTCATTTATCTTTATATTTTATTGGTTAGTTTTTCCCTTTTAATTATGAAATAAATATATCAGAATCTATGGTGATTGTCTCCCACTTTTCCCTCTTACCAATCATTGTTCATTTTATTATAGGTGTTTTTGGTAGTGGTATATGTTTTTTTGTGAAGATATGTCTTGTGGTTGGTGTGGGTTTGATGAGTGTAGGTTTTGAGGATATCCCGTGTTGGTTTGGTGGTTCCTTAATGATGTTTTTTCAACATTTCATATAGAACCTATTGAATCACAATTTTTTGAAGGTGATCTGGAACATGTCTCCATTTAATTCGGTGGGTTTTTTTTATAATTATAATTCCTTTGTTTTCAATGAGTATGTTTTAAAAATTTACTAAATGAGGATAATGAACATGAAAAATACATTTAAAAGGAATTTATGATCATATATAAATTTTATGATTTATAGGTTATTTATATATGATATGTTAAGGTAATTTGATATGTGTTTCCTTAAAACATTCTTTTTTTAAAAAATTTAGGTTTTAAAAAATTTATAATTAGTTAACGGAAATAAAAAGGTAAAAAAATTTGATAGATGAAATTTTTTCCTTAATGAATAATTTTCTTTAAACATGAGGTGTTTAATAAATCTATTTGAATGATACATTACATTGATCTATTTTTTAGTGTATTTAGAGTTTTTGGGTGTATTTTCTTGTTTACCATTGTTGGGGTTGGATTTATAGTGGTGTTATATTTTTCGTGTTGGTCATTTTGGCATGGATTATGTGGGATCTAATATGGGATAATGTGGTTTTTATTGTGGCTTTGATGTAGTGGTTGTTGTTTGAGATTGTAAAGAGTGAATATTGTATAATTTATAGGTTTATTTTATTATGTTGTAGTTTCCTAAAAAAAAGATATGATTCTAATATGAAAAGAATATTTTGAAAATAATTAAACCTGGTAAGAATTAATGGGTGTGATGAAATTAATATAATGTTTGAAATAAGGAAATCAGTGGGCAGGTAAAGGGATTATTGTAATTGTGATTGTAAAATAAGTGTAATAAAATAAATGGAATTATAAAAGTATGAAATAAATTTAATTTTAATAGAAAGGGTAAATATGGGTTTTTTTATTGATTTCATAAAATGGGATGTTATGATTTATGTATGACTACTTGTTTGAATTGGGTGGTTGGACTTTTTGGAGCATGTTGTGGTAGAAATTTTTTTGTCATGTCAGAAAAGTTAATATGGATATGGATGGTGGTATTAATAATTTTAGTGATTTTGATTCAACCCTTAAGATATAATTATGTTGATTGTTACATATTCACTATATTTTATGGTGCAATTTCATTTACTCCCCCTATTACTTTGTAAATTTTCTGACACCCATATGTGGTCATGGGTTCTACTTCCCCCCATCATATAAGATAGATGTGATGTAGATGGATAACTACCCCCCCTTATCCACTGATTTTTCCAAATAATGAATAGCCAATGATAGACTGAGATTAGGATGCGTGGATTGTAATGTCATTTCAATGACATGATAATGGTGCATATTCATATAGGGGGAATTCATTGATTGAATAAAGAATAAATGTTCATGTACATCATGTTCATATTACCATATTGTGATGAGTATGATATGTGTGGTTGTGTTTTGGTGGTATGGGATGTGGTATTGTTCATGATATAATATGTCTAAGGTATGCATTGTGTTGATGTTGATATGTGGATTTGATGATATCTGGTTCTTTCGATATGTGGATATGATAGGGATGGACAAAAATGATGTTTTCTATAGGAGAGATATGGAGACTAGTATTATAGATAAATGGTTGTGGGGTAGCTTCATAATATATAATCTTTCAAAATTATATTATTATAAATGTATTTGATATTTATTAAGTGATCCTCGAAGTGGTTGTACAGAATATGAATTAGAATATGTGAAGAGTTTTTCTTGTTGTTTATTCATTTATAAAATAGTATAATTATTAAATATGTTAATGTGAGGTTTTTGGGATGATCATACTGACTATATTTATGAACTCATGACTTCTTTTATATATATATATATATATGGAATTTTATGATGGATTATTTGTCATTTATGGGCCATAAAATCTATGAAGAGACTAATTTGTGTTTGGGATGTATTTACTATCACATATTAACTATGATTTTCGTTGGTGATCAATGAGATAGGAAAATCATAGTGATTTTGATATTATAATGAAGTTCCATCATTAATAGAGCATGGATGGAGTTCTCACGTCCTATAATATGAAGACACATATAATTATTTGTTGAAAAAATTTAGTTTAATGGTGGTTCCTCAAGAATTATCATTGATTCATTTGGTGAAATCTAGTTTCATGGTCGAATAACAATACAAGTTAATTAGAGGATTTTTTAGAATATATTAATTTCAAAATACATGTGTAAAAACTGACAGATTTACTAAAAAAATTAATTTTTTGATGTACCATTCATTTTTTTGGATAAATATTTTTTTGGATAATTATTAAGAAGTTATTTGGAATTCCAAAATGTATTGAAAAAGAAGAATTGAAGTTGATGCAATATTTTACTATTTCATGAGAACCATCTACGTATTAAATTGAAGAAAATTGAGAATCTAATTATTGTAAAGAAAAACCATGAAATTTATATTATTAATAGTAAACAAGGATATAATTTCCATGGAATCAAGAAATATTGTATTTAATATTTTCGTGAGAAATTATAGGAAGATCCATGCATTTGATGGTGGATAAAATGTATTTTTTTCAAATCAATGCATGATGAATGTATTCAAATTTTATTTGTTTAAGGTGGTATTTAATTTTGAAACATATATTATATATATGGTGAAATTTAATAAATATTATGGGTTAACCCAGTTATTAATCAAAATCCCAGTATACACTTACTACTTGTCAGATCGAAGTAAATCACTCTTCTGGGAGCCATCTTGAGCCAACTAGTGGGTAGAAGGGGAGGGTCGTGCTGAGTGACCAGAAGATGAAATTGATCCAATGTTTATGGAATGTGGTTCGCAGAGTAGAGGCGATTCATATTTTGGATCTAAGGGACAATAATAAATGCAGCTCCACCATGTGGTGTGGAATGACAATAAGTGAGAGGGATTTTTGGCCCCTCCATGAGGCCATTGATTATTATTCCAAGGCCATTTCATTTTAGGGTTTGATGTGGGATGAAATATATTATGTATTTTTCTCCCGTTAAAATAATGTATAAAAGAATTTGTCAGATCAACTTAATATACACTATATATTTTTTCTCATTCACCAATTCCTTAAACCCATGTCGTCCAATCTCTATCATAATTTGTATTCAAAATAATCCATGATTTTAAATAATACTTTTGGCATGCCTGACCCAATTCACAAGGGTACAATGGATTTCACTAGGGACATATCCGAACCACCACCAGTTGATCTTGACGCTTCCATGATTGTTCGAATGTCTCAATAATTTGATTAACAATATCTTAACATCATGAATCTTATTTTACATGATTCACATAATGTAATTCAAGAGACAATACTCGATCAAATTGAAATCATAGTTGAAGGAGGTTTGTTTGAATAAAGAATAAAATTTAGCATAACTAATAAGGAAATGTGATCCTGATCGCATGAATGAGATGTCACAAAATAAAGAATAATCCACATTGTGAACAAAGAACAATGGTTTTTTTGTGAATCTTGGACTTTTGGTTTGATGCATACAAAATTCAATGTACAATGGTAATTTAATAGATGATTTACAGGGAATAAAAATAGTGATTTTATTCGGTGATTAAATAATTAAGAGGTGGTGATCCTATTCTATAAATGGAGTGTCTATATATAGAGTGAGTTTCTACACCTATCATTATTCCAAGAGACCGCATGTTCTATAAAAATAGAGCATCTCTGATGCTTTCTTTTATACGAAGATATAACGAGTTTCACAACCCTTCAAGGCCTGATGATCTAGGGGAGTGACGCGAACCATCCATTGTGGTACGATGAGTAACAACACACCTCTTTCTTGATAAATATTCCAGGAACATGGGTATAATGAACCTAGACTTTTACATATAACATTACATGAATTTAATCATAATTATACATCATAGTACAAGACATGGATAGTTAATTCTGGTGTCTTGGAAGACTAGGTACATAATACATAATCATAGGATAAAAAATTATCTTTAGTTAATCTCCATAAAGAGCACCTAAAATTATTTGATACCTTACATCTATATAAGATTACTTGGGGATAACGTAAAGAAATGGATGAGAAAAAAAGTCCTGTGAGGGAATGAACATAAGAATGAAGCTTAAGAGTAGGAGTTAGGAGGCCTGCCCTAAAGATACAAAAATCACAGAACATATGAAATTGTAACATATAAATATGGGATCATATAATCATGGAATCATATAGATGTTGAAGAAACATAAAACATCTTCTTATTACGATTCATGGAAAACCACAAATCTGGTTTCATATAGTAGTGCGAGTCATGTATAACTGCTAATCCTGTTTCCTATAGCAGCACAAGCCAAGGCTAACCACCATGAATGTTGCACATAACAACCCATGAGAATTAACATTACTCAATGAACTTTAGTTATTTCAGGGCAAAACAATATTACATTTCTTGAACATGTTTTCCACATAAAGAGTAATACATAATCTATCTTACATAAACAAAGTGGTTACCCATGGAATGAATTGGATAAAACAATCATGACATAAAGCATAACCAATGGGTGTATCATGAAAGTTTCTATAAATGAAAGGAATTAGAAATATAAATGAACATTCATAATGTAAAATAGGCATATATAATGGTATGTGTTGTCAAATCAAAGTGACAAAATTTAAGAAATGTATTTGGGAAATTTTAGCTTTAAAACATTTTCATGCGGTTTTATGGAGAATGCAATAGATTATTTAAAATAGAAAAAGGAAAAATATTTTATATAAAACCATATGTAAATTAAGAAGGATATTATAATAAAAATATAGCTTTTATAAACACAATGGTGGCTTGAAATAGAAGATATAATGTACATTAAATTGGGTAATATTATGGGATGTTCCCTTAAAACAAGATTGTTGATGGAGAAGTATCAAGGTGGGATTCACTTATAAACATGTCTATTGTAACTCCACATGATTTCATTGTATGTTATCTATTTAAAATAAATCAATAACTTGCGCTACAAGCAACAATGTGTTCGAGCACACCATTACTTACCAAACTAGCCATTCAAAATTGGTTATGAATAGTATTAACTGCATTTTCAAATTCATATACTCCATATAATTTTAGAATCTATATTATGTGTTTCATAGAAATAATATAAGAATTACTTCATTTTTTTAGATAAAATAAGTATTTTTCCAAAAATACAATTTAACTAACTTTTAATGGTGAACCATTTTTGAAATAAATATTTGACAGTTTTAAATATTCAATTTAATGAAATTAAATTATTCTTTAGATGAAGGACATAAAAATTTAGTTTCAATAAATTTTTTGGATCTTTTTTGATAACATTCACATTTTTATTAATAGGAAAAAATACTATATTTTAATGGAAAACTAATTTTTAAATCGAAATAATTTATAGTTGTAAATTATTCATTGGAATGGTTTAGAAGTATAATTAGATTATATTTTTATCATTTCATACAGTATATGTCATTATTAGTAATTTCACATTTAAATTTGACATAAAAATATGTCAATCTTTTGATTGATTTTACTTTTTAAAAACCCGTTTTTTTGGTTTTTACAATGGGAATGAATATTATATTAATAAATTCAATATATATGATATTAATTTCGTAAAATAGTCTTTATTTTTAAATTTGGAATATCAAAATTAGGATAGGGAGAATTTTTGGAATTTTTCTGAAAACATTGAATTTTAGATGAACAGTGAAAAGTACAAAGTTATTATTTAAAACTGATGATTTATTTAATTGATTAGATATATAATTTTTACTTATTTTATGTAAAAATAGATATATAATACATATATATGTTCAATGTAATTAATTGGTGTCATTTTATAATAAAATCTGATATATAAAATTTTATTGAACTTTTTACCGTTTTTACCCACCTCAAAGGAGAATTTGCAAATTTGCACAAAACATAATTTTACCACTTCTGTGAATTTAATTTCAAAAATCCAAGACACATGGATAATATCAATAATTAAAATTTGTTTGAATAAGATGAAAATAATTTTTGGTCAATAGTAACTTTTTACTTTTATTTACCACTATAAAAAGTAAATAGTGTAAATAAGGGATAAAATGATATTATCATTACCTTAAAACTTTACTAATTATATTGGATAGGTTTAATTAGACCACAAAAACCACATGAATAAAATATGATCCCATTTTATCAACTTGGATTAGATTAGGAAATTTATTATTATTATATTTAAAGAAGATTTATAAGAGTTAAAGTCCATGATTAAAAACTAAACCATTTTTAATAAATGGTTATAACTAAGATAAATACAAATATAAATATTCCTTAAATAGTTCAAAAAATTTCCTACATAATTGTATTTTATTTATATTTTGATACATTATAAAAATTAATTTATTTATGACACAATCATAATGCAGTAATGAACTTATTAATGAAAGATTAAAATAATTGACATTATAAATATCCAAATAAATTTAATTTGAGAATTTTGTTGAATAAAAATAATTTTTAGATTAATATGACTTGTTAGGAATGATTAAATTATTTTTTTGAAGTAATCATGCTGTTATGATTTCAAAAAAACCAAATACTAAAGGCAGTAAAAATTTACATAATTGAGTTTTTAAAACAAAGAATATATTATTATTTTTTATAATATTCTTAAATATATATGGTTGAGAAAAATAATTAGATAAGGTTATATGTAATAATAATTAACCATTATGGGTTCTTTTTTCGGGTTATAGTATGTTTATTAACCATTTAATATGAAAATACAAAGAGATAGGTTAAATGTCAAACTATTTTACAAAGTGTTATATCTTAAAGATAATGTTAATATGGCGACCTAAACCTTCCCAAACCAATTGGATGATAGGTTTTCAACCCATCCCAAACTTTTCGTCTAAATAATTCAATTTGGAACAATTATATACTGAAAATGATTTTATTATAAACTAATATTTCAATGTTTTCCTAAAGTGACCCTCATCTATATTATAAAAGGATACATTCCCTTCTCTTAATTACAAACCTCCAATTACATTTTTCTCTGCCATAACCTACCCAAATATCCTCCCAACACTCCTCCATTAATCCTAGAGGCCTTCCTATTGTCAGAAAGCCAACCTATGGAGCCGTTTTGATAAAATCAAACGAAAGAACCCGAAAAAGAGGTTAATATTACACCACCCTCTTTCAAGTTCATTTCTTTTTTCACTTCTTCGTTCATTTTTTCCATTATAAATTTATAACTCCATTATGTTATATATAACATGATGTTATTATAAATATGGTAGAACCATATTCATTATTCTATCCATCCTATAAATGAAGAAGTCACCATACGTACGTACATACAGCTTACAGTCTCCACGTTGTGGTGTAGTAGGCTATTCAAACACTTCATTATTTGGATGGGTATAATAAAGAGTTTAAATAAAATAAATAGCATATATAAAATGTTATTGATTCTTTATATAAAATATACAAACCAATTAAAAACTATTTCACCATCAATATAATGATATTGTCGATCGTGCGTACTTGCAGATTACTGTCTCCATAACGCGATGAGATTCATTTCCACGCTCATCATTCAACAGTGACTACAAAAGTATATATCATTAATAATATGGTAATATATTACTTAATAAGGATACGGGAGATATATATATATATATATATATATATATATATATATATATATATTTATGTACTTACACATATCTTATTCATTTAGTATCGTTCAATTCAATAAGAAAACGGAAACAACATTTATGCATTTGTACAGCCTACCACATCTATAAATGATGTTTTAAATTTAATATATATGTCTATTATACATATATATATTCTAAATATATATGATATATAAATAATTTTTCATATTCTGGAATATTATAATCATAATCTTGGTAATACAATCTAGAATAACAGGTTAAAACACGTACAAAAATGAAAGAGATTATTACCCGAAATGTTAATTGAACATGAAAATTATTATTTAATGTTATTATAAATTCATAAATGAATCATTTATGATATCATAAATATTAATATGGTTTTAGATTAATTAAATAACATACTACAGTGTTTATACAAGAGGTTAAACGTACCCTAGACTAAAGAAAAGTACAAGGTAAGGGTTAATTTCACAATCACTTTATTATCCGAGGTTGTTTTTAAGTAAGTATCAATTGGAACATATTTATTATCCATGCCCATGTTTCATAAAAGATTTTTCAAAAGTATTCTTTTTAAGGTAATTTTTTACTAAAAAATTATTTTCAATAATTTAAATATTTATTCTTCAAATTCTTTCTCATTAATGTCCATGTTGTCAAAATGGTTTTTAAGGATTTATTTATATGGACATAAATGTTTTTAAAATGATTATTCCTATCATAAGTTTCAAATTTGTATGGGACACTTTGATTCAAAAATTTATTCAAATTTATTCCTTTCTAAATTGTGTCACTTTTAATTGTTTACCTGAAAAAGGGATATTTCTCTCAATGTGTTTTAGAAATCATTTGCATCTATGTCAACAACAATTGATGTATTTTGAACTTGTTTAAAGTTGAATTATTATGATACAAATCTTCCATATAGTATTGAAGTTCTTGTCATATGTTTGACTATGGATGTATCATTTTTATTCCATTCATGTTTTATTGATAAAGTTTAGACATTTGATTTATTTTATTTAACACGAATGTTTCTATTATTTTTAATCCTTTTCATATGAGAAATATATTGGACTTAATAATTGATGGGTGGATCCCTTTATAGATCCTTGATGTATCGGTAGGTCTCATGACACCAACTAGTGTCTTAGCACAAGGCCTTGAAAAAATCATATTTTTAGTCATGACAATAGGCCTTGAATATTTGGTTATGATGTCTGGCATTATGAGTTCCATCATTATGATGGTGGAAATTGATATTGAATGTGATTATTCCACTATTAGAATATCCATGTATATAAGTAAATGGAATTATTTGATTTTATATTTGTCATATTATTCTGAAGATTAAGATTAAAAGGATTTTGTTTTAGTCTTATGCATTTCCATAAATGTTTATGAAAATTTATGAAGGTTTCTATTATATTTCAATCCTTACTGAGAATCTGACCTCACCCGTTTCTATGTTTTATTTTGCAGGATTCCAAGAAGTTTATTATGTCTGATACAAAGGGTTATGCTTGTGAATTAAAGGAGTTCTCAAATGATCATTGATGTTGTGTTTTATTTTCTAATTCATAATGAAGCGTTCTTATATGTAATATTTTTTTCAAGACTGCAAAAATGATCGGGCTTTCGGGACTTGATTTCATTTTATCATGTCAATGTTATGTAATAATACACCGACATAGGGTAAATGGGGTCAGGGCATTACATTTGGTATCAGAGGAAGTATAGAAACAACCTTGAAAAAATATTTAGATAAACAATGATTTGAGAACAATACCCTAAGATAAACATTATGGATTAGTATAGAGGAAATTCATTAAATTTTGTTACTGTAGATATTTTGTGTGTTTTATATGACATACATACTTATATAGATATGAGAAGATATAGGCGGTAGTGGAAGATATGTACCTAGGGGTAAAACCCTAAAACACCGCTTTGAGCTAGACTCAAACATGAACTAGTGCACAACAATGGGCCTTGATGCACTCTTGGTTACGACACTCTCGAGGGATATTCTTAGGATAATTCTAATTTTCATTAAAATAAATTATGAAAGGTTTTTGAGTATTTATTTCCCCAGAGAAAACATTTTTATGATCATGGATTATATCAACAAACTGTTCAATTTATGTTAAGTGTTTTACAAGTTTCTAATTATGTATTGCGATTCACAAACTAACCCAATTTATACTATTTTTTAGAAATGGATCCCAGTAGATGGATAAAGAACTCCAGAAATACACATGACCCAAAGAGTAAGAAGGATCATATCATTCATTGAATTAAGAAATCATTTAGAAAGGAAATAAAATCTCACGAATTATCATCATATGAGGAAATATTATCATTTGTTAATAAGATAAATAAGGAATTCTCTAAGTAATATGGTTTTTAAGGGAATCCAAAGAAGAAATGTATTGTAGAAAGAAATATGGATAAATGGAATAAAGGAAAGAAATATTTTTCCTAATAGTTTTTAACTGTGGAAATAATCACCTTGGTAAATGCTTGAAGGGAATTGGAGTTTGTTATAAGTGTTGAGAAAAAAGGACACCATGTACGTGATTGAAATGGTATGAAAAAAGTTTCAAATGAACAATGCTACATCTGCAATGAGTTGGGACACTACACAAATCTGTCTCCAAATCACCAGAGTATACGCCAAATGATGCTATTGAGTAATAATCAAGTTATGATACTACGGATGATGGAGTGGAATCATTAATAGTTATTATGTTTTTATTAAATTATTGTTTCATTTGAGTATTGTGTTAATGATGTACGTGTTACATAAATTATAGAGTATGTAAGGATTGTACAACTGTACTATTTCATTATGGACTTGAGATTGTCTGGAACAATGAAAAGTGACACAATGGAATGTTAAACTATTTGGAAAATACATTGTTTATGGAATGAAAAAACATTAATATGGTCGTGATATTGAGGTATTGATTTTTGAATAATAGATGATTGATTTGGATAAATTATATTTGATATTATTGACATCCCTAGAACTGGTTAATGGTTTCTTTGTTCCATCATTGTTAGAGTATACAATATTTTCGAATATAAGGTGTATATACATTATTCTACGAGGAATAAGGGAGTATGAATGTAATAAATAAAGTTTTATAGTAATTCTGGGTGTGACTGTGCTTTAAAAGAATACATGCTGAAGGTATTCAAATGTAATTACATGAAAAAATGGATCCTCATTGTGTTTTCCATCCTTTTAAATTTTGGACTGTGAGTTTGGATACAATTATTTCCGATAATTCTAAATGAAGGAATCAATTAATTTTGATATTGGATAGTATTGTTATGGTTAAATGTTTTCATGAGATTATTTTTTAATTTTAATAAAAACAACAACCTGGAGGTCGGGTGACAACTTGTTTTTCCTGGAAAGGACGCGAGACTTAAACCCGCAACCGAAGGGCTATAAGGGTGCATCACCTACCATTGGACTACGTTATGTCCTTGTTTTGTATAATTTAGTTTTTTATATAGTCTGAAATATTAATACAAATTCATTTTTTCCTATACGATTAAGATAAATAGAATATTTTTTAATTTTATTATCATTCAGAGTGAAAGATGAGTTTGTGGTAGGAATTAGTTGAAGGGTGAAACTCTAATATTTAAGTATATATTTATATATTCCATCTAATTATAAGAATAAATTAATTATTAAGCTTTAGGGAGGGGATCATAATACAATAATTTTTTTATCATAATACCATGGTGACTTCAAATGCGCTCACACACGTCATTCCAGTGATCCCGGAGGCAGGTCCTCTCTCCGATCCAGATCCTCTGGTGACTGGTTTTGGCTTGGTTAGGCCCCCAGTGATCTAATACAAGGAGGCGCTCCTTCATTAATGACTAGTGGGTGAAGATCTGAAGCCGAATGGTGCGGCGGCGGCCCCTCCGGTGGCGGCATCCTTCATGGAGTTAGGGAACCCAGTGATTGAGGTTTCTGCGTCTTCATTTGCGGCGAAGGCTATGAATCTTTAATGGAATATTGTTGCATAGTTTGGCACGGAAAATCCTCCTCTAGAGCTCTTTCAGGAGTGTGTTCGGCGTTGGGGCCTTGATCTGCTGGCCTCAGTTTCTCATCTGGGTCTCAAATCCTTCTGCATCGTCTTGGCATCTAGAACGGACTTCATCAATGCGTGGTGCATGAGTCCCCACTCTGTGGGGCGTTGGATTTTTTTGCTTTTGCTGTGGTCAATGGATGCACACCATGGTCGTGAGAGCTCTACTGCTGCGGTGTGGATTTCTCTCCCCGGCCTCCCCATCCATTTTATTAATGATGCCTTTCTCAAAGTTAATGGGAATTAGCTGGGCCACTATCTAGGCACGGATAATCGCATTATCAGTCTGTCTGAGGCATCGATGGCTCGGTTGTCCGTGTAGATGGATCTCAGTCTACCGCTTCACCATAATCTGGTTCTCAGGATACATGGAATGGAGGATCTTAAGCAACCTCTTGTTTATCGGGTCTACCCCAGGTTCTGTTCATTTTCTACAACTCTGGTCATTCCCTACTGGTATGTCCTAAGGCTCGCTTGAAGGGGACTGATGAGAATTTGTGGAAGAGGTCCTCTATGCAGCCTCCTTCAGATGGCACTAGGAAGTCTCATGGAGCAGTGGACTCAGGACCCTTGATCAGGGTATTGGGGCTTCTTCTTCTAGCCAGGCAGGAGAGGGGTGTTACCTTTCAAAGTATGATCTCATTCCAGTGTGGGGTTCTATTAGTGGTGATCAGCTTAAGGATTTCAAGGTTTCTTTCCCTATACGTGGTATGGATCTCTTAGGGATTCTTCTTCATTTGAATCTATTTGAAGAACAATGTATTCCCAAGAATCCATGTCTTCCTATTTTTACATTCATTTATGGATGGAAGGAGCAAGAGGTTTTCATGTCTTCGAAATCAAGTGGGCTGATGGTACTAACCCGGGGTTCATGTCCTATGGTGTCCTCCATCTTGGCACATCCTGTGGCTCCCCAGATGAAACTCTATTCGCACCACTCATTACCTCGCCCCCTAGGCCTCCTGATATGTCTCTTGAGTAGAGTACTGGGAGGGTTGGATTGTTTGATTCTCCAAAATTCATAGACAGGGTGCCGGCAAGGGGTGGTGCCTTTTCTGTTCCACCTTTCTTATAGGAAGTTCCCGGGGTTACTAATTGAGAAAGAGCCAAAGATGAAGTTAAATTATGTGCATCAGTTTTTTTGATGGAAAAGGTCGGGAGTCTGGGGCCAATTCCAGACGGATCCTGTTTAATGTTTAAAGACATAGTGTCGAATGGTCGTGGTCTTGGAGCCAGGGTCATGTCTGACATTCTTTCCAATGAATTCGTTAACCAGATGGTCTCTCTAGTGGCCTTTTTGGAACCAAAACATGCTCCCTGCAAGATTTCTGAATATTCCCAAAAGCATAGGATCTGCGTTTTTTTTACATGGGGATCCTCACAATTCTCACATTTGTCTCTTTTGGAAGGATCACATACAAGTGGACCTCATTAATGCATCCGTCCAGGCACTGAATACCAAGGTATATGTGGGGCTTCATGAGTTCTTCTTCTCCTTCATATGTGCCAAGTGCAACCCAGAGGATCGAGAGGTGTTGTGGGGTGATCTTGAAAGTTTCAACCCAAAGGGCACCCCTTGGGTTGTATGTGGGGATTTTAACATCATGGATAGTTTATAGGAGACGAAAGGGGGTGGAGTGTTTCCTAGGAATTCTATTCAAGCGTTTGTCTCCTTCATGGCTAGGAGTGGCTTTCTATATGTAGGGTATGAGGTCAGTATCTTCACCTGGTGTAATAATCAATAGGGGGAGAAGATCTTATGACAGACTTGATAGATTTCTGCTAAATGAAGCGGCCATTGCAATAAATCCGGATTCCAATGTTACTCATTCGATGCGGAGTCCCTCAGTTCATTCTCCTTTACGTATTACACTTTGTTCATGTGTAATGCATAAGGACCATGTATATTTCTCAGAGTCATGGGTTCATGAACCGGGGTTTCTGGAGGAGGTTAGGGGAGCTTGGGACATGCAACATCAGGGTAATCCTTGGATTAATTTTCACAATAATCTCAGGTGGGTCAAGAATATTCTTTGAGAATGGAGGAAATCCATTCTTGACCGGGACCAAAATATTGCTGGAATTAGTGAGGAGGTTGAAAAATTGGAAGATAGACTGGAACAAGCATGGGATGAATCATACTTTACTGAACCTAGGGATAAGGAAGATTCCATAGCTGATATTCTAATGAGACAGGAAAGGCTGGTAAGAGAAAGTACTTGGGTGAGATGGCTTTGGGAGGGAGATCAGAACTCGGGCTAATTCCATTACTACATTAAGGAGTGCAAGATAATTCAGAGGCCCAACATTCGGAGGGGTGATAGATCATTTTTTCGGACCATGAGGAAATTGGGGCTTTAAAAAATGCATAGATTCAACTTCTTATGGTAGGTCCAAATCCTAGCATTGTAGAGGGATACCTAAGGGAGGAGGAAGAGTTTTTTAGGGTATTACTAGTATTGTGTCAGGGGTCATTAATGAGGGAATGAGGGGACTTCCGTCTAAGGATGATGTGCATGAGGCAGTTTGGTCCTTGAACCAGGACAGTGCTCTAGGTCTTGATGGATTTCCTGGTTTTTTTACATGGCGATAGGGGACATTATTAAAGGTGATCTTGTTCGTGCCATACATAAATTCTTCTGGTGGGGGGGGGGGGGTTTCTTCCTTCTATTGCTTGTGCAAACAAATTGGTTCTCATTCTTAAGGTGAGTAATCCTCAGTCCAATGACCAATACTGGAACATTCGCATATGTAACTCATCATACAAAATCCTGGCCAGCATACGCAATAAGAGAATGGCCACTCACTTGGATTCATTGATTAATCCTGAGCAGCATGGATTCATTAAAGGTAGTTCAATCCAGTGTGCGATTGGTCTCTCCCATGAAATGACAAATGAGATTAATAAAAAGTCATTTGGGATAAATCTTGTGGTCAAATTGGATATGAGAAAGGCATATGATATAATTGAATAGTGCTTTGTCCTATATGTTTTAAAGTGAATGGGATTATCCAACTAGACAATTGATCTCCTCTTTCGCTGCTTTAGCTCTGATTGGATCTCTAACTTGATCATGGGTAAAAAATTATGCTTCTTCAAGGCATGTCGTGGTGTCAGGCAAGAGGATCCCTTATCTCACACTCTCTACATTCATGATCAAATTGCTTTTAGCTGCTACATCAACTAGGGCATTGACACAAGGCTAATACTACCCTATCATAACAGGAATACCATGAGAGGCATCTCACACTTTATGTTTGCCAATGAAACAGTCATGTTCATTAATGGTAGAAAAAGATCAGTGAAGGGAGTGAAGAGGGTTCTTAAGGAATATTGAAAGTGGAGTGGGAAGGTGGTGAATTCTAACAAGAGACATTTCTTCACAGCGAGGAGTGCCTCTCCAAGGAGGGATCAGAACCTAAGAGCCATGTTGAATATGAGTAAGGGGTTTTTTCTGATGGATTACCTTGGAGAACCAGTCATCCCATCTTGCCTCAGGGTGAGGCATTTTGATAAGCTCATTAACAAAATTACGAGACGTATTCAAAACTTGAAAGTTAGGTTTTTAACTCTTAGAGGCCGTATCACCCTGGTTAACTGTGTGTTAGTCTCCATGACGATGCATGTTTTGCCTACATTGAAGGTTTTAAAAACTGTGCTTTCAAACATGGAGAGAATAATGGTGGCCTTCATATGGTATGGGCATCTCGAAGGCCATCATCATTGGGATTTAGGTAAATGGTTGGCTAGTCACCTTTCTTGATGGGGGAATTAATTTATGTAGCCTGTCCTCCACCATCTAAGGACTGAATGCCAAGCTCTCTTGGGAGGTCATGGAAAGCCAAACTCTATGGGTAAGAACAATGAAGAACCTCCATGACCTTAATGTGACTAGACAAAGAATGAACACCTCAATGATATTGAACCTGGTTTAACCGCATCTGGACACTCTGCAACAACACTGTCGATGGATTATCGGAAGGGGGAACATTAACTTCTGGCAGCAAGATTGGGGTGGAGGGAGGCTGTGGTTCTAGGGCTATCCAGCTACAGATATCACCTTCAAAGAAGCCTCATTCCATATGAGGTTCCTCAAGGCCATCCAAGACTACAACTAAATGGAGGTGTTTAATTCTATAGTCCCAAATTATGATGATTATTGGTTAGTTTTCGAAGGTACCTCATTGGGTGCTACCTCCATCAAAGGATTTGATAATGTGACGAGGTTGGTGGGGAATGTCGATCTGTGGAGGGAGACTGTGTGGTGAAAAATGATCCCGTCCAAATTCAACTTTATGATGTGGAGAGTGTGACACTAGGCTCTACCAACGAATGCTAACCTCTAATTAATGGGAATTCCATCGGTTTCATAGTGCTGGTGTTGGAAGGCTCTGAGCACAGAATGTGTGGGACATCTGTTTTATGAAACTGAATGGGAAAGGATGGTCTGGAAGACCTTTGGGTATTTTTTTGGAAGGAATGGCTATGTTGTTAACTCAGATGATTTTTTTAATTCCTGGTTTAGTGGAGAAGAAAACAAAGGTAATGACAGGAAAGAAAGGGTGCTCATACACATTACTAGGTGATGGACTATTTGGAAGGCCTGGAATAACAAGACCCATTGTAGAGGCTCAGTTTATCAGGTCAGTATACACTATAGGTTGAAAAAAACTATGATGGATATGCTACAGATAAGTTCGGACTGCAAAAGTGCTTGCTCCATGTGCTTCATTTCTGCTGGAAGTAGTGTAGATCAGCGGGACAACCCTCCTGGTCTGGGGCAGTGGGTGAGGTGGTGGCCAATGGCACATGGTTTGAAACTTAATATATATGGTTTTCTGCTCATCGGGAAGATGTGAGGAGGGGGAGTTTTGCGTGAGCAGAATGGATGTGTTTATGCAGCATTTTCTTCTTCGTTTGGGGGAGGTGATGCGCTTCAGGCGGACGCTCGGGCTTTGGCAGAAGGTTTGCGGTTGAGTGTGTGCAGGGATTTGGTGGTGTCGTCGATGGAAACTGATTCCTTGGTGTTGTTCAACATAGAGAAAAACAGAGGCAGGATTCCATGGAGCATAATTTATATAGTCAAGAGATGTTAGGCTGTAATAGGGGCGTGCATAGAGATCACTCATACCTGGAGGGAGGGTAACATGGTGGCAGACTTTATGGCATCGTCGATAACATCATGCAGTACATATTCGTTATTCTCATAATTGGGGTTTTTTCCTTATGAAGGATTGATGTTTGTCATAAATGATGCTTTGGGGTTGCATTACTTTAGACCACAGTGTCTTTTTTCCATGTATTAGGATTATTGTTTTAATAAAAATGTTAACTTTCAAGTCATGTTATCATAATACCATATGTTTTTTTGAACTGATGATATTTTACATCTTCTTATATTGATGGCTTTGAGGCCCTCAATTTTACAGATGTTTGGGATTGATGACCTCAATCACTCACTATAAATATTTATGTTTTCATTCCAATTCTGTGTCTTTAATTGCTACCAATGTTTTCCTAATCATGCTCACCGCGACTTACTAGACTAGTCATTCAATAGCGGTTATGTATAATATTAACTTCATTTTGAATTTTATATAATCCATATAATTTTAGAATACACATTGTTTTATTCTTATACATAATATGAGAACAAATTCATTTTTTCAGATAAAATAAGTATTTAAAAAAAATGAAAATTTCCCACCTTTTAATAGAGAACCATTTTTAAAAACAATATTGGACACTTTTATGTATTAAATTTAATGAAATTAAATTATTCATTTGATGCGGGACATAAAAATATTTTCTGGACTAATTTTTGGTACTTTTCAGATAACTTTCGTATTTTGATGAATAGTGAAAAATACTATATTTTAATTGGAAACGACTTTTTTAATAAAAATAACTTGTTGTGATAAATTAATAATTTGAACAGTTTGGAAGTATAATTATATTTTATTTTTATCATTTAATAAAATTTATGTCATTATATGTAATTTTACATTTAAATTTGACCTAAACATATGTCAATCTTTTGATAGTTTTAACTTTTTTAAAACCCGATTTTCAGATTTTAAAATTGGAATTAATTTTAAATTAACAAATGAAACATCTATGTTTTAAATTTAGAATAATAGAATTTATTTTTGAATTTGTAATATCATAATTATCTTATAGTAAATTTTTGGTATTTTTCTGAAAACTATCAATTTTTTATGAATAGTGGAAAACACTGCGTTATTATTTAAAACCGAATTTTAATTTAAGAAATTTTAATCTTTTATATGTGATGATATATATAATACCTATATAAGTTCAATGTAGTTCATTGGAGTAATTTTATAATAAATTTACATATATAAAATTTTATTGAACTTTTTATCGTCTATTACCCACCTCCTAGGAGCATTTGCATATTTGCAGAAAACATAAATATACCACTTCTGTGAGTTGAATTTCAAAAATCTAATAGAAATTGTTAATATAATTAGTTAAAAAGTTGTTTAATCATAAGAAAATAATTTTTTTTAATAATAACATTTTTATTTTATTTACCATCGTAAAATGTTAATTGGGTAATTAAGGTTAAAAAAATATTATAATTACTGTAACACTTGTCATTATTATATTGCATAGATGAAATTAGTCAAAAAACAACCATAGGAATTTCATATGGACCCTTTGGTTCACTTGGATTAGAGTTGGACATTTATTATTATTTTACTTAAAAAACAGTTAAAAGAGTTAAATTCCATGTTTACTATCTATATAATTTTTAATATATAGAATGGTATTTTTTTTAATTTTTATACATTAAATACTTTAATTTATTTATGACACAACAATGATGTAGTAATTACCTAATTAATGGAACATTAAAATAATGATTATTATAATTATCCAAATAAATGTAATTTGAGACTTTTGATGAATTACACTAATTTTCAAGGTTAATATGACAAGTTAGGGATGATTAAATAATATTTTTAGAAGTAATAATGCTGTAATGATTTTCAAAAAAACTAAATACAAAATAATGTCAAATTTGACATAATTTTGTTTTTAAAACAAATACAACATTATTAATTGATATATTATTCCTTAAAATATATGGTTCTGAAAATGGACATAAATGATGTTATATATATTAATAATTAACCACTTTGGGTTCTTTTGTCTTGTTCTATTATGTTTATTATCCATATAATATAAAAATACAAAGAGACATGGTTAATGTCAAACGATTTAACTAAGAGTTAAATCTAAATGATAAGTTTAATATGGTAACCTAAACCTGAAAAAATTCTATTGGTTGATATGTTATCTAAATATAACCACATTTTCTTCTAAATATATAATTTTTGGGAAATTTTAGATCGAAAATGAGTTTATTATAAAATATTATTTCAAGATGTTCCTAAAATGACCTCACCTCTGTTATAAAAGGGTCCTTCTCCTTATCTTAATTTAACACCTCCAAATCCATTTGGATAGGACAAAACCCTCCCAAATAACCTCAAAACATTAATCCCTTCATTTTATAGGCCTTAAATTGGTCTAAAATCCATCCTATGGAGCCCTGTGGATTAAATCAAAAGAATAAACCCGATGAAGTGGAAAATATTTCACCACCCTCTTTTTAGTTCTTATCTTCTTCCACCTTCTCATTCATTTTTGATTCCGTTATAAAATAAATAAACGGTATCTTATATATATTTTGATGTTACTATAAATATTTTACAACCACATTCATTATTTTATCCATCCAATAAATGAAATTGTCCCTATACAAGCGTACGTATGGCTTACCGTCTCCACGTCCTGGTGTAGTTTGTTATTCAAACACATCATTGTTGTATGGGTATAATAATGAGTATAACTAATTTAAATATTAAATATAACATTTTAATGTTTCTATATATATTATATAACATCCAATTATATAAAATTTCACCATCAATATAATGATATTGTCGCTCGTGCATACGTACGGATTACTGTATCCCCGATGCGATGAGATTCATTTCCACGTTCACCATTCTATGATGACTATAAAAATATATATCATTAATAAGTATTTAATATATGACGTAATAATTCTATAAGATATATATATATATATATATACTTACTTACATGTTATTCATATAGTTCTGTTAAATGCGATATGAAAACGAAAACAACATTTATGCGGACCTACACTCTACCGTCTCCATGAATAGTGTTCTCCATTTCATATATATGTCTACTATAAATATTTATAATCTAAATATATATGATATATAAATATGTTTTATATTATGGAAGTATTTAAATCAGGATATATGTGGTACAATCCAGAATAACAAGTTAAAACATGTGCGATAAAAAAGCGATTATTACTAGAAATGTTAATTTATCATGTAAATTATTAATAAATGGGTAGTAAAAAGTCATAAATGAATCATATATGATATCATAAATATTAATATGGTTCTGGAATAATTTAATAACATAATATGGTCTTTATAATATAGGCTAAATGTACCCTAACTAAAGGGCAATACATGGTAAGGGTTAATTTCACAATCACTTTAATATCTGAGGTTGTTTTTCTGTATGAATCTACCAGGACATATTTATTATACATGTCCATGTTTCATAAAAGAGTTTTCAAAGTGATTATTTTTAAGGGACTTTTTTTCTAAAACATCATTTTAAATTTATTAAATATTTAATCTTCTAAATCATTCTTATTAATGTCTATGTTTTCAAAATGGTTTTTAAGGATTTATTTATATGGATATGAATGTTTTTAAAATGTTAATTCCTGTCAATAGTTTCAAAGTAATATGGGACATGTTGATTCATAAATGTTTTTAAGTGTCTTACTTTATAAATTGTGTGACCTTTAAATGTTTTCATGAAAAATGTATATTTACCTCAAAGTGTATTACAAATCATTATTATCTATGTCAACATCCTTTGATGGATTTTAAACTTGTTTGAAGTTGAATTATTATGATACAAATCCTCCATACAATATTGAAGGTTTTGTGATATGTTAGACTATGTATGTGTTTTTTATACCATTAATGGTTTATGTATAAAATATTGACATTTCATTTTCTAGTTTTAATAAAAATGTTTATTTTATGTTTAACCCTTTTTATATGAGGAATGCATTGGACTTCGTATATGACAGGTGGATCCCACTATAGCTCTTCAATGCATTGGTAGGTATCATGAGACAAACTAGTGCCTTGGCATAAGTCCTTGATAAAATCATATTTGTAGTCTTATAAAAAGGACCTGACTATATGGTTATGAAATTTGGCATTATGCATTCTATCTTTATGAAAGTCGCTATAGATATTGAATGTGATTACTCGAATAGTAGAATATCCATGTGTATAGGTAAAAGGAATTATTTGATTTAATCATTTTCATATTATACTAAAGTTTACGTTCAAAAGACTTTTTGTATTCGTCTTATACATTTACTTAAATTATTGTAATTATATATGATATATTCCACTATATTGTTATCCTTACTGAGCATATGAGCTCACCCCTTTCTATGTTTTATTTTCCCAGGAATCCAAGAAGTGTATTAGAATTGATAAGCATGGTTAAGATAGTGGATTAATGGTGTTTTAATAGGATCAATGATATTGTGTTTTATTTTATAATGTGTAATGTAGAGTGTATGAATTTATTCTATTTTCCAAGACTGCCAAATTGATCGGTCCTTCGGGACATGATTTCCTTGTATCGTACTAATGTTATGTAATAATGCACCGACTCTGTGTAACTGGGGTCAGGGAATTACATCTATAACCAAAATAGAATGAGTGATGGATATTGGAACATGATTTTGAAACATATACATAGTACATTGAAGTTGTACATAAAAAATTCAAAGAAAATTCTTTGTGTAAATAGAAAAATATAGCAACATTAATGAATAAAGGAGATTTGGGTAGAATTCATTATGGTTGGTTGGCATGGTATTAGGTGTTCCGAATTTTAATTGATAAGATAAAAAAGGGATTTCTAATCTATTAAAAATTAATAGGGAAGTATGGGGGAGGTTCGAAATTAAACCCCTTCATTTGGGATTACACATAAACAGACATATCGTAAATGATAATCTTCATTAAGAGTGAAATAGAGAAGATCCGTTAAATTTATTTTAATATAATTTCATCTCTTTTGTGCCTCATGGATAATATATTTCTTTTAAAACAATAAAATTTAATTTAATTATAGTCATTTAATAAAAATATATATATTAATTATATACATTGTATTTTATTACATAATTTTCAATGATGAAAATGAATCATTTTGATATTAAATTTTACTTAAATTTTCCCATCTTACATTGATTTAACTCATTTTTAAATGAAATTTAAAAATAATTAAAACAGTTCTACAAGAAAAGAGTACATTTAATTTGATATTAATATATTTTTTATATTATATATTTTCCATACATAATGGTTTTTATAATAATTAACTTGGAAATGTCTTTGTAATTGGTTAATCGTCCTTTAAGAGGACATTGTCTATAGTTTGGGAAAGAGAAGTATGGAATTTATATTATTCATTAATAAGATAATTATAGTATGTTATCATAATTAATCGAATGTTTACATACTACATAATCAATTTTGTAAAATATGTTTTTGAAAGGGATAGGGTTAAAGAAGAAATGGAATAAAAGATAGAAGATTTTACAGAGACTTACTCTCTCATCAGTGTAGCTACTCTTGAATGAAACTATATCTCCCTTGACAATTGAAGTAATAGCACTCCAAAAAGTCCGTAAGTAATATAATAAGATTGATAGGGATAGTTTAGGGAGAGATTAGGATTAGAAAATGATGAGTGTATTGGTTTCCAAAGGGGAAAGAGAGGGGTTATTTAAACTAGAGGAGGGGGTTTTTAGAATAAAATATTAAATAAAATAACATATCAAATGATAGATATGTAATAGTAGTTTTTTGAAAATATAAATCATATATTAATATAATTTAAAATTTTTAAGAATTTAATTCATTTTTATAATTAAAATTTATTAATTTATTAAATCGAAAGTTAAAAGAAATAGAAAATAATTTTTGAGGAATCACGTTTTGACTTTAGGTTTTGGAATGTTTATTTTAGGTTTTGTAATAGTGTTTATGGTATTTTAAGGAACAATTTATGAAATTAAATATAACATGGCCGACTCTAATGTTATATATATTTTATATCAACATTTCATCATGGATGATGAAATTTAGGATATACCAATTATGTGAAAAACTATATTTTTACTATTCACCTGAAAATTAAAATATTTTATAAAAATGATTAATTTATTTTTTAATTAAAATCATAATTTACGTGAAAAAAGGTTTTAAAAATATAAAATGACATTGTAATGTTTTAAAAAATTACGTATTGTCTTATAATATTATCCTAAAACTAGAGGAAATAGTATTATCAATTTATAAATACATTTTAGAATAACATTGTTTCATATAAAAAAATTAATTATTATTAATTATTTTTGACTTACAAAAATACTAATACATTTAATATGGTCAAATTAGAACTTATAAGATTCCTAAATATTATTTAATCATTCTTGGGAAATATAATATTTTTTTAGATGATTTACTATTCGTGAGGTTTGTATTACCTCTCATAACCATAAGATATTATATATAAGGGTTAGATACTATTCATCAATAAATATGTTTCCCTTTGGGACTCCATATAACATACTGATCGCAAATGTGCTTGTCATATTTTAGAAAATCAAAACATAGAGGTGTTAAAATTATGTTTAATGGTCACATAATATTTAGTATCATGATATGTCATTGTTTTTCCTAATACCATAGGGAATAATTATATAAAGGGAATTCCATTTATAAATCATTGGGTTGTTACATTCTTCCCCCATTATGAAATTTCTCCCGTGAAATTTGGTTTCACAAAAACAGTTGACTGTACTTCTACTTCATTATGTCCTCTAGTTCCCAAGATGATTATTCAAACGTATGGTTTTTCCACAATACTTTTACATGTTGGATTTTTTTTTCATATAACCTTATGTATCTGGTCTAGAATCATTAATAGATTCTCCTCATAGGAAAGATCATTTTCTAACTCTACCACCTCTGAGTTTATTATGTGTGAGGGATTTGGTATTTACATCCTCATAATTGATACGTGAAACACATCATGAACATGATCCATATTTTGAGGAAGTTCATTCTGATAGTGTAAAACCCCATGAATTCATAGTATGTTATCTCTTCAACCTAATTCGACAACTTCCGCTACACGCAACAATGAGTTCGAGTAGACCACGACATACCAAAATAGCCTTTCAAAAAAAGCATTTCTGAATACTATTAACTGTATTTATAATTTTATATATATCCTATAAAATTTCAACAATCATATTTTATGTTTCTTAGAAATAATACGAGGACAAATAAAAATTCTAATATAGAAGAATTATTTAAAAAAATGCAATTTTACCACCTATTTAATGGAGAATACATATCAAAAAACATATTTGACACTTTTATATATTAAATTTAATGAAATTAAATTATTATTTATATGTGTGACCTAATAATTCAGTTTGGATAAATTTTACGTACTTTTATGATAACTATCATATTTTGATGAATAGTGAAGTATACTAAATTTAAATTAAAAATGATTTTTTAATCCAAATAATTTATCATGTTAAATTATACATATAAATGGTTTTGAAGTATAATTAGATTATATTTTTATCAGATAATACATGTTAGTTCATTATAAGTAATTTTACATTTAAATTTGACTAAAACACATGTCAATCTTTTGATAGTTTTCACTTTTTAAAAACCAGTTTTTTGGTTTTGACAACATGAAATAATATTAAATTAATAAATAAAATTTCATTGTTTTTAGTTTGTTAAAATAGAATTCAATTTTGAATTTATATTATCAACATTATGTTTCGGTGAATTTTTTTTAATTTTTCTAAAAAAATCAATTTTTTATGAATAGTGAAAAATAATGCATTATTGTTTAAAACCAACTATTTATTAAAATATATATTTATATTATTTAAATTTATTTTAAGTCAAAATAGATATATAATACCTATATATGTTCAATGTAATTCATTGGAGTCATATTATAATAAAATTGGATGTATAAATTTTTATTAAAATTTTTACCCTCTTGTACCCACATTCTATGGGATTTTGGAAATTTTCATAAAACAAAATTTTACCGCATCTGTGAGTTGAATTTAAAAAATTAGAGTGGCATGGCTAACATTAGTATGTAAAATTTTATTCAATATGATGAAAATAATTTTTTGTGAAAAGTAACTTTTGACTTTTATTTATCACCGTTAAGGGTAAATAACGAAATTAAAGGTAAAGATGATATTATAATTACCATAAAAAATGTCCTAATTCTATTGGATAAGTGTAATTCGACCAAAAAAACATTATGAATAAAATATTATCCTTTTGGTCCTCTTTTATTAGATTAGGACATTTATTATTATTTTCTTTAAAGAAGAGTTAAAAGTGTAAATTAAAGGTTTATTAACTAAACTATTTTTAATAGAGGGTTATTAATAAGATAAATTCAAATATAAATATTAACTATATAGATAACAATATTTAACATGATGATATTTAATTATTATTTTTCTAAATTAAATAAGTAATTTTATTCATGACATAATTATGATGGAGTAATTGCCTAAATAATGAAAGAATCAAAAATATTGTATTATAAAAATTAAAATAAATATTATTGTATTGTATTTATTACATAAACACATTTTATAGGTTGATATGACATGTTAGGGGTAATTATTTAATTTTTTTCTAAGTTATAAAGTGGTCATGACTTTCAAAAAAAAAACTAAATACCAAATCATGTCAAAATTGACATTAATTATTATCTAAAACAATTACGATATTATTGGTTTATATCATGTTCTTATAAATATATTGATCAGAAAAAGGGCATAAATAATATTATATATGTCATTAATGGACCACTTTAGGTTATATTGGATGTTTAGAGTCAGTTTTTTAAAAAAATATTGTAAGAATACAAGAAGACACGGTAAAAGATAAACTATTTAACTAAGAGTTAAATATAGATGACAATGTTAAAATGTTAACCTAAACCTTTCTAAAAACTATTGGTTGAGAATAATTAGACCCATAACCACTTATATATCGAAATAAATTTATTTGGATCCAATATAAACCGAATATGATTTTATAATAAATTAATATTTTAATCTTTTTTCTAAAGTGACCATCACCCTCTTATAAAAGGGAACTTACCCTTCTCTCTAAATAAGACCTCCAAATCCATTTGGATCGGCCAAATTTTCCCCAAATATCATCCCAAAATCCCTAACATCTAAATAGAGTCCATAGTTTGATCATAAATCTATCTAAATGATCTCTTTTGATCAAATAAAAAGAAAACACCTGAAGAAGAGGTAATAATTTCACCACCCTCTTTCAAGTTCTTTTCTTCTTCCACATCCTCTTTTTTTGTTGGTTCCATTCCAAAATAAAAACACCAGTACCTCCTACAAACAATAATGTTGTTATAAATACGGTACAACCATATTCATTAATCTATCCATCCTATAAATTACAAAGTCACCATACAGGTGTATGTACAACTTACAGTCTCATTGTTGTGGTGTAGTTTGTTATTAAAACAATTCATTATATGGATGGGTAAAATAATGAGTATAACTGAGGTAAATAATAAATATAACATGTTTATGATTCTTTATATATGATATATCATCCAATTACATATTATTTCACCATCAATATGATGATATTTTTTTTGTGCGTACATACAGATTACCGTCTCCACGACATGATGAGATATATTTCCACATTCTCCATTCATCGATGATTATAAAAATACATATTATTAATAAGTAGGTAATATATGACATAATAAAACTACTGGATATATATATATTCCCTTGAATATATTTTATTCACATACTTCCGTTCAATTCGATGTGAAAATGGAAACAACATTTATGTGTACGAACGACCTACCGTCTCCATAAACAGTGTTTTCCAATTCATATATATATCTATTATATATATATATATATATATTTATATACCCGATAATAAAATTATGTTTCATATTCTTGAATTATTTAAATCCTTATCTATGTGATACAATCAACAATAACAACATAAAACACATACACCAAAGAAATGGATTATTATCTGAAATGTTAATTTAACATGGAAATAATTATTAAATGGACAATATAAAGTCATAAATGAATCATGTATGATATTATAAATATGAATAAAGTTTTGGTATAATTTAACAACAAACAATGATCATTATACAGGTGGTTAAACATACCCTCGACCAAAGGAAAGTGCATGTTAAGGGTTATTTCCTCAATCTCATTATTATCTGTGATTGTTTATGTGTATGTATTTACATGGAAATATCATTCATCGATACCAATATTTCACAAAAATGTTATCAAAAGGAATATTTTAAGGTTTTATGGGAGGGTATTTTTAACTATATCATAATTTTAAATGTTTTAAATATAAATATTTCTAAAGCATTTTAATTAATGTATATGTTATCAAAATGATTTTAAGGAATCATTTACATGGACAATAATGTTTGGAAATGACAATTGATTTCAAAGTTTTCAAATTGGTATGGGAAAAATTGGTTTAGAAAATATATTTCAAATTAATTCCTTTAAAAATTTGTGACTTTTAAATTACTAAAAAAAGTATATTTCCCTTCAAAAGATTTAAAGATAATTTTCAACTATGTCAGTATCCTTTACTGGATATTATTATTGATTGAGGATGATTTATTATAATCAAATTTTCCATATTGTATTTAATGAGTTATGTTATTTTTGACTATGAATGTTCTATATTTATACCATTCCTTGTTTATGGTTAATATATTGACATTTTGTATCCTAGTTTTAATAAGAAAGTTTATGTTATGTTTCAAATTTTTCATATGAGTAAAACAGTGGACTTAGTGTGTGATGTGTGAACCCGCTATAGATCATTGATGCATCAATATGTTTGATGGGACAAACATGTGTCTTGGCACATTTCCAAGATAAAAATTTTATTTTAGTCTTCGCACAAGTCCTTGAATAAGTGGAAAAGACATTCAACTTTACGAATTCCTTCACTATGAAATTAGTCAATACATGTGATTATACAACTAAAAGAATATCCATGTGCATTTTTTATGGTTGTGTTTTTTTTAATTTAGTCATATTATACTCAATATTATGATTAAAAAGGTAGTCCTTTTTATTTCACATCGTTCCTTATATGTTTATAGCTTCCGCTAAATTATTTAACCTTACTGAGCATCCGAGATCACCCTTTCTTATGTTTTATATCCCAGGATTCCATGAAGTGTATTATGATTGATACGTGGGGTTATGATAAAGGGAATAATTTAATTAAAAATGAACTATCTATGTTGTGTTGTATGATTGAAATTGAATTGTAAGGTTAATGTTTGTAATCTATTTTCGAATACTCTTAAACTGATCTGTCCTTTGGGACGTGATTCCTTGTAATCATTACAATGTTTTAATATAATGCACCAGATCTCGGTAATTGGGGATATTGAATTATATTTGGTATCATATAATGTTCATCAACATCCTTGGAAATAGATTTAGATATACTCTTATTAGAGAACATTACCAAGTGATAGACTTTCAGGTTTAGTCTATAATAACTTCCTAGAATTTTTGTAATGTAGAAATTTTGGGTATTTTACAAGAAATACATCTTTGTATGGATATGAGAAGGTTGTGGTGGCTTTGTAACAAATGTATCTAGGAGTGAAAACTCGGACATGGAGATTCAGTCTTGACCGGAGGTATCCTATTACCCAACAACGGGCCTTGCAGCACTCTTGGTTAAGACATTCCCAAGGGATATTTTTATGATAATTCAGATTTCCATTACAAGCCATTATGGAAATTTAAGATTAAATACATCCTCAATGAAAAAAATTTATGGTTATAGATTATATGAATAATATTTTCAATTTAAGTTAGGTATTTTACAAGGTAGGAGTTGTGCATTCTGATTCAAAAACTAACCTAGTGTATGCTATTGTTTAGAAATGGTTCCAAGTTGAAGGAATGATAATTCTAGCAGTACGCATGATCAAAAGATTAAGAAGGATCATATCTTTCATCATATTATTCAAAAATATTAAATGGAAATATACTCCCACATATTCTAATCATATGAATAAATATTATCATGTGTTAATAAGAAAAGTAATGATTTATCTGAGTCATATGGATTTGAAGGGATGAAATAGAAGAAAAGTATGGAAGAGAAAGTGATTGATAAAGAGAAGAGGGGAATGAAGGATTTTCCAATATGTGATAACTGTGGAAAAAATCACCTTGTTAATTTCATGAAGGAAATGGGATTTTGTTATGAGTGTAGAGAAAAAGGACACCATGTAATTGATTGTAAGGGTAAGATAAAGGTTTCAAATATACAATGCTTCATCTACAAGGAGTTGGGACACTACATGAATCATTGTCTAAATCATCAGAGTATTTCCCAAATGCTACTATGGGATAATAATCATGTTTTGATACTATCAATGATGATGTCAAATGATTAGAGTTCTTAAATTGTTACTATATTATTGTGTTATTTGAGTATTGTATTATTGATGTTCATTTTATAATAATTATAGAGTATATAATGATTGTACTGCAATATTATTTCATTATGGACCTGAGATTGTGTGGAACCAGGAAATGTGACTAAATTGCATGTTAAATATTTTAGACAATATATGGTCGAGAGAAAGATGAACCATAATAAGGTTATGATACTGAGGTAGTGATTTTGGAATAATATATGAATGAATTTGATAAATTATATTTGATATTCTTGACTACCTTGAAACTGCTTAATGATTTTTATATTCCATCCTTGTTGTAGTTTAAAACATTTTTTGATTTAAGGAGTTTATCCAGTATACTATAAGGAATAACGGAGCCTGATTGTGATCAATAATGTTTTCTGGTAATTCATGGTGTTTTTGTGTTTTAAATGAATACATGATGAATGTATTCACATGTTGTTACGTGAAAAGAAAATCATCATTGTGTTTACCTTCCTTATAAATTTTTTTCTGCGATATTGGACAGAAGTATTTTGGATAAGTATAAAGGTTGTAATCATTTATGTTTGACATTGGATACTATGGTTGAGGTTAAATTATTTCATGAGATTATTTTTGGATTGTGAAAAAAAGGAAACCCGAAGGTCGGGCGGCAACCTGTCACATCCGGCAAAGCCATGAGACTTGAACCCACAACCAAAGGGAAACAATGGAGTATCACTTACCACTGGTATATGTGATGTCCTAGATTTTATAATGTAGTTTTTTTAAATAGTCGGACAAATGAATTATAATTCCATTTCTTTAATAACCCTATATTAGTAGGATAAATAGAATATTTTTTATTCTATTATCTTTTGGAGTGAAATATGAGTTTGTTGTAAGAATTAGTTAAAAGATAAAACTCAACTTGTCAAGTATATTTTCTCTAATTATTCTTTTAATAAAATAATTCTTAAACATTAGGGAAGGGATCATAAAACCAAAAATTTATTATCCGAATACCTTAAGTTCTGTAGAACCAATAATATTTGAAATCAACATAGATTGATGGATTTGTGGATCTAAATTGTACACCTCTTTATGATTGATGACCGTAATCACTCCCTAAAAATATTTACATTTTCCTCCAATTATGGGTCTATAACTGCCACCAGTGTTTTTCTAATTGAGATCAAAATTTGGAGGTAAGTTTTTCAATTCACTTTCAATATTATTAAGACTAAATTTAATTAATCCAATTTAAGATGTGGGTTTACTAAAAAGGTATTTTATTATTTGTAAACGTTTATTTTTAAAGATCAATTTCAAATTTCAAGGATGAATTTTTTTAAGGATGAGAAAATTTAACACTCAAATATTTCATAGTCTGTTATCTTTTCAAATTAATGTAACAAATTGTGCTACACGCAACAACGAGTTAGAGCACAACATTACATACCAAACTAACCATTAAAAAAAGTGGTTCTAAATAATATTAACTTCATTTTTAATTTAATATATATCCTATATAATTTTAACAATCATATTTTTTTGATTCTTGGACATAATATATGGAAAAATTCATTTTTTCAGATAGAGGAAGTATTTTTTAAAAAATTAAATTTTTACTGCATATTTAATAGAGATTTTTTTAAAATTATTTTATACTTTTATATATTCAATTTAATAAATTAAATTATTATCTAAAATTGCGAAAAAAATTCAGTTTGGATTAATATTCAGAACATTTCTAATAACATTCTTGTAATTCCCCGACCCTAGTTACCAAGAGTCGATGCATTATTATATAACATTGGCATGATCACAAGAAATATAAAATCTCGAAAGACTGATTAGTTTTGTAGCCTTGGAAACACTAGATTCATTCAAAAAATTTTACATTACATCATAAAAAAATATTGTCTTCATATCCCCTCTTACTATCCCTGCAGGTCATTCATAAATTACTTCTTCATAATCCTGGGAAAAATAAAACCTTAAAAGGGGTGAGCTCAGATGCTCAGTAAGGATAACATTATAGCAGAAGCTTTGATAGATAAGCATAAACTCTTAAGGAAATTTATAACTAAAATAAAATCCTTTTAAACTTGAACTTCAGCATCAAATGGTAAAGGTTAAATGAAATAATTCCATTTACTAACTCACATGGATATTCTACTAGTCGAATGATCACATGAACTATCAATAACCACTTTAATAATGATGGAATGCATAATGTCATACTATCATAACCACATTGCCAAGGGCTCATGCCAAGACTACAAAAATGATTTTTCGAAGGCCTTGTGCCAAGACACTAGTTTGTCTCATGACACCTCCCGATGCATCGAGGAGCTATAGAGGGCTGCACCCGTCACTTATAAAGTCCAATTCATTCCTCATATGAACAGGTTTAAACATAACATAAACAATCGTATTTAAACTAGCATATGAAATGTCAATACTTTAATCACAACCCATGAATGGTATAAAAATAGCACATCCACAGTCAAACATAACTCATTCGATACAATATGGAAGAATTTATTGTATCATATTAACCTCAATCAAGAATAATTAAGGATATTGACATATATGAAAATAACCATCAAAACTATTTGAGAGAAATATCCCCCTTTTTCTTGAAATCATTTAAAAGTCACACTATTTGTCAAGAAGCCATTTAAAAATAGATTTTTGAATCAAAGTCTCCCATACCACTTTGAAACGTTTAAAAGGAGTTTTAATTTTAAAACATTAATGTCCATATACATAAATCCTAAAAACCATTTTTCTAACATGGACATTAATGAGCAAGATTTAGATGAATAAGTCTTTAAAACATTTTAAAAAAGTGTTTTAGTTATAGATTCTAAACAAAAGAGATACACTTGAATACAAATAATTGAGGTAATCAAAAATTTTTAATACCATGATAATAATAGAATTCATGATATACTATGTCAAAGTACATTATATACACCACATAAAAGTTATTCCGTGTATAACAACAAAGAAGCCTCAATGGAATTTAAATTGAGATGAAATCTCTCAAAAAGGTCATGTCCTTAGGTTAAGGATAAATCAATGACATAATTATGTGTGAAAAATAGAAATACACTAAATTTGACTGGATATTCAGTGTAAAACATTCAATGGACATTCACACATATTCTTATAAATACATCACTAATGAATTGGATGTTTATCTCAACAAATCAAGATTGAGTAAAAATTACCCTTATCAAGTTCATAACAATGACTTGAGAATTTATCAATGGGGTGATTATGTGTATAAAACGTATATCCACAGAAAGGGGAGTGGAAATTATGACATAATCAAATGAATAGTGATCCACACATAATCATAGAGTAAAAATAATGAATGAAGTATGCGTAAAGCCGAATGAGTTGAAATTGAAATTTCAAATTCTCTTATCGATTTGGTAACTTACAAAACATATACCCATGAAAGAAGGATAATACAATGATTATGTAAATATCCATAAATTAAAGTATATTACATAGTGAATACAACATGGGCAGTACACACACCACATGCAATAAATAAGTGGTGAATAATGGAAATCTCATGGAATTTAAAGTGAGATAAGAACCCCCTTACCTTGTAATTTTCCTTGGTTGGGGGTAGGTTAACCTCCTGTATAATGTTGAAATAATTGTTATTAAATTATTCATGAATCATATACATAAATATGATATCATATATTACCTTTTAACGTTGCTTTGTTAATAATATCTTAGAATTATCGTCGTTTCGGGTGTTAACTTACCTGTTTTCTTTATATGTTTTGTTACGTAAGCCATGTTTTTCATGGATAGGTTGTATATTATTCATATCCAGAATGATATCAAGTTCTTAAAAATTATTTTTAAATCATCAAATTATAATTATACTTGAATGGGTATGATAGAGAATGAATCTCATCGCGTTCATGGAGATGGTAGTCCGTACGTACGCACGAGCGGCAATATCATTGTTTTGATATTAAAATAATATATAAGTGGATGGTATACAATATATACGGAATCATTATCATGTTATATTTATTATTTATGTTAGTTACACATCATTATTATACCCATCCAAATAATAATTTATTGAATAACAATTACACCACGACGTGGAGACGGTAAGTCGTACGTACGCACGTATGGTGACATGTTATTAAAAGGATGGATAGAATACTGAATATGGTTTTACCATATTTATAATAACATCTCAGTATATATAATATACTGGAGTTATTATTTTATAATGGTAATAACAAAGGAAGATTATGTGGAAGAAGAAAGGAACTTGAAAAGGGGTGGTGAAAACATTACCTCTTCTTCGGGTTCTTCCTTTTGATTTGATAAAAAGGGCTCCTTAATATGGATTTCTGATCAAACTAAAGCCTCTAGGTTGTATTGAGGTACGTGTAGAGAGTATTTGGGTAGGGTTTGGCCGATCCAAAAGGATTTGAAGGTGTGAAGAAATGAGAAGGAGGAGTGCCCTTTTATAAGAGGGGTGAGGGGAACCTTTGGAAAAGCTAGAAATATTAATTTATAATAAATTCATACTCGGTTTCTAATGGATCCAAAGTTGATTATTCAAAGGTTAAGGTGGGGATGGGTCGAAAACAACTCAACCAATAGAATTTAGACAGGTTTGGAACATTATATTAACCTTATCTTTAAGTATTAACAATTAGTTAATTAGTTTCACTTTTACAATGTCTCTTTGTATTTTTATATTATATTGTTAATAAACATACCATATACATCCAAGAGACCTCAAAGTGGTCCCTTAATGATACACCTATCATGATATAAGTCTATTGGCCAAACCATAGATTTTTAGGAATTTAATATCAATTAATAATATAATATTTGTTTTAAAAACTCTTTTATGTGAATTTTGACACTATTCAATAGTTGATTTTTTTGAAACTCATAACAGAATGATTACTTCAAAAAAAGTTAATTAAATAAATCCTAAGGTGTCATATTAAACTATAAAATTATTTTAATTCAATAAAAGGTTCAAATTATAATTATTTTGGTATTTATAATATCAATTATTCTAATTTTTCACTGTTATCGTAATTACTGCGTCATTATTATGTCATAAATAAATTAACTTATTTAATGTATAAAACTTATAAATAAAATATCATTATGTATTAAATATTTTTAGCTTTCTATTTAATATTTATAGTCTAAAAACCAACATATATAACCCTATGTAACAATTGTTTTTCTAAAAGATATATGCTATTGTCATTTTTGTATTCATTTTAACTTAATTAAAATAAAGTGTCCCTATCACTTACAAGTGGATCCATGGGGTCCCAAAATTGACCAAAAGATGTCCATGTTAGACCATGTATCATCCAATAGGGTTAATACACGTTTTAGGATAATTTAGTATTATTATAATATTATTTTTTAACCATTGTTTACCTGATTTACCTTTTAACCATGCTAAATAAAATATTTACCGAAGTAATTATCCAAAATATCTAAAAATTAAAGTTACCTATTTACAAATTTTTAACATCCTGATTAAAAATATGGAATCAATTTGTCCAAATTCAAAACACAGAAGTGTCAGAAATTAATTTAAAATTAATTCCCGTTGTTAAAACCAAAAGCGTGTTTTTAAGATATAATAACTATCAAAAGATTGGTACTTGTTTATGTCTGGTTGAAATGTGAAATTATGTTCAATGACCCACATGGTAAAAATATATTTTAAATATAATTTAAAACCACTAAAAATCATAATTTATCACTATTAATTATTTTTATTAAAAAGTTGTTTTTAATTAAAATTTAGAAATTTTTTATTATTCATCAAAATATAAATGTTATCCGATAAGTACCAAAATTTCACCGTAGGATAATTTCATTATTCCGAATAAAAAAATGAAGTCTATTTTAAAAAATTAAATACATAAATGTTGCATTTATTAATTTTAAATTGATTCCTCCTTTTGAAACCAAAAGGCATATTTTTAAGAAATAATAACTATCAAAAGATTGACACTTGTTTATGTCCAATTTCAAGGTGAAATTACTTAAAATGACCATAATTGGATTAAATAGTAAAAATATAATCTATTTATACTTCCAAAAAATTAAAATGTATATATTAAAAATATAAATTATTTTGATTAAAAAAGTTATTTTCAGTTAAAATTTATTAATTTTTCAATATTCACCCAAATATGAATGTTATCAGAAAAACACCAAAACATTATTGATACTATATTATTATGTCCTGATTCTAATGAAGAATTTCAATTTGTCAAATTGAATATATAAAAGTTTCAAATATTGGTTTTAAAAAGGCTTTTCCATTAAAAGGCGGTAAAATTTCATTTTTTGAAAAATACTTCTTTTATATGAAAAATGAATTTGTTCATAAATCATATCTTAGAAACTCATAATATGAATTAAAATTATTAGGATAATATTATATTTAATATTCAGTTAATACTATTCATAACCTCTTTTGAAGGCTATTTTGGTAAGTCGTGGTGTACTTGAACTCAGTGTTGCGTACAACACATGCTATTGTATTATTCAAAGAGAGTGTACCGTGGAAGATTGGGGTGTTACATTCACCCCTCCTTCAATAAATTGCATCCTCGCAATTTTAAAAATTGGGCTTGAGAATATAATGGAATGTCCCACATCGGAAAAAGAGTCAATAAAACTATTACTTTAAAACAAATAAAGAGAGGTATAAAGGTCACCCAAGATAACCATACTAGGATTCCCGGTAGGAAAACATGGATATTGATGACAAACTAAGTGTCAAGTTCTGATGGAGAGGGATAGAAATCATGATCAGGAGAAAGTAAACATTAAGAAAACCACATACTTGTGTTGGGGAAAACGATCATTAATATCCTAGTAGGAAAAGTAAATGGACAACATTTTTTTTAAGTTACATTACATAAGGATGGGGAATTCATTTATGATATTGACTAAGAATATATAGATATATACTTACTTTTTAAGTAGAGTTTCATTCATTAATAAATTTACACCACTAACTCATTTTTTTAAACGATAAGTATTCAAGAAGACTTGGTCACACTGGAAGAGATAGAATAAAGTTCTATAGAATCACATGATCCATGCAGGATAAACTATATATTTACATTATCTTTAGAGATCAATAAAAACCAAAATGGTTAGTACAAGATCTAATGATCCCCCAAACGGATATTCCTTAAGAGAAATAAACACTAACCTTAATTTCTAAAATTAATCCAATAATACCCCAAAGTTAAATAAATACCTTTCAATAATCAATTGTCCTTTAAATCCTTCAATATAATCCAATCTAATATTGTAACCCAAAACATAGAAGAATTTGATTATGTAGTCTCCCTTGTTAAATTGTATTTCCAAATGACATCAACTACTCTTAAAATCACATACTTAAAAGTAATTAACCTCATCACATATTCTCTATTATAGGTTAATCATTTCCATAAATAACCCAAATTACTATAAGTCCACAATAAAAAAGTAGATAAAAATCTACCATTACTCCACAAATGAAACCCCATAGTATTCTATATTCCGTGGGAATATAGTGATCCCAACAAAGCGAACATCTTCCAAAATAACATTTATCACATAATCACTAAATCATTTTCCTATACTATGGGTATTCATTTGATAATACATAAGATCCCAAATCAAATTATTATTGATCAATAAAATAATTTAACTAAAAATAATAGTCACACTAACCAGGGACTTCACGTAGTCTAGTGGTAGGCGATAAATTCCATTCGCACTTTTGTTGTGGGTTCGATTCCCACAGCTTTGTCCGATGCGACAGGTTGTCACATGGTCTACGTGTTGTCCTTTTTCAAAAACTATATTTTTTAATATTACCAAAATGAGATAAATTCCTCAAAATACCATAATATAATTTAACCACAAATGTTGTATCATACCTTGCATTTTCATCCCAAATTATAATAACTTATAATTCTCTCAAACCTCAATGATCATATAAAACCAAATGGATATTTATACCTATATCCACAAGATAGGAGATAATTCTTCCTCAAATATCATTCTCACATGGCAAACTGCAGGGTTACATATATAAGATAAAGTTATTCCAAAGTAAACCCATCAACAAGGAGCACTAATACTTTTTAAACATTTCTCCAACCATTTATTTCCACATAGCTTCTACTTTGACCAAGATAATATCCTATAGAATAGGGCATTCACTCGGGTAATGGCCAGTTCCCCTACATTTACGGCAAATGACTGTAAATAGATTCTTGGGACCATTTTTATCTTCTTCCATAGTACTCTTAAATTTTCTTTGGAAATTCATCACTTTATTTCCTTCCTTCCCGCACGTAAATCATTTATTTGTCCCATTGAGACACATTCATGGGTGTATCCTTCCACATTTCCTGCATGATGGAAATTGAGGATTCCTTTCTCCATGGTCTCCACTACTGGAGCTCTTATCATTCATCAACTTTCTCTTCTTTTTTGAGTCCGGGAATTGGTTAATATATATATTTTTGGTCATATTTTTGGAAAATTGATTTGTTATAAAGATGATATCTTTTACGCCTATCAACATTCCATTTTGTTGCTCATTTCCACCACCGTTATCACCTTGTACATCATTCTCAATGTCACTATGACTTCCTTGGAATCAAGCCATTGACTAAAACTAGAAATCATTGTGTGAGTAACAGTAGTCATAAAATCATATAGAGATTAACATGTCAGCATATTATCAATTTGAAACACATTAGGATTAACCATGGTCATTTACTCTCATCTTATATATATAATACTTCAAATCAGTTTGTAAAGAAAATGTAAATTTTCCTAAGCATATCCCCCGGGAGGGTCGTAACCAAGAGTGCAGCAAGGCCCGTTGTCGTGCACCAGTTCCCGTTCGAGTCTACATCAAAGCGGGGTTTTTGGGTTTTACCCCTAGGTACATCTGTTCCAGAGCCGCCTCTACCTGCTCATATGCAGACAGAGATGTATTGCTCAGAAAAATCACAAAAATCTATACAGTACCAAAATTCTAGGAAGTTCATCTATACTAGTCCTCAAAGTTCATCTTAGGTCTACATGCTTTAATAAGAGTTTATCTAAATCTAGCTTCCAAGGTTTGTACTAAACTTCCTCTGATACCAAATGTAATGCCCTGAACCTAGTTACCTAGAGTCGGTGCATTATTACATAACATTGGCATGATCACAAGAAAAATCAAATCTCGAAAGACCAATTAGTTTAGTAGCCTTGGAAACACTAGATACAGTCATAAAATTTTACATTACATCATAAAAAACATCTTGTCTTCATATCCCCTCATACTATCTTTACAGGTCATTCCTAAATTACTTCTTCATAATCCTAGGAAAAACAAAACATTGAAAGGGGTGAGATCAGATGCTCAGTAAGGATAACAATATAGTAGAAGCTTTCATAGATAAGTATAAACACTTAAGGAAATTTATAACTAAATCAAAAGAATTTTAAACATGTACTTCAGCATAAAATGGCAAAAGTAAAATGAAATAATGCCATTTACTTACTCACATGGATATTCTACTAGTCGAATGATCACATGCAATATCAATAACAACTTTCCTAATGATGGAATGCATAATGCCAGACTATCATAACCACATAGCCAAGGCCTCGTGCCAAGACTACAAATAACATTTTTCCAAGGCCTTGTTCCAAAACACTAGTTTGTCTCATGAGACCTACCAATGCATCTAGGAGCTACAGCGGGCTCCACCCGTCACTTATTAATTCCAATGCATTCCTCATATGAACAGGTTTAAACATAACATAAACATTCGTATTAAAACTAGAATACGAAATGTCAATACATTAATCACAACCCATGAATGGTATAAAAATATCATATCCACAGTCAAACATAACTCATTCGATTCAATATGGAAGAATGTAATGTATCATATTAACCTCAATCATGAATAATTAAGGATATTGACATAGATGAAAATAATCATCAAAACTATTTGAGAGAAATATCCGCCTTTTTCTTGAAATCATTTAAAAGTCACACTATTTGTCAAGAAGCCATTTAAAAATAGATTTTTGAATCAAAGTGTCCCATACAACTTTGAAAATTTTAAAAGGAGTTTTAATTTTAAAACTTTAATTTCCATATAAATAAATCCCGAAACCATTTTTAAAACATGGACATTAATGAGCAAGATTTAGATGAATAAATCTTTAAAAAAATTTAAAAAATAATTTTAGTTAGAGATTATAACCAAAAGAGAGACACTTGAATACAAATAATTGAGGTATTAAAAACATTTTAATATCATGAGAATAATGGAATTCATGATATACTATGTCAAAGTACATTATATACACCACATAAAAGTGATTTGGTGTATAACAACAAAGAAGCCTCAATGGAATTTAAATTGAGATGAAATCTGTCATAAAGGTCATATCCTTAGGTTAAGGATAAATCAACGACATAATTATGTGTGACAAATAGAAATACACAAATTATTATTGGATATTCAGTGTAAAACAATCAAAGGACATTCACACATATTCTTATAAAAACAACCCCAATGAATTGGATGTTTATCTCAAAAAATCGAGATTGAGTAAAAATTACTCTTATCAAGTTCATACCAATGACTTGAGAATTTATCAATGGGGTGATTATGTGTATAAAACATATATCCACAGAAAGGGGAGTGGAAATTATGACATAATCCAATGAATAGTAATTCCACACAAAATCTTGGAGTAAAATAATCAATGAAGTATGCGTAAAGCCAAATGAGTGGAAATTGAAATTTCAAATCCCCTTATCGATTTGGTAACTTACGAAACATACACCCATGAAAGAAGGATAATAAAATTATGATATATATATCCATAAATTAAAGTATATTACATAATGAATACAATCATGTGCAGTACACACACCACATGCTATAAATAAGTGGTGAATAATGGAAATCTCACGGAATATAAAGTGAGATAAGAAACCCCTTACCTTGTACTTTTCCTTGGTTGGGGGTAGGATAAACTCCTGTATAATGTTGAAATAATATTTATTAAATTATTCATGAATCATATACATTAATATGATATCATATATGACCTTTTAACGTTTCTATGTTAATAATATCTTAGAATTATCGTCGTTTCGGGTGTTAACTTACTTGATTTATTTTATATGTTTTGTTACGTAAGCCATGTTTTTCATGGTTAGATTGTATAATATTCACATCCAGAATGATATGAAGTTCTTAAAAATTATTTTTAAATCATCAAATGATAATTGTACTTGAATGGGTACGATAGAGAATGAATCTCATCTCGTTCGTGGAGACGGTAGTCTGTACGTACGCACGAGCGACAATATCATTCTTTTGATATTAAAATAATATATAATTGGATGGTATATCATATATGCAGAATAATTATCATGTTATACTTATTATTTACATGAGTTACACATCACTATTATACCCATCCAAATAATAATTTATTGAATAACAATTACACCACAACATGGAGACGGTAAGCCGTACGTACGCACGTATGGTGAGATGTTATTCAAAGGATATATAGAATACTGAATATGGTTTTAACATATTTATAATAACATCACAGTATATATATGATACTTGAGTTATTATTTTATAATGTTAATAACAAAGGAAGAAGAAGTGGAAGAAGAAAGGAACTTGAAAAGGGGTGGTGAAAACATTACATCTTCTTCGGGTTCTTCCTTTTGATGTGATCAAAAGGGCTCCGTAGAATGGCTTTATGATGAAACTAAGGCCTCTATGTTGTAGTGAGGGAAGTTGAGAGAGTATTTGGGAAGTGGTTGGCCGAACCAAAAGGCTTTGAAGGTGTGAAGAAATGAGAAGGAGGAGTGCCCTTTTATAAGAGGGGTGAGGGGCACCTTTGGAAAAGCTAGAAATAATAATTTATAATAAATTCATTTTCGGTTTCTAATAGCTCTAATTTTTATTATTTAAAGGTTATGGTTGGTAGGGGTCTAAAACCACTCAAACAATAGAATTCAGATAGGTTTGGGTCATTATATTAACCTTATCTTTAAGTATTAACTATTTGTTAATTAGTTTCACTTTTACTATGTCTCTTTGTATTTTTATTTTATATGGTTAGTAAACTTATCATATACATCCATGAGACCTCCAAGTGGTCCATTAATGATACATCTATCATGATATAAGTGTCTTGGAATATACTTAGTTTTTTAGAAATTTAATATCAATTAATAATATAATATTTGTTTTAAAAACTCTTTTATGTCAATTTTGATACTATTCAATAGTTGAAATTTTTTGAAACTCATAACAGAATGATTACTATGATAAAAGTTAATAAAATTAATCTTAATATGTCATATTAACCTATAAAATTAGTTTAATTCAATAAAAGTCTCAAATTATATTTATTTTGGTATTTATAATATCAATTATTTTAATTTTTCACTATTATGGTAATTACTGCATCACCATTGTGTCATAAATAAATTTAATTATTTAATGTCTAAAAATTATAAATAAAATATAATTATGTATAAAATCCTTTTATATTTCTAATGAATATTTATAGTCTAAACACAAACCTAAATAACCCTATGTAACAGTTGTTTTTCTAAAAGATATATGCTAGTGTCATTTTTGTATTCATTTTAACTTAATTAAAATAAAGTGTCCCTATCACTTACAAGTGGATCCATGGGGTCCCAAAATCGACCAAAATATTCCCATGGTCGAAAATGTATCTACCCATAGGGTTAAGACACGTTTTAATGTTATTTAGTATTATTATAATATTATTTTTTAACCCTTGTTTACCGGATTTACCCTTTAACCATGGTAAATAAAATATTTACCGAAGTAAATATCCAAAATGTCTAAAAATAAAAGTTACCTATTTAAAAAATTTTAACTTCCTGATTTCAAATATGGAATCCATTTTTCCAAATTCAAAACACAGAAGTGGCTGAAATTAATTTAAAATTAATTCCCATTGTTAAAATAAGAAGCGTGTTTTTAAGAGATAATAATTATCCAAAGATTGGTACTTGTTTATGTCTGGTTTAAATGTGAAATTATGTTCAATTAACCACATGGTAAAAATATATTTTAAATATAATTTAAAACCACTCAAATTCATAATTTATCACTATTAATTATTTTGATAAAAAAGTTGTTTTTTATTAAAATTTAGAAATGTTATACTATTCATCAAAATATAAAAGTTATCCGAAAAGTACCAAAATTTCACCCTAGGATAATTTCGTTATTAAGAATCCAAGAATGATGAATATTTTACTAAATTAAAAACATAAAAGTTTCACTTATTAATTTAAAATTGATTCCTGCTTTCGAAACCAAAAGGCGTATTTTTAAGAAATAATAACTATCAAAAGTTTGACACTTGTTTATGTCCAATTTCAAGGTGAAATTACTTAAAATGACCATAATTGGATTAAATAGTAAAAATATAATCTATTTATACTTCCAAACCATTAAAATGTATAAATTAACAACATCAATTTTTTTGATTAAAAAAGTTGTTTTCAGTTAAAATTTAGTAATTTTTCACTATTCACCCAAATATGAAAGTTATCAGAAAGACACCGAAACATTATTGATACTAAATTATTATGTCCCGATTCTAAAGAAGAATTTCATTTTTTCAAATTGAATATATAAATGTTTCAAATATTGGTTTTAAAAAGGCTTATCCATTAAAAGGCGGTAAAATTTGATTTTTTGAAAAATACTTCTTTTATCTAAAAAATGAATTTGTTCATAAATCATATCTTAGAAACTAATAATATGGATTAAAATTATAAGGATAATATAATATTTAAAATTAAGTTAATAATATTCATAAGCTCTTTTGAACGGCTATTTTGGTAAGTCGTGGTGTACTTGAACTCAGTGTAGCGTACAACACAAGCTATTGTATTATTCAAAGAGAAGGGTACCGTGGAAGATTGGGGTGTTACATTCACCCCTCCTTCAATAAATTTTGTCCTCGCAATTTTAAAAATTGGTCTTGAGAATATAATGGAAAGTCCCACATCAGAAAAAGAGTCAATAAAAATATTACTTTAAAAGAAAGAAAGAGAGGTATAAAGGTCACCCAAGATAACCCATACTAGGATTCCAGGTAGGAAAACATGGATATGGATGATAAACTAAGTGTCAAGTTTTGATGGAGAGGGATAGAAATCATGATCAGGAGAAAGTTAACAATAAGAAAACCAAAAACTTTTGTTGGGACAAACGATCATTAATCTCCTAGTAGGAAAAGTAAACGGGCAACGTTTTTTGTTTTAAGTTACATTACATAAGGATGAGGAATTCATTTATTATATTGACTAAGAATATAAAGATATATACTTACATTTTATGTAGAGTTTTATTCTTTAATAAATTTCCACCACTAACTAATTTTTTTTAAATGATAAGTATTCAAGAAGACTTGGTCACACTGGAAGAGCTAGAATAATGTTCTATAGAATCACATGATCCATGCAGGATAAACTATATATTTACATTGTCTTTAGAGATCAATCAAAACCAAAATGGTTAGTACAAGATCTAATGATCCCCCAAAAGGATATTCCTTGATATAAATAAACACAAATCTTATTTAATAAAATTAAACCAACAATACCCTAATGTTAAATAAATACATTTCAATAATCAATTGTCCTTAAAATCCTTCAATATAATCCAAAATAATATTGAAACCCAAAACATATAAGAATTTGATTATGTAGTCTCCCAAGTATAATTGTATCTCCAAATGACATCAAATACTCTTCAAGGCACATACTTAAAAGTAATTAACCTCATCACATATTATCTATTATAGGTTAATCATTTTCATAAATAACCAAAATCACTATAAATCCACAATAAAAACGTAGATAAAAATCTACCATTACTCCATAAATGAAACCCCATAGTATTCAATTTTCCTTGGGCATATAGTGTTCCCAACAAAGCAAACAACGTTCAAAATAACATTTATCACTTAATTACCAAATCATTTTCCTATACTAAGGGTATTCATTTTATAAGACATAAGATCCCAAATCAAATTATTATTGATCAATAAAATCATTTAACTAAAAATAATAGTCACACTAACTAGGGACATCACGTAGTCCAGTGGTAGGCGATAAATCCCAATCACACTTTGGTTGTGGGTTTAATTCCCACAGCTTTGTCCGATGCGACGGGTTGTCACACGGTCTACGTGTTGTCCTTTTTCAAAAACTATATTTTATAATATTACCCAAATGAGATAAATTCCTCAAAATACCATAATATAATTTAACCACAAAATTTGTATCATACCTTTCATTTTCATTCCAAATTATAATAACATATAATTCTCTCAAACCCCAATGATCATATAAAACCAAATGGCTATTTATACCTATATCCACAAGAGAGGAGATAATTCTTCCTCAAATATCATTATCAAATGGAAAACTGCAGGGTTACAAATAAAAGTGAAAATTATTCCAAAGTAAACCCATCAACAAGGAGCACTAATACTTTTGAAACATTTCTCCAACCATTTATTTCCACATAGCTTCTTCTTTTACCAAGAAAATATCCTATAGAATAGGGAATTCACTCGGGTAATGGCCAGTTCCCCTACATTTACGGCAAATGACTATAAATAGATTCTTGGGACAATTTTTATCTTCTTCTATAGTACTCTTCATTTTTCTTCAGCAATTCTTCACATTATGTCCTTCCTTCCCGCATTTAAATCATTTCTTTGTCCCATTGAGACACTTTTCTGGGTGTCTCCTTCCACATTTCTTGCATGATGGAAATTGAGGATTTCTTTCTCCATGGTCTCCACTGCTGGAGCTCTTATCATTCATCACCTTTCTTTTCTTTTTTGAGTCCGGGAATTGGTTAATATATATATTTTTGATCATATTTTTGGAAAACTGATTTGGCATAAAGATGATATCTTTTTCGCTTATCAACATTCCATTTTGTTGCTCATTTCCACCACCGTTTTTTCCTTGTACATCATTCTCAAAGTCACTATGACTTCCTTTGAATCCATCCATTGACTATAACCAGAAATCATTGTGTGAGTAACAGTAGTCATAAAATCATTTAGAGATTAACATGTCACCATATTCTCAATTTGAAACACATTAGGATTAACCAAGGTCATTTACTCTCATCTTATATATATAATACTTCAAATCGGTTTGTAAATAAAATGTAAATTATCCTAAGCATATCCCCCGGGAGTGTCGTAACCAAGAGTGCAGCAAGGCTCGTTGTTGTGCACCAGTTCCCATTCGAGTCTAGCTCAAAGCGGTGTTTTTGTGTTTTACACCTAGGTACATCTGTGCCAGAGCCACCTCTACCTCCTCGTATCTAGACAGGGATGTATTGCTCAGAAAACTGACAAAATCTCTACAATACCAAAATTCTACGAAGTTCTTTTATACTAATCCTCAATGTTCATCTTAGGTCTACGTGCTATAATCAGAGTTTATATAAATCTAGCTTCCAAGGTTTGTACTAAACTTCCTCTGATACCAACTGTAACGCCCCGACCCTAGTTACCCAGAGTCGGTGCATTATTACATAACATTGAAATGATCATAAGAAATATCAATTCTCGAAATACCGATTAGTTTAGTAGATTTAGAAACACTAGATACATTCATAAAATTTTACATTACATCATAAAAAAACATATTGTCTTCATATCCCCTCATACTATCCTTGCAGGTCATTCATAAATTACCTCTTCATAATCCTTGGAAAAATAAATCATTGAAAGGGGTGAGCTCAGATGCTCAATAAGGATAGCATTATAGCAGAAGCTTTCATAGATAAGCATAAACACTTAAGGCAATTTTTAACTAAAACAAAATCATTTTAAACTTGAAATTCACCATAAAATGGAAAAGGTAAAATGAAATAATTCCATTTACTTACTCACATGGATATTCTACTAGTTGAATGATCAAATGCAATATCAATAACCACTTTCATAAAGATGGAATTCATAATGCCAGACTATCATAACCACATAGCGAAGGCCTCGTGCCAAGACTACAAATAAGATTTTGCCAAGGCCTTGTGCCAAGACACTAGTTTGTCTCATGAGACCTACCGATGCATCGAGAAGCTATAGAGGGCTCCACCCATAACATATTAAGTCCAATGCATTCCTCATATGAACAGGTTTAAACATAACATAAACATTTGTATTAAAACTAGCATACGAAATTTCAATACTTTAATCAAAACCCATGAATGGTATAAAAATAGCACATCCACAGTCAGACATAACTCATTCGATACAATATGGTAGAATGTATTGTATCATATTAACCTCAATCAAGAATAATGAAGGATATTGACATAGATGAAAATAATCATCAAAACTATTTGAGAGAAATATCCCCCTTTTACTTGAAATCATTTAATAGTCTCACTGTTTGTCAAGAAGCCATTTAAAAATATATTTTTGAATCAAAGTTTCCCATACCACTTTGAAAATTTTAAAAGGTGTTTTAATTTTAAAACTTTAATGTCAATATAAATAAATCCTGAAAACCATTTTTAAAACATGGACATTAATGAGCAAGATTTATATGAATAAGTCTTAAAAACATTTAAAAAATGTATTTTAGTTAGAGATTCTAACCAAAAGAGTGACACTTAAATACAAATAATTGAGGTAATTAAAACATTTTAATATCATGATAATATAGGAATTCATGATTTACTATGTCAATGTAAATTATATACACCACATAAAAGTGATTTGGTGTATAACAAAAAAGAAGCCTCAATGGAATTTAAATTGAGATGAAATCTCTCATAAAGGTCATATCCTTAGGTTAAGTATAAATCAACGACATAATTATGTGTGACAAATAGAAATACACTAAATATGATTGGATATTAAGTGTAAAACAATCAAAGGACATTCACACATATTCTTATAAAAACAACACCAATGAATTGGATGTTTATCTCAACAAATCGAGATTGAGTAAAAATTACTCTTATCAAGTTCATACCAATGACTTGAGAATTTATCAATCGGGTGATTATGTGTATAGAAAATATATCCACATAAAGGGGAGTGGAAATTATGACATAATCAAATGAATAGTGATTCCACACATAATCTTGGAGTAAAATAATCAATGATGTATGCATAAAGCCGAATGAGTGGAAATTGACAATTAAAATTCCCTTATCGATTTGGTAACTTACGAAACATATACCCATCAAAGAAGGATAAAACAATGATGATGTAAATATCCATAAATTAAAGTATATTACATAATGAATACAATCATGGGTAGTACACAAACGACATGCAATAAATAAGTGGTGAATAATCGAAATCTCACGGAATTTAAAGGGAGATAAGAAACCCCGTACCTTGTACGTTTCCTTGGTTGGGGGTAGGTTAACCTCCAGTATAATGTTGAAATAATTTTTATTAAATTATTCATGAATCATATACATTAATATTATATCAAATATGGCATTTTAATGTTGCTTTGTTAATAATATCTTAGAATTATCGTCGTTTCGGGTGTTAACTTACTTGTTTTCTTTTATATGTTTTGTTATGTAAGCCATGTTTTCCATGGATAGGTTGTATCTTATTCATATCCAGAATTATATCATGTTCTTAAACATGATTTTTAAATCATAATATGATAATTATACTTGAATGGGTACGATAGATAACGAATCTCATCGGGTTCATGGAGATGGTTGTCCGTACGTACGCACGAGTGACAATATCATTCTTTTGATATTAAAATAATATATAATTGGATGTTATATCATATATACAGAATCATTATCATGTTATATTTATTATTTACATGAGTTAGACATCATTATTATACCCATCCAAATAATAATTTATTGAATAACAATTACACCACGACGTGGAGACGGTAAGCTGTACGTACGCATGTATGGTGACATGTTAATCAAAGGATGGATAGAATGTTGAATATGGTTTTAAAATATTTATAAAAAATCAAAGTATATATAATATACTGGAGTTATTATTTTATAATGGTAATAACAATGGAAGAAGAAGTGGAAGAAGAAAGTAACTTGAAAAGGGGTGGAGAAAACATTACCTTTTCTTTGGGTTCTTCCTTTTGATTTGATCAAAACGGATCCTTAGGATGGATTTATGATCAAACTAAGGCCTCTAGGTTGTAGTTAAGGAAGTTTAGAGAGTATTTGGGAAGGTGTTGGCCGACCAAAAAGGCTTTGAAGGTGTGATGAAATGAGAAGGAGGAGTTCCCTTTTATAAGAGGGGTGAGGGGAAACTTTGGAAAAGGTAGAAATAATAATTTATAATAAATTCATATTCGGTTTATAATAGCTACAAAGTTGATTATTTAAAGGTTAAGGTGGGGATGGGTCTAAAAACACTCAACCAATAGAATTTAGACAGGTTTGGGTCATTATATTAACCTTATCTTTAAGTATTAACAATTAGTTAATTAGTTTCACTTTTACAATGTCTCTTTGTATTTTTATATTATATGGTTAATAAACATACCATATACATCCAAGAGACCTCCAAGTTGTCCATTAATAATACACCTATAAGGATATAAGTCTCTTGGACGATCCTTAGATTTTTAGGAATTTAATATCAATTAATAATATAATATTTGTTTTAAAAACTCTTTTATGTCAATTTTGACACTATTTAATAGTTGATTTTTTTGAAACTCATAAAAGAATTATTACTTCGAAAAATGTTAATTAAATCAATCCTAATATGTCATATTAACCTAGAAAAATAGTATAATTCAATAAAAGTCTCAAATTATATTTATATTGGTATTTATAATATCAATTATTCTAATTTTTCACTGTTATGGTAATTACTGCATCACCAATGTGTCATAAATAAATTAAATTATTTAATGTCAAAAAATTATAAATAAAATATAATTATGTATTAAATCATTTTATATTTCTAATGAAAATTAATAATCTAAAAACCATCATATATAACCCTAGGTAACAATTGTTTTTCAAAAAAGATATATGCTAGTGGCATTTTTGTATTTATTTTAACTTATATAAAATAAAGTGTCCCTATCACTTACAAGTGTATCCATGGGGTCCAAAAATCGACCCAAATATTCCCATGGTCGACCATGTATCAACCAATAGGGTTAATACACGTGTTAGGGTAATTTATAATTATTATAATATTATTTTTTAACCCTTGTTTACCGGATTTACCCTTTAACCATGGTAAATAAAATATTTACCGAAGTAATTATCCAAAATGTCTAAAAATAAAAGTTACCTATTTACAAAATTTTAAAATACTGATTCCAAATATGGAATTCATTTTTCGAAATTCAAAACACAGAAGTGGAAGAAATTAATATAAAATTAATTCCTGTTGTTAAAACAAAAAGCGTGTTTTTAAGAGATAATAACTATCAAAAGAATGGTACTTGTTTATGTATGGTTTAAATGTGAAATTATGTTCCATGACCCACATGGTAAAAATATATTTTATATATAATTTAAAACCACTCAAATTCATAATTTATCAATATTAATTATTTTGATTCAAAATTTGTTTTTAATTAAAATTTAGAAATTTTTTACTATTCATCAAAATATAAAAGTTATCCGAAAAGTACCAAAATTTCACCCTAGGATAATTTCATTATTCCGAATCCAAAAATGATGTCTATTTTACCAAATTAAAAACATAAAAGTTGAATTTATTAATTTAAAATTGATTCCTGCTTTCGAAACCAAAAGGCGTATTTTTAAGAAATAATAACTATCAAAAGTTTGACACTTGTTTATATTCAATTTCAAGGTGAAATTACATAAAATGACCATAATTGGATTAAATAGTAACAATTTAATCTATTTTTACTTCCAAACCATTGAAATGCATAAATTAACAATATAAATTGTTTTGATTAAAAAAGTTGTTTTCAGTTAAAATTTAGTAATTTTTCACTTATGCCCCGATTCTAAAGAAGAATTTAATTTTGTAAAATTTAATATTTAAAAGTTTAAAATATTTGTTTTAAAAAGGCTTTTCCATTAAAAGGTGGTAAAATTTCATTTTTTGAAAAATAATTCTTTTATCTGAAAAATGAATTTGTTGATAAATCATATCTTAGAAACTCATAATATGGATTAAAATTATAAGGATAATATAATATTTAAAATTTAGTCAATACTATTCATAACCTCTTTTGAATGGCTATTTTGGTAAGTCATGGTGTACTTGAACTCAGTTTTGCGTACAACACACACTATTGTATTATTCAAAGAGAAGTGTACCGTGGACGATTGGGGTGATACATTTCTTGTTTTTATAAATTTTAATTTAAAACTGGTTTTTAATCAAAATATTTATTGTGATAAATTATAAATTTGAATGTATTTTATTTATAATTAGATTATGTTTTTAACATTTAATATAATTTATGTCATTATAAGTAATTTTAAATAAAAATTTGACATGAACACATGTCAATCTTTTGATAGTTCTAACTTTTTAAAAACCTATTTTTTCAATTTGGAAACATGAATTAATTTCAAATTAATAAATGAATTTTTTTTTATTTTTAATTTGGTAAAATAGACGTAATTTTTTAATTAAAAATATCTATATTATTTTGGGGTGAATTTTTGGAATCAATATGAAAACATTCAAATTTTTTTGCATAGTGAAAAATACAGTGTCATTGTTTAAAACCGAATTTTTATTTAAATAATTATTTATTTTATTGAAATTTATTTTAAGTAAAAATAGTTATATAATAAATATATAAGTTCAATGGAATTTAATGGAGTGATTTTATAATAAAATGAGATGTATAATTTTTTTTAACTTTTTACCGTCTTTTACCAACATTTTATGAGCATTTGCAAATTTGCATAAAACCTAATTTTTCTGCTTCTGTGAGTTGAATTTCAAAACACTGAGAGACACAGTTGACATCATTAAGTAAAATGTGATTCAATAAGATGAAAATAATTTTTGTTGAACATTAACTTCTGACTTTTATTTTCCACGTTTAAAAGTAAATAGGGTAATGAAAGGTAAAAATGATATTATAATTATCCTAACACTTGTCCCAATTTAATTGGATAAGTGTAATTCGACAAAAAACAACCTTATTAATAAGAAATGAATCTTTTGGTCCACTTGTACTAGATTAGGACATTTAATATTATTTTATTTAATGAAGAGTTAAAAGTGTTAAAATCAATGTTTATTAACTAATCCATTTTTAATATAGGCTTCTACATAAGATAAATTTGACTATAAATATTCATTAGAAAGCTAAAATGATTTTTCACATCATGATATTTTGTTTATTATTTTTGGACATTAAATAATTAAATTTTAATATGACACAATGATGAAGAAGTAATTAACTTATTAATGAAAGAATCAAATAAATGGTATTATAAATATTAAAATAAATATAATTTCAATGATTTTATGAAATTAAAAAAATTTCTAGGTTAATATGACATGTTTTGGTTTATTATATTTATTTATAGAAGTTATTAGGTCTATATGTCTTTCACAATAAACAAAATACAAAATAGTGTCAAAATTGACATAAATTAATTTTTAAAACAAATACTATATAAGTTATTGATAAAATAATCCTATAATTATAAGGATCGGACTAAGGGAATAAATAATGTCATATATTTCATTAATGGAACACATGATGTTATGTTCAATGTTTAGAGTATGTTTATTAACCATATAGTGTAAGAATACAAGAAGACACGGTAAAAGTTAAACTATTTAACTAAGAGTTAAATCTAAAAGATAAGGTTGAAATGGTTACCTAAACTTGTATAAAACCTATTGGTTTAGAAGAGTTCGACCTATAACCACCTATTTCAAGAAATGAAATTATTTGGAGCCATTATAATCCAAATATTATTGTATAATAAATTAATATTTTATTAATTTTCCAAAAGTGTTCCTCACCCCTCTTATAAAAGGGCACTTCCCCTTCTATAAAAATAACACCTCCAAAGCCATTTTACTTGGCCAAAACCTACCCAAATATCCTCCCAACACCACACAAATCAACCTAGTGTCCTTTTGTTCTCCATAAAGCCAACCAAATGAGCCCTTTTGAAAAACACCATAGAGAACACCTGAAGAAAAGGTAATAATTTCACCACCTTCTTTCAAATTATATTCTTATTCCACATCCTCATTATATGATATTTAAATACCAAAATAATACCTCCAGTACATCCTAAATACTATGATGTTATTATAAATATGGTAAAACCATATTAATTATTCTATCCATCCAATAAATAATAATGTCACCATACGTGCCTATGTACGACTTACCGTCTCTACATTGTGTTGTATTTTTTTATTCAAAACATTCGTTATGTGGATGGTTATAATAATGAGTATAACTAATATAAGTAACAAATATGAAATATTTGGGATTATTTAAATATTATATAACATCAAATTACCAACAATTTTACCATCAATATAATGATATTGACGGATGTGCGTACATACGGATTACCGTCTCCATGACACGATGCGATTCATTTCCATGTTCCTCATTCAACGATCGTTATAAAATATATATTATTAATAAGAATGTAATATATCACATAATAATACTTCTGGATATATATATATATGTACTTACATATATATTATTCACTTACTTCCGTTCAATACGATGTGAAAACAGAAACAACGTTTATGCTTACGTACGACCTACCGTCTCCATAAATGGTGTTTTCCATTTCATATATCTATCTATTATACATACATATATTTTAGAAATATATATGATATATAAATCATATTTTATATTTTGGATGTATTTAACTCATGATCTAAGTGATACGATCAGTAATAAAAAGTCAAAACACAAACGATAATGAAAGTTATTATTATCCAAAAAGTTAATTTAAGATGGATGTCAATATTAAATTGCAAGTATAAAGTCATAAATGAATCATGTATGATAAGATAAATATTATTATTATTATGTATAAATTTAATTACATAAAATTGTCATTATACAAAAGTTTAATCATACCCTCGACCAAAGGAAAGTGCAAGGTATGGGTTATTTCCTCAATCTCATTATTATATGAGATTGTTTATGTGTAAGTATTTACTAGGACATATTTATCATCGATACCCATATTTCATAAAAATGTTTTCTAAAGGAATATTTTATGGATTTATGGGTGGGTTTATTTAACTAGATCATCATTTTAAATGTTTTAATGATTTATTATTCTAAATCCTTTTAAATAATGTCTATGTTTTCAAAATTATTTTAATGATTTATTTACATGGATATGATTGTTTTGAAATTACAATAATTTTATAAGGTTTCAATGTTTTACAGTACACTTGAATTATAAAATCAATTTTAAATAACCTCTTTTTTAAATCTGTGACTTTTAAATTATTATATAAAAGGGGATATTTCCAACAAAAAGTTTTACTGAGCATTTTCAACTATGTCAGCATTGTTTAAGGGATATTATTCTTGATTAAGGTTTATTAATTATAATAAAATCTTCCATATTGTATTTAATGAGTTATGATATCATTGACTGTGAATTTTATATTTTTATACCATTCATTGTTTATGGTTAATGTATTGAAATTTCCTATGCCAGTTTTAATACGGATGTTTTCGTTATGTTTCAACCTTTTCAAATGATGAATGCAGTGGACTTAGTAAGTGATGGGTGGAGCCCTCTATAGCTTCTTAATGCATCGATCAGTCTAATGATATAGACTAGTGTCTTCTCATAGGGCCTTGACAGAAATTTTATTTTTATTCTTGGTATAATTCCATGACTATTTGGTAAAGATGTTCTGCGTTTGTCTTTCCCTCATTTTGAAATTAGTTTTTACATGTGATTATTCAACTAGTATAATATCCATGTGCATGTATAAATGGTGGTGATTGATTTATTTTTGACATATTATGTTCATGATCATGTTTAAAAAGGAATTTTTTTTTATTTCACATCATTCCATAAATGATTATTGCTTTCGCTAGATAATTTACCCTTACTGAGAATCTGAGCTCACCCCTATCTTATGTTTTATTTTTCCAGGATTTCAAGGAGTGCATTATGATTGATATGCAGGGTTATGAAAAATGGAATAATGTAATTCTAAAAAAACTATCTATTGTTTTTTTATGTTTGAAACTGAAATGTAATGTTAGTGTATGTAAAATCTATTTTCCAATAATACTAAACTGATCGGTCATTCAGGACATGATTCCTTGTAATAATGCCAATATATTAAAATAACACACTGGATCTGGGTAACTGGGGTCAGGTAATTATAGATAGGCCACAACTCCTATGCATCCAAGGATCTCAAAGGGGATGATTTAACTTGGTATTACCTTTCCTTTATTTCCAAACCACATTAATCACTTATCTGGTGTTATTATAAGGAAGAATTTTTCTCCAATGTTGAAATCCAAGTCCCTTTGATGGTTGACAGCATATTTATTTTGCCAACTCTGAGAAGATTTGATATGTTTTTGGATGACATGAACATTATTTATCATCACTTTCTCAAGATCTGGACCAAGTAAACTTCATTCTCCATCTTCATTCAAATAGGTTTGTGTTCTACATCTCTTTCCATAAAAAGCTTCATATAGAGCCATCCAAACAATGAAGTTGAAGATATTGTTGTTTGGGAACTCAATCAATGGAATATATTGATATCATCCACCTTTGAATTCAAAATAGTAGTCTCTTGTTATGTCATTAAGATTCTAAATCGTCCTTTTAGATTGACCATCATTTTGGGGTGATAGGCCGTATAGAAATTTAATTCATTACACAAAGCATGGTGAAGACACCCCCATAATGTAGACACGATCCTTGGATCACGATTGAAGACAATCAAGATTGGAACACAATGTAGTCTCACCACATCCTTCACATGCATCTTTTCATGTTGTTCAAGAAAGAGATCATCATGAATAGTGATAAAATGATGAAGTCTTGGTGAGCCGATTGACCACAACCCATATCAAATTATTTCTCTAGGATGCCTTTGGGATACCCATGACAACATCCATAGTGACATTCACCCATTTAGACATGGGTATAATAAATGGAAGCATCATCCCTTTGGACTTTTGTCACTCTGCATTAACATGCTAACATACCATGATGAATCATGATATATATTACTAAATATACTCCATCATGTTATCCCACTAGAAGTGTTCTCAGAGATCACATTATATCTTGGAACTACTCGGATAAAAATTTAATGTTGAACAATGTGAATTATCCAATAGCTACATCATTATCCCAACTAATGAAGGCACACAAATTCGCGTTTCAAACTGAATCAAACCATCATCGTTGATATGAATCTCATGAAAATTCACTTCCGTTACTACATTCGCCTACTTTTTCAACTCTAGATCATTCCTTTTTTGTTCCATAATCATCTCCCAGATAGATGGTTGCACAATCATTTGGTAATGGTAGGATTTATCCCCTACCAATTTGATTTCCAAATCTATCTTTTTCATATCCATGAATATAGGTTCTATCTCAATCTATTATATGGATTGAGTTATGTGTTTTTTTCTACATAGAGAATCAGATACCTAGTTTTCCTTTCTATGATGATAGTGAATAGAGAAATAATATTCATTTATTAGCTCTAACCATCTCATTTGACGCATGGTGAGCTCATTTTGGGTGAATATATAGATTAATATCATTTTATCAGTGTATATGACACACTTCTCTCCATAAAGATATTTTTTCCAATTTTTCAAGGGAAAAATCATGGAATCTATATCTAGATCATTCTTCCGATAGTTCTCCTCATGAATATTCAAATGTCCTGAGGCTCATGCAATCACATTATCATTTTGAAGGAGTAAAAAACCAAATACATTCATTGACTAATCAATATATGTCAAAAAACATTCTCCACTTTTTTGTACTGTGATTATAGGAGCAGTTATCAGCCTTATCTTTAGCTCCATGAAACTTACCTCACATTATTCTGTCCATATATACTTTACCCCTTTGTTTTTAACATTGTTAGAAAGCTTGAAGATTGTATGAAATTTCTCACAAAACATCTTATAGTGCCCAAAATATCTAAGAAAACTAAGGATTTTAGTTATAGAAGAGGGACTGGGTTGTTCCTCAATTTCCAGGGTTTTTGAAGGGTCCATAGGAATTCCCTCACTTGTGATCACATGTTCAATGAATGTGATAGGGTATATCCAAAAGTCATATTTGCTGAACATGGCATATAAATTCTCCTTTCAAAAGGTCTCCATCCGAAGTCTTATATGTTCTTCATGTTCATCCTTTATCATGGATTATCTGAAAACAAAATAAACAAACTCTACCAAAAAATTGTAAACTTAATGTCTAACAACTATATTAATCAAATTCATGAAGATTTTCTGGGAATTAGTTAGTCCAAAGGGAATCTCCAGAAACTCATAGTGTTCATACCTTGTACAAAAGGTTGTCCTCTGAATATATTCTTTCTCCACCCTAATATGAAGATATCCAGAATTAAGATCCACTTTTGAGATGTATTGAGATCATCTTAACATATCGGAAAAGTAAAAAATACTTGCAATGTGATACTTTTCCCTATGTTGATCTTGTTATGTTCCCAATAATCAATACACAATCACATTGTTCCATCCTTATTCTTCACAAAGAGAACTGAAACACCCCAATGTGATACACTAGGTCATTTGATCTCTTTGTACAAATACTCTTAAAACTGATTCTTTAACTCCTCCAATTCAATTGGATCCATCATACAGGGACACTTTGAGATTTGAGTATCTACGATTATGCGTTCGATTTATAAATCTACATCAAAATCTGGGGGAAGTCTGGGTAACTCATTGGGGAATACATAACTATATTACTTCATGATGAGAATTCCTTAAAAATTATTACCCCCTTCATCACAATCATTTGAGCTAGAAATTCTTTCTCATACGGTATTAATATCCATAATTCAGACAATGATTTCAAATAGTACATTCTCTGATCAAATAGTACATTTTATACTCATTAATGGATAACTAGTGTACCTATCACCACTTCATTGTCTGGCTCCACCTCCATAGTAATGATAACATAAGCCCTTCCTTGTTTCATTGAAGGTTTTTGTTGATTTCCTCCTCTAACACAGGGAATAGGGAAGTTGTTGACATAATGACCATGCTTGTAGAGTTTGTAACACTGCACCATTGCTAGATCATTGATCTAAACCTTCCATTATTCTTAAATATTTGTGAGACATTTCATATCCCTTCCGCAGTTATTGTCTTTTTGACCAAAAATTCCACATTTGAAAAAAATCTTGGTAACCATTACATGGTTCCCAAGATTCTTCAACCCACAAATTTTAAAAGTGGGATAATTAGGATTCAATCCGTCCTGGGATTTTTTTGCTGAACCACCCATGTGTTCTCCATTTTTGCTTCATATCACCAGGACCACGAAACAACTGAGAGATTCCAATTCCCATTTCAACCTTCAGTGAATAACATAAAAATTCATCAAAACTATCTATGTCTCGAATCCCCTACTCGTTTAATATACATCACTTGAGTCAGCTAAATAAGAGACCCACCTTGCATTCAGTGTTCATGGAAAGGAAAGATGAATACATTGAAAGCCTTTTAATGCTCACTTCAGATGCCTCTATTAACTCATATTACTTCTTCTTTTGACTGAGGAACTCTATTACCATTTTGAGATGAAGGTTTTGAGGAAAATATTTATTGAAAAACATCCTCTTTAATTACTCCCAATCCATAGAATCTATTTCCTCCCATTACATAGTATTATTTATTAGTATCAACCACTTATAAACTTCCCCATTAAAATGACAGACCACCAGTACATCTTTATCATCTTTCGAGAATTAAAGGAAAGAAAATATATTTTAAATTGAGTTAATACATTGTTCCGCGAGGAAGGGATCATATGATCTGATAAACTTGTGAGGCCTTTGGTGAATGAAAGATTCTACGGTAACATTCTCTTTCCTTAGTGGAGGATGACGTTCTACATGGTTAAAATTATTATTCATAACATGATCCAGTAGAGTAAGTACTAAGATTATGTTTTGAAAAACAATTCACATTATATCAGGCATATAATTAGGAATATATTCACATTTACTACAACATTGGTTGTTGGAACATGTTCTTCTATATGTCTCCATTAACTAATAAAAATAACCTACCATTAGAGGAATTGAATATTTATCTATTGAGCATAAAATAAGAAACATTGAACATAATTGTATATATTTTTAATGGATAAGTATATTAGATCCAGTGTATCCATATGTTTAAATCTATGTAATCCATGATAAATATCTTAACATTTATTCTTATGTGTTTTTTCTTTAATAATATTTTGCACTAAGCTCATGAATTCACCAAATCTTTTCCCCTTGGAGTATATTAACAAAGAGTGTAGTAGAGATTTTTATCATTCTCTAGATCCCATTAGATTGTAGTAAAAAAAAAATGTTGTTTGGTTTTACCCCTAGATACAATTTTCCTAGATCCACTTGTACCTTTTCATGTCCAGACAGGGATGTATTTTTTTGATAAACCACTTACTAAATACTGACCATAATTTTGGAATTTTTTCATATAATCAGTCTCATCATTGTGGTTCTCACTAAGGTTCTCTATTACTAATATCCAAAAATAACTAGACCATACTCTCATGCCATATTTAGATACCATAGAATGTTATATATAACATTACATGATTTTAAGCATAATTATACATCAGATTACAAGGCAAGGATCTTTAAGTACAGTGTCTTGGAAGAATAGGTACATAATACATAATCAGTGGGTAAAAACATCTTTATATCATTCTCACAGATAGATCATAACATCCTTTGAGCCCTTAGATCTGCATAGAATAACATAACGATAACATAAAGAATGGGATGAGTTAAAAATCATAGTAATGGAATGAACATAATAAAGAATCTTAATCACATTAGTTGGGAGGCATGAAATAAAGATACAAAAAGCATGGATCATGTGAAATTATAAGATATAAACATGTCATCATATAAACATAGAATCATATAAATGATATGGATACATAAAACACACATTTAGTATGATTCAATGCTAACTGCCAATCTTGTTTCCCATTTTAGTATCGGTCAAGGCTAACCACCAATCTCATTTCCCATAGCTGCACATGCCAAGACTAACCTCCAAGATATTTTCACATAACATGTCATGATACATATATCTACCCAATGCATTGGAACACTATCTAGTTTCACCCATATTAATTTTCAGGAACATGTTTTCCACATAAATAATAATACATAATCAATATTACATAAAAAAATGGGTTACCAATTGAATGAATCGGGTACCCCAATCATGACATAAAGCATAACCAAAGGGTGTATCATGATAGTTTCCATGAAAAAAAGTAATTCAAAAAATAAATGGTTGTTAATAAGTTAAAATAGTATTATATAATGATATGTGTTGTCAAATATAAGTTACAACATAAATGAAAATTATTTCATAAATTTTAACATTAAAACATTTTCATGCGGTTTTAAAGAAAATACTATAGACTATTTAAAATAGAAAAGAGAGATAAATTTTATATATATCCAAAAGTTAAACAATAATGTTTTTATACTAATAATAAAGATTTTATGAAGACAATGTGGGCATAAAAGAGATGATAGAGTGTACATGAAATTGGTTAAATGTTTTTTATGTTCCCTTAAAGCAAGATTGCGTATCAAGAAGTATCAAGGTGGGAATCACATAAAATCATGTATATAACTAAAAGATAATGATGGATGGATCATCGAAAATGATTTTTTAACATATAAAAAGTAATATAAAGTTTTACATAAAAAATACCACTTCCTTTAGGTAAAAATTAAAATAGAGCAACACAATGGAATAAAGGAGTTTGGGGTAGAATTCATTACTGATTATTGGCATGGTATCGAGGGTACCTAAAAGGGATTAATGAGAGATAAATGGGATTTTTTAATCAGTTAAAAATAAATTTGTAATTTAGTTGGACATGTGAAATTATACCCCATAATTTAGTATGACAGATAAAAAGGCATATCACAAAGGATAATCTTGATTAAGAGTGAAATGGGGAGGATCACTAACCTTAATTTTTGCTTATTTTTTTCACTTCTATGCCTCCTGAATAATAAATTTTTGTTTATTAAAACAATTATCTAAAAGTGAATTATAGTCATTTTATAAAAAAAGTTATCAATTATATTAATTGGATTTTATTTCATAACTTTAATTGTTGAAAATGAAGTGTTTTGATATCATCTTTTACGAATAAATTTCTCATCTAGCGACGATTTTAATTTTTATTAAATATAATTTATAAATTATTATAAAAATATTTATAATAATATATTTTGTGTAATTTAATATTAAAATATTTTAGATAATTGATATTTTCTATACACAAAGGTCATTAAAATAATTATCTTGGAAATTTCTTCGTAGATGGTTAATCGACCATTAACAGGATGTTGATGATGGTGTGTGAAAGGGAAATATGACATTTATATTTTTCATTAATAGGATAATTACAATAGTTAAAAAAATGATATAATTTTAACATAATTCATAATCAATTTTTTACCATTATTTCTTGAAAGGGACCGATTAAAATAAAGAAAAGTAATAAAAGATATAAGATTTAATAGAGTCTTACTTTGTCTTTAGTGTAGCTCCTCTTGTACGAAACTATAAATCCCTTGGTGATTGGAGTTGGAGAGCTCTAAAACGTCCCAAAGTATTCTAAGAGGCTTTAGAGGGAGATTTTAGGTAGATATTATGTTTAGTAAAGGATGAGAGGAGTGGTATCCAAATGGGTGTGGGGAAGTTTTTTATACTCCAGGAGGGGGGGGGGTATTTAGATTAAAATATTAAAGAAAATAATATAACAAATTTTAGACTCCAAATAATTGTTTCTTGAAAATATAACTCATAAATTAATATAATATAATTATTTTTAGAATTTAAATAATCATTAAAATTCTAATTTATTAATTTATTAAAAAGAAAGTGAAAAAAGGGAAAATGGTTTATAAGGAATAAATTTTAACATTAGGTTTGGAATGTTGTTTTTGGGTTTTCAAATTGAGTTTTTTATATTTTAAGGAACAATTTATGAAATTAAATTTAACCTTTTGAATATAATAGTCTTGAAATTTATGTCATCTTGACATCATGGATGATGCAATTTATAATATATCATTTATGTGAAAAACTGTTTTTTTACCATTCGGCAGAAAATTATTGTATTTCGGAAAAATCCTAAAAATTTGCCCTTAATATTTTTTTACCTATAGAAAAAGAAAATGATGTCAATTTTTCAAAAATAATTTTCTAAATATGAATAATTAAATTGTTAATTAAAATCATCATTTATTTGAAAAATATAGTTTTTAAAAATTAAAACTGACATTATAATGCTTTAAAAAATTAGATAACATCTTATAAAATTGAATTTAAACCAAGGGAATTTGAATTTTTATTTTATTAAAAAAATATTGAAAAAAATTATTATTATTAAAAAAATTTATTATAATTAATTATTTTTGACATACAAATATACTTATACTTTTTCTATGATCGAATAACAACTTATAAAATTCATAAATTTTATTTAATAATTCATGGGTATGTTTATTATTATTTTGGATGATTTACTATTCATAAGAATTATATTACTATTCAAAAGGGTATGCTACTATTCATAATGGTAGGTTACTATTCACCAAAAATTATGTTTTCCCTATCGGACTCCAAATAACATAGTGATCGCAACCGTGTCTGTCAAATTTTTGAAATTCCAAAAATAGATTATGAAAAATTAGGTTTAATGGTCGCGTAGTATTTAGTATCATGATATGTAATTTTTCATCCTAATACTATAAGGCATAATTAAAAAATAATAATTCCATTGATAAAACCTTGGGTTTTTTCAATATGAATTATGTAAACCCTCATCGATCTTTATTAAGAAATTGTTCTAGAAGACTCTCTTCTTGTGTGAGAAATGTATTATATGGTTGGTCGAAAGATGTTAATATCACACGATCTTAGTGATTAAAAAAGAAAGGTTATGTGAGCCAGTGCATGTGTAAAGAGACCCCGTAATTCATTAAAAAGATGCATCTTGTTTGAATTCTTTCTCGCTTGAATTAAGGTTAATACAACAATGGTAAACCCATTTCAGATGGAGAAAACCATTGTTTTAGTTTGGAAAAAATAAGACAATTCTATACAATGCACTTGTGTTACATGAATGAAATTACAATAATCTGATTTTTTTATGTGAAGTATAATAGGGAAAAAGGAATGGGGTAGTGTATTCTTACTTAAGGAACATGAAATCATGTGAATTATATAACATACACATGTATGTGTTATCCAACAGAACCATTGATCTGATGAATAAAAAACATTGTGTGTGTGTGTATATACATGTGTGCTAGAAGAGACAAGGAGATAGTGAACATTTAATACATGCTTGAATGCACATGTGAAGACTCATGCCCACATAAATGTTTATACACATAAGAAAACATATGAAAAATTAAATTTATCACACAAAATAATAATATATAGATAAATATTCAACAGTTGTATTTATTATGCATCATTCATTATTTCAAAGAAGTTAATATGATCTAATCAGTTTGATATTTCTTAGATTCCCAGTGTACTGTAATTATAGTTTGAATATTATTTAATTTATATACGAATAATAAATACACTTAATTTTTTTTATTTTTTATCAAATAATGAGACCGAGGCATTATTATTCAATTGTACATAATTATACAGAAAAAGAAGAATAGAGTGTTTAATGAAAATGATTTATTATTATTCATGGTAGATAAATTGCGATGATATTGTGTGGATCTATTTTGAAATGATGTAATAATAACAAATGTTGTTTTTGATTCTAGATCTATTAGATGAGGCTGATTCAGTATAATTTGTTTTGCATATAAGAAGAAAGAGAGACCAATAAACTAATATATGATATGGAAAATAATTGTTTATACCAAATCAACGGGAGAAAAGTAAGTGACTATCCATGTTGATATCTTTTTATTGTCATTTATGTTATGGGAAACCATTTCATTTTCCTACACAAAAATAAAATTAGTGTGAAGAATAATTGAAGAATAAGAATTTATATCTTTTAGTTTGTTGTTGGTAGGTAAAAAAAGTGTTTTATATATAATTATTTTCAAGTAACAATGTAAATAAGAATAAATTAGTCGAATATATAACCACATCAACATCCAACAATAGTCTGAATAGGTAGATGATAATATTGGTGATTTAATGGAAATTAAAAATAAGGATAAGACTGTATACAATGGTAGAATAAACAACAAGCCATGTGATGTAAAAAATTTACATTCAATGGAATATAGTGCATTGCAAGTGAATAGGTATTTCCTACGTTCTCTAACCTCATAAAAAGGATTACTTTGTAGTCGTTTTTAGATTATTTTTTTGGCATGCTAAGGACTATCTACTCTTATAGTGTACCAAACCATATAAAACAATAGTTTTCTATATTTACTTTCTTTCATATTATTTCATATAACATGATAAATATAATTAGAGAGTCCAAATACTAAAAGGTCTGTGAGTTTTGGGTACAATATGATATAATTGGAATAAAAATTCCATAACATTTATTCAGCACCCCTATGAGTGTCTGATATATCATAAACTAGTTCTTTTCAAGTGTTATCAGAGGCATGGTTCACATATGTTATATTCTCTTCAATGAAGCTATTATATTTTGATGATTTGAGGTTTATTCCTGATTCACCAATGAAGTGCAATTTTACTAAAGATTCATTTACCTTTAAGAAAAATTCTATATTTACCATGAAAATAAGGAATTTGAGAAATAAAGATAAGTAGAATTTGAATAATAATTCACTCTTATCTAAATAAGAGGATATATTCATCTTTCAATGCCTTACTAACAAGGAATACATATTAGGATTGGAATGTAGAGACATGTTAGATAGAGTTCCACAAAAAAATGGATAACATTCATACCTTTAGTAATAAGGTGTTATGTGTTAGTAATTTTGTATAAAAAATTATCAAGATTAAAATTCTATCACAAGTGGTGATGATGATAAATCAAAAAACTCACAATAATTATCAATTGATAGAATAATACATTTTTGTTATCATATGCCAAATTTCATAGCCTTCATCATTTGTGGAGTCATTAAATGTATGTTGGAAGAGATCAACTTGATAAAAAGCTAAATAATTTTTTTGGAAAAGTGTTTACAAGAAAAAATAGTAGGAGGTTTTATGGTCCCCAAATAGGTCAGAGAAATTGAATAAATAGTGATCAAACATGAAATAATAACCTCAAAATAACTTAATGAAGATGAATATGAATAGGGTTTCAACATGACTCTATACAAAAAGATTCATGCACTTGATGATATGATAATCAATTCTACTGAATTCAAGGGTTTATATTTATAAAAAAAATATCAATGAAGACAATAAAACATTACGCTTAGTTACAAAACAATGTTAAAATGCGTGATGATTATTTTATAAGAATGAAGAAGGCTTGTGATGTGAACAAGATAATTAATAATTATTAGAAAATCATCCTCAATATGAAATGCCTAGAATTGTATGCTCATATTCCAAATCAGATGGAGATACATATTAATAGTTCAAAAAAGAAGATGATAGTGATTATTGGTACCTAATGCTCATGAAATCATTATAATGTCAAAATAACATCAAACATATTAAATGAAGATCATTCCTTCATTCAATAATCTTTCACATACAGTTGGGAAGAATAAAAAACCATCCATATAGTCATGTAATAATGTATCTAAACCTATTATATTTAATAGTTATTGTTTTAAAGCATTAAAAAGTATCGATAATGAAATTTTAGAATAAGCCTACCACCATGTCTTGGTATATGAAAAAATGAATATAGAATTTGTTTTCCCATAGAAAGAAAAACACACTATAATGTAGATCTTACAACTTTATATATAAGATATAAGGAGATAATAGTTTGTTGGTCAATGTTGGTTATAAAATAGATTTGGGAATTTTGCATTCATTGATTTTAAAATATTCAAAATGTGAAATTAGAATGTAATCCAATGTAAAGGTGGAAAATGATAGAGAAAAAATTGAAACATCCATAGCTTTTGAAGCATATGTATACTTCAAAATGATTTGGACTACTTGATAATATATGCGATTTATTATATGTCAGTGGTAACAAGGTTGGTATATTTTTATATCAATATATATTCAATGTTGATGAGATAATTATATCACAAATTTTTTCTAGAGGTAATGATTCAACCATGGAATGAATGTAGAAGAATTTTAAATACAAAATTTTTCATATAAATATTCAAATATTATAATCTGAGAAGTCTAGGGATTATAAATATCGGAAATTTAAGAAAACTGAATCCTAAAAAATAACTACTAATAAAAGGGATAAAATTCATAATAACCAAGTGGGAATATCTAATACAAATTCCATAATTTCTAGTGACATGTAAGATATATGGCAAAAAAATTCTCATTGAAAAAGTAATATTGGTGATGAACATGCTATATAAAATGAAAAATAAAAATAAAAGATTCTAGGTGATGATGAAAAATTTCATTAGATTTCTCAAACAATGGAAACTCATGTGTTAATTATTTTTTTGTGTGTGAAAGATGCACGAAATATGGATACATTGTAAAATGTTTTTTAACCTTACTACTATATCAATAATTTTTCCATAAAAAGAATAATATTGTATCATTTAGGAATTCAATAAAGAATAAATATTTTTCATAGAAATCAGAATAAGATGTCAAGATATACAATCTACCTCAACCTAAATCTTCACATATGTTTAAAAGAAAAATCATGAAGACTAGATCATATAGAGAAACTTGGTTGAGAAAAAAAAATCCCAAACATTCATTTCATATTAATGATGGAAGAATGATCCAACATATTCTATTAAACATTTTTTAATGATATTTGTGATTATAATGTTGGGAATTAATGGTGAATAATTTTCACTATGGAAGAAACTAATTAGTGGCGAGTGCTTTAAAATCATGATATAAAATATATATAAGTCACCATCCATGATATTATTCTCAATTGGTATTGAAAAAAATGATATATAGTAATAATAGATTAATCTGGTGAATGAGAAGTCATATTCTAGATAACCATGATAATAAAGTTCCAATATAGTATTCATCACATTTTTGGTATCCTTAAGAACATGTATTCAAGAATACCATCCATTATGAATTTTTGAAATTTGTAAAATCTTGACTATCACAAAGTCGAAGGTCCATTATAGTGTATTCTTAATACTGTGATTTTAAAAAAATTATTTCATTATGATATCCACCATTATGAAGATATAGATAATTATTTCCCATTAGTGGGAAAAATTAATAATTATGAAGAACCTACAAGCATAATTATTTAAATTTTTATCAAACATGATTATTATGGGAATTGTTTCAAATTAATTCCATATGAATATGTATCTATCTCTAAATCTCTCATTCTACATTATAAATAATAAAAAACATTTTATAAAGGGTGTAATTGAATTAATCAATTTTATACGATATGTGGTAGTTCCCCAAGGTTAATAATCTTACATATTAATCTTGAATGTTTTTGATCATTTTTTTGAAGTAATAAAAGGAGATCAAAGAAAATTATTCTTAAAAATATTATATCACACTTTGTGTTTTATAAATGTAATAAATATGAATAACCGATGAAGACCAGAACATGTGTTCAAATCTAATGTGTTATCATGATCAGTTGGAAATGGAAAAATTTTCTTTTAAATAAAATGCTCTTTTTTACCCCTAGTACAACTCAAGTAGACATATTGTGAAATTATGGATGAAACATTTCTTATGTACGGAATGATACCATTTTCTCATGAAAATTTTATTTCCTATTCATTAGGTGGAGAAAATGTAAAATGAATGTTTGCAAAAGTGACATGAATAGTGAAGTTAATGATCCACATATTAACACATTCATTTGGAATTAAATTTGAATTAATTTCCATCAAATAGAATGTGAGGGATTGAAAAGCATTCATTGTGTATGAGTTGTATTTTTTTTCAAATATTGTCATTTGTTTTCAAAGATGATATAGGAAATTACATTGATGTCAATATAACGAGGGACATACATGGTTAATGGATATTTGATGGTGTAATAATTCTTTATAATTTATTACACATACAAATGGTATGAATAGTTTTAGTTTCACAGTCATTCCTGGAGAACTGTTATGGATTCCTCTGATGACATTGAATGTCATGGTTGAACTGTTATCCTAGAATGTCATTTTGTTTTTGAATTTGATCTAAATTAAAAATATATTTGACAAAGTTGATACATTTTCTATAATAATGAATATGGGTGAAGTAAAATCCATTTTGGGATGAATATATTTTTATATGATGATGAATAAAATCATTGGAATTCTAAAAATTATATAAAAAGGGAAATTGAATGTGATATAATATTTTACAATTTCATGAGAACCATGAATGTGTTAATAAGAAGAACATTTATGATCTATTTCTATTTAAGGGGAACATGTAATTTATATTATTACAATAGTAAAAGATTTTAATTGAAGGAAATCATGATAAATTTTATTTACAAATTTTCATGAGGAATCATATGAGTTGACTTGTATATGAAGTTGGATTAAATATTTTTTTCATGTTTATGCTTGAATAATGGCTTGGAATTTTAATTTTAAAAGTTGGTATTTCTTTTTGATATTTATATTCTTTATAATGTGTATGTACATAAATAATTTGGTCCGAAAGATCTTTTAAGACAGTGGTAGCTCAATCCCTAATAATTATGGGACTAAATAAACCATGCTTTAGAGAGCCATCTTAAGACTAATATATGGTGACTTAAGAGGGCTAATCATAGTTACAAAAAAATGAAATATGGAACTTTTGTAAGGAACATGATGCGTAGGAAAAAGCCACACAGAGTTTGGACTCAAGGCCTCAAAAGATATGTTATCCCACCATTCATGGAGGCATAGTGATACGGGAGGTTAATTTTTTGGCCTATCCTTGTGGCCCCAACTTGTTAATTTTACGTCTCCTTGTGGATTGAAATATTCCATGTAATGTTCACCCACTAAATATAATGAAAATGTAGTGTTCCCTTGAATGATTTAATATGCACCACCCATCAAATCCCACACTCTATTTGTTTAAACCCATTCCATCTGATCTCTTGTGAAATTTTTATTCAGAAAGAGTTTCCACATTTTACCAACATGATTGTTTGTATTATGCAATCAACCAAAGATACTATTGGTTTTACTGATGTTATTCCTAAACCACCATTAATTTAACCCAAGTATTCCATTATCATTCTGAGGATAAAATAATGCGAAAAACATGATTGAAATATCATGAATCATCATTAATTTTTCACATGAATAAATTTAAGATAATATACATGGATAAACTGAAAACATAGTTGAAAGAACCCATTTAAAATACTGAAAGAGTTTGATCTTAACAAATAATGACCATGTTATCCCACTTTCATGCATGAGATGTTAATATATAAAAGAGAATCAAAATCGTGATTGAAAACACCAGGTTTCACATAGTATCTATAACTCATGGTTTGAAGTATTCAATATGATGATTTATTAAGAAAATTAATATATGATTTACCTATTATAAATATAGGTATTTTATCTGGTTTTTAAATGGAGAAAATGTTTCCATCATCATCTATAAAATGAGATTCCCCATTGTCGAGTAAATTTCTATCACTCACATTATTCTGAGAACCCTCATTTTTCTAGAAAAAAATAGCCTCTCAAAGTATTCCTTCACTCAAGGAGAGAATTTTTCAATTTTTTCTTTATATCATCACGAAGTATGGGAGTCCCAAAAACCATCAATGGTTTCATAAAAAATAAACAAACACCACTTTCATGAAGAAGATCCCATAAAAATGCGAATGGTATGAACCCTCATCGTGCTTTAAATAGAATAGGTTCTGAAGAGCTATTTTTTTTGGCCAATATGGTCATATTTTTCCACTTGAAAGGTATTAATATCACACACTCAAAGTGATTCTTAATGAATGGAAAGTGATCGAGTTCATTATTTATGATTAATCAGTTTTCATCATGAATATGTGCTCCTCATAATTCATTTCTAGCATGCATGAATGTTGATAAAATGATTATAATATTCTAGTATGAAAGAGATAATTAGTGACTAAGTTCTAAAATAAGAAAAAAAGTCTATAAAATATACTTATATTATAAATCATAAAAGATAAGTATCCACATTTTATATGGTTGATGAAAATAAAAATAATTCAATAAGAAATAGATAGTTTGTATACATGAATAACATTCAATCATGTACACCATTTAAGATACTTGTGTTTGTGTGGTCAAAGGGAACCATGAATCCATAGAGAAAAAATAATGTATTTCAATATTTTTTATGTAAATAGAAAAGGATATAACGAATATTTCATTTAATTTTTCATGAACTTTTAAAGACTCATGCACACATAATTGGTTATGCGATAAGAAAACTCGAGACAAAATAATTTTATCCTATAAAAATAATGTAATGTTAAATTTTTAATGGGTTCCATTTATTATGCATCATGAATTACATGCAATAAGTACATAGGATCCAATATTGTTGATAATTATGTGAAGATTAGTGTAATGTAATTTGTGTTTCCAAAATATTTAGTTACACTATGAAGAACTAATACATACAATTTTTGGTATTATGTATCGAGGAAAGAGATCAATACACCATTATTCAATTTCATATGATTCTGTGTTATTTAATAGTAGTTTGTTCCCACCTAATGATGGATTATTTATTAGGACATAATAAAAGATATAATGTTGTGTCAAGGAAATATTCATTGATTTAATATTCCCAAATGGAGTTTGATTCTTTTATAATTGGAAGAATGTGATTTACTACAGTTTTTTTCACATAATAAGAATGATATATCAGGACACTTCTATACTCTAATGCAAATATTTTTTTATTTGAGATTAAAGGGATAAAATGATGTGACTAGCTAGGATTATATTGGTTGATTATCATTATGATAGAGAGAGTTCAGTTGATTAATCCAAACTAAATTAGTATTAGGGTGGCTTATTTAAGAAGGAAAAAGTAAAACATTCTGATCTTTTTTGATGAAATAAGATGTATTTCTTACATTATTTTTTTAAAGTAACAAATTAAAGAAGAAGTAGTTAATGGAAGAACTAAACATCACTATAATATAAGATAGTAGAATCACTAGGTAGAATATGTAATTGTTGAAATAAATAACCTTTCAACAAGTATATGACTATATTTAAAGGTGGTATACAGATTTAGCCAAGTTCCATAAAACATGAACTATCAAACGACTATACTGCATTGTATGTGAAAGTGTATTTTTTTCTTGCTGAAATAAAATAAAAATTATTACATTCTAGTGGTTGTGTAGTTTAATCATTTACATACCATGACATGTAAAATATACTCATATTGAGTAATGAATAATGTTAAAATATCTCATTACAGCATTACTTGATTACATTTTTTTCATGTGATAGAAACTAGAGAATGAGAGAGTCAAAATCTTAATTGGTTTAATAGGTACATGGGAAAAATACGTAATTTCAAAATTATTTCCCCTAAACTAATTAAACCACACTCTTATTGTTAAGAATATCCAAAATAGGTCTTTTAATATTCATAGTGAATGATGGAATTCATTGATGTCTAATTTATCACATTTATAATGGATATGACTGGAATCTTCTGTTGATTTATATTGATTGTTTTAATTATATTCATGGAAATGGTTTGTGTTATTTATTAATGTCCCTCAGATTGATGAGGTCAATTTCAACCATATAATTTTCTTATGCAATAGGGGATTGTTTCAAACCCATGGGATTAAGGAGTTTGGATTTGGGGGTCACTCTCATCTTTACTAATGGACCATTTGTGTTTATAGTGGGGGAGGTTAATGATATAGTGGTATTAATGAATTGGTGAAGTGTAAAGATGGAGTTTTGAGTTACACATTGTTGAGGGATGTATATTTTTTAGGGAAAGAATATAAATCAAACATATCATGTGACATAATAATAATGGCATTCTAAGAGTCTTGTGTTTAGGTCCCCATCAGATCCCATACAAAGGAAATTATAATTATTAAAACCCCTAAGAAATATTATTCTTATTTTAGGGTATAAAACTCGGTGGGTTATATATATCATCTATTATTAAACCTATGAGTAAACTAGAGAAATTTATAGGGAAGATATATAGAATCTAATCAAATTATTTTAATTAAACTCCCTCAATCCAATAATATAAGATTATCTATTCGATGTTTTAATATATTCAATTTTATTTTTTCACATTATTGTTCACGTTTATTGGGGGAGACATGATGCTCAGGTCGACTGCAGCTTGGTGGGAGAAATATAGTACGATTATTCATGGCTAAATACATTATAAGTGTTTTATTAATTGGTATTAGAGATCCATGAGTGGACGATCACAGATTATATTATATGGGATAGGTTTATAACGATATAAATTTACTTTAGTCTTATATAAGAAAAGAAAAGACATTTGATCCCAGGGTCAATGATTTTGTTTTGGATACATCTAATTAGAGGTAATTATTATTCAAGGGGATTATGAATTTATTTAGTGTCTCATGGGTTAATTTTAAAACAAATATTGATGAATAGTTTCATTCATAAATAGTAAAGGGGTCTTGGAAATGATGGTTACTCTCACACATGATTTGGAGTAGTAGTGTCTTCGAACTCAAGGTTTTTTTTTCAATAACCCTCTTTATAATTTCTTAGACCTTCTAGTAGATCGAGAGGACTAGATATTGTATTTGGAGGAGTTCATATATCCTTAGATTCAACACTAGGACGCCCCATATAGATTAACTACATATCATGATGTTATTTTTATGGAATAAGTGTTATAAATATATATTTCATTTTTCATATTTTTTTAAATCATGTTATTTTGGAGTTATATTATGTGTCCTTTTATTGTGGAAATATTTTCAATGAAATTTGGATAAATAATTTTTCTTGGGTTTTTGAGATTTTGACATAGGCATAAGAATCAACATATATTTTAAGGATCTTTTTAATTCATAATAATGTGATTCTATATTTATATGTTTATGTTATTTGTGAAAAGAAAAAATTATAATGGTTCCCATCAATTTTTTATGATTGATCGTAATTATTTTTATTATTATACAGTATCTTTACATGGTTTATTACGATTCTTATGAGTGTAGAAATATCATTTTAATGATCTGTCCTTCTTGAAAAATAAACAATATTATGTTCTTTGAAATTATAATTAAGTTAATATATTGTCTTAATAATGCTACTTATCTAACATAATATGGTTTATTTAGGGTTATTCATAAGTTTTGTTTTTAAAAAATCATATATTTCATTAGAAATTGTTTTTTGGTCTATTGTGAGAGACTTTACAGTAGTAACCCATAGTTGATGTATATATTATTAAATTGGGACAATATATAAGGGATAACATGATGAAATATGAATCAATTTAGTAGTAATAGGAGTTTAGGTACATACATTATTTCCATATTACATTGTAAAAAAAAACATAACATAATAAATATTCGTTCATCCAAGAAATCATATAAAAAAATTCATCATAACATAGGGAAAGGGAAACAAATAAAGGATGAAATCGCGTGATAATTAAGGGTTATGCATAAAATAATATATCATCTATAATTAATGAATAAACAATTTATATGATTTGATAATAAAAACACATTTTATCAGTTCAATTACTTGATTTCAATGTACATACAATGGTAATATTAGCATATCAATCACATCAGTAATGTAAATTGAATTTTCAATTTAGGAAATACATAAATATGGACATTAATCTTTCCATCAAGGACGTGACAAATATATCAAGAATATATCCATCACAGCCATGAATAATAAAAACATAATAAGATGACATTTGTAAACTAGATATCTATAAAATATAAAATGTAACATGTTTTTCTTCATGAGACCGATTGATGCAATGCAGATATTTCTATAACTAGGCCCTCACATCACTTATATATCTCCAATTTATTCCTCGTGTTTTAAATTAAAAATATATTTTATAATACATTTTCATTATAAGTCAAAAAATATTAATATTGAATAAAAAATATAGGACATCATTAAATCCATTATAAACAAAATAAATAAGTTTTATTCAATTGAAACCATATATAATAATTTTATACAGGGAGTAATGATACCATATAAATACATGATATTAAAAATATATATATATAGGAGGAAATAATTTCTATTTAAATGGTGTATCGGGATAGGGAATTTGATAATGATACATTTAATGACTATAAAACCATGAAAATATAAAAGATGAAAGATGACCATTAATTCATTGTACTAGAACTAATGTACAAAAATCAAATCTCATAACAAATTTAACATCATGTAATCATTTACTATCCATAAAAACAACTTCGATGGTGCTAGTTGGTATTATTCCCATTTAATCCTAATAAACATAAAAAGATATTGATATTGATAAATAATACATTCATAAAAATGTTTTAATATTTAATTAATAACTATTAAAATATAATTTTCATTTGGTATCTTTTAAAAAATAATTTATATAAAATTAAAATTTTTGAGAAAATCACCTTGGAAACTGTTAATGGAAGATTTAGTGAAATAAAATGTCATGATGGTTGGAAAATTAGTTTGGTTAGTAAACATTAGAAACAATAATACATTTAACACTTTGGTAATAATACAATAAATATCTTATTTAAAAATTGAAAATAATGGTAAGTGTAAAATATTGAAAATGATGTAATCAATTGTTGAAATATGGCTATGAATAATATTTTGATCATAAGAATACCATTCTGGGAGACATTTTAAATTGCATAGACTTAAAAGAAAATTATTACTGACTAAAGAGGAAATAAGGTTGAGTTTTATTAAAAACCATTTATGTATAGTTTTAATTAACAAATAGAGGCAAAAAATAAATAAAAACATAGAAAAATAAATAATAATAATATGGGAATAATATATGTTGGGACTATGAAGATAAATATATTATAATTATTCTATTTTAAATTTTTTCTCAAGAAATGCCAAATAGGTGTGATATTATAAATTAACCATTTACAAATTTAATTAGTCTTAATCAAAACCCCATAAAACATTAAATAATAATTTTACATTAAATCAACTTTATAAAAACTAATTAATTATATAAACGTTCAATGGTTATGTACCTACAAGGCATTACAAAAATTTATAACATAATGTAAAATATGTCCCAATATAGTTTTATTGAGATGAAAAACACTTACATTGGATTATTGATTAGATAGAAACACAATGTGATCATGAATAATAAATTTTTTAATAAATAAATATAATAATGAGACACTTTTTCATCTATATTACATTTTTTATTTCATTTTTAAAATCATTTTACATCCATTAATTAAATTAATCTTAATTATATTCACCACTTAATATTATTTAGTCACTTTTTTCAATTCTACTACAATATGTTGACCATTGTAAAAGTTGTTATTGAATGGTTACATAATCCTAATGTATTAATAATTTAAATTATATAATTTTCTCATCATATATAGTTATATAATCATATATAAACGTTTTTAATTTATTAAAAGAACATAACATCATAGAGGTGGTAGTGCACATGTATGCAGGTGCAATGTTAACATTTTGCAATGATTGGGAGGGTATGATTTTATATGATTATTTATATTAATAGAAAAATAATTTTGTCATAAATATCATATATATTCTTTAATTACATCCTTATAACCATCCATGTAATGGTGTAATGAAAAATTAATTACACCTCAACGTGGAGATGGTAGTCCATACTAATAAATATTAGTCATGGAAATGTAAATATAGAAGGTATTTGGGTACTTATTGGTTATAATTAGTGGTTGAAGCAGTTTGGAGAATATATGAGAGGGAGTGACCTTTTATATGTGAGGTGTGTGGAAAAATAGTGAATATTTGAAACATCATTATATAACATATGTTTAATTGATGTAACGTGGATCCAAATTATCATATAATATAATATGATATATTTATGTTATAAATGAATCTAATGAATGAGATAAAAGAATTTTTTTTATCTTTATGAATTATCATATTATTTTAAACTATTTTATGTTATTTCATCCTTAACCAAGAGAAGAATATTTACCCAGGTTACATTTCATTGTGAACAAATGTTAAAGTGTCAATTAATACCAAATATTTATTGTTCTTATTACAAATTTAAACCGATTTCAATGAAGTGAATATATATATGTGTTAAAAATACATTGAAAATATTCTCACAAAATGAAACAAAACCCATTTTTTTAAATTATGTTTTAAGCATAAAATGATTTCAAAGAAATAACAAGTATAACTTTAATTTCAATGGAATTAATTGGATTTTGAAAAATAAGATGAGTGTTATTTTAGATTGATTCCAAACCAAACCAAAAATTAACCTTATTAATACTTGACAATGAGTGAAGAACCAAGAATAATTTTTATACGAATTAAAACATTAGTTATATTTCGGAAATGATAAAATTAATTTTAAATTCCAAATTTATTTTTGTATCTAAATTATAGGAATTATTAAATATATATTTATCTTTATAAAAGGAATCATAAACGAAAAATTAATTCTTATATCATTGTAAATATATTGAAATGATTTTATTTTTAAAATTTTTATTTTTATCTATTAACCTGCAAATTAACTATTTCTAAAAAACACCAAAATTTCACTTAATATATCTATTTTATTCTTACTAAAAAATGAATTTAATTTTATCAAATTAAATAAATAATAAATGGGAATTTATGTTTTATTCACAATTTTTAAATTTTTTTTTGAATTATGTTGTAATATCTTTAGAGTGAAATGCATAAATAAAATAATTAATACTCAAGTGTTTCATTCTGCTCTTTAAAAATATTCTTCCTTAAAATTTACATAAAATTACCTCATGAGTATATTTTCATATTTATTCATTATAACAATTTAAAATTACCTTATAGCCTCTTCTAACTTATGTGTTCTCTAATGTACCATTACTAACTTAGTCGATCGATTCCCCAAAAAATATTTTCTAGTGTCATGAATCTAGATAAGATTCAAATAATAAAATTGATCAATCCACACATACATTTATTTAATGCTTAATATATAGTATTTAAGGAAAATAATTTATTTATTAATGAAATATGAATCCGATTATTCACTTTAGTGTGGTTGGGTGGCATTTCTAGTGGTAAGAAACAACACCATTTCCTTCCAAAATTTTTAAAGGCCGTATAAAACTAAGAAATAGTTTTTTTATCATTTAGGACGATATAAAACCATTATAGGGAGATATATTCATTGAAACATGACCACCAACAAGAAATTAAATATCATTCCACCTATTTTAAACATTATGATCTTTTCATACATTGAGATTCATTAATATTAATATGAATAGTTTTCAGAGTCATAATTGTCCCATAATCATGTTATAGACCTAAAATAATCCATTTAATAATGTTATCACAAAATTATGGTGTATGTAATCTTTTACAATTAAATGATTCATAATATACCATTATAACCATTACATAGAATCTATTACTAAAATAAAATGACACAAATGATTAATGCCAATATCATATACCTTGATGATCAAGTGATCATGAACATATCATTTCCTATAATGTTTTAATAGTAGTTTTCGATTATACTTTGATATCAGTATGATAAGGCATTCTCAAATGTAGCTCTATGTTGAGAACCTTATAAATAATTTTCTACATATTTCCTGACAAATATTTTCCATGATTAGTTACTATTGAAAGAGGTGAACCATTATTTCTCACTGATTCATTTATATAGAGTCATGTGACACACACATGATATGAATCATCCCTTATAAGATGGAAATATTTAGACTTGGTAGGGAGAGAAAAAATAACCCATATATCGTCATTTCATTTATGTGTATTTAAAAATCTATCAGAAAAGTACACACTAATATTTTTTCTCTTCAACATCTGAATATAGAGATATTTCATGACTAAATTAGAAAATTGTATTTTTTTTCAATACCTAATGAAAAATAAATATTATTGGTACATATTAAACAATTTCCCACTTCTTATTATCCTACAAAAATTAGCCTTCAATTCCCAATACATAACGCTGTTACCAGAGAGTATTGAGAAAAGATAGATATGGTCTTCATCAATTAATTCCATCTTCAAGTCTGGTACCGATAGAACACATAACCTAATTCTAAATTTCATCACACCAACATCATAAATAATTTCCCGATATTCCCTTCATTCCTAAAATTAATTTTTTTGTAACATTTATTTAACATGATGTGAGCTTTTTATCTTTTCTAGTAATGTTGATTTAGATTTAATTTCTAAAAATGGAAATTTTTCCCCTTCCTTAATGATCTCCATATTCAAATTTGTTGAATATATGACAATATGATCTCATTAAGATTTCATTTTAGTCTCAAATCTAGGATCTTTTCTACTTAATAAACCAACCACTTCATTTTCCTACCGAAAGTGGTAGTGTATTGAAAAATCATAATCCTCGAGTAGATTAAACTATATCCTTTTTCTAATGTTATTAAATTTTTTTAAAAATATATATTTCAAAATTCTATGATCCATATATATCTTACATCATTCAACATATAGGTAATTAATTTAAATCATTTTGGTTAAAATTAAATTTTCTAAATCCTGATCATGGGTTTGATAATTTAGTTCATGGATATTTAACTATCTTGAAGCATATAAAACATCTCCATTTTTATACATAAAGGAACATCAGATTACATGATTCAATGCATCACATTATATAAAAAACTACCCCTTCATGTTGGTAATTTCAATATTAGTTCATTTACCAATTTAAATTTCTTTTCTTCAAATTATTCATTACATTATTCAAACAATTTGACTTGTTTCTATTATAATTAAAGTAAATTAATTGTTTATCTTATCATGAAAAACATAGAATAAATACCATTATTATTTTTGAAATATATGAAAATAACATATATTAGTTGTGTTCATCAGAGAAGTTCATCATTTATCATCATTTTTCAATGGTGTATCAACGAATATTCAATCCTTGGAGATAACATCTCCATGAAGGGAATAATACTAATAAAAAATATACACTTAATAAATTTCCCACAAAACATATTTTATATGAGAGTTTCAAGAATGAATCATAAATATATATTCTCATAATCATATACTTTTAATGAAAAAGATATTTATTAAATAAATTCCACAATGAAACTATCATGAAAAACATTTAATACTATGTTAGTTATATCGATAAAAAATTGGATCCATTAGTAAAAAAAATGGATTTCTGTAAAATAATTATTCCAATACCTTGTTTCAAATGACTTCTTTAGAATTTTTTCCTTAATTACTCACAATTCATGATATGTAGAATAGATAAATATTATTTTATTTATTAATATTTTTAATGTCGGTCAAAAAATCATCAACATGACTTAAATGATATTTTTTCATTATTGTAATGTAATATATCTCTTAGTAATTAATGGAAAACCTTATAGACCCATATTTATCCAAAAAAATAAAAGAGGCCAGAATAGTAAATTACTATTGATAGTTAATACCTTATTACATAAATATTTCAATTTTTTAGTTTCACTAATTACACATTTGAAGTGATGTAGGGAAACCTAGATATAGGTTATATAAGATGAATAAGTTCAATAGAAATATATGATTCATGAACAACTATATTTCCATTGAACTTTTCTAGATACACACCCTATAACATATTTCAACATTCTTCTATAATGTTACATTTCCAATCCAAATGTTTTAAACCCTATTCAACACGTAGAATTTTATTATAGAGCGAAACATGAGGTGGATTGAGACGTGTATTAGATGTTGAATTATATACATTGAGGAAAAGTAATTGCACATCTACATTAAAAATAATTACATTATACTATTGGTAAGATATTTTTTCATTATACATTGATTGTAGATCCATACAATTGATTATATCAAAACAATCAATAGGTATAATAACCATGTTTTAAAAATGTGTATTCATATGCAAATTAATTGGGACTTAATGAAATATTCTTATTACATTATTATTTCCACTACGATTCCTGATTGAAAAATAAATTCATAAGGTTCCAAGGAAACATTTATTATTAATATAAAATAAGGAATGTATAAATTTCTGTGAATATACAGAATAAAATTATTGATTATAAAAATTAAATGTTATGAGAAAAGATTCTTATTAGAAATCATTAAAAACATAATATTTATCAATAGTTAACACATAAGATTACTATTTTCCCTTTGTAATTTTATCTAATAGGAAATTTTGAATCATAGGAAATTTGTTTGATTAATTCTTCATCTATTAACATTTAATGTACTAGATAAAAGTTGTTTCTATCTTTCTCATGCATTAATGAGCCTTATGAACCTATTCTATGGATAAGAAACAATATCTTGTAATAATTAAGTAATTACCTGATTTTTACATCCAAATTTAACACATGTAAGAAATCTTATATTCCATTTCATTTATTATTATTTGGACACTATTATCCACACATGATTATTTATCATCATATAATGAAATATTTGGACAGAGCTATTCTATTCATAGGATTAGCTTCATCCTATTAGTTAAGAAATCTATATTTTTTTATGGATAATATATTTTTTCTTTGGTATGTTAGATTTATCATGTTAATCATTCATCATATTCATCATCCCTTCCATCTTCTATCTACTTATCATCGAGGAACATTCATTCCATTTCAACTCATGTCACTCTGGGAAAATACTTCGTTAGTAATTTAACATAAAAAGTATTTCATTCTATACCTTATATTTCTTCATCCTATTTTTTATTTTTTATTAATAACCACTATTGATCAGTGTTTCCCTTTTTACAATATTATAATATAATAACCATTTACCTTTTTTTGCATCATAAATCCAAGAATATTTTTTAAATAGACTTGACCATTTTCCTAGCATCAAATGGTTTGGTTTTTTCACATAAGGATGTTACAATGGATTAGTAGTTCCATTAATAGATGTAGTATTCTTGAACATAAAATTATTCAATATAGTGATATCATAATTTGGAACAACATGTTGATCCACAGAGACAAAGTTATTTTTTCTCACCAGTGTTAGTAAAAAATAGTGAAAAGAACTTCCCATATTCAACAACCTCTATGATGATAGTCTCATAAGGGAAATCCCAACATTGACACCAAATATTGACCCGATTTTCCTTTTTTTACGATAGGATCTATAGAAATAGTTGAACACACATAATTAGAACAAAATATCAAGAATATTAATCCATAATATTAAAATACATAAACATTTTTAAAAATTATATAGGATTAACATAGTTATTTTCCTTGTCATATTCATCTAAAATATAGATTTAATGTTTCTTAATATGCTTTTATGGACATTGACATCAATAAACCTAACTCTAGAAATCAAAAGTATGTGTCTACTTTATTACATTATTACAAAATAGAAGGTATCAAACCATGATGGATGAATAATTTTAGTAAATAGAAGATCCATGATATATACCTAATTCACCTATTACATTTGAAATATTAAAACATGGAAAAAAATTCATATATAATTGAAATAATTCATTAATCCTTCATCATACACATAGGAAAAAAATTAAAAGGTGGCCTCAAATTCATAATAAGGGTTACATATAGTATAATTTATCATTATTAAGGAATAAATAATCATTATGGTAGAGTGGATAATCAAAAAAAGTACTTCTAGTCCAAAACATCAGTTTTGGAGTATATCAATATTAATTATCAACTTAGAAATAACATGACTAATGGAAGATAAATTATCCATAATGTAAATTTATAAATTTTGACATTAATTATCAATATATTAAGTTCTAGACAAAGATATCGTGAATCATACCATCAGGTCCTCAATAAAGAAATTTTTTAAAAATGGGTATGTGTAATCAATATAAACACATAAGATGATATGCCTTTTATTATATCACATGGTACCCATCGATGCATCAAGGGGAATTCTATAAATGAAACCCAACTATCATTATCAATTTTTCAATATATTCCTCATTTATTGAATCTAAAATATAATTGATAATCAATATTCCCTACCAATAAGTATTATTAATTTATAATAAAGAATATGAAAAAACCGTATTTCTATATTAAATGAAATAAATAAGCTTCCATAAATTAATTCCTTATTTAGAAATGGTATATGGTTATAAAGGCATAAAATTGGTTGATGTGATTCTATATAAATAAATGGCAGAAAAAATGTGGACATAGATGAGAAAATAACATCTATTTAAAGGATTATTAGTGTTGAGGATGAAAATCATTGTAATGTTATTGACCAAAAAATCAAGAATCTATAATGGATGAAAAAATATCATCAATTAATCATATCATAACCCATATAAATGAAATGTGTTTTATAAATTCTTTCAAAATAAAATAATCATAATCCATATAATGAAATATCATTCATGAAATAATTATATATTTTTCCTATTGAGGTATAAGAAACATCAAATAATGTATATATATATATATATTAAAAGAAACATTGAATCATTCATTTAAAAACAAGAAAAATATCTTCCTGCTTAATTATCTTCAAAATAAAATATTTTTTAGAAATTTTAGATATATATTTTCCTTAAAAATAAAAATGTATAACTTTTAACATAATATGGAATTAATATTATGGTCAACATGGTAGAAAAATCTATAAATTCAATAATCATTAAAATAAGTATTTCTTATAATATTTTGGTAAAAATTTGAAATGTAGGTCATCAAGAAAATTAAATATATATTAATTTGAAAATATGAGAATGTTGAATTTTTTTGAAAATAAATATAATTTTCATTTTATCATGTAAAATAAAATTCATTAAATCATTTTAAAAATCATGGAATTTTTCATAAAATAATAAATAAGGTTATGTTTAATAAGAAAAAATTATGATCAATTTATGTTACAATGAGAGGAAAAGTAGAACGAAAACATGAAAACACAAGAAATTAATTAATTATATGATAATATATCAATTATAATAAGAAAAATAAAATATAATTACATCAATGTAAATTTGTTGATTAATAATATCAACTAAGAGTGGAAATATAAAGAAAATAATTTCTACATTAATGACTTTTGAATCAAAAACAATTAAAATAGAAATGTTTAATTAAAATTTAAGATCCCCTTAATAATGAGTACTTCATGATATAATATATAAAAATATATTTATATACACTATATAAAAGTAATTATGATTCCAATATAAAATAAGTCTCAATAGAATGATATTGAGAAAAAAAACCATTACAACGGATTCCTGATTGAATGGGTTATATCCTTCTAAATAATAAATTTAAATATGTTAAATATGTTTTTATCAATACTTTTCATATTTATTCACATTATTATGGTCCTTTTATATTCTTCTTACATTAATTTAATTAATAGTTATAACTTATGTTGACCACTTAACATTGATCGTTATAATTAACAAAACTACTTTGTTATGTAGACCAATTATAAATGTGCTATGGAATTGTCTAATTATAACAAAAATAACAACAATGTCATCAGTATAATTTTAATACTTTATATAAAATATAAACATCATTCATTAAAAGGTTTAAATGAAAAAACCCACTTCACCTTCTAGAGGTTGTAGTCAACATGTATGCATGTGTGACATAATAATTTTCAAATTGATTAGAGAGTACAAAAACATATGATTTATTATAATTAAATAATAATAATAATTTAATAAATATTATATATATTCATTAATTTAATATTTATAGTTATCCAACTAAATTTGATATGATGAAAAATAGTTACACTGGTATGTATATATGGTAGTCTCAATCTATAAACTAGTGATGATTCTGTTTTCTTTAGAATAGAAAATAAAAAATAAAACAGATGTAACATTATCATAAAAAATATTTACGGTTAATGTAAGATTTATATTTTGATTATATATTTTTTAAATATTTTAATGAGTTGAGAATAATGGAATATAGAAAATATTATTTGGAATAGATACAACATCATTCGGAAAACACGTTGGGATTACACCTTAAAACAACTTCAAGTTGTATTTAAGTGAGAATATAACATCTATATCTATAAAAATAAAATTGTAATGGTATTTTCTCTTTTATATCTCATGATAAGTTCATTATGTAGTTTGGATAAGAGGGAGAGGGGGATCCCATTTATAAATGAGGTGGGTGCGAAATATTTAAATACATGAGTATTTGTTATATAATATTTGTGTTACTCATGTAAAATGGCCTAAAATTACCATTTATTAAAATATTATATGGTTCATGCCGAAATAAAAACAACCAATAAGAAATAATCATCTATTTTTACCATATATAAGCAACACCTTACTATTTTTAACCATTGTATCTCATTTTCCCCTTAAAAGTGTGATAAATATATTTCACAGTTTCTGTTACATATGAATAAAACCTAATTTCTGTTAGTAATTAAATTTTATTATTAATATAAAATTTATGGAAAAAATTTTCTATTATTTAATTTATGAATGTGGTAAATGTTTTTTTAAAAATATTCAAAAAATCATAATAAAAATGTTTTTTAGAATAATTACAATATTGAACATAATGATTATTTTACTGTAATATAATGTATAAGGTTTTTTCAAATGAAATTTCTTGTTTTATTTTAAAACTAATATAATTTTATTTTTAATGGATAATAAATCAAAAGAAAATTTAACCCTATGAAAACTTTATAAAGACAGCAGAACAAAATCAGATTTTATGTACAAATACATTACATTGATTTCCAAAAGGTTTAGTATAAATTTATATGCTGAAAATTATATTTTTTATGTATTATATTATATATTAAATATAGTTTATATATATATAAATGTATTTATAATATTAAAGTCGTTTTTATATCAATATAATTATAAGGACCTGGCCTTAAATCATTACATAATCATGAATTAAATGAATAATTTACAATACTGATCTTTTTAGGTTTAGAGTTTTAGATATTTAGCCCATAACTATTACATTTCATTTAAAAAATTACAAAGCAGACACTTCTACTCAGAATCTAATTTTTTTTACAAAACAAGAACTCATGATAAAAAGAGTCTTGTCTTGTTCCATGTTTAAAACTACATGACTTTTCCTTGATCCCATCATTGACCGTATTCCACCTTATGCCCTGTGAAAAAATTTCACACACTTTGGCTGAGCATAAAACACTCAGTAAGGTATTCCAAAAGAAGGAAAATTGTTAGTTCATCAAGACCACAAGTAAACCATGAATTATTTTACAGAATTGAATCTTTTCACCATTATGATGTAGTAAATACTATTAACAGAATAAAATATCACTACAAACCATTTTGTAACCAATAGATTACCATTAAATCCATTTAAAGAACACATAACATATAACGGTAACATGGGACATAAACACAATTAAATGGAATAACCATACGACCAACATCCACACATGTCACTAAATGGAATAGACATATGACTAACTTCCATACCCAATGCATTGGAGGTTATACCATAACCGCCTGTCATAGTTTATCATATCACCACCCATCGTACGTAACCACAAATGTCCAAGTACCATTATACAATCATAACAAATAAAACAAATATAAAGGAAAGAAAAAATTTCCACATTTTAATCATAATATATCACTTAAACATATTGACATAAAAAAAACAATATCAAAACCATTTTCAATACCAAAATACAAAAAATAGTATATGATATATATTTTTTGTGAAAAAATACATTACGTCTTGTTAAAGAAGACGAAGAACAAATAATACTCACGGTGGAGGAAAGGTCATTGTCACTAATTACGTTAAAAGAATCATTCCTTTTTGTAATCTAGTAAATGTCTATGTAGAAAAATATTCCCTTTGAAAAGTCATGGGTGTTTAAACAGCGTATAAAATAAAGTCGTGTATTGAAACGAAATATGCCTCAATGAATGGAGATTGAGACGTAGTCCCTTACCTCATTCCCGTCTTGACCCGTTTGTTCTTAAATATCCTGAATAATAAAGTAATGTTACATTATAAATGATTAAAAACATTTTTTCAAGTTTATTAGTCCTTTTATATGAATTATTACCATGTTATAAACATTATGTAATCATTTAAGTTAATAATGGTCACTTTGTTGGTATTTGGTACTTGAGTCAAAAATGAACATCTTATATTAAAATGTTAGCCATGTTTTCAATAGTCAATTATATATAGAACGATATTAATTATTTATATATAATATATATCATATATATCAAGTATATATATATATATATTTACGACATTAAAAATCATTTGGAGTTAAGAAATGAGATGCACCGTTCATGGAGACGGTAAACCGTACGTACACATGAACGCTACTTTCATTCCTATTTATTATTTTAATGGAATTATAACATAATGATAAATTGGTATATTATAAATCAAGTATAATATCATATATAATTACATCAACTCTATCCTTCATACATCCCACGTATGGCATAAACGAGTCATATCACTTTGAGGGGGCAGTAGTCTGCACTTCCTTAAATAAAAATATCGTGTTTACCCATAATTAATACCATAATGTTATACTATAAAAATATGATATAGAAGAATAATTAAAACATAAACATAATATATATCATATATAAATATAGTGTCATCTTAATGGACACCATGATAGGTGGTAGGATATAATCTAACAATCATCGTTTCGTGAGGCGTTAGTTTTCCATCCATAGAATCATTATGTTCTTCACCCATTAAATGGAGGTGTGTATAATTTTAGTTTGAATACCTCTCATAACAACATTCTAGTATATTGTGGATACTATTGATGTTATAAAATAATTGAATAAAGTTATTTTAGGTGTTGGAGAATAAAATAAAAGAAAAAAAAGTTAAGAGAAATGGTTACCTTTAATTTGGGTAACTGCATTTGGCATGCACCAAAATGGATTGTTGAACTTCCTTGGGAATAAGGTAGGACTTCTAGTTAGAATATAAGGATATAGATAGCTTAATTGGGTAGAGTATAGACAATCCAAAAGGCTTTAGAGGTGTGGGAAATTTGTTATAAATGGTCTCTTTTTATAAGGGAGGGAAGGAGCTTTTTCGGAAAGTGTGAAAATATTATTTTATTATATAATTATATTCATTTTATAAAGGTCCAAAAATCATTATAGTCGAATATAAGATGACTCATGGTTGAAATAGAATCATCAAATAAGAATTGGACCGGTTTTTGATGTTATTTTAATATTTATAATCTTATTTATTTAAAATGATTTATTAATGAGGTAAACATTGCATCATTATTGTTTCAGAAATAATTTAATTTATTGGATGTATAAAAATTATAAAAAGATAGAATGATGTAGTAAATAATTTTATATTTCAAATGAATATTTATCGACTAAAAAATTACATATATAACAAAATAAAATTATAAATTTACTAAAAGGTATTTTTCTCATTTTTTCCTTACCATTAAATTAATTAATCTAAAATGCCATTATAATTCATAAGTGACTCTGTGGATTCAAAAAATCAAGAAATAGATTCCCATGGTTATAAATTACTCATAAAATAAGGTTAGAACAATTTTTAAGGTAATATTTATTTATTATAATATTATTTTTTACTTTGAATTACCGTATTTACTTTTATCCGTGGAAAATAAAAGTAAAAATTTATTATTCACCAAACATTATTTTCATCTTATTGAACAACATTTTACTTACTAATAACAAACATGGATGGAATATTTTAAAAAATACTATTCACAGAAGTGGTAAATTTTATTTTAAAGGAAAAATTTATTTTTTTTAACTATTATTAAGTAGTTTAACTATTCATCAAAAATAGAAGTTTTTCAGAAAAATACCAAATATTCATCCTAAGATAAATTTGATATTCAAAAATTCAAAAATTATTCCTATATTACTAAATTCTAAATATATAAGTTTCAATAATTAATTTAAAATTAATTCTCGTTTTTAAAACAAATTGTGTGTTTTTAGAAAACAAAAACTATCAAAATATTGACACTTGTTTTTGTCCAAATTCAAATTGGAATTAATATCAATGACCAAAACTGGATTAAATGGTAAAAATATATTCTAATTACACTTTAAAACGAATTAAAAATATAATCTAACCATAAAAATAAATAATATTAAAACGTAGTTTTGAATTAATATAAGAATTTTTCACTATTCATTAAAAATGAACTTTATCAGAAAAATTCCACAAATTTACAATAACTAAATTTTTATGTCCCCATTATAAAAAAAGATTTTATTTGGCCAAATAGAATGTATTAAAGTGACCATAAATAGATTTAAAGAGGGTTCGCTATTAAAAGGTGGTAAATCGTCCTTTTAATATAAATTATACATAAAATTAGATTCATTCACATTTTAAGCCTCTACCTTTTATTGGATAAAAGGTAATAAATTTAAAAAAATTGTATAATAATTTTGTAGTTATTTGTGTTAATTCCCATCAATAAAACATGTAGGAGTTATCTTCTAATTAAAATAATAATATTGTATTACTAGTGTGAAATATAAGATTTGAAATAAACTCGTTGTTGCGTATCAAATACACTATCGATAATAGAAACCCTTTTAACGGAAAATTAATATTTAATTCACAAATATTAATAAATATTAAAATATATTATTATTCATTTTCCTATATTGTTACATCATTCCCCCCTTTTAGAAATAGTTTCCTCTCAATTTTTATTCACTTTTCAAAATATGTGGGGGTATTTATCCCTCGTAGCAATTTCAGATTCACGCTTTGCCTCTTAAAACATATAGTTTTTCCATAAAACCTTTCCGTTGTTAATTACCTTATCCTTCAATACATGATCTCTACATTCAATAATCTGGATGGGTTGTTCAACATAAGAGATATTCTCTTCCAACTGATCAACCTCTGGACTCAAAACATGAGAAGGATCTGGTATATACTTTCTCAACATCGAAACATGAAAAACAATGTGTACCTGGGATAAATTTAGAGGCATATCCACTCAGTACAAAACTGATTCTACATTTTCTATTATTTCATAAGGTATAATGAACCTTGGGCTCAAATTTCCTTTGACACAAAAATGCATTACACTTTTCCATGGGGAAAGTTCGAGAAACACATATTCACATACCTAAAAATAAACATCTTTTCTTTAGATATTCGCATAACTTTTCTTTATTCTCAGAGCTATTATCATGTGCTTTTAAATCAACTGAACTTTATCTACCATATCTTCTAATAATTTTTGTCCCATCATCATCCTTTCACCAACTTCATCCCAAAAAGCGGGTGTTCGATAGCGTTTTCTATATAATGTCTCAAATAGAGCGATTTTTATACTGGAATGAACACAGTTATTATAAGAAAATTCGACCTATAAAAGATATTGGTCCCAACATCCTTGGTAATCTAGTGAACATGCATGTAACATATACTCAAAGGTTATAATCGTACGTTCTTGACTTCCCATCTGATTGAGGATTAAAATCTATACTAAAATTTAATTCAGTACCCAATGACTTGTGAAGGCCATTCCAAATGTTATACGTAAACATGGGATCATGATCAGATACAATGGAGAGGGGAACTCCATGAATCCTAACTATCCCTTTAACCTAAATCTGAGAATGTTGATATAGAGACAATGTATCTCAAATATGAATGAAATGAGTAGATTTAGTCAATCGATCAACTATAACTGAGATTGCATTATTACCTCAAGATGTCTTTGGTAATCCCACTACAAAGTCTAGTGTTATATTTTTTCATATCCACTATGGCATCAGTAAAGACTAAATAATCCTTTTTTGGTAACTGGAAATCTACTTTAACATGATAATAAGTCAAAAAATTCATAGTAAAATCAGAAATATCTCATTTCATTCTATCACACCAGTAATACTCCCTAAGATCTATGTACTTCTTAGTACTAATTGGATGAACTGAAAACTGAGAACTACGAGAATCACATAACATCTCATTCGTCAACTGTGAATCACATGGAACACATAATCTCTTCTCAACCCTCAAAACACAATCATTATCAACATTAAAATCAAGTTACTTACCCATCTGAACCAACCCTATCATTTTCTGCAACTCATTGTCTTCTTTCTGCGCTTGCTTTATTTTGTCTCATAGAGATGATTTCACTGACACATGAAACAAAACAGAATAATTTCCTGGCCCAACAACTTCTATGCCAAAGTTCATCAAATAGAAAACCAAAGGATCTCATTACAAACATATCATGCTTAATGAGACATTACTTTTTCGACTCAAAGCATCAGCCGCATTATTTGTTTTTCATGAATGGTAATGGATCATGCAATCATAATCCTTGAATAATTACAGCCATCTTCTCTGTCTCATGTTCAATTCTTTCTTAATGCATATATAATTTAATATTTTGTGGTCAGTATATATTTCACATTTTACTCTATACAAATGATTACACCAAATGTTTAGAGTAAAAAACTGCACCTAATTCCATATCATGTATAGGATAATTAACTCATGAGGATTTATCTAACGTGAAGCATAAGAAATTACATGATCATTATTCATATGGATAAATCCAGGTCCTTTCAATGAAGAATCACTATAAATAAAAAAATAACAATTTCTGGAAGGCAGTGTCAAAACAGTAGCATTTCCGAATCTTCTTTTCAATTTCGGAAAACAATCATCACATTATTTTTTCCAAATGAAATTAACACCTTTTCAAGTTAACTTAGTCATTGGACAAGATAACCATGAAAAACTCTAAAGAATCCTCCTGTAACAACCTACCAATCCAATAAAACTACAAATCTCAGATATATTTGTGAGTCTTGGAAAATTTTCAACAACTTTTGTATGATCAGGATCAACAGTTATGCCATTATGTGAAACAATGTGACCATGAAACAAAATTTTTTGTAACAAAAACTCACACTTGCTAAATTTCCCATAAAGTTTTTTTCCTTTTAAGGTTTTCAAGATGACCTTTAAATGACTTTTATGCTCCTCACTACTTTTAGAATAAATCATAATAACATCAATGAATACAACAAAAAATGTATCCATGAACTCACGGAAAATTCTATTCCTAAGAACCATGAATACAACAGGTGCATTGGCTAACCCAAAAAGAATAACAAAAAATTCATAATGGCCATATATAGTACAAAAAATAGTCTTCGGAAGGTCTGCTTCATTTATATTAAATTATGGTAATATGATCTCATGTCAATCTGTGAAAAATATAGAGCTCCCTGGAGTAGATCAAACAAATCATCAATATGAGGAACATGATGTTTGTTCTTAATAGTGATGTTATTCAATGCCCTATAATCAATTAAAAGTCTCATTTAACCATCTTTTTTTAACAAACAATACTGGAGCACCCAATGGTGATGTGTTAGGTTGAATGTAACCATTATATAATAACTCCTTCAATTTCTTCTTTAACTATAAAAGTTAAATTTGAGCCATTTGATAAGGGGGTTCTAATATTGGATTTGCATTAAGAACTATGTAAATAGTAAATTCAACTTCTTGATCAAGTATAATACCATGGAAATCATCAAGAAAAACATTAAGACACTCATTTACCACTAGCACATCATTAAAAAGAACAGTTCGTTTATTTTCAATAATATGTGCAAGGTAATATTATTTCCATCTTTTACTAGTTTCTCAGTATCGTGATATGTTATCAAAATCAAAGGTTCATTATTGTACAGAAACTGTAAATCGATCTAAAATTAAACATCTATAGCTCTGCAGTCAGTATTAGCATGATAAACAGATAGCCAATCCTTTCCCAAAATAACATCAAACCCAACTAGAGGGAAAATAATAAGGTTTCTAGGTAGATTCTTCTAGTACATAAGGACATGCAGGTTCTTATGTTTTTTTTGTCTCTACATTTACTCCATTTGTTTTTACCATAAGATTTGTATTCATATCTTGAGATGTATTTCCCAATTTATTATAAATCATCTATGAAATTAATGAGTCTGTAGACCCTAAATAAAACAACACATTGGCATAATCTGAACAAACAAATAGTGCACTTGATACTACATTGTTTGCTCACCAAACATCTGCTGAAGTAGTTGAAAAGGAGTTCACCACCCCTTTATGCATTTAGTCTGGCTGCTTTCCCTAAATTGATTTTTTATTTGGACACTCATTTTCATAATGACCCATTTCATTACACTAAAAACATCATACCAATGGTTTTTCATTGCCTACATGATCATCTTCCTACAGTTATGAGCAATATGACCAGTCTGAACACAACAGATGTACTTTCCAGACCTTGATAAACATTCTCCAAGATGATTTTCAACGCACTTCTCACAAGTTGGATATAAAATCTTCTTACCTCTAGGATTCTTTGATGAATTCTTTCCCTTTTCCTGCCAACTGGACCACTTATTATCTTGTTTTTCAATGAACGCCTAATCATTGGGAAACCTCATTTCCACATTCTCTACAAATCGAACATGTTTTTTATAACATTTGAACCCACGAGAGGCTAATGCTTTTCGATATCATGGCATTAGTCCTGAGTAAAATCGATTTATCTTACTATCAAAATCTCAAATGAAATATAAATCATTATTTTCTAGTAGAGTGAATTTTTCTTTATAAGGAGCCACTGAGGCATCCTTATTCCTTAATTACATTAATTGTTTTTCTATCCTATAACGAATCACCTTAGGAAAATATTTCTCAAGATCTAAAAATTTGAATTCATCCCAATCGAGTGCATCAATATTCTCACTATCCCTGATATTTTTCACCATCTACCACCACTGATCAGCTTCACCTTCAAAACTGTAAACAACGAGACCAACCATTTGATGTTCTGAACACCCTATGACATCAAAAATCTTCTTCAATGACTTAATCCACACTTCAGCTAGCACATGATCAGATAGTCCTCTGAATGATGGGGGATGATAACTCGTGAACTTCTCTACTACTGACATGTCCCTTTGTGGTTGATCTGGATGATCTCATTCATGGATACAACAACCATTTATAACTGGAGTCAACTATGCCATCACTACAACAAACTTTATAGTTCTGATTCTGACCATCTCAAGTTGCTAATTTGGAAGGTTGTCTTCCTCCGGATGTCATCCCAATATAGCTTCCATGTTTCCCCTGAAGAAAACCATTTTGAACACAAAAATATCATAGGAAAAGCAACATAGTAATCCGTAAATTCTATATCATTTCAATATTAACATATTTTAATTTATAGAGATTTATTTAACAATACCCTAACTCCTAAATTAGTCTAAACCAAACTCTGATACCAACTATAAGGACCCAGCCTTAAAAAATTACAAAATCATGAATTAAATGAATAATTCACATTAAGGATCCTTTCATGTTTAGAGTTTTTGAGAATTTGGCCATAACTATTAAAATTCAAATAAAAAAAATACAAAGCAGACATTTATACTCAGTTTCCATGTTTTACACAAGACAAGAACTCTTAAAAAAGTGTCATGTCTATTTATATGTTTAAGAAAACATGAAATTTCCTTGATCACATCCTTGACCATATTCCACATTATTTACTGTAAAAATCTTATCAAAAACATTGGTAGATCATAAAAAGCTCAGTAAGGGATACACATAGAAGAAAAACTTTTAGTTTTTCAAAACAACAAGTAAACCATGTATACATTCTCATTAGTAATACTTTTCACCTTGATGAATTAGTAAATACTATTCACTAAATAAAATATTACTACATACCCTTTTGTAACCTAAAGATTAACATAAAACCCAAGAAATAACACATATCATATAAAGGTAACTTGGGACATAACCATACTTAAATGAAATAAGTTTATGGTAGAATTCCACACATATCAGTAAATTAAATAGCCATACGGCCGACATCCATACACAATGCATTAGAGGTTATAATGTAACCACCTATCCTGGTTTATCACGACACCACCAGACATTTGGTTTATCATGTAACCACCTATCAAATGTCTAAGTACCATTATAAAATTATAACACATAAAAAAAGAAAAATGAAATAATATATTTCCGTATTTCAATCAAAATATTTAAATTAAATATATTGACATAAAAAATCCATTATCAAAACCATTTTCAATACCATAATAAATAAAAGGGTACATGGGTTTTATTTTCCTTGAAAAAAACATTACGGCTTGTTAAAGTAGCCAAAGAATAAATAAAACTCCGGGCGGTGGAAAATTAGTTGTCACGACTTATGTTAAAAGAAACATTACTTTTTTCCTTTTAGTAAAACACTTCATATAAAAAGATTACCTTTGAAAATACAAGTGTTTTTATACATTGTATAAAATAAACTCATGTATTGAAACAAAATATCCATCATGGAAATGATATTGAGATGAAGTACCTTACCTCATGTCTGACCTGACCGATTCATTCTTTAATCTGTTGAATAAAAAACTAAAGCTAATTTATATTTCCATAAGAACATTTTTCAAGTTTATTACTCAATTTATATAAATTATTACCATGTTATAAACATTATGTAATCATTTATGATAACAATGTTCGTTTTTTTGGTATTTGTTACTTGAGTAAAAAATGAAGACCTTATATTTTCAAGTTGTCCATCTTGTCAACCGTCCATTATATCCAGAATGATATTCATTATTTTATATCATATATATAATATATATCCAGTATATATATATATATATATTCATAATAGTACATATCATTTGGAGGTAAGAAATGAAATGCACCATTCATGGAAACGGTAAGCTGTACTTACGCATGAATACTACTTTTGTTTGCATTTATTATTTTAATGAAATTAAAACATACTGATAAATTGTTATTCTATAATTCCAATATAATATCATATATAATACCCTTAACTCTATCATTTATACGTCCCCTGTATTGAATGAACGTGTCATATCACTTTGAGGGGGCGGTAGTCCGCATTTCCTTAAATAAAATTGTCGCGTTTACCCATAATGGAAACCATAAAGGTATGCTATAAAATAATTCAGAAGAATAAAGAAAACATAAAAAAATATATATCATTTATAAATATAGTGTCTTCTTAATGGCCACTATGATAGGCAGTTGGAGACAATCAAACAATCATCGTTTTGGGAGGCGTTAGTTTTCCATCCACAAAAACAGTTTGGTCTTCAGCCATTCGATATAGGAGTGTGTATTTTTAGTTCCAATACATCTCATAATAACATCCTAGTATATTTATGATATTATTTTATTATAAAATAATGGAATAAAAAGGGTTTAAGGGTTGATGATGTATAATTAATGAATATAAGTTAAGAGAAATCATTACCATTAAATTGGGTAACTCCCTATGGTTTGAACCAAAATGGTTTTTTGAAGAGCCTTATGCATACGGTAAGGCTTCTAGGTGGATGATATGAATGTAGGGAGATTAATTGGGTAGATTTTGGAAGAGCCAAAAGGCTTGAGATGTGTGAGTAATTGGATATAAATGCTCTTCTTTTATAAGGGGGGGGGGAGGGGATCTTTAGGAAATCTTGAAAATATTATTTTATTATATAATGATATTCATTTTATAAAGGTTATAAATAATTATAGATGAAGCTAAGATGACTCATGGTCAAAATTAAATCAGCCAGAAATAATATTCCCTGTTTTGGATCTTATTTTAATATTTATAATCTTATAGATTTTAAATGATTTATTAGTATGGTAAACACTGCATCATAATTGTTTCATAAATAATTTAATTTATTCGAGGTCTAAAAATTATAAAAAAATACCATGATGTAGGAAATCTATTTATATTTTCAATTAATATATATAGAGAAAAAAAATTAGTTATATAATACGATATAAAAATTAAATTTCTATAAGATATTTGATTATGTCATTTTTTCTTTTACTTTAAATTAATTAATCTAATTTGACATTATCATTAATAAGTCGCTCAATGGGATCCCAATATCGACCCAAGGATTCCCATTGCTGGAAATTACTCATAAAATATGGTTAGGACAAGTGTAAATGTATTCTAGGATTATTATAATATTCATTTTATGTTATATTACCCTATTTACCATTAACCAAGGTAAATAAAAGTAAAAATTTATTATTCACCAAAAATTATTTTCATATTATTAAACTAAATTTTAAATAATAATTACAACCATATATGTATTATTTTCTAAATTCAATTCACAAAAGAGGTAAAATTTTATTTATATGAAAAATTCAGTTTTCCTTATTAGTTCTAAGTGGTTTCACTATTCATCACCAATTTATGTTTTTCAGAAAAGTACAAAAAATTCAACTAAGATATATTTGATATTCTGAAATCAAAATTTATGTCTATTTTATGAAATTATAAAAATATATTTTTAAGTAATTAATTTCAAATTAATTCCTGTTGTTAAAACAAATACCATGTTTTTAAGAAACAATAACTATCAAAAGATTGAAATTTGTTTATGTCCAAATTTAATGTGAAATTAATTCCAGTGACCAACATTGGATTAAATGATAAAAATATATTCTAATTACACTTAAAAACCAATTAAAGATATAATATAACCATATATATAAATTAGATCAAAAAAATGATTTGAATTAAAATACAATATTTTTCACTATTCATTAAAATTGAACTTTATCAGAGAAATTTCAAAAATTTACATGAAGTAAATTTTTATGTACCTACTATAAAGAAGGGATTTACTTGGTCAAATATAATTTATTAAAGTGACAAAAACTATATTTAAATAGGGATCTTCGTTAAAATGTGGTAAATCGACATTTTATTGTAAATTATTCTTAAAAATAAATTCAGTCACATTTTAAGCCTCTAACGTTAATTGGATAAAATGAAATATATTTAACAAACATGTATAATCATATTGTTGTCAGTTTTTTTCATTCCTTATAATAAAAAACTAGGAGTTATCTTCTCTTGAAAATAATAATATTATATTTTCAGTTTGCAAAGTAGGAATTCCAAGAAACTCGTTGTTGCGTATCAGGTATTATATAGAACATAGAAACCCTTCTAAAGTAAAATTAATATTTATTTTCACAAATATTAATAAATATTAAAATCACTAATTCTTCATTTACCTGGGATGTTACAATAATCTTCTAAAAGAGATGGTATTTGTTAACTTTGTATTTTTAACTATTCATGACAAAAATCTACTAATTATGAAAAATATAATATATTCACCATATTAATAATTTTTATATGATGAATTCCAAAATTAAAATTATATAAAATAATTAAGTAGGAAATTTTTTTAAATTTTGGTTTTAATCCAATTCATGAATAAATTTTCATACATTATGTTTTATTTTCATTGAAATGAAACACTTGATTTCAATAATGGATGATAACATGTTACATACAATCCTTTATTAAAAAGTAAAATAAGTGTTCTATCTAGAAGTATTTTTTAAGGTTTATATATACTTCAAAACAAAGTCCCTCACTTGTATTTTAACACATGTTCAAGAAAACCCGTGGCATCCATGTGGACTTCATTTAATATTATCAATCAAAATATATCACTGATATATTGGTAAAAATAACTATAAAATAAAGGAGATAATTTCGGTTAGTTATGTATATAGAACATAAATATCATACTAGGATTAAATGGGTAATAAAACATTTTATTTCATGGATTTTATATAATATGTATATTTACTCAATTTCATGCATGGATATTTTTCAAGAGTGAAACAACATTAATATAAGTTATAAATGTAAAATATCATTAAGAAAAATATATTAATAAATAAAATAAAATATATTGACATACATATGATGATGGAATCTATTTTGAAATTTAAGGGATTTTTCTTATGAATTTTTTTAAATATATAATTTATTTTTAATTGAAGATAAATAACATTGAATTAATCTAAAAATAATCATTATATGATGTTGGAAAGAAGATGTGAAGCGATGTGGTATTAATTTGAATATTTTGGCTAATATAATAAAAATATGAAGAAGAATAACAAGAAGAGTAGATAGATCATAATGAGAGAACTCATTCTTTTTCATGAAATTGTATAAATTCATGAACAAAATAGTATGAAATCGGCATGTTTCATCATTTAAATTTACGTATATTGAATTTTTCTCAAGGATTAAAGAAGTGGGTGTGTTCTCAGGATTGGTTGTAGAGATTTAAAAAAATTAATAATAAAACTAGATATTATATCACCTTAGAAAGGTGAAAACCCAAAATGTTATGTCCATTTATTCTTTTACAATATATATTTATTCAATGTTTCTATTAATGAACAAACAATTCATAATAACCTTGCTAACAATAAATAAATATATAAAAATAAAAACACAATTTAACCTTCCCTTTAATTTATTTATTGAGTTATGTCTCTAAATAGAGTGGTTATAATTAGAGGTTCCACAAAATAAATATACATTATAAAAGATTGTTTTCATAGTGAAAATAGTTAATTAAAAAGGTGTTATATTTTATAATGGGATAAAAAAACAAATTTGGAAGAATAGATTGAGATATCATCTATGATATCTCAAACATTATTTTTTCAGTATAGTTATTCATTTAGTTCAGGTTTTTGATGTTTTTCAAATGCCAAAAACCAAGAGAGACATACATTTTCTTGATGTTGATTGAAAAATAGAAAATTCATTGTCCAATGATTTGTTAAATACAATTTACATGTGTCGTTTTTTTACTAAAAACAATATACTGCATAATTTCAGAAATATATATTATGTGTATTGTACAGTTAATCTTGAAAATAATTATGTTTTACACAAACAGTTTGATTAATTAACGATGTATATACATGAAAACACTTTGTATTTTTAGATTCATTTTTTATGCTTTCAAATACATCCAAGATATTAATGAAGATATTTCAAATGTGAATTTTCTAAAAAATCCAAGAGGTAAATGAATCCTCCCTAAAAAAAATGTTTTATATATTTTAAGAGATAATTCATTAGTATTTATTATTATATTGTGAACACAACAATTCAGTAGAATATGAAATACAATATCTTTCCAAGTGAATAAAAAAATTCATCCATTAGATGTCATGAAATTATATTAATAGTCTCAAAATCAATAATGAATGTGGAAATGAGGAATTGTTTTTGATGATTTAACTTATCAAGTGTGAATAAAAATAAATATTTGTAATGGAATGTTTTAGGGGATGATACTTGATGTTTATTTACCAAGTGTAATGGTGAGACACATCTAATGAATATTTATATAATGGAGTTATGAAAAAGTATATTTTTTTTAATCTATAAAGATTCCCAGAAAAAAATTTCCACATAAAACACACTTTATGAATGGATGATGTTTTATAATGATGTTAAAAAATGAAGTTTCTTTTGAGGATGCAAGAGGAAGTAAATGGAGATTACCTGGAAGAATATTAAATTGAGTTAAAATATGATCACGAGAATGCTATGTTGGCTACCAGTAAAAAAGTTAAATTAGAAAGATGAAATTATTAATAGTTTAAAGTCACGGTTGACCTATTATATTAAATTGGAGGATCCTATGAAGATATTGATGTTTAAATAAAGATGAATATTGAAATTATTTTTTTTAAAAGAATCTATGGAATAAATATATTAGCTTGTTTTTGAAATTGATATACTATTGAAGGTGATGGAATATTAACAATGATTTCCAATGTGTTTGTAAGAAGTGACTGACTACTAATTAAAAATAGAATAACATATCATTTAAAATAATGAGGTTGATAATTATATAAAGGAAAAATAATGGGGATTTAAATCTCTAGAAAGGGGAAATTATTACAATATACGGTAGGTTCAATTTAAAATTGTGATTATTAAATTCAAAGAATATGTTTTAGTTTATGTGGCTCTATGATGATATACTATTAAAACATTCAAAACTAAAGTGAAATAGTTTTGAAAAAACTATTGATTAATTTAAACATGTGTTGTAATGACCTAGGTATTTATAAAATACTACATTTTCATATAAATTAATATTTATTAATAAGATTTTAATTTTGTGTTAAATGGGTTTATTTTTATGATAGAGTATTCATCATGCACCAATGAGTTTCTCTGAAAACATAATTTGCACACAATAGTGAGTTATACCAAACAATAATAAAATTATAATATTATCACATTAAATCATAGTTTACTCCTATCCTATTAAATTTTTGGAATGAATGGTATCAAATGAATGTTGAAACATGTGTTACACATGTTAAAATAACGGTTCATCGGTTTCCTAAATTATTAGAAATGGAAACAAGAACCTTTTAAATATAAAGGATGTGTTTTTTTGAAAACGTATATAAAAATTGAAGAATTTTTTTTATAAAATCATATCACTATTTATAATGAAAAATATATTTTATATATTTAATTTAATTTTTAAATTATTTATATATGTTTTCTAGATATGATATACAAAAAAAAATTGGATAAAAGAAGTATTTTTCTAAAATATGAGGTTTTACGACCATTTAAAGGAGAACCATTTTTGAATTTATTTTTGACACATTTATATATTCTATTTGATAAAAGAAACTTCTTATTTATAATTAGGACACCAATATTTACATTTTATGAATTTATTATGTTTTTTTGATAACTATCATGTTTTGATGAATAGTACAAAAATGCTAAATTTTAATTGAAATTTTTTTCCGTAGAGATAATTAATTTAGGTAAATCATATTATTTTCATGGTTTTTAAACATAAATGGAATATAATGTTATCATTTAATTCATTTTTGGTCATTTTATAAAATTTCCCATTTTAAATTGGACATAAATTCATGTCAATCTTTTGATAGTAATTTTTCATAAAAACCTCCTTTTTGGTTTTGATAAATGATAATTACTTTAAGATTAATTATTGAAACTTCATTTTTGGAATTTGGAACATGTATTCCATATTGGGAATCAAGAGGTTCATATTTTCTAAATAAACACCAGTTATTGACATTATGAAATGTATCTTCAGTAATTATATTTATTTATTAGGGTTAAAGTGTAAAAAATGAAAAAAAGGTAAACTAAATAAATTATAAAACAATAAAACTACCCTAAAATCATTACTAATCTTATAGGGTGAGATATTTTTGACCGTGTGCATTCTTTTGTAGATTAGGGAACCCCATGGAGACACATGGACGTGAAAATTACATATTATAAGAATTAATTTCATTTAAAGAAAAATATAGCATACACATGTATATTTTAATAAAAAAAATTATATGGTTTTATATAAATGATACATTTGAATATAAATATACGATATAAAGTTAAAAATATTTTCTTTATCGTGGTATTTTTTTATTCATATTAGAAATTATATAAATACATCTATTTATGACACAATGGTGATGTAGATATTGTTTCATTTATAAATGATTCAAATAAAGGTTATTATAAATATTTAAATAAATGTATTTTTGTTATTTTGATTCCTTAGAATAATTTTATTGATTATATTGAAATATTATCTTTTATTTAATTTTTTTTCTAATTATTAATGTTGTTATGAATTTTTAAAATTGTCATTTATGAATACTGTCCAGAATTGACACAATTCATAACTGAAAATATAAAATAGTTTATGTAAATATATTAAATTACAAAAAAAAATTTATTCCTCTAAAAGGTAAAGATAAGTATAAATATTTAATTGATGAATTTTTTTGGGTCGTTTTACAGGATAAGCTAATTACATTAATATTCAATGTTTAAATAATATGATAGCACTGTAAGATTAAAATGGGTAAAATAAGGGTTATAAAGATAAGGATAAAAAAAATATAGAATCAACCTAAAAATTATTGGATGATGGAATTTAGAACCAATATAATATAATATTAAAATTAAATGATTATTGGTCCCTTTGTAATCAAAATTGAATTTATAATAAAAGAATATTTCTAGAAAATCATAAAGTTCCCCTCATCTCTCGTATAAAGGGGAACCACATATAACCACATAATTCATACCCCTAAATCCACCTTTCTAGTCCAAATAATGTGTAAATAGGCTCACAACATCCCTTAATTCTTCTTATAATACTTACCTTTGGAAAAGGGAAATTCAGGATTGCCTTACAACTCAAATCAAAAGAAGTTACTCGATTTAGAGGTAACATCTACTCGGAAGATCCATTCCATTATTTTTCCCATCACTCCCTAATATATTATTATTATTTTATTAAATAAAAAAAATTATACTGTATATAAAAATAATATTTTATAAGAAATATTATAACTACACATACACACACCTTCATCTAATTGAAACAAACATATTGTTTCTGTGTATGGAAAATACTGCCTCACGAAATGATGATTGTTAAATTTTCCATACCACCTCTCATGGTGGAAATTATGATGGAATTTTACTTATATATCATATATATGATATTTATATCATATCCATGCTTCTGTAATTTTTATTTATAGGATAGCTTTATATTTTCCATAATGTGTAAATACAATAATTTAATTTGGGAAAGTGTGAACTACCACCCACTCCAAGTGATATGACTCGTTTATTCCATACAAGGAACATATAAAAGATGGAGGTATTGAAATTATGTAACTTATATAAAAAATTATATTATATTTGAATTATAATATACGTATGTATCAGTTAGTTTTAATTTCATTAATATTACAATTAAATTAATGTAGCGTCGATTCGTACGCATGACTTGGTGTCTCCATGAACGATGCATTTCAGTTAGTACTTAAAAATTCTATTTTTATTTTATTTTGATCCAGCTATAAGTTTAGCAGAAAACCACAAAAAAATAGGAGGAATCCATAGCAAAACATCACAATTTAAAATTCAAAATTAATGAAGCTCCACCATTCTGTCTTGGTACACATACCACCAAACGTCACCTGAAGACCTTGATTCATGCACCTTGTGTCATGACCTGACCCTACCAGTGATGAGCCAAAAATACTCCAAGCCCACCTTTATAGGCCAGGTGCTGGCGATAAGCACCAAAGGCCTCTAAAGCTCAAGGAGGACATTGCCTATGTACATGTACAAACACACATAGCCCACTCAATGTGAAAGTGTAGAGTAAAAATGAATCCAAAGTACGAACTACAATATATCAACCAAAATCATGCATCAACCTCTAAAAAAGAATATGTAAAGTGCTAAAATGTAGACTAAAAAGTAAACTAACAATTAAAGAGAAAAGTAAGTGCCCAACTAGAAAGTCTCCATAACCCAGCAACAGGTAACAAGAGTCAACATTTCTTGAGTCTCACACCTGAAAGTCCTACTATGAACACTTAATGCAGTCCAAGATCATGTGTCCTCTACGCTCCTCCGTAGTCTCGATTTACATGTCCATCATCTTCAAGGGCACATAATTTACGGGAAAAGTCCATGAATGGGTGAGTATAATGATACTCATTAGGATTTTCCGAATGCTCTAGGGTGAAACAAAGGAGGTACTAAAATGGTGAGCAGTAGACCAAACAAAGAACAAAGTAAGAGTACAGTAGAGAAAGTTCAGCTCAACCAAATAAAAGAAAGGATGTTGATTCGTCCAAATTCAAGGAGAAAGAAATGTTGAGAATATGAATATCTCATCTAGTCTTCGCTACCTATAGCAATAGAGTAGACTCGCCCGACTAATAGGATCTAGACCCGGAAAGAACATGGCATACCCCGTGCGTCTTAGTGGGAAAAGAGCCCCTATCTCTCATGTTTACTAAAGTCAAATTAAATTTATCACACCACTAATCCACACAATAAGACTTCTTCTCTGGTAGCCATGGAGAAAACCATTACCTAGCCTAGTATAAGCAATTGTGTCTGAGATGCCAGCTGGTGACCCACTCCCCTACCCAGCTGGAGGGTAAACCCCTCTAATTTAACATGGGACCCACTACCCAGCCCCACTAGAGGGTAAAACCTAATAAGTCAATGGATGACCCACTGCCCAACCACGCTAGAGGGTAAAACCCAATAAATCAATGGGTTACCCACTTCCCAGCCCCACTGGGGGGTAAACCCCCATAAATCAACGGGTCACCCACAACACAGCCCCATTGGAGGGTAAACCGCAATAAAGAAATTGGTGACCCACTATTCAACCCTTCTTGAGGATAAACCCCAATAAACCAATTGGTGACCCATTACCCAGCCCTACTGGAGAGTAAACCTATAATTGGTCCAATAACTCTGCACTGTAACTGACATCCCAGGGTGTCAGAAACATCGCTACCGTGCGTTGGATCAGAGTCCTTCAAAGGAATATCAGACCAATGCATGTTAATGATTAAAATTTTAATAGGATATAGAATGATTCTTAAAATTACCAAAAAGATTTCACTGTTTTAATCCTCGCAGAAACACACCCATAATCGACTATTAATATGCCCTGAACGGACGTGTGGTGAAAAAGATGCAAAACATTGCACGCATCTTGAATGATGGCCCGTGGTCCAACGCCTCAACTCTTGATTCAATTCCTAAATCTATAATATAAAACATTGTCTCAATGACAGGGTCAAAAAGTCACTGACAGAACCTAAAACAGACTTTGGATGTTCTCATGCCATCCGAAACAACAATGGATGGAGACAGGGTGGGGCGGACCGGTTCGGCCGGTCCTCCACTTTAATCGGTGGCTTGTGGTTCACCATGTGGTCTGCGCTGTTACACCAGGACCAGCACGAGCCAGTTCGTATTTTCCCATGGGAGACATGTTTTGTGGGAATCAGTCCACTCCCAGTGTCGCGACGACCCCAGTCTCACTCTGCACGTCGAACGACGAAGCCGGCCAGCACACCCACGGACTGTCGCTACACCGGGACTCCATCTAGCTCGCCCGCGCGGACAGCCATGGAGCCCTCTTTACTGCCTGGGGAGACCACTCTGCCACCTGGGGAGCCCGTTCTGCCGTCATCTCCCACCGGACCGCCCTTGAACCGCCGAAAAACAAGGATTTCGGCTGGAAATTTTCCCTAGGCCACACTAGATGCCCCGGGACTCGGATTTTCGATCTAAAAAGAGAGATAGAAAGATCTGATCGAACCCTACACATCTATGGAATTATATTGAAAATTTACCAGAATTTATATTCTATAAATTAATCTCAAATAAGGAGTAGAAAATCAAAATGAAAACAACATGATGCATACGTCGCAGGGCGTAGCCCGACGATCCACGATCGATCTGCCTTCTCCATAACCCAAAACACCTTTCTGGAGAAGAGGTAGAGCATGAATGAATGGGAGGGGAGTTCTTGTTTGGAGTATCCACTAGAGAATACAAATGGGGAAGAAGGAGGAGATTTTTGTATACATTGGAAAAAAATAGAATTAACTTTTAATTAATTTTTTTAATCTCCCACGAAAATATCCCCATCCAAAACTATCAACAGGGAGGATATTAAGTCGTTTCTATGGTAAATGTCACACCCTGAGTGCAATGGAGGTCATGTAATTTTAATCTGTGGCTCCATTCAAAAGTTATAATATTCAACTCCTAAGGCTGTGAAATTACAAAAAATGTCCCTGGTGGTGTTTTCCAAAGAAGGCCCCCGCCTGTGAAGGTTACACACCTTCTAGGGTAAACTACACGCTAATGACTCAATGGTGAACTCGAGTTTGTATTCTGAGATAATATTGAGAATTTATTTCATTTATTTGGTTGCATAGTGTGAACAAACATAAAAAATAATTCTGGCCACACTGGGTCACGGAATCACATGTCGTCTGATCACCCTGATCTAGAATAACATCATGAAAAAAAATTCAAAGTCTCAAATTCTCAAAACTTTGGTTCTTACATCATTACCTCTATTATGTTTTTCATCCCCGAAAAACAAAACTACATAAACAACTCAGAATACTGATCCCACATCAAGCTCTCCCATTCCCAGTTGCTCTCCTGCACATTCTCGTGCCGCCACAACACATGAACCACATGAATTTTCCGTCCATGCAATGTCTGCTCTTGCCAGTCCTCAATCGCCACTGGGTGCTCCACAAAGGTGGCTACATCATCAAATTACATCTATCGTTATTCTATAACATGTGTGGGGTCGTGCACGTATTTCCTCAATTGTGACACGTGGAAGACATTATTCACCTTCTTCACCTATGGGGGAAGAGAAAGATGGTAGGAATCCTCACCCAGCATGTGCATGATCTAAAAGGGCCCATGAACCATTGGGATTTCATGACCCCCTAGCTGATCCATCGTGTTCCATGCTGTGGGGAGACTCTAAAAAATACATGGTCCCCCTTCTCGAACTCCAATTTCCTATTACGATGGTCTGCATAGGACTTCTGTCCACTCTGAGCCGTCCTTATCCACCCATGAAGGACCAGAACCTTCTACGTAGTCACCCGCACCAACATTGGGCCCACAATTAAGTTCTCCCGAGCCTCCATCCAGCACAAAAGTGTCTTTCAGGGTCTCTTGTAGAATGTCTCAAAAGATTCCATGCCTATAGAAGAGTGGTAAGTATTATTATACACGAAATCTACTGAGGAAAGGTGATCTTACCAGCTTAGGTCAAATTTTAACACACACGACCTGAGCATATCCTCCAACACCTGGATAGTGCACTACGTCGTACCATTGGTCTTGGGGTGCAAATCAGTACGCATCCGCACCAGAGTCCCGAATGCCTCCTGCATGCCTTTCCATGAACGAAATGTAAATCATGTGTCATGGTTAGATATGATCATCGAGGGTACTCCGTGATGGTGGACGATCTCCCGAACATTCAACTTCCCTCTACTCTCCCCTGAGATATACTCCCTGATGGCATGGAAGTGCACCATCATCATGAGTCATTCCACTATCACCATAAAGGAATCATGGCCCTTCGATGTGCATGGAAGCCCTGTGACGAAGTCCATAGATATTCCATCCAACTTCTACTCCGGGATATCAACGGGATGCAACAACTGTGCAAGAATTTGATGCTCTGCCTTCACCTTCTGACAGGTAAGACACCGAGAAACGAACTCATCTATGCTATGCTTTATGCCAGACCACCAAAACTACTACTAATGGTCTCTATTCATCATCCCCACAGCCAGATGTATAGCCAATTGAGATGTGTGGAAATCCCACACCACCTCCTCCATAATTTCCACTGGTACTATGGCTCGCCCTTGGAATTGGATCTCATGATTCCCTACATCGGAATACCCTTCAGGTGAGTCGCTCATGAATATCTGATCACGTAGTACCTCGCTGTCAATATCCCCCATCTGGGACTCTCACACATGCTCAAGGAGCAAAAGAGTCAGCAACATTAACTGCAGAAAAGTCGTGCCCTCCTGCTCCACCAAGGTTAACTATAGGGAAGCCATTTTCTCTGATGCTCCCCACACTAGGTGAGACTAGGAATTCTTACTAAGGGAATATGATACTACTTTTTCCTTCCCTAGAGTGTAGAGTATCTAAAAATCATAGTCATGCAGAGACCCCATCTAGCGTCTCTATGTCAGATTCAGATCCTTCAGAGTGAAGATGTACCTAAAGCTCTGGTGGTCTGATTAGACCACAAAACGCTCACCCAGAGGGTTGTGTCTCAATATCCTCACAGTGAAGACCACCGCTACCAGCTAAAAATTCTAAGTACCATAATTTTACTCATGGGGCCTCATCTTCCTCAATCCATATGCAATCACTGCCCGTTACTACATCAGCACGCACCTGAGCCCACCTCTTGAAGTGTCACAATATACCACGAACTCAACTCCGTCCTCTTTCAACCTCAACACTAGAGCACTAGTCAGCCTCCACCTCAGCTCCTCAAAGGCCTTCTGGCACTGATCATGCCAGGTGAACGGTCATACCTTCTGCATCCATTTTATCAAAGGGGTAGAAATCCTGGAGAAATCTTCCATGTACTTCATGTTGTACCCTTCCAAACAAAAGAAAGATCTGCATCATTGATGAAATCTTGGGTTACACCCAAGAAAGAACTGCCTCAATCTTTGAGGGATCTACTACCAATCCCTAATCCATAATGAAATTACCCAGAAAGTGAACCTCATTAATCCAAAACTAACACTTCAAGAGCTTCCTATACAGCAGGTGCTCCCGAAGAAGTATAGGACAATCCTCAAATGCTCAACGTGCTCTTACTGTGTCACATTGTAGATGAGTATGTCATTAATAAAGACAACCAAAAACCGGTCCATGTATGACTGGATGATCTAGTTTATCAAATCCAAAAATATGGTTGGGTCATTCACAGTGCTTCCTCTACCACCTACCTGTTATTGAAGACTCTGCTCTGAAGCGGCCACTACTAGGCCCTGCCGGCTGGCGTCCCTCCGCCAAGAATCTCTCTTTCACAAGAGGCCACTCTAGCATACTAAAATATGTACATATGCACATGGGAACTATACTAGCCCATATCTCCCTACAAAGACCCTTCTCAATCTTCTGGGCCCGGAAGTAACGATCTCGGATCATTTCCTACGTGATGTGTGTCAGATTGGTAAACTGGGCCGAGAACTACACCACGGTCACCGCCCCCCCAGATTCAGATCTAGAAGCTCTTGAATATGAAGAGAGCATAAAAAGTGGGAGATTACTTCTCCCGAAAGTGCTACAGGAAGCTGTCACACATGAGAGGCAACTCGTCGTTGGTCTTTGAAACCAAGCCCCACCAATGCTCGACCACCTCGAGGAAAAGGCTAGAAGCTAGGGCTATGGATTGTTTCGTAGGTGTCCATACTATCCTGAAAAGTCGGCCCACACACTTGATCTAGTCTTATGCTTCCTGGGGATCTGGGTCCACGCTGAACTTCTGTGTCGTTGATGCAAGAAGTCTCAAAGTGCACTCAGCCTGCACTCATCCTCCACCTGTGCTGCCGGTACTAACTTCCACTCTTTAGATGGAGGGGATACTGCTGAACCACTTGGTTTAAGGGTGTCACGTGAGGGTCCCTGAACTGACACCTCATCGCTCGCCAGGTTGTCTTCACGAACTGGAGAGGGTAACAAGGCCTACTACTATTGTGGGGGTATCCTGAAAATTATCAAGTCTTACCGCATTCTGATGAGAATATATATATAACAGTAATAACAAGGGGAAGGTGACTCAAAAATTACATTAAAATACTCCATCCAAAAAAATTCATGTTCCAATGTTCCATACAATAAGTGTCTCAGCGTGCCAAGTTGACAAGAGAGTTACCAGGGTCCTGGTGAAAGGATAAATCAGCCGCATGTACTGTAACTTGAATCCCTGGTCTGAGAGACACTCTCGTGACACATCTAAACTATTGACCTAAATCCCAACCAATTCCTTTTTAGGGATGTTAGACAATGCCCCATTGAACGAACCTACCTATGATGCTACTTTGTCATGACCCGAACCTACCGATCTTGAGCCGCAGCAACCCTAAGGCAGCCTCTATAGGGCAGGGTCTGGCGATAAGCCCCGAATATGAAACAACCTCATGGATGCATTTGATGACGTACCTGTACCCAAACACATATCCCACTCAATGCATAACTGCAGAGTAAAAAATGAAACCAATATACAGACTACAATATCCCTACCAAAATCTTACATCGACCTATAAAATATTATAAGTAATGTGTTCAAAAGTAGACTGACAAGTAAACAGAATAGTAAAGGGAAAAAGCACCCAACAAGAATGGTTCCACAACCAAGTAACAAGTAACGAGAGTAAATATCTGGTGAGTCTCACACCTTAATGTCCTTAAACGATCACTGAATGCAGCCCAAGATCATGTGTCCTCTATGATCCTCTGTATTCTCGATCGACCTGTCCGTCATCTACAAGGGCACACCAAGTGCAGGAAAAGACCAAGTAGAGGAGAGTATAAAGATACTCAATAGGATTCACTGAGAGCTCGATGGAGTAACAAAGGAGGTACTAAAACAAAGAGGATTATACATAACATGGAACAGTGTAAGAGTACAGTAGAGAGAGTGCATCTCAACCCAACAAAAGAAAGGATATAGGCTCATCCTAATGAAACGATCTATAAATGATGAGAATATGAACTTATCAATGAGTCTTCACTGCCTATATCATGAGAGTAGACTCGTCCAACCAAGAGGCAATAGACATGGAGATCACATGGCGTACCCCACGCATCTTGGTGGGAAAAGCGCCCCTCCTCATCATCTGTCCTAAGGTCACGTCAAAGCTATCACACTGCTGATCCACACAATAAGTGTCCTGCTACGGTAGTCAAAGAGAAAACCCTTTCCTAGCATAGTAGAATAAACTATGCCTAATAATCCAACCAATGGCCGACTTCCCAGCCCTACTGGAGGGTAAACGCCAATAAGTCAACGGGTGACCCACTGCCCAGCCCCACTGGCGGGTAAATGCTAATAAGTCAATTAATGACCCACTTCCTAGCCCTACTGGAGGGTAAAACCCAATGACTCAATAGGTGACCCACTGTCGAGCCCTACTGGAGGGTAAATCTCAATAAACCAACAGGTGACCCACAAACCAGCCCCACTGGAGGGTAAACCCCAATAACATAATGGGTGACCCACTACCCATCCCTGCTGGAGGGTAAACCCCAATAAATCAATGGGTGAAACACTGCCCAACCCCAATGGTGGGAAAAACCCAATAAATCAATAGGTGACCCACTACCTAGCCCTTCTAGAGGGAAAACTCAGATTTGGTCTGATTACATTTCACAGCAACTAATATCACGAGGTGTCCCCCACTACCGTGTGTTGGATTAGAGTGCTTTAAAGGAACCTGAGACCAAAACCCTTTCATGATTCCACATTAAATGAGATCCCAAAAAAGGATACACACACCCAAATTGATTACACCATTTCAATCCTCACAAAAAAAAACGCCCAGTCGACTATTCCTATGCTATGAAAAGACGTCTGAGAAAAAAGTCGCAAAATGATGCACACAGCTTGAAAGATAAAATGTGGTCCCACACATCAAATCCAAATTAGATGCCTTAAACAACCTTGGAAAACATCATCTTAATGATCGTGTCACAATTACACTAACAATGCCTAAAATTGACTCTGTATTTGCTCCAGCCATCCGAAATGAGAATCTTGGCGAGTCACTAAATAACACTTAACAGACGTGTCGAGCCACTGAGCCCCCTTCTCAGGAATTATAAATTCTCGAGACCATATGGAAAACTATTTCCAGATGAATGGATCTTTTTTCATAAACGACACAAAAATCTGATACTCGGTTTGAGAGTTAGAGGAATTTTAATGCCAACAGACGGAGACGGGGTGGGCCGAACCGGTTCGGCCGGTCCACCCCTTTAAATCGGCGGTTCGCTGCTCAGCTACCCGGACCACCTGGTACACCATGGACAGTGGATCACCACATGGGATGTGTTGGTTCACCCATACTGGCATGAGTTGGTTTGGATTTTTACCATGGGATCCTCGTTTATAGGGTCTCGGTCTGCTCCTGGTGTTGCGACTTCCACGGTCTAGCATTGCACGCCGACCGGAGAAACCGGCCATTGCACCCCTACACCACCTGTTGTCACCACCACTCAGCTAGACCATCGTTGTGTTGGGTCGCCGTCCCGATCTCCCAAGAAGACTTTCGAGGAGCCCATGCCGCTTCCTGGGGAGCCTGCTCCACTGTCGTCGCATGCCAGACCACCTTGGAACCGTAGAAGAACAAGGATTTTTGCTGAAAAACATTCCTGGGCCGCATCGGGCGCCCTAGGCTCGGATTTTCAATCTGGAACGAGCGTTGTAAATCTCGGATCAAACCCTACGTGTCTATGTATTTCAATAGAAAATTTTTCAGAATTTTAATGCTATCAATTTATCTCGATGAATGTGCAAGAAATTAAAATGAAAATGCAATGATTCCTACCTTGCAGGGTGTAGCCTGGCGCTCCAACATCGATCCGCCATCACCAGAACCGAAAATCCCGTACTAGGGAGGAGGTTGATCTTGAAGGAAGGGGAGTGGAGTTATTGTTGGGATAGTTTTACAGTTAACACAAATTGGGATGAAGGACAAGGTTTTTGTTAAAGTAGGAAATAATAGAATTAACTTTTAATTAATTTTTTAATCACCCATGAAAAGACCCGCATCTGAAACTCTCGATGGGGATGAGATTATGCCACTTCAATGGTAAAAGCCACACACTGAGTGCAATGAAGATCCTAGAATTTTAATCCATGGCTCCGTTCGAATGTTATAAAATTCAACGCCCAAGGCTACTAAATTACAAAAATGACCCTGGTGGCGTTTTCCACAGAAATCTGGTGCCCGAGAATGTTACACCCCTCCTAGGGTAAATGGAATTATTCTGACTCAATGTTGACATTGTTTTTCCATTCTGAGCATCAGTGTAGTAGTTATTTCATTCAATATGCATGTATAGTGTGAACAAAATTAATAATTAATTCCGGTCACACCAGGGCTCAAAATCACACGGCGTATGAACACCCTACTCTAGAATAACATCAAGAAAAAAATTCAAAGTCTCACAGTCTCAAAACAAGTGTGATTACACCTTATTCCTTTAGAACCCCATCATTTATTCAGATAAAATCATTGGAGAGACCTTCACCTACATTTTTTCATTGCTGTCAGAATATTTTCATCGTCTCCGCCATTATCTGAGTACCAAAACAGGTCAATAAAACCCATATCAGCGTCGTTACACCATCACCGTCACCATCAACACTAGCATCTAGAACCACCGAGTACTATTAATGACACATGATGATGAACTAAAAACAACCAAATCATCACTGAATGCGTTTAATAGAAAAAAAATAAAATTGGACAAAAAAGAAACCAACTTCTTTGGATAAGACAAACTCAAGATGTGTCTAGACCGAAAGCCACCAAACAACAATTCCCATAACATCAGACATTACACTTCACTAAGTTTTATGTACTATTATAAATAAATATATATACAAGATATTTAAGATATTTAAATCATAAATAATATTTTTTAGATAACATACTTTTGACCACATTGATATTTATTAATTATAACTAGTTCATTTTTTACTCCAGTATCATACATCGACTAAACATCTGATTTGAAATCTAATAATCAACTAATTGATACAACATAAAATTAAGTGATATAAAATAAATAATAAACATTAAAATGGTTATAAATAAAGTTTAAATTAATTTATGTTTATTATTAAGGAATATAATGAATGACCATGACAAGTCGGACTGATGGTAAGGGACTTAGTCTCAATCACCTTTAATTAAAGAATATTTCGGTTTACACACAAAATTATTATATATGGTGTATAATTATATGATTTTTATTTTTTATATCATTCAATTATTTTCAAATGGAATCATATTATACAATCCATTTTTCTAAATTATAAGAGGAATTATTTTTTTTCTATGTGTGGTGACAACGAAGATTTCCGCTGCCTGGAGCATTAATTGATATTCGGATTCCTTAACAAGGCATAATGTTTTTAAAAGGGAAATAAATACCTTATATCCTTTTTATGTATTTGGGTATTTAAAATGGTTTTGAGAAATCATTTATTATGTCAATATGTTGAAATTATATATTGTGGTCGCTATGTGGAAATGTTATCATTCCTTTACCCTTGTTTTATGTATTATGAAAATACTATTATTCGTGGGAATTGTTTTTGTATACAGGTGGTTCCATTAAGAACTAAAGGTGGGTGAGGCTGATATATCTCTCCTAGGTGTTGGCTAATTTGATGGAGGTAATCATTACTTTCTCTCCTAATAGATTTATGGAATATATTGTTATGTGTTTTCTAAATGTAACTCAATATGTATCTATGAATGCTACACTGTAATTATGTTATGGATAACACAAGCTACCTTTATGGTTTATTATTTCTATATGTTATTCATAAATATTATGATTTCATTAGTTATGTTAAAGATATTATATTTTATGATTGAAAATTATGAGTTTATCTGATTTGTATGTATTCATGGACTAATTTTTTCTTTCCTTATATTCTATAGATTTATCTGAATTTTATGCTCATACCAATTATTTAAAATTTTATTCAGAGGGTGTAAGTAATTGTGCAATAATTTAAGAATTCCTAAAGAGTTATGTGAAGAAAATAATTTGAATTTTTTTTGTGGAGTTTTATTATTTTGAAAAAAAATTGAGGGAGTAGAAGTGTTTACTTCTTAATTTTTTAGATATAATGTAATATTTATGTTCTAATTCAATAAATCTAGAAACATGAAATTTTATCTCATTGAATTGTTCTCATATCTCAAAATTATTTAATTTTTAAGTAAAGGAACTTATATATGGTATCAGAGGTAAGTTTAAATAACATTTTATTGTAGCATGATATAAAAACATAAGTGAAATAACCATGATGGTTAGCATATTAGAAAGAGTCATAATGATTATAGATAAACTAAATGAGTTTAATATAACCTCAATAAGTTTATCTTAGTGTTTACCCATTTAATAATTTTGTATATGATGACTTTACTGATATACTCACAATGATCATTTCAGTTTTAGTAAATGGATTCATCTATGAGGCGCCAATGTGATGATGGATATGAAAGAAACTGTGGTTGTTTGAAAATTAATCAGCAGTATGAAATTGGATCTATAATGAGAACTCTTGTGGTTATTATCAACCAACTATATGGAATCATTATTGACTACTTGAACCTTGGTTATCATTCTATGTCCTCATATACGCGAGAAAAAAATCCCTATGGAAGTTAAGGTAATAATTATAGATATAAGTATATTAAAAACCTATGGGTAAAGGTTGTTTAAAGAATCACCTAGAAAAATTCATTAATGGGAAGAGAATATGTTATATATGATGTAATAATGTACATAAAGAAATAACATTCAATAGAAAATTGAAGGGTTCAGTTGACTCAGAAAATGTGAAAGATGTTCTTTCTGAGGGATCAATTTAATTTTTTAAATGGTGTGTGCATGGTAATTACGGAAATAATTGTTTTAGAAATATTTTTTTTCAAGGGGATAAATAGGACCAAAAAAATATATGTTTACCAATTCCAAATGCCATTAAAATTGATTATTAGGTTACTGAAACTTCCTTATGAATGGTGTGGATTATTTCATAGGTCATGTTTGGTCATTTTTGAATCATAGGACATTTTGTAAAAACAATTTGCAGGAAAGAAGTATAGAATAATAATATGGAAAATCATTGATAAATGTTCATGAAGAATTTTTGATGATTAAGATGTCTACATTTTAGGAATTTATGATTTATGTCAGATCTATGGATGATGGTATTTTTAAATGTATTAATGATGTGATTACATTGGATGAATTCAATTATTTTAAACCCTTCTGTTTTAATCGAATAAATGTTTAATTACTAAATAATTATCTTTTTATTTTCGATATATAGTTATAAAGAACCTTTTTGGGTATATATTATCCTTGAATTTAATAAAATTATAATTTATTACTTTTTGGGATGAAAAAATTGGGGTATTAAATAACATTTGAGTTTAAAATATGTAATGGTAATTTTTAGGTATTTATCTCATTTTGGGGAATGATAAAAAATTATATAGTTTTTGAAAAAAAATATAACAAAAAAACCATGTGAAAACCTGTCGCATCAGACAAAGATGTGGGAATCAAACCCACAAATGAAGTGCGATTGGGATTTATCGCCTACCACTAACTTACATAAAGTCCCATGATTGTATGACTTATTCTTCTTAGTCAAATGTTTTTATGGATTAAGAATAAGTTGATTTTGGGAACTTATGTTTTATCAAATGGATATCTTTAGTATTGGAAAGTGAGTTGGTGATTATGTGATAAATGCTCTTTTGGAAAATGGTAACTCATTTGGGAACACTTTATGAATAAAAAAATATAATACTGTTGTATTTTATTTGAGTAATCATTAAATTGAATTTTTGAAGAATATTTGAGTTTACTAAGTAAAAATGATGATTTGGGGGTTTTTGTGTGGAAATGATTATCCTATCTTGGATTACAAGTGATATGGATAATTACTTTTAAATATGATAATTTAAGAGGAGTCGAAGTTATTTCGATATGCAATTTATCCCAAAAGACTATATGATAAAATCCTTCTGAATTTTGTGTTTCAATATTATTTTGGATTATTTTGAGTAATTGTAAGGACAATTGTTTATTTAATGGTATTTGTTTTAAATATGGAATTGTATGTTGAATTATTGAGATTAAGAGTAGTATATTTATTTTTAAAACAATATTATTTTCAGAGATTTTATTATATTGTACTAACCATTTTGGATCTTTTTAATGTTTCCAGATATGATGAATATGTAGTTATTCTTGTTTGGAATATGTGATTTCTTAGAGGATGATTCATATTGAATACTAATTGTTTGGAGATAGTGATGACTTGTGGGGGAAAATTATTAAAGGATGAAACAAAATTTTTTTGGTAAGTATATTTCTTTATGATATTATACTAGGTATTAATAAAATTCTTCAAATCTTTAAAACCGATCTTGATGAAAAAAAATTATACGCTTTCATTTATCATCATACTTTTACCGAACCATAAATTTATGGTATTCTTGTGGTTAACATTCTGTAATGAGGTTCTCTATCACGATCTATTAGTCTATAGGAGTTAGTTATTCTAGCTTATTCATTTGTTTATATATGAGTATACTTTTTTACTTATCATTATTTATTTTAGAGAGATTGTTATATTTACTATTTTACCAATAAGGGATTTTCAATTATGTTTCTACAGAAAATTTTAAAATTGAGAGAATGCAATTTCCAAAAGGGGGGATTGATGTAATCTCCCAGGTATTTATAGAATAATAATTATTCTTATATATTAATTTTTATGAATAATATATATTTTTTTGGCAAAATTGGATTATATTTATGTTAGTGTACTCAACACAAAAGAATGAGTTTCTATGAAATCTTACGTTGCACAAATCATTAAGTTTTACCAAAAAATAATACAATATCATTATTTTTATTTTAAATTGTAATTAACGCCTAGTCATTTGAATGGTGAGAATTAATACTATCAATATAATTTTTTAATATGGTTTACAAATGTATAAATAATTCTTTGTTGGTTACCAAAATTTGTTGAAAATTGAAATACAAAACAATTTAATATACAAGATGAAAATTTTTTAGTACCTTTTTAAAAAGAGAATAGTTGTCCTTAAAAAATAAAATCACACATTATGGATTTTCATTTAGTAATAATAATATGTTATACATTCAGTGTAAATTTTTAAATTCATCTTATATGTTCTCAAGATATGATATATGAACAAGCTATATTATTCAGAAAAAAGAAGTATTTTTTTAATAGATTGAGTTTTACCTCCTTTTTCTGGTTGAACACCTTTTCAATTTAGTTTTTGACACCGTTATATGTTTTATTTTATAAAATAATCTTATTATTTAGAATAGGGACCTCAAAATATAATTTGGAAGAATTTTTTATATTTTTTTTAACAATCATGTTTTGATGATTAGTAAAAATATGCTAAATTTTAATTGAAAACAACTTTTTCCATTGAGATAATTTATATGGATAAATCATATTATTTAATTGTTCGATATTATAAATGGGATATATTTTTATCATTTAATCCAATTTTTTCCATTGGAAGTAATTTCACATTAAAATTGGACATAAACACATGTCAATATTTTGATATTTAATACTTCTTAATAACCTAATTTTGGTTTTGAGCACATGAATTAATTTTAAATGGATTACCACTACTTTTGAGTTTTGAATTTGAAAAAATTGATTCAATATTTGGAATCTGAAGGTATACATATTTTAAATAGGTACCTTTTATTTTTTGACATTATGAATAGTAACTTTAGTAATTATTGATATTTATAATGGTTAAAGGGTAAATATCATAAACATGGGTTACAAAATTACATTATAATAATATAAAACATCCCAAAAAAGATTCCAAATCATATTGGATGACATATTTCCCACCATGGGAATCCTTGGGTGGATTTTGGGACCCCATCGAGCCACATGGATGTGAAAATGATATTTTATAAGAATTAAATTATATTAAAGTGAAATACAACATACAGATGTATAATTTACTAAAAAAATTAATGTGTTTTTATATAAGTGTTCTCATTTAATATAAATCATCACCAGAAATATAATGATATTTCTTTTATAGTGGTAATTAATTTATAACTTTTACAGATTATATAAATAATATTATTTATGTAACAATGATGACATAGTGAATATTTAATTAATAATGGATTCAAATAAATGATATTATAAATATTAAAATAAATGTAATTTTATTATTATTATTTCATACAAGAATTATCCAAAGGATATTGATATATATTCTTTGAGGTAAAGACTTTTTTTATAAGGAACCATCTTTTTATTATTATTTAAATTAGGCATGTATGAATTGTGTCCAAAATTGAGATTGTTAATAACTTAAAATATAAAATAGATAATTCAATGATATTAAATTACTAATATTATATGATTTGAATAAATGTTTAATACAAATCCAAATATGTCATAAATTACTTTTTAAGGTCTTTTAACATGATATGGTAATTACATTATCCCACAATGTTTATATACCAGAAAGTCCGATCCAAGAAAGCTTGGACCACCAAATTTATTATTAAAATAAAAGTGCAGAAACAGGAGAAGGAAGAGAGAGAGATTACAAGTCAAAACATTCATAGTCACCACCCCCATACCCGATCGTGTCATCAGCATCAGCTAATTCCCATTCTGATTGGGTCTCGTATTGTTTAAGAAGCTTCTTATAGAACTTCCGTTTGTCCATCTGCTCCTTCGATATCATCTCAATCTCCTTCTTGGCAGATGCCCTAGTGGTCACGGTCCTCGAAACTGCAGAGTAGTCCTTCCTTGGTTTCCTTGAAACAGGGGCAGATCTGACACCCTCATTGTCAGAGCCTCTTTTCTTTTCTCCTCGGACAATATCACTATATGATATCGTATTTGCATCCATACCTCTTCCCTTGGTCTCAACATGAGAGGCACCCCCTTTGCAGAGGGTTAGGTCCCCAACTCCAGGAGTGGATTCCTCCGCCCTTCCTTTCTCAGTAGTCTTTGACTTGTCACCATTGCCCGAGACCCTGATCGGTGTACACACCCTCCCCTGTTCATCTTCAGAAATGTTCCCCCATTTCTCAGGTAACTTAGATATCTGAAATTGCTTCTGGATTTCATGATGATAATCAACATGTAATTGCACATCACCCTGATTATAGACATCAACCTGGTGAGAGTCAGGGATCAAATTATCAGAAGTGATAACCTCCTGATATCTAGAAGGGCCACTATAAGATCTTGTCGGAGTAGAATCAACAATCAACTATTTTCCCTATGACGGAGTCGGCACATCTGGGACTGCCTTCATAGGAGGGTCGCTGGCCTTGATGACATGATTTGGAGAGGACGATTCCTTCAAAGAATCCTTTTTTCGACAGAGATTGGAGGGGTGTCCTCGCATCCCACACTCTTTACAAGAGTTGTTTTTACGACACATCTCCAAAGAGTGCCCCACAGTCATGAATTTAGTGCAGAAAAGAGGCATCTTTTCATATTCAACATCAATTTGAATTTGATCAGACGGAATAGAAAGAGTTACCGTATCAATGAGAGTGGATCTGAGATCAACTTCCACCAGCATTCTAGCGAAGTACCCAAATCTGACATCAGTTGTTTCCTTGTCAAGGCGGATGGGAGTTCCAATTGCCGTTCCAATATCATGCAGGATCTCTGGATGCCAAAGAACCCAATTAAGACCATGAAGACGCACCCATACCTGAGTGAAGACATTTTTTGCATTCGAGACATTAAAGTCAAGTGACCATTCGTGCAGATGAAGCCATCCCGGTTTTAGAAACATGGAACCAGAACTCCATGCCCTAATCTTGAGATCCGCCGATGGAAACAAACAGTGAAAGAATCCCCGCCCAAGGGAGACACATTTCCAGCTAGCAAAGCCCCACAACATCGAAATTCTACGGAATAAATCTTCACATTTCCAGGGTTGCGCACCTTTAGGAAGAACAATGCGAGCAATCAATGAGTTCTCACCCAATGCCAACCTTTCAGCAATCACACCGGGGTTCGCCTCAACGTGAGCCAAAGATCCCTTTCGGAGAATCCTTCTAAAGCAGGAATTCTCAATCTTTTTCTGATCCGATAAAGAATCCTTCATCACATCAACAAATGAACGTTGACCACAATGTGTATATAACTTGATAGCACTATAATATTAAAAAGTGTAATGTAAGGGTTAGAAAAATGATAAGGACACAAGAATATATAAATCTTCTATTAAAATTATTTTATGATTACTATTTGAACAAAAACCATATTATCTTATAAATTATTTATTATTTTAAAATTATTAATTGAAACGGAATTTAAAATAAAATAATATTTCACGACCTTCCTTATATGCCCCTCATTCCTCTTATAAAAGGAAAACACCTCTAACCACCTAAGTCACACCTCTAAAAACCTTTGCATGGTCCAAATTCTACACAAATAATCCAACAACATCCATCCATTCCCCATTGAACCCTTAGCTTGGGGTGAAACAAATTCAAGAATGCGTTTTGGATCAAATCAAAATAAGTTACCTGATATATATGTAACGCCTTCTCTATTGTTCTTTTAAAACATTTTACTTCGTCACTCCATATTATATTTTTATTATTTTATTAAATAACAAAACAAATATACTCAATATACTATTATTTTTATGATATATATTAGAAATATAATTATACACACCTCTATCTAATATATACAAACATATTGTTTCTGTGTACAACGAACTACTTCCTCACAAAACAATGATATGTCAATTTTACCATAACACCTATTATTGTTTCCATTATGATGGAAATTTATTTACATATGATATATATTATATTTATTTTTTATATATTCTTGTGTAATTTTTATTTAAAGAATACCTATATATTTTCTATCATTTGTAAATATGATAATTTCATTTAATGAAGTGCGGAAAAACACCCCCTCAATGTGATATTATTTATTCATGCCATACATGGAAAATATAAAGGATGGAATTAATGAAATCATGAAACATATATAAAAAATTCTATGATATTTTAATTATAATATACTTATTTATCATTTATATTTCATTCCTTTAATGTACAAAATAAATTAAAGTATTGTTCATACATACATATCTCTTACCATCTCCATGAACAATGCCTTTAATTTTTTATATCAAAATGTTATGAACTATTATAAATAGATATATATATTTATACATATAATATATGATATTAATATAATATATAATATTATTAAGATGATTTAATTTTGACCACATGGGCAATTTTTAATTATAACAAGTTCATTTTTGACTCAAGTACCGAAAATAGAAAAAACATCTGATATGAACTCAAATAATAAAATAGTTGATAAAAAATGTAATATGTGATATGAAATGAATAATAATGAATAATAAGGTCCTAAATAATGTATAAATTAATATAAATGTATTATTCAGGAATATAAATAATGAACGAGGCATGTTAGACTCAAGGTAAGAGATGTCGTCTGAATATCCTTTCATTGAGGCATGTTTTGGTTTATTCTCGGCCTTTTTTTATACTATATATTTATACCCATATTCTTTTAGTTTAATTCAGATATTTTAAAAAGAATTTTTTTCTACAAAGAAGTATACTAAATGATGAAAGTAATGTTTCTTTTTAACTTACACAACCACAGTGACCTTTTCTGCCGGTGCGAGCATTATTTGATATTTATATTCCTTAACAAGACATAATGTTTTTAAATGGGAAATAAATACCAAATAAAAGTTTTATTTATTTTGATATTGAAAATAGTTTTGTTAAATCATTTATTGTATCAATTTCTTGATATGTTATATTGTGATTGCAATGTGGAAATGTTTTCTTTCCGTTATGCTTGTTTTATGAAATATGAATATGTTATTGTTCATGGGCATTGATTACGTATATGAGTGGTTCCATGATAAAAAGAGGGTGGGTGCTCCCTATATAGCTCTTCAATTCATTGGTTAATGTTATACTGGTAAAATTTCATGTTTCTCCTAAGATATTTATGGAATATATAGTGATGGGTATTCCAAATGTGTCACCCTATATTTCTAGGAAAACTACAATGTAAGTATGTTATTGTTTCCATTTGTTATAAATATGATTTATTATTTCTATGTGTTATTTATAAATATTGTTATTTCTTGAGGTATGTTAATGATCTTCTGTTTTATGATTGAAAAGTATTCTTTTATTTTATTTTTATGTACGCATGATATAATATATTTTCATTATTTTATATCCCTTACTAAGATTTTTATTCAAATACGATGAGTTTTAAATGTTTTTTTACAGTGTATAAGGAAGCGATAGAGATAGGCATAATTACAAAATATTGATATCAAGAAAATAATTTTTGTTTTATTTAGGGTGTTTTATTATTGTGGAATAACATAGATAGATTAAAAGTGTCAAATTTGTAAATATTGAGATGTAATGTAATAGTTATGGCCTAATTCTCTAAAGATATAATTTTGAAAGGATCCTCAATGTGAATTCAGGTCTTAACTCCATATTATTTAATTATTATGTCTATCAACTTATATATATGGATTTGAACAATTTGTATTAATTGTAAGGATGTTATATCCAAGGGTAATACACCATCTATATAAAACATAGGGACGTTGAAATTCGATAGAAATCCAAACCCATTAACAAATTTTCAATAGTAATTAACTGAATAGAATAACATTACATGTGGATGAGTAGGGATGAAAAAATACACTTAATCAAGAAATTGTAGTTTTGTTTCATTTTTGGCCACACAAAGAACTATTCCTCAAAGGATGAAAGATTATTAATGAGTGAATCCTGATGAATAAGTCAATTTATAATTCATCCATAAACTGAGATAAACTGAATAATTATTTTTTATGATATTATATTACGTACTATTAAATTGAACATAATTCAGTTGAATGTAGGTAAATAAATTTTTTAAATATCTACAATAAATTAAATAGGAAATTGAATTCAATTAAATCCAAACATATTATTTTTAAATATAATATTTATATATTAGTAGATGACGGTGAATATAATATTTTTTCCCACACTATATAAAAATGGGATGTTCATTATAAAATTATTTCCCGACTGCGCCTATGAATGAATAAAAATAGAATTTGAGAGATTTTTATTTTTGTATATGTTTTAATCAATGAAAATAATAATGATAACATGTGGATTCAATATAGTGGATTATCAATAAACTTTATTTATAATGAGAATATTTTAAAACTATAACAATTGATATGATTGTACTTTTTGGTTTGATTTTTATATGGAAATAAAATTAAAAGGAACTAACAAGAAACATAATGTAAGAGATGATATAAAAAACCCTAAATTATATAGAGTGAAAGGTGTGTGGTGAAAACACATAAACAGAAGTCAAAATTATAACACTAGTATTTGGGATAGTATTAATAAGAAGGGATGTTTCATCAATAATAGAACTGTGATATCCTTTTTGATAGTATCAAGAACTAATGGTAATCTTTAATAGGTGGATAACATGGAGAGAACATATTACATCAAATTAAACAAATATATATGGAATCAAAGGCCATTAAATATTTACTTATAAATAAAATAAAATCATTCGAAATATGATAATGTTGTAGATATTACAAATATTAAGAACGATGGAGGGAACAATTTGTGCATTGGTGGTGGGGGGTATTAGGGTGTAAAAATTTAACTAATAGAAGAAGTTGTGAGCGTCTAATATATTTCATCTAATCTACATAGACTTATATTATATTTATATTCTTTAAAGTATTATATGATAAAATTACCTCAATCAATTCACAAATGATTAATATAGAAGTCCATATGTATTAATTCTAGAATGAAATAAATAGGTGATAAATTTCATTAAGAAATAAAATAGGAGTGTCAAGAATATATCATATTATACCATAAAGTATATTCAATTTGGAAATGGAACTGAATAAATATTAAATGAATTTTCAAATTATCTCATAAAACATGGATTCAACTATAATGTATCAACAATCCGAACACCGTCATAAAATGTAGTGATTGAACATGGAAAAAAAATGGTGATCAACATCACTATGAAACTGGTCTTGATAGTGGATTGCAATGGTTTTACTATAATTATTATATTAAAGTTATTGTATTCACTAAATTTTTTGTTTTATCATACATGGATCGGAATTAAATCCAAATGATACTTTTAATTAGAGGAACCATTATTGAAACACTTATGGGTTTCTAGGGGTAAGGGTTATAAATGAAATACAGAAGGTAAAAAAGGTAAATAATGAGATAATATAGAAGACATAATATTTATAGGATATTAAATAGTGATAAAAAATTTAAATGTCCAAAAAAATGCTTGAAAAATTTATCAAAATTATTGATATTATTGTTTTCAAGGAGAAATATGTAATTAAATTGTAAAGGAATTAATGTATGGGTCATGTGAAGAAAAAAACGAAGCTAATATACAAAAGGATGTTTTTTCATTGAAACATAAAATATGAATACAATAAAGTATAATTTTAGGAAGAACCTATGGTTGAAGAAAACTATCACATATCATAGAGGAAATGAAATAAGATAGAGGTTGAACATTCTGATGACATTATAGATAATACTAGTTGAAATCAGACACAATTGATCAATATAGTAAATCACACATCAATTATTTCCTCTATGGATCCTATATAATATGTAGTATATATAAGGGATAAATCATGGTCATGAAAATGGAATGTGGTGATTAAACATATTGATAGAAATAAATTTGATAACATTTGGATAGACCGAAGCATCAAAATCAAATTGGAAAAATAGTTGTTGTTCTAAAATAACATTAGTGAACACGGTGTTATGGTTCAAAATTAATATTTTTTTATGTGTCAATGGTATTAAAAAAATAACAAATTCAATTTTAATGATACCTTCACAATAGTTTATCTAATTTTTAAAATATGGTTATACGTAGATGATTATATAAAAATAGGATGTGAGTTATTTCAAATGTATGATACAATAACATTCTTAAATTTTCTTTTAATGAGAATGTATAAATAGAAAATAATATGGGGTTATTGATTATAAGAGAAAAGAATAAATTAAATTAATTAATGAATATACGATATAGACTAAATCATAAACCTTTTATATTGTATGATAGAATTGATTGATATTTTAAGAATCCAGAGTTTAAAAGAGACATTATTGATTAAAATTTATTTATGAAAATTTATCATGAATAATATTTCATGGTTTTTTTCTATATATATTACATTATATAATTAGGTTAAAAAATAAATAAATGAGAGGAATTTGATAAGATGATGATCTTTTAATTTGAGTGTCAAAAATTTGTGATATTACTTACCATATATGGCAATTTGTTATTTGAAATAAGTCATTCACATTTATCTCATAGGAAGAGAATGGAATTGAACTAGTTAGAAAATGTGAAATGAATAATTTAAATCCCTTTTCAACCCCTATTTCATTCCGAACAAATATTTGAAGTCAAGAAGATAAAAAGAAACCAGATCATACTATTTGTGTAGGCATTATTCAATTTTGTTGTTTTATATTACTATAATTAACCATAGAGTGATTATGTTACAAAAATTGAATAATTATTTAAAATAATCCAATAAGGAGAAAATTTGGTTGTAGTGAATAGGATAATTAGAAACATCAAGGTTACAAATTAATTATATAGAACTCTTTAATGAATGTATTGAGAATGGGTTATTTGTATCCTATGATACTAATGGGTTAGATTAGGAGGGTAATTGAATATAAAAAAAAGTATAGTTATATTTTTCATTGACACTATGTGCATGGATTTGTTGAGAATGATATAAGAAACTACATCAATGAGAACAAAAAATTAAGAATATATTTTTATTATGATGTTATATAAACAATTGAAATGGATGAGAGAATAATTGAAAGATTTGGTTGAAGATGTGAACAACCCATGGTAATCATTTGTGGCATCAATATTTCCTTGAAATTCACTAGAAACCAATTAAATCATGGATTGAATATGAATATTTAATTATGTTATCAATTTATATAATAAAATAGTGTTAATGTAAATATCAAGATGTAATGTTTTTGGGATTATTCAATATAAAGTGGAAATTATTACAAACCCAATGGCTATAAATTTTTTTGGGAAACACATCAATGAACATAGTGATTAAAAATTTCATTCGCACTACGGAGTTTTTGTTTGGCCACTATTAAATTTTTTTATTTATTCATATTTTATTGTTCATTTTTTATTTATGGTATTTATATTCAATTTATCTTAAAGAACGAGAAAGTTACCATCTATAGATAATTCTGGGATAATAATATATGTTTTATCTTTATCAATTATACAAAAATCATTCAATAGATATGTTCTCTTATTTTTAATATAAATAGTAGGATCAAGTATTTTCACATTGTGCATTGATGCAATTTTTATTTGTTTAAAATTTAATTTAAATCGGGTAACATAAAAATTTGTGATAAATATTTATATTTAAATTTTATATTTAAAGGGATGGAGATATAATAAAAATTATATAGGTGAAATATTGTGCCCTTTTAGAAAGGAAAATATGCTACAAATGTAGTTAGATTTATATATATAGAGAGAGATAATAAGTATGACCTTGGGGACTAATTCATGGAATTAACAAACAAAATCCAAAGGGGGAGAATACATGAACTATAGATTTAATTTATATTTTATTTTTTCAGCTATGTTATTGGGACTTAATATGACATGGTTGGTCATAATGGAACAATTTTTTAATAATTTTGGGAAAATAATGTTTTTAAATGTTTCATTGTTTTTAAAAAATGCATGAAATGATCACTGTGGTCATAAGATTTGTTTGAAATAATTGTAAGGTTGTTCTATCATTATAATTTTAAACACTATAAAAAAATATTACATATTAATGTTTAACAATATTATTTTATTTTTATTAGGATTTATTTTATGGTTCAATAATATATTAGTAAGGTTGGTCATAATTCAATATAATTTTGAAATAAAAACATAATTTTAGTGTTTTTTGAAAGTCGAAACTCGTAAGGTTCTATATAATCATCATAATCTTTATCACATAGCTAATTAATGATCATTAGGTAGACATAAAACATTCATTAAGGGGTATTCATATGGTTGTTTATGAAAAATTATATGGAACATTATGGACGCACACTAGAATAGTGGGATTTTAAGAAAAGTTAAATATGATGTAGATCAAGGGTATGTTAGAATTTTTTTATCTAAACTATATCCCAAATATCTTCAATGACAAATAAGTATGTTTTCACGAAAATTAGTTCCAGCCACATTTATTTCATTAAATATTATCAATTATAAATTATGATTGATATCTAAATAGAAAAATAATTTTTTATTTAATTTGTTTTTAGTGTTTTATATTTATTATTTCATTAGAGGTTTGAATATATTGATCATGATTTAATTTCAAGGTTATTTAAAATTTTTTGGGGATTCAAAATACTGGGAGTATTCTCTCATTACATGAATGGATATTTTTTTATGAGTTCCACATTGATTTTATTATGTTTTTATATTTCCTCTTGTTTAGGTAAAATAATTTGGAATGTAAATTGAGGATTTTTACACCCATTATAATAATTAATCTACTATGGAATTAATTGGAGTTTTCATTTAATAATTTGGAAGATATTCATGGTATTTTTCTATGAATAAGATACACATAAAATAAATCTATTTTTTTTAGATGTCATCAAAGGATAAAAGAGAGGTTACATAGTATATATCAAAACATATCTAATAAAAAATATCAAGAATATAATGATAATGAATTTAATTTATTAAATTGATAATTTATAATAAGAATATGTATGATACCGTATATGATATATGACACATAGATTAAATGAACAATGAAATAATATTATTTTAAATTATATTTGTATTACATAGTCATTGAATTGGTAGGTATTTATTAGAGAAACCAAATTATTAAATACATTAATTTTGTTCATAAACAATATAAAATATATAGATTAATTACTGTTAAATAGTCACTGATTTTTTAGTGAGGTCATTTCATGCTTAAAAATACGTTTTCCTCGTAAATGGTTTGTATTTATTTTTCTATAAAAATAATATAAATAATTATTTATTATTTTGAAATATAGTTTTATAAAAATATAATTTATTTTTAAATGACAATATCAATATTATTATGATATTAAATTATGTGATCTTTCAGAAAATATAAATTTTTTAGAGACTGTTAAAAAATTATGATTATTGAGAAATCCTTCTTCTCCATTCAAGTATATAAATTAACACATTTTTATTTCAATTTATTTTAAAATTTACTTAGCACCATTTGATATAAATTAATCAAATTAATTTCTATATATTTTATAATATTTTTAATATTGATATGAAAACATTAGTATACATTAAAATTTATTTTCATGAGGTTTTTCTTGATTATATGAAATTTCATTTAATTCACTAATAGGGATAGAAGTTGATAAAATATGTTAGATACTGAATTCAAAATGTCCATATTTTTTGAATAGGCCAATACTATTTTTTTTTATCATGAATATTATCTTTTGTAAAATTGTAATCCCTAACATATGTTCAACACATGTATGATATAGCTAAAACTATGAAATGAGGCTTACAGATCATCCATAAACATCCATATATTTAATTTGAATTCTTATATTATACCAAAACTTTAATATAATCTAAAAAATATAATTTTTCTTCTATTTGACATTAATGAAGTCCTTTATATTATTATGTATAATAGAAAATTATTATATGGTTATTTCATATTTATAATATCTATAATATTGTTTTATAGGTATAAAAAATCTATTATTAGAAATAAAAAGTTATTTTTAATATAAATAAAATTATTTTATGATGTTAATTTAGTTTTAATATTAAGTGATGATATAATTACCTTTAATGACAACGCAATGCCGATATAGTGTTTGTGGATGATATATGAAAATCAAGTTAATGATATGAAAAACTCTAAGGGTAATAGTTTTATTAAAAACATATTGTGTAACATGAATATTTTAGATAAATATATTGTATTAGTACAATTTTAAAAATCTATATTAAAAATAACTTAATAATTTGATATTTATTAAAGTAAAATTATTTTTAGAGTTATGAAAATGAATTAAATTGTTTTAATTGTTAAATATTACTATATTAATTGATTTAAAATTCATAGAAGTTTTATATTTGAAAAATATAATTATTTAAATTTCATAATGTAAAAAAATATCCATTTAGGTGTCACATGACCTCATATTGTAATTTCATGACCCTTAATTATTAAAAAACCATCTTATTATAATAATCATTAAAATAGTTAATAACAATAAAAAATAATATACATGGGATAAAAATTACGTGAACAGTTATATTTTTTGTATGATGGTGGTTTTTACATATAACTATCATATATTTTAAATATATCCATTTTGGCACATAAATTTGACAATTAAATTTTATTAATTTAATACTATAATTAATTTCGAGTGATTCCCTCTTCTATAAAATATATGGACACCACATCGTCCCACATACTTAAACATCTTGATAATCATAGATAAAAACCCCTCAAAAAATATACATAAAATAATTATATACATTATAGATGTGTTTTTATTACTAAAGAATCATCCTTAGGGTATTATAGGAGATACCAAAAGGAGAATCTTCAATGAGGTGGTAATCATCTTAACCAAGTGTTTTTAATTTAATCCATATTCTAGAACCCTAATTTTTTTCCAAACATTTAAAATATAATTTCATAATTATATCCAATATAATTATTTTCTAAGTGGGTAATCATTTTCTTCTATTTTTTCCCCAATATGGGAAACAAAAACAACATATATTCATATATACACAGTAACACCTCCCAACCCAATGAATTTAGTTAATCCTCGTGAAAATTCTTAGACGATTATCATGATAAATTTACTTTTTCTATATATTATATTAATGGAATAAATAAATTTTTTAATATCTAATATATAATCTATATTAATTGTATTCATATCTGTAATAATGGAATCATCGAACTTTCCTTCATACAGAATATCATCTAAACATAGTGATATTCTCAATTTAACAGAAATTTCATATCATTTATTGTCATGGTGATGAATTTTATATATTTATATGATATTTTATGCCAGATAATTATTATTTAAAAATAAATCTATATTTTATTTATTTATGTTTCATCTAATGAAAAGATACAACATCACTCATCTGTTTGTGCGGACTGCTGCCTTGCAAGCCGATATAATTTCTCGTTTTAAAATTTATTATTCATGGATAAATATAAAATTGCATTTGATAATTAATTGTGATATTTTATTCAGGATTATTATTTTATATACGATGTTATAATTTCTCCTTTTCCCATGATCGACCTGCCAAATTCGGTTTTCAAATATGAATCGAGTGTACTCCAAAGACCTAACATTGACATAAAATACTATTTAATTATATATTAAATTTAAATTAATGGTTTATTTATAAATTAATAAAGCAGTGAAATATTCATAAATTAGTAAATAATTTATATATTTTACTTATATTAAAAATAAATTATATACATATCATGTCCGGGCTCAATGTAAGTGGTTTATTAACACCGTTTCTTTTAATTGGGTTATAAGACTTATTCACTGACCTTTTTGTTAAGTAATTATGTTATAATTGATCACTAAGTATTTATATGTTTAATATAATGTAATTTTATGTGTATTTAAATATGATCACAAAATAACTTAACCGATTAATTAAAACATCAATATTTATGTTATTTTTGATTGTTTTCACTATCTCTAACTCATTTTCTTGAGTCATGGATCATGTGATGTATGATGACTTATTTTTTTCATATAATTAGTACACCATATGTGAATATTGACATATGAATTCTTTTTATTCATTGGTTTCATATTAAAAAATAATATTATTTCTTTAAATGTCATTGGAATAGACAGATACCATTACAGTAAAGGATTTATTTTAAAACCTCATTTATGTTTAGGTTAAGAATGTTTTTGGTTATCATAATAAGTGAATCCTCATATATAATTTTTTTATAATCAACTTTTTTGAATTTATGATCTATAGTCTTTCTTAAGGACTTATGATTTTGTTTTCCTTAACTATCACATTATCACATTATCTATCAATACCCATCATTGTTTATAATTTAATTATCTCTGCAATTTCAATATTTTTCTTCCAAATAATGTTATCTTATTTATAAAAAAATAGTACTGTTATTTAGAAAGACATTAATATTTCTATTTCATTCATTTCAAAGGGATGTGTCATGATACCTTTTTATAATGATATTTTTCAAAAACGGTGACTTTAAATATTTGTCCCATAAATTATCAAAATCATGATTAAATTACAAGGATTAAAATTATTTAAAGGTCGTTGAATTTAATTTCCGATGATTTTAAAATAATAACACCTTTAATAGAATATATGACACACAACATCAAGTTTGAATTAAACAAAAATTATTATTATTTCAAACAAGATAGTTATGAAATATCTGTTAGAATAGAGTTTATGATTTATAGTAACAAAAGTATAAAATTTATTTCAAATGGCCTCACTAAATATAATTTAATTGATCAATTCTTATGAAATAAGAACTCATTTATTTATAAATTCATTTTAAGCATTTAAATATTTTTTCCTCAAAAATGGTTATTGTTGATTTTTGTTAGTTTTTTAAATTATTCACTTGCAATTGTAAAAGTATTATTTTATAAAAATGGAATCTTTTTTTAAATCATAATATCAAAATTATCCTAATGTAGAATTTTAGTTTTTTTCTAAAACATTAATTACTTAGTGAATCTTGAAAAATATTCTTGTAATTTTTTTTTCCATTCATGTATATAAAAATTTATTTTTATAATTCAGTTTTAAAATAACATTAGTAATTTTTTATTAAAAAGTTGAAATAATTTCCTCATAATTTACATTATTCGAAATTTTATTATTAAAATATTATTATACAAAAAAAATGATTTTTTCTGAAAACCCTGTTTTCAACAAGTTTTTAAGGTTAACTTTACAATTATTTCATTCCACTTACAAGGATTAAAATTTATAAAATGGTTTCCACATTTAAAACCCCCTTGTAAAAATTTGGTATATAAATCATCTTTATTAATGGTCAAAATGATTTTTTTCTTAGTAAAAAACCTATCACAATGGTAAGGTTGAAATGGTTAAAATAATTTCAAAAATCTGAAGTAATGATTAAAAATAATCAATACACATAACTTATTTTATTTTAATTTCACCACCCCTGAATATATTTTATCATAAAGAATTTGTGTATAATTTTTCATTGTTAATGTCTGTGATATAATTTTCTATAAATAAATATTCCAAAATGTCTCCTTATCTCATTTAATGACTCTAATAATATTTTATTTAGATAAAATCAAGTTACGAATGGTTATAAATTGTAATTTTTAATTATAATAATTTTTTAAATATTTTATTTTACATATAATTATTAATTATGAAACAATTACCTTAAATACTTATGCAACAATGACATAGTGATTGTGGAAGTAGTTTTAAATTCATGTGTATGAATTTAAAAATTATATAAGAAATATTTGTTTCTCTATTTTATTGTATTTAATCTTTTTATATAAATATAATTTATTAGTGAAGTTTTAAATAATTATATCTTAATTAAATTACCTTCTGTATAAATTATAATGATAAAACATGTGACTTGTCCTTCAAATGACTTTAATGGCATTTTATGTTAAAAAATATTCTATTAAATTTTTGAAAACTCATATAAATTTTATAATTTGTGCATGTGAATGATATCTGGAAGAGAATATCATCTTATTTTCATTTATATGTAACTTTTCATTTTATAATATCTCTCATGACCGCAATGTTTAATGAAAACATTCTCATCACTATAATAGTTAAACGAGATTACATGGGGTATGCGATAAGCATTGAAACCTCACATAATATTATATAAATATAATTTCAATAGTATAATAATAATTATTTACATAAAATATTCAGTATATATCAACTATATATTAGATGATAATAAAAATTATTTTATATTAATAATACTCTATATAATTTGAAGGGCTGCCCGCTCTTATTTTATATAATAACCCTATCTATCCCCTCTACCTCGCACTCCATGAACCACATAGCACATTAAAACCATTTTTGAACCTTTTAATAATTCATCACACACTTTAAATAATTTGTTTCTATTTTGAAAATAGTATACCTAGAGTCTGAAAGGAGATATCCAATGGAGGTTATTCAATTAGTATGTAATAATATCACTATAATATTTATAGTTTACTTCTTCTTCTACCCCCATTAATTATATCTTAACCATTTATAATTAAAAAATTTATTATATATTTTAAACTGAGATTTTATTATCATAATTTCACAACCTTATTCACAAAATTTTTCTATTAAATATGAAATTAAAACCTCATCCATTCATACATTTGGTGTATTGGATTTAGAATAACATAATTTTGTTTCTCAATACCACTTTTCATTGATGGTTATTTTGATATATTTAAATTGTTTTTATATATTTATTGATATTTTTTTATTCTGTAATTATAATTTCTCCTCAAATTTCTTAATACTGTAAGAGTTAATAATATAATCATTTCAATTTGTATGTAAGGACTTCCATTTAACATAGAGATATATTTATTTTTGAAAAAATGAATTACATGGCTCGTAATAGTTATATGTTTAATGAATTTATTAATTTTTTATATCATTTTAAATATTAATTAAATACAATATTTTATTTCTTATATTTTTTATTCATCAAATGAAAAGTTAAAACATCTCTTTTATGTACGTATGGGATGTTGCCTTCTGAGGTGGTGTATTTTTTTTATAACATATTTTCATGGTTGACTATATATTTATAGTTTATTTATAAAATTATAATTACTTAAATATTTTTATTATTTTAATTTTGGATGAATTCAACCGTTTACAATGATCATCCAACCAATTTAATTTTACACTTATTATCTGAACTCCCTCAAAACACCCTACTTGAACCTATTTGATTGAGAAATTAAATATTTCACTGAATTAAATGTAACAATTGGTTTATTGATAGATTAATAATCATATATGTTTTTTTTAAAGTAGTAAATATTTAATATAATTTTATTATATAGGATATAAAGGACATACATAGACATTCGGGAATCATACTAAGAGGGTTCTTAACACAATATCATTTTTTCACAACACTTCATTGTTAACATTTTAGTCCCCATTTTTGTGATTATTAATATTTCAATTGTCTAATGAAATATTAAATAAAATATTAATTTATATATATTAACAAAATACCTTCATTTATTTATTATCACATCTAATTATATATTCTATGTAAGGGATTAAATTTTTCCCAAAATAATTTTCATATAAAAAATTTCTTGTCATGAACCATGATTTAATTTTTTTAGAGTGCATTCTTCCCAAAAAATATATTTTGAAATATTATATTTTGCTATTAATTCGTATTAAATAAATATATTGTAGGTATTATTTTAATGACCTTGGATTTGAATGTTACCAAAGAGGTAAAATTTTGTATGTTATAATCTAAATTATTTTTGTGATAGCATATGTTCAAGGTAATATTGTGTTATATTTTAGAGTATAAAATAATTGGACCAAATATCTATTGTGATCCTATTTTTCTAGAAATGTGGGGGGTAAAACCATTTATTAGAAGAAGATAAATACACACACAACCCCATTTTTTGGGAAAAGGGGGAACCCCATAGAAAACAGAAAACCCAATGGTACACGGGAGTAAATATAAAATGGCTCAAAAGCCCAATGACATCATTATATTCTCCACTCTTTTGTAAATTTGAATATCAAAAGATTTTTTTTTTGAAAAATAGACCTTATTTCCCTTTTTTATATTAAATATTTTATCTCCCATATCCATTATATTTCAAATGTATTCTATAATAGTCATTTCATTAAATAAATTATTATATACAATCATTTTATAATATATTTTAATTTCATTAAATTTTTTCAAAATGAATATTTTTTATCATTTTACAAACATGGAAATTTTGGTTTTATCATAATCCAGAAAGATCCTTTTGTTTTAACAATTGACATAAGAAATTATTTTCCTTCCAAAATAACCATTCTTTTAATTAGATATTAATAAATTGGTTTCCTTGGTTATTTTTATGTAAAATATTTTTATCATTGATCATATACATTTTTGAACTGATTAAAAATATGAAATTTCCCTACACCAATTTTTGTTAAAAAGGCTTAGCTGTTTTTAAAAATTTATTTTTCATTTGTTCAAATATCCATTATTTTTATTCTATGATACAATAAGAATATTTTAAAATTGTAATATCCAATTTATTTTAATGAATTTATTATTATTTTTTCATATATTTATATGGAATCCATTTCTTTTCAATATATTAATATTCATAAAAAGGAATTTTTGTTGATTCTAAGGGTTTTATTTTGAAGAGTGAAATCATTAATCTTATTTTTTAATTGAATGTTAATAATAAATATGTATATATGATTGAAGGTTATTTTAATTACAAACTAGCTATGGTTTGGGTTTTCATAAACTCACGATGAGTGGTCGCATTATAAATCATGGTATGGTCGTCACATTATAAACTAGGAACGGTTCAGTATTCTATAGTACTCTAATACAATAATTAAAGTGAAGGGGTTGACTATTTTTATAATAATACATAGACATGGCAATGTTTATCCAGTTTATATTACTCATAACTGATTTATAAATTATATTCACAAGTGTTTCTATAAATTATTTCTTCTATTTCATGCTTTTTCTACACCATTATTAATGCTTTTTATATTTTTTAATGGATTATGTTTTAATGGATTGTTTCCAAAAAACAAATTATAGTAAAAAAATATGAATCATGAATAGTTTTAAGGATTTATTACACTTCTAATGATTTATGATACATGTTTTTGTGTTTATGAATTATCTTATATTATGCTCATGAACATTGATTATGTCCTCATAAATTAATTATCACCTTATAACTCACTTAGGAAAAATAACTTCTAATTCTAATGTTTATCATTATAATGAATTTGACCTAACAATACCTATATTTTTTATTTTTCTAGGTTTCGAAGAATTATGTAAAACTATTTTTGTCTATGATTTTTTTATAATGATTTATATTGGGTATTCCAATGACTTTTTATTAAATAATAAAGGCTATTAATAGAAGAAAATAATTCAACCTAATAAATTAGTATTATTATGAAACCATTTTTACAAATTCCTTAAAACAATAAAAGAAAAATTACCTTAGGTATTTATTTTATCAAATATTTTTTTGTTGTCTTATGTTTTAGATGGATAAAATTGGTTCAAATTTAAATGTAATAATTTAAAAAATGTTAAAATAATTCTTTTATAAACCTATCGGGGAGTGTTGGTTGAGGGAGATAATTACTGGTATTAGAGAAGGTGTTAGAAAAAATGGATATTGGGGTGTTTTCATGAAATGATACATTAATAAGTATAGATGCGTTGATGGGTTGATAATTTTATTGATTTTCAAATGATAAAATTCATAAAGTCCCCTTTTCAATATTTGAAGTGATGAGATTTTGTATAGAATAATGATATTTTTGTGTCACTTTCATTTCCACAGGGCCTGTGTCGTGACTGCCCCAAGACTACCTCCCAATAGTCAGGGGCTGGCGACCAGCACCAAAGGCATTATCCCATGAGTGGGAGGCAAGTAATTGAGTAATTTTTCTCTTGTAAATACACATTCCACCATATCCCAATCAACAGGAAAAGAAAACAAACATGCCACTAAACAACACATGAGTAAGTGTACGATCTATAAGTAAAATAGGTCAAAATACAATTCCAACAAAAGAACAACTAAAAATAGGATCATACAAAAGATATATGTATGATGTCAGTAGAAGACCCCATCTTCAGGGTATGTGAATGGTTTTTTCCTATAGTTGTATAAGTATGCTCATTTTTCATGTCTCACTGAGTACCTCCTGGTCCTGGACCACCAAGATCGCCTTATAAATGACCATATTTTCCATCTCACTAAGCATCTCATAGTCCCAGCCCCTGAGGTCTCTATCAAAGCGTCGATCACCTACATGGGACATGAAACATACAGGTGAAGCTCGTGCAGTGGTGAGTAACACAGTAATCTGTAGGGACCCCAAACCCAAAAGGAAAGACCACAATGAAATCTATAAAGAAAATAAAAAAGCAAAATCTCAAAGAAAGACATATAATATAGGAATAATATATTTTATAGAAATCAAGTCCATTAGTTGCAACACTGAACACATTGGACTACTACGTTACTCTTACCTCATGAGTACTATTGGTATACTGGGTAACACAGAGTTTCTACCACCGTGGGCATGGAAGGTCACACATAAAATATTCCCTCATTTTCCATTATAATCAGGTACTCATCCTTAATTAATACCATGTGTCTACCGAGTCTCACATAGACACCCCCATATATGGGCTTTTAGGGTCACATATATCCACATCACACCTTGGTAATCATACATATGAACTCATCCATGATAAGAAATGTGGTTCTGCTATGTAATATAGTGTCACTCTCCACTGTGGGACATCCAGTTCACACAGATCCACATCCGAATGGGCCATTATATTTAATCCACATATGTTTTCTTGTAGTAGATACATGCAAGGTCGCATGTGAAAAGTCATGAGGTTAAAGGCAGTCACACGATTTCTACATGTAGTGTTCTTGATTCCTCGAAAAACCACTCCTCAAGACTTTTTTCTCATTTAAGTTCACATAATAACGTCCTTAAAGTATTCCAAAATTACCAGCTCATAGAAAGGGTCCCAACTCTATTAAAATCTCATCAATCAGAAGCCAAACCTGAATGACAATATCATTTTTGTAATCAATTTCTAGTCGTGTCAGGGTCTGATCCATCTTGGTCGGACTAACACAAGCAACCCAGCCTAGTCTGGCCTGACTGATGGGCTATGACCATTTGGCCTTGCAGGACCTGGCCGGGTTCGGCTGGGGGTGTACCTGCTGGGATGGGTAGAGACTCGGTTCTATCTGACCCGTCCTGCAACTAGCATGCAGGTTCGTTCCCACACCGGGCCACCCAGTGACCTTGGTTTATCATACTATCCTAGCACACAATAGCGAGTTGACTGTATTTCCAGCCCAAGCCATATAGCATCTTGGTTTTTGTTCCCTATTCTGGCCTACTCGATGGGCTAGTCCCCTTAAGCTTGGATGCAATGTGGCGTTTCGTTGGTCACCCCACTAACCCGCCCACATGGCGCACCAGTTTCCTCTAGCACAACCCACTTCGTGGTCCAGTTTGGCTTCACATGGATTGCAAGAACTGATCTCCATTCCTCCCGCACATGGACCTAGCTGTACTGTGTGCCTGAGCATCATGACCTGCATGGTGCATGCCACCCGTTTGACGCGGTCGGATGGTTGTGCCCGGCCTCCGCCAGTCACCGACCCAAGCGTCAATAGATCCTTCTTCTTCGTCGCAGCACGAGCCACAACACACCTCCTTCCATGAACCGTTTTTATTGCACCACTACCAAGTTGTAGCTTCCACCACAGGCATGTGCCACTTTCAACAATAGATGGTAACTAATGGTTACTTTAGTGGACCACCGGGTCTGATCTGTAGGTCTGTTCCATGAATTTTCTAAATCAGTAATCTTCTCTGGTCATCCTTTTCCATAATAGGGCCTCACTACTGGCTTGATGTCAATTTAAATATGCTTCCGTGAAGAACAAACCATCATAGAAGGGATCAGGCATTATTCATGTCATCTCACACCCTCTGTAATATAGGTTTAGAATCATGGGAATGATTTAATGCTTTATCAATGTGCTATATTGATGAAAAACCCCAATGAAAATTACCCTCCCATAAGAATAAATGGACCGTCGATAAACTTTTTTATCAGTTAATACATGTTCATTGTATTATATTGTTGAACGTGGAAATCAAAATTCAAAAGTAACCCCTTCCTAGAGAAGGTTCATATTCAGTGTCGATTCTTTCGAAGTCATTGGTGTTCATCAATCTCTAGTCCCAAATCCTTCTTCCAAGGTGTTGTTTCCACTTTCTAATCTATAGATGTTCTTTATTGGAGAGAAAATCCATTTCTCTTTTTTAGTCAAATTCAAACTCTAATTCTCTAATCAGTTATCTCATTAAAATAGATACATGTCGTAGTGTTTCTGTTATGCTGCGTTGTCACGTCGTTGCAGTATTTCATTAGTGAAACAACCTTTCTCTTACACATTTATTAATGTATCATTACAATTCACATTATTGATACATTAAAAGGATTCATATAATTAAAGTCTTAATATCCTCATTGCAACACTACAATGTAAACGTGTAACCATTCAACAGTGAAGGAAACAATAAAAATAACTTATTAAGTTATTTTTTTCTCCCAAAATTTCAAAAAACTAATTTATATGGTCGACCCATACCTGTCGATGTTATGTCTATTCATCGGTAGAGACACCATTCTGGATGCAAAACTGCACTCAGATTTACAATTTGTTCACCCGTTTAGATGTTTCGAAAACGACGTATGCGCGCCGTTTTAATTTTCATAAAAAATATTTCCAACCACTATCACACATCCTCTACCCGAACTAGTTGAGGTTTATATCTTCTAATGAAAAAATGCCTTGACAAGCTCTACAATACTCTCATATTTGTAATACAAGTTACATTTTAGATGTATTAAGGTTTTGGAAATAAAATAATCATTACTAAATTATGTTATATATGGTCAATAAATATCATCCACTATTTCCCCATGAAAGAAAAAAATCGACTCTAACTAAGTAAATAATACCCTCACAATCTCAAAGGTGGTCATAGATTTTCAATCCGAGTCACCATTTGTGAGTTATAATCATTTGAAAAATAAAAATAAAAATTAAATAATTTTATTTTATAATTTTATTTACAAATATGCCTTTTTGGTTTTTCTCACTAGATTCATACGACGACTAAAAAAAGTCATTCCTAGGGTAAAAATTCCATTCTGAATGCAGATATGCCTTTAGATTTTCTTTTTGCGCACCCATTTTATAGTTATTCTACTTTTCATGAAAATAAATTACATGCACTATTTAAAACATAACATTTTTCGGGAAATCATTCTGGGCACTCTGGGTATTGGAATTGTATGTCATTCTAGTGCCTCATATCTAAATAATTCCATATTATTTAGAAAATACACGTAACTTCCAGGATATTGAATGACTCCTTCAATTTATGGATTTACATCATCATAATCCAAAAATGGATAAACAAACAAGTGGGGGTACTGCGCATTAATCTGAGCTTCCCATTCCCACATGTTTTCATGGAGATTCATGTCCTCCCACTGAATGCCCACCAGTGGAATCCTCCATCCATGAAGGACACACTCATATTGATCCTCTATCAATACAAAGAACTCCACAAACATCATACCATCGTCAATATACATATTTCCCCTGTAAAGGATGTGAGATGGATTTAGAACGTACCTCCTTAGATGTGACACCTGAAAAACATTGTACACCCAATGTATCTGTGGGGGAAGAGCTAGGTGGTATGCCACCTTGCTAACTCTACTCAGAATCTGGAAAGGGGTGACGATCCTCTGAGATAACTTGCGTCCCCAACCATGTCTCAGTATTCCTTATCGAGGAGGGAATCGTAGGAATATGTGACCCCAACTCGAACTCCAATGGTCATTTTCCCCAATCTACATATGACTGATGTATGATCTATGTAGTCTTCATCCACAGTCGGATGACCTACACCTTCTCAGTGGTATAATTTACCACCAATAGACCCATGAGTTCTAACTCTACAATATCTGGCCAGTATAACAAAAACCTACATTTCCATCTATACAGTTTCTCGAATGGTTCCATACTGATGGTGGAGTGGTAGATGTGGTTTTATGGAAACTCCGCCAGTGGTAGGTGGTCCATCCAATTATGAAAAAAATCATGAACGCAAGTATGAATCATGTCCTCTAATGTCTATATGATCCACTCCAACTAACCACTGCACCATGGGTGAAAGGTTGTTCTCAAGCACAGGTGAGTCTCTAATTCCTCCCATGATCCCTTCCATATCTGGTATGTAAAGAGTTTATCACGATCTAAGACAATCATAAAATTGAATACATGGAGTAAAACTATCTCGTTGACATAAAGGAATACCAATATCTCTAATAAAATCTACTATCAAAAGGTTATTTAGTGGGCTGACATGGTTAGTCTGTCTACAATCACCTTGATGGTATCGTTCCCCCTAGATGTACAACAGTGGGTCCTCTGAAAAGGATGATGTACTCTACACTTTTAGAATATCAATTAGGGGCAAGACCTATCGACATTTGTAGTCTTGCTACTGGCATCTTAGAGTTGTGTGTCACTATCTTACTCTATGAGTGAATGGTAAACCCCCATCAACTAAAAATAATATTCTTAATCTATATCCACAAATGATTTCTGATGCGAGGCCTACTATTCTAGTTCCTCATTCAATAGCTGTGAATTGAACCTCCAATCGAGAGAGTCTATCACTTTGTTCAACTTCCCAAGAGTATAAAATATATCGATGTAATAGTCCTAATGGAACTCTTTCAAACACCATCGTCTCAGATTCATATCCTTTTGAGAAAACATATACTTGAGACCCTTGTGGTGAGGGTAGATGATGAATATTTCACCCATATGGTTCTTTCACCACATCTTCAGTGAAAATACTACTGTTTCCATCTCTTGATGAAGAGTCACATAGTTCTATACATGTTTTTGTAACTATCTTAATCTATATGCAATCACAAAAGTCCCCTACATCAATAGACAACCAATCCTTATTCATGATGCATCACAGTACACCACATAGTCGGTTCCCTCCTCTAGAAACGTCAAGATAGGAGCTCTCATGATTTCCTGACACAGTTTCTAAAAGATCTGCCGGAATACTTCTACCTACATGAAGGGGTTTCCCATCTTTGTCAATGATGTCATGGATGAATCCTCTCAGAAGATGTCAGGTACAATCATCTGATTGTACCCATCCAACCCATGGAAACTACACACCATAGAAACACTCTTTGGGGCCTCCCACGAATGCACCACCTCAATCATTCCTGGATCCACTGCAACTCCAGCCTCTTTGATGACATGTACTAGATAATGGACCCCTCGTATCTAGAACTCATACTCTGAGAGCACTTCATAAATTTGGTGCTCTCGGAGGGTGTCCAGAACCATCCTTCGGTGTACCGTGTGCTTCTCCTCGGATGCTTAATACACTATGTACTCAAAAATATTTTGTGTTCTTCATGACAAATAGCATCACTATGTGCTCATAATAGATATAGCAACATCCGATAGTCATCTTTGATATGTCCTCTTCTTGTAGTCATAATGGTTGATAACCTTGTTCGAGGTCAGTCATCGAGAACCATATCCCTCCTTTCAGCTGATCAAGGAGGTCATCCATACATGTTATAGGATACATGTTCTTCATGTTCATCTGGTTTAAGTGTCTAAAGTCTACAAATTAATTCAAGAATCTATTTAAATTATTCAAAAACAACACTATGGATTCCCTATTGTGAAACATTGGTCCTTACAAAACCCTTCCTCTGTATGTCTTCCTACAGTACCCTCAGCTCCTGGAGCTTGCGGAAGCCATCTGATTTGAAGGTTTATATATTGGTGTAATACCAGGGTACAATATTTTCAAAAATGTACTTATCTACAAATATTTAGTCTTGAATCATCATCTGGAATGATTTCCTCATACTCATACAGGTCTCTGAAACTCACTTCAGTTTCCTGCTTTCCCACTACCAACATCTATAGGTTATATCTTCTTAGAGAAAGAAAATTCAACCAAAATGGTTTTCTATATTACCCAAGTATAATTAGAAATGTACATAGGAGTAGTGTGGGATTGGATGTCCCTAAAACAATATCTCAAAGAGGTATGATCCTTGATGCACTGGTCGCATCATATTCACCGAGTACCTATAAGGGTTGGTATTTCTCAATGAAATCTCAGCTACCAACATGTCATCCTTCCAAAGAAGTATAAGATCATTAGAACACATGAACCTTAGATTTTATGGTAATAGCCCATTATTGATAAGATTTTATCAAGATATACCCACAAAAATACACCTCATCGTAAGATTGGGTAATCTAAACCTTATCATCACCCTAAAGATCCACGCAGAAGGCTCACTACCAGTACTACCATATGATATAATAGTTCCCTAACTGGAGGGTTAACTTGGATACCATCTCAAGATAGTAAATTGATACCTATGATTTTGCTCTCCTTGGAACTCGAGGGGACTCTCTGTCTGAAACTCGGGTAAGGAACTGAGCATACACGTTCTCTCTACATGTAGCACCAGTAGTAACTGCTGACCAATAGGTTGCAGAATAGCTTGGAGACAACCATAAGGAGCCATCTCGAGACACGGTCGTTGTACATTAGCCTTATTGCACCATGGACCATCCTTGTGGTCCCCCACTGTAATGTGTTCTGGATGTCTGGGTGGAGACATCTGGAATGAGATCTTGATGAGTCATGATTAATAGATTATATATAGTGAGCCAACTCTGACACAAAAAGATCACGAGGAAACACTCTATTCTATATGATGAATCAATATTTTTGTTATATATATATATATATGAAATGAATAATTAATGGTCTTGGGGTATGGATACGTCCATTTCCGCACTAATACTGGACTCCCCAAATCTAAAATTCAAACACAAAACCTTTAACAATATTTCCGAAATATATAGGGTCTCATACATTGAGGTAGAATAGACCTACTTTTAAACCACTTTGTCTCTTCACATCCCTCGGGGCCCATTCCTTGACTACCAATTTCACCTCCCATAGTCTAGGGGGTGGGGAGTAGGACCAAAGTCATTAACCAATGAAAGAGAGGCATTTTTATATATACATGTACATGCACACAAACACACAACCACATCCTAAACAATAATAATGGAAACCATACATGCCACATAACAACCAATGAGTAATGTAAGAAGCTATAAGTAAAATTATCTAGAATACAAACCCATCAAAAGAAAAATTGAAAATATGAAAGTACAAAAGATTTCTCTATGACGTCCGCAGAACAACCCACCAGAAAGGTAGGTGAAGGATAGGTTCCTACTATTGTAGAAGTATACAAGTTTGTCATATATCATTCATCAACACCTGGTCCTGGACCACCAAGGTCCTTATTGTTGCGTTATTCCATCGAATCTCATAGAGAACCACCTGGACCCGGAACACCAAGGTCAACATTGGATAACCGATCACCTACAGGGGACATGAGACGTACGGGAAATTCCAATGTAGGTGTGAGTAACACATTACCCAATAGGGACCCCATACCCAAAGTCATGATCACAAACAAATACAAATGGAAAAATATGAAACATGATTATGATGCAAGACTGTTCAAATAGATATAATCTATAGTATAGAGTGAAATACCACAAGTCACAACACTAAAAAACATGGACTACTAAGGTACTCATCCCGGATGAGTAATATTGTTTTGCTGGGTCACATAGAGATGTTTCCCACTCTGGGCCTACCGGGGCACACAGATCCACTACCTACATTGGACATTGTTATGAGGCATGCATCCTTGTAGAGTATCATGGGTCTGTTGTGTCACAATGACCTTCTATGCATAATGGGTCTTCCAGGTCACACAGAGATGCTTCCCAAATTGGCTATCATACTTAGGTACTCATCCCTGATGAGTATTGTCGGTCTTCTAGATCATACAAAACTTCTCTCCAACATGGGATGCCTAGTCACAGTGATCCACTTCCCACTAGTCCATTGTAGCTGATCCACATAGGGTCGCTTATTAGCATTATTCAGGTCTCAGTCAGCTATAGGATTCCAGCACATAGTGCACTTGATTCTAGGGGAAACTTATCCTCAATCCATTCCCCACATTTCAACTCCAATGAAAACTACATTTTGGTATTCCAAAAAAAACCACCACATTGTTAGGTTTCTAATGATGCAAATGGCTTGTCAATAGGCCACATGATCTGAATTATAATAGTGTGTTAGTAATTGGGGGTCAGTCGTGTATGGCTATGGTTTGACCATGTCAGATCGACCTGAAAATATTAGCCTGAGGGCACCCCCTGCCCATAAAAATATAGACCAGTCCGACCTCACCCAGTTTGGGTCCGGGATGGATGGGTCACGTTTTGGCACTAATAAAAACAAATTGGGCCTTGCTGGACCTTACCCGGTTCAACCGGGGGTCTAGCCTACTGGGTCGCCCAACATCTTGGTTCCATCCGGCTCAGACATCAGCATGATGTATAGTTCATTCCCACCTCAGGCTGCCCTAGGGCCCAGTTTTATCATGCTATCATATCCTACAATAGTGTTTCAATATTATTTTCAGCCCGGTCCTCATAGTGTCCCAATCCCCATCAGCCTGGATACCATATAACATTTGGTTTGGTACCCCGTGGCTCGGACCGCATGGTGGGATGGTCTTCTCATTCCTTATACACTTTGTATCTCAGTTTTCCTACACATGGACAACAAGATTCGGCCACCCTTCCTCTTCCACATGGTCCCCTCTAGACTGCGTGCCAGTGCACTACAACTCGCGTGATGAAAGCCTCCCTTCCGATGCGCCCAAATGGACGTGTCCCTCCTCTACCTGCCACAGGCATGAGCACTGGTGGCTAATTCTATTCCAACACATCCAAATAAATCTGTGACACCTCATTTTATGTCGACACACCCACGGTTCCTTCAACGGACCACTAGGTGCACTCAAGTGGTCCTTTATGTGAATAGTCTACACCTGCAGTCTTCTTGGTTCATAGAATTTCCTTCTATGGTCACGGTACCAACATGTAGTTAATTCATAGTTGCAGAAACGAAGAACATACAAGAAATCTCCATGGTGGTGGGGATCAGGATAGGTTCATGTCTTCTCACACCATTCACGTTACAGGATAGGAATCATGGGAATGATTTAAGCCTTTATTACTGTTCTATCCCAATGCAAAACCCTGATGTTAATCACCATCCCATGGGAAAATTTTACCTGGATTTAAAACTATTTTTTGGATGATCTATGTTAATTATTTTAGAAATAAAAACTATGAACTCCGAAATCAAATGCATCCCTTTCCTATAGAATTTTCGTCTTTGGGGTTGATCCGTTTAAAGCTATTGATGTTCCTTAATCTCCGATCCTAGATCATTCATCTAAAGCACTGTTTAAACATATTTTATCCATCACCATTATTCATTAGAGAGAAACCCATTTTCTATTACACTAATTTGTCATGTAGTTATGCTATTTCATTAGTGAAACGTTATATCTATTAATGTTCAATTAATGAGTCATTACACTACACATTATCGATCAATTAAAGGGAATCATCTAATGTGAATTTTATCCTCCTTATCACCACACTATATTGGGATGTGTCATTGTTCAATGTTGAAGGAAACAATGAAAATAAATTTTTATGTTATTTTTATTGATATCCCAATAGGTACGGAAACTATCATTTCCGGTCAAACTTCACTAGTAGATGATAGGTCCATTATTAAGTAATGTCATCAATCGGGATGCAATGGTTCCCTCACATTTACAATATTTTCACCCATATAGAATTTTCCATAACCGTGCACACATGCCATTTTTATTCTTTTAAAAAATATAAAAAAATAATCAATCACCCTCAACCCGCGCCGGTCGAGGATAAGATCCACCTAAATAAAAAATCCCTTCAAAAGCTCAATGATACTCTCTTATTCCCAATCTATGTTACCATTTTGGTTTTATAAGGATTTGACAATAAAATAAATTTTACATAATTATATTATTTATAGACAAAAACTAACTTCCACTTTTGGCCGGCACCAGCCAACATTAGGCTCATCCATAGGAATGAATACCCTCATGTGATTAACAACGGTCTCATATTTTCAATATGTGACCCCGTTCAGGAGATATAATCATTTAAAAAATAAAATAAATATATTTAATAATGTTAGTTTTGGTTATTACATTTTCGGGTTTTCTCACTAGAGGCATGCGCCGAATAAACATAAGTTGTGCCTAGGGTAATACTGCCATCCTGAATGCAATGATGCCTTCAGATTTATTTTCTGGGAACCCATTTAAGTGTCATTCCAATTTTTCATGAAAAGTGCACAAGTGTGCTATAAAACATATCATTTTTCGACAAATCATTTTGGGCACTCCGTGCCTCGGTATCCCATGACATCTCCGTTCCAGGTGTCGAAATAATTCCATATAATTAAATAAATTACATGGAATTTGTGGAACATAACATTCCAGAGATGTTTTATTAGGTCATGTTACATGTAACCATTATGTGTATCATGTAATTTAACTTAAAGGATTATTTTGTAAGATTTTTGTTAATTTTTTGGATGTATGTTAAAGGTAATGATACAAACATTGAGTTTAATACACTATTTAATGTTAATGTTTTTTGTTATTTCAGATATATGGTAATTCTTTATGAAAAATATAAGGTAAAACATCTCTGTTACCGGAAAAAGATTATATTTAAATGTATTCGATCTTCATATGAAGGTATTTTAATTTCTATGGTTATATTACCTTGTCTTAAATATTTTATATATAGTTATTACCAATGTATTATCTTTTGTATTTATCTATATCCAATGATCCCTAAAAAGTTTATTCTTCATGAATTAAAAAAGATCATTGTTGACACTCATCATTTATAATATGGGATGTGATAGAGGTGAAAAAAGATAAAAAAAACCCAATATATTGTATTAAATATGGATTATGGGTTAAATATAATGAAAAATGTATATTTTAAACTCTTTTCTTTTAGGATATTAAAAAAATATTACTAAATTAAAATTTTTATATTTATTATAATCATTTTTTATAAATTGATTATTTTCTTTCTCTATTATTAAATCATGATTTTTTTTCATTATCTTTATCATGATCATGTTATCTATCACCACTATCATTATTGAGACATTAAATTTCTCCTCCATGTCTATATTTTTGCATCCCACTAATTTTATCCTATTTGGAATCTTGGTAGTGTGTTAGTCCTGATGATATTCAATTTTATCATTCCTTCTTTTAAAAATAATTTTTTATTAACACTTTTTCTGATGTGCGTTTTCAAAAAAAATATTATCAAATATAAAAACAATGAATTTACAAGATTAATATGAAATTTTTAGTGTGGAATTTATTTAATTTTGTGAAATGTAATACCATGATATTTTAGAAGAAGATTGTTTGATAGTGTATATGACAAACATCATTGAGTTTAAATGAATCATAAAATATTATTATATTAAAAATTAACATTATAAACTATCAATTTAATTAGTATATATGATTAAGTGTATACTAATTTTTAAACATATGTATAATAGTTCTATTTAGTTCAAATTTATTGGTTATTTAATAATAATAAAAACTGAATTTTCAGTGATGTAATTTAATTCTACAAAAATAATTTTTCATGAAAATTTTATTTTAATAATTTTTGTTTGATAATATTATAATTAATATGAATATTTTTGGAAATTAAATTTAAAAAAATGAATATCTATTTGGAAATTAAAATATAATTTTTATATTGGTGTGATATTATTATATTTTATAAAGTGATTAATTTTCTACTAGATAGTGAAAACCCCTACAATATAGAAAATTTTATTTTCCATTTATGAATTTAAAAAATAATTTATTTAATTTGATAGTAAATATATATTATGTTGTTTTTATTTAAAAAATCCAATTAATGTCATCAAAATATACATTATTATTATACTTGGTAGAAATTTTTTTATATATTAAAATTTATTTTTATAGAAAACTAAATTTCATCACTTTTTTGGGGATTATTTTAAAGGTAATTTCATCCAATTATAAGGATTAAATATGATAAAATTTATTATATATTCTGAATCATGTTGTACTTTTTTTAAATATTAGACATTTATTTTGGGTCAAAATGAATATTAACCAGGGTAAAATTGTTGTCAACATAAAAATGATAAAATGAGTATAACATGATTAAAAACATAAAATAAGGACTTGAAAGCATCTTTAAATATTTCTATATTTAATCTTATGAGATTAATTTGAAAAAATCCTTGATATATTAAATAAATTGGCATTTTGGTTCCATTGTTAATTATAAATACAATTATATAATTTAATGTAAAGAAATATTACAGAATATATCATTATATATTTTAAAATTTATTAAATCTTATGATAGGGATAAAAATATTGTGGATGGTTACCAAATTATATCTTGAATATTAATAAAATTTTTTATTATGGTAATTGTTTTATATTTTAAATTATTAAACAAGAAACAGAAATTCTTATCCAATGCCTACATAGTTCTTGTGGTAAATGCATATAAATAAATTATAGGATATGAATAATTGTAGTCATAATATTATTTTTGGGAAATTAGAGTTTTCCATGTATTATATGGATAAATTTAGTCTAGTGTTGGTGTGTTGAGAGTATATATTCAAATATATTTACAGTCTTCATATTTTTCATCTCCAATTATTTGATCATTATTGAAAATGAATTTAATAGTATGTTATTTTAAATAACATTCTAGAAATTAATATAAAATTAATATAAAAATTTTAACTTGCTATGTGAAGGTTTTATGGTAAATCATATCATCCATTATCCATTTAGGGGTTTTTTACATATATAATAATATTTTTGACAATAAATAGTACAAAAAAATTGTTATCATGGTTATCATTTAAGGGTCTAATAGGTTTTAAAACTATGTGAAAGGGGTAAAACATCAACTATACATGTATAAATTTCAGTGAATGAGATTATTTTTACTTATCAACATTCTACCTTTAAAATATATCTATATTTTCTACCTAATAATGGAAATTAATTTATTTAAATTTTATACTTTAACTAATAACATGGGTTCTCATATGATCTATTATATATGGGCATCACCCATACCCTCCTTTTTATAATTATTGAGCCACATATGTTGAAAAAACTATACAAAAAACTATTCCTAATTTCCGTTGACACATTATAGAGGATTTGTATTCCTAATAGACCATTGCTAATTTGCATATGGAATGATCCAAATGAGGTTCTTCAAAGATGTAGTAATCATTTCAAGATTGAATTTTTATTTTACTTATAAAAATATCTCCATCGGTTTTGTGCTAACAATTACAATTTAAATACATAAATATCTCATATATAATCATATATTATTATGTTAGGGTAATAATTTTATTAGCGTAACATTTACATGTAACCCACTGTCTTATGCCATGTTAGGGGTGTAACTAACAATATAGGACATCACTGAGATACCAAAGCCTGGAAAAAAATCCAAGGTATTAGTAAAACCTTTAGGATGATTTTTACTAGAGCGAAACTGACACGAGAAGAAAAAAATATACAAAAAAATTTAATATATCATATATTAAAATCAATCGTATAACTCGAATGAAAACAAATTAATAGTATAATATATGAAGAATAAATAACGTATGAATATACCCAAACAAAACAAGATATATTGATTCATGAACATCAATTTGGTGTCACTTCTACCACTACATAAGATAAAATTAATCCAATAAACATCAACCTAATGAATTATCATTAAGATAATTTACTTGACAAGAATTTAAAATTTCTATTAACTATTTCATGATAAATAACTCCTTCATACAGACCATAGGGATGATGTAGGGAATGAGTAAACATAATTACTATGCCATCCCTATGAGTATTCCCAACACATTACACTATGAATATAATCCTGTAAGATCAGAGTTTGTATTAACCCTGGGGTAAGAATATCAAAATAGTTTACCATAAAAAAATATCATATGAAAAATAATTGAACTAAATCAACTTGTTCATTATTTCATTCTATATAGAATACCCATATCGTGTTTCACTATATCACCATAATTTATTCTAAATGAAAATAAAAATACTCACATGCGGTGATCCGTCCATCACCATTTCGTCATAATATTATAATGTCAAATTCCATTCATGAATAGTACCAAGCACCTAGTCTAAACAATCATTTCCTAAAATAATTCAATATGGAATTATTATATGACGTATACCATGACCATATTCCACTAGTCAATTAGCAAAACAAAATAATTTCATATTTTTTCAATAAAATATTTAATTATATGTTTTTTTCAAAATACATAATAAATTTTTTTAAATTATCAATAGAATTTTCACTAAACAAGTAATTTTAAAAACCAAGATGTATGATTTTTTTAAATAAATGTAACCAAGTATTTTTAAAAAAAATGAGTATGTTTTTTCTATTGAAAATAAAAATATTATAGTATAGAAATCAAAGCCTTCTAATTTAGTAATTTTTTAGTGATAGTGAATCCACTTACTACAATTTAATTTTACAAAAAAAACAGAGATATAAAACTCAACTAAAACAAAAAAAAATTCCTACAAAAAATATCAGGAAATGAGAAGTGAAAAATCACCCACTGGATAACTCTAATAAACCAGATCACTGAATTATAGAGTAAGAATGTAAAATGGTTATGTGTGGGGTTTAATTATTCGAAACATTATTAAAAACAGTCTGAATAAGAATAGGTATGGATCTGTAATTCCTCACCCCAAATTATGTGTGTGAAATTGATTAATGAAAATAAGATCAGCTACACCACATCATGGTGAATCCACCACAACCATGGTACCTTCGATCTATAGAAAGAAATTAGGAATGAAATAAACAATACACATTTCTTGGTAAAAGGGATATATACATTTTAGGTGAACTATCCATTATTTCATAGGGTGTTGAGGCCTCTATAGTCACGGTACACAATGACTCACCCATGTATATATTACTCTATTCACAAATAGAAACTATATTTTTGGCCTCCCCATGTTTCCAAGGGATGCTCTTAGAACAACACACCCACCAACATGGAATGTTTTTAACTATGGTGGGGAAAAAAATCCAACAAATCCAAAATTATCCAAAAAACTTCCAGAACCTAAATAACGTGAAAAAATAATTACAATACAAGGAGAATAAGGACGCATTAAAAAGAGTGGTGTTACACATTTTCCAAATATTTATTTTCTTTCCCTTAAAAGAATTATATTTCAGGTGTTGAAGAAAATTATAGGCAATTTTAAGATCATTCCTTACTCATGTTCCCATATTTCATTCTTAATGTGACCATTCTACAATAAAAGTCACACCATACAATTTTCTCATAAAAATTTATTTTCTATATATAAAATATATAAATACATGAATAGAAAATTATCACAAAGTTAAATTTCAATGTGGTTCCATCATAGTCTGAACACATTGACAAGGACTGGGCTACAGGTGCTACCAACCATAGGGTGAATCCCCATGTCACCAAACGCTGGAAATAAATGAAAAATTTCTAATCAAATTTTGAGGGGTGATTTTCAAAAAATGAAAAAACATCATAATAAGATAAAATTAAAACATAATATAACAATGTGATGAATTGGAATCCACTATACAACTCAAATGAAAACCAATAAACATTATAATTCAACTATGAAAGAATAAATATAAATAATGACTCTAGAAAAGCAAATGATGTATCAAAGCAAAAAAACCAATATGGAATCCCTTCAACCATTCCATGAGGGAGACTACAATATCAAAACATTATCCTAAGGGAATTCAATTATGCTGTCCAACAAAATAATAATGAGATCATTAACTTACTAATGACATAAATAATAAGGTTTTTAAATACACCAAACAACATATATAGGGGTTGAGTAATAATCCATAGCAGTAATTCACCATGATAATTTCCAACACATTACACGTGGACAAGAAAGATTTATGTTAATACTCTAAAATAAATAAGGTGTGAGAATATCAAAATAGTGTACCTTAAGAAAAATCATTCAAGAAATATATGTGAACTAAATCACAATGTCCACTGTTTCATTCTACATCGCATACCCATCCTATTATTCACACACGCATACACATACTTGAATGTATCCTTAATGAAAATCCTAGTACCCACTATAGGTGTTAAATCCTTTATCAAGGCATTATAGTGGTATACTATAACAACCAAAACATTTATATATGAAATTACCCATTTGAATTATAGAATTTCATATTGATAAATGAAATTATAGAAATCTCATGTTCTAATGGTTTTATTTTTTTCCTATATATGTTATATCATATCAAATTTTAAAAATTGTTAATCATCGAAACCATTGATAATATATCCATTATATTGAATAAATTTATTCTAGTATATTATGTGTTATGATAATGTTCAATTTATACAGATAGAAAGAGTGATGGCCTCGACTAGTAGGACCATACCTTTTAATGGTAATTTATTAAAGCTTATAAGGGAGATTAAATCATTGGGATTTACACTTGACTTATTCCAATTTTAGATTCAATAACTAAATCACAATAAAAATCATTTATTTATGAAATTAAACCCCATCATGATCAGAAGAAAACATTGTATACTGAAAAAACCTAAAAATTTCTCATCATCGTAGGCCACACCCTAAATGATTTTTCTAATTTAAGAATTTAAATATATATACATATATACATGGACCATAGAAGTTTGATTTTTAATATTTTACATCAATATAAAAAAATATTAATATAAATATTAATTTTTATTATTTCTATTTAGATAATTAGATTATGATATTGATAAAAAAATATAATCTGATATGATGAAACAAAAAAAAAATTACGAAAAAAATAGTTTCAATGAAGAACATTTTTTTGATGTATTAAAGGAACTTTTAAATAAATAATATTTTAATTAATACTATCAAAATATTTACTTAATATAGATGTTATTATTATATTATAAATTCTATTATAATACAAATAAGTGTTAGAAAGCTATTATTTTTGAAACATATGTATATTTAAATAAATATGGATTTTTAATTTAAAATATTAAATTATAATATTTATGGAATTATTTTAATAAATTAAATAATAATTTTAAATCATATAGATAAAATAATACCACAATGAATTTTTCCTATGTTTTTTAGAAAATCAATTTTTTTGTAAATAATAAATACTATATAATTATACGATATGTCTTAAGAAATCTTCAAAACCAAAAAAATGATTTAAAAAGTACTATAAATAGTATACATGATAAAAATTATGTTTTCTATTTAATATTGTGTGTTGTAATTTTTTTAGTTCATTTAATAATCTCTAAATGAATCCCCCAAAACCTATTTTGTATTTTAAGGATTCAAAAACATTTCATAATAAACATAAATTACATTCAAATAGAATATGTAATTATTTTTATATTTTCCTATCTTGGAATTAGTAAATAATGAATTGAAACCCTATTAGGATGACACTATAGGAGAAATTAATGGTTGTTTTATGGTTTTGAATAATTTATTATATAGAGTCAAAACCATATGATTATAAATTAATAAATATCCCCCACTCTTATTCAATATAATCCCAAACAACCTCACCATAATATTCATTCACTACCATTGAATCTTCAATTTACAGTACCATTCGTTCTTTAGACACCTCCCATGTATTCCTAATCTCTCATGAAGATCCTCAAATGTTTTTTGAAGAAACCCTTCATAGAAAGAGATCCTAGCCTTCTCCAATTTATTCATGGAACATATTTATATATTTCTATTTTATGTGAAAATTATTATATCGTGATATGTTATTAAATGTCATACATAATTTACTTTTGATTCCCAAGTGATTAGAGGTCCCTTTAAAACTCATTCATCCATATCAGAAATCTACACATACCCGTATTTGTAATATCCAAACCATTTTATGGAGATTTCATGGGTTTGTTTATATATACTATTATCACTTGTGTTGAGTTAATTTTTCTTCTTTGGGATTCAACATAGGGTGCATTTGGATGAAAATAGGAGATTGTTTTGAGGAGTTTTGGGTACTTAATGTTTGGGGCATAGTTTTCACAAACCTTACCCCATGGCCTAGAAAAATGTGAAACCTTGGACAATGTAGGATTACATAGTTGGTGCATGGTTTTCCAAATTGAGCACCCTAAAAAGGGAAAACAGGACCCCCTAGAAGAGGCACATTAGTAAGGCCCATTGATACGGTAAACTGAGTACCCCTTATAGAATACCATTTTTGAGGTTTTAAATAAACCAAAAATAAGATTATAAAATACCCAAACCCCAATATTAACCCAATTCAACCCTTAATGGTTTCTGACATTTTTGGAGGCTCATGGAAGATCCCATGGGGATCCCAAACTACATTTATGGGCATTGAATGCTTTTATTGAATATATACACCATCCTAGTAATAGGATATAATCCCATGTTAATTCCTTATTCATTGTCATCTCCTCTTCGTATTCTAGAGTGAATTAATCTTCTATCATATTGGCTGTTTAAATAGGATTTTTAGTTCTATAACAAGGTTTAAATGATCTTTATATTTCAATCGGGAATTTGGATTTTTGGATCTAGATCCTTTTCATCATCTCTTTCATTATTGGCCCATTTGAAATTGTGGATTTTTGTTGGTGAGCATTCACTGAGAAATTTGATGTACACAGTCTATAACTCAAATATCAAATTTCGAATTTCAATTAAATGTATATAATTTTTGAATTTTTAATAGATGTTTAGAAATTGATTTCTTTCTTTAATTTATTGATATTCTAAATTAATTAACTGAGGAAATGTTGAAATTGTGGTTCATAATATTTTAGATATATAAAAATTAATTGTCAAATTAATTTTGATGGAAATGGTATTATATAGTTGAATACATTTTTTATGAATTAATTAAAAGGAAATGGGAATTTATGATTGTATAATTAATAGTTGAATTAATTATTATAATATTAGGAAAGTTATTTGAAATAATTAATCATTTAATTAATTTTTGTGAGAATGAGATATTTTAAATTGAAAAATTAAAGATTCAATTAATTATTTTTATTTAAAATTAATTTTGATTAAAAAATTAATTGAGGAATTAATTGTTTTAATTGAACAGTTGTGATGGAATAATTAATTGATGAATTATTTAGGGTTATAGAATTATTTGAGTTGGGGTAATTAATTGATGAAATAATTAATAGATACAATATTATTATTCAAATGTATAATTATATAATGAGATTATTTGGATTAATTAGTCAAATAATTAATTAGTTTTATTAATGTAATTACATAATTTTTCAATTAAATAATTTGATTGTTGGGATTAATTAACTGATATATTTATTAATGGTAGACATGAAATTCTTTTATATTTGAAATAGATAATGCGATTGATGGGATTGATTGAATGATTAATTAAATATTGGAATTTGTGTGATTATTTTATTTTTCTATTTAATAATGAGATCGATGACATTAATTATTTGAAGAATAAATTAATGTGACTAATTTCATTATTTAATTATTGAATTAAATAATGACATTGAAGGAGTTAATAAATTGACTAACTAATTATTGGGAGTTTTGAGATTATTTAATTATTCAATTAAAAGATGGGGTTGATTAGATTAAATAATAATTGAATTAATAATTATATCTAATGTGATTATTTAATTATTTAATTAACTAATGGGATTGATTGGTTTAATTAATTAGTGATTCAGTTAAAAATATAGTAATGTGATTATTTAATTAATGAATTAAATAATGGTATTTATGGGATTAATTAATTGATGAATTAATTAACATGAGAAATGTGATTATTTAAATATTTAATTAAATAATGATATTTACATGATTAATTAATTGATAAATTATTTATTATAAGAAACCTTATTATTTAATTATTGAACTAAATAATTTGATTGAAGGTATTATTTAATTTAAGAATTAATTAATGGATGTAATGAAATTATTATATTCTCAAATAACATAATTTGGTCATCGAGAATAATTAATTGATAAACTAAGTAATAGAAGTATTGTTATAATTTAATTTTTGAATTAAATAATTGGATTTTCTGGATTAAAAAATGATAAATTAAGTAATGGCAGTAGTTTGATTATTTAATTGTGTTGTTAAATAATGGGATTGATGAGAAAATTTATTTGATGAATAAATTAATTGAAGTAATGTGATTAATTAATTTTGGAAGTAATTAATGGGGTTAACAAGGATAATTAATTAATTAATGAATTGAATGGATTTTATTTGATTAACTTTTAAAGGAAAAAATTAATGAAATTGACATGAACAATTATTTTGAGAATTTATTTAAGGAGTTGTAAATGATTAATTAATTATAGATTAAATTAATAGAATTGGCATGATAAATTAATTATTGCTTTAAATGGAGGAAGATATGTATAGATTTTTGATTAGGAATAATTTATTATGGAATTAATTAATTGATTATTGTAATTTTGAAATTGGGATAATTAATTTTTTAATGAATTATTGAGATATTTAGATTTTTTATTGGGGAAATTTATTTGATGAATTTATTATGAAAAATTGAAAATGTTAAATTAGATTATAAATTATTGAATTAGTTATGAGATGTTCAGATATTTTAATTGAGATAATTAATTTCTGAATTAATTATTAGATTTTGAGATTTATAAATTGAGATAATTAATTTTTGAATTAATTATGAGATATTGAGATACGTGATTTTGGATAATTAAAATTTTAATTAATTTTTGTATATCGATTTAGTTGATTTGAGATTATTAATTGAAAAAATAATTACAAGATATTGAGTTGGTGAATTGAGATAATTAATTGATCAATTAAATATGGGTTAGAGATTAATTAATTGATGAGTTAATTAAAGGGATTATTTTTTTATAATTAATTGGGTAATTAATTATCGGGAAATATGTAATGACAAATTTTAGAATTAGTAATAATATTTATATTATTAAATAATATTTTAATTCATAAATGGGATTGGTATGATTGATTAATTGTTGAATTATTAATGAAATTGATGAGGACAGTTAATTGTTTAATGTCGATGAATTGTAACATTGGAATTCAAGAATGAATTAAGGAATGAGAAATATGGTCATTAAAGAGTGTGAGGTATGAATGGTAACATGTTCATTCTAGTTTGAATTTAGGAATGGGAACATGGCCATTAATTTGTGTGAGGTGTGAATGGGTACACATACATTTAAGTATGAATTAATGAATGGGAACATGGTCATTCTGTGGTGTAATGCCCCAACCACAGTTACTGAGAATCATTTCATTATTAAATAAAATTGGTATGATACATGGAATCATGTCCCCAAAAACCTATTTTTTTAGTATCCTTAGAAGTACTAGATTCATACATAAGTTTCACATTAAACCATGAAATAAAAAAACAACATCGTTTCCCCATTGAACAGTCTTCTATCCTTTAGCTAATTCATGTAGGTTAATCCTAATATACATCATTGCATCCCATAAAATACAAATCATAATGAATGGGTGAGATCAGATACTCAGTAAGGATAATAATATAGAAGAAACTGTCATAAATAAGAATAAACATTTAAGGCTTTGGTATAAGACAAAAACACAATCCTTTTAAACATAAACTCCATCAAAATATGGAAATGATAAATCTAATAATTCAAATTATTTATTCACATGGATATTATTCTAGTCGAATAATCACTTTTAATATCAATATCCAATTACATAATTATGAAATGCATAATATCCCACATCATAACCACATAGTCAAGGCCTCATGGAAAAACTGAAATAAATATTTTATCAATGCCCTATGCCAATACACTAGTTTGTCTAATGAGACCTAATGATGCATTGTGGTGCTATAGAAGGATCCACCCATTACATACTAAGTCCAATGCAATTGTCATATCCAAATTTTAAATCACAATAGAAACAATTAAATTAAATCTAGTATACGAAATGTTAATACATTAACCATACACCATGAATGGTATAAAAATAACACATCCAAAGTCAATCATATCCCAAAACATTCAATACCACTGCGAATATTTTATCATAATGAATCAATATAAAAAATTAAAATAAAATTAAGGATATTAAAATAAATGAAAATCATCATTAATACCATTTGAGAGAACTATTCCCTTTTATTGAAAACATTTTAATGTCTCACTATTTTTCTAGAAGCTATTTAAAATAGATTTTTTGAATCAAATAATATCATACCCCAATGAAGCTTTAAAAACGAATTTTAATTTTAATAAATTAATGACCATTTTAATAAATCCTTGAAACCACTTTTAAAACATGGTCATTAATGAGAATGATTTTGATGAATAAATTTTTAAAAAATTTAAAATTACATTTTATTTAGAGTTCCTAACAAAATTAGAGATGCTTGAAAACAAATAATTTAGTTAATAAAAAATTTCTAATATCATGAGAATAATGGAATACATGATATACTATGTCAAATAATTGTATATAAACTAAATAATTGTGAATTTTTGCATAACAACAATGAAGACTTAATGGAATGTATGTTGAGATGAATTCCTCTATAAAGATTGTATCAATATGTAATTAATAATCAATGAAATAATTCTATGAGAAAAATATTAATACACTCAATATGATGGGATATTCAGTTTAAATCAATCAGAGGACATTCACACATATTCTTGAAAAAACAACAGAAATGACTTGGATGTTTAACTCAATGAATAGTGATTTAGTTAAAATTACTCTTACCATGTTCATATTGATGACTTGAGAATTAATCAATGGAGTGATTATGTGTATATAAAATATAAACACACAAAGGGGAGTGTATATTAATAGATAAGTAAATATATTGTAATTTCACACATAATCTTTGAGTAATATCATTTATGATGTGTGCGTAAAACTGAATGAGTGGAAAGTGAAATTTGAAATTCCCTTACCGATTTTTTATCTTAAGAAATACACACCACATGAAAGAAGGATAATCAAATGATAATGTAAATACCCATAAATTTATTTATATTATTCAATAATTATAATCATGGTAAGTACATACACAACAGAAAAGGTAATAGTGGAAAATATAGCATGAATCTCATGGGAATAAAAGTGAGGTGAATACCCCTTACCTTGTACTTTCCCTTAGTATAGGGTAGGTTAACTATTATATAATGGAGAAATAATTGTTATTAAATTATAAAAGAATCAAATACATATATATGATAGCATATATGATCTTCTAATATTGCTTTGTTAGTTATATTTCAATAGTATCATTGGTTTGGTTGTCAACCGATTCGTTTTCCATTATAAGTTTTGTAAATTCATACTTGTTTGTTATGTATATAATATATTTGAAATATATTCACAATGATATTATGTTTTTTTTTAAAAAAAATTAATCATTAAATGAAAATTATTCTTGAATGATTACGATGAGAAATGAATCTTATCGTGTTCGTGGAGATGGTAATCTATATTTATGCACGAGCCACAATATAAATATATTGATGGAGAAATCATAGGTAATTTATGATATATACAATATAAAGAATAATTATCATGTTATAATTATTATTTACATCTGTTATACTAATTATTATACCCATCCAAATAATGAAGTGCTTGAATAACAAACTACACCACGCTATGGAGACGGTAAGTAGTATGTATGCACGTCTGGTGGAATTTTCATTTTAGTGATGTATTGAACAACGAATATGGTTGTACCATATTTATAATAACATAAAAATATGTATAATGTAATGGAATTTTTATTTTGGTATTGAATCAACAAATAAAGAATAAAGAAGAAGTGGATGAGGAAAATAATATGAAAGAGGGTGGTAAAATTGTTACCTCTTTTTCAGGTGTTTCATTTTGTGTTGATCCAAAGGGCTCCATAGGTTGGCTTTATCATAAAGGTAATTCCTTTTAGTCGAATTTAGGATAGTTGGGATGATATTTGGGTAGGGTTTGGCCAATAAAAATGGCTTTGGAGGTGTTATTTTTAGAGAAGGGGAAGTACCCTTTTATAAGAGAGGTGAGGGTCTCTTTAGGAAAACCGTGCAATTTTATTTAATAATAAACTCATATTCGTATCTAATGGATAAAAATAGTTTTTTTTATCTAAGGTAGGTATAGGTATAAATAATCTCAACCAATAGGTTTTAGACTCGTCAAAGTCATCATATTAACCATATCTTTTAGGTTAAACTCTTAGTTAAATAGTTTAACTTTTACAATGTATTCCTATATTATTATTTTATATTGTTAATAACCTTACAATAAAATACCAAGAGAACCCAAAGTGGTTAATTAATTATGTATATATTTTTATATAATTCCATTAGTCGAACCATCTATTTTAGGAATATTATATCTTTTATTAATATTGTATTTTTTTAAAACTGATATATGTGAATTTTGACACTATTTAGTATATTGTTTTTTTAAGTCTCAAAATAATTATTAATTCGCAAAAAATTCATTGATTAAACACTAAAAATCCATAATAACCTATTTAATTAAAAAAAATATAAAAATTCTCAAATTATATTTATTTGGATAATTATATTATCAATTATTTTAATCATTCATTAATAAGGTAATTTCTGTATCATCATTGTGTAAAAAATAAATTAAATTCTATAATGTCTAAAAATTATAAACAAAATACCATTATATAGGAAATATTTTTATATTTATAATGAATATTAATATTATAATTTATCTTATGTGTAACCCTATATTAAAAATGATTTAGTTATTAGACATTGAATTTTAAACTTTTAACTATTTTTAAATAAAATATTAATAAATGTCCGAATCTAATCCAAGAGGACCAAGAGGATCATATTTTATTCCTAAGTTAGTTATTGGTCAATATAGACTATTACAAACGAATTAGTACATGTATTAAGGTAATAATAATATCAATTTTACTTTTAGTTACCCTATTTACTTTTAACCGTTGTAAATAAAAGTTAAAAGTTACTATTAACCAATAATTATTTTCATCTTTTTGAACCAAATATATCATACTGATATCAACCCTGCCTCTCATATACTTTATATTCAATTCATAGATGTAGTAAAATTATGTTTTAAAAAAATTTGAAAACTCTCTTAGAAGGTGGGTTAAAGACAGGAAAAATTCAATATAATTTTATATATCTAATATTATTATAAAATGACTCCATTGAATTAAATTGAATGTATATAGGTATTAAATAAGTTTTTTACATATAAATAATGAAATAAAATAATAAATTATTTAAATAAATTTTTTTAAATAATAACACAATGTTTATAACTATTCATCAAATATTGAAATTTTTCAGAAACATACCAACATTTCACCCAAATCAAATTTTGATATTCAGAATTCAAAAATAAAGTCCATTTTGAAAATTAAAATATATAAAATTTAAAAAATGGTGTAACACCCCAATCTTCCACGGTACACTTCTCATTTAATAATACAATAGAGTGTGTTGTACGCAACACTGAGTTCAAGTACACCACGAATTACCAAAATAGCCGTTCAAAACAGGTTATGAATAGTAATAACTGAATTTTAAATATTATATTATCCTTATAATATTAATCCATATTAGGAGTTTCAAAGATATGATTTATGAACAAATTCATTTTTCAGATAAAAGAAGAATTTTTCAAAAAATGAAATTTTACCGCCTTTTAATGGAAAAGCCTTTTTAAAACCAATATTTGAAACATTTATATATTCAATTTGAAAAAATGAAATTCTTCTTTATAATAGGGACATAATAATTTAGTATCAATAATGTTTTGGTGTCTTTCTGATAACTATCATATTTGGGTGAATAGTGAAAATTTACTAAATTTTAACTGAAAACAACTTTTTTAATCAAAATAATTTATATTTTTAATTTATACATTTTAATGGTTTGGAAGTATAAATAGATTATATTTTTACTATTTAATCCAATTATGGTCATTTTATGTAATTTCACCTTGAAATTGGACATAAACAAGTGTCAAACTTTTGATAATTATTATTTTTTAAAGATACGCCTTTTGGTTTCGAAAGCAGGAATCAATTTTAAATTAATAAATGAAACTTTTATGTTTTGAATTTGGTAAAATATACTTCATTTTTGGATTCTGAATAAAGAAATTATCCTAGGGTAAAATTTTGGTACTTTTCGGGTAACTTTTATATTTTAATGAATAGTAAATAATTTCTAAATTTTAATTAAAAAGAAATTTTTAATCGAAATAATTAATAGTGATAAATAATTAATTTGAGTGGTTTTAAATTATATTTAAAATATATTTTTACCATGTGGGTCATTGAAAATAATTTCACATTTAAAGCAGACATAAAAAAGTACCAATCTTCTGATAGTTATTATCTCTTAAAAACACACTTTTATTTTTAACAACGAGAATTAATTTTAAATTAATTTCATCCAATTCTGTGTTTTTAATTTGTAAAAATGGATTCCATATTTGGAATCAGGATGTTCAAATTGTGTAAATAGGTAACTTTTATTTTTAGACATTTTGGATAATTACTTCGGTAAATATTTTATTTACCATGGTTAAAGGGTAAATCCAGTAAACAAGGGTTAGAAATAATATTATAATATTACTAAAAGACCCTAAAACGTGTCTTAACCATATTGGTTGATACATGGTAGACCATGGGCCTCTTTGGGTCTATTTTGGGACCCCATGGATCCACTTGTAAGTGATACAGACACTTTATTTTAATTAAGTTAAAATGAAAACAAAAATGACACTAGCATATATCTTTTAGAAAAACAATTGTTACATAGGGTTATATATGTTGTTTTTTAGACTATAAATATTCATTAGAAATATAAAAAGACTTAATACATAATGATATTTTATTTATAATTTTTATACATTATATAATTTGATTTATTTATGACACAATGGTTATGCAGTAATTTCCATAACAGTGAAAAATTAGAATAATTGATATTATAAATACCAAAATAAATATAATTTGAGACTTTTATTGAAATAAACTGATTTTATAGGTTAATATAACATATTGGTTTTGATTTAATTAACTTTATGTGAAGTAATACTTCTGTTATGAGTTTCAAACAAATCAACTATTGAATAGTGTCAAAATTGACATAAAAGAGTTTTTAAAACAAATATTATATTATTAATTGATATTAAATTCCTAAAAATATAAGGATCGGCCAAGAGACTTATATCATGATAGGTGTATTACTAATGGACCACTTGGTGGACTCTTGTATGTATATGGTATGTTTATTAAACATATAATATAAAAATACAAAGAGACATTGTAAAAGTGAAACTAACTAACTAATAGTTAATACTTAAAGATAAGGTTAATATAATGACCCAAACCTATCTAAATTCTATTGGTTGAGTGGTTTTCGACCCATCCCCACCTTAACCATTAAATAATTAACTTTGTAGCTATTAGAAACCGAATATGAATTTATTATAAATTATTATTTCTAGCTTTTCCAAAGGTGCCCCTCACCCCTCTTGTAAAAGGGAACTCCTCCTTCTCATTCCTTCACACCTTCAAAACCTTTTGGATCGGCCAAACCATGCACAAATACTCTCTAAACTTACCTCACTACAACCTAGAAGCCTTAGTTTGATCAGAAAGCCATCATAAGGATCCATTTTGATCAAATCAAAATGAAGAACCCGAAAAAGAGGTAATGTTTTCACCACCCCTTTTCACGTTCCTTTCTTCTTCCACTTCTTCTTCCTTTGTTATTACCATTCTAAAAAAATAAATCCAGTATCTTATATATACATTTATGTTATTATAAATATGGTAAAACCAAATTCAGTATTCTATCCTTCCTTTGAATAACATGTCACCATACGTGCGTACGTACGACTTACCGTCTCCACGTCGTGGTGTAATTGTTATTCAATAAATTATTATTTGGATGGGTATAATAATGATGTGTAACTCATGTAAATAATAAATATAACATGATAATTATTATGTATATATGATATAACATCCAATAATATATTATTTTTATATCAAAAAGAATGATATTGTTGCTCGTGCGTACGTACGGACTACCGTCTCCACAAACGCGATGAGATTCATTTTCTATCGTACCCATTCAAGTATAATTATCATTTGATGATTTAAAAATAATGTTTAAGAACTTTACATCATTCTGGATATGAATAAGATACATCCTATCCATGAAAAACATGGATTACGTAACAAAACATAGAAAAGAAAACAAGTACGTTTACACCCGAAACGACGATAATTCTAAAATATTATTAACAATGCAACGTTAAAAGGTAATATATGATATCATATTAATGTATATGATTCATGAATAATTTAATAACAATTATTTAAACATTATACAGGAGGTTAACCTACCCCCAACCAAGGAAAAGTACAAGATAAGGGCTTTCTTATCTCACTTTAAATTCTGTGAGATTTCCATTATTCACCACTTATTTATTACATGTGGTGTGTGTACTGCCCATGATTATATTAATTTTGTAATATAATTTTATTTATGTATATTTTCACCATCATTTTATTATCCTTATTTCATGGGTGTATGTTTCTTAAGTTACCAAATCGATAAGGTAATTTAAAATTTCAATTTCCATTCATTCAGCTTTACGCATACTTCATTGATTATTTTCCTCCAAGATTATGTGTGGAATCACTATTAATTTGATTATGTCATAATTTCAACTCCCCTTTCTGTGGATATACGTTTTATACACATAATCACCCCATTGATAAATTCTCATGTCATTGGTATGAATTTGATAAGAGTAATTTTTACTCAATCTCGATTTGTTGAGATAAACATCCAATTCATTGGTGTTGTTTTTATAAGAATATGTGTGAATGTCCTTTGATTGTTTTACACTGAATATCCAATCATATTTAGTGTATTTCTATTTTTCACACATAATTATGTCTTTGATTTATCCTTAACCTAAGGATATGACCTTTATGAGAGATTTCATGTCAATTTAAATTCCATAGATGATTCTTTGTTGTTATACACCAAATCACTTTTATGTGGTGTATATAATGTACTTTGACATAGTATATCACAAATTCCTTTATTCTCATGATATTAAAAATTTTTTTTACCTCAATTATTTGTATTCAAGTGCCACTCTATTTCTTAGAATCTCTAACTCAAATACTTTTTTTGAATATTTTAAAGACTTATTCATCTAAATCTTGCTCATTAATGTCCATGTTTTAAAAATGGTTTTCCGGATTTATTTATATGGACATTATAGTTTTAAAATTAAAACTCCTTTTAAAAGTTTCAAAGTGGTATGTGACACTTTGATTCAAAAATATATTTTTAAATGGCTTCTTGAAAAATAGTGTGACTTTTAAATGATTTCAAGAAAAAGGGGGATATTTTTCTCAAATAGTTTTGATGATTATTTTCATCTATGTCAATATCCTTAATTATTCTTGATTGAGGTTAATATGATACAATACATTCTTCCATATTGTATCGAATGAGTTATGTTTGACTGTGGATGTGCTATTTTTATACCATTCATGGGTTGTGATTAATGTATTGACATTTCCTATGCTAGTTTTAATACGAATGTTTATGTTAGGTTTAAACCTGTTCATATGAGGAATGCATTGGACTTAATAAGTGACAGGTGGAGCCTGCTATAGCTCCTCGATGCATCGGTAGGTCTAATGAGACAAACTAGTGTCTGGGATAAAGGCCTTGGAAAAATCATATTTTTAGTCTTGGCACGAGGCCTTGGCTATGTTGTTATGATAGTCTGGCATTATGAATTCCATCATTATGAAAGTGGTTATTGATATTTCATGTGATCATTCGACTAGTATAATATCCATTTGAGTAATTAAATGGAATTATTTCATTTTACCTTTTCCATTTTATGCTGAAGTTCATGTTTAAAAGGCTTTTGTTTTAGTTATAAATTTCCTTAAGTGTTTATGCTTATCTATGAAAGCTTCTGCTATAATGTTATCCTTAATGAGCATCTGAGATCACCTCTTTCAATGTTTTATTTTCCCTCGGATTATGAAGAAGTAATTTATGAATGACCTGTAGGGATAGTATGAGGGGATATGAAGACAATATGTTTTTTTATGATGTAATGTAAAATTTTATGAATGTATATAGTATTTCCAAGGCTACTAAACTAATCAGTATTTCAAGATTTGATATTTCTTGTGATCATGCCAATGTTATATAATAATGCACCAACTCTAGGTAACTAGGGTCAGGGTGTTACATTTGGTATTAGAGGAAGCTTAGTACAAAACATGGAAGCTAGATTTAGATAAACTCTGATTAGAGCACGTAGACCTAAGATGAACATTGAGGATTTGTATAGAAGAACTTCCTAGAATTTTGGTATTGTAGAGATTTTGTGAGTTTTTCGAGCAATACATCCTTGTCTGGATACGAGCAGGTAGAGGCGGCTCTGGCACATATGTACTTAGGGGTAAAACCTGAAAACACCGCTTTGAGCTAGAATCCATCGGGAACTGGGGCACGAAAACGGGCCTTGATGCACTCTTGGTTACGACACTCCTGGGGGATATGCTTATAATAATTTACATTTTCTTTACAAACCGATTTGAAGTATTATATATATAAGATGAGAGTAAATGACCTTGGTTAATCCTAAGGTGCTTCAAATTGAGAATATGGTGACATGTTAATCTATAAATGATTTTATGACTACTCTTACTCACACAATGATTTTTGGTTTTAGTCAATGGATGGATTCCAAGGTAGTCATAGTGACTTTGAGAATGATGTAAAAGGTGAGAACAGTGATGGAAATGAGCAACAAAATGGAATGTTGATAGGCGTAAAATATATTGTATTTATGCCAAATCAATTTTCCAAAAACATGATCAACAATATACATATAAACCAATTCCCGGACTCAAAAAAGAAGATAAAGGTGATGAATGATAAGTGCTCCAGCAGTGGAGACCATGGATAAAGGAATCCTCAATTTCCACCATGTTGGAAATGTGGAAGGAGACACCCAGGAAAGTGTCTCAATGGGACAATGAAATGCTTTACGTGCGGGAAGGAAGGACATACAGTGATGAATTACAGAAAAAAATGAAGAGCACTATGGAAGAAGATAAAAATGGTCCCAAGAATATATTTACAGTCATTTGCCATAAATGTAGGGGAACTGGCCATTACCCGAGTGAATTCCCTATTCTATAGGATATTTTCTTGGTCAAAGAAGAAACTATGTGGAAATAAATGGTTGGAGAACTGTTTAAAATGTATTAGTGCTCCTTGTTGTTGGGTTTACTTTGGAATAACTTTCTCATTTATTTATAACCCTATAGTTTCCCATGTGAGAATCATATTTTAGGAAGAATTATATCTTCTCTTATGGATATAGGTATAAAGAGCCATTTGGTTTTATATGATCATTGGGGTTTGAGAGAATTATAATTTATTATAATTTGGGATGAAAATGCAAGGTATGATACAAAATTTGTGGATAAATTATATTATGGTATTTTGAGGAATTTATCTCATTTTGGTGATATTATAAAATATAGTTTTGGAAAATGGACAACACGTAAACCGTGTGACAACCCGTTGTGTCAGACAAAGCTGTGGGAATCGAACCCACAACCAATGTGTTATTGGGATTTATCGCCTACCACTGGACTACGTGAGGTCCCTGGTTAGTGTGACTATTATTTTTAGTTAAATGATTTTATTGATCAATAATAATTTGATTTGAGATCTTATGTCTTATCAAATGAAAACACTTAGTATAGGAAAATGATTTGGTGATTAAGTGATAAATTTTATTTTGGGAGATGTTCGCTTTGTTGGGAACACTATATGCCCAAGGAAAATAGAATACTATGGGTTTTCATTTGTGGAGTAATTGTAGATTTTTATCTATCTTTTTATTGTGGATTTATAGTGATTTGGGTAATTTATGGAAATGATTAACCTATAATAGAGAATTTGTGATGAGGTTAATTACTTTTAAGTATGTGACTTTAATAGTATTTGATGTCATTTGGAGATACAATTTAACATGGGAGACTACATAATCAAATTCTTCTATGTTTTGGGTTTCAATATTAGTTTGGATTATATTGAAGGATTTTAAGGACAATTGATTATTAAAAGGAATTTATTTAACTTTGGGGTATTGTCGGTTTAATTTTAGAAATTAAGATTAGTGTTTATTTATATCAAGGAATATCCTTTTTGGGGATCATTAGATCTTGTACTAACCATATTGGTTTTGATTGATCTCTAAAGACAATGTAAATATATAGTTTATCCTGCATGGATCATGTGATTCTATATAAGTTTATTCTAGCTCTTCCAGTGTGACCAAGTCTTCTTGAATACTTATCGTTTAAAAAAAAATGAGTTTGTGGTGGAAATTTATTAATAAATTAAACTCTAATTAAAAAGTAAGTATATATCTTTATATTCTTAGTAAATATCATAAATGAATTCCTCATCCTTATGTAATATAAATTAAAACAAAAAATGTTTTCCGTTTACTTTTCCTACTAGGAGATTAATGATCGTGTGTCCCAACACAAGTTTGTGGTTTTCTTATTATTAACTTTCTCATGATCATGATTTCAATCCCTCTCCATCAGAACATGACCCTTATTTTATCATCCATATCCATGTTTTCTTACCTAGAATCCTATTATTGGTTATCTTGGGTGACCTTTATACCTCTCTTTCTTTCATTTAAAGTAATAGTTTTATTGACTCTTTTTCAGATGTGGGACATTCCATTATATTCTCAAGCCCAATTTTTAAAATTGCGAGGACACAATTTATTGAAGGAGGGGTGAATGTAACACCCCAATCTTCCACGGTGCACTTCTTTTTGAATAATACAATAGCGTGTGTTGTACGTAACACTAAGTCCAAGTACACCATGACTTACCAAAATAGACTTTAAAAAGAGGTTATGAATAGTATTAAATGAATTTTAAACATTATAGTATCCTTATAATTTTAATCCATATTATGAGTTTCTAAGATATGATTTATGAACCAATTCATTTTTCAGATAAAAGAAGTATTTTTCAAAAAATGAAATTTTACCGCCTTTTAATGGAAATTCCTTTTTAAAACCAATATATTAAACTTTTATATATTCAAATTGACAAAATTATATTATTCTTTAGAATCGGGACATAAGAATTTAGTATCAATAATGTTTTGGTGTCTTTCTGATAACTTTCATATTTGGGTGAATAGTGAAGAATTACTAAATTTTAACTAAAAACAACTTTTTTAATCAAAATAATTTATATTGTTAATTTATACATTTTAATGGTTTGGAAGTATAAATAGATTATATTTTTACCATTTAATCCAATTATGGTCATTTTAAGTAATCTCACCTTGAAATTGGACATAAATAAGTGTCAAACTTTTGATAGTTATTATTTCTTAAAAATATGCCTTTTGGTTTCGAAAGCAGGAATCAATTTTAAATTAATAAATGCAACTTTTATGTTTTGAGTGAGGTAAAATAGACTTCATTTTTGGATTCGTAATAATGAAATTATCTGAGGGTGAAATTTTGTTACTTTTCGGATAACTTTTATATATTGATGAATAGTAAAAAATTTCTAAATTTTAATTAAAAACAACATTTTAATCGAAATAATTAATAGTGATAAATTATTAATTTGATTGGTTTTAAATTATATTTAAAATATATTTTTACCATGTGGGTAATTGAACATAATTTCACATTTAAACAAGACATAAACAAGTACCAATCTTTTGATAGTTATTATCTCTTAAAAACACCTTTTTTGTTTTAACAACGGGAAATAATTTTAAATTAATTTCTGCCACTTGTATGTTTAGAATTTGGAAAAATGGATTCCATATTTTGAATCAGGATGTTAGAATTGTGTAAATAGGTAACTTTTATTTTTAGAAATTTTGGATAATTACTTCGGTAAATATTTTATTTACCATGGTTAAAGGGTAAATCCGGTAAACAAGGGTTAAAAAAATAATATTTTAATAATACTAAATTACTCTAAAACGTGTCTTAACCCTATTGGTTGATACATGGTCGACCATGGGCATCTTCTGGTCGATTTGGGGACCCCATGGATCAACTTGTAAGTGATAGGGACACATTATTTTAATTAAGTTAAAATGAATACAAAAATGACACTAGCATATATCTTTTAGAAAAACAATTTTTAAATAGGGTTATATATGTTGGTTTTTAGACTATAAATATTAATCATAAATATAAAAAGATTCAATAAATAATTAGTTTTTATTTATAATTTTTATACATTAAATAATTTAATTTATTTATGACACAATGGTGATGCAGTAATTACAATAACAGTGAAAAATTCGAATAATTGATATTATAAATACCAAAATAAATATAATTTGATACTTTTATTGAATTACACTAATTTTATAGGTTAATATGACATATTAGTATTGATTTAATTTACTTTTTTTCCAAGTAATCATTCTTTTATGAGTTTCAAAAAAATCAAATATTGAATAGTGTCAAAATTGACATAAAAGAGTTTTTAAAACAAATATTATATTATTAATTGATATTAAATTCTTAAAAATATAAGGTTCGGACAAGAGACTTATATCACTATATTTGTATCATTAATGGACCACTTTGAGGTCTCTTGGATTTATATGGTATGTTTATTAACCATATAATATAAAATAACAAAGAGACATTGTAAAAGTGAAACTAATTAACTAATAGTTAATACTTAATGATAAGGTTAATATAATGACCCAAACCGGTCTAAATTCTATTGGTTGAGTGGTTTTAGAGCCATACCCACCTTAATCTTTAAATAATCAAATTTGGAGCTATTAGAAACCGAATATGAATTTATTATAAATTATTATTTCTAGCTTTTCCAAAGGTGCCCCTCACCCCTCTTATAAAGGGGCACTCCTCCTTCTCATTCCTTCACACCTTCAATGCCTTTTGGATCGGCCAAACCCTACCCAAATACTCTCTAAACTTCCCTCAATACAACCTAGAGGCATTAGTGTGATCATAAAGCCATCCTATGGAGCCCTTTTGATCAAATCAAAAGGAAGAACCTAAAGAAGAGGTAATGTTTTCACCAACCCTTTTCAAGTTCCTTTCTTCTTCCACTTCTTCTTCCTTTGTTATTACCATTATAAAATAATAAATCCAGTATCATATATATACGGTTATGTTATTATAAATATGTTAAAACCATATTCAGTCTTCTATCCATCCTTTGAATAACATGTCACCATACTTGCGTACGTACGGCTTACCACCTCCACATCGTGGTGTAATTGTTATTCAATAAATTATTATTTGGATGGGTATAATAATGATGTGTAACTCATGTAAATAATAAATAAAACATGTTAATTATTCTGTATATATGATATACCATCCAAATATATATTATTTTAATATCAAAAAAATGATATTGTCGCTCGTGCGTACGTACTGACTACCGTCTCCACGAACGCGATGAGATTCATTCTCTATCGTACCCATTCAAGTATAATTATCATTTTATGATTTAAAAATAATTTTTAAGCACATGATATCATTGTGGATATGAATAATATACATCATATCCATGAAAAACATGTCTTACGTAACAAAACATATAAAAGAAAACAAGTAAGTTAACACCCGAAACGACGATAATTCTATGATATTATTATCAAAGCAACGTTAAAAGGTTATATATGATATCATATTAATGTATATGATTCATGAATAATTTAATAACAATTATTTAAAAATTATACAGGAGGTTAACCTACCCCCAACCAAGGAAATTTACAAGGTAAGGGGTTTCTTATCTCACTTTAAATTCTGTGAGATTTCCATTATTCACCACTTATTTATTGCGTGTGGTGTGTCTACATCCCATGATTGTATTCATTATGTAATATAATTTAATTTATGGATATTTACATCATCATTGTATTATCCTTATTTCATGGGTGTATGTTTCGTAAGTTACCAAATCGATAAGGGAATTTGAAATTACAATTTCCACTCATTCGGCTTTACGCATACCTCATTGATTATTTTACTCCAAGATTATGTGTGGAATCACTATTCATTTGATTATGTAATAATTTCCACTCCGCTTTCTGGGGATATAAGTTTTATACACATAATCAACCCATTGATAGATTCTCAAGTCATTGGTATGAACTTGATAAGGGTAATTTTTACTCAATCTCAATTTGTTGAGATAAACATCCAATTCATTGGTGTTGTTTTTATAAGAATATGTGTGAATGTCCTTTGATTATTTTACACTGAATATCCAATCATATTTAGTGTATTTCAATTTGTCACACATAATTCTGTCGTTGATTTATCCTTAACCTAAGGATATGACCTTTATGAGAGATTTCATCTCAATTTAAATTCCATTGAGTATTATTTATTATTATACACCAAATCACTTTTATGTGGTGTATATAATGTACTTTGACATAGTATATCATGAATTCCTTTATTCACATTTTATTAAAATGTTTTTATTACCTCAATTATTTGTATTCAAGTGTCTCTATTTTGGTTATAATCTCTAACTAAAATACATTTTAAAAATGTTTTAAAGACTTATTCATCTAAATCTTGCTCATTAATGTCCATGTTTTAAAAATGGTTTTCATGATTTATTTATTTGGACAATAACGTTTTAAAATTAAAACTCCTTTTAAAAGTTTCAAAGTGGTATGGGACACTTTGATTCAAAAATCTATTTTTAAATGGCTTCTTGACAAATAGTGTGACTTCTAAATGATTTCAAGAAAAATGGCGATATTCCTCTCAAATAGTTTTGATGATTATTTTCATCTATGTCAATATCCTTCATTATTCTTGATTGAGGTTAATATGATACAATACATTCTTCCATATTGTATTGAATGAGTTATGTTTGACTGTGGATGTGCTATTTTTATACCATTCATGGTTTGTGATTAAAGTATTGACATTTTGTATGCTAGTTTTAATACGAATGTTTATGTTATGTTTAAACCTGTTCATATGAGGAATGAATTGGACTTAATAAGTGACAGGTAGAGCCCGCTATAGCCCCTCGATGTAGCGGTAGGTCTCATGAGACAAACTAGTTTCTTGGCACAAGGCCTTGGCAAAATCTTATTTGTAGTCTTGGCACGAGTCATTGGCTATGTGGTTATGATAGTGTGGCATTATGCATTCCATCATTATGAAAGTGGTTATTGATATTGCATGTGATCTTTAGACTATTAGAATATCCATGTGAGTAAGTAAATGGCATTATTTCATTTTACCTTTTCCATTTTATGCTGAAGTTCAAGTTTAAAAGGATTTTGTTTTAGTTTTAAATTGCGTTAATTGTTTATGATTATCTATGAATGCTTCTGCTATAATGTTATCCTTCCTGAGCATCTGAGCTCACCCCTTTCAATGTTTTATTTTTCCCAAGATTATGAAGAAGTATTTTATGAATGACCTGCAGGGATAGTATGAGGTGATATGAAGATAAGATTTTTTTATGATGTAATGTAAAATTTTATGAATGTATCTAGTGTTTCCAAGGCTACTAAACTAATCGGTCTTTCGAGATTTGATATTTCTTATGATCATGCCAACGTTATGTAATAATGCACCGACTCTAGGTAACTAGGGTTGGGGTGTTACAAATGGGTATTACTATTCATGACGACTAGTTTGATTGGTCATGGGGTGTTAAAACTCTATGTTTCTTACAAATAAAAATATTCTGCATTATTAAAAGGGAATCATACCATAGAATCTTTGGGTGTTACATTCTTCCCTCCTTCAAAAATATTCGTTCTTGTAATTTGAAGATTTTTTCTAAAATAAAAGGGGAAAAAATATAAAATACTTTTGTGTAAAACAAAAATCGGAAATATGGTTAATAAATATTTCTCTTAATAAGTGGGAAAGGGAAATAAAAAATTAACCACAAAATTAGGATTTCTAATATAAGAACATTGGTTGACGATATAATTGGATGAAAAAACGTAAATATTTATAAGTATAGATTGAGTTAATCAATCACAAACAAGTGAATTGAAAATTTATGGTCTCAATACCATAAATATATGATGAATAACACAAGGTATTATGAAAAAACATTTTTGGGTATAATAACTTTTCTCTAATGTTTATGAATTAATTTCTCCATTGAATAAGAAAATAATTCTTGATAAGTAGAGTTCCATCCATTAACTAATTTCTACCACATACTCATCTTCCACTCCAAATGATGAGAATTAAATATGAATTGGTCACACCATATGCTCTATAATAAATATACAGATAATCACATAACTCAGAAAGGATGAACTATATATTTCACCTATATTTAAAGATTAACCAAATCCAAAATGGTTAGTACAGGATAAGATGATCCCCTAAAAAGATAATCATATATATATATATAAATACTAATCATAATTTCTAATATTAAATAAAAAATACACATAGTTAAATAAATACCATTCAATAAAAATTTCCTTTAAATTCATTCTGTATAATCCAAACTAAGATTGAAACCCAAAACTCAAAATAATTTTATTATGAAATCTTCCACGTTAAAATGTATCTCCAAATAACATCGACAACTCTTAAAGTCACATACGTAAATGTAAATTACATAATTAAATTTATTCAATGATTAGTTAATAATTTCCATAAATAACCTAAATCAATATATGTCCACAATAAAAACATAGATAAATTCCACCATTACTCCTCAAATTAAATTACATCGCATTCTATTTTAACATAAGAATATAGTGTTCCCAACAGAGAGAACATCATCCAAAATAAAATTTATCTCCTAATCACCAAATAATGTTCATATTCTATGAATATCAATTAGATAAACATCAGATCCCAAATCAACTTAATATTGATCAATAAAATAATTTAACTACAAATAATTAGTCACACTAACTAGGGACTTTAAATAGTCCAGTGGTTGGCGATAGATCCCAGCCACACATTGGTTTTTGTTTTAATTCCCACAGCATTGTCCAACGTGATGGGATGTCACACAATCTGCATATTGAACTTCTTCAAAAAACAAATATTACAACATTCCCAATATGAGATAAATTTCTCAAAATAGCCATAACATAATTACAATACAAATGTTATCGCATACCTTGAATTTTCATCCCAAAATTTAATAACATTTAATTGCCTCAAATTCAGGGATCATATACACCCAAATGGTTATTTATTATGATATCCACAATAGGAATGAAAATTCTTCCTAAAATAGCATTTTCACATAACAATCTTTAGGGTTACACATATAAGAGAATATTCTTCCAATATTATCCCATAAACAAAGAACAATAATACATTAAAACATTTCACATTCCATTTATTTCCAAATAGTCCATTCCATGACTAAGAGGTTATCCTATAGAATATGGAATTCACTCGGGTAATGCCCAAGTTCAATACATTTACGGCAAACGAATGTAAATGAATTCATGGGATCGTTTTTATTTTCTTCTATAATACTTATCATTTATTAAAAGAATTTATTTACTCTATGTCATTCTTTCCAACACATAAATCATTCATTTTTTTCATTGATAAACTGTTATAGGTTTCTCCTTATATATTTCTCGCATGATTGAAATTGAGCTTTGCTTTATCCATGATCTCCACTGCTAGAGCTCTTATCATTCACTAACATTCTCTTCTTTTTTGAGTCTGGGAGATGGTTAATATAAATTTTGTTCATATTATTTTTGGAAAACTGATTCATCTTGAACATGATATCTTTTGATCTTATCTATATTCAATTTTATTTTCTCATTTCAACTTTCAATACCACCTGGTACATCCTTTCCAATGATACTATGACATCCTTGGAATATAGCAATTGACATACACATGAAGGCATAGTGTGTGTCATAAAATCATTTAGAGAATATCATAACACCTTATTTTTAATCTAAAACACAATATTATTAGCCAAATATTTTTATTATCATATTATATTGAAATCCTTCAAATTGTGTTATAATGAAAATGTGAATTATCCATATCATATCCCCCATGAGTGACATAACAAAGAGTGTATCAAATCTCGTTGTTCTATACCAGGATACCCGAGTCAAGCCCAAAACACTTTGTCGAGTTTTTCACTCATATGAATATCTCATATAGAGAAGCCTCTACATGCTCGTATCCAAAAATATATGTATTACTTGGAAAACCCACATAAAATTTAAATTAATAAATTTTTTGGATGTTCTCTTATACTAATAATCAATGACTATCTTAGGGTAGTGTTTTCTGATCAGATTTTTTAAGATATCTAGCTTTCGAGGTTTGTACTAAACTTTCTCGGATACCAACTATATTTCCTTGAACCCAGTTACCTAGAATTGGTGCATTTTTACATAACACTGGCATGATACAAGATATCATTTCCCGAAATACCAATCAGTTTAGTTTCCATGGAATTTCCAGATACATACATAAGTTTTACTTTACAACATTAAATACAAAAACAAAATTTTCACCCCATTGACCAATAAAATATCCCTTAGCCTATTGTAGTAGGTTAATCATAATAAACTTCTCTGAATCCTATAAAAAATAAAACATATGAAAGGGATGAGCTCAAATGCTCACTAGGGATAACATTATAGCAGAAACTATTATAAATAAGAATAAACATTTAAGGAAATGTATTAGACTATAACACAATCCATTTCTAATTAAACCTCAGAATAATATGGAAAAGATATAAAAAATAATGTCACTAAATTATTCACATGGATATTCTACTAGTCGAATAATCACAGGTAATATCAATAGACAATTTCATAATGATATAATGCATAATTCTAGACATCTTAACAACATAGTCAATGCCTTGTGCCAAGACTACACATATGATTTTGTCAAGGCCTTGAGCTACGTCACTAGTTTGTCTCATTAGACCTACTGATGTAACATGGAGCTATAGTGGGATCCACATATCACATACTAAGTTCAATGCATTCCTCGCATGAAAAGGATGAAACAAAGCATAAATATTTTTATTAAAACTAGCATACCGAATATTAATACATTAACCATAAAAAATGAATGGTATAAAAATAACACATTCCTAGTAAAATAGATCAGAAAACCATAAATATCTTCTTGAATATTGTATCATAATGAAACAAATTTAAACAAACAGAAAATCTAGTGAAGGTTATTGACATAGATTTTAATAATCACTAAAACCATTTTAGAGAAATCTCCAGTTTTTATGGAAAACATTTAAATGTCTCACTATTTATGAAGAATCCATTAAAAATTTATTTTTGAATAATAGTGTCCCTTTAAATTTTTAAAAACTTTAAAAAAATTTAATACATTCATGCACATATAAATAAATCCTTAAAACCATTTTTAAAACATGGACAACAATGAGAAAGATTTAGAAGGAAAAAAAATTAAAACATTAAAAACGATACATTAGTTCAATTTCCTAACCAAATGAGAGATGATTGAATGAAAATAAGTGAGGTAATAAAAAATTCATAATATCAAGAGAATAAATGGATTCATGATACACTATGTCAATTTATAGTATATACACCAAATACATGTGAATTGGTGCATAATAACAAAGATGTCTCAATAGAATGTACGTAGAGATGAAATCCCCTATAAAGACAGTATCCATAGGTTAAAAATAAATCAATGAAATAATTATGTTAGAAAAATATACATACACTCAATGTGATGGTATATTTATTTTCAATAAATTAGAGGAATCTCACACATATTCTTCTAAAAACTACACCAATAACTTGGATGTTTAACTCAATGAATAGAGATACAGTTAAAGTCACTCTTATCAAGTTCAATTTGATGACTTTAGAAATTATAAATGGAGTGATTATGTGTATCAAAACTATATCTACACAATGGGGAGTGGATATTACTAAATAAGTAAATAAATAGTTATTTCACACAAAATCTTGGAGTAAAATTATCAATGAAGTTTTCTTATCAAAATGAGTGGAAATTGAAATTTGAAATTTCATTACGGATTTGGTAACTTAAGTAGCATACCACACATGAAAGAAGGATCATTGAATGATGTTTTTAATACCCATAAATTAATTTATATTATTCTAACAAAACAATCATGGGTAGTACATACACAGCATAAAAAGTAATAGAGGAAATTTTGCATGAATCTCACAGGAATTAATGTGTGATGAAAAACCCTTACCTTGTAATTTTATTTAGTATAGTGTAGTTTATCTTCTATATAATGGTTAAATAATTGTTATTATATTATTAGAGAACCAAATACATAAATATGATATCATATATGATATTCTAATATTTCTTTGTTAATGATATTTTAGTAGTATCATTGTTTTGGTAGTTAACTGATTCATTTTCCTTAATATGTTCTGTTATGTAGGTCATGTTTGTTTTTTATAGGCTGTATTGGATTTATATCCACAATGTTATTTTGTTATTAAAAATTATTTTTAATCATACAATTAATGTTATTCTTGAATGATTACGATGGGTAATGAATCTCATCATGTTCGTGGTGACGGTAATCTGTCTGTATGCACGAGTGGAAATATCATTATATTTATGGTGAAATCATATATAATTGGATGGTATATCATATATACAGAATAATTATAATGTTATATATGTTATTTAAATCATTTATACTCATTATTATACCCATTCAAATAATTATGTGTTTGAATAATATACTACACCCGACTTGGAGCCCGTAAGCCTTAGTTACACAAGTATGGTGAGTTTGTCATATATAGGATGGATAGAATAACCAATATGGTTGTACCATATATATAAAATACTCAAAATATTTATTAGGTACTGGAGGTATTATTTTTGTTTGTAAAAAACAAATACATATGATGTGGAAATCGAAAATAACTTGAATGTGGGTGGTGAAATTATTACCTCTTAATCGGGTGTTTTCTTTGGAATTTATCAAAAGACATACATAGGTTGGCTTTATGATAAAATTAATGCACTTAGGTTTAAGTGAGGATATTTGTGATGATTTTTGGGTAGGGTTTGGATGATACAAATGGCTTTGGAGATGTTTTTTTGAGTGAATGGGAAGTACCCTTTTATAAGAGAGGTGAGGATCACATTAGAAAAACCTTGAAATATTATTTTATAATGAACTAATTTTTTGTGTATAATGGCTCAAAAACAATTTATTTCGATTATAAGGTAGTTATTGGTCGATTACCTCACAAAAATCAGTTTCACAAAGTTATAGGTCCCTATATTAAACATATCTTCATGATTAAACTCTTAGTTAAATAGTTTAACTTTTATCATATATTCTTGTATTATCATATTTTATGGTTAAAAATCATACTATAAAATTCTAAGACAATACAAAGGGGTTATTTAATGATATACCTACTTTTATGTAAGTCCTTTACTGAACTGTATATTATAAGGACTATTATATCATTTAATAATATATTATTTGTTTAAAAAACTGATTTATGTTAATTCTGACACTATTTAGCATTTTCTATTTGTTAATGCCCTAATAGCAGGATTACTTCAAAAAAATCATTGAATAAACCCTAACATGTCATGTTAACCTATTAAATTAGGGATATTAATCAAAATTCTGAAATTACATTTATTTGGATATTTATAATATCAAATATTTTAATATTTCATTAATAGGGTCATAACTACATCATCATTGTGTCTTAAATAAATTAAATCATATAATGTCTAAAAATTATAAATTAAATTCCAGTATATTTTAAATCTTTTTTTATTTTTAATGAATATTTATATTCTAATTTATATTATTTTTATCTCTATATTATAATTGATTTAGTTATTAAACTTTGAATACAACCCTTTAACTATTCATTAAATAAAATAATAATAAAGGTTCCAATCTAATCCAAGTAGAGCACAAGCATCATATTATATTTCTAATGTTTATTTCAGTCGAAATACACTTATCCAGCATAATAAGGACAAGTTTTAGGGTAATAATAATATCATTTTTATATTTAATTGATCTATTTACCTATAATTGTGTTAAAGTAAAGTTAAATGCTACTATTCACTAGAAATTATATTCTTCTTATTAAACTATATTTTACTTAATGATATAAACCGTGATTCTCATATTTTTTAATTTAAATTAAAATAAGTGGTAAAATGATGTATTATTCAAATTTTGAAATGTTTTTAAAAGGTGGGAAAAAGACGGTAAAAAGTTCAATAAAATTTTTCGTATCTAATATTATTATAAAATGTCTCCACTGAATTAAATTGAACATATATAGGTAATATGTATCTATTTTTAACTAAAATAAATTTAAATAAATTTAATAATTATTTATATAAAATGTAGGTTTTAAACAATAATGCATCATTTTCCACTATTCATCAAAAATTGAATGTTTTTAGAAAAATACCAAAATTTCAAAAAAAGATTATTTCAATATTCCGAATTAAATAATGAAGTCCATTTTGAAAAATAAAATTGATAAAATTTCAAAAAGTTGGTATTACTATTCATAATGAATATTTTGATTGGTCTTGGTGTATTAAAACTCTAAGATGCGTACAATGCAAGCTATTAAATTTTTCAAAGGGAAACATACCGTAGAAGTTATGCGTGTTACAAATTGTGTGAGGTATGATAAGTAAAATGGGAATTCTTATAGGAATTAATGAATGGAAACATTGTCAATGAATTGTGTTGATTAATGAATCATAACACTGTTATTCATAATTGAATTGAATTTATGAATGAAAGTAATAGAATTATGATATATCATATTCATTGGGATTAGTTTAGACTCTGACATGCACGAATATAGGTATTGAGAGTATGGGTGTCCATGGGAACACATGTGTTGATGTGGTCAAATAATATTAGATTGATAATGTGAGAAATATTTAGTTATGTAGTATAATTATTTCATCAAGAACTGCATATACTATTATTTTAATGGTTATTATTTTAGAAGCCATTTGTGGTGGCATACTGAGTAGTAATGAATCAATACATGGACTGCCTTATATGTACCTTAATATATTATATGAATATATGAAAGGTTAATGGAATAAAATTTCTTAGATGTAGGATTGGGATGGAATAGGGATGAGGGAACCCTACATGGTTCAGGACCTACATAAGAGTGGTCCGTGTCTAGAATTTGACTTTCATTTGATACATGAAATGTAATTTATAAAGACATATAAACTACTTCATTTCGATATTTTATTTCCAAAATTGTTGATCATGAGATTCTGAATTGTTCAGGTTATATAATATAAATATATTTTTTTATTTTCTAATTATTTCTATTAGTGTTTTACTATGATAATGTAAAGAAGTTCATATAGTCTCCAAGTGATAAATATTAGGAACTCGCTGCTAGTCTATAGCCTCTATAATTCCATGGAGTGGTGTAAAATAATGAATCAGCTCAAGAAACTAGTGTGTGACATCTAAGTCGATACATTTCAATGTGGTATCAGAGGATTCTTCTTTAATTTTTCGATTTTATTACTCGTTGGGAATGGTATAATGTAGTCTAGGAAGATCTAAGCCTTGGATACGAGCTTGTAAAAGGGAGTAGGTAATCCATGTATGGGAGAGAAACTAAGTATCAAAGGTGGTTTTTTATTGTTTTCTTCTATCACAATAGAATTTCATTTCACCTTTGGTGAAACACTTATGGGGTTATATGATTATTGTTGTTGAGGTTCTATGAGATATGACTTGTGGCCTGGTATCAATATAGAGTTGAGTTTTAATTCATCATTCTAGGAACTCATGAATATTATGTTACATGAGTCATTTAAAGGAAGGAACAATAATGAAAAATATGTGTAAGTTGTTGATCTTGCATTTTTTTCTTTCATTGGAAATTTGAACTAAAAAAGGCGACGGATGTGTAATTTATAATTTTTGTGAAATGATGCAAGATGAAAATAAATGGGTGTCTAATTAGAACCATGAATAATGAGAATTATATTAACCTTTGGTAATTATGATGTATAGGTTTTATGGTTAATGGTATTGATAGAGCTTCAGTTTTGACCGTGTGGTAAGAAAAAATTGGAACGACATGTTATTGTTTTGTGTAAATACCTTTTGATAACTATGTTAATGTGGTGAAATGAAAATTTTATGTGATGATTATATTTCAATTAATGATGTGCTTTGGTTAGTGATAACTAAATTTTTTTTAGAAGCCCGTTTTATGTTGTGAATGGTATTGTCTAGTTTTGGACATACATGGGGAGATGTTCGCACGTAGGGAAGGATGAGACATTCGAAAAATTAGGGTGTTTCTATTGTGGGATGAAACATCAGTAATTAGGTATTTGAGGAGGTTTTCATCGATGAAATCATATCATACACTAAATATTTGGTGATCCTGCCCCTATATTCAGATCATAATGGGCACCCTTAGAATGATATGGATTTACTCCAAGATACCAAAATGTGGTTCAGTAAGATATGCAGACCGATAGAGGTCTCAATTATGATTTGGTATATGTTGTGATGGATGGTGGCTGTATTCCATCGACTGTTGATAAATGTGAAACCTTTAATGACAATGTTTTAATTCCTCAGGGAAATGATATGTGGACCTTAGAGGTGGTAGATATGCGTTCTATCTAGTAGGTTTATGATTCCAAGGCTATGTAACAATGTTGAATGATATTCTAGAATTTTTTATGAATAATGAGTTGTGAGATTCATCAATTATGTTGTGTCTGTTTAGCTTGGTATTGATTTATCATTTAAGGATGACCTTATACATGTGTTAGATCACAGTGAGAATGTGTTATGGGGAAGGACCAAATAAATAGTGAATGAATTGTGGAAACATGACCATGTTCAGGAGGAAACATGGGATAAGTATGCATATTTGGGTTCTCAGGGGCATGCTATTTTTAAAGCAGAATCATTATTCTCATGTAAGTACATATCGAGGATGATCAATAAAATGATTGGGAGATTTTAAGATATTGAACATTATTTGGATATGTCAAAGTATTGTTTATATGTAAATGTTTTCATTGTATTGTTTAAATTATGTTTGGATTTTAAGATGGGGATCCTTTTGGTAAAAATTGACAACTTTTTTTGAATAATATTGCATAGTGCATTGGTTTCGTACGGTGTACACCTTTGCCCAACCAACCACGCATCACTGGACAGAGATAGATTTCATGACTGGTGTAACGCCCCGACCCCAGTTACCCAGAGTCGGTGCATTATTACATTACATTGGCATGATCACAAGAAAGATCAAATATCGAAAGACCGATTGGTTCAGTAGCCTTGGAAACACTAGATATATTCATAAAGTATTACATCATAAAGTAGAAAAATACTACAACAACATAGTCTCCATATTCCACACTCATATACCCACATACTATCCTTGTAGGTCATTCATAACTTACTTTTTCACATCTTGGGAAAAATAAAACATAGAAAAGGGGTGAGCTCAAATGCCCAGTAAGGACACCAATATAGTGGAAACTTTAAAAAATAAGCATAAACATTTAAGGCCATATATAACTAAAACAAAAGCCTTTTAAACTTGACCTTCAACATAGTATGGCAAAAGTAAAATGAAATAATGCCATTTACATATTCACATGGATAGTCTACTAATCGAATAATCACATGAAATATCAATAACCACATTTATAATGATGGAATGCATAATGCCAGACTATCATAACCACATAGACAAGGCCTCGTGCCAAGACTACAAATAATATTTTGCAATGGCCTTGTGCCAAGACACTAGTTTGTCTCATTAGACCTACCGATGCATCGAGGAGCTATAGTGGGCTCCACCCGTCACATATTAAGTCCAACACATTCCCATATGAAAAGGTTTAAATATAACATAAACATTCGTATTAAAAATAGCATATGAAATGTCAACACTTTCACCATAAAACATGAATGGTATAAAAATAGCACATCCACAGTCAACCATATCACAAAACCTTCAATACAATATAGAATTTTTGTATCATTAAAATCAACTTCAAATAAGCGTAAAATCCATCAAAGGATGTTGACATAGATGAAATCAAAAATCTTTTTATAGAAATAACTCTTTCTATTTTGAAATCATTTAAGAGTCATATATTTATAAAATAAAACATTTTCATTGAAAATATTCTTATAAGCTTGTAAGGGAAGATTCGACGATTTTATAAAGGCGGAAAATAGCCGCACCCGCCGTATAAGTTAAAAAAACATTCTTACCTTATTTTTGTCGAAAAGGTTAAAAAGCACCTTGTTTGGAAAACGATGGAACGATTCCTTTATAAACCTCTTATAAAAAGTCAAAAAAGGGTATAAATTACTTTAAACCATATTCTTGTAAATAGTAAAAATGTTTTGAAATACATTTTTAAGAAACATGGATGTGGATGATAAAGAGATCCCAATAGATTATTACGTATAAACAACCTCGGATAATGAAAATATTGTGAAATAACCCTTAACATGTACTTTTCCTTGGTTGGGTTAGGTTAAAATCTTGTATAATAGTGAAATAATTGTTATTAAATTATAAAAGAATAATATATATTAATATGATATCATATATGATCTTGTAACACTGATTTGTTAATAATATCTTAGAATTATCGTCGTTTCGGGTGTTAACTTACTCGTTTTCTTTTATATGTTTTGTTACATAAGACATGTTTTTTATTGATAGGTTGTATCTTATTCATATACATAATGATATCAAGCCACTAAACATCATTTTTAAATCATAAAATGATAATTATACTTGAATGGATACGATGGATAATGAATCTCATCGCGTTCATGGAGACGGTAGTCCGTACGTACGCACGAGTGACAATATCATTATTTTGATATTAAAATAATATATAAATGGATGGTATATAATATATAAAGAATCATTAAAATGTTATATTAATTATTTACAGGAGTTACATATCATTATTATACCCATCCAAATAATAATATATTGAATAACAATTACACCACGACGTGGAGACTGTAAGCCGTACGTACGCACGTATGATGACATGTTATTCAAAGGGTGGATAGAATACTGAATATGGTTGTACCATAATAACATCACAGTATATAAAAGATACTGGAGTTATTATATTATAATGGTAATAACAAAGAAAGAAGAAGTGGAAGAAGAAAGGAACTTGGAAATGGGGTGGCGAAAACATTATCTCTTCTTCGGGTTCTTCCTTTTGATTTGATCAAAAGGGCTCCTTAGGTTGGCTTTCTGATCAAACTAATGCCTCTAGGTTGTAGTGAGGGAAGTTGGGAGAGTATTTGGTCAGAGTTTGGCCGAACCAAATGGCTTTGATGGTGTGAAGAAATGAGAAGGATGAGTGCCCTTTTATAAGAGGGGTGAGGGGCACCTTTGGAAAAGCTATAAATATTAATTTATAATAAATTCATATTCGGTTTATAATGGATCCAAAGATTATTATTTAAATTTTAAGGTGGGGATAGGTATAAAACCACTCAAACAATAGAATTTAGATAGGTTTGGGTCATTATATTAACCTTATCATTAAGTATTAACTCTATGTTAATTAGTTTCACTTTTACAATGTCTGTTTGTATTTTTATATTATATGGTTAATAAACATACCATATACATCCAAGAGACCCCAAGTGGTCCCTTAATGATGAAAATATCATGATATAAGTCTCTTGGTCTAACCTTAGATTTTTACGAATTTAATATCAATTAATAATATAATATTTGTTTTAAAAACTCTTTTATGTCATTTTGACACTATTCAATAATTGATTTTTGAAAAAATCATAACAGAATGGTTACTTCGAAAAAATGTAATTGAAGCAATCCTAATATGTCATATTTACCTATAAAATTAGTGTAATTCCTAAAAAGTCTCCAATTATATTTTTTTTTTGTGTATTTATAATATCAATTATTTAAAATTTTCACTATTATGGTAATACTTCATCATCATTGTGTCATAAATAAATTAAATTATATAATGTCTAAAAATTATAAATAAAATATCATTATGTAGGAAATCGTATTATTTTTCTAATGAATATTTACAATCGAATTTATCTTATGGATAACCCTATATTAAAAATGTTTTAGTAAATAAACTTTGATTTTAACTCTTTTAACTCTTATTTGAATTAAATAATAATAAATGTCCTAATCTAATCCATGTGGAACAAAATGATAATATTTTATTCCTAAGGTTGTTTTTGGTCGAGATACACTTGTCCATTAGAATTAGGACATGTGTTAGGGTAATATTAATATAATTTTTACCCTTAATTACCCTATTTACTTTTAACCGTGGTAAATAAAAGTAAAAAGTTACTATTCACCAAAAATTATTTTCATCTCATTGAACCTCATTTTACTTCTTGATATTAACCGTGTCTCTAAGATTTTCGAAATTCCATTCACAGAAGCGGTAAAATTAAGTTTTATGAAAAATTCAGTTTTTTAACTATCACTTAATAGTTTCACTATTCATCCAATATTGATGTTTTTCAGAATAATGCCAAAATTTCACCCTAAGATATAATTGATATTCCGAATTAAAAAATGATTTCTATTTTAAAAAATTACAAATATATAAGTTGCATTAATTAATTTTTTAATTAATTCCCACTGTCACAACAAATAGCATGTTTTTACGAAACAATATATATCAAAAGATTTATAATTGTTTATGTCCAATTTCAAAGTGAAATTAATTCTAATGAACAACATTGGATAAAATGGTAAAAATATTTTCTAATTATACTTTGAAACCAATCAATAATATAATTTATCACTATAAATTATTTTGATTAAAAAAGTTGTTTTTAAGTATTTTTCACTATTCATAAAAATTGGAAGTTCTTAGAAAAATACAAAAAATTCAACTTAGGATAATTTCGATATTCAGAATCCAAAAATGATGTCCATTTTGAAATATAGAATATATATAATTTCAAAAAGTAGGTATTACTATTCATAATGGCAAGTTTGATTGGTTGTGGTGTGTTAGAAATCGATGTTGCGTACAACACAAGCTATCGCATTATTCAAAAAGAAGCGTACCATAGAAGCTTGGGGTGTTACATTCTACCCTCCTTCAAATAATTTCATCCTAGAAATTTCTAGAATACTTATCAAATGAAAATACTCGGGTGGTTCTTCATCATAAGTTCCTCAGGTTTCCACATTGCCTCTTCCATCTTATGGTTTCTCCACAAAACTTTTACCAGACGCGTCGTCCAGTTTCTCAGTACTTGTTCTCTCATATCAAGAATCATGACGAGCTCTTCACAATAGGACAGATCGGGTTCCAGTTATAATTCATCATAGGTGAGTACATGCGTTAGGTCAGGCATGTATTTCCTCACCAGAGATATGTGGAACACATCGTGAAGTTTGGAGAGACTTGGCGGCATTGCCAATCGGTAATCTACAGCCCCAATTCGTTCTAGAATTTTGAAAGGTCCGATGTACCTGGGACTCAATTTACCTTTCTTACAAAAACGTATGACTCTCTTCCATTGAGATACCTTCCGAAAAACATGATCACCGACTAGAAATTCCAAATCCTTCCTTTGATTATCAGCATAGATCTTCTGCCTACTTTGAGCTGCTTTGATGTGATTTTGGATTACCTTCACCTTTTCCATCGTTTCCTCCACTAGTTATAGACCTACAATTATTCTTTCTCCATCGTCATCCCAACAGGTTGGTGTGTGACATCTCTTTCCATATAACGCTTCATATGGTGCCATCTGAATACTCGAATGGAAGCTATTGTTATAGGAAAATTCTACCATAGGTAAATACTGATCCCACATACCCTGAAAGTCAAGTGAGCAGGATCTCAACATGTCTTCTAAGGTTTGAATAGTCCATTCTGATTGTCCGTCTGTCTAAGGGTGGTAGGAAGTTCTCAAATGAAGTTCAGTATCCAGGGATTTCTGAAGACTCTTCCAGAATTGTGAAGTAAAATGTGGATCACGATCAGAAATAATCGACAGGGGTACTCCATGAAGTCTCATAACTTCATTAATATATAGTCTTGCTAGACGTTCTAGTGGTAGATCTTCTCTTATAGCAAGAAAATGTGCTGACATGGTAAGATGATCAACAATAACCCATATTGCATCATTCCTTCTAGGAGTCTTTGGTAGACCTATAACAATTTCCATCATAATATTGAACCATTTCCACTCCAGTATGGGAAGAGGTTGCATGACTCCTCCAGGGTTTGCCTTCCAGCTTTCACTTATTGAAAAACCATACATCTTGACACAAAATCAGCAATCTGCCTTTTCATGTTGTCCCACCAAAAATGTTCCTTCAAATCTCTATACATTTAGGTTCTCCCAGTATGTATAGAGAAATTGTAACTATGAGCACCATCCAACAATTCCCTTTTTAGATTAGGTAAATCAGGAACACAAAGTCTCTTCCCGAATTTCAAAATTCTATCTTCATAAACAAAGTATCTCAATCTCCCATCATTCACAGTTGTAATCTTCCTTTTAAATTATTCATCATTGGTTTGAGAACTCTTAATCCTTTCTATTAAAGATGGTTTGGAAACCATTTGAAAAATAATTGATGTTTCGCCTTCCCTGGTTATTCCCATGTCCATTTCACTAGATCCATGAAAATTGGATCCCTTTCAATTCTCATATTGTTCAAGACTCCATGGTCTTTTCTGCTCAAAGCATATACCACCCTGTTTGCCTTCCCCAGGTGGTAGTGTATTGTGGAATAATAATCCTTGAGTAATTAAAGCCATCTCCTTTTCCTCATGTTCAGTTCTTTTTGTGAGAAAATATACTTTAAACTCTTGTGATCAGTATAAATCTCACATTTTTCACCATTGAGGTAGTGCCTCCATATATTCCAAGAAAAGATCACAGCTACTAACTCTAGATCATGAGTAGGATAGTTTTGTTCATGAATTTTAAATTGTCCTGATGCATAGGCAATAACCTAATCATTCTGCGTAAGGACACAACCAAGTCCTTTCTTCGATGCATCACTATAAATAACGAACCCATCATTCCCCGATGGTAGAGTCAAAATTGTAGCATTGACTAATCTTCTCTTCAGTTCTTCGAAACATTTTTCACACTCTTTTGTCCAAAAAAAATTTAACCCCTTTACGTGTGAGCTTCATTAATGGGTTAGCCAATCGGGAAAAATTCTGGACGAATCGTCAATAATAACCTGCTAAAACAATAAAACTACGTACCTCAGTTATACTCGAAGGTGATGGATATTCTCGAATTTTCTTGGTCTTAGAAGGATCAACATAGATTCCATCTTTAGAGACAATATGGCCAAGAAAAGAAATCTCCTGAAGCCATAATTCACACTTGCTAAACATCCCATATAATTCATGTTTTCTCAGAGTCTTCAAGATAATGCGCAAGTGATTTCGATGATCTTCGTAGCTTTTGGAGTATACCATGATATCATCAATAAATACCACCACAAATTCATCGAGATACTCCTTGAAAACTCTATTCATCAGATCCATGAATACAGAGGGTGCATTAGTCAATCCAAAAGGAATTACAGTAAACTCGTAATGCCCGTAGCTGGTTCAAAATGTTGTCTTCGGAATGTCTTCCTTCTTCACACAGAACTGATGGTATCCAGATCGAAGGTCCATATTTGAAAAGTATTGAGTTCCATGTAGTTAGTCAAATAAATCATCAATGCGTGGTAGGGGATACTTGTTATTTATTTTTATAGCATTGATCACCCTGTAGTCAATATATAACCTCATAGATCCGTCTTTCTTTTTAACAAAAATAACAGGGCCTTCCCATGGAGAAACACTAGGGAGAATAAATCCCTTATTACTAAATTCCTCTAGTTGTTTCTTTAGTTCAACTAATTCTATAGTGGCCATTCTATAAGGGTTCTTTGATATAGGCCTTGATTTAGGAATTAAATCAATGGAATACACAACTTCTCATTCTGGAGGATGGCCAAGTAAATCATCCGGAAATACATCTACAAATTTTTCACAACAGGTACATCCTCTATTTCAACATTTCCTTCCTCACCCACAGTTATTTCATTCTCTTCCTCCCCAATAATTGAATTTTTTTGAGCTACTATGGGTGGATCTAAATAAGAATTAGGTGGTGACGATTCTGCTCTAAAGATAAGGACTTTCTTATCATTATCATCAAGAATCGTAACCTCTTTCTTCTTACAATAAATCTTCGCATCATAGTCCGATATCTAGTCCATAACGAGGATTTTATCAAACTCAATCATAGGTATGAAGATGAGATCAGCAGATAAAGAACATTTATGTGCTCTAATAGGGACTGATTCACAAAACATTGTTGCAATGATACTTCCCATAAGAGTTTTAACTGAGAACTCCCTTGTTAAATCAAATTGGATATATCTAATTTTCTTAGCAAACTGGGAAGATATGAAACAATGCGATGATCTATAATCAAATAATGCATTTGCTAAACTTGAGGAAACCGTTAAATTACCTTCCACCTCGTCTTTCAGAGCCTCTACCTCAGCAGTATTGATAGCATAAGCCTGGCCTTGATCTCTTGTCCTTTTCTGAGGTAAGTTCTCTTGACGCTTAGGAAATTCATTTTCATAATGCCCCATCTCCCTCCAATTGTAGAACTGAACATTGGTATCTTCTTTCTTCCCTTTGCAATCACGAGCTTGGTGGCCTTTTTCACCACATTTGTAACAGACGCCCATTCCCTTCAAGCAAGTACCGGGGTGTTTCTTCCAACATTTACCACAGGATTGATATTCAACATTTCATTTCTTCCCCTTATTTCCATTCCCAGATATATCAGTAGGCCTCTTCTTCTATTTCTTTTCTTTATAGTCATAAGACTTAGAGAATTACTTTTCAGTCTTGATAGCACATGAGACAATGTCTTCGTACGATGAAAAGGATTGTCAGACTAATGCTTGGCAGAGAAATGGTTTTAACCCATAAAATAAACGATCAATACTACTTCTTGGGTTACGTATATAATCACCTTCATACCTTGATAACCTTGTACAGTTAGCCCCATACTTTGTGACATTCTCATCCTCCTTCTGTTTCAGACTCAGAAATTGCCTTTCCATATCTGCTCGATGGTCGTGAGGAATTTATTTCTCTAAAAATAGATCTTTGAACTCCCTCCATTCTATATTTGATACTTCATCATCTTCCTTCGTATTTTGAATCAATGACCACCATTGATCATCATCTCCAGTGAGGCGGTAAACTGCCATGATAACTTTTTCCCTTTCACTACTCCCCAAAGCCTGAAATATTTTATCTAGGGAAAATATCCATTGCTCAGCTACTAAGGGATTTGTACTCCCAATGAACGTTGGTGGTTGTTGCCTCATGAATCAATCTAACATTGATCCTCCACGATGCAGATCAGGGTGCTCCATACGGGTAAGGTTATTATTCATAACCTGAGTGAGTTGTGCTAGTATGGTGATTAGCTGATCGGCACCAGTTGCATCACCAGCTCCACTATAATTATCTTGAGCATGAGGGAAATCCCTACATGGAGTGCGTGCATTGATACGGTTTCTATTTCTTCCACTAAGCGCCATTTCTAAAAAAATGGCATAAACTAGATCAGTTTATGAATCAAAATAGATAATCACATACTTATAAAACACTTAACATAAATTGAACTATTTATGGATATAATCCATAATCATAAAAAAAATTTCTTTGAGGAAGTATATACTCATAATCCCTTCATAATGATTTGTAATGAAAATTAGAGTTATCCTAAGCATATCCCCCGGGAGTGTCGTAACCAAGAGTGCAGCAAGGCCCGTTGTCGTGCACCAATTCACGTTCGAGTCTAGATTAAAGAGGTGTTTTTGGGTTTTACCCCTAGTTATATCTGTGCCAGAGCCGCCTCTACCTGCTCGTATCCAGACAGGGATGTATTGCTCAAAAAACTCACAAAATATCTACAATACAAAAATTCTAGGAAGTTATTCTATACTAATCCTCAAAGTTCATCTTAGGTCTACGTGCTCTAATCAGAGTTTATCTAAATCTAGCTTCCAAGGTTTGTACTAAACATCCTCTGATACCAACTATTATGCCCCGGCCCCAGTTACCCAGAGTCGGTGCATTATAACATTACATTGGCATGATCCCAAGAATGATCAAATCTTGAAAGACTGATTGGTTTAGTAGCCTTGGAAACACTAGATATATTCATAAAGTATTACATCATAAAGGGGAAAAATACTAAAACAACATAGTCTCCATATTCCACACTCATATCCCCACATACTATCCCTACAGGTCATTCACAACATACTTCTTCACAACCGGGGAAAAATAAAACATAGAAAAGGGTGAGCTCAAATGCCCAGTAAGGATAACAATATAGCGGAAACATTCAAAAATAAGCATAAACATTTAAGGAAATGTATAACAAAAACAAAAGCCTTTTAAGCTTGAACTTAAACATATTATGGAAAAAGTAAAATGAAATAATTCCATTTACTTATTTACATTGATATTCTACTAATTGAATAATCACATGCAATATCAATAACCACTTTCATAATGATGGAATGCATAATGCCAGACTATCATAATCACATAGCCAAGGCCTTGTGCCAAGACTAAAAATAAGATTTTTCTAAGGCCTTGTGCCAAGACACTAGTTTGTCTCATGAGACCTACCAATGCATCAAGTAACTATAGCGGGCTCCACCCATCACATATTATGTCCAATACATTCCCATATGAAAAGGTTTAAACATAACATAAACATTCATATTAAAACTAGAATACGAAATTTCAATACTTTCACAATAATCCATGAATGGTATAAAAATAGCATATCCAGAGTCAATAATATCACAAAACCTTCAATACAATATAGAAGTTTTGTATCATAATAAATCAACATCAAATAAGCATAAAATCCAGCAAAGGATGTTGACATAGATGAAATCAAAACTCTTTTTATAGAAATATCTCTTTCTATTTTGAAATCATTTAAGAGTCATATATTTATAAAATAAAAAAATTTATTTGAAAATATTATTATAATCTTGTAAGGGAAGCTTTGAAAATTTTATAACGGCAGAAAATAGCCCCACCCACCGTATGAGTTAAAAAAACATTCTTACCTTAATTTTGTCGAAATGGTTAAAAAGCACCTTGTTTGGAAAACGATGGAAAGATTCCTTTATAAACCTCTTATAAGAATTCAAAGAAGGGTATAAATTAATTTAACCCATATTCTTGTAAATAGTAAAAAAAAATATGAAATACATTTTTAAGAAACATGGATGTGGATGATAAAGATATCCCAGTAGATTATTACGTATAAACAACTTCGGATAATGAGGAGATTGTGAAATAACACTTACCTTGTACTTTTCCTTGGTTGGGGAAGGTTAAACTTCTGTATAATGGTGAAATAATTGTTATTAAATTATAAAAGAATCATATATATTAATATGATATCATATATGATCTTTTAAAATTGATTTGTTAATAATATCTTAGAATTATCATCGTTCCGGGTGTTAACATACTCATTTTCTTTTATATGGTTTGTTACATAAGTCGTGTTTGTAATGGATAGGTTGTATCTTATTCATATCCATAATGATATCATGTCCTTAAACATCATTTTTAAATCATCAAATGATAATTATACTTGAATGGATACGATGGAGTATAAATCTCATCGCGTTCGTGGAGACGGTAGTCCGTACGTACGCACGAGCGACAAAATCATTCTCCTGATATTAAAATAATATATAAATGGATGGTATATCATATATAAAGAATCATTAACATTTTATATTTATTATTTACATGAGTTACACATCATTATTATACCCGTCCATATAATAATATATTGAATAACAATTACACCACGATGTGGTGACGGTAAGCCGTATCTACGCAATATGGTGAAATGTTATTCAAAGGGTGGATAGAATAATGAATATGGTTGTAACATAATAACATCACAATATATATACGATACTGTAGTTATTATTTTAGAATGGTAATAACAAAGAAAGAAGAAGTGGAAGAAGAAAGGAACTAGGAAAAGGGGTGGTGAAAACATTACATTTTCATCGGGTTGTTCCTTCTGATTTGATCAAAAGGGCTCCTTAGGTAAGATTTCTGATCAAACTATAGACTCTAGTTTTTAGTGAGGGAAGTTGGGAGAATATTTGGGCAGAGTTTGGCCGATCCAAATGGCTTTTATGGTGTGAAGAAATGAGAAGGATGAGTGCCCATTTATAAGAGGGGTGAGGGCACCTTGGCAAAAGCTAGAAATATTAATTTATAATAAATTCATATTCGGTTTCTAATGGCTCCAAAGTTAATTATTTAAATTTTAAGGTGGGGATAGGTCGAAAACCACTCAACCAAAAGAATTTAGACAGATTTGGGTCATTATATTAACCTTATCTTTAAGTATTAACTCTAAGTTAATTAGTTTCACTTTTACAATGTCTCTTTATATTTTTATATTATATGGTTAATAAACATACCATATACATCCAAGCGACCCTCAAGTGGTCCATTAATGATGAACCTATCATGCTATAAGTCTCTTGGCCGAACGGTATATTTTTAGGAATTTAATTTCAATTAATAATATAATATTTGTTTTAAAAACTCTTTTTTTCAATTTTGACACTATTCAATAATTGATTTTTGTAAAAGTAATAACCAAATGATTACTTCTAACAAAGATAATTGAATGAATTATAACATTTCATATTAACCTAGAAATTAGTGTAATTCCTAAACAGTCTGAAATTATTTTTATTTGTGTATTTATAATATCAATTATTTTAATTTTTCACTATTATGGTAATTACTGCATCATCATTGTGTCATAAATAAATTAAATTATATAATGTATAAAAATTATAAATAAAATATAATTATGTAGGAAATCTTATTAGCTTTCTAATGAATATTTAAAATCGAATTTATCTTATAGATAACCCTATATTAAAAATGTTTTAGTAAATAAACTCTGATTTTTACTCTTTTAACTCTTCTTTGATTTAAATAATAATAAATGTCATAATCTAATCCAAGTGGACCTAAATGATAATATTTTATTCCTAATGTTGTTTTTGGTCGATATACACTTGTCCAATAGAATTAGGACATGTGTTAGGGTAATATTAATATCATTTTTACCCTTAATTACCCTATTTACTTTTAACCGTGGTAAATAAAAGTAAAAAGTTAATATTGACCAAAAATTATTTTCATCTCATTGAACCAAATTTTACTTCTTGATATTAACCGTGTCTCTAGGATTTTCAAAATTCCATTCACAAAAGTGGGAAAATTAAGTTTAATGAATAATTCAGTTTTTTAACTACCACTTAGTAATTTCACTATTCATCAAAAATTGATGTTTTTCAGAATAATGTCAAAATTTCACGCATAGCTTTAATTGATATTCTGAATTCAAAAATGATGTCTATTTTAAAAAATTCCAAACATATAAGTTTCATTAATTAATTTTATAATTAATTTTATAATTAAATCCCGTTGTCACAATAAATAGCGTGTTTTTAAGAAACAATATATTTCAAAAGATTGATAATTGTTTATGTCCAATTTCAAAGTAAAATTAATTCTAATGAACACCATTGGATAAAATGGTGAAAATATATTCTAATTATACTTTAAAACCACTCAATAATATAATTTATCACTATAATTTTTTTGATTAAAAAAGTTGTTTTTAAGTATTTTTCAGTATTCATAAAAATTGGAAGTTCTCAGAAAAATACCAAAAATTCAGCTTAGAATAATTTCGATATTCCGAATCCAAAAATGAAGTCCATTTTGAAATATAAAATATATATAATTTCCAAAAGTAGGTATTACTATTCATAACGGCTATTTTGATTGGTTGTGGTGTGTTAGAACTCGATGATGCCTACAACACACACTATCACATTATTCAAAGAGAAGCGTACCATAGAAGCTTGGGGTGTTACAACTGGTGCATTTTTTTCCAAACTGTACACCATAAAAAAAGAATCATTTCTCCCCCAGTAGAGGCGGGGCATATTAAAGGAAAAAAGTTTTGGTAAATCATTCTTCTCAAGGAGTAATCTTTGTATACGGTTTAAAGTAAAATAAAATTTAGATTTTTAAATACATTAACCCCTATAATTAACCAAAATCCACCTTAATCACTCCCTAATAGTTCCTAGTGATTTTGGTTTCTCATGAATTATTACTGATGGCTCTTGACCACTGTGTTTTGCAATTCGACGATGAGCTTGAAGATCTACACCTTCCCATGTAAGAGGATTTAATCTCCTATGATTTTCTGTTTCTCTACCATATCTCAATCATATTATATAGGGAAGTTATATATTTTATTATTATATCTATATCAAGGGTTATTTTATCTAGAACCAAGATTATGGGATCATATTGGTTCAATCTTGAATTTTGGTTTTTTGATGTAGATCATGTTCTTTGTCGCTTTTTTGATTGACCCGCTTCAAATTAGAGATTTTCATTTTCAATATCTCTTCATAATAAATGATGTAAGTGTTCAATAAGTAAGATAAAAATTCCTTGATTTAAATTACAATTATTTAATTATAGAATGTATACTAACAATTTTATTCATGATAGAATTAAAAAAAATTGTGAATTTATTAATTGGGGAATATGGGATTATAAAAGTTGTAAAATTAGTTTTTGAAATAATTACGTGGAAACTAGGATTGTTGAGATGAATAACTATATATTGACTAAATTATGGTTTATTAGGATTGTTGAATTGAATATAAATTGATTATTAAATTATTTTCCTATTTTGATAATGATTTTATATAATAAATTATTTAATTAATTATTATGAGACAAAGATTGCTAAAATTGAATAATAAATTTAAAAATTAATTAATTATATATTATGTTAATTAATATAGAAGAATTAATTTAAAAATTATTTTGGGATTAATTTATTGATGAATATGGAATAATTAAATAACAAATTAATTAAGGTGATTGAATTTTTTGAGTCCATCTAATTAATTCATAAATTAATTAATGCACATAATGTGATTAAATAGATGGTTAATTAGATTATGTGATTATTGGGATTAATTATTTGATGAATTAATTAATGGATGTAAAGTGATTATGCAATTTTTGAATTAAATAATGGAATTATTGAGATTTATTAATTGATGGTTTAATATATAGAATTGATATGATTATTTAATTGCTGAATTAAAAATTGGGATTAATGAGACTAGTTAATTAATTTGGTTTATTATGATTGTCTATTTATATTATAAAATAATAGTATTGTCGGGATTAATTAATTGATAAAATAATTAGTTGAATTAATGTGATTATTTAATTGTTGAATTAAATAATAGGACAATTGGGCTTAACCAGTTGATGTATTGATTAGTGGAATCCGTGTGATTATTAAAAAATTGAATTAAATAATAGTATTGATGAGATTAATTAGTCAAAAAACTAATTAATGTGTTTAATTAAGTATTAATGTTTTTAATGGATTTGTTGTGGGAAATATTTGAAAAATTAATAGAAGGGATTGAATGTGGTTAATTAATTATTAAATTAATTAATGAAATTGAGGTGAACAAATAATTTGTAAATGAATTAATGGATGTTAATGTGTTTAATTAATTTAAAATTTCATTAATGGATTTAACATGAATAATTAATTATCGAATTAATTGATGGATGAGATGGTTTGATTGTTGATTAAGATTAATTAATTATGGAATTAATTAATGGGTTATTGTGATTGTGGAATTGGGATAATTACCTTTTAGATTAATTATTATGATATTTATATTTTATATTTGAGATAACAAATTTATGAATGAATTTTTATATATTGAGATTGTTAATTTTTAAAATTAATTTTTTAAATAATTATGTGCTTTTGAGTAGTTGAATTTATATAATTAATTGATGAATTAATTATGAGCTATTCATATTGTTAATTTCATCTAATTAATTGTTGAATTAGTAATTAGATATAGAGATAGTTGATTTGAAATAATTAATTGTTTAAATAATTATGAGATATCTAGGTAGTTTGTATGAGACAATTAATTGATTAATTACATATAATATATTGATATGGTGAATTGAGATAACTAATTTTTGAATTAATTATGTGCGAGTTAATAATAAATAGATGAATTAATTAAAGGGATTGCTGTGGTAATATAATTTTTGATGTAATTAAGGGTAGTTTATTAATTACAAATTATTGATTTAGTAATGAGATCGATATGATTAATTAATTGGTGAATTAATAAATGGGATAGGTATGATTAACTAATTGATTTATTATTAATTAAACTGGTGTAGATAATTAACTGTTTAATTAATTAATTGTTAAAGAAAAGTTACATCGGCTATCAATTAAGTATTATGGTATGGGAACATGATCATTCTAGTGTGTGAGGAATGAATGGAAACATGGGAATCCTTGTATGAATTAAGGAATTGGAATATAGACATTCATGTGTGTGAGGTATTAATGGTTACATTGGAATTCAAGTATGACTTATTGAATGAGAACAAAGTCATTCAATTTTGTGAAGTATGAATAGTAACCTTGGCATTCTACTATGAATTAATGAATGTTAACCTGGTCATAAAATTGTGTGGTATAATGAAATGTAACATGGTGATTCATATGTGAAATGAATTAAGGAATTATAAAAAAAGAATTATATGATATGATATTCGTTATGATTAGATCCAAATTCAACCTAGAATGAATTATGATTAAGAGTTTGAGATTTCATAGAGAACTACATGATTTGTTTAGTTAAATATATATTTATTGCTAATGTGAAAAAAATTTAATAATTTAGTGTATTTATTTATTTATACAATTTTATACACTATTATTTGATAGAAGTTTGCTTTATACTCCATTCGTGGGGGCCTAATATGTAATTCCTTAACCCCAAATTCCTTAAGCCAGTGTATTACTGTAAAAATTTGACATTATTTCATGGAATCCAATCTCCAAAAAAGAAATAGGTTCAGTAGTATATGAATATACAATACATAAGTGAACATTACATCACAATTCAAAACATCATATTCAACATATAAAATTCATTGATAAGGACACTGTTTTAATAGAATATCCAAGTATATCAATCATAAAACACTTCATAGAATCCTAGAAATCTAAAACATTAGGAAGGGGTTAGATCATATGTTTAGTAAAGGTAAAATATATAGAATATGATATTATAAATAATCAAGAACATTAATCCATGTATAAAATGAAACAAAATCCTTTTAAACATAAACATAAACATAATATGTCAATAATAAATTAGATAATTCCATTTAAACATTGAAAGGGATAATCTACTAGTTGAATAATCAAATGTAAAATCAGTATATTATAAAATTTTGAAGAAAAATCATAATGATTGAAATCATAAACATACTGTTAAGGCCTCATGTGAAGACCATATAGAACAATACCATCATTGTCTCTTGCCTAGAAAATAGGTTGACTCATGTGACCTGTCGACTCATCAAGGGGGTATAGGGAAACACACCAGTCACATACCATGTCCAATGAATTCGTCACATGAAAGGGGTAATACATAACATAAATATTCATATTAAAACTAGAATACAAAATGTTAATACTTTATCCATAAACCATGAATGGTATCGAAATAGAACATACATTTTAAAATATATCATAAACACATCAATATAATATGGAAGACTGTATCATAATACACCAACCTTATTGAATCATAAAATTCAACAAAAAATATTGAAATAGATGAAAATAATCTAATATAATAAATAAAACTCTTTAAGAGAAATATACATTTATTATAATGAAATAATTACAAAGAAACGAAATTATAAGGGAAAAAATAATTTTGAAAATCTCCTTGTAATATTATAAGCGATGAATCCAAATGTCAAGGAGTTATGATGGGGGAAATAGTTTCTCATGTCGTATATGAGAAATAATACTTTTTTCATTAATTTGTCAAAATGATCATAATGTACATCATTTAGAATATGACAGAATGACTCATTTCAAAAGATTTAATGAAAAATATATCATGGTACAAAAATTACATTATATAATTTAGTGTAATATAATTAAATATAGTTTTATGAAATAGGGACATGTATGAAAAATGGTCCCCATTAGATTCTTAGGTATAAAAAACAACTATTAATAATGAGATTGAAAATTTAACCCTTAACATGTACATTCCTCTAGTTGACGGTGAGTTAAACTACTATATAATGGTTAATATATATTATTAAATTATTCCAAAACCAAATAAAATTTTAGGATATCATATATGATCCTTATAAATCATTTTTATAATAATAATTTAGTTTTTCTATTTTTTTAGGTGTTAACTACTTCATTTTCGCATTCCAGTTATGTAATGTGAGTCATTTTTATTATGAATATGATATATTTGATTAATATTCAAAAAGATATTAAGTTCTTATTTATTATTTTTTATCATCATAAATATTTTATAATCACTCTTGATTTGTTAACATATATAATTAGTCTCATTGTGTTATGGAAATTGTAGGTCGTACGTATACATGAGCGATGATATCATTAAATTAATGGTTGAAAAGAATGGAATAGGATGGTATATTAATTATAAATAATTATTATCATGTCATACTCATTATGTATATCCATTATACTAATCATTGTACCAATAAAAATAATATAGTGTTTAATAAAAAATCACACCACGACCTGAAGATGGTAAGCCATACCTACACACAAATTTTTATATTTTAATTTATATTATGTGTAAAATGAGGAATATCATTATTCCATTTTCATTATAACATAATATAATGTAGATGATACTGGATTTGTTAATTTTTTATAGAAACAGCATGATAAGAGGACGTAGAGGAGTAAAATATATTAGATTGATTTGGTAAAATAATTATGTCTTCTTCGAGTATATCTACTTGATTCGTAGAAATGGAATTCATGGGTCATATTTCTACCAATGTATCACCTCTGAGATTAAGAGAGGGATGTTTTAGGAGAAAAGGATAGGGTTTTTAAGAATTAAATGGCTCAATTTAGTGTGAGGAAGAGAGGGAATATATTTCTTTTATTTCATTAGGGAGGGGCACTTTTAGAAACCCTGAAAATATTAAAATATAATAAGAATATTCTAGATCCATATACATACCTATGTTCCCTAAATGAAAACTAAAATAAATTTTCCACCATATCCAATCCCAATGTGATTATTTAATAGTTTTTTGATTTTTTAATAATTTAATAATAAATCAATTCAATATGTTATCATTACTTCCCAATTTAATAAAATTCATTTATTTTGAAATAAAATACATTTTAAAAAAGTATAAATTATAAAATTACACCTCAAAACGTCTATAATATATCATATAGATCTAGTAAATTCGTCATACAAATTAAAAAAAATCCAAAATATATAAAATTTAAAATTATTAAAATCAGTTATTATATTTTAATGTCAATTAAGTAAATATTTTTTTAGAATTTAATATAATTTTAATGCATTTATATTACTTCCAAAAATATAACATAAATTTATTTAATCAAAATATTTTTATTTTATATCATAATAGACATTTATATTAGTTCGTAGCTTAATTTTGGCCTTATTTGGACATATAAAAGATATTAAAATACAAGATGGTGATATTTTGTAACGATCATTTATTTAAATAATATTTTTTTTTTCAAGAAATAGTGTCCATTAAATAACTCAAAAATATATATTAATATAATAATAATCCATTATTCTTTATTTGATATTTTTTCTTCTTGTTTCGGTTTTATTTTATACATTAAAATTTTGATTTTCTCATTATTAATATATATAATTTTAAATATAGTAATAATATTTCAAATATTAAAGGGTTATATATTATTAGTTATATTGAGTTAATTTTCCATAAATGGACTTTTTTGGACATTTATTACATATAATAATAATTTTTTATTTTTTAATTATTTTTAGAATTTAAAATAAGTCAATGATGTATTAATTATAAAAAATATCAATATTGTCATTTTTGACACTATTCATAACATTGATTTTATTTAAAATCCAATGTGATTTATAAAAAAGGAAAAAATAATTGAATAGACTCTTATCATGACATATTCACCTATAATATAAGTGGAGAACCATATTTAATTCAATTTATTTTTCTTTTAATATTTATGAAACCATTTATATGATATTTATATTAAGAAAATAATTTTAGCATCACTACTGTGTCATCCTTAATGGTGTATATTTAATATTTAAAAATTATAATAAATTTAATTTGATTTGAGTAATTATTTTATATTTCTAGAGACTTTCTAATCAATAATAACTCTTGGTTATACCTATATTATAGTCAATATACTTATATTAAATGAGACTGTGATATTTTTTTCCTTCACTGATTTTAATAATATTCATGTCATATTAATGAAAATCTGATCATAAAATAATTCAATTTATAATTTTAGGTTATAAGGTTCCAATTTTGTCATCAAATAGGATTTTTACTGCTATTAGGGTATTCTTGTAAAATTATTTTTACCATTAATTACCTGATTTACCCTTTACTGTGGCACATATAAAATTACTAATGTGACAATTGAGACTATTAGAAAAATAAAAGAAACCAAATTACATAATATGGACCCTCTGATTTTGAATATTTTTTTTAAATTCAAAACATAAAATTATTTGTAATTAAATTAAAATTAATCACATTGATGGAATGTGAAAATGGGGTTTTTAAAAGTAAAAACAATCAGTAGATTGACTTATGTTTATATCATAATTTAATGTGAAATTAATTATAATGACCAACATTATATTAAATGTTAAAAAGTTAATCTTATTATACATTAACAATAATAAAATTTATACCTTAATGCTTTAAATAATTTTGAAGAAAAAAGTAGTTTCCAATTATAAATTTTTATTTTTCACTATTCATCAGAACATGATACTTTTTTGAAACATACAAACAATTAAACCAAAGAATAATTTTATATTTCACATTAAAATAAGATTTTTTTGGTATAATTAAATATAAAAAAAAATTAAAATTGGTCTTCCATCAAAAGGCGGAAATAATGTAGTTTTTGAAAAATATTTCAATTATCATAAAAATATATATTTTTATCATGTTTATAAAACACATATGATGATTTTTAAAATAACATGGAATACATAAAATTAAAAATAATATTATTATATTTAAAAAAAATTTAATGGATATATTATATATTATATTAATAAATAATTTTTCATTAATATATTGTCATTCAGTAAACTGGGCATTGTGTATAACACAAGCCAACACATTGTTGATTGTAGTGTAAGAATAACATCGTAATGGGGGAAATAATGTTTGAAAAAAATATAAATTTATTTAGAAATTAAAATATTTTTTTATTGATGTATCACATTATCCAATCCTTTAATAAATTGCATACTTGCAAATTGAAATTGAACTTAGAAAACCAATGGTTGATTCTAAAAAAGTACCTCTATTGAGAAACCACCACAAAAACAAGGTTCTAAAATATACTCTTAATAAGAATGAAATGTAAATGTCATGGTCACCTCGAAATTCAGATTTCTAATAGGAGAGCATTAGTGGAAGGTAAAGATACATACTTATTGGAAACAAATAAACATCTTTAAGGACATATTGAGCTCATAAATCACAATCAAGTGACCAATCAATGAAAAATTGAATGAAAAATTTACTAAATCCATGGTGATTTAAAATATCATCGTTTTATCAAAAAAGATTTATTATGAAATCCCATATTTTTAGATACTTTTTCGTAGTGTTGAGGGACTATTTTATTATCCAGATAAGAAATCAAAAAAATAGATGACTCAATCCATTTTATCATTTAGTAGGGATTAAATCTATATTCATGTCATCCCTTACACCTATAAATGAATGTTCAAGGTCATTTCATCACTCCTAAAGCACTTTTTGTTAAATCATAAGGTCTACATGTATTTACATCATCCCTTAAATGTTTACTGAAACCAAATGTGTTTGGCCAATGTATCCAAAGAATCATACTTTAACCTCAAATATCAATATCCAATGATAAACATACTCCTTTACTAACAAAAGATTTTTCCAAAATATGTCTGTTCCAATTAGCAATCTTAAATGGCCTCAAAATTTCCAAATTCAATATTAACATCAGATTCCAATATGAAATTAATTTATATCTTATTGAAAAACACCATTATAACATCCAAACCTTAATAAAATTATTCATTCTTTCACATACTTGATGAAGACATGTTGCATCTATTGGTCGGAGTGGACACTCAAGAGGGGGGTGAATTGAGTTCCAAATTAAAATTTTTTTGAAAATATTGTCTACTTAAAATCCCCGGATTTATAAAATAAGTTAAACTATAGTAAATTTATACAGATTGTAAATCTTCACTTAGCTTCTCAAAGATTGATTAGGACTCAGTTAATATAACAACAAGGTCAAATTAACATTTGAAGCTAACATTTTGATTTACAATAAGTGTAATCACTTGCTAATTTAACTATCAATGTAGCTTCCAAATAGTTTAGTATTTCAAAGTAATTGCAGTGGAATAAATAAGATATATGTATTATATTTTAAACATAAATAACTCATGCACAACAGATATAAAAAGAGGTTCAGTCTGAAGATGAGACATAGTCCTCTTAAATATATATAAATTTTATCCACACCCTGGATCGGGGTTAAAAATAGTTTTACAAAACTGTCAAGGCCACAGAAGGACCTCTACTGCTGTTCATCATGGGAAACAAAAAAAATAACAGGTCACACAAGGACCTCTTCCACAGTTGACATGGGTAAACATAAGTAAAGAGAATTTGAGTGAGGATTTTGATATCCTTCAGTTCAGTGCAGGAGACAGTGTGTGTAAAGATATACCGAGTACACCAGACTGCTCGAAAGTTAATAAAAAAATAACGTAGAAAAGATATATTAGAGTTTAGAAAGCTCTAGTGATTATCAATGTAGCTCTGGACTCGTTGGATTCAGTAGGAATGCTTCTGAGTCCTTCTATAGTTTTTTTTGTTGAAAAACAGAGTGTAGTAGTTCATCTTGTCTTCTTCAGGAGTGAGAAAGATCTTTTGATTCATCGTGTGTTCTTCAGCAGTATTGGATTCAACTCATGAGAGTTCTCTGATGGTCTTGCAATCTCCTTCTTGATCAGCACAGTGCACTCATATGTATGTATGTTCTTCTTGTTATTTCTTGTTTCTCGTTGCTTATTACTCGTTACTCCGTCCACATGTAATGCATCCCAGTCTTTCTTATATTACACGAGTTCTGGAAGTAGGAATGATTCCCTTTTCATAGGTACGAGATACAGTTTCTTGACTTTCCAAAAACTATCATTAAATAACATAAATTGCATTAAAAAAACAAATATGTCTGTTAGCATTATTTAAATAATATTGGAAAAAACATAAGAAATGGAGTCACAATGATTGTGGAAACGGTGTCTTCATCACGGTATGTGGTTCACGGTATGAGCTTCACGGTGTGTCATTCATGGTGTCTTGTCACGGTGCCTACTCACGGTGTCTGGTCATGGTGTTTGGGTCACGGTGAGTCCATCACGGTGAGTCCTTCACGGTGAGTCATTCACGGTGTCTGGACAGAGTGTCTGGGTCACGGTGTCTGGGTCACGGTGTCTGGTCACGGTGTCTGGTCACGATGTATGTGTCACAGTGAGTCCATACATAGACAAATATCTGTATTTGGACTAAGACAGTGATATGCAGAATATGGATTAAGGTTAATCATTAGAGAGTAAGAGAATGTCAATCATAAATATAAAGGTGTGATAAAATATGTGAGAATTGTGATCATGCAAATGACTTGTAAATAATAAAGAGAGTAATTAACATCCATAAGCATTGTTATTATAAAAACATGATGTGTATCTATTATTAAGATTAAAGAGCATTAGCAAGATGTTCAATAAAAATCGAGATTAATTAAGAGTAAAGAGATTTGTGATCATTAAAACATGAATAACACATGAGGAGTCCAACAATCTCCCCATTTTGGATGATCACAAATCATATATTAGTAGAATATAAATGACATGTAATATTAAAGATACTAGAATATCCAAAACATTATAGAACTGATACTTGTAGTTTTTTTCCACCATTTATACTATTATAGAACTGATAGTTGTAGTTTTTCTACCCATTTTGGGATTATCAAAAGTTAGAGATAATGAAATGAAACATTTCATTTGGTATTAAACAATGGGTTCAAAATTCAATAAAACCTAAATCAAAAAAAGACATCCCATCAAAATGAAAACCAGTCCTCAAACTCTTAAGGGATCCATATTGGCTTTGCCTTTATCAGCAGGAGATGGTGATGAAGTAGAAGAAGGCATAGATGTAGTAGAAAATGAGGGTAAGGGTAGAACTTCAAAAACAGATAAAGCCAAAGTAGGAGCAGTTTAAGATCTAGGCTGTGGATGGTCAAGAATGACTGGCTGGATTTGAGAAAGAGCTTGACTAACTATCATAGAAGTTGAGGCTAAGGTATGTAGTCCAGGTCTAAGGGGTGCAGCTGCTGGAGAAACTATAGCTGTACACTGCACATGAAGATATGACTTCAAAATATTGATGAAATCAGTAATGATTTCACCACCATACTGCATAGCCTTTTCAAAAACATCCTTATTCTCCAGAAATCTGTCCTACAATCTGGTGAAATCTGAATGTTTCTGAACTTGAGCTTTAAAAGCTTGAGTCACCGGAGGGATTCTCAAATTTTCAACAATATATATAAAGTGATATGTCATATCACTTTTAGAGAATATCCGAGAAATATACAAATCTATTTTCCTGGAGATCTCTTGTTGAGCATCATTGGCAATTTTAAAATGAATCATAACCAATTCCAATGCTCTATCACTATTCTTAATCACTTCTGACAAAGAAGATAGATCTAAGCCATAAAAGGCATTCTGAAATTCTTCTCTTATTATGGATCTCATCATAGAATCATCCAAAGAAGGTGTGGAGGTCTGACCAGAAAGAGGTGAAGACTTGATAGCTTCGGTTAGAACTTTGAGCTGTTTTAAAACATTTTGCAGACATCCTGTGTATTCATCTGTAAGCTTATTCAGATTTTCCACAAACTCTCTCATGCGTTCTAGCATCTCAGTGTGAAATTTTCTAATATTTTCATCAAAATATAGTAGGTATAGATGAACTTGAGACACAATCTCCCTAGCAAGGAGGGAATCAGAAGACTCAGGAGAAACAACAACATGTGTAGGGACAGAAACAGGAGAAGGCTATTATCTCAAAGATAACCCAATGAGGTATTTCAGCAGGGATAACAGCAGGGACAACAGACCTTTCCTCTTCAACCGGAACTGTTTCCATTGGAGGTATTACAGGTTCTTCTCTAGGTGGTACTTCAGCTGTTACATCATCTTGATCTCCTTCTTCTAAATACTCAGCCACATCATCTGGTTCCAAACCAGGATCAGCTGGGTTCTTAGGCCTTCTCAGATAGTCAATAGGATTAAACTTTTTATTCAGTTTATCACTATCATCAACCCATTGATTCCTCCAGGGATTCCAGCATATCTTCATACTTTTGATGATAGGCATGGATTGGCAGAAATCAAGGTCCTCTAACTTTTATTCAATCGGTCCAACAACACATTTTGCAACTAACATACCTGAAATCATCCTTGAATGAAACAAGGGGCTGGATTTGGAAGTTACTTTGATCAGCTCACAACTATGGTTGATAACATACATACACAGATTGATCTTATTTTCATTCGTCAACATGTGAATCAGGAACACATCCTGATACTTCATCACAGAAAAATCCCATTTTCTTGGACGAACCAAATTCTGAACCAACTTGAACAGAAGACTTGTCTCCCCATCTAGTTCAGCAGCTATGACCCTTCGCTTGGTGACATTTCCAGTTAGACTTTCCAAAGTAGTCTCCAGGTCAAAGATGTCGGTTGTTGGAGGAGGGTATCTCTGGTAATCTTCACAAATTCCTTCATGTGGAACTCTTAGGAATGCATCCCACAACTTTGAAGAGAAAGAAAACTTCTGACCATCGATCCAACTGGTCACCATAAAGCTTTCTCCAAACTCAAAAGAAAAATTCACATACTGATAGAATTGAGATACCAATCTCATGTAAATCGGTCTATTCAGTCCAGTGAACCATTAAATCCATCCTTGTTCACTTAAAATTGTCAAAACTAAAGATCAGCTAGACAGAATCCATTCAGGGAAAACAAATTTTTTATGTACAACTATACGACTTACCAGGTTTGGGTTTATAGGTCCTTCAGGAGCTATCCTCGGTGTCCTCTTTTGTTTCTTAGAGTGGCACTTCTCATATGAGGGTGAGGATGGATGCTTCAACCATGGCATTCACTAAAGGTTCGGGCGAGAGGGAAGAGAAGGTTCATGAGAGAGTTCAGGTAAGGAATCGAATGAAACATTTATGTTTTATCATTTGGGAATGTCAAACATCATAAAAAACGCGGGAAATCAAATAGCAGTGAAATAAAAATTACTACGATACGGGTTAAAATAAAAATAAACATAATTCTCTTTGTGAGACTGTGAGTAGGCATTACGGTGAGATAGAAAAATAGTCATCACGGTGAGACAGTTTGTCGTCATCACAGTGAGACAATGAGCATTTTATATAGTCATGGTGAGACAATGAGTTGTCAGACCGTGAGCATAAAACAGAAACATTGAAACGGTGAGTATGAAACCATAATGTATAGTACAATAAATTATTAAAAATTAAGATTAGTAAGATATTCATTTATGATTAATCATACCATTATCATGTATGATGTAGTCTAATATTTCTGAATTTAATGGTTTAGTGAATATATTAGCAAGTTCATATTCAGTACCAATGAATTCCAAAGTGATATCACCTTTTTGATAATGATCCCTCAAAAAGTGATGTCTTACATCAATATGTTTTGTCCAAGAATGTGAAACATGATTCTTAGAAATATTAATAGCACTTGTGTTGTCACAATTTTTTGAGACATCCTTGAATTGATATCCATAGGCTAGTAATGTTTGTTTCATCCACAAAATATGTGCACAACAACTTCCAGAAACTATGTATTCAGCTTCTGCTGTTGATAATACAATAGAATTTTGTTTCTTACTACACCATGATACTAGTGACTTGCCTAAAAGGTGACATGTTCCAGAGGTGCTTTTTCAATCTAGCTTACATCTAGCAAAGTGAGCATCAGAATAACTAACTAATTCAAATGATTGTCCTTTGGGATAGAATATTCTTAAATTGGGAGTATGCTTGAGATATTTGAAAATTCTCTTTAAAACATTTAAATGTGACACTATAGGGTTTGATTGAAAATGAGCACACAAACACACACTAAACATAATATCAAGATGACTAGTAGTCAGGTAGATTAGACTTCCAATCATTCCTCTATAAGTGGTTTGATCAACAGATTTACCATTTTCATCAAGATCCATCTTACAGTTGGTACTCAGGGGAGTGTCACTACTTTTTGTGCTATCCAATCCAAAATGTTTTAAAAGATCTATAGTATATTTACTTTGAGTTAAAATAATTCCATCATCATTTTGAAATATTTGAAAACCAAGAAAGAATTTAATTTCACCAATTAAAATTATTTCTAATTCATTATGCATGATTTTAGATAAATCAGTACATAATGTAGTTTTTGAAGATCAAAAAATAATATCATCTACATAAATATGTACAACTAAGAAAACATTAGAAATTTATTTTATAAACAGAGTAAGATCAGCTATTCCTTTTGTAAAACCTTTAGAAATTTGAAAATTACTTAATCTATCATACAAAGCTGTTGGAGCTAGCTTTAAACCATATAAAGATTTTGATAATTTGAAAATATGATTTGGAAAATGAGGTTTTGAAAATCCAGGTGGTTGTTCAAAAAAAACATCCTCAGCAATATATCCATTTAAGAATGCACTCTTGACATCCATTTGATATAGTTTGAAATTTAGATGTGCAACAAAAGCAAGTAAAATCCTAATAGCTTCTAATCTGGCTACTGGAGAAATAGTCTCGTCATAGTCAATACCTTATTCTTTACTATAGACTTGTGAAACTACTCTATCTTTATTTCTAACTATGTTTCCGGATTCATCTACTTTATTTTTAAACACCCATTTTGTGCCTATTGTGAAAGTGTCCTTAGGTCATTCAACAAGAAACCAAACTTTATTTCATTAAAACTGATTGAGTTCTTCTTGAATAGAAATTAGCAAAAATTTGTCATTAATAGGATCATCAATGTTTTTAGGTTCATGCTGTGACAAGAAGTCTTGATGTTCAACCTAATTTCTAAGAGAAGATCTAGTCTGTGTGCCTCAATCATGATTTCCTACAACATCATCTAAAGGTTGATTCTTTAGAATTCTAGTTGATCTAGTAAGGTAGGACTAGAAACTTCAGGTTCACCAACAGGATGGGAATCAACAGAAGTAGGTTCTGGAATATTTCCATAACTGGTTGTCTTTATAGAAGGTTCCTTTGATTTTTAATTAAGGACTAGAATAGATAAATCTTCTTCATGATTTTCAAGAGAGGTTTTAGGCTCATATTGATCAGTTTCATCAAACTTGATGTGAACAGATTCTTCCCCACACATTGTTATTTTATTGAAAACTCTATAGGCTTTACTAGAAATAGAGTAACCTAGGAAAATTCCTTCATCACTCTTGGATGAAAACTTGTCACGATCATATTTGGTATTAATAATAAAGACTTTGCAGCCAAAGACTCTAAAGTAGTTAACCTTATGTTTCCTATGGTTCCATAACTCATAAGGGGTCCTCTTAAGAACAGGTCTGATCAAGAATCTATTGATAATATAACAAGCTGTATTTACAGCTTCTACCCAAAAATAAATAGGCAGGTCATATTCAATAAGCATGGTAATGGAAATTTCTTGTAGGGTTCTATTCCTCCTTTCTAGAACACCATTTTGCTGAGGTGTCCTAGGGGGAGAAAAGTTATGACTATAGCTATTGTGTGAGCAATAGGATTCAAATTCATGATTCTCAAACTCAAAGCCAAGATAGCTTCTTAGAGTTTTAATCAGAATTCCACTAAGGTTCTCTACAGACTTGGAATATTTATCAATGTAAGAACAAGATTAACTTTTGTGAGATAAAAAGTATACCCAAGTATATCTAGAAAAGTCATCTACTAAGAAATAGACATAGTGCTTCCCATTTAAGCTAGAAACTCAAGATGGTTCAAACAAATCCATGTGAACCAACTCGAGAGGTTTAGAAGTTGAATCTTCTTTCTTCTGTTTGAAAGATATTTTGTGTTGCTTTCTCTTTTGTGAGGGATTATAGACTTTGTCATTTGGAAACTCAAGTTTGGGTTGGTATCTCACTATGTTCTTCCTAGTATGTTTTCTAAGTGAGTGTATATTGCAGTATCCTAATCTTCTGTGACAAAGGTAATACTCTTTATGAAAAGAATTTAAACAAGTAATATTTTGCATGGCTAAATAATTTAAATAAACAACATAAACATTTTCATTTCGTAGGGTAGAAAATACTAAAGCATTTTTAGAATTAAAAACATTGCACAAATAATTTTCAAATTTAACATTAAAACCATCTGCACATAACTGAGAAATACATAACAGATTATATTTATGTCCATCAATGTATAAAACTTTAGAAATTAATACTGAGTCAGTGTTACCAATCTGGCCTAATCCAATGATTTTCCCTTTAGAATTATCATCAAAGGTGACAAAGCCTCCATCAATTATGAAAAAGCTTTTAAAGCATGAGAAGTCTCCTGACATATGTCTTGAACATCCACTATCCAAGTACCAAGTCTTTCTACATGAGATATTTAAGCAGCTTTCCTACAAAACAGATTTATATAGGAAATTATTTTGGTACCCAAATATTCTTGGGTCTAGAAAGGTTAGCAATCAAAGCTTTCATTACCCAAATTTGACTTATGGGTCTCAAATTTTTTTTAGAATCAATAGATTTTGAAAGATAACCTTATTAGATCTGTAACTATTAATATAACTAGTTGATCCATATAAATGTACAGAACTAGAACTAGTAGTATTCTATCCAGATTTAGGAGTAAATCTATTCCTAGTAAAATGTCTTGGTCCAGGATTCTATCCTATTAAAGTCGTGTATTTTGGTTCAACTTTCTTTCCTCGCATATGAGTTAGTGTATCCTTTCCATTTGTGAATTTCTCTAAATCTGTTCTGAGTTTCTCATTAGACAATTTCAGTTCGGTGTTCTCCTTTAACAATTGAGCATTTTTCCCTTTTTCAATAGTAAGTTTAGTTTTAAAAGTAGTAGTGAGAGCATACTATTTCTTTAATGATTTGTATTTATCCTTCAGTTCATTGCATATCTCTTCCAGCATATTACAATATTCAAACAATTCCTCACTACTCATGTTTTCAAAATCAGAATCAGATTCTGCACTATATTCAGAGTATTATGAATTTAAAGCAAGAGTATCTTGGGTTACCTCAGAAATGTTTTTCATAAAACACATGTTTTCCTTATTTCTGGTTTCAGTCTCAAAAGCTTTAGATTCACTGGATCTATCCTCAGAACCACTCTAACTAGCCTTCATTGCCTTTTTTACATATTGTCTTTGAAATCAAATTTTTTTCTTGAATTTGAGCTTTGGGAAGTCTGCTTTAATATGTCCTTTTCTTTTTCACTCATAACAGAAAACTTCATCACTTTTATTGGGCTTTTTCCAATCCTTCTTCTAATGTCCTTTATTGTCATACTTTCCTTTGTAATTTGATTATTTGAAGAATTTCTTCTTCCTGTAAAATTTCTTATACCTTCTAGCTATCTAAGCCATTTCAGCATCACTATCAGAGTCTGAATTCTCATAGGTTGAACTGTCAGTAGGTAGTTGAGCATTATCTTTGTCCTTGTTCTTTGAAGTAGTAGTCTTGAAAGCCACTGATTTCCTTTTAGGTTCATCATCTTCCTCTTTATTCACCTTGAGTTCTTCCTCATACATCATAAGCTTACCAATGAGTTCTTTGACAGGTAGAGCAACAATGTCACATGACTCTCTGATTGAGACAGATGTGCCCCTCCATCGGTCTGGTAAACATCTCAAGATTCTCATAATTTGTTCCTTTGCTCGAACAACCTTTCCAAGTGAATTCATTGTATTGACTGTATCATTAAACCTGAGATACTTATCAGAAATGGGTTTATCAGTTTTCATTTTAAAATTATCTTATATAATAGTATAAGTATTTAATATCATTTCTTTATCATTGGTTGTTACTTCATGAGAAACACCCAAAGTATCTCCAATTTAAAAAGCAGTTTTACAAGAAGAAATTATGTTTAACTCTTCATCTCCTAAAGCACAGTACATGGCATTCATGGAATTACAATTAATATTGTAAGAAGTCTTTGTAGGTTCATCCCAAGTGGATCTAGCAGTAGTGGGAGGATTATATTCTAATTCTATGGCAGTCCAAATACCAAAACCTATGCTTTCTAAATTAATTGTCATTTTAAGTTTCCACTGAGTATAGTTTGTACCATTGAAGAAAGGTGGTATGTTAGTAGAAACACCCTCTAGTCTATTATCCATAACTAGATTTTAGAAATATAATTAAAGGGATAAAAATTTGGAACTAAACGAAATATAATATCATTAATTATGTAACTAAAATCACAGTTTAAAAAACATAGTATTTCAAAAATCATTGAACAAAAACAAATCCTCTGATACCAAATGTTGGTCAGAGTGGACACTCAAGAGGGGGTGAATTGATTTCCAATTAAAATTTCTGTTAAGATATTGTCTAGTTAAAATCCCCCGACTTATAAAATAAGTTAAACTCTAGTGAATTTATACAGAATGTAAATGTTCACTTAGCTTCTCAAAGATTGATTAGGTCTCAGTTAATTTAACCACAATGTCAAACTACCTTTTGAAGCTAACCTATTGATTTACAATAAGTCTAAATAATTTCTAATTTAACTATCAATGTAGAATCAAAATAGTTTTGTATTTCAATGTAGTAGTAGCGAAATAAATAAGATAAATGTAGTATACTTTTAACTTAAATAAAAGATTCACAACAGATTTAACAAGAGATTCAGTCTCAATCCGATACTTTGTCCTCATAAACATATATAAATTTGATCCACACCCTGGAACGGGGTTAAAAACAGTTTTACAAAACTATCCAAGCCACGCAGGGACCCCTACCACGGTTCTTCTTAGGAAACAAATCAAAGACCATGTCACACAAGGACCTCTTCCATAGTTGACGTGGGTAAACAGAAGTAACGAGAATTTGAGTGAGGATTTTGATATTCTCCAGTTCAGTGCAGGAGACAGTGTGTGTAATGATATACAAAGTACACCACACTGCATGAAATTTAATAAATAAATAGCGTAGAGAAGATAGATGAGAGATTAGAAAGCTCTAGTGATTATAAATGTAGCTCTGGACTCATTGGATTCAGCAGGAATGCTTCTGAGTCCTTATCTAGTTTTTCTGTTGAAAATATAGTGTCATAGTTCAGCTTGTCTTCTTAAAGAGTGAGAAAGATCTTTTGATTTGTTGTGTGTTCTTCAGCAGTATTGGATTGCACTCATGAGAGTTCTCTAAAGGACATGCAATATCCTTCTTGTTCAGCACAGTTCACTCAGATGTATGTAAGTTATTCTTCTTGTTGCTTGTTGCTTGTTTCTTATTACTCATTACTCCTTCCACATGTAATGCATCTCAGTATTTCTTATATTCCACGAGTTTTGGAAGTAGGAATGATTTCCTTTTCATAAGTAAGAGATACGGTTTTTAGACATCCCAACAACTATCATTAGATAACATTAATTGCATTAAAAACAAAAAATATGATCGTTAACATTATTTAAATAATATTTAAAAAAAAAGAAACGGTGTCACAATGATTATGGAAACCGTGTCTTCTTTAGGGTATGTAGTTCACGGTATGAGATTCATGGTGTGTCTTTCATGGTGTCTTGTCACAGTGTCTAGTCACGGTGTCTGGTCACGGTGTCTGGGTCACGGTGAGTCCTTCACGGTGAGTCCTTCATGGTGTCTGGTCACGGTGTCTGGGTCAAGGTGTCTGGGTCACGGTTTCTGGTCACGATGTCTGGTCACGGTGTCTTGTCACGGTGTCTTGGGCACGGTTAGTCCATACATAGACAAATATCTATATTTGGACTAAGACAGTGATATGCAGAATATTGATTAAGGTTAATCATTAGAGAGTAATAGAATGAGAATCATAAATATAAAGGTGTGATAAAATATGTGATAATTGTGATCATGCATAAGACTTGTAAATAATAAACAGAGTAATTAACATCCATATGCTTTGTTAGTATAAAAACATGATGTGTAGCTATTATTGAGATTGAAGATCATTAGCAAGATGTGCAATAAGGATCGAGATTAATTAACAGTAAAGAGATTTGTGATCATTAAAACATGATTAACACATGAGGAGTCCAACAAAATCAAAATTCATATATATATAATGAATCATATTACCACAAAACCAGTGATGTAATTATTATTGAATCGAAAAAAAAATTACATTAATCATCCCACATCACACTTAAATAGATATTTATGCATCAATATTGTATTCATTAATTCATAGTTGATTTAATTTCACTTTTGAAATATCTTCTTAATCAACAGTATATAATTTCATGTATAACCTTACGTATACTATCCTTTGACGAAAACTCAAATCCCAATGGGAGAAACAAAAATCCTAGTCATATTATCATGAAGAATATGTTATAGGATCTCTAAATGATGTCCTCTTCAAATTAATCCTTTTTTAAATAGGAATAACGTAGGTTATCCACTACTAAATCTTTTGGCTGATGTACTATACTTAGACATATCTTCAAATTTAGTCATATGGTTATGTTTACTAATACATCTTTTCGAAATCTAATTTCCATGGTTACTACTAGACATCCTATAATACCAATCGCATCACCATAACCCCAGATGATTAGATATGGTCCATAAATTTGATAAATTTTCATGATTATAGTAAATAAAATCATGATGTACTGATCAGGTTGGTAAACATAGAATATAGAATATAAACATTATCATTATATTACAATTAGAAACATATTATGAAACATAGTTAATTTTTTTATAAAGGCATTATTCATATATTATAGAGATACATATCAATCATAAAAAACTTCTTGGAAATCTAGGAACAATAATAATAATAATGGGGGTAGCTCAGATACTTAATATGGGTAAAAATTATAATGAAATATTTCATAACTAAGCATAAACATTAAGGCATGTATAAATCTAAAATAAAAGACTTTTAAAGATACAAATAAACATAATATGGAATCATTAAATCAACTATTTCAATTTATTCACTCACAAAGGTATTCTACTAGTTGAATAATCACCTATAATATCAATAAAAATATCAATAAATATTCTCATTATGAGTAATTCACAATATCATACATCATAACCATACATTCAAGGTGTCATTCTAAGACTATACAAAATCATACAGTCAATGCCATATCATAAGATAGTTGATTGCCTCCTGAGACCTACAGATGCATCGAGGGGCTATAGAGGGCCCACCTATTACATACCAAGTCCAGTACATCCATATTATGATATGTGTAAAATAGGACATAAATATTCTTATTAAAACAAGGATAAAAAAATATAATACATTAATAATTAGCCATGAATGTTATTAAAATAGCACATCCATAGTCAAATATATCATAAATCATTCCATAAAATATTGAATATTTTGTCATAATAAATAACCTACGTTTTTCATGAAATCCATAAAAGGATAATGACATATATGAAAATAGTATTTTTAAATCATTTTAAATGATTGGGATAAATATCCCATTTTTACTTTGAAATTATTTAAAAGTCACAAAATTATAACAGAAACAGAAATTTTTAGAATAAATTTGTAATATAGTAATATATGATTCAAAATTTTAAGGTGTCATGATGGTGGGAATATCTACTCGCCCCATATATGTTAAAGAAACATTTGTTCCTTAATTTGTCAAAAGGTTCACAAAGTACCTCCTTTAGAAAATTATGGAAAAAATCCATTCAAAACATTTTATAAAAATTAAAACCTAGTAAAAATGACATTAAAAAATTGTCAATAGAATTTTGAAATATATTTTTATGAAACGTGGACATTGATGATAAATGTGTCCCATATATACAAACCTGTAAACCACCTTAGATAATAATGAGATTTTGAAATTAACACATATCGTGTACTTTTGTTTTGTATAGGGTGAGTTAAGGTCTTTTATATTTTTTAATTTATGTTATTAAATTATTCCATAACCAAATAAATATTTATAAAATCATGTATGACATTCTTATATTGTTTTGTTGATAATATTTCAATATTATGATTGTTTTTTGTGTTAACTGCTTCATTTTACCAGTCATATTTTGTCCCAAAAGTCATGTAGTCTATGAATAGGATGTATTTGATTTATATTAATAATGATAATAAGTTTATTATTTTTATTATTGTCATCGTATAATAATTATAATCATTCATTAATGGTTAACATGGTGAATGAATCTCATTGCACTATGGAGACATTAGACAGTACACACTCACGATCGATAACATCATTCCCATAATGGTTAAATAGTTTTGAATAGGATTTTATATTTATTATAAATAAATAATATCATTTTATATTAATTATAATTATAAATTGTAATCATCATTATACCCATCCAAATAATTTAGTTTTGAATAACAAATTACACGACAATGTGGAGATGATAAGTCATACATATGCATACATTGTGATACTATTATTCATAAGATGGATAAAATGAGGAAATTAGTTTTCTAATAATCATAATAACATCTTATATTGTAGATTATTCTGTACTAATCAATTTAGAATAGAGTCAACATAGGAAGAGAAAGTGGAAGAAGAAAATAAATTTAATTAAATTCGAAAAACAATTACCTCTTCTTTGAGTATCTCTTTTTGATTCTCACAAAAGGAGTGATTAGGTTGGATTTATAACAAAATTATAGTGTCAAAGATAATATGAGGAATTTTTTTAGGAGAAAAAATTAGTGTTTGGAAAAATAAAATGGTCTCATGGTGGTGTGGGGAAGTGAGGAATGAGGTTCCTTTCAATATATGAGGGGAGTGGCACTTTTTGGAAACTCTCAAAATATTAAAATATAGTAAGAATATTATTGATCTAAATACTTATAAATGTCCAATAAAAAACATATTTTATAAAATTTTGACCATATCCTATTATATTATTAATATTTTTCATTTTTTGGATTTTTTTAAAAATGAATAATAAATTTATTCTAAAAGATATCATTATTGACAAATTTAATACTGTTCATTCAAATTGACTAAAAATACATTATAAAAAAATGGGAATTAGATTAGAATTCATTAAATATCTATAATATATTATAAAGAACAATTAAATTTGGTAGAAATGTTATCTAATCCAAAATATATCAAAATTAATATTTTTAAAAAAATTTATTCTATTTTTATGTAATTTCATTAAATATTGTTTTTAAATTGATGATTTTTTTAAGTTAATTATGTAACTTATAAAAATTAAAAATAATTTTTTTATTAAATAAATTTCATTTATATCAAAATAGACATTTATATTCGTTTATAACATGATTTTGGCCCTATGTGGACACATAAATGATATTAAAATACAAGATAATGATATTTTGTAACTATGTGTGATTTAAATAATATATATTTTTTAAGAAAATTTCTCCATTAAAAACTCAAAATTGATATAAATGCGATATGTATTAATCCTTATTCATAAAATTATATTTTCACACGTTTTAGTCTGATTTAAAACAACATAATATTGATTTACCCATAAATAATCTATTTAATTATAATTATTGTAATAAAAGTTCAAAAAATAAAATTTTATAATATTTAATTATATTGTGGAAATTTTCTATATATGAAAATTTAATGAAATTTTAGACAATATAATTATCATTTTTTATTTTAATCTATTTTATGATTTTAAAATTATTTAATAATTAATTATTTTTCTACAATATCTCTAGAGTAAATTTTTACACTATTCATAACATTGATTTTAATTAAATTAATGATAGAAAGATAACTTCAAACCAAATAATTTAATATCCACTCAAAATGTCGTAGTGACATATAAAAGACTTTTATCACATTAATTAAATAAAATTATTTTTATTTTAATATTTTTGAAACTAATTATTTGATATTTAAATAAATAAAATAATTTTTGCATCACTATTAGGTCATCATCAATAGTAAATATTTAATTTAACAAAAATAGAAATATTTTACTATAATGTTTTAATTAAATCATTGTTATACCTATATTAAAATTTATATACTTATATAAACTGAGGGTGTGACATTTTTTCAATTTAATTGAATTTCATAATATTCATGTCACATTCATGGAAAAATACATTAAATGATTCCATTTAAAAGATTAGGTGATAAAGGAAAATTTTTTTAACCTAATAATATTTGTATAGGTGCTACATAAATTTTATATTTTTTCATTAATTGCACAATTTACCAATAACTGTGGTAAATAACAAATCACTAATGTCAATATTTATAATGTTTAAAAAAATAAAAGATAAAAATTTATATAGTTTAGACCCTATGATTCTTAATATGAAATCCATTTTGTAAAATTTAAAACATATAATTTCAGTAATTAAATTAAAATTAATCTAACTGATGGAATGAGAAAAAAAAATTTAAATGTAAAACCCTTCAAAAGATAAAAATTTGTTTTTATCCCTTTTTAATTTCAAAATAATTTCAATTACATAAATTATATTAAATGAATAAAATATAATATAATTAAAATTTAAAAACTAAAAAATGTGTAATTTATCAAAATAAATTATTTCAATGGAAATAGTTGTTTATAATTTAATTTTTATATTTTTCGCTATACATAAAAACATGAATCATTTCAGAAAAATATGAAAATTTGATCAAAATTATATATTGATATTATGTCACGACCCGCCTTCACCAGAAGGAGGGAAGGGTCAGCTGATTGCCAGGCCCTTCCTTCTTTATGTTAAAGGAGAGATAATGACCCCTGAAACCCACCTTCAATAGGTCCCGGAGTGGCGACTAGCACCAAAGGTATAAGAAATTCTCGCAAATGGAAGGCATTACCCTTTTTCTTTTATTGGATCGAGAGATAAGGAGAAGAAAACCCAACAACACCAAGGTAGAGAGAAAAGTAAAGCAAAAAATAAACCATTCCCACATTCATGTTTCGAAAGTAAATGCCACAAGGTGAAAAAAGTGACTACAAGGTAAGTACCAAAAACGAAAACAATAACTGCAACTGCTCCAAAAGTCTGAGATAGTAAGGTCTTGCGTATTCCCCAAAGTCCTCCTGGAAACCTGAAAGCAGTTTTATATACGTAGGGTGAGCATACAAGTACACTCAGTAGGGAAAACCAAAGACTCTCGTGCACAAGTTGGGGAACGTACTAAAGTCCCGTGAGAAAATAGTAAACTAAACACCTGTCAAGGTAAATTATCCACCCCAGGCCTCACCAAGGCACACTCCCCAAATAACGCAAGTCAAGTAATTTATATAATAAGAGCACATCGATGTTTGGGTACCTCGCGCTAGTTTACCACTGGTTATTGAGACATCCTACGCATCGGACCAATCCCGGCATTCTCACAGCAGTCTTACTGCCACACCCGCCCGTACACACATGGGCCACAACCACACGCGGTCCCCCTGCCGAAACCCCGCCCGCACACACCTGGGCCTCAACCGCACGCAGTCCCACTGCTGAATCCTGCCCGCACACACCTGGGCCACAACTGTCACACGTAACTATGCCTGCAAACACCTAGGTCAGAACAACAACCACCACGCCCGAAGACACCTGGTCCTCATCCTGAAGACACTTGGGAAACCACCTGCCGCACACACCTGGCCAACCACCACACTACCCAGCCCGAAGGTTCTTGGGCTAATAATGGAATTCAGGCCATGACAGCCTGCCCGAAGATACTTGGGCTATCCGGAAAAGGGAGAAGAAAATGAGCTAATAACCAGCCACTAAGAATAGTGTTGGGAAAAACACCCTCCCCCATGAAATGGGGGTGTTCCGCACTAGGTGCTCAACTTGGGTGGGGCGCGAACAAGAAACACAAAGCTACAGATACATATATATAGGTAACAAGCACTCACCCAAGCTAGGTTTCTTTTCTTCGGACAACCTACAGATCACAACAACACTCAAGTCCGAGTCACGAATTACGCTAACAACCCATCATCCCATTCTTGTTTCATATTCAGTAAGAATATTTGGTTTAAGCACCACTGGGAATCTAGTAGGCATAGGCATAAGTCCAGAAAAGTAAACAGTCAAACATCAACCAAAACATCCACACCAGCTTCTCAACAACAGAGGATTCCACCCCAATTTGTGATATGAACAATTAACCACCTGGAATTAAAACTCACAACCATCGAATGTATAAAGGAACAGGGGATCCCATCCCCTCCCACATCTCCAGCAATCGGCCCGAAGGGAAGACAACCAACTACCACCACCAACACAAGCAGGGCCTTGCATGTATTTTTATATTTAAACGACTTAACACACTCTACGATTGAAATTCCATGTGTTTTAAACAGGATTATAAAAGAAAAGGAAAGATCTTGTGCCTCAATTTATTTGGTCGGATATACGTGATTAACCAAAATCACTTTTCACAGCAGGAGTTTACAACCACAAACAAGCCATTTAAAACATTAGCAGGGGTTCATTAGTGCACAAACAACGACCACCAACGGCCTCAATTTTCAGGAGGCATAAGCTAGCACAACTCAACAAGATGGTCATAAGAGAAACATCATCAAATCATAAGACAACATCAACGATCAAACCCCCCCCCCCCCTCTTCTTTCTTTATATAATTCATTCATTATCTTTAATTAGGTCTGGTTTATCCAATTCTACAGAAACAAAAGCACGCCCCCCCCCCCCCACGCATGATACACAAAGAGTACGGATAACGATGCGGCCGGTCCGACACACCAGAAGATGTTTGTGAAAGTCACGACGGAGGAAAGGAGAAACCATGGATATCCCTTAGTTTATAGGAGCCAGGGACGGTTGAGGTGAAAACGCAAATCCGCGTAAGGCGCGGGGGGTCGTGGGTTGATCATGCGGCTCCACGTCGGGTGGTTTTAAGCCGACTGATGAATTGATGAAGCATTTAATTAAAACTCTTATGGGAGTTACGGGTCGTAAAACACGGTTAAACGAGTCAGAATAGGGTTTAAAACCCTATTTACGCAAAGGAGCATTACTGGAAACAACTTGACAAGGCTGGGTGACGCCGACCGGTCTCACTGATCGGTCTCGCCGATCGGTCTCGTGGATCAGTCACATCGATCGATCTCCCCGATCGGTCTCACCGATCGGTCTCATCGATTGGTCTCACAGATCGGTTGCGCCGATCGGTCTCACCGATCTGCCTCGCCGATCGGTCTCGCCGATCGGTTTCACCGATTGGTCTCACCAACCGGTCTCACTGATCGGTCGCGCTGATTGGTGTCACCGATCGGTCTCACCGAGAAGCCACTCCTTTAGAACCCAGATTTTGGTAAAGGGAAGGACCAAGAGAGTCCGGGTCATCACATCAGATACCTCTCAAACTATTCTCGTCCCTGAGAATTTAGATAACCTAGAAGGGAAGGGTGGGTCCGAACAACCACCACAAAAGATACCTCTCAAGAGAGAACCTCATCAATAACTAAGAACATCTTCCTGTCATGAACATAGCAACATGCCATGCCAAACTGCCCGGGTATGTGGGTTGGGGACTCTCTTCCCCCATCTCAAGATATTATCCGCTTTGGGCGGCACTGACTCGCCTGCACGCGTTTAATCACATCCACCTTAATGCGTCTTGATTAGGGGTTGGGTTCTCTCCTTCATTATAGCCGGGGGTTTTCACACACAAGCAGAGGAAAGAAACAAGTACATTTCATATCCAAAGGACAAAACGTCCTACCACTACAGGTACAACAAGGGAAAAAACTCAAAACAACTCTGGGTACTGGGTACGCGTATGTGCTTCCCTTTCCCACGTACTCTCCTCAATCCCACCATGTCTCCATAACACGCGAACCAAGGGAATGGTTCGCCCACGAAGCACCTTCTCCTTGAGATCCTCGATCATCACTGGTCTCTCCACAATGGTCATGTCGTCCTCGATGTCCAGCTCGCCCCAATCAAGGACGTGTGAATCGTCGTGCAGATACCGACGGATCTGGGACACATGAGAGACATCATGAATCCTTTATAGCGGTGGTGGAAACGCTAGCTGGTAAGCCACTTCGACGACCCGCTGCAACACTTGGAAGGGTCCGATAAACCTAGGGGAAAGCTTACTCCGCTTGTCGATCCTCCGCTGCCCACGCCGAGGGGAGACCTTCAAGAAAACGTGGTCCCCAACCTCAAACTCCAAGGGCCTCCTCCCAACATCAGCATACGACATCTGTCGGTCCTAGGATGCCTTCATCCTTTATTGTATGAGCTGAACCTTCTCTGTCGTGTTCTGCACCACCTCCGGACCAAGGATTACTGCCTCTCCTACTTCGGTCCAGCACACAGGCGAATGGCATGGCCTCCTGTACGAAGCCTCAAACGGGGCCATGATGATGGTAGAGTGGTAGCTATTATTGTAGGAAAACTCTACCAGAGGCAAGTATTTCACCCATGACCCTCCTGAGTCCAGAACACATGCTCGCAGCATATCCTCCAAGGTATGGATGGTGCGCTCTATTTTCCCATCTGTCTGGGGATGGAAAGCATTGCTAAGGCGTAACTGGGTGCCAAACGCATGCTGCAATCCTATCCAGACCCACAAGGTAAACCGTGCATCCCTATCCGTGACTATAGACCTCAGAACTCCATGCAACCGTACCACCTCATCTACGTACTTTTGTGATAAAGCATCCACATCACTCTACTCCCTGATCGCCGGAAAGTGAGCCGATTTTGTCAACCTGTCCACTACCACCCAGATTCCGTAGTACCCTCCTTGGGCCTTGGGTAGTCCCGTGACGAAATCCATTGAGATGTCATCCCACTTCCACTCGGGGACACCTAGGGGCTGTAGTTGGCCACCTGGAACTCGGTGATCAGCCTTAACTTGCTGACACACTAGGCACTTGGCCACGAACTCCAACACTGCTCGCTTAACTCCGTGCCACCAAAACTGCCTCTTCAAACCCTGGTACATCTTAGAAACTCCAGGGTGTACCGCCAGGGGTGAGTTGTGGAACTCACTGAGAACCCTTCCGCGCATCGCCTCTGGGACAAACAACCTTCCCTGGAAAAACATCTGGTTCTGACCATCCTCGGTCCATCCTTCCGGAGCATTTCCCTGGTCAACTTGGTCACACATCACTTCGCACTCTAGGTCTCCCCACTGAGACTCTTCCACCTGCTGAAACATGGATGACTAAACTGTCATCTGATATAGGCAGCCTCTGCCGCTATCCATCTTCGTATCCAGGTGTAAGGCAGCCAACTCTTCCACTGCCTTCCAGGCGTCTACCGACTCTCGGACTGCATCCTTCTGCGCCCTCCTGCTCAAAGCATCGACCACCACATATCCCTTGCCCCCAGTATAAGAGATCTCGAAGTCGTAATCCTGGAGGAACTCCACCCATCTCCACTGTCGCAAGTTCAAGTCCCGCAGGGAGAAGATATACCTCATGATTTTGTGATCTGTAAAGACCACAAAGCGTTCCCCGATGAGGTAGTGCCGCCATAATTTTAGCGCAAAAACGACCGCTGCAAGCTCTAGGTTGTGGGTGGTGTAATTACGCTCATGTGAACGCAGCTACCTGGACCCGTATGAGATCCCCCCTCATCGCTGCATCAACATGCATCTCAGGCCCTGTCCCAAAGCATCGCTGAATACCTCATAGGCCTCCCCTTCTTCTGGTAATCTCATCACCGGGGCACTGACCAACATACCCTTCAGGTAGCTGAAGGCTGACAGGCACTGCTCACTCCATACGAAAGCCTGGTCCTTCATGGTCAGACCAGTCAAAGGGGATGCTACTCGGGAGAAGTTGGGTACGAACCTCCGGTAGTAACCTGCCAACCCGAGGAAACTTCGGACTTCTGCCACATTCTTGGGTGTTTCCCAAGAAACAACTGCTTCGACCATTAATGGGTCAACCGCTATCCCCTGCTCTGACACTACGTGCCCGAGGAAGTGCACTTCTCGTGTCCAGAACATTCATTTTGACAACTTCCCATATAGATGGTGACATCGGAGGACCTCCAAAACATTCCTCAAGTGCTCTTCATGGTCCTCCTCTGATCTAGAGTAGAGCAGGATGTCGTCGATGAACACAACCACGAACCGATCCAGGTACTCCCGGAAGATGGAGTTCATAAGCCCCATGAACACAGACGGGGAATTCGTAACACCGAAGGGAATGACTATGAACTCGAAGTGTCCGTACCTGCACCTGAACACTGTCTTCGGGATGTCGCTCTCTTTCACCCTCAGCTGGTGGTACCCAGACCGTAGGTCGATCTTTGATAACCATGATGCCCCTTTCAGCTAGTCAAAAAGATCATCTATCCTTGGGAGAGGGTAGAGATTCTTGATCGTCACCTTATTCAACCTCCTTTAGTCTATGCACAGCCCAAGACTTCCATCTGCCTTCCTTGAAAACAAGACCAGAACACCCCATGGTGACGTACTCAGACGAACATAACCCCTCTTCATCAGATCGTCAATCTGTATCCGCAACTCTCGTAGTTCCGAAGGTGCCATCTGGTAAGGAGCCATCAAGATTGGACGAGCGCCGAGTTGTAGGTCTATCCCGAACTCAATATCACGTCGAGGGGGCAGAGTCGTCACCTATTCAGGAAAGATGTCCATAAACTCACGGACGATCTCTGGTACTTCCACCATTTCCACATCTACTGATTCTACCGTCAGCTCGGTCAACAAAGAGAGGAGGGGTTCCCCTCTCCTATTTCCCTTCAGACTGTTCCGCTCGCCGGTGAAGGTAACACGACGGATGTACAAGACTGAGAACACCACCCTCCTTCAAAAACAGTTGATGATGGCGCACACAGAAAATAGCCAGTTGATGCCTAGGATGACATCGTATGGCTGAATCTGTAGCAGAAGAAGATCCTGAACCGACTGATGTGGCCCTATCAACAGTCTACATCCCTGAAAAACGAACAACAAGTCGGTCTGACCTCCAACTGGTGTGCTCAACACTTGGGGAACTGGAAGTCTCTCGGCATCTAGACCCAAGGCAGGGGCTAGACTGGGTGCAACGAAGGAGTGAGAAGCTCCGGTATCGAACAAAGCATAAGCAAGAGTGCTAAACAGACTGATCGCACCTCGAACAACCTCTGGCTCGGCTGGGACTACTGCCTCTGCAGCGTCCAACTGTCCACGCCCAGCTCCCCTAGGTAAAGAATCCACCATTGACGTGCCGCTCCCCGCATCTGGCTAACGGCCAAGGGAACCCAGTACTTGGTCGGGGCCCGAATCAGGCCAATAGCTATAACTAGCTCCTCTATCCAGCCTTCCGCCTTCATATCAGAGGTGCTGCCCTCATACTTCACGAGGGCCTATCGCTGGAAGGCTCAAAGAGTCTTCTGCCACTGGTCTTCCTCTTCCTCTCGAACAGCTCTCTGCCGATTGACCAAAGTAGTCTCAGGGGCCTCGATCGCCTGTACAACACGTGGTCTCCTTCCAGGTGCCATAGCTGCAAGGTAAGCAAGGAATGCCAAAGCCCAAGTAGTGCAGAATATCATCCTTAAAACTTCTTAAGATTTAAATTTATTCATAATTCCCAAAACAACCCTGAAACACAAGAACACAAGTCATTATGATGCATGTACCTTTCCTAGGGTCTCTACCCTGCAATCGGTGCGGCCTCACTTGGTCGTTCGGTAGGTCCAGAGTCCTTGCATCGGATCACAGGGGGCCCTAAAATCTTGTGTCCTAGCTGGTCTTCCCTTGCCTAATTCACGCTCCAAGGTCACCCAACACTGTTGCCTTACCATCCCATGCAATCCTCACTGTGCCTAACTCTAGACTTCGTACAATCTCTCAACCATGCCTCTGATACCATTCTGTCACGACCCGCCTTCACCAAAAGGAGGGAAGGGTTAGCTGATTGCCAGGACCTTCCTTCTTTTAGTTGAAGGAGAGATAATGACCCCCGAAACCCGCCTTCAATAGGTCCCGGAGTGGTGACTAGCACCAAGGGTATAGAAAATTCTCTCAAATGGAAGGTATTACCCTTTTTATTTTATAGGATCGAGAGATATGGAGAAGAAAACCCAACAAGACCAAGGTAGAGAGAAAAGTAAAGCCCAAAATAAACCATTCCCACATGAATGTTTCAAAAGTAAAAGCCATAAGGTGCAAAAAGTGACTACAAGGTAAGTACCAAAAAGGAAAACAACAACTGCAACAGCTCCAAAAGTCCAAGCTAGTAAGGTATTGCGTAATCCCCGAAGTCCTCCTGGAAACCTGAAAGCAGTTTTATATACATAGGGTGAGCATACAAGTACACTTAGTAGAGAAAACCAAAGACTCTCGTACACAAGTGGGGGAACGTACTAAAGTCCCATGAGAAAAGAGTAAACTAAACACCTATCAAGGTAAACTATCCACCCCAGGCCTCACCAAGGCACACTCCCCAAATAACGCAAGTCAAGTAATTTATATAATAAGAGCACATCAATGTTTGGGTACCCCGCGCCACTTTCCCACTGGTTATTCAGAAATCCTACGCATCAGACCAATCCCGCCATTCTCACCGTAGTCCCACTGCCACACCCACCCGCACACACCTGGGCCACAACCACACACAGTCCCACGGCCGAAACCCCGCCCGCACACACCTGGGCCTCAACCGCACGCAGTCCCACTACTGAATCCCGCCCGCACACACCTGGGCCCCAACTGTCACACGTAACTATGCCTACAAACACCTAGGCCGGAACAACAACCACCACGCCCGAAGACACCTGGGCCTCATCCCGGAGACACTTGGGAAACCACCTGCCGCACACACCTGGCCAACCACCACACTACCCAGCCTGAAGGTTCTTGGGATAATAATGGACTTCAGGCCATCACAGCCTGCCCGAAGATACTTGGGCTATCCGGAAAAGGGAGCAGAAAAGGAGCTAATAACCAGCCACTAAGAATAGTGTCGGGAAAAACACCCTCCACCATGAAATGGGGGTGTTCAGCACTAGGTGGTCAACTTGGGTGGGGCACAAATAAGAATCACAAAGCTACAGATACATATATATATAGGTAACAAGCACTCACCCAAGCTAGGTTTCTTTTCTTCGGACAGCCTATAGATCACAACAACACTCAAGTCCGATTCACGACTCACGCTAACAACCCATCATCCCATTCTTGTTTCATGTTCAGTAACAATATTTGGTTTAGGCACCACTGGGCATCTATTAGGCATAGGCATAAGTCCAGAAAAGTAAACAGTCAAACATCAACCAAAACGTCCGCACTTGGTTCTCAACAACAGTGGATTCCACCCCATTTTGTGATATGAACAAGTAACCACCCGGATTTAAAACTCACAACCACCGAAAGTATAAAGGAACATGGGATCCCATCCCCTCCCACATCTCCAGTAATAGGCCCGAAGGGAAAACAACCAACTACCACCACCAACACAAGCAGGGCGTTGCATGTATTTTCAGATTTAAACGACATAACACACTCTATGATTCAAATTCTGTGTGTTTTAACCGAGGTTATAAAAGAAAAGGAATGATCCTGGTGCCTTAATTTATTTTTCCGGATATACGTGATTAACCAAATTCATTTTTCACAGCAGGAGTTTACAACCACAAACAATCCATTTAAAACATTAGTAGGGGTTCATTATTTCACAAACAACGACCACCAACGACCTCGATTTTTAGGAGGCATAAGCCATCAAAACTCAACAAGATGGTCATAAGAGAAACTAAATCAAAACATAAGACAACATAAATGATCACAGCCCCCCCCCCCTTCTTTCTTTATAGAATTCGTTCATTATCTTTAATTAGGTCTGGTTTATCCAATTCTACAGAAACAAAAGAACGCCCACCCCACATTATACACAAAGAGCGAGGCAAAGGATAAATTCCATACTTGTTGATAGATGATTGACGTTTAGGCCGGGGGAGAGGAACATTACGGATAACGATGCGGCCGATCCGACACACCAGAAGCTGTTTGTGAAAGTCACGATGGAGGAAAGGATAAACCACGACTATCTCTTAGTTTATAGGAGCCGGGGATGGTTGAGGTGAAAACGCAAATCCACGTAAGGCGTCAGGGGTCGTGGGTTGATCACGCGGCTCCACGTTTTGTGTTTTTAAGCCGAATGATGAATTGATGAAGCATTTAATTAAAACTCTTATGGGCGTTACGAGTCCTAAAAAACGGTTAAACGAGATAGAATAGGGTTTAAAACCCTATTTACGCAAAGGAGTGTTACTGGAAACAACTTGACAAGGCCGGGTGACGCCGACCGGTCTCCCCGATCGGTCTCCCCGATCGGTCTCACCGATCAGTCTCACCGATCAGTCTCGCTGATCGGTCGCACTGATCCGTCTCACCGATCGGTCTCACCGATCGGTCTCACCGATCGGTCTCACGGATCAGTCTCACCGACCGATCTCACCGGTCGGTCGCACCGATCGGTCTCACCGACCAGTCTCGCCGATCGGTCTCACCGATCGGTCTCACCGATCGGTCTCACCGAGACGCCACTCCTTTAAAACCCGGATTTTGGTAAAGGGAAAGACCAAGAAATTCTGGGTCATCACATATTACACATTCAAATAAGAATATCATTTTCTAAAATTTTATATAATAATGTTTAAATAAATTAATTTAAATTGGGTGCACAATAAATAGGTAACAACCCAATATATTTTGAAAAGTAATTCTTTTATTTTAAAAATTAAAATTTTCTTATAACATCTCTTAAAAACACACCTGATTATCGTTAACATTATATAGAATATATAAAATCTAATTATTGTAAAATTATTCATAAACACTACCTTAATGGCTTTGTTATATATTATATATAATAACAATATTTTATTTATATATTGTTGTTTTGTAAAACTAGACCCTGTGTTTAATGCATGACAACTCATTGTTGTGTGTATCATAAGATTTACATTGTGTTGTGAAAAAAACAATAAAGATAAATTTAATCATCAATGATAATATTTTAAATTCTCAGCATGTTACATATGGATTTGTACTCACACCATACTCAGGCTTCAAAATCAGTACCATAATATATTATATAATTTTGATATAGGTTAACATAATGCCTTGTGTTCGATAACTTATTGTGAAAGTGAATGGATGTGCGTACCTATATGGTTTGTAACCATCTTGGGAGTTGTCTTTGACTTTACATTTATGTTTCATTTTACATTTCACGTGTTCATTACCTTGACATATGTATTGTTTATTTTTGATATTATATTTCTAATTGTGGTCATATTGTGTTTCTAAATTGTTATGTTAATGTTATATCATTATTTATATGTTTTATATTTATTTCCACTTGTTATTTACTATAATAAATAATAAAAAAGGTTATATTCACCCATGTATTGACATTAGTCCTTCGTTTCTAGTCGATAACCTCTAGCGTACGAGGATGAAAGCATAAGGTCATGTAGAAAACCGGCTTTGGGATCAAGTGTGGGGCACTTAGTTCATAATGTTACACCATTATGCTACTGAATTTATCCTATAAATCTCCTTTAATAACATTGGTATTGGGAAGTCACATCCCCATTTACAAAGAATGGTATTCACCAAGATTTTAGTATCCTTTGTTGGGGAATTCGATGCATGAAACCGAAACTCCATGATTAAGGTATCAAATATGATGACATATTGTCCATATTGAATGATTTATGTGGAAAAATATTTCATGTTCATGATATAAATATGATGGGGTGTGATGGTACAATATCTCTCTCTAATTCATTGTGTAGTGGTTTTTTCTTATTATATTCCATTTAATTTTCACTATAAGAATATTTTTCTTATTATATTCCATTTATTCTTATTATATCATAAGAATATTATGTTACATTTTTTGGGTGGTTATATCTAACTTATTCTTCTGATGTCATGTGTTATGGTATTTCCACGTTCATATATTGCCCATATGTTATCATGTTATATCATGACTCATTATTAGTAAAAATTATTACCACCACATTTATGTCACCTTGATATTCTACATGAATCAAATTTACCACTGTCATCATTTTTTTCATCGATTATTTCAATATTAGGACTTATAGATCACCCCTTTCTAATGCACATCCACAAATTATTCCATATAGTTTTAAATTATTTTAATAATATAAAGGATTCTTAATTAAATTTTAAATAATTATGTTGTACACATGTTTTAATTCATTATGTCATGTACAAAATTTTCCAATGACATTAGGCCTAACAATCTTCCAGTGTTGAATTTTTTGATCCCTAATATAATAAATCATGAAATTAATTATACTATGATATGGAATTTTATATTTGGTATAACTGGAATGTCTATCTATTTTTGGGGATCAGAATTTTCAAACAACTATTAATCATATTGATATATGAATTAATATTAGAACATTTATAATATTTTGTAAATTATAGTGAATGTGGTTTCCATGAATATAGATCTATGTGTAGATACTACAAGTGAATGTGGTTCTGACACAATTGTTCCTACATGTAACAAACCTGCAAAATGAACATTAATATGGATATGATTATCAACTGGTTCATGAAAATAGTCCTTGAAACAGACCAAGTTTTACACTCCTGGGGTGTAATCATTAGAAAATTTAGAACCTCTATATGAACCATTATTAAGGCATTAAAATTTCAAAAATATTTTACATCATTAAATATATCTTGGATATGTTACATTGAATCTTATAAATTCATTTGTTATAAAATATATATAATATATGAGAAATATATTTAATGTTCATTGCTTCCTATTAATAATTGTAATATTTAACAGTACACATCCCTAATTTCACTTTATTTTTAGTCAGTGTCCTGTAATTGGATAAAACAATTCAACAACCAATGATAGGTGTAATATAATAACTATAAAAATGAGATTCCCAACAAGAAGGAAGAAGGAATTGGGAACATCAACAAAAAAATCATTAGCTATCTCAGGTTTTTAACTAAAACATAAAATATGATTAATTTCCAAAATGAAATATCAATTTCAAATTGACACTATTATCCTACAAAGCCTATAACATGTAGTGGATATTATAATAATTTAATTAATGAAAAATGAATAACAACCTTTAATATTATGTTATATAACCATAAATTATCTAAAAAAGGTATTTTTTTCTTTATATTTATCATATTTAAGGAGAAACTAATCAATAAAGGACATTATTCCAGAATATGATAATAGGGTAGGTTATCGATGTTATAGAGTTGATGGAATTCCAGAAAATGGTTTACAAAAAATATTTTCCATATGATCGTCAAATAAAATATAAATGAAATTACATATCCTAAAACATATAAGGAATCTATATGGGCTTGTGATGCTTACAAAAAAATACATACATGACACACCTCCACATTTTTTTTCTTCCCTAAATGAAATAATGAATACCTTAATGGTAGGATAAATTAACATCTATAAAATACTTATCCATTTGTGACTTCATCAAGTATGATAAAATTTTCCCATGTGCCCTAAAATTTGTAATAGGAGAAAAATAATATCAAGGTCCTCATTGGGACAAGGAGGGTAAAATAGATCTTAGTTCTAGTGTTTTGATATAAGAATCTAATGATGGTAAGGAAGACCAAAATCCAACTTGTTAAAAGTGTCGATAGAAGTATTTGGAAAATTTCCTGATGATGATGGGGAATGTATTTATGTGTATGATGTTTGATAACATTTATAGTGGTTGATAATGGGAGAAATCCACTAATATGATGAAATAAAGCAATACATTATTAAAAACTTATTCTTCTGCCCATAATTTAAATTACATGGAACAAGTGAACTATGAAAATCAACGGAATAATCAAAGGGTTATCGATGTTAACTGACATCGAGAACCACCAAGGACTATACATAAAGGGAGAGCTTATGCTATCAAAACTATTGAGGTGGATCTTAATAATTTTTTGGTTAAATGTAAAATAGTTATGAATTCATGGATATTTAATATAATTTTTTATTATTGTACTATACATTATTTATCATGAAACTTTAGTGGAACTATTCAACCGTCACCACAAAACATGGATGTTGAGTTGTCGGTGAAGATGATTTGTTATTGAATTTTTAAATACCATTTATGTAACTCATACTGTCACATAAATGACTTATTTTGAAGTTAAATTTCATTTATTTTCCTTTAATTCTTTGTTTTGGATGGTTTCCAAAGGTTTTATGGAGAAATAGATGAGTTTTCATGAATTGGGCCAAACATGAGCCCAATTCCAGATTTAAAAATAAATTTTGTTTCCTTTATAACATTTTCATTTTTTAATATTTTTCCTTAATTCCAATTCCTAAATGGTCTCCTCTGACCTATTAACACCAAAATATAAATTTGGAGCCTTTATAAATCTGTAATCATGGTGGATATGGGTTTTTATTTAAGATATTGGGCCTGCCCGAAGGCCCATTTCCTACATTAGAAATAAATTTTAAATTTTTTATATCTCCTTAACTATTTGCGTTTTTTCAGTGATTCCACCTCCCACTCGACCCTACGAAACCCAGGAGTTCTCCCATTGCCTTCCCCACTCCTTGGAGCTCTTTGAAATCTCGAATTATGGCGGATCTTAATAGGGTGTCTCAAATAGGCCAGAATTGAATAGGCAAATTCATCCCTTCTTAACTCTCTCAATTCTTACTCTATTCCCTCCATTCCAATTCCCAAATTTCCTCCTATATCTTGTTCGAAGAATCCCTGAATTTTGGCTGTTTTAAATTTTAGAAACTATTATTTTTGGAGTGATTAATTCAGGATACTTCAAGTAGGTGAGTCTATTTCTTTCCTCTTTAAAATTGGTTAGGGTTTCTTCCCTAATTCTTGATTTATAAAAAATTCCAGAAGTTAGGGTTCGTGCATAGGATCTAAATTACTGTATTTTGGGTGAAATATTGAGGTTTTAGGTTTCTTTTAACTTCCTTGAGGTGTGGCGGTCATGCGGTTGATGTTTCGCCCTAATATTTGAGGGTTTCGACACATTCGGTAGGTGATTCCGTGGATAACCATTTACTGATGAGCTAGTTTGCTTGATTAAATAATTTTACATGTTCATTATGTGCTGTGAATTATGAGAAAACTATTTTTGGTAGCAATATTAAAGCATTTGTTTTTAAAGTTACATTTTTTCTTGAAGTGTGTATTTTTCAAATGTATTTCATGTGTTATCTTTTGTGGTAGATTTGTAAAATGTAGAAGTGGTTTATTGGTTGTTGAAAGGGGCTGCCAATTATGGTTGGGCAATGATATAGTTCCATGTGGGTCTAAAAAGGGGGTGTATTTGAATGGTTTCCTTTGTATAACCTTGTTATACTCCTTGAAAGTGTTTTATGGATTTGTGTGTTCTCATGGGTATCTTTTGTGATATTATTCAAGGTGATTATATAACATTTGAAAGTGGATTATTACATGTTGATTGGTCTGCCAATTCGGTTTTGGTAGGGTCTTGGTGTGATTTTGTCTTAAAAAGAGGTTTTTGAAATGGATTTTATGTGCAAGGTTTGGGTATACTCTTTTTAATTGTTTTATGAATGTTTTGAATGGTTTATTGGGTTGTGTAATAGGTGAAACTATATCAGCAAACTGTTTTGGTAGGAGTATATTTTTAAAAGGTCTATTTCATTGGTGAAAACTTTGTTATGTGATATGTATCATCCTGGAAATATTTTATTAAATTGTTTGAAGGAGATATTGAGGAGCAAAAGTGATGTGAAAGTGACGTGGAGTGTTTTGTGTTAGTGTGATGGGAAAAATTGAATTTTTTATTATGAAAGAAGTTTTATATTCCATGTTTTTTCGATTTTATATGAGTTTAAATATCTTATAATTGTTTTATAAAATTGTTTAATGGTTTTGTGGAAGTGTTGAAGAAATGTGAAACGTGTTGTGGGCTATTTTGGTGTGATTCGGATTTCAAAATCATTTTGAATGAAAATGGATTTTTGTGACTTGTGGGGTATACATATGGGATGTTTGGTGAATTTGGGATGTGTAAATGATATTTTCATGTTCAATGTATATTTTTTGACTTGTTGAACTTGTTTGAGCACAAGGGGAAAACCTAGGTATCTAGGTGGGTTGATGTGTACTAGTATGCTATTGAATTCGTGGGGTTTGGCCTCAGTTTCACTTAGCAAGATTGACACTTACAACTCTAACTAAACTATGATGATGTTTATTGGGGACCACTAGGTTATGGGTATGTACCCTGTAATGCCCCGACCCCAGCTACCCAGATTCGGTGAATTACTTCGTAACATTGGCATGATCACAAAAGATCATGTCTCGAAAGACCGATTAGTTTAGTAGCCTTGGAAACACTAGATACATTCGTAAACATTACATTACATCATAAAATGAAAAACTAAAATAACAAAGTCTCTATAGTCCACACTCATATCCTCTTTTGACAATCCCTGGAGGTCTTTCATAAAATACTTCTTCACATCCTGGAAAATATTAAAACATTGAAAGGGGTGAGCTCAGATGCTCAGTAAGGATAACAATATTGTGGAAACTTTCATAAATAAACATTAACATTTAAGGCAATGTATAACTCTATCAAAAGCCTTTTTAAACTTGAACTTCAGCATAATATGGAAAAAATAATATTAAATAATGACATTTACTTATTCACATGGATATTCTACTAGTCGAATAATAACATGAAATATCAATAAACACTTTCATAATGAGGGAATGTACAATTCCAGACATTCTGAAACATTTTGTCATGGCCTCGGCCGAGACGTCTAAAATTATTAAGGCCTCGGCCAAAACCATAAACCAAATTGGGAAAGGGCCTCGGCCAATTCCACGTCTTGTTGTCTCATGAGACCTACCGATGCAATTTTTTTAGAAGATACTTACATTTAAAATTTCTCAAATATACTCCAGTGTTTTTCTGAAAACATTATGCAAGCTTCTGAAAACAAAATAACTAATTCTAAGGTTGCTCGACTAATTACAGGCCATGATGGGTCCATGCCCAATCCATTCCTGTCTACCTCACTCGAGAGTCGGGTTTTCTGAAAACAGTTTTAAGCTTGCGTTAAATACATATACATTTGCACTGGGTTTTCATATATTAAGACTTGTAAAAAAAGTTTGATACATTCCATTTTTTTAAACCAGAATAAAAGAAAAGTGAAACATTGTATTTGTTTTTCATTTAAAAAACTTTATGGCTTGTAGAGGAAGCCGAAACTCAAATAATGGTCACGGCGGCGGAGAAGCCATTTTCGCCACATATGTAAGACAAAACATTCCTTTTGTCTTTTAGTAAAAATGCTTCGTATAAAAAGATTCCTTTTGAATATATGTAAAAGTCAAAGGTGTTTATACACTGTATAAAAGAAATTTGTGTATAAAACAAAATATGCCTCAATGAATGGAGATTGAGACGAAGTCCCATAAAAGATCATTTTTAAATAAAATATATCTATTATGTGTATTCACTATATGTACACATAAAGAATGTATAAATACAATATACAACATAATAATATAATGACATAATTTGAAAGTAGGAGATTAACCCAAAGAATGGAAGTTGGGTTAAGAAGTTCCCTTACCTCGTGTCTGACTTGACTCAACCGTTCTTTAACCTCCTGAATAATAAACTAGAGTTAATATATACCTTATTAAGAACCATTTTTAATTTCATTATCCTTTTTATATCACTTATTACAATGTTATGAACATTATGTAATTTTTTAAGTTAATAACGGTCGTTTTGTCGATCTTTGGTACATGAGTCAACAATAAACATCTTATAATTACATGTTGTTTATGTGGTAGAATATCCATTATCTCCAGAATTATATTCATGATTTAGATGTCATATATATCATATATATCCAGTATATACATTCATTTATAATATTACGTAACATTTAGAGGTAAGAAATGAAATGCACCGTTCATGGAGATGGTAAGCCGTACGTACATATGAACGCTACTTTCATTTCTATTTCATATTTAATGGAATGAAATCATAATGATATTAATGTATAATATAATTCCAGTATAATATAGTGTATAATACCATTTACTCCATTCTTTATACATCCCACATATGGCATTAACGATTCAAATCACTTTGAGGGGGCGGTAGTCCGCATTTCCTAAAATGAAATTATCGCGTTTTACCCATAATGGAAATCATAAAGTATTTCATAAATGAAAAATACAGAAGAATAAGTAAAACATAAACATATTATATATCATATATAAATATAGTGACATCTTAATGGCCACCTTTGAAGGTGTTATATGAGTGTTGAACAATCATCGTTTCGTGAGGCAGAAATTCGCCATCCACAGAAACCGTATGTTATTTAACCATTAGATGTAGGATTGTGTAAGTGTAGCTAGAATACTTATTATAACGACATCCTAGTATATTGAGGATACTGGTGTTGTTACAAAAGAAATGAATAAAAATAGTTTATGGGGTTGGAGAAGAAAAATAAAACAAAACAACATTAGAGAAGACATTACCTCAAAATCGGGTAACTCTTTTTGATTTGAAACAAAGGCTTCCTTGGGAAGAGTTCTTCCCAAAGTGAGGATTCTAGGAGTAATATGGGGAAGTTGGGAGAGTATTTAGGGAGAGTTTGGCCGAGCCAAATGGCTTGAAAGTGTGAATGAGGTGGTAGAGGTGGGGGCCTTTTATAAGAGGAGAGGAGGGGCACTCTTGGAAAGTAAGGAATTTTTACATTATTATACCATGCTTTTCAAATTCAAAAGGTGCCACACTTATATAATTCGTGGATAAGGTGATAAGGATTCTAAATCTACCCATACAATAGTCTTTGGACAAGTTTAAGCCTTGTATTGTACATTATATTTTCATTTTATTAAAATTGTTAAATAATGAGGTCATCGCTGCATCATAATGATGTCATAAATAATTTAATTTATTTAATGTCTAAAAATTATAAAACAAATACTATGATGTAGGAAATCTTTTTATCTTTCCAATTACTATTTATAGTAAAATATATTACATGTATAACCCCATGTAAAAATTGTTTTAGTAAAAAATTTCATGTTTGTGTCATTTTTTACTTTAACATTAAATAAAAGGTATTTATGTCATTTTCCAACTAAAGTGGCTCAATGGGGTCCCCAAGATGACCCATGGATTGTCTTGGTCGGCCATGGCACATCAAATGAGGTTAGGACATGTGTAATTCTTATCTCATATTATTAAAACATTATTTTTACCTTAAACTACACTAATTACCTCTAATCGCGATTAAGAACTTAAAAGTTACTATTCACAAAAAATTATTTTAATCTCATTGAACCACATTTTACTTATTAATGAAAAATATGTACGTAGGATTTTTGAAAATCAAATCACAGAAGTGGTAATATTTCATTTAAATGAAAAATCAGTTATTTAACTACCACTTAGTGGTTTCACTATTCATCAAAAATTGATGTTTTTCAGAACAATGCCAAAATTTCACCCTAAGCTATAATTGATATTCCGAATTCAGAAATGAGGTCTATTTTACAAAATTCCAAACATATAAGTTGCATTAATTAATTTTATAATTAATTTCCGCTGTCACAACAAATAGCGTGTTTTTAAGAGATAATTTATATCAAAAGATTGGCAATTGTTTATGTCCAATTTCAATGTTAAATTAATTATAATGACCACCATTGGATAAAATGGTAAAAATATATTCTAATTATATTTTAAAACCACTAAATAGTATAATTTATCACTAAAATTTATTTTGATTAAAAAATTTGTTTTTAAGTAATTTTCACTATTCATAAAAAAATGGAAGTTCTCAGAAAATTACAAAATATTCAACTTTATATAATTTCGATATTATGAATACAAAAATGAAGTACATTTTGAAATATAAAATTTCTATAATTTTAAAAAGTGGTTATTACTATTCATAATGGCTACTTTGATTAGCCGCGGTGTTTTAGAACTCGAAGTTGCGTACAATGAAAGCTATTGCATTATTGAATGAGAAGCATATCGTGGAAGCTCGGGGTGTTACATTCTCCCCTCCTTCAATAAATTGCGTCATCGCAATTTGAAATTTTTCTTTGAAAATAAAAGGTTTAAAAGAGAAAATACCTTTGAGGAAAACCCACATCGGAAATAAGATTAATAAAATTTAGAATTAATAAGAGGGAAAGGGAAATGAAAAAGTCACCACCCAATTATGATCTCGATTAGGAGAACATTGGTGGAAATTAGAGACATATAATTGGAGGAAAACCGTAAATATTTGTAGGGAGTGATTGAGGTCATCAATCACAATCAACGGTCAAATTGAGGGCCTCAAAGCCTTCAATCTATGTTGATTTAAAATATCATCAGTTCAACAAGACATAAGGTATTAGGATAACACATTTCTTTGTTTTAATATCCCTTTACTAAAGTTTAAGAATTAATTTATTCATTGAATAAGAGATAGGTATATATATATTTATGCTTGACAATTAGAGTTTCAACCTTCAACTCATCTTTCACTCAAAAAGATAATAAAACTCAAAAATATTATACTTAAACTAATTGTATAAGGTTCCAAATGTTAAAACATACCATTTAGATTAGTAAAATTATTTTGTAATAACCAGGGACTTCCTGTAGGCTAGTGGTAGGAAATAAAGGCCTGTCGCACTATGGTTGTAGGTTCGATTCCTGCAGCTTTGTCTGACGCGACGGTTATGACCAACCCTGCAGGTTGTCCTTCTCCTAAAACTATAGTATTATAATATTCCAAAAATAATCTTCATAAATTTTTTAACCTTTAAAAATACTATCCAAAGATCCACTTAATCCACTCCAACCTTTATAGTTATCCAAAACACCTCTGTCCAGACTTTCTCTAAAAGGTCTCTTAATTCCAAAATCAATTGTAACATCAGATTCCCCAAACAATGTAAAGTTTCTCTTATTTTCACATACTAAAAATATGATTACCTTCATCATATTAAAACCTTAATGAAAAAAAAACAAGTACTGTAGTACAATCCTTATATATATCACATTATTATTATAAACAGAATATAATCCTTGAGTCCAAAAGCACCAATACATTAATTATTCCACTTCAACTGTAGTCCCAGCATAAGATTGGCCTTGATCCCTTGGCCTTTTATGAGGTAATTTTCCCTGACGCTTAGGAAATTCATTTGCATAATGACCCATTTCTCTACAATTGTAGCATTCAACATTGATATCCTCTTTCTTTCCCTTACAATCACGAGCCTGGTGGCCTTTTTCTCCACATTTGTAACAAACTCCCATTCCTTTTAGGCAAGTACCAGGGTGATTCTGCCCAAAATTATCACATAATGGAAAATCCTTCTTTCCCCTTTTCCCTTTATCTAACTCTTGTTCCACTGTTCTCTTCTTCTCTTGCTTTACTTCATTGTCATAAGACTTAGAGAATTCCTTTTCTGTCTTGATAGCACATGAGACAATATCTTCGTATGTTGAGAAAGATTGTGATAATAAAGCTCGACGTAGAAATGGTTTTAACCCATCAATGAAACGATCAATCTTACCTCTTGGGTTACGTATATAATCTGCATCATACCTTGATAACCTTGTAAAGTTGGCCTCATACTTTGTGACATTCTTATCCTCCTTCTTCCTCAGACTCAGAAATTGCCTTTCCATATCTGCTTGATGGTCACGAGGAAAGTATTTTTCTAAGAAAAGCTCTTTGAACTCCATCCATTCCATATTCGATACGTCATTATCTTCCTTTTTGTTTTGGATCAGCGACCACCACTGATCGGCATCTCGAGTGAGGCGGTAAACTGCCATGACAACCTTCTCCCTTTCGCTACTCCCCAAGGCATGGAATATTTTCTATACGGAGTTTATCCATTGCTCAGCTACTAACGAATTTGTACCCCCATTAAATTTTGGTGGTTGTTTCCTCATGAAACGGTCTAACATTTATCCTCCACGTTGTGGATCACGGTGATCCATACGAGTAAGGTTATTATTCATAACTTGAGTGAGTTGTCCCAGTATGGTAATAAGTTAATCAGCACCAGTTGTATCTCCAGATCCACAATAATTATCTTGAGCAGGAGGGAAATCCCTACATGGAGTGCGTGCATTGATACGGTTTCCATTCCTTCCATTAGGCACCATTTCTAAACAATGGCATAAACTAGATGAGTTTATGAATTAAAATAAATAATTCCATATTTGTAAAACACTTTACATAAATTGAACTATTTATGGATATAATCCATAATCATAAAAAAGAATGTTTTCTTAGAAGAATTATATAATCATAACCCTTCATAGTGGTTTGTAAAGAAAATGAGAATTATCCTAAGCATATCCCCCAGGAGTGTCGTAACCAAGAGTGAAGAAAGGCCCGTTGTCGTGCACCAGTTCCCGTTCGAGTCTAGCTCAAAGCGGTGTTTTCGGGTTTTACCCCTAGGTACATCTGTGCCAGATCCGCCTCTACCTTCTCGTATCCAGACAGGGATGTATTGCTCGGAAAACTCACAAAATCTCTATAATACCAAAATTCTAGGAAGTTCTTCTATACTAATCCTTAAAGTCTATCTTCGGGCTATGTGCTCTAATCAGAGTTTATCTAAATCTAGATTCCAAGGTTAGTACTAAACTGCCTCTGATACCAACTGTAACGCCCCGACCCCAGCTACCCAGAGTTGGGGCATTACTTCGTAACATTGGCATGATCACAAAAGATCAAGTCTCGAAAGACCGATTAGTTTAGTATCCTTGGAAACACTAGATACATTCATAAACGTTACATTACATCATAAAGTGAAAAAATACAATAACAAAGTCTCCATAGTCCACACTCATATCCTCTTCTGACAATCCATGCAGGTAAATCATAAAATACTTCTTCACATCCTGGAAAATATTAAAACATTGAAAGTGGTGAGCTCAGATGCTCAGTAAGGATATCAATTTTACGGAAACTTTCATAAATAAACATTAACATTTAAGGCAATGTATAACTAAAAAAAAGCCTTTTTAAACATGAACTTCAGCATAATATGGCAAAAATAAAATTAAATAATTCCATTTACTTACTCACATGTATATTCTACTAGTCGAATAATCACATGCAATATCAATAACCACTTTCATAATGAGGGAATGTATAATGCCAGACATTCTGAAACATTTTTTCGAGGCCTCGTCCAAGACGTCAAAAATGATTAAGGCCTCGGCCAAAACCATAAATCAAATTGGGAAAGGGCCTCGGCCAATTCCATGTCTAGTTGTCTCATGAGACCTACCGATGCAATTTTTCTTAGAAGATACTTACATTTAAAATTGCTCAAATATACTCCAGTGTTTTTCTGAAAACATTATGCAAGCTTCTGAAAACGAAATAACTAATTCTGAGAGTGCTCGACTAATTACAGGCCATGATGGGTCCATGCCCAATCCCTTCCTGTCTACCACACTCGAGAGTCGGGTTTTCTGAAAACAGTTTTAAGCATGCGTTAAATACATATACATTTGAACTGGGTTTTCATATATTAAGACTCGTAAAAAACGTTTGATACATACCATTTTTATAAACCGGAATAAAAGAAAAGTGAAGTATTGTATTTTTTTTCATTTAAAAAACTTTATGGCTTGTAGAGGAAGCCGAAACTCAAATAATGGTCACAGCAGCGGAGAAGTCATTGTCGCCGCATATGTAAGACAAATCATTCCGTTTGTCGTTTAGTAAAAACGCTTCGTATAAAAAGATTTCTTTTGAATATATGTAAAAGTCAAAGGGGTTTATACACTGTATAAAAGAAATTTGTGTATAAAACAAAATATGCCTCAATGAATGGAGATTGAGACAAAGTCTCTTAAAAGATCATTTTTAAATAAAATATATCTATTATGGGTATTCACTATATGTACACATAAAGAATGTATAAATACAATATACAACAGAATAATATCATGACATAATTTGAAAGTATGAGATTAAACCAAAGAATGGAAGTTGGTTAAGAAGTTCCCTTACCTCATGTCTGAATTGACTCAACCGTTCATTAACCTCCTGAATAATAAACTAGAGTTAATATATACCTTATTAAGAACCATTTTTAATTTCATTATCCTTTTTATATCACTTATTACAATGTTATGAACATTATGTAATTATTTAAGTTAATAACGGTCGTTTTGTCGATCTTTGGTACTTGAGTCAACAATAAACTTCTTATAATTACAAGTTGTTTATGTGGTAGAATATCCATTATCTCCAGAAATATATTCATGATTTAGATGTAATATATTTCATATATATCCAGTATATACATTCATTTATAATATTACGTAACATTTAGAGGTATGAAATGAAATGCACCGTTCATGGAGACGGTAAGCCGTACGTACGCATGAACGCTACTTTCATTTCTATTTCGTATTAAATGGAATGAAATCATAATGATATTATTGTATAATATAATTCCAGTATAATATAGTGTATAATACCATTTACTCCATCCTTTATACATCTCACATATGGCATTAATGATTCAAATCACTTTGGGGGGGGGGCGATAGTCCGCACTTCCTAAAATGAAATTATCGCGTTTTACCCATACTGGAAATCTTAAATTATGCCATAAATGCGAAATATAGAAGCATAAGTAAAACATAAACATATTATATATCATATATAAATATAGTGACATCTTAATGGACACCTTTGATTGTGTTATATGAGTGTTGAACAATCATCGTTTCGTGAGGCAGAAATTCGCCATCCACAGAAACTGTATGTTCTTTAACCATTAAATGTAGGTGTGTGTAATTGTAGCTCGAATACTTCTTATAAAAACATCCTAGTATATTTAGGATACTGGTGTTGTTACAAAAGAAATTAATAAAAAGATTTTAGGGTGTTGGAGAAGAAAAATAAAACAAAACAACATTAGAGAAGACATTACCTCAAAATCGGGTAACTCTTTTTGATTTGAGACAAAGGCTTCCTAGGGAAGAGTTCGTCTCAATGTGGGGCTTCTATGAGTAATAGGGGGAAGTTGGGAGAATATTTGGGTATAGTTTGGCCTAGCCAAATGGCTTGAAAGTGTGAATGAGGTGGTAGAGGTGGGGGCCTTTTATAAGAGGAGAGGAGGTGCACTCTTGGAAAGTAAGGAATTTTTACATTATTATACAATGATTTTCGGATTCTAAAGGTCCCGAACTTATATAATTCGTGGCTAAGGTGATAAGGGTTCGAAATATACCCATCCAATAGTCTTTGGACAAGTGTAATCCTTGGATTGTACATTATCTTTTCATTTTATTAAAATCGTTAAATAATGAGGTCATCGCTGCATCATAATGATGTCATAAATAATTTAATTTATTTAATGTCTAAAAATTATAAAACAAATACTATGATGTAGGAAATCTTTTTAGCTTTAAAAGTACTATTTATAGTCAAAAATATGACTTGTATAACCCCATGTAAAAATTGTTTTAGTAAAACATTTCATGTTTGTGTCATTTTTTACTTTATCATTAAATGAAAGGTATTTATGTCCTTTTCCAACTAAAGTGGCTCCATGGAGTCCCCAAGTTGACCCATGGATTGTATTGGTCGGACATGGCACATCCAATGAGGGTTGGACATGTGTAATGCTCTTCTCATATTATTAAAACATTATTTTTACCTTAAACTACACTAATTACCTCTAATTGCGATTAAGAACATAAAAGTTACTATTCACCAAAAATTATTTTAATCTCATTGGACCACATTTTACTTCCTAATGACAACCAGGTATGTCGGATTTTTGAAAATCAAATCACAGAAGTGGTAATATTTAATTTAAACGAAAAATCAGTTATTTAACTACCACTTAGTGGTTTCACTATTAATGAAAAATTGATGTTTTTCAGAACAATGCCAAAATTTCACCCTAAGCTATAATTGATATTCTGAATTCAGAAATAATGTCTATTTTAAAAAATTCCAAACATATAAGTTGCATTAATTAATTTTATAATTAATTCCCACTGTCACAACAAATAGCGTGTTTTTAAGAGACAATTTATATCATAAGATTGGCAATTGTTTATGTCCAATTTCAATGTTAAATTAATTATAATGACCACCATTGGATAAAATGGTAAAAATATATTCTAATTATAATTTAAAACCACTAAATAGTATAAATTATCACTATAAATTATTTTGATTAAAAAAGTTGTTTTTAAGTAATTTTCATTATTCATAAAAAATTGGATGTTCTAAGAAAATTACAAAAAATTCAACTTTGGATAATTTCGATATTACGAATACAAAAATGAAGTCCATTTTGAAATATAAAATTTCTATAATTTTAAAAAGTGGTTATTACTATTCATAACGGCTACTTTGATTAGTCGCGGAGTTTTAGAACTCGAAGTTGCGTACAATGCAAGCGATTGCATTATTGAATGAGAAGCGTATCGTGGAAGCTTGGGGTGTTACATTCTCCCCTCCTTCAATAAATTGCATCCTCGCAATTTGAAATATTTCTTTGAAAATAAAAGGTTGAATAGAGAAAATACTTTTGAGGAAAACCCACATCGTAAATAAGATTAATAAAATTTATCCTTAATAAGAGGGAAAGGGAAATGAAAAAGTCACCACCCAATTATGATCTCGATTAGGAGAACATTGGTGGAAATTAGAGACATATAATTGGAGGAAAAACGTAAATATTTGTAGGGAGTGATTGAGGTCATCAATCACAATCAACTGTCAAATTGATGGCCTCAAAGCCTTCAATCTATGTTGATTTAAAATATCATCAGTTCAACAAGACATAAGGTATTAGGATAACACATTTTTTTGTTTTAATATCCCTTTACTAATGTTTAAGAATTAATTTATTCATTTAATAAGAGATAGATATATATATATATATATGCTTGATAATTATAGTTTCAACCTTCAACTCATCTTTCACTCAAAAAGATAATAGAACTCAAAAATATTATACTTAAACTAATTGTATAAGGTTCTAAATGTTAACACATACCATTTAGATTTGTAAAATTATTTTGTAATAACCAGGGACTTCCTGTAGGCTAGTGGTAGGAAATAAAGGCCTGTCGCACTATGGTTGTGGGTTCGATTCCTGCAGCTTTGTCCGACGTGACGGTTATTCCCCACCCTGCAGGTTGTCCTTTTCCTAAAACTATAGTAATATAATATTCCAAAAATAATCTTCATAAATTTTTTAACCATTAACAATACTATCCAAATATCAACTTAATCCACTCCACCCTTTATAGTTAACCAAAATACCTCTGTCCAGACTTTCTCTAAAAGGTCTCTTAATTCCAAAATCAATTGTAACATCAGATTCCCCAAACTATGTAAAGTTTCTCTTATTATCACATACTAAAAATATGATTACCTTCATTATATTAAAACCTTAATGAAAAAAAAGTATTGCAGTACAATCCTTATATATATCACATTATTATTATAACCAGAACATAATCCTTGAGTCCAAAAGCACCAATACATTAATTATTGCACTTCAACTGTAGTCATAGCATAAGATTGGCCTTGATCCCTTGGCCTTTTCTGAGTTAAGTTTCCCTGACGCTTAGGACATTCATTTTCATAATGACCCATTTCTCTACAATTGTAGCATTCAACATTGATAGCCTCTTTCTTTCACTTACAATCACGAGCCTGGTGGCCTTTTTCTCCACATTTGTAACAAACTCCGATTCCTTTTAGGCAAGTACCAGGGTGATTCTTCCCACAATTATCAAATAATGGAAAATCCTTCTTTCCCTTTTTACCATTATCTATCTCTTGTTCCACTGTTCTTTTCTTCTCTTGCTTTACTTTGTTGTCATAAGACTTAAACATTCCTTTTCCGTCTTGATAGCACATGAGACAATATCTTCGTATGTTGAGAATGAGTGTGATACTAAAGCTCGACGGAGAAATTGTTTTAACCCATCAAAGAAACGATCAATGTTACCTCTTGGGTTACGTATATATTCTGCAGCATACCTTGCTAACCTTGTAAAGTTGGCCTCATACTTTGCGACATTCTCATCCTCCTTCTGCCTCAGACTCAGAAATTTCCTTTCCATATCTGCTCGATGGTCACGAGAAAAGTATTTTTCTAAGAAAATCTCTTTGAACTCCCTCCATTCCATATTTGATACATCATCATCTTCCTTTGTGTTTTGGATCAACGACCACCACTGATCGGAATCTCCAGTGAGGCGGTAAACTGCCATGACAACCTTCTCCCTTTCGCTACTCCCCAAGGCATGGAATATTTTCTCTAAGGAGTTTATCCATTTCTCAGCTACTAACGGATTTGTACCCCCATTAAATGTTGGTGGTTGTTGCCTCATGAAGCAGTCTAACATTGATCCTCCACGTTGTGGATCAGGGTGATCCATTCGAGTAAGGTTATTATTCATAACTTGAGTGAGTTGTCCCAGTATGGTAATAAGTTGATCAGCACCAGTTGTATCTCCAGATCCACAATAATTATCTTGAGCAGGAGGGAAATCCCTACACGAAGTGCGTGCATGGATATAGTTTCCATTCCTTCCACTAGGCGCCATTTCTAAGCAATGGCATAAACTAGATTAGTTTATGAATTAAAATACATAATTCCATATTTGTAAAACACTTTACATAAATTGAACTATTTATGGATATAATCCATAATCATAAAAAGGAATGTTTTCTTTGATGAATTATATAATCATAACCCTTCATAGTGGTTTGTAATGAAAATGAGATATATCCTAAGCATATCCCCCGGGAGTGTCGTAACCAAGAGTGCAACAAGTCCCGTTGTCGTGCACCTGTTCCCATTCGAGTCTAGCTCAAAGCGGTGTTTTCGGGTTTTACCCCTAGGTACATCAGTGCCAGAGCCGCCTATACCTGCTCGTATCCAGACAGGGATGTATTGCTCGGAAAACTCACAAAATCTCTATAATACCAAAATTCAAGGAAGTTCATATATACTAATCTTTAAAGTCTATCTTCGGGCTATGTGCTCTAATCAGAGTTTATCTAAATCTAGCACCCAAGGTTAGTACTAAACTACCTCTGATACCAACTGTAACGCCCCGACCCCAGCTACCCAGAGTTGGTGCATTACATCGTAACATTGGCATGATCACAAAAGATCAAGTCTCGAAAGACCGAATAGTTTAGTAGCCTTGGAAAGACTAGATACATTCGTAAACGTTACATTACATCATAAAGTGAAAAACTACAATAACAAAGTCTCCATAGTCCACACTCATATCCTCTTCTGACAATCCCTACAGGCCATTCATAAAATACTTCTTCACATCCTAGAAAATATTAAAACATTGAAAGGGGTGAGCTCAGATGCTCAGTAATGATAACAATATTGTGGAAACTTTCATAAATAAACATTAACATTTAAGGCAATGTATAACTAAAACAAAAGCCTTTTTAAACTTGAACTTCAGCATAATATGGAAAAAATAAAATTAAATAATTCCATTTACTTACTCACATGGATATTCTACTAGTCGAATAATCACATGAAATATCAATAACCACTTTCATAATGAGGGAATGTATAATGCCAGACATTCTGAAACATTTTGTCAAGGCCTCGGCCAAGACGTCTAAAATTATTAAGGCCTCGGCCAAAACCATAAATCAAATTAGGAAAGGGCCTCGGCCAATTCCACGTCTAGTTGTCTCATGAGACCTACCGATGCAATTTATTTAGAAGTTACTTACATTTAAAATTTCTCAAATATACTCCAGTGTTTTTCTGAAAACATTATTCAAGCTTCTGAAAACAAAATAACTAATTCTGAGACTGCTCGACTAATTATAGGCCATGATGGGTCCATTCCCAATCCCTTCCTGTCTACCACACTCAAGAGTCGAGTTTTCTGAAAACAGTTTTAAGCTTGCGTTAAATACATATACATTTGCACTGGGTTTTCATATATTAAGACTTGTAAAAAACGTTTGATACATACCATTTTTTTAAACCAGAATAAAAGATAATTGAAACATTGTATTTGTTTTTCATTTAAAAAACTTTATGGCTTGTAGAGGAAGCCGAAACTCAAATAATGGTCATGGAGGTGGAGAAGTCATTGTTGCCGCATACGTAAGACAAAACATTCCTTTTGTCTTTTAGTAAAATTACTTCGTATTAAAATATTCCTTTAGAATATATGTAAAAGTCAAAGGGGTTTATACACTGTATAAAAGAAATTAGTGTATAAAACAGAATATGCCTCAATGAATGTAGATTGAGACGAAGTCCCTTAAAAGATCATTTTTAAATAAAATATATCTATTATGTGTATTCACTATATGTAAACATAAAGAATATATAAATACAATATACAACATAATAATATCATGACATAATTTGAAGGTAGGAGATTAACCCAAAGAATGGAAGTTGGGTTAAGAAGTTCCCTTACCTCGTGTCTGACTTGACTCAACCGTTCTTTAACCTCCTGAATAATAAACTAGAGTTAATATATACCTTATTAAGAAACATTTTTAATTTAATTATCCTTTTTATATCACTTATTACAATGTTATGAAAATTATGTAATTATTTAAGTTAATAACGGTCGTTTTGTCGATCTTTGGTACTTGAGTCAACAATAAACTTCTTATAATTACAAGTTGTTTATGTGGTAGAATATCCATTATCTCCAGAATTATATTCATGATTTAGATGTCATATATATCATATATATCCAGTATATACATTCATTTATAATATTACGTAACATTTAGAGGTAAGAAATGAAATGCACCGTTCATGGAGACGGTAAGCCGTACGCACGCATGAACGCTACTTTCATTTCTATTTCGTATTTAATGGAATGAAATAATAATGATATTAATGTATAATATAATTACAGTATAATATAGTGTATAATACCATTTACTCGATCCTTTATACATCCCACATATGGCATTAACGATTCAAATCACTTTGAGGGGGCGGTAGTCCGCACTTCCTAAAATGAAATTATCGCGTTTTACCCATAATGGAAATCATAAAGTATGCCATAAATTCAAAATACAGAATCATAAGTAAAACATAAAAATATTATATATCATATATAAATATAGTGACATCTTAATGGCCACCTTTGAAGGTGTTATATGAGTGTTGAACAATCATCGTTTCGTGAGGCAGAAATTCGCCATCCACATAAACCGTATGTTCTTTAACCATTATATGTAGGTGTGTGTAATTGTAGATATAATACTTCTTATAACAACATCCTAGTATATTGAGGATACTGGTGTTGTTACAAAAGAAATGAATAAAAAGATTTTAGGGGGTTGGAGAAGAAAAATAAAACAAAACAACATTAGAGAAGACATTACATCAAAATCGGGTAACTTTTTTTGATTTGAGACAAAGGATTCCTTGGGAAGAGTTCCTCCCAAATTGAGGCTTCTATGAGTAAGAGGGGGAAGTTGGGAGAGTATTTGGGAAGAGTTTGGCCGAGCCAAATGGCTTGAAAGTGTTAATGAGGTGGTAGAGGTGGGGGCCTTTAATAAGAGGAGAGGAGGGGCACTCTTGGAACGTAAGGAATTTTTACATAATTATTCAATTATTTTCGGATTCTAAAGGTCCCACACTTAAATAATTAGTGGATAAGGTGATAAGGGTTCGAAATATACCCATCCAATAGTCTTTGGACAAGTTTATGCCTCGTATTGTACATTATCTTTTCATTTTATTTAAATCATTAAATAATGAGGTCATCGCTGCATCATAATGATGTCATAAATAATTTAATTTATTTAATGTCTAAAAATTATAAAACAAATACTATGATGTAGGAAGTCTTTTTATATTTCCAATGACTATTTATAGTCAACAATATGACTTGTATAACCCCATGTAAAAATTGTTTTAGTAAAACATTTCATGTTTGTGTCATTTTTTACTTTAACATTAAATAAAAGGTATTTATGTCATTTTCCAACTAAGGTGGCTCCATGGGGTCCCCAAGCTGACCCATGGATTGTCTTGGTCGGCCATGGAACATCCAATGAGGGTAGGACATGTGTAAAGCTCATCTCATATTATTAAAACATTATTTTTACCGTAAACTACACTAATTACCTCTAATCGCGATTAAGAACTTAAAAGGTACTATTCACCAAAAATTATTTTAATCTCATTGAACCACATTTTACTTTTTAATGAAAACCATGTATGTCGGATTTTTGAAAATAAAGTCACAGATGTGGTAATATTTCATTTAAACGAAAAATTAGTTATTTAACTACCACTTAGTGGTTTCACTATTCCTAAAAAAATGAAGTTTTTCAGAACAATGCCAAAATTTCACCCTAAGCTATAATTGATATTCCAAATTCATAAATGATGTCTATTTTAAAAAATTCCAAACATATAAGTTGCATTAATTAATTTTATAATTAATTCCCGCTGTCAGAACAAATAGCGTGTTTTTAAGAGACAATTTATATCAAAAGATTGGCAATTGTTTATGTCCAATTTCAATGTTAAATTAATTCTAATGACCACCATTGGATAAAATGGTAAAAATATATTCTAATTATACTTTGAAACCACTAAATAGTATAATTTATCACTATAAATTATTTTGATTAAAAAAGTTGTTTTTAAGTAATTTTCACTATTCATAAAAAATTGGAAGTTCTCAGAAAATTACAAAAAATTCAACTTTGGATAATTTCGATATTACGAATACAAAAATGAAGTCAATTTTGAAATATAAAATATCAATAATTTTAAAAAGTTGTTATTACTATTCATAATGGCTACTTTGATTAGTCGCGGTGTTTTAGAACTCGAAGTTGCGTACAATGCAAGCTATTGCATTATTGAATGAGAAGCGTATCGTGGAAGCTCGGGGTGTTACATTCCCTAATAGTGGCTCGTGCACGAGAATGGATATTTTTGATGGTTACTCTCACCGAGATACGAGGTACCTGGGACCCACAACTAGCTAGTGCCTAGGGGTTACTTCCTAGTTCTTGTGCTCATTATTTACTTTGTACTTACCGTCAGCATATGGTATAGTTGGCTGGAAAATTCAGTAGTGTTGACATTATTTTTAAAAGTGTTGATTCTTAATGATAGCCCACTTGAAAACTATTTTTATTCAAAGTTGCATCTTTTAGAAATTGTAACTAGCTTTTCATGTTTTTGAAAACTTGTATGCTTTTCGTCTTTAAATGTTTCTCACATGGAATCTCTTAGTGGTGGTATCCTACTGGGCATTGGCTCACACCCTAGGTGTAAGTAGACATGGTTATTTTTGTTGTCGTAGGTTGGGTACAGTTTTTTTATTCCAGTGGTTTGGGTTCCTAACAGGTCCTTGCTGGTGAAGTCTTGTGGACGTGGCTTGAGGGCGGTGCCCCTTGCCATGAGGGTTCTTGGGATGTCCTTATTTGGATTTGTACCTTAGGTATAGACCTTTTGAGTTGTTTTAAGCCATGTAATTCAGTTCTAAATTTTTGTAAAAGGTTGTTTGGTTTGAAAAATCCAGATTTTTTTCATTGGATTCTTTTGTTGTATTATGTTTACAAACTCGGGTAAATCTTTCCCAATTTTCATTTTATGATACCCAGACACTTGTGCCAGCCCGTGGGGATCGGGAACACCCTTCGGGTCTTGCCATGGACCGGGTCGGGTGCCGATTTTAAAGGCGACCAGATTCGGTTCGTGGCACATACCCTTTAAAAATGAGTAGGAAAAAATTACTAGGGAACCTTGTGGTACCCCCTTTTGAATAATTTAATTAAATTTTAAGCATGGATTATATTTCTTAATCTAGATCCTACATAACATTCTGATAGAATGAAATCTACCTTCATATTGTGAATCGTCTTCAAATTATATTATATTCAATGGTGTTTGATCGATCTACATTTGTATCATCATGTCATGAATGGATATTATTTCATTATGAGAAATCAGATCCTTACCAAAAAAACTAAACTAGGGAAAATATCATCCTTGAGGGAATGGCCTTTATAAGGGAATTCGTTGATGTGTTTCGTAATAAATTCATGGTGTTATTTCTATCCAAGTGGTTGAGTTTGGAATATAGTATATACCTAGAGCTTTTTTATTATCTAAGAATTTTTAAAAAATGGTCATAGATGAACATGAGTATTTGAAGAAGAAACTATAGGGAATTTTTTATAAATGGATTATTTTCCATCATGATTCAAATTGGGCGACAATGATCATCATCATAAAAATAAAGGATGGGTCAATGCACTTCTGTATTATATATTATGAGTACAACAAGGTCATGATATATAACAAGTATCCCCTACTATTTCTAGATGAATTTTTAATAAAATAATTATAAACTAATACATTTTATGGTGTATCTTCATTCAAGATATTATTAATTGATGATAAATAAGGTGGATATCACCAAGACAACATCTTGTAAAAGTTATTCTCAATACTATTTCAGTATGATTCCATTTGGAAAATATAATTCTCAAAAAATATTTTTGGACATTATGAGTTGAGTATAAAGAGATTAAATAGATAGTTAAATTTTATTTTCTATAGAGGATATAATAATATACTAAAAAATTAAAGAGGATCGTGATGAGAATTTGAATATTTTACTGAATTCAATAATAAAGGAAAATTTCTTTTCAATGTATAATAATTTTTAGTTCCATATGGTGGAATTTATATCCCAAGGGCATGTTATATCCACAAATTGTATAACTTTGGATCCCTTAAAAATAGAGGTAATTAAAGAATGGATGACACAAAGATCTATAATGTATATTAATAGATTCCTTATATCATCTAGGTACTATAAATTATTTTTGAGAAAAATAACATTATTTTAAATAACAATATATATAATAACATATAATTGATTTAATCATTTCTATAAAGATTAATGTAATTATATCATTTAATTGTTGAAGAAGTGGATAATAGTTGTACCTATACTCACATTCCCCACAAGCCGAGATGAATGTTTTATTTACATGGATTTTATTAATATTCATTAGGTATTCACTAACAAAATATTAAAAATTTAAAGGCTTCCTCCCACCAATTAAATATATATGAGTATGACTACTTAAGTCATGATTAATATTTATCTGTGGGGTTATTGACATTAAAAATTTGATGACAATTCCTATTAGGAGAAAATTGTGAACAGTATGTGGACCATAAAATCCTTATGTATATATACAAAAAATATTATATTAATATTAGTAAATGAATGTGGTTATATGTGATACAGGATTATGATATTTCCATCCATTTCCATCCTTAGAAGGTGAACAAAGTGGAATATTATCTATGTAGAATGGACCATTTAACCCTATTTATTATGAGGATCGAATGTCATATTATATTATTGATCATGTAATGCAAGGAATGTAAATATTAAATTTATATCTATCCTAAATTACTCAACTAAATAATCAACCATTTAATCTACATAATATAATGGAGGCACATAAAAATGTTGATGTGGTACAGAAAAATGTAGAAAATATTGTGGACTTTATCATTTCTAATGATTAATTTATAACGGTAATAAAAAAATATGTTATCAAAAAAAGAATATATGGGAGATATTTTTGAGGCAACACATGGATGAGACATCAAAATTTATCGTGGATAAACTAAGATGTATAATGATTTGAAGAAAAACTTCTAGTCTGATAACCTAATGATGGATATTGAAGAGCTTGTATATAGATATCGATTATGAAAACAAGTCAAGATGGAATGTTAATAGTATAATGGTATTATTGATCCATTTTCCTTTCCAATTTGTAAATGGGAAAAAACAAACTTCTATTTAATCATAGGTCCCTTAATGGAAGTAACACCATCTTATGGGTAGTATATTTCCTTTTAAATCAATACATTTCATAGTAATCAATGAAGGATTTTGTCTCAACCAATTCGTGAATATTTTAAAATGAGAAGTTTTAATTATATATATATATATTACACTCTATATGGTAATGAATCTAGATCCAAGGATAACCTAGAGGTTTTGGTGAATCCTTCAGGATGTTTCACATATATAATCGAGCTTCAGTATTACATAAAACCCTCAGACATCTGGTTACTCTGTGAGAAAAATTCAAAGCCCTTAGGATTTATTTTAATTATGTTCAATGGAGTTTCATGTATATTAAAATAATTAACATCCCATAAAGGTGTAATAATAAAAAAACAATTTATATTACAACATAAAAATATCACCTTGTGTGGCTCATTATTGGAAGAGGTGTCCGACTATGACATGCAAGGACAACGTTACAGAAAAAAATATATTTTGACTTGATATTTTCAAATCGTCAAATTACATGATTCAAAATGATAAATAAAATATGAAATTTTAAAAAAATTGAAAAAAACATTTAGATAATAATCGATTAAACATGGATCTTGAGGTTATAGATAATGTGCTCTTTATATATAAAATTTAAATAATGTTAGGTGGTATAAGAAAAAGGGAAAATTTAGTCAATGATACAATGGCCCATATGAGATCCTTTAACATATTATAGAGGAAAAATATTTACTATAAATCCCAACAAAATAATTTAAATTACATTATGTTTTCCACGTATCACATTTGAGAAATTATATAGTAAACTGATAACATTTACCAAATCCATAGGTGACGCTGTTGGGGAAAAAGCTTAAAAATATGTACTAGTTGGTGAAGATATTATATTATAGAGAAAATGTTCCTCAAAAAAGATGAATCCCCTAGTAGAGACCTAGGAACATAAGGAGGTGATGAAAAATAAGTACCTCATATATTTTAGTGTATGAAATGAAAATTTCAAAGGAAAAATTTATAAATCTTCTAATAAAGTTGGTAGATAAGCTTTTATAATTGAAATTTACATTCTAATTTAATAAATTCATTTTTAATAAATGAATTTATAGAGAATAAAATTGAAAATTTGGTTATTTTAGACTATTATATGTGGAATAATGTTGGATTAATATTATTTTTAAACATCATAATCACTTATATTGTAGACATCATAAAATAACAATTAAGATTATTATATTAATGGTTATAATAAAGTCTAATGGACATATATGGAATGAGAGATGACCTTGACGAGTAAGATCATAAAGTATGAAGCAAAATTATTAGAGATTCTATGGGAGAAAACATCAATATGATTTACCCTTGATCATTCCCAAAATTATATTATATAACTAAATCATGAGTGAACCTGTTTAGCAGAGATGTTTAAGGTTATGGAAGACACAACCAAAAACATGTTTTCCAAACCACACAATGAAAATATAATTGTCACACACATTACCATAAAGGTAAATATATATCTTCAGATATTAAATTTTTTTTTGATGGATTATTTTTTTGATTAAAAGAATGATTATTTAATTGGTACTATTAAAATATTTATTAAATTTAAATTAAAATAAAATTTTTTGAAGTTAAAATTTATTTTTACAATTGTAATAATATTTTATTTGAAAAAACATTAATATTTAATGAATATGTATATTTTATTTAAAATTATGAATTATAATTTTTAGATAATTAATTATGTAAAGTAAATTTAATTTTTTAAATTATCCCATTAATATTTCCCAATTATGGTTTTCTTCCTAATTCTCATAGATAGTCATATTTTGGGTAATAATTATATAATGTTTAATTATAATGTACGTATCATGAAATAATTAAAGCTAAAAAGAGATTTATTAAATACAATATATATAATCCGCAACTAAATTTTTTTTACCCATTTTAAATATTTTGTTTTTTATGGTATTTGTTTATTTTTAAAAATCATTAATGAATTTTTCAAACCATATATTATATTTTAATGGATTAAAATAAATTATTTATAAATATTAGTAAAATTTACATAATAAAATATATTATTTTAATGAGTTATTTTATTATACATATGCAATAATTAATTCCACTCTTATTTGGTAGGTAAAATTTAAATAATATATGTGTTAGATTATTTTTTTGATTAATTTATCATATTGATTGCAAAACCTATGTTATGAAATTAATAATCAATCATCATATACCATTTTGTAAAAAACCACCACACCAACCATTCCACTCCCCTCAAAACACATTGATTATGAATTTACAGAACCATTACTTATCTATATCCATATGAAGGTTCTATAAAAACTTAATAAGATCCTATATAGCATTTAAAAATGCCCTCTCATGGTAAGGTATTCTATCCTTATCCACTTAATTCATGAAATATCATTATATTATTCATTTTTATTTCTAATATTTCATATTTTTGTATGATTTTAATTATACTTATTACATCCATATGATTCCCATGTAATGATAGACAAATTGACTCTCATTTTAACCATCTATGAATCTTCACATAATCTTATTATTAATTCAAAATTATCTTGTGATTTTCTAGTCCTAACATTGTTTTTGTGAATACACATACACATTTCCATTCAAGGGTATTCAATGAGATGTAGTTATCCTTTATTTATTTGAAAAAAATATGTATGAAACTGAAAATCCTTATTTGTGGAATTAATTTTGATTAAATAAGATATTATATTTAATGATCTATGCAGATTAATCATGAAAGTAGATTATATGAATGTGATAGAGGGACTAACATTATATAGACCTCCAATGAATTGGCTAATGTTTTTATCCCATCATATGTCACATGTTATTAACAAGATGAAATTAAAAAATAATTATATTATATGTTATATTTATTTATCCATAACTGATACGTATAATGTCAATTTTTAAGTTATTACAACATGCATATGATTCCTGGATGTTATCATGCTATATAATGCCTTATTGTTCACTTTTTTTATTATCACCCCTTTTCTATCATATTGATATTCCACCGAAATATGTTATACATTCATCATTTTATGCTTTGAATATCCCAATTTAGTATTTATAACTCACCACCTTGTTATATAATATCTGATGTTTTCCTATACCTTTTTTAAGATCCAAGGAACATAAGGGAATTTTTAGAGTTTTTAAATATTGATGTTGTTCCCATGGTTTATGTTATTATGACATGTACATAAATTAACAAAAACACATGGTCCCCAAATTATATATGGTTTTATTATATGTACATTAATTGTATAAATTATAAAATTACATTTAATAAAATGGGTTTTCCTAATGATACTCCCATGTGGATTTCCTATATCAAAATGAGCATTATGTCCAAATTAACAAGGCCACAACAAATGGAATAAAACACACAGAAATATGTATTACATGAGAATATTCAATAATTATTTAATCAAAACCAATATATTTAATATATTTCTATAGAATAATTAAAATACAATTCTCATTATTAAACCATCAAAAATAATGTACCTAAAGTGTTCAAAAATATTTATTTGAGGCACATAATATTTAAAAGGTTTGAATTAAATAAACCCATAAAAACCTTGATTTTTCAATAATACTATAGTCATGGATTTCCCATGAAAATTAAAATAATATAGTTTTTAATTATAATCCTTCTAATTTAAGAAATAATGGATTGATTGAAATTCCACCCACCTAGCATCAACCACACTACAAAATGAGAGAGAGAACTCAACCACAACACTAAAAATAATGCTCAAAAAACACCAAAAAAATAATATAAAGTCAAAATATTTATAAACATAAAATTAGTGATCAAATAATATATGAATAAATAAATACTAGGTCTATTAGGTGAGTTTTAAAGTCATAAACATTATTAAAAATCATCCTATGAAGAAGAAATGTTGATATATGACTCCTCCTCAGGAAAATATATTGTTTGAAATGGATAATTAAAAATAGTTTGACTATGAAATAATCATAGTGGATCTACCATGGTTATGGTGACATAGATCTGTATATTAGAAGGATGTATGACATGATAGTCTTCATGGACTGTTATAAGGTATTTGGAAATTTTATACCCACCATAGCTAGATACATGGCATGTGTATGACTTAATTGTCAGTGTTACTAGTGATCCTCACTTTATTCCATGACCATTCAAATACAAAAAATCAATTTGTTTTATCCTTAACATGGTTCATAATGACACACCTAGAACAACACTTCAAATAAAATGAGATATTATTGCCTATGGTGGACAAACAAAAAGTAAATCACTCCAAAACTATCTAATAATGTACCTAAATCCCAAAAAACTTGAGGAATTATACAATAAAATAGGGAAATATCATATACTGGGTGTTTTATAATTCATATCCATTTTTAATCAAATTGGATTGAAACCCAACGTTCATGCATATGTGGAAACTAACACAATGTGAATAGATTAAATTTGTTTCTATAAAAGCATTTGAGGGACTTTTATTATAATGTAATTGATTAATTTATATGAACTTCAAGATATAATAATGATTCTAGGAAATTAATATATAATTTATCCTTATATTATTCCAATTTTTATAAAATTAATAATCACACTTGATTACTTATAGATTATTATCTCTACGTAGCAATGTACTCTCTCTTTCAAAAACCGCATTTCATGGATGGTAATAGGGATGTATTTAATAAATTTTATTGATGGTTAAATAATGATATTTAATTTAAAAATATTATATAATTTTTAATTTATCTTTTATTATCCAATGTAAATTAAAAACATCGCTCGTGTGTACATGCATATGACTACCTTTCGAGACGATATTTATTTTATTTTCATAAACTATATTCAGGGATTAATATGTAATTTACATTTATGTATAAAATTATTGTTATATAATCAATAATAATAATAATAATATTTACTAATGATCCATTTTCCCTTGATCAAAAAAAAATATTTTTCAATTATGAACTGAATGTCCTCAAAACACTTGATATTGATTAAACTAAAAATGTAATTAAAAGTTTCAACGAAATAAATGAAATAAATTGTTTCTTAAAAAATTAATATATCATGAAAACATCGCTAAATAAGTAGATAATTAATATAAATTCATTACATAAGAGTCAACGGTCATACATGAATTTTATAGACATGATGTTAGGGGTTCTTAACTCAACACCAATTTATTGGTGTATATCACTTCTTAGATAACACTGATTTTCCAATATTAATTATGATTCCCTGTTAAAAAATTTAAAAATGTTATTTAAAATAGTGACATTTGGATTTAAATATTGTCTCATAATCACTTCAAGATAAATTATCACTACAAAATTTATAATATTTTCAATTATTTTTCATTACCTCAATTTCATATACATAAGGATTTATTCCTATTTTACATCATGATATATTTATATTGTGTACGTTCTTCTTGACGAGATATATAGTACATAATAATTAATGTTATTTTTTTCTTTTATAAATTCATATTATAGTATTTTTGTAAATTAATTTTGTTTCAAATGCTACCAATGTGATAAAGCATTTCTTTTAGAATCAAAATTAATTTCTGGATATTTTATGTTCAATTTTTATTTTGGAAAACATTTTGTGTCATCAATTTTATGAAACACATACCAATTTTATTAGTTTTTTTATTTCTTATTTATATAATAATTTTTTTAATTTTATATTAATTGGTACTAAATAATATCAGCATAAAAAAATTTAGGAAAAAGGCCCTTATTTCTATTTTTATTTGGGAATATTTTTTCTTACACATGCATGATCGTTACTGTCTTTTCAAGAGAATTATTTTCTAAGAAGAAATTATTATTTAAATTAATTTTTATACTATATTTTCTTTTCTTTTAAATTGACATAAAATTATTTATTTTTTTTATTTTCCAAACAAGGTAAATTTTACTTTTTACAGAATTGTGATTTTGGTCACTATTTTATTATTTACTAACTGAATTGATTTTCCAACAGTTATAACTATTATTTTAAAGAAAAACAAATTTTTTTTCAAAATTCTCCATGGTTATTTTCAAAGAAAAGTTTTTTTTCCAATCATCATGTAATTTTTTTAAAATACTAATAAATAATATTTTATATTTTTATTTTCAAAAAAAAATTTAACTTTTCTTTTAAATGTAAATTTCAACTATGTAATTTCTATCCCTATATACATGTTCTCAAGTAGATATTCTTTCAAATGATACCATCCTTATTATTTATCTAGATGAATTATGATTTTTTTAATATATTATCATTTAACTTGTTTCTTTTCCAGGGAATAATCTTGATAAAAAAGGAATGATGGTTGTTATCATGGGTGATATATAAAATTTGAAATGCATTAGATGTTTTTCTCAATGGAACATTAAAATATTTACGAATGATTTAATGGTTATTAATTTATTAACAATGTTTGGTTAGTTCCTTTATAAAATGAAGATGGGTAGTGAAGTTATAGACAAAGGATAATGGGTTACACTATATTATATGGATGGGTGAGACTATTATATCCTTCCAATGAATTCAGAAATTCTACAAGGTTAACTGATAATATGTTACTCATATGTAATGAATGAGTTTACTAGCTACATGTTATTTCGAACAGATATGATAATGATGTAGTTAGGTGAATCTATGAGGAAATGTTGAGGTTTTAACACACAATAATAGTGTTTTAATACATGATATGATTTATAGTGGGAATTTTCTCATGGATTATTTTCACAATGAAAATGATTATTACTTAATATGAATCATTTATTTTGTAAAATCATTATTCTGTTTGTCATGTTTCATGATTTAAATTTCAATGTGTATGAATTGTCTTATGTTATGCTCATGAACATTAATTATTTCGTCAAATACTTATGATCATATTATAATAACTTATTAAATTGATTTGTTAATCATTTGGTCTACCCTTAGAGAGCGTTTGATATACCCCTTTTTAAATTTAACATTCCCCTAGATTATGAAAAATATTGTTTTATAAACAAAATATATAGAAGTTCTAGTATTGAATAATTATATAGGATATTTTGATTAATTTATTTAAAATATTAAATGATCAGTATAGTAGAAAAATCACTTGATGAAATTGTTTTTTTATGTAAGAGTTGTTACTAATTTTATTACTCATCAATCCTAAATGGTGTTTGAGTATATATGGTATTTTAAATTTTATTTTTATGATATATGTTTTTTATGGTCTGAATTAGGTGCTGTTTATTTGTATCTAACAAAAATATATAAAGATTCAATTTTTATCTTTTGATCTATGGGTGACGGTTCTTTGTTATTAAAGCTATCACCCATGGTAAATTGAGTTGTTGTTTAAATTCTTGAGCCACTATATAAGAAATTTATATGTTATCCTAGGAAAAGAAGTTAAAATTTCCTTAATGTTTAAAATATATATAGTACAAAATATTGCACCTTAGTACATAAACACCTGGTAGATGTATGCATAATATACTTTCCCTTAGTAAAAACAATGTAGAATACTTAATCCTTAATTTTTTTGTTTATTTATAAATATAATGTTTGTATGAAAATAAAAATGATACAATCATTTCTTTATAACATGAGAGAATTATGTAAAACAAATGTGAATGTCACAACTTAATTTACTCTCCACCTCTAATAGTGTATCATGTTTCTGGTTGCAATATGTAGTGATATAGAAGATACATGTATCGAATAGATTATACCATGAGGGAAATAATTATTATTTCCAATGGAAAAATGTAGTACATAAATGATATTATATATAAACTAAATATTGTTTCTTGAAAATAGGAAATTGGATTCATCCTTCTTCATAGTGTTTCCTAGGATATATCATTTATCATGCAGGTGATGGGAGTATTTTTTTGATGTGATTTAGGTATAGAGTATTTTACATAGAAAGTTCCATTAATCAACTATTAATATTCTACAAGTAGGGACATTCATTCACATTCCTATAATGTATTAATGACATATACCATTAAGTCTGTACAATTACAATTTGAGTTGACATGAATTTTAATAGCTAAGGGGAGATGGAGTTTGTAGAGGAACATCATACGATATTCCTCATCCGTAGGAACATAAATCAGATTATGTCCATGATGGTGGTCTACATCAGTTGGGAATTGGAGGATGATATGAGTACATTAAATTACTCAATATAGAGTTTTATGTTCTATTTTGGAAATAGATTATGAATTGTTCCATCTAACAAACTTATTCCATGGCATATACTATTTTGATTTGGGATATTTTCATTTTTTTTATTTCACTTACAATGGCTCGATCATAAGGTATTAAGATATAGATAATTACATTGAAAATGGTTATATAAACATTATTGGGATGTTATTCTATATTTAATAATGTTTTTTGGGGTTGTGTGATTATAATGGGGTACAATCATTCATGGATGATTCCAATATAAAACATACATAACCACACTCTATCCTCATTTAGATTGTTTATTTTTATTATATTCGTTATATAATTATTTTATTTCGATGGAATCTTATTTTAAATTAAGTGAGGTGTGAGGGTATGGTGGTCATTAGAGTGTGGTGGTTTCATATGGGTCATAGGAATTCTGAGAATTTATATTCTAGAAAATAGTAGTTGGTTTTGGAATTAGTGGATGTTCGACCAACAATGTTATTGAGGGTTTTTCATGAGCTTCTCGATTCCCATATTTAATTTGTATTTAGATTACCCATTTAATGTGATATTGATTTCAGGATAGGTTAATAACATAGTGACACTAAAATTTGAAATGATCTCTATAATACAGATCATTTTGAGTCGTGAGATCTGCGGATTTATAGCAATTAAATATTACAGAATGGTCTCATCTAACTTATTGTATCACATTATGTCACACTATAGTTTTTAATAAATAATTAATATAGTATTTAGTGGTTGTGTGTAATCTAATTTTTTATTGATCATGGTAGAAATAAAGAACCATTATCCTATTCAGAGGATATTTGATCTATTTGATCAACTAAAGATAGATTATTAGTTCTCAAATATTGATTGATTGTCAGGGTATCAAAAAATTATTGTAAATGTGGTCGAAATCCAAAATACTCATTAGGATTCCATATTAGACACTTTAAGTTTTTATTTATGTTATTTAGAATCCCAAATTCCATATATATTCTATGGGAGTGAAAAAAATCGGCGTTCAACGTCTTCGAAGTTCAATTCATGGTTTTATTCCTCATTGAACAACTTTTTCAATTGAAGCTAGAGGGGTGATCATGAAAATAATTATAAAAATATTATTGATGTTTTTAGGCAACATTTGGTATATATAATATTTTGTTAATTGTATGGCTTGGACCTCAGAGGTATATTTCTTTTGAAAATTTGTGTATTATTATGGAGTGGAATTGAATCCTTTGGATACATAGGTAGTCATTTTGTAGGTGTTGCCCAAGAATGAATCATAGATTTATAACATACATTATCCGATAGGATATTATCCTAGGATTATGAGTAATTTATCTTAGATATGGTATCCTTGGACAACTCTAACTCGCCAAGACTGAAAATTCATAAAGACCAATCACCACCATGAGTAATTTTAGTACCAAATAGAGACATTTTTCTATACAAATATTCTCATTTTTCATGAGGAAGAGGTATTTTATTATGTTTTACTTACAAATTTTCATTTGTTCTTTCAGTGTTTTATGATATAAAAAGGGCCTCAATAAAAAATGGTTCTCCAAATTATTTGACCCCATGGGTGTAACATTTTCATCCATGATCTTGAGTTTTTGTTATAGGTATTAACTATAATTACATAGTAGTATTACATCACTGGAATGAAATTTTCTTCCATTAATGATCATAGGATATTGATGAATATATTATATTCGTGGATTTGAATTTTTGTTGGTGGTTGATGATGGAGTTCATACATTACTATTTGTTAAATATCTTCTATACACATTGCAGGGAGAATGTTTTTATTTATCAATAGAGAAAGATTTATCATGGTGGTTATATTCTTGAGTCTATATATGATTGGTGGATGTTGAGTATATTTTAGAGTTTCATCTTGATATAAGGGAATCCATTGGTAGAGGATTATTATATCATATATCCCAGTAGACATCCTTAATGTATTAAGTATGTGAATCATATTTGGAGGATCATGATGTGGAGGTTTGGAATTAACATACCATCATTAGAGAGGCTCTTATGGTGTGTTCAGAATATGATAAACCTAAAGTCTTATTTAATGGGGAAAACATTATTCATTTAGTGGATTATGAGATGGTCATATATATACATCAATGAAAGACCATGAAAATTAAATCTATGTATATAATTTATGTATCATTCCTTTAGGATTCATTTACAGTTTCTAGAAATGAAGTTTTAAATTGATTATTTCATTTATTAATATTTTCTTTTTTATGAAATTAATTTAAAAAATTAAGTTATTAGTCTATAGTCACAATTATTAGGTGTTCTATAGATGATGTGTGTGAAAATATATATTTAATTTTTGATATTTTTTATATATATCTAGGTGGTTGTGATATTACCTACATGAATTTTGATTGTTTGATAAGGATGACTTGGTTCTTGGTGACAAATAAGTCATTTGTAGTGGCTTCTTTTATATAAAAATAAATGGATGGTGTTTTATATTTTAATGGTTTTGTTGAATAATTTGTTTTTTTAATATTATTTAACATCATGGATTTATAGTTATCATCAATAAGATTTTACATCTTATTTATGCCTCAAAAATACATTCCATCCTATATCAAATTATTATATATATAAAACATTGCAGATATTTGGGGAATTATTACATTCACATGTTCTTGATTTTATATGTTCTTGGGAGATGCATATTATTTTTTCCATGTTAACCTATGACAATAAGGATTACTCATTCACTAGAATATCTCCATTTTAGTATCCATAATTAATTTTATATATGAATTTTTTTGACAAGGTTGTGGTTGGAATGTTAATGATTATTTGACAATATCTATTGTAGAGAATAAAAAAGAAGATTTACATATTATAATAGATGAAAGACTATGCAAAATATCATTATAATTAATATAATAATTCATGTAGTAGTTCTTTGGAGTAGATCACAGATATTGGGAGTTGTAATAGGATTACCATCATCTTTAAATGTTGTGTTTTGGCAGATCCATCAAGATTTCTCCTTGTATCATTGAAACATTGAAGGTGTACAAGAGTGTTACTCTGGCGATTTATTTACTAGGGATTCTAATCTATATATACATGATTCATTATGTTTTCCTTGGGTCGTAATATTATTTGAGCCATTATGATAAATCTCATTTTATTAATTTTTGAGATATGTTGAGGAGGAAATAAAATTTCTAGTGTAACCAGACGGGATTAAAGTTGACCTATTAGAGGTTTTTGTGATCATAATTTCCTATGATTGGGTATTATAAAAGAATAGTGGCTTTGTATAGTGTATGATTGAACCAGAGTCACATATGGATTATTAATTTCCCAATTTATTAAACCAATTTTTTGTATTTAATTGTTGACTCTATGAATGTCTGATTAATATTATACATTTTTTAATAAGTTTATTTTTTTTCATTTATAAGTTATAGTTTGAGTGTTATCTCTCATTTTTGTTTTGGGTTATCAACTTTTCATTGTCATTATTTGTATTCAATATAATATATTAATAATGATAATCTTTTAAAAGGAACTTAATGTAATATCCAATGATTTATAGAAAATTTACATGTGATTTAACTAGTGCAAGTGGTGTTGAGATGACATTTTATGTATATTAATTGAAAATAGTGGATTTATAAGAATAAATTTTAGATTAATGATAATGTAATGTCATTACAATGAACTTTTCATTGGGATCCATTTGATAAATAAAATGAGTAGTTTTAGTTTTGTGTGATTTACTATGATCTCCTAGGTTGTGGCTACATGCTATGTTTTAGATCATAAATCAAAGGATATGAGTTATTTATTTTATATATTTGGATATAATTTTTTGGAATCACCATGATCATTAAATATTGGTAATGTATAGTCTCGGTGTGTTTCTATGTTAGTTAGTGTGAATTCGATTATGGCATGGAAAGGTGATTGTTTTATGTGAGGCAATATTATGGGATTTCTGATTTATCATTTTTGTATTATTTCACAATAGTGGTCACCATTATTTTGAGGTTTTTTTTCCGTGGTTGACAAGAATGAGTTGGAATTCCAATCAGTGAACCATGGTTATCATGCATTGGTCATGAAGCACCCCATTACACCATGATGTACCTTGGATATATTTTTTTATATTATTGACTCACTGATATTTTTAGAATGTTCCACCATGAATTAATTATCAGAAATCCAATTCTAGTTGATCAAAATCATAATTTCATAATGTTATATATATATATTCATAATTTAGGGATTTTGATAAATTATCTTGAATTTATTATATTATTATTAAACCATTGATATAATTTTCTCATTTGTATGTATATAGAGATATCTATCGCAGGTTTTTAGAACATGAATCAATACGTATATCTATTTTGATCCAAGGAAATACTTTCACCTCCATTCCTTTTTTATCTACCAATTTAGTAATACGTACATTGATTTGTGTGAGATCACTATGTGGGGGAGGGGTCAATCAGTGATGAAATTATGTAATGAATTATTTTATTTGTAATTTGAAATGAAAAAAATGTTAATGTTATGGTAGACCCAGTGGAATATATCATCCTCAATTGGTTTTTAATTATACATAGAGAGATATCAAAATAGAATATTTATAGGTTTAGTAAAAATACATACTCTTTTCCATGTTGGTTATCCCCGCCAACATAGATTATTTCACTATTTTCATTCATGATTAAAAATGAACAATAAACTATTGGATATACACCATAGTAATCATTTCACCATATTAACATAGGTATATATTCTAGAAATATACTATCATTCATCAGTTGGTTATACCCCCAACCGTCCATTTTTAACTGACTCCCATTCTTATATGTTATATCCCCCAGCCCCAATCCTTTTATGTAACTAGTTCTACACACCATCTAGAAGATCTTAAATCAATATTTATAATACAAAATAGAAATATATTATTCTTTATATTTTCATTCCCTGCCAGAATATTGGATTTACATCAGTTTTTTACAATATTCTACAAGAACATCAAAAACTATTTTAAGAGTTTTTTGTCTGAAATCATATACCATATATTAAGAATTGCCCGATAAACACAAACTAACCATTGATTAAATGATTCTACAAATAAAATTTTAAAATGGTCTAAAGAGGAAAACATAATATTGTATTCCCTTAATCTGATGTGAACTAATAATCATCTGGTTGATATATTACATAATTCTATGAACCTATTCAATTGAATCCAATGTGATCAATAATTTCATATTGATAACATAGAATATGAATTATAAAACATTATAAAAACTCATTCAACAAAAAATTGAATCATGTGAATCTTCTAGATGTTAGAAACATCAATATAATTAGAGATTCATCTAAACATTGTAAGGATAATTTATTATACTGAAAAATCTTGTTTCTTATAGAACTCTATAAATATATCTTATATCATATATTCCCATATTTCTTAGGTAACTTTATATACAAAAAAATATTGATATGTAGTAAAAAATTTAAATGTAACACAAATTGTAAAAATAATCTTCCTTCATTATTTCTTTTAAATATCATGATATAAAATTAAAAAAACCTTAACATAATATGTTATAGAAATAAATTATTTACATATTATAATTTAACCCCCACCCTAATTCATTGTACAATCATATTGATAATAAAAATAAAGGGTAACCTAGATATTATAAATAATTTTTTTTGTTATTTCGTAAAATATTCATAAATTTCATTGGGATAAAAATATTATCAAATTAGTTGATTAATATAGTCCCTTTAATTTAAAAAATATGTATTCTTCAATTAACTTATTGTAGAAACAGGAGTGTGTAATGAAGGAGATTAGTTTTTTCTATAATTCTATTTTAGGAAATACTTCCCATATGATTCTTCCATCATTTTTTTACATGTCGTAATTTGAGTATGTTTATTAAATAAAAATCTACAAACATATAACCAAACTTTAAAAAATAGTTCATGTTTATAAAAAAACAAGTCCCATTATATGGTAGATTACATATCATCATTGCTTGCTATTTATGAAATTTATGATACTCATACCTCATCTTCATATTTCCAACCACTTAATGGTATAAAACAATTTTTTACTGTGGTGATAACAATGAAACATTATAGAAATGACATATAACTTATAAAACACTACATCATTTATCTAGATTCTTAACTACTTGTCCATTCATTATATGTACATTAATAAAAATAAGAATATAAATTTTGAATAAGGAGGAACCTCGATTTTCCTTTATAGTGATTGACATACTATGTAGATTTTCTCAACCATGACTTCTTATTCTTCTTCATAGTTTTAGTATGGGATGTTACTTATTTATTTTAATCTAACATCAACTTTTTTAATGGATTTATTCAATTTTATAAAATTTTATAATAAAGATATCAACATTCATCATATTTTTTAACATGTTTTTCCCGTTGAGTTTGAAAAAGTCATCGTCATGCCTTCCTCTTCGGATGGTAAAATAGTCACATAGTTTTTAGTACATTGTTCATATTTCATTCTCCAATTTCACTTCATATTAACCTTCAAATAATAATATATCAAATAATTATTATATTCATTTTTATTATCTTATGAATCATATTTCATCTACTATTATGCAATATAAATTTTTACATAATACATATTTCTTGAAAAGGCCATTTGATATGGATAAATTACAATGAAATAATTCTTAACCTCATTAACATCCTTGATCCCACTTTTTAACATAAAATTCCTAATATTAATTTTATACTCAAAATTCATTATTATCTTCATCTTATTAATAAAAATTAGCTTCGTAATTTACTTCTTATCCTTATAAGTTTTCCTTAAATATAAAATTATTTTATGATTATTATATATCCCCATTTATTCACAGATATTTCCAAGTATATATATATTATACCATCCTAAATATTATTTTTCCACGAATATTTCACAATAATAGCATGATCCTATGATTTACTGTCTTTAAAATTGAATATTTTACTCCATAAAATTTTATTATTATTGTCTCTTGAAAAACTATGAGTGTATATGTTCATAGAGAAAATTTATTAATAAATTATTCTATTTTTTATTATAATAAAATTTCTAACGAATATTCTTGGTATAATATATTTTTATATTATATTATAAACGAAAATTGTTAGTAGAAAAATTTAGATCATGATTTTTATTAGATATAGAAACAATATACTTCTACCTAACATTATATTCAATATATTTATAAGATTTTTCTTTTAACATAAATTTATTTCATGATGACTTATAATATCACTCTTAAATAAATATATGATATAGTTATCATTGACTTTTTATTTGGAAACTATTCCCCTTTCTTATCCAAACATTAATTATTATCATTTACCATATTATTTAATTTATCTAACTTCAAAATGTTATTCATATATTCATAAAAAGGATAGTTTCATTTTTTAAAATACTCTATTATCAAAATTTTCAGAAACATATTTCTCTAATTGGTATAAATTATTTTAATTTTTTTCATTTTTCTTATGTAAAGTTAATTTTTTGGATTATCCAGTAAATATGGGTCATGTTTTCATTGGGTAGTTTTTTATAGGAAGTTTATGGAGAGATGTAGGATTGAAACATTCCAATTACACATCATGTAATCAGAATACATGATGTTTATCAGGTACATGATGTGTGATGGTATGTCAAAATCCATTCATGTTTGGTAAATGGTTTTTTCTTAGGGAGGAAGACCCCAACACTTACATTAAATGAAATGAAATTACACAATAAGTAAATTAATGACATGGTTATTAAATAATATGAAGGGATGTTATTTTAATAGAAGTAACCTCATCCCCACCCATACTCTCACATAGAATCCCCATTTTATTATACAACTTTGTTTTTCGAAAACATCACTATCCAAAATCTAATGAATGTAGCATCAGTCTCATTGGATGTGTTCTATTACGTTCTCTATTCATATTTTGTCGTTATTCATTTATATTATCTTTGATGGTGTTATTTTGGTGAAATATCTTGTTCATTAATTTATGGTAACTGGTAAATTATTTAGATTTCATCCCATAATTTTCAAGTAAAAGGCTGATACTAGATGAGTACAATGCTTTAGGAATGAGGTAGGTTGTTTATGAAACACCCCTCATGTCTTTCCATTTTAAAAACATTCATCATTTTGTTAACACCGACTTAATAGTGCATTGTATATTATGTTCATATTCCTTACTTAGAATCCTTTTTCCTATGATATAGACTCCTTAAAATATATGTCCATTACATCATTTGGGATCATGACCTCAACAGATTCCACCCAATTTGGGGTGATTCCTTAATGGTTTCATGGAGACCAATGTGGGTCTATCTACACCACCATTCATGAATTTTTTGACATTACCTATATAAATATAATGGTTTTAATTCAATCAATGGTTTATTAATTTATTAATAGATAGAAGATGTATAGTTTCCAATTTACTGTTTAACAATATGTCTTCTGAATAATAAACATATCATTTACATGTTTTTTAGAATGTGTATTTTTTTTTATTTGTTGGAATAGAAATTTATAAAATAATTACAAATGGTTTCATATCCTTATCCCATCGTGTTATTTTAATTAAAGGTTATTGAATTGAACAAATAATATAATATGGAATCTATGTAATAAATGGATGCATGTCTTAACTATCCTTTTAAATTAGTATAAACGTCATTAGAATAAACAATTTGAATTATTAAAATGATATATAATTACATAGAATAATTTAAATATTGATTGAGGTATAGGGTTCTTATTTTATATAGACCTTTTCATCATTATAGTAGTGGTTATACTTGACCCTGAATGGGATTTCTAAGTGAATTCATTAAGAACATATAGGATTCCATTCTATTTAAGGAGTTTTATGAGGGAGATACACACAATTGAACATAGTATTTAACGAATAGAAGTTTCCCAACGTAACTACATATGGTTCTTTCAGAATATTCTGAATATTAGTATTCTTTTAAAAACATTGTATGGATCTATCCTTATGTATTGTGACTCATTTGATTTACCACATTAGGCCCAATCATGAATATCCGAGTTTACCTTGTTCGAGATTCTTGGAATCCATTAAAATTTTATATAGTGTAATTCCATGGGTTATGCTCATTTGATTACACTTAGACACTTACAGTATGGCGGCTAGTTATTATTGAGTTGACTTAACCCCTGTGGTTGAGGATGACTTGGTTATTACCTTAGGTCCACAACATTATTATCCTCATTATAGGATTTTTTTATACCTTGTAGTCTTTATTATTTTTTTATTATCAATATTAATTATTTTTATTGTTATTATATGTTATGTGACATATTTTCATAAATTGAACTCCAATAAATTAGTCAAAATATTACATGTTTAAAGACATTACTAGTAGATGCTAAAGAAGGTATCTGGGTATTTACATTTTTTTAATTCTATACACACCCATATATATATATATATACCTTTCACACAATATTAGTTTATATTCATAGACTGGATGGTATACAAGCTGTTGGTGGTGGCCAACTATGGTTTATCTCACACTATATTTGGGATGTTGATCGTACCTGATTAGATTAATTGTATATAGGTGCTATATAAGGAAGATAAACGACTTTTGAAAAATAATATTTGTTGTTTTATTATGATGTATCTTAGAATAAAATTAACTTCAATATTTTTGGAATAATGAGATTGTTTTTTATTCTTTTTAACTTTTTTATAGCATGTATTTATTTTATCTGTGTATACATATTTTCTAATATTTTTTTAAATGACATAAATTTTCATAAACATTTATATATGAATATATTTTTATATTTTAATTGCTACATTTTTCATAGATGCTTATGCACTCTCCGATTATAATGGGTAATTTATTCTCTTTATGTAATTCCCCGGCCCTAGTTACCTAGAGTCGGTGAATTATTACATAACATTGGCATGATCACAAGAAATATCAAATCTCGAAAGACCGATTAGTTTAGTAGCCTTGGAAACACCAGATACATTCATAAAATTTTACATTACATCATAAAAAACATCATGTCTTCATATCCCCTCATACTATCCCAACAGGTCATTTATAAATTACTTCATCATAATCCTAGGAAAAATTTAACATTGAAAGGGGTGAGCTCAGATTCTTAGTAAGTATAACATTATAGCCGAAGCATTCATAGATAACCATAAACACTTAAGGCAATTTATAACTTAAACAAAAGCCTTTTAAACTTGACGTTCAGCATAAAATGTAAAAGGTAAAATGAAATAATGCCATTTACTTACTCACATGGATATTCTACTAGTCGAACGATCACATGCAATATCAATAACCACTTTTATAATGATGGAATTCATAATGCCAGACTGTCATAACCACATAGCCAAGTCCTCGTGCCAAGACTACAAATAAGATTTTTCCAAGGACTTGTGACAATACACTAGTTTGTCTCATGAGACCTACCAATGCATCGAGGAGCTATAGAGGGCTCCACCCATCACTTATTAAGTCCAATTCATTCCTCATATGAACCGGTTTAAAAATAACAGAAAAATTCATATTAAAACTAGCATACGAAATGTCAATACTTTTACCACAAACCATAAATGGTATAAAAATAGAACATCCACAATCAAATATAACTCATTCGATACAATATGGAAGATTTTATTGTATCAATTAACCTCAATCAAGAATAATGAATTATGTTGACATAGATGAAAATAATCTCCAAAACTATTTGAGAGAAATATCCCCCTTTTCCTGAAAACATTTAAAAGTCACACTATTTGTCAAGAAGCCATTTTAAAATAGATGTTTGAATCAAAGTGTCCCATAGCACTTTGAAACTTTTAAAAGGAGTTTTAATTTTACAACTTTAATGTCCATATAAATAAATCCTTAAAACAATTTTTAAAACATGGACATTGATGAGCAATATTTACAATAATAAGTCTTTAAAACATTTAAAAATGGTATTTTTGTTAGAGTTTCTAACCAAAAGAGAGAAACTTGAATACATATAATTGTGGTAATAACAACATTGTAATATCATGAGAATAAAGTAATTCATGATATACTATGTCAAAGTACATTATATACACCACATAAAAGTGATTTTGTGTATAACAACAACGAAGTCTTAATGGAATGTAAATTGAGATGAAATCTCTCATAAAGGCCGTACCCTTAGATTAAAGATAAATCAATGACATATTTATGTGTGATAAATATAATTACACTAAATATGATTGAATATTCAGTGTAAAACAATCAAAGGACATTCACACATATTCTATTAAAAACTACACCAATGAATTGGATTTTTGTCTCAACAAATTGAGATTGAGTAAAAATTACTTTTATCCAGTTCATACCGATGACATTGAGAATTTATCAATGGAGTGATTATGTGTATAAAAAGTATATCCACAGAAAAGGGAGTGGAAATTATGACATAATCAAATGAATAGTGATTCCACACATAATCTTGGAGTAAAATAGTCAATAAAATATGCGTAAAGTCGGATGAGTAAAAATTGAAATTTCAAATTCCCTTATTGATTTGGTAACATACAAAACATGCACCAATGAATGAAGGATCATACAATGATGATGTAAATATAAATGAATTAACGTATATTACACAATTAATACAAACATGGGCAGTACACACACCACATGTAATAAATAATTGTTGAACAATGGAATTCTCATGGAACTAAAAGTGAGATAAGAAACCCCTTACCTTGTAATTTTACTTGGTTTGGGGTAGGTTAAACTCCTGTATAATGTCGAAATAATTGTTATTAAATTATTAATTAATCATATACATTAATATGATATCATATATGACCTTTTAACGTTGCTTTGTTAATAATATCTTAGAATTATCATCGTTTCGGGTGTTAACTTACTTGTTTTCTTTTATATGTTTTGTTACGTATGCCATGTTTTTCATGGATAAGTTGTATCTTATTCATATCCTGAATGATATAAAGTTCTTAAACATTATTTTTAAATCATCAAATGATAATTATACTTGAATGGGTACGATAGATAATAAATCTCATCGCATTCATGGAGACGGTAGTCCGTACGTACGCACGAGCGACAGTATCATTCTTTTGATATTAAAATAATATATAATTGGATGGTATATCATATATAAATAATAAATATAATGTTATATTTATTATTTACATGAGTTATACATCATTATTATACCCATCCAAATAATAATTTATTGAATAACAATTACACCATGACGTGGAGACGGTATGTCGTACGTACGCACGTATGGTGACATGTTATTCAAAGGATGGATAGAATTATGAATATGGTTTTACCATATTTATAATAACATCAAAGTATATATATGATACTAGAGTTATTATTTTATAATGGTAATAACAAAGAAAGAATAAGTGGAAGAAGAAAGGAACTTGGAAAGGGGTGGTGAAAACATTACATCTTATTCGGGTTCTTCCTTTTGATTTGATCAAAAGGGCTCCATAGGATGGCTTTCTGATCAAACTAAAGCCTCTAGGTTTTATTGAGGGAAGTTGAGAGAGTATTTGGGAAGGCTTTGGCCGAACCAAAAGTCTTTTAAGGTGTAAAGAAATGAGAAGGAGGTGTGCCCTTTTATAAGTGGGGTGAGGGGAACCATTGGAAAAGCTAGAAATAATAATTTATAATAAATTCATATTCGCTTTCTAATAGCGAAAAAGTTTATTATTTAAAAGTTAAGGTGGGGATGGGTCTAAAACCACTCATACAATAGAATTTAGACAGGTTTGGGTCATTATATTAACCTTATCTTTAAGTATTAACTATTAGTTAATTAGTTTCACTTTTACAATGTCTCTTTTTATTTTTATATTATATGGTTAATAAACATACCATATACATCCAAGAGACCTCAAAGTGGTCCATTAATGACACCCCTATCATGATATAAGTCTATTGGACGAACCTTAGATTTTTAGGAATTTAATATCAATTAATAATATAATATTTGTTTTAAAAACTCTTTTATGTCAATTTTGACACTATTCAATAGTTGATTTTTTTGAAACTCATAACAGAATGATTACTTCGAAAAAAGATAATTAAATATATCCTAATATGTCATATTAACCTATAAAATTAGTTTAATTCAATTAAAGTCTCAAATTATATTTTTTTTTGTATTTATAATATCAATTATTTTATTTTTTCACTATTATGGTAATTACTGCATCACCATTGTGTCATAATTAAATTTAATTATTTATTGTCTAAAAATTATAAATAAAATATCATTATGAAGTAAATTCTTTTTCTCTTTCTAATTAATATTTATAGTCTAAATACCAACATATAAAACCCTATGTAACTATTGTTTTTCTAAAAGATATATGCTAGTGTCATTTTTGTATTCATTTTAACTTAATTAAAATAATGTGTCCCTATCACTTACAAGTGGATCCATGGGTTCCCAAAATCGACCCAAAGATGAACATGGTCGACCATGTATCAACCAATAGGTTTAAGACACGTTTTAGGGTAATTTAGTATTATTATAATATTATTTTTAAACCCTTGTTTACCAGATTTACCCTTTAACCACGGTAAATAAAATATTTACCGAAGTAATTATCCAAAATGTCTAAAAATAAAATTTAGATATTTACACAATTTGAACATCCGGATTCCAAATATAAAATCCATTTTTCCAAATTCAAAACACAGAATTGTCAGAAATTAATTTAAAATTAATTCCAGTTATTAAAACAAAAAGCGTGTTTTTAAGAGATAATAACTATGAAAAGATTGGTACTTGTTTATGTCTGTTTTAAATGTGAAATTAAATTCAATGGACCACATTGTATTAAATGGTAAAAATATTTTTTAAATATAATATAATACCACTCATATTCATAATTTATCACTATTAATTATTTCGATTAAAAAGTTGTTTTTAATTAAAATTTTGAATTTTTTTTACTAATCATCAAAATATAAAAGTTATCTGAAAAGTACCAAAATCTCACCCCAGGATAATTTAGTTATTCCAAATCGAAAAATGAAGTCTATTTTACCAAATTCAAAACATAAAAGTTGCATTAATTAATTTAAAATTGATTCCTTCTTTCGAAACCAAAAGGCATATTTTTAAGAAATAATAACCATCAAAAGTATGACACTTGTTTATACCCAATTTCAAGGTGAAATTACATAAAGTACCATAATTGGATTAAATAGTAAAAATATAATCTATTTTTACTTCCAAACCATTAAAATTTATAAATTAACAATATAAATTATTTTTATTAAAAAAGTTGTTTTTGGTTAAAATTTAGTACTTTTTCACTATTCACACTAATATGAAAGTTATCAGAAAGACACCAAATCATTATTGATACTAAATTTTTATGTCCCAAATCTAAAGAAGAATTTCATTTTTTCATATTGAATATATAAAAGTTTCAAATATTGGTTTTAAAAAGGCTTTTCCATTAAAAGGCGGTAAAATTTCATTTTTTGAAAAATATTTCTTCTATCTGAAATATTATTTTGTTCATTAATCATATATTAGAAACTCATAATATGGATTAAAATTATAAGGATAATATAATATTTAAATTTCAGTTAATACTATTCATAACCATTTTTGAACTGCTATTTTGGTAAGTCGTGGTGTACTTGAACTCATTGTTGCGTACAACACACGCTATTGTATTATTCAAAGAGAAGAGTACCGTGGAAGATATGGGTGTTACATTCACCCATCCTTCAATAAATTGCATCCTCGCAATTTAAAAAATTGGGCTTGAGAACATAATGGAAAGTCCCACATCGGAAAAAGAGTCAATAAAACTATTAATTTTAAAGAAAGAAAGTAAGGTATAAAGGTCACCCAAGATAACCCATACTAGGATTACACGTAGGAAAACAAGTATATGGATGATAAACTAAGTGTCATGTTATTATGGAGAGAGATAGAAATAACTATCAGGAGAAACATAACAATAAGAAAACCACAAACTTTTTTTGGGACAAACGATCATTAATCTCCTAGTAGGAAAAGTAAACGGACCACATTTTTTTGATTTAAGTTACATTACATGAGGATGAGGAATTCATTTATGATATTGACTAAGAATATAAAGATATATACATACTCTATAAGTAGAGTTTCATTCTTTAATAAATTTCCACCACTAACTCATTTTTTTAAACGATAAGTATTCAAGAAGACTTGGTCACACTGGAAGAGCTAGAATAAAGTTATATAGAATCACATGATCCATCAAAGATAAACTATATATTTACATCGTCCTTAGAGATCAATCAAAACCAAAATGGGGAGTACAAGATCTAATGATCCCCCAAAAGGATATTCCTTGAGAGAAATAAACACTAATCTTAATTTCTAAAATTAAATAATTAAAACCCCAAAGTTAAATAAATACCTTTCAATAATCAATTGCCCTTAAAATCCTTCAATATAATCCAAACTAATATTGAAACCCAAAACATAGAATAATTTGATTATGTAGTCTCCCATGTTAAATTGTATCTCCAAATGACATCAAATACTCTTAAAGTCACATACTTAAATATAATTAACGTCATCAAATATTCTCTATTATAGGTTAATCATTTCCATAAATAACCCAAATCATTATAAATCCACAATAAAAACATAGATAAAAATCTACCATTACTCCACAAATTAAACCCCATAGTATTATATTTTTCTTGGGAATATAGTGTTCCCAAAAAAGCGAACATCTTCCAAAATAAAATTTATCACTTAATCACCAAATAATTTTCCTATACTAAGGGTATTCATTTGATAAGACATAAGATCCCAAATCAAATTACTATTGATCAATAAAATCATATAACTAATAATAATAGTCACACTAACCAGGGACTTCACGTAGTCTAGTGGTAGGCGATAAATCCCAATAGCACTTTGGTTGTGGGTTCGATTCCCACAGCTTTGTCCGACGCAACAGGTTGTCACACGTCCTTTTTCAAAAACTATATTTTATAATATTACCAAAATGAGATAAATTCATCAAAATATCATAATATAATTTTACCAAAAATGATGTATCATGCATTTCATTTTCATCCCAAATTATAATAACTTATAATTCTCTCAATCCCCAATGATCATATAAAACCAAATGGCTATTTATACCTATATCCACAAGAGAAGAGATAATTCTTCCTCAAATATCATTCTCACATGGAAAACTGCCTGGTTATAAATACAAGAGAAAATTAGTCCAAAGTAAACCCATCAACAAGGAGCACTAATACTTTTTTAACATTTCTCCAACCAATTATTTCCACATAGATTCTTTTTTGACAAAGAAAATATCCTATACAATTGGGAATTCACTCGGGTAATGGCCAGTTCCCCTACATTTATGGAAAATGACTGTAAATAGACTCTTGGGACCATTTTTATCTTCTTCCATAGTACTCTTCATTTTTCTTTGGCAATTCATTACTTTATGTCCTTCCTTCTCGCACGTAAATCATTTCTTTGTCCCATTGAGACACTTTCCTGGGTGTCTCCTTCCACATTTCCTGCATGATGGAAATTGAGGATTCCTTTCTCCATGGTCTCCACTGCTGGAGCTCTTATCATTCACCACATTTCACTTCTTTTTTGAGTCTAGGAATTGGTTAATATATATATTGTTGATCATATTTTTGGAAAATTGATTTGACATAAAGATGACATCTTTTACGCCTAACAACATTCCATTTTTTTGCTCATTTCCACCACCGTTCTCACCTTGTACATCATTCTCAAAGTCAGTATGACTTCTTTGGAATCCAGCCATTGACTAAAACCAGAAATCATTGTGTGAGTAACAGTAATCATAAAATCATTTAGAGATTAACATGTCACCATATTATCAATTTGAAACACATTAGGATTAACCAAGGTCATTTACTCTCATATTATATATATATTACTTCAAATCAGTTTGTTTAGAAAATGTAAATTATCCTAAGGATATCCCTCGAGAGTGTTGTAACCAAGAGTGCAGCAAGGCCTGTTGTCGTTCACCAGTTCCCGTTCGAGTCTAGATCAAAGCGGTGTTTTCAGGTTTTACCCCTAGGTACATCTGTGCCAGAGCCGACTCTACCTGCTCGTATCCAAACAGGGATGTATTGCTCGGAAAACTCACAAAATCTCTACAATACCAAAATTCTAGGAAGTTCTTGTAGAGACCCGAAGCCTGACGTACATGGACTTTACATTACTTTTGCGGAATACTTAGTACATTACAAAAACACACACACAAGGACCGTAATAGTTTAGTGTCTTTGGAAACTCGGACTATAATCTTCTAATCGTGGTGAAAGATCTTCAACATCTCCGATAAAGATCTTCTTTTTTTATACCTAAAACCTTTCTTTATATCCTGGGGAAAAGAAAACATAAAAGGGTGAGCTCAAATGCTCAGTAAGGGTAAACAAAAGAAATATCAATCACATCATATTCATAAGAACATAACATTTTGGAAATCATAACCTGCAAAAGAGAGCATAATTTCATAACATGGGATAAATCATGGCAGTGAAATGTAATCACAATAATCATAACATAAAACATGGAACTTTGTGGCATACACACATAATCATAGAGAATCATTTCTTGTTAGTCAAGACTCATTGCCAAGACTATCTTAGTGGACAAAGTCCCTTTCTGAATCGAGTAATCCTCGTTTCAGTCCTGTTTCACTGAACCGGTATAACCTACCATTCCAGTCATGTCTATCTCATGAGATATAAAATCTTTACCCAATGCATTGGAGGGAGATATAGGTCCCACCCATCTCTTAATGAATCCTTTCTTATGTGTGCCACAAAATCATAAATCATACATCATCGCATAACCCATGTAATAAAAATGGGATTCTTGAAACATCATGACATCATAAATCAATTCATATAAGATAAAGGAATTCATAAACATAATTCCATCTCAACATAGTCAAATCAATGTAAAAATATGGATAGAAACAGAACCCTTTATTATCTTAGATGGAAAATAATTTTGATAAAACACTTGAATTGAATTCTTGAGGAAAATATCCTTTCTTCTTCAAAATCAATTTCTTTTCACAAAACATCATGCAATTTTAAAAGAAAGATATTTTATTGAAAATAGTCATGAAATATTTTAGAGGAAGCTTCATGAAAATAAGGCTTTATAAAACAGTAGAAATCCGTTCGTACCGTATAAGTTAAAAAAACATTCTTTGTACTTTTGTCGAAAAAGTCAAAATGTACCTCGTACGATAAACGACAAAAGATTCCTTTCATATCTTTTACTAAAAACTAACCAAAGGGTAAAATTGGATTTAAACCATTGTAGTTGGATGGAAATAATATTACATATTGAGGAAACATGGATGTGGATGATAAAATAAACCCCAGTAAATACTTACGAATAAACAATCTCGGATAAAAATGAGATTGTGATATTTCCCTTACCTTAGGTCCGACTTGCTTTGTAAGTGTCCGAACCTCCTGTATAATGATTTAAATCATGTTATTGACTTATTACAGAATCATATTCATTGTTATGATATCATATATGGTTCACTTATGACATTATATTACCCGTTCTTTTGTAAACTCCATGTTAAAGAAGCGTTTTGGGTAAAATCGTTTCATTTATCGTAGGTGTTTTGACTTGTTGTTCTTGACATCATTATTACTTATATCATGATTTACTTACTTCCAGAATATAAAATATGATTTATATATCATATATATTCAGTATATATATATATATATAATAGGTAGATAAATAAAATGAAAAACACCGTTCATTGAGACGGTAGTCCGTACGTACGCATGAACACTGTTTTCCTTTCCTTATTGTCTTGAAATGGAAGTAAGTAGATTACATACATATGTATATATATACATAAATCCAGTAGCTTTATAATGTCATATATTTCATTATTATTTCTTATATATACATTATAATCATTCTTTAATGGTTAACACAGAGAATGAATCTCATCGCGTCGTGGAGACGGTAGTCCGTACGTACGCACGAGCGATGATATCATTTCTATAAATATTGAATTGAATTGGAGTGGATTATACAATATATCAGAATCAATATGATGTTGTAATAACTATGTATAGTTATTCTTTACACCATTATACCCATCCATGTAAGGTGGTGGTGGAAAATAGATTACACCACGGCGTGGAGACGGTATTCCGTACGTACGCACGCGCGGTGATTTCTTTTTCCGTAGGATGGATAGATGGTGAAATAGGGTTGTTTCATACTTATAATAACATATCAGTATATGAGTGATACTGATGTTATTACTTCATAATGAAACAACCTAAGAAGAAGAAGTGGAAGAAGAAATAAAGATGAAAGAATTGGTAACGGTAATTACCTCTTCTTTGAAGTGCCTCTTTGAGACCTCCTCTTAGGGCACTAAAATTGGTCTTTGAGGAAGACCAGAACCTCTAGGATGTTGCTAGGGAAGTGGAGAGGAGAAATTGGCAGGGGTTGGCCGAGCTTGAGTGCTCAAATTGGTGTGAGGAGGAGGGGGAGGAGGTGTCCTTTTATAGGGGAGGAGAGGGGCACCTTAGGAATATCTCAAAATATTATTTTATATTAAAGTCAAAATCGGTTTATAATGGTTCCAAAGGGTCTTATTTCGAAGCTAAAGTAAGGATGGGTCGAAATCCTATCAACCAATAGAATTTAGACAAGTTTAAGATATTATTTTAACCTTATCAATTAGATTTAACTCTAAGTTAATTAATTTAACTTTTACCGTGTCTTTTTGTTTTCTTTCACTATATGATTAATACACTTACTATAACATGCCAAACGAACCCCAAATTGTTTATTATTAATATATATATCCTTATCTAAGTCATTTTTCCAAACATTAGATTTTTATGAATAAAATAACAATTAATAATATAATATTTGATTTAAAAACTATTTTGTGTCAATTTTGACACTATTTGATATATGATTTTGTTGAAAGTCATAACAGAATTATATGTTCGAACCAAGTTGATTAAATCAACACTAATATATCATAGTAACCTATAAAATTAGTGTAATTCATAAAAAGTCTTAAATTACATTTATTTTGGTATTTATATTATCAATTATGTCAATATTTCATTAATAAGATAATTACTGCATCACTTTTGTGTCATAAATAAATTATATTATTTGATGTCTAAAAATTACAAATAAAATACCATCATGTAGGAAATCTTTTTATCTTTCTAATGAATATTTATAGTCGAATTTATCTTATGTATAACCCCATATTAAAAATGATATACTTATTAAACTTTGATTTTAACTATTTTAACCCTTCTTTAAATAAATTAATAATAAATGTCCTAATCTAATCCAAGTGGGCCTAAATGGTCATATTTTATTCCTAAGTTTGTTTTTGGTCGAATTTCACTTGTCCAGTAGAATTAGGACATGTGTTAGGGTAATATTGATATCATATTTACCCTTAGTTACCCTATTTACTATTAACCGCAGTAAAAATAGTAAAAAGTTACTATTCACCAAAAAATTATTTTCATCTCATTGAACCACATTTTAGTCCTTGATATTAACCGTGTCTCTCGGATTTTCGAAATTCCATTCCCAGAAGCGGTAAAATTAAGTTTTATGCAAAATTCAGTTTTTAACCTACCACTTAGTAGTTTCACTATTCATCAAAAATTGATGTTTTTCAGAACAATGCCAAAATTTCATCCCAAGCTATATTTCATATTCCGAATTCAAAAATGAAGTCTATTTTACCAAATTCATAACATAAAAGTTTCATTAATTAATTTTATAATTAAATCCCGCTGTTAAAACAAATAGCGTGTTTTTAAGAAACAATATCTATCAAAAGATTGACACTTGTTTATGTCTAGTTTAAATGTGAAACTACATCCAATGACCAACATTGTATTAAATTGTAAAAATATATTCTAAATATACTTTAAAACCACTCAAATTAATGATTTATCACTATTAATTATTTCGATTAAAAAAGTTGTTTTTAATTATAATTTAGTAATTTTCACTATTCATCAGAATATGAAAGTTATCCGAAAAGTACCAAAATTTCACCTTAGGCTAAATTCGATACTCCGAATCCAAAAATGAAGTCCATTTTGAGAGTTAAAATTTCTAAAATTTAAAAAGTGGCTAGTTTTAATAATATTTTAATAGCATATCATTGTTTCGTGAAACTCAGGATTACGTACCACACACGCTATCGAGGAAGGTTGCGATTGCGTGTAATGCAAGGCAAGTCAAGGATGCGTGTTGTGCAAGCTCCTTTTGGTGTAGCGTATAACACAAGACATTAGTAAAATAAGAAAGAATATTTTTCATAAAATCTCGGGCTGTTACAGTTCTTCTATATTAATCGTCAATTTTCATCTTAGGTCTACGTGATCTAATCAGAGTTTATCTAAATCTAGCTTCCAAGGTTTGTACTAAAATTCCTCTGATACCAACTGTAACGCCCCGAACCTAGTTACCTAGAGTCGGTGCATTATTACATAACATTGGATTGATCACAAGAAATATCAAATATCGAAAGACCGATTTGTTTAGTAGCATTGGAAACACTATATACATTCATAAAATTTTACATTACATCATAAAAAAACATCTTGTCTTTATATCCACTCATCCTATCCCTGCAGGTCATTCATAAATTACTTCTTCATAATCCTGGGAAAAATAAAACATTGAAAGGGGTGAGCTCAGATGCTCAGTAAGGATAACATTATAGCAGAAGCTTTCATAGATAACAATAAACACTTAAGGAAATTTATAACTAAAACAAAAGCCTTTTAAACTTGAACTTCAACATAAAATGGAAAAGTTAAAATGAAATAATTCCATTTACATAATCAAATTGATATTCTACTAGTCAAATTATCACATGCAATATCAATAACCACTTTCATAATGATGGAATGCATAATGCCAGACTATCATAACCACATAGCCAAGGCCTCGTGCCAAGACTACAAATTAGATTTTGCAAAGGCCTTGTGCCAAGACACTAGTTTGTCTCATGAGACCTACCGATGCATCGAGGAGCTATAACGGGCTCCACCCGTCACTTATTAAGTCCAATTAATTCCTCATATGAACAGGTTTAAACATAAAATAAACATTCGTATTACAACTAGCATACGAAATGTCAATACTTTTACCACAAACCATGAATGTTATAAAAATAGCACATCCATAGTCAAACATAACTTATTTGATACAATATGGAAGATTGTATAGTATCACATTAACCTCAATCAAGAATAATGAAGGATGTTGACATAGATAAAAACAATCATCAATACTATTTGAGAGAAATATCCCACTTTTCTTGAAAATATTTAAAAGTCACATAATTTGTCAAGAAGCCATTTAAAAATAGATTTTTGAATCAAAGTGTCCTATACCACTTTGAAACTTTTAAAAGGAGTTTTAATTTTATAACATTAATGTCCATATAAATAAATCCTTAAAACAATTTTCAAAACATGGACATTAATGAGAAAGATTTAGAAGAATAATTCTCTAAAACATTTAAAAATGGTATTTTAGTTGGAGTTTCTAACCAAAAGAGAGACACTTGAATACAAATAATTGAGGTAATCAAAACATTGTAATATCATGAGAATAAAGGAATTCATGATATACTATGTCAAAGTACATTATATACACCGCATAAAAGTGATTTGGTGTATAACAACAACGAAGTCTCAACGGAATGTAAATTGAGATGAAATCTCTCATATAGGCAATATCCTTAGATTAAGGATAAATCAACGACATAGTTATGTGTGACAAATATAAATACAGTAAATATGATTGTATATTCAGTGTAAAACAATCAAAGGACATTCACACATATTCTAGTAAAAACAACACCAATGAATTGGATGTTTATCTCATCAAATTGAGATTGAGTAAATATTACTCTTATCAAGTTCATACCGATGACATTGAGAATTTATCAATGGAGTGATTATTTGTATAAAAAGTGAATCCATAGAAAAGGGAGTGGAAATTATGACATAATCAAATTAATAGTGATTCCACACATAATCGTGGAGTAAAATAGTCAATAAAGTATGTGTAAAGCCAGATGAGTGTAAATTGAAATTTCAAATTCCCTTATTGATTTGGTAACATACAAAACATGAACCCATGAAAGAAGGATTATACAATGATGATGTAAATATACATGAATTAAATTATATTACACAATGAATACAATCATGGGCAGTACAAACACCACGTGTAAAAAATAAGTGGTGAACAATGGAATTCTCATAGAATTAAAAGTGAGATAAGAAACCCCATATCTTGTAATTTTTATTTGGTTGGGGGTAGGTTAACCTCTTGTATAATGTTGAAATAATTGTTATTAAATTATTCATGAATCATATAAATTAATATGATATCATATATGACCTTTTAACGTTGCTTTGTTAATAATATCTTAGAATTATCGTCGTTTCGAGTGTTAACTTACTTGTTTTCTTTTATATGTTTTGTTATGTATGCCATGTTTTTCATGGATAAGCTGTATCTTATTCATATCCATAAAGATATCAAGTTCTTAATCATTATTTTTAAATCATCAAATGATAATTATACTTGAATGGGTACAATATATAATGAATCTCATCGATTTCGTGGAGACGGTAGTCCGTACGTACGCACGAGCGACAATATCATTCTTTTGATATTAAAATAATATATAATTGGATGGTATATCATATATAAAGAATCATTATCATGTTATATTTATTATTTACATGAGTTACACATCATTATTATACCCAAACAAATAATAATTTATTGAATAACAATTACACCACGACGTGGAGACGGTAAGCCGTACGTACGCACATATGGTGACATGTTATTCAAAGGATGGATAGTGTTGTGCCCAAGTGAAGTAATTGCATTTGTTGTCAATAACTTGTCATGGTGTGCCATCTGATGAAGTACATCTTGAAGACTGATGATTACAGAAGCATTAAATCAGACGATTGCTAAGCTGTTCATAAGTTCAAAGCACGTGTATCAAGGATATACATTGTCACAACATGATTAGAAGACCATGCACTATCTCTTAGTTCATGAGGATTTAAATTTGATCCGACCTCTCTGATTAGATCATTGAAGTTCTTTGAAGAATATGTGTGATTCAAGAGTTCGGTTGATGAAGATCCTTAAGAATTCTCTCCTAAGTAGAAAATGAAATGATGGAATTCTTAAGAAGAAGAAGAAAAGAAGAGGTGGGCTTGGAAGGTGGCTTGGCATTTGGCTTGAACTTATGGAAGAACTTTGGATTTGACTAAGTCTTACTCTTTGGCCTTAGCCAAAAAATAGGCCAGCCAAGGCCAGCCCACGAGTTCAACCCCACGGCTCATATGGGCACTAGGCGCCACGCCCATGGGGGATCCCATGGTGCAAGCACAAGGCGGCAGGGGGCCGTGTATAAGCCCCCGAGGGCACGTCGTGGTGAAGCCCGCGCACCCGAGTGTGCAGAGTGGCGCTAGGAGCGCGCCCGCAGAGGCAAGAGTGGGTGCAGAGCGCGCCCGTAGGGAGAACACGGTGCGGGGCGGCACCGTGGAGGGAGGAGATTCAATTGAGGAGGCTGGGGGAGCGCTTGTTTGTTAAACCGTGAGAAAATCTCGCGGCGTTTCGATATGGGACGGCGAATTTTTCCGCGGGAGCGATCCTGGCCACACGATCGATCGCGCGCCAGATCTCGGCCGCACATCTGATCCGCGGCGAGGCGATCTGATCTAGGCCGTCCGATGTATTTCGATCGCCCGATCCAACGGCTCCCGGCTCATCTCCTTCTTTGAGCCACCCCGAAGCCACCCGACGTCTCCCGCTGAACCAGAGGCCACCCGACGACGGCATTCGAGATTCCGGCCACCTCCGATCAAAGTAAGACCTCCATTGTGATCGTCTGGTCCTAAGGAATCCATCCATGCCTTAAAATGTACATGCATACGTGAAATGGAGTTTTTCGAAGAACGGCCGAGGAAAATGAAGTTGCCGAGGCTTCGTGCATTCTTGCTTTGCATGGTTTGTGCTTTAACAGAGACATGCATACGTTCGAAAACGCATGCACGTGAGGGGAACCATAAATGAGAAAACCCGCATTAATACAGTGAAGAAGAACATGATATGTGGAAGATCTTTTTAACGCGTTTGATGTTTTCAAAGACGCCGCAGATTTCGAGCATTCAAAACGTATTTCCCCGCGGATCATCCATGCACCTCCTCTGCCTATATAAAGAGGATTCCGAGGCCGAGTGAAGGTTGTTGTTCATTCTTGAAGACCCGCGACGCTCTCTGCCTCGCGAAGTAAAATCCTGCGCATCACTTGTGCGACAAGAGGCTCCAAGTTTTGTTCTCGCGCAACCCTTGTGCGAAGGGTTTCTATTTGAGAAGAAAGGACCTTGCGTGCTACCTCTTTGTGCGACAAGAAGAGAATCCCCCCTGCGCGCTACTCCTTGCGCGACAGGGATGTTTGGGCAGTGCTCTTGTGCGCCCGAGGTGTCTTTGACACCCTGCGCGACCCAAGGCAGGAGTACCTTGCGCGCCCCTTGAGGCCTTTGTGTTTGTGTGCCAATTGAAGAGGAGTATACTGGTAGAGTGTGTGCACAAAGAGGAGAAGGCCGAGGACCTTTGTGCTTTGGGTGCAAAAGGAAGACCACACTTCGTGTGTGTTTATATATTGAAGAAGAAGGACAAGTCAAGTGTGTGCACTAAAAGAATGAGTAGTGCATGTGTGTACAAGTGAAGAAGACCAACCTTGAGAAGAAGAGTACACACTCAAGTTTGTGAGTACAAAAGAACTGATCATTCTAAGTGATTGGGTTTTTGGTGAGCAAGACCAACGATATCTTTTGAAGACTGTTGAAGCTACTTAAAGTTTTGAACAACACCTTTGAAGAAGTGAAGTGGAGCCATGATGAAGATGATGCCGTGGAGTTGGGGGGTTTAACCAACTTGTAATTGGGGGGGGGGTAACCAATTATTGTGTAATCATCTTTTGGCATAGTGAAGAATCCGTGTTGGGGGTGTAACCAACACGGCAAGGAGTCGGTCTTTGTACCGAACCTTGTAAATCCTTGTGTTCTGTGCTCTCATTATTACTGCACCACTAAAAGAGTAGATCTAGGATTTAACCAGCTGCAGAGGTTGAATTGATAATCCAAAGGGAACAATTCATAAAAAGAAAAAGTTATCACTGATTCACCCCTCCCCTTTCAGTGATCACAACCGATCCAGGCATTTCATGTGGTATCATAGCCAGGTTGCCTCTGTAAGGATCTACTTCTGAGAAGATGGACAATCTGAATTCTGTTAATAGTAGGGGTGTTCCTACATTCGATGGAAAGAATTACCACAGCTGGAAAAATCGGATGTTGCCCTACCTTCTATCTCTCGGCCTTGATGTTAGAAATGCAGCCTTATTTGGATTCCCTCCTCTTGCTAATGAAGCTGCTATGACACTCGATGAGAAAAGAAATATGGAAGTTGATGGTAAAGCTCAAAATGCCATTCTTATGTCACTCTCAGAAAAGGTAATCACAAAAGTCATGGGACTCAAGAATGCTAAAGAAATTTGGGACAAATTGGAAAGTAGTTATGAAGGCAACATGAAAGTCAAGGAAGCCAAATTACAAATTTGGAGAAGCGAGTTTGAAGATGTCAAGATGGGAGAAGAAGAAAATATTGATGATTATTTCACAAGAGTCAATGAAATTTTCAGTAACATTCGGGGCTTTGGAGAAAAGTTGGAGGACTCCACTATTGTTAAAAAGCTAATGAGAAATTTTCCTGACAGGTTTGACCCCAAAGTCTCAGCATTAGAAGACAGAGATGATCTCTCTCTTGATGAACTACACAACATTCTCATTGCATATGAAATGAGGAAGATCCCAGTATTCAAGAAGAAGATCAAGGATGAGATGGCTTTTGAGGCCATGAGACAACTCAAGATAAAAGATGACGAAGTCCTAGAATCAAGTGATACTGACAATGAAGAAAAGGATGAAGATCTCAACATGATTATTTCTCTTTTTTCTAAAAGGTTTGGAAAAACTAAATTCATGGGAAAAGGGAAATCACCATCGAGATGTTTCAATTGCAATAACATCAGACACTTTGCTGTAAACTGCCCCAAGAAGAGATATAGTTCTCCAGAAGTTGAAGATGAGAAGTCACAAAAGAAGAAATGGAGTAGATACCCAAGAGAAGGAAACAAATCAGGTGTATGAAAGAAAAGGTTCGTTCCAGGTGAAAGAAGAAGCTATGTAAGCAAAGAGGAAGAATCAGACTCTACTTTAGTCAGTCAATCAGAAGAAGAAACGAATTTTATGGCTCATGTGGAAAAAGGGTTTGATACCTGCAGCAGTGAAGATGATGAAAGTCAATGAACAGAGCTTGAATACAGATTGAAAGATGAATTAGAGGCTTGCCTTGAGAAAAACATTAAACTCAAGAAAGAGAAGAAATTGTTACAAAAGGAAACTAAAAGAATGACTGAGGAGTTGGAAGAATGTATGAAGAAAGAGACAATGTACATTGATGAAATCAAAAGACACAAACTGAAGATAGCTGAGATGGACAAGATTGCAAAAGCTCTTGAGGAGAAACTTCACCTCAAAGAAGAAGAACAATCAGAAACACAGTCCAAGTGGGTTGAAGCACAAAATAACTTGACAAAGATAAGAGAAGATTTTAACAAGGCTGTTGAAATCAAGGTAGAATCTTCTCATACTGGTGCTCAGAGGCAGGTCAACTCACCACTCAGTAAATCTCCAAATACATCTGTTATTTCTAACAATGCTGGTTCAACGATAAAATCGAGACAAACCTGTGTAAAATCATCTTCAATGGAAGAAATAAATTCCTTAGGACGGACTACTCAAATCTTGGACAGAAAATTACAACATGACTCCTATCAGCGGAGAAGATCAAGGTTTAGAGGCTACTGCTGGTGTTGTGGTGTGTTTGGACATAAGGCCTATGCATGCTGGTATAACATGTCTTTTCTAAGCATGATGCATGAGTCAAGGGGGAGACATCCTGGAACCGAGAGTGTTTTGCAGAAAACATCAAAACCTCCAATTCAGAACACATTTGACTGCCTGAGTGAAGCTTGTGAAAAATGTGACCAACAGGGTCATAGAGCTGATAAGTGTATGACTACTCTTCCTGAACAAAAAATCAAAGACATGAAAGGAAAATGTATTCAGGAAACCAATGATGAAATCACATGCTTTGCTGAAGTTGCTCTAAAAGCCAGTAGTATAACCAAGTCATGGATTCTTGATAGTGGATGCTCATTCCACATGACTAGTGATACAAAAATTCTAAGCAACATTGAAAGTCATGAAGGAGGAACCGTGGTGTTTGGAAATGATCGTTCTCTGAAAATCAAGGGAGTTGGAAGGGCAATGATTGAAACAACAAATCTAAAATCCAATGATGTGTTATTTGTTGAAGGATTAAAACACAACCTACTGAGTGTAAGTCAATTATGTGATGATGGACATGAGGTGTTGTTCAAGAAGGATTCATGCATCATCAAGAGATCAAAGGATGGACAAATAATTACTCAAGGAAGAAGAACCACTGGAAATCTATTTCAAATTGGTGATCCCATCAATTCTTGTTTTCTCAGCTCTAAAGATGAAAACAACCTCTGGCATAGAAGACTTGGCCATCATGGTCAAAGGAGTATGAGTAAAATTCTGAAGTACAATGTTGTACGAGATCTACCCAAATTAAAGAGAGAAAAAGATGAAGTCTGCAACACATGTCAGAAGGGAAAACTGACCCATAGGTCACACAAAGGAGTTGATATCATGTCTACTAGGCCTCTTGAACTCATCCATACAGACATATGTGGACCAATGAGACAGAAGTCTACAAGAGGAGATTTCTATTTTATATCCTTCATTAATGATTTCACTCGGATGACCAATGTCATGTTCATGAAACACAAGTCAGAGGAAATCACGAAGTTCAAGACTTTCAGAAGGCAGGCTGAGAAGGAACTAGAGCTCTGTATCAAGAAAGTAAGATCAGACAACGGAAAAGAATATACCGGTGATGTATTTGAAAGCTATCTGGTCAAGAATGGAATCAAACATCAATATAGTACACCATATACTCCACAACAGAATGGAGTGGCTGAAAAAAAGAATCAAAGCATAGTTGAAATGGGGAGGACTATGTTAGCTGAGCATGATATCTCTATGTTTTTCTGGAGAGAAGCAGTATGCACTGCTATACACATACAGAACAGATGTCTCCTGAGACCAGAAACACAAACGACAGCCTATGAAATGTGGTTTAACAGAAAACCAACTGTTAAATATTTCAAAGTCTTTGGTAGTACCTGCATCATCAAGATTAAAAACATCAATCTGGGAAAGTTTGAAGAAAAAGCTGAAGAAGGAATCTTTATGGGTTACCTACCTAATGGAAAAGGCTACAGATGCTCGAATAAGAGGTTGAATAAAATGATTGACTGTAGTGATGTCATAATAATTGAAAACAACACCAAACCATACACTGTGGATGATGATGACTCAAAGAATGACACAGCCTTGGAACAGAAGAATGCAGAATTACCTGAGCCAACACCAACTACTGGTGAGATCAACTCTGAATATACCAGTGATGAAGATGAAGGTAATGAAAATGGAAGAAGAAGATACAACAAATTGAAGAAGCATGTTGACACAGAAAATGTCCTTGGAGACCTATAGTCCTCAGTAAGAACTAGAAGAAGATTGAGATTGGAAGATCAGACTGCACTGGTTTCTCAAGTTGAACCTCACATAGTGGCTGAAGCAGTTGTACATGAGGAATGGATACAAGCTATGCATGAGGAACTCAATCAAATTGAAAAGAACTCCACTTGGGATCTTGTGCCAAGGCCCAAAAATAAAAATGTTATTGGGACAAATTGGGTGTTTAGAAACAAACTCAATGAAAAGGGTGAAGTTTCCAGAAACAAGTCCAGAATTGTATGCAAAGGATATTCACAAATGGAAGGAATCGACTTTGAGGAAACCTTTGCACCAGTTGCAAGACTGGAAACTATCAGAATGTTCTTAGCAGTTGCAGCACACAAGCAGTACAAGGTCTATCAGATGGATGTGAAATCTGTATTTCTGAATGGAGATCTTGAAGAAGAGGTGTATATTGAACAACCAGAGGGTTTTTTGCTGGACAAAGATGGTAGTATGGTGTGCAGATTGAGAAAAGCCTTGTATGGATTGAAGCAGGCCCCTAGAGCCTGGTACTCAAAATTGGATGGTTGTCTTAAAGAAATGAAATTTGTCAAAGGAACAGTTGACAGTAACCTCTATGTTAGAGAAATGGCCAATGGTACCCTCATAGTCATTATCTATGTGGATGATATCATTTTTGCTGGTAACAAGGAAGGACTATGTGATGAATTTGCTGAGCAGATGAAAAGAACTTTTGAAATGTCGATGCTTGGTCAAATGAAATATTTTCTAGGATTTCAGGTGGAACAAAGACAAAACTCCATATTTCTTTCAGAAGAAAAGTACGCAAGGGACATAGTGAAAAGGTTTGGAATGGAAAGTTCAAAGGAAGTCTCCACAACCATTTCTGTCGGAACCAAGATATGCAAGGATGAAGAAGGCAACAATGTTGATCAGAAAGAGTTCAGAAGAATTATTGGAAGTCTACTTTATCTCACGGCTTCAAGGCCAGATATAGCATATGCAGTGACTTTGTGTGCCAGATTCCAATGTGATCCAAAAGAATCTCATTTAACTGCAGCCAAATGAATCCTGAGATATGTTAAAGGAACCCTCAACTATGGACTCTTATACAAACACAGTGAAAACATACAGTTGTTGGGATTCACAGATGCTGATTGGGCTGGTGATTGCACTGATAGAAGATCCACATCTGGTGGAACCTTCTTTCTGGGAGAAGGGTGTGTTAGCTAGTACAGCAAGAAACAAAATTCTGTAACATTGAGCATAGCTGAAGCAGAGTATGTGGCCGCTACACATGCATGTACTCAAATGATTTGGATGCAGGTGCAGCTAGCAGATTTGAGGATTAAAGCTGAAAAACCATTGAGGATCTTATGTGATAATCAAAGTGAAATTGGGTTGTCTAGGAATCCTATCCAACACTCCAGATCCAAGCAAATTGATATAAAATATCATTTCATCAAAGAAAGGGTCGCCAGTGGAGACATCAAGCTAGACTACATTCCTACTCAAGATCAGGTGGCAGACATTTTCACCAAAGCTATGCCTACGGAAAGATTTGTTGAATTGAGGCTGAAACTTCATGTTCAGCCTTCTACTCTCACTTGAGGAAGAAGAAGGTCCCTCCTTATTCCCTAAATTTTTGTATTCTTGTACTTACATGCAGGGAATTGAAGGAGATGAGTGCATCCCCTGAGGGGGAGCATTGGTAGTTGAAGATGTGCAGGTTCCAGAAGCTCTATATTCTAAGTATGGTTTCCATTCATCCCTTTGCATTTGTTGGCCAATAAGGGGGAGAAATCATCAGGCACACGACATTCTCTCAGTGTGCTTCGGAGTATTGACAACCAAATACAAAGGGGGAGATTGTTGTGCCCAAGTGAAGTAATTGCATTTGTTGTCAATAACTTGTCATGGTGTGCCATATGATGAAGTACATCTTGAAGACTGATGATTACAGAAGCATTAAATCAGACGATTGCTAAGCTGTTCATAAGTTCAAAGCACGTGTATCAAGGAGATACATTGTCGCAACATGATTAGAAGACCATGCACTATCTCTTAGTGCATGAGGATTTAAATTTGATCCGACCTCTCTGATTAGATCATTGAAGTTCTTTGAAGAATATGTGTGATTCAGGAGTTCGGTTGATGAAGCTCCTTGAGAATTCTCTCCTAAGTAGAAAATAAAATGATGGAATTCTTAAGAAGAAGAAGAAAAGAAGAGGTGGGCTTGGAAGGTGGCTTGGCATTTGGCTTGAACTTATGGAAGAAATTTGGATTTGACTAAGTCTTACTCTTTGGCCTTAGCCAAAAAATAGGCCAGCCAAGGCCAGCCCACGAGTTCAACCCCACGGCTCATATGGGAACTAGGCGCCACGCCCATGGGGGATCCCATGGTGCAAGCACAAGGCGGCAGGGGGCCGTGTATAAGCCCCTGAGGGCACGCGGTGGTGAAGCCCGCGCACCCGAGTGTGCAGAGTGGGCGCTAGGAGCGCGCCCGCAGAGGCGAGAGTGGGCGCAGAGCGCGCCCGTAGGGATAACACGGTGCGGGGCAGCACCGTGGAGGGAAGAGATTCAATTGAGTAGGCTGGAAGAGCGCTTGTTTGTTAAACCGTGAGAAAATCTCGCGGCGTTTCAATGTGGGACGTCGAAGTTTTCCGCGGGAGTGATCCGGGTCGCACGATCGATCGCGCGCCAGATCTCGGCCGCACATCTGATCCGCAGCGAGGCGATCTGATCCAGGCCATCCGATGTATTTCGATCGCCCGATCCAATGGCTCCTGGCTCATCTCCTTCGTTGAGCCACCCCGAAGCCACCCGGCGTCTCCCGCTGAACCAGAGGCCACCCGACGACGGCATTCGAGATTCCGGCCACCTCCGATCAAAGTAAGACCTCCATTGTGATCGTCTGGCCCTAAGGAATCCATCCATGCCTTAAAATGTACATGCATACGTGAAATGGAGTTTTTCGAAGAACGGCCGAGGCAAATGAAGTTGCCGAGGCTTCGTGCATTCTTGCTTTGCATGGTTTGTGCTTTAACAGAGACATGCATACGTTCGAAAATGTATGCACGTGAGGGGAACCATAAATCAGAAAACCCGCATTAATACAGTGAAGAAGAACGTGATATGCAGAAGATCTTTTTAACGCGTTTGAAGTTTTCAAAGACGCCGCAGATTTCGGGCATTCAAAACGTATTTCCCCACGGATCATCCATGCACCTCCTCTGCCTATATAAAGAGGAGTCTGAGGGCGAGTGAAGGTTGCTGTTCATTCTTGAAGACCTGCGACGCTCTATGCCTCGCGAAGTAAAATCCTGCGCATCACTTGCGTGACAAGAGGCTCCATGTTTTGTTCTCGCGCAACCCTTGTGCGAAGGGTTTCTGTTTGAGAAGAAAGGACCTTGCGCGCTACCTCTTTGTGCGACAAGAAGAGAATCCCCCCTGCGCGCTACTCCTTGCACGACAGGGAAGTTTGGGCAGTGCTCTTGTGCGCCCGTGGTGTCTTTGACACCCTGCGCGACCCAAGGCAGGAGTACCTTGCGCGCCCCTTGAGGCCTTTGTGTTTGTGTGCCAAGTGAAGAGGAGTATACTGGTAGAGTGTGTGTACAAAGAGGAGAAGGCCGAGGACCTTTGTGCTTTGGGTGAAAAAGGAAGACCACACTTCGTGTGTGTTTATATATTGAAGAAGAAGGACAAGTCAAGTGTGTGCACTAAAAGAATGAGTAGTGCATGTGTGCACAAGTGAAGAAGACCAACCTTGAGAAGAAGAGTACACACTCAAGTTTGTGAGTACAAAAGAACTGATCATTCTAAGTGATTGGGTTTTTGGTGAGCAAGACCAACGATATCTTTTGAAGACTGTTGAAGCTACTTGAAGTTTTGAACAACACCTTTGAAGAAGTGAAGTGGATCCATGATGAAGATGATGCTGTGGAGTTGGGGGGTTTAACCAACATGTAATTGGGGGGGGGGTAACCAATTACTGTGTAATCATCTTTTGGCATAGTGAAGAATCCGTGTTGGGGGGTGTAACCAACACGACAAGGAGTAGGTCTTTGTACCGAACCTTGTAAATCTCTGTGTTCTGTGCTCTCATTATTACTGCACCACTAAAAGAGTAGATCTAGGCTTTAACCAGCTGCAGAGGTTGAATTGATAATCCAAAGGGAACAATTCATAAAAAGAAAAAGTTATCACTGATTCACCCCTCCCCTCTCAGTGATCACAACCGATCCAGGCATTTCAGATAGAATACTGAATATGGTTTTAACATATTTATAATAAAATCACAGTATATATAAGATACTGGAGTTATTATTTTAGAATGGTAATAACAAAGGAATAAGAAGTGGAAGATGAAAGGAACATGAAAAGGGGTGGTGAAAACATTACCTATTCTTCTGGTTCTTCCTTTTGATTTGATCAAAAAGGCTCCATAGGATGGCTTTCTGATCAAACTAAGGCCACTAGGTTGTAGTTATTCAAGTTTAGAGAGTATTTGGTCAGGTTTTGTCCCAACCAAAAGGCTTTGATGGTGTGAATAAATGAGAAGGTGGAGTTTCCTTTTATAAGAGGTGTGAGGGGAACCTTTGGAAAAGCTAGAAATAATAATTTATAATAAATTCATATTCGGTTTCTAATAGCTCCAAAGTTTATTATTTAAAGTTCGAGGTGGGTATGGGTCAAAAACCAGTCACCCAATAGAATTTAGATAGGTTTGGGTCATTATATTAAACTTATCTTTATGTATTAACTATTAGTTAATTAGTTTCACTTTTCCAATGTCTCTTTGTAGTTTTATATTATATGGTTAATAAACTTACCATATACATCTAAGAGACCTCCAAGTGGTCAATTAATGATACAACTATCATGATATAAGTCTCTTGGCCTAACCTTATATTTTTAGGAATTTAATATCAATTAATAATATAATATTTGTTTTCAAAACACTTTTATGTTAATTTTGACACTATACAATAGTTGATTTTTATGAAACTCATAAAGGAATTATTACTTCGAAAAAAGTTAATTAAATAAATACTAATATGTCATATTAACCTAAAAAATTATTTTAATTCAATAAAAGTCTCAAATTATATTTATTTTGGTATTTATAATATCAATTATTCCAATTTTTCACTGTAATGGAAATTACTGCATCACCATTGTGTAATAAATAAATTAAATTATTTAATGTCTAAAAATTATAAATAAAATATAATTATGTAGTAAATCATTTTATATTTCTAATGAATATTTATAGTCTAAAAACCAACATATATAACCCTATGTATCAATTGATTTCCTAAAAGATATATGCTAGTGTCATTTTTGTATTCATTTTAACTTAATAAAAATAAAGTGTCCCTATCACTTACAAGTGGGTCCATGGGGTCCCAAAATCGACCCAAAGATGCCCATGGTCGACCATGTATCAACCAATATGGTTAAGACACGTTTTAGGGTAATTTAGTATTATTATAATATTATTGTTTAACCCTTGTTTACCGAATTTACCCTTTAACCATGGTAAATAAAATATTTACCGAAGTAGTTATCCAAAATGTATAAAAATAAAAGTTACCTATTTAAAAAATTTGAACATCCTGATTCCAAATATGGAATCAATTTTTCCAAATTCAAAACACAGAAGTGGTAGAAATTAATTTAAAATTAATTCCCGTTGTTAAAACAAAAAGCGTGTTTTTAAGAGATAATAACTATCAAAAGATTAGTACTTGTTTATGTTTGGTTTAAATGTGAAGTTATGTTCAATGACCCCAATTTTATTACATGGTAAAAATATATTTTAAATATAATTTATAACCACTCTAATTCATAATTTATCACTATTAATTATTTCGATTAAAAAGTTGTATTTAATTAAAATTAAGATTTTTTTACTATTCATCAAAATATAAAAGTTATCCGAAAAGTACAAATATTTCACCTTAGTATAATTTCATTATTCCAAATCCAAAAATAAAGTCCATTTTACCAACTTCAAAAAATAAAAGTTGCATTTATTAATTTAAAATTTATTCCTGCTTTCGAAACCAAAAGGCGTATTTTAAAGAAATAATAACTATCAAAGGTTTGACACTTGTTTATGTCCAAATTCAAGGTGAAATTACATAAAATGACCGTAATTGGATTAAATAGTAAAAATATAATCTATTTATAATTCCAAACCATTAAAATATATAAATTAACAATATAAATTATTTTGATTAAAAAAGTTGTTTTCAGTTAAAATTTAGTAATTTTTCACTATTCACCAAAATATGAAATTTATCAGAAAGACACAAAAACATTATTTATACTAAATTATTATGTCCCGATAATAAATAAGAATTTCATTTTGTCAAATTGAATATATAAAAGTTTCAAATATTGGTTTTAAAAAGGCTTTTCCATTAAAAGGCGGTAAACTTTAATTTTTTGAAAAATACTTCTTTTATCTGAAAAATGAATTTGTTCATAAATAATATCTTAGAAACTCATAATATGGATTAAAATTATAAGGATAATATAAAATTTAAAATTCAGTTAATACTATTCATAACCTCTTTTGAACGGCTATTTTGGTAAGTCGTGGTGTACTTGAACCTAGTGTTGCGTACAACACACGCTATTGTATTATTCAAAGAGAAGTGTACTGTGGATGATTGGGGTGTTACACTTTATATATTGTTTGTTTCTATTGTGCGATCAATTTAACATATTACCCATTTATCTATAATTAATTATCTACTGTTCTCCATTATAACATGAGGGCATAGAATCTACATTGACACACCCTAGTCCCTCACTAATATTCGGAATACTCCAGTTTATGGGGAGGATAACATAAGAACATATGGCCAACCATGATTGAGGTACCACTAAGTGGAACCCTGGTCCACGACATCAAAAAGTGATATCATAGAATATATTTTATTGCTAAAATATTTTGATAAAATAGATAATATATTTGTAATTATTTTGAATTTTTTTATAATCCATTATCAGGAATAGTTATCCCATGTTTGGGTTAAATACCTAGTTTCCCTAAATGAGTAATGTTGTTACGTTATTCATTCATAAAAATTTATATCCTTTCAATATTAGGTGAAATAAATTCTATGAGATTATTATTAACCTTCTTAATATTATTGGGAATTATATTTGATCCTTTCCCTAATTATTTGAGGTAATGGAAGAATTGAGAAAGATTCATTATAGCCACAAATAATTCACATGCGATGTATATTCTATGCAATATAAGTTCATTTTATAGCTTTCATTCCTTATTTATCAAGTGATTAATGAGTGAGATATTTTAGTTATATTTATATCTATTCTACTAGAATCTAGAATATTACGTTCTATCCCTGTCATATATGTATCTATGGTTATACGATATACTCCTTCGCTGAAATTTATTGACTACTAGTGTAAATCCATGAGGTGTATGGGCCCTATTTGATTTGATATGGTCAATAACTAAGTCATGAAATTGTATATTACTAGGTACACTCTATGAATAATGGTATAAGGGGTAAAATTGAAATAAATTGGTGTAGATTTAAAGGATAAGGTGTATAGACCATAATTCATTGGGAATGGAGATCAATTAAAATCATACATTGGTATATGTAAATTTATAAATGAAAACATAAATTTTAAATATTGACATATAAAATGAAATGGTTTCTACTTAATGCAGAGAAAATGTATATTTTTTAAATTCACCAAATGGAACCCCTGTTAACTAAACCTGGGGAATTACCAATACTATAACCATATATGTGGCTTGTTAGGGTAGTACCTTTCTTAATGAGCCATTATTCTTATGTGTTATTCCAATGGAATTTCAATTTTTCCTCCCATATTGATCTCAGCTGTGTGATAAGAACTTATAGAACTATCCCACCACATTGTCATTGTGTTGTTCTCCATGAGGGTGTTCATGACCACACTCTAGATATATTGGGACCTATGCTAAATGTCATTCAGTTAGAAGTTCCAATTAAGTCATTTCTTACTAAACCCGAAATACGCACTAAAACTCAACATTGAGAAATTTTTCTATGTTTTATATAGTCTAGTATGGGTGATCTGCAACCAATATCTATGATGGAGCATTTTACATGTGGTTTTTACTAGCTGCATCCTCCCACGTTTTTAGGGGTTAGTTTTCTATATACTATCAGGTCATGGAAGGAGGCCACTCTATATAACATGGAGAAGTTTTAGATTCTTCCAAAGAGGAGTTTCAATAATTAGACTAATATTCTTTTTAAATCAGACAAACATTAATTGGATTTGTTTGCTCAGACTAGTCATCATTAGGGAACGGTGTTGGAGGATTTCTAGACTGCCTTCCATGATGGCTTCATTATTCAAATTTAGAGATTTCATCGAGATAGGGTGTTTATTCTAGTAAATTAGGGTGTGATATCTATTTTATAATATTCATAATGTTTTACAGAGTTGTAATTTTTTTCAAAAACTCTAGATGGTGATGATATATCACATTCTAGATGATTTTAGGATGGAATTATGTATTCCTTCTATATTATGGTGAAGGTATTTTCCCTACCTACCTTTTTTGAAATTTCTATTCAGGCTCTTATCTCTGAATTCCACACAAGGTAAGGAGATAGGTCTGGGAATAAAGGATATGGGTTGATGTGGAGATGTCATTCATTTGGTAGTTGGAAGAACATACATGAGGATTATCATCAGAGTAGTGTCCTCCAGGGTATCTGTATTGTAATCTCTGTTATATCCCATTAGTATGGACATAAGAGGTATCTGAAACCTCTGTGTGATAGAGACCCGATGGAGTTTCATTCTTGTGTCTGTATGATGATCATTTATAAATTCTATCATACAGTTCCATTTTCAGATAGTGGAAGATGATCCCCATGATCCCCACAGTATATGAAAGGATATTTCTCACCACGCCAAGAAGGTAGTGAGACTAAAACTTTTAGGAAGTTCTGAGGAGGAAGTCATGGTCATGGTAGACATACTTTTGATTTTCATCACCATCAATGCATACATACTAAGAGTAGTCTTATTGTAACATAGGTACACAGATATAGCTAGAATCATCCCTTACAGCAGATAACTAAGAATCAGAGTGTAAGAACTTCGATAGTACAATGTACTATTCTAGTAGCATCCAATATTGTAATTTAATTGTTTGATAAATTTCATTCACATTTCATTATCTTGTTATCAAAAAAGGAAATCATCAGTTTAGAAATTAATTATTATTATGAAGTAATGACCCTAGAAACACCATTGGGAGTGTGTTCAGAGGGAATACATCATTTTATAGAATTCCCCGTTGAGTTTAGTAGATATCAATTATTTTGGGTCCTCTTTATCCTCACGATGATAGGATTCATTATGATTTTTGGGATAGACTAGTTAGTTTCCACTAATACCTTCATGAAATGATAAAATTATAGTGTATATTTAGGTCTCCAAAGGGTAGCAGTTATCTCTATAAGGCTGATTGGAAAGTTCATGCTTGTAGAGATGAAACATAGTATAATTAGTTAGTTTCTGTGATCGAACATATTTCTTTTCCCATCATGGAGGAACAAGAAATATAAATTGCTCATTTTAATCACATTGTATACTGTTTAAGGGTTTTATTTCCGGATTATTTTTCTATATTACTTCCTAAGTGAGTGGTATAGTTTATTATTGATAATTTTTTTGTAAAAGAATCTCTATTGTCCATTCAACCAAACAATATTGTACATAGTGAGCTCCTAGAGATCAAGAGACATTTTGAAAAAAATGATTCTAACAGTTTTATCCAAACCATCAATTCCTATTGGGGGTTAACACATGAGTATCTCAAAGAACATGGATGTTAAACATATGTTATGAGTGGGGTATTTTATATGATCGGAATAGGATCGAGATATTATCATGTGTGAGTTAGGACTTTTGATATACCACATATGTATACTCCAATTTATATTGATTTATATGAGTATCTCATCATTCTATTTGGAAATATGAAAACACCATCTATTTTTATGGCCATGATGAATAAGGTTTTCATCCACTATCTAGATTCCATTTTCATTATCATTGTAGACCAAATCATTGGGTAATCTCAAACTCATAGTGAACATCCTACACATCTTGATATCATCTTTAATATACTCCTAGAGCAATGGATTTATGGAATGTTTTCTATGAACTATTTTGATATTGAATAGAAAACATTTTTGGTTATATTATCTCAGAATATTGTGTACTAATAGACCAACAGAATGTGAGTGTCCTGGTTTCCTGTGATTATCCCATGAATGTGGTTCAATTATATTGTTTCCCAGGGATGGTAGGATATTATAAGCATTTCATAAATGAAACCTCATTCATTGTTTCACATATAACTAGGTTGACTAGGGAGTGTGTTATGTGTCTCTGGCTATAAGCATGTCAAAAAACCTTTAAAGGTACAAAAAGAAGGATTGTTTTGGAACGTATTATATTTATTTTAGATCCTAATGGATTCAATAATGTGTTATTTGATTCTTAAAAAATTAGGTTTGGTGAAATGATGATTCAGTAGGATATTTTCATTGTATATAGATCTCGGTAGATGTGGACTCAAGAGAGAAACTATATGATGCAATACTTTGTGATAACAACATCTATCCTTGAATTACATTACTAGAGACAATATCTACTGGGATAATAATTTTTAATGTGTACGGAATACAATATCATCAAATATATCATTACACAACATTAAATGAATCTAATATAGAGGATATGGGTTTAATACCTTCAATATTCAAACACGGAGCTTAACTAGACGCTTGGAAAGGGAAATGTAATAGTAGGTACATTGATTAAGAAAACATAGGAATATGATCTATAGGAATCTAATGATTTATAGAGATTAATATTTTAATTTCCATGTATCATACAAATATTAATAAGTGTCTTGGTCATTTTCCTCATACATAATTAGTAGTTATCTATTCACTACATGAGAGGGTAAAGAGTAGGTAGCTTGAAAATCATGAATGAATTGTCCTCTGATATGGTATTTTAATAGAGGACCAACCTATAGAATGGACTATTTATGTATATTAAATCCTACGTACACATATGGGTGTCTACATTAATTATGATATGAGAGAATAACTAATGACCATGTCCCACAATTCTAAGGTGGCATTTCATACATGCATCGCTATGATATATAGAGGTATGCGATGATAGTATTTGTGGAAAAGGATGAAACATTAGATAGAAAGTTTTATCACTATGTGTTCCACCTGTCAGTAGGTAATGGTAGATCATTGATGTCCTTTTTTTTATTACAACCATTACCATCCCCAAAATGAAAATCAGAATACGTTTCTAGGAATCTTGTTTTCAATTGAATAAGGTCACCTCAATTTAGTGAATCTATTTTGGTATTCACAGTTGGACTTAAAAAGGCAAACAACAACCTTCATGTTCAGAAACATTTCACAGTTAATGAGTTTTGAACGTAGTATGACCATGGGATTAAATAGCTACTTGGTAACCCTCATACAATAATTTTAGAATGGGATGTCATTTCACATAGATGTTTTAGTAGGGGTTTTAGAGAGCTATGGGTATTCCTAAAATTCTATGAATTACCTTTCACCCATAAATAAATCCCTAGTTGGAATGAAAAATTCATGTTTTAGATGAAACATACAATGATGCATCCTTGACTTCATTTGTTCATTAGATAATCATAACTCTATCACGATATTCTCAAAAAAATGGCTCACTGCTAATGATTCATATTGATCCATATGAGACCATTTATATAAGTCTATGCCATTCACAATTATTCTTCTTATAGGTATTGGAGGAAGAAATACTTGATCCCCATATCATGCTAGAGACATTTGAGAAGTTTCATTTGATTAGGATGTGTAGCTATACTTCTAAGCCTATACAAAAAAAATTTCTTGATCTCAATCGATGACCCATCATGTTCTCGGTCAGGGAACATGTTCTATTTTGGGTATGAAGAAGACATGGTTATTGATTGATATAGAATAACGGGAAGATTTTTATTCATTATTATAGGTTGTTTATGATTCTAGATATATTAATAATTGTATCATATCGGTTTGTACTCGCTACAAGGTACCATTACATGCATGAAACCATACACATTTCACATACAATATGTTGTATGTTTTACACAACTCCTGTGTTTGACCATGAGAAGATTTTGTTGGATTCTGATACTTCACTTGATGGGGTTCGAATACAAATCATTTACTGAAGAATGGAGGCATTCTAATTCTTGTATGTCCCATTAGTATGGGTGAAATGGTATGATAATTAGGTATATGACGAGACATGTTAGTAAGATGTTGACGTACATTCCCATGGGATGGAATGTCCACAGAAATTATCCCCCTAGAACGTGAACTCGGGGAACAATTCCTTTTGGGGGAATAATATGAGAAACTGTTTTATTTGAGGTATATGTATTTTTTATTAATATTTTAATCTATAGTAATATTTTAGTTTTGTAAACAACTCTAGTGATAGGTCGTGGGTCGAGTGGGTATTTTTCAAATGGATGGTTCATGAGAAATATATGTTGAATGTAAGAAAATTTTCACATCATGTAATTAGAATATATGATTATTATCAACCACGTGATGTGTAATTGTCTAGATGGAATCATTCAAGTATGTAATGGGGGTCTTCTAGGGAGGAATAACCTGATATTTAGATGACATTAAATGAATTTACACACCATTTATATTATCCAAATTATATTTTAAATAATATTTAGGGCCTCAATTTTCTTGGACAGATCCTCTCCCCTCTATTCCTCTAACATAGAGGCCCTTTCTAAGTCCAAACATAGTTTCATTGACAACTTCACAAGCGAGACTCCAATTCTTCCCCAATAAGTATCATTTGATATTCAATGGAAATATATTTAGTCATTTAGTATTGTTCAATATTAATATTATCCCCAGTAGAGTTATTTTAATGCAGGATATTGGACATTATTTTAACTTCAATGAGATATTCATCATATTTATTCATATCTAGCACAAAATTAATGCTTATATATGATGCGGAGAGTATTATAGGCGCATGTTATGTGGTCTATAACATATCCCTCAAGTCTTGATATTCTATAAACCCCCTACATTATATGAATGTAGATTTAAATGGGTGTTTCTTGTAAAAATTCTAGTCCATGATTAAAATTTTTATTACCATGTACTAGATCCCTTTCCATATATATTAATTAAATCATTGGAGGATATGTCCCCAATTACTTCATCCCCATGTTTTGTGATACGTTAGTTATACATCAGTGAACCTTTTATGTCAATATATGCCACCATTCATGTGTGATGTACTTGGAATTCCTAAACATAACTCCTTTAATTAAATGAATTAATTAATAATTTCGATGTGAGTTGCACATATATAGTTTCTACATGACCCTTATATTGAAATCATTACCAATAATTAATTTTCCATTTTAGTTTTATATGGAATGTATATTTAATGATAATAATTGGAATTGGTATAGATAAATAAATTTCTTATGCTCGAATGTCCATAGCCTGTCCTATAATTTTTATGAAGGGTATAAGAAAAAACCGAGTAGTTTAATGAGTTATTAGTGTAATAAATGTTTTCATGTCCTATTGAGCTTTGTAAATTAGTTTGAGTGAACATTCTAATTTATAATACTGAATAGGTTTTAAATGGCCTAATTTTTGTAATGAATTAATTATAAGGTTCTTATTGCATATAGAACAATTTATCAATATTTGAATGGTATGAATTGATCCCTACATGGATTCTTCAGTGAATTCATTGAGCACTCAGAGGATGCATCACCATTTCACGGAGCATGATTCCATGGGAGATACCCCGCTGCAAACAAGGTCCTTATTTACTACAGGATTCCCCAAATGTCAATGTATCATACATTCTCTATCATATATATATTAGGAATCATTGGATACTCTCATTGGTTGTAAAATGATATCTTCAGGAACATGGATCCAAGGATTCACCCCATTGCGAAGAGTCATGATTATCCTATTTTACCATGGATGAGTTCCTTGGATTTATTTAGAATAATTTATAGTGTAATTCTTTGGGAAATTCCCATTACATTACAATTAGACCATTATATCTAGGGTATAGGTTAATAATGATTTGAATCGAACCCTGAGGTTACGTATGAATTGGTTATTACCTTGTATCCCCTTCATTATTATCATTATTACAAGACTCATTTATATTCATTGGATAAATTAGTATTATTATTAACATGATACATTTTCATTCTCATTAAACCTCATGAAACATATTTATATAAATTAAACTCTAATGAATTAATTAAATTATTACATGTTCGGAGAAATTACCATATGAGGTTAACGTAGGTGTCTTGGTATTTATAATACTATAATTATTTATTTATATATATGTATACATATAAACACGTACACATTGTTTCACTTCCAATACACATACGTGATGTTTTAGACAAATTTGGTGTTGGCCTATTGAGATTTATCCCACACCATATTTGGGACATCGATGGTACCTAGGATGATTTTCTGTATTCTGGGGTTGAAATGGGGAATCATCCAACTCTGGACACCAAATATTGATTTCATTATTAGAATGATGTCTAGTGGATGATGTCTTGGATAATCCTCTGGATCCTAGGATAGTATTGGATTTTTTTGTCTCTTTTTATAACATAATTGTCAATTTTCTTGTATAACAATATTGTTTTTTATAAGAACATGATGTTAATTATAATCATATTTTTAATATGACTCATTTTACAGATTTTGATTATTATATATTTCTTGTATGTTTATGTCTGATTCCACCTTACTGTTTTACTTTTCTACATTATATATGGTCTATTTTTGTTGTTTAATCTATTAAAATATGTTTCCACCATTTATCTATAATTAATTATAATCTATGATCCAGATTGTCATGATGTTATAATATTCCAAAAAACCCATTCTAGGCCCTCACTTCTATTTGGAATCCTTAAGTTTAATGGGAGGTGCACCAGAGACCACATGTCCCAGTGGGGCCAGCCCACCTATGACTGGAACCTAGGTCTGGGATGTCACATAAATAATTTTTATTCATATCCATTAATTTTTCGTTGATGCACATGTAGTTTAATTTTATAATCTACAATCACATTAAGTAAATTCTTATAATTTTTGACAAAATCACCATTCTGAAATGTTTTTTAAATAACGTGTTTCTTAAACATCATCTATTAATTATTCAATTTTTTATTTTTATTAAGAAGAACATATAACTTTTATTTTTGAAAACACATAGGATCAATTCTATCTTATCAACCATTATCTCATCCTAAAGAATAATTTCCCCCTCCAACACAATCTAAGATTCTGACCTGAAAATGATATTCATTGTTGGATGAAAAATTATCCTTCTATTTTCTTATTGATAAACATTTATTTCAGTTTTTTGGATATATTTCTTATTTGTTTCACACTTATATTACTTTGAGTTATTATCTTATTCTTCATACTCGTAATAATTATTGATATCATTCATACATATTTAGGAGAAATTAATGTCATCCTTTAAATTCTATTATTTATGGAAAATATTACAATTTTATTTATAATTTCCCATATTGTATCTCTTATAAATATGGGAAATATTTTTTTGTCCTCTTCATCCACCTCAGTAACTATTTTTGTTGATTTTTTCCATTTAATTATATTTAAACATATTTTTTACTAATTATATAAGTTCTATTTCTTTATTATCATACTTCTAAATGAATATTAATTTTATAATTTAATTTTTTTATGAATATTATAAATTATATCAATAAATAGATCACATTGATCTTTAGGAGATGTAACCTTTGTATAAAATCTATTATGAGTGTTTATCATAAATTTCATAAGGATATAAGAATCTTATATCTTCCCCCTGAAGACTTTAATATTACTAAAATTATCATTGAACATTGTAATGTAATAATCAATTATTCTTTTATCCTCCATCATTAAATATTCATATATTATATTTTAGATTTGTAGTATAACTTCTTTATATATCTTTTTTCTATTCATAACAACATCTATTCATATCCCATATGTGTTTATATATCATTAACCTCATAGTATTTGTATAAAAAATTTATAATTGATCAATTATAATTGACTTGGGATATTTTTTATTCATATCCATATTTCTCTTATTAATATCAAGCATACAAATGACATTAATTGGAGAAAATAAAAATACTCTCTAACATATAGGCCTTGATATAATGGATAAGGTAACATACAATTATTCAAACTATCGTAGTTTCTTACAAAAAATATATGATTATCTAGAATATTAATTGAATGTATGTAATATATCATCAGTAGATAGATAGATCATTTAATGGGTACCAATACTCTTATTAAAAAGGAATTTCCTATATCAATGTGGGATCAATAATAAGGGGGTGTAATTAATTAGTTATTGTATTATTGATTATTTATATAATAATTCAATAGATAAATCATGTTAAAGTCATTATCCACTCAATGGTATATTATAATCTCACACCAAATATAGATATATATTGATATATTATTAAAACAATGTTTCTAAAAACTATTGTAATTTTGTATCCCTTACCTTTTTGTTATCCCAAAAACATGGGTTCTATATTAAAATCTTTTAGGATTTCGATTGCATATACTATAACTAGTTCTACACCCCAATAATCTTTCTTTTATCTAACATTGGTTCAACATCCAAACATACACATATTCTTCTATATATAGTTACACCCCAAAATATCCCTGATGTATCAACTTACATGTGTATGCACCCAAACAAAGTAGTGCTCCGTCCACTGGGCTAGTCGACTCACTCCAAGTCGAGTCGGTCAAGCAGTTGTCAGGTCTCAGCCGACTACAAGGTCTCTGTATTACGTACGCTCATCTCCGAGAGGGTCCTCTGCACGAGCTACTAGGCGATACTCCAAGTATCACAACGTATCATGAAGAAGGATCTCAAAGGATCTCCACTGCATAGGGGTCTCAACACAACATACGACATGTCAAACGGGCGCCTGGTCTGTGAGTTATTAGCCTTTTCGTCCGAGGGGCCCGTTTGGTATCATGTGCGAACCAACCTGGCCGTATGTCAACTGTACCCCGAAATCTCATAGGGTATACTCATAGGGAACATTTCTCAACGTGATCACCAACTCCACTGACTGTTCGTCAAACGAATATTCGGTCTGAAAGTTATCAGCTTTTCCGTTCAAGGGGCCCGGTTGGATTTCAGGTTCAATAAAACCCGGACACTATCCAACAATGTCCAATACTCAGAAGAAGTATGTCAAAAGTTCTGTCTCATCAAGAGGAATCCAAAAAAGTCGACGACACATCAATCGGACGTCCGGAGCTCATGTTATGAGTGTTTCCGCTCTGAGGGCCCGGTTGGTTTCTTTTACAAACCATCCCAACCGAACCCAATGTTCCTTGAAACCTTCAGTGTAATATATCGAAACAATTGTCTCGATCCAAGGATCGCATCACAACTAATGGTGCGTTGATCAGAGTTCGGTATCCCTTAATATGGGAGTTTGAAAGAAACTGTCTGAAAAAAGGTGGTTTCGGCCCGGTCCTACCAGTACCGAGACCCCCTGGGTCGGCCCAAACCAGGTTGACACGACTCGGGTCTGGGTCCGGACCGGCCTGGGCGGCCCGCGTGGCCAGCTCGGCTGGCCGAGCTGAGCAGAACATGGGGTTGCGCTGCCCCCCTGTTTGAGTAACCATAGCCCCCATGTGGGGGGCCACTCCTTCGGCCAGCAAAAGCGGCCCGGTGCTGCGTCCCCCTCGGTCCCGCGCGGCCGTGGGACTAGTCACCTACCGCCACGGCTTCAGCCGCGGTGGTCCTCTTGGCGGCGCGCTGGAATGCCACCGCCTCCAGGCGGTCGGCCGGTGTCGGCCCGCGCCGCTGGTGAATTCCGCGGGCCACCAGAGATGCTCCGGTGGTCCGTTATCCATTCCGTCTGCATCGACGTCCACCTCGGGTCTCGCACTTTACTGCGGAATCATCAAACCACCTCTGTAGCCCGTTGCGTCAATTCCAGTCGATCCCCCGTCAATTAAACAATCTGCGGAGAATTCAAATCTCTGCAACGACACGTCGCTTCTTCACATGTTATTCATTGTATTCATACGGTGCCATTTCACCACGCCGTCGTTGCTCGTGCCGCAATGAGTACAAAAAACAAAAGGGGAGTAGGGTCGACCGTGTTCGTGCGGTCTGACCTCCTCCCGTTATTACGATAACAGGTGGCTCAAATGACTATCGACAAAATAATCAAAGGGCGAGGATATAATCCACATAAAATAAATTAAACCAAACCCCCAAACTCGAAAATACGTCGCATGTCATCGAGGCACGGAAAGAGGAAAGGGTCGCGATGATCGATCGTCACGGATGATCGGTGCTGATTCTGTTGTCATCAGAGGAAGAGTCGTCGTCATTGGAGACGTTCCCCACGGTGGTGTCTCCTCCCTTGAAGCAGAGGAAGAAGAAGGGAAGGCACATTATCAGTGTCTTCACGTTCTCCATCGAAGGAATTCTTCATCGGAAGGAAGTTATCTTCTTCTTCACACCAAAGTTATCCCAAAAACTCCATAACATTGTTAAGGGTTTCTCACACACAAAAATATCCAATATAATATCCCATGATATTATTTTTATTCACACCTAAAAGATTTTAAAATTCAAACGAAACCACATAACTACTTAAATGAAGAGGGTCATCTTAGTAATTAAGTAATGTTGGGATGAATTAATGGGGGATGGAAAAGGTGAAGAGTTATAGAAACTTAAAGGTGGAGGAGATTAAAGAGGAGTTGGCCCATTATGTGCAAGGGAGTTTATGGGAGTTATATGAAGTTCACGGGGTTATGGTCTCGTGTGGGCCCCACCACACTAAACTATCCCATGGGAGGTTCGGTGGGTGTGCCCCCCCTCCCACATATTCACACATGGTATGTTGGGTGGTTGTAGACCCCACCAACAACTTCCCATTGTAGATATAAACTTCCTTGAATATCAAAAATAAAATTGTTCACAATTTTATTTATTTCTTCCTTAAAACCCAAAATTTAACTTCTTCTCCCAAGAAAACACACCTAATGTAAAAGCCCTCTTAAGAAAATACTGGTGTTGTGAGTTCATCAGTTCCCTAAGATTTCAATTCTGAGCACCTGTTAAAAAGATAGAAAAACCTGCTCATTCCATCACTGAACTTACCCGATCCAAAAGTCGGAAGTTGATTGCAGGCACACAAGGCCTCAGAATCAGGTGCCGTCAAAAACTGCGTTCTTGTAAAATCCCATAGAAATTAAAAAAAATTCCTTTAAATTTCTGGGTCTTTACATTAATCAGACCTCAGAGATTTACATCCCCATAAAGCTTTAACACAAACTAGGGATACAAAAGTTGTACTGAGCATGCAACTGAGCCTCTTACTCCCATGTGCTCACCCGGAGGTTCCCGTGCGGACTATGAAAACGTACAAGAGGAATCGACCATCCTCGTAGGACCCGCTCCTGTCGATCCTCAACCTCTACTGGAACCCTTCAAAAGTCAACTCATCACCAACGTCCATCTCCCCATGGTCGATGATATGCATCGGGTCAAGCACGTATCTCCCCAGTTGAGATACGTGGAAGTTATTGTGCACCCTGTGAAACTGATGTGGAAAGATCAAGCGGTAAACCACCTCTCCTACCCTGTAGAGGACCTAGAAAGGACCATTGAACCTCATAGATAACATGTCGCCTTGGACACATCTCCATAAACCTTGTCAAGGTGAGACCAATATAATGATGTGGTCATCATCCTCAAACTCTAGAGGTCACCCTTTACTGATTAGAACTGAAAGTCAAAAATCATATTGCCACGTAGGTGAAGTTGGCCGACTCAAGAGTGATCGAATACACCTTCCTATGCATTATTCCATCCTGTGCTACCTGGGTTTTCCTTTTCTCCAACCAATAAAAACCCCATCCCAACATTGTAGATAAACCACAACCTTTTTTTTAATACAGTCAATCTGCGTATGAAATGTGGATCCAATCCATTCTCAGACCAACATCATAAGGCCTCGACGCTGGCACCAAGAGATTCTAACCGAAACTCTCGCCTCGTGGGTCAGATCACACTTTCGGCATTAGTGTATTATCAAGTATCATCCCAAGGTATATCTAGACATGGGGGTAAAGTCTACAGTATACCAGAAACACTAGGTCCGGGACAAGATTTGAGGAAGGAAGGAATGATTCATATCAATGTCGGTTAATACGACAGCTAGTAGTGGACACAGACTGTCCCTTGATTCATTTTTAGAGCCATTGGGTCACACTCCTTGACTATATGCATCTACTCTCTTCCCCTTCTGTCCAACTCCCTGAGCCTGGAGGGGGCTACAAAGGCCGGTGATTGTAACCTGTCGAAATGTACACCACCCCATGATACTTTCTATTCTATGCTTCCACGTCTGCTACTTTGTAGATTTATCTGTCCTTAATATATTTTCTTCTTGAAACATTTTACACGCCCATGTCTTAGAGACTGGGGACAGTTTCCAGCATTCCCACTGCTAACCTTCACTGACTGCATCAATTCATCAAAATAATAATCATCCAAAATGGTTCTTTCTAACACCCTAACATATGTAAGAATGCATAGAGAAATGGTGTTGGCTCGGATGTTCGATCACTGAAGCACCGATCGTATCACATTAATTGAGTACTAGGAATGGTTTGGTATGACCTGTTGATTTCTCATCTACCGACAAGTCATCCTACTGAAGCTGTATAAGATATAGAAAACTCTCAGTCACCACCTCAAGCCAGTCCTCAACTTCCTGTGAGTTGGGCTTGCCTCTGAACTTGAGGGTATCTGATATGGGAACACGTGTAAGACAGTAAGTATACAAGTGTCACATACTGGTACCACTGGTTGTAATTACTGACGAATAGGTAGTGATGTATAGCTGACACACAACCCTAAGGCACTATCTCAGGCATCGGTCAAAGTACTGAATCCTCATCACTATACAGTCCATAGTCATGGCCATTCAATGGAAAACACTAGTAACCAAGTCCACCATCCACTATACTGATGTCTCAGCTAGGTGGAAAACTCTAGCAATCACCTCTTGCCAGTCCTATGCTGTCTGGGAATCTGCCTCGCCTCGTACCCTCAGAGGTCGCTGCTGCTGGAACTCATGCAACACGGTCTGCCAGTGTGCAAAGTTCGATAGTATGGATGGTGGAATCTACATCCCAACGGGTGGTGGTGTTGCTGGTACACCAACTGAGGGTGCCAACATAGTAAAAAGGGCCATGCACCGGAGTCTCGTCACTCGGTGGGCCGTCATCGAGTACTCTCTCAGAACTCCAAGTGACTGTGTGTGTGGAGACATGCTGAATAGATGCGACACAGTCAACAATTTATACCTGGTGAGATGACTTTAAAACTCTTGGAAACACACACACAATCAATGTTGTTCATGCAAAAAGTCGGAAATCAGTAGTCAGGGTCCTGGTGTATGGATACGTCGGCTGCCGCACCAACACTAGAATCCCTGAACTGAAGACCATAATCGGTACCCTTTACATTATTGCTTCACAGAATGAGAATATCTGAGTTATAAGTTCTTTGGTAGGAACGACACCTCTGATACAAATTTGTCACGACCCATCCTTAGGGCCCGTGTCGTGACAACCTCATGCCTTCCTTCCATAGGACATGGGCTGGAGACTAGTACCAAAGGCGTAAATCCCGATAGCTAGGAAGTAATTTCCATTAAAAATGTAAATAAAACATCACCGAGTACAAGCGGAAGTAATACACTATGTACAGAAGAATGTGATGAAATGTAAGTGGGCGAGAATACAAACCCAACTGAAAGTACAGCTAAAACTGAATGAATGTACAACAGAAAGAGACAAACAGCTGGAAGAATTGAAGCAGATCCTGGGTCTTCCTCCTCAGATCCTACCTGAAGGGTAGGTACATATAGCACAACTCCTGGATCATCCACCACGGATCCTACCTTAAGGGTAGGTACAGATTGTGAAGCTCATGGATCATCCACCACAGATCCTACCTGAAGGGTAGGTACAGATAGCCTCCACAACACTCTCAACCTTCAACCTCCAACGAGTGTCATCTAGTCGTGAAGTCCACCTCTAGATACCGACTCGTCGTGAAGTCCACCTCTGGGTACCATCCAGTCCTCGAACACTTGGCCTCTGTCAGCGCTGCTCGTCATCTACAACCAACACAACGAGGTGCAGGCATAGCCTGTGCAGGGGTGAGTATACGATACTCTGTAGGGACCCCGAGACCCTCAAAGCCTCACTAAATCCAACAAGGATAACCACAAATAAGGATCTCAACAGATAACCCTTACTTATGTATAAGACCATACTTATACCTAAGTTATCAAGTAACCCATCTCAATCATGAGAAAACACAAAGGTTGTGAATGCAATGGATAACCACTTCCTAGGTATATCCCCATACATATACCTAAGTTATCAAGTGACCCATCTCAATCATGAGGTAAACACAAAGGTCATAGACTCAGCTCAAACCGGGATTTTCATTATCGAAATTGTAACTGCTGAAGAGCCCCGTCTCTGGAGTGTACAGTGATCCTCTCAAATCTATGAGGTACTCATCACTAACCTAATACTACTGAGGTACTTCTTCTGTTGATTACTGTGGGCCAGCCACCCAAACACAATAGTTTTTCCCGTCGAGGCTTGCCACCCAAACACAGTAGTGCATCCCCCCTAATAGCCTGCAGAGGTACTCTCCGGATGAGTACCATGGTTCTGCACCCAAACTCAGTAGTGCTTCCTCCACCATGGGTCTAGACCCAAAAAATGTAGTGTTATGTCCACTGGGCTAGTCAACTCACTCCAAGTCAAGTCGATCAAGCAGTCATCAGGTATCAGCCGGCTACACAGTCTCCGTAATCCGTACACTCGTCTTCGGGAGGGTCCTCTCCACGATCTACTGGTCGATACTCCATTTATCACAAATTACCATGAAGAAGTATCTGAAAGGACTGCCTCACCATAGGGGTCTCAACACAACAGACAGCGCGTCAATCAGGTTCTCGGTCTGTGAGTTATTAGCCTTTCCGTCCCAGAGGCCCGGTTGGTTTTGTGTGCGAACAACCCTGGCCATATCTCAACTGTACACCAAAATATCATAGGTATTCTCATAGGGACCGTTTCTCAACGTGATCACCAATGCCGCTGACGGGTCGTAAAACAAACATCCGGTCAGAAAGTTATCAGCTTTTCCGTTCCAGGGGCCCGATTGGATTTCGTGTTCATTCCATCCCGGACACTATCCAACTGCGTCCAAACCTCAGGCGAAGTATGCCAAATGTTCTGTCTCATTAAGTGGAATCCAACAATGTCTACGACAAGTCAATCAGACGTCAGGAGCTCAAGTGATGAGCATTTCCGCTCCGTGGGCCCGATTGGTTTCATGTACAAACCAACCCATCTGAACCCAAAGATCTCCGAAACCTTAATTGTAATATAAAAAAACGACCGTCTCGGTCCAAGGATCTCATATCAACTGACGGTGCGTTGATCAGAGGTATGTAGCCAAAGATATGGGCGTTTGAAAGAAACTGTCTGAAAAAAATGGGGTTCGAGCCCGATCCGACCCGGCCCTACAGGCGCGGTGTGGCCCGACCTGGCATGCTCGGGCGGCCCACGTGGCCAGATCAGCTGTATGAGTAGAGCAGAAAGGTGGGGGGGCACTGCCCCCCTATTTGAGTAACCGCGGCCCCCACGTGGGGGGCCGCTCCTTCGGCCAGCGGACGCGGCCTGGTGAAGCATCCCCCTCGGTCCTGCGCGGCCGCGGGACCAGTCACCTACAACCGCAACTTCAGCCTTGGCGGTCCTCCTGGCGGCGTGCCTGCCCGTGAACGCCTCCGGGCGGCCGGCCCGTGCCAGCCACCCGCCCTGCCGGTGAATTCCACAGGCCACCGAAGTTGCTCCGGTCGTCTGTTTTCAATTCCGTTTGTGCCAAAGGTCACCTCGGGTCTCGCACTTTACAGCGGAATCATCAAACAGCCACTGAACCTCATTCTGTCAACGCCTGTCGATCCTCTATCAATTAAACAATATGTGGAGCCTTCGAATCACCACAATGGTGTGGTGCGATGGCACAACGCTTCTTCGCCCGTTCTTCATTGTTTCTGCACGGTATCATTGCACCGCACCCCCTTTGCTCGTGCCGCAACGAGTACAACCAACAAAAGGGGGAGGAGGGTCGATCGTGTTTGTGCGGTCCGACCTCCTCCCGTTATTACGAAAACAAGTAGCTCAAACGACTATCAACAAAATAATCAATGGTAGAAGATATAATCCATATAAATTAAAATAAACCAAACACCCTACCTCGAAAAGACATTGCATGTCGTCGATAAGTGGAAAGAGGCAAGCGTCACGATGATCGATCGTCGCAGAAGATCGGTGCCAATTCCATTGTCATTGGAGGAAGATCTATCATCGATGGAGATGTTCCCCATGGTGGTGTCTCCTCCCTTCAAGCGGAGAAAGAATAAGAGAAGGTACTTCTTCAGTGTCTTCGCGTTCTCCATCGGAGGCGTTCTTCATCGGAAGTAAGTTCTCTTCTTCTTCACACAAAAGTTCTCCCAAAAACTCTATAATGTTGTGATGTTTTTCTCAGACACCAAAATCTCCAAAATAATAACCCATGATATTATTTTTATTCACACCTCAATGATTTTAAAATTCAAACCAATACACATAATTAAATAAATGAAGAGGCTCATCTCATTAATTATGGCATGTTGGGAAGAATTAATGGTGGAAGGAAAAGGGAAGAGTTATAAAAACATAAAGGATGAGGAGATTAAATAGGAGTTGGAACATTATGTACAAGGGAGTTTAAGGGAGTTATAATATGTTCAAGGGGTTATGGTCTCGTGTGGGCCCCACCACACAAAACTCATCCATGAGAGGTTAGGTGGGTGTGAGCTCCACCTCCCACATATTCACCAATGGAAAGTTGGGTGGTTGTGGACCCCACCAACAACTTCCCATGGTAGATTTAAACTTCCATGAATATAAAAAATAAAATTGTTCACAATTTTATTTATTTTTTCCTTAAACCCCAAAATTTAACTTCTTCTCCCATGAAAACGCACCTACAGCAAAAGTCCTCTTAAGAAAATATCGGCGATGTGAGTTCTTCGGTGCCCTCAGATTTCAATTCCGAGCACTGGTTAAAAATATAGAAAAACACGCTCGTTCTTTTACTGAACGTACACAAGCCAAAATTTGGAAATTCATTCCGGGTACACTGGGCCTCGGAATCAGGTTCCGTTAGAAACTACGTTCTTGTAAAATCCCAACGAAATTAAGAAATAAAATTTCCTTGAAATTTTCGGGTCGTTACAATTATTAAGTAATGTTTTTGTTTATGTTTTTGTTTAACCTATTATTTTTGGATATATATGTACTTCCCAATTATTAGGTGAAGTATCGGGGGTGTTTTAGTTGTTTGGGGCATGGAAGAAGAAAAAAGAGATTTATTGGTCATTTTGCATGGTTTTGCACATGGTTAATGTAAACTGGGAGGATCATCCGATGTATCCATGCATCCACAGACAGAGTCTTATTAACAATTGATGCAAGGTAATGAAAATAGTTTTGAATTTCCATGAAAATGTTCGAAGGGTTTTTTTTCAGGTAGTGGATCATGCACGATTTGTGCATTGTTTGGAAAATTGTGTGAGTAAACCATGCGGCCAAGAAAAGATTGAAAGTTTTCAAAAATGGAACATAGGGATTTTAAAACCTAACTCGCAATATTCCTCCTCCCCCCCTCTCAACCCTAGTGAAAATCATAGTGTCCCATTAATCCAAGAGATGTTTTCCCTTCGATTCATGGCTGTCTAGAGCAGTGTTGGGTGCAGATTTAAGCATTGGTTATGCCTAATGCTCCAAATTCTTTACTTTTTAGTTTATGTTCTTTATCTTCCTATATTTTCTATATGAATCCCTAAAACCCACAGTTTCGGATGAGATCACGTTTGTGGCTCAAATGGGATATTGAACCAGGATCCAAGCCCTTGATAGAGAGTTCTTTCATCATCAGATTCAAAGTAGGCGGTATACAAGTGTTAACCCATTTTTCTGGATTTGTACATGGAAATTGTTGTTCTTGTTTTCCCAATTTTGAGTAATGTGTTAAGTTGATGTTTTATATTTAAATGGGTGACTAAATGACCAATTAAAACCCTCATGATCCCCATTGGGTACGTTGAGTATGACTTAACCATTTCAGTGCCTCCCATGGGGTGTGCCGACAAACCCGGACCGAGATTGTGGTAGGGTTAAGTGTTTTTTTCCAAATACGAATGTGAAAGCCACGTGGAATGTGTATAAACGATTTATTATGTTATAAATTGAATAATGATAAATATTCCTTGGGTGATACATTCATACGGTGTGGTTGTAATGACATAAAAATGGGCAATTTAGTTGAAATAGATTATGTTGATTGATTCAACAATTTGGTTAGAAATTCCTAAGGGGATTAGGGTATGTTAAATGGAAAACTATCAATTAGGTAATGGAATGGGAAATGGGGAATGTATTAATTGGTTTTAATAATATAATTGATGAAATTGTGGAATGGGTAAATACATGAGAATTATGTGGTACACGTAATTGGTTGAATGCAATAATGGGATTGTGTAATGTGATATAAGAATTGTACTAGAAATGAATAAGTGGGTAAAATATTGTAAAATCGTAAATGGGATAAATGTTACATGAACCGATATTAGTAAATTTTATAACGGGTTATAGCATTGTGTTAATTATCATGTTGTTTGTTATGATTTGTGATTGATGAATTTCAACGGAATTGGTTTTTCTATGTTGTATAATTTTATGGTTATGTTGATTGATATATAGGAATGTGGACAGGGCCTGGTAGAGTGGGTTATTGTGTTGATTTTTTACACCCATAGTTCGAGTTGAACTGAGCCACTAATGACCATACCAAAATGCACGAGATTGGGAATGGGACAGATGATCTATTCCCCTAACAGTTTCATTCCACTAGGACTCAGGCTTCGAGGTTATGAGAATTCATTGATCTGATATCTGGATCCCTTATGATATTGGGACATGATTTTTCCCCTATTCATTGTGATTTATTTCCTTATACCCTTGTGTAGACATTTTGGCCTAATACATGGAACATGTGATCAATATAAATAATGTAATGATGATGGTAGATGAAATGGAATTGGGATAAATAAAACACATGAATTAAATTAACCTTGTTAACTAATGGAACCAGAAATGACCCTACATACATAAAATATATTTTGTACATGCTTGCACTATCTGTTATACTAGATATTTTTCTGAAAACTGTTGGTGGTGGTCTACTGAGTTTTTTACTCACGCCCTACTCTGGCCCCCATGGGTTACATGAGAAGATCACTTGGTTGTAGGTCAGGAAAATGGAAAAGGCCCAACACGATTAAGTTGATTTTGGCTCAGGATGTTCACTAGGAAGGATTTGGAAGTACAGTTGGATCCCATTTAGAGTTTAGTTATTTGTCCTACATTTGGGTTAGATTCACTTTTCACGACTAATATGACATGACATAACTATATTTGATTTGTGGTTTGCACCTACCTTTGGGAAATTCTTGGTTATGCATGTTTTTGTTTATTCGTATTGTTTGTTCTATTTATATTATGTTCTTATATTGTTGGCTCTGATAAAGAGGGTATAAACTCTCCACATTACTTGTTATACCCTCACTACTAGTTGGAAACCAAGGGTGTATGAGGAGGTGTGGTTGAGGTCATGTGATGACCCGTCTTGGAGAACATGTTTAGTGGATTCTGGGTTGGGGACGTTACAGTATCATAACCTAAATGTTGTTTCTCCACTCTAAGTATTACATTAAAAATTTTATTCATCAAAAATATTATCTAGATATGACTAGTTAATGATAAATTTTCACGGGATACATGGAATTATATAAAAAGAGATACCTTATGATGAATTAATTTACATATAATATCATAAGTCTAAATGTTTAATCACAAAGAAGTGTTATACACTAGATCCTTCATTGATATTTTTCACTAATGTAATTACAATAAATTTATCTACATATAGTTTTTAAAATGAATTATTTTGTAATTCGATGGGTTAGTGAATGTAAAAATATCAAGTTACTATAATTTATGGAAGAAAAGGTGGGAACATGAACAACTATGTGGATTTTATCATAGAATATTTTTTTCATAAAAAATGATCCAAATTAATAAGAATCATGTTTTTATTGAAGAATCAAATCCATATATTAAATTAACTCATAATAATAATTTTTTTAAGGTTCAACATTGTTATGAAGAAAAAATTTTGGTATTGGAAAAAGATTATTAGGATTTCATAAGAATAAAGTTACCAAATAATTTTTTTGGAGATCATGAAGTATAGTTGAAGATATTTTTATGGTCAATGAAAGATTTAATATATGAAATTTCAAATGGTTTATTTGTTACTGGTGATTACTTAAGTCAAGGGATACCCAAAAATTGTGTTCTATAATGGTATATTTTAATTCGGGGCCCATAATTAAAGGAACAAAGATATAAAGATACCTTATGATATTTTTTTTGAAACAAGGAAATCATGAAAAAGGAACATTTGAAAGGTATAACACTTTTCATAATTTATTTTAATAGATTATAGAATATATTATGTGACCCTCTATATATTATTTCTATGGGAGGTAAAATTCACAAGGAATAGAGATGATAAAGACTTTATATCATAATATTACTTACATTAAATCAAAGATAGGCAATTAGTCTATGAATTTTAGAGAAGTATTCTTATCAAAATTCAAAACTGTAGAACGTTGAAATAAAGAGGTTTTGTGTTGATATTTTTATTAAAATGGTTTCTTTTGTATTCAATAGTACTTTATGTAGTTGGATACATTATATTGACTTGTACGGAGTTTTACATAATGGTGTGATAATACTAAGAGAATCAATGAATTCCAAGACATATAAATATTTCCCAATTCATAAATATTAATTAGGGATCCGTATAGAAATGTTGCTGTGGAATATTTTTGAAGTAAATTATTTATTGAATGATTTAGGAAGAGAATAATAAATTAATTTTCCATTATTTTAGTCCAACAAAAATCTAGTAGTTTTGAGCTTAATGGGTATATATAGAATATGTTATATGGGTAATTAGATAAGTACTATTGATAGAACATTCTAGAGGTTGTATAGGGTTATTGAAGAGGTAATATAAGAATTTAAATATGTTGAAATGGTAAACTAGGATGTTAAACATCATGTTTGTGGCTTATGTTATTGTTAATGTATGTTTTTATATGGGGAACGTATAATTAACATCTATAATTTAATACAAGGAGATTCCATGAAATTTAACAAGATAGTTTCTTGGTAATCAGTGGTACTTTGAGAAGTTAGAGAAATTACATTCTAAAGAAGAATTTAATGGGATGTTGTGGATGAGATTTGAGGATGTTTAACTACATAATGGTTCAAATAAAAACCAATAGAAGTGAAGGTTATAAAATATAGTGGCTGAAGATAAATTATATTAATGATATTGGATGACTAAATTATCAATTTTAATCAATTCAATGAATATTTGTGTTTTCAAAATCTTTTTGTTGTGAAATATTAAAGGAAATAATATAAAAAAGTAAATTTTTAGCTAAGTGGATGTTAAAAAAATCATCCATTAGTAAAGAATAATAATTAATCTAATGGGATGCATTATTATATAAGGAAATGTATATTTAAACAATAATAGATGTTTTTTATAAAGATATAAATGAAATGGAGTAATAATCTTGAAGTTAGAAAATTTAAGTTATCTTTGGAAATGTAAAACAAAATTATTAGAGAATTGGAGAAACTTATTCAATTCACAAAATTCAGGTAGACAGTCATTCTTGTTGAATATTAAGAGAATATTTTGATGAAATTTAGTTGAAGGAAATTATATTAAATAATGATCAATCTCATGATTATTAAAATAAATTGGCACAACATAGTGTAATATTTATATAAATAATATTTTCATAAGTAGATAATAATTGTGAGTGTAGTGTGAAGAAATAGTTATTTGAATTAAATGTTTCCAATATTCCTAATAGGTATGTATATAACTCAAAATACATAACCCCTTAAAAAGAGGGAATGAGAAAGAAGTGGGTATTATATTATAGAGTTTCATAATATACTAAAAATAAAATCTCTAATGTCTATATAATATAAAATGAATATCTGTAAAATAATATTTTAATTGATAAATTTCATGAATCATTGAGTTATAATAACCCAATTATTATGAAAAAAACAATTTTTTTTGTATTATTGATAATATTTGTTAAAGAAACTAATATATTTAGTATTTTTTGGACTAAACTATAACAAAATTACATGAATGAGAAGTTACTTGTAACTGTCAGTTTCATAAAAGTTATATCTAAAATGCTTTAAAAGAGTAAAAAAATAACATAATATAATAGTGTATTAAATCAAGATGTATGATTAAAGAGACATATCATATTATATTGAGAAAAACTATTATGGTTATGATCTAAGGAAGTGACCCAAAATTATATAAATAGATTTTAATTTAATTAAATTACTGTGTGGAGGAGAAAACGAGTGACTGATTCTCAACTGGGAGTGATTGAAACCCAACTAATTTAAAGGAAGAAATCCAAGCATTGAGTGACAATGAAAATACATTTTATCCATAAAACGAGTGAATCATAGTGGACATGGGAATATTAACACATATTCATTGTGTTATGCATACACATAATAGTTTAGGGTGAATCATTTAATATCATTTCATCCATTCATTATTTATTTTTCAACATGATTATCACATGATCAGTGTGGTTGTTGTGAAGAGTTGTCATGAAATATGTTCAACATAATTCATTCCAATATGGAAAAAATATCCTGAAAATAGATTGATATGTAAAAAAAGGAAATTAGTTAATTTTTCAGATTCCCCTACTCACCCTCTCATTTGATGTCTCGGTTAAAAAAATTTCACTCACACTAAAATAAAATTTTTATATATAGTGGTAACCATTGAGTGTGAGAAATGACATTTTTATGGGTTGTTATACGCACCCCCGATATACATATGGATAGTTATAGATATAGTTATTTGTTTATGTTATTAAAGATTTTGATCATTGAAAAATGGTTGGTGTGGATTCAAATATAGTTAGAAAAAACATGGAGAGGAATTTTCAACTATAAAATAGTAATATGTATTATAGAATTATATCTGTATTTTTTAGAATAATTATATATATATATATATGAAATTATGAAATTAAATAAATGAATCTACTATTTAATGATTTTATAGGTATGTCAATTTCATGAGAGTCATTAAAAAACCGTTCTCGTAACACCCCGCCATTTTTTTATTATATTTAAAATTTCTTATTTGCATTATATTGGAATGAGTTAATTTTTTTACAATGTTTGATGATTATCATTGTCAGTGTGAAACCCCAGAATGTCACTATATTTGTTATATTTATGCAGTTGGTTTTTCTAATGGGATTAAAATGTCTCAAGGATTAAATTTATAATTTTTAATCTCTAACATGGATCAACAGTTAGGCTCTTGGTATGGAAATCTAGGAAGTTGAAACAATGCACCAGTTAAAACATTAGGATAGAAGTGATTACATGGTATTTTCATGGTTTCATAATATTTGAAACACAACCATGTGAACACTAATTTGAATGGTAGTTCTTATTATGTGGTATGTTCATGGTTTATTAAACTACATGGCTTTCATGATTTTATGAACATTTATCTTTTGGAAATATTTATAATTATGTATTCTCCCATAAGACAACAAATTTATTGATCCATTAAATAAAAACATTTCCCAAAACATCACACTACATCCAAAAGACCTATATAATTGATTCATTGTTGTTTCTAATTTATTATTATCCTATATTGAATAGATAACATTCCCTTCAACTTCTTCTTTGGATTTCTTTTATTTTACTATTATTTTATAACTCGAGTGGACATGGATTTACAATTTCCATATATATGTATATTATAAAATTAAGTTATTTGTTTCTAGATCTGTAAGTCCACTCATGAAATCTAAAGAATTTTTTAATGATGTATATTTGATTCTGAAACATGATGTATGTGTTTTTCTTTAATTTCCACTTATTTAATTTATTTTGGGTTTCATATTTATCTATATTCAATTTTTCTCAATATAAATATAAATTGGGTTATTAGGGATCATTTTACAAATTTTTTTCAGTAACATATCTAGGTTTTCATTTTCAATACTAGTTAGAGTATTATAATTAAACAGAAAATTGTTTTAAATTGGATTTTTATGAATTATACATGTTTGATAAATTCTAAATCAGGTATTATCTATATAAAATTCCTTTATATTTACACAAAATATAGAATTAAATTTTTTAAATCATTTTTTGTTGAAATGAAATTCATGTTTTAAAGGGGAACAATGTCTTTATAATTGAAAAGGATGTACCTTTTAGTTTTTCTGGTTTTGATATTTTTATTAATAATGATTCACCTTTATTTTTTTCTGTATTCCAATTTCTATTATAATGGTTCATCCAAATCTATATCCTACAAGTGATAAGTTAATAGACCAATTAACACATTGTCATGTTATATTTGAATGAATATTTGGTTTTGATAATGTTGATCCCCATTATATTTGTTGATAATGATTATACATCTCAATTTGATGGATGACTAAAATTTGAGTCGTGGTGTGCCTTCGGTTTTAGGGATCTTGTTATAGGGAATGTAAGAGATGGGAAGGAAATGAATTTGATGTTTTTATTTAGGATTATTTGTTTACATTTTATTTGTATTTGTTGTAAGTAGACTAACTCATATATGTGTTGCATGAGTAACCATATGATACTATTTTGGAATTCAAGAAATATATCTTGGATTTTTTATATTTAAAAACATGAAGTAGACTATAATTAAATGATAGGAACTTTTTCATAGGGTGGGGGTTTCCCCAATGAGACTAGTTGAGAGTGATTTGTTGATGGGATGTGTGATTGTAAACTACTACTAATAGTTCCAACCTAAAATGTATAATATTTTTCTAATTTTCCCATATAGTGTTTCATCATTTCATGTTTCTTATGTTACCAATTTTATTATTTATTTAAATGTGTGATTCTTATTTTTTTGATGTATTTCATTCTTGTATTTAATGACACATGATAAAAAATGATATTGACACATTATTCCTTATTTTTTAATGTTATTCTTTATTATTATCAATTTGAATTTTCATTAAAGTGTATCCTTCTTAATTTTGTTCTTTTTATTTAGGTGTATTAAATATTTTAATGGAATTAGTGGAATTTTATTTCAACATTATAGTAACTATTATAATCGTTTGATATGTTTTAATCCATATAGTGTTTTGTTTGAAAAAGTAATGTTTTTCATAGAATGTAATGGCTCAAACAGATTCATTTGAAGTGTGATGTTTTATAGATATATGTTTGATTATGAACAAGACAGGTTTTGAAAAAAACATTACAACATATTTTCCAAATGTTTTTCATTGATAAATTATTGAACACATAGTTTTTTTAATACTATATCATATAAATAAAATGAAAAACTATATATTTTATATTTTTATCAAACTACTTGTTTGAGATTATTTTAAAAAATTAATGAAATTAAAACATGGTGGTATGATACTTGTAATTTTATCACACACAGAATACTCATGATGGAGGGTATGTTGTTTTCTTTTTTATGCCATTATGTTAAGATCATTGCTTATGGGTTTTGTTTGGTGTCTCTCTCTAGTGGAATAAAAAGTAAGTTGGGATTTGCGTGGTAAATCAAGAGTTACATAGGGATGGTGGTTGCCTCTTGAATTCCATAACAAATTGGTTGGATCAAATAGGTTACAACCTCTTCTTCCTTATACTCTATTTTTTGTTCCAGCATTTTTTTATTCTAAATCATGTATTAACTGGAACCATGTAATAATTTATTTCTACTTTCTCTTGTATTAATCATTTTTTGATATCTTTTCTATAGAATCTTATTAATTATTTTGTATTTTTTTAACTCTAAATTACCTTATATAGAATTTTCAGTTGTAACTTGTTGATACCCAATTGTGATGTTTGATATCATTTAATCTCATCTCAAGACAGGGGTTGGGGTCATAAATTCCCCTCCGGTCAGTGGTGAGTTAGTTCAAGTGATACTCCCACTGATAGACTAGTATGTTTAACTTTTAATAGAATTAGATGTGATCATTTTTTTTCATTTTGAGGGAATACAAGAGATAGGGACATAAAGACTCGTGTAAGGGGAAACAGGGATGATTGGACATATCACACCCATGACCAACCATGATTTTCTATTTGAATTCAAGAGTTTTATATTGATTTTGGGAATTATGATGGTTTATTTTCAAATTAATTTATGTTCTTTATTACTATACTAAATGATAGGTACATAACTAGATATTCATCATGAAATTGATGTTTCTAAGTGAATTTTTTGGAAGATAATAGTGTGAATAGTTATGGTGAATGGTCTATCAAATCATTTGTAGTTATTGAAAAATATTACTGGAAATTTCTTTTTTCTCTCATATGGTTGGTAAATAGTCCGGAAAACAATGTAATCAAACCTCATGTAGTTAGTGTAGTTTTTAATTTTTTAAATCCTTTTATTCTTTTGGTTTCTTAACTAATTGGTTATGGTTGTTTTTTACTATTTTAATGTAATTTTTTGGAGTTATTGGGTTATATAATTATTTTATGGAAACAATTTATGATTTTGTAGCTCTGCTTGTATAAAAATTTTTTTTGAGTGATTTGAGGCATTGTTGTGAATTTTTTTGAATCATGTTATTTATGATTTTAATAAAGGATGATATATTTGGGATTTAGTTAGAATTAAAATTAATTGGGTGTGTGGTATGAAATGTTTTCCATTATTGAGAGTAAAATTTTAATAGTGGGTTTATATCCATGATAAGTTTTCATTATGATTTAAATTCATTTTTGTGAGAATTTGAATTCATTTTTTATTTTATTAATTTTTTCATTACGTTTGATCTCTATGTGTTTGATTATAATAATCAATAATTGATTGATCGATTTTGTGATGTTTTAGAATGCGAAAACCCAAATGTAATCAATATTTAGTAATGGAATTCATTAGGGAATTGTTTTGTTGATCGCAATGATTTTTTATCATCCTCGACTCTTCCCATACTCATACATAGTCATAGATTCATGTTATTCTATAATCATGGGTTGTTAATGAGGGTATTATAATTAGTTTCTTCTAAAATTTTGTAGTGATTGCATTTTCCATTTTGTGATATTTTTTCCAGATAACGTTGATGTTATTTTTGACTCACAATCAAGACTTGAATGCTACAGGATAAGGTGCACCATTCTATTGTTTGAAGGATTGGGTTTCATAGTATAGTAAACTCACTATTATTTCCCAAACATTAGGGTTATTTTAGTGGGAATTCCATGGAATCCTTCTTCTTGTAGTTATATAACAAGGAAATTAGGTTTGAGAAAGAGATATATATTTTTGGGATTCATCTGTGTGATTAGTGGACTAATTATTTTTTGGAATGATTCATTGTATTGGTACCTTTATCCCAAGAGTAAAATTATAATTATTGTAAAAAGGCATTGTTCTTTTCTAGAGTGCCTATTTTGTTTCAACATTCATTAGAATTTGATTTTGGTCTAACTATATTTATTGAATAGGTTTATAAAGTCATCGTCCTTGATGATATTTTAGTTGGAAAAACTATAATTGTAAAATATTTGAATCCAAATGGTGCTAGAAAGGATGAGCTGGCTCACATGGAGTGTAATGAAGAATTACACAACATTTAGATTTCATATTTTAAACCTACCATTCTAATTTATGTTTATAATATTTTATTTTAGTGTTTTCCATATGTGAGGTATTTTCTTCTTTATCCAACTTCTTCATAATATCAAAAAACCATTCATTATTATTATCTAAATGGATAAATTTTGAGAATCTAATATCTGAATGGGAAATACAATTAAATATCCAAGACATATAATTTATCAGGGTGGTGTCCTGGAATGTTTATTCTCCTGGTGAGTAGGAGGAATGATTTTTAATATCATATATTTTCATAATTTTTCTTTATTTCATGTTACTTTTCATCTATCTTGTACATCATTTCACTTATATATATTCAATGGATGGTAATTTTAACATATTTTTATAACTTATGGGATATTCACTGATTTATAATTCATGATGTCTATAATTTCAATTTCATTGAGTGTAACATGGTTTGATAATATTTTTGTGGATATTATGGTGATGAATAAGGTGTGGGTTATGAAAATGGGGATATGATGTCTCTCTTTTTTTAGTTTGACGGACCAAATCGGTCATATTTTTCTTTTAGGATCACCATGGATAGATTTTCCATAGTTTTATGATAAATAACCCTCCATTTTGTTACAAATACTGATTTCATAAATCTTATATTATTTTTTCATAATCCTTATTTTTTGGCGTGTCCACCTGTTTCTGTGGACTAAATCGTCTTAATGAATAATTTCAATGGCCTTTCAGTGTTTCATGTTGATTTTCACTCTTATGGTGTCCTAGTCGCATTGGTTGCAGATATTTTATCATGTTTCATTGTTGGTGACCATTAATTTGGATATGAATTATATTATTTTAAATTTTATGGGGTCCTATGATAGGTCTATGTGTCTTCCATAAAACATGTGCTGTAACACATCATGATATATTTAGTTTGGTATCCTTGTTGATTTCTGATTGGGTGAAATCATATTTTCCACTGGTGATTCATATGTTATGTCCATTAATATATAATGGTATTTTGATGGATATTGTGAGTGGGGCTGGATATATTGATAGTAATAATTTCAAAAAAAACTATAGGAGTGGATTTTCAAAAACAAACACCATTAATTGTCTCTTCATAGTCATTCTAATGGAATTAAGATTTATGGAATTATTAGTTTGTTGTTGATTTGTGGATGCTAATTTCTCAATAATGGTTTTATTTTTCGAAGTGGGATTATCTTGTTTTGTATCCTTGGTTTTTATGTCCATGAATTTGATTAATGACCAATTATTCATTATAGGTAGTGTTGTTTGGGAATTAATTCTTTTCTTATGTTATCTAGGAAACAATGGAGGAATAAAGAGGCATGGTTGGGATATTTTTGAGACTCCGAATTTACAATTTCTTTAATATTATTATGAATTTGGTTTGTACATGGTTTTTGGCTTTTCTAAAGGGTGAAATTTCTAAATTTTTATGCTTTTATAAGGATTCATTTTTAGGTGTACGGTTTTGGAATCCATACAGTAAACAACATATAGCGTATATATAATTTTGGAAAGGGAGATCAAATTTTCCACACATGTTTTTGTGATCTCTATAATCTCTATAATTTTGAGGATGAATTTTTTTGTGTGGGTTGAAAAACTATGTGAGATAACACTGAAATATACTGATGTTTAGATATTTTTTATTTTTTATTAACTTTTAATTATATATTATGCTGTCGCAGTCCCAATTTGGATATCTCTTATATGGGAACCTCACTAAGCATTTGATATTATTCATCATAACCTCCATAGATTATTCTTGGTGGTTTTATAGGGATTAATCCAAAGGAATGAATGTGTCGCATTCTGATCCCATTCATCTTTGGAGTTCCTATATTTTTTTCTTTTCCTCTGACCATGGTGACTATGGACGGATGATTTTTATATATAAGGTTGTTTTAACATCAATAATTTGTTTTTGGGGGACGAAATACCTCTCTACTGACTTAATTAGACATTTTTTCTATGGAAATATGATTCCAACACATGATTTAGGTCGTTTTAATTAATTAAATTTTATTTAGGAGTAACATGGATTACTGATTTTATAAATTCATAATTAATATATATTGTTAATATGTGGTTCATCTAGGTTTATTTTATAAATTTTTTCCATAACAACTCTTAGTTATCCATTGTAATATTTGGTGTAATTGCCTAAAGAAATAGAACCATCATTTAACTATATATATTATGATTTTAATGTTCTTGATAAAATTTATAAGATATACTTCTATATGAAAACCCCTTAATTAATATGTTTTTATACAAATATTATTTATGATGATTTAATTCCCCATTGGTTTTATAAAATTTCATGTTTTTAAAGAGTAATTTGTATTAAGATAAGTAATGGTGATTCATTTTATTTATTGTTCCTGAGTTTTGGGGATGATTGTGATTTCCCTTTGATTGTTATATTTCATCCAAATAGTTCAGTTAATGAATTCCAAAATTTATATATTTCAAGTGAAATGTAAATTTTTTTATAGGACTTAGTGAAGTGATGTATGATGGAATGGTTTGTTGTTCACCTATTGTGACACATTTAATTTTTTAATATTTTTATGTACATTCATGTTATAGATGATTATATTTTGATTGATGATATGCTTATGAGTTTCATTATATTATTAAGGGGAATGTGAGATGTGGTGAGCATATTATAGTGATGTTGGCCTTCGGGATTTGTTGTTTTCATCTGTGTGATATTGGTTGTCTAGTTACCACCTATTTTATTTATTTAATGAGGAATCATGTGATACCAGTTGGGATTCAAGAAATTCAGATATTCTCGTTGATATTTATGTACTAGATTGTACCCCCAATATGTATTCTATGACATGGATAGGTGTTGTCACAGATGAGTCTTGTTGAGATTTTTTCGATTGATGGGATGTGCAATCGGTAAAATACAGTTAGTTGGTCCACCATTTCCCATCTCATAATATTCCCATTACACCATGTAATTTTTTCCATGGAAATTATTTTATACATATCATTTTATTATTTTGTGTAATGTTTTTATATTATTAATTGGATATACTAAATTTAATTTATAGATACTTATGTGAATTAATCCTGGTATTGACTAATCATTCACGATTTGTATGTTTTAACTCACTATGATTTTCTATGTATAACTTTTCATTATATTTTATCCTTATTAATTGATAAAATTTGATTTGGTTGATGAAAATATTTTAATGGAGAAGGAATATGTTATTTTCAATGTTAAAATATCTATTATAATTTATTATTAATTTTTTAATCTTTTTGAGGGATTGGTTTCAAAAAAGATGTTTCAAATAGAAATAATTTTTTTAAACATATATATAAAAGTGTGATGTTTTATAGATAGTAGTTTGGTTTTAAATTGGAATGGTTCTAGGAATACCACTTCATTACAAGATTTATAAATAATGTATTTTGATAGAGTACAAGATGAATATTTTTTAACTCATATATCATCTAAATAAAATGAAAAATATTTATTTATAATTCTATCAAAGTAAATGTTTTTGATTATTTTATTAGAGGAGTTAAATATAGTATTGATAGTGTCCTATTAAACATTGTATCACAAAATATATTAAAAAATTTGTGAATTTTTTTTCTTCATATATTTTATGGAAATCATAATAACATATAATTTATGTTTGGTTTAATGAATCATTCATTGGGATTTAAATAATTGATTGTATTAGGGTGGTGACTCGAGATTCCTACATAGATGGTGGTTAATTCCTTAGTTCCACAGAATTTGTTTTTTCATGTTGGGTTCTAAACTCATCGATACAGTACTATATTTTTATTTTAGGGTTTACGATTTTTAATTATTTTAATATATGTTTATTTTTTCAATGTTATTACTATTTTCTATACATGTATTCCTGGATTTTATGTATATGGTTTTGTAATCATGATATTTATATTATGATGTTGAACAATACTAGGGTACCTCATATTTGGTTACTGTTTTTGAACCATTGTTTTGGTTTAGGTTTTTTATGTGTTAACCATCCTTAATGAATATTTTTTATAACATTGTCTATTATTTGAATGGGGGATCATGGATTTCACATAGGGAAGTGTTGATACGACTCAAGCACAGATTCAGATGATAGACAACACCAATTCACTGCAAATGGAATTACATGAGTTAATTTTATTTGGTCTGTGATGGTATACTAGATTTAGTACTGTAATAACATGTGTGGTGAATATAAATGAGATCTTGGATAGATTTCCTTTTTTCTCGAACATTAGTTCCCATTAATGTTATATTTTATTATGTGGAATTTGAGATTTATTTTTTTACTTATGTGATATTTTGATTTGGTTTTACACTACTATATGTTATAGGGAGATTCAATGATATGTCTTATGTAATTACGTATATCAATTTTATTTTTTTAATTATATAGGTTTCACTATTACGGATAATGGACAATCAAACTATGTTCTGGCCATGTGAACCATTTTAGAAAGCATCCATAGACATTAACACTATTAGTATATTATTAGAAAAACCATCTGTTCAAACCTTGTGAAGAAGGAATATTTTCTAAATTTTATTATTTTTTGGCTATTTTTAATTTTTTGTTATTAATTAATTAATAAATTATCATTATATTTAATTAAAATTTAATATATTGATTGAAAATATTGTTTAATGTTTTTTAATAAATACTTATATTTTCAATATTTAATATTATATGAAAAACAATGTTTTTGGTGAGTTGAAATTCTCTTATATTATATTGGGTATATAATGAGAATTGATTCATGTAAATACCCGAACACCAACATTAAAAATACATTGTATTAATTTATTCAAATTGTATATAATATATATAATAACATATTACATGACCAAATAGTTTATAACGCCTCGACCCTTGAATCCATGAGTCGGTGCATTATTACATTACATTGGCATTATTACAAGGAAGAAAATATCAATAGACTGTATCGTTTCTCTATCATAGAAAGCCAGATTACATATATAATAACCTAATACATTACAAAATAGAATAATACATAATACACAACAAAATTTTATAAAATCCATCCTTGAAAGCTTATTCAATGTTATATTCTATATATCCCATGGAAAGAAACATAAAAAGGTAATATCAAATGCTCAGTAAGGGTAAGTACAATGGAAGAAATAATGAATCAATCTATATGGAAAGCTAAATAATCGATTAAACATTCCACAAAAATTAATAAATATGACATAAATAATATAGAACGTAAGAAACTAAAACATATTCCTTGAAATAATAAATTGAGAATGAACTACATCCATAGATATGTTGACGCAAAATCTAATATATATAAAATTACTGATTCTAAATGAAGGAAATTTATATCTTGTTAGAAGTTATGTCACAGTCTCATGAGAACCTGTTACCATCATGACCTATCAGAAGATGGTTTAAGAATCAAATAGAAACCCATTTAATTTTGAAAAATTATTTTTCTCATGAGAACATGTCAATTCCTTGACGAGATATAGAATGCTGATATCCACCCATAATTTACATTCCAAATCATTCTTTATATATTGTATTCAAAATAACTAATATTCCTTATCAAATTATAGTATTTAATAAGAAATATAATTTTATCAATAAATCGCCAATTAATAAAATAATTGACAAAGTAACCACTATATGAATAATGGAAAAATTTTAGGAAATACAAATATACATGGTATGATAGTAATGATATTAATTTAAATTCTCATTAAAAAAATATTACAATTATTTTATTTCTTCAATAGAATCAGAACAACCAAAAATTAAAGTGATATTATGAACATTCAGGGAGATAATAATCTTTAATCCCTCTGATGTTTCTTAGGAAACTTTTTAACAACTAAATTATAATAAATAGAATGGTATAAACATAACGAAATTTTATAATATAATGAGAGTATAAGGATTCATGATATAATATATCATACTATTCCATATGCATGGAACAAAAAACATGTAATTAGTTAATATAACATTATTCTCACTGATTTAAAATTATTCCTGATATCATATGTGAATATAGAATAATTTACTCCATAGATAATAAATTACGTGAAAAATAGTTATGTATGCATCATGGAATAAAAATGAGACAATTATCCTTTACCATAACCTTCCTTTTTGTTGGGTGCTCTTTAAAATCAAGTATAGTTTTTAAAATATGTTACTAACTAATACAGGATCAAAAATAATTATTATAATATCATATAATAACTTATTACAGTATTTTATTACCCATTTGTAAACACGCTTTAATTATTTTTACTGTTCTGGGTGTTAATTCCATAGTTTTCTCAAGTACGTCTTCACTTATAATTTTCTATTCTATTTAATTATATCATGGATTCATCATATAAATTTATCAATGACTAAATTTTCATATATATATATATATTACATATGTATTTATAATATTCCATAACATTTAAAGATTAGTAATGAAGTGCACCGTTCATAGAGATGGCAGGCCATATATACGCATGAAAGATAGTTCCATTTCCTTATTGAATTAAAAGAATTGATAATGAATTACACCAATTTAAATTATAACTCATATGTAATATCTCTGTTATTTATGTTAAATAATTTTATAAGAAACAACCTTTATAAGTTTCTTGTATGACATGAATGAATCATATGTATTTAAGGGAGTTGTAGTCCACACATGATCAAATATAAATATCGTGTTTACACAACATGGATAATAGAAAGGTATGTTACAAATAAGATATATAGAGGCCTAATAAATCTTAAATAACATTTATATATTATATATATATATATCATCATAATGGAAACCATGAGATATCGTAGGGAAAAATTGAACAATTATCATTTCATGAGGCATATTTCGCTATACAGAGAAACTAAATTTTAAATACCCATTAGATGGATGTGTTTGTATGTGTTGTTAAAAAACATTATCATAACAAAATACTATTATTTTTAGGATACTAATGTGTTTATGTATTCATAGAATAAGATATTTATTGGTAGTGAATAATGGAAATGAAATTTGAAATCATGAGAGATTGTGTTACCTCTAAATGTGGTAACTTCTTTTGGGTTATACTAAAAGTATCTATAGGAAGACATTAATAAAAATTGTATTATTATAAGTATAGGTAATGGTTGGTGGGAGACTATTTGTTTAGGACTTGGAAGAGCGTTGGTGGCTTAATTGGTGTTAGGTATGGGGAGAAGTGGAGGCCTTTTATAGTGAAGGGGGGGGAGGGGGGCAGAACTTTTGTAAATACCTAATTGTATTCAATAATGGGTGGTTAATCTAAAATAAAGTTCCTAAAAATGAATAATTGTTGGATTAAAATAGAATCATGGTCATGGAAAATCTCATCCCCAAATAATATGTTTGTTTTAGTAATTTGGATCTTTAACTCTAATGATTCCAAATGTTTAGCATTTTGGTTTTTATTAAACCATCCAATATTCCAATTTATTAATTAAACTATGAAGATAAAATTTAAGTATTATTTATTATAAAATAAATAGACACTGAATTAATAATGCTACATATATTTTATAAAATTAAAATCCAATTTATTTTGGAAATTCATTTTAAAACATGTGCATGTGACGTGCAGAAACACTGCTTGACCCCAGACTGTGTTAACAAAGTATTTATATAATATCAGTTAATATGTTAGTTAAAAATAATAACAAGTATGTTAATATATTTTATTTAATATTTTTGAACTCTAAAATTACTTGGAATAATATAGGATTCTTATTATTTTTAAATCATTTGTTATGAATCATGTGATGGGAAATAATAATTATGTCAGTTTTGACATGATTTATTAAATGTTAATTTTAAAAATATATATATTATATTCTAATTTATATATACTAGGTTTACCTTTTTTTAACATGACATATTCTTATAAAAAAATATATACAGGAAATATTTCAATCAATTAACATCACTTTTTACATTTATTGTATCATTTATTTTAGTTAACTGTTAACTAAATAATCACAAATTGACATTGCTTTAGAATTTTATAAACATAAACCATCTATAAAAATTATTAATAATTTATTATGATAGTAATTAAACATATATAATTACATAAGGTATATATACCCAAAAATATAATATTTTTTTGACTTCTCAATGTTCTATAAATTTTAATGGTTAAGAAATTTCCATATAGGTCTTTTTCCATACATACCATTTTATATAGGGAAAATATATTTAATAATATCCTAATATCACATAAATATAAAAACAAGTGGTTATTTGGTAAAAATAATGGCTGAAAATGGATTTTGAAAATGATACCGAGTCATTTTGGTCTTTAATATTAATGTTTAGTCCCTTATAAAGATTAATCATACTTTAATCATTGTAATTAATTTTAATTATATTCCCTAATAATTTTGGCCATAAAATAACATGATCTTACTTGATCACAAATATCAAACTAATTACATCTTAGTATATCAGATTGAAACAATTCTAATCATATATGTAATAAAAATAAGATTAACGTTAATCTCGTTGATAGAGTAAAATGAATAATTCTTGTTATAAAAACATTCAAATGATAATTCGTTTTTTTATTCAATTTCAAATTAAATAGATAATAATGACCTTAAATGTATTCATATATGTACAATTGATATAATGTGACTATAAAAAAATATAATATATAATATATCATTAATAATTTGTTAAGAAAAAGGTTATATTTAGTTAAATTAATGTAATTTAAACTATTCATCCAAATATTTATGATTCTTCAAAATAATCCCAAGAATTTAGAATATGCTAATATTATTATTATAAATAAAAATATGATGTCTATGTTTCAAAATGAAACTCCTAAATGTGTCAAAATTTAGTTTCAAAATATGTTCTCTATTAACAGGTATTAAAACATGGTCTTTAGTGTAAGACATGTTAATTAAATATCATTTGTACCAGAAGTTTAACATTGTGTATAAATAAATCCAAAAAATATATAATTAGACTAAAAGTGAAATATTTTAAAGTATTAGGGTATCACATCATCCCAATATTAATTAAATTTAATCCTCATAATTTAATCACGACCACTGTAATCTAGAGATTAGAAATAATATATTTTCTAAAAACCTAGATCGTAGAAAGTGTCAATAAAATATTATCATAATAAGAGATAATGGAATTTAAAAAAGATCATGTTTATATATTATGTTGTATTATAACATAGGTCAAAAATTTAAACGTGGATATGGAAGAAAAATATTACCATCATGTTCTGATGGAGAAATCTAAAGAACGTGTTCAAATGAAGGTTGTTGACCACAAAACCATAAACCATAAGTGTAAATAAATGACATTGATGCCATCAAATTATTATAATAAGGGATAAATTTCAAAATAAGTTTTTATATAGTTATGGAATTATTTAAAAATATAAAAATATAAGAAAATATATTTTAATATAAACATAATTGTTTCCTTTGATTAGGCCTTGACTATTTCTACATCTTCTCTTAGCATACGATACAACATATAGTGAAGTAAAACATTACTATAAAAAATATAATTCAATTATAATAGTTAAAAATTTATAATGGAAAAATGTTCCAATAGATTAGGATCCAATCGATTCTGGAAGAAAGTAACTATACTTCTAAAATGAACATATCACCATCCTTTAATCCACATGAATTAGCTCAAAAATTTTAAATTCAAAACATGTGAATAACGTCATCATATAACCTCTTGAAATATGATAATCACTAGATTAACCATAAAAACATGTTGAAAACATGTATTCATCCTTATTATTTAAGTATGAGACATGTTATTTGATACAACTATAAGATTTTGTTATATATTATATAATCATAAGTTATGATCATGAATTTACTTTTTTTACATTGAGGATCTTTTTAGGATTAGTTTTTTGGATAATTAGGTTATAACAATTACATTTTTTGGGTTACCTTTATTACCATAACAAGAAAAAACAACCACAAAAATTTTCTTTATTAAATATTTGGACATATCATAACCATTTGTCTAAATATTTTATAAATATCAATTTTATGAAATTTAATAATCTATTTTATATTTTAAGTTATCAAATATGTCAATTTTTACACTATTCACATTTTACTTTATCAAAAATAATAATAACGTTATAACATAGAATAAAATTGATAAACCCAATCCTATCATGTCATATTCATCCATAAAATCTATTTATGACATTAATTATGTCATGTAATATTTATTTTAAAAATTATAATATCACTTATTTGGTATTACTCTTTAAAAAATAATTACTATATCATAATTGTGTTAAAATATATAGAAGTTATTTAATATATAAAAACTAAAAATAAATTCACATTATATATATAATATTTAAATCATTATAAAAATATTTTTTTATGTTTTATTAATTTTATAACGTCCAAAAATTATTATTATTATAATTGATAAGAGAGTGAAATGCTGTCACTTTCTTTTGTTTAAAAAATAATTACATCAATATCATGGAAAAAGTCCATTAAATGAATCAATTCCAACACTTCTGTGATATCAGTAGACTATTATTCATCCAGTTGGATTTTGGTAGGTGTTAGGGTCATTTTATTATCCGTATCATATTTTTTGTTACCCTTATTTGTTTGATTTACCTTTAACAGTGGTAAATAAAAATAAATAAAGTTATTATTCATAGTATCTAAAAATAACAGGTTCCAATTTAAACAATTTAGACATTATGATTCCAAATATGGAATCTAGTTTTCCAAATTCAAAACATTGATGTTTCAGTAATTAATTTAAAATTAATTCCCAATTTTCAAACCAGAAAGTGGAATTTTATGAAGTAAAATCTACAAAATGATTGTCATGTTTTTCGTCAAATTTTAATGTGAAATTAAATTCAATGAACTTAATTGTATTAAATTATTAAAACATAATACAATTACACATTAACACCAATTAAAAGGACAATCTAATAAAATAAATAATTAATATGAATATGTATATTTATATTAAAATGAAGTATTTTTCAATATTCATTAAAAATGATCTTTATCATAATATTACCAAAAATTGAAACAAAGAAAATTTTGATTTCACTATTATTTAGGAGAGGATTATTTTTTCAAATAAAAAATATTAAATTTAAAAAAGTTGAATTAGAATGGGATCACCTTCAAAATTGGGTTAATCTACCTATTAGAAATATTAGAGTATTTTATACTTAAAATTGGATTCATTATCATTATAAGCCTCTATAATTTGTGGAATAAATATGAAACATTTAAAAAACATGTGTAATAATATTTTTCATAGATCTATTCATTACCTCTAATATAATGCCTTGACATTAAGTAGAATTAATCATAATAATAATAATATTATACTATTTTTCTGTAGAACTCAACGTGTTGTGCAATGTAAAATTATAGAGAAACCCATTGTCGTGTGTCAAATATGTTATTGAAAAAAGATTAATATTAAATTTAAAATAAATATCATATTCATAAGTATCAATTGATATGTAATTATACTATCCTTTAAATATCTAGGTCATTACATCATTCAACTACATTAGAAATTTTCCACTCACAATTTTGATATTAGTATTAGAAACATTACAGAAAAAACCATATCAAAAAATAGTGACAACAAAAAAATGACATTAAATGAAAGATAGAGAAGTGAAAAGGTCAACCGAGATAACAAATTCTAGGATTCCTTATAAGAAAACATCGATATAGAAGAAAACAAACCATCTTATTCTGATGGAGCGTGATAGAAAACATGATAAGAAGAATGTTACAAATTTTAAATCCTCAAACATGTGATAGGTTAAATGGTCTTTGATTCCCTATCCAGAAATGTAAGCAGATAATTTTTTTTATTTCCTTTTCATAATGTTGAGTAATTTATTTATTAGCATGAATAAGAACATAAGAAAACACATTAACTTGTCAAGTAGAGATTCATCGTTTAATAAATATCTATTAAAATCTCATATTTTCCCAAGATGATAAGTATTCAAGAATAATTATTCATACTTGACGCTCAAGAATAAACATCTAGAGAATCACATAATTGAACAAATATGAAATTGATATTTCCACTAACTTTGTAAATTAACCAAAACCAAAAAAGTATGTAAAGGATCCTATAATCCTCCATAAGAATAATCCTTTATATTGAGAATGACTGCATTTAATCTAAAAAATTCATTACTAATACCCATGTTCTTTATTGAACATTCATCAAAAAATTGTCTTTAAAAATCCTAAAAATAATCAAAAATATGATTGAAACCCAAAATTATGAAGGATTTGATCATATAGCCTTCCACAGAAAATCTTAACATTTATCACAAAATAAAAAAGACTACTCTTGAAGTATCATACTGAAATATAATTATCATAATAATATATTTTCCAAAAAGGTTATTCAATTCAATAAAAATCCCAAATCGATATAATATAAAAATAAAAACATTTATTCGTCGAAAATAAAATTCAACTATTATTCCTGAAATAATATCCCATAGTATTATATTTTCTTTAGGCATATAGGGTTCACAAAATAGTTAATATATTACAAAAAACCATTTATAACGTAATCAAATTATCATTTTACTGTTCTAAAATTATCCATTTGATAAAACATAAGGTCCTTAAAGCATCTAATTATTGATCTATGAAATCATTTAACTGAAAATTATAATTTATAATCTGATTCTCTCGGCCTTTCCGGATTCGACTGGTTGTTACCCATCTTGCAGTTTGATCGTTTTATAAAACAAAAAAATTATATTAATATGGTTTAACCTCAATGGTTGTCTTATACTTCTTATTTTATTCTAAAATCATAATGAACTCAACATATTAATTAATAAATTCTTATATATATTGTCTTTTTTTTATTTTAGCCCTGTGTGATTAAATAAAACTTCTCCTAATGAAAGAACTTCATACCTTGATCACGGTGTCCACATGGATTCATCATCATTCTATTCATGTAGATAGTTGGCCCATGAATTGAAAAACATTATTTAGATATCCTTTGAAATCATTTTATTAATATATCCAGATACACTTTGTAAAACATGGGTCATATGGGTGTTTACAGAGAAATAGTTTGGATAAATAATAATGTATGACATGTAATTTAAAAAACATTGATAAAATAATATTTTTATAAAATAGTCAGACTGATTATTAGTTGAAACATTCAATCAATGGTCCTTTTAAGAAAACCATAAGTATTTTTTTAATGTCTAAATTTTAAATGAAATTATAAATAGGTTTCTTAATGGTATACATCATTATATCCTTTTTAAAAATCATAATGTTATTCAAGATATTATGAAAAGGTAATATATTTTTAAAATTATTTGATAATATTTATATTTCGTGAAAATATGCGAATATTGAGAAAATATAATTTGATAAAATAAAACCCATCATCCAAGATGGTATCAGGGTATAGTGGATGTGTTTGATATCTAAATAAATTTATTGAATTTTAGTTGTATGTTATAAAATGGTTCAGAATCATCCGAACATGACTTTAGAATAATTATTTCATGCATGTCATCAGGAAGAGATATGATTATTTTGTGATAATCCACCTTCTACTTGTAACTGAATTACTTAGAACTACTAAATTTATAAAAATGGTATTTAATTGATATAACAGACATACATACTTACCATGTGTTTATCCATATATGTTAATCCCTAATGAATTCTAAACTGACCTCTGATACCAACCATAAGGCCCCAGTCATAAACCTACCATAATCTTGAGTTTTGATCAACAATTTAGTATATTCACTTTGAGGATCATTTCAGGATTATTGTTATAGCGAATTTGGCCATAACTATTACATTTCGTCTAAAAAATTACAAGGTATAAAATTATAATTAATATAATGTTTTCACAATAATAAAACACCATATATAAAAACCGATTTATTTTCAGGGTAAAAATATTAATGAATTCTTCCACTCTCTTATCCTTCCTTATACCCTATAAAAAAACCAAAAAATTGTGATGAACATTAATATATTTGTAAAGAATATAAAATAATGAATAAAACTGTTAGTCCATGAATATTTAAAACCCATTAGAACATTTTCACAAAATCTCACTTTTAAACTATAAAGCATATATTGCATAGCATATATAATTAAATAATTATATTTCTAAAAAACTGCATAGAAATCATAAAACCTATAGGTAACTTGTTATATACACATAATAATTAAATTTTAGAATTCACAATTACATAGGGAGTGACATTCATCGTAACATTTGGAATACCCATGACAATATATTCCCTAAATCTATTTGATGTAACTTTATCTTTTACTCTATTACATTACCCAAAGCATTGGAGAGCTACCACATGATCACTAACCCTAGGTTTATGATAGAACAACCCGTGTTTTGTTTATCACAAAACCACTTGAAATTTTCCATGTACTATTACATAATAATAGCACATTAAAGATTCTAATTAACAACATTTAACTCATAAAACTCAGGAAACAAATTCATGATATTGATATATTCAAATCATTTCCATAACCATTTAAAACATTTAATAAAGTGATTTTTGAATCAATGTGTCTCATACCACATTGAATATTTTTAAAAAAATCAAGAATTAAAATGTTAAAATATATATGAACATCTATATAAATACTTAAACCCATTTTGAAAATATATACATTAATTAAAAATATTTTGAATAATATATCTTTAGAATATTTAAAATGATATTTTAATTAAATATTCCCATAAAACATGAGATAATTTTTGAATAAAAACAAGTACATAATAACATTAAAAATCAATTTAAATATCATGATAATATTTTAATTCATTATATAACATGTCCAAAGTTTTTTATATACACCTTATAAGATATTTACTATTCCAAATATCATGATATGCCTCAATGAAAGGTGATTGATATGTAGCCCCTTACAGAGATCATATCATTATATTAAAGATAAATCAATGGCGTAATGTTGTGTGAAAAATATTAATACACACAATATATTTTGATATTAAGTGTAAATATATAAGAGGTCATTCACAAATATTATTTGAAAAACTAACCCAATGAACTCGATATTTATCCCCATGAATTGATATTGAGTCATGATTTACCTTACAAAGTTCTTAAAAATGATGTAAGAAATTATCAATGGGGTGATTATGTGTAAAAACATTATATCCACACAAATGGAAGTAGAAATTAAGACATAAATAAATAAACAATGATCCCAAATACAATCATAGCATAGTATTATCAATGAACTATTCATATAACCAAATTAGTGGAACATGAGATTGGAATTTCTATTAAATTAAATACAAATTGTCTGGAATGCTCTTTGGACTTCATGAATAATAAATTAAACATAATTTATACATTTTTGGGAATGTATTTAATTTTTATTACTTTTTTATTCCACTTCTTTTCATTATTTAACAGTTACAAAAATTTTTAATTTAATATCATTTTTTTTCAATATTCGGTTTTAGAGTCAAAAATGAAAAAGTATACTTATATAGTCTAAAAAACATCCCAACCTATCCATGTTGTCACGTATGTGGACTAATGAACACATGAATAATTTCAATTACACCCATGTTAAGGCTTTTATGACGAAGGAAGGGATGTTGGGAGATTATATGAGAATAATTTTGATGATCCAAGGGTCTTGAGAGGTGTCAGTTAGTGGGTAGAGGTGGTGGCCTTTTATAAGAGGGAGTAGGGTCACATTATGAATGACTTGATATATTATTTTATTATAAATTTTTTTTGGTTTCTAATTGTCTCAAAAAATATTTATTTAAGATATAAGATGATTTTTGGTAGTATCCCCATCATATAATCAAAATTAGAAATGTATTGATTAATTTTAACCCTTATATTTTTTGTTTAACCTTAATTTAACATTTTTTAATCTTACTATGATATTTTATTATTAACACTTTATGGGTTAATTTAACTACCATAACATGAAAAAAGACCCAAAAAATTTCCATTTATGACATATTTGGAAATATCATGTCTATTTGGCAGAATTAAATTTTTTATGAATTTTAAAACATTTAATAATTTATTTTGTATTATAAGTTATGTATTAAGTTAATTTTTACCATATTCATACTTTAATTTTTAGAAAATTCATAAAGACATTATTATTCCAAAATAAATACATTGAACTAATATTAACATGTAATAGTCATCCAGAAAATTTGTGGATAACCTAAATTCTGTCATGTAATATTTATTTTAATAGTTATAATATAATTATATTTATAATTATATTTATAATATAATAACTATATAACTATTGTGTCAATATTTATGGTAAATATTTATATATATATTAATTCAAAATAAATTATAATTATGTAAGTTCATTTAATTTATATAATCTATTTATTATTGATGTTTCTTAAATTTTTTCTCTACATTCAAATTTTTATAAGTATAAGTGATAATAGAGTGACATGTTGTCACTTTCATTTTTATTTCATCACATTGTGGAGAAAACTCCACTAAATGAATAAATTCAAACCCTTAGTTTATATAGTTTTAATTTTATTCATCTAATAGTATTTTCATATTTTTTGTGTAATTTCAATATCCTTGGAATATTTTTTGTTACCCTATTTTATTGTAATACCTTTAACTATTTTAATCAAAATTATCAAAGTTACAATTCACAGTGTCCATAAATAAAAGGTACGTACTTAAGAAGTTTTTACATTATGATTCCAAATATGGAATTGATTTATACAAATTAAAAACACAAAATTTTTAGTAATAAAATTTTTAATTAATTCCCGTTGTCAAAACCAAAAAGCTTGTTTTTCATAAGTAAAAAATATAAAAATATTGACATGTATTTATGCCCGATTTAAACATGAAATTACTTTCACTAAGAATCATTTGATTAAAAGATAAAAACATAATATAATAACACATTAAAACCAATTCATTGTAAAATTTAACTATATAAATAAATTTGATGAAAATGCACATTTGAATTAAAATGAAGTATTTTTCACTATTCATTAGAAATGAACATTGTCAGAAAATTATAAAAAAATTATCCAAAGTAAATTTTGATGTACCATTTAAATAGAAGAATATTATTTTTTCTAATAGAACGTATAAAAATAAAACAAGTCCAGATTTTAAAAGTGTTCCTCTTCAAATGGTGGTAAAACTACATTTTAAAAATATTATAGTATGTTATGATTTAAATTTGATTCATTCTCATTTTATACCATTAAATTTCGTTGGACAAATGTGAAAACATTTATCAAACAAAAATAGTCTTTTTGTAGCTAGTTCTATTCATTCCCACCAGCCCAATGGATAATATTTAACTAATATTTGAAATAATAGTAATATTATTATATTATTTTCAATATAACTCGATGTTGTGTGCCACATAAGATTTCATTGAGACCAACTGTTCAGTTCCAGGGATGCTTTCTGAAAACTGTCATCTTTAACATAATATTAATATCCAATTCACAAGTTATAATATATATGAAAAGGTATTATTCTATTAATACCAAGGTTGTTACAATTTACATTAAATGAGAAAATGTTTTATACTCCATCATGGATAGTATAGAAAACATGTCGTCAAGTATTTAAAACATTCTATTGTAGTAGGTACTTATCCAAATAAATTACTTCATTATCATTATCATAACATCAAAAATATATTATGGTTTTTATCTCCTTCAATTATCCATTTTCTGAAAACTGTTACTTTCTACTAAATAAATTTTCTTAGTACCATTCAACATATTATCTCAAATAATAAATGAAAAAGTATTGTAGTACAATATACAAATGTTATATAATTCTTATAAAAATTACATTGCTGATAGCATATAAATCATTCCTCTTAATTTTCAGTAGTTACATAACTTCATCACAATTCCGTAGCATAATTTGGGGTATATTCCTTTGACTATTGGGATGTTGATCCATATAGTTTATCTTATCCATATAGAGGAAGGATTGATAGTTGGAAGCATCTTTCTTACCAATGAAATACTGAACATGATATCTTTTTTCTCTACACTTATAAAAAACTACTATTCAATTCATGCATTTACCCGGGTGACTCTTTCCACAGTTATCACATGTGGTAAAATCTTTCATCCACTTCTTCTCTTTATCCGACATTTTATCTATCATAATCATCTTCCTTTAAAATCCATAAGACTTGGATAATTGTTTACTTATCTTTTTATCATATGTTACTATTTCTTCATAAAATGGGAGTACTTGAGAGACTATCCCTCTTATAAATTATTGATCATGACCATGGATGATATGATCCATATTACCCTTTACATCACATGAACTATTGTATTTCTCATTCCTTCTACAAGGTGTCATTTGAAAACAGTGAGATATACTAGATTAACACCTAAAATATTAACATTCTATAAGTAAATAAATTATATAGGACATAATATAAATATATGAAACATAAATACTACAACTATAAAATTTGGAAACTTTGGGGAAATTATTACTTTGAAATACTTTACAACGGGAGATAAAAAAATGTGAATCATCCAAATAATACCCACTGGGAATGTCAAACCTGGTGCATAGTAATGCCCACTTTTGAGTACCATTTTACCCTGATTCAACCCCGTAATACATTCTCATTATTGTTACTCTTATATACATATATGCCAGAACTAATTACACTTTTAATATGTAGACATGGATGTATTCCTAGGAATTAAAAAATAATATTCACTCAACCAAAATTCTAGGATGTTCTTCCACACTTATCATCAATGTATATCTTAGGGTTATTCACCCAAATATATTAATTCTAAATCATGTTTACAATGATGTTTCTAAACTTATTTTGATTCTACCTACAACACCCTGACCACGAATACCCAAATTCGGTGATTTATTATATTATATTAGCATTATTATAAAGAAAAAAAATCCTAAAGGACTGTACAGTTTTTCATTTTCGGAACGGCAAATTACATAAATAATACCAATATTATATTGGAAAAAAAATTAAACATTCTAAATAATAAAATTAAATATAATCCATCCTATAAATATTATTCAATGTTATATTGTTCATAATAAGGGGATAGAAACAGAATAACAGTGAGAATAAATACCCAGTGAGGGTACATACAAATGATGAAATAATGAATCAATAAATATATAAATTTAAATAACTGAGTACAGTTTCCTTAAAAATAACTAGGTCAGTAAAAAATAATACTTGATTTAAGATTCTAAAACACATGCCCTAAATCCAAAAACTGAGAGTGAACTGCGAACACATATATTTCGATGAAAAATATCAAGGAAAAAATAACTAATACTAAATGAGGTAAATTTATTTCATATTGGATGTCATGCCTCATTAACATGAAAACATATTACCATCTAGACTATTCAAAAGATAATTTAAAACACTGATATAAATCCATTTTATTTGGGAAACATATTTTTCTCTTGATAACATATCAATGAATTAAAGAGTTATATAATGTATGGGCACCAACCATGATTTGTAGTGAAAAAAATTAGTAATATAGAATAATGAAAATATATAGTATTCCTTTTCAAATAACCATATTAAATGTGAAATATTTATTTATAAATAATTTACCAATTAATAAAATCACATTAAAAGTAACCACCATATGAATAATGAGATACAGTTCAGGCATTACAAATTTATATTCTATGAGTGTAGGAATATTAAAATAAATTTTCAATGAAAATTTATTTAAAAAATTTTATTGAATCATGGTAATGTTAACAATAAAAATAAGAATTGATATTTAAAACATTTTTGTATAGAATAGTAATTATACCATCCAAAGTGCCCCAGATCACTTTGAAAAATTTAAATCATATTAACCAGTATGGTATAAAATTAAAGGAATCTCAAAAATAATGAGAATAATTTTAATCATGATAAAATATATCAATATGAGAAGTATGTACATAACCCAAAATAAGTAATTTGTGATTATGACATTAATCTCTTGTATTTCAAAGATAGATGATCCTAAATATCTAATGTGGTAACAAATAATTAGAAAACCGAGAGTTATTAATAATTAAATGAAAATTTAAAATACCATGAACATAAAATAATTCATGATAATATATGTTATTGTGGTAGTATGTACACCATATATAATAAATTAGGCTGATAATGATTAAGTATGCCTCACTGAATGAAAATTATACAAGAATCCCTTACCATAGCCTTCTTTTTTATTGGGCAGTCTTTAGACTCTTAGATAATTGTTTAAAATACATTAAAAACCAATAACATAAACAAAATCATGTATATAATATCATATATTGACTTATTACCATATTTTACTAACTTTTTAACAACACTCGTTCCTTATTTAAAATATTTTTGGTGTTATATTTCATGTTTTCTCAAGTACATTTTCATTTTTATTTGATTTTATTATAAAATATATCATGTTTTAATCATCTATAGATTTTATACCCTGAATATTTTATCATATATATATATATATTCATTAAGTATTTTTTTAGAATAGTCCATATCATTTTTGATATTGTAAATGAGGTGCCCCATTCATTAAGACGGTAGTCTGTATATACAGATTAATGATACTTCTATTTCATTGTTGAATTTAATGATATAAAAATAAAATGTACATGTTTATTTTATAATTATAGTATCTAATCTATTTTATATATTTTTTATATTTTTTTATCAAAACATCCTTTATAAGTTGCATTTATGGGTTGAACGAGTCATATCTCTTTGAAGGGGTGGTTTTCCACACTTCTTCAAATGAAATTATCGTTTTTACACAATGTGGATCGCCTAGATGTACATTAAATATAAAAATTAATGATTCATAATTCATTACAAATTACATATATAAATATATTATAAATATATTTTCTATTATAATGGCCACCATGAGAGTTGGTAGGGAAAAATTGAACAATCATTGTTTCGTGAGGCTATAATTCCCTACACAAAGAAACATTATATTCTTTTCTAATAAAAAAGAGGTTTTTTTAAATTTATTTATAAAAATTTTCAAAAAACCCCATTTTATATTATGATTTTTTGTTATGTAATAATTGAATAAGAAGGCTATAGGGATTGTACAATAGAAATTAAATTAGAAAGAAAGAGAGAATGCATTACCTCTTAACCGGGTAACTACTTTTGGATTATACCAAAAGACTCTCTTAGAAAGGTTTCAGACCAATTGGTCTAATCTAGGTATTATAGAGGTTTGTGGGGAGAATATTTTAGAAAATATTTGTGGAACATAGGTGGTTTTAGAGGTATTAGTAATGGATAGTGGTGGTATCCTTTTATAGGGAAGGGGGAGTGGAACTTTTGTAAATAAAAAATGGTATTAAATAATGGGTGGTCTTTGAAACCTAAATATTCTCCAAAATTGAAAAATTATGGATTAATGAAGAAAAATTTTCAATGAAATCCTCATCCAAACAAAAATTTGTGGATTTTAATAATTTGGTACTTTAACATCTAGTATTCCCAAATTTTATCATTTTGGTTTTTCATAATGCATCTAGTTTTCTAATATACATAATTTAACCATTAGTATTAAATTAAAGTTATATTAATTAAATAGAATATATTCAATGAATTAATAATATTATATCTAATTTAGAAAATTAAAATCCCAATTTTTTTATAATTAATATTAAAACACGTGAATGTGATGCACATAAATGCTACTTAACCACAGACAATGTTAACAACATAATTAAATAATATTGGTCAATATGTTAATTGTAAATAGTTAATTGGTCCATTTATAATAAATATTTAATATTTAATAACATTTAAAAATAACATGATAGGATATTGTTTTATATTAATTTTAATTCATGTAATAATAACCATTTATTGTAAAATAATAATTATGTGAATTTTGATATTATATATTTAATATTATTTAAAAAATATGAATCGTATTTTAGAATTCAAATTTACTAGGTTAAGATTTTTTTAAAAATAAATATTTATATAAATAACAAATAATATAATAATTCAATCAATTAACATCACTTTTAATATTTATGGTATCATTTATATTAGATAATGATTATCAAAATACTCAGTACATTGACATTTATTAATAATTTAAAGCACCTTAACCATCAATAAAAAATATTTATAATTTATTATGATAAAAATAATCCATATATATTTCAAAAGTATATATTAAACCAAAAATATTATATTTTGTACATATCTCATTGTTTTATAAATGTTATAGGTAATGAACATTTAATCACATTCAATAATCATATTGATCAAAAAAAAATTGTTGATCTTTTTAGACTAAAAATTTATACTAATTACCTTGGTGTATTTTAGATTTTGATTATTACAATCAAATATGTGGGAAAATTACAATTATTGATAATCTCGTAGAAATGTGGATATGGTGAGTTTTTATAATAGAAAACTGTTCAAAAGTTTATTATTTATTTATATTCAAATTAAATTTAAATTTAATTATAATGAACATAATTGTATTAATTAATTTATAATTATTATAATGTGACTCTAAAAACATAAAAAATATAACATATCATCAATAATTGTTAAAAAACAATAATTTATCCTAAAATTCAGTAATTTTCCCTATTTATCAAAAAAGTGGTCGATCAAAAAAATTACAAAAAATCATAATAAGACAATTTCAAAATTATAAATTCTAAAATGATATTTGAATTTAAAAATTAAATTTCTAAATGTGTTAAAATATATTTATAAAACGTTTCCCCATTAAAATGCGATAAAACTAGGTATTCTATGTAAATCACATTAATTTATTATCGAATGTATCAAACATTTAACATTGTGTATAAATAATTCCAAAAAAATATATTTATTCTAAATGAAAATGATTTTAACGTCTTTGGGTGTCAAAATTTTTAGTCATGGAAAAAAAATATAGATACAATATTTCTATAATATGTTTACAAATTAAATTATGATATTTTATTTGAGAATATCATTATTCCCTGTAAAATATTATTGGATATCATTATTAGTACACTTCATTGATTATTGGGAACATAATAATAAGGGTGATCTAAAACATTAAATAAGGGTTAAATAAATCATAAGTTATGTTGCATCAAAAATCATAATCATGACCAGGTAAATATATGAGCAAACAATCCATTTAGATAATGTTATCTTCATAATAATTACAAAAATGTAAATAACTAAAAACACATTCCAATTAGTCAAATTTTAGGACAATCCTAAATGGATATGGAATAATAAATCTTAGAAGGAAAATAACTAAAAACACATTCCATTTAATCAATAAATAGATAATGAAATGAAAGTAAAGATAATATCATTATGAAAATATTAAGGATAAAATTCAATGAATTGTTTTGGAAGGAAATGGGTTACATTTGGACGTCAAGATATTATGCATCATGATTTTTAGACTATCATGTGCTATCACAAGGTAATTTAGAACTGATGGGTATTTGTACACTAGAATCCCATTCATATAATGCTAGATAACTAATTCGTCTCATGATACAACTGAGGCATCAAGGGACTTTTTATAACCATGAATCACCCATATAGACCTATCCGAATTATTCCTCATATATAAAATAATTGATTTCTTTCAGGAATAATATTCCTTATCAAGAAATATATTAATTCATTAATGAATAATTTTTTTTTATATTTCCCAAATCATTTAAAGAACTTTCAATGAAAAAAATATATGATGAAATGATATAAGGTTTAATAAATATGTATATACTGATAATTAATTTAGATATATTTTGGGAATTAAATTTCAAATGATATAAATATAGTATTTATATTGAATGGAATGATATATGATAATAAATAAATCACTAATATAATGGTCAATAGGTTCCTTGTTCAAAATGATTAGAAAACATCCATAGTATGAATAAGGATGGTGTCAATACTACTTATCCATAATAGATTATATATAAAATAAATCATTTATTTCACTGAAAAATATAATTAACACAAAAATATCAATATAAATACTCTTTAGTAAAATTTCTTATTAACTTTGAAAATAACTTTTCAAAAGTATGAATTTTCAAAATATTGGGGAAAAATTTACATTTAAAAAATAATATTTTAAAATTTTAATAAAATATTAAAATAAAATAGAATTCATGATTCCAATAAATCTCATTCATTCCATTTATGTTAAAAACATTCATTTCACAATAACTAAAATATTGTAAAAAAATTCTTGTTTAGTTAGGGGAAAAATATTTCTAATATTTTTTCCTAAAAAGTTCAGAAATGCGATAAATTTTTTTTAATAAATTATTTGGGGAATTTTAGAAAAATTATATTTATTTTGAAAAATTTTATTTTGAAGAAAAGTGGATATCATCCAAAGAGAGAAATGATGATACATTCTGTTAAGGGTATTTTCACATCCATTTAAATTACAGAAGAGTGTAAAAATGGAATGATTTATTTTAAACATCATGAATAAAAATAAGAGAATAATATTAAAGGGTTTTTTATCAGTTGATAAAATAATTTCATTCAATGATAATTTATGTATAAACGATCATGATTAAAAAGAGATTGAAAAAAATCAATACAAATATCATTACATTGAATTGAAAATTATTTAATGAATCAATTATCTGTATCAAATTTAAATACACAATTCCATAATTTTTTATTTTATAAATAAGTCCACTTTAAGGATAAGTGAGAACTAACTTGAAATGAACCATAAGCAGGAAAACCAAGTAACCCAGTCAGGGACCAGTCCAACCCAAAAACCAAAACAAAAAAAATAATGACCAGAAATGGGCCAGTCATGAAACCATGTCTAGGACCAAACCTCCCAAAAAACACACACATCAAAGATGATATCATTTATGAGTTTTCATGACTTTTCTGATTCATGTGTATGTAGTAAATATACTTAATCTATTTAATGATATTAATGATTATGATATCATCTTTACTCACTTTATATATTTTTAGAATTATTATTCAGGGATGGACATTGAAAATGAATTGTATCTCTTCATGGAGATAGTAGGTTGTACACACATAGAAACGATGATATCATACTATTAATGAGTGAAAGGAAGAGGAAGTATGGGATATATTAATTTTATAAAAACTATTTAATCTTTTATAAATTACATATACTATTTAAATACATACATATCACATTTTGTATAGTACTTATGTAAAAATTGAATCACATATCTTCATGAGGCAGTAGTCCATCATATAGACGAGAAACATTATCATATTTTACAGGATATATAATGTTAGAATGTATATGTGATATTATAATTATTTATTTAAAAAAATATCTTAAAAATAATATAAATTCATTAAATATATAATTATATCTATCCTTGAAATGTCAGGATAAAAAATTAATTATATCAGTTTGCAAGGTGGTAGTCCATCATACACATGATTAACATTTCCATTCTCTTTTTCATAGAAGACAATAAAAATATAGTTCTTAAAATAAAAATACCAAATTTTTTTATATTCAATATATTGATGTTATTACATAATAATGTTTTAATTATATTTTACAATGATGGACGAATTAAAATATATAACCCATCGTTAATAAATTTAGTTATTCTTCCGATTTTTTTTTTGTTTTGTACCGAAATCCTTATATGGTGGGATTGATATACAAAAATGGGATCTATAATTTTGAGAAATATTTGAGCACATAATTTTTTTAGGTATTTTATGATCCAAATGGATTGGTGTGTGCAAAGAGAATAAAAGAGTGGATGACCTTTTACAATTGGCAAGGAGACACTAATGAAATATTTTAAAAGTATCAATTACACCGACTTGGTTATCATTAATCAATCCTAAAAATTGTCTATTATAGACACTAATATGTGATAAGGTCAAAATATTTCAATCCAATGGATTATGTATAATATTATAGTTCATTTTTAACCCTTATCTTCTTATATTACAAATATAAATCCGTTTTATCCTTATTTATGGTAATTATTTTTTTAAATTTTTATATAGGTAATAGTAATAAATTTTTTTTACCTTATTATATTCTATAATTTTTTGGAGGAAAAATATGGAAACTATTTATCCAATTATTATTCCCAAATATGGTAGAATAAAATTTAAAATTATACCCATAAACACAATGAATAAAATATTTTCATATAGAAAATTAACCTAATTATATAAGTTTTTAATATAAAAATTATGAAAAAAATTTATTTAAATGAACTAAATTTGTTAAATTATAATATAATTGAAAAAATATTACATTAAACCTAATTTTATTTGTAATATAAGTAAATAAATTATTTAAAAGAAAAGGTAGTCTTATTAAAAAATCAATATTTTTCAGTTTTTCTAAATAAATTAAAATCCTAAGAAATGTCCACAACATTCATATTAAGATAATTTTACCATTAATATTTCAAATAATATAATTATTTTTTGAAATAAAATTTATAAAATCTATAATGATAATTTACATTATGTGTTCAGAGGCTGACTAAACTGTATTTAAAAAATACAATTTTTCATAAAACATGTTTCTTTTTATTTTAAAATTATTTTTATTTAAATTCTAATAAATAGATGACCATATTTTTCTTAATTTATTTTATAAAATACATACCCAAAAATTTACTGACTAGGATATGATGGTATACTATATTACGGTTTAATTCGACTCATTTTTCATTGTCCCATAATATCACAATGAGATTAAACATGAAGAAATATACTTCATGGGTTGTTTAAGATATATTTTGGGTGTTTCATATTAAATTGAATTCAATTTTTTTACTTTATAATTTTTAGTTGTCACATTCACTCCATCATAATTAAATTTCATCCTCATAATTTGATCATGCACTCAATATTCAATTTTTTTAATTTGAAAGATCCATCATTTTAAACCCACAATGTAAATAGGGTTAATAAAATATCCTCCAAATAAGAGAGAAATTGAATTAAAAAATAACATATGGAATAAAAAATTAAGAGTTATCTACGAAAGAGAACATTCATGGAATTCTATGATATCTAGGTTGTAGAAAATCATAAATAATAGTATACACATTCATAGGTCATTTATCAAAATAAATTGAATGATCAATGGTAAATTAAGGACAAAAAACCATATATCTTTTATGATTTCAATGGGTATTTGATTATTTATATCTGAAGGTAATGGGATACTATTTTTTCAAGGTCATATTTCTTATATTGAAGATGTTTTTTAAAAAAATATAAATTTTTTTATTTATATGATAATTTTCTATTTAATGAGAGAAACATCGTCCTTTGTTCTTGATTTGATAAATTTTCAATTCATCTCATACTCCAAGAAGTGAATATCAAAATATGATTCCATTTTTAAAAAATCAATAAAATTCACTTTTAGTTATCATAATAACCTTATAATTTTTTCAATTCTTCTTGTATATCACTGAATATTTATAAAAAATTATATAGTAAGTAAATATTATCAAATATAATAAATTAATATGTGTACCTAAAATGTTACAACACTTCTTCATAATTAATATTTTTTCATCATATAACTTCAAACAAAAAATACTCAAATAATATCCTTGAAATTAGATAGGCCAGAGAAGGTGTAAAACCATTATTTTTTTATCACTTGTGGGTTCATGACATAAGAAAATTCTATACGTTATGGGTGAACACCCGATATGTTTTTTGTCCCTTTCTTGAAACTATATATATATAATTTCTATAAAATTCAAATATTTGGATTACCCATAATTAATAAAACAATAAATATAATATAAAATTTAATGGTTCCCAATTCATTTAATTTTATATCTAAAAAATATAATGGAATTATTCCACAAATAACTCTTTCTTCCAGTAATAAAATATGTTTTATTCTTATAATTTTTTTCCAAAAATACCCTTAATCATGTTATATTCCTAACTCAAATTTTTTCTAAAAGGATATTTATGAATTTGAATTTATGTTCAACCGTAAAATCCTAAACCCATTAGGGTATCAATAATTTTTAAGTTAATGAAGTCATATATTCATATAAAATTTTAACAATATTTAGATATTTCATGATTCAGATAACAAAAAAAAATTAGTAAAAATACATCTGAAATTTAATTATTGAATCCCAATTCATAAATAAATCAAAAATTTTACTTAAAATTAAGTATTTAGATAGACCAGGGGTTAACCATTATAATAGATAATTAACTCATATAATTATTTGGTTCCCCTCATTCAAGCCAAAAAACTATAAATGGGTCCCTATAATGATATTTATTTCCCAAAAAAATTGTTATTCATTTTTCCTCAACAATTCAATTCATTATGTATATATTATTCAGGAAAAAATATATTTTAACATTCTATTCAAACAGATTAATACGAGTTTTATTGTATAGTTATGACATGAATACAATTTGTCCATCATTATTCTATAGTCTTTAACAATTAAGATCTGAGTTAAATTCTTCATTCAATTCACTGGTTTGTTCGAGAGTTGTTTGGGGACCATGATGTTAATAGAATATCATGATAATGGATTTGGAATAATCATTAAAAATATAAATTCAATAATTAAACCATTTCTCAAATTCACCATGTTTTACCTTCATATGAAAAGTTTACATGATTAATTTAGGTTTCATCAATTTAATAAAACAAATATATATTATGTGACCACACAAAGCGTAGTGGGAAAAAAATAATCATAACGAATCATTTATAGGATTTCTACACCATGACACCTTATTTTCAATCAAATAGATCATATAAATACCATGGGGAATTAATTTTACTAATCTATTTATATACATTATTGTGGTTAGTAAATAAAAGATGAATAATCTAATGAATATACCTGAGGAGTGTCAAAAATAGAGCACAGTAAGGCTCGTTGTCCTGCACCAGGTAACACATGAGGTAAGAAAAACATTCAATTTTATAGTAATTACGCCTAGATATATCTCTACGAAATCCTTGTGAGCATTTAGTACAAATATTTGGATGTTTTTATTAAATAATGATAGAATAAATACATTAGAAAAATATTATGATGTAATTATACACTTATCCTTAATGATTCTCATAATTTTGGGTTCCCTATTCAATTATTCATAAATCTAGTTCCCATTTTTTATACTAATATTCCACTTATACCAACAATAATCACCCTTAATCCTATAACTCAGACCATGTGTCTTACTTTATTACAATGGAATACAATAGAAGTAATCGTTCCCTAAAGGGATAAATAATTATGTAGTCTTGTTAAACTATATATATACATGATTCCCATATTATATATTAAAACAAAAATTACAGTATTTTTTTCAAGAATGCAATTAGTACCACTATAATATACTAGTGTATTATTCTTGGAAGAAATTATCTATTCATGGTCAAGGTAAAAAATAAATGTGAGGTTAAATTATCAGTAAGGGTTAGGTACATCTGAATATTTCTTGAATAATTAATTATAATATTTAAAGGGTAAATATACTAATAAAAATTTAATTTAATTAATTTTTTTAGATTAAGTTATACGGAAATGTAATAAGTAAAATAAAGTGAAATTGATTCAATAACATGTGAATACTAAATGGAAAAATCATAACTAATATAAGAAGGTAAATCACAATAATCACCTACCTCTTAATCTATAAACAGAGTATAAAATTCTCTAGAGATAATATAATAGTGAAAATTCCATGGATAATAATAACTAAATTCATGATAAGAAAAATGCTTTATTATAGGAATCATGTTCCCAAGAATCATGATACCAATACTATAAATTTCATTCAAAAGAATGGTTATAATTGATGGCTTTTTATACACAATAAAAACATGTAACTAAGGATACTACATTTATTTATCTAATGAGACCACTAAGGCATTGAGGGTCAATCTGTAATTGGGACCCACTAATACATGAATGTACAAACAATTCCAAAAAATACAATAATAAATTTAAAAAATGAACAATATTATTTAACTAAATTTAGCTATACTGAGTAATGAATAAATATTTTCCGGCATTCCCCTAATTATTAATATAATTTTTAATTTCCAACAATATATATATAAAATATATATGGATTAATAGACAAGTATATCCATGATACATAATATCTATATTAATGGTAAGTTTAAAATCAAATGATAACTGAAACATTGATATTTGAAGGGGATGTTCATGAAAATGAAAAATAGACAAGAATGTGAGTGTCAATACTTTACATATGAATAATGTTCATAAAACATGCATATTAAGAATAATGATGGAATTAATTCAACATATCACTAGTGGAGTATGAGAAAATTTTTTTTTAGTATCTATATTGTGTATTTTATTTTTTTTTCATATGGAATTTATATCGGTTCCTCTTGGGCTCCCAAGTTTAATCCATCTGACCATGCTAGAATTTTTCATTCTCTCTAGTCCAATCCAAGGTCCACATCATGTCCCAACATTTTTAGAATGTCATAATATTAATGAAGTATATTTTGATGGGTTTCCCCTAGTCCTTAAATGAAGGTATTTACTCTGGTATGTCTCACATAGTCTTCCATTTTCTCTTTATATGTTATCCACTTTATAGGATCCCTTAGTTCCCCATTTCTAATTGAAAAATTAAAATACTATAAAAAGATTGTTAAAATCTGTCTTGAGGAAAGTAGAATTTTATTTTTAAAAATTCTCCTCGAAATATAAAATTTCTAATTGTATAAGAGATTTTATAATTATAAAATTGATATTTTTAAATTTTAATGTAATATTAATGTAAATTAGAGGTTATGACCACATAATATTCCATAGATGGTGTATAATATAAAAATTATTATAGTCCCACGATCATAAAAACAGTAAAAAACTGAACATTTTGAAAGAAACAAGATTATTTATTTCAATTTGTTTTTGAAAATTCTGTCACGGTTTAATATAACATTAATAACTATTTTGATTATGTTAAAAAAAAATTTAGAAATATTTCTATTAACTTCAATATGGTTGAAAAATTATCATCGACCGGATAGAGGAACGAAGATAGAGTTTATCAAAAAACATTATTATTTATTTTAATTAACAATGACAGAAGAAAATTTCTATTGAATGGTATTGATATAAAATGTCAATGGAATGTTATATAAACCATATAAAATTATCTATGTATATAATATTACAATATTCCACAATGAAATGAAATTGAGAAAAAATCTCATACCAAATGCTTCATTTTGGTCTAATGTGATTTATACTCATGAATAATGACATTAAGAATGTTGTTAATTTATACCAGAACAATATTAATATTTTTTATATCATATATGGTCCTCTTATAACATTTTAATAATCATTTTATTATAATATTTTATTATTTTCATTGTTTTTTGAGAATGTTTCATTATTTATAAATTCATTCTTCCACATGAATGAAAAGGTTCATGGGTATATGATATAAATCGATTATATAAATATTTGAACTATTGTAATTAAAATCATATTTACCCATAATACATAGTCGTTGCATCATTATTGAATATTAGACATATAAAATGTATCACATTTCCTTGTAGAGAATCTATGATGTACGTATTCATGAGCGATGACATCATTATAGTGGGAATCACCTGTTTTAATAATATCAAATATGATTAATTATATTTTGATAATCCCAAATGATGATTGTTGAGTAAACATATCATCACCTTAGTTACTATTTATGTGTTAAATTTCAAAACTATAAATACTGTTGAATATGTTCAAAAAATATATCTTTCATTCATGAACATTCAGTTAATGAAATGTTCATTTAATTTGTAATGTTTTAAACTAACTTAATATATGGTTATATTGCATAAATTAACTAATATCTACCAATATAGAAAGTTCACCAGTATGCAGATAGTTACAGTTACACCTGAGCTACTGATAGAGTAAGTCTACTGGTATACACAAGTCGACCGATACAAAGTGAAAACTACTGTTTTTAGTCTACCGTTACATGATCACAGATATGGGACACTAGTATATAAGCCTACCACTACCGAGTTCTACCGCTAAAGGAATTCACTCTAACATATAGTCACTAGTATTTGGAGCTATGGCTAGAAGGCGCTACCACTACAAAGAGCTACTGATACAAGATCTACCATTACAAGTCCACTTCTATAAATTAAATGATACAAATAGCTACTGAATGGAAACCAGTCATTGTTTCTTTACACTATATATTTTTTTCTTATTAGAAATGTCCATATTTTGTGCTTTTAATCCATCTTAAATTTACTATTGTTGTTAGTTGGATGTCAGGAAACCGTAAATAATACAAATCATAATAATTTCTGGAGCTCAAATAACATATAAAAGGGGAAACTCGAGCTACTAGAAAACAGGTTCTTCAACGCACATACGAAACAAGAGGCTGGATATGTAGAAGAATATAATGAATTAAAATAGAAATGAATACAAGAAAAACACACATAGAACAAAAAGAACCCTAAAGAACATAATTTCAATTTGAAAATTCAACTGCTGCAAGAAAATCGTTCTCATTTCAAACTAAAAACATATAATAGAAGTGATGGAAAAAAACCACGCTACTCTAGATTCCAAATAACTTACAAAGAAGAACTCAATCATCATATACTTCAATCCAAGGAGTCCCGAGCATAACTGAAAACACATCGAGTATTCTAAACTTATTTCTATTTTTTTAGATATATTTTGTTTCATTTTTTTACATTATGAGTAATGTGTGTGCTATGTATATTAAGCACACACTGTCTCCTATGATAAACTAAAGGATATCTAAATACTCACTCAATCATTCCCTTACTCTCTGTATCCAACTATGGATAGTGGTAGAGTTTAGGTGTGACCTGGACATCCTGTGTATTGTTGTTTAGTTGTCCCACGTAAAACTGTGGTAGAGGTCTGAGGAATTGGACAATCTATGCACTATTGTAAAACCTAGATCCTGGGTTTGGATCATATTTTATATAAAACTATTTGAGAGGCCTAAGTCTCATCTTGAGACTTAACCTCTTGGTTAACACTACTGTGCATCTTTTTTTAGTTTTAACTATTTTCAATATTCCGCTTCAATTTACATTGAAACTAAAATCTATTTTAATGTTAGTGTGATAGTTAAACTATCATGTTTTGTATTTAATTTAAACTATTAGTTTAGATTTAATAGGTAATATAATCCTTAGATTAGATTAAGTGAGAAATAATCAATATTTTGAGAACCAAACTGAACCTCTACTGTATTACAAATTCACTACTGTTTAGCTTGTCATTTAAATTGGTGGATTTTAATAGATATATTTTAAATAGAAATTTTTAATTGGAACACAATTCACCCCCTCTTGTGTATCCACTCTAACCAATATTTGGTATCAGAGGATTGGATAAAATGTTTTCAAAACACTATATACCTTTACCAATTCTTTTAATTTTGTAATAAATATCTCAAAATTTCTGATAATTCTAAATTTTTATATCCTTATATATCCATTTGAAACTTAGTTATTATGGATAACAGATTAACATGTGTAGCTAGAAATATGACACCTTTCATTAATAGTGTTAATTATGCCAAATATAATATAAAGTTTAAAATTCATTTAGAAAGTATCAGATTTGAAATTTGAACTTCTAAAGAGACTCAGTATATGATTACAGAAACTATAAGAACTACCTGGGATGAACCTAAAAAAATGATTACAATAAAAATTGTAATACAACAAATTCCCTAAATTGTGCTTTAGGAGATGAATAATTTAATCGAATATAGTCTTGTAAGACTGCTTATGAAATATGGGATCCTGTGGCTGTTTCCCATGAGGGAACAACCAATGTGAAAGAAATGATACTAAACACATAGATTATTAGGTTTGTTAATTTTAAAATTTAATTTGATAAATCTATATCTGATATGTATCTCATGTTTAACAGGATTGTAAACACAATGAGCTCCCTGGGAAAAGTTGTTCCAACAAAAGAGAAAACCATGAGAATAATTAGAAGTCTCCAAGAAAGATAGAGAGGCACATTAGTTTCAATAATTGAATTGTGTGACATAAGTTCACTACCTCTAAAAGAGATGATTGGAAAGTTGATGATGTATAAATAATAGTTAAAGGTAAAAAAAGATAAAGTTGATGAACTAAGAATTAAATCATTATCCTTTAAGACCACTACTTCAAAAATCAAGGACAAAGAAAAAAATTCAAAATGCAAGTGTTAATTTAATTAATGAAGAGATTACACTTAATAGTGATGCTGAAATGGATCAAATATCCAGACAGTTTAAGAAGTTTTATAGGGAATTTTTTTTTCTTCAGAAAATCCAATTACAAAGAAATGTATGTCAATAAAGGTCAAAGGAAGTATGATTGGAAAATAATTGATGAAAGTGATGACATAGTCTGGTACGAATGAAAGTGGAAAGGATATGTGAAAGATGAATTCCCAAAGTAAAATTACAAGAAGAAATATGAGTACATGGAAAAAAAATGAGAAATCAATGAAAGAAACCTCAAGTCATTCAAATGACAGTTCAAGTTATTTTGATTCCACTCAGGATATAAAAATCTCAAATAGCTAATATGTGTTTTATGAAAAATACATCTGAGGTAACATTGGATAAACTTTCTTTAAACTCTTATTATTCTAGAGAGTATTCTGATTATGATTATGAAAACATTTATATTGCAAAATTATTTGAATACATTAACATTCTATAGGATACCTGCAGAAATCTGAATGAAAAGTATAAAGAAATAAAGAAACAACATTCCTTAACTAACACTGCCAAATCTGTACTATAAGTAAAAAAGGAATATAATACTAAACTACTCAAAGAAAATACTAAAAAGAAATTTTATAATGAGAAAATCAGGAAAGATTTAGAATAATTTACTAATATAATTGACACTCTTACACAAATCCTAGGAAAACAAGTAGCACCAAAGTATACCACTGGTATAGTCTATCAACCTGTACAGAGAATGACTACAAAGAATAGATTTATTCAAAAATCTGGACAGTATGCCGCTAGTTCTAGTTCTAGAAAAGATTATGTCTCAACTTTCTACTCACATAGTTATATATCGAACAATTTTAATCATTCAATATTTTCTAAATCAATTTATTATATGAAACCCATTAGAAAAATCTAGGTTCCCAAAGTTCTCCTTGCTAACCTGTATGGACCCAAGAAAATATGGGTACTCAAATCATTTTTTTTCTAAATCTATTTTTTAGGAAACATGAATGAAAAGTTCATGTAGGAACATATGGTATTTGGACAGTTGATGTTCAAGAAATATGATAGGATACTACTCATGCTTTAAGAGATTAATCAATGTTGATGGAGGAAATGTAAATTTTGGGGATAACTCTAATGGAAAAATCATCGGATTAGGCCAGATTGGTAACACAGATTCAATTTTAATTTCTAATGTTTTATTTGTTTATGTACTAAAGTATAATATATTATGCATTTCTCAGTGTTGATTCAATAAGGTTTTCCTTATGAATTTTCCATTCCTTCTTGTTTTGAAAATCACAAACACCTTATCTTTAAGAAAAATGCTTTCTTAAGGAAAATTTATTTTATAAGGAAAATTTCTTTTATAAGGAAAATTGATTTCTTAAGGAAAATTGATTTTATAAGAAAAATCTCTTTTATAAGAAAAATTATCCTTATCTTATTTTCATCCATATTTTTCTTAAGTATGAGATTCGGAATCATTTATATTTTCTCGGAATCGTTGTAATTTTTATATGAAGCATTCTGTTTTAGTATTCGGATTCCAGTTAAGAACTATAAGGAAGTTTGATTCCAAAATTCGGATATGAACTCTAACTAAGTTCTATTCTAGATTCAGGATACGAATTCTTATGAAGTTCGATAACAAATTCTCATTACGAATTCTGATGAAGAATTCTCATTACGAATTCTGATGACGAATTCTCATTCCTAATTCTCATTCTGAGTTCACCTATTAAACAGAATCTGATTATCTTTGTTTTATACACTCTGAATTAATTCAGACTCCGAAAAATATTTTGGTTAGACTCCGAACTTTTATTCAGCTTACAATTCTACAATTTGTTTACTCTTTATTATTTTCATTACACTCTGAATCTTCACACCGAAGTTTTCATTCAGAACTGTTGAGTTATAATTAAAACGATGTTGTACATTTTGTTACACTTGTTTTGTTATAAAACGATGTCTTCTATTTTGTTATAAACTAACCGTTGTCTAAGTGACACATGTACAGGTCCCTCCGATCTTTAAGGAAAATATGACCATTGGAGAAGGAGCCGACCTTACCTATAAATAGGAGCTCATTTGAAAGAGCTCGATACTGATGATAGATGAACAACTTGGTCTTGTGCCTACATGCTTTTGAAGTGATTTCTAGAGAGAGGGGCTCTTATTAACTCTCAAAGCTTCATGCGACTCCGAATGTTGGTGATTACATTCGAGGGATTCCGGGGATAGGAAGACAGAGGTGGAGACTACCTTGAAGTTCGAGGGCTTCCTTGCTGAGGAAGACAGAGGTTTCCAACTACCTTGAAGTTGAGGGATTACGGGGATAGCAAGATAGAGACTCCGATCTTTGTATCGAGGGCTTACCCTGGTGTGGGTAAGACAGACTTGCTTGAAAGTATAAATCAAGGGACCTTTATCCAAGGTTGTCGGATACCCTTCTCTTTGGGTTAAAAGACTTATATCTTGTTACTTGTAGTTTAACTACTTGTTTATATTCCGCTGCATTTTGTATTATAAGTAAAGTATAAATTTCTTATACTTCCTTACTTGTACTCTGATTTATTTAGATTCTATACGCTTTAAGGTAGAATCTCATATTCTAATCTTTTGTTAAGTATCAATTTCCGGACCATACGTTCGGAATCTCTTTCCAAGTTTGCATTTGGAGTTAGAGGTGTTGTGAATTTGTTTAGTTTAACTTTGTTAAACTTAGACCTTTCTTTCTCTTAAGGAAAACATAGTTATTCTTAACTAACTTTACAGGTTTCAATGGAATTTTTAAACTTTACAATTCACCCCCCTCTTGTATATTGATCATCTACATCACTATTTAGATCTTACAATTGGTATCAGAGGAGGTCTCTGAAATACTTGTACTTACATACAAGTTTTTCTTGCTCACATTTCTCATTCCGAATTTTCTCATTTCGAACTTTTTTATTACGAATCTTTGCTACTAACAAGTTTGTGTGCCAAAGGTTATTTCTAGTATGACAGGAGTCAATGTTGGATCAATTGATAATCTGAATCCAACAAGACCACCTATATTTGATGGTAATGACTATGAGTACTGGAGAGAACGAATGAAGACTTTTGTTATCAACACTGGAGTGGACAACATTGTTATGCTTACTAGTGATTATAAAATTCCTGACAAGGAAGTCAGAACTTTTACTAACCAGGAAAAGAAAGAATATCAACTCAACTATAAGGTAAACAATACTTTACTATGTTTAATAACCAGAAATATATATAGCCAAATTTCTTCTTGTGAAGCAGCTAACTGTATGTGGAAGAAGTTAGAAGTTACACACTTTGGAGCTTCTAAAGTGATTGAGACTAGAAGAGCTATGCTTAGAGCTGAATATCATGTTTTCAATTTTCCTTATGGTGAACCTATCTGTAATGTTCAACAAATATTTATGACTATAGTCAACAGTCTACAATCTATGGTAGAGAAAGGTTTAGATGATGATGCTCTTGTGGACAAAATAATTGATATTATTCCCAATGAGTGGGAATCCAAGAGAACAGCTATAGATGAGAACAGGAAGGTCACTCAAATTACTCTTTATGAATTATTTGGAACTCTTCTACAACATGAAACCAAAATGAAGAGAGATGCTGACAACATCAAGAAGAAGAATGGAAATGGTTCTGTTGCTTTTACTACAACTTCAAATCAGATGAAAGCTCAGACTCCTGAGAAAGTAACTAGATTCAATTCTAAGAAAGTTATTTTTCCAATCCGAATCTAGTGAGAGTGAAGTCTCAGAAAATGAATTAGCCAATCATGCTCAAAGGATTAACAAGATAGCTGGCCAAAGGAATTTTAAATCTACGTATAAGAAAAAGGAAAGGAAAGATAAGAAAGTTGGAGAAGATACTTGTTATGAATGCAAAAGAGCTGGACATATTAGACCAGATTGCCCTATGCTCAAAAAGAAAGAAAGAAAAGAACGGCATTCAGACAGGAAAAGAAAAAGGTTTTATAAAGCTAAAGCTAAGAAAGTACTGAAAGATAATGACACCTGGAGTGCCAGTGGTGGTGACTCTTCATATGAATCTTCTGATTATTAATCATCAGGATAGAAGAATCTTGGTCTTATATCCAGATTACCTATTGATAATCATTGTTTTATGGATAAGGTACGAAATGATGAATCACTGAAAAATGTTTCTTTAAATTCTAATGATAGTAAGTATTATAACTCTTCTGATGAAGAATCATCTTCTGATGAGGAAAATACTTTACCTACTTATGAATAAATCTCTAGGTTTGCTGAACTTCTTGAGATTGAGACTTCCAAACTCAATAAGAAACATGATAAGGAAAACTCTAGGAATTATATTCTTACAAAAGAGATATCAGATCTTTCTAAGATATTAATATGAAAAATGCTGATTTTGAAAGTATTTCAAAAAATCTCGAGGAAGTAAGTTCTGAGAAGAATAAACTTTCTAATGAATTAGAAAATGTAATTTCTAATAAAAATGTTTTCGAGCCTAACTCTAGTTGAAAAACTAATGATTTTGAGGTTAAAAACTTGGTTTTAAAAATCAAGTCCGAAATTTTTTCCTTAGAGAAGTGTTTATCAAACTTTACCCATGGTAAGGAAAATTTTGATAAGATGTATTCCCAAATACGATCTTTAAGAAATAAATCCGGATTTGGTTATACCCATGCAAAAACCTATTTTCAGTATCAATTATTTTGTTCCTCAAAGTGACCCATTTTGTACCAAGTGTCAATGTGGTGGTCACTGGGCAAAGAATTTATCCTTAAACAAAACCCAATCTCTAGGATTTCACAAAGCTTACTTTTCTAAGAAGATGTGGGTTCCTAAAATTTTATTGTCTGGAAATCTCGGATCCAAACAAGTTTGGATTCTGAAAGTCTAATTTTCTTCTTGATTTCAGGAAAATAAAGAGGGAACCAACAACAATACATGGTACATGGATAGTGGATGTTCCAGGCACATGACTGGTAACAAAATCTTTTTCGAAAAGATTATCAAAATGAAAGGAGGAAAGGTTACATTCAGAGATAATGCTAAGGGAGTGATTTTTGGTATTAGTAATATTGTTTTTCTTGGTAAAACCTTGATTTCAAATGTTCTTTTTTTTAAAGGTCTTAAGCACAACCTCATTAGCATAAGTCAGTTATGTGATGAAGGTTACCTTGAGAATTTTAGGAATGATAAGTGTTTAGTTCACAATTCCAAGGAAGAATTTACTCTCTCAGCCAATAGGCAAGAGAATGTCTACAGTTTGAACTTAGAAGATCATAGAAGCCAAGATTTACCTTGCCTAAGTGCAATGGAAGATCATTCTTGCTTATGGCATAGAAGACTAGATCACTGTAATCTTAGGAACCTATGTAAACTCTCTAAGAAGAAACTAGTTAAGGATCTACTGGAGCTTAGATTTGATTCTTCTAAAGTTTTTGATCCTTGTCAATATGGTAAGAAACATAAATCTAGTTTTATGTCAATCGATGAAGTCTCAACAACTGATGCATTACAGTTAGTGCACATAGATCTTTTTGGTCCAACACAAACTGGAAGTATTGGAGGCAAATACTATGTGTTTGTTCTTGTTGATGATTACACTAGATTTACTTGGGTTTATTTTCTAGAAAAGAAATCTGAAGCTTTTTCCTATTTCAAAAGTTTTATAGCTCAAGTTAAAAATGAGAAAAACCTTCCATTGAAAACTATTCATAGTGATCATGGAGGAGAATTTCAAAATTTTGATTTTGAAATATTTTGTAATAAGAAAGGTATTACTCACAATTTTTCAGCACCTAGAACTCCTCAACAGAATGTTGTAGTTGAAAGAAGAAATAGAATTCTTCAAGAGATAACTAGAACCATGTTGAGTGAATATTCTACTGCTAGACATTTCTGGACTGAAGCTGTAAGTACTGCTTGCTATACTATAAATCGAGTTTTGATTAGACCATTTCTTAATAAAACTCCTTATGAGTTATGGAATGGTAGAAAACCAAGACATTCCTATTTCAATGTTTTTGGATGCAAGGTATTCATTTTGAATACTAAAGATAACTTACAAAAATTCACACCAAAATCCGATGAAGGGATTTTCTTAGGATATTCCACAACCTCTAAGGCTTATAGAGTTTTTAATAAAAATACTTGCAGTGTTAAGGAAACAATACATGTAAAATTTGATGAGTCAGATCCTTTTGTTTTTAAACCATCCCTACCTACATCCTCGGGTGTGTTTTCAAAAACTGATTATCAGCCTTTGATAGAAGAACCTTCTGATAAGGAAATTGTTCAAGAAGATACTTCTGAAACATTTACTCCAGAAGACATTCTACCCTATGTTGATTAACAGATTTTACAAAACCCAAATCAGGTGTTTCTTAAGAATCATCCCAGTGATAGTATCATTGGTGATGTAAATCAACCTGTAAGGACTAGATGTTCCTTAAGAAATGTAGTAGAACATCTACCATTTCTTTCCCAATTAGAACCTAAAAGCACTGATGAAGCTTTAGGTGATGATGATTGGATTAAATCCATGCAAGATGAACTAAATGAATTCGAATGGAATAAAGTCTGGACCTTGGTTGAATGACCTAAGGAAACTACTATTATTGGATTAAAATGGGTTTTCAAAAATAAATGTGATGAAAATGGAATCATAGTAAGAAATAAAGCTAGACTTGTTTCTAAAGGCTATAATCAGAAAGAAGGAATAGACTATGAAGAAACCTATGCTCCAGTAGCTAGACTTGAATCTATCTGTATTCTACTTGCCTTTGCAGCATTCTTTAATATCAAACTTTTCCAAATGGATGTGAAATGTGATTTTCTTAATGTATATGTTCAAGAGGATGTTTTTTTGAACAACTTCCTGGATTTGAAGATACAAAACATCCTGATCATGTTTTTAGACTTACCAAAGCTTTGTATGGTCTTAAACAAGCCCCACGAGCATGGTATGATAGACTTACTGGATTTTTGCTTCAAAATAACTATGTTAAGGGAAATGCAGATCCAACCCTTTTTGTTAAGAAAGATAAGAAAAATGTTTTGATTGTTCAAATTTATGTTGATGACATCATATTTGGTTCAACACAGCAATCTTTGACTGACTCTTTTGCAAGTCTAATGAAATCTGAGTGTGAAATGAGTATGATGGGTGAGTTAACTTTTTTCCTTGGTTTTCAAATTTCTCAAAAACCAGAAGTAACATACATATCTCAACATAAGTATATTAAAGATCTTCTGAAAAAGTATGGTTATGACAACACTAAGAGTATAAGTACTCCAATTGGTACCTCAAACTCTTTAGATCTTGATGAAGCTGGGAAACCAGTAGATCAAACATCTTTTAGAGGTATGATAGGAAGTTTACTTTACTTAACAGCTAGTCGACCAGACTTAATGTTCTCAGTATGCTTATGTGCAAGATATCAATCCAATCCTAAGGAATCTCACCTAAAGGCAGTAAAAAGAATTTTTCGCTACCTTAAGTGAACCATGGATCTAGGGTTATTCTATACTTCTGGAAATGATTTTGTTCTAAAAAGCTTTTCATATGGTGACTATGGTGGATGTAGAATGGATAGAAAAAGTACATCCGGAATTTGCCACTTCTTAGGAGATTCATTAGTTTCTTGGTCCTGCATGAAGCAACATTCTGTAGCACTATCCACTGCTGAAGCTGAATATCTAGCAGCTGGACGTTGTTGTGCTCAAGTGTTGTGGATGCAACACACAATCACAGACTATGGATTGAGTTTTACTAAAACTCAAATTTTGTGTGATAACACAAGTTCCATTGCCCTTTGTAAGAACCCTACACATCACTCTTGTGCAAAACACATAGATATTAGGCATCACTTTCTTAGGGATCACACACTAAAAGTTGATATTATTCTTCAGTTTATCGGAACGCAAGATCTACTTGCTGATATTTTCACAAAATCATTGCCTTCTGATAGATTTGAATATATTAAACAGAAGTTAGGGATGATAACTGTAAGGTAATCCCTCTTAAGTAAATTTCTGTTGAGAAACTCTCTCCTTACAGCAATAAACTCCTTTTCATAGGGGGAGTACATTTGTTTGTTAGTTTAACAATGTTTTTTTTTCAAAGTTTGTTTTCAATCTTTTCGGAAAGAAGATTTCCGGAATGGAACTTCCAGAACTACAATTTTCCAGATTGGACATTTTCATACAGAACACTTCTGGAATGGAAGTATTCATGTAGAAAATTTCCGGAATGAAAATTTTTGTACTGGTATTTTCATAACGAGATTTTCGTACCGAATCTTCCATAATAAGTTTTTTTTCCGTTTTCAAAATTTTGTAATATTTTTTTCGTACTATGTTTTTCTATACTAAGTTTGTTTTTCGTACTGAGTTTTCCATAATAAGTGTTCCGTAATGAGTTATTCCGTAGTCATCTTTATATTACCCATTACGAATAATCATCCTATGCTAATCCGAAAGGTATGATTACCTTACTCAAGTTTTCGTAGTCATATTTTAATTGCTGGAATTTTCTTGTATTATGATTTCAGATTATAGTTTTCTTAATTCCATGTTTTAATAAAAACCTCAAAATGATCGGATTCCAGGTTTCAACCGTCAGATCTGATCTCAGTTTCTCCCAACCGTTAGATCAACCATGGAATGTGAATCGTCATCTCGTTGCCTATATAAAGGGGACCCAAATACTCGTCCCACATCGATCTCAAGCTCTCGCGTCCCGAATCTCTGCCTCTCTGATTTAAGGCTGTTCCGAACTTCAGTTTTCTCCGTTCCGAACTTCCCAGAGGACTTCAGATCTAAATGTCTGCAGAGTTAGCGTCTCAAGAAATGTCATCCACTAAGCCTATTTCACAATGGATAGTTTACAGAGAAAGGTTAGTCCATCCAGATTTTTTCAACAACTACGATTCTCTCATTTCGATGAACATTAAGTTGAATGACTAGGAAGATATTGCTGTATCCAAACCGGGGAATCAGGATGATGTCTTTTCGGAGATACTTATTGAGTTCCATGAATCAGTTTCCTTCTTTCAGGAAAAAAATAGAGAAAAATTTTCTTTTAAGTATTGTGGTAAGACTTAAAAACTTTCTTATACCAAGGCAGCAAGCTTGGTAGGGCTATCCTATGAAGGATAAGCCGAGTTTTTTTCTCATGTGTTGTCGGATTCTAATGGTATCTTCGAAAAGGAAAAAGCTTTAGAAACTCTTGGACTGGCTGATGACAAGGCTCCGAAGATTGCAAGTTTATCCACAAATTTCTGGATTCTAGAGTTGTGGGTGCAAGGTCTTATCGTACCAAGGAAAGGTGATAAAGACATCTTGAAGAAGAGTGAGATCTACATCTTAGATTTCCTGATAAATCTATGGAAGTTTAACTTCATGAGGCACATTCTTATAACCATTGAGAATCTTAATAAAGGAAATCTCAGAGCACAGATCGTAATGTACCCAGCAATTTTATCAAGATTGATAGTTCGGTGTCTTGAATTGTTCAAGGAAGACTGCAGATCTAATCCAAGGGTTTGCAAATTTTTTTTGCTCAATGATGATAACCTTAAAAGGATGGATGTGGCCTTCAACAAGGAGACTTGTGAGTTCATTGATCTCCCTAATCAAGAAGAATCGGCTCTGAAAACTGCTGAACCGGAATCGTCTAAGCCAGTAAAGAAAATAATGTTGAAGGAAGTTGCTGCTGAGGTACATGATCCAAAATCTAAGGAAGCTCAATCCGCTCCTCCCAAACCAAAGAAGAAGAAGGCCTTTCCTGATGAGGTAGTTGCGAAGTGGAGAGCAGATAAAGAGAAAAGGAAAGAAGGGGATCTGCAGTTAGGATTGGACCCTGCAGAAGCTAAGGCATTAATGGAGAGAAGTTCTGATGAGCTTGAAAAACAAGCAAAGGAGAAGAAGCTCAAGAAAAAATGACAGAAGCCGACACAGTCCAAGCGTTGTTAAAGTTTAATGAGATGGTATTCAGAAGCATCCCAGTTCTGAGATCTTTCTCCCTGGAATCTCTACCTAAGACTCCAGGAAGAAACCTTGATTTTTCGGGAGAGGTTACAACCGAACATGTTGAGCTACTCGAGCAGGTTCAACAAGTGCAAGAGGAAGAACAAGTTTCTGATGCAAGTGGTGAAACAAGAGACTTATTGAAAGTAGTAGATGAGTATAAGGGGTCGCCTTCGGAACACCTGTCTCTCCGAAGTACAGAGGCTGAATCCGCTATGTTAGTAACTCCAGAGAAGGATAAAAATGAGGAAGATGTTGTTCAAAAAGTAGTTGATGATATTGTTCAAGTGTCTACTGGTGAGCAGAAAACCCCTGATCAACAATAAATTCCGAAAAAAGACTAGGGAAAACAACTTCTTGTTGAGACTCCGAAATCAGTGGCTAGCAAGAAAAGAGAATTTGGTGATTCATCTAAAAGGAAGTTGGAGCTTATTGAGGAAGAAAACCCACCAAGCAAAGTTTCAGATTCAGAGTCATCCTCGTTGGGGCATGATTTTGTTGTCCAGTCTTGAAAGAAGTTGGTGGGATCCATTCCGACATTCTCTAGTATTGATTCAAGATGTCAGATGCTCCAACATGCTTTGAATCAAGAAACTGACTCCGTATCTATGGTTATGGACAAGTGCGTTGAGATTGAGGATCAGTTCAAAACCTTCTTTGTTGGTTACGAAGCTCATAGAAAATCATGCAAGAGGATGACAAATTGGTCGAAGAAGACTGTTGAAGAGATGAGGTTATTCGTTGAGTTTCAAGACAATGTTAAAGATTCTTTTGAGACCGACGAAAAGAAGATAAATGAGTTAACTTCATCTTTTGAAGAGAAGCTGACAGAAGAAAAGAACTTCCGGATTCAAGAAGTAAGAGATCTGAATGGGAAGCTGAATTCCGTTTCATAGAACTGGAAGTTTGAAAGGGATCATCGGATTGATTTTGAAGAAAGGATGAAGGTTCAGGAATAAAAGATAAAAGCTCAGGAAGAAATGCTCAAAGCCCAGGAAGAAAAAATTGAAACACAATCCGCAAGAATAGTTGTCTTAGAGAAGCAAGCTTAAGAAGATCATAAATACCTGACGAAGAACAAGACTATTCTTAAAGGGCTCATTTCGAAGGAAAAAGATCTGAAATAACCAAATCCGATCTTTTTGTTGTATTTTCTTTGTTGTCGAGATTTCAAACCTAATGAAAATTGTTCCTCTCGTTTCTTTTGTTGTCATTACTAATATTTCAGGTACTTTGTTATTTTTTTCCCATTCCCTCGATTTCTTTTTGAAAATCACAAAGGGGGAGAAGGAAAATATCCTTAAGAAAATGAAGAAAGTCTATCCAAAGGGGGAGAAGGAAAATATCCTTAAGAAAAAGAAGTATGTTTATCTAAGGGGGAGTTTTTCATATAAGAAGACTTTATTTTTTTCGTAATGAAATGTAACTCCAGAAATCTAGAATATGATACTTAGTGTTTCAAAGACTAAGTGGGAGTTAGTCGTATTCATAAATTTCTTTAAAGCCAAGGGAGATAAGCCTTAATGTTTTTCTTTCTTCTTAGAATTTTCTTTTCATAAGGATGTTTGTGCTTTCCAAAAAGGGGGAGATTGTTGAGTCAATAAGGTTTTCCTTATGACTTTTCCATTCCTTCCTATTTTGAAAATCACAAAAACCTTATCTTTAAGAAAAATGCTTTCTTAAAGAAAATTTCTTTTATAAGGAAAATTTCTTTTATAAGGAAAATTGCTTTCTTAAGGAAAATTTCTTTTATAAGAAAAATCGCTTTTATTAGAAAAATTATCCTTATCTTATTTTCATCAATATTTTTCTCAAGTATGAGATTAGGATTCATTTCTATTTTCTCGGAATCGTTGTAACTTTGATATGAAGCATTCTGTTTTAGGATTCGGATTCTGGATAAGAACTATAAGGATGTTTCATTCCGAAATTCGGATATGAACTCTGACTAAGTTCCATTCCAGATTCAGGATACGAATTCTTATGATGTTCGATAACGAATTCTCATTACGAATTCTGATGAAGAATTCTCATTACGAATTCTGATGAAGAATTCCCATTCCGAATTCTCATTCCGAATTCACTTATTAAACAGAATCTGATTATCTTTTTTTATACACTCTGAATTAATTCAGACTCCGAAAAATATTTTGGTTAGACTCCGAACTTTTATTCTGCTTACACTTCTATAATTTGTTTACTCTTTATTATTTTCATTACACTCTGAATCTTCACTCCGAAATTTTCATTCCGAACTTTTGAGTTAGAATTAAAACGATGTCGTACATTTTGTTACACTTGTTTTGTTATAAAACGATGTCGTCTATTTTTTTATAAACTAACCGTTGTCTAAGTGACACGTGTACAGGTCCCTCCGATCTTTAAGGAAAATGTGACCGTTGGAGAAGGAGCCGACCTTACCTATAAATAGGAGCTCATTGGAAAGAGCTCGATACTAATGACAGATAAACAACTTTGTCTTGTGCCTACATGTTGTTGAAGGGATTTCTAGAGAGAGAGGCTCTTATTAACTCTCAAAGCTTCGTGCGTCTCCGAATGTTGGTGATTACATTCGAGGGCTTCCGGGGATAGGAAGAAAGAGGTGCCGACTACCATGAAGTTCGAGGGCTTCCTTGCTGAGGAAGACAGTGGTTGCCAACTACCTTGAAGTAGAGGGCTTGCGGGGATAGAAAGACAGAGACTCCGATCTTCGTATTGAGGGCTTACCCTGGTGTGGGTAAGACAGACTTGCTTGAAAGTATAAATCAAGGGAAGTTTATCCAAGGTTTTCTAATACCCTTCTCTTTGGGTTAAAAGATTTATATCTTGTTACTTGTAGTTTAACTACTTGTTTATATTCTGCTGCCTTTTGTATTATAAGGATAGTATAACTTTCTTATACTTTCTTACTTGTACTCTGATTCATTTAGATTCTATACGCTTTAAGGTAGAATCTCATATTGTAATCTTTTGTTAAGTTTCAATTTCTGGAACCAACGTTCAGAATCTCTTTCCAACTTTGCATTTGGAGTTAGAGGTGTTGTGAATTTGTTTAGTTTAACTTTGTTAAACTTAGCCCTTTCCTTCTCTTAAGGAAAACATAGTTATTCTTAACTAACTTTAAAGGTTTCAAAGGAATTTTAAAAGTGTACAATTCACCCCCCTCTTGTATATTGAGCATCTACATCACTATTTCGATCCTACACTCAGTTGTGTGATGATGGATATAATGTTATGTTTGAAAATGATTCATGTAATGTTTTTAATTATAGAAATATTTTTGTATTTAATAAATTAATAAATGAAAATGTTAATGCTGTAGATTTGAATTATTTAGATAAGAAAAATATTACCTGTTTAAATGCTTATCATAAAAAATCATGGATTTAGTACAGATGATTAGGACAGTGCAATATACATTCACATAGAAAACTGACTTGGAAGAACATAGTTAGAGACCTACCTAAACATAAATTCTCAACTGACAATGTTTGTAAACCCTCTCAAAATGTGCGAAAACATAAAGTTTCTTTTAAATCAATGAACGAAGTCTCAACTTCTCAACCAATTTAGTTGGTTCATGTGGATTTGTTTGGACCATCCAGAGTTTCTAGTTTAAAAGGGAAGCACTATGTATTTTTCCTTATAGATTACTTTTCATGATATACTTGGGTATACTTTCTAGCTCACAAAAGTGAATATTTCTATTAATTTCATTAATACTCCTTGTCTGTATAAAACCTTTGTGTACTTACAATTAAAACCTCAAGAAGTGATCATGGTCATGAGTTTGGAAATCCATAATTTGAATCATGCTGCTCACATAATGGCTATAATCACAAGTTCACTTCCCCAAGGACAACTCAACAGAATGGTGTAGTAGAAAGAAGAAATATAACTCTTCATGAAATATCATGAGCTATGCTTAATTAATAGGATTTACCAATTTATTTTTGTGCGGAAGTTGTAAATACATCTTATTAAATTATAAATAGAGCTTTTATTATAATAGTACTTTAGAATACCCCTTCTGAATTATGGAATAATTGAAAACCTAGAGTTAGTTATTTTAATGTTCTTGCCTATAATGTTTCTTTTCTGACTACTAAAGGTAATCTGGATAAATTTTAATCTAAAAGCGATGAAGGAATTTTTCATGGCTATTCGTTAAATAGAAAATCCAATAGAGTTGTTAATAAAAGAACCAAATGTTTGGAAGAATCTGTTCACATAAAATTTGATGAAACTGATCCCCATTAACATAATCATTCTCTTGAAAATATTGAATAAGATTTGTTTATTATGAAACATAATAATAATATCAATGAATCTATTGTAATGTCAACCAGCTTTGGAAATATTTCAGAATCTACTACTGGTGAAACCAAACATAGAGAAGAACCTAAAATTTCTAGTCCTACCTTTATAGGACAAATAGGATTCTAACGAATCAACCATTAGATATTGTTGTAGGTAATCCTGATATAGGGACACCAGCTGAGAGAATCTCTAGGAAACCATGTTCAAAATCAAGCTTTTCATTCATAGTCAGAACCTAATAATATAAATGATGATATCAATGATGAATTTTGGGTAATGGAAAATCAAGATGAGTTAAATCAATTTGAATGAAACAAAGTCTGGAAATTAGTAGAAATACCTAAGGAAACATTGACCATAGGCACAAAATGGGTGTTTAGAAATAAGGTTGATGAATCTAGAAAAATCATTAGAAAAAAATATAGGTTACTTTAATAAGGTTACATTTAATAAGGAATTGATTATTAAGAAATAGTTTCACCTGTAGCCTGATTAGAAGCCATTAGGATCTAACATTCTTATGAATCTCGTCTGAATTTCAAGTTATATCAAATGGATGTTAAAAGTGATTTTCTAAATGTTTATATAATTGAAGATTATTTTGTTGAACAACCACCTGGATTTACAAATACCCATTTTCAAACTCATGTTTCTAAATATTATAATTCTTTATATGGTTTAAAACATGATCCATGATCTTGGTATGATATACTTTTTAATTTTCATATTTCAAAAGGTTTTTCTAATGGAATTATTGATCCCACTCTTTTTATCAAAAATATTTCCAAAGATGTTTTCATAGTACCAATATATGTTGATGATATTATTTTTGGATCTTCTAAAATTTCATTATGTACTAATTTTTTAATGAGTATGAAAAATTTATTTGAAATTACTTTAATGGGAGAACACAAATATTTTCTTGGATTTAATAATTTTCAAAATAGGTATTGTATTATAATAAATCCATTTAAACACACAATGTATTTATTAATAGGTTTTGAGGTGGATAGTAATAAGGGAAGTGATACACATAATAGTACCACTTTTAAGATGGATATTGATGAATATGGGAACCCAGGAGATCAAAATAATTATAGTGGTATGATTGGATGATTACATTACCTTATAGATAGTCGACCTAATATTATGTTTAGGGTATGTATCTATGTTTGATTTCATGCTAATAAAAAACAATCTCACTTATTTGGTGTAAAAATGATTTTCCAATATCTTAAACATAATACTAATTTAGGTTTATATTATGCAAAAAGACAATCTTTTGATTTAATAAGTTATTCAGATGTTGACTTTTCTGGTTGCAAGTTAGATAGAAAAAGCACATATGGAACATGTTAGTTCATGGGAAGATCATTAGTATCTTTGTGCAGTATGAAACAGAATTTAGTTGCATTTTCTAGTGCTGAAAAAGAATACATAGCTGCAGGTAGTTGTTGTGCATATATTCTGTGGACCAAACACACTTTATTTGGACTATGGATATGATTTTAAACATGTTTCTATTAATTGTGCTAACACCAGTGTAATCAATAAATCTAAGAACCATTTGTCTCACTCTAGAACCACACACATTGATATAAGGAACCACTTCATAAGATATCACTATCAAAAGGCTTATATTACTCTTGAATTTATAGGCACTGAACATCCATTAGGAGATATATTTACAAAACCTTCACGTTCAGAGAGAATAAGTTACTTTATACCTGAATTAGGAATGATCAACTACCCCCAAATCTCACCGTTAGACAATCCTCTCTAATAAACAATCGTCACCATTAGAAAAACCTCACCGTTAGAGAAACCTCACCATTAGACAAACCTCACTGTTAGAGAAACCTCACCATTAGAAAAACCTGACTGTTATACAAACCTGACCATTAGAAAAGCCTCACTTCTAGACAAACCTCACCGCTAGACAAACCTCACCGTTAGACATACCTCACCGATAGACACATCTCACCATTGTAGAAACCTCACCATTAGGATACCTCATCGATAGTGCTTACCATTATAATCCTCACCGTAATAATGGTTACTAATATATCACACTGTTTTAATTTTTTTAAGGCCATATTCTTTATCGTTTTAATGTTTTTTATTCATAAATGATAAATTTCGAGTCAAAATCACATTCAATCCACCACAAACTCCACACATCCAATTCCTTTCTAACCCATGTCTCTTAAATCTTGCTAACCATATGTCTCTCAATTTGGAAATGGGTTGATTTAAGAGACAGGAAATTGATGATTGAAATGAGCCTAGTGTGAAGCAAAAAAATGTCAATTCTAGATCCACTTGAAGTAGTAGTGGTACTCTTAAAAAGAAGAGAAATTCAAAGAATTATCTTATACCAAAAGATTGAAATAGTGATTGAGAAGGATCTTTGTGCTGAGTGTTTAATGTCATGCATGTCTCTAATTTTGATGATTTTAGAAGAGCAATGATGAATGGATTGTTTTGAAAACAACAATGGGCCTTATTACCCGAAACTGGTAAAGTAATTTTATGAGTTTGTTAGATTTAAAATGAATAAAGATGAGAACATGATGATTTCTGTGGTAAATGATATGGAGATATCTTTTTCATATATTGAATGGGAAGAATGTCTGAAAATACCACATGAAGTGGAGTACGGTTTTTCATCTAAATAAGTACTTGTAGCAAGTGACCATTTCGAGTATTAGGCTGCATTGCATTAGTTATGTGTAAATGGATCACCTAGAGAATTGATGTCTGCTGAAATGGAAGGAGAAATCAGATTCTTGTTTAAGTTCACTCTTCACGTGACTAGTCCCAAGAGAGGAGATTTTGAAACCCTGATCTTTCAGGATATATATTTTATGTACTTTTTTAGGAATGGAGGGAAAATCAATTTATGAAGATTATGGATGATTCAGATAAATGATATGACCCGACCTAAATCAAAGACAAATACTTTGTTCTTTTCTATAATAATTTCTATTATGTTAAAATTCAAAGGTATTTCTGAATATGGGGATGAAACTGTTGGTTCTAAAGTTAATTTTTTCTTTACTAAAACTATCTGTAGGTATATGTAAATAAGCTGGAGCCGTAGGAAGAAGCAATGGGTGAATTATGATGGTATATTTTATGATAAATTTAATCCCTCATTCCATCCTTCTAGGACTATGGATGATAGTGATTCATGTCTAGGACCTGATGAATATGAAATTCTATATGGTGATGATGTTGATAATGAGGATGAATAGACTTTAGTGGAGGAAGGAGGAGATCCTGACCGGCCTCCTAGCCCTGTACCTTAGTGTATTTCTCATGAAGAGGCTACTCCACTATCTACTTCACCCAGAAGTGAATCTGATTTTGATAGCTCAGATGAGGGTACTTTGAGTTTTAGTCCAGTAATTTGGAGCATTTTTATGCCTCTAGAGGCTGTTTTGGTTGAGATGACAAAACCTACACCTCCCTGGATGGGCCCCTTTTGTTGAAATGGAGACGATTGTGAATGATTCTTCCAAGGAAGACATGCCTACAGAAGTTTCAATATGATGTACGTGTATAGGAGAATGAAAAGATTTAGGGGGATCATTCCAATAGACATGGTACTGTATCAGTATATCATGAGATTGATGACTCGATAGAAGACCCTGGTTTTGTAGTTATATTGTTGGACTATATTGATTCTAAAGATGAGACACCCATTACAAGACAACATGTTAGTTATTATATCCTTTCTAAGAAATTACCTTAGGATTTAGTATGAAAATAAAATGTATACTAGTTGAAGTGTGATCTCAAGAACTATTTTATAAAATAAATGAGAAGAATGGAAACCTCATTAATATCATCGGTTCAATATTTTATGACTGAATTTGTATCTAGTATTTTGGAAGAAGTCAAGTGCTTATTGAATATAGTTTCATGCTTGGTAGAATGTTGAATCTTTGAAAAAATTATTTTTCTCTCTGGAGTCATATATGAGATATAAATCTCAAGCAGACAAGGATTTGACTTTTTTGAAATGTATAGTTTTTCAGATAGTATCAGTGTTTAAGGAATTTAAGAGTTATATAAACCAGCATGTCCGCACCCAGAACCATGTTGTGACAGATCTCATTAGTGGGTTGACTAAATCATTTAATGAAAAAGTAGCTTTTATTGTTCCACCTCTGAGTTCTCCCAGGACTTCTTTAGATGTTGATCATATTAGAGCTGTACTAAAATATGAGCTTTGAAAGACTTCCACCAGTTTATTTGTACACTCTGCTGCCTTGACCCAATTGGTGGCTACTTCTAGGGATATAGGAGAAATTGTTCAAGATTTTCTGGGGAGGGACACTACTTCTAAGAAATAAGTAAAGGGAAAAGTGGATTACTATTTCCGAAGGGTCTACACTAATCATATGTTGAACAATCACTTCAAACATTTGTTAGAAAATATGAAATTACCTCCTGTGACACAAGCCTTCTAATACTAAGTGAGTAAGCTCAGGGAGCTGTCTCCAGCATTTGAAAAATTTCTGGAAAACAAGGATGGCATCATTTATTCTATGGATAGATGAGGATGGATTACCATGGATTTTAGAAATCTCCTGCTGCACTTTTTGCATGTTTATTGTCATCCAACAATTGTACCACCTGCTTTACCTGCATCTGGCTCTACTACTTTTACTCTTCAGATGACAACAGCTCAAGCTATCAGAAGCATGACACCAGTGTTTACTTAGAGGAGTACCCACTACCGGCCAGGAACTATTTCAGTTTCTCAACCTCCAGTGGTCATTTCTGGAGTTCTCAAGCATTCAACTGATGCTACCCAGCCTGACTCAACCTCAAGTTCCAAAGGAAAATCCAATGTGGACATTCATGAAGTGGATAGAGTGGGTCTAGATGAATTCTATTGGGATCATTTTTACCTTGTTTATTGTTTTTTTAATACATATCTCCTTTTTACTCCTTAATATATAACTATTTTTTAATCTCTTTATATCTATTTTTACCTATTCTGCCTACTTCATTTATTTGCCCATTATTTTTATTCATTTTTTTCCTTTGGTTCATACTTGTATTGTCTAACATCCGTTTCATATACCACTTTATCTCTTATCTTTTATCTATGATTCCCCATCTTATCTATTCTATGATACATTCCTTACATCCAGATCTTGTACCTCCTTTCTTTTTTCTAATCCCTAAGGGGGAGAAATATTTCCCAAATGTGAGAAATGATAAAGGGGGAGAAATGATAAAGGGGGAGGATTAATTGTTATAGGAGGGAAATATTTCATACATGGATATTAATATTATAATTCTCAAAATCAATTTTCTTTGATAGATTTGAACTTGAGAATTTCTATTTATCACTGAAATATATTTTACCTATGTTGGAACAGACTGGGATATAAGAGCAATTGGATTTTAGTCTGAGACATCTGGATTACCTGCCATAAATTGTGATTATAAAAAATGTGAAGATTGTTGGACTCACCTATTTTAATAATCTCAATTATGATTAATTATATTTTGATAATCCCAAATTATTTTTATTGATTAAATTTATTATTACATTAGTTACTATTTAAGTGTTTAATTTCAAAAATATAAATACTGTTGAAAACATTGTCAAATAATATTTCTTTCATTCTAGAACATTCGGTTAATAAAATGTACATTTATATTGTAATGTTTTATACTAACTAAATTTTCTTGTAGTTTACATAAACATACTATAAGCTACCGATAAAGAACGTTCACAAGTATGTAGATAGTTATCATTACTCCTGAGATACTGATAGAGTAAGTCTACCAGTATGCACAAGTCAACTGATACAGTCTGACGACTACTGTTATGTAGTATACCATTACATGCTCACCGGTATGGGTCACTGGTACATATTTCTACTGCAAATGAGTTCCACCGCTAAAGGAAGTTACCGCTACATATTGTCACCTGAATTTAGAGCTATCGCTAGAAGAAGCTACCGCTACAAACAGCTACCGATACAAGATCTACCATTACAAGTTCCCCACTATATGTTCAATGATAAAAAGAGCTACCGAATCGAAACCAATCATTGTTTCTATATACTCTATCTCTGTTCTCATATTGAAAACGGTCAAATTTCTTTATTTTAATGCAAAAAAAATTAATTAATGATGTTTTTTGGATGTCAGTAAACCATACATCATACAACTAATTCCTATTTCCAGATATCAGTGAACATATAAAAGGGGATCCTTGAGCTACTAGAAAATAGGTCCTTCAACGCACATATGAAACAAGAGGCTGGATATACACAAGAATATAGTGAATGAATAGTGGAAAAAATACAAGAACACATGTAGAACTCATAGAGCACTCAAGAACAGAAGTTCAAAGAGTAAATTAAAGTGTTGCGAGGAAAAATCTCAAATTTCAAACTGAACACCTATACTAGTAGTGAAGGAAAAAAACCACTCTACTCAGTGTTCCAAAAAACTTCCAAATAAGGACTCAAGCTTCATCTGCTTCAATCCATGAAATCTAGAGCTTCAATGAAAACCCATAGAGCATTCTAAATTCATCTCTATTTTGTTTATATCTATTGTGTTTCATTTTTTTAACATTCTATGCAATCAATGTGCTCTGGATTTTAAGCACACACTATCTCATGTGCTAAACGAAAGGATTTATAAATCCTCACTCATTCATTCCCATACTCTCTATATCCATCTGTGGATATTGGTAGAGTTTATGTTTGACCTGGAAAACCTGTGTGCTGTTGTTTAGTTTTTCCCTATAGAACTGTAGTAGTGGTATGAGGACCTAGATAGTTTGTGCACTATTGTAAAACCCCGATCCAGGGTGTGGATCATAGTTTATATAAAACTATTTGAGAGGACTAAATCTCCCCTTGATATTGAATATATTGGTTAACATTGATAGGCATCTTATTTTATATTAAACTATTTTCAATATTCCCCTTCTATTTAATTTGAAACTCGAATCTGTTTTAAAGTTTCTCTGATAGTTAATCTAGTAATTTTTTATATTTATTGAAAATCAGTAGGTTAGTTTCAAAAGCTAATATATTCCTCAGATTAGATTAACTGAGAACAAATCAATCTCTTGAGAACCTAAATAATCATTTAATGAATTACAGATTCACTACAATTTAGATTTTTATTTAAATTGGGGTATTTTAATAGAAATATTTTAAACTAAAATTTTTAATTGGAACTCAATTCACCCTTATCTTGAGTATCTACTCCGACCAAAAATTAAATTAACAAGTTAAAGGATAAAGAAATGGGTGATATATTAACATTATATAATCATTATAAACTTATATATATTTTATATATTCATAGAATTTATCCAAATTTCAATCTATATAAAGGGTATGTGAGAAACAAATGACATTACTTCACAATGTTTTATTCCGCTATACATATGGGCATCGTTAACATATATTAAATAGAATGAAAGTGAGTACGATATTTTTGATGCTAAAATTCCATTAATAATATAATATCATTAATTTTTTATACATGTGTTAAATACGTCATTATATCTATCATCTAAATGTACGTATGAAAAATTGTTACTTTTGTTCATGAGTTAGTTGTCTTCCATACATATGATTGATTGTTTTGTTTCTTATTTTATGGAATAAGAGGTGAATATATGTAATTACTGTAACATAAAAACTAAAAATTATATAATATTATCTTAATAATATTCACTGTACATGTAAATAGAAACAAAATAAAAATTCTCATTTATGAATGAGAACATTTCTTCACAGACCATCTTTAGGATTGTTTCAGAATCCTTCTTTGGATGGATTTTTAATCATAACAATGGATCCATGATTTTTTGAGGGGATTAAGGATGTTATTTTTCCATGTATTTTATGAATCCAATGGCTTTGGATGTTTGAATTTGGTAGATTATAGACATTTTTTTTAAAATATCGTTTTCAACTACATTTTAGAATTAAAAATAAAATGAAACGGTACATTATAGACCCTTAGAGAAGAAAAAATCTATATATGTCTAGAAATGGTTGTTGGATATGTTTTCAGTCATTTTTAACCTTATATTATTGGATTAACTTCCATTAAATTATATTTTACCCTCACCACATAAAGAAATATTTAATTCATTTTTATTCATATTGGTAAATAGTTATGCTTAAATTATTAGATAATATAAACTAGGATCATTCTAAATATATAATTTTTTTTATTTAATAAATTCAAAAATATTGGAAAATACAATTTAAAATTATTACCAAATACATGATGAAAAATCCTTTTTTCAAATATTAAATTTTCCTAACTATACATTGTTTTAAAATATAAATGATGTTTATAATAAAAATCAGTTTTCTTCATCGTCATTAAAAAATTGAAACATTTTAAAAAAATTACAAAAATGATCATAAGATAATATTGATGTAATGACATGAAAAATGAATTTATTTTAAAATAAAAAACAATATAATAGAGATAAAAATTATTTTAAAATTTAGTATTATAAAGAACAACTGAACACAATTTTAGAAGAAAAAATTTTAAACGACATTAATTTTTCAGGTAGATGAATCTTCTTTTATTTTTAAATGTCATATAACCATTATTTTCATAATTTAGTTTTTAATATTCATACCCATAAATTTAATTGTTTAATATATTTTAATATTATATTACTATTCATTTGGAATTGGGATTTCTTATTCCTCAAACAATCAAGGATATTATATTTATGGAAATATATTTTTGTGAGTTGTTTAAGTACATTGTTGTTTATCATAAACAATATTCAATATAATTTTATTGATTAATATTTTTTTTGTGTGTTAAAATTTTAGTAACGAAATATCTTTTTGGTTTTTCATAGTTATAAAATTATTTTCTTGTGTAGTTTGAAAATTTTTCTACAATTTTATATAAAATATTTAAAGGGTAATTATGGATTTTATTAGTTTAATTTACGATTTTTCATCCCTTCAGTTTAATTTTGAAGTGACTTAAATTATTGTTTTTTACAATTATGTTTTATTGTCATTGATTAGGAATTTTAAATGGTTTTATTGAGTAATATATTTTTGGGTTGTTTTTTAATGTGGACCTTAGAAATAAAAGAGTTTTTTTGGAAAAATATTCCACGAGTTGTTGTCCAACATATGTAGGAGTTCCCATTCAGGTCTCTGACTATAACTTATCTCATGATATAATAAAAATACATGTTATTATTAGATCATGGATCATTTGAGGGTTTTTTTGATTCTATAACATCCATTATTCTATAGTGATTGAAGCTCAGTTGATGTGAAGTATTTTATTTATACATTTCAAGTTATTTTTGACATGCTAAATTTTTTTAAACCCTCTACGTTGTGGTCCAACTTTCTATTATTTTATTCATTTGGTTTAGAGTGTTATAATCTTGATATTCATGAAAATGATTTTTTTTTTTATTTTACTAACGACATAAGAAGGTTTCATTCATCCAAATATTTTATCCAAAGGGGGATTGATTTTAAAAGTAGTGGGAGCTCTGGGGAATTCCACAGGGTGATGAGTTAGTGAAATATTATGTGGGATTATTAACTGCATTGGTTCTATTATAAATAGAGTTAGCTAATGTTTATTCAAATAAGTATTCCATATATTAATGATACCCACATCTATATATTACTTCACTATTGTTTTAGACTAAAATGAATACCCCTATGTATTTGGATTATAATTCCATCATTAGTGAGGAAATTTTAATATGGGATCATGTGACAGGTTAAGCATCAACTCTTATTGGATCCTTAAAGGATAATATTGACCACAAATATCGATATTAGGAAAGGGATGGTCATGGGTATTATTCATATAAACCAAACATTTCATATTTATTAAATTATATTTTCTTCGGGTGTTTTTATTATGTTAATTGAAGACATGTAAAAGCCACTTTTTTGTTAGCTCTAAAAACCTATCTTTAATGTTATCCCTGTAGAAATTTTTTATGTTTTTTAAAATAGATAAAGTAAAATTACATTTGATATACGAGGTTGGGTGGGGTGATGCATCAAGATGAGGGTATGTATAAGGGTGTTGTTTTGGAAGAATCCTTTTTTTAAATATTTTATTTTCATTTTTCATTTTCTTATCTATTGTGTATATCTTTCAATTATATTAAATTGATGAAATATGTTTTGATTATATTTTCATATCAATTTTTATGTTTTTTATTACTTAATTATTGATGATTTTCTCTTCTTTTCATAGTGTGAATCCGGTGTTTCAGTTTTTTAATGGTTTAAATAAAGATGCCATATGTGCGGGTTGTGGTGACAAGGATTAGTTTTTTGGATTCTAGTTAAATGAAGTGAGACATTTTTTAGGAGCCTCTTTCTAAATCAATGTAAATAGGTGTTTGATAGTGTTATTTTAATTTACTATTTATTTATTTTTGTTACCTGTGTTCAGAACAATTTAATTTTATATTTATCCACTTTAATGTTTGAGGATTCTCTCTTTTTTATTGAGTAAATCATCTTGGTGAATTAGTTGAGTGATGTTTCAATGGTATATAACTATTTTATTCATTGTGGTGTCGCAAGATAGTACATTTGGGAAATTAGATAATTTCTCTTACAAAATTACCATTCATTTATGTGGGAGAATGTTTTTTCACAACATTAGATACATTTTAAATGGAGAAAATTCAGGTTTATGACACTATGTGTTTTATATTCTCAAATAGATTTACAAATCCTGATCTTTATGGTTGAGAATATAGATATCTTGTTTACAAGGTAACCTCGAATGATCTATAGGTGATGTTTATGTTAGCTTATTTTATTTAGTTTATGATTAGGAAGGCAGGTTGGAGTAGTAGAGGATATATTAATACAACTATTTTCTAAATAGATCATTTGAGTCCCCATCGCCACATCTCCTCTTATCAACTCTTCGCTTTAATTTTTACGTATTATTATTCCTAGAATGGTGTTATATATTCATGGATAATAATCCTTCATTAGTGATTTTTTTCTTAAGTATAGAGTTTCTAATTTTCAGGGTCATTTGTTTCGAGGTTTGTGGAGTTGGTTAGTGATTGAGTCCTCAATATAGGAAATGTTGTATGGGAAATTATAGTGATACGAATATTAGAATGAATTTATTTGTGGAAAAAGTAGAATCATGGGGATAATTGTGACAAAAAACATGTAAATTCACAAAAAAGTTTTATAAATTTTGTTATTCACTAAGGGTTATGTGTGTCTCACATTTTAAATATGGAATTTCTTTAGCGACTATAGTGATTCATGGTTAAGAGTATGTCTTGGAAATCCATGTATTGGACATCATACAACATTAATAGATTCTGGACAGAGAATATGAAATGGGGTTTCATGGATTGGTGAACCATGAAGGACAATTATATGAACTGTTGAATAATGTGTAATTAGCCATTGATTGGTCATCACATGTATTGGTATCATTTTGAAGATAAATATCTTACCAACATTAGTTTTGGTATTTATTTGTTTTTTAATATTTTTATTTGGGGCCTCTAACAAAAGACCCTATATTTGTAAATCCCTATCCTAGGTTCCCGTCCCAAATTATTACTTTCTTCATCATTCCCCACATGGTAGATTCATTGTGTATTATTAGTGATAATTTACCAAGATTTAATGTTTAGGGTTCCATTTTCATTTTTAATTATTTTCCACCATTTTATTTCTTCGTTTCAAAACCTAGGGTCCATGGTAAGAATATATCAATACAGTGGGTATCTATAATATTTATTCATTGGTTTATAGGTGTTGGGACCCTTCTGATTATATCTAATATAAATGATTTTTTCCAAGTAAGTATGACTCCACGACATTATTTTAGCATTTCCATTAAATTAAATTTAATTTAATATTTCCATGTATGATCATCATTCTAAATTAGTTGTAATGATAATTATAATTTGGGATAATGGATTTGGATCCATGGTTTTATATAAATTCTATTGGGTTTGAATTGGAATATTATATATAATTTCTTATGTAAATGGATTTGTGATATAAATAGTTATTTTATATATTTAAAAGGATTTATAAAATTATATATATGGTTTTATATATGAATTTATTATATTGTGTTTTATTCGAAATGTGATTTTATGTTTGTTATTTCCTTACAGGTTTAATGTGTTTTCATGTTTTAATAGGTATCATTTTCTTAATAAACAAAATAGTTATTCCATTAAGTTGGTGTGGTAATGTTTTTTTGGTTGATTATAATTTACCTTGGATTTATGTTTAGTACAAAGTGATTTTGTAAATGGATGTCCATATGTATATGTTTCACTTATTACGAGAAATTAAGTGTTGGACCATTTTTTATGTGATGATTGATTGATTGGTTGGAGCTACCCTTATTGATCCATATTGTTTTATTGATGATTTTTATGTACATCTGTGTCATGGATTATTTAATTGTGATTTTTGATGTGATTATGTTTTTGTGACTCCTGTTAAGGGGAATGTGGGAGTTGGGAATGATGTGATTGTGATCTGGACATTTAGATTGTATTATTTTCATGCACGTGACATTAGTGGTAACTATACCACTACTTTTATTTATTTAACAAGGAACCTTAGAATACTAAGTGGTGTTTCAGTAGATGTATCTTTGATAGTTCTGATTTATGATGTTTTAGTACCCCCTAAATGAATCTAATGAAATGTGTATAAGATTGTGACAGATTATACTAGCAATGAACAAATCGACTAATTATAATTCTGGTTATTATCCTAATGATAGTTTTCCCACCATATTGGATATTGAATGTTTCCCATTTGTCCAATTATTTTCCCACATTATATGTATATAATATTATTTTTTTTATTACTAAGTTTCATGCATGTTACTTTTTTATTGAATGCAATTTATTGTATTTATTGAAATTTTTTATTTATTCAAATTATTGATTTGTTGGTCCCTATAATTTTATCAAAATTATTTATGATTTTCTATTGATACATTTTCATTATAAATTATCCTTACTCCAGGACTATATTTAAATCAGGTGTGTTATATAGTTTAATGAAAAACTATGATGTTTTCTCAAATAGAAATCATTTATATAAAATTACATGTAATTATTTAAATTCAAGTGATGTTTTATTTTTTTAAAAATAATTAAATAAGGATGAATGGTTTACCCAAATTATTTAAATGTGTGTTGTATTAATGATATATAGTTTGTTTGAAAATTGAATGGGGATTCAAATATATATTTTTTAAATTTATTATGGAGTTTATTGAGAAGGTATATGATTTATAATTTTCTTAATACTATATTATATTGTAGAAATGAAAACCTATATGATTATTTTACTTTACAAGTTTCTATTTTGGTTTCTTTTTTAAAATAATGAAATGGATGATCATCTTTATCCTAAAATATTTTATCCTAGAGTATACATAGTCAAATTATTCTCTATATAGTCATAATATCTTATAAATAAGTTTCTAGATATTAGATTCTAGTTATATTTTATTGCTTCTTTCCTTTGTAAGTGAGAAATTATTGGGATCTTAGTGGTGAATTGAAAATAACATGGAGGTGTTGGTGAATTTCACAGTTCCCTCGAACATGATGGATTTTGTTGGGTTTTGAAATCATCATCATTATTCTTTATTTTTTGATCTGGTTTATATAATGAAAAATCTAATGTTAAATTGTATTTTTTTGGAATTTATTAATTTTCTCCCTATTATTATTAAATGTTAAGAATTAAATGTTTATAAAATGTTCTATTATATATTGTAATGTTGTCCAAAACCTAGTTATCTATTGGTGGGTTTTCTTTCGGGACACATTGTTTATGTTGGACTTTCAGACCCTAAAATCATCCCCAAGGGGTATGTTTGATACAATGTATTATTTTCACAGGCCAAAGGGAATTGTAAACAACCCTCTGGTCAGAAGCTGGTCTTTTCTGGTGCAGGCCTAGATGAAGACAATGGTCGAATAACTATAATTTGTCTCATGGCCATGAAGACCATTTAAACTAACCCTGATTCAAATTTTTTTATGATTTATTTTATTAGGATGGATACTTCAGTTAATATTCCATGTATGATTACAATTTATCCCATGTATTGTACCAAAAACATTATACATTTTTCCTCACATAAGAAGACTGTCCATAGTTAATTAATAATATATTACAACAATATTTTTTAGTTATTTATTAGAATTATTTTATTTATGAATTTCGATTCACCATATTAGGGATATTTATAATAATATATATGTGTAACATAATTCCTCAATATTACTATAATGTTAATATAATTATATGTAATTGGTGATGTTATTAATAGATGAATATTCTATATTGATATTATAAATTGATATTTATGAATGGTGTTATTAATTTAATCATCTGACAGATATATAAATAATTTTCAAATGATTATAGAAATTTGATTTATTATTATTTTCATAGTATTTTATTATTATATTTGTAATTAAATCATTTTCATATTAGGATTCAAACATAAATTATATAATAATGGACATTAAAAAGTATTTCCATGCAATACATTATATAATTTACGTTAAAATATCAACTATGTTAATTTTCATGTTAATAATTAAAAAATAAACATTAAAATGAATATTATAAGATAGAAATTTGAACAAAATAATCGCTATTAATAGTATATTTAATATTTTATAAAATGAAAACCATAATTTTTAATCATTTCCTAGGAACATTATTTTGGAATCAAAATTATAAATCTCACTACTCTAACTCCCTCTCTTGATTTTTAACCACGCGTCACTACTCTACTTGATTCCATTGCTGATAAACATTTTTATTTATTTTTTTAAATTCCCTACAACAATACCCACACTCTCAATCCTTTTCACCAATATTATTTCCCAATTATGAGGAATTTATATTTAATCTATCTATATTATTTTGTGAAAATATATATTTATTAACTCTCTTTTTCTTATAAATAATAATAATATTCCTTATCAAATTGTATAAAATATAGTTAACAACATTGCACATGAGATGATCTATACTGACATGTAAAACAATTTCAAAATCAACCATGATATATGTTGATTTTAATATAAGTATACATACAAAATTACCATAATGTTGTTCACATCAAAAAAAAATTATATGTTGAAACGCATGAAATGAAATTTTAATTTAGTGGAAAATATCATAATAATTAAATAATATTCAATGAAATATTTTTAATTGAATTAAAATTTTGATATTTTCAATTATTGTTTGTCTGTTTTATTTACTACTATTTCATCTTTTTTTGGGTATTTTTGAATAATATCTTTTTTATAATATCCTTTTAAAAAACTGTAACAATCATTTTCAGACATTTTAATAACTATTTTAGAAAAACCTATAATACTAGATTTGATTAATTATTTTTATGATATTTATATTTATAATCAATGATAAAATCAACATATAACATCAAATTGTCATCTAATCTAAAATACAAATATAGAACATGAATTATATTAAAATTAATTTTATATCAATATAAAATTAAAAAATTATTAATGAATAAGTTTTATTATTAATCTAGTTTTATTAGTGATATTATAAGTTCATTTTTTTCATAAATATATTGTTACACTCTATCCACGATTAACATTGGATGATCCATATGTGAGATGCTGGGAAAAAATATGTAACACCTTCAAGTCTACCTATCCATGGTGATTTTTATCCTATTTTTGGTAATAATATAATGTTTATGGATCCTCATGTTCGATTTTCACTATGTGAAAACATCTAATAGAATCATTTGTTTAGGTATAGAGTCTTCTTCAACTAAAACAAAAAAACTTCATAGAGGTTTTTTAAAACTACGATGAAATGGTTTATCATTAAATATTTATAGAAGGTTTTTTTTCATTGAACATTCATTTTTTATTATAAATTTATTTATTTAGTTGAACTTCTATTTTATTTAATAGAGGGTCTTCTGGGTGATAAATTTAGAGGGGGTTTTCTTGATAAAAATAGTTATATTCAATTTTCTTATAAGATGATATATATATAGAGAAATTTTTTTATCGATGAATTAAAATTTACCTAAATATATAAATATTCTATATTTTCGGTTGTTTTAGAAAATTCTATTTTTCCATGATGGTTAAAACTGTCTCTAGTAATGAATATTCTGAAATCGACAAATTCTTTATTGTCGTGTCCACGAAATAGCAGTACCCACAAATTTTATACCTATAATGGAAACCAAATTATTATAACAAAAAAGTTTATTTACATACATTTAAAATAAATACATAGTTTATAATTAACAAATATTAAATTATATAATAGTTTAGAAAATTTCAACACATACATGAGTGATGGCTAATCAAATGCGATACATGACCATCACCCACACTAATTTTTATTTATTTTACCCATCAACTATTCTCATTCAATTCCTTGAATCCGGAATTTAACATAGTTAACCACACATATATTATGATGTTATTCAAAAAATAAAAAATGAAGTATAATTCCCAAGATATTTGATTTGATCTAAATCCTTTTTATGTAAGTGTAAAATAATAATTATCAGGTTGACACGTGAATGCTTAAAAAATATGGCATCCAACTAAATTCCATAGTTAAAGACTAACCTAAAAACACTATTAACGAACTTCCAAAGTTAATTATAGTAGCAGTGCCAATTTTTATTATATTGAACATATTTTTCTTCTATTTAGGGAGCCAATATTCAATAGAATTACTATTTAAAAAATCATATACAGTAATAGAATAAATGTGAATCATTATGAATAGATGGAAAAAATAAATAAGGAATGGCATCCATCACCAATATTTATTCATTTATAGAGATCAATATGTTCAACGAAATCTCAAGAGGAGTCAATTGGGTAACCAATAAAAATTTCTATTCAAAATGGCTTTATTTGAAACCCCCAATAAATTTTAAATAGAATGGATAATAAATTTAGAAAATGATTTTTTGTTATAATATTTCAGATGTTATCCTAATTATTTATTAGTTCTCAAGTAATTAATATAAAATATTAATTACTCCATTTAAATCATTTAACATAATAATAACGTCATAAAAAACGTATAGATATTAACTATTATTGATATATTTTTTAGGTTAAAATAGTTTTATCTATAAAACCAGAAGTAAACAAAACAAAAACCAAGATAATTTTTTTTAACAATTTGTTTATTCCCATGCTGAGAATTAATAGTCGATACATGGTGAGTATCTTCTTACACATAGTTTATATTAAATTAACATGCCGATCCTCTACCTGGATCAGGTTTTAAAATTGATTAGAAACAGTCCAGGTCACACACAACCTAATCTAATGTTGTTTTTGGGAGTAAAAACTATTAGATCACACATGGTCCTACACCAATACTATCCAAGGGATTAAATATTTAAAAAGAGTTGTGAGAACATATCAAGTATCATCTAGTTTAGAACAGGATACAATGATCATGTGATAAAACAGATTATTCACCCTCACTTCTCAATAAATAACATGATGATGCTCTCTTGCACTTCATATCTTTCAAGTTTTTTCCCAAATCTATTGATATAACACTATGCTACCATCTTCTTATTAGTGGGGGGAGATTAGTGACCTCATCCACGTGAGAATGGTAGATATTTCTAATGATTATAAACCCCTTTATTTTGGTCATCTTTCCCTAAGATATTGATTTCTCTGAAAGTCCCGGATATATTCTAGGAGGAACCTCATCACTATAATTACCTAGATAAGCTCAATTAATCCATATATCTTTGAAAAATCACTATCGTGGCTCGATTTTATCTTCACCGTACCACGATTGATGAGTTCGATCAGTTCATCCTCGATTCATGGGATTGGTAGTAGTTTGTTGTTGTTCGATTACATGAACTGATTCACACCATGATCCAATTCGGTTTAGAGGATGACATGATCATACCCTAGTGTGGGGATCCACAATTCTAAAGATGTTATATAATTTAACAGTTTTGATGTAGCCTCGAGTTTCATATACGGTGTGATCCATCGATAATAGAGACATGGTTAATCCGTCTTTGTATAGCTCTTTCATTTCCAAATACCTATATTATGTTTGCTCTCAAGAATATGGTTGAATTATATTTATGCTCTGATCATAGAATTGGTGCAATGTTTCACCCCATATGTCCTCAAATATGGGTTGAGGTAGATTTTGAAAATACACATGTGAAATGGGATTAGATAACATATTGAAATGAATTTAGGTAGAATCATGATGAAAATTTTGAGTCTAGGACATTCTTCTATGTTTATTATGGCCTGTTTGGTCACCTATAGTTGGTATGTCACCCTAGAGTCTTGAATGGTATCTCACATATGGGGGATAAGATGATTACTAGTGGCTGCGATGATTCTAGTTCAGTTCAACTGTTGTTGCAGGAACATCCCATGGATGTTTTGTTATGGCTTGATTTTGTGGGTTTGGGTGATCAAGGGTGATCTTCTATAGCAGTATCGTATGTGTAGGGAATGTGGGTAGGGGTGTCTTCATTTGGCAATGCAGTAGGTGAGGTGAAAATAAAACCATGTGTGGAGTTAAAGGCGAGGTAATATAATCACATAGAGGTCAACGAACATGCTGGTTAATTGAACGAGGTGTAGATGTCACTGAATCTGATAATGAGTCATGTTTTTGATCAAATGATATATGATCTTGGTTTTGAAAAAGTTACTTCATTTTAATAATCTATAGGAACATTTAATCTATAGTCGTAATATTTTTTTGGGATCCTTCATATATTGGGGTTTGTGAAGATGGAATGATGGTCATGGATACACATGACTGAAGTATAGAGTTAAATCCATCTTTCATTGGGGATCCTATTGATAATTCTGAAAAAATAAAGGACAATATATGTACATGTAATAACTTTGAAGTAATAGATAATATGGGGAAAAAACATTTTTAAGAAGGCCCTCAAGTAAATAATTAGTTCATCATGCATCATGATACCATAATTAAACCTATAGTGACTATTGTTTGTGGAACAATTACGGAGTCCCATGATTTTAATGACACTGTGATGCAGAAAAAAATTTATATACTCAATTGATTCTAAAAAAACTACCAGATGATGGGAGGTGGGTAGCTATCCATATATAATGATGATTTGTTGGGAGTGAATGATGGATGCTAAAATTATGTCTCTGTGCATATTACCGACAAATGGGAAAATATCTCTAATTGTGATAAATAAAATGTTTGTGGTAATGTCAGACCTTCCTAAAGTGATATTGTTCAATTTTTAATGGGGAAGATGTCTGAATTTGAAGGTGTTAGGACTTATCAACCAATGTGAAGGACTAGAAAAGAATATTATTACATGTCGAAGATGTTGTTTACCAGGTCTTCTTCAAATAAAGAAGCAAGGGATATCCCGGATCATAGAAATGATAATAAATACTATAAGGATCACATATCATTGGTCATTATAAAACATATAAGGAAGTACTCTAGTATTTTGAATCCACATGAAATGAATTCATAGTGGGAATTGGTTACTGTGGAGGAAGAATCCTATTATGGAAGTGGTGATGGGTATGATTTTTATAACATGTAGTTAAATTTTTATGGTTATTAATGTTGTTTTAATGTGGTCAAGAATTCTTCTTGCATCCTTTTCATTACTAGATATAGTTTTTTCTAATTAATAATTGTTAGGATGTTTTCCTCTGAATAAGATTTCCTGGTAATGTTATAATAGTGTTGAAATAATTTATAAATATAAATTTGTTGTGAAATAAATTCTTAGCATTTTGGAGTGCACCGCATGTCTCCTTGATTTTATTCAATGTAAAGATCGAGTCGAAATCCCTTGAAAAATATGAATAAAAAAGTTTCATAGTCTATTGTTCATTAATGAAGGAATGTAGAAGATGTGTTAAAGAATTTGTTATGCTCATTAATGTTATTCCAAGATCTTATAGTTTAGACCATTAACTCTATGATTTTTTTAACAGTGACCCTTTCACATTCTATCAACCTACTTCACACATATCCTGGGCATGATGGAGACTACATAATTTATTAATAGAATCAATAGTAATAATATCCACATGAAAAATACTTCATGATTCCTTGTAAACATGAATGAAATCTTTTTAATTCAATTATGTTGACCAATTAAGTTAGAATTATAAAAAATTTAATTGTAATTATCATCAATAATACAACTATTTGAAAATATTGAATGAAAATGTTTGATCTAGAGATATTTTAGGTCAGTCCTGGAATGGTAACTCCATAGTGGTAGTGTTTAATATGATAAAATATTTTTCTAGTGGGGTATCTGTATGAAAGTGTCTAGTCTTAGTGATATGAATCTATTGGTGTCTTAAAATATTACAAAATTTTATGTCATGATGCGGTACCTCATCTGATGGTGCCTCCTTATAATGGCAAGTTAGTCTAGTTGTGTGTCAAACTTTTAAAAATTTATGTCTTACCGATATGAAATCCAAACTGTCTGATATCATGTAGGTGTCTCCGAAATAACGATATTTTTAGGATGACATCGAGTCATGTAAGGCTGTGACTCATATGTGATGGTGTTAGTTCAAATTGTGTGCAAACATGGTGGGGAGCCCGTCTTAATGGTGTTCCCCCATAGCGGTGTCCCAACTTCAATGGTTAATTATACTTAGTAAATTTCATCTCCTATATCATATTATGGAATTTTAATATTAAACATGAAATTCATTAATTTTATTAGAATAATGATATTGATTTCGTTAAGAGATGGTGGAAAACACCTATATCAACTAATTGGAATCATTCACAATGATATTTTTTTTCTATGAAATCATAAAAAATATTTTTATAACTAAATAATCACAAATAATTACCAACACAAATATCATGTAATATATCCTCATGACAATCTATCTTACTTTTTTATCCATTTTTAAAAAAAATTTAAAAAAACTTAAATAAACATGTTGAGAATAATTATCCCAAAGAGAAATATTAAATATATAATCATTAAATAAAATAATTTATAAACCATTTCCAAGTGGAAAATATTTAACTATTATAAAACGATACATGAACACTTTACCATGTCATCTTATTTTTGTAAGAAACATATAAATGGAATAACTGATTAATCATAGTATATAATATTCTCTAACATCTTGTTCTACCTGAAGTCTAAAATTTCATATCATATTTTCTCATTATATAGATAAAAATAATTGTAAAAGATTTCCTATGATAATGCAATAATGTGGTATCATAATTTTTTTGACGTTATAATCTTACATATCTTATTAATTGAAAACCTATTTTAATGGTGATACTAAATAAATATTTATATTACATTTTATATAAAATTTATTTAACAAAATAATAACAATAAAATGTAATAGTATTGTTTTACATTTATAAAATTTAACAATCCTTCTCCCCTAATGAGTGTTTCTTTTTCATCAACAACATTTGTGGTCATCATATGAAAAAATATCCAACCAACCACCCAATGTCTATAACATATAATTCAATGTAAAAATAATTTATACCTTGTCTTTAATGGAATCATTGTAACACCCCAAGCATCCATAGTACGCTTCTCTTTGAATAATACAATAGCATGTGATGTACGCAATGCCGAGTTCAAGAGTAACACGACCTATCTTACTAGCTATTTAGAAAGCTGTTATGAATAGAAATAACCACATTTTAAATTTAATATATATCAAATATAAATTTAACATTCGGATTTTTTGATACATAGAAATAATTTAAGGTAAAATTCAATTTTCAGATAATAGATGTATTAAAAAAATGTATTGTTTCCTCCTTTTAACGGAGAACCCTTTATAAATTCAATATGCGACTATTTTATATATTAAATTTTATCAAAATAAATTATTATTTTTTATAAGGACAAAAAAATTTAGATTGGATAAATGTTTGGTGTTTTTTTGAGAACATTCATATTTTGATGAATAGTGAATAATATAAAAAAAATTTGAATTTTTTTAATCAAAACAATTTATTGTCTTAAATTATACTATTGAATGGTTTTGATGTATAATTACATTATATTTGTATCATTTAATCCAATGTTTGTCATTGGATGTAATTTTACTTTTAAACGGGACCTAAACACATATCAATATTTTGATAGTTATTATTTGTCAAAAAACTGTTTTCTGGTTTTGACAATGGGAAAAAAATTTAAATCAATTAATGAAACTTCTATTTATTTAATTTGGTAATATAGACCATTTTTTTTGATTCAGAATATCAAAACCAGCTAAGGGTTAGTTTTTGTATTAATTTGAAAAATTTAACTTTTTAAAGAATATGGAAAAACGCTAGATTATTGTTTAAAACCCAAATTATTTAGTAAATAATTAATTATTTTATTTGAATTTATTTTCAGTAAAAATAAATAAATAATACCTATATTAGTTAAATGTAATTAAATTGTGTCATTTTATAATAAAATTAGACGTATAAAATTTTATTGAATATTTTAACGTCTTTTATCCACCTTTTAGGCATGTTGCCAAATTTGAGTAATACATAAATTTACAGCTTCAGTGAATTAAATTTAAAAAATCATAGAGACACGGTTCATAACAGTAAATAAAATATGGTATAATGAGATGAAATTTTTTTTGGCGAATAGTAACTTTTATCTTTTATTTACCATAGCTAAAAGTTAATTGGGTTATTAAAGGTAAAAATGATATTATAATTGCTATTACACATTTCCTAATACTATTATATAAGTATATTTTTGGAATAATCAACATTAGGAATAAAATATGAATCTTATGGTCCACTTGGATTAGATTGAATCATTTATTATTATTTTTTTTAAAGGGGAGTTAAAACTGTGAAATTCAATGTTTAACAACTAAACCATTTTTATATAGGGATAATCAAAAGGTAAATTATACTATTACTATTCATTATAAATATAATATATATCCTACATAATTTTATTTTATTTATAAATTTTAGACCTTAAATATTTAAATTTATTTTTGATAAAATGAGGATGTCGTGATTAACTTATTAATGAAATATTAAAATAAATGATGATATAAATATCCAAATAACTGTAAATTGAGACTTTTGATGCATTCCAGTAATTTCTTAAATTAATATTACATGTTTTTATGGATTCATTAAATTTTTTTGCAATTTATTTGTACTGATATGACTTCCACAAAGATGAATGAAAAAATCTTTTAATAATTGACATTAATGAGTTTTTAATCAAATAAAATTTTATTAAATGTTAAATTTGTCTTAAAAATCTAAAGAACATCCAACGAACTTATATAAATATAGATATGTAATTAATGTATCACTTGGGGTTCTGTTGAAATTTTATAGTAATGTTATTGACCATATAATATAAAGATACACTGAGACATGGTGAATATTAAACTATTTAACCAAGAGTTAAATAAAAAAGATATGGTTAATATGGTCACCTCATCCTTTCTAAAACCTATTGTTTGACAATTTTTAGACCCATACTCACAACATACTCTAAATAAATAATTTTTTATTTATTATTAAATGAATATGATTATATAATAAAATTATATTTCATGTATTTTTTAATGTGACTATCACCTCTCTTATAAAAGGGTACTTCTCCTTCTTTCAAAATCACACCTTCATAACCATTTTCCATGACTAACCCCTACTGAAATAACCTCCCAAATACTATCAAATTATCATAGAAACCTTATATTTATCAAAAGTCCAATGTATGTAGCCCTTTTGATCAACCTAAAAGGAAACACTCGAAGAAGATATAATAAAATCACCACAATTTGTCTATGTTTTTTCTTCTTCCACTTCCTCTTGCTTTTATGATTCCATAAAAGAATAGTAACTCAGGTACCTTATACATAACGTAATGTTATTATAAATATGCTACAACCATTATCATTATTCTATCCATTATGGATGACAGGTCACCAAACCAGCGTATGTACGACTTACCGTCTCCACGTCATCATGTATTTTGTTATTCAAACACATTATTAACTGTATGGGTATAATAATGAGTATAAATTATGTAAATAATAAATATAACATATTAATTATTCAGTATATATGATATAACATAGAATTACATACTATTTCCCCATCAATATAATGATATTGTCGCTCGTGCGGATGTACGGACAACCGTCTCGATGAATGTGATATGTTTCATTTCCAATCGTAATCATTCAAAAATAATTTTCCTTATATTATTAAAAATAATATTTAAGAACATAATATCATTCTGTATTCAAATAATATATATTCTATCCTTAAAAAACAGGACTTACATAACATAACATATGATAAAAAACGAATCATTTAATACCCAAAGCAATGATACTATTGAAATGTTATTAACAATGAAATATTAAAAGATCATATATGATATCATTATTATATATATGGTTCATGTATAATTTAATAAAATATATTTAATTATATATAGGAGGTTAACGTTCCATCAACCAAGGAAAAGTACAAGGTAAGGTGTTACTTATCTAACTTTTAATTCTGTGAGATTTCCATTGTTCACCACTTATTTATTTCATTTTGTGTATTTTTTACTGCCATTTGATATATATTATCATGATAATGTTTATATTCATGGTATTATGTGATTTATTTGGTGGTTATTAAATTTTTTTCATATGACTCTTCTGATTACAATGTGGTCAGGGGTATTCATATAACTTTTATCTTGGTGAGATTCGTACATTATTCGCCACTGTTTCCTTTTTGTGGGGTATAAACTACCCATGGTTGTATTCATTGTGAAAAATAGTTTAAAATATGGGTATTTACATCATCATTTTATGATCATTCTTTAATGCGATTTATTTATGGTAAGTAACCTAATCAGTAAGGGAATTTCTTTTTCAATTTCCACTGATTGTGTTTTATTGAAACATCATTGATTATTTTACTATAAGATTAAATGTTAAATAACTATTAATTTATTTATGTAGTAATTTACACATACCATTTTGTGGATATATTTTTGATATGCATAATCACTCCATTGATAAATTCACTGGTCATTAATATGAAGTTGACAAGAGTAATCTTAACTCTATTCACATTCATTGAGAAAAACATCCACGTCATTTGTCTTAGTTATACTAAAATATTTGTGAACATCCTATGATTTATTTACAATGAATATCCAATCACATTGAGTGTATTTATATTTTTCACAAATAAATGATTCATTTATTTATCCTTAACAAGAGGATATAGTCTTCTTAAGAGATTTCATCTCAATTTTTATTCTATTGTGAATTCTTGGTTGTTATGATCCAATTCCCATTTATATGGTGTATATAATGTACATTGACAAAGAACACAATGAATCCCTTTATTCTCATAATATTTCATAGTTTTTTTACAACAATTATTTTTATTTTATAATCTCACATATTGTTAGAAACTCTATCAAAATTATCTTTTTTAATGTTTTAAATATTTATTCTTCTAGATCAGTCTCATTAATATCCATATTATAAAAATGGTTTTAATGATTTATTTATATGAACATGATAATTTTAATATTAAACTTCCTTTTAAAAATTTCAATTTTGTATCAGATACTATGATTGAGAAATATATTTTCAACAGTTTCTTGCTAAATTGTGAGACTCTTAAATGTTTTCAAATAATATAGATATTTCACTCAAATAGTTTTAATATTTATTTTCATATACGTCAATATCCCTCATTATTCATGATTGAGGTTGATCTATTGTAATAAATACATTCATATTTTATTAAATTTGATATTTTTGACTATGGATGTGTTATTTTTATACCATAAATGGGTTGTAGTTAAAATATTACACTTCGTATGCTAATTTTAATATGAATGTTTCTGTTATGTTTCTACATTTTCATATGATGAATGAATTGGACATAGTACGTGATGGGTGGATCTCGCTATGGCTCCATGATGCATCGGTAGGGATCAGGAGACAAACTAGTCTTTTGGCACAAGGGCCTGACAAATTCTTATTTTTTAGTTTTGGCATGTGGCCTTGACTATGTGGTTATGATATCTGACATTATGCATTCCATCATTATGAAATTATGTTTTAATGTTACATGAGATTATTCAACTAGTTTAATATCAATGTGAATATATAATTGATATTATTTGATTTATATTTTCCATATTATGCTAACATTTATGATTAATTTTTTAAGTTTTCAAGATTACCTTAATGTTTATTCGTATTTATGAAAGATTATTCTATTTTTTATCCTTAGTGATCATCTGATATCATCCCTTTCTATGTTTTATTTTTTCCAGGATGTAAGGATGTATATCATGATTAACCTATACGAATTGGATAAGGGACCTGAGTGTGTTCAAAGGGGACATAATTTTGTTTTTCTTTATTTCATGATGTAATGTAAAAATTATGTATGTATCTAGTACTTCCAAGGCTACATAACTAATAGGTCTTTCGGGACATGATCTCTTATGATGATGCCAAATATATGTAATAATGCACTGAATATGGGTAACTAGGTTAGGGGTGTCACAGTTGGTATCAGAGAAATATTAGTAAAAACATTGAAAACAAGATTTAGAAAAAAAAACTCCTATTAGAGAACATTACCCAAAAAAATACATTTGGGATTAGTATAGAAGAACATCCATAATTTTTGATAATGTAAATATTACATGGGTATTCCAAGAAATTTATCACAGTCTGGATACTAGAATGTAGAGGTGACACTGGCACAGATGTATCTAGGGGTATGGACCGAAAACCCAGCTTTGAGCTTGAGTCTTACGACAAATACTGCTCGACAACGGGCCTTGTTGAAGTCTTGGTTAGGACACTCTAGGGGGATATGCTTAGTATAATTCACATATTATTTACAATATTATTTTATGGATTTTAATATAATATGAGAATAAAAATCATTGGTTAATCCTAATGTGTTATAGATTGAAAATAATGCGTCATGATATTCTCTAAATTATTTTATAACTATTGAAACTCACACAATGAATTATGGTTGTAGTCAATGGCTAGATTCCATGGAAGTACTAATAATATTGAATATGATGTAAAATTTGTGCATGATGGTTGAAATGTGAAATGAAATGTATTATTGATAGGCTTAAAAGTTATCATGTTTGTGCCGAATAAATTATCCAAAAATATGATCACCAACATATATATTAACCAACTCCCAGACTCAAAAAAGATGAGAAATTCTATGAATGATAAGAGTTCCAGCATTGGAGACCATTGTGAAAAGAAAGCTCAATTTCCATCATTCGGGAAATGTGGACGGAGACACCCAGTAAAGTGTCTTAATGGAACATAGAAATGATTTATGTGAGGGAAAAAAGAAAATAATGTAATGAATTGATGAGGAAAAATGAAGTGTACTATGGATGAAAATCAAAACAATCCCAATAATCCATTTACACTCATTTGGTGTAAATTGATGGGACATGATCATTACCCGAGTCAATAAAATATTCTATAGGATAACATCTTGGTCATGGAAGAACCTTTGTGGAGATAAATGGATAGAGAAATGTTTAAATGTATTAGTGCCATTTCTTGATGCAATTACTTTGGAAGGATTTTCTCTTATATGTGTAACCATTTAGTTTGTAATGTGAAAATGAAATTTGATGAATAATTATATTTTATTACTGGGGGAATAGTTATTAATAACCATTTGAGTTTATATGATCCTTGAATTTTAGTCCATTACAGGTTATTAATTTTTTGGATGAAAATACGAGGTATGAGATAACATTTGTTGTTAAATTATGTTTTGGTTATTTTGGGAAATTTATCTCATTTTGGTAATGCTATAAAATATATTTTATTAAAAAGGACAACATATAGACCGTGTGACAACCGGTAGAATCAAAAAAAGCTACAAGAAATAAACCCACAACCAAAGTGCGACTATGATTCATCACCTACCAATGGAAAATTTGAAGTCCCTCGTTATTGTGTCTAATTATTTTAAGATAAATGATTTTATTGATCAATAATATGTTTATCTGGGATCTTATGTTTTATGATATGGATATCCTTTATGTAGAAATATGATTTGGTGAGTAAGTAATAAATGTTATTTTGGAGACATTCACACTATTGGGAACAATATATGCCTAAGTAAAATAGAATAGTACAGGATTTCATTTGAGGAGTAATGATGGATTTTTATCTATGTTTTTATTGTGGATTTATAGATATTTGGGGTATTTATGGGAATAGATAACCTATCATATAGAATATGTGTTCAGGTTAATTACTTTTATGTATGCGACTTTAATAGTAGTTGATGTTATTTAGAGATACAATTTAACTTGTAAGAATATGTTATAAAATTATTCTGAGTTTTTTAATTCTATCGTAGTTTGGATTATATTGAATGATTTTAAGTAAAATAATTTATTAAATTGTATTCATTGATCTTTGTGTATTTCGGGATTAATTTTACAAATTAATATTAATATTTCTTTCTCTAAAGGATTATCCTTTTTGGGAATCCTTAGATCTTATACTAACCACTTTGGTTTTGGTTATTATTTAAAGACAAGGATAATATATAGTACATTCATTGTGGATTATGTGATTCTATAAAAGTTGATTGTAGTACTTTATGTGTGACAATGTCATCTTGAATACTCATCATTTGGAGTGAAATAAGAGATTGTGGTGTAAACTCGTTAATGAATGGTACTCTATGTATCAAGTATTTTATCTCTCTCTTATTCTATGAAGAAATTAAATCATAAACCTTAAGGAAATGATCATAAACCCAAAAATGTTTTATCCTATTACATTATATTATATATTATAGATTTATGCCTATGAGGTACTCAATTTTCAATTAACATGTTTATGATTGATGACCTCAATCACTCCCTATAAATATTTACCTTTTTCATCCATTTATAATTTCAACCAATTTTCTCATATTCGAAATCCTAATTTGGCGGTGACTTCTTCATTTCCTTATCAATCTTATTAAGACTAAATTGTATTAACCCTATTTCTGATGTTTTTTTCCGACAAAAGTTTTATATTTTTTTAAACTATTATTTATGAAGAACAATTTAAAATAGTTAGGAAACAATTTATTTAATGTGGGAAGAATGTAACACCACATGCATCCATGGTACGCTTCTCTTTGAATAATAGAGTAGCGTGTGATGTGTGGAACACCATGTTCATGAATACCCCGACCTATCAAACAAGCTGTTTAGAAACTGGAAAATGAATAATAATATCCACATTTTCAATTATATATATATTCTCAAATTATTTTAATATTCATCATTTGTGTTTCATATAAGTAATATGATGAAAAATTTTATTTTTCAGATAGAAGACGTATTATTAAAAAATTGCAGGTTTTCCACCTTTTTATAGGGAACCATTTTTTATTACAATATTTTACATTTTTATATAATTAAAATGATTAAATTAAATTCAAATTTAGAATACGGACATAAAAATTTAATTTGGATAAATATTTTTTTTGATAGCATTAATATTTTGACGAATAGTGAAAGATATTTAATTTCAATTGAAAACAACTTTCTTAATCAACATAATTTATAGTGTTAAATTATATATTTGAATGTTTTTGAAATATAAATAGATTATATTTTTTTCATTTAATCTATTGTTGGTCATTAGATGTAATTTCAAATTTAAACCTGACATTAACACATGTCCATTTTTTTATAGTTTTTACTTCTCAAATACACGCTTTCTAGTTTTAAGAGTGGGAAATAATTTTTAGGTAATTAATTAAAATTATATGTTTTTAATGTGGTAAATTAGATATAATTTTTTGATTCATAATATAAAAATTATCATAGGGTGAAATTTTGGTATTTTTCTGAAAAACATAAAATTTTTATGAATAGTGAAAACAAGTGTTATTGTTTAAAACCCGATTTTTTTAGATAAATATATATTTTATTTAAATTTATTTTAACACAAAATAGATTATTAATAGATATATAAGTTCAATATAATTCTTTTTATTCAATTATTAATTTAATTATATGTAAAAAAATTTATTGAATATTTTAACATCTTTTAACCACCTTCAATGCATGTTAATTTTTTTTATTAAAATGTAACATTACCAATTCTGTGAATTGAATTTAAAAAATATAAGAGGTATATAAGATATAAGTAAGTAAAATTTGGGTGAATAATATTAAAATAATTTTTGTTAAATAGTAACTTTTTACTTTTAATAAGCATAGTTAAACATAAATATGGTAATTAAAAGTAAATATTATATTAGAATTACCGAAAAACATGTCTTAATTCTATTGGATAAGTGTATATAGTCCAAAATAGACACTCTAAATAAAATATTAACCATTTGGTCCACTTTTATTAGATTAAGAAATTTATGATTATTTAATTTAAAGATGAGTTTAAACTGTTAAATTCAATGTGAAATAACTAAACCATTTTTAATCTAGGGTTATACATAACATATTTTTGACTTTGAATATTCATTATAAAGATAAAATTGCATCCTACATAATTATATTTTATTTATAACTTTTTCTCATTAAATAATTTAATTTAATAATGACACATTGATGATACATTAATTAACACATTATTGAAATATTAAAATAATAGATGTTATAAATAACAAAAAAAAATGTAAATTTAGAGTTTTGATGAATTAAACTAATTATATAGATTAATATGACATGTAAAAGTTGATTAAATTTTTTTGTTGAAGTAATCATTCTGTTATGACTTCCACAAAAATCAATTATAAAATAGTTTCAAAATTGACATAAATGTGTTTTTAAAACAAAATACTATATTATTAAATTATATAATAGTCATAAAAATCTAATGTTTTAAAGAAGGACTTATATAATAATACATATGTTATTAATGAACCTCTTGGGGTTTTCATGTCATTTTATAGTATGTTTATTAACAATATAATATAACGATACATTGATACATGGTAAATGTTAAACTATTTAACCAGGAGTTAAATAATTAAGATAATGTCAATATATTGACATAATGCTATCTAAAACGTATTGGTTGATAGGTATTAGACCCATACCTACCTTGTACTCGAAATAAATAATTTTTAGGAATAATAAAATGAATATGATTGTACAATAAAATATTATTTCAAGATTTTCCAAAAGGTAACCTCACCTATCTTATAAAATGGTACATACCCTTCTCCCAAAATCACACCACCAAATCAATTTCCCTCAAACAAAAACCCTGCCCAAATATCCTCCTAACTACCCTCACATAAACCTAGATTACTTATATTTGAAAAATTCAACCTAAAGTTCAATTTTTATCAACTCCAAAAAAACACCCAAGAAGAGGTAATAATTTCACCACCCTTTTTGAAACTTATTTTTTTCCACTTACTCTTTCATTGTTTATTACATAACAAAATAGTAACTCCACTACCTAATAAATAAAGTTATTTTACTATAAATATTTCATAACAATGTACATTATTCTATCCATCCTATGAATGACATGTCACCATACTTGCGTACGTACTGCTGACCGTCTCCACGTCGGGGTGTAGTTTTTTATTCAAACACATCATTATTTCGATGGTTATAATAAATAGTACAACTGATGTAAATAAAAAACATAAAATTTTATTGAATATTTATATATCATATAACATCCGATGGAATATGATTTATCTATCAATATAATGATATTTTTTCTCATGCCAACGTACGGTTTACTGTCTCCACGAACGCGATGAGATTCATTCTCCATCGTAATAATTAAAGAATATTTTTCATTTAATGATTAAAAATAATGTTTAGGATCATAATATAATTTTTTTATTAATTAAAAACATCTTATCAATAATAAATTCGTCTTATATAATCAAACATATAATGAAAAATGAATCAGTTAACACCCGAAACAATAATAGAGTTGAAATATTATTATCAATGAAATATTAAAAGATCATATATGAAATCATATTTATGTATATGGTTCATGTATAATTTAATAAAAATTATTTCTCTATTATACCGGAGGTTATGGTAACTTCAACTAAGGAAATGTACATGGTAAAGAGTTTCTTATCTCACTTTTAATTCAGTGAGAATTCAATTGTAAGCCACTTATTTATTGTATGTGGTTTATTGTGTATGTAAATTTTATATATATTATCATGATACACCTTCTTTTCATTTTATAATGTGATTAATTTTTTATTTATTAACTTTTGGTCAAACTATGTGATTGATTAGAACATGGTAAGGGTTTTTCTTCTCACTTTTATTCCCTTGAGATTCATGTTATATTGGCCACTGTTTCCTTTTGTGTGGTGAATGTAATGACCATGGTTCTATTATTTATGTAATATAAATTAATTAAGGGTTATTTACATATTATTTGTATGATCCTTATCTCATGTTATGAATGTTTTGTATGTTACCAAATTGGTAACAAAAATTCTAATTTCAATTTCTACTCATTGGGTTTTATGCAAACTTCATTGACTATTTTACTACAAAATTTAGTTTGAAATCACTAATTATTTTTTTATATAGAAATTTCCCATCCCCTTTGTTTGTACATACTTTTGATACACATAATAAATCCGTTTATAAATTCTCAGGTCATCAATATTAACATTATAAGAGTAATCTTAACTCGATTTCTATTTAATGAGTTAAACATCCAAGTCATTTGTGTTGGTTTTACAAGAATATGTGTGAATGTACTATAATCTATTTACACTAAATATCCATTCATATTGACTATATTTATATTTTTTACACATAATTATTTCATTGATTTATCCTTAACTTAAGGATACAATTTTTATAATGTAGTTCATCTCAATTTAAATTTTATTGAGACATCATTGTTGTTACACGAAAATTTACTTTTATATGATGGATATATTATACTTTGACATAGTATATCATGAATAAATTTATTCTCATGATATTATAATGTTTTTATTTCATCAATTATTTTTATTCTACCATCTCTCATTTGGTTAAGATCTCTAACAAAAACATCATTTTAAATGTTATAAATATTTATTTTTCTAAATCATTCTCATTAATATACATGTTTTAAAAATGGTTTTAAGGATTTAATTATATATACCTGAATGTTTTAAAATTAATATTCCATTTAAATGTTTCAAAATGTAACTAGAAACCTAGATTGAAAAATTTACTTTTAACTTTTTCATGATAAATAGAGAGACATTGAAATGTTTAAAAGAAAAGGGATATATTTCGCTCAAACCATTTTACTTGTAATATTCACCAATGTCAATATTCATCAATATTCATTATTGATGTTGATATATTGTAATAAAATCTTCTATATTGTATTTAATGACTTATTATTGACTATATATGTTCTATTTTTATACCATTCATGGTTTTTAGATAAAATATTAACATTTCATATGCTAGTTTTAATATGATTTTTTTTGTTATGTTTCAAAAATTTCATATGAGTGATTATTTGGACATAATAACTGATATTTGGAGCTTTCTCTATCTCCTTGATGAATTCATAGTTCTGAAGAGACAAACTAGTGTCCTGGAACAAGGCCTTGACAAAATATTATTTTGTAGTCTTGAATGAGGACATGACAATGTGGTTATAATGTCTGGCATTTTTCATTTCATAATTAAAAATATGATATTGTTATTACATTGATTAATTGACTAGTAGAATATCCATGTGAAAAAGTAAATGAAATTATTTTGTGTATATTTTCCATATTATGCTGAAGTTTATGTTTGACATTTTTTGTTTTAGTCTTATAAATTGCCTTAACTTTTTATGATTATATATGAATGTATCCAAAATATTTTTTTTCCTAACTGGGCATCTGAGATCACCCCTTTATATGGTTTTTTCCAAGATGTGAAGAAGTATATAACGATTAACTTGCATGAATAGGATAATGTATATGATTGTGTTTAAAGGGGAAATAATGTTTTTTTTCATTATTTCATCTAGTAATGTAATAAATATGTATGTATCTATTACTTTTATGGCTAATAAACTAATCTATGGATTCAAAAACTAACAATTCATGGATGGAATTTTAATAATATTTTAGATTACACTAAAAATTGAATAATATTATATAATTATTTCATTGAGTAAAAAAATATAATATTTATAATGATTTTTCCCTATAATTTCAATATGATTGTTGAAATTACATCCATATTTATTATTTTCACATAAACACAAACTATGTTTTTTAAATATAATATCCAACCTCCATCACTTGATTCAAAAAATTTCAAAACTAACATTATAAAAAACTAAATTACATTGTTATATATATATATATTATAAAATTGACTAACTTTATTCGTTGTAATTTCCACAAAGAAGTCATTGATCCAGTAATATGGGGTAATTTGTTGCTTATCTCGATTGATATAATTTTTCAAAGAGATCAATTAATGAAATTATATATCAATGAAATGTAAAATTTTATTAAACAATTGTAATTTATATATAGATATATAATATAGTTCCCTCTAATATTCATCGTGATTATAATAATTAAATTATTTACATTGTTCCATAGGCATGTCGTTGGAGACCTTGTTATTTAGCTATGAAAATGATAAATATGTGTCAATGAATTCATGTCGTAACCAACACATCAAGATATTGACACTTTTTCTCAAAATTTTGAGGCCAATTGGAATAAAATTGAATCCTTTATATTAAAATTGAATATTATCTATTGTTAAATACATAAATTTCATTAAATTAATAATATAATAAGTAATAATTATAAATTTTACCATATATGAATAAAATATATTGATAGTACATTATTTGAAAAAGAAACACATCATTCATCCACGATAGTGAAATTTTCCTATAATATAATTAACAAATAGCGAGTGATGTCCCTTCACCATATAAAGACAATAGTAAATACCAAGAAAATCCCCTTCTTCTTGAGTGGGTACCCATATTCTTCAAAAGGAGCATCAGTAATAACATTAATAAAATTCAAAAAATTAGGAAAATGTTTGTTTGTCTCCCACATATTATTATTTTTATATTTTATAAATATAAAATTTAAAATTAGAATCCATATTTAATAATGTATTTGTTTACATTAAAATACATACTGATGAATCTGACTCACATATATCATCTCAATATAAAATGGCTATTTACTAGATTACCATACAGATCCATCAAAATCCATTTCTGATTCTATATAATCACCAATAGAATTCATAGCTATGGAAAAAAGAATATAAGTATAACATTAATTTGTTTAAAAAATTGATCAAGGTATGTTATGAATTGTACCTTTAATTATAGATGGATAATTATGATACTATGATAATGAAAATAAACTTTCGCTAAAACTATTTTGATTTGGAATACCTTCAAAAAACTATTAATATGTAACTGAATTCCTACACTATCTAGCGTGTAATAAAATAATATTTATATATATAATGATAAAATGTATTTAATTTAAAAAAGTATGACATTTTCAATTTTTAAGTTGTGATAATCACATTAAGACACATAATTTAGTCAATAAAATGATATTTTAATTATAAATTCATATTAAAATATTAAATAACACATAAAACATGAAATGTAAAAAAAATTCAATCTATATAGAAAATTTATCCTCAAACACTAATTTCATGATTTATTTCACCATATTTAATAGTACACAATACAATAAAATAAACAAATAACACATCAAATATAAGCCCCCATGATTTTATGGTTTGTTCTTCATGAAATAATTTCTATTCATTTGATATATTATATGCACACATCAATGAGTAAAATAAAAAACAACACTAACATAATTAAATTGTAACATAGACATTAAACATAATTTTTCCAGTTCTCTATTATCAATTTTAAAAAAAAGACAAACTGTTGTAATCCATATGATATTTAGTGCCAATAAGAATATGTTGTTTTTTAATGAATATTAACCTACCCTTATGAATATTACCAAAACTTTATACATAGTAAAATTAGTCATATGAATAGTTATGTAACCGTATGAATAGTTACATCACCCATATATGTATAAATAAAATTTAGCCACACTTATAAATGAGAGTGAATATATTAACAAATAATTGTTGGTATTTTTGTGAGAAATAAATATTTAATTAAAATTTTGAATTAATAAATTGATAAAAAAGTACATTTTTATAAAATATATTACAAAAGAGATATTTTGTTGACTTATGATTTTAGGATAATTTTAAAAGACCTTAGTTTTTTATGGTATTATAAAATCTGTTATAGTTATAAATAATGTTTCTTTAGTAAATGGTTATTTTAATTAAAAATTAAATTTATCAAATTTAAAATATTATTTTCAAAAAATGGACATCATTTTATGATTAAACATGTTTAAAATGTTTTAGGGAGAATTTTTTGAATTTTTGAGAAATACATGAATTATTATTGAATAGTAAAATATGATATTTTATGATAAATGATAAATACAAGATTTATTGAGTAATAGACGATTTATTAATAAGGTAAGCAAACGTGCTTCGTAAAAAGAATAATCTACAAATTTTATAGGTCACCACAATCAATATTATTTATTTTTTTTGTGAAAAATAATAAACTAATAACTAAAATAATCCTAATCCCAATCCCATGCACTATATAAACCACTGTCACCCCCTCTCCATCTCTCAACTCTAAAGATTTTATACCTAACTATTTTCTACCAAATACACTTCTGAGGACCCCCCACCAAATCCAAGACCTTCTGGCATAATAAAAAGACCAAAATCAAAGTCTTTAAGAAGATAATGATGGAGGAGTACTAAAGAGGTAAACCTCTCTTCTTTTTTCCTTTCAAATTATTCTACATGTTCAATTATTTTCTTCCAAAATCTTAAACACCCCTCATCATAATTATATGGTAATTTAATGACCATACATGTACTTTAATATTATTATACTAATTTAATATTTCATTATCATATTTGTTTCCCCATCCTCTTATTATAATAATGAAAACACAATGCAAAATGAGTAAATTTATCTAATTCAATGTAAGTAGGTTATGAAGTTATATTATAATATTTTTTTGAAGACTTGAAGCCTTTTTTATGGTTGAACCAAATAATATTATATGTTATATATAATATTTATTACTATGGATTAATGTTATACACATGGAATTTGATTATAAAACAAAATGAGTTCATGGTGATCGAAACACCATCAAAATAATCCAAGTGTTTATCATTAATATTTTATTTAATGATCCCCCCTAAAAAATTACCAATGGATTTATACAATAGTTTAACTATATATATTATCATTAAAAAATCATAACTTCCATTATTGTTTTTAATTTCATTTTTATATGAACAATTATACTCTTACAAAAGACAAAGGATCATGAAAAATAAGAAAATGTCCACTCTCAAATGATGAAATTGAACCTCTTAACCCATATTAAAGCCTATAAATAAACTTAATAAAGATATAATAAATAAATTCTATGTAGATAAGGTTATATAATTCATAATTAATGATTTTAATTTGGTTATTAAAGTCATTAATATCAAGTGACAAATACATTCAGGCATAAGTTAATGGGTTTATCATTTAACAATTATTTTCGTGATATTTCCATTGTTCAACACAAAATTAATTTTATGTGGTTTATGTGTTCATAAATTTGATATATAATATTATGATTATATTTATATTAATGGTATTAAATGATTCATTTTATGATTATTAATTGATGGTCACACGATTCGATTGATTATAATGTGGAATGAGGCTTTGTCTCAATTTTAATTTCATTGATACTCCCTATGTATTGTGAATATAATAATTGTTATGTGGTGTCTATACTACCCCATGGAGATAATTTTTTATTTGAAAATTTAATTATATTATATATCCAGATACATATTTCATTGTTATGATTATTATCTATGTCATATACCATTTTACCTATTGTAGTTATTTTGTATATTATAATGAAGATTTATCCTATACTCAACATGGATATTGAAAATTAATATTTTTCTTGTATTAAATCCTTTTATAAAGAATCATTTAAACTTGCAGTGACCATTAAGGCCCACTATGGACCCTCGATCCATCGAAATTTCTATTGTGACCAAGCAGTTGGAAACAAACATATTGAGTTTGTTTTAAAAATAAAATCAAACGGGTATCTGCCTATATAAATAAATAGTATTGACGTTATTATGGGTCCTGATTCATACACATTAATTCCAAATACTATGAATTCTCAATATACACTATATAGATATTACATTCCATGAAGTTTATACAATAAAAATGTCTATGAATGCATTACCATTACCAGTTTATTGATCGTGTGTGTCTTTTGATTATTTACCATGCCATATTGATTATGTAAAATTCATTATGATTCATTAATTTTTGATTCATTCGTCTGATATATGTACCCTATAATTGGAATTTCAGATCATCCCTTTCATTTTTTTCCTTACCAATTTTATTAACAAGGGGTCATTTATTGGGTTTTAATGGATGTTGTTTAATATCTATAATTATATAATATGTTTCATTTCTCAAATATAGAATGGGGTCCATATAAGTATCTAGTTTCTCTAAGATTACTAGACTAGTTAGTATATCAAGATTTGATCCCTTGTAATAATGCTAATAGAATAATGTCATACATCATCTCTTGGCTATCGGGCTCGGGGTCATATAGTTGGTATCAGATGTATTTTGTATAAATAGTGGGAGATGGATTTAGGAAACACAACATAGGTAACATAACCCTATAGTATAATTTTAGGATATTCATAGTGTAAAATCCTATAATTTTGGTATGATATTGACTATGTGGGTCTTCCTATAAAATAAATCCCTATTAGGATAATTTATGTTGATGCCATTATTTCAAATATGTATCTTGGAGTAACAACTCTAAAAATGAGTTCCAGGAATGACCTGAGGTATCCTTTTACACTACAAAGAGATTTATTGTGAACGTGGTTTGAAAATCCTGGTTGATATGCTTGACATATTTCACATTTTCGTTAAAGACCATTATTAATGGTATAATTTTAAGTAGAATTCATGTTTATGATTATGAGATTAGAATTGCATAAATTATAAAATTAAGATAACAATATGTTAGTTATAAATTATGGATTATGAAAAAATGTAGTGTATGAAATTATTTTGTGATGGTTCCCAGTGTAATAAAGAGAATCAATACCAACAGACAATGTAGGGATTTTCCCCCAGATCATGTGAACACATTTAGTGTTGTAGTAGATCAGATCATGAACATATTGTGATAAATCACATAAGATATGATAAATAACCATGCTACACCTATTCTGGATCATTTTACCTGACAGTATCCCCAATATTTTTATGGTACCGTTAATCCAGTGGTAGCTGAGAAGTGGACCAAGTACTATAAAAAATATATTTCTAGTAAAGAGATGTAATGAAAGTAAAAATGTAGTACCAGTACAATATTTCATCAGAAATGATTTTGATTAATGGTGATATTTTATCCATAATACAATAATGTAAGAGTAAATATACTATATGTAATGTAGAACTTCTAATGAAATATTGATCGATAAATATTTACCATATAAATTATGAACTGAAATGAATAATAGATTACTTATATTTAACCAAAGGGAAGAATATAGCATTACAATGTATGAAGATACATTCAAAAGACTATCCAGGTATTCCACATTTTACGTACATGACTCATAAGACAATATTGATCACATCATTGAAGGATTTATGCCATGTTTTCAAAGCATACTAGATTATTAAAAATATACCCTGGTATCATTAAATTGTACTATGTGCCATCAAAATAATTAGGGATTTTCTTGATAAATTTTTTAAAGGTAATCCATGATAAGATGTGGTATTCTGTTAACCATTGAAAATGTGAAACAACAAAGAAGAATATGGAAATGAAGATAATTCCATTATTAATGAACCGTGGAATGATTCATCCGGGGAAATGATTGAAAGGCACATGAGTTTTCTATTAGTGTAGAGAAAAGGCTCACCAATCTAATTAATGATAGGTGATGAAACATGTCAATGATATTCAGTGATATAACTATATATAGTTGGGACACATTAAAAATGAATGGCCTATGCCCTAGGAAATCTTACCACCAAAAAGGCCATGGGAGAAATTGTAAGCATATGATATCATAGCTGTGGAGGTTGTTGTTCCTAATTTTATGGTGAAATTTTATTTAACTATTTACTCAAAATTATACAATTCATCATTTGATTCTATATCATCACATTATTTTATATCTTCCCTGTTTAATATGAAAATAAAATACTTCCAATTTAATTTATAAATGGATTTTCCAATCAAAAAACCAAAGGGATGACTCATTGTAACCAAGATGTGTCTGCCAGATCCCATTAAGGAATATAAAAATTTCTTATCAACTTATTTTATCATTATAATCATGATTTAATTTGATATAATATTCTATATCCATTAGATTTAATATCATGATTGAAAAATATATTATTATTAGAAAATGGTTAAAAATTTTGAGGATTGTGTCGAATCCCTTATTATTAGAAAAAAACTCACCATATGATTCTTATATAGATCCACACCTTGTATCTAAACTATATAAAATTACATAGGAGGATTTTAACTCGATATCTGAGATCTAAGGAAGAAATATTTAAATATAGGATGTTCCTATTGCGTAAGAATATGTTGATGATTTTCTTGAGGATTTAGTTGGAAATCCTTAAAAAAATGAAGTTGAGTTCACTATTAATTTTATTCTGGGTTCAACACCTCTAACAAATACTCTCTATAGAATGGACACTATGTAATTGGTCGAACATAAGAAACAACTAGATGAATTGAGTGACCAAAGATTTATCCACCCTAGTGATTCTCTATGAGGATCCCCTAATTTTTGTAATTAAAAAAGATATATCTGGGAGTTTTTCCATTGACTATTTGTGAGATTAATTATATTATTTTAATGAACATGTACCCTTTTACTCTCTTTGATTATTTATTTGATCAACATCATAGATAATGTTTTTTGGAATTTTCTCCTTCGATCTGGATATCATCAGCTGCATGTGAGGAAGGATGATATTCAAAAGGAATCATTTCAAACCAGGTATGGACATTTTGAATTTATAGTAATTTATTTTGAACTAATTATTGCACCATTTGTTTTCCTGGAATTGATGAATTTTGGTTTCGATGAATTTCCTTAAGGATCGGTTGTGGAATTTATTGATGATATCCTAGCATAATCATAACCCTATAAAGACCATGACAGTCACGTACATATCATTTTGATAATTAATAGAATAAATTAATAAAATGGGTTGTTTTGAAAATGTGAATTTTATCTACCACTAGTTTCATTTCTTGGCCTTATTGTATCTAAAGATGGAATATTTGTTGATCTTGCAATGCAAATCGCATTCCCTGAATCACACATGCAAACATACATAACTGAGGTATTTAGTTTTATTGTCTAAGTAGGCTATTATTAGTGTTTCATTTATAATATATATTGATTGGCTATCCAACTAACCAAGATCAGTCATAAAGTTGTTATTTTAGAATGGATAAAATAATGTGTATAATGATTTGATGAATTGAAAATAATATTTTTCAATTATCATATTTTGAATATTCAATGTGGAATGATGGATTTGTGACATAGAGTTATTCATTGAAGAATGGATTGGGTTGTTTCCTTATGAAAATTTATTAATTTCTTTTCAATGCATCAAGGATGGTGGAGATTCATGTGAAAAATTATCCAACTAGTGATCTTGAGTTAGTAGATGTAATATTTACACTAACAATATGAAGAGACTATATCTATGATGAAAGATGTGATATATATTTGGATAAAAATTGTTTTAAATAAGTTTTGACAAATAAAGAACTCCACATGATGCAAAATATAGGGATCAAGTTACACAATTATTTTTATTGTTCAATTCATGACCACCCTGGAAACACAAATAAGGTGGGAGATTCATTTATCCATAATGATAGTGGACATCTGACCTGAATGGGGATTGAGAGAGATCCTATATTCATTGATATAATAATGATTGATATGGTAATTGTTAAGGAAGGTTAATTTTTCCCTTTTTTCAAATGATGGATAAGCCATATTTACAAGAGAATATAAAAAAGTTGTCAATCTAATTTTGATAATCTACAAAGGAAAATTAATATTGTTAAGAGTGGAATATTGGAAGACATTTTATAAGAGGACGGAGTTCTAAAATTTGGAAGGAGGTTGTGTGTTCCATTAGTACATGGGATAAAAAGGGAAATATTAGATGATGCTAATAGCTAAATTTTTTTTACATGTTAATATATCACAAATATTTATAGAGATCTGAACGAATATTTTTAGGGGGATAACATGACGTAAGAAAATTCTGCCCATGTGTTAAGGTGCCCAGTTTGTCAACAAATGAAGGCCAAGAGACAACATCCAAGAGTGTTTATTCAACCTCTACATATTTTTATGTGTAAGTGGGATTACATTTTGATAGAATTTTTCATAGGAATAATGAGGACACTATGAAGGAATAATGTAATATCAGTAGTTGTTGATCTTCTTAAAAAATAAGACCATTTTGCTACCACAAAAGAGGATTTACCACTTGAGTGCCTGATTAGACATTATATTATTGAAGTTGTAAGACAAAATTGTGAACCTCTATCGATTATGTCTATTTGAAAAATCTAATTCAGATCATTATTTTGGAAATGTATCTACAAGGGTTTTGATACTGAGCATCATATGAGTACTTCCTATTACCGTTAAATTTATGTACAGTCTTAAAAGACCAATAATATAGTGGAATACATGTTAATATCATGCTCTATTTACTACCAATGTATATTGGATCAATACATAACTTTCATTTAATTTTCATATAATAATATGTTCATTTACATTATTCAAATGGATCCATATGGAGAATTATATGGTACTATATATAGAACTCCTTCTTTTTACGAAGGATATTTTTATAGGAAACTTATAGGACCAAAACATTTTGAAGAGGCAATGTAAAAGGTAAAAAATATTCATGTCCATATTAAATTAGCCCAATGTAAGAAAAATAGTCACATTGAAAAAAAAGAAAGGGTTTGGAATTAAAAATGGGAGATCATGGATTTCTAAAAGTATATCTATGGATGGTTGTCTCAATGCAGGATAAGAAAGGGAAACTGTGCCCCAAGTACAGCAGGCCATTCCAAATTCTGGAAAACATTAATGTGGTACCTTACCATTTAGAAATTCCATCTAGTATCTCAAATTTTCATGATGTGTTAGATGTTTTACTAAAAAATTAGTACATTCCCTAGCAAATACACATACTCACCATTGAAAAAATATAACTTGAACCTGAATTATCTTACCGTGGGGAGCCTATTATGATTATTGAATCTATAGAGTTAGTATTGAGAAATGTTTGAAGCCTGGGGGTAAAATATCATTTGAGAAAAAACAAAATAGATGAAGTAACTGGGGAACCTAAGGAAGTTATGAATAATAACCAACAAAAATTTTATAGAGTCATTTGACATGAAAAATATTGAGGTTTAAATTTTCGTAGAAGGGATGTAAATAACCCACAAGACATTATGGTATGTTCTTCTAACAATAATTTCAATTAATTATATAGACTTTATGAACACAACATTGAGAAAATGGGAAACAACACCATGTTGTTTTAATATATTTATAACCCATATATTAAAAATAATTATTTGTTGCATTCAAATATTATCTAAAATGGACATACATGGTTTCCATTAGTTTTATATTTAGAGTTTGATAAGATCAACATATTAATTCAACAAAGAGTTACATAAAATTATTATTAGTATCATTCCATTATTCTTTGTAATATAACATTTATTAACAGTAATGTACCCTAATGAATAGTAACCTCACCCATGGAATTATATATAAAATTTAGTAAACTTATAAATGAGAGTAAATATTTTAATAATTATGTGTTGAAATTTTATCAGTAATAAATTAATAATAATAATTTTATGTTTATAAACTGATTAAAAATAAATTAAAATTTCATAAAATGTATTCCTCAAAAACATATATTGTTTTCCAATGACATTAGGATTATTTAATAAGACATTAGTATATATTTCTGGTATTATAAAAAGAGTTATAATTTTAAAAATTCTAATTTTTTGTTTAAATGGTTTGTTTATTTAAAAAATATTTCTTCATATTTAAAAAATTATTTTTTAAAAATGAAGTACATTTAGATATTATACACATTGAAAAATGGTTACCGTATATTTATTGCGTTTTTTTTGAAATACATGAATTTTTGGTGAATAGTAAAATATGATAATTAATTAGAAATGATAAATTCATTATTTATTTAGTAATGGATGATGTCCTTCTAATGAAATTACAATTTATTCTAACATACATTCATATAAAACGATTTTCAGTCATATTACTCAATATTATTCTATTTTTTGTGTAAAATAATAAACTAATGGTTAAAATAAGGAAACCCCCCTTTCTCCTCCACTATATAAACCACCCCACACCCCCTCTTCCTCTCACACTAGTAAAACATTGAGAAGAACTAATGTTCTGCCAAATAAATTTCCCAAGACCTACCCCCAAGTCCAAGACCTTCTAGTATCACCTAAAGACCAAAAATAGTGTCGTTAAAGTGATTCATAAGGATGTGTACTCATGTTGTAAACCCATATTCCTTTTCATGTCAACATCATTTACAAGTTCAATTATTTGGTATCTCTATAATAACATCCAATAATATAATTTATATTGTAATTATAGCACCATATATTTTACATAATTTTATTATGGAAATGGAATATCTCATCGTTATATTTCCTTCCCCGAAAATTATACAAATAATGAAAACATCGTCGAAGAGGTGTTAATTTATCACATTTAGGGACGACTTTTTTTAAATTTCTATTATTGTCATCAATTATTTTCATGAAAAATTTTTATGTTTGAACCCAATAATTATATATTTAATATATCAGATTTCATGTCCAGAAAAAAAAATTACACGATATAAAATTATAAAACCAAATGAGTTCATGGTAATCGAAAAACCATCAAAATAATCCAAGCATTTATCATTAAAAGTTTATATAATGATTCATATATCCTTAAATAATCAAAGTATTAATATGATAATTTATCCTTCAATATGATTATTAATTCCTCTTAACTTCAATTATGGTTTTCAATTTCCATTTTACAGGAACATGTATACTCTTAAACAAGAAAATTGATCATAAAAACTATGAAAATGTGTACTCTGAAATGGGGAAATTTAATATCATAACACTTATTAAAGAATTTAATTAAACATAATTAAGATATAATAAATATATCAAATGTATATATGGTTATGGACTTTTTAATTAATTAATTTAATATTATTATTCAAGACATTATGATCAAATGCGGAATAAATTATGGTATAAGGTAATGGGTTTCTCATCTCACAATTATTTCGATGATATTTCCATTATTCAACAGTTATTTATTTTATGTGGTGTATGTGAACATACATATTATATATAATGTAATTATTATTTTTATATTCATGATATTCCAGAATTTATTTCAGGCTTATTAATTTTTTATTATTTTATTCGATTGATTACAATGTTGTAAGAGAAATTGTCTCAATTTCCCATTAAATTGAGACTTACATTGTTTTGGGAAGCTAATAATTCTTATGTTGTATAGCATCCCGCCTCTTTATCACATAAACTTTCATTACATTATACAAAACTGTGGATCTTTATGGTTTAGTGTCTTGGAAAGAAGGAACTTAAAACATTAAAACATAAAACATTCTTCTTAAACACTTGAAAGGCTTCTCCTCATGTTCATCCTAGGTTCATTACTGCATCTCATAACCTGGGGACATACATCAAATGAAAGGGTGAGCAGAACGCCCAGTAAGGTAAACAAGGGAAACATTTAACATGTGAACTTGAGATACATCAACTATGTCATGAACAAGAACTTTAAGGCATGATAAAAAAAATCATGTGGCATATCATAATAAAAATAACCTTTTTCATAACATTAAGATGTGGCTACATAATTTAACATATACAATCGTGAATATATCACCGAGGTCCATCCCCAAGGTGTCATTTGAAAATTACAGAGGTTATTCACCAAGGTATCGTGAAAATTGTAATCTCTAGTGGTTACATCATTACCCAATGCATTGGAGCACTATCAGGGAGCACCCATAAATTTGCCTTTATTATCATGTGAGCCACATATATCATCATAAAAAATTTCATAAATAACCCATATAGCATAAAATAAATGGGTTTCATTTCATAATCACAACGTTTTTAAAACTGCTTTAAAGACATGATCTTTACGTCACTTTAGAACCCACAGAAAAGAAAGGTGGGTCTCATGTATGTAAATCCCAAAATTTAAAATAGAAAATTTTGGTATATATTTGAATACACCTTTAGAAGAAAGAGCTTTGAATATTAACTTAATAATATAAATGAATGTTATAAAAAGAGAGAGTCATTTTGAGACAGAAATTCTGCAGCATAACGGCTATGTTACGAGGTTTTAGAAGTCTTTAAAAAGAGAGGGAAATGGGTCAAACAGTCATAAATTACCCATAAAAAGTATATGTACAGAATAATAATGATACATGATCATGGTAATGAAATTTCAAGGACATACCATTTGAAATTAAAAACATGGAAGGAAGACAAAAATTAGATTTCTCTTATGAAAGTTCGGCAGCCTAACATAGTTACTTAAACTTCAACAAAAATGATTTGAAAAGATAAAATAGGTTCTCTCATCATGTGAACATAAGATTTCAGTATGATATATATAGAGATAATTCCCCAACATAATTAAAAAAAACTTGAAAGACTTGACATGAAAGTAGAACTTTGAGATGAATGAGAAGGTTGAAAGAATCCCCTAAAAAATTCGGCAGCCTAACGACGCCACTTAAAACATCATAATACTGAATTGAAGATATCAAATGGGGTCTCTCATCATATGAACCTAAGAGTCCAGTATGATAGATATAGATATCATACCCCAACATAAAAAAATTTAACTTGAACGAATTGACATAAAAGTAGAACTTCAAAACGAGAAGGGTGAAGAACCAATTAAATATTCGGCAGCCTAACGACGCCACTTCAAACATCAAAATACTGAATTAAATAGATCAAATGGGGACTCCCATCATATTAACATAATAGTCTAGTATTATAGATATTGATATCATACCCCAACATAAAAAAAAAGGAACTTGAACGAATTGAGATGAAAGTAGAACTTCAACACGAGAAGGGTGAAGAACCACTTAAAAATTCGGCAGCCTAAAGACGCCACATAAAACTTCAAACTACTGAATTGAAGATATCAAATGGGGTATCTCATAATATGAACATAATAGTCCAGTATGATAGATATAGAGATCATTCCCCAACATATCAAAATGTAACTTGAACGAATTGACATGAAAGTAGAACATCAAAACGAGAAGGGTGAAGAACCACTTAAAAATTCGGCAGCCTAACGGCTCCACTTAAAACATCAAAATACTTAATTGAAGAGATCAAATGGGGTCTCTAATCATATGAACATAATATTACAGTATGATAGATATAGAGATCATACCCCATCATAACAAAAAGGAACTTGAACTAATTGACATGAAAGTAGAACTTCAAAACGAGAAGGGTGAAGAACCACTTAAAAATTCGGCAGCCTAACGACGCCACTTAAAACATCAAAATACTGAATTGAAGAGATCAAATGGGGTATCTAATCATATGATCATAAAATATCATTATTATAAATTTAGAGATCATACCCCAACATAATAAAAAGGAACATGAAATACTTTACATGAAAATAGATCTTGAAAAATGAGAAGGGAGAAAAAATCCGTTACAAAACTTTTGGCAGCCTAACGACGTCACTTAAAACATCATAAAACGAAATAATGAGAGTAAGAGGGGATCCCTCATTATATTAACCTGAAAAGGTCAGTAAGAGGAGTATAAAATAACATCCTCCCACATAAGAACAGGGAGCATAAAAGGAATGACATAAAAGAGACTACTTGAAGTGAAAGAAAGAGGTCGGATCCCTTACCTTAAAACGTAACTCTTAAAACTCAATGGTTAGGACCTTGAGGGCTTGGGGGAACCTTGGTAGGACTCCTTGGGAGGTAATGAGACCATAACTTCGTTGGGGAAGAGTGGGGAGTTGAAAGGATGAGAGGATTTCTTGGTATTTATAGGGAAAGTGAGGGGACAAGGCATTAATGGCCAAGGGACACCTCAAAAGTGGTTTTCTCAAAAGCATGGGCCCTCCCATGGTACATCCCATGGAGTTAGGACACATGGGGCCCCCAATAAAATAATTCATCACCTTTGGCCGGCCATCGATTAAAATATCTCATGACATCATCATGACACAGTTATGAGATCATTAAACATACCGAAACCCTAAAAATGTATTTTTACTATTCACTGAAAATTCAACTTTCTCAGAAAAATCCCAAAATATCACCTTAACCAAATATCAATTCTCTGATTTCAAAAATGAACTCCATTTTATAAAAATAATTTTTTAAATATTTTTAATTTAATTTTTAAATAAATACACTATTCAACGAAAATTCATTTTTTCAGAAAAATCCCCAAAAATTAACATAACATAATATAGACGCTCTGAGTTCAAAAATGAAATCCATTTTATAAAAATAATTTTCTAAATATTTGTAATTAAATTTTTAATTAAAAAACACTATTCACCTGAAAAAACTTATACTTGAATAATAATTTTTGAAACCGTTATTTAACCATTTTATTGAATCACATTATTTAATCAAGGTCCCTAGATTATATTAATACTTTCTTTAAGTGAGATTACTAATCCATTTAGACACATTACTAATCCTAATCATAAAATCACTATTCATAATTACTATTCATCAAAAATCAAGTTGATCATATTAGACCCTAAATTTAGTACTGAACATAATTGTAGAAGACCATTTTTCGAAAATCATTACACATTTTTAATTATTTAAGGTTTACATAAACATTTTTAAAATATCCTTTTTCTAAAATTTATCAAAAATATGCATACTATATTTATCTGGTCATTTAAAAATTCATAAACATCATCATAAGAAGAAATCCCAATTTTTATTTAAAACAAAGGATTACACAAGGCAGTTACAGTCTTCTTACATAACCCCATATCACACCAGCATAGGACCTATGTGTAAGGTGTGCTAAGGTGAGAGAATCTGAGGGAGGTTCGGCCAACATCGCACGAGTAGTAATTTCTATCTGTTTGAACTTCTCGCGAAGGTGATCCCGTTATAGCTTTACACGATGAAGTTCAGCTTGGGTTTGGTCCAGAGAAAAGCCCAGTGGTGCTACCTCCTTCCCAAGATCTGTTAGATGGTCTTCGATCGGTCCAAGACTACTGGGTGAGGTGATCAAATCTTTTTTCTATAATAATTAACCAAGATTGCTTGTATTTAGAGACAATAATCAAAACGTTTAGTTTACAGTGGTCATATTGACCAATAGTCATATAACCGTCTAAACCCAACAGTATCATTTTCATTATAATCATGTTATCAAATGAAACATTTTTGTTGAGTATAAAAATAAATAACACATAAAATTTGGAAAAAAGATTTATTCAAAATTTCGGGTCATTACATTCTTCCCCCCTTAAGAAATTGCGTCCTCGCAATTTTTAAAATTTGGTTTTGAAATTTTATTAAATGTCCCACATCAGAAAAAAAGTCAGTAAAATTATTACTTTAAAAGAAAGAAAGGGAAGTACAAAGTTCACCCGAGTTAACCCACACTAGGATTCCATGTAGGAAAACATGGACATGGAAGAAAAACAAAGGGTTATGTTCTGGGGGAGAGTGATAGAGAACATGGTTAGGAGAAAGTTAACAATAATAAATCCCAAACTTATGATGTGTGTAAATGGTCTTTGATTACCTAGTAGGAAACGTAAAATAACAACGTTTTTGTTTTACGTTCCTTTTCAAATTTTTGAGGAATTCATTTACAACATAAAACAAAAACATATGAAAATATACCTATCTTCATGTAGTGTTTCATCCTTTAATAAGTTTCTACCCAAAACTAATATTTTCTCCAAGCTATGATCATTCAAAACTACTTGGTCTCATCAAAACACATGAATCATCTTTATAATCTACAAAATATTAACTATCTATTTCTTCTATCTTTCAACATTATCCCAAAAACAGAAAGGGTATGTTAAAACAACTCTTCAAAAAAAAAGAATCCCATAGGAATGGAAAATAATTTTAAATTTTCAAAGTTCCATGGTACTACCCAAAGTTCATCATAGACCATTCCATAAATAACGGTGCTTAAGATTCCTCAAAATAAACCAAACTAAGATTGAAACACAAATACAAGAAGGATTTGATAACATCGTCTTCCAAAATAGTCTTCATTGTTCATCTCCAAACAACATTTACCACTCCTGACATCTTATAACAAAAGTAGCTAACCTAAACATATTTTACCCAAGATAGGTTAACCATTCCCATACGTAACCTAAATTACTATAAGTCCACTTTAAATTCATCGATTCTTCAAAATATAAGTCAACCTTACTCCTCAATGAAAATACCGTAGTAATATATTTACCTCGATCATATAGGGTCCCCAAAATAGTGAACGTCTTCCAAAATAATAATCATCTTTTAATCCCCTAATCATCTCTTTCATATTAATACGACAATCGTCACATTTCCTATCACATTGGTTGTTGGGACATGTTCTTCCATTTCCCACCATTAACTATGACTAGAAAGTATAATTAGGGGCTTAAATACTTAGCTAATAATCATGAAAAGGAACTTAAAGCATATAAGGATAATATGTAGAAGAAATGTATACCCTAACTTGTGATCCCCTAGGTTATCATCTAGGTTATCCATGATCATATATCCTAATGTGAATCTTTATTTTATTTTATCTTTGTTCCATTAACAATGGTTCATACTTAGTTTATGAATTTACCAAATCATATCCCCCGGGAGTGTCGTAACCAAGAGTGCAGCAAGGCCCGTTGTCGTGTACCAGTTCCCGTTTGAGTCTAGCTCAAAGCGGTGTTTTTGGGTTTTTCCCCTATATACATCTGTGCCAGAGCCACCACTACCTGCTCATATCCAGACAGAGATGTATTTTCTTGGCAACCCATTACTCAATACTCACCAAAATACCAGGATGATTTCCTATATATAAACTTTTCTATTGGCTTCTTCTTAATGTTTTCATATCCTAATTTCAACAAATAACTAAACCATCCTTTGATACCAACTATAGAATCCCACCTTTTTTATCACATAAACATTCATTACATTATACAAAACTGAGGATCTTTAAGTTTTAGTGTCTTGGAAACCAAGAACTTAAAACATGAAAACAAAAAACATTCTTCTTAAACACTTGAAAGGCTTCTCCTCATGTTCATCCTAGGTTCATTACTGCATCTCATAACCAGGGGACATACATCAAATGAAAGGGTGAGCAGAAGGCCCGTTAAGGGAAACAAGGGAAACATTTAACATGTGAACTTGAGATACATCAACTATGTCATGAACAAGAACTTTAAGGCATGATAAAAAAATCATGAGGCATATCATAATAAAAATAAAATTTTTCATAACTTTAAGATGTGGCTACATCATTTAACATATACAATCATGAACATATAAACAAGGTCCATCCCCACGGTGTCATTTGAAAATTACTGAGGTTATTCACCAAGGTATCGTGAAAATTGTAATCTCTTGTGGTTACATCATTACCCAATGCATTGGAGCGATATCAGGGAGCACCTTTAAATTTTCCTTTATTATCATGTGAGTCACATATATCATCATCAGAAATTTCATAAATAACCCATATAGAATAAAATAAATGGGTTTCATTTCATAATCACAACGTTTTAAAAACTGCTTTAAATACATGATCTTTACGTCACTTTAAAACCCACAGAAAAGGAAGGTGGGTCTCATGTATATAAATCCCAGAATTTAAAATAGAAAATTTTGGTATATATGTGAATAAAACTTTAGAAGAAAGAGCTTTGAGTATTCACTTAATAATATAAAATAAATTTAGAAGAAGAGAGAGACAGTTTGAGACAGAAATTCTGCAGCATAACGACTATGTTACGAGGTTTTAGAAGACATTAAAAAGAGAGGTAAAATGGGTCAAACATTCATAAATTACCCATAAAATAGTAGATGGACAGAATAATAAGGATACATGATCATAGTAATGAAATTTCAAGGACATACCATTTGAAATGAAAAACATGGAAGGAAGACAAAAATTAGATTATTCTTATGAAAGTTCGGCAGCCTAACATCGTTACTTAAACTTCAACAAAAATGATCTGAAAAGAAAAAATAGGGTCTCTAATCGTGTGAACATAAGAGTTCAGTATGATATATATAGATATAAATTCCCAACATAATTAAAAAGGAACTTGAAATAATTGACATGAATGTAGAACTTTGAGAAGAATGAGAAGGGTGAAAGGATCCCCTAAAAAATTCGGCAGCCTAATGGCGCCACTTAAAACTTCAAAATACTGAATTGAAGAGATAAAATGGGGTCTCTCATCATATGAACATAAGATTCCAGTATGAAATATATATATATCATACCCCAAAATAACAAAATGTAACTTGAACAAATTTACATGAAAGTAGAACTTCAAAACGAGAAGGGTGAAGAACCACTTAAAACTTTGGTAGCCTAACGGCGCCACATAAAACATCAAAATACTGAATTGAAGAGATCAAATGGGGTCTCTCATCATATGAAAATAAGATTCCAGTATGATAGATATAGAGATCATTCCCCAACATAACAAAAAGGAACTTGAACGAATTGACATGAAAGTAGAACATCAAAACGAGAAGGGTGAAGAACCACTTAAAAATTCGGCAGCCTAACGACGCCATGTAAAACATCAAAATACTGAAATGAAGAGATCAAATGGGGTCTTTTTATCATATTTACATAAGAGTCCAGTAATATAGATATAGATATCATACCCCAACATAACAAAAAGTAACTTGAACTAATTGACATGAAAGTAGAACGTCAAAACGAGAAGGATGAAGAACCACTTAAAAATTTGGCAGCCTAACAACGCCACATAAAACTTCAAAATACATAATTGAAGAGATAAAATGGGGTATCTCATCATATAAACATAATATTAAAGTATGATAGATAAATAGATCATTCTCCAACATAACCAAAAGGAACTTGAACTAATTGACATGAAAGTAGAACTTCAAAACAAGAAGGGTGAAGAACCAGTTAAAAATTCGGCAGCCTAACGGCGCCACTTAAAACATAAAAATACTGAATTCAAGAGATCAAATGGGGTCTCTCATCATATGAACATAATACTACAGTATTATAGATATAGAGATCATACCCCAACATAACAAAAAGTAACTTGAACGAATTGACATGAATGTAGAACTTCAAAACGAGAAGGGTGAAGAACCACTTAAAAATTCGGCAGCCTAACGACACCACTTAAAACTTCAAAATACTGAATTGAAGAGATCAAATGGGGTCTCTCATCATATGAACATAAGATTCCAGTATTATAGATATAGATAACATGCCCCAACATAACAAAAAGGAACTTGAAAGAATTGACATGAATGTAGAACTTCAAAACGAGAAGGGTGAAGAACCACTTAAAAATTCGACAGCCTAACGGCGCCACTTAAAACATCAAAATACTGAATTGAGGAGATCAAATGGGGTCTCTCATCATATAATCATAAAATATCAGTATGATAAATTTAGAGATCATACCCCAACATAATAAAAATGACCATGAAATACTTTACATGAAAATAGATCTTGAAAATTGAGAAGGGAGAAAGAATTCATTACAAAAATATCGGCAGCCTAACGACGCCACTTAAAACTTCATAAAACTAAATAATTAGAGTAAGAGGGGATATCTAATCATATTAACATGAAAAGGTATGTAATAGGAGTATAAAATAACATCCTCCAACATAAGAACATGGAGAAGAAAGGGAATGACGTAAAAGAGATTACTTGAAGTGAAAGAAAGAGGTCTGATCCATTACCTTAAAATGTAACTCTTAAAACTCAATAGTTGGGACCATGAGGGATTGGGGGAACCTTTGGAGGAATCCTTGGGAGGTAATGAGACCAGAACATTGTTGGGGAAGAGTGGGGAGTCGAACGGATGAGAGGATTTCTTGGTATTTATAGGGAAAGTGAGGGGACAAGGCATTAATGGCCAAGGGACACCTCAAAAGTGGTTTTCTCAAAAGCATGGGCCCTCCCATGGTACTTCCCATGGAGTTAGGTCAAATGGGGCCCCCAATACAATAATTCATCACCTTTGGCCGGCCATCCTTTAAAATATATCATGACATCATCATGACACAGTTAGGGGATCATTAAACATACCGAAACCCTAAAACTGTATTTTTACTATTCACTGAATATTCAACTTTCTCAGAAAAATCCCAAAATTTCACCTTAACCAAATATCAATGCTCTGATTTCAAAAATGAACTCCATTTTATAAAAAAACTTTAAATAATTTTAATTTAATTTTTACATAAATACATTATTCACCGAAAATTCATTTTTTCAGGCAAATCCCAAAAAATTACCATAACATAATATCGATGCTCTGAGTTCAAAAACGAAATCCATTTTATAAAAATAATTTTCTAAATATTTTTAATTAAATTTTTAATTAAAAAACACTATTCACCAAAAAAAACTAATTCTTGAATAATAATTTATGAAACCATTATTTAACCATTTTATTGAATCACATTACTTAATCAACGTGCCTAGATTATATTAATACTTTCTTTATGTGAGATTGCTAATCCATTTGGACACATTACTAATCCTAATCATAAAATCACTATTCATAATTTACTATTTATCAAAAATCAAGTTGATCTTATTAGACTCTAATTTCGTACTGAACATAATTGTAAAAGACCATTTTTTGAAAATCATTACACATTTTTAATTATTTAAGGTTTACATAAACATTTATAAAATATAGTTTTTCTAAAATTTATCAAAAATATTCATACTATATTTATCTGTTTTTTAAAAAATTCATAAACTTCATCATAAGAAGAAATCCCAATTTTTATTTAAATCAAAGGATTACACAAGGCAGTTACAGTCTTATTACATAACCCCTTATCACACCAGCATATGACCTATGTGTAAGGTGTGCTAAGGTGAGAGAATCTGAGGGAGGCTCAGCCAACATCGCACGAGTTGTAATTTCTATCAGTTTGAACTTCTCGCGAAGGCGATCCCGTTCTAGCTTCACACGATGAAGTTCAGATTGGGTTTGGTCCAGAGCAAAGCCCAGTGGTGCTACCTCCTTCCCAAGTACTGTTAGATGGGCGTAGATCTGTCCAAGACTACTGGGTGAGGCCATCAAATCTTTTTTCTATAATAATTAACCAAGATTACTTTTATTTAGAGACAATAATCAAAACGTTTAGTTTCCAACGGTCATACTGACCAATGGTCATATAACCATCTAAACCCAACGGTTTCATTTTAATTATAATCATGTTATCAAATGAAACATTTTTGTTGAGTATAAAAATAAATAACACATAAAATTAGGAAACAAGATTTATTCAAAATTTAGGGTCGTTACAAGTTGTGTATTTGATATCCCTTTGAAATATTTTATCATTTCAAAATTTAATTAAAATATATTTACAAATTCTAGTTTCATGGATATGAATATTTCTTATGTTGGATACCAATTTACATATTTTGGTTATTTTGAATGTTATTATGCATTTGAATTCTCCCCTCAACAAGGTTATTGATAAGGAAAAATTTTCATGCATTAAATCATTGTATATAGAATTATTGGGACATGAAGTTGTGTGTGGGGCTACTATATCTTCATAATGAATTTAAAAGTCTCATGATACAAAATAGTTGGCAACAAACGATATCGAGAAATTTTCCAAAACAGAATCAGATGGGTATCACCTCACATTAAATAACCATCTTGACGGTATTATGGTTCATTTTTTAGATACATGTTGTCAAAATAATAATAATTACCTTTATTCATAATAAAATTATTACTTTTCATGAGATTTTCACTATGAAAAAAATATGGATGCATTGTCATTATAAATTTATTAATGGAGTTTGTTTTTAATTTTTTTAGCATTCGATATTAATAATATTAAATTTACTATGATTCACTAATTTTTTATTCATGCATCAGATATATATAACCCTTATAGATAATTTGAGCTCACCCATTTCATTTTTTCCTTCTATAGGTTATGAAGAAGGGGTTATTTATAGAGTTTTCATGGATGCACTTTATTACCTCTTGTCATGTATTATGTTTTGTTTTCCAAAGCAATAATGGGATCCATGTGTGCATATAGTTTCCCTAATAATACTAAAATGATCAGTCCCTAACGATTTGATTCCTTGTAATCGGGAATATATAGTAATTTAATGCACAGGGTCTTGGATATAAGGGTAGTTGTGTTACGATGAATATAATTTGATCAAAGATAAAATTATTATTAATTATTCTATTGATGTGGACACAAATTTCACGAGTTATTTAATCATTTTCCATATTAGACATCTTTTTTACTTATAAATTTATATCTCATTTCATAAATAAATTCATAGAGTATTCATATCACTTATCAATTCTTGTAAACTAATTCTTAATTCAGGGAAATAAATTCAATAATCATAACATTCACACTAAAATTTCATACATAATTTTTTCTCCCATTTTGTTAAAAAAAATTGATATAAATATTATAGTGTCCATGTTGTTTATTATTTCAAAATAGATAAACAATATAAACAAATAATAAATAAATAATGACACCTAAAAATTAAATAATAAACCAATCTATTAAACTGGAATGCTGTACAAAATTTATAAAAGGTTAACAACTTTGGAAACATTATTTCACAATTTTTCACTAAAATAAAGGAAAAAATATTAGACTTATGAATAGGTAAAATAAAATCTGGGGGTGCTCTCAAAAAATGAGGGTGAGGGTTTACTTTTGTAGACCCAATAATGGAATTATATAAGGGACCCATAATTTTGGCTAAGAGGGAAGCTAGCCAAGCATCGAACTCCATCGAGTGAGGTGTTGAGAGGGACTATAAGGTAAAAACGTTTTGTGGGATATTCCTAGAGTATATTGATACCATATTATTGTGATGGGATTTCTATATTAGTTTTACCATTGAAATATGGTGATGGGGAGTCTACGGTGGAGACTGTTTCAACTAGTGGGTGGGGGGTATGAGCTATGTTGAGATCATTAACAAATATGTTGACCATTTTAATCAAAACCACCATACTTGTTTCATAATTACTAGGTGATGGTTTTAATAAAACCATCATAAAATAATGACACTTTATAAAAAAATCACTAAAGAAATGGGATTAAATATATTTGTTCATTTAATGATGGTTTGTAAAACCCATGAATATAATCCATGGAAATTTTATTCAGTTACTATTGTGTTGTATTTATCATAATATAATTATCTAGTTTATATCTTATTTTTTATATATAGGATTCACTAATAATTATGGGTTTTTAGTGGTATAAAATCAATATTCATTGTCAATATTTTAGTAATAAAAAAATAAACCGCTCCTTTAACAATAATATATTGTTGTTAAGAAAATTCAAAACTATATCATCAGTTTGGTGTATGTCATTCCTTACTTTTCATATTCTCTAGATAAACCCTGGATTATTGAGGGTTTAAAACTGATTATATGCATCTAAAATTAATTTATATATTTTCACTAGTATATTGATAAACATATTTTAATTGATTTATCTATTTGAGGTTATATAAATATATTTTCTATTGAACCAATGCATTGAATGATAAAAATATTTTTATTTACTGTTAGTTGAAATTTTAAATACATTATAAAATTTAATAATTGAATTGATATTAATTGTTGAATTCATGTAAAATTTATTAAATAAAATCAATGATTACTTCTATTATGATTTTATTGTCATAAAAATTGAAAATTTTAAATCAATAATATAATTTGATGATGTGTTACATTCTATATGTTATGAAATATTTCGAGGACGGTTATATAGAGAAATGTTAAAACATTCATGGTATGTTGTGATATGGATTATAATTAATTAATGGGTATCATTAATGATATATTAAAAAGGGAAAAAATGATTTATGTTCATTAAAATTTCTTATTTAATGTTTTATGCATCAAATATTTTCTCCCAATTTAGCATGAACAATAATTATATGACATTTTTTGTTAATTGATGTAAACGTGTTTGGAAGGGGTTATTTTATAATCTTTTATTTGATTATATGTGATTTAATTTTATATTATTATTATAAATAAATTTCAGGATTTCCTCATGTAAAACATAATTGGAAAATCATGGTCACATAAGAAGACTTTTAGTGACAAGTATAACTCTTATGTGAGATATGTCAATTCATAACTTTGTCCCTTGTAAATATTTTATTGTGTTTATGATGAAATAGTTTAGTATTATTCCTTGTATAGTTCAATTTTGGACCTTTTAATAATTCAAATTATTCATAGACTAGTGACATCAGTAATTGTGTTGAAATAGGGTCTATATAGTGTCTTATGTATATATGATTTTGAGAATAAAGAAGTGTATCCAAAATTTGAATTCATTATTCCCACTGGTTAGTCCCTATGGTTTCTTACGCTAAACCACATTAAATAATTATGAATAATTTATATTTTATTTATGGTAATGAATTATTTTGATATAATTTTCATTAAGTGTTTTCTTATAAATGATAGAGTAAAATTTTTTATTATATGTATCTCATTTTTATAAAATATTATGATTCAATTTTTTTACATAAATTTCATATTATAATTTTTGATTTTTTAATGAAATGGGGTATATATATTATAAATGGTATCTTATTGGGATTTCACTCACCCCCGATGCACACACATTGTCGTATATGTAGCGTTGTATTCTTTTGGTTTATTGAGCATCTAACAGTCATTGTTCCCAATAATAAGATTAATTTATTGATTTATTATAGATCTCTAGACAAGTTGGAATTCATAATGATTTGGTGAAAAACCTAACTTAGTGGTGTATTGTGTCCCATTTATGTATTGTTTGAGTAACTTATGTCACATTTAACATTTCTTATTATATCATGCTTGATAATATATGGGTTGCTCTAAAAAGTTCAATCATATTTAGACTAATTCACTATTTTTAATCTTATATAGAGTAAATAAATTCCATTGGCCACATTGAATCCCTATTTTCTGATAAATGTCTATAGAGATTTATAATGATATATAGGTTTAAATCAAGTTTGTTTTGGAACGGTGGGTAGGTATTTTACAGAATATTGTAATGATACTAATACCAATAACCCAGATTCATTTTCTACTTTATGACCCCCCTGAATGGCACAAATGCCTTTTTCCTTTTATTTGAAATACCATATTTCAAGGGATGAGGGTGAACCATTACAAGGCCCATAGGCTTAGATATTACATGACCCATAGGCCATAGGAATTTTACTAAATGTACTTTGAACTCCTCCTCTCAGCGTCTTCATTGTGATATAAGCTCTCCAAATTCGCATGGCTATTCAGATTTGGCTTTCAATGAAATCACAGGTGGGTTCTTGATGGAAATGTCATTCCCTCTATTTCTGTAAATTACACATAGCTTCTGCTCTAGTGAATTAACCTCCTCTGATCCCCATTTAGTGTCTTCTCCATGTAGTTTATTTCTGACCATTATGCAAAATTTCAGGTGGCCCAAAGGCTTTTAGGTGGCCTATTGCACATGAGATGGCCTGAAGGCCTTGATGTGTCCTGATTGCCTTACTGGTTCAAAGGTCTTGGGTGGACCAAATAAATTAAAGGACCTGAGGCCCCAACCAGTGGCCCAAAAGTCCAAACGGATGAATAGTTATAGTTTCTATAGTACCGAGTTGATTCTGATGTAGTACCCAGTTTAGTTCCTGCTACAATACTACTAGATTACCAAAAAATAGGTTTCCATCCAGTTATGAACTCGAGTCTCATGGATGCACTTTCTGAGTTCTCGCCCACTGTGATGAGGCTCTTGTGCTCTATATTATTACATTTTCATAATATAAAAGTATTTTTATCCCAAAATATTGGTTACTTTATTATTCATGAGGTACAAGATGCATATTTGATTCTAATATTACATTTTAATACACAAAGGTCACCGTATTTTTTCAGGAATATAATTACTCCCACTACTATATCCTTCCATATAAATCATAGGACCCAAGCGGGATTCCTATGTAAATAAACAAAATAAGGTTGAGCTAAAATGCAAATATTAAGTTTCATAAAGTGGGAACTATCTTGAGTAATAAATAATAATCAAAAAGGCATGATCAAATTAGAAGGGTAAATATCTAAAAAAACAATTTAATAGATAACATGACTATCAGGATTAGATAAGGAATAATAAGTATGTACATGTAAATGAATTAAAACAAATTCCATTTAAATTACATGAATATCATGAATATATTTTTAATAATCAATATGGGAAGCAAAATTATTGATAACACATGACATTTAACTGACAAACTCTAAAGATATATCATTGTTAGAATAAAAAAGAAAATAATAATTTAATTATTAATGAAGGTAATTCTTAATTATTGTACATAATGATTTTAGGGATCATGATGACTACTTTATGAAGATCATTTTCATGATAAAAACCTATTTAACTAAGGTGTTCCAATTTTTTCATTTTATGATACTATGGATGCATCATGGAGATATCTACATTCATTAACCATCTATATTAGTATTTCTAAATCGTTCATAATTTATTTAAAAATAAATTTTAGTCTTGAATAATACGCATTATCATCAAATTTTTGTATCGATTAATAAATATATAATAAAAATATTTCCACAATAAATCATATAAAATTCATATTAAAATACAAGTATATAAACGATATCTGATTTAAGTAATGTATATATCCATGATAAATAATTTTTATAGTGAGGATAAATATAACTTCCATTGGTTATAAGAAAATTTATATTTAAAGGGAATGTTAATGATTATGAAAATTAATACTGTAAGAGAATTTCAACGTATTATTTCATCAAATTGATCATAAACAGTCCATATGAATAATATGGTTATTATCAATACAACTTATCCCAATTGTGTTAATCTTAAAATAAATTTTTTTTTGATGATGATTTGAAATACATTAAACATTTCATGAAAACCATTTTTTTATGGTAATAAATATTCAATATGAATATATATATATTTATATAATTTTTCAAAAAATATTTTGACATTCATTTTCCATAATAAATATCATTTAAAACATATAAAATATCAATCAAAACATTATGTGGTTAATACTATAGTGAATTATATACATTCTATAAAAGTTATATTAATGATTACTATTCACGTTTGGATTGAATGTAAAATAGACCTTGTTTTGAAAAAGACATAATGATTACTTTAAAACCATATTTTATAAACTCAAAAAGTGGGTTAATATTTCATAAGAAAATCAAGTGTATAGTGTTAAAATAATTTTCAATTTTTTTAATAAAATTGTTGTTTTTTAGAAAATTATTTTTGAATATAGGGAGAATATATGACATAGTATATTAAAAAAGTTCACATTCATTTTGAGAACCAAATATAGGAATATTTAACTATTATCTGAAAAAATCATAAACAATTAGAGGGTACAAAATTATAAGATTTTATAATAAAATGAAAAGTTAATTTATTTTAATGGATATTAGTTAATAAGTAATCCCGGGTAAATGAGGTTGTGAAATAAAACCTTAAAATGATCATAATACATAAGTGAGAATTAATAAATGGGAAAATAATCTGTATTAAATATAAATCATCATAAAAAATTATAAATAAAACATAAGATTGTTAAAAGTCATTACATTGATAATATTAGATTGGTGGGGACAATGATGATGTAATATAAACCAATTAATAGAAATTTTCTTATGAAATTAATTACCACTTGGTAATTTTAAATTCAAACCCCATATATGATATAATTAAAAATAAAACATAAATTAATATGGATTATTAAATATTCATTATATTGCCACACAATGTATCACTATTTACAGAATAGAAGAGAAATTAGTTTCAAAACATTTCATCTTGCCTTCATGAATTGAATTTGAGATGAAGTCCCTTAAAACGATTATATGACTGATAAGAGTATTAATCAGTAGATTAATTATGTGTATCAAATTCAAATCTAAAAAAATAGAAAATAAAATAATATATAAAATAATTTCATTAGTAATACAATATAATAATTTCAATGAAAACAAAAAAGTAATATAAGCCAACGAAATAAAATTGAGTTATGAAATTTTTACCACTTCATAGATTTCATGTTTAATACCCATAGGGATATTGTTCTAATTAACAGTCATGATACAATGAAATATAAATTAATCATGAATTTAAATATATATTTAGTATTTTATACATTATTAAAAAAATTATTTTGGGTGTATTACATTAAAATATTAAACTAAAAAAGTAAATTGAGACAAAAATAATTTCACTTTGTAACATTAAAAAAAACCTAGAAAAAATTAAAAAAATTTATACATAAAATCCCATGAATTATTATGTATTCATGAGCATACTTGTAATGAGTGATTTATGTAAACCGTATAAAAATAATTAGAACAAAAAATATATTCCTCAATGTAGGGAAATTTTGTTGAATTACCTTACCATACCCTAACTTTTGGTTTATCATTATTTTATTTTCTGTATAATTATTTTAGAAAAATTATTAATTTTTTAGTGAATAGATTTTATATTTATAATATCATATATTACTATATAATATGTCACGACCCGTCCCCTGGGGCCTGTATCGTGACTACCCCAAGCCCGCCTTTCTAAGTCCAGGGGCTGGCAAGTTGCACCAATGGTGCAAATCCCAAAACTGGGAAGTCATTGGCTTTATAAATGTAAACAAACACTTCAGTGTAAACAACTGGAAGCGAAATAATAAGTAAAACTGTATACAAAAGAAGTGATAGAAATTAAAAATGTTCTAGAAATACATGCCCAATAGGAAAGTACATGCACAACTGAATGCAAGTACAATTGAAGAAAAGTAAAGCAATTACTGGGTCGTCCTCTAGGGTTCCTACCTGATGGGTAGATCGAGATGGACTCCTCGACACTCCACATCTATCCATCAACTCCGTGTTCCATCATGCTGAGTGGTTCACCTTCGGGTACCGTCCAGTCCTGCTACTCGCTGCCTTTGTCAGCGCTGTCAATCGTCTACATCCAACAAAACCGGTTGTGGTCATATCCCATGTAGGGGTGAGTATACAAAAACATAGTATGGACCTCGATACCCTCAAGGTCTCAAAAAATAGAACAAGTATAAACCACAAAGTATGAAATCAATGGATAACCATTACCTAGATATATGTCCATACATATACCTAAGTTAACTAGTAACCTATCAAAATCATGAGGAAAACACAAAAGTCATTGCCTCAGATCAAACCAGAATTTTAATTATCGTAACCACGACTGCTGGAGAACTCCACCTCTATCGAGTACAACAGGTATCTCATGACACCGAGGCACTCCTCAGTATCCCTAGAATGTGGAGGTACTCCTCCTATCGATTAACGTGGGTATTCTGCCAACTACCATGTGCTCCTCCGTTGTGGGTCTGACACCAACTAACAGGTGCTCCTCCATCATGGTTCTGCTGCCAACTAACAAGAGTTCCCCACAGGGCTAGTCGAATCACTCCGAGTCAAATCGGTCAAGCAGTCATTAGGTCTATCAGCTACTAGGTCTCTGCACTCTGTCTGCTCTTCACTAAATGGATCTTCTCCACGAGCTATTGGGAAACACTCTAACTGTCACGTAGTGCCATGAAAAATGTATCCTAATGGTTTGCCATGTCAAAGGGGTCTCAAGGCAACAAATGATGCGTCAATCGGATACCAGGTCTGTTAGTTATTTTATTTTTAGTCTCGGGGGTCTGGTTTGATTCGTGTACGAACCAAAATGACCATAACAAAAACATTCCCCGAACACCAGTGTGGTATTACCAATGTGATGGCTTTGTTCCAAGAATACCGGTGTCATTGACGGGTTGTAAAACGGACATCCGGTACCAATGATATGGCCCATGAAGGTAATAGGTCAGTAATGGGCCCGGGTATGGTCTAACCCGGTCTGGGTCATCCCATTCAGTCTTTCTTGGTCTGACCCGGCCCTTCGGTTGGGTCAGCCATCTATATTTGGTCTTGCTCAGCTGGGCCCGTCCCTGCAGACATTGAGGCCAGTTCAGCCCGAAGGTTGCCACATAGGTGAGACGGCCTGAATGCCAGGGCCAGTTTGGCCAACGCCGTGAGGGGCGTTGCCTGGGTGACTCGGTCCCGGAGGTCAGCAGCATGATGCGTGGGTCGCATGTAAGCAGCATGGGAGACAGGAAAGGAATGGCAGCAAACGAGCAGGCCGTGGGGGCATGGGTTGTTTGCGGGACGCTTGACTGGGCACCTATAGGGCCACGAATGCTGCGGGGTAGGCAACAGGTTTTCCTGGGGCACGCAAGGCAGCGCGTATGACAGACTACATCCCCACAAAGATATATATCATTTTTCCATTCTATTCTATAGGGAATACAATAACATTTCTCTTGTGTGTGACAGACTACATCCCCACAAAGTGATGTGATTCATTCATCACTAACACTTTACGCGGAATGCAATATGGATAATTATAATTATTATATTTGATATATAAAAAATAATTATAATTTTAATGAAATTGTTATAACTATTTGGATATATTATATTGTTTTATTTATTATCAATTAACTCCCTAAAAAAATGACATTGTTTTTGTACATATAGAGTACAACCTTCCTTATACAATGTGGCCATGTTTTTATCACCACACCACATTATTGATATATATAGATATAATATGGTATATATAATACTTTTATCATCATTAAAATAAAAAATATTTGTTATCTCTTTTCCATAATTTATGATTAAAAATGAAAATTTTACTTATACGTATGCTCATCCTCCATTCTCTATGATCGTAACGTACTCCAATTCTCAAAACAGTCATTCAATATACATATATAAAAATTAATTGTTTTGGAAATATGATAATGATATCATTATTATTATTTCATATATTTATTAATTTTTACCCAATTGGGAATAGTCAATCTACAAATCTCATTTTTTACCCATAAGCCAAAGATCCTATAAATGTTCATGTAAAATTAATTTATTAAGTAAAAAAAATTTACTTAGAAATAATTGAAAGAAATGGAATAATAAAACTAAAAGAGGTTTCTAAGATAATGAATAATTAACATAATTTAATTATTTAGTATAAGATAAAAAATGTATGAAAATTTTTAAACACAAGATATGGGTCATCGTCTCAATATATTTTCATCAAGGATAATTTTTATGTTATGTGACAATATTTTTTAAGGTGTATATACAACCCATTTGACATGTTATATCATTAATTTCTCTATTGTCATGGTATTTAATTTTTTCACTAATTTTATCCTTATAGGGGCATATGATAATTTTTTAATAAATTGTTAAAGGAAATTAGATAAAAAATCATCTATTAATGTTTTCCTTCAAACACATTCTCTCCTATTTATCTATTTTTGAAAACAATTAATTAATGTTATTATATTTGATATAAATATTTATAAATGAAATTTTGTGAACAATTTTAATCAATTTTAATGGTTTTAAAAATATTCATTTTGATTTGTTTAATGTGGAATGCTCGGAGAAACATCCAAAGTAGTGAATATTTTTTATTATTTACGGCGAAAAATATTTGTCCTATCATGGTCCCATTTATTTTATTTTTAGATTCCATTGAAAAATATCATGTTTCATAAAATTAAGTACCCCTTTTTATTCTTATAGTTAATTTTTTATTGAAAATTGGGTATTTAATAGAAAAGTTTATTTATTTTATGAAAAAATGTATTTCATATATGTTCAAAATGTTTTTTCCCAAGGTTTTAATGATGAAAAATTGAAACTGTAAAAAATTTTCATCATGATGTCGTCCTTGAAAATTTATAATGATGAGAATATCTAGATAAAACTAGTTTTTCCAACTTCATCTTAAAAAATTGGTGCACTATGAATGAAATCTTTTTCATTGGGTAACACTTTTTTATAAAAAATTCTATTAGAATTTTGTGATATGGTTAATTAAAATTGTAAGGGTTTTGTTAGGGTTTAATGAGATAGTTTTTTAAGGTACCAACAGGAATTTTATATGATTTATAATTCATTTACAAAGTAATATTTTTCATTGAAATGGTAAAAGAAATGAACTTTTCAAAGGTATGAAAATTCAATTTCTTGGTAATAGGTTATGTTTTTGGAGAAATGACTCTTCGTAGGTTTTCATGTTTTTACTAGACAAATGACTACCTCATTTTTATAAAAATTATAATTATTGATTTTTATATAAAAATTTATTAAAATACAATTCATTAGATTTTAACAACGTTAAGGGGAATGAAGTCATTGCATTGAAATATTATAGGGTTTTTCATGAAATTAAATCATCTTTTGTTATAATTATTTTATATTGGGGTGCATGGATACTAATTATATGTTTCAACCATGTATTATATAAATTTTTTATGTATTAGTTTTGAACAAATTCCTTAAATCAATAAACATGAAAATATTCTCACACATTAGATATTGAGTTCCTGACATGAAAATAAATATTATTTCATATTTAAGGATGAGTTCATATATGTATTCATCCATTCAATTTTGTGTTTACTATTTTTAATCAAAGTTATAGAATGTAATATTTTCAATGTCCATGGTAATGGAATATATATTAAAATATATGAATTCTCAAGGGTGGTCAGTAATTAATTGACTCTATAATAGTCTTTTCTTAATTTAATATTTGATTGAGATGATGTAGGGAAGGTCATTAGATATTTGTGTGGTGATCATTTACATTCTATAATGATCTTATGGTCTCATTACAATCATTTACAATCATTTCCCCTCTCATGTTATAGTTCTCTTCTTTCCCAATGCAATTGAGTGAGTTGACACAATTAATAAATAATGATAGAGATCAGTGAATTATGATTATTTATATATGCGTGTAGAATGATCAACATTCAAAACCATGGAGGAGGAAATATGCATTGAATATAAAAGATTTCTGAATGTATATTGTATTTTACAATTCAGAGTATTGTTTGCTGATATATGACCACTTTTAATTAAATTATAAATTCCATGAAGAGAGTATTTCATGGAAATGATGGTTACTGATGGAAAAACCCTGAATTCATAACTTCTCTACTAATAGATGTTTTCCATATTTTTCTACTTTTTTATTTGATTTCATGACACAAAAATAACCAAAACCTATCAAACATTACATCAATGAATAAAATTTAAAAACAATATATATATATATATATATATTTATTTATATATTCTATGATTGTGAAACTCCCCGGGCATACTACTAAAGAGGATAACACTGTTAGACAGTAGTATTAGGTAAGAGTATAAGAAATTTAGTTTGGTCATGGATCATGAAAACCAAACAATCTGATGAAATGCTCTAGATAATGTTCTCCATCTGTTTACAAATAGCCATAAGGTTCATTCACACATAAATATGAAAATGGTGTGATATTTTAAATTTAATAAAGCTAGTAGATGGAAACATTTGATTTAAAAATGAATCGTACCATTATTTCAAAAATATCCACACACCTTATCGTCTTGGTATGGATGTTACATAATGGTATTTATATTATTATAATTTTAAATATATTATAATGTGATGAATTATACCTCTACTCTAGGACAAACATTTTTTATTGTATATAAGAAATATCTTATCTTAGCTAATAATCTATTTTTAAACATATATAATTCTATTTGGTTAGGAGCCATATATTGTAACCTGAGTTAATCTTTTTAATTTTTTTCATACTCTGATAAAAATATGGATCCACGTTTTATAGGAAGATTATTATTATACATATTTGTATAAATTATTTCTTATTGTTATGAAACTAGTTTTTTATTACATTGTTTTTAAGAGTATATGTTGATTAATCTCTATAACTAAAATTTGTCATTATTGAATAAATCAAACATCAACATCATGATTACTCCATTTGGCTAATATTTACATTAAATCCAATAGTTGAACCAATATTTTCATTATAAATTAACATAAAATCCATTCATACATGTGGAAATTTAATCAAATTACAGTATATTTGAATTTCATAATGATTTGATCATTCTTATTATTTGGATCATTTGATACATGTTTTTATAATTGATAATCATATCATATCGAAAAATTTCTATCCATAATTACCAACCACACTACATCATTCATTGAATTTCATCCCATATGTAATTAATTGATTGAAAATTTATATCTCAAAATTCCATGTTAATAATATCTGGCATTATTCATTATATTAATTTGAAACATGTTTTGGAATATGAAAAAAAATTTTATATGAAAAAATATATATATTATTTTAGAAAGATTATATACTAGATAAATGTAAAATTCATTCTTATAAATATTTAATTAATAAAAAAATTTATTGGTTAAATGTTATACGATGTATTATTTCTTATTTTTATGTATGTCATAAGTATTTTTATAGAGAACTAATAAGTATAAACAATTATTTTCATAATTTGTAAATCTAGTTTGTGGATTCTTCACATGAGTTAATTCATAAATTTAAGATGTTTATTATAAATATTTATCATTTTATTTCATGATAATGTGATCTAAATTACTTAGTTTTTGATAATTGATGAATATTTTGAAGATAAATATAGTTTTATTTCAAAAATAAATTTATATTAATTCTCTAAACATTTTATAATAAAATTGAATGTAATTTATTCTAACATATAATAAAATTATCATTAATCACTAACTAAAAATTTCATTAATATCCTTTCCTGATTTCTATTTTTTTAATCTAATGATGCATTTTTGTATCATAGTAAAATAATTATTGTAAAAAAATAAAATTTTCGCCACACACAACCCATATTGGATTGATGTGCCATTCATTCCTATATGCGAAGAAATAATTAGAAATAAATTTTCTTTGATATCTTGAAAATTCATTCTTTTTTTATTGATTTTCATCTTTTGATTTATATATTTTTCTTATAAAAAAAATTCTATTCAAGTAACACACATTAAATAATATTAACCTCATAAAATTTAATATTTTTGTACATTTCAATTACATAAGTCAATAATTATGAAATTATTATTTTTTATGAATTAAATGATAAAAAAATTTATTTATTTATTATTGATCACTGAACTCATTTTCGTAAAAATTAAATGAATTATAAATCTTATTGTATACTATATAATATATGAGCACCACAAATGATATATTTATGTGTAGTTTATTCCATGATATATAAAATAAGTCAATGTTTTTTTGAATATAATAATAATATATACACGTTTTACAAATTTTTAATATTGGATGTATATTTTTTCTCCAAAAGATAAAATTATTTTAAAAAATTTTCCTTGAAAACATATAATTATATACAATTATGTATTCCAAAATATGAATGAGTCTCTTGGATTTAAAGTTTATCCCACAAATAACCATATTTTTGCAGTAAATATTTTTTCCAGCTATATAAATGTTCTTTAATGAACATATAAAAATGGACTCATAGCTTGTAGGTCTTGAAAAATATCCCTAAGATAGTTTGTGGGATCATATATATAAATATATATTTATTTTTCCAAAAAAAATACATTATATAAGTTAAATATCCACTAAAAATATTTCCTTCCGAACACCCCTTAATGTGGTCCACCTCAAAAATTTTTTTCCCTTTAATGATCACCACTTTTTTATTCTACACCCCTCTAATGAAATTTTGTACTAATGTGATCCATAATTACTAATAAATATTCCCATGTCATTATCTATATCATAAAACATTTTCACACACCATTTCTTATTTCGAATTTAATTGTTATTATTAGATGTTACATGCTATATCATGTGTTTAGATTAATCTCTCTCAATCCCATGGCTTCCACATGTCATAACAATAATATCTCAACTCCAATGATCACTAATCATATAATCTCATTCACATTCTATAATTACACCCTACATCAAATGAAATTTATAAATACCCCTTAGATTCCCACTCTCTCCACTTCCACTTAATTACCTCACCCAATCCTTTCCTCATTCCTAGGCTCATGACGTCAATTAGTACCTCCCCAACTACTCAAAAATCACCCTTGTCATCTTCACCATATCACTCAAAACCTCTTTCCTTCACCTCGAATATAAAACCACCATTTACCTCCCCAAATTTCACATTAATAAATTTTTCATCCCAAAGTTAATTTACTGTTAGGAAAAATACCTCATCCAAAAAAAACATCAACACCCTACCCCAAGACCCCATCCTTATAACCCCCACAAATATTTTTTATGAATTTTTTTATTTAATAAAATTGGTTATTGGTGGGATTAAATAACAATTTATGAAAAAATATTGTTTTATAAAATTATACCTATACAGAAAATAATCCCAAAATATTCATTCCAAAACGGTCCATGAACTATATGTGCCGATCCCATTTTTGGAATAGTTCGCTAATTTGACATATCGACATTAATGACCAACAATTAAATCATTTCATATCTTTTTAAATAAATATGTATGAATACTTATATATATATAATACTCAATGTTATTTTTCACATTTTAACCATTTCATGTATACTTTTAACATTGAAAAAAAATTTAAATCATGAAAATAACATTTATTAATTTAAAACCCAACACCTGTTGAATTTTAATTCAACATATTCTTATATATAAAAAATAAATTAACACCTTTTTTCTATTATAATGATAATTAATGTTTATATTCATAGTTTTAATTATTTTAACACATATTTTATACATATATTATTCGTTAAATCATAGAAATTCTCTTATAAAAAATACATCCAAACCTCTTGAAATATTTAAATTTTGTTAATTCTTAAATGAAATAAATTTTATGAAAACTATTATTTAAGACATTTAAAATAGTCTAATATGTTTTCATTTATCTCAAAAATTATATGTATATAACTATCATAGAAAAAATATAAAAAATAAAAAATATCAATATGATAAAAATAATTGAACATACCACAAACATATGGTTTTTCCAACTTAAGGAACCTACATAATCATGATGATGACCACAATGTATACAAGGAGTATAAAACAAAAATAATTTTAAATATTATATAAATACTATAAAAATGATTTAAATTTAATTTTTTTTAATTTTTTTGCTTTCTCATATTGAGTAACATCCATCACAAATGAGATAATGTATCATTCCCAAATGTTATTACCATCTTCTACAGGATGGTCCTAAATATTTACATAACTAATAATATCATGTCAGTAACATTTTCTATAGTTGAATCATTAAATAATTAAACAACAGGTGCATGGATAACATTATGATATCTACATCACCATAGTAAAATATTCCTATTTTTATATAATAACCAAGTGACATCACTCTCAAAAAATACATGTCCATAAATAAAAATTCAATTTGTTAATGGATAATCATGTCCATAATCACCATTAAAATTTTTAAATATCATATTTTTTGGGTAAAATTTATAACATTTCCACTAAAAAACATGTCCACACAACTTCAAGACACTAATAAAGAATATATATAAAAAATTAATAAAATAATATTATAATTAATTTTATAATAAAATATTTTATTTTAACAATATAATGTTATAATATCACAATCAATAATAGACTAATGACATGGTGGGTCATCATCCACATTGGATAACACATCCAGAACCATTGGTTTTGTACATAGACTATACATAATCTATGTTGAACACCATAATACTTCCATAAATAATATATATTATAGAAAATAGAACCATGTATGAATATCCCATAACATGGGAGTCCTTATACTAGATAAACTAGTTAGAAATACATGTCCCCAATGTACGCAAATAACCCAATACAAATGTATCGTATTAAAAAAATTATATGTTAATGACTCTTTCATGAGAAAACACATTGTAGCCACATCATCACATATGATGATATCTATATAATAGTTGCATCTTACAACGACTCCAGACTTGGGGAACATGGGAAAATGGGTAATACCTGCAAATTATAAGGACTCCTACATAAGCCTCGGACTCCAGTAGTCCACATGAACATTATAACACACCCTAATCCACCAGTAATCATCATGAATAGTCTCTAAACTAGCCAAATATTCATCAAATACATTAGGACCACCATATAGCCATGCATCACTAGGAAAAACAGAATGGGTTTGGGCATATGACTGGTGTAGAAGTTAGTATAAACACACACAAGTGAATTATCTTCTATACATAATGGATTTAAAAATAAAATTTTATCTCAAAATCATATAAATAGTGTAACTAGATAGAAGATAAGTAATCTAGATATTTTTTATTAGTAGATGCATTAGAGAGATAAGAAATACCCTTCATTATTAGCATTATTCTACTAATGAAAATTTCTGATGAAAATTTATTTAAACTCCTAGTATCGAGAGGGTCCCATCATTTCTTGTAATCAGTTGTAAATTATGTTTCATATCAAGGGTAATAAATGGGTTCTAAATGTGACTTAGGTATCTTAGTATCTAAAATTGATTGCATTTTTTCATACTGATCTCCACTCTAAACTATATTTTTGGGATGGGGGTGACATTGGTGATTTATATGAGTTAGTGAATGGGGTTTCATAAAAACTGTTCAAAATTACCATTTTTCTATTTTAGAAACAGACTCAAGATACCAAACCCATCCTATGAATATTTAGAGGCCATTACATTTCTCAACACAAGTATTATAACTAAACATACACAAAATAACATATAAGGCTCATAAAATCCTTTGTGGAGGACTTTCACCTCATCGAGTAAAAAATTCCGGATGAGATCATACATACTTCCAAATATTGAGGACTCATTCTCCATATAATTATGATATTTCCTAACTTTAACATCTTTTAGTGGGACCTATTCCTTTTCATGTAAAATGTTATTTTGATTCCCTGCCTAATAAAGAAGAATCACACACAATTATAAAGTGGAGTACCAAACGTAGGGAAAACTGTAGGCGACCCATGAATTATTATTATCACCTCACAAGGGGAATTTATAATAAAATATCCACACTAAAAATTATAGATGATCCAAATCATCATTGATTTTAATTTATGTGTCAGATAATTTATGAAACACCTCACGTATCACCTCATATTATGTCATGGGCTTCACAATCATCCCATTCATTAAAAATAACCGTGACAGAAAACACATATTCACATATATGAATTAAAGGGAGAATGATATGAAGACTCATACAGGTTGTAATTTTATATAATAAGTTCTGTAGGGTTACACAATATTTCTCCCTAATTATTTATTTTTTTGTATAGTTCCATCACAACAAAACTTCATGGGTCAAAATAAAATGATTTTATTCAGGTGTATATAGTCTGTGGGACTTGTGGGGGTTCACTATATATATCCATGATAAAATGATCATGAAATATTTATATACACAATGTTCCCCATGTAGAAGGCTACATGTGGTCCTAATGAGATACTCAATGTAGACCGTTAGATACCCAATTCATGTAGTCCCTAAATATATGGAACATCTCTATTGGAAAATTAAATATGTTCCAAATTGCATTCTCTTGGAATCAACCTTTCCCTTGAACATATAATGTATAATATACATGGTTTTTACTCTAAATATTTTCCATAAATGTTTAATGATGTAGATTGGATTTTAATATTATATTTGCGATGTTGTTTAACTCTCGAACTAAATTATATTTGATGTCATGGTATATGGTGTGAGATATTTCTAATCATTTAAAACTCTTCCAAGACAACGAATATGATACAAAACATTTATTAAATTGGCCTTCACACAATCTAGTCAAAATTTCTAAATAATCCAATTATCATCTAATTTATTCACTACAACCACTATATTCATCACCCCCAACACCTATTACCAATAATATTTTCATATATTGAAATAAATAAACTATAAAGGTCCTTTATTTATCACTTATCATTTGTTTATCCTGTCTTAAATCACCCAAAAATTCCAAAATTTCATCTAAAAAATTCTAGGTGAACACCTTCCATTCTTGTCTCCACCATGGAATCCTAAACCACACCAACCCATTTTAGCACCCATATTATATATATTTGACCCAAGAAGATCTATTTATTTCCATCCATATGGCAATGTAATATTCAATGATATGTCACTAATTTCTTCAAAATATTATCCATGTTGAGGATAATTGTGATCATTTATCATGATAAAATAAAGATAAGGGGAATGAAAAAGAAATTGGAAAATAGTGAATCCTTAAAAACCCATGAAATTTTATGTATTTAATCTATTCATCATATATATTGAATGTGGGTTTCTAATTAAATCAACTAGAAATATTTTAATAGCTTAAAATTTTATCATATATCATAATTTAAAATTATTTTTCATAATAAATAATTAATTAAAATATTAGAGATATACAATCCATGGAATATAAGGATAACATTTATTAAAATTCATTCTAATGAATAAAATAAGAAATATCATGATGAATAGGGAATAGAAAATTAAATCCCTATCTAATTGTTGAAATATAATTATTTTAATTTGTTTATTATTATCGTAGGATATATTCATCATCACCATTAATTCATATCCAATACAATTCAGATTTAGCGTCAACAACAGAGAATTCAATGCCCTATTGTCTATCTATCTATATCAATGTGCCATTTCTTTATAAAATGATCATATACATAGAGAGATATCCTAATGTGGAATTTATAGTTATGAGGTTGTCTAATATTTCATTTCTAATTAACAACCTAAAATAATAAGTTTGTGGGCTGATTTTTTGAGATGAAATTTTTATACCATATATAATAAAAGGCACAATTATATACACAAATGTTATTTCATAATTTTTATCGAATCATTAGTTATTAATATATAACTATTAACAATCCAAAGATAAAAATTTATTTTATTCATAAATAAAAAAATACCTTAAAAGATATCCATCTTGGAAATTGATAGAAACTCATCCCAGAGGTATACACAAAATTTTGTGATCAATGAGATAGTAATTTACTTTTATGTCTACTGTCAGGATAAATAATTCATTTTACTGAATGGGATCTTTTGAGATAATAAATCTCTTTATAGATATATGTATTATCTAAGTATAACCCATTCATCTATTTAATACAATCATTAAACCCATTTCGTCCCTAAATAGAAAACAGAAAAATATTTTGAGGAAGGAACATAAAAAAATCGATGTCATAAGGAAATAAAACAATCCCTCTTGTGATCCTCCTCAAACAAATTGAGTTACATTCTATATGTGAACTTTGTTTCAAAATTGGGTCCCTAGTGTAAAATTATATAGATATATTGATTATGTGAAATCAAGATTTTAAATATTTAATAATCTATTATAAAATAATGATTATTCATTTATTTGATATAGTTTTTGATAACGTCATAGTATACATGTTTCCCTGAAAGGTCATACCAGTTCTCTAATATGAAGACGATCAACTGTATCTATGATATCAATTTTAATGATTAATACTACTGTAAGGTTATATCATTTTATGGGATACAATTGATATTGGATTTAGGCGAGGAGAGTGATCTGACTGTGATAAACATTCTCATAGTGATTATATTGATAATTTCCAATGTAGATGATAATAAAAAAATTACATGTTCTGTGGAAATACATAGTTATATTTGTCACTAGATGTTTCATCCTATGAATATATTTAATGGTCTTTAAATTTTAATAAAATTATTATTCAATATCAATTGTTGGGTATTTCTGTCTATTGATGTAATGCCTAATGTTATTTGTTTATGGCAAGTAGGATATATTGGGTGAATAATGAGTGATATTGTATTAATATATAATTCATGAATCTAATTGTCTCTTAAATTTTCCAATAGGATATGATATATAATTACATTTTTTAGGAATTGAATATCCTAATTATTACAATGGCCATGTTGTTCTGTTGGATTGGTCATTTATGGAAAATCAATGATTGAGATATCAGAAATATTTTTTGGTGAATCCAATATGAATCCTATATGATTATATATATTCAGAAATATGGATTATTATGTTTTGATGTAAGTTGGTAAAAGATTAAATTACAAAATTTACATCATTCTCTATGGGATATGTGACATGGTGCATAATGACATCCATATAAATTAGGTAGTATTTCATAATGAAACAAATAATAGACCATAGATGTTATAAAAACTATGTTAACTTAGAACCCTAGTCACAATTCAAATGAATTTATAATTTTAAGAAAAACATTATACTTGTATATGGTTTAATAAGTATTATTGTTTGTTGATAAAAAATATTCAATCACAAATTATTCAAAAGAATTTATTTTTATTTGAATATGTAATGAATATTTATAAAATAGTTGATTATTTATTTAATTATATTAGTAAAAAAAATTTATTTATTCTGTTTTGTGTACATGGTAATAAAATATTAAAAATATTTAATTTCAGGATAATAACTAAATATTTGTTCATAAATTTTGTGATTAGAATTTCTATATATTTATTGTAAAATATTCTACTGATATTTAAATAATAAAATAAGTGTTCATTATTAGAAGAAAAATTAATATTGAAATAGATATGTAGACCGAGAATTAATTTGTGACTAGAAAATGAGGTCATAATTTTTTTGAATAAATATTAGTTAATTTATATAATAAAATATTGTTTTTTTATTCAGTATTTTTCAAAATTAATGTAAATTATAATAATTCTACTATTAATTAGATAAGGTGTGCATCATGAATTCTGATAAATACTATGATACATTGAATATTTTTTATTTTCAAACTGTAGATCCACTTAAACTTGATTTTCACATTTTTATGACACTGGATCAACATTATATTATTTTGTATAATGATTTTTAGAGGTGATTATCTATATCCCCAGATATGTCTCACCAATAACTCTATAAATAGCATAGATCAATAATCCTCCACTACAGTGATTCCTTATTTATGTGAAGGATTCAATTATGATCAATTGAAATAACCAAAAAAAATTAAATCCACCCCTTCCATTACTTAGAGAATTATATTTTGACAATTATAGGCTCAAGAAACATGTATGGATTACCAATTAAGGGAACATAAACTTTATTCATATGATTCAAAGACAATTATACAATAGTTCCTCTTTTAGTCATCGAAAAGGAAGAATAATTCCCATAAATAGTAATTAAAAAATTATAAAAAATAGTTATTAAATATATTTTAAAGGTTTCCAAATTATTTCTTCCATGATCCAATTAATTAATATTTTTATTAATTAGTTCTTAATTTCAATTCATCATCATGCACATCAGATATTATTCATCTAATATGATATAAAATCATGTTGGTTATTCCCTCTAAGTGCTTTCACTATACTTGTATCCTTCTCTCAATAATGATGAATTATGTGAGATAACATCATTTACTCTCCTAAATTTTTTGGACACCAGATCATCTCATTGTAGGACCTCACCAATAACATAAAACCATATTATTTCAGTCACCTCAAGACCCCATAATCAAAGGGTTACTAACAATATGTGATAAAATAAAACCATGAACCGCTAATTTCCAACAATAATTTGTTCATTTACATGGATACATATGGTGGGAGTGTACCACACCCCCTTTATATAGACAATTTTAGGTGATTTTCATTTAAGGGAAAAAATAATATAAATGCTACCTCAACACTAGTCCTAATAGAAAGATATTTAACCAAACCATTAGAGATGAAAGGTAGTATTATCTTTAGACTCAATGTTAATTTACCCATTATCACCTAAAAGAAATGAAAACACATCGGTTTCACATTATTATGGAATAAATGAATCATGAGGCATGTTACACTACCTCTTCACATGTATTTATGAGATCATTCTGTCCATATTTTAATGAAAACAATTATTGTATCAACCCATAAAAAGAATCAAGTTTTATTTTTATCATTCCATCATTAATAATGTTAAAAATATAAATAAATTTCAATGTAATCCATAAAAATTGTAGGATTATAACCTAACCCATTGATGTCCCAATCCACCAACATCATAAATAGGCAATCCTGATGACTTAAAAGTCCTTATATTATTTTCTCCCAACAGAATGATTGTAACTAAACAAATCATTTTTTTAAAATTTACAAAATCTATAGAATATATCTTCCATAACCACATGGATTTACATTTTATGTGATGAGAATTTACAGAATTATCCATATGTCATATCAGACTAGTCCCCTTACTCCAATTTGTTGATACCCACATAGGATTTGAATTTTGATATTCAATATGAACACTGAGGTAAATATAGTGACTAGCTGGGGAAATGACTACAATATCCCAATAAAATGGAATAAAATTTTTTGTACCGCATGATGAAAAATAATAAAAGTGATTTTTTAAAAACAACAACATATTTACAGGTTATTTTCCATTACAATGTGTAATAAGTTTCTATTCTATTTAAATATCTACATGGATCCATATGACATACCATACTAAAAACCATGCTCTATAAGGGAAGTCTACACTCAGGGTGTCCTTTGCGACCTTTAGTATGAATAATGAGGTAAAATAATTAACTTATGGGTAAAATTGATATTGTAACCCCCATTTTTTACGAAACCAATAAGGTACATTACATATGAAAATTTGGACACATGAATCCAATTAGTGGATATCATAGTTATGTCCCTCTATCAAACAATTACGACATGTGATTCTTCCATAATTGATAGATGGTTGGGAATATCTCCCATTCCAAATATGTATTATAAAAAGGATATATTTAAAGGACCGAATAAATTAGAAAAAACTAATTAATCCCTTACAAGGGAATTATAACACCATATGTTTTTAATAGAGAAACAAAAATTAATTTTATTTGATATATATTTAGTCTAACATGAGACAAATAGTTTAAAAGAAACAAAAAATACCATTATTTCATATAATAGTTATCCCCAATAAATTATAATGCGAGGTATTAATATTATAAACTAAATTAGGAAAATATTGAGGTTAAAAAATTATATAAAATTAGTTCCATGGTGACCAATAAAATATAAATGAAAAAAAAACAATATGAAATAAAATATAAAAATTTTCCTAAAAACTATTTTTTAACACAGAGATAAGCTTGACAATTTTTTTTAAAAAAAAATCACTTATGGTGAATTATTTTAATCATATTAATATAATATTTATTTAATAAAAAATTTACCATTAATATTATGTTTTTTTTCATATACGGTGATAGTCTAAATGCAATTTTACGTCAAAAAACAATATTTAAAAATAATAATAATTATTGAAATTATTTTAACATTAATTTTTTAAAATATGATAAAGTGACCTTTATATATATTTTTTCAAAATATATATATAAATTATGTCGGAGTGAAATGTTGATCAATTTTTTATAACGTAATTTTTTAATGAATATTGAGAAATACTAGTCACTTCTAAGAATTGTGACATCACTTAATAAATTTAAAATTCTCCAAATTATTTTAAATTAATTATAAATATTCATTTCTATATATATTAATAAATTATATATAATTTTAATATATTTTTTAATGTCAAAATAAATAGTAATGAAAATAAAAATAGATTTCCATGATTAAGGTCATAAAAGAATTATCAAGGATCTAAAAAACAATAAGGGGTAAAATGACCTAGATACTAGTCTAAAACCATGTGGATGTCAAATGTTGGACCTTATCACCTATGTGAGTGACTAATTTCCTTATTTTGTCATTTTATTACATGAAAAATAGGCGTAAATATTATTCTTTTCAAAAAATCAAAGTCAGCCCTTTCTCACACTAATAAAAGTCTAACATTCCTCCATTCCTTCTCACAAATAAAAACACATTTATGGTCCAACAATTAAATGATATATTAATTAAATAAGTCCCTAATCCTAGATTAATTTTTAAGATTATAAAATCAATATTGGAAGTAATTAGGTTAAACATAATTTGGATATCCATAGAAATTTATATATTTAAAACTATAAATTATTGTTTTGTATTCTAATAACTACTTATAACCTACCCTAATAATAACTTATATCAATATACAATTCCATACATTTTGATATGAACTCATCATTAATTTTTATAATATAATTCCACCACACGAACTGATGTTATTTATTTCCCATTACCTCCTCTCACTCCTAGATATAGTGATATATTCATTATTTTTATATTATAATTATGATATTACTAAACTCATTAAGATATAATATCAATCAATCTTTATAATACAATGATATTCTAAAATAATAACATTGAATTTGATGTTGTGAGGGACATGTGACACTACTATTAAAAAATATCAAAAACAAATACATTATGATATATTTATTTTTTAATAAAATCAATATTTTAAACATCTTGAATTTTATCGAACTATGAGTTTATATTGTGTTAAATAGAACACATAATTTAGAATTCATGATACGCAACATGGATTTAAAATGAAATGAGAAATAATATTATAACATTAATATTAAATATATTAGTCACCCCAATGATGATGGAATGGAATGTATGAATATGATTAACTAAATTTTGACAATATTTTATTTTCACTAATTTATATTTTTTATATTTAATATAAATTAATAAATAATAATATTGAATTAAAAGAAACGTTTTATAAATGTGTTTTCTTCAAAGTGACTTTGTAATCTCTCTTATCATACATAGTTTAAATTTAATCCTTTTTATAGATTTATATTTCTAAAAAAATAATAAACATTATTTTTTAAACTTTGATACAATAGTTATAGAATGATAAGTTTAATTTTTTTTTGAAATGATTCATTTTTTATTAATAGTTAAAAATACTGAATTTTAATTGAATCCATATTTTCCATTTAATAAATTTATAATGATTAATTATATTTTGAATAGTTTTTAAAGTATAATTTGAAATATTATATGGAAATTAATTGTATTTAAAACATTTTTTTGAATTCAAATTGATTTTTTTTAAAAACATTGTTTTAATTTTAACATTATATCATTAAAAACATGTTTTTCATAAAATAAATAAATAAATTTTATAAATAAATTTTCCAATTATCTGTGAAAAATATAGAAAAATATACTCAAGAATCATGATAATTTATAATATCCAATACATCCCAATTATTGTTTTTCAAAATAAAATATAATAATATTAACTAATATTTACTGTGAATAAAGTAAAATTGGATTTAGTGCAGGTAATCAAAGTTGAAATGGATAAAAATATCTTATATTCATGGAAAAATCATATTTATCCTCAATATTTTCAACTTATCTTTTCCAAAATATATAATTTATTATGTTAGAATATTTTTTCTGGAAAAAAATGATGTTATAATTGAATCATTTTTTAAAATTACATGTGTTCTAGTAACCTTAGTTATAAAATGGCACCCCACTCCTAACATCATCACGTGATCACAACAATTTGGATAGACCAATAACTACCCAAATAACAACTGAAATTTAGTATTATCATTCTATTTGACATAGTTCTAGAATAAATCCACCCTTATAAGGATTTGGTTGAATTCTATGGAGGATACACGAAGTAGAGGAAATGTTCATCAACAAGTGCTTTTATTTTATTTCCTCTAATAGCTACTTAAATTATTATTAATATATGATTTATAACTTCATTTATATCAAATATATAATATTATTTTAATGTAATAATCTCATGATCTACAACCATATTCATTTCTATAAAAGTTGTTATGAAATCATTATTCATGTGTACGGTGGACTACCACATCGCAAGCTGATGTCATTTGTCCTTTCATTACCACATTTCACGGCTCAGTATGATTTTGTATATAATGTCTATTTACAATATTTATTACATATTTATTCATCTGAATTCATATTATCTAGTATAGATATTTTTTACTTCCATTATATATTGGATATATTAATATCACTTTTGTGTACAAAGAACTACCACCTCATAAAGTGATGCATTCATCTTTCACTAACTGTTTACCTAGAATGTAAAATGGTATAATTTAACATATAAATATATTTTATATACATGAAATAATATTATATTCCGGAAATATTTATTTTTCTTAATATATAATATTATCTCATACCTTTTCACTCTATTAATCAGGAAAATATCATTCCTGTCCATGTGGAAAACCACCTTCAATGATCGAGGTGACTCTCTTTTCATCACGACATGACATGTTAGATTTATATCAGTATATTTCATTAAATAATATTTGATATATGATATAACTAGAATCCTATTACTATAGAATATTACATACCTCTTTTATATAGTGATTGTTGAAAAAAGAATATGTTACTCTAGTGTAGGTATGTCATACCTTAATATTTATATAAAATTGTTCATACCTTTTAAATAATATATGAATTTATTTATCTCATCGATTAGATACCCTTTTTCAAAAAAATGAATGTTTTAAATAAACTATTTCATAAAATGTTTTTAAATATGTATAAATAATTTATTAAAGATAATTTAATACGTGTTTTACTTTTTAAAAAACAACTCCAAAGTAATCTCCTTTTCACTTTCCCAAGAAAGAAATTGTATAACTATTTTATAATTATAAAAGCATGCTATTTTTACCCTATAAAAATGTAAAAGTCTAATAATCATCATTTAATTTAACCTTAGACATAAATATTAGGAGGATATATTCTAAGGAAATTATTTTTCTATATTCTATAAAGTCATAGATTATTTAATTGAATTTCAAAGAATAATATTTTTTAATATGTTTTCAAATTAAAATAGTAATTTTCCGTAATAAATTTAAAATTTACGAAATTTTTTCTTAAAGGTGTTTTTATGGTATTTATATTTATTAACAAAATAACCATTTATTCCTAATCTTATGGGAATATTTTTAATTGACACGATCATTATTCATCCTCTTAATAGTTTATGATTATTTTAACCAAGGATAACAATAACAATCTCATACTTGTTTAATTTTTAGGTTCATTAACTTCACCTTGAATTATTGACCTTCATAGAATTATTAGACATTAAATATACCCTAAATATACACGTTATTAATAATATATACGTTTATTTCTCTAACTATATCTCATTTATACATAAATATATATAATTTTAACTGTATTTGATTTTTTGGGGAAATAACGAGAAATCCATATTCAATAGAAAATATGTACATCTGATGATGAGGAACATTATTCAATAATATTATCAATTATTCCATATATCAAAATATCCGTTGAAAAGTACACTTGGGAGTGTCCCAATAAATTATATCCCCTCAATGCATTAGTATTCTAAAGAGATGAATTAGTAATATAGTATTAAATGAGTTGTATCCTTTAGTTAAAATTCATGTTGGATTTATATTTATGGTAGAGGTATTCATGTGTATGAAACTTGAATCCCAAAAATTAATCATTGAATTTAATCTTTATATTATTATATGTAATTATTTATCAGAATGATATTTTCTCTGGATGGATTTAATTCACATATTATTTATGAAATAGAATCTTTGTTTTGTTATTTACCATTTTGTATTGGTTATTCATTATCTATACATATAGTGATGTGATTCCAATGGAATGTGTTTTTAGTTTTGAACCATTCCATATTGACTACACATTATCATATAACGATAGACATTTCATGAATCACATGGAATTTTCATTCATTTACTTACACATCTATGTTAATTTTTTATTGATTCATGACAACTTCAACTATACTCAACCCTTATTTGGAATTTGGCGACAAAATATTTTTGTTTACATTCCCTAGAGTCTATGAATATTAATTAAAAATATATTAAAGAATATTCTAATGGGAATAATTTTTTTCTCTTAATTTTTTTGTGTATTCATATCCAATATATGACTCTTGTGTGTATATAGTTTAACTGGACTACTAAACTATTCCTTCTATCAGTCCGACATTGTTGTTGTCTTATGAAAATTTTATAATATAGACACTGGATCTGAGCAACTAGAGTTTGGGTTACTGTTTCATGAATGAGATAAATTTTATTTTAATCCTATGAAATATGATTTAAGAAAATATTGATTATGGGACATAACCATATGATTGTCTATAAGGGTATGTGTAGAAACACATTCTAATGTTTTGTAATGTAGGAGAATATGTGGTTTTTTGTTGAAAAATATCCTTATATGGATACCACATGTAAAAATGGTTCTAAAAATGATATAAATATGGGTACTAAATCTTAAAAGGGTTCATTAAGAATGAACAGACCATCACCTGGTGAAGGAATAGGGCCCAAACTAGGTTCTTGATTTTACAATCATAGGGGATCGTCTTGGGATAATCCAAAACTTCTTCATAGACCATTATAAATTATTTTGATAGATAGCGTCAATGAATGTACAAGGTTATATCTAAGGTGTCTCCAAGGGATGGGAAAATGATTATTTGTTGAAAATAATTTCATTATGTAATGATTTCTGAAAAAGATGAAGGTGTGATGGATGTAAATAAATATCATCCTATGGATCCATTTATTGTTAATATTCATAAAAAATGGAAACCTTGGAATTATCAGTGTTAATTACTTCTTATAAAAAACGAAATCAAATCGAAGAAGAACCAATCATGAAACAAATTGATGATTTATATTGGATTTATTATTCATGAATTAAATTTTAAAATTATTTAAATAATATCATTTTTTTAATAATAACCATGAATCATTTATGAATTATATTAAATTCGAGAAAAAATTTGGTATTCAATTACTTATGTATTTTGGATACCATCATGGGTTTAAAAGATTAAGGATTTTCATAGGTAGGATATCATAAATTCCATTTTTATGATTTATATGAGGATATTATATGATGATTAAAGATATTTTTATAGATTTATGGAAATACAACACACTTGTTTATTATATATTTTTGTGAAAATTTTATTTTAGTAATAATGAATTTAAATTTTAATAATATAATTTTAGAGTTATTGATAACCTTTATGGTTAATACGGTCTAGAATTCCATCGTAATAAAAGTCAATAATAATTATTAGACATTCAAAAAATTGGTTTCATTAAAAACCACAATAAAATAGTTTTCTTATTGATAAATATTTTTTAATGTATGTCCATATTTTTTTTGAAACATTACATTAAATATATTAATATGCTTTTAGAAAAATAGTCAACTAACGTTTTGTGTTATAGGATGATGTGTCCACCAAGGCTGTAGTTCTTAAACCAAGGATTGAAGTACGATATGGGTTTAGCACCCACCATTGTACGATAAAATATATTTATTAGTATTTTATATTTATTAGTTTGAAATTTTTTAATACAATTTGTAATGATTAACCAGTATTGTAACCTTGAGGTTTATAGATTAATTAATTTTGTTATATAACTTTTTTTATATATGTAACCTTTTAAAAAAAATTGAGACTGACAGAAAGACATGCCACACATTAATTGTTGTTATGACCCTTTAAAACTGATTTTTTTTTGTTCCATGCCTGATAATAATATTTAAATGATTATTTCCTATCATAAACGATAAATTGTAAGTTGATCAATGTTCTAATAAATGACGAAATTATACTTTTGAAAAAGAAATATATAATATAAGTATATTTCAATAAATTATTAGGAAATTAAATAATTCCACAACTACGAGAAAAATATATTGATATTAAAAACATATCAAATTATATTCATATATAATAAATAATATTTTATTCTAAATGATCTATTATTTATTCTTTATAGGCCCATAGTGTAACGCCCCGACCCCAGTTACCCAGAGTCGGTGCATTATTTTTATACATTGGCATGATTACATGGAATCATGTCCCAAAGGACTGATCAGTTTAGCACTCTTGTAAAAATCGATCACATACATGAATGTTACATTTGAACTTTAAGATGTACAAAACAACATAGATAATCTTTATGAACTCCATTATTCCCTTGGAAAAACCCTGCATATAAATCACATTACACTTATTAGAATCCTGGGAAAAATTAAACATTGAAAGGGGTGAGCTCAAATGCTCAGTAAGGGTAAGCAATACAGCGGAAACATTAAAAAATAAGCAAAAAAATTTAAGGAAATGTATAAAACTAAAACAAAATCCTTTTAAACATGAACTTCATCATAATAGGGAAGAAATAAAATTGAATAATTCCATTTAATTATTCACATGGATATTCTACTAACCGAATAATCACATGCAATATCACTAACCACATTCATTATGATGGAATTCATGGTGACGAACATTAATTTCTGTGTCAAGGCCTCGTGCCAAGACCTAAGGGATAACTATAACTGGAACCCAACTCGGAGAGCCTCTGTAACCGGACTCCATCCTGGAGTGCCTCTAATAATCGGACACCAACCCGGAGTGCCTCTAATAACCGGACACCAACGCGGTGGGTCTGCTGTAACCGGACCCCAACCCGATGGGTTTACTTTTACCGGTCCCCAACCTAGAACATACTAGTCCAACACATTCATCTTAATAAGATGCTGAAATACAACATAAACATTCGTATTCAAACTAAAAAACAAAATGTCAAAACTTTAATCATAAACCATTAATGGCATAAAAATAACTCATCCATAGTAAAAAATATCACAAAACAATAAATACAATATAGATGATTTGTACCATAATAAATCAACTTGAAACAAGTGTAAAATTTATCAAAGGATGTTGACATAGATGAAATCAATTCCGTTTGAGCGAAATATCTCTTTTTTTGAAATCATCTAAAAGTCGCATAATTATAGAGAAAAACTTTATTTTGAAAATATCTTTATAATCTTGTGAAAGAAGCTTCAAAGGTGTAATAACGATGGAGAATAACCACACCCACCATATAAGTTAAAAAAAATACATTCTTACTTAAATTTTGTCAAAAAGGTTAAAAAGTAATTTGTTTCGAAAACGTTGGAAAGATTCCTTTAAAAACATATAAAGTCAAAAAAGGGTATAAATGACATTAAACTATTGTATATTAAATAGTAAAATAATTTTGAAAGACATTTTTATGAAACATGTATGTGGATGATAAAGAGGTCCCGGATGATAATTGCGTATAAACAACCTCGGATAAGGATGAGATTGTGAAATAAACCCTGACCAATTTCATAACTTACGAAAAATAAACCCCATGAAAGAGGTATCATACAATGAATATGTAAATACACATAAATTAAAGTGTATTACACAAATAATACATTTATAGGCAGTACATACACCACATAAAAGGTAATAGTGGAAATATGGCTTAAATCTCACGAGAATAAGGAGTGAGATGAAAACCCCTTACCTTGCACTTTCCTTTAGTTGAGGGTAAATTTAACCTCCTGTATGAAGATTGAAGTATGTTATTAAATTATACCATAACCATATTAATATTTATGATATAATACAAGATTCATTTATTACTTTATATTACCCATTTAATAATAATCTACATGTTAAGTTAACATTTCAGGTAACAATCACTTTCTTTATCAAACGTGTTTTAACTTGTCACTCATGGTTGTATCACTTAGATCATGATTTTAATACATCCAGAATATAAAACATGATAAATATATAATATATATTTAGAATATAAATATGTATAATAGACATATATATGAAATGTAAAACAACGTTTATGGAGACGGTTGTCTGTATGTATGCATAAACAATGTTTCTGTTTTCATATAGTATTGAACGGAACTAAGGGAATAAGATATATGTAAGTACATGAATCATTATATATATATCACCAGTAGAATTATTATGTGATATATTACATACTTATTAGTAATATATATTTTTATAATCATCGATGAATGGTGATCTTGGAAATGAATCTCATCGAGTTATGGAGACGGTAATCCGTACGTACACACGAGAGAAAATATCATTCTTTTTATATTGAAATAATATATAATCTGATGGTATATCATACATACAGAATAATCATAATGTTATATTTATTATTATTTACAAGAATTACATATCATTATTATACCCATCCAAATAATAATTTATTGAATGATAATTACAACACGACGTGGAGACGGTACGCCGTACGTACGCACGTATGGTGACAAGCCATTCAAAGGATGGATAGAATACTGAAAATTGTAGTACCATATTTATAATTAAATCAAATTATATATAAGATACTTGAGTAATTATTTTATAATATAAGTAACAAAGAATGAAGAAGTTGAAGAAGAATGGAACTTGAAAGAGGGTGGTGAAAACATTACCTCTTCTTCTGGATCTTCCTTTTGATCTGATCAAAAGGGATCCATTGGATAGATTTATGATCAATCTAAGGCCTCTAGGTTGTATTGAGGGAAGTTGAGAGAGTATTTGGGAAGGGATTCACCGAGACAAAAGGCTTTGAATGTGTCAATTAGTGAGAAGGGGGAGTGCCATTTTATAAGAGGTGTGAGGGGAACCTTTGGAAAAGCTAAAAATATTATTTTATAATAAATTTATATTCGGTTTTTAATGGATCCAAAGTGGATTATTTAAAGGTTAAGGTTGGGATGGGTCTAAAAACACTCAAAAAATATAATTTAGATAGGTTTGGGTCATTATATGAAGCTTATCTTTAAGTATTAACCGTAAGTTAAATAGTTTCACTTTTACAATGTCTCTTTGTATTTTTGTATTATATGGTTATGAAAATCACTATATACATCCAAGAGACCCCCAATTGGTCCATTAATGAAAAACTTATCATGATATAAGTCTCTTGGTAGAACCTTTGATTTTTAGGAATTTAATATCAATTAATAATATAATATTTGTTTTAAAAACTCTTTTATGTCAATTTTGACACTATTCAATAATTGATTTTTGTAAAAATCATAACAGAATTATTTCTTCGAAAAAAGTTAATTAAATCAATCTGAACATGTCATATTAACCTATAAATTTATTGGTATTTATAAAAAGTCAGAAATTACATTTATTTGGGTATTTATAATATCAATTATTTTATTTTTGCATTAATTAGGTAATTACTGCATCACCATTGTCTCATAAATAAATTAAAATGTTTAATTTCTAAAAATTATAAATAAATTACCATTATGTTGAAATGTTTTTATCCTTTTAGTAAATATTTAAAATCGAATTTATCTAATGTATAACCCTATATTAAAAATGTTTTAGTAAATACATTTTGATTTTAACTCTTTTTACTTTTCTTTGAATTAAATAATAATAAATGTATTAATCTAATACAAGTGGATCTATATGATACTATTTTACACCTAAGATTGTTTTTTGTCGAGATACATGTGTCCAACAGAATTATGATATGTGTTAGTGTAATATTAATATCATTTTTTCCCTTAATTACCCCATTTACTTTTAACCGTGGTAAATAAAAGTAAAAAGTAACTATTCACCAAAAGTTATTTTCATCTCATTGAACCACATTTTACTCTTTGATATTAACCGTGTCTCTCGGATTTTCAAAATTCCACTCACAGAAGCGGTAAAATTAAGTTTTATGAAAAATTTAGTTTTTTTAACTACCACTTAGTGGTATCACTATTCATCAAAAAATGAAAGTTTCCAAAAAAAATACCAAAAATTAGGCCTATGGTATATTTGATATTAAGAATTGAAAAATTATTTCTATTTTACCAAATTCAGAACACATAAGTTGCATTATTTAATTTAAAAATTAATTCCCATCGTCAAAACAAATAGCGTGTTTTTAAGAGATAATAACTATCAAAAGAATGACACTTTTTATGTCTGGTATAAATGTGAAATTATGTCTAATGACAAAAATTGTAATAAATGGTAAAAATATATTCTATATATACTTTAAAACCACTCAAATTAATAATTTATCACTATTAATTATTTCGATTAAAAAATTTGTTTTTAATTTAAATTTAGTAATTTTCACTATTCATCAAAATATTAATGTTATCCGAAAAGTACCAAAATTTTACCTTAGGCTGAATTTGATACTCCGACTCCAAAAATGAAGTCCATTTTGAGAGATAAAATTTATAAAATTTTAAAAAGTGGGTATTACTATTCATAACTGTTTCTTTGATTGGTCGTGGTGTGTGTTAGAACTCTAAGTTGCGTACAACACACGCTACTGTATTATTCAAAGAGAAGAAAACCATGGAAGCTCAGGGTGTTACATTCTCCCCTCCTTCAATAAATTGCATCCTCGCAATTTTATATTTTTCTTTGAAAATAAATTTTAAAATTTGAAAATATCTTTTTGGAAAAACCCACATCGGAAATTTGGTTAATAAAATTTAGTCTTAACAAGATAAAAAGAAAAATGAAAGGGTCACCAAAAAATTATGATCTCGATTAGGAGGACATTGGTGGAAATTATAGACATATAATTGGAGGAAAAACATAAATATTTATAGTTAGTGATTGAGTTCATCAATCAAAAACAAGATTAAAATTGAGGTACTTAAATTCCTCAATTTATGAAGATTTAAAATACCATTGGTTCAACAAAACATAAGGTATTAGGTTAACACATTTTTGATGTTTTAAAATATATTAGTTGAAATACAGCATCAAAAAATGAATTAATGAGGCCTCTGTTTAAAATAAAGAGTGGAATGTATGAAGATTACCGAAAAAAGATCATACTAGGGTTCCATGTAGGATAATATTGATATGGAAGAGAAATATAACCATCAATTATCTGATGGAGAGTGGTAGAGAACATGGCTATGAAAAGGCCAACAATACCAAATCCATAAATTAGTGATGATCTATGGTACCATCTAGGACAACATTTTTGTTCTATGTTCCTTTTCTTAATGTTGAGGAATTTATTTATGAGATTGGATAAGATCATAAGGAGATATTATTACTTTATAATTAGAGTCTTATCCATTAATAAATTTCTACCACAAACTCATCTTACACCCCAAATCATAATACAACTCAAAAATACTCTATTTATCCTAATCGTATAAGGTTCCAAATATAATGAATTTATAATTCACATATCAGACCCTTTCTATAAAGAAACTACATTATACCATCAAGGAACATCATGTAGCACAATGGTTGGTGATAAATCTCAATTGCACTATGGTTGTGGGTTCGATTCCCGCAGCTTTGTCTGACACGACGGGTTATCACACGGTCTGCGTGTTTTCCTTTTATAAAAATCCAAAAAAATAACCTTTGAAACTTAATCCATTCCAGCTATTAGACTTATCCAAAATACAATTATCCAAACTCATAGTCCAAAATGTACAAGGAAGTTAAACATAATGAGGATCATTTTGGCCAGGTAATAACATGTGAACGCCTTCCTCATATATTCTTTTAAAACACTGCAACATCCTGAATTACAAAAATCATCCATCTTTAATTCCAAAATCACTACCTCAACATTATGACCATATTATGGTTTATCTTTCCTTCAACCATGTAATTTCCAAAAAAAATTAACTTGCTGTGGAGTCACTTTTCTTATTACCATAAAATATCAAATCCTAAATTAAATAGTACTGCAGTACAATCCTTATTTATTTCTAGAACATCATTGATACAACACTTAACTGAAATAATTATAAAATAACAACATAATAACACTAGTAATTCCTCTTTATCTGTGGTAGTATTATAACATGATTATTATCCAATAGCATCATTTGCGGCATAGTCTGATTAATGGGACATTGGTTCGCTTAGTGTCCAAACTCCTTGCAAATTAAGCATTGTACATTTGAAACCATTTTCTTACCCTTGCACTCACGTACTTTGTGCCCTTTTCCTCCACACTTATAACAAACACCCATTCCTTTTAGGCATGTTCCATGGTGTTTCTTCCCACAGTTATCACATATGAGAAAATTATTCTTTTCCCTCTTCCCTTTATCCATCTTTCTCTCTTCCATCCTTTTCTTATCTTACTTCCCTTCAAATCCATAGGACATCAAGAATTCTTTACTCATCTTATCAACACATGATACTATTTCTTTATATAATGATAATACGTGGGAAACTATTTCCCTTCTAAATTCTAGCTCAGGACCATGAAAGATATTATCCTTCTAACTCTTTGGATCACACATATTACGGGAGTTCACATTCCTTCTACTGGGCGCCATTTCTATACAATAACACAAACTAGTTCAGTTTATGAATTGAAATGAATAATTACCAATCTTGTAAAATACTTAACAATAAATTGAACAATTTATGGATATAATCCATAATCATCAAATTGTTTTCTTTGAGTAAATATATACTCATAAGCCCTTAATAATGGTTTGTAAAGAAAATAAGAATTATCCTAAGCATATCCCCTAGGAGTGTAGTAACCAAGAGTGAATCAAAGCCCGTTGTCGGGCACCAGTTCCCGTTCAAGTCTATCTCAGAGCATTGTTTTTGGGTTTTACCCCTACATACATCTGTGCCAGAGCCACCTCTACCTACTCGTATCAAGAAAAGGATGTATTTCTCGGAAAACTCACAAAATTTCTACAATACCAAAATTATAGGATGTTCTTCTATACTAATCCTCAAAGTCTATCTTAGGGCTATGTGATCTAATCGGAGTTTATCTAAATCTATTTTCCAAGGTTTGCTAAACTTTCTCAGATACCAACTATAACCCCCCGACCCCAGTAACCCAGAGTCAGTGCATTATTTTAATACATTGTAATGATTACAAGGAATCAAGTCCCGAAGGACCGATCAGTTTAGAAGTCTTCGAAAAATATATCACATACATGAATGTTACATTTGCACTTTAAGACGTATAAAACAACATAGATAATCATTATGAACACCATTATTATCATGGCTTAACCCTGTATATCAATCACATTACACTTCTTGGAATAAATGGAAAAATAAAACATAGAAACGGGTGAGTTAAAATGCTCAGTAAGGGTATGAAATAAAACAGAAACATTCAAAAATAAGCATAAACATATAAGGCAGTGTATAAAACTAAAACAAAAGCCTTTTAATCATGAACTTCAGCATAATATGGTAGAAATAAAATGAAATAATGCCATTTAATTATTCAAATGGATATTATAATAATCGAATAATCACATGAAATATCACTAATCACATTCATAATGATGGAATGCATGATTCCAAACTTTAATTTCTATGTCAAGGCCTCGTTCCAAGACCTAAGGGAAAAATGTAACTAGAACCCAACCCGGAGAGCCTCTGAAACCAGACTCCATCCCGGAGTGCCTCTAATAACCGGACACCAACGCGGAGTTCCAATAATAACCAGACACCAACCCAGAGGGTCTGCTGTAATCGGACCCCATCCCAGAGGGCTTACTTTTACCGATCCCCAACCCTGAACATAATAGTCCAACACAATTATCATAAAAAATGATGAAATACAACATAAACATTCGTATTAAAGATAACTTACAAAATTTCAAAACATTAATCATAAACCATTAATGGCATAATAATAACTCATTCATAGTCAAAAATATCACAAAACCTTAAATAAAATATGTATTAATTGTATCATAATGAATCAACTTGAAACAAGTGTAAAATTTAACAAAGGATGTTGACATAGATTAAATCAATACTATTTGAGAGAAATATCTCTTTTTTTTGAAATCATTTAAAAGTCACATAATTATAGAGAAAAAATTTATTTTGAAAATATCTTTATAAGCTTGTGAAGGAAGCTACAAAGGTGTAATAATGGCAGAGAATAACTGCACCCGCCGTATAAGTTAAAAAAAGTCATTCTTACCTTAATTTTGAAAAAATGTTAAAAAGTAACATGTTTCAAAAACATTGGAAGGATTCCTTTGAAAACATATAAAGTCAAATAAGGGAATAAATGAATTTAAACAATTTTCTATTAAATAGAAAAAATGTTTTGAATGAAATTTTTAAGAAACATGGATGTGTATGATACAGTGGTCCCTGATGATAATTACATATAAACAACCTCGGATAATGAAGAGATTGTGAAATAAACCCTTACCAATTTGGTAACTTACGAAACATACACCCCATTAAAGAGGTATCATACAATGAATATGTAAATACATATAAATTAAAGTGTATTACACAATTAATAAAATTATAGGTAGTACATACACCACACAAAATGTAATAGTGGCAATATGGAATGAATCTCACGGGAATAAGGAGTGAGATGAAAACCCCTTACCTTGCACTTTCCTTTAGTTGAGGGTACATTTAACCTCTAGTACGAAGAACGTAGTATGTTATTAAATTATACCAGAACCATATTAATATTTATGATATCATAAATGATTCATTTATGACTTTATATAACCCATTTAATAAAAATTTCCATGTTAAGATAACATTTCGGGTAATAATCACTTTCTTTATCGTACTTGTTTTAACATGTCACTATTGGTTGTATCACTTAGATCATGATTTAAATACTTCCAGAATATAAAAAATGATAAATATATATTATATATTTAGAATATAAATATGTATAATTGTCATATATATGAAATGGAAAACACCGTTTATGGAGACAGTATTCCGTACGTACAAATAAACGATGTTTCTATTTTCTTATAGTATTGAACGGAACTAAGGGAATAAGATATATTTAAGTACATAAATAATTATATATATATATATATATCTAGTATTATTATAATTTCATATATTAAAAACTAATTAGTAATATATATTATTATAATCGTCGATGAATGGTGAACTTGGAAATGAATCTCATTGCGTCGTGGAGACGGTAATCTGTACGTACGCACGAGTGAAAATATGATTCTTTTGATATTGAAATAATATATAATTGGATGGTATATCATATATAAAGAATAATTATCATGTTATATTTATTATTAAATTAATTACATATCATCATTATACCCATCCAAATAATAATTTATTGAATGAAAATTACACCACGATGTGCAGACGGTAAGCCGTACGTACGCACGTATGGTGACATGCCATTAAAAGGATGGATAGAATACTGAATATGGTTATACCATATTTATAATAACATCATATTATATAGAAGATACTGGAGGTAATATTTCAGACTATAAATAACAATGAAAGAATAAGTTGATGAAGAATGGAAGTTGAAAGAGGGTGGTGAAAGCATTACCTCTTCTTCGGGTTCTTCCTTTTGATTTGATAAAAGGTGCTTCATAGGTTTGCTTTCGGATCAAACTAAGGCCTCTAGGTTGTAGTGAGGGATGTTGGGAGTGTATTTGTGCAGGTTTTGGCTGAGAAAAAAGGATTTTAATGTGTAAATTAGTTAGAAGGGGGAGTTTCCTTTTATAAGAGGGGTAAGTGGCACCTTTGGAAAAGCTAAAAATATTATTTTATTATAAATTCATATTCGGTTTATAATGGCTCTAATGGGTATTATATAAAGGTTAAGGTTGTTATGGGTCGAAAACCACTCAACTAATAGAATTTAGACAGGTTTGGGTCATTATATTAACCATATCTTTATGTATTAACTCGTAGTTAAATAGTTTTACTTTTACAATGTCTCTTTGTATTTTTATATTATATGATTAATAAACATACTATATACATCAAAGAGACCCCCGAGTGGTCCATTAATGATACAATTATCATGATATAAGTCTCTTGGATGATCCTTATATTTATAGGAATTTAATATTAATTAATAATATAATATTTGTTTTAAAAACTGTTTTATGTCAATTTTGACTCTATTCAATAATTGATTTTTAAAAAAATCATAACCGAATGATTACTTCGATGAAATTTAATTAAGTCAATACTAACACGTCTTATTAACCTATAAAATTATTGGTATTTATAAAAAGTCACAAATTACATTTATTTGTGTATTTATAATATCAATTATTCTAATTTTTTATTAATTAGTTAATTACTCCATCACCATTGTGTCATAAATAAATTAAAATATTTAATGTCTAAAAATTATAAATAAAATACCATTTTGTAGGAAATGTTTTTATATTTCTAATGAATATTTAAAATCGAATTTATCTTATGTATAACCCTATATTAAAAATGTTTTAGTAAATAAACATTCACTTTAACTCTTTTAACTGTTCATTGAATTAAATAATAATAAATGTCCTAATCTAATTCAAGTGGACCTAAATGATAATATTTTACTCCTAAGATTGTTTTTGGTCGAGATACACTTGTCCAATAGAATTAGGACATGTCTTAGGGTAATATTAATTTCATTTTTACCCTTAATTACCCAATTTACTTTTAACCGTTGTAAAAAAAAGTAAAAAGTTACTATTCACCAAAAAATATTTTCATCTCATTGAACCACTTTTTAATCCTTGATATTAACTGTGTCTCTTGTATTTTCTAAATTCTACTCACAGAAGCGGTATAATTAAGTTTTATGAAAAATTCAGTTTTTTTAACTACCACTTAGTGGTTTCACTATTCATCAAAAAAATGAAAGTTTCCATAAAAATAACAAAAATTTGGCCTAAGATATATTTGATATTATGAATTAAAAAATTATTTCTATTTTAAGAAATTAAGAACACATGATTTTCATTAATTAATTTAAAAATTAATTCCCCTCGTCAAAACAAATAACATGTTTTTAAGAGATAATAACTATCAAAAGATTGTCACTTGTTTATGTCTGGTTTAAATGTGAAATTATGTCCAATGAACAAAATTGTAATAAATGGAAAAAATATATTATAAATATAATTTAAAACCAATCTAATTAATAATTTATCAATATAAATTATTTCGATTAAAAAAGTTGTTTTTAATTAAAATTTAGAAATTTTCAATATTCATGAAAATATTAAAGTTATCCGAAAAGTAATAAAATTTCACCATAGGATAAATTAGATACAAAGATTCCAAAAATGAAGTCCATTTTGAGAGATAAAGTTTCTAAAATTTTAAAAAGTATGTATTACTATTCATAATAGCTACTTTGATTGGTCATGGTGTGTGTTAGAACTTGAAGTTGCGTACATCACACGCTACTGTATTATTCAAAGAGAAGCGTACCTTGGAAGCTCAGGGTGTTACACATATTATTCTATTTATCATTTATTTACATAAGATAAATGATTCCAATCAATATATATAATTATTAATTCATTTATTCCATTTCATTATCTTTACATGGTACCAATATTCTCTTCGTTAAAAGCCAAGTTATGTGTAATTCCATCTAACATTGGGATTTATACTTCATTATTATTAATAGGATGCTTTGTTAACTCTTTTTATAATGTGGGTTTCAAATAAAATAATAACAAAATAAAAAACCGCTAATTATATTGACCATGTTTTAATTTTTTTGATGTATTTTATTTATAGTGGGGATAGTGTAACACCATAAAATTATAAAATAAGTACTTTCTATTAAATACAGTACATCACATAAAGCGCCATGATTAAAACAAGATATAACACTTAAAGGCATTAGTATATATTTATTTTAGTGTAAATTCTATAAATTAAATTGTGTTCATTACAGATAACATGGAGTTTAACATTAATTACATGCACCACTCAATTTATATTTCATTACACACAACACCAAGTTAATATAAATTCTGAAATATTAATATAATTTTATTATTTAATATAATATTATCCTACTTCTAATTTAAATGAGATTTATGAATAGGATTAAGTAAATTTTGAAAATATATAGTTTAAAAATGTTTATTTGTTATTAATTGATTATAAGTAAAAAATATTTTAGATGAAGAATAGTTTTTTAAAAAAAAATCACTAATAGATAGTTTAATTGTGCTCTGATAAAACAATTAAAAATGTTTTTCCTAAAAAAATTCATTATTTGAGAAAAAAGAAATTATTTTTAAAATAATAATATAAAATTTATCATATGGTGCATATTTTGTAATTTTCTGATGAGTTATATTTTTAATGGCCAGTGAAATATTCTGAATAAAAATTAATAAATAATTTTTAATTTATGAAATTTATATAGATAAATTGTAATTTTTTTTGTTTTAAAGTTAAATTATTTCAATTTTAATACAGTAGATACAATTATAACATTTTAATTATTTTATTGGTCTTTTTTTTAAAAAACATTGTAAAAAATTTAAAATTTTCACATTAAAAACATTATTACTTATCACATCTGCATGATTAATATGATATTTAAATTTTATAATTATGTAAATTAAATTATAAAAAGGATAAAACATTTCTATTCATAATAAATTATAATTTATAAAATAATTTAAATTTAATTTTAGATAAAATAAAAAATTAAATAATAGTAAACAATTAATACTATTAATAAAGTAAAAATCGATTTATAGGGAGTTAAACTTAAAATATAGAGGTTTAAGATGACCAAAATACATGGAAAACAACATTTTCTCGAAATATATCCACATTATATAGTATAGGATTAATAATGGAATATTATCCTAGGTTTTGGAATAAAAAATGAAAATATGACGTATTCTTTTCAAAACATTACAAGTGTTCCACTCACCTCACTTTTAAAAAGGCACCCCTTTCATCTCTTTATAAAACAATATAACCAACTTGGTTTTTCCAATACATAACAAAATAACTGTCCAAATTCCATCTTAATTCCATTGATTTATTTTTCGAGATTATATCATACATGTTAAGGCATTAGTGAAAACCTAAGGAGGTTACCTATTGAAGATGTGATATTTCTTAATGATCATTTTTATTTTTTTTATTCATCCACATATTTAAGTAATTATTAAAAAAATTGATATTATAAAATAATATTCTCCAAATTTATGGGATGTTACTATAATAATTTAACAACTTACAAAAAAATCCACATCCATAACATTGGTTATGAAATCATCATTCATGTTTATCGTGGAATATTGCCTCATGAACTGAAATTGCTCATTCTTGCATTGGCAGATTTCACTGATGGGTACGATGATAAAAATAAATTACATGTATAATATTTATAACATAATTATTCATAACTATTATTTATTACACACACACACAAACACACACACACTATCACACACACACACAAACACACACACAGACAAACACACACACACATTTATATTTATATTTAGTATCTATTCTGTAGGGGAGACTACAACATCACTTATGTGTAGGGTGGACTACTGCCTTGCGTATCGATGTGTTTCATTATTCAATAATGATTTATATGGAGTTTAATAATATAGTAGACAATAAATATTTGTGATTTAATTTAATTAATAATGATATTCAATTAATATTTATCATTCTGAAATTATAACACTCTTTCATACATTTTCACTCACTTAATGATGATAACATCATTCATGTATGTTTGGACGACTGCCATTATTAAGAGATGTTACTCATTTTTTCATCAAAAAACCACATGGATGTAATATATATTGATATATAAAAAAATAAAATGGTATATATAATAATAATATTATTTTTTAAATATATTAAATATTTCTAATTTTTTTATTAATTATTATTGAAAATTATGAAATGTTACTCATGCATACGTTTGACCTACCATCTATATGGTTGTAACGTATGAAATTTTTTCATAACCATATTTTGAAATCAGTTTTAAAAGTATAATTGATTTAAAAATATTTTAATTATTTAAGGGTTATTAAATTAGAGGTTATAAAACTATATAGTGTTCAACATAACTAGAATGTACATAACAATGAATGAATGATAAAACAAGTCAATTAACAAATAAATCAATGAAAATAATGAACTATTATTAAAAAACATGTGATAAGATGTTATTAAATGACCAGATATGATTTTAGAAATATTAATATATTTTTTGAAAAAATCAATAAAATTTTCCAAAAAAAATATAATGATGTTAAATTATGTTCAACTGAATAAATCTGTGAGGTAAGGGACTTCATCTAAATTTAAATTCATTGAGATGTACTAAACTAATGTTCTACAAATATATATTATATTGTGTATATAATGACTCATTGACATGTTATATCATGAACACATCATTATTCAAGGTATTTTATGTTTCTATTAGGATATTTTCATAAAAGTGGATTTGAAATAAAAGTTACTAAGTGGTGAATAATTTTTCAACATAAATTGTTTTCATTAGATTTTATTACTTTTTCATTGTCATTGACATACTATGATTATGTTTGTAATTACTTTTTATGTTATTTATTTTTATGTTTTAATTTTTATTTTTATTTTCGTTTTATAGAAATAATTATTTCACTAATTTATTTTTACTCTTTGTTAAGATCTTTTTCAGGGTTTATTTCATAATCTCATTTTAATCGAAATTGTTTATAATTATATCTCTAATGAAATAAATTATTGATAATTATCTACGGATAAAAATTAATTTTCTATTTATATATATAGTAATTCTATTTTAAAGTAATAGTACCATTTTTGATATTTTAATAGTAATTTTTTTATAAAATTTATATAAGACAATATGACTTTATTTTTATATTGAGGAAGAAATGGGTTCTCATGAAATGAATTGTTTTCTATTTTTTTATATTTTTAATTTTTATTTATTAAACAAATTATCACAAAATTTTAAAAATATTAAAATGTTTTTTAATGAAGTCTCATTGTCACGTTCTAAATAAGGCACTTTTTTAACTATTTTTCAATGAAAAAAGAATGAACTTTTTACCTTGGATGGAATGTATGGAATTACCCTTTAATATTTCCATTAGTGTCCTTATACATGATTACTATTATCATTTTTATATAAATTTTACTAATATTATTTAAATTTTATGTTTTTATAAATTATTTTCATATATAAGGATTCTCAACATGTTTGATGAGTAAAAATTTTATTTCAAAATGAATGTAATATTTTATCAACAATGTAAATAAATATTAATTTTATGTTCTTTATATTGATAAATGGAATATAATATTTGTTCATAGTATAATGGGTATATGTTTAGTTGATATCCACTTTATTATTACATTGGATGGTTTATCATTTTTATCTAAGGGTTATATTTGAATTCTCTTCATTGTCTCATTTCTTAACTCATCTACATCCACATGAAATATTTTCATTCCATTGATAATTATACACTAAATTTACTAAATATATCAAATTTATTTTTCATGTATATGATTATTTTATTACCTATTAATCGTTTTTACAAATATATTAATACTTTGAAAATTATTTTAATGAGAAGAAAAATATTCATAAATCCATATTCATTACTCAAATAGTATATTTAATGATAATTAAAAATTATAAATAATTAATATTATTATTAATAATATGGGGAATTATTTTGAAATATAGACATTGGTGGGGCCCTGTTAATGATAACCCTTCGACGAATCGGTTCTATCTTGTTGAGAATCAGTAAACTAGAAATAAATGGGGTTTTACCTATAATTTAATACATATTTTCAATGTTATACAATTTATTGGTATCTTATTACTATGAAATGACATACAGTAATTAATAATTCCCATAAGAATTGATATTAATTTCGTCCAAGAAAATTTTAAGATGATATTATCACTAGATGCATTTCACACTCAAATTATTTATTAAATAGTATCAGTGTTCAATTATTTACCTCACTTTATTGATTAAGACTTCTCTATTCATTTAGTTATGTTAATTAAAAATCATGTTTTTCAGTTATTTATAATATAATTTTTATTATTCCTTATTATGTTATTATATATATGTTATTGATTATATATAATGTGGTTTTAGGTTTTTACCATTCCATACAGGTTTTTCCCTTTAAATTCGTTAGAGCTTCCAATGTACTTAACCCATAAAGATCATTTGAGGTCACCCTTATATTGTTTCTTATTCTTGGAATCTATGATTTTTAATATGAAATATATGAATGCTTATTATATAAGGTTTAATGTTATTCTCATAAAATGTATTTGTTAATTTATGGTGTCAATTATAAAATATGACTGAAGCGTGTATCTAGATTATAATGATTACTAAACATTTCGGTCTTTTCGGATGTGATTAATTGTATATTATCAAACATAAATAATATAGACACCACATATAAGGTAATAGATTTTTTGTTACTATATAACTTATTACTAGCGAACACAATGGAAAATATAAAGTCATTCATGTGTATGGCGAACTGCCGTATCATGAAACAATGTGATGTTATTTTCATTCATGTTTTACATGGATGGTAATATGGATAAATTTAATGAATATATATACATATATATGATATTTTAACATCATTATACTAATTTAATTATGATATCACTGATACAACCTTGCATTCCATTATATGGGGATGAAATAATGTCAATTGACTGTGTGGAGGACTATCACCTCTTTAAGTGAACAGATTTGATTTACACTAATATAGTACATGCAAGGTAATTTGTGTAATTTTATTAAACATATGTGATATATATGATATAAAAATTATTGTTTAATTTTAATATATTATTTATCTATATTTTTATTCATCCGTAAAAAAAATATAAATTAAATTCCTGCAGACATACGACCAACCGTCTCCATGAATATTGAAGTTCACTTTTATCTCATGATTTTAAATATTACATGACATAAAAATAAAATATATATATATAAATTTTATTTGTATAATCGTTAAACTTTTTATAATGATTAAACCATAATCAAATATAATGAACTAAATATACCATAAATATAAATAATGAAAAAACAAATCATTTATTACCTGAAACATTACTTTAACATGGAATTGTTATAAAAATGGAAATGAAAGGTAATAATTACAACCTTTATGAAACAGTATATAAAATTATTGATCTGTAATATATGTAAAATAAATATATATTTATTATATATTATGTTCCTACCTGAATGATTCTTGTTAAGACTTATGGTAATAGATTTATGTATCACTTTCATTTTTATGAAGACACATTTATATTCACCATCTTTATCCTTCTGGTGGAGTATATACATTCCATGAATGTAATTTTTAATAATTTTACTAAAAATTATGATGAATTAAAAATCTAATATATGAACTCCCTTTCAGGAGGATTATGATTCTATGATACAAAAGTGGTATGAGTATTACAATAAAATCTCATTATATTTATTGATTGATTATAATTATTATTCTAATGAAGGAAAATTTAGAATTATATCTTATGAAACACATTAATTTTATTTTATTCTAGTAATTTATTGATATTTCATATTTTTATTTATTTTCCCCTCCTTTTGTATTCAATGTTCCAAAATAATTTTTTTAATGAAAGTTGACTTTTTTCGAACTCAGTTTACAATAAAATTTTACCATATCATTTTATTGTTAAAATGATATCAAAAATGTTTTAGGGTTCTTTTGCGGCTAAATAAATTAATTTTTACCCATTTTAACTTTTTTTTAAAATAAAATTAATATTCATCCTTTTTAAAACAAGGCTTGTTTTGAATTTATTCAAATCATGAAAGGAATATTTATTTAATGTGTAAAATATTTTTCCCTTTGATCACAATTAAATTTTTTAATGATATAATTATAATATTAATCTATTATTTCAAAAAAAGTATTTTATGTTATTTGAAATGTAATTCTAAAAATGAAAATTATATTTTTATGAAGAAATATTTTAATTGATTTTGAAATCTTACATTATTAGTTTTCGTGGTTATTTTTAAATAAATTTATTTTTTGTACTATTCTATGATTTTCTAGTATATAGAATGTGATTTTGCATGAAATTTAATTTTCTTCAAGAAATGACCAATTTGATGTTTTTTTCAAAAAACTATTATATATGTAATGACATCGTTTCATATTGCATAATCATTACTTGTGATATGCTTACATGATTCACTATTTATTAATTTTCCATATGATTAGTGCTTATGAATAAGATATGTTTATAAATCATTATAAATATACAAGGTTTATTCTATAACGACTTGATAAGATAACTATCTTACTAATTTACAATATTTGGTTTACTATATGATATATTGATTTATGAAGCCCATTTATTATCATGGGTTTTGAAGAGATGAAGGTTTTATTATCTTAGATATCACCCATGTATTATATCAATAATGTTATAGGGGTTACATAATAACCAATTCTTGTGGCCACATTATAAACAAGGATGGGTGGGACCTATATCTCCTTTTATTAAAATGGGTAATTGTGAATGTTATATGAGCTCAAAGGGTTCGTTATAGGCCATGATTAGATAGAAAGGGGGTATAAATTTGTATTTCCCTAGGAAAGAAGGGGGTACACCTAATGTTATCCCAATATCAAAGATGATATAGGGGTTATTAGCCCAATCATAAGATTTTATAAATGTCTTGGGGGATCTCGATGAAATAATGTTTTATATTCTTATGGGTATGCCAAAATTAATGTATTTAGAATATTTTATTCAGTATTGGCTCATGTTTAATATGTCAATTTTTATTCTTCTTTTATGAACATCCATGATTTATTCCATGTCTCAGGTTTATGATCTATGTAATGTTGGGAATTGCTTTAAAAAGTTATCCTCGTGAAATTATACAAATATTCTCATGTTATATTAATAATAAGAATATATATATATATATATATATCATTTAACCATATTTGGTTTCTATGATACCCATTATTATATTTCCATTTCCTAGGATATGTAAAACTGTATTATGTATGATATTTATTAGATGAGTTATATTTTTGAAAATGTTTTCAATAAGGACATAGCTCACATATGGTATAATAGTTAATGGGTAAATGGATCCAAAGGCACTACACCTAAATTATTCGAGGAAAGATAATTATGTTATGTAATGTGTAATTTTCAACTAAGATGTAATATTTAGATATTAGAAATTTGGTTATTTATAATTCTTATACAATAAATTTTTTTCATAGATTTATTAACTATACTGAGAAAACATTTGTTATATACAAAGAGATTTTTATATGGATATGGATATGGATATTTATAAGGATATGTATAAAGATGAGTTAATTTATGTGAAATTGTACTTTAATTTTTTTAAATGATAGATGGATTGGTTTCCAAGAAATTGCATCTCTATCTAGATACAAAAATTTTACACGGATCTGACTCTGTTTTATCAAGGGAAAATTACTATGAAAATTTCACATTGACTAGGAATCAATCATGACCTTCTATAAAATAATGGACCATACTTAATACCTAGTTTGAAACTCTCATTGGTTATGACTTGGATATTCGTAAACTAATTAAAATATATGATAGTATATATGATTAATAATGAAAAATAACCAATATTATGCCTAATTTGTCAATGATTAACAAATTAATATTTATTTATTTATCTTATATTTTTTTGTGTGATAATTCTGATTCCAACTATGATTATCGTGTCTCAAACAATGATATATTTTGTCAATTGAGGGAACCCGGAAGAACTAGGTTAACATTATAGGTGATAGAATATTTTTGTAAGAAATAAAATTGATAAATTACTACAATAAATGATACTGAGAGTACAAACAATAAATTAACATGATATATGATTAAAAACATGCTCTAAAACAACTCACAAACTCAACAAAGATGATAAATATAGTGTTTAATGTGATAGTTTTTAGTTTATACCATATATTTGTGAAGAATTGGTTTCTTAAATGTCAAGAATGTCAGATTAAAAACTCATTAGAATTCCTCAATTGAACAGTATGATATTTTATATTTGGAGATAAGTGAACATAGGAAGTAAATTCTGAGGAATAATTGAAATATTAATTAACAAAATTTTCGAGAATATTTATATACATATTTTTTTAAAAAATATGATGTCTTTAAAAATTGTAATGTATGTGAAGTATACAAATTTATTACCATGCGGGGAAATCTCAAGTGCAGGATAAACATGGGTTTATGAGTAATGGTTTTTCTGTTGATGATGAAGAGACTAAAAATGACATATCAATGGGAGGAGGTATTATAGAATGAGATGACGACTCATAGTAAATGTGTAATGAATGAAGTGGAATGAATGAAGTGTTTATTTATTTGAAATTAATAATTATGAAAATTCTATAAAGTTATATATATATGTTTTATAATAAATATGAGAAAAAATATGTTTACTGGTGCAGATGACCATGAAATGTGATTTAATGGAATAATTATAATTTTTTTAAATCATATGATTAAGGGAAATATAACCCTTAATATATTATAGATGTTGAGAAAATGATGGTGGGATACTAATTTCATCCATATGGATAAATAAAATTGGACATTACTGATTACATGGAAACTAATTAATGATTCAATAAAAAACTATTTTCTATAATCATTAATTATTTTCATGCAATTTTTTGATATCGGTATTATATAAAAAATAAATTTTTAATTTAGGAATAATGAATAATGAATTTTTTAAATAAATATTTATGGGAATTCAGGTTATTAACATGTTTTAAAAGAATACATGAAAAATAGATTAATATTTTTTATATGTAAAAATTAAGACACACTGTATTATATTTTTGGGATTAATGATTAATAGAATTTTGAAATTTAGTGATATGCTTATTAAATTTTTAGATGCATGTTTTGGTATGAGACAGAGGAGACATAAGTTTAACTATTCATGGAGAGGTTTTTGTTGAGACAAATTTGAGTATTTAGATGTTAATTAATTATTTAACCCTATGATAAATTATCCATACTATATTACTTTTGGTAATTATATTGGTTATGGTAAATTTTTAGAGGTTGATGGAATACAATTTTGACCTTTTTATGATTATAGTGCTTCAAGAATGAAAAAAAATCAACATCATGAATATTTATTTAATATTGTAACATTTAGTTGAAAAAAATGAATAAAAAAATTATCAAATAATGATTATGATATATGTAAATTTTAATCTGTTTATATTTGGTTATATTTTAAATTCTAGATCATATCACAATAGTAGATTACTTTCTGATACTCCCATCGAACCTCTATCATTCTATGATGTGTTCCATGAATACCATCTAAGGATTATCATACCCTATGAACTAAATATACAAGTCATTCCATTAGAGAAATATAACTCTTATGAGGAGAGTATTATGGAGATTCCGGATCATAGTGATAATGTTCTTAAAATAAGGCCACTTATATGTTAAATATTTTGTGTCGACACTACCATCATGAGGAAGCTATGTCCGATGTTGGGGAAGTTAGGAGGCATAAGTATACGAATTTTTTATCACTGTGATAAAGTATGTGGATTAAATTAATATATGGGAATGGGTTGGTAGATTTTATCACCAAGGTATTTTATAAAATTTTCTAAATGAAATTTAATTACATTGAGATCTTGTGTTACACAAAATATTAATTTTCAATGAATCGTGATATACTATTATTTAAAGTAGTAGTTATCACAAAACCATAGAAATCGTTTTTATGTATAGGATTATATAAATATTGAAAATATATTCTTATTCGTTCATATATAACATTTCATTTATTAGATAATAAATTTAAATGAAAATAAAAAAACATTCAAATAAAGACTTTTTTTTTTGAAAAATAAATTTTGATGCCCTAAAACATGTTTGACGATAATAAAATAGAAAATAATATTAAATAAGTATATTATTTATATTTATATATTCAATACATAATTATAATATTTATAATCAACTTTTCCGTTTTCTAGACATGATAATTGAATAATCCAAATTTTCATTTAAGAACATTATTTTTAAAAAAAATAGTTTTATCGCATTATGTGATAATATTTTAAAATTTCCCTTTCAATATTTTAGATAGTTTATTTTAAAAAACTGTAACCCTTTAATGAAATATATATTTCCAAATTATCAAGGGTTTAATTTCTGTTACGTATCTAAAATGATAAATTTTTTACACAATTGTGAAAAATATTTGTTTTATTAAAAAAAATTTCATTTATTATAACAAATTTAAAATAAAAATATTTATTTTAATAAGGGTATAAAATTAATGCTAGTTCAATTATATAATAATTTATACAAATTATCTAATTATATTATATTTATCAATAATTTTTTTTTAAAAAAAATTCTTAAACTTTTAAATATTTTATTTTTCAAAAATTGCTTTCCCATCATGTTTGCATGATATGTTTTTTCGTAATATTTTCCAATTTTATGAATTTAATGGAAACAATGAAATCCAAATTTTTATTCAAACTAATATATATTAAATAATAACTACAAATTAATTTTTAATCAAAATAAATAAAAATAATAATAATTATTGCGGTTAAGGACAAATCATCATTAATAGGTGTTAAAAAAGGAAAAATCATAAAATAGCCTATAATTCTATTCAGATTAAATTTTTTGGACTTATGATGAAAATATAATATTTAAATTTTTACAATTACCCATTTTCTATCATTGTATCAAGTTTACATTGTGGTTTCACATTATTCATTTTATAACATCTACGAGTGTTATATCCTAAACATATAAAATCCACCCATCTTTTATCCTCTTCAAACATTAAAAAACCATTATATGAAATTTAGTAAATATTTAAATAATACCCAACGCCAAATTTTTTTCACTATTCTAGAAAAACACTTTTGACCCCTTAACAACATTAAATTAAATTCTGAAACATATCCTAACATAACTTCTCACTACATACATCATATTTCAAATTGATTCACATAGATGAAACTCTAACATATCCCAATCCACCAAGACCCCACATAGGTTAGATGAATGTTGATAGAATCACACTTTGTCTACCTAAAAGTGAAAAATGTTTAATATCTATCACCTAATTGTCATCTCACAAAATATGGGAGACATTTAAACATATCAATATACAACACAATCATATTTGTAGTGAAAAAATAAAAATAAAAACCAAATTTATATATATAAATAATTCAATTGTATACGGAACATACATGACACACCACATGGAAATTAAACCACCAGAAAGAAAAACACCATTGTTATGGTATATTTGTAAATTAATTTAACCCTGAGAAAGATGGTGTAAGAGATAACTCCACCACATTATAGGGACTCCATGATATTTCTAGGATTGATATTTTTATCACTACTATTATAAACCATGAAGATCCATCAATAACCATGAATTTTTAATTATGAAAAATAATCACAAGATCACATTTCATCAAGACTACCGAAAAAATGTGAATAATATAAATACACAAAAAACATATATTAATAAAGCCTATTTTAGTATGAGATGCCCTAAATTTCTAAATTTGTAATGAAGAATAAAATCAACATGAAAACAGGAAGAGTATATAAACAATAGATATGTAAAGGAATCCAGATATGATCTCTGACTATAAAACAAAAGGATAATTGAAATTCCCAACCATCGCTACCTTATTCTATGAGTGAACACATCTATTGAGTAAATATTGATTCACACAATACAAATAGGCCATCAATCTCTAAAATTGATTACATAGTTATATATTTCATAATTATGTAATGAAATGGGTTCCCAATGTATTACGAATCATATTTTATTTCAATTAATTCTCATCACTAAATTCTATGTTTTCATTATAAATCATATTTTATGAACTAACTCCTTAGTGAAGTGTGCATGCCTATCATTGGATTATTATACCTCACTATTCAAAATTATTACTTTTATATTCAAAAAATATACTAGAAAACCAACACCATTTCTGTGAATATATATTAATCAATGTATTTTTGACACCTATTATTATAGTAATCCAACTACATGCTATTTTATGAAAATGAAAAAATACATAGTGGAGGAAGCACACCTAGTTATGTATAACACATTAAATGATGGAGTAATGGACTAAACAATTGATGATTTGTACCTCACATAAGTGGGGTGGCTCCTACCTCTTTCATTTATATAGGGTACATGTACTATTCTATGGATAAGGTAGTCCATACCTCATTCCCAATACGAATATATTGGGGAGTATAAAACACATAGGTAATTTTGAGGAGATTAATACCCAATCACAATAAAATAATCAATGTTGTTCCAACCCCATTTTATGCTTATAATATGACACCAAATTCCAACAATCGACCTTATATATATAATAATAAAAAACTAAAAAAATAACATTCATTTTACCACATATTTTAGTTTTCCAACTTGTAATTTCTAGTCACATTGATTGAATATTTCTACCAAAATGTTGTGTCTATTGGTGTAAAATAAATATTAGATATCTAGGAGTTTATGGTGTGTATATCTAATAATCAAGATCAAATCATCTCTATAAACCTAGAATGTCCAAGGAAATAAAATTCAGCTGTAGATAATAAGATATTTTCTATGTACCACAAAAAACATGAGTTATGTTTTCTATAACTACATCACATGTATAATTAGATGCAGTTAATGTGGAACAATAGTATCACTTGGTATGTGCTATATAAATTTTTAATTCATATTTAATATAAATGTAATATACCCAATATTCATTCCTTTTCTGAAAAATTATGTTGTTAGACATGTAGTTAGTCGCTCATGAGTAATGTAACTTCATAACTATATTCTATGTGATATCATTGTACATGATACATGATTGTTACAATAATTAATAATTGTATCTGAATAACTATTATTCTTCATGTTATTTGTTCTGTTAAACTACATTACTTGTTGTAAAAATTTACCCAAATTAATATATTCATCATATTTCTTCAGTATAGAGGCTATATATAATACCCCCAATACTAATTTTTCTATATGTATCATTTTTTTCCTATAATAATATATATCCCTTCCTATGAATGTGATCACCATGAAATAGACTCTCAAATCATCCAACCATTACCACATCTTCATTTAAAACTATTGACTAAACTATCACACTACAAGTCTCCACCATAAAATTATAAACTGCAATGATTATTTGCACAAACCCCCATTTCAATAATAAATTCATTATAATACAAATTTTAGTATAATCCCCTCCTATATTCATATAAACTAGATATTTCCTATTTATTTTCAATCCTTCGACAATAGCTATGGTCATCGAAAGTCATCCATCATAATAAATCCCTGATTGATTTGTGGTAAAACACTATGTTAGATTAATAATTAAGAACCATGGAATTAATATTGATTTAAAATTGGAATAAATTTTTTGGATTTTTATAACCTTATTCATATATTAGGATGGATTTTAATACAATAATATTCTTAATTATTCCTTAATAGAAAATAATTATCAAAATAAATCCGTAATCAAAATTCTAGACCATTATGATCCACAAAATATAGGAAAACACATTATGTTGAATCATTTACCAGGATTCAAAAACCACATATCATAAATAATGAGTAATGAATTGGATGTTTAATTTCTATAGTGATAGAGAATTTTCAATTCATTAATACATTTTTTGGTGACATACGATCTATTCATTATCATCATGCATCTGGTTCAAGCCCCTTGGTGATCCATCCTCACTACCAAGGAAGCTTTCTGAAAACACCTCCCTATCTCTATATATATATTCTTTATATTAATTTATTATGAATATAACCCTATAGGGGACCAATATTGGAGAATTTTTATTCATTTTAAATCCCAAGATGAGTATTTTAATTAAAGGCCTTAAAATACATAGACTGCATCCCGATGCAAAATAAAAACAATTTCTTCCCAACCTTAGAAAATACCATATTCCGGACAAAAATAACATATCATAATTTCGATATAGAACCCATTTTATGATATCACTATCATCACTGATGTGATAAATACTAATGTAATTATAAAATATACAATCCCCTTAAAATTTTTCATTCTCAGAAATTCACCAAAACACAACTGTGGGGAAAAATTCATATTATGAGATAAACATAACAATAAAACATTTTAAGAGGTCATAAAATAATTTTAATTAAATATTTTACAATTGAATGGTTCCCGAGGAATTAAATATTTATATTGAGAATGGAAATTTTAGGTTTCTAAATTCAATTTAATTCCTAAACGTCGTGGACAACTTGATTGTGTCCGGAAGAGGGATTCAAAAAGAGTTTCAGATCCACTCTATGAACTCTAAATGGTATTAACTAGTAAAAATGGTATAGTTTTCTTCAATTGGGAGATAATACCCACATACCAGTGTGAAAAATAACACTGGAAGTAACTATGAAACATCCAAAATAGTCAATCAGAATACTCTGAATAAATTGGATAACAATGTTACGTATCCAATGAATCTAATAATACATCATTACGAATATATCCAAATACTAGATTTTTTGTTAACTCATACCTTCTCCTTATAAAATTCTATATAACATTAAAACAATGAATCTTATATATTAAATTTTTTCAAAACATCAAAATGATAACATCTAATTAATAATAATAAGGGAAATTATCCATCACATAAATTATAATATTTATTTCACCAAAAGGGGTGAATATAGAATAACACCATCACATATATCTAATATTATCCCCTAAAGTTCTCAAACTATATCCACACCCTCAATTACAAAGATTTAAGGTGCCACTAGCAATCAATGATAGATGTCCCTCTAAACTAACCATCACTCAAATCAATCTAATGTTTGTTCACTGTCTATGATTCCCATGGCCATGAAAATAAACTAATTACATAAATTGGTTCCCCTATTTCATTCTAATTTCCCTTGACAAGATGATCACTTTTAGGAAATATTTTTCCCCAATCTATAGTTTGGTTTTATCATCACATCACTGACTATATGGAATAATCCAAACATGTGTCACTTTAAAGAGATGATGTAATGTATGTCTCACTTTTATTAGAATAACTTCCTTAGTTCAATCACCCAAGCTGTCGTAAGTCTTATAAACGGTATACCCATCAAGGTTCACACATTCATGTGGGGGATTACCAATAATATTAATCTGTAATTAACTATTACAAGGCTATAATATATATCAATTATCATCATGGATGACTATGGAAACAATTTGCAAACAACTATACTCTTCCATCATGATGTAAATATGGGAAACTATCTATTGGTTAGTTATATATCGTTCTTTTCATTTTAATTAACTCATTCATCTCAAGGACTATATATCTCAACTCATACATTTTATATTCAATCCGTAGGGAATAAAAAAGGAATGAATAAATCCACTGATCATGGTTTTGTCATTTCCCTCTGCATGTACATAAAACCATGTCATTTTTGTAAGAAAAAACACATTTAAATCAAATATCATGAAAGTTATATGCAATGGAAAAATATCACCAATATATAGTAATGTATATAAACAATAGGTAAATGTATACAGAAAACCTACACCATTTGAATCAATTCACGTTAAAACAATCCTTGGATAGTTTTTTTAAATTTCATCCATGTCCAACAAACAATATTACATTAAAATGAAGCAATATATAAATCCAAAACACTAAAATATTTTAATTATTTATTTTAAATATTATAATTTAGTTTAAATATTAATAAATTAATGATAACTCACAGGTCCATTTTGTCGCACTAAAAATGTAACCAACCACCCTACTTTGGAAAATGACATACACTGAACATAATCCCATGTAAAATACAAAACACAAAAAAACTCTTCATCTATAATTTTTTTCATTTATATAAAAAGATAGAAAAAATTATCTATGGTGACTTATTTTAAATGAAACTATATGCATAAATCCTCATTGGAAGAATTAGAATAATACATGAGGAAAAAAATCACACATAGAGAGGGTTGAATTGATATTCCTAAATATTTAACCAAATGTAACTTTATATCCATTTGAATATTAGTGTTTTTAGTATATTAATCATCATATTATATTCTCCTCTTCAAATGAATGTATATGAATTAAATTAAAAGATAGATATTGATAATTTTACATTGTTCAGAACTCAATATTAGTGGTTAGTTAATGTTGAGTATGGTGATGCAAATTTAATGGATTCTAAATGATAATGTGAACATTGTTTTAGTGGTTTCAATATAATATAATCCTAATATATGTGTGGGTACATACACATTAATAGGGTGGATAGAAAAAAATTTGAATCCTTGGACTATTGCTGACATGATCCAACTTTCATCTCAACATTTTTTCTCCATATTGACCACATAGATAGTTTGTAAGGGCTTAATTTTGATAGATTGAAACTCTAAGTAATGCTTCCATCTGTTGAGATTTCAATTGGATGTAACATGGTGTCATTTTTATCTATAACCTTCTTTATATATTCTTACTAGTATAATATTGAGCAAGTATCTCTCATTTTTCGTCCTTATCTTATTCATTCATCATAGCATTTTCCATATAATAACATCATCAAACCATATCTTGATGATGTTTATTCATATGATAACAGTTCTTATAATACTTCTTCCTTAACATAATATTTCAATCTCTGATTGATAATAGTAATCCACATATAGTTTTTAGGATCCATTGTTTATTTGTTTGATCTTCTAGTGTATGTTTGTCTTGTGATAGGAATCAATAAAATTCAATTTTCCCTGTTTAGTAAATGTAAGAATGATCACTTCTTACCAACCACATCTAGTAATATATTACTCTAAAGAGTTATTTTAGTTCTTCTGGTACCCCCAATATTGCATGGTGAAATTTCTCTTGAATATTCATCCCAAATGTCAATTTTTTCCAACTATTTTTGGTTACCAATCTCTGATGACACATCATTTCATCTTCATAACACATTTCCAAACAACTCTATATTTCAACCAAACATTATCAATACATAAACACCCATTTCTATTGGTATTAGATCTATATAATTTTAAGGTGAGGCAGACACATTAATTTCAAACGACCTATTAAATATTTCTAAAGATGCACTAAAAAAAATCCTCGAGTTGAACAGATTTAATAATCCTAACAATTATGAGTTTTGTAATCATTATTAGAACCTTACATAGATCTAGAAGTTAAGGATCATATTTTATCATCTATATATATCATATATAATAAAAAAGATTATTTAATTATTATTTAAATCTTGACCCAACTTCTCATAATCAACATAATAAAGCACATTATGAAAACATTAATAATATCTATGTAGATTTCTTCTAGTATATCATATTTTAACTTCTTTCAAATGTGAATGATCATCTTGGGATTCATTACAAATTTACTATAATATATTTTACGAATTTCACAAGTATATTTATTTAACCGATGATATTATTCCAAACTTATTTTCAATTAACCTATCTTGAAATCCTATGACTAATGAACTACACTCGAGACTATTTTACTATGACCATGATATCATTCCTAAATCTGAATGAGTACATTGATATTGTTTTTGAATGTTTATTTTAATAAATTCCAAATGATATTACCTTCATCCAATGGTATATGATTTTTATGATAGTTTTTCACAATTACATGAACTCTTAATTGTTTTCATAGCTCATCATTTCTGACGACTTCATAGAACACCTTAATATTACTAGGTAATACTTATCATGAATTCATTACAACACTTGGTCTGAGGAAATCTCTCTAAAACATAATTCCAATGTAATGGTAAAAAAACCTATGTAATGAATTTCTGATCATCACTGATGTAATCTTTATTCTGATGAACATTACTAAAAAATTATATCCAATTACATAATATAAAAACATATTTCCAATCATACATATCAACATACTCCTCGACATAAATATATTGATCTTAAATTTTCCCACTGAAATTTTTGGAAACATTCCACATATAATTAAAAATCATTATCATCAAACATCACAACCATTATTCTATTTGATCACCTGCTATTGAAACTACCTATCTTCGTAATGATTCTTAAAATGTTCTCTGATCATTTATAAGCATTTTCATTAGATGAACATTACTTTAATGCTATAAAATTTAACTTTTTAGGAGAAATATATTTGATCACTATGTATCATCTATTGGGTATATTTTGTTCGATGTACTTCATAAAAACATTTTAAAATCATTCACCACATTACATTTTCAGGAACTACAATACCACTATGTATTACAATAATATTTATATATTCAGTACTAGAACAAAGTTTAACAATTACAGTATATCAATTTTGTACTAATTATAATAGAACTATGTTTTAGAGAATTTCTTCTTCATCTAATATTTATCTTGAATCAAATTCATATGGTTCTGTGATGATTAAATAATATAAAATTTGTTACTTAGAAACATGTAATGACATGTAATGGGTTTATATTTATAATTTGAAACATTGAGGGTAATTAGTCAACAATTTCATTCCACAAAAATTATTCTTGACTCAGTCCCTTCACATAAGTGTAATTTTATTTTTATTATGTCATCAGTGGTCTCATATAATTTCCTATATCTGATAGGACTTAACAAATTTCTTGTTTTTATGGACTATGTTATATTACTATAGAATAGTCCATTGAAATGAATCTATTATGATTTTTAAAGGAATTTGCATTGGCAATATCATCATATGGTGATACGTGTAAGCCTTTATTCATTTACCTCAGTTCATTTTTTTAAATTTGATCATCATAGAAGGACTGAATCTGTTTGGTCAAATTTGTACATTGGCCTATATCAGATCACTAATAATCCATATATTTTCTCCCCTCATTATACATATTAGAAAATTTACTTGGGGAAACATCATGTCTTGATATTAAACATTATTTACCATGAATCAAGAACAAGAATATAACATTAGAAAAATCTCATCAATTTAAATAAATGAACAAAATGTCTTTAAATATTGTTAATAATGAAAATAATACATCAATACTTTCTTTATTATTCATTTCTTCATCAAATATTTCATTTATTACACAAAGAACAATCAAATTTGTTTCATGAATTTCATTCATCATCTTACCTTTTGATTATAATCATATTTATATCAATGAAATCATTATATATAGAAAAAATTTATTGGTTACAAAAGAAATATATTAATATTGAATAAAAATAACACAAAAATTATGCTATTTAATCCCGCATTTTTATATTTATTGACACTACCTTAAAAGTAGTTTCTATGTGAAAATATCAGTGTATGAGTATTTATATTTCTATTATTGACATTAATTTTCCAAAATTTAATTCAAATTTCTCTCCAAACGTTTATTAAGTAATCCAACGTTCATGGGAAAATGTTTTTAGTCCATTGATTAGAATTACTCCATATAAAATTTAACTATATGTCTATGAGCTCATTGCTCAATGTAGAAAAAAATAAATTAATTTAAATAAAAATATATCTTTTATTAATTATTATTGATACCACATAAAATCATAACTCATAATATTATCTTTAATAATAGTTTACATATAATAAATTTAGAATGTACTAGTTTATATATGTAAAATTTGTAAGATATATCAACCAAAAACTCATTATCCATCTTAAAAAAATTGATCAATAATATTTTATAGAAAAAATAATTATACGAAATATATGAAAACATTTATAATTATATTTTCTTATAAATTGATTTATTAAATTTATACAAGTTTAAATTAATACTATATTGTGACTCAATGTATTATATTTTATGAATTGAATACCTTTCCAGTACCACATTATTCATGTAAAATAACCAAATTTATATTACATATGTGGTTATCAAAACTATTAAAAAATAACACATTATTATGAATAATTTTTATTTTTTCAATGTGTTCCATTATAATTTAAATGTAAAATCAAATAAAAATGGATCCTTTTTTGATTCTTAATATAAAAAAATGATTGCGATGGTTTTCTCAAATAGTTTTATTAGTTTTCCCCACTCTTCACACTAATAGTTCGAAAAATGAATTATCATTTGGTCCACATGGATGTTATTACTTATTCAATTTCATTATCATATTAAATTATCATATAAGGAGGTTTAGAAGAAATCATAATTTTTATTAAAACATTATTATTATCTAAATATTTCACTTATAGAAGAATTAATTTAAAATAATTTTTAAGATTGCTTCCATCAATGGAGAACATCACACAAAAATCTTTTTTTCTTTCACAAGAATTTTTTCACTTTAGTTATAAACCGTGTTTCTGATTATTCAGTTTTCTTCAATCACTACAAATATATTGGATTAATAACTGATATATCATATATAAAATTATTTGTAGGTTTACATTTTACACTTTAAATATTTATACATTAATTAATTTTATTAGTCCTTTTGGAAGTTGTACTTTTCTTCACCTTTCTGGATTTTGAATAAAATTACTTCTCTGATTTCCAACATGAAATATATTTGAAAAATATTTTAAAAAACATGTTTTATTCATACATCCCATCATATATTCTTAATTATAAACCAATTTCTATGGCCTTTTATTTATTATGAACATTTTAAAACAAAATTGATTAGAGAGAACTTATATTATGTCCACAAACATTTCCAACATCCAAGATATATTCAACAATTCTTCATAGATGAGGGTTATTTTGTTTTTTATTGCATGTTTACGTTTAATATTAATATATTTCATTATCCACATTTATTATTAATTAATTTTTTTAATTTTCCTTTATAGGATTCTACAAATAATATGAAATACATGCATGAATCTACAAAAGCGCAAATATTTTCTATAAACCATGATCTTATTATTTCTTTTGTATGAGGTTTAAATTTCATCTTAATAACTAGTTAGGTTACAAATTTGTGAACCTTATTTCACACCATTTTTATTTTCCATCTTATTATTGTTGTAGGATTATTATAACCGTTATTTATCTATATATATATATATAATTATAATCTATAAACTCAAGAAATTTTTTAACAATAATTATTATGAGATATTATGGATGGATTCTATTTCTACACACCTTCATCATATTGATCATTAAATGAATTTGTCATCTTCTTATCACATGTTAGCTGTTATTAATTGTATAACCCTCTAATGATTATTTATTACTAGAAATAGTATTCTATTTCTTTAATTATATATCAATATATAACTTATCATTACTATCAAAACTAACATCCAATTATAGATATTTAATATTTAGGGGTATTTTATGATCTTCATTCATAATAACATTCTCTTTAAAAACATTATTCATTCTTTCAATTTCATATTCATGCAATGAAAATTTTTTTGTGACAATGATTCAAATCCTTGTTATTCATTTATTTTATATCCTATTACACATCCTTGAAATCAATACACTTTTTCATGTTTTCCCAAAGTGCACAGATATTTTCATTTACAGTCTTCTTGACTCCATATTTCTCCTCTACTTCACTGATCCATGAGTATTATTCCTATGAGAATCATATATTAGGATCCAACCATTGAATTGATTCAAATTATCTATCTTATATTTAGATATTTAAAAATAATATTAAATCTTATTGTAAATCCATATCGGTGTAAATTATTATTTCCATGTTATGTGATATATTCCTAAATTATTTGAAATACTCTACCTACAATATTGTATTTTTATAGTGGAATGAAATTATGAGTATCTTTTAATCTATCAACTGATATATATTGAGAATTTGTATTTTTCTCATCATAAATAAATATTTTATTATATTATATAAATATAAAATTTATATAATAATATTCACATAGCTTATGATCACATAAGATTCATGATTCAGTTATAGTTAGAATATTTTCTTACTCGTTTGTGGTGCATTAAACAATCAATTATTTAATTTCAATGAATGATATATCTTCATTATTATCAATATAAGGGGAATAAAAAAAATGTAATTATCTTAATTATGTGTTTCCAATTATTCATTTTCCTTTCCTCCATCATTCTCGTGTATATCATTATATTGGTAGAAGTGATATTTTTCATATAAATTACTAAATAATCACAAAAACATCAATTTATTTTTAATAGAAGGAAAAAAACAGAAATCATTAAAATAGAATAACTTCTATATAGAGGATCCAATATTGGTGAACTAACCCTATGGTTCCAATTGAGAGGACATATTCTGGATATACTCAACACTAAGAGGGGGCGAATTTTTTGTTTGTAAATTATTAAATATTTATAACTTTTTATCCCCATACCACTTAGACATGTTTGGATTTTGATTCACTAATACAATTTTCCAAATTTCATGACTGTATATGATATTATGTAAAATAAGACACATGAAATACTTACAGGGTTCACTTATCAATAGGAGTAGGTATTCTTTATCTATAATGATTTATAATAGTACATATATTTTCATGTTTATTGTGCTACAAATTACATTAGGGTGTCTTGGAAACAACCTGTAGACTAAGGGTGTGTCCCTAAACATTAGGATGGAGTATGAATATAAAACATAAATCCATAATGATGACCTGTTCTAATGTTCATCTCACCATTGGATAATTTTATATTCTCTGTATACATTCTCCACCTTGTATAGTTAAAAGAATTCAACATCAAAATATGTAATCAACCATTCAATAATTTATTAGATGTTAATGTGATGATTTATTCTCAAATTACTTTTTATATTAATATTATCTTTAAGAACACAGGTAAAAAACTGTCTTTATCATCCCTTATCTTCTTCTTTAATCTATATATTTTACATTTGATTACATTATTTTATCTAATCAATCCATTATTTAATCATCTACTCACTGTTATTCTAATATTTCATTGTAACCATATTAATCAAAATTTTATTTGATATGGGATGTCTTCATTATATTTTAAGGAACACTTATTTATTTTATCGATCATCTATTTCTTATTTATCTGGTGTTAGTTATCTATTAGATAAATTTTTATTATTCTATTATATGTACATATTTTCAATTTGATCCTTCATAAAATGGTTATGTATTACCCATTATAATTCATTATCTTCGTCTAGTACCCCATATGTAGTCAGGTAATTCTCATGAAACAAATAGATAAATGGGAATTATATCCCAAATATCATGGATTGAACAGCCTAATGGAACATCAATTAGTCATTATAACACATAGATAAAAAACTCACTATTTCATCATATCTTTATGAATATATCTATATCAATTTATATTGGTAGTGGTTCACCAAATTTATTTATTAGGAGTGAACTTCATATTCAAACATCCTAATCAATATTTCATACAACATGATGAGAAACGATGTCTTATTAAAAACCTTCATACTTCATAAAATGCATAATTAAATGGATATTTATATTAATATTCCATATATTTTAGTGGTATTTATATAAATTTGTCCTCTTATAATTCTATCTAGTATCACAATAATTCTATATTGTTAATGAAACGTTGATTTTATAAAAAAAAAGTCACTATAATTATTGAATTTATTAATAAAATAATAAATACATTTGATCATTCCATCTAGTATAACTTCATAAAAATTCTTATATACGGGGATCATAGCCTATAAAAATGGAACAACATTTTATAGGAGTATAACTGACATATTTCACAAGAAATTTACTCTAATAGTAGATATACTCAAGAAATTTTTTTATCCATTTCAATAGAATCCTATGAACAATGAAATTCATTAAAGACATTATTTTTAATGAACCTGCAAATAAAAATATGTTTTTCTCAATAGATATATTTTCTTTTTCAAATTCTATTGAAAAATACTTTTTAGAACTCTTAATCAATAATACGATTTCATATATTATTAATTGTTTTACTATATCTGATGAACCCTCAATGGTAATATCTACTTATATTATCTAATGGATTAATAAAAATATGATAGATGACATGAGATTACTCCACCTGATGTGTGTAAAAAAAAATTATGATGACATCATCATGGAATATTTAATCAATTAAACTACATGATAACATCATTAACCACTATATGATCATCATTCATGGAAACATAAGTCTGATGAAAATCACTTGGATACTTCTATATAATATCATCATATGTAAAATTATTTGAAATAAAACTAATTAGAAGTGAAATAATTCATTATCCAGTGAACATTATAGATTACCTCTATATTTATTAGGAAACATTTTTAATTTTTTTTAAACCATTATCTTTTAAATTTACAACAGATCATCGATTTGATCACATTAATTAGAAAAATCTTATTTTCCCCATTATTTAGAAATTATTATATGATCATTATGCAATAAATAGATTCAATGATAATAATTTGTTCCCATAATTTTTATCAATTCTTAAAAACCCATGTTTGATCTTTTGGGATCATCTATCTAGTAGAGTATGTCTGATGGAATTCATATGTCTCCACGTAAAACATCAATTGACCCTTAAAATTGTTTTTTAACCATGATTGAACTAATTTCCACATTAATGTTAATATGAACATTACATAAAAAACATACACAACTTCATCCATATTCATTTTGGACCTAAGATTATTGAAATCAATTTCAGATAATTTTCAAATATTCTACTATTTATATTGAATCATAGATATATAGCACTATCATATTTAAAAAATATGAATAAAAAAACATATAAATTTATAATATCATATTTATAATTATAATTTATACTATATAATAATGAATATAGTGAGTAAAATATTTTTTCCCATAGTTTATATAACCAGCTCAATCTGTTCACTTCATTCTCAAGTTATTTAGAATGTTCCTTTGATGGTCTCACAAAATTTTCCAACATTCATTGGTCAAAAGATGTTTGTTTTCATTGTTGGTTATGTCTAAGAAATTTTTTGTATTACATATAACAGATTCTAACCTACCATTAAAAAATATTCCCCATTACGATCATAATCTTATCGAACTACTCTCAAACATTATTTTGATTAGATCAGTCATATATGATTCATTATATAAACATAGTATGATACAATACCTCTATTAAACATGGTATGATTGAAATTTTATGATTATATTTTCATGACCTGTCCCCCTAGGCCCGTATTATAATTACCCCAATCCCACCTTCCGTAGTCCAGGAGCTAGAAACTTGCACCAAAGGAATAAATCCCAAAACTGGGAAAGCATTTTCTTTATAACTGCAAACAAAGACAAACCAAAAAAAAAAGCAGAAGAAAACTCTGTGTAATAATTTAATTGAGAAGATGTTCTGGAAAGTACAAGGGCCAAAAATACAAGCACAACAGTAATGTACAATTAAAGTAAAAATAGGTAAAACTAAAAAGACAAGGAGCTGGAAGGTGCCTAGCAGCTCCTGGGTCATCCATCACAGATCCTACCTGAAAGGAATGTACATATAGCCACTTCAGTGCTTTATGTATGTCCATCTCCTCTGGGTACCGACTCTTCATGAGTCCCACCTCTAGGTATTATCCAGTCCTCATACAATCCACCTCGGTCAACGTTGTCTGTCGTCTACATCCAACACAACGCGGTGCGGGCATAGCCTGTGTAGGGGTGAGTATAACGATACTCAATTGTTATGATGATACCCTCAAGGTCTCTAAAATTCCACAAAGTATAAACCACAGTAAAATGATATAGTCACGATGTATCAACCGACCCTACATAGGTATATTCCCATACATATACCAAAGTTATCAATCATAATCTGGCTCCAACTCTCAAACACAAGCACAAACCATACCACAATGGAAGTAAAGTCAATCACCATGTTGATGATGGTGAAAGACATGACTAATCTCCTATAGGTATAAAACTCATGAAGAGGGGTAGATAAGATTATATGAAGCATCAGAATCATATCCTCTGTCGAACCCACATAGGATCCTGGAACAATATTAGCGTTGTCGAACCCATGTTGGATTCTGGCACAGAATTCATCACTATCGAACCCATGTAGGATTCCGGTAAAGTTGTCGTTGTTGTCAAACCAACATACAATCCTGGTGCAGAAGTCACTACTGTCGAACCAAAGAAGAATTGTGGTTCAGAAGTTGTCACTGTCGTACCCACGTAGGATTTCAATACAGTAGTCATTGTTGTCGAACCCACGTAGGATCATCGTACAGTAGTCGTTGCTATCAAACACATGTAGGATTCTAGTACAGTATTCATCGTTGTCGATCCCACGTGGGATCCTGGTATAAAAGTATTCGTTGTCAAATCCATGGATGATTTTGTCATCTCAGTCACAACCGGCCTAAGGGTTCTCACACACAACACACTCGATTCCTGGAGGGTCCGCTCTTCGAGCCAAGTGTCAATACATAAACTATAACTAAGTCCTACGATAATGTGTCTTGTAGTTCTGCCTCATCATAAAGAACCCAAGATGACAGATGATGCGTAAATTAGACGCCTGGACTTAGAGTTATTGGTATTTCTATTCCAATGGTTCAGTTGGATTTTGGGTACAATTCCCCCAGGCATACTCCAACCTCATACTAATCTAGTGTTGAGTATTCAAAAATAACCTTCTCATCAAATGCAATCCAACGTTGTTGATGGAAGGTCAATCAGACGTATGGCCCTTAAGTTATATGTGTTTCCACTCTGAGGGCCTGAATTGCTTCAGGTTCGATCCAACCTAGATATAGCCAATCTTTTCCATAGACTTGAGTTTCATATACCTAAACGACCATCTCAATCCAATGAATCCTACAAGATAGACAGTGTGTTGATCGGAGGACTGTAGCTCATGTTATGGGAAAAAAACAAAAAGCGGTCTGAAGAGGGGGGTCTGGGTCCGGTCCGACCCGGCCCAACTAGCCCTAGGTTGGCCCGAACAGGGTGACCCGATGCAGATCCAGGTCTGGCCAGATAGGGAATGACTTGGCCCATGTGAGGTTGTCCCGACCCACATGGACTGTCACGGCTCATCCAGATGGCCGACCGTGTTAAGCGCTAGGTGTGCGGAACGGGGGGGGGGGGGGAGTGTCCCGTTACGGCGGCGCCAACAGGCACCGATAGTTTTTCCTGGAACCCACAGATGCAGGTTCTGCTCCACCACTGCGGTCAGTGTCGGCCACCACCTCCTGTCGCTGGCACCGCGGTGCTGGCGTACTGCGCCCCTCTACGGGCTGCCAGAGTAGTTCCGGTGGTCCATTTTGCCTCTTGTATGCGCCTACGGCCACCTCAGATCCTTTCCATCACTACGACAACCTCAAATCCAGGTTTCCATTCCATTCACCCATCTCCCATCAAACCTCCAACCAAGAATTAATTGGTGGAGGGTCCAAATGTGTTTTTGTCCCTTGCCCTCTACGTTAGAGGCTCAAACATTAATCCAACATACAATTGAACTAGAAACATACCCAAGCATAATTTTTAACTCATCCAGCAATCAACATTCATTCTACAGATTGACATGTTCGGGGGTCAATCCACAGTTGTAGTTTTTATCCAAGGGAAAAAAGAACATAAAAGTAAAGAACTCAAACTCTATTTCAAAACCCTACCTCAATTATCGTTGACCGTTGACGAGTCGCGTAAAACAGATGTCGTAGAAGATAGACGTCATTCTGTCTACGTCAGAAGGAGTAGAGCCCAATGTAGGCTAGTCGAGTCAAAAATGTCGGTGTACATCGTGGGCGGTGGTGCTACCCTCCCATGTCTCGGTTGAAGAAGGTATAATGTGTTTCTTCACTTTCTTCGAGACATGGATCATTATTCATTGAAGAACGACGTTCTTCATCGAGAGAATATTATTTCTCCTAGTGTTTGTCCAAATTTTTCTCAACGATCCACCCCCAAACTAAATTAACAGGCTCCCTTATTATTTTATTGTTTACAAGATTTTTTAAAATTCAAAAGCTAGACTTAATTAAATTGTATATTTTCAATTCATTAATTAGATGGTTGGCACACAAAATGAGAGGAGGAAGGTGGAGAGTTTACCACAAATAATTCAATAATGTTGGCTTTAATAAATTCAAGGGGACTTTAAGTGGTTCAAGGAAAGTTGACGGGTAACGTGCTCATGTGGGCCCCACAAAATAATATCATCCCAAGGAAGGTAATGTGGTGGGGTGGGCCCCACCTCCAACTTCACTATTGAAAAAATAACTACTACACATTTAAAAACAATATGCTACACATATTTTTTTTATTAAATTTTGAAATCCCCCAAAAAACTATCTTCCACTCCCAATAAAACACAACTACGGTGAAGGTCAACATAAGAAATTACTGGTGTTGTGAGTTCATCGATGCCCTCAGATTTCAATTCCAAGCATCAGTTCAATAGATATAAAAACCCGCAAGTATTTTCACTGAACATACCTGAACAAAACATAAAAAATTAATTCCATGCACACCAGGACACAGAATCAGGTGATGTTAGAAACTGTGGACTCGTAAAATTCCCATGTATTTAAGATAAAAATTTCCAGAGGATTTCTGGGTCATTAAATTCTCCCCACCTCAGATATTTATGTCCCTGTAAGATACAACAAACACAAAGGGAACACGTGGGGGTACTGAGGACGCATGTGAGCCTCCCACTCCCATGTGATCTCTTGGAAGTTCCTAGGCTTCCAGTGAACATGCATAAGAGGAATCGACCATCCGCATATGACCCACTTCTATCGATCCTCAATATCCACTAGAACCTCTATGAACGTTGCCCTGTAATCGATATATAGCTCCCTGTGGTCGATGATGTGGGAAGGATCGTGCACATATCTTCTTAGCTGAGATACATGGAAGACGTCGTGCACCCGGTTCAACAGAGGTGGAAGGGACATGTGGTAAGCCACCTCGCCTACCCTGCTAAGGACATGAAAAGCTCCGATTAATCGCAAAGATAGCTTGTTGCCACGGCCAACTCTCTATAGAACATATCGAGGTGAGAATCATAAAAATTTGTGGTCACCATCCTCAAACTCCAGACGTCTTCCTCAATTAGATGTACATGGATGAACCATCACAAAGTCAATGGATATCAGATCATACATCCACTCTGGAACCTCTAAAGGCTGAACCAAGCATGATGGTACCTGTTGTTCCGCCTTCACTTTCTGTAAAGTGAGGCATCGTGAGACAAACTTTTTCACTGCTTTCTTCATTCCCGTCTATCAGTGCTGTTGTCAGAGGTCCTTGTACATCTTCACAACTTGTGGATGTACCACTGAACGATATGAATAGAACTCCCACAACACTTCCTCAAAAAGTAAAACCGGTACCCTGGTACGTCCTCTAAAGAGAATGATGTGCTCCACTCCTTAAAAAAATCCTTCAGGTGCCTGCCCTGTGGATATCTAAGAATGTCTCATCTCACAGTCTATGTCCCCACGTTGTGCCTATCTATCTCACTAAAAAAGTGGAGTAGTGCCTTTGAGAGACTGTAGAATGGATGCTCCATCTCTATCCACCATGAATATCTGCAACGTGGATAGTTTCTCTATCGCATCTCCTAACAGATGAATGTCTGATCCTCTGATAATAGTATCTGCTACAACATTCCCCTTACCATGATTATAGATTATCTCGAAGTCATAGTCCTAGAAGAACTCTAGCCATCATCGTTGTCTCATGTTTAGGTCCTCCTGAGAGAATATATACTTGAGACTCATGTGATCTGAGTATGTGGTAAAACATTCACCCATAATATTGTGTCGCCACATCATCAGGGAAAAGACCACTGCAGCTAACACTAGGTCATGGTTATCGTAGTTCTCCAAATGTAGTCTCAGCTGCCTAGAACCATACACGATCATTTCTCACTCCTGCATCAAGACATAGCTGAGTCTTTTCCCTGATGCGCCGCAGTAAACTACGTACACAATGCTCTCCAATGGAATCCTTAAGATGGGTGCACTATCCAACCTATGCCTAATCTTTTGAAATCTCTTCTAGAATATCTATGACCTTACGAAGGGTTGAACCTTCTTTGTCAAAGCTGATAGTGGTGTTGCAACTCTCGATAAGTCTGGCCCAATGGTAAGTCTTGTCAACTCTTTAGTGATCGACGACACCCTCTTATGCATGATTCCATCCTGTACTTCCTGGGATGCCATTTTCACCAACCAAAGGAAAAACCCATCCAATTTTTTTAGATAAACCACAACCTTTTTCCCAAATACAGTCAATTAGTGGATGAATTGTGGTTTCCCAGTCCATACCCAAACTAACGTCGAAGGCCTTGAAGCTGGCCCCAAGAGGTTCCAACTAAAACTATCGCCTTAAGGTTCAGATAAAGCCATCATTGTATGTGTGATTATTGAGTCTCCACACAATGGTATCTCCAGACGTGGGGGCAAGTCAATGGATTAATCAGAAACTCTAAGACAGGGACAAGATTCATGGAAAGAAGGAATTATTACTACCTCTATCTATTGATACGACAACTAGTAGTCAAAAAGGAACATACCTCAAATAATTCATAGTGCCCCTGGTTCACACTCTTTGACATCATGATGATACTCTCTTCACCTACCCTCCAGCACCATTAGCCTAGCGGGGACTTCAAAGCCGGGTGGATGTAACATGTCGAAATGTCCACCACCTCATGTTGCTGTCCTTGATCTGCTTTCACAACTGCTACCCTACAGATTCATATGTCCTTAACACTTCCTCTTCTTGAAACATATTACATGCCCAAGTCTATGAGATTGACTCCATATTCATTCTTTCCAACTTCTATCATTCACAAGATTTATCTGCTCAACCAATGAACATTCAACCACAAAGGTTATCTCTAGCTCCATAACATATGAAGGAATGTAGAGAGGAAAATGTACTAGATCATATATCCCTAAACACACCTTTCTCATAGGTCTGAGATCTATATCACTGATCAAGTAATATTCATCATGTACTATAAAAGATCAGTATGCCTCGAAGAATACTCAGCTACCGACACGTAATCCCGCCAAAGATGTATATTCTATTGAAAACTCTCATCCAACTCCTCAATCCAGTCATCAGCCTCCTTTAGGTATGGCTAACCTTGGAACGTCAGGGATCATTGCTGCTGAAACACATGTATGGCACTAAGCCTTCATGTGTCCTCTACCGGTATCACCAGTACTGTCTGCCGACCAACAGACATTGATATAGTTGGCACACTGCCCGAAGGTACCATCTCATAAAATGGTCTACGTACTCAAACTTCATCACTATGTACACCATCCTCATGGTCACTCACTATAAAAGATTAGTAGATATGATCACCATCTTCTGTACTAGTGTCTCAACTATGAGGAAAACTCCAGTAACCACCTCCATCCAGTCCTCTGATACCTAAGAATCTACCTCACCTCGAATACTCGGAGGCCTATGTCGTTGGAACTCGTACAATGATCTTAGTCAGCATGCACCATCCTCCGATGCGGATGGGGGTATATGCTTCCCTATGGGTGGTTGTTTTACTGGTACACCACCTGATGGTGCCATCATAGAATGATGGCCCTAAACCGGAGCCTCATCGCTCGGTGGCCATCATCGTGTAGTCTCTCGGAGACCCTACCTGGATGTCTAGGCAACATCATTCAAATATGGAAGAGGTGTTCCATGGTCAATATTTCATACCTGGTGAGCTAACTCAACAGTTTCTCAAATAATACTCTTGAAAAAACTCTCTCAATCAGTGTTTTCATGAACTAAGTTGGAAATCAGAAGTCAGGATCCTGGTGTATGGATATGTCGGCCGCCAGACCAACATTGGACTCCCTGGACAAAAAAAACATCAATACTCATAATAGTATTTCTTCACAGAAATGAAATATCAGAGTCCTATGTTCTGCAGTAGAACTAACTCCTTTGATACAAATTTTTCACGACCCGTCCCCTGGGGCCTTTGTCGTAAATACCCCAAGCTCGTCATCCATAGGCCAGGGGCTAGTGACTAGCATCAAAGGCATAAATCCATAAACTAGGATGGAAATTACTTTATTACTACAAATAAACCCAACTAGAGAAGAAGAGGAAGAAAACCTTATGTAATAACTGAATACAGAAGAAGTGATGGAAAGTACTGGGGCCAGAAATACAAACCCAATAGTAAGGTACAAGGAAAGGACAAATTGGTAAAACTAAAAAGAAAAATAGCTGGAAGGTGCTTAGCAGCTCATAGATCAATCTTCACAGATCATTCCTGAAGATTAGATACAAATATCCTCTTTAGTTCTCCACATCCGACCTTCTCCTCCGGGTACCGACCCGTCCTGAGGTCCACCTCCGGGTACCATCCAGTCCTCGTACACTTCACCTCGGTCAGTGATGTCTGTCGTCTGCATCAAACACAATGAGGTGCGGGCATAGCCTGTGCAGGGGTGAGTATAAGAATACTCAGTAGGGACCTTAAGACCCTAAATGTAGCATAGAATCCACTAAGGATAAACCACAAAAGAAATATACAATCACAAAGTATGAACCAACCCTACTTATGTATATGCCCACACATATACCTAAGATATCAATCACAGTCCGACTCCAACTCTCAAACCCAAGCAGAAACCATTCCAAAAAGGAATTTAAGTCAATCACCACATTGATAATGGTTGAAAGACATGACTCAACTCACACCGGTATTCAACTCATGAAGAGGGGTAGAGAAGATTAGATGATGCCTCTAAATGATCTCCTTTGTCGAACCCATGTAGGATCCTGGAACAATATCAGCACTGTCGAACCCAGGTGGGATCCTGGAATAGATGTCGTCACTATCGAACCCACGTAGTATTCATTTATAGTAGTCATCGCTTTTCAACTCACATAGGATCCTGGTACAGAATTCACCGGTGTCAAACCCATGGAGGATCCCAGTATATAAGTCGTCAGTGTCAAACCCACGTATGATTATGTTACTGTAGTTATCGATATCCAACCCACATATGATCCTATTATAGTAGTCATTTCTATCGAAACCATGTAGGATTCCAGTATAGTATTCATTGTGTTTGAACCCATGTAGGATCCTGGTAAAAAATTCATCACTGTCGAACCCACAGAGGATTGCGTCATCTTAGTCGCAGCCAGCCCTAGGGTTCCACCACACTGCACGCCCGATTCTAGGAGGGTCCTCTCCTAGAGCCATGTGTTGATACATAAACTACAATGAATTAATGAGTTGATTTATCCTGTAGTTATGTCTCATCATAAGTAACCCAACGCGACAGACATCACATCAATTGGACGCTCGGTTTGAGAGTTATTGGTATTTGAGTTCCAAGGGGCCGGTTGTATTTCGGGTATAATCCAACACATCCATACACCAACCTCAACTGTATCATATGTGAAGAATTCCAAATGGACTGAATCATCAAAAGGAATCCAACGTAGTTGATGGCATGTCAATCAGACGTTTAATCATTAAGTTATAATCGTTTCCGCTCTGAGGGCCAGTTGGGTTTTGGGTTCAAACCACCCCGTGGTACACAAATATCACGAAAACCTTTAGCATGATATACCAAAACTACCTTCTCGATCCAAGTAATCCTAATCAACTGATATTGTGTCGATTGGAGGTCTGTAGCTCATGTTGTGCGAAAAAACCCCAAAGCAGCCCGAAGAGGGTGTCTCGGTCTGGTCTGACCCTTACCAACCCACTCTGGGTCGGCCCAAACCGGGTCAACCCAACCTAGATCCAGGTCCGGCCCAACGGCTGCAGCCTGACCCACGTGAGGGCAGCCCAGCCCATGTGGAAGGTTATGGCTGCACCAGATGGCTGAGCGCATTACGGGCCAGGCGCGCGGGGCAGGGGGGTGTCCAGTAACGGTGGTGCCAGCTGGGGCCGCCCGTGCATACCAAAACCCGCGAATGATGGTTCTTCTCCAAAGGCCCGGACAGTGCGGAAAGCATCTTGGCTTGTGTGGCAGGCACCCCGGGCCGCATTGCAGGCCGCCGCTCGGTTAGATGGCTGAGCGTGTTACGCGCCATTGGCGCGGAGCGGGGTGGGGGTGGCCCCCGGTGTCTCGTAATGGCAGCGCCAGCTGGAAGAACCCTTTTTTTCGGAACCCGAGGTTGTGGGTTCTTCTCCACGGCCTTTTCTGATGCTACTATGACCATCCGCCGATGGCGCGCAAGAGGCGCTGCCGCCCCCAGGTGGCCGACTGGTGCCGGCTGCCACCTCTGGTCGCCAGTGCTGCTACGCCGGCGACCCGTGCGTCCATGCTCCTCTACGGCGCACTGGATATGTTCTGGTGGTTGGTTTTGCCTCTCGTCTGTGCCTACGGCCTCCTCGGGTTAAGATCTTCACAACGACGGCCTCAAATTAGGGTATCCATTCCGTTCACCCATCGCCCTTGAAACCGTGCATCAAGAACAAGTTGTCGGAAGGTCTAGACTTGTTTGTTAGCCTGTTCCATCCGCATTAGAGGCTCAAACATTAATCGAGCATATAATTGAACAAGAAAAAACCCCAGATGAATCTTTAAAACATCCTGAAATCAATATCCATTCTGTGGATCGACATGTTCGGGGGTCGATCCGCGTTTTTTGTTTTAATCCAAGGGAAAAGAAGAATAAAAATTATGGAATACAAACTTGAATTCAAAGCCCTACCTCGATTGCCGTCGACCATTGACAATTCACAGAAAACAGACCTCACGGAAGAAGGACGTCACTCCGTCTACATCGGAAGGAGTAGAGCCTAGTGTAGTCGATTCGAGTCGACACCGTCAGTGTACTCCATGGGCGGCAGTGCTTCCCTTCCTTGATCCGGTTTAATATGGAAGAAGGTGTTGCATTACGTTTTTCGAGAGGTGGAGCGTTCTTCGTTGAAGAACGTCGTTCTTCGTCAAGAGAATATTATTTCTCCAAGAGATCCTCCCAATTCCTCACTATGTTCCACCCCAAAACTAAAATAACAGGCTCTCTTATTATTTTTTTGTTTACATGATTATTCAATATTCAAAATCTAGACTTAATTAAATTGAATAGGTTCAATTCATTAATTGGATGGTTGGAAATATTAGTGAGAGGTGGAAGGTAGAGTGTTTGCCCAAAATAAACAACAATTGGTGGCTTTAATAAATTCAAAGGGAGTTTAAGGGGTTCAAGAAAAGTTGAGGGGTTAGGTACTCATGTGGGCCCCACCATATAATGTCCTCTCATGGGAGGTTATGTGGGGGGTGGTCCCCAAATCCATATTTCCTTTGGAGAAATTAACCACCGTACATTTTAAAAAACATGCTACACATATTTTTTATTAAATTTAGAAATCCCCCATAAATTTATCTACCACTCCCGATAAAATACAACTGCGGTGAAGGTCTCCTTAAGCCATTACCGGTGCTGTGAGTTCATCAGTGCCCTCAGATTTTAATTCTGACTAGTAGTTCAAAAGATATAAAATCCAGCACGTATGTTCAATGAACGTACATGAATAGAACCTAAAAAATTAATTCTTGGAACCCCGTGCCTTAGAATCAGGTGCCATGAGAAACAGTGCACTCGTAAAATTCCCATGTATTTGTGAAAAAAAATTCCACAGGTTTTCCGAGTCTTTAAAAATATTCATTATATTTGGTAGTTCATCAGTGAATATTTCTAAAATATACTCCTTTCGGAAACTCCATAGTGATTCTAATAAATATTATTCTTCAAGAATCAATAAAAAGATTACAAAATTAGGAAATACTAATCAATTATCATAATTAAAATAATAATTTTCCTCGAAACGCACTAAAAATAATATGAAATAATTAATTTCCTTCTGATTCATTCATCCATTAATTTTTTATGAATTCATATATGATACAAAAAAACTATTACCAATCATGTATACATTAATTTTACTTTTTAGAAATTTATTCATTCCCTCAAATAAAAAATAAAATAACAAAGAAAAAAATTTCAACCAGGTAAATATATTTTTTAAAAATAGAAAACATGCATAAAATGGGCTCTCCAGTATTCAGAAGATTTTAGGATCATAATCCCTTTCATCCATATATTATTCACCATGCTATGGTGGAATTGGTTATTAAACACCAATTGAGAGTATCTAAATAATTGTGGATTTATCCAGGAAACAATTATGAATGATAAACATACCTCGATTCACCATGAAAACAACATTGAATACAACACACTAAAAGGGGGAATCAATGGAAGGAAAAAAAGATAGGATCTATCAATAAAATATTATTCATTGTGAACCTATTCCCAAATATTTAAGTAGGGGATATATCCGAGACTATCAGAAATAACCTATTAAAAATACTCATCAAAGGGACCAATTAGTTCTCCCCATGAATATATTGTGGCACCTTAGTGCTAAAAAATTCTAAGTAATTGCTTACCTAGATGCCAAATGGATTGGCCTCAGATGGAATTGATTTTAACAATGTATTCTTCCACCACATTGAGGTCATTTTGGGATACTTCATTGGATCCCTCAACAAGGGACCCACTACCACGTGGAATAGTGGTTACTGGGTAACGTACTACTATGGGTATTCCAACCCTACTATCTCCTGAGAAACCACCATGATTTATCACCAATGGCTATAGTGTAGAATTTCCCCCACAAATACACAAAACCACATCCCTTAATTATTGTCTCATTGTCTCCTTACAGAAAGTATACTTGTTTTTGGAACCAAGTCTATATGTTATGGTATCCTATCTCCAATATAAAATCAATTTAAGGACCTCCCCGACCATTTTAAAATGATCACTAAAAACCCAAACAACATAATTTGAGATATTATATAGACAAAAATATATCTATATATTGTATCACCTTGACTAATTCCAATCTGAGTCATATTTCTCAAAATGATTCTCCCTCCATTCTCCAAATCTGAAATTCTATTCGATGTTCACATACCAAAAAACATTGTTCTATACAGTAAAAAAAACATTGTGTTGAATATTTTTGACATCATTATTTATCTAAAACTCCAAATAATGTCCAAATGTATTTACTATTTGAAAATACAAAATCATTAATAAAAATTTATTTCTTCATATTCATCATATAGGTTCTAATAATGATGTCATGCTCCAAGTATTAAAGTCATTACCTATAGTGGGATGATAAATTAAATACTATATAACTCAATATTCCATCACCATTTTTAGTTATTCAATACATTATATATTAAAAAATTTATTTTGAATGTTTAAATCAAGGAATGCCATAATTATAACATCGAATTATTAGTATTCCACTAATTCATATAATAGGAATGAAGAACTCTTGTTGGGACACATTGTCGAATTTTTGGTCAACATATATATAGTTACCACGACTCATTCATCAACATGGACATATAATATCTCAAAATACTTCATATTATAAAAACACTCACTGATTAAATTCATTAGGTTTAGATATTAAATTATCATATTTTTTAAATTTTAAATATTTATAATAAGGATACAATGGATTGAAAATTGGTAAAATTTGACATTACCTAAATAACCAAAAAAAGACTGTATGTTTTTATCCTTTATATGAATTTTAAACATTGTTTCTCACTAATAATATCAGATGTTCTATTATGAATCCCCTTAACTATATATTTTTGTAGTTTCCCCCACACAAACTAAATGATATTAATCATCATCTAATACATCAATACAGGTACCATTATGCTGATATCCCTCAAACATGGCCTCCATGTATATTAAAAATATTGGAAATGATTAAAAAATATCAATTATTGAAAGAAATAAAATTATTATTTATTTAAAATAAATTTATATATTTGAAAATAGAAAAACACGCATATAATAATTTCATATTAACCTAAACACATCCAAACAATCTCTACTTATATATGGAGATCCATGTGGCATATCTATATTCAAAAAGTTAATATAATGTTATATAATTAATAAATTTTAAAAATATATTAAATTTTATATATAATTATAAATTAATCATTATATACATTTTATTTTTAATACTTATCTTAAGAAATGATCTAATATTGGTATCGTCACATTTAATTATAAAAATATTCCATCAAAAATATTTTTATATTATACTAATTTAATTTAATTGAAATCACAAAAAGAAAAAAAATTATAAACGAGAATCCACTATAATGTGTATTTTGAATTCAAACCCAACTTTATATAGATTATATTTTATTATAAATAATGAAAATAAAGTTTTTTTTAGATCCATGAACATAATTATCCCAATTTAAATTAAAAAATATTAAATTTAACAGATAACAATATAGAAAGTTAACTATTTCATTCAATTTACTATATGGATTACCATAATTAAAATAAAGACAATAAAAATTAATACTTTGTGTTAAATGATTAAAATTTAAATATTTAACATTAATTAAATATCTATTTACTACAATAGTTGTGCAACATTGTTATATAATAAATGGAACATCCCATAAATTTTTAAATTAATTACTAATTATTATAATAATAGATTTTTATATTATAGGGTCATTAAAATTTTTGAAAATTAATATGAAGATAGAGGTGGTAAAATAAATCACCTATATTTTAAATTAAAATGATGGAAAATATATATTTATATAATTTATTTCTATAACAAATAAAATTATTTTAGATTTTCATTTTTGATCTAATAATCATATTCATTGTGAATATGTAATTTTTCATAATTATATGTGTCCTAAAATGTATAAAAATTTGAGCTAACATTTAACATAAATATGAAAAAAATAATATATAAAAATTCAAGTATATTATATATTATGTCAATGGATGAACTAATATAGTGTTTAATAATATTATTCTATGATCATGAATGCACTAAACATTATCTATATAAAAAAAATTTATTCAATAATTCTTCCATTATTCTTAAATAATTGTTTATTATATTTTATTTCAATATCTTTAAGTTATATATCAATGAAATTAATCTACTAATTCCTTAAAAAACCTATCTGTGTTTATTACATCATAAGATATAAAAAATTCACATACCACAATAGTGTATTCAAGTACTATAGAATGGAAAATGTCCTCCTTAATTAGAAAATATGATAAATAATGACATCATCAATTTCTTTTGGGTTCTAAAAACCATAAATTCAAAAAATTAGAAATCATTATCTTTAAATTATATAGAATTTTTTAAATGTTATAATGTTGATTTTTTATATGATAATAGTATTAAATTTTGGAATATAGTTGTTTGAATAAGTTTGATATGTTAATTAAAAACCAAATAACATCGGAGGTTAATAATAATAAATATTGATTTTAATTAAATCATTATGTATATGGTATTTTTTGTACATCCCAAACCATGAAATCTAATAGTACAGTATCAATTATGGGAATGATTTTTTTGTATTAAATATTCTACATTTGTATCAGTTTCATTTAGATTTTTAAAACTCATTTCAAATAAAATAACATGTTTTCCTACAATTATATAATTTTATAAATTTTTTTATTAATAATACTAATTATTTGTTTAATGATTAGAGTTTTATGTTAATATTTAATTAAATATTAGATTAAAAATAGATTTAAAAATTGGATTTTTAATGGTGTGTTTCATTTGTGATTATTTTTTAAAAAACATTCAATTGATGTTTTATGTTTCCTTCATTGTTTTGGAGAGTTCATGAAAATATATAATATTTATTGAAGAATAACATTTTACATAAATAACACAATATATTCATACTTTATAATAATTTTTATGATTCTAATATTGGGGGAATATTATTGATCTGCAATTCGATATCAGATGAGGGAACATAAACATAATATGAGATTTGGATGCTGGTATAATGTTTTCTTTTTTATTTTATCAAGTCTCTTAAATATTTTAATCAATGAAAAATATCTCTTCTCACTATGACTCAAACAAATATTCATTGAATGAAAATATGTCTTATTAATATGCAAATCAATATGAGAGAAAAAAATTGTTTCAATCAAATAAAATGGATTTATTTTTAATAAATTAAGGGAGATATTTAACTTCTAAAAAGTATTCATAATATTTTTAAGGAAAAAATACATTCAAAAAAATATTATATTCACCTAATATATAGAAATGGAGACATGTAATTTAATTTAATAAATAAATGTTGTAAAAATGTGATATAATACTTAAAACTTATTGAAATAATTTTTTTTTAAAATTTTAATGATATTTATTTCACATAATATTTATTTTTAAAAATAGATTATAAAAAGGAATCGTAAATATAAACAATTGGTATGTGTGTATAGCATTATTTATATATAATAAAAATGTTACATGATGAAATTAATGTTATTAAACTAGACTATATTTTTTAGATTCAAGAATGAAAGTATTTAGCTACTTATAAAATTGATAAATTATTAAAAAGTGGATTAAAAAATGATGGAAATTAATTTATTTTACTAATAACATATATAAAAAACAAATTCATAATACATTTTTTTAATATTATAATATATTTATAGAAGTTTAAAAATTCACTAATAATGAAATAATAAATTTTAATTAAGTATATATCTTGATTTAAACTATGTTGATAATGGTTATTAATTTTTATAAAATTAATAATTACTCATTTTTAATTTAAAAAACATTGTATTATCAATGTGATATTTGATAACATTAAGAGTTATTACCTAATATAATATGATTATAGAAAATTATTATGATTGTTTTAGTTGACTGAAAATTCAATTTCATTTTCAATATATCCAAATTAAATATATTCCATAACAAAAGATATAGAATGAAATGGAACTTCAATATTTGCATGAAAATAAAATAGATATAACTAAATTTTTAGATAAATTTTAAATCATTTACTAAGTAAAAAATATATATTTCAGTATGGTGGTTTATTTAAATATAGAAATTAAATGATGTAAAAGTGATTTATAAATATTAATATGATTAATAGAAATTGACGAAGTATTATATAAACAATAGAATATTTACATTGTAAATAAATTAATAAATATTAGCTGATGAGTATATTATTGAGACTGAGTATTGTATTTATAAATAAAAATGTTAATTTATATAGTGGAGTCCACATCATAAATATATTGATAAACAATTATTCTTCTTGGAAAAATATTAGAAATACATTAGGACATTTACAATGATGTTGATGATTACATGAACCATGTTATGATGTGACACGTTAGTTAATTAAATAACATATATTTTAATTTTTTTGAATTATTTTTATTTCTTGTCAATTATCTAGTAATGTGTGTATAGGATTAGGAATATATAGTAGTTCAATATTTCTATACATTAGGTCCGTTTTGAATTATACGAATATATTTTATTTTAGATATTTTATTTCATATATTTATCAAATTTGAAATGTGATGCTATCTAAATTATAAAATATCACTACCCATAGAATACCAAAGCTATTTGCCTTACACTCACCATTTAAATAATATTACAGTTAATTATATACAACCATTACAATTATCTACCTTGTTATGGGAAAATAGATGTGATGAATTTTATGGGGATGGAATTATACTAAATAATAAATCTAGGTTTTTATGGAAAATATATATAATAAAAATGAATAAAGATATTAAAATCAATGGAAATCAAGAATGTGTTATTGGTGAAGATATCTAATTCCTTATGAACTCATAGTACAAGGATGTGATAAAAAATGACTTTTGAACTAATTTCACTATTTATCTCTCACAACATATGGATTGATGTGTATGATGATTCCATATATATTAAAAAATATACCCATAATAGTTCACTATGTGGAACCATATATATATCTATAGATCTCACATGAAATAGGTTGGGAAATTTATTTCCATCAGAGTCTTATAGATGGATAGAGATCTGTATATCCTCCATTATCTAGATTTGGGAAACTTTGGTTAATCATTGGGGTAAAATATATATAAAGATATATTAGAGACTTATACTATAATTTTTATATATTTTATTTTTATTTAATATATAGTGTCTATGTATTTGGTGGATGAGAACCAAAATTAAAAATCTGGATGTGATCGATAGTTAGGTCCATACATAGGTACTCTACAATGATGACACAGAAGTCAAATTGTTCAATGAGATATTGGTCACACTCTATAAATATTTAGTTCATGGGGATCTTTCTACCGTTTATTTAAATGAGTATGTATTGTATTTTGACATAAAAATATTATATTTTACCACATTATAATATCACCCCAATTTATTATGAAATAATTTTTTATCATTTTCAAATAAGATTAATTTTTTGATAGCTTGTGCTATATGAAACACTGAGTATTAATGAACCGTGACAAACAATTCATTTTATCCTTTAAGAACGAATTGTATTTCCAAGAAATTACAAATGGAGTAAACAAAGGAATAAATAGGTATTAAAAATTATATATTATAGATATTAATAATCAAATATTATTGAAAAAAATTAATTTTTTTAGTAATGTAATTATATGCTTTGATAAATAGTATTCCTCACAAAAAAATTACTTATAATTATCTTTCTGAACTAATAAATAACAATAATTTTTAAAATATTTTAAAATTTATTGTAAAAAATTAACATGATTTTTAATAGAAATTTAAAAATTATCTTAGTTTAAATTTTGTAATTTTTTTGAAATATTAAATTTTTTATGAATGGTGAATTATAATCGTTTTCATTGAAAATTTCATTTTCTTTTGAGGAATTTTTCTGGTTATATTTTTTTTAAAAGGTTTTAAATTTAAATTTATAAAAAATATTATATAATTAAACCAATTTATAAGATTATAATCCAATTCATTCTGAATTATTATATAAAAACATATTAATCTTTTGTGGATTTCCACTTCTGATAACTGTTTTCTCTTTGCACCTATGAGAATAATTTTAAAATATATTTTGAAACATATGTGAATTTATTTTCATAAAAATGGATTCAATATTTGAAATCATTATAATTAATATTATATAATAATTTCAAATGTTGATTTTTTTCATAATGTTTATTACTGACCAGAAAAATAAATTTTTTTTGTTAATGATCTAATGGGTTTACGAGGGGTTAAAAAAAATTAAAGAATCAAGAGACTATAAAATCATTCCTAAACCCATTTAAATTCCATATTTATACCTTATATCCTATATTTTTCCTCAATATAATAATTTTCAGACATCAACCTTGTGAAAAACGTGGTTACACTTTACTCTTTTATACACATTTATGATTTTCCTCTCCCCCTAATATAAAATTACACCAAAGATAATTTACATATATATCATTAAAAAGAAAATAATTCATTCATTATGATAATAAATATATTTAAAAATTCTATATAAATCTATTACATTCCATCGATACCCTCCTAAGAATTACATAGGTATTAAGATAAAAATGTCCTATAAAGAAGTGGTAATCTGATTAACATTAAATTTTGATCATTTTCTACCTCAAAATTCTTAAAATAACATTCAATAGTTTTTAAATACTAACACTAGTATATAACTCATAATAATACTCTATTATATTAATTTAATAAACTAGATCCATATCTTCATCCATCAAATTGTTAAAGAAATAGTCAATTGTGTGTACGGTTGTATTCCGCCTTACGAACCGATGTTTTTAATTTCCCATCACCACCTATCATAGATAGATATGATAATGTATTTAGTTTTTATATAATTTATATATGATATTATAATACCTATTTAATTTTAATAAAACACATCCATTTATATTTTTCAACGTGTTGGAAAATAATTACATCCCTTGTATTTATGTTGGAATACCACCTCACGAACCGATGTGGTGTTATTTTCATTTCTGATTTACTTGGATGGTAAATAGTATGTAATTTTAGAATTTATAGTATATTTAAAATATAATTATAATTTTATATCTATGATGTATCATATACATATTTATGTAACATTCTACGTGGGATACGATGACATCATTCATGTGTATGGAAGACTACTGCCTCACGAATCCATGTGATTTATATTTCACTAAATCATTGAATATAAGTTAATAAGGGTAAATTTAATTAATATATGTGATATATATGGTATAATTATGATTCTATAAATTCTATATATAAATTTATTTTCTCTTATTTCTTTCGCCGTGGTAATGGAATAGTAATTCATGCGTACGTATGTCATGCCCTATCTATGAACTGTGTAAATAATATTTTATCACTCAAATTTAATAATTAATAGAATAACATATATATTGAATAATTATGATATTTTTATAATATTATTTTTGATTCCAAGAAAAAATGATAAAAAAATAAGGACCAATGATACCAAATTAAAACATAGAGAAAACATGACCAAGTTATTTCCTAAAAAGTCATTTCAAAAATGAATTTTGAAAAAAAATTTATAACAATTAAAATTAAAATAATAAATAATATGATAAATATTTATCTATATCTATTATATATTAATACTAACACTTTATTTTTTATTATTTTTTATCACGCATGTACAAATAAATTTGAGATTTATGGTAAGGCACTTTTTTCAAATTCCATCTTTGCGATATAAGTTTTATTATGCACCTATCTTATTTCATGAAGGGTATATACATGATTTTTTAAATGAAATATAGTTATTACACATATTTTCATGATATTTAATGCTTCATATAATTTTATTCTTTAATCATTATTTCTATTCAATTGATACCATGGTGGTAATGGTTTTCTGTTGTAATCTCATTATTTTGCAAGATTGTTTTTTATGTTTTTTCCAATGATCAAGTATTATGATATACAAAATAATAAAATAATTTATGTTTTATCCTATTATTATGTATATAGGGTATTTATATTTTCCCGGAATTTATACCCTTAATTGATTAAAGATACCAAAATGAATATTTTTTAAATAATTTTATTTATTTTTTCAATCAAAATCTCATTTTCTTACATATCCATGTTTTCTATTATAACATTTAAAAATTATATTTTTATATTCAAAATGATTTATTATATAAATTAATTCCCTTGTTTTAGAATTTTAAAAATTGTTTGAAATGAAATTTTCATTTCATATTTCTAAAATCCCATTTTGTAAATTATCAAAAATGACAAAAGAACGATTTTTTTAACATATACCATAAGAACAAAAATTCCCACAACCATGACCATTTTTTTGATAATCCCACGATATGATTTCAAGGATACATGAAATTAAATTTATTTCAAAAATATTTTATTAATTTATAAATATAAAAATATTTTTTTAAATAATGTTTATTTCCATCAAGAAAAAATCTATTTTATGTTTCAAAATAATTTCTCATTTAAGATGAAATCCATTAATATTATAAACGAATTAATGGGGATGTGATCCAATGATTACATCCAGATTCGTTTTAGGAATGGTTTTTTATTATAATTACTTTTTGATTATAAAACTTATTATTTTCCCATGTGTTACTCAATGATGAAATGATTATTTTTAATGAAACATGTTTCTGTTCATGGGATCTATTATGATGAATTTTTAATGAAATTTTTCTACACCTAGGTATATCATTAATTATGTTTAGGTTGATATATTATGACCAAGTATTGTTGTAATGTTATAAATAAATATATATTCTTCACTATAAAAAATGATGGTGATCACATTATAACCAATGATTAGTGGTGACTATATTGACTTCCAATGAAATGGATAATTATTGATATTTAAATAGATAAATAGTTCAATAACATTGGTTTAAATAATATAACTAACGTATTTTGACCACTATGAAATTTTTTGGAGTGTTCTGTCACTACTACATTTGTTTTGGGAGATAAATTTTTAACATTTGGCAGCCTTGGAAATTAGACCTGACTATTTGAGAAATAATTCATTATTTGTATTTAAATTCCATAAGGCAATGTATTATGTATATGATATTAAGTCATGTATTATGTTATTTTATTTCATTTTAGACATGTCATATGAACTATTAAGATTATTCCTTAACACCAATTTATGATATATGATATATTGGGTATAGTTTTTAATTGTTTTTCTCATGTTCTCATACCATTTTTCAATTTCTATAATTATGTGATCATTTATATCAACCTTTTTTAACATTTACAATGTTTCTGGGCAAAAACTTTCTTATATCTCTAGTCACCATCTAATGAAGAAAGGTTTAATGTATGATTTTCTAAGAGGGGTTCTAGTTATGAGGAGGAAAGATAGAGAGAGTTTATGACTCTTTTGAGCTAAGTGTTTATGTTTCAAATAATCTAAAGAAACAAGAAAAAAATTAATCTAGAATATGTCATAGTGTTATTTAATGAATAATCATCAATTACTATGTACTATTTACGTAACTGTAATTTGGGGTAATTAAATTTGGATTCATATAATGTAATAATTATAATTTATAAAATATTATAATCCAATTTTGGGGGATCCCAATGAATATCTATATAGATATGAATATGGATAATTATTAATAAAGAAAAATAACATGGAATATGTTTTATTGAGAAATTTACTGGTTTCCAAGTAATTACATTCAGTTCAGATACTATATGTGTATATGGTTCTAGAATAAAATTACCATGAGGTAATTAATCTGAAAAATGAGTACCCTGATAGACTTGATCATCCCATGGTACATGAAAATGTGCCCTAATGGGAAATGGTTTTGACAATCAAATTAGATATGATATGGAAATTCATAAAATTTTTGCAAATAATCATGTAGGATTTGTATAATGACCATAAATAGTTATGTTTAAACCTTATATTTTAATGAATTAAAATAAGGTATCATGATTCAAAAATCTAAAAAATTACCTTTCATGATCTGGACATTTACCTATTATGATTAGTATTTTTAACAATATAATTTTTGGTTTTAGTCGATGGTTAAAACCTAAAAAACTATGTTAATTTATAATATAATGGAAAATTATGAGATTAAACTATAGAGAAACCAAATCTAAAGGGACATGGGATTAAAAACTGCATTGAAAAGCTCAAACAAAATTCTCTATTGATGAATCAGGATTAGCTAAAAATTTAGAAAAGTTGGGATCAATATTATGATGAGTCCATAATGAGGATACACCAACAATATATTATTGGTTTCACTGATCTCCTGTTTTTTTCGAAATGTACTAGTATCATTAATAATATATATTCTATTCTCCAGTGTTTGGAGTATGAAATATTAATTTTGGTTTCTTATCTTTTGAAAAAAATGAATATCAATTGTAGACTACTGTTGATAATATATGTCAATAGAAATAAATTGAATCCATGCTATGAGATAAGATTATGATATTAATTTTTAGAAAGTATATACTTCATATTCTATAAAAAAATATTGAGAAATGTTTTATTGAACTCATGAAGATGGATAGAGAATATATTTGTATCAATAAAAAAAAGTTTTCAAGACATTCAAGGTGTGTTTCTTGTTTATTAATAATACCAAAATAAAAAACATGATAGATTCTTGGGTGGTTAAAAACCAATTCTCCAAAATATGTATGCAAAAAAATACACTAGTTTCAATAAAGAAACTATCAAATGTGTACTCGAGGTAGAAATAGTAATTGGATGTTAACACCCATACCATGTGTTTGATAAGAAGTTAATGATATAGTCAAATTTTACATCAATAAATTACCTAGTGGAAATAAATTATAGTCTCCTACTAGATATAATTATTTGAGAAAACACAATTGGAAATTATTTATTTGAAATGGGATGTGTTTTAAATGTGGGATAGATTGTTATTGAGTTTATGAATAAATCAATGAAATGAATGGGATGATTTTTTTATTAGAAGAGAATATGAAACTGAATAATTATCCTCCCATACTATAGTGTTTCAGAAGTAAGGATTATAGGAATTATAAGAACTAATTACCAAATCCAATGGATGATGAGTATTAAAGACCTCAAAAATCACTAAATACAAATGAAAAAAATGTAAATCTTATTAATTAACTATAGTTGATGTTATTTATTACAAATAAGTAAGCATTATCCCACTCCCCTTATTTGTTAATTTAATGTTTTATTTTTTATTAATGTGTCCATTAAAAATATTATTTAATTTTTATGTTATTTTGATAATTGATTATCCCCCTATACATATAATCTTGAATAATGAGATCAAATATAATATTCTAAATTTGTTTGGATAACCAATTATTCCAATGTAAATTTATTATAATGGAATAATAAGTGTATTCTATTTTTTAATCATATATGCCTCAATAAAATTAACATATGTGTAATGGAAACCATAACATGTTTATGATATTATTGTAGATAATATGGTAAAATTCATAAAAACGGATTTTGAGGTCTTATGGGATGTGTTCGTATCAAGAATAAAGATATTTTTGTAGACATATAAGGCCATAGAACTATTTAGGGTTTTATACTTTTGGGGGGACACCATTAATTTAAAATGGAGTTTCATTATACTTTGAGAGAATTTAATTAAACGTATATGTACCATTTAGTGTTCATCTTTTCTATAATGTTAAGGTAATTATCAGTTATTTAAATTTCATAATGTTTTAGGAATATAATAATATTGTTTTTGATAAATGATAACCCCAAAGCTGAGAGACAACATGTTCTATCTAGAATGGTTGTATGGCATGAACTCACAACCAACGGTCGATAAGTCTATAACATATACCAATGTCCTTTGTTGAATTTTATTTCACATTGGAAATCATGATGATGGTTATTGATGAATATATATTGTAATCCTTGTAATATCAGAAATTTAATTTGTATAGAATAATGTTTAAGAGGGTGTTAAAACCATTATCCATTCATAAAAAAAATAAAAAAACATCACTATGGGTTTTTTTATCAAAATATCCAAAGTATCTAAAGGGAATAATGCTTCAAGAGTTAGACTAAATCACCTTAAAAATTCAAAACACATCATTAACATGGGAGATTAATAATCATATTATATTAATTCTGTGATATTAATTAATGAATTGGTATGGTTACATGGATTATGTCCCTCTATTATATGAGATCAGGATTTGGGGTTTACCACGATGTTCTTGTACAACCTTCGGCAGGACCAAAATACAGAGTTATGTTTTAGAACGTAGTATCATATTTTTGATTATTTTTAATTGAAGTGAAAAATTAAATCCCTATGATACATGATAAGATCTTATTATATGTAATGTAATGAGTTTTATGATTAATTCTATCCTCTTGTTTGGTTTTCACAATAAAATAAATATTACATTAGTATTTAAATGGATCCCAATGAATAAATTTGATGAAGAAAGTGTATAACTGCATTATATTGTATCAAACATGGGGAAAAACGTATTTGGAAAATATTTTTCAAATGTAATGTTTTTTAAGGATATATATATTAAACAACAAAAAAGTTCAGCATAAATTTAGAATAATGTTTTTTCTTACATTCATTAGTGTGACATAGAATCTGATGTTTGTGAAATAGTGATTATAAGAATTTATCCATGGAAAAAGATATCTATATTTGGAAATAAATTAAAAAAATCATTTATTTATATCATTCAATTTTATATTCTTGATCATATCATGTCAATATATTTTTATTTAGCACATTCAATAAATCACTCCCAGGTTCAGGATGTGTTTCATGTATCTCAACTGAGAAATGATATACATAATGGATAATATAAAATAAAATCAAAGGTAATACAAATATATCATGATATTTTTTAACAGGATGAACTAGTTGATATTTTTTGTCATTTAGTTAATGTTCATAAAAATAAGGACAGTCACATGGTTAATGTTTTCTTGCAAAACCACCAGTTTGAAGAAGAAATATTTGAAGTCAATTATATAATGAGGCAGAATAATCCTTAGTTATTGGTACCATTGTGATGAATTTTCAAGGTATAAATTCATTGTAATTCGATTATAATGTGACAACTTAATATTTTAGGTTTTCTCTCTCTTATTTCAATAAATTTAATTTCTACTAAAGCACAAGCTACATGCAATACAATGTTTTATAAAACAATGAAAACTTATTAATATTAATATATTAGCACTACTATAATTACTTATCCACTAAACATGGAATAATGAGTAGTAATGAAAACAATATTTGGATTCATGATAATATTTTTTATTAATAAATTAAGTTAATAAAAATGTAATTACTTTTAATTATTGTATTTACATGAATTTAAAAATGGGTTTTCAATCATAAAATTACTTATAATTATTTTGGTGATAAAATAATAAAATTTAAATTTGACTCTATTGAAAAAAATTATTCAATAAATAATAATTTCAATTTTAGAATCATCATGACATTCTTATCATAATGTGAATTTTTTTTAATTCTTTTAATGATTAATATTTTAATGAATAAAGAAATATTCTAATTTATAATATCATTCTCTTCATTAATAGATCTATTATGATCATATTTTATCAAAATTGTATGTAAAGTAATTTTATCTATATTATATTAATGTTAATGAAATTTATGACCTTGGAATTAATTACATATTTAATATAGATATAAAATCATTTATAATTTTGATGATTTTCTATTTTAAAAATAACTTTTTCATTATATATATGGGATTAATTTTAAATTATAATATTTAATTCTATGATTGTAATTTCTAAAATTCGATTAGATATTTATAATCACAATAATAAATATTATCAAATAAGGTAAAATTAATTTTTTCACCATAGTGAATTAAAGAAATATTTAACATTAATTATCACATTTAAAGATAAAGCATTTTTATCATGGATTAAACTAAATAGAAAAGGGGAAAAATCATATATCCTTGAATAAAACTAATTAGATGAACATATTTATAACATATCAAATGTATGGTTAAATAATGACATATTGTTTAAACATTTTTTATTATGAAATTGGTTTTTGTACGACATAATCATTTCAAAAAATTCATGTTTGTCCTCTCCACCACTTATAAAAGGACACCCACTCTCCACTCATGTTTACACTTACAAAACTACTTGGTTTGGAATGTACACAAATAAAATCCATAAACCCTTATAAATATAATATATCCTTTATATTTTTAGAATCCTTTCTTATAAACTATAATATAACAACATATGAGGCTTTCCAAAGAAGAGGTAATATTTTTACCCATGACTTCTTTATTTGATTCGTTAACTCTATAAAATAAATTTAAATAATGATTATATAATTAAAATAATAAATACCAAATAATTATATTATATTATATTATTGGAAAAATCATTTTCCAGATACACCTCAATCAAATGGGAAATTAAATGATCAATCATGAGTATGGGGGATTATCGCCTCATAAACTTATGATATTTTTTTCCATCCCCACTACAAGTAAGGATATAATTATTTATTTAGTTTATATATATAATATCTATTATATTATTAAAAATCATGATTCGAAATAAAAAATTTGGCTTCTTACCTCCCAACTAATTAGACAAAATCAATTTTCCTTTTGGGAATGGAAGACTACCACCTCGCAAACCAATGTGATGTGTTTTTCATTTAGGTTTTAAATTGGTGGTAATGATGACTTATTACAATAATATATTATATTTTTTATCATAATTATAATTATTTAATTACTATATCAAATATACCTCCTTAATTTTCATTTCACAGGGGATACGATAGTGTCATTCGTGTGTACGGTGGACTACCACCTCACTAAGAAATGTGATGGTTTTTTGTTAACACATTGAATTTAATATAATAAAGGTAACATAAAATAATATATGGGATATATATTAAATAAAAATTATTCTATAATTGTTATTTTTTAATCTTTTCTTCCATTTCACTTATTAAGAATATGGAAATAGTATATTCATGTGTATGTATGACCTAACATCTCCATAAAGTGTATAATTCATTTTGTATCTAAAAATTATTTGATTACCATAAATAAATAAATAAATAAATATATATATATATATATAATATTTTTGACATTTATTCCATTTTAAAAATTTCAAAAATTATGGAAATATGATCATAATTAACGGGAAAATTCTATAAATCAAAAATATTCAAAAAAACATATAACAATTACGATCTGAAACACAATTTTCACTAGATATAATAAATAAAAAATTAATTTAAATTTAAAAGTAAATAATATATGATATAATTAATAAGATTATATTTATAAAATATAATTATAATAAACATATTATTATCTGTAATTGCATTCATATTTTTATAATGGATGTCGAGACCAATGGTATGGTATTTTTGTATCAAGTTTCATTCATTGGGAAATAAGAAATATTATTTTCATATAATATTTTATTATTTGTATATAACTATCTATTGAGATGTCATATAATTAATATACATGTATTCATGATATGTAATTTTTCATTCAATATTATACATCAATGGGTCTTATTGTTGTAATGTTACTTTAGTGGTAAAGGATATATGTTACAATCTCATTGTTTACCAAGATTGTTTATTATTAAGTATTTTATGATAAAATATTATGATTTTTTATCTCAAGAAACTCATGTATTTAATTATCCTTGGTTATTTATGCTGGATACATTTTTCCCTAAATTATTTTATCTTAATTATTTTAGTAAAACAAAATATTATTTTTAAGAAACATTAATTTTATTTCTCCCTTCGATAGGAAAAACTTTTTCATTCGAATATCCATGTTTTTTAAATATGTTTCCATTATATTAAAACAAATTAAAATTTTTATTTATTATATATTCAGACCCTTGTTTTCGTTTATTAAAATATTTGTTAAAATTTATCATCATGTTATTTTGCTGAAATGACATGTTTCGATTTGACCCCATCAATTGAAGATATATTTGTTTTAACATATATATAATGAATCGAATTTTGCTAAATCATGTAATTATTTTCTCGAATGTTTTCATTATATTATTTCAAATTCATTTTAAATGAAATGGATTTCCACAATATTATATGAATTTATGTCATTAAATCATTATTTCCAAATAATCCATGTTTTCTTCAAGAAATTTTACATGTGGTATTTCAAATTATTTTTTCATCTATGATGACATAAATTGGTGTTAATTTAGATTTAATATAGATATGATTCAATTATATTATCCAAATTCATTCCTTAGATTGTTTAATATTATGATGATTATATCTTTATAAATAAAAATTAATTTGAATATGTTATTCCATGATGAATGGATGGATGTTTTATGATACACATTTCATTTCATGGGATTTATTTTTATAATTTTATTATAATCTAATGTATCACACCTTTTTGGTTTTCATTATGTGATAGTGGTTACATTAAAATAAATTATTGTGGATATGTTATAACCAATAATGGTTATTATGTTTTAACCAATTATGGTGGTCAGATTATAACTAATTATAGGTGGCACGTATATCCCCATCAAATAAATTGGGTAATTATTGATATTATATGGAATAAATATATCTATAATGGGGATTTAACATTTTTTATTTATCGAAATCATCATCTAGGAATATCGTGGGGGTGAACCTTGATTACTATGCTTGTTTGGGGAGTGGATCAATTCCATTATGAAGTCCTTGTTATTAGCCTTGAATACTAAAATAATATTATTTTTGAATAAGTGTCAGCCATAAGCCTATGTATTTTGAATATGGTATGATATCTTGGATAATTTTCGATGTTACTATTATGATTAATGTATTATTAATGAAAAATTGTTATTCCATGACTCAATTTTATGAAATTTGAAATACAGTGTATGTTTTTCAAAAATTTATATCGTTTTCCAAAGTTGTTCTTTTACTATTTGCATACAGGATCAACGATATATCCCTTTTTTCCTTAGTGTGAATCCAAGATAAAAATATAATATATCTCCTTTCCTGAACATTTTAACATTGTTATTTTGTATGATATGTTTTAGCAGGGGGTTGTTTTGATAAACATTGTTGGAGTCAATGTAAAACTATGGTGAACTAGTATTTTATGTTTCTTGGTTTCCAAATTCAAATGAAAAAAGTTATTTCTATGTTGATCATTATTTTATGTAATTATATTCATCTATTATGATTTAATATTTATATATGAGATGTTTATGTTTATTACAATTTCAAAAGTGATATACGGGTATATTTAAAAAGAAGGGTCCTTATTATTGTTTTGATTAGTGATGATTACATTTAATGTTTGGTTGTATATACATTATTTTAAAATTTATTAATTTAGAAACGAGTGGTTTATGGGGTTGGATAAAAACTCGGAATGACCATATTTTGTATTTATTATCACCATTGTATGTATATTCATATATTAGACACCCTTATAACAATATATATTTGAAGAATTATTTGGTGTTTAAATATATAGTATGTATGTGGATGGTTTTAACGGTTTATATGGAGTGTAATTTTGATATATGAGGGACACACTAGTGTCTATATTGTTCATGATTAAATGTTTTGTCTTGGATTTGTTATATATAGTGATATTTATGGATTATATTATATTATATCATAAATTTTTATTTTATATTAATGTGTTATATTGTATGGTTGTTTATTCATATATTTCATTGTAAATAATTGTTAATTATATTAGGTGGATGAGTGTCTTTTGAGGAACCTCCCATTATTTGAGCTGATACCTCATGGTTGATCACTCACCCACTATCAACTATATTTGTGATTAATGAATTCAATAACTACTATATTATTTTATAAAATATTGGTGTACATTTTTTAGTATATAATATATATTTAAGAACATATTAGGTTTTTTTGGGATAGAGAAGAATGTATATACTAAAAATACTATAGGTCTTCTAGTTATAATAGTAGTAGTTAAGAATGCTGTTGCAACTTAAAATATTCTAGAGCCTGAAAATTGTCGATAAATCATAAATGGATCCATATTATGTAAATTAATATTAGACAGGAAGGGTACATACATCATATTGAAATATGTTTTAATCCCATTATTTTATAATTTAATTTAATAAATTTCATAGATAAAATGTGTAGTCAAAACAAATAGATGACATCCCTATATTCATATCATATCATATTATCATAAAATCAATATATTTTGTTGGAGATAGAATAAATTATTTTTTTAGAGTTTAATTTTTATTTTTTAATTAGTGAACATGAAATCATTTTGAGAAATATATAGGAAATGGTATGCTATTGAATAAATCTGGTGATGAAATTATAAAATTCCCAAGCAATACTAGAAAATATCATTGCATAATAGTTTTAGTGATTTATTATAGAATGAAATAAAAATTCATTATTGACATCCAAAATATTATATTCTAGGATATGAGTTGATAAGAATTTTTAAATTCTATTGTTATTAATATTTGGATATTATATTGAATATTTTTTGATGCTTGATGTCGTTTAATTGAGAGTCCAATGATTACAATTCCACCTATTGTTGATTTTAATATGGTGAATTTGTTTTATAATAGTATAATGTTGTGAGAAAATATGAATTCAAATGTTTTCAAGTAGTTAGTCATTCATTCCTGAGGTATTCTTTTTTTAATGTAATCTTTCATTTTAAAAATACAAATAATTTATATTTTGCATAGGTAAATCATTCATTTAGTCACTGTTTCAAGGAAATGGGACTTAGTGTGATAATTTAATATGTTTATTATCATTATATAGTAATATATATATATATATATATATATTTAAATTTTCATTTAATTCTATTAATAATGAACTATAATGATTAAAGAAAAGATTTTTAGAAAATAATTGTTCAATCATTTAGTAGTGTACTATTTGTCAGTTTTACATTTGTAGGATTTAATTAGAAGAATATAAAAAAAGTCTCTTAGAAACCTATATTTGTATTCTAATATATATATATATTTAGTAATATGGGTCCTGATAAAATATTTACCATTCTATTTAATGGTTAATGGGGGAGGATATATTGGAAGACCTGTTTGGTAGAAGCATTTTTAATAGAGTAATGATGAGCATAAGAAATTCCTGGTTGTTCAAGGAATACTAAACAACCAAATTTTTTTGGTAATTTAGTTCCATAGAGATTCATAATTTTCAAATTGAATGTATGATGGTATTAATTTGAGGTTACTATGATGAAAAGAGAGGTAGTGTTTCTAATTAGTGATTTATCCGAAAAAAGGGCACTAATATTTTCTAAATAGGGAATACTTGTGATAATTGAAATGAAAGAAAATCTTGGGTTTTGTAATGTGATTTCCTTATGACGTATAGTTTTTATTAAATCATTTTATTATTTTTAAAAGTCAAATTTTTTTATATAATGAGGATGGTCGAGCTATTTGGGTTACTAAAATTGATGTGGGTTAAAGTTGTCTAGATTTTATTTTTTCTCTGGTGAAACACATGAAATTAGAATTCATTTATACGGTGTTATATGGTAGTGATGAAGATGTATGGTTACTGTTTTTTCTTGTTTTATGAATACTCATCAATTTCAATTTTATTATCAAACAAAATTACTTTTCATTTAATATTTGTACAAATAATAATCCATCATGTGATTTAATAAATCCTAGTCCATTTTATTCTAATATTGTGTTATAAAATATCATTTAATTATTCTATGTATATTACCATAAAATGGGACATTACTGAAGATGATATTTTTATGTGATTATTTGAAGGTGATAAAATAAGGTATTGATCTAATATATAAATATTATGAAATGTTATTTATTTTAATATTTTTTAAACGATAAATGTGAATCATAAATTGAAATTTTTATGAAATATATAGACTCATGGTAAGTGGGTGTAGATGAGATTGAACATGATAAATTGTTTTTAGTTGGAAACATTTTGATCCTCATTAATGGTCTCAAAATTTTTCTTTTTCATAGAGATAAATTGATATTTTAAATGGGACATTAGATAAATTATTGAGTAATATTCAAACCATTGAATTTTTGTTTTATGGATGTGATAAATGTCGATATCTATAATTTTGATGATTATGAAGTTCATGGTAATTTAAATATTTCAGGGAAAAATGTTTAATGGAGGGGAGAATACAACAGTTTGGGTTCTCAAATAATATTAAATTTTTCTGTATATGGTATTCAACAATGATTTCAATTACATTGAGTTTATTATAAATTATTTTAATTAAAATTATTCTTTTACTTGTATTATTTAAACATCCCTAAATTCATAATTTTAAATAAAATTAAACAATGTATAATAGTTAATGTTCTCTAAAAAATATCATTTTGAGAAAAAGGCTTTTCAATTATATCCATAATTATATTTTTCCCATAAAATAATATTTTAAATATTAGTTATTAATATTTTATATTATCACTGATATTGGAGAGAGTTAGTCAAGATATATAATGTTTATTAAAAATATTATTTAACCTAAACACATATACATAAATGAGACTAATTGAGAGGCCAGTATTTTTTGTGGATGCTTATCTTGATAAATCCAACCCCCAAAGGGTGTAACATCATAGTCGAATGATATCCCAATGTATTCATGGAATATTAAATTGAATGGGATATAACCAAATGGATATATTAATCCCTTGAATATCTCCTTTCATGGTAATTACATAATCAAACATCTAATGTCATGAAAATATATTATGATATTCTTGATATCAATACAAAAATAACATAATTAGTATTTTTAAAACATAATGAATGTATTTTTTACAATCCCGTAAAGAATATTTGTACGTTAAAATTAAATCTAGATATAGAATTCTCAAATCATAGAGACTCACAAATACATGTTAGATATATTAATCCTTATATCATGGAAATTATTGATATGTTCGTTTTATAGAAATAAAATGTATATTTATAGTGATATTATATTGATAATTTTACATATTATTTTAAATAATAATGTATTTAGTTAAATCGGTGAAAAATATTGATGAAAAAGTCTTACAATTGAAATTGAATATAAAAAATAAATGCACTTATTATAATATAATGATTTTGGAAATTACAAAAAAATTTAATATATACTTTTAAACATCTCTCTAGCCTTTTGTATATATTAATGTTAATTTTCTGTTAATAATTAAATATTTATTATTATATTTATGATTCAAATCGAACTTCTTATAGTTCTTATTGATTATCCATATGGATTTTTCTAATGTTTTTGTAAATATTAAATTTTATCTAAAAGTGTATATAAATATCACTAAATCCATTTGGATAGATGTTTTTTAGTAATTTAATCATTTAAATTATCCCATTACTCAAATAATTTACGAATTTTTAAATTTTAGGTGGTAGATTAAGTTTATAATTATTTTAACATTAATAAAATAAATGAATAACAATACAACCAGTTACTACAATCATGAGATGTCATTATATGCAAAGCTATGAGAATGACCCCCAAATATTACCTCATGAAGGCCACATGATGGTAACCAGAATTGAAGTTATTATCCAATAACTATGGAAACAATTACCCCCATAATATTCCGGGATCATATATAAATCTAAAAAAAATAAAAAATTCATACATTAAATAATAACCCATGTTCAAAAAAACATTGAAAAGTTGATATTAATATAAATTATCCAATGTGAAATACCAAAAAGAATACTCATATAGTAGAAACTTCAACCACAGCTTCCTGCATTAAGCTATTTTTGATTCAGTTGGAGCAACGAATTACTTTGGTAAAATTTAGTGTATATATATATACACATATATATCTTGGTGTGAATACATATTTACATAGAATATTCATACCCAATTACACTAATGAAAATTTTGACGAATCATATTAATGAATCGAAGAATAAATTCTTGAACCTAAATGTTCCGAACCAGTCACCATCAGCAAACGTCACAAAGGATCATATTCCCATTATCACAATCAGTTATAATAGCATATTATCATAATAATATATCAGTAGTCACTAAAAAAACATACCCACTGGTTTTGAGTATTAGACACCAATATCAAATTTTCTAGTGCTACCAATCCCATTATCTTCTATGAAACAACACATGATAACTCATGTCATAACCATTCCACATGTTACCTAGAAATCAATATCAGCATCACATATATACCTTTACATATCATACCCCAAAAAAAAATTATAGACTCATCATATATATCTATCACATAAATGTATAGTGAACATTAATTTCATCAACCTCCATTCAACCTCTACGTTGAGATAACCCCCCATTTTTTATTGCCAATTTTATATAATAAAATCAGTTATTATTTCAAATACCACAATCATAATATATTAAATATAGTAATATTATACCTATTATTTACTATAATAATATTTAAAACACTAATAAGGGGGATTAGGGTGGTTAGTAGTCAAAAATATATTCCCTGACCATTTTAGATGTTAATGGAAAATAGTTAGATCAAAAAAATCATATTATATTATTATGTAGATATAACACTTTTGGGAATTATATGAATAAAATTATGTTATAATAAAACCTTACAATGTCCCACCGAAATGGGTATGCACTAAAATAACTCTTCTACACCATTAATAAAACCACACATGCATTACCACAGTCTAAAACCTATTCAAATTACTATACCATAATACAGGCTTACATTCCTCACAAAACAACCACAATAACTTTTTTAAATTATCCATTATATATCTTTAAATAATTGGATATAGATATAACTTTTAGCACAATTTTATGGTCATTACTTCATCAAATTCACTATTTAATAGAAACCCACTCTTCTATAATTTTCCTTATTTAATCCAGTAAAAACCCATTTACTTCTATAACTAAAATTACATTTATATTCAATTACATATAAAATTCAGTCCACCATCCATTATTATATTCATATTAAACATTCTAATTTTACTACAACCTAGAAACTATTATAATATCCCCATAACATACCATAAAAAATCACACCAGAAACCTTGTGTAACATGAAAACATTATCTACAACATCAATATAGACATTACATATTTCAACACAGCCCAAAATAACTCTATATTAATTTAACAAATAAAATCTGATCAAATGATTCAACATTGTCACATAAACCTCCCCCAGAAAACTATTGATATATATCCAAAGAACCTGATTACATATTCATTCCAATAACCTGGTTTGATCCACATTTTCTCCTTTATAAGGACAAACCATTATATAAAATAAGATAATATACATAACAAAACATGACATATTATAAGGACCCAGCCTTAAACCTTACTTAATCTTGAGTTATTACAAGATTACACATTGAAGATCTTTTTAGGATTAGAGTTTTAGAGAATTAGATCATAAAACTTGCATTACATTCCTCATTTAAACAAAGTGGTTACATAAAAGTTATTATTCATTTTTCCCATCAATGGAAACATATTTAAAATAAAACATGGATTCTTTCTTGACACTTCCTTGACACTATCATCATATAATGTACCCTTCCCTTGACCTGTGAAAAACATTTCAAAAACATGGGATGATCATAATAAGATCAGTAAGGGATATAAAAATATGGAAAAGAAACATGAGTACATGTATACACAAGAATCAATGAAATCAAACTATACTCATAAAACATAAGCACTTTAACATGCCTCATCAATTAATGAATAAATCATAGAAATCATAAGACATAAAGGTAACTTGAGGCATTCATAACATTCTTACATAGGGAGTAACCCTCTTGGTTATGTTTGGAATACCCATCACAGTATATTCCCTAAATCTCTTCGTGGAAACCTTAATGTTTGACTCCTTCGCGTTACCCATTGCATTGGAGAGCTATATTGGGCTCACCCACCCTTAGTTTATCACGGAACCACCCGTCTTCATAATAATGCCCAAGAACCATAACATAATCGTATCACATTAAACATGCATAGAGGAAACATAAAATTTCCACTTTTAAATCACAAGATATCAATAAAACATATTGATATAAAAACATTATGAAAACCATTTTCAATACCAAAATAAAATAAAAGTAAAACATGGTATTTATTTTTATTTTAAAAAAATTTATGGCTTGTATAGAATTCCTCACTAAATGGAAGGAATTACCCTTTTTCTTTTAATTGGATCGTGATATAAGATAGTGAATCTTACAACACCAAAATTGAAAGTGCAAGAAAAGCCAAAACAATCATTCTCATATGCATGTTCCAAAATTAAATACCTCAAAGTACAAAGTGACTACAATGGTAAAGTACCAAAGAAAGAAAATAGAAAATACAACTTTCCTAAAGGTCTGAGCTAGTACGGTCCAGAACGATCCATGAATTCCTCTTAGAAACATGAAAACAGTTTTATATATGTAGGGTGAGCATACATGTAAACTCAGTAGGGAAAAACCTAAAGTTCTCGTGCACAAGTGGGTGGATCATACTAGAGTCCTGTGAGAAAAAGACTAAACCAAACACCTAACAAGGTAAACTAACCACCAAGTATCACCAAGGCACACTCTCCAAATAACCCAAGTAAAGTAAACTATAGTAATAGCACATCGATGTTTGGGTACCCCACTCCACTTTCCTACTGGTTATTTAAGACATCCTACGCATCGGGCCAATCCCGCCATTCTCACTACAGTCCCATTGCCACACCCCACCCACACACACCTGGGTCGTAACCTCACCGTAGTCCCACTGCCAGACGCTGCCCGTAAACACCAGGGCCACAACTATCTCACCTAACAACGCCTGCAAACACCTAGTCCAGAACAACCATCATCCATCCTGAAGAAACATGGTCTAGAAAATCCACTTCCTTGACTGATGACACATGGGCCTCATCCTGAAGACACTTGGGAACCACCTTCCTGCACACACCAGGGCCATAACCACTACACTACACCACCCGAATGTTCTTGGGATAATAATGGACTTCAGGCCATCACAACGTGCCCGAAGATACTTGGGGTATCCGGTAATGGGAGAAGAGAAGGTGTTAATAACCATACACTAATGGAAGGGATGGGAAAAACTCCCACCCCAAATAAATGGGGGTGTTCGGAACTAAGTGCTCAAATTTTATGGGGCACGAATAAGAAACACAAAACAATAAGTATATGTATTGGTAACAAGCACTCACCCAAAGTTTAGGTTTTTCTTCAGCCCGCCTAAAGAACACAATCAGAACTACGTCCAAGTCACAACTCATGCCAAACCAAATCCCATTTTTCCCATCATGGTTTACATGTTCAGTAATAATGTTTTAAAAAAAATCGGCAACTACTGGGCAACTAAAACCATAAGGACAAACCAAGTGAAAAAGATCCAGCCAAACGTCAATTTAAGCATTCACACCTAGTTCTCTTGTAAAGACACAACAACCAAAGGAAGCCCCAAGTTATGACCCCATGTCCAATATCCATGAGCCAAAAGGTTTTTCGACAACAGAGGATCCCATCCCAATTCATCATATAATAGAGGATCCCATCCTCACTTTCACAACCACAAGCATATAACAACAGCGGATCCCATCCCCACCCACATCGCCCAAAATCGGCATGTGAAGGAAGAACAATCAAGCCACTACCACCAAATCAAAACATACCCATGACAATGTTTTCATATTTAAACGATTTATCATACTCCATTATTGCAATTCCGCTATACTTTAACCGGGTTATCACAGTAAAGTGTTGATCATGGTGCTTTTAAATTTATTTAGCCGGATTGACGTAATTAACCAATTTCATTTACACGGCAATGGTTCCCACCCACAATAAAATCCATTTGAAACACCATATGTAAGGGTTCGTTAGTGAACTGAGAAAGACCACCAACAACCATGATTTTCAGTAGGCGTAAGATCGCAAAATTCTGAAATCATTAATCATGGATGATTATAAAAACAAAAAAAGTAGCATCATCGATCACACCCCTACCCCTTTGTTCTTTATAGAATCCCTTAATTATCTTCATTTAGGATTGGTTCATCCAATTCCATAGAATCAAAAGCATTCCCACCCCCCATGATACACAAAAAGGGAGGGACGAAGGATAAATTCACTACTAGTTGATCAACGATCGACGCTAAACCTGGGTGAGGAATTCCACGGATCGCGATCTGGCATGCCTGAATGAAAAGAGGCACGTCTGAACGGGTACTCCTAGAACTAGTGATCGAGAAAATAAACATAGGGGGAACCCTTAGGTTATAAAGGGTGAGATGGAGCATGCCCCGTGCTGTTAAGATATGGTGAAAAAAACCCAAAACCGCGTAAGGCGCAAGGTCATGGGTAGACTATGCTGTTGAGACACCCACACGTCATTAAAGGTCCTCTCCCTTTTAGGAGGTTTAAACCCATTCACACACCAGGTTAATTCATCAAATATTTAATTAAATGCCATTTATGAGATTTATTGGGATTTTAAACAAGTTTAAAGGGGTCAGAATAGGGTTTAAAACCTAATTTCTGCAAAAAGGAGGGCTATTGGAAAACCCCAGGGGGGGTAGCTGAGGGCCACCGGTAGCTGAGAGCTACCTGTGGCTGACAGCGACTGGTACCTGAGAGCTACCGGTGGCAACAGCCACCGGTAGCCAAGCTACCTTTGGATGCAACCACCGGTACATGAGAGCTACCAGTGGCTAACAGCTACCGGTGGGCCGAGCGACGGTATGCTGCAGCGACCGGTAGACCGAGCAATCGGTATGCCTACTACCTGTAGGCTAAGGCTACCAGTAGGCCTACCATTAGAACTTCACAGAGATTCCCAAACTACCACCTCACATCAGATTTGCACAATGTAATAGTCCCCAGAACCAGAGCCATTACATATCTATCCAATCTCATCCCATCATAAGGGTTATATAATGGGTCTTCCATATAGGGCATTAAATGGTTCCATGGTGATAGTAGTGGTATAATTATTATAACGAAACTCTTATAATAGTAATTGATCCCCACATATCTGATTGACATACAATACACATTCTCTCAATATATCCTCCAAAACATAGGTAGTATACTCGGTCTACCCATCCATGTGGGGGTAAAATAATGTTCATATCCATAACTATGTACATTTTTCTGCCATTGAACATCTCTTCAACCATTACATATACTAATAATCATGGTTGGAGGGGACAATTATGGTTTTTCCCTAAATCCAAAAAATCTCAAGAACATACAACTCCCCAAATCCATCAATCAATTGATACCATAATAATGAAATTAAGTGTTATAATATGGTTAGTCATTCAACAACTTCATAAATAACATAGTGACATCTCTCTATATGTGTAAATGCAAAACAAAAATATATTGGAAGGTATTCCCGATTTCATTATAAGATTTCAAGAGTAGTAATCAAATCAAATAGAAAATCATATTAATCCTTTACATCTAGACTTTTGATAGACTAAAAACTAAGAATACTTGTGTTCCATATAATAAAAACCAACAAAACATTTTACCGAATTTTTGGTCATATAATTTAAAATACTAGAATCACCGCAAAGGGGGAGGTAGAAAACACCCCCAACATCTCAACACGAAACATGAATGAAAATACAATACATTCAAGAAAAAGTATAAAAAGATAATTTCATTCAAAAAATAAATATGGTGTATCTACTAAGGATATATCGTCAGGTCGAAATTCAATGTGGAATTCCCCCAACTGAGAACTACCCACACGATGATGAAATTAAGGGGTTACCATCATTAAAAAAAGATAAGTTCTACCCATCACCTCTAATAGGATCAACTACAATGTGTCCAACAACATTATCACCTCCTACACCATATGAAAATTTCATTTCATATTAAGGTATCTTACACAATGTTTCATTACCAATGTGTATAGAATGTCTCAAATGAATTTTCATAATGAAACCCTAATAATGCCTCTAAATCATGTTGATATATACTTGGGTGGTGATGTACCAATGGAACTATTGTTCTAACTAATCCATGAAGCTGTCAGCTAAAAATTTAAAATTTACATATCTCAAAGTAGAATACTTCCACAAAAAAACCATTTCAATCATTTAATACTTCTCATGGGGTCTCAAATTTATCATATAATAAAAAACCGATTCTTTCCTTTGTGTCAAAATTTATCAATGGATATCTCTATTGGAATCCCAAAACACTAAAAACATGACTCCTTCCTCTAGAAGTCTCAAAAAATTATAACTTATTATGATATACCCCATTATAAATTGCCATGTTACTTTCTCTATTAAAAAATAATAATGGTATATTATCCTATAAAATCCCATATAATCCTCTAAAAGTACCCTTCCAATCCAATGATACTATAAATATATTCCTTGAACATATCTGGTTCACAATAATGAACTACATCGACTATTATTAGGTCCATAACCACATAAATATTAGAGTTAAAATTCCCAAAGAAAAGAACCAATCAAATCCAAATATATCACATTGAGATACCAACATAAGTGTTGATGTAAAACCCCAAAAAATTACAAATAAATTAAATATTGAATGCATGATTCACTTTTTCTCTAAAAAACCAATTTATTATATCTTATCCAGTAGACATTATTTCTCCACCTATGTGTTTTGAATTTCGAAAAACTGGCATACACAGTTTCATTCAGTAAGACATTTAGAATCTAATAAGGCAAATTAATTTTTGGGGAATAAACACATAAACTTATTAATAGTAAAATACAATTATGAATATTAATATGACCAATGGATTAGTAAACTCATCTAATGTAGTATAAATATATTACTTATTCCATCATTTCTGTTTGGAGTTTATTGTTTTCATAAAAATATGATGAATTTGATAAATTCTCTTTTGAAATAAATATTGTTCATTTAGAGGGATTTAAATTTATATATAAAACTAAGTTTTTATTGATGTTTATAATAATGAAATATTCTTATGAAGACTCGGTTATATAATTACCAAATCTAAACTAACATTATTTTCTTAAAATGTCTAATATTTTACGATGTATTTTACATTTCATTTTATATCCGATAGTGATTCAAATAAATAAGTATTTTCATAGATAAAAAATAAAATCATTATAGTAAAAGAATTATTTGGATAAAATAAATTTCAATTCTGTATTCATAATGTTGATATTAGATTATGAAAAAATATGTAAAATTTTATAAAATAGATTATTTTTTCATGAATTGTAAAAATATAATTGAGTTTTTGATATGTTTATTAATATAATTATGTATTTATACATGATGTTATAATTATTGAATAATATTGAGTAATAAAATATAAAATTAGGACTCCCAAGTGTCCAAACCATGGGAAATTACCCCAGGTAAGCCCAAATATTTGTTAATACCACTGATGAGGTGTCATTGTAAATTAATAAAAAACTCTCCCTATATTTTACTATAAATACTCACACATTATTTCATTTTAATTAATTAAAAAAATCAAAATCCGAAATTATATGGTATTATTACCTCCTAGGAGTCTTCCAAGGTGGACTCCTCCTTCATGTTTTTAGGATTTACTCTATAGTGTAAAGGAATTATCAACTTCACTTTTCCATTCAAGTCCTATTTTATGTTGTATGTATTTCAATTTAACATACCATGTAATTATTTTCATAAAACGCAATATATATTATGTATTATTATTCTATACTTAAGGTTGGGCTAATGCACCCTCTATTTTTAATATTTTCTAAAACAATGTATCATAGCCATTATGCCGCAAAATTTTCCTCTCAAATTCTCCAAACATTTTGAGCTATCTTATTATGTAATCCTCTTTTAATTAATATTTAATTCTGTTATTTTATGTCATTTATATATCCATTACATTCCATATTATATTATAACAATTAGGGAACCATTTTTCTCTCATCAAAATATTTAAATAATTTTTTAGTGACACCATTAAGCTGCCAAATTTTCATAAGGGATTTCACAACATTTATTTTATTTCTATTTCATTTATTTTATTATTATTTCCTAAAATATATTCATAAAAATGTTATTATAACTCCATTTAATTACATGTACTATATTTTTTTGTAGTGATAATGTAATAATTTATCATCATTTCTCTTTTCCCTTTATTTTATACTTGAAATGATAACACCATCTGAGATGTGTTAATTTATCACATTCAAGGACGACAAGTTTTCAATTACTTTTAACATATTTAATTCTAGTCATGAATCCATTTTGATAGATGAACCAGACTATAATATTTGTATTATATCTAATTTAATATCATGTAATCTCTTTTGAACACATAATAGTAATTTATAAATTAAAATTTTCTCATTATGATAAAAAACAACAAAATAACCCAAGAAACTGTCCTAAATGTTTTATATAATTATTAATACTCATTCCAAATAACAAAATGAATTTTATAACCATGTAATGTAATGAATGTTAAATAATAAAATTCTTATTCTATTCTAGAAAACCATTATAATATTACATATTTATCCTTATATGTATATATGTAAGGTGGTCTTGTGTACCAAGGAAGAAAATGCTCCAAAACAATAAAAATAAACCACTTTCAACCATATGAAAGGCCATTAATTAATATAATATGGATATAATAAATCAATTAAAAAAATAATAATTTATTTACATATTAATTACTAAATTTATTTTTTTTGTATAGGACACCATGATCAATTGAAGAAAACCATTTGAAATAATGCAGGGTTTCAGGATCACACTTCCAGTTTGTGAGATATTATGTATTAACCACTATTACATGTGTATAGTGTATCTATAAATCAAACATAATGTTTCATATAATCATTCAATTAATTTTAATGATATTAAATGTATCATTTTATGATTTTTAACTTTGGGACATAGGATTTAATTTATTACCAAATAGTAAGGTTTTTCTACCCGAAGCTCCATTTTCGTTCATGTTATATTTTTACCTATATACTTCTCCAAAATTCATAATAATATATTTTTACTCATAATTAAATATATTTTAATATTATATATATGTGTACCAAAGAAAATATTACATTAATTTATGAATAATTACTTGTTTTAAAAGGATATTTCAAAAATTCATTCCTGTAATACAAGAACGACTCCATTGAATTTATTAAATTCTTATCTATTTTAAGTGCAGTCTATAATTTATTTTTAGAAATAATTATATTAATAAAATCCCTAATTGAAATATTAAAAAAATTATCTTAAATTATTGTTTTATAAAATCCCTTTTCCAAATTAACAACTATTTTAAAATTAATGGAATATTTAAATAAAGAATTACTCGACGATTATATATGAGTGTCATCAACTATTTAAACACTCATGTTGATTATTATTTATTTCTGGGATTAACATTTATCATACCATATAAAATATATAATTTAGTGGTTTATTAATAGTTTGAATGTGGATGTGATATCTTTAATACATTCACACATTTACTCTTAATGGATAGGGTTTATGCTTATGTTCTGGGAAATCTATTTACTTTACATTTGTTAGATTTAATAAGAATGTATATGTTGTTTATATTAATCCCCATTAATATGATTAATGAAATTGAAATATTATGTTATGGATATGGTCCCCTATATCCCCACGATGCATTAGTTGGTCTCATGAGACAAGTAGATAAGGACTTGGTTGAGGCCTTTCCTGTTTTTTGATATGGTTTTGGCTATGTCCTTAATAATTTTTGGAGGACTCTGCCGAGGAATTGATGAAATGTTTCAGAATATCAGGAATATGAATTTTCTACATTATGAATCTATAAATTCATTGTTCATGTGGTTATTCTACATGTATAATACCCATGATTATGTTTTATTACATAATTATTTACTCATCTCATATTCCTTACATAATATTTTAAAATATATTATTTATAGTTGGATGAGTTTTTAATTATTAAACATGCCTATTTTTTATGTTTATGATATCATCTAATGTATTTATTACCCTTAATGAGCATATTATCTCACCCCTTTTTGTGTTTCATTTTTTTCTTGGGCCTGAAGAGTTATATTATTAATGGATTCCATGTATAATTTTAGTGTTGTGGATATTCTGAAGGGAAACGTTAGGCATTATTTCTATTCATGTAATTATGTTTGACCAATAAATGTATATGGTCTTGAAAAACTACTAAATGAAATATTCCATCGGGATTTTAATCTTTATAATCATACAAATGTATAAAAATCACACAGAAACTCTAGGGTTCTATTATTGGGGCGTTATAGTTGGAATCAAAGGATGCTTATTAGAAAAAAATTGAAATCTAGTTATAAAAAACATATGTTAAGAAAAAATCCATTAGATAGAATTGATTATATACCCTCAAAAATATCCTATAATTTTAGTAAGGTATAGGTTATTTGGATCTTAATATAAAATAAATTCATGTCTAGATACAAAAATTGGATGTGGTTCTAGAACATATGTTCCTAGCAGCAATAACTCCAAAAAGGTGTTTCAGGCATGACCTGGGGTAACCTGGTACACAAAAACGGTCCTTACTCTGCAACTACTTTGACACTGAAAAAATATATTCATAGGATATTTCGTAATTTTTCCTTTCATTCCATTATGGTGGATTAACTTTTCCAATGTTACTAAAGTATATAATTCATGTATTTTTTAAGAATGAATTTTTGATTTGTGTTAAAACATGTATAGAGTTTTAGAAAGTACATAATTTTATGAGAAAATATTCATTATTTATTTGTTTAAAAATGAAACCTAGATTATTGAATGAGAAAATCATCAATGAGAATGATAAAATTATCAAGAAAGATCATATATCTCATGGTCATAAGCATTCATTTGAATGGAATATTTTCTCCCATGAGACCTCATCATATGAGGAAAGAGTATCATGTGTTGACAAGTTATATAAATTTTTCTCTGAGTCCAATGGATTTGATGGGAGGAAAATTTAGAAGAGGAGGATAAAAATTACTGATAAATAAATGTGAAGAAATATGGTTTCTCCAATATGAGAATATGTGGAAAGAATCACTCAGATAAATGCTTTAATTAAATGTTTTTTATAAATATGGAGATAAATTACACCAAGTTCATGATATCAAGGGTGAAAAAAAGGATTCTAATGTACAATCATTCAAATAAAAGTACATGAGACACTATATGAATCATTTTCCTAATCTTCAAAGGAATATACCATAAATGATTATTCAGGATAATGATAAAATTATGTTGTTGCCATATATGTTGTAGAATGATTAATATGGCTAGTCAATAATCATTTCACATAAATATTTAGTAATCTGTTTAATTTTTTTAAAACAATTACTGAATATATGAGGTTTGTACTATAATACTTTTTCATAATGGATTTGAAACCTTAAATTGAATGGTACTAAGAAAATATATTCAGTGGATAGTTCAATTTTTTTAAAATGTATGATTAATGGATGGACAACCCTTAATAATATTCTAATGGTGATGATAATGATGAATAAATGATTCATTTCGATATGTATTGATTACCACAAAACATATTTTGGGATTTTCTATATGGGGTCTATGCTCTCATTGATTGAGTTTATAACAGTTTTGGTTATATGAAATATATCAAATAGCATGTGTAAGGATGAATCCATTTTTGTGATAATTTTTTTTTAATTTGGGTTATTACCATATGTTTTGAGGAAAATTTTGAAGACATTCACATATTTGGAATGTGAAAATTTATGGTTGATTCATGTTGATTAAAGGATAATAAGGTCAAAGAAGCATTGACTAGGATAGGTCAATGTGTTTATAAATAATGAGGATTTCCAAGAACCCCATGTACACTGATAAATTAAGTGTGGTTATGGTAAAGATTATAAATTATTGTATCATGATCTTTTGGAATGATAAACAATTTTTGAAAGTATTTATGTTGATCATTGTATGAGGTATATAGTTTAATGTCACTACATGAGGGTTTGAATGATATTCCCGGACCATTTCACCCCTAAAATGTGTTGTTTTGTAGTAATTGATGAATTTCACATTCCCCTTATTAAAATGATATTTTAACTATATTATTGATGTGGGTTTCCCAAAAAGATAATTATCATTTATCAACTATTATCATTCAATGTTAAATTTATAATTTCAAGTATGAAATTTATATAATTCGGGGAAAATGTAACTTCAAGATAATTTACAAATAGATTCAATATATAATGTATGAAATGTTGAGTATTTAAAAAACAATACTTTGATATATTGTATCCAGTAAAAATAACTTTCCCACCTCTGTTATTTGAATTTTTAAAAATAGATATAAAGATTTTAATTTACTATGATATTTAATGTCTAATAAGAAAAATATAAATTTATGTTAATAGATACATAACCTTATGAATAATAATATTACCAACGGAGTTGTAACCTCATTTATAGAATTATAAATTAATTTTTACTTCCATCATTTCTGTTCTGATAATAGTTTTATTTGAAAAATATGAAGAATTTGATAATTTTTTTTATGTAAAATAAATCATTTTTGAGGGATTTAAATTATTATATCAAAAGATGGTTTTTATTGTATTTAATAGTTAAATTGTCTTAAATGTAAACTATTCATTAATTATAAAGAGTAAAATAATTTTATTTTTTAAAGTATCCAAAATGTTAAAATGCATTTTATGACAGCAATTACTTTTAATAATTTAATAATTTCATTGCTAAAACATAAAATTTTTATAGTTAAATTATTTTTTAAATAAAATAGAAGTCAATTTTTAAAATATAAGAATGATAATCGGTAATTATTATTTTATTATAATTTTACAAAATACATTACTTTTTCGTGAATAGTAAAAAGATACTTTTGAGCATTCAGTATGGTTATTAATATCATTATCGATGTAATCATGTTGTAATAATTTTGGAAGACTATTTAGTTATAAAATATGATATGAGGTGTCCCATGTGTCCAAAAACATGGTAAATTACGATGGTAAAGACAATGGTTTTGTAAATTTCACAAATTCAGTGTCATTGGAAATTAATAAAAAACTCTCTTCGTGTTACGATAAATATACTCTCATTCCTCAATTTTCATTCATTCTAAATTCATCATCCTAGAAGATTATGTATATTTTACTCCCTTATGAGTCCTCTCAATTTTTCCCCATGCCCTATGGTCTCAAACTTCATTTTTTATGATATACTCTTCAAGGTAATGGAATTCTCAAATTCTATTTTCCATTCATATTCTCTTTTATGTGGTATGTTTATCAAGTTTACAAACCATGTTATTATTTTTATTTTATTTTTACCCTATAATATTTTAGTATTATTTTATTAATTTCATACCACATCCCCCTCTTTTTTAATATTTTTATAAACCATCTTCCATCGCAATTATGCTGAAGAATTTTCTTCTCAAGATCTCCATCTTTTTCTAGCTCTATTATTATGTTATTCATTTTTAATTTCAATTTTATTATATTTTGATATTCCATTACATATAATATAAACATTAAATATAATTTAATAATTTTTAAAAATCTATTTTTTATCTCACCAAAATATTTTATGAGATTTTTAGTGACACCATTAAGCTGCCGAATTTTCATAGGTGATTTCTCAACTTTTCATTTATAATGATTTCCTTTTTATTATTATTTCCTAACCTCCTTTAATCCAAATGATATGAAAAATATAATACCTTATATGTATATTAATTTTTTTGATAATTTAATAATTTATCATCATATCTTCTTTCCCATATTTTTATATTTGAAGTGAAAACACAATATGAGATGTCTTAATTTATCACCTTCAGGGACGACGAGGTTTCCATTTCTATTATCATATCTAATTATGATAATGAAACGATTGATATAGATTAACTATACTATAATATATGTATTAGAACTTATTTAATGTTCTATAATCTTTTCTCACACATAATATTAATTTATAAATTAAATGGAGTTTGTTGTGATAAAAAACCACCAATTGACCCAAACAATTATCATTAAAGTATTATATAATGATTCAGATGCACTCCCAAGAAAAAAATTAATTTTATGACCATGTTTTATTTTCTATGATAAAAAATAAAATAAAACTTTGTTCTGTACATCCATTCTCGAATTACTTCTTTATCATTACATGTAAACAAGCGTACAGTTTATGAATACCAATGAAGAAAACACTCCCTAGAAATAAAATTGAACCTCCTAAACCCATCAATAAGGTTATGAATTAACTTCATAATGCTAAAAAATTAAATTAAATAAATATTATATTCATTAAAATTTATTAAAAATTTTAATTTTGTCATCCAGGACAATACGATGATGTGTAGAATAACATCAGACTTAAGGTAAGGGGTTCTTTATCTCACTTACATTTTTTTGAAATATTTCATATTCCCTACTATTATATATGTATGGTGTATGTATACCACCGAGATAGGTTACATATAATTACTCTCTTTATATTCAGGACATGTAATTTATTAATTTATTATTATTAATTTTGGGGCATATGATTCAATTGATTACAATGTTGTGAGGGTTTTCCAACAAAACCTTCATTTTCATTCGGGCTAATTTTATTATCTACTTAAATCAATTAAATTGTTATTAATTAATATTTACTCATCAGAAATTCAATTTATTGTTCTATATATGTGTACCATCCATAATCCTACATCAATTTATGTAAATTATTTGTTTAAAATTATATTTCATTAATTCTTCCTAAAATACAACCCCGACTTAAGGGACTTTCAAAAATTCATGGCAATTTTCAAAGGCACTATAAAATATTTATTAGTAATACCCATCATTTTAATATTACTCATTTTATTATGAAAATAAAAACTTTTTTAATTTATGGTTTTATGAAAACACGTTTCAAAAAGAATACGTATATTTTTAATAAAGGGTATTTATCTCAATAATTTCTCAATGAATTTATAAGAGTATATTCATATTTTTCAACACTCTTAGTGATTATTATATATTAATAGGATTTTATTTAGCATATAATGTATAATATTTATTTTAATGGTAAATGATTAGTTATTATGTGGATGTGTTATCTTAAAATGATTTCACAATTTACTCTAAATGGATCGTGTTAATGATTAATGTTGGAGTAATGTTATTTATTATTCATATATTATATTAAATATGAATTTATATATTGTTTATGTTTATCCTAATTCATATGAAAAATTCATTGGAATTATTATGCGATGTTTTGGGCCCGCTATATCTCTTTATGCATCGGTAGGTATCATTAGACATATAGATATGGACTTTGCGGAGGCCTTACCCATTTTTAGATATGATTTTGATTGATGCCTTAATAATTTTAAGATATATTTGTAGAAACCCCGACTATATTTTTCAGAATGTCCGAAATATGAATTTTTCTAATTATGAATCTAAAAATTCATTGTTTATGAGGTTATTTGACTATTAGAATACCCACTATTTTGTTTTATTTAGGTATTATTTACTCATCCCATTTTCCTTCCAAAATATGTTCATGTTTATTATTTCTAAAGCCATGTGTTTCAATGATTCACCTTGCCTAATGTTTATTTTAATGAAATATTCATCCACATTGCTTACACATAATGATCTTCTAAGCTCACCAATTCTTATGTATCATATTATCTTAAGAAAATTTGAGGTACATTATGATTGAATTGCATAGATAATCATAGAGTACTGGATATTCAAAATGTAACATTTTTGTTATATTTCTTTTCAATTTATAATATTGATCATATATATGTATATGGTTTTCCAAAAAATACTAAACTACTCAGTCCTTTAAAATATGATTCCCTATAATCATGCCAATGTATTACACTAATAAACCGGCTCTAAAATTTTAGGGTTTGGGCGTTAAAGTTTGTATCAAAGGATTTTTAAAAGATAACATAGAAGCTAGATTTAGAAAGCATATATTAGGTAAAATAACCATAATATATACGTGATGATACACATACAAGAACATCCTATAATTTTTATAAGGAATAAATTATTTGGGTCTTTATAGAAAATACATATAAGATTGGATAGAGAAAGTGGATGTGGTTCTTGGACAGATTCAACTAGGAATAACCACTGCAATAAGGCATTCCGGAATTCAACCAAGGTATCCTATTATACAACAATGGGCCTCACTGTACACATATTATGACATTCCCAGTGTGTATTCTTGGGATAATTATGATTTTTTCTATTACATAACATCATGAAGTAATTTTTTTTCCATTGTATCCAATTAATATGGTTCTATGATTTATGATGCATAAATTTATAATATATCTTATACCATGATTTGAGTATATAATGTACCAAATTATAAGGGCTAATATAGAATATGGAATTGATTTTAATTTTCTCATAGAAAAATGAATGAGAACATCACATACGAACATGATGAAAAGAGTAATAAAGATAATTTATAGCATGGTCTTTGTAACGCCCCGACCCCAGCTACCCAGAGTCGGTGCATTACTTCGTAACATTGGCACGATCACAAAAGATAAAGTCTCGAAAGACCGATTAGTTTAGTAGACTTGGAAACACTAGATACATTCATAAACGTTACATTACAACATAAAGTGAAAAAATACAATAACAAAAGTCTCCATAGTCCACTCTCATCTTCTCTTCTAACAATCCCTGCAGGTCATTCATAGAATACTTCTTCACATCCTAGAACATATTAAAACATTGAAAGGGGTGAGCTCAGATGCTCAGTAAGGATAACAATAATGCGGAAGCTTTCATAAATAAAAATACAAATTTAAGGCAATGTATAACTAAAACAAAATCCTTTTAAACTTAAACATCAACATAATATGGAAAAAGTAAAATGAGATAATGCCATTCACTTCCTCACATGGATATTCTACTGGTCGAATAATCACATGCAATATCAATAACCACTTTCATAATGAGGGAATGTATAATTCCATACATTCTGAAACATTTTTTCAAGGCCTCGGCCAAGACGTCTAAAATGATTAAGGCCTCGGCCAAAACTATAAATCAAATTGGGAAAGGGCCTCAGCCAATTCCACGTCTGGTTGTCTCATGAGACCTACCGATGCATCGAGGAGCTATAGCGGGCTCCACCCGTCACTTATTAAGTCCAATACATTCCTCATATGAATAGGTTTAAACATATCACAAACCATAACAAAATCGTATCACATAAAACATGCATAAAGGAAACTTAACATTTCCACATTTCAATCACAAGATATCAATACAACACATTGATAAAAACTCTTTCAAAACCATTTTCAATACCAAAATAAAAGAAAGTTAAAACTTTGTATTTATTTTTCATTAAAAAAATGATGGCTTGTAGAGGAAGCCGAAACTCAAATAATGGTCATGGAGGCGGAGAAGTTGTTGTCGCCGCATAAGTACGGAAAGAAAAACATTCCCATTTGTCGTTTAGCAAAATGCTTCGTATAAAAAGATTCATTTTGAATAAACGTAAAAGTCAAAGGGGTTTATACACCGTATAAAAGAAAATTATGTCTATAACCAAATATGCCTCAATGAAAGGAGATTGAGACGAAGTCCTTAAAAAGATCATTTTTAAAATAAAATAGATCTGTTATGTGTATTCACTATAGGTACACATAAAGAACGTAAAAATACAAAATAGGACATAATAATATCGTGACATAATTTTAAAGTAGGAGATTAACCCAAAGAATGGAAGTTGGGTTAAGAAATTCCCTTACCTTGCTTCATATCCTGACTCGACCGTTCTTTGACCTCCTGAATAATAAACTAGAGTTAATTACTATTTACATAAGAACCTTTCTCATGTTTATTATTCCTTTTATATCCCTTATTACCATGTTATGATCATTATGTAATTATTTAAGTTTATAACGGTCATTTTGTCGATCTTAGGTACTTGAGTCAAAAATAACATTCTTATAATTACAAGTTGTTCATGTGGTGATATATCCATTATATCCAGAATTATATTCATGATATAGATATCATATATCTCATATATATCCAGTATATACATGCATTAATATTATTACATAACGTTTAGAGGTAAAAATGAAATGCACTGTTCATGGAGATGGTAAGCCGTACGTACACATGAACGTTACTTTCATTCCTATTTCATATTTAATGGAATGAAATCATAATTATATAAAGGTATAATATATTTATAGTATAATATCATTTACTCAATCATTTATACATCCCACATATGGCATTAACGATTCACATCACTTTGAGGGGGTGGTAGTCCGCACTTCCAAAAATGAAATTATCACGTTTACCCATAATGGAAATCATGAAATATTCTATAAATGAGAAATACAGAAGCATAAGTAAAACTTAAACATATTATATATCCTATATAAATATAGTGACATCTTAATGGACACCTTTGAAGGTGTTATATGAGTGTTGAACAATCATCGTTTCGTGAGGCAGAAATTCACCATCCACAGAAACCGTATGTTTTTTAACCATTAGATTTAGGTGCATGTAAGTGTAGCTCGGATCCTTCTTATAAAAACATCCTAGTATATTGAGGATAATGGTGTTGTTACAAAAGAAATTAATAATAAGAGTTTATGGTGTTGGAGAAGAAAAATAATTCAAAACAACATTAGAGAAGACATTACCTCAAAATCGGGTAACACTTTTTGATTTGAGCCAAAGGATTCCTTGGGAAGTGTTCTGCCCAAAGTGAGGCTTCTAAGAGTAAGTGAGGGAAGTTGGGAGAGTATTTGGTCAGAGTTTGGCCGAACCAAATGGCTTGAAAGTGTGATTGAGGTGGTAGAGGCGGGGGCCTTTTATAAGAGGATAGGAGGGGCACTCTTGGAAAGTAAGGAAATTTTACATTATTATACAATGCTTTTCGCATTATAAAGGTCCTACACTTATATAATTCGTGTCTAAGGTGATAAGGGTTCTAAATCTACCCATCCAATAGTCTTTGGACAAGTTTAAGTCATGGATTGTACATTATCTTTTCATTTTATTAAAATCGTTAAATAATGAGGTCATCGCTGCATCATAATGATGTCATAAATAATTTAATATATTTAATGTCTAAAAATTATAAAAAATATACTATGACGTCGGAAGGCGTTTTATCTTTCTAATGACTATTTATAGTCTAATATATGACTTGTAAAACCCCATGTAAAAATTATTTTAGTAAAACATTTTATGTTTGTGTCATTTTTTACTTTAACATTAAATAAAAGGTATTTATGTAATTTTCCAATTAATGTGGCTCCATGTGGTCCCCAAGTTGACCCATGGATTGTATTGGTCGGCCATGACTCATCCAATGTTAGTAGGACAAGTTTCATGCTCATCTCATATTATTAAAACATTATTTTTACCTTAAACTACACTAATTACCTCTAATCGCGATTAAGAACTTAAAAGTTAATATTCACCAAAATATTATTTTAATCTCATTGAACCACATTTTACTTCTTAATGAAAACCATGTATGTATTATTTTTTAAAATCAAATCACAGAAGTGGTAATGTTTCATTTAAACGAAAAATCAGTTATTTGACTACCACTTAGTGGTTTCACTATTCATCAAAAATTGATGTTTTTCAGAACAATGCCAAAATTTCACCCTAAGCTATAATTGATATTCCGAATTCAAAAATGATGTCTATTTTACAAAATTACAAACATATAAGTTGCATTAATTAATTTTATAATAAATTCCCGCTGTCAAAACAATAGTGTGTTTTTAAGAAACAATTTATATCAAAAGATTGGCAATTGATTATGTCCAATTTCAATGTTAAAATAATTATAATGACCACCATTGGATAAAATGGTAAAAATAAATTCTAATTATACTTTAAAACCACTAAATAGTATAATTTATCACTATAAATTATTTTTATTTAAAAAGTTGTTTTTAAGTCATTTTCACTATTCATAAAAAATTGGAAGTTCTCAGAAAATTACAAAAAATTCAACATTGGATAATTTCGATATTACAAATACAAAAATGAAGTCCATTTTGAAATATAAAATTTCTATAATTTTAAAAAGTGGTTATTACTATTCATAAAAGCTACTTTGATTAGTCGCGGTGTTTTAGAACTCGAAGTTGCGTACAATGCAAGCTATTGCATTATTGAATGAAAAGTGTATTGTGGAAGCTCGGGGTGTTAAATTATACCCTCCTTCAATAAATTGCATCATCACAATTTGAAATTTTTCTTGGAAAATAAAAGGTTGAATATAGAAAATAACTTTGTGGAAAACCCACATCGGAAATAAGATTAATAAAATTTAGCCTTAATAATAGGGAAAGAGAAATGAAAAAGTAACCACCCAATTATGATCTCGATTAGGAGAACATTGGTGGCAATTAGAGACATATAATTGGAGGAAAAACGTAAATATTTTTAGGTAGTGATTGAGGTCATCAATCACAATCAACTGTCAAATTGAGGGCCTCAAAGCCTTCAATCTATGTTGATTTAAAATATCATCAGTTCAACAAGACATAAGGTATTAGGATAACACATTTTTTTGTTTTAATATCCCTTTACTAAAGTTTAAGAATTAATTTATTCATTGAATATGAGATAGGTATATATATATTTATTCTTGACAATTAGAGTTTCAACCTTCAACTCATCTTTCACTCAAAAAGATAATAGAACTCAAAAATATTATAATTATCCTAATTGTATAATGTTCCAAATGTTAACACATACCATTTAGATTAGTAGAATTATTTTGTAATTACCAGGGACTTCCTGTAGGCTAGTGTTAGGAAATAAAGGCCTGTCACACTATGGTTGTGGGTTCGATTCCAACAGCTTTGTCCGATGTGACGGGTTATTCCCCACCCTGTAGGTTGTCCTTTTCCTAAAACTATAGTATTATAATATTCAAAAAATAATCTTCATAAATTTTTTAACCTTATACAATACTATCCAAGGTTCAACTTAATCCATTCCAACCTATACAGTTATCCAAAATACCTCTGTCCAGACTTTCTCTAAAAGGACTCTTAATTCCAAAATCAATTTATCAGATTCCCCAAACAAAGTAAAGTTTCTCTTATTGTAACATACTAAAAATATGATTACCTTCATCATATTAAAACCTTTATAAAACAACAAGTACTGCAGTACAATCCTTATATATATATCACATTATTCTAATAACCAGAATATAATCCATGAGCCCAAAAGCACCAATACATTAATTATTCTGCTTCAACTGTAGTAACAACATAAGATTGTCCTTGATCCCTTGGCCTTTTCTGAGGTAAGATTCCCTGACGCTTAGGAAATTCATTTGAATAATGCCCCATTTCCCTACAATTGTAGCATTCAACATTGATAGCCTCTTTCTTTCCCTTGCAATCACGCGCCCGGTGACCTTTTTCTCCACATTTATAACAAACTCACATTCCTTTTAGGCAAGTACCATAAAGATTCATCCCACAATTATCACATAATGGAAAATACTTAGTTCCCTTTTTCCCTTTATCTGTCTCTGGTTCCACCGTTCACTTCTTCTCTTGCTTTACTTTGTTGTCATAAGACTTAGAGAATTCCTTTTCTGTCTTGATAGCACATTAGACAATATCTTCGTATGTTGAGAAAGATTGTGATACTAAAGCTCTACTGAGAAATGGTTTTATCCCATCAAAGAAATGATCAATCTTAACTCTTGGGTTACGTATATAATCTGCAGCATACCTCGCCAACCTTGTAAAGTTGGCCTCATACTTTGCGACATTCTCATCCTCCTTTTGTATCAGACTCAGAAATTGCCTTTCCATATCTGCTCGATGGTCATGAGGAAAGTATTTTTCTAAGAAAAGCTCTTTGAACTCCCTCCAATCCATATTCGATACGTCATCATCTTCATTTGTATTTTGAATCAATGAACACCATTGATCGGCATCTCCAGTGAGGTGGTAAACTGCCATGACAACCTTTTCCCTTTCGCTACTCCCCAAGGCATGGAATATTTTATCTAAGGATTTTATCCATTACTAAGCTACTAATGGATTTATACCCCCATTAAATGTTGGTGGTTGTTTCCTCATGAAGCGGTCTAACATTGATCCTCCACATTGCGGATCAGGATGATCCATACGAGTAAGGTTATTATTCATAACCTAAGTGAGTTGTCCCAGTATGGTAATAAGTTGATCAACACCAGTTGTATCTCCAGCTCCACAATAATTATCTTGAGCAGGAGGTCAATCCCTACACGGAGTTCGTGCATTGATACGGTTTCCATTCCTTCCACTAGGCACCATTTCTATACAATGTCATAAACTAGATTAGTTTATGAATCAAAATACATAATTCCATACTTATAAAATTCATAACATAAATTGAACTATTTATGGATATAATCCATAATAATAAAAAGGTTTTCATTGAGGAAGTATATACTCATAACCCTTCATAGTGGTTTGTAAATAAATTGATAATTATCCTAAGCATGTCCCCCGGGAGTTTCGTAACCAAGAGTGCAGCAAGGCCCGTTGTCGTGCACCAGTTCTCGTTCGAGTCTAGCTCAAAGCAGTGTTTTCAGGTTTTACCCCTAGGTACATCTGTGCCAAAGCCACCTCTACCTGCTTGTATCCAGACAGGGATGTATTTCTCGGAAAACTCACAAAATCTCTACAATAACAAAATTTTAGGAAGTTCTTCTATATTAATCCTTAAAGTCTATCTTCGAGCTATGTGCTCTAATCAGAGTTTATCTAAATATAGCTTCCAAGGTTAGTACTAAACTGCCTCTGATACCAACTGTAACTCCCCGAACCAAGCTACCCAGAGTCGGTGCATTACTTCATAACATTGGCATGATCACAAAAGATCATGTCTCGAAAGACCGATTAGTTTAGTAGCCTTGGAAACACTAGATACATTCATAAACGTTACATTACATCATAAAGTGAAAAACTACAATAACAAAGTCTCCATAGTCCACTCTCATCTCCTCTTCTGACAATCTCTTTAGGTCATTCATAAAATACTTCTTCACATCCTGGAAAATATTAAAACATTGAAAGGGGTGAGCTCAGATGCTCAGTAAGGATAACAATAATGCGGAAGCTTTCATAAATAAACATAAAAATTTAAGGCAATATATAACTAAAACAAAAGCCTTTTAAACATGAACATCGACATAATATGGCAAAAGTAAAATGAGATAATGCCATTCAATTCCTCACATGGATATTCTACTGGTCGAATAATCACATGCAATATCAATAAACACTTTCATAATGAGGGAATGTATAATGCCAGACATTATAAAACATTTTGTCAAGGCCTCGGCCAAGATGTCTAAAATGATTAAGGCCTCGGCCAAAACCATAAATCAAATTGGGAAAGGGCCTCGGCCAATTCCACGTCTAGTTGTCTCATGAGACCAACCGATGCATCGAGGAGCTATAGCGGGCTCCACCCGTCACTTATTAAGTCCAATACATTCCTCATATGAATAGGTTTAAACATATCATAAACCATAACATAATCGTATCACATAAAACATGCATAAAGGAAACATAACATTTCCATATTTCAATCACAAGATATAAATACAACACATTGATAAAAACTCTTTCAAAACCATTTTCAATACCAAAATAAAAGAAAGTTAAAACTTTGTATTTATTTATCATTAAAAAAATTGATGGCTTGTAGAGGAAGCCGAAACTCAAATAATGGTCACAGAGGCGGAGAAGTCGTTGTCGCCGCATAAGTACAGAAAGAAAAACATTCCCTTTTTTTGTTTAGCAAAACGCTTCGTATAAAAAGATTCCTTTTGAATAAACGTAAAAGTCAAAGGGGTTTATACACCGTATAAAAGAAAATTGTGTATAAAACCAAATATGCCTCAATGAAAGGAGATTGAGACGAAGTCCTTAAAAAGATCATTTTTAAAATAAAATATATATGTTATGTGTATTCACCATAGGTACACATAAATAACGTAAAAATACAAAATAGGACATAATAATATCATGAGCTAATTTGAAAGTAGGAGATTAACCCAAAGAATGGAAGTTGGGTTAAGAAATTCCCTTACCTTGCGTCCTATCCTGACTCGACCGTTCTTTAACCTCCTGAATAATAAACTAGAGTTAATTCTTATTTACTTAAGAACCTTTTTCATGTTCATTATTCCTTTTATATCCCTTTTTACCATGTTATGAACATTATGTAATTATTTAAGTTTATAACGGTCATTTTGTCGATCTTAGGTACTTGAGTTAAAAATAACATTCTTATAATTACAATTTGTTCATGTGGAGATATATCCATTATATCCAGAATTATAATCATGATATAGATATCATATATCTCATATATATCCAGTATATACATGCATTTATATTATTACATAACGTTTAGAGGTAAAAATGAAATGCACTGTTCATGGAGACGGTAAGCCCTACGTACGCATGAATGATACTTTCATTTCTATTTCATATTTAATGGAATGAAATCATAATTATAGAAAGGTATAATATAGTTCCAGTATAATATCATTTCCTCCATCCTTTATACATCCCACATATTTCATTAACGATTCACATCACTTTGAGGGGGCGGTAGTCCGCACTTCCTGAAATGAAATTATCCCGTTTACCCATAATGGAAATCATAAAGTATTCCATAAATGAGAAATATAGAAGCATAAGTAAAACATAAACATATTATATATCCTATATAAATATAGTGACATCTTAATGTACACCTTTGATGGTGTTATATGAGTGTTGAACAATCATCGTTTCGTGAGGCAGAAATTCACCATCCACAGAAACCGTATGTTCATTAACCATTAGATGTAGGTGTGTGTAAGTGTAGCTCAGATCCTTCTTATAACAAAATCCTAGTATATTGAGGATATTGGTGTTGTTACAAAAGAAATGAATAAAAAGATTTTAGGGGGTTGTAGAAGAAAAATAAAACAAAACAACAATAGAGAAGACATTACCTCAAAATCGGGTAACACTTTTTGATTTGAGCTAAATGCTTCCTTGGGAAGCGTTCTGCCAAAAGTGAGGCTTCTAAGAGTAAGGGAGGGAAGTTGGGAGAGTATGTTGGCAGATGTTGGCCGAGCCAAATGGCTTGAATGTGTTATTGAGGTGGTAGAGGTGGGGGCCTTTTATAAGAGGAGAGGAGGGGCACTCTTGGAATGTGAGGCAATTTTACATTATTATTCAATGCATTTCGGATTATAAAGGACCCACAATTATATAATTCTTGTATAAGGTGATAAGGGGTAGAAATCTACCCATCCAATAGTCTTTGGACAATTGTAAGCCTTGGATTGTACATTATATTTTCATTTTATTAAAATCGTTAAATAATGAGGTCATCGCTGCATCACAATGATGTCATAAATAATTTAATATATTTAATGTCTAAAAATTATAAAAAATATACTATTATGTAGGAAATCTTTTTATCTTTCAAATTACTATTTATAGTCAAAAATATGACTTGTACAACCCCATGTAAAAATGGTTTTAGTAAAACATTTCATGTTTGTGTCATTTTTTACTTTAACATTAAATAAAAGGTATTTATGTCATTTTCCAACTAAAGTGGCTCCATGGGGTCCCCAAGTTGACCCATGGATTTTCTTGGTCGGCCATGACTAATCCAATAGGAGTAGGACAACTTTCAAGCTCATCTCATATTATTAAAACATTATTTTTACCTTAAACTACACTAATTACCTCTAATCGCGATTAAGAACTTAAAAGTTACTATTCACCAAAAAATTATTTTAATGTCATTGAACCACATTTTACTACTTAATGACAACCATTTATGTCGGATTTTTTAAAATCAAATCACAGAAGTGGTAATATTTCATTTAAACGAAAAATCAGTTATTTAACTACCACTTAGTGGTTTCACTATTCATAAAAAATTGATGTTTTTCAGAACAATGCCAAAGTTTCACCCTAAGCTATAATTGATATTTCGAATTCAAAAATTATGTCTATTTTAAAAAATTCCAAACATATAAGTTTCATTAATTAATTTTATAATTAATTCCCACTGTCAAAACAATAGCGTGTTTTTAAGAAACAATTTATATCAAAAGATTGGCAATTGTTTATGTCCAATATCAATGTTAAATTAATTATAATGACCACCATTGGATAAAATGGTAAAAATATATTCTAATTATAAATTAAAACCACTAAATATTATAATTTATCACTATAAATTATTTTGATTTTAAAAGTTGTTTTTAAGTAATTTTCACTATTCATAAAAAATTGGAAGTTCTCAGAAAATTACAAAAAATTCAACTTTGGATAATATCGATATTACGAATACAAAAATGAAGTCCATTTTGAAATATAAAATTTCTATAATTTTAAAAAGTGGTTATTACTATTCATAACGGCTACTTTGATTAGTCGTGGTGTTTTAAAACTCAATGTTGCGCACAATGCAAGCTATTGCATTATTGAATGAAAAGCGTATTGTGGAAGCTCGGGGTGTTACAGTCTTATTCCATCATTTCAAAGGAACATAGTCTCTCATGTGTTCTCATCATATTATGAAATAGTATAATGTGTTATCAAGGTATGTAAAGAATTATCTTAATCATATGGATTTGAAGGGATGAAAATGAAGAAGAGGATGGAAGACCAAAATATGGATAATGAATGAAGTGATAGAAGGATTTTCGAACATGTGATTACAATAGAAAGAATAAACCTCTTACATGATCGAAGGGAATCAGAGTTTGTTATATGTTTAGAGAATAAACACACCAACATAATTATTTCAAGGGGTAATAAAATTTTTTCAATCATAATATTCTTCAACTACATGGAGATGGGACAATATATAAATCAATGTCCCATGCATCAAAGGAATATACCCAAAATGATGATTCTAGATAATTATCATATAATGATGCATCCTTAGATGAAATAGAAAAATTTATATGCCTAGCCATGAATCATTTTGGTGGAATATTTTGTTAGCAATGTTCTATTTATAATAATTATGGATTATATGAGGAATGTGTTGTAGTAAATTTTTATTTAGGAGTTGAATCTGAAAGCTTAATGGTACCGAGAAAATATAATCAGTTGAAAGGTAATATTTCTGGAAGAAATATTATTAAAGGAAGGATAACCATAAATATATTTCTAACAATGAAGATAATTTTTATGAAGTGATTTTTTTGGATACATATTGACTACCTCTAAACTGATTTTTCACATATCGTCTTATGGTCTATGCCATAGTTGATAGAGTACACCGCATTTTTGGATATAGGGTATATATACAATAGAATGTGTAAGGATGAATTCATGTTTCCAATAAATTTTTATTATAATTTCAGTTCTTTTCAATATTTCAAGAATACACGTGAAGAAGATATTCACATGTTTGGAAAGTGAAAATTTAGTGATGCTTCATGTTGATTAAAGGAAAATAATGTTGCAGATGCATTGTGAAGGATAGATCATAGAGTTCTAAAAAATGAGTATTTCCAAGGACATAGTGTACATGGATCTAGCTAGGACGGATATGAGAATTATTCTAAATTATTTTTTCATGATATTCTATAATATTAATCCATTTGTGAAATGGTTTTGGTATATCATTAAATGAGGTTTTGGAGATTATGGTCACTACATAATGGGTTGATTATTTTTCAATGACCATGTTGTCCAATTATAATGTGTTGTTTTGTAGTAACCATCACATTTCCCTTTCCTTTAATAATGCTGATACTTAACCGTATTCCTAATGTATGTTTCCCACAAGAAATTTTTCAATTTGAAACCATTAACATTCAAAGTTACAATTCATATTTTGTGGATGATATTTTTATAAAGAGAGTAGAATGTAAAACCCGAAATATTGACAAATAGATTTAATATTGAATGCACGAAACGCTATTTCTCTACAAAAAACAACTTTTTTATAACCTTTCATGTAAACATAATTTTTCCACCTTTATGATTTAAATTTCAAAAAACTGACTTACGTAGTTGTGTTAAGTATGGTTTATTGAGTCTGGTAAAAAAACTAATTTTTGGTGAATAGAAACGTACCCATATATATAATAATATGAAAAATAGAGTATTAACCTATCCTATCAATGTATAAATATAAATTTTTTCCTTAATTTTGGATTTCAGTTTTGATTTTTACTAAAAATATGATGTAGATGATAAATTAATTTTCAGGTAAATATTTTATATTTCAGAGAGATTTAATTTATTATATCAATATAAATTTTTATTAATGTAAATAATTATGAAGTACTATTATAAATATATTATTCTGTAATTAAAAATGAAAAAATATTTTTATTTTGTAAAAGTGTAAAATATGTTACTATGCATTTTATTATGTATTTTATGCCCTCTGTTATTTTTAATAAATAAGTATTTTCATAGATAAAAGTTAAAATTTTCATATATGTATAATTGTAAATAAAAAATAAATTATACTTTTTAAAATCATAACATATATATTAGTTTATGGGAATTTATGTGAATTTTAGAAAATACATTAATTTTGTGAATAGTAAAAATACAGTTTAGTGTTTTCAGTATGTTTAATAATATCATTAATGATATAATCTTGATTTAATAATTCTAGTTGACTCTTGAGTAACAATATATGATATTAGGAATCCCATGTGGCCAAAAAAATTGGAAAATACCATTGTAAAGCCCATTTTATTTCAAATACCACTAATGAGGTGTCATTAATAATTACTAAAAAAATATATCCCATTTTAAGTATAAATACCCACTAATTATTTCATTTTAATTAATTAATATTATTCTTCCTTGAAGCTATTATAGTTTTACATTTATAGGATTATTACCAGGGTTTCATAATGCCCCATGTGACTCAACCTTCATGTTATAGTTATTACTCTATAACGTAAGGAAATTCTCAACTTCTCGTTTTCATTCTAGTTCTCTTTTATATGATATTTATTTTATGTTTCTATACCTTGTTAATATTTACATTTTATTCATCACCTATACAATATTATGAATCTCATATGAATGGTTCACCTATGTCCACTACATTTTTATTTATTTTCAAATCCATATTTCATAGATGTTATGCTACAATATTTTCTTCTCAAAATATCTATCATTTTGAGGAACTGTTATTATAGTATCATTGTTTAAATTCAATTGGGTTATATATGGATTTTTCATTTCATATTTCCCTAAGAGTCAATATTATTTTATAATTATGAGATACATCTTTTTATCTAATCTAGTTATTCTATGAATTTTAAAGAGACATTGTTAGGTTGTGAAATTTTCATAACGGATTTCTCAAATTTTCTTTTATTCAGAGTTCCCTTAGTTTATTTTTATATCCAAAAATAATTTCATCGAAATTTTATGATAATTGTAATAAATTAATTTCATTGGATTGTTTTAGTGATAATTTAGTAATTGATCATCATCTTTTCATTCCCCTTCATTAATACTATAAATGAAAACACCCTCAAAGATGTGTTAATTTATCAATGTCAAGGATAATGGGTTTTAAATTCTATCGCCATATTCAATTCTGGTAATGAATCCATTTTGATGGTGGAAACTACCTATAATATATTTATTATATATTATTAAATATTCGGTAATATTTTTTCACACTTTTTATAAATTTTTAAATTAAAATGAGTTCATTCTGATTAAAAACTGCTGATTAACCCAATCAATTATCATTAATGATATATATAATGATTCATATTCACTCCAAATAACTAAATGAATTTTATAACCATCTAATATTATCAATGTTATAAATATAAAATCGAACATATATTCTAGAAGGCCATTGTCATATTACATGTTTATCCTTACATGTATATAAGTAAACTGGTAATGAATACCAAGGAAGAAAATGATGCCAAAAAATAATATTAAACCCCTTAAATGCATCAGGAGGGCTATGAATGGAATTAATATGGTTAAAATGAATCAATTATGTAGATAAAGTATTTTAGAAGTAATAATTAATGAAGTCAATTTGGATATCGATGTCACTAAGATCATGTGACGAACACCATCATACTTATGGTAATGGTTTCATCATGTCACTTGCATTTTTGTGAGAATTTATACATTCACTTCTTTTATATATCTATTGTGTATTTATACTGAAAATTGAGATATGATATCTTGAATATAATTATTTTAATTATATAAAATGAATCACTTTGTGATTATTAATATTTGGGAATAATATTCAATTGATTACAATGTTGTAAGGGGGTTTCCACCAGAACCTCCATTTTCATATGGGTTGCATTTATTATATAATTACATCAATTAAATTCTTATTCATTAATATTTACTGTTGATAAATTCTATGTGAATTTTCAATATATATGTATGAAAAATAATCCTAGCTCAAATTATGTTGAATTATATGTTGTAAAAGGATATTTTCAAAAACTCCTCCCAAAATAAAAGACCAACTTAAAAAAATTTCCCAAAATATTTCCTATGTTCATCGGAGTTACGTAATTTATTTTTAGAAAAAAATTTCATTCCAAAATAAATAATTTTGTTATGAAAATACCATCTTACTTAATTTCAGGATTTATTTATACACATTTCATAAATAACTCTTATTTTAATTGTGAATGTTTATTCATCCCAAGAATTATTCGTTGATTTTATAAAAGGACCCCCATTTGTTTCAGCACTCTAATAGATTATTATGAATTATTGGGAGGAATATTTGTTATATTATATAACTAATTTAATTTAATTATATTTATTAGTTTTAAAATGAATGCGTTATCTTAAAATAGTTCAATAATTTACTATGAATGGTTTGTGTTTATGGTTAATGTTCAATGAATGTTATTTATATTTCATATGAAAGTTTGAATATGATTGTATATGTTGTTTAGGTTTATCCAAATTCTAATGCGGAATGTATTTTACATATAATTTGATAATTGGGGCCCACTATAGTCCCTAGATGCATTTGTATGGTTTTGTCCATTTTTAGATATGGTTTTGGCAGATACCTTAATAATTTTAAAATTTCTTGTCCGAGGCCTTGACAGTATGTTTCAGAATGTTTGGAATATTTTTTAAATCATTATAAATCAAGAAATTCAAAGTTCATTATGTTATTATACTAGTAGAATACATGTTATTATGTTTTATTAATTAATTAATTACTCAACTCAAATTCCTTCCATAATATGTTCACATTTATTATTGTTAGAGGTAAGTGTTCTCAATTATTCACCATGCCTAATGTTTATGTTTATGACATATTCCATTGAATTAAAAAACCTAACTAACTATCATTCCTCAACCCTTCTTATGGTTCATTATTTCCCCAGGATTAAAAGAGGTATGTTATGATTGACTTTTATGGAAAATTTTAGAGATGTTGATATTCCCGATGGGACTTTTATGTTATAATTATTTTCAAGTTGCAATGATGAACCTATGTATGTTTATTGTTTTGAAAAACTACTAATCTACTATGTACTTTGATATTTGATTCCCTATAATAATTCCCCTGTATTAAAATAATGCTTCTTTTCTAAGTTTCTAGGTTTGGTGCGGTACAAGTTCTCCAAGAGTACATCAAGGAATATGTCAACACAGTTTTACACCATTGTATACATAGAGTATATGTATATTTTATTGGAAAATTTAAATAATAATTTATCAAATGATGGTTGTAGGATCCATTTTATAACTACCATAAACATTGTGGGGGAATTAATCTTACCTAAGGGCATCCGTGTTATCTAAACGTGCACATAAAACCAATAAAATTTCAATCTCATTATATATTCATCATTAGACACAAAATGGTGATATCCCAACCTAATTTAAAAATTAAAGAAAATCTCATTTCTTCTGTTACAATTTAGTGTCAGTAAATTAATTGTAAAAATGGTAATTTTCATTGTTCTTCACCTTAATTGGGTGACAATAAATAGTGAATCACTTTTATCTCTCATCAATAATTATATTAAATAAATCTAGGGATTCTTAGGGGGATTCAGATGGAGGAAGAGAAACATCATTATAGAGTCTAATGTTCCATGGATCAATATATCATATTAAAATGGATTTGGATTTATATTCCACCACATTTTTCAAAACAACATAGTGTCTCGTTTACAAAATTGTAAGGGACTTAGAGAAGTACTCTTATCCAATAGTCAAGCCAAATCACTATAAATGATGTATGATGGTCAACACATACTCAATGGGAGTATCTAGATACATGTGTTGAGATAAAGGCTTTACTTGTTCCTTCAGGTCTCAATCAATTGATATGATGTAAAATTTGTGATATGCATGTATGTATACTAAAACCGTTACTAAATAAATACTATTTTTTATTCAATCGATCACTCTAATGTCTCCAAGTAATATGGATCCACCTTTTGGATATATCCTTTCACATGTCCCTATTATTTTCACAATACATGGTTACAATATGACACCTTATAACCCCAAAAAATACCTCGAACATTCAATTGAATGGAACTCATCCGCAATACATCCAAAATATCATATTTTCATGGAACTGATTTTACTATATGGTTATATATCATATATAATGATACATTATATTTTAGGGGAATCATCACAGTTCTTTTAATGATTGATTCCACATCACAAAACAACTGCATTTGGATCCATAAATATCTTGTTTCACAAAAAATAATTATATCTCTTAAAACCAATATCTCACCAGTAGGGGTCCCACATAAGGAAAGAAAACCAAAAATTCATATTAATCTAAACCGGATTTATCAATGGGGTTTCATGAATGCACTACTCTCTAAATATATTAAATCTTATCTCATGTGTGGGTAATCATGTCATAGAGCGTGATTAGAAAATCACACCCATGCATTGCTCCTCCACGAGTAATACTAGTTGTGAGTGCAAGAATTTTATTAGTATGGATTTAAAGAGTAGAAATAAATACCACGTCCAAGAGATAATCCTCCACATCTAGAGAGTATAGCTCACTATGAAATTGGAGTGGTCATTTTCACTGGATGTCAAATAAATATAGATTTGATGAAAAAAAAGATTAATGATGTTGTATAAATAAAAATAAATTTTGAATAATTACAAGGTAAAATAATGAAAACATATTAAAATAATAAAAAAAAAATTATTGTGGTTGAGAATATTGATAACATTGTAATGGATACACATATAAGAACATGAATATATACCCACAATAGATTTATCAAATATCAAAAAAAAGAGAACCAAATATGTTAATGTAAAAACAATTTTATGAATGTATTTTAATCAAAATGAGATATAGAGTTCATCCATCCACAATTGATTAAATATGTTGTATTTTATTCTTATAAACCATATTTTCAACCCATGAAAACACCTAAAAAATACCCACTTTCACCATTACCTTCTGCCCAATAACTTTTCTCTTCTATTTTAAACTTAAGGTAATAATATATTTTATTTTAATCAGTTTATGTTACCATGATACATGTAAATATATATATAACACTATAACTAGATTTTTTTTAATGTAATTATGAAATGAAGTGAAATTGTATAGTATTGTTTGTCAAAATATTTTTAGGGTTTTGATAAGGATGATTCTGATTTGAAAACATTAATCCATTTATAATATATAAATATATATATATATATATATTCATTTATCAAATAATTTAAAATTTAACACAAAACAATCAATTTTTGTTTTATGATTTTTTATTTCTATTTATCAAAGTGGTTGATCATGATTTCAATCTATCATTTTGAGTCAAATTTATATATTTATATATATATTAAAAAGTAAATGGGATTATTCATTTATTTTCAAAATCTATATGCATCAGTTTTAATTCGTTATTCCTTCGTTTTATGTTTTAAAATGATATATACCACAAATTTATAATATAACAGATTCATTTAAATTTTATCGTCCACAATATATGTAAATATTTTATTTACCATGATAAATATTATCATTTTGTAGGGTAATAATAAATAAAACCAATCATTTCAGTTTTCAAATTTCATTAAACATACATGAGTGTCCCAATTTTTATAAGATATGGCCATAATATATAATACAAGTTCAATAGTACATGGATTAAATATTATTAATTATATATATGTGTGTATTGAATCAAAATTAGCTAGGAAATTTTTTTTGAATTAGTTTTATGTGAGACTATTAGTAATAGTTTATGTATTTATGATAAGTTGATAAATGGTCTTAATCGAATTTATCAGAAGAATTCTCCATTATGTTATAAGAGTAAATTTTTTTTATTGTCTTACATTTTAAAAGTTTTTACAGTTTCGAACCCAGTGAATAAATTATGTATAAAAAAAGAAAGCATAAAATTGTTTTATAAAATAGGGTACATGAACATGGGAAATATGGTAAAAAAAATTGAGGAGTGAACCCATCCCTTAGTTAGTGGGTAGGCTGATGACAAACTTCAGCGTCTCTTGTGGCCCATAGTTTTGTTTTTAGATGCATGATTATTATTTTAAAAAAATAACTAGAAGGTGTTTATTTAATTTTTTGGAGAATAATTACCTTTCAATGAAATTATTGAATTTTAATGCGTCTGAAATTTTAATAATGTTTTCAAATGGTATTTGTATATTTATTTTCTAAATTATTATGAAAAGAATATGTTAAAAGTATTAATAAATGTTATGTATTTTTTATGCTTATTATGACAAAATATAGACATCATTTACATGAGACAAACCTATAAGATTGGGTTGAGGTAATTATAAGTTGAATCATATAAATGGTCAAGATGACATTGGAGATTATACATGGTCTAACAGGTAGATTATTAAATTTTATTTGATCATTATTTTTGTAAGTCGATTTTTTTACCAATGAGTAAATTATGGGAGTGACATTATTTTAAGGGGGAAGATTGTTACACCCCGATGAAATAAATTATTAATTTTTATAATTAATTAATTATTTTATATTTATTTTCTACAAATAATTTGTTTAATATAATCTTTTATAAAACTAAAATTTTCTTATTTTAAAATTATAAACAAAACCTTCTTTTTAAATGTGGTAGTAATTAATTTTTAATAAATAATTTTAACATTATTACATATAGTTGATTTTCTTTTAAAAAATAAAATATTTTAATATCACAAATTGATAAAAAATAAAAAATGATTACATTTTATACATATATATTAGTAAATTTATATATTGATATATCCAACTCAATATTTATTTTTATTGATATATTTAAAATTTTAATATTATTTTTTAAATAAATAAAATTTATAATTCTAATTTGTTGTAACGTTTTAACAGTAATAAAAATTATAATATTAATAATTAAGGGAAATTTTTTTATTGACAAAATTTTTATAACATATTTTATAAAAATATTAAATTATATTAAATTTTTATTATGAAATTTAGTAATATTTAATATATCTATTATTAATTTAATATTAAAGACGAAATTTATACATATGTGAATAATGTTATTCATATTATTTATGTTAATAATGAATTCTATATACATTTAAAAAAATTCTAAAATAATTTAAAAAATTTAACTTTTAAAGAAAATTTAAATATTTATTAAGAAACACTATCCTTAAAAATGATAAGGTAATAAAAAAGGGATCATGTAATACAATAATAAAATTAATATTAATTATTAATAATATAAAATAATAATGTATTTATAGTACTGATTAATGAAATAATATATAAAAAATAATTATACATCAGAGTCAATAAAAAAACAAACATGATAGAGATGAAGTAGTAACAACATATAAAAAGAAGAAGAAATATTGAATTATTACTATTTAAAATAATAAATAAACATTTTAATATTAAAAATGAAGATTCATTGATAGAAAGATTGATGAATTTCCAATGGGTGAAAATATATTAACAATAATATATACACAGAATACATATATTGAATATCAAATGAAAAAGAAATATTCAAAACACATTTATGTAGAAAAATTTATCCAAGCATTTTAATAAAAAATCATTATATAGTATTTACATCCACGATTTATTAAATATTTTATTAATCTATTTATAAACCCAATTTTTTTCTCCATGATAACACCGTAATTATAAACTTTGTATCTCTTACGTTCTGTCCAACTACATTTTTCTTTTATTTTAAAATCAAGGAATGGTTTAATTTTATTTATATTAGTGTGTGACACAATGATATATATATACATATATATATCTCTTTTTTGTTTTAAAAAATTATGAATGAAAGGGAAATTGAATTTATTTTATCATCAATACTTGTTCATGGGTTTTGAATGGTTTATTTTGATTTTAAACGCTAAATCTATCCATATATATATATATTCTTTTATTTTATAATTTTAAGATTAATTATTACCTTATCATTTTATGTAATTTTATTTTTCGTTTTTATTTATCAAAGGATTTGATTATAATTTCAATATATCATATTATGATTAATTTTCAATATTATATATAAATTTGTATATATAACCCTCTATTTATATTTATTTATAAAATAATTAAATATGATTATTAATTTGTATTAAAAATATATATGCCCAATTTGGATTTTTTTATTCTATCATTTTATGTTTTAAAATGATATATACTATCTATTAAAAATATAAGGGATTGAATTAGATACTTTCATTTACATTTTTGGGAATATTTTTTTAAAAATGATAAATGATATAATTTTATGTGATTAGAATAATTAAAAGCTACCATTTCTTGTGAACAATGTTTTTGAACATGCATGATTGTCATAATATGTATATGATATGGAAATAATCAATAATATAATAAATATCCTTTTGAAATTAGTTTTATAATAATTGTATATATATATATGAATTTTATCATATTTAGAAAGTAAACCATTTTGGAATTGGTTTTATCTGAGAATTTTAATAAAACTAAATTTATTTATGAATATTGTAGAATGTCAGTTACTCTAATTTACAAAAACCAAACCCAATTATTTTATAAGGGATAATTTATTTAGTATCTTATGTTGTAAATGTTTTTAATGATGAAAAAATAGTAAAAAATATATCTAAAAATAAACAATGCATTACATGTTTTCATAAAATCCTTCTCATGTACATTGTAAAATGGTATGGAATTTGGGAGTGAATCCATACCTTGACAAGTGGGTAGGCCAAAGAAAACCTACAATGTTTCAAGTGGCCATAGTGAATATTCTTAGAACCATGTGTATTGTTCTCAGAATGTCACATGAATTTGATTAAAAAAAATTTGAGCATAATAATTTTCAAAGAAATGAAGTATTTTTGAGAAATATTTAAAGTCAATAATGTTTTTAAATTGTATATATTAATGTATTTTCAAAAAAATTTCCAAATTATTTTCTAAAATTATTCAATAATGATTTTAAAATAATTAAGTTGGAAAAATATTTACTCACCCTTTGTTTTTAATTTGATTTTATTCATAGGTTTTTTTTATTTTCATTGTGGTCTATATGTTATAAAGGAGGTAGTTCAGTCACAGACTTCTATTTATTTCATTTTGAAAAATTGTGTTAATTTTTTAACATGTGTATAATCTTCCAAAACCTAGACCTATAGTAGTAACTATGGTGTAATAAATATTTTGTATTTGTTTTGGTTATTTTTTCAAAAAATATACATATAATTTATTTGAGATTATCTCGAATGTGTGGTTTCACTGTGTTATACCACATAATATTAAAATTTAAGTAATAATATAATAATAACAGTAGAGAAAATATATACAAAATTCACACCTTCCCTACTATTTGAGGACCCAAAATCTATCAAAATTAATGTTGAAGCCTACAATCATTCATTCAAAGCCTCCAGTTTTCTGTAAATCAATCAACGATGACGGAGTCTGTAGTTTTCCATGATTTATGGTGTTCTAGTTCTCTCTTATATGACATGATAATTTCATATCAAAAAACCCAAAGGATAACAAAGATGAAAATAATGAATGATGGGGGAACATTATATGAATAAGTTGAAACCATAATTATCATCTTTCTTATCACCCATAGATTACACAGTTTTAATCAACTTTATAAGTAATGGAATATATGATATAAAAAAGGCTTTAGAGCATTATTTGTATTCAATCTCATGCCAAAAATAAAAAATCCCTGAAAGAAGAAAAGGTATATAGTTAGTTCTTGTAAAATTATAAAAATGGATGATATACATGATATTATGTCACTTTCATCAAGACGTGATCTATAAATAGTGAACAATGAGTCTGATAGAGAATATGAATATGATCATAATGTGTTTAGTGTCCATCTGATTATTATCCTCGATCATTGGGCATCAACCCACATTATCAATCTAAAATGCCAACAAATATCTTCCCCCCGTCATTAATATACTTATGTTGTGTATCTAATAGTTATAATTCATCATAATTACATTTTTATTGAGGTGGTAAATTTTTATGAAATTAAATAATTAAATTAAATAAATCAATTAATTCACATAACACACATGCCTGCTATTTATCTTAAATGAACACCTAATGTTGAGATAATTTTATTCATGCCAAGATAAAACCCATTTTCTTTAAATAAATGTGTTATTATATTACCTATTAGGGGTCCCCAATTAATGGAAAAACCATTTATTTTTAAAATATGTGTTCTTTCTATAATACATAATAATATTTTTAATTTATAAATTCATGGATCCTGATACAACCAAAACATAGCTCTCCGATCTTATTAATTATCAATATATATATTCATAAGAACAAACAAATTATTCCATAGTTATTACATTCTCCCCTCTTGAAAGGATTTTCACCCCATATCGATAAGATAACCAAAAGGGTGGGGGTACTGAGCCTGTATTAGGATCTCACCCTCTTCAGATGTATGTATGGCCAGATAATCCTCAAAAAAAGATTATTAACTTGAATAAAACTCCAAATTATACATTGTAGAGAGACCATCAAGATGATAATGTCTCCCTACAAGGACTACCAAGGTAAATGAAGTTATCTTGTGTACGATTTCTATTAGCAATAGGATGCCCTCAAATAATTACATATTATTTGAACCTTCTGTATAATATCCTAAACTATATATTTAACAAAAAGTGATATCTCCCCAATATCATCCCATATTAATGGTTATATTAAGGGTCTTCTATATTTCACCTTAAATGGATCTATGTTGATAGTAGAGTGATAATTGTTATAAGAAAACTAAAATAATATAAATTGAACCTGACATCTTTGACTAGTGTAAGACACACAAGTTCATAATATATACTCCATAATATAAGTATTCTACTCGGTCTACCCATCCATGTGGCGTTAAAAATGACTATATTCATAACTATATATGTAGTGTCCCATGTTAATCTCTCTACAACCATGAAATATACTAAGAATCATGGTTTGTGGTTATAATCATAGTTTGTCCCTAAATCAAAAAAATCTCATGAATGCACAATTTCCCCAACCCCTCAATCAATCTCTACCAAAAAATGGAGTGGAAGTGTTTGGATATTGAAAGTAACTAACAAACATCCTAAATAATGTTGTGGATTCTCTCTTTACATGTGAAAATGCAAACCAAAAGTATACTAAAATGTATTATCAATTTAATAATGAGATTTCAATAGTTTTAATCAATATTGATAGAGGATGATATTAATCCTTTACTTCCAGACATGTGATACACTCAAAAATAAGCATATAAGTGTTCAATAAAATAATAAACGTCCAACCTTTTCACCCAGGTTTTGTCATATATTTTAGATTCCTAAAATCACCACAACAAGGGATGTAGAAAATACCCCCAACATCTCATCAAGAAACATGACTGGAAATATCATCCATTCAAGAATAAGGATAATAAGACCATATCCTTAAAAAACTACATATGGTGTATCTATTAAGGATATCTGGTCATATATAAATTCCAAGATGACTGCCCCCAACCGACCATTTCCCACATGATGATGAAATTTGGGAGTTACCATCCACGAATAAAGATATGGTGAACCCCCCTCAATTAACAGAATCAACTAAAATGATTAAAACTACTCTATCACCTCATCCACAATTTGATAAATCAATTTACTAGGAATATATCTTACAACATGGTTCATTTCCTATGTGTATAGAATGTCTCAAATCAATTTTCCTAATATAACCAAAACCAATTCCCCGATATCATGATGAGATATACCAGAGTGAAGATGTACCCAAGGATCTGGTGGAATGAAAAATCAATGAATCCCCCAACTAAAAAAATAAAATATACATATCTCTATGATTAATTAATCTATTAAAAACCAAATTAATCATTCAATCCTCCCCATGGGGTCTAAAATTCATCAAATAATTAAAAAACTGATTCATTCATTTGTGTCAACTTTTATACAAGCCTACCTCTAATGGATTCACAAAACACTACACACATGACTTCCTCCTCTGGAAGTCTCATCAAATTTTAACTGATCATGATATAACCCCTCCAAAATTCACATCATACTACATATGCTAATAATGTGACTTTTCATTCTCCATTAAGGATGTACAACATGATATTACCCTACAATATGACATAAAAAACCTCTGGAAATACCCTTTTACTCCACTAATACAATGAACATATTCCATGAATCTAGATTGATCATAATAAAAAACTACTTCAACATTTATTATGTCCATAACCATATAAACAGTAGAGTTAAAATTCCAAAAAGAACCTCTCAAATCCAAATATATCCCTTTTAGAGAGAAATATAAGTGTTGTTTTGACACCCAAACAAAATAAAAAAAAGATTTTATATTTAATTAATGAAAAAATGTGTTTCTAAAAAATAAAAAATCATTATAACCTAGCCAATAAACATAATTTATCCACTTCAGAGATTTTAATTTTGAAAAAATGACATATACATTTGCCTTCTGTAAGATAATTATAGTCGGATAAGACAAACATAATTTTTTGTGTGGATAGAAACACACCGTTATGGATAATATCATACCATTATGAATATTAATATGACTAATGGAGTTGTAAAATCACCTAATAATTTATAAATAAATCTATTCTTCGATCATTTCAATTTTGAGTTTATTTTTTTCTTAAAAAAATGACGAATTAGATAAATTGTTTTTTAAGGTAAACATTGTACATTTTAGAGATATTGAACTTATTATATCATATAAAGGATTTATTAAGGTTTAAAATTCTTAAATAGTATTATTAAGACAATCTTTTTTAAATCCAAATGGTATATTTTTTTAAAGTGATGAAAATTATACTCTGCATTTTATATGCATATTAGTTCTGCAATTATTTATAAGAAATATTTTTTTTTGGGATAAAATTTAAAATTTTCAAATTTGGTGAATTAATGTGATAAAAATAATTTCATTGTTGAAATCATAATTTCAATTTTAGATTATTCTAAATTTGTGAGAATTTTATAAAATACATTACTTTTTCTTAAATAATAAAATTATCATTTTGAGTTTTTGGAATGTTTAATAATATAATTAATGATGAAATAAATATTTAATAATTATGAGAACAACATGATTAAAGAAATAATATTTTAGGTGTCCCATTTGGGAAATACCATGGAATAATACCATGGCCATTACCATTGTTTTTTTAATACCAATATGGAAGTCTCATTGGTAATTAATAACAATCTCTCTCTATCTATTTTACTATAAATACCAATTCATTAAATAATAGTATTTCATTAAAAATTAATTATCCTTGAATATATGGTATTTTTTACTCCCTAGGAGTCCTACCATGGTTTCCTTAATCCACCAAGGTCTCAACATTCATGTTTCAGGAGTTACTCTACAAGGTAAAGGAATTATCAACTTAATTTTTCATTCGTGATCTCTTTTATGTTGTTTGTATTTAATGTTTCCATAACATGTTCTAATTTATATTTAATTATACCCCGATAAAATATTAATATTATTTTATGAATGGATGAACCATGTACCATAACTTTTTAAAGTTTTAAAAAATCATTTTCCCTGTCGTTATGCTCTATGATTTGAGTCTCAAAATCTATCTCTTTTAAGACACTCTTATAATTTAATTATAATTTAATTTCAATTGGATTATTTTGGGATATTTCATTAATATACCAATTAAATTAGGTAATATTTATTAATTATGGGAGAAATTTTTTTCTCTTATCGAAATATTTTATGAATTTTTAAGTGACCCGATTTGGGTGTCGAATTCTCATAAGGGGTTTTACAATTACTAATTTTTTTATAGTACTTTTATTTTATTATTTATTTCATAAAATCATTTCATCCATATGTTATGATAACTCCAATAACTTATATTTACCATGATTTTTTTTGTGATAATGTAAAAATGTATCATTATATCCCATTTCAACTCTGTTATACTAGAAATGAAAACACCATCTGAGATATGTTAATTTTTCACATTCAAGGACAACATGATTTCAATTTATATTACCATCTTCAATTTAAACCATAACACAATTTTTATGGTTTAAAAAGACAATTATATATGTATTATAACTAATTTAATTTTTTGGAATTCTTTTTTAGAATATAATATTTATTTATAAATAAAAATGAGTAGATTGTGATAAAAAACACCCAATTAACCAAATAAATTATCATTAATGTTTTGAATAATGGATAAAATAAATTTCCAATAAACAAATGAATTTTATAACCATGTAATACAATAGATATTAAAAATGAAAAGAAATCTTCTATTTCGGAAAACCATTTTAATATTAAAGGTTTGTCCTTACATATATATTAGTAAATTGTTCATGAATACAAAGGAAGATAGTATTCCCAAATAATATAATTGAACCTCTTAAACCCACCATAAAATCCATGAATGAATATAGAAAGGCTATAATAAATAAATTAAATATGTAATTTTTTCTATAAATTTTAATTAACTAATTTAATTTGGTTATCTGGGGCAATAAGATGAAGTAATGAACACCATCACACGTAAGTTAAGGGGTTCTTCATCTCGCTTCAATTTTTGTGTGATATTATAGATTCTCTACTATAAAATATGTATGGTGTATTCATACTTACCATTTATGAATAATATATTTATTATAAATATTTTAATGATATATAATTTATCATTTGATGATTATTAATTTGGGGTTATATGATTAAATTGATTACAAAATGGTAAGGGTTTTCCACCTGAACCTCCACTTTCATTCAAATTTTTTTTATCGTATTACCCCAATTAATGTATTATTAATTAATATTTAATAATCATAAATCATATTTTTATATTATATTTATGTGTACGACCTTAATCCTACATCAATTTTTATTGAATTAAATGTTTCAAAAACGCATTTAAAAACTTTTCCTGAAATTCAAGCCTAGATTAAGGGAAATTTTTAAATTCATACAAATATTAAAGGGTAATATATAATATTTTTATAGATACCATTATATTTCTTAAATCACTCATCTTATTTTTAAAAAAATATATTTCTTTATTTATAATTTTATTCAAACACAATTCCAAAATAACTCTTCTTTTCATAGTAAAAGTTTAATTATCACAAGAATTACTCTATGATTTTTGGGGATTATCATCATTTTTTCAACAATCCTTTGGATTATTATATGTTTTTTGGGTTAATATTAATGATAATTATACATTATTTAATTTAGTGTATTATTATTAGTTTCATTTTGGATGTTCAATGTTAAAAACATTCACCAATTTACTCTAAATGATTAGTTTTTATAATTACTTTTCACGAAATGATATTTATATTTCATATGTTAGTATGAATATGAATTTATATGATGCTTATGTTTATCACCATTTATATGAGGAATGAATTTTACTTATTATGTGATTGGTGGGGTCCACTAACGACCCTCGATTTATCTCTAGGTCTCATGAGAAAAATAAATATGGTCTTAGCTATGGATTTTTGCAATTTTATAAATAATTTTGGATGAGGATTTAATGATTTTTAGATGTATTGGATGAGGCCTTGATGATATGTTTCATATTGTATAGAATATGAATTTCCCTAATTATGAATCTTGAAACTCATACTTCATGGATTTATTTGGCTAGTATAATACACATGATTATATTTTATTATGACATTATTTACACAGCTCAAAATCCATCTGTAATAAGATCAAGTATATTAATGTTAGTGGAATGTGTTTTCAATTTTTCCCCATTCCAAATGTTTATGTTTATGATATCATTTATTGTATTTCGTACCCTTATTAATCATTTGATCTCACCCCTTCTTATGATTTATTTTTTTACAGGAAAAAATGCTATATTATGATTGAATTTTGGGGATAATCCAAGAATTGTGGATTTTCCAAAAGGATATTTTAGGATGTATTTATTTTCAATTTCTAATGTTGAACATATGATTAAATTTAGATTTCAAAAAATAATAAACTACATGGCCTTTAGGGATTTCATTCCATTTAATCAATCCAATTTATTATAATAATGCACCATCTCCATGCTTCTATGGTTGGGGCATTAATGATGGTATCAAAGGAAGATTAGTAGAAAACATGGAAGGAAGAATTTAAAAATATATATTTGCAACAAAACACTAAGATTTAATTTAAGATACACAAACAAGAACATCATATAATTTTGGAAATCTTTAAATAATTCCGATCATCCAATAAAAAAATCCATGTCCTGATATAGAAAATAGATGTGGATCGGGCACAGATGTACCATGCAGGGAAAACTACAACAATGTGTTTTGGGTTTGACTCGACCAAACATGTTATATAAAAAAGGCCTTACTGTGAACATGTTTTCACACTCCTGGGAGAAATTCTTAGGATAAGTCACATTTCATTCATACGTACCATTATGGAGGATTTATTCTTCCAATGATACAAATGTATATGGTTCGAGGATTTTCGATGCATAAATTTATGATATGTGCTATTCCATTTATAGAGTTATAGAAATTACATAATTTTAAAAGCTAATATATCCTTGGGTATTGATTAGGAATGACTCCTATCAGATGGAATGATGACATCACAAATTCAAGTGATGAAAATACAAATAAGGATCATATATCCCATGGTCATAAGCCCTAATTTCAAACCAATATATTGTCCCATTTGTTCTAATAATATGACTAAATAGTATCATTTTTTAATAAGTAATGTAAATAATTCTCTTTCTCCAATTACATTGAAGGGAAGAAAATGAATAAGAGGATGACATAGAAATATATTAATAAATAGAAGAAGTAAAAGAATGGTTTTCGTACTTGTGATAATGAAATAGTGTTTTTAAGAAACTATAATTTAAATACCAAAGGTAAAATAATTTTATTTTTTAAATGTGTCGATAATTTTACTATGCATTTTACTATGCATTTTATGTCTGCTAATATTTTTTCTATAAATAAGTATTTAACTCGATAAAATATAAAATTTACATATTTTTTGAATTATTGTGATAAAATAAATTTCATTTGTGAAATCGTAATGTTCATATTCCATTATGCTAAATTTATGAGAGTTTTATATAATGCATTACTTTTTCATGAATAGTAAAATTATAGTTTTGAGTTTTTGGAATGTTTAATAAAATCATTAATGATGTTATCCAGATTTAATAATTATGGGTGACACATGAGTACAAAAATATGATATTAGGTGTCCCATGTGGCCAAAACCTTGGTCCTATACCATGGGCATTACAATGGGTTTTTCCATACCACTAATGAGGTCTCATTGGAAATTAATAACAAACTCTCTCTCTTTTACTATAAATACCAATTTATTCATTCATTTTATTTAAATAAAAATTCATAATTCTTTTTTTTGGTATTTTTAAATCCATAGGAGTCCTACTATGGTGTCCTCAGGACCCATAGGTCTCAACCATCATGTTTTTTGAGATAGTCTACAATGTTAGAGAATTATCTACTTCTTTTTTTCCATTCATGTTCTCTTTTATGCTGTTTGTATTTCATATTCTTATACCATTTTCTTTTTTATATTTAATTATATCTCTATAATATAATATTATTATTTTATGAATGGTTTAACTTAATCCCCTCTCTTTTTAATTTTTTCTAAAACCATTTTTCATCATCATTATGCCATATAATTTGCGTATCAAAATCTCTCTCTATTATGGCACTCTTATTATGTTATTATCATTTAATTTCAGTTGGTTTATTTTGGGATATTTGTAAAATATAAAAATTAAATTCAACATTATTTATAAATTGATAGAGAACACTTTTTCACTCATCATAATATTTTATTAATTTTTACATGACAGCGTTTGGTTGTCGAATTTTTGTTAGGGATTTTACTACATTTCTTTTTATTTTGAGTTCCTTTATTTTTCATTTTATTTCATTAACTCATTCTATCTGAAGGTTATGATGAATACAAAACCATACATATACCTGAATTTTATTTTTATAATGGAATAATTGATAATCATATCTCATTTCCCCCTTTTTATACTAGAAATGAATCCACCATCAGAGTTGGGTTAATTTTTCACATTCATGGACAACCTGATTTCCATTAATATTTTCATCTTAAATATAGATCATAAACCCATTTTTATGGTTGAAACAAACTATAATTTAGGTATTACAACTTATTCAATGTTATGGAATGTTTTTTGAACATATAATATTAATTTATAAATAATAATTTCTAAATTGTGATAAAAAACAGCCAATTAACCCAAATAATTATCATTAAATTTTTTTATAATAACTAATATTAATTAAAAATATCCAAATTAAATTTGAAACCTTGTAATACAATATATATAATAAAATAAATGTCAAATTATATATTTAAAACCAATTTTAATATTACATGTTTATCCTTGCATGTATATAAGTAAATTGTTCATGAATACAAAGGGATATAGAACTCCCAAACAATAAAATTGATCCTCCTAAACCCTTCATAATGTGAATAAATGAACATAAAAGGGATATAATTAATAAATTAAAAAATTAATCGTTTTTATAAATATTAATTATTTAATGTAATTTTGTAAACAGGGACACTAAGATGATGTGAAGAACACCATCAGGCGTAAGGTTAAGGGTTTCTTCATCTTGCTTTCATTATTTGAGATATTATTTATTCACTACTTTTAATTCTATATGGTGTATGCATACTTACTATTTAATATTAATATCATTATTATATTTACTTTAATTATATTCAAATTATCATTTCATGATTATTAATATGGGGTCATACGATTCAATTGATTACAAAATTGTATGGTTTTTCCACCTGAATCTCTATTTTCATTCAGATTATTTTTTTATCTTCTTACATTATTTAAATTATTATAAATTAGTATTTAATAATAATAAATTCAATTTTAATATTTTATATATGTCTAACAACCTTAACCCTAAATCAATTTGTGGTGAATTAAATGTTTTAAAATGGTATTTCCTTTATTCTTCACGACATATAAGCTCAACTCAAGGGAATTTCAAATTTTTTTACCAATAATCAATGACATAATATAATATTTTTTTAATACCCAATATATTTCTATATTCACTCATTTTTTTATTAAAATACTACATTTCTTCATTTATAATTTTATCCAAACAAATTTCAAATTGAACACTTCTTTTCACAGTAAAAGAGTATTTATCACAAAAATTACTCAATGGTTTTATATGAGTATCATCATTTGTTTCAATAATCCTGTTGATTATTATATATTATTGGTATTAATATTAACAATAATTCAATAATATTTTATTTATTGATATATTATTATTTTGATTATGGATGCTCTATCATAAAAACATTAACCAATTTACTCTTAATGATTAATGTTTATGCTTAATTTTCGGGGAATATTATTTATGTTTCAGATGTTCGAATAAATATGAATGAATATGATGATTATATTTATCCTAATTCATACAATGAATGAATTTTACTTATTATGTGATTGGTGAGGTCCACTTTATACCCTCGAATCATTGATAAGCCTCATGAGACAAATATATATGGACTTTGTTGAGACCATTCCCATTTTTATATATGGTTTTGGCAAAGGCCTTAATAAATTTTATATGTATTGGCTAAGGCCTTGATGATATGATTCAGAGTTTCAGGATTTTATATTTTCTTCATTATGAATCTAGAAATTCATTTTTCATGGGGTTATTTGACTAGTATAATTCCTTTGATTATTTTTTATTACCACATTATATACACAACTCACATTACTGCCATTATATGATCATGTATATTATTGGTATTGGAATGAGTTTTCAATTGTTCTCCATGCCATATGTTTATGTTTATGATATCATTCACTGTATTTCTTACACTTATTGAGCATCTAATATCACCCCATTTTTTGATTCATTTTTTTATTGGGCAAAAGGAGGTATATTATGATTGACTTTTAGGGATAATCAAATAATTATTGATATTCCACAGGGAAATTTTATGATGTATTTATTTTCATGTTGTAATTTTGATCCTATGTTTGTATCTAGTTTTGAAAAACTACTAAAATACTCATTCCTCTTGGATTTTATTCTTTGTAATCATGACTATTTTCTATAATAATGCACCATATATATGATTCTAGGGATGAGGAATTAATTTTGGTATCAAAGGATGTTTATTAAAAACATGGAAGATAGATTTAAAAAACATAGATTTTGAAGAAAATCATATGATTTAATAGAAGCTACTTATACAAGAACATCATATAATTTTTTTAAGGTTTAAATAATTTGGATCATCATATAAAACAAATCCCTTACTGGATATAAAAATAGACGTGGTTGTGGAAAATATGTAACTAGGAGTAACAACTCCAACAATGTGTTTCGTGTTTTACCCAAGGAAACATGGTATAAAAAAATGGGCCTTACTATGCACCTGGTTTCACACTCCTGGGGGATATTCTTAGGATTAGTTACATTTTTTTACGTACCATTATGAAGGATTTATTCTTCCCATAAAACCAAAGTATATGGTTCAAAGCTTTTCGATGCATAAATTTATGGTATGTGCAATACCATGTTTAGAGTTATAAAAATTAAATAATTTTAAGAGCAAATATAACATTTGGAATTAATAAGAAATGAATCCTAGAAAAAGGAATGATAACATCATCAATGAATTTGATGAATATAGTAAGAAGGATTATATCTCCCATGGTCTTATGCCATCATTTCATACCATGATATTTTCCACTGTGTTTTCATCATTTGATTATATAGTATCATGTGTTAATACATTATGTAAATAATCCAATGAATCCAATTTCATTGAAGGGAAGAAAATGAATAAGAGGAAAACATGTAAAAATATTAATAAATATAAGAAGGGAATAAAGGGTTTTCTTATATGTGATAACTTTGGAAAGAATAACCCTTTTAAATTGAGGAATTGAATGTGTTTTTGTTTTAAGTGTGGAGAAAAAACAACTCCATATTCATGATTTAAAGGGAAATAAAAAGCATTCCAATGTATGTTGATTCAACTGCAAGAAAATGGGACACTATGTGTAACACCCCAGGTAAATAAAGAATATGAAATTTTCATATTTATCTATATTTGTGAATAAAATATTAATATGACTTTAAAGGGGATGCTATGCTCGATGGCGTACCCAACACGCAACAACAAGTTTCTTGGGAATTTTATGTTGCACTCTAATAATAAAATAATATTATTTTAAATTGTAGGTAACATGTAGCCGTTGTATTGGTGGGAATGGATATAAATAACTAAAATATGATTATATATGTTTTTAAATGTTTTTACATTTATATAATAAAAGATAAAGGCTTAAAATACGTAAAGAAATCAATTTTAGGCGTATATGCCCTAGTTTTCACTAAAGGTTCACTTATCGCCTTTTCATGGAAAACCGTTATTAAATATAGTTTTGTTCACTATTATACATTCTATTGGACCATATAAAGCTCTACTTAATAATTGGGACATCAAAATTTACTTTTTGTAAATTTTTGGTATCTTTCCGATAAAGTTCATTTTTTAATGAATAGTGTAAAATGTTGTATTTTAATTCAAAACCTCTTTTTAATCTAACTTATTTATATGATTATATTATCTTTTTAATGGGTTGTAAAGGGAAATTAGAATATATTTTTACCATTAAATTCAATAGTGGTCGTTGGAATTAATTTCACTTTGAAATCAGACTTAAACTAGTGTCAATCTTTTGATACTTATTGGTTCATAAAAACACGCTATTTGCTCTGAAAACAGGAATTAATTTTTAAATTCATTAATGTAACTTATATGTTTTGAATTTTGTAAAATATACTTCATTTTTTAATTTGTAATATCAAATATAGCTTAGGGTGAATTTTTGGGATTTTTCTGAATAAGTTCAATTTTTGATGAATAGTGAAACCACTAAGTGGAACTTATAAAAACTGATTTTTCCATTTAAATGAAATTTTGACTTCTTTGTGTTTTTAATTTCAAAAATCCCACATACATGGTTTTAATTAAAAAGTAAAATGTTTGTTCAATGGGATAAAAATTATTTTTTGTTGAATAGTAACTTATTCTGTTTTTAATCGCGATTAGAGGTAATTAGTGTAGTTTATGGTAAGAATAATGTTTTAATAAAATTAAATGACCTATAAACATGTCCTACACTCATTGGATGTGTCAGGGACGACCAAGAAAAACCATGGGACAACTTGGGGACCCCATGGAGCCACTTTGGTTGGAAAATGACATAAATATCGTTTTATTTAATGTTATTGTAAAAATGACACAAACATGATATGTTTTACTAAAACAATTTTTACATGGGCATATAAAAGTCATATTTTTTACTATAAATATCCATTGGAAAGATAAAAAGATTTCCCTAAATCATAGTATTTTTTTAGAATTTTTAGACATTAAATAAATTAAATTATTTATGACAACATGATGATGCAGTGATGACCTCATTATTTAACAATTTAAATAAAATTGAAAGATAATGTAATATCTAAGACCTACATATGTCAAAAACCTATTTGATGAGTTGATTTAGAATCCTTATCACCTTATCCTCGAAATAAATCAATGTGGGACCTTTAAAATCCGAAACTCTTTTGAAAATAAAGTTACATTTTATACCTTTCCAAGAGTGCCCCTCCTTTACTCTTATAAAAGCCCCCCACCTCTACCTCATTACCCACACATCCAAAGCCTTTGGCTCGGCCAAACCCTGACCATTGCATCTCTAGAAATCCCTCTATAACTCCTTGAAGCCTCACTTTGGGCAGAATCCTTTCCAAGGAAGCCTCTGAACTCAAATCAAAGGAAGTTACCCGATTTAAAGGTAATGTCTTCACTTGTGTCCTTTTGTTTTATTTTGCTTCTACAACCCCCTAAACTCTATTTATTCATTTATTTTGTAACAAATACAGTATCTTCAATATACTAGGATGTTTTTATAATATGGATTCGAGCTACACTTACACACACCTACACTTAATTGTAAAAGAACATACTGTTTCCGTGGATGGCGAATTTCTGCCTCCCGAAACAATGATTGTTCAACATTATTTTAACACCATAAAAGGTGGCCATTAAGATGAAACTATATTTATATATGATATATAATATGTTTATGTTTTCTTTAAGCTTCTGTATTTTTAATTTATGGCATACCTTTATGGCTTCCATTATGGGTATACGTGATATCTTCATTTTAGGAAGTACGGACTACCGCCCCCTCAAAGTGATTTGATTCGTTAATACCATGTGTGGTACATATAATGGATATGTTTAATGATATTATATATGATACCATACTGAAATTAAAATACTATTATGTATCATTATGTTTTAATTCCATTAAATATGAAATAGAAATGGAAGTAGCGTTCATGCGTACGTACGGCTTACCGTCTCCATGAACGGTGCATTTCATTTCTTAACTCTAAATGTTATGTAATATTATAAATGCATGAATATACAGGATATATATGATATATATGATATCTAAATCATGAATAAAATTCTGGATATAATGGATATTTTACCACATGAACAACTTGTAATTATAAAGAGTTTATTTTTTTGACTCAAGTACCAATGATCGTTAAAACGACCATGATTAACATAAATAATAACATAGTGTTCATGACATGGTAATAAGTGATATAAAAGGAATAATGAACTGGAAATGGTTCTCAAGGAAGTAGAAATTAACTCATGTTTATTATTCAGGAGATTAAATAATGATCGAGTCAAATCGGACCCGAGGTAAGGGATCCTACTCCACTCTTTCTTTTTAAGTACACTCTTTTATGTCATTCCTTTTAAAGCTCATAGTTCTTGTTATTGGGATTTTATTTTATATTAATCTTACTGTAATATTTATGTTCATGTGATGAGAGACCCTATTCTCTCACATCAATCAATTTTGGAAGTTTTGTGTGGCGCCGTTAGGCTGCCAAATTTTCGTAAGAGATCTATCCTCTCTCTTTCTTTTTAAGTACTCTCCTTTATGTCACTTGTTTTAAGATCCTTTTTGTTATGTTGGGGGATGTTATTTTATATTCCTCTTTCTATAAACATTATGTTAATATTATTATATACCCTATTTGATCTCATCAATCCATTTTTGTATGTTTTATGTGGCGCTGTTAGGCTGCCGAGTTTTCATAAAGGATTTTTCATCTCACTTTTATTCCCGTGAGATTTATGCTACATTTGCCACATTTTCCTTTGAGTGGTGTATTGACTTCCCATTATTTTACTCATTGTGTAATATACATTCTTTTATGAGTATTTACATCAATTTTGTATTGTCCTTCTTTCACGAGGTGTATGTTTTGAAAGATACCCATGTCGGTAAGGGAACCTTTCACCCTCCTCTTTTTTAAAGACTTCTTTTGTTGGGTCTTTTAATTTACATATTGTTATATTGGGATATGTTCTCATATATCCTTATTGATGTGAATTTTATGTCCAAGTGATGAGATAGCCTTTTTTATCTCTCATCAACTCATTTTGATGTGAAGCCGTTAGGCTATCAAGGGAACTTCTTAACCCAATTTCGATTTCTTTTGGTTTAACATGTAGTTATTGAATATGTCATCCTTTGAAAATGTGTGAATGACCTTTGATTATTTTAAACTTAATAACCTCTTATATTTTATGTATTCGTTTTTCACACATAATTATGTAATACATTTATCCTTAAACCAAGGATACGGTTTTTGTAAGGGACTTCGTCTCAATTTCCTTTCATTGAGGCATATTCTGTTTTATACAGTACCTTCTTTTTTATGGTGTATAAACCCCTTTGACTTTTACGTTTATCCAAAAGGAATCTTTTTATACGAAGCGTTTTACTAAATGACAAAAGGGAATGTTTTTGTTGTACGTATGCGGCGACAACGACTTCTCTGCCTCCGTAACCATTATTTGAGTTTCGGCTTCCTCTACAAGTCATACCTTCTTTTAAAAAAAAAATAAATACCATGTTTTAATTTTCTTTTATTTTGGTATTGGAAATGGTTTTCATAATTTATTTATATCAATGTGTTGTATCGATATCTTGTTATTGAAAGGTGGAAACGTTTTGTTTCCTTTATGCATGTTTTATGTGATAAGATTATGTTATGGTTTTGGGCATTATTATGAAGACGGGTGGTTTCATGATAATCTAAGGGCGGGTGAGCCTGATATAGCTCTCCAATGCATTGGGTAACGCGAAGGAGTGAATCTTTAAGGTTTCTCCGAACAGATTTAGGGAAAATACTGTGGTGGTTATTCCAAACGTAACCAAGAGGGTTACTCCCTACGTCAGAATGTTATGAATGCCTCAAGTTACCTTTATGTCTTATTATTTATATGATTTATTCATGATTTTATGAGGTATGTTAATGTGCCTATATTTTATGGGTAAATTATTATTTCATTCTTATGTATATATGAACTCATGATTCCTTTCCATATTTTTATAACCCTTACTGTGCTTTTTATGCTCATCCCATGTTTTTTTGAAATGTTTTTCACAGGTAAAGGGAAGGGTACATGATATGATGATAGTGTCAAGGAAGTGGCAAGAAAGAATTCATGTTTTATTTTAAAAATGTTTCCATTGATGGGAAGAATGAATAATGTTTTTATGTAACCACTTTGTTTAAATGTGGAATGTAATGCAAGTTTCATGATCTAATTCTCTAAAACTATAAACCTAAAAAGATCCTCAATGTGTAATCTTGTAATAACTCAAGATTAAGTAATGTTTAATGCTGGGGCCTTATAGTTGGTATTAGAGGTCGGTTTAGATAACTTTAGAGGTTAGGGTATTCTCCAAGCATAAGTGACAGTACCATAGTGGATAGTATTTCAGAGAGAGTCCTAGTTTTAGATAAAGTGAATGAGTAAGTATATCTTAGTGGTTATCTCCCTCCTTAGTACATGATGGTTTTGTTGATATATTCACACTGACATTTCAGTTTTTATTGAATTGATGGATCTAGCAGGCACCAAAGGGACAATAGGTTTGAAGGAAACTGTGGTGGTTCTCTGATTAAGAGACTAGATAAAATGGGGGATTCAATGAGGAAACTCGTGGTTGTTCTAATCCAACTATCAAGGAGTCATGGTCAACCACTTGAACCATGGTATGATATTTAATGCATCATGTATGAGATGACCAATAGATATGGAATTTCAGGTAACAATTATAAAGGTAACCAATAGTGTTTATATGATCCTTACTTTTGAGGTAATTATGGGTTACTATATGTTATGATGGAAGTGAAAGGCATGAGATAAAAATGAGGATAAATTATGTATGGTTATTTTTTATGATTTTATCTCTTTTGGGGGAATGATTTGAGAATTATATAGTTTTGGAAAATGGACAACATGCAGACCGTGTGACTACCCGTCGCATCGGACAATGTTGCGGGAATGGAACCCACAACCAAAGTGCGACTGGTATTTATCAACTACCACTGGACTACGTGAAGTCCCTGGTTAGTTTGACGAATTATTTTTAGTTATATGATTTTATGTATTAAGAGTAAGTTGATTTTGGGTTATTTATGAAAATGATTAACCTATCATGGGGGATATGTGATGAGGTTAATTACTTTTCAATACGAGACTTTAGGAGAAACTGATGTTGTTTGGAGATAAATGTTACGATTTAACATGGAAGACTATGTGACTAAATCCTTCAAATATTTGGGTTGCAATATTAGATTTGGTTTACTTTGAAGAATTTTATTGACAAAATGTTTATCGAATGGTCCTCGTTGAACTTTGGGTTTTGTTGGACAAATTGTGAAGAATAAGAATTTTTTTTCTTTTTATAAAGCATTATCCTTTTCAGGATTATATGATCTTGTACTAACCTTTTTGGTTTTGGTTTTGGTTAGAGTCTAATGTCATGGGAAGTATATAGTTCTTTTTTTGGATTAGGTGATTCTCTAGAAGTTGAGTATAGTACTATTAATATGAACAAGTCTTCCTAAATACTCGTCTTTTGGAGAAAATATGAGTTTGATTAAGGAATCAAGTAAAAGTTGAAAGTTTACGTGACAAGTAAGTATGTTTCATTATGATTTAGTTAAGCTAAAAAATAAATTCCTCATGAAGAGTAACTTAAAACAAAAATTTTGTCTGTTAACTTTTCCTACTGGGGAATCGAATATCGTTTAACCCATTACACGATTGTGATTTTCTTACTGTTAACTTTCTCCTAGACATGTTTACTATCACTCTCCATCAGAACATGACCCTTTGTTTTTTCCACCATGTCCATATTTTCATACTTGGAATCCTAGTATGGGTTAACTTGGGTGACCTTTGTACTTATCTTTCTTTATTTTAATGTGATTGTTTTACTGACTCTTGTTCTGATGTGGGATTTTCAAAGATGTTTCCAAGCCGAATTTTAAAATTGTGAGGACGCAATTCCCAAAAGGGGGAAAGAAGTAAGACCCCAGGTAAATAAATAATATGACATTTTCATATTTATCCATATTTTTGAATAAAATATTAATACGAATTTAAAGGGGACGCTATGCTCGATGGCGTACCCAACACGCAACAACGAGTTTCTTGGGAATCTTACGTTGCACTCTAATAATAAAATAATATTATTTTAAATGGTAGTTAACATGTAGCCGTTGTATTGGCAGGAATGGATAGAAATAACTAAAATATGATTATATATGTTTTTAACTGTTTTTACATTTATCCAATAAAAGATAAAGGCTTAAAATACGGAAAGAATTCAATTTTAGGCGTATATGCCCTAGTTTTCACTAAAGGTTCACTTATCGCCTTTTGATGGCGAACCATCATTAAATATAGTTTTGATCACTCTTATACATTCTATTAGACCAAATAAAACTCTCATTAATAATTGGGACATCAAAATTTACTTTGTGTAAATTTTTGGTATCTTTCCGATAAAGTTCATTTTCTTAATGAATAGTGAAAAATGTTGTATTTTAATTCAAAACCTCTTTTTAATATAATTAATTTATATGATTAGATTATCTTATGAATGGGTTTTAAAGTGAAATTAGAATATATTTTTACCATTAAATTCAATAGTGCTCGTTGAAATTAATTTCACTTTGAAATCAGACTTAATCTTGTGTCAATATTTTGATACTTATTGTTTCATAAAAACACGCTATTTGCTCTGACAGCGGGAATTAATTATTAAATTAATTAATGTAACTTATAAGTATTGAATATTGTAAAATAGACTTCATTTTTGAATTTATAATATCAAATATATCTTAGGGTGAATTTTTGGGATTTTTCTGAAAAACTTCAATTTTTGATGAATAGTGAAACCACTAAGTGGTACTTATAAAAACTGATTTTTCCGTTTAAATGAAATTTTTCCATATTTGTGTTTTGAATATCAAAAATCCAACATACATGGTTGTAATTAATAAGTAAAATGTTGTTCAATGGGATAAAAATAATTTTTTGGGGAATAGTAACTTATTAAGTTTTTAATCGCGATTAGAGGTAATTAGTGTAGTTTATGGTAAGAATAATGTTTTAATAAAATGAAATGACCTAGACACATGTCCTACCCTCATTGGATGTGTCATGGCCGACCAATAGAATCAATGGGTCAACATGGGGACCCCATGGAGACACTTTGGTTGGAAAATAACATAAATATCTTTTTATTTAATGTTAATGTAAAAATGACACAAACATGTGATGTTTTACTAAAACAATTTTTACATGGGATTATACAAGTCATATTTTTTACTATAAATAGCCATTGGAAAGCTAATAAGATTTCCCTACATCACAGAATTTTTTTTCTAATTATTAGTCATTAAATAAATTAAATTATTTTTGACATCATGATGATGCAGCAATGACCTCATTTTTTAATGATTTAAATAAAATGGAAAGATAATGTAATATCTAAGACCTAAACATGTCCAAAACCTATTGGATGAGTGGATTTAGAATCCTTATCACCTTATACTCTAAATACATCAATGTGGGAGCTTTAAAATCCGAAACTCTTTTGAAAATAATGTTACATTTTAAACCATTCCAAGAGTGCCCCTCCTATCTTATTATAAAAGGCCCCCACGTCTACCACTTTACCCACACTTCCAAAGCCTTTGGCTCGGAAAAACCCTGCCCATTTCATCTTTCCACATCCCTATATAACTCCTTGAAGCCTCACTTTGGGAAGAATCATTTCCAAGGAAGCCTCTGAGCTCAAATCAAATGAAGTTACCCGATTTAAAGGTAATGTCTTCACTTTTGTCCTTTGGTTTTATTTTGATTCTCCAACCCCCTAAACTCTTTTTATTCATTTATTTTGTAACCAATCCAGTATCTTAAATATACAAGGATGTTGTTATAATAAGTATTCTAATTGCACTTACACACACCTACATCTAATGGTTAATGAACATACTATTTCCGTGGATGGCGAATTTCTGCCTCCCGAAACGATGATTGTTCAACATTCTTTCAGCACCTTAAAATGTGTCCATTAAGATGAAACTATATTTATATATGATATATAATATGTTTATTTTTTCCTTAAGGTTCTAAATTTTTCATTTATGGCATACATTTATGGCTTCCATTATGGGTATACGTGATATCTTCATTTTAGGAAGTGCGGACTACCGCCCCATCAAAGTGATTTGATTCGTTAATACCATGTGTGGTACATATAAAGGATATATTTAATGATATTATATATGATACCATATTGGAATTAAAATACTATTATGTATCATTATGTTTTAATTCCATTAAATATGAAATAGAAATTGAAGTAGCGTTCATGCGTATGTACGGCTTACCATCTCCATTAACGGTGCATTTCATTTCTTAACTCTAAATGTTATGTAATATTATAAATGCATGAATATTCTGGATATATATGATATATATGATATCTATATCATGAATACAATTCTGGATATAATGGATATTTTACCACATGAACAACATGTAATTATAAAGACTTTATTTTTTTGACTTAAGTACCAATGATCAATAAAACGACCATTATTAACTTAAATAATAACATAGTGTTCATGACATGATAATAAGTGATATAAAAGGAATAATGAACTTGAAAAATGTTTCTTAAGGAAGTATAAATTAACTCACGTTTATTATTCAGGAGATTAAAGAACGATCGAGTCTAGTCGGACCCGATGTAAGGGATCCTACTCCACTCTTTCTTTTTAAGTACACTCTTTTATGTCATTCATTTTAAAGCTCATCTTTCTTGTTACTGGGATGTTATTTTATATTAGTATTACTGTAATTTTTATGTTCATGTGATGAGAGACCCTATTCTCTCTCATCAACCCATTTTGGAAGTTTTGAGTAGCGCCGTTAGGCTGCCGAATTTTCGTAAGAGATCTATCCTCTCTCTTTCTTTTTAAGTACTCTCCTTTATGTCACTTCTTTTATGATACTCTTTGATATGTTAGGGGATGTTATTTTATATTACTCTTTATATAACTTTATGTTAATATGATTAGATACCCTATTTGATCTCATCAATCCATTTTTGTATGTTTAATGTGGGGCTGTTAGGCTGCCGAGTTTTCATAAGGGATTTTTCATCTCACTTTTATTCTCGTGAGATTTATGCTACATTTGCCACAATTTCCTTTGAGTAGTGTATGTACTGCCCATTATTTTATTCATTGTGTAATATACTTTCTTTTATGAGTATTTACATCAATGTTGTATAGTACTTCTTTCACGAGGTGTATGTTTCGAAAGATACCCATGTCGGTAAGGAAACCTTTCACCCTCCTATTTTTAAAAGACTTATTTTGTTGGGTTGTTTAATTTATATATTTTTATGTTGGGATACATTCTCATATATACTTATTGATGTAAATTTTATGTCCATGTGATGAGATACCCTTTTTTTATCTCTCATCAACTCATTTTGATGTGACGCCGTTAGGCTGTCAAGGGAACTTCTTAACCGAATTTCAGTTTCTTTGGATTCAACATGTAGTTCTTGAATATGTCATCCATTCAATATGTGTGAATGACTTTTTATTATTTTACACTTAATATCCACTTATATTTTGTGTATTCGTTTTTCACACATATTTATGTAATTCATTTATCCTTAAACCAAGGATACCGTCTTTGTAACGGACTTCGTCTCAATCTCCATTCATTGAGGCATATTCTGTTTTATACACAACCTTCTTTTTTACGGTGTTTAAACCCCTTTGACTTTTATGTTTATCCAAAAGGAATCTTTTTATACAAAGAATTTTACTAAATGACAAAAGGTAATGTTTTTGTAGTACGTATGCAGCGACAACGACTTCTCCGCCGTCGTGACCATTATTTGAGTTTCAGCTTCCTCTAAAATCCATACCTTCTTTTTAAAAGAATAATAAATTCCATGTTTTAATTTTCATTTATTCTGGTATTGGAAATGGTTTTCATAATTTATTTATATCAATGTGTTGTATCGATATCTTGTTATTGAAAGGTGGAAACGTTATGTTTCCTTTATGCATGTTTTATGTGATTAGATAATGTTATGGTTCTTAGGAATTGTTATGAAGACGGGTGGTTCCATGATAAACTAAGCGAGGGTGATCCCGATATAGCTCTCCAATGCATTGGGTAACATGAAGGACTGAAACGTTAAGGTTTCTCCGATGAGATTTAGGGATTATACTGTGGTGGTTATTCCAAACGTAACCAAAAGGGTTACTCCCTACATAAAAATGTTATGAATGCCTCAAGTTACCTTTATGTATTATGATTTCTATGATTTATTCCTAATTTGATGAGGTATGTTAATGTTCCTATATTTTATGGTTAAATTATGATTTCATTCTTATGTACATATGAACTCATGTTTCCTTTCCATATTTTTATAACCCTTACTGAGCTTTTTATGCTCATCCCAAGTTTTTTTGAAAATTTTTTCACTGGTCAAGGGAAGGGTACATGATATGATGATTTTGTTAAGGATGTGTCAAGAAAGAATCCATGTTTTATTTTAAAAATGCTTCCGTTGATGGGAAGAATGAATACTGTCTTTTATGTAACCACATTGTTTAAATGAGGAATGTAATTCAAGTTTCATGATCTAATTCTCTAAAACTCTAAACCTGAAAGGATCCTCAATGTTTAATCTTGTAATAACTCAAGATTTAGTAATGTTTAAGGCTGGGGCCTTATACTATGTGAATCAATTTCCCATGGGTAAAATAAATATATCCAAAATGACCATTATAGAAAATTATTATATTATTATTCTTCAATAGATAAAGTATAATGATTAATATGATTTGTAATAAATCATGTCATTTGAATATTTTGCTGGAACATTACTGTTTAAATGAATTATGGAATATATGAGGAATATATTGTAATATTTTATCATTAATGATTTTAAAACATACGTTGATTTGTACTAAGAAAATATATTCAGTGGACAATTAAATATTTTGGTAAATGAATTATTGGAAAAATGAAAAAACTTAATATATTTCTAATGATGAAGAAATAGATGAATAAATTATGCATTTCAATAAGTATTGTCTACCTGAAAATATATTTTTGACCTGTTGGCATTTGGTCTATGCTATCATTTATTGTGTTTACCAAATTTTTTGTTTTATGAACATATCAAATAGACAATGCAAGGATTAATGAATGTTTCAAATAATTTTTTATTTTAATATTAGTTATTACTATATATTATGAGGATACATGATTATGATATTTACGTGTTATGAATTTTCAAATTTTGGGTTGTTTGATGTTGATTAATAGAAAATAAGGTAGCAGACACAATGAGTAGGATAGATCATGGAGTTCAATACAAAATGAGGATTACAAATGAATTTATAGAAAAGGATTGTGAAAGGATTGAATGAGAATGCTTCAAATGTATTGTATCACTATCTTTTCTAAAGATAAACCATTTTTGAAATTGTTTAAATTGATAATTGTTTGAGGTTTTAGAATTTAATGTAATTAAATGATGGTTTGATTATCATTCCTTGAACATGTTGTCTAATTATAATGTGTTGTTTTATAGTAACAGATGAATTTATCAAACCACTTATTAAGAGGATATTTTTACCATATTGCTTATGTGGGTTTCCCACAAGAAAATTTTCAAATATTCACAATTGAAATTTGATGTTCAATTTCAAATTTATAGTATGAAATTTTTTGAAGGAGGGAAAAATTATACACCACAATAATTTTAAAAAATATTTAATACTAAATTTTTGAATAACTGAGTCTTTACGAAACACCCCTTTGATATATCCTAGCCAGAAAAAATTGCTTTCCCACCTCTATCAATTGATTTTTAAGAAACTTAATTAAATAGTGGTTTTTACTAAGATCTATTTTGTGTGATAGAAAAAATGTAAATTTTTGGGAATATATTCATACCCTTATTAATAGTAATATTACTAATGGATTAGTAACCTCATATAAGATTTATTAAGTAAATTTTTAGTTCCATTATTTCAGTTTTGGGTTTAGTTTTTTCTACAAAATATGAACATTTTGAAAATTTTCTTTTTCAGGTAAAATTCTATATTTTAGAGATATTAAAAATAATATATAAAAATATTTTTTCTAATGTTTATAATAATTATATAGTATTATCAAGAAACTATTATTTAATTATAAATGGTAAAATAATTTTATTTTAGACAAGTGACATAAATTTTACATTGCATTCTATGTTCGTTAATATTTGTAATAAATAATTTTTTTTGAAGATAAAAGTAATTTTTTTTATAATTATAAAATTATTAAGAAAAAATAAAAGTCATTGGTGAAATTATATCATTAATATGAGGTTAGACTGAATTTATAAGAATTTTTCCAAATAATTTTTCCTGAATGGTAAATATATAGATTTGAATTTACGGTATGTTTAATAATAAAATTAGTGATGTAATCATGATGTAATAATTATGTATGAATCATGAGTCAAAAAATGTTATTTTAAATGTCCCATCTGTCCAAAACCATGTGAAAATTACATTGGATAGCCCAAGGATTTTCAAATTCCAATAATGAGGTTTCATTGGAAATTAATAAAAAATATATATCAATTTTACAATATATACCCACTCATTATTTCGTTTTCAATCATTCCAAATTCATCATCATGGAAGATCTGATATTATTACCTCTTATAAGAGTCCTAAAAATGTTTCCACAATATTCCAAGGTCTCAACAATCAATTTTTAGGAGTTATTATACAATTTAAGGGAATTCTCAACATCTCCTTTCTAATAATGTTCTAGTTTATTTTGTATGTATTTCTTGTTTCCATACCGTGTTATTAATTGCATTTTAATTTTTTCATCTATGATAATATTAATTTTTTGTTAATTTGATATCACAGTCACCCCTCTTTTTAATGTTTTCTAAAACCATGTTGCAAAGCATTTAGGATGAAGAATTTTCATCTCAAAATCTCTCTCTTTTGTAACAACTATTAGTATGTTATTATATTTTAATTTTAATTTTCTAATATTGTGATATTTAATTATATATAACCCTTGAATTACATATTATGTAACAATTAATAGAGGCCCCTTTTCTCCCATCAAAACAGTTTATGAATTTTAATGCGACACTATTAGGATGCCTAATTTTCTTAAGGGATTTATCCACATTTATTTTATTTCAATTTCATTTATTTTATTGTTCATTACATACCTCATTTCATCCAAATTATATGATTACTCAATTATGTTAAATGTACCATAATTTTTTTGGGATAGTGGAATAATTTATCCTAATCACTTCTTTCCCCTTATTTTGTATAATAATTGAATATTATAACCATAAATTATTATATATTTTATGAAATTAAACTCAATGTGAATTCCAGAAAACAATTCTCATTATAATTGTTAATGTTTACATGTATATAAGTAGACAAGTCCGGAATACCAAAGAAGAAAACACTATCAAATAATAAAATGGATCATCTTAAACACATCAATAAGTACATGAATGAACTTAATAATTCTATAAAAAATCAATTTTATAAAACATTTGTTCTGTAAATAATAATTATTAAATTTAATTTGGTTACCCATGAATCTATGATCATTTGAATGACAACATCAGACTTATGGTAAAGGGTTCATCATCTCACTTACATTTTTTAGATATTTTGTATTCATTAATATGAATTGTGTATGGTGTATGTATACAACCAATTTAGGTTTCATTTCAAAAATTTAATTATTTTAATGATATTAAATGTATCTTTTTATGATTACTAATTTTTTTAAGCAATTCAACAGACTACAATGTTTGGAGGGTTATCCCCCAAAACCACCATTTTCATCCGATTAATAATTATTATCTACAAAACTCAACAAATTTTTTATTAATTAATATTTACTCGGTATAAATTAATTTTCAATGTTCTATATATTTTCTAACAAAAATAATACTACTTCAATTTATGGGAAATTACATGTTTGAATGGATCATTAATAAATTCTTCCCAAAATACAAGCCCACCTGAATAGTTATTCTCAAATTCATACCTATTTTCACGGGAACTCTATAATATTTTATTCGGATCACTTATTTTATAAAATCAACAATCTTATTATGAAAATTATATCTAAATTAATTTCTGAAAAAACATTTATAAAAGAACACTTTTTTCATAGTAAAGGGTATTTATCTTGAGAATTTCTCGATGATTTTATAAGAGTATTTTCATATATTTCAGAAATCATTCTGATTATTATTTTTTATTTGGATTAATATTAATTATATATTCTACAATATATAATTTAATGGTTTATGATTAGTTTTTATATGGATATTCTATCATATAAAAAACCACCAAATTACTCTGAATAGTTTGTGTTTATGATTAATATTGGAGGAAGGTTATTTACGTTTCATATGTGAGTTTAAATATGAGTGTATATGTTGTTTATGTTTATCCTCCTTCATATGAGTAATTAATTAAACTTATTATGTAATTGGTGGGGCCCTATATAGACAATATATGCATCAGTAGGGCTCAGGAGACAAGTAGACATGGACTTGGTCGATGTCTTGCGCATTTTTTGATACAGTTTTCTAAAGGACATAATCATTTTTAGTTGACTTGGCTGAGAACTTGATGGCATGTTTCATAATTTCTAGAATATAATTTTTTCTCATTATGAATTATGAAATTGATAATTCATGAAATTATTCGACTATTAGAATACCCAGGTTTTTTTTATTTTTTCATTATTTACTTAACTCATAATCCTAAAATTATTTTTTAATGATTAGTATTTATTTATTCATGTGTTTATAGTTATTAACTATGAAAAATATAACATTTTAGGATATATTACTCTATATTGATTATCAATACTAATAATCATAGCTCACCGCTTCTTATGCTTCATTTTTTCCAAGGAAATGAAGTTGTAAATTATGATTGGCGTGCATAGATTATCAAATGGTGGTTGATATTCTCAATGGAACTTTTATTTTTTATTTCATTTCATGTTGTAATGTTGAATCTATATAAGTATATGATTTTCAGAAACATAAAAACTAATTAATGCTTGAGAATGTTATACCCTGTAATCATGAAAATTTATTATTTATGGGAGAACCCTTTCTCTCTCACAAAATTAGTTTATATTTTTTAAGTGAGACCATTAGGCTGTTGAATTTTCATAAGGTATTTCACAGCATTTCGTTCATTTTGATTTCCATTATTTTCTATTTATTTCCTCATTTAATTTCAGAAAAATCTGATGATAAATATATTACCTTACATGTACCAGATTTTTTTAATAATAGATTAATTTATTATCACCTCTCACTTCCCTTTATTTTATACTAGAAATGGAAACACCATCTGAGTAGTGTTAATTTATCACATTCAAGGAAATCATATTTTCAATTTCTATTACTGTATTCAATTCTGGTCAGAAAACCATTTGAACGTTTGAAACAGACTATAATATTACATTTTTATCCTTACATTTATATAAGTAAATTGTTCATGAATACTATGAAATAACGTTCTCCAAAACTATAAATTTTTACCTCCGGAACTCGTCATGAATGCCATGAATAATAATTATAAGGGTATACTAAAAACAACAAATAACGAATAGTTTTTATAAATAATAACTAATTATTTTAATTTTTATTGTCTATGATACATAGATCAAGTGAATAACACCATCAAACGTATGGTAAGGGTTTTTTCGTCTAACTTCCATTTTTTGAGATATTTTGTATTCACTCATATTACTTATATATAGTGTTTTTACCCTAAAAATTGATGTTATATATTATTATAATAATTATTTAAATTATATTAAATTTCACATATGATTCTTAATAATTTGGGACATATGATTTAATTGATTACCAAATTGTTGGGTTTTTCCACCCAAACCTATGTTTTCATTTCAATTATTTTGATATTTACTTAACTCAATTAAATTCATATTAATTTATATTTATAATCATAAATTATATTTCAATATACTATATGTGTGTAGCAACTATAATCATACATCAATTTGTTGGGAATAATATGTTTTAAAAGGGTATTTCAAAAATACCTCAAGAAACTCAGGCCCAAGTCAAGGGAATTTCCAAAACTCTTTCCAATATTCGAGGAAACTATATAATATATTTGTATAAACAATTATATTTATAAAATCACTCATTTTATTATGAAAATACTATATTTATTAATTTATGTATTTATACAAACACATTTCCAAAAGAACTATTATTTTTATAGTAAAAGAGTATTTTTGAAAAGAATTACTAAATGATTTTATATGAGTATCATCATTTATTTCCACATTCTTTCTGATTGTTATGTATTATTGTGATTTATATTAACGATAAAATATTCAATATTTAATTTAGTGTTTTTTTTACTTTTACATTAGATGTTCAATTTGATAAACATTCACCAATTTAATCTGAATGGTTAGTGTTTAAGCTTAATTTTCGGGGAATGATATTTATGCTTCATAAGTTAGTTTGAATATGATTCTATCTGTTATATATGTTTTTCCCCATTAATATTAGTAATGAATTTGACTTATTATTTGAATGGATTATTCCTCTCTAGACCCTTGATTTACCATTAGGTCTCATTAGACAAATAGAAATGGACTTTGCTAAGGCCTATCCCATTTTTAGATATGGTTTTGGTCGAGACCATAATATTTTTTAGATATATTTGTTGAGGTTGTGATGATATGTTGTAGAATGTCATTAATATTAATTTCCCCCATTATTAATCTTAAAATTTAATGTTCATTAGTTTATTCGACTAGTATAATACCAATGATTCTGTTTTATTATGAAATTTTTACTCAGGTAATATTCCTACAATAATATGTTCTAGTATATTACTGGTAGTGGAATGTGTTTTCATATATTCACCATTTCAAATGTTTATGTTTATGATATCCTTAGTTTTACTTCATACCCATACTAATCATTCGATCTCACATCTTCTTAAGTTTTATTTTTTTGCAGGGGACAAATATGTATACTATTATCGAAATTTATGGATAATCATTGAATTATGGATAGTCCAAAGGGAAATTTTAGGTTATATTTATTTTCATATTGTAATGATGAACATATATATGTATTTGATTTCCAAAAAATACTAAACTACTAGGTCATTCTAGATTTTATTCCTTGTCATCAATCCAATGTATTAAAATAATGGAATAGTTTTATGCTTAAGGGGTTGGGGTATTACGGTTGGAATCAAAGAAATTTTTTTTGGAAACATGGAAGATAGATTAAAAAGATAGATTCCGAAGAAAACCATTAGAATTAATTGACGATACACATACAAGAAAATCTTATAATTTTTTAAGGTGTATATTATTTGGATCTTCCTAAACAAATTCCATTTTAGGATACCACAAGAAGACATGGTTCAGGTAGTGATGTACTTAGGAGTAATAACTCCAACATGGTGTTTTTGACTTGACCTGAGGAAACCTGGTATATGACTACAGTCATTACTTTGCACGTTTATTGATATTCTCAGGGGATATTCATTGGATATGTCAAATTTATTTTCAAACATAACATTATGAAGGTTTTAATCATTGAAATCAAAAAATGTATATTGTTCCAGGATTTTTGATGCATTAATTTATGATATGTGCTATAACAACCTCAGTGTTAAAGAAAGTACATAATATTGATAGATAATATAGAATGTTGAAATTACTAAAAATTCCTCCTAGTATAATGAATGATAACATTACCAATTCATGTGAAGAAAATAATAAGAAGGATCATATCTCTTATTGTCTTAAGCCATCGTTTCAAATTAAAATAATATCTGATCTGTTCTCATTATATGAGTAAATAGTATCATTTGTTAAAAATGTATATAAATAATTTCTTGAGTCATATTTATTTTAGGGGATGAAAATGAATAAAAGGATGACATTGAGAAATATTAATAAATAAAAGAAAGAAAAAATGGATTTTTTACATGTGATAACTATTAAATGAATCACCATGGTAAATGCTAGAATTGTATGCATTTTTTGTCTATGTGTGGAGAAAAATGTCACCATGTTTATGACAGAATGTGTGTGAAAAAGGTTTCCAATGGACAATGTTTCAACTACATGTAAATGGGACACTATACGAATCAATTTCCCATGAATACAAGGAATATACCCCAAATGATCATTCTGGATAATGATCAAATTATGATGCTTCCTCATATAAAAATGAATGATTAATATTACTAGTAAATAATCATGTCATTTGAATATTTTTTCAGAAATGTTCTTGCTATAAGAATAATGGAATATACGAAGATTTTACTGTAATATTTTTTTATTATGAAATTTAAAACATATGTTTAATGGTACCAAGAAATGATATTTAATGTATAGTTAAACATTTTGGAAATGAATGATTAAATAAAAAAACCCTAATATATTTTCAATGATTAAGAAAATAATGAATAAATGATTCATTTTGATAAGTATTTTCTACCTCAAAACTTCTTTTTGACATGAGACATTTGATCTATGATATCATTAATGTCGTTTACAAAAAAATTGGTTATAAAAATTATATCAAATATCATGTGTATGGATGAATTACTGGTTCCAATAATGTTTTAATATAATCTGAGTTATTACCATAAATTATGAGAACACATTATGAGGATATAAACATGTTATGAATTTGAATATTTTGAGCTTCTTCATGTTGATTAAATAAAAATAAGTTAGTAGATGCAATAACCCGGATAGTTGATGGAGTTCTAAAGAATATGAGGATTTCTAATGACCCAATGAAAAAATTATCATGAAAATATGGAAATGAGAATGATTCTAAATTATTGTATCACAATATTTTAGAATGATAATACATTTTAGAAAATGTTTATGTTTATCATTGTGTGATGTTTAAGAGTTTTAAGGTCAATAAATGATGGTTTGATTATTATTCTGTGACCATGTTTTCTAATTATAATGTGTTTTTGGTAGTAAATAATGAATTTCTCATTCCTCTTATTAAGAGGATATTTTTACCGTATTCCCGATGTGGGGTTCCTATAATAAAATTTTTATGCATCAACCATTAACTTTTGAGGTTCAATTTCAAATTTAGAGTTTGAAGTTTTTGTAAGGAGAGGAGAATGTAACCCCCCCAAATATAAAAATAGATTTAATATTTAATTCCTTAATAATTTAGTCTTTACAATACACCTCTTTGATATAACATATACAGTAATCATAATTTTCCCACCTATATGGTTTGAATTTTGAAAAACTGACAAAGAGAGTTCTGTTTACAATGATATTGATAGTGTGATATGAAAAATGATAATTTTGGGGATCAGATTCATACACATATGATTAGTAATATGACCAATGGATTAGTATCTTCATGAAATAATGTATAAATAAATTTGAATTTCCATCATTTTAGTTTTAAGTTTATTTTTTTCAAAAAAATATGAAAAATTTGATAAAATGATTTCTCAGGAAAAAATATAGAATTTTAGATATATTTAATTTATTATATCAAAAAATGAAATATTAATGTTTAAAATAATTAAATATATTTATCAATACATTATAATTTAATTTCAAATGGAAAAAAATTATTTTTTAAAAGTGTACAAATATTTACTGTGCATTATATGCCCGATATTATTTTTAATAAATATGTAATTTCAAATTTAAAAGTTAAAAATATCATATTTATAGAATTTTTAAGACAAAAGAAAAATAAAATTTTTAAATCATATTATTTTTATTAGGTTACACTGAATTTATGAGAATTTTACAATATAAATATTTATTAATTGTAAAAATATTGTTTTGTGTTTTTGGTATGTTTAATAATATCATTTCCGACGTAATAATGATTTAATAATTATGGTCGAAACATCAGTTAAATTTTTTTATTTTAGGTGACCCATGTGGCCTAAAATATTGGAAAATACCATGACCAAGCCCGTTGTATTTAAAATACCACTACTGTGGTGTCATTGGAAATTAATAAATAAATTTATATGTTTTACAATAAATAACAACTCATTATTTCATTTTTTATTCATTCCAAATTTATCATCGGGGGAGATCTGGTAGTTTTACCACCTATAATAGTCCTCCCAAGGTTTCCTCAATACCCTATGGTGTCAACCATCAATTTTTAGGAGTTACTATACAAGGTAATTGAAGTCAGTACTTCGCTTTTCCAATCATGTTCTATTTAATGTGTTATGTATTTCATATTTCCATACAATGTTCGTAGTTCAATTTTTATTTTTCCCTATAAAGTATAAGTATCCTTTTATTAATGTGAAACTGTATTCCCCTCTCTTTTTAATTTATTTTAAAACCCGGTTGCATAGATGTTATCCTATTGAATTTTTATCTCAAAATATATCTCCTTTTTAAAAATGATTATAATGTTATTATATTTTAATTTTAATTTTTTATTTTAGGAAATGTCATTACATATTCAACATAAATTAAATGTTATATGATAATTATTATAGAATATTTTTATCTCATTAGTATATTTAATGAATTTTTATGTGACACTGTTAGGTTGCATAATTTTCATTAGAAATTTCTCTTGATTTCTTTTATTTCAAGTACCGTTCAATTCTTTTTCATTTCATGCGTTATTTCTGACAAATGTTATGATAACTCCAATACCTTACATGTACATTAATTTTTCTTTTTGATAATGGAATAATTGATCATAATATATTATTTCCCCTTATTTTGTACAAGAATTGAAAATACCATCCAAGATGTGTTAATTTATCACTTTCAAAGAAGACAGGTTTTCAATTTCAATTTTCATCTTTAATTTTAGTAATGAGACCATTTTTTTATTTATCCAGACTATAATATATTTATTATAACTTATTTAATGTTATGGAATATTTTTTCACACATACTATTATTTTATAAATTAAAAAGAGTTCATTGTGATAAAAACCTGCCAATTGACCCAAAGAATTATCATTACTGTTTTATATAATGATTCTGGCTCACTCACAATATCAATATTAATGTTAGAAGCATTTATTCTTATAGATGTTATTAAATAAAATAAATCTTATATTCTGTAAAACCATTCTCATATTACATGTTTATCCCTACTTGTATATTAGTAGACATGTCATGAATACCACGAAATAAAGCACTCCCAAACAATAAACATTATCCTCTTAACCCAATAAAAAAGGAAATAAATGAACTTAATAATGATATAAAAAATAATTAAATAAAAAAGATAATCTATAAATATTAATTAATGAATTTAATTCATTTTTCCAGGACACGAAGATTAAGTGGAGTACACCATCAGACTTAATGTATGGTGTAGTTCATCTCACATCCATATTTGTGAGATATTCTATATTCACTACTATTAATTGTAAATGGTGTATGTATAACAACCACTGAGGTTTCATGTAATAAATATAACTAGTTTAATGATATTTTATGTTACATTTGATGAATATTAATTTTGGGGAATATGATTCAATTGATTACAATGTTGTGCGGGTTTTCCCCTAGAACCGCAATTTTCATTTGGGTTGCATTTATTAGATATTACCTCAACAAAATTCATATTAATTAATATTTACACTTAAAAAATTATATTTTAATTTTCAATAAATGAGTTCCAATAATAATCCAACATCAATTTATTAGAAATTACATGTTTTAAAATGATCCTTAAAAAGCTCTTCCTAAAATACAGGCCCAACTCCAGAGAATTTCTCGAATTCATACCTATTTTCTAGGGCACTCTGTAATCATTAATTATAAAAAATTATATTTATAAAATTATTCAATTTATTATAAAAATAATATCTTACTTCATTTATCAAATTATGAAAAACATTTCTAAAAGAACACTTCTTTTCATAGAAAATGATTATTTATCTCGAGATTTACTAAATAATTTTATAATACTATCTTCTTATGTTTTAGAAATCCTATTGATTATTGTTTCTTATTGGGATTCATATTTATTATATAATGTAAAATATTTAATTGAATGATTTATGATTAGTTTGTCTATGGATATTATATTTTAAAATATTTCACCAATTTTCTCTGAATGTTTATATATTATACATAATTTTGGAGGAATGTTATTTTCGTTTCATATGTTAGTTTGAAAATGAATGTATATGTTTTTTAGGATTATACTAATTCATATGAGGAATTAATTTGACTTATTATGTGATGGGTTTGGATGTTATATCCTCTATATGCATCAGTAGGACTCACGAGACAAATAGGCATGGACTTGGTCGAGGCCGTGCACATTTTTAGATATGGTTTTCCTAAGGCCTTAATAATTGTAATATGTCATGACCTAGACCTTTATCATATATTCTAGAATGTTTGGAATATGAATTTTTTACATTATGACTGTATAAATTATTTGTAAATGCCTTTATTTGACTTTTAGAATACACATTAATTTTTTATTATGTAATTATTTACTCAGCTCACAGTCCTTCAATAGTTTGTTTAAGTATACTTTTTATAGAGTCATGTGTTTTAAATATTAACCATGCCTAATGTTTACATTTATGATATATTCTACTATATTGTTTACCAATCCTCTGAATTTGAGATCCCCCTTCTTATGATTCATTTTCTCCATTACATGAAGTGGTATAATATGATTGAATTGCATAGATAATCATAGAGTTGTGGATAATCCCAATGGAAATATTATTCTATATTTCTTATCAAGTAGTAATGTTGAACCAATATATGTATATGGATTTAAAGAACTAAAAAACAACTCAGTCTTTTGGGATTTGATTCCCTATAATATGGCCAATTTATTAAAATAATGCAGCAGCTCCAGGTTTCTGGTGTTGGGGTGTTGTAGATGATATCAAAGGATGATTAGTAGAAAAAATAAAACTAGATTTTTAAAACATAGATTAGGGATAAAAAACATAAGACAGACTTGATAAATCACGTACAAGAATATCAGATAATTTTTTTACGGAAAGGATTAATTGGATATTTAATGAAATAAAATCCCTATATAGATACTGCAAATAGATGTAGTTCTGGAAAAGATGTACCAAGAAGTAACCACTCCAACAAGGTGTTTTGGGATTGACCCAGGGAAACCTAGTATACGAAAACATGCCCTATTATGCACCTAGTTTGACATTCCTATGGAATATGCTTAAACTAAATCTCATTTTTTCTATTATATATCATTATGAAGGTTTTTTTGATCCAATGTAACCAAAGTATATGATTCTTTGATTTATATTGAATTAATGTATGATATATGTTATACCCTGTATAGAGTTATATATATTTATTAATTTTATATGTTAACATAGCATATGAAATGGATTAGAAATTTCTCATTTCCAAAGGAATGAGAACATCAATGATGCACATGATTCAAATAGTAAGAAGGATCATATATGTCATGGTCATAAGACATAATTTCAAAGGAATATTGTCCCACATGTGTCCTCATCATATGTGGATATATTATCCTATGATATAACGGTTTGTGAAAAATTTTCAGACTCATCTGGATTTGAAGGTAATAAAAGGATAAAGATGATGGAAGAGAAAAATATGGATAAATGGAAGAAGGGAATGAAGTGTTTTCCCACATGTGAAAACTAAAGAAAGAATCGCAATGGGACATGCCTGAAGGGAATGTGTGTTTTTTATATATCTAGTGAAGAAGGACACCAAGTTCATGATTACAATGGTAAGAAAAGTAATTTCAATATACAATGTTTCAACTATACGGTTATGAGGCACTATACAAAGCAATGTCCAAATAATGAAAGGAATATACCCCTATTGATGATTTCAGATAATAATAAAGTTATAATGCTTCAAAAAATTAAATATATTGAATTATATGCCTAGACATAAAACATTTCATTTTAATATTTTTGCAGAAATTAATATTCTATAACAATTATACAATATATGTGTTTTTTACTACAACACATTTTTATTAATGATTTTAAACCATAAGTAGAATTTTACCAAGAAAATTTATTCAGTGGAAGTTTTTTTTTTAATATGCATGATTAATTGAAGGAAAATATTAATATATTTCTAAATAATAATACACTGATGAAGAGATGATTCATTTCAATAAGTATTAAATACCTCAAAACTTATTTTGGACTTATCGACATGGTGTCAATGCTAACATTGATGGAGTTCACAAATGTTTTGGATATAGGGAATATTACCAATTTCATGTGTAGGGATGAATGAATGTTTCAAAGAATTTTTTATGGTAATTCGAGTGATTACAATCTTTTATTATGAGACATGATGAAAATCTTAAAATGTTTGGAATGTGAAAATTTATAGTTTCTTAATGTTGATTAAAGTAAAATAAGGTAGAAGATGCATTGATAAGGATAAACCATGGAGTTATAAAAATAGAGATTTTACAAGGACCCCGTGTATATGGATATATTAAGGATAAAAGTGATAATGATTCAAAATTATTGTATCATTATATTTTATAATGTTAAATCATCTTTGATTTGGTTTATTTTGATCATTGTATCAGGTTTTAGAGTTTAATGTCATTACATGATGGTTTAATTATTCATTCATGAACATGTTTTCCTATTAAAATGCGTTATTCTGTTGCAACCAATACATTTCCCATTCCTCTTGTTAAGATTATATTTTAATTGTATTCCTGATATGCTTTTCCAACAATAGGATTTTCAATTATCAACCAATTACTTTTGACGTTCTCTTACAAATATTGAGGACCAAATTTTTTTAAACAGATTAAATTGTAACAACACCAAAATTTGAAAATATATTTAATATGTAATGATTGAACCAATGAGTCTCTACAAAACACCACTTTTTTATAACATAGCCAATAAACATAATTTTTCCATATTTGTGTTTAGAATTTCAAAAAACAAACTTACACAGATGTGTTTAGTTTGATATTTAGATTCTGATAAGAAAAAAATATTTTTATTAATAAAAATATAACCTTATGAATTGTAAATTTACAAATAGAGTAGTAACCTCACATATGAAAGTAAAAATAAAATTTTCCATCATTTTGGTTTTGAGTTTATTTTTGGGTAAAAATATGTCGCATATTATAAATTGAACATTCAGCTAAATATCAATTATTTTAGAAAGATTAAAATTATTGTTTCAAAATATGGTTTTATTAATGTTTATAATAATCAAGTAGTTTTATCATGAAACAATTATTTAATTACAAATGCTAAAATTATTTTATTTTTTAAAAGTGTAAAACATTTTACTATGCATTTTTTGTCCACTATTATTTTTAATAAATAACTGTTTTTATAGACTACAGTAAAAAATTTCATATTTAAACATTTTTTAAAATAATATAAATGACATTTTTTAAATCATAATATTGATATAATGTTAGGCTGAATTTATTATAATTTTAGGAAAACTTTTTATTTTTGTGAGGAATAAAAATATAGATTTTAGTTTTCAGTATTCTTAATAATATCACTAATGATGTAATAATGATGTAATCATGATGTAACAATTACTATTGACTCCTGAATAATAAAATATTATGTAACCTGTCCGAAGTGGCCAAAACCATGGGATAATCTCTTGGGCAAGCCCATGGTTTTTCAATTACCTCTAATAAGGTGTCATTGTAAATTAGTTAAAAACATAGTCTCTATCTATAATTATAAATATCCACTAATTAATTCATTTTCATTCATTTAAAATTAATATATCTCCAATATCTTGTAGTTTAACCTCCTTAGGTGTATTACCAAGGTTTCCCCATGCCTCATAGGTCTCAATATTCATGTTTTAGGTGTTGCTCTACAACGTAACTGAATTCTCAACTTCTGTTTTCTATTCATGTTCTTGTTTATGTACTATGTATTTCATGATTCCATATCATGTTCTTATTTACATTTTTTACATCCCCTTTACTATATTACGATTCTTTTTTGAATTGGTTACCCTTATCCTATCCCATTTTAATGTTTTCAAAATCCATGTTTCATTGCTGTTATGTTATAGATTTTTATCACAAAATATCTTCTTTTTTAAAGCACTCTTATTATCTTATACTCATTTAATTTCAATTGTATTGTGTTTGGATATTTCATTCCATATACCACATAAATTTCATATTATATATTAATTATTATATAACCCATTTCTCCCATCAAATAATTTTATGATTTTTTATGTGACACTATTGGGCTGTCAAATTTCAATAAGGGATTTCTAAAATTTTCATCTATTTAAATATCATTTAGTTTTATTTTCATTGCTCATAAAATTTCATCGAAATTATATGATAAATACAATAACTTAATTGTATTTTAATGTTTTTTTGATAATGGAATAACTGATCATTATCTCTTCATTTCAGTTCTTTTATATACTTGAAATGAAAAATTCCAAGAGAGATGTGTTAATTTATCACATTCTAGTATGATGGTTTTTCAATAACAATTACCGTATTCAATTCTTATCATAAATCCATTTTGATAGTTGAAAATTAATATAATATATTTATTATAACTTATGTAATCTTCTAGAATATTTTTTATCACAAAATATTAATTGTATATAACAATGAGTAAATTTTTATAAAACCGCAAATTAACCAGAAAATTTATTATTAAATATTTATATAACGAGTCATATAAACTCATAATAACCAAATGGATTTTATTACCATGTATTATAATAGATGATATAAAAATAAAATATTACTTGTATTCTTGAAAAAAATTTTCATATTACATTTTTATCATTACATGTATATAAGATAATAGGTCATGAATACCCAAGAATAAAATGCTCCAATGCAATTAAATTGAACATATTTAAACAATAAAGAAGACAATGAATGAATATAATAAGGATATAATAAATCGACTACAAAATGAAAGGGTTATGTAAGAATTAATTAATAAATTTTATTTGGTTGACAAGTGTAGTAAGGTCATGTGAAGAACAATATCATGCTTGAGGCAAGAGGATTTTCATCCCACGTCAATTAATGTGAAATAATTTTTATTCACATTTTTTTTGTGTATCGTTTATATATTTAGCACATTGAAATTTCATATAATGAATTTATTTCATTTGATGATAATAAATTCATAATTTTTTTATTATTAATTTTTTGGAATAAAATTCAACTGATTTCAAGGTTGTAATGGTTTTTCACCCAAACCTTCATTCTCATTCTTGTTAATTTTATTATATACATACGTTAATTAATTTACTATTCATTAATTTTTAATTGAAAAATTTTCTAAAATAACACTTATTTTCACGGTCAAAGAGTATTTATGTGAAGAATTAATTAATGGATGTAAAAGAGAATCCTCATAAGTTTCATCACTCATGTTGATTATTATGAATTATTGGAAATAAAATTCATGATAAAATATACAATCTTTAATTCAATGTTTTAGGATTACTTTAATTTTTTCTTCTGTTATCTTAAAACATTTAACCATTTTAATCTCAATGGTTAATGTTTGTGATTACTGTTCAGGGAATGTTATTTATACATTATATGTTAGATTGAATATGATAGTATATGTTGTTTAGGTTTATCCAATTTTTTATTTTTAATGTATTGTACTTATTATGTAATGATTAGGGATTTTTATATCCCTTACATGCATCGGTATGTCTCATGAGACAAATATAAATGGACTTTCCCGATGCCATTCCCATTATATATATGGTTTTATCCAAGGCCATAATCATTTTTTGTGCCTTGGACAAGGCCATGAAAGTATATATCATATTATTGTAGGATCTAAATAGTGATGTTGATGCTCAATATACAAGAGGGGGTGAATTGTATACTTTAAAAAATTCTTTTGGAACCTTTAAAGTTAGTTAAGAATAACTATAGTTTCCTTAAGAGAAGTAAATAACTAAGTTTAACAAAGATTAAACTAAGAAAATTCACAACACCTCTAACACCGAATGAAAACTTTGGAATATATTCCGAAGGTAGGTTCCAGAAATATTGTTCCAGAAAAAGAAACTTAACGAAAGATTAAAATATGAGATTCTACCTTAAAGTGTATAGAACCTAAATGTAACATAGTATAAGTAAGTAAGTATACGAATGTTATACTTACCTTACAATACAATATGCAGCGGAAAATAAACAAGTAGTAGAACTACAAGTAACAAGATATAAGTCTTTTAACCCAAAGAGAAGGGAATCCATCAACCTTGGATAACGCTCCCCTTATTTATACTTTCAAGAAAGTCTGTCTTACCCACACCAGGGTAAGCACTCGATACGAAGATCAGAGTCTCTGTCTTGCTATCCCCGCAAGCCCTCAACTTCAAGGTAGTTGGCAACCTCTGTCTTCCTCAGCAAGGAATCCCTCGAACTTCAAGGTAGTCGGCACCTCTGTCTTCCTATCTTCGGAAGTCCTCGAATGTAATCACCAACATTCGGAGTCACACGAAGCTTTCAGAGTTAATAAGAGCCTCTCTCTCTCTAGAAATCACTTCAAGCATGTAATCACATGAGTCAAAGATCAGTCAGCCTTTCCGCACCGAGTTCTTTCAAATAAGCTTCTATTTATAGGTATGGTCAGATCCTTCTCCAACGGTCATATTTTCCTTAAAGATCGGAGGGAACTGTACACGTGTAACTAAACAATGTTTTGTTTATAACAGATTGGACGACATCGTTTTATAGCAAAAAAAGTGTAACAGAATGTACGACATCGTTTTAATTCTAACTAAAAAGTTCAGAATGAAAACTTTGGAGTGAAGGTTCAGAGTGTAAGAAAAATAATAACGAATATAACGGCATAATCAATATGAAAGTTCTGAGTCTAACCAAAAATAATTTTCGGAGTCTGAAGAAATTCATAGTGTATAAAACAAAGATAATCAGATTTTGTTTAATATGAGAATTCGGAATGATAGTTCGGAATAGGCGTTGGTCCTTAGAATTCATAAGGAGAATTAATCATTAGAATTCGTATTGAGAATTCGTTATCAAACATCATAAGAATTCGTATCCTGAATCTGGATTAAAACTGTATTCGGAATTCGGAAGGAAACTTTATCACAGTTCTCATTCTGGATTTCGGAATGAAACTTCATCACAGTTCTTATCCAGAATTCGGACCCTAAAACAGAATACTTCATATCAAAGTTTCAAGAAATTCCGAGAAAATAGAAATGAATCTGAATCTCATACTTATGAAAAATTTAGATGAAAATATGATAAGGATAATTTTTCTTATAAAAGCTCTTTTCTTTATAAAAGCAATTTTCTTTAAGAAAACAATTTTCCTTATAAAAGTAATTTTCCTTAAGAAACCAATTTTACTTATAAAAGAAATTTTCCTTATGAAAAAGGTGTTTTTTATTTTCAAAACAAGAAGGAATGAAAAAATCATAAGGAAAACCTTATTGACTCAACAATCTCCCCCTTTTAGTAAAGCACAAACATCCTTACGAAAAAGAAATTCTACGAAGAAAGAAAAACATTAATGCTTATTTCCCTTGGCTTTAAGAATCTTGATGAATATGACTAACTCCCCCTTAGGATTTGAAACTCTAAGGATCATATTTTAGAAGTCCGGAGTGACATTTTATTTATGAATAAGAAAGTCTTCTATAATAAAAAACTACCCTTAGATAGAGCTCTTATTAGATTTCGTTTTCCTTAAGGATCTTTTCCTTCTACCCCTTAGATAAACTCTTATTAGAGTTCTTCTTTTTCTTAAGGATCTTTTCCTTCTCCCCCTTTGTGATTTTCAAAAATAAAACGAGGGAATGGGAAAAAAACAAAGTACCTGAAAAATTAGTAATAACAACAAAAGAAACGAGAAGCACATTTTTCATTAGATTTGAAATTCCGGCAACAAAGAAAACTAGATACAACAAAAAAGATCGGATTTAGTTATTTCGGATCTTTTTTCCTTCGAAATGAGCCCCTTAAGAATAGTCTTGATCTTCTTCAGATCTTTATGATCTTCTTCAGCTTGCTTCTCTAAGACTACTATTCTTGAAGATTGAGCTTCAATCTATTCTTCCTGGGCTTTCAGCTTTTCTTCATTAGCTTTGATACCTTCTTCCTGAGCCTTCATCTTCTGTTCAAACTTAATCTGACGATCCCTTTCAATCTTCCAGTTTTGAGAAACGGAATACAACTTCCCATTCAGATCTCTGACTTCTTGAATCCGGAAGTTCTTTTCATCTGTCAGCTTCTCTTCAAATGATGAAGTCAGTTCATTTATCTTCCTATCCTCAGTCTCAAAGGCATATTTAACATTGTCTTGAAACTCATCAAATAACCTCATCCCTTGTACAAATTTCCTCAACCAGCTAGTCATTCTTTTGCAAGATCTTTTGTGGGCGTCATATCCAACAATAAAAGATTTGAACTCAACTTCAAACTCGACACACTTATCCATAACCAACAATACAGAATCTGATTTCTGGTTCAGAGCATGTTGGAGCATTTGGCATCTTGAGTCTATAGTCGAGATGGTCGGAATGGAATTAACTAACATCCTCAATGATTGAACAACAATGTCATGTCCCAACAAGGATGAGTCCGAATCTAAAACTTTTCATGGAGAATTTTCTTCCTCAATAAGCTCCAACTTCCTTTTAGACGAATCACCAATTTCTCTTTTCTTGCTAGACACTGATTTCGGAGTCTCAACAAGGGGTTGTTTTCCCTTGTTCTTTTTCGGAATAAATTCTTGATCTGGAGTTTTCTGCTCGCTTGTAGACACTTGTATAACATCACCAACAACTTTTTGAACAACATATTCCTCATTCTTATCCTTCTCTGGAGTCACTAACTTAGATGATTCAGCCTCTGATGTTCAGAGTGACAGATGTTCCGAAGGAGACCCATTATAATCATCTACTTCTTTCATCAAATCTCATGTTTCTCCACTTCCTTCAGCAACTACTTCTTCCTCTTCCACTTGTCGAATCATCTATATTTTCTCATCAAGCTCAGCTATAATCTCTTCTGGAAAATCAAGGATTCTTCCTGGAGTCTTAGGTAGATATTCCAAGGAGAAAGATCTCGGAACTGGAATGCTTATGGATACCATCTCATTAAATTTTAACAATGCTTGGACTGCCTCGGCTTCTGTCACCTTCTTCTTGAGCTTAGTTTACTTTACATGTTTTTCAATCTCATCAGTAGTTCTCTCCTTCAAGGTCTTAGCCTCCGCAAGGTCCAATCCGAAATGCGGATCCCCTTATTTCCTTTTCTCATTTTCTGCTCTCCACTTCACAACAACCTCATCGGGATAGGCTTTCTTTATCTATGGTATTGAGGTGCGGTTTTAACTTCCTTAGATTTAGGATCCTCAACTTCAACTGCAAATTCATTCATCTTTCTTTTCTTTACTAGCATACATGAGTCCGGTTCAGCAGCCTTCAGAGCCGCTTCTTCTTGATTAGGAAAATCGAATAACTCACCAGTCTCCTTGTTGAATGCCACATCCATCCTCTTAAGGGTATCATCACTAACCAACAAAATTTTGCAAACCCTTGGCTTAGATCTTCATGCTTCCTTGAAAGACTCAAGGCACCGAACTATCAACATTGATAAAATTGCTGGGTACATTACGATCTGGGCTCTGAGATTTCCTTTATTAAGATTCTCAATGGTTATAAGAATGTGCCTCATGAAGTTAAACTTCCTTATATTTATTAGGAAATCTAAGATATAGATCTCACTCTTCTTCAAACTATCATTATCTCCTTCCCTCAGTATGATAATACCTTGTACCCACAACTCTAGAATCCGTAAATTTGTAGGCAAACTAGAAATCTTCGGAGCTTTGTCATCTTAGAGTCCGAGAGTTTTCAAGGCTTTTTGCTTATCGAAGCTACCCTTAGAATCTGGCCACACATGAGATATAAACTCAGATTCTCCTTCATAGGTCCGCCCTACCAAGCGTGCTTTCTTGGTATTAGAAATCTTGTAATTCTTGCCATAAGTCATAAAAGAAAATTTCTCCCTATTATCTTCCTTAAAGAAAGAAACTATTTCATAGAACTCAACAAGTACCCTCGAAAAAAAATCGTCTTGATTCCCCAGTTTGGACACAACAATATCTTCCCAGAAATTCAACTTAATGTTCCTCGAAATAAGAGAATCATAGTTGTTGAAGAAATCCGGATGGAATTTCCTTTTTCTGTAAACTAACCATTGTGAAATAGGCTTGAAGGATGACATTTCATGAGTAGCTAACTCCACAGACATTCGGATCTGAAGACCTCTGAGAATTTCAGAATGGAGAAAACTGAATTTCAGAACGACTTTAAAACAGAGAGGAAGAGATTCGAGACGCGAGATCTTCAAAACAGATGTGGGACAAGTATTGGGTCCCCTTTATACAGGCAATGAAACAACGATTCAACTTCCTCGGTTGATCGAATGGTTGTGAAAAGATGAGATCAGATCTTACGGTTGAAAATGAATTCTCAAGAAAACTTGAATCCGATCTTTGTGAGGTTTTTATTAAAAAAAGAATTAAGAAAACTATAATCTGAAAACATAATATAATAAAATTCTAGCAAGTAAAATATGACTACGAAAACTTGAGTAAGGAAATCATACCTTTCATAATGGGTTAGGAGGATTATTCGTAATGGGTAATATAAAAATGACTACGAAAAAATCTTTATTATGAAAAGACAAAGTTCGCAAAAACATTACTACAGAAATCAAACTCAGTACGGAAAACTCAGAATGAAAAATGCAGTATGATAAAATCAGTACGAAAAACAAAGTACGAGAATCTTAGTATGAAAAGAAAAGTGAGAAAAACAAACTCAGTATGAAAAACAAACTTAGTACGAAAAACAAACTCAGTACGAAAAACAAATTCCACGAATTTGGGGAACAAAAAAACATATTATGAGAGATTCAGTAATAAAGATCCGTTATGAAAATACCAGTACGAAATTTTCCATTCTGGAAGTTTTCAATACCAAAATTTCTATTTTATAAGTTTTCTTATATGAAAATATCCCTTCTGGAAAATTGTAGTTCCAGACATTTCCATTCCTGAAATCTTATTTCCGAAAAATTTGAAAACAAACTTTGAAAAACTTTTTTATTCTAACAAACCAATGTACTCCCCCTATGAAAAGTAATTTATTACTGTAAGGAGACTTTTTCAACAGAAAGTTAATTAAGGAGGACTACCTTACGTTTATCATTCCTAACTTCTGTTTAATATATTCAAATATATCAGAAGGCAATGATTTTTTGAATATATCAGCAAGTTGATCTTGCGTTCCAATAAACTGAAGGATAATATCTCTTTTATGTGTGTGATCCCTGAGAAAATGATGCCTAATATCTATGTGTTTTGAATGGGAGTGATGTGCAGGGTTTTTACTAAAGGCAATGGAACTTGTGTTATCACACAAAATTTGAGTTTTAGTAAAACTCAAGACATAGTCTGTGAGTGTGTGTTGCATCCACAATACTTGAACACAACAACTTCTAGCTGCTACATATTCAGCTTCAGTAGTGGAGAGTGCTACAGAATGTTTCTTCTTGTAGGACCATGAAACTAAAGAATCTCTTAAGAAATGACAAGTTCCGTATGTACTTTTCTATCCATTCTACACCCACCAAAATCAGCATCAGAAAAGATTTTTAGAACAAAATCATTTCCAGAATTATAAAATAATCCTAGATCCATGGTTCCCTTATTGTAGCGAAAAATTATTTTTACTGCCTTTAACTGAGATTCTTTAGGATTGGATTGATATCTTGCACATAAGCATACTGAGAACATTAAATCTGGTCGACTAGCGATTATGTAAAGTAAACTTCATATCATACCTCTAAAAGATGTTTGATCTACTGGTTTCCCAGCTTCATCAAGATCTAAAGAGTTTGATGTACCAATGGGAGTACTTATACTCTTAGTGATGTCATAACCATAATTTTTATGATGATCTTTAATATACTTATGTTGAGATATGTAGGTTTCTTCTGGTTTTTGAGAAATTTGAAAACCAAATAAAAAAGTTAACTCACCCATCGTTCTCATTTCAAACTCATATTTCATTAGACTTGCAAAAGAGTCGGTCAAACATTGCTGAGTTGAGCCAAATATGATGTTATCAACATAAATTTGAAAAATCAAAACATTTTTATTATCTTTCTTTATAAAAAGGGTTGGATCTGCATTTCCATTAACATAGTTATTTTGAAGAAAAAATACAGTGAGTCTATCATACCATGCTCGTGGGGCTTGTTTAAGACCATACAAATCTTTGGTAAGTCTAAAAACATGATCAGGATGTTTTGTATCTTCAAATCCAGGAGTTTGTTCAACAAAAACTTCCTCTAGAACATAACCGTTAAGAAAAGCACATTTCACATCCCTTTGGAAAAGTTTGAAATTAAATAATGCTGCGAAGGCAAGTAGAATATGGATAGATTCAATTCTAGCTACTAGAGCATAGGTTTCATCATAGTCTATTACCTCTTGCTGATTATAGCCTTTAGCAACAAGTCTAGCATTATTTCTAACCATGACTCCATTTTCATCACATTTATTTCTGAAAACCCATTTTACTCCAATAACAGTAGTTTCCTTAGGTCTTTCAACCATGGTCCAGACTTTATTCCTTTCGAATTCATTTAGTTCATCTTGCATTGCTTTGATCCAATCATCATCACCTAAAGCTTCAACAATGCTTTTAGGTTCTATTTGGGAAAGAAATGCTATATGTTTTACTTCATTTCGTAAGGAACTTCTAGTCCTTACAAGTTCATTTACATCACCAATGATACAATCACTGGGATGATTCTTAAGAAACACCTGATTTGAGTTTTGTAAAACCTGTTCATCAATATAGGGTAGAAAGTCTTCTAGGGTAAATGTTTCAGAAGTATCTTCTAGAACATTATCCTTATTAGGAGATTCTTCTATCAATGGTTGATAATCAGTTTTTGAAAACACATCCGAAGATGTAGGTTGAGGTGGTTTAAAAACAAAAGGATCTGACTCATCTAATTTTACATGTAATGTTTCTTCAACAGTACAAGTATATTTATTAAAAACTCTATAAGCCTTAGAGGTTGTGTAATATCCTAAGAAAATTCCTTCATCGGATTTTGGTTTGAATTTATGTAGGTTATCTTTAGTATATAAAATAAATACTTTGCAACCAAAAACCTTGAAGTAGGATAGTCTTGGTTTTCTACCATTCCATAACTCATAAAAAGTTTTATTAAGAAAAGGTCTAATTAAAACTCGATTTATAGTATAACAAGCAGTACTTACAGCTTCAGCCCAGAAATGTTTAGCAATAGGATATTAAATCAACATGGTTCTAGTTATCTCTTGAAGAATTCTATTTCTTCCTTCAACTACTCCATTCTGTTGAGGAGTTCTAGGTGCAGAAAAATTGTGAGTAATACCTTTTTTACTACAAAAAAGTTCAAAATTAGATTTTTGAAATTCTTTTCCATGATCACAATGAATAGTATTCAATGGAAGGTTTTTCTCATGTTTAACTTGAGCTCCAAAACTTTTGAAATAGGAAAAAGCATCAGACTTCTTTGCTAGAAAATAGACCCAAGTAAATCTAGTGTAATCATCAACTAGAACAAACACATAGTATTTGCCTCCAATACTTCCAGTTTGTGTTGGACCGAAAAGATACATGTGCACTAACTGTAATGCATCAGTTGTTGAGACTTCACCAATTGATTTAAAACTAGATTTATGTTGCCTTCCATATTGACAAGGATCACATACTTTAGAAGAATCAAATCTACGCTCCAGTAGATACTTAACTAGTTTCTTCTGAGAGAGTTTACATAAGTTTCTAAGGTTATAGTGACGTAGTCTTCTATGCCATAACCAAGAATGATCTTCCATTGCACTTAGGCAAGGTAAATCTTGACTCCTGAGGTCTTCTAGGTTCAACGTGTAAACATTCTCTTGCCTATTGGCTGAGAGTACAAATTCTTCCTTGGAATTGTGAACTAAGCACTTATCATTCCTAAAATTCACAAGGTAACCTTCATCACATAACTGACTTATGCTAATGAGGTTATGCTTAAGACCCTTAACAAAAAGAACATTCGAAATCATATTTTTACCAAGAAGTACAATATTACCAATACCAACAATCTCTCCCTTAGCATTATCTCCAAAAGATACCTTTCCTCCTTTTGTTTTGATAATCTTTTCAAAATAGATTTTGTTACTAGTCATGTGCCGGGAACATCCATTATCCATGTACCATGTGTTGTTGCTGGTACTCTCTTTATTTTCCTAAAATCAAGAAGAAAATTAGAATTTCTGAATCCAAACTTGTTTGGATCCGAGAATTCCAGATAATAAAATTTTAGGTACCCACATCTTCGTAGAGAAATAAGCTTTGTGAAAACATAAGGATTGGGTTTTGTTTAAGGAACAATTCATTGCCCAGTGACCACTATATTGAAACTTGGTACAAAATGGGACACTTTGAGGAACAAAATAATTGTTACTAAAAATTGGTTTTGCATGGGTATAAAAAAATCCGGATTTATTTATTTATGTTCATATTTGAGAATACATTTTATCAAAATTTTCCTTACCATGGGTATAGTTTTATAAACAATTCATTAAGGAAAAAATTTCGGACTTGAGTTTTATAACCAAGTTTTTATCCTCAAAATCATTAGTTTTAGAACTAGAGTTAGGTTCAAAAACAATTTTCTTAGAAATAACTTTTTCTAATTCTTTAGAAAGTTTGTTCTTCTCAGAACTTACTTCCTCAAGATTTTTTGAAATATTTTCAAAATCATCATTTTTCCTATCAAGATCTTTAGAAAGATATGATATCTCATTCGTAAGAATAGAATTTCAATAGTTTTCCTTATCATGTTTTTTATTGAGTTTGGAATTATCAATTTCAAGAAGTTCATCAAACCTAGAAACTTCTTCATAAGTAGGTAAAGTATTTTCTTCATCAGAAGAAGATTCTTCATCAGAAGAGTTATAATACATACTATCATTAGAATTTAAAGAAACATTGGTAAATGATTCAGAATTTCGTACCTTAGCCATAAGACAATGATTATAAATAGGTAATCTGGCTATAAGACCTAGATTTTTCTGTCCTGAAGATTCATAATCAGAAGATTCATCTGAAGATTCACCACCGCTGGCACTCCAGGTATCATTAGCTTTCAGAACATTCTTAGCATTGGATTTATAATAATTTTTTTCTGTTTCTCTTTGAATTCCTCTCTTTCCTTTCTTTCTTTTTGAGCAAAGGGAAATCTGGTCTAATATGTCCATCTCTCTAGCATTCATAGCAAGTAACTTCTCCATCTTTCTTATCTTTCCTTTCCTTTTTCTTATACTTGGATTGGAAATTTCTCTGGCCAGCTATCTTGTTCATCCTTCGAGCAAGATTTGCTAGTTCATTTTCAGAAACATCACTCTCACTAGATTCGGATTGGAAAATAGCTTTCTTAGACTTGGATCTGGTTACTCTCTCAAGAGTCTTAGCTTTCATCTGATTTGAAGTTGTTGTAAAAGCAACAATACCATTTACATTTTTCTTTTTTGATGTTGTCAACATCTCTCTTCATTCTGGTTTCTTATTGTAGTAGAGTTCCAAATAGCTCATCATGAGTAATTTGGGTGACCTTCTTGTTCTCATCTATAGCTGTTCTCTTGGACTCCCACTCATTGGGAATAATATCATTTATTTTATCCACAAGAGCTTCATTATATAGACCTTTCTCTCCCATAGAATGTAGGTTATTGACGATATTCATAAATCTTTATTGAACATTACATATTGGTTCACCATAAGGAAAATTGAAGCCATTATATTCAACTCTAAGCATAGCTCTTCTAGTCTCAATCACCTTAGAAGTCCCAAAGTGTGTAACTTATAACTTCTTCCAGATACAGTTAGCTGCTTCACAAGAAGAAATTTTGCTATATATATTTCTATTCATTGAACAAAGTAAATTATTGCGTACCTTATAATTGAGTTGATATTCTTGCTTTTCTTGATTAGTAAAAGTTCTGACTTCCTTGTCAGGAATTTTATAATCTCCAGTAAGCATAACAAAGTTGTCTACTCTAGTATTGATAACAAAAGTCTTCATGCGATCTCTCCAGTATTCATAATCATTACCATCAAAGATTGGTGGTGATGTAGAATTCAGAATATTAATTGAACCAAAATTGACTCCTGCCATACTAGAATCCTTCGATACTCAAACTTGTTAGTAGCATAAGTTTGTAATCACAATGTTCGGATTGGGAATTTTTGGAATCGTAAAGTTTGGAATGGAAATGTTCGGAATGGAAATGTTCGGAATGGAAAAGTGAGCAAGAAAAACTTATTCGTAAGTATAAGTATTTCAGAGTCCTACTCTGATACCAAATGTAGGATTGGTATAGAGTATGAGGTTTCCAACCTTTGATACCAATTGTTGGATCGAAATAGTGATGTAGATGGTCAATATACATAATGGGGGGTGAATTGAATACTTTAAAAAATTCTTTTGGAACCTTTAAAGTTAGTAATGAATAAATATAGTTTCCTTAAGAGAAGGAAATAACTATGTTTAACAAAGATAAAACTAATAAAATTCACAACACCTCTAACACCGAATGAAAACTTGGGAATATATTCCGAAGGTAGGTTTCAGAAATATGGTTCTGGAAAGAGAAACTTAATGAAAGATTAACATATGAGATTCTACCTTAAGGAATATAGAACCTAAATGTAATAGAGTATAAGTAAGTAAGTATAATAAAGTTATAATTTCCTTACAAAAAAATATGCAGAGGAAAATAAACAAGTAGTAGAACTACAAGTAACAAGATATAAGTCTTTTAACCCAATGAGAAGGGTATCCAACAACCTTGGATAAAGGTCCCTTGATTTATACTTTCATGAAAGTCTGTCATACCCACACCAGGGTAAGCCCTAGATACGAAGATTGAAGTCTTTGTCTTGCTATCCCCGCAAGCCCTCAACTTCAAGGTAGTTGGAAACCTCTGTCTTCCTCAGCAAGGAATCCCTCGAACTTCAAGGTAGTCGGCACCTCTGTCTTCCTATCCATGGATGTCCTCGAATGTAATCACGAACATTTGGAGTCGCACAAAGCTTTGAGAGTTAATAAGATCTTCTATCTCTAGAAATCACATCAAGAATGTAATCACATGAGTCGATGATCAGTCAGCCTTTCAGCACCGAGCTCTTTCAAATGAGCTCCTATTTATAGGTAAGGGCGACTCCTTCTCCAATGGTCATATTTTCCTTAAAGATCGGAGGGACCTGTACACATGTAACTTAACCAACGGTTAGTTTATAACAGATTGGACGACATCGTTTTATAAAGAAACAAGTGTAACAGAATGTACGACATCGTTTTAATTCTAACTCAAAAGATCGGAATGAAAACTTCGGAGTGAAGGTTCGGAGTGTAAGGAAAATAATAACGAATATAAATGCATAAACAAAATGAATGTTCAGAGTCTAACCAAAAATAATTTTTGGAGTATGAAGAAATTCAGAGTGTATAAAACAAAGATAATCAGATTCTGTTTAATAAGAGAATTCGGAATGAGAGTTCAGAATGGGCATTGGTCATTAGAATTCGTAATGAGAATTAATAATTATAATTCGTATTGAGAATTCGTTATCAAACTTCATAAGAATTCGTATCCTGAATCTGGATTAAAACTGCATTCGGAATTTGGAATGACACTTTATCACAGTTCTCATTCTGGATTTCGGAGTGAAACTTTATCACAGTTCTTATCTAGAATTCGGACCCTAAAATAGAATACTTCATATCAAAGTTTCAAGCAATTCCGAGAAAATAGAAATGAATCTGAATCTCATACTTAAGAAAAATTTAGATGAAAATATCATAAGGATAATTTTTCTTATAAAAGCGATTTTCCTTATAAAAGCAATTTTCCTTAAGAAAACAATTCTCTATATAAAAGCAAATTTCCTTAAGAAAACAATTTTCCTTATAAAAACAATTTTTCTTAAGAAAAAGGTGTTTTTGATTTTCAAAACAAGAAGGAATGAAAAAGTCATAAGGAAATCCTTATTGACTCAACAATTGTCCGAAATATGCATTTCCCTTTTTCTTAATCTAGAATTTTTTAGGTCATTATGTTAATAGACTAGTATAATAAACATGATTATATTTTATATTAAATTATTTACTCAGCTCACATTCATTCATTAATACGTTCATGGTTATTATTTTTTGAGGACAATGTTTTCAATTATTAACCACGCATAATGTTTATGTTTATGAAATCTTTCATTATATTATAGACACTTACTGAGCATCTAGCTCACCCCTTCTTATGTTTAATTTTTCCCAGGATAAGAAGAAGCATATTATAATAAACTTGTATGGATAATTTTCGATTTGTGGATATTCACAATAAATTGTTTATGTTTTATTTATTATCATGTTTTATGTTGAAAATATGTCTGTATATGATTCTACAATACTACAAAAATAATTGGTACATTGGGATTTGATTCCCTTCAATTATTAAAATGTATTTAAATAATGTACCGGCTCCAGGCTTCGTAGTTTGGGGTGTTACAAGTTCACCTAATGTATATCAAACAATATTTCAAATTATTTTTACACCATCATATACATATGTTATGTGATAATATTCTTGAAAATTTTCTATAATAATTGAACAAATGATGGTTTTATGGTTTAATTTATATGTACCATAAACACTGTTGGGTCAATACATCTAACCAAAGGGAATTACTAGGATCTCTACATGTACATATCTACTCTATAATTTCATACTCAGCATAACATCATCATAAAACATAAACAAGTGATAACAAAACCTTATTAAAAATTTAAAAAGAATCTCATGTTTTATGTAATGTCGAAGAGTCAGTCAATACATTGAAAAATGGTACTTTTCATTATTATTCACATTAATTGGGTTAAAAAAACAATGAAAAAATTATATCTCTCATCAATCTTTTCATTGGAATACTCATGGTATTCCTAGGGGGATACACATGGAGTTAAAAAAACCTCCTCATAGAATCTCTTGCTCTATTGATCACACTATCATACTAAAATGGATTGGGATTAATCATCAACAACATGTTTCAGAATAACATATTGTCAAATTTTAAAAATTAATGGAGACCTTGATGTATACTATTATCCAATAGTCATACCAAATTACCGTAAATGATGTATGATCTTCAACACATCCTCAGTATCAGTCTGTAGATACAATGATTGAGATAAAGGCTCTACTCGTACCTTTTTGTCTCAACAGATTGATGTGAAATGGAATTAGTGACAAGAACATATGTATACTAAAATTGTGACTAAATAAGGATTGTTTTGGTTTATACAATAGATCACTCTAATGTGTCCATGTTATATTCCTCTTTATAGTATATGTATTCTTCCATATGTTGTTATTTATTCCCACAATCAGGATTATAATTTGACCACATAGAATCACCAAAATGCCACCCAACATAAAATTTGATAGAACTCATCCCCATCACCTCCAAACAACTATCTTTGGATTGATTTTTTTAATGTTGTTGTATGTCTTTTAAGGAGATAACTTATATTTTTAGAGGAATAATTCCTCTTCCTTGAATGATTGATGTCACAACACACAACACCAACATTGGGATCCATAAATAACATGTTTCACCAAAAATAATTCTACATGTTAAACCCACTATCTCAATATGTGGGGTCCCACGTAAGGAAGAAAAAACAACAATTCAAATTCATTAAAATATGATTTATCCTTGGGGTTTTAAGAATGTAATCCTCTCTATATAGATACACATATATATTCCATGTGTGGGTAAGATCATCATAGATAACGATGAAAAAATCACACAAGATCCATTATCCACCATGAGTAATACTAGCTTTGAGTGCAATAATTTAATTAGCATGGTATCAAATAGTCGAAAAAAATAGACCGCCTCTACATGATAATACTACCCTTATAGATTGTCTATAAAACCATGAAACAGGAGTGGAAATTTTCACTGGATGTCACAAAACATTACATGCATACACACATCATTGTCCTATCCTACTAAGGTTATAAATAGATCTATATACAGTTTATCAACCACGTGGATTCCTATAGTTGTTTCTATGTGCTTCCTAACAGTTGTTACCTCTAATCTATGCCCACATAAAGGAAAAACATCTTGAATGGTACCTCAAAATAATGCCCAATAACTCAATTGGTATTCATGAGGTTTGAATCCTGATATCCTAATTTTCTATCATGGAAGATGAATCTTGAATGTTATTAAGATGTATAAAATTTTATATCTATATCATGGGATTTTACTTAAGAAACACCTGAAATTAAAATGCCACAATTGTATAAAACTATTATAAAATTTATATCCATTAAAAGTATTTCTATTTATTTTATAAAATAATGAGTCTAATCTGGGTCTTGGATTATATATACATCAGTTTCCATGCAATCATTTGGTTCCCTGGATTTAGAGTTGATCACAAGACACAGAAACACCATTTACCTAACTTCCCAAAAAACCTCATAATATACCCAACGCTATATTTTTTCACATGGAAATAAAAAATTCTTATACTCATTTATCCCAACCTAACCCATAAAGACCCTTCATGAGGCAATAGAATGTTCAGTGTGACACCCTAATCCATAATATAGTAGGTTATAGGTGGGGTTAAATCATAGAGAAGTCAAACCCATGAAATCATAGTACATAACCTATGATACATGTAATCACTAACACAGAAAGCCCCATTAAAAATTGAAAGATCAATGAAATTAGTATCCCTTGGAGAGTAAACAATTCAGGACACGTAATATAAGATACATATTAGAGAAAAACATTGTATAAAAATGTTTAATTAAAAAATAATCTCACCTTCCATAACAAACAAGGAAACCCAAAAAAATCAATAGTAATGAATTAAAATAGGTTATATCCATGATCATAATCCTTGATTCTGACCAATGATTGTGATCAGAACCACCATTTACTACTAATATCAATCAATAACAGGTCCTTTATAGTCAATACTAATCTATATATCATTTGGATATGAAATGAATCATATGGAAAATCACATTCTTGGTGAGTATATACAGACAATGTGGGATGTCTTGCAATAAATTGAATAAGAGTGAATATTAATAGAAACCTAAACACATAGAATTAATTATAATTGAAGCCAACATCATATTTAATCAAAAGAATACCATGTGTGTAAAAATTGTGGTCTCTATCTCCCCAGCCTGCTATGTATGAGGATTCATCCTATTACTTCCAAAAGGCCATCCCTGTTTCCAATAACTAGGTGAATCCTCAATAAAATATGAGTGGAGTTAGAGATCCACAATACTATGCTTCATATACATGGGAGAACTATATCCTTTGAAATTATCATGTGCATCATCATCTAAATGTTATTTTTGGGGGCACACCTCACCCCTATGTATCATTAAAATGATAGAACAACACAAATAGAAGAAACTATCGCCACCTAGTCTCAATGATGGGGAGTACCACTCCATAAATAAAGGACCAACACCATTAGTAATTTGGTGGATTTCTGTCTTGAATTGTTTATAGAATTTTGGGGACCCACAAACTAGAAGAATATGGGATTACTAACCTAGGGAGTATCACTAAACAGTTAGAGGACCTATTCCCCCTGTAACAGACTTATATAAAAATTTGTAAAATATTTATGGGGGATAAACTATATTAAATTATAGGGGATTACAGACCCTTATATGTCTCTAATACCTATGATGAATCACTAACATTATCCAAGATTCAATGAATGTAGTTTCCAACTCATATCACCTCTGGTAGTAAATATGATTCCAAGATAATAGAAACAATAATATACCACATGGAAAACATATTATTTTAGGCAACTTATGGGTAAAAAAAGACGTTCTGGGAGAAATTGTAATGACCCGTTCTTTACGAAAATTATTATCACATCAGAATATATTTATATTTATTACAAAATATAACAGAACCATGAAACAACCTTATAGGTATAATGTTGTAAGAAACTGGGAAACATAATCCACTAGTTAATAAAACATTTACATTGTCTTATAATTATGTCATCCCAACATGACTCTTTTTTGGCATGTCATACATAGTATCCTTATTCATTCCATGTGGAAAAGAAACATTTAAATGGGAGAGATCAAATGTCTTGAAGGGGTAAACTAATGAAATAACAATCATATAATATTCATAAAATCATAACATATCAAAATATTATCTTGTATATAAAAGATCACAATATCATATCTAGGGATAAATCATAAATGTGTAGTGTAATACATATATTCATAACATGTGACATGAAATTTTGTTTCATACAGGAATTTGCATAGAAAATGATTTCATATTTTTCAATTCCCATTTCCAAAAGCATCATAGCGTATAATGTCCATTACTAAACAATGTTCTCTCCTCGTTCCAGCCATGTATCACTGAACCAGATTAACTTGTCATTCCAAAAATGTCAATCTCCAGAGATATAAATCTCTACCCCAGGAATCATGGGGAGATATTGGTCCCACCAATCTCATAACGAAACCATTATTACGTGTTCCACAAAAACATAAAACACATTCACAATTGCATAACCCATGAAATCAAATTAGTTCCTTAATAATAATTCCATCATAATTGATATAAAACAAATGGACTTCATAAATAGAATTCCATCATATACACATTAAAATATTAATAAAAGGAATAAAATAATAACCCTCTGTAATGTTAGATGAAAAATAATTTTGACAAAACACTAGAGCTTCATTTCTGATGAAAATATCATTTCTTGTTCAAAAACATTTTTTTTCAACATAGTCATCCAATATTAAAAGAAAATAATTTTTTTGTAAATATAATTTTAAACATTTAGAGGGAAAATCACAGAATTAATCAGTTATTAATAAGTAAAAATGTGTTTTTACCGTATAAGTTAATAACATATTCTCTAAATACTGTTTTCCCAAAAAACTCAAAAAGTACCTCATATAGTAAACAAAAGAAGGATTTCATCCAAAACAAGTAGTAAATATCAAAATGGGTAAAAATGAATATAAACATACATATAATAATAGTAAAAAATTTAAGTGAATATTTTTAGAAAACATGGACATGGATGATAAATAGATCTCAAATAGATACTTAAGAATAAACAATATCAGATAAAATGAGATTTGTAATGTTATCCCTTACCATAGGTGTGATAAGTGTTATATGTATCTGATTCTCATGAATGATGATTTATATAATTTTACTGATTTATTCCAGAATCATTATATTTTTATGATAACACTTTTGATCTTATATTCAGCAGTTTTTATGTAAGATTTCATGGTAACTCGTTACTTGAGTAATAACAGCATTATATTCTTATGCATGATTATTCTAATATATTATTATTATTATTATTATTATTAGATAATATTTATATCCATTACATTATGGTATTATTATAATATATTTAAAACTTATTAATTCAATATATATATATAATCATGCATTAATTGAGATTATGTAGAACGAATCACTTCACATTGTGGATACGGTATGTCATACGTACGCACGAGCGATGATATTGTTCCCATAATTATTGAAGGGTATTGACATGGATGGTGTATAATATATTATAAATTTTATCATTTAATAATAATAATAATATATAGTTATTATTTAAACCATTATAACCATCATGGTAAGGTGGTGGGGAAAATAGATTACACCACAGTGTGGAGACGGTAAGCCATATGTTCACTCACACAATGATTTTATTTTTATTAGATAAATATAAGGTGAAATAGGGGTTTTTTATAGTTATAATAACATATCTTTTTATTAGTTGTACTATTTTTATTACTTTATAATGAAATAACTAAATAAAAGGAACTATAATAAGAATGAAATTTGAAAGAATCGGTGTAAGAGATTATATTTTCCTCGACATGATTACTTTAAATTTCCTCTTAGAGCCCCTGAGTTTGTATTTTAAGAATAATTGACCGATATAATGTTGATAGGGATGTTTATAATGTATATGGTCAGGGTTTCTATGAGAATTAACACCTAAAATGGAGTGAAGGGGACTAGGAGGAGGTTCCCTTTTATAATAGATGAGAGGGGAACTTTAGGAAACTCTCAAGAATATTACATTATAATAAAATCTATCCCTACCCAAAAACCTTCAATGAATCCCAATTTATAAGATAATAAGATATTGGGTAGTAATATCATCAACCAATAAATGACGGAGAACTTATTTCATCAATTTAGACCATATATTTGTTAATTGACACTTAGTTATTATATGAATTTTTAATTCTGTTAATAACATTCTAAATATTTAATGGAAATGAATATATACAAATGTGGTGTTATTTGACTATAACTGGATAATTTATGAAATTATAGACAATATAATTATCAGTTTGTAATTTATAAATATTTTAATTATTTTTAAAATAACTAAAAAAATTATGTTCATAAATTGTCAATACTGAAAATTCTGATTTTATTAATTTATTTGATATTAAAAAATAATAAAATAAAATATAAATTGGAAAAAAAATATTAAATACAATCCTAACATGTCATATTCAACTACAAAATTCAGTGAGAAAATGAACTAGTTAATATTCTTTTTTAATTATTTTGAATACCATTTATTTTATATTTTTATTAATAAAATAAATTCTACATAACTATTGTGTCACCATTAATGGTAATTATTTAATCTCTAAAAATTATTAAAAAATTATATGATGTAGTTAAATATATTAAAATTATCAGATTATATATAGTCGATTTTAGCTCTTATTTATGATTATATTAAAATTAATATAATTATATAATATGAGATTGTGATACTTTTTCCATTTCACTAGTTTTTATTGCATTAATGTCATTTCAAAGGTATGTTTCCATAATGTGATTTCAATTAGAACAATAAATTATAATTTTTAAATTCAGTAACCCAAAAGGATTTTTATTGGTGTTAAGGTAATTATATAATGTTATTTTAACCTATAATGACCAGATTTAACTTTAACTATGGTAATTAAAATAATTATCAATGTTTATGTTCATAATGCCAAAATGAAAAAATTATCTTATTAACATAATTTTGTTACACTAATTCCAAATATGGAATCAATTTTTCATATTTCAAAACACAGAAGTTACAGTAATTAATTTAAAATTAATCCCATTTTTGAGAAAACAGTTTTTAACAACTAAATCATTGCCAATGATTGGAAGGTTTTACCTATGAATTCAATGTAAAATTAATTCTAATGACATAACATATATTAAATGGTAAAAATATATTCTATTTATACTTTAAATCGATTAAATATCCTAATTTAACCATATAAATTATCTCTATGAATGATGTTTTTTTTAATACAAATTTAGTGTATTTTTACAATTTATAAAAATATGAATGTTATCAAAAAATTTCTCAGAAATTTTACCCAATTAAATTTTTTATCCTAATTCAAAATAATATGTTTGTTTCTTTCATATATAAAATATTAATGTGTCCATATCTTAATTTTTAATGGGTTCTCTATTTAAATTTGTAAAATTTACCTTTTAATAAATAGGTTCTAATAAATAAAATATGGTTTTATTCATACCATATGACTAAAATATCCTTCGGATAAATATAAAAAAGAATTATTAAGTATATAACACACATATATTTCAAGAATTTCATTAGCATATGTTATTAAATATAAAATAATAATATGTCATTTATATATATTTATAATAAGTAATTGATAGCTAATAAGTTATTAATGCATTTTCAAAAGATAGTTATAATTATTCCTGATAACCTAACAACTATGATATAATAGTAATTTTATAATAAGGGCATATCATGGTTAGTTTAAACACATGATTGAATGTGAATAAATCTACTAAAATATATAATTTTTTTATATATTTCATAAAAACATTCAGGCCTTGTATTATACACCATTAAACCTGAATTTCACCCTCAAAATTCATCACTTTTTAACAAGAATATGTGGATATATCTCCATGATAATATCCATACGTTCCCCTACATCTTCTTCAATTTTTTTTGTTCTTCTTTAAAAAATTAACCACGCGAGTGGTCTTGTTTCAACGATCTTTTTCGCTATGATTCTGAATCTTTATCAGTTGTTTGTCATAGAAAATATCTTTCTCTAGTGGTACGACTTCTAGGATTAGTGAATGCGATGGATTAGGTACGTACTTTCTCATGAGAGATATATATAACACATCAAGAACCTGAGAGAGATTTAGTGCAATAACAAACCAGTAACCTATATTTCCAACATGATCTAGTATTTCAAAAGGACCGATATACCTAGGGTTTAACATTCTATTCATCACAAATCTCTTTACTCTCTTACAAGATGATATTTAGAATAACACCTTATCACCCACTTAAAATTATAGCCCATTTCTTTATTTTTTAGCATAACTTTTTTGTTGACTCTGTGATGCTCCTATATATTTTTGAATAGATCTGAAAATTTCTTCCATTTTATCAACAATACCATATATTAATAGCTTTATTTCCCCAACATCATCCCAGTAAAGTAGTGTTCTTCACTTATTTTTATAGGAGTATTCATAAAGAGCTATCTAATTGCTGTAGTGAAAGATATTGTTGTACGGAAATTCACCAAATGGACTGTGTTAATCTCAAACACCATTGAAATATATATAAAAATCTCTCAATATGTCTCCTACAGTTTGAATTGTCCACTCAGACTGATTATATGTCGGAGAATGATAAGTAGTGCTGAAAATCACCACTATATCCAGAGCATGCTGATGGATTTGCAAGAACTTTGAGGTAAACTGTGGATCCCGATCATAAATAATGGAAAGTTGTATTCGATGAAATCTTACAACATCAATTACATATATCATATCAAGCTGATAAATACATAAATCCTCTATAATAGAAATGATGTGCGTCGACTTCGTAAGATGATCAACTATAACTGAGATAACATTATTTCCTTTGTTTTTTTTGGATGTTTAATGACTATGTCCATAGTGATGTTTTCCCATTTCTATTTGTGTATGGGTAATAGTTGTAACAACCCCTTAGTCATCAATATTTCTCCCTTAACATCCTAAAAATCCCAGCATCGAGACACATCTTCGATGACATCTCTTTTCATTACATCCCACCAGATGTTCTATTTCAGGTCCCTAAACATCTTTGATCTTCCAGGATGAAGAGAGAATTATGAACATTCAGCCTCATCAAATAATTTTTTTTTATTATATAGGAGGAGTACAAATAATGTCCTTGAACATTATTATTTCACCACAATCAGTGTTGAATTCAAGACCATTTATCATGTTCTTTTATAACTCTACATCTTCCTTCTTCCCCTCTTTATTTTTCACTTGTATAGATGGTTGAACTTTCATACGATAAATATATGATTTTCCCTTCGCATTAAAACTTAATGATCCATAATGTGAAAATCCATAAATATTGGACCTTTCATGATCCTCAACATGGATAAGCTAGCATAGATTTTTCAACTCAAAGCATCTTCCACCTTGATCACTTTCACATAGTTGTAATGTATAGAGAAGTCATAATAGTTAATCAACTACAAATATCTTATTCGGTTGATATTAATATTCATTTGAATGAAAATATATAATATACCTTTATTATCAGTATAAATATCACATTATTCCACATAATGAAAATGTCTACATATTTCAATGAAAATATTGCACCATCTAACAAGAAAGCATGATTTTGGTAATTTTCATACAATAATTTTCAATTGTTGTGAGGTATAACCTATCAAGATATTATTTTTCTTGACAAAACATCCCATCCACTTCTTGGAGTAATCATTGTATATCAAAATCATTTCTCGACTATAAAGAAGTGTGATAACAGGTTGACTAGTTACCCTCGTTTTTAGCACATTGAAATTTTCATAAAATTATATTGTCCAAAAAAATTTAACTCTTTTATGAGTAAACCTGGTGAGTGGATTAGAAAATCATGAAAAATATTTCACAAAAAGTCAATAATATCTTCCCAAACCAGTAAAACAACAGATCTATGTTAATGTTTTTGGTCTCAATCATCTTTCAATAACCATTGTTTTAGTTGGATCCACAGATATGTTATATATTACGATTATGTGACCCAAAATTGAGACTTTTTGAAGCCAAAATAAATACATTGTTAATTTGGAATTATGATTCTCTAATATCTGAGACTTTAATACAATACTCAACTTATTTTTATGTTCTTACATTATCTTTGAATGGACAAGAATATGAACTATAAAGACTACCCCAAACATATCAAGACATTCAATAAAGACTCTATTAATTATATCCACGATGATAATAGAGGTATTAGTAATACCAAAATGAATTTCTATAAATTCATATTGTAGAAACCATGTATGTAATGTCGTATTTGTTATATCCTCTTCTTTAACCCTTGATTGATGATATCCTGAACTAATATCATCCTTAGAAAGGTATTGAGATCCACATACATTCTCAAATAAGTCATAAATGTGTGGGAGAGTATTTTTTTTCTTCATTGTGATCTTGTTATGTTCATGACAATTAATGCAGAGTATCATTGGCTAGTTTTTCGTCTTAACAATAAACACATGTTCTCCCTAAAATGATTCACTAGGGTGTATGGATCCCATATCAATATTCTCATGATGTTTATTGTTCAATTCCTACAACTCAATTGGGTACACTCTATAAGGTGTCTTCGAAATAGGCATATCACCCATAAAGAGTATGATTAAAATCTCAACTTCAAGATTTGGAGGAAGACCTAGAAATTCATATGGGAAGAAATCGTCAAACATCCTTAAAATGGATGTATTCTTAATAGTGAGTTTATCAACCAAATATTTTAGATAAATAACATTTATTTATTAGAATCAAGCCCCATAATATCGATTATCATGACCCAACACTAGGGTCTAGTGATGTGAGTACCCCAATCCATCCTTCCATAGGCCAGGGGATGGCGACTAGCACCAGAAAATCATATACCTATAACAGGAAGGAATTGCCTTTATACATGTACAAACATTTAACCCAAGAACCGAACAAGAAGCAACAATGGAGTAAACCTTAGTAGTAAAAAAGTTTACTGGAAGTAAACGTGGTCGGAATAAAAGCCCAACTAGAAAGTACAGGTACAATAGAAAGAGAAAAAAAATCATTTGGAATGTCAACTGAGTATTCTTCTTGAAGAGTAGGTACATATCATGATTAGTATTCAAGGCGTCATGTCACGTCAAATGGTCCACCTCCGGGCACTATCCATTCTTGGAACACTCAACCTCAATCAACACTTTTATTCATATGCACACGAGACATAAAGGTCCGATCGTAGCCAATGAAGGGGAGAGTATAACAATACTAAATAGGGATCCCAAGACCCCCGAAGGTCTCCCAGAGTTCCACAAAGCAATAACACCAATGCTAGACCTGAACCAAAATGCACAAATCATTACTTATCAAATCTAATTATGTATATGTCGGTAAATATACCAATGTTATCGAAAGATACTCGTCTCATTCATGAGGAAATGTAAGGCTCCATCATTTAAGAAGTTTTCACAACTGATCGACAAAGGTAGAATAATACAAAGGTTACACCATGAATATATCTCCAAGATGTTAAAATTACCAAAAAGGTAACAACATGAGGATAAATCCCCGAAGGTAAATGACTCAACTCCAAATAGGTATATTATATATGTACATAAGTACAGATGATTAGTCAAGAAGCTAGATCGTTTTATTCTGTCGAGTGGCCCTAATGCTGACCATATAGGTCTGAGCCACATAGGAACAGTAGATTCTAACTCATGCTGACCCACATAGGGTCGGTATGCGCTGAACCACACATGATCGATGAGCATTGACTGACACAATTCCGGACCCCCATTGGATCATTGTTGATCCCTATAGGATCACTAAGTACGAAACTATGTATGATATGTCTCCAACCTATGTATCACTTCCGGACACTAGATTCCTGCTCAAATTATACCTTATTCATGAAGGATCAGCTCATCAGGCCATCGGTACTACCTTAGCTGCCACGACTGGCAGTGCGCCAATCCAATGCTTGGTCTATGTGTTATAGATATTTTTATTCTGAGGTCACAGATGGATTCGGGTTTGATCCAACTTGTCCATAATCCAAAATTCACCAAAAAAAGTGCATTATACCAAAAAAAACCTTCTCTCTCCAAGGATCATAGTTCCACAAATAGTTCGTCAATCAGACGTTTGGTTCACAACATATCACCCTTTTTGAGAAACTGTGTCTGGGTGGGTCCGGGTGTGGTTTGACCCAGTTGGACTGACCTGGAAGGACCCGTCCCAGTTCAAGTTAACCTGACTAGGTCTACATCCGACTTGGCTGGGCTGGGGCCCATTCCAAACTACAAGGGTTTGGCTCGCTGGTCTCGCTTGGATCGGCCCGCTGTAGTGCAGCCCGCTAGGTTGGGCGTTCTGGCCTGTAGTGGTCTCTGGATTGCTAGAGTTGGGCCCACCATAGCTGACACAGTGGGGGAATCCCCCAGTTTTCCACAATGATAGAGTGTCCATTAAGTTTTTTCCATAGTAGTGGTTCTACGTGGCATTGCCTCATATGTGGCAGGACCTGATGGGAGCATGTCCTACCACCAAGGCGTCAGAGCTGCAATTACTACCACGATGTGCCGTTGAGTGCTGCTACCTACTATTGAGAAGAACTGATGTCAGCCGCTTCATTCTTCTACAAAATCTAAAAATCCATGTACCCCTTCTCAGGTGGAGCACTTGGTCATGCCGCCCTCCAATCCCCAGATGGTCGGTGTCGGCCACTGTGGCTAAATAGCTACGATTGGCATCACTGTAGGCGCATGATGACACACAGCCACCACCGCGGTCGGCTAGTGCTTCCACCACCATAGCCTGCCAGCTATATTTCGTGGATCACTACGTGAGCTCCGATGACCCTATTTTCCATCTGATTGCATCTATGGGATCCCCATGACATCATATTCGCTACATAACCCTACATTCCATATTCCATTCCACCCTAATATATATCCACGAATAATCCATAGATTAAACAAAGTAGCGGAGGGTCTGAGAATTGTTCGTTTGGCCCACCCCCTCTGCATTTTCTGTATAACAAGTAGGAATAATGAAATATTTCCCCAGATCATATAAAATATAATGATTAAACCCTACCTCATGATCGTTGGATAATGTCTGTGATGGGGAAGATTTAGAGTTTGTTGTTCCCACATCAAGCCTCCTGCGATGTCGCTCAATCATCGTTCTTTAGTAGCACTCATAACGATTATCTAGAACTTGTCCTATTCCTCAAGTGATTGGAATCATGGTACTTTCCTAGACCTTCATTGACTGGTGATGCCATGACAACACTCCTCCCCAAGCTCTATATAAAAAAGATAGGGGGAGGGTGAGTAACATATGTAGAATAAATGTGCCTTCATTTAATAGTATCCTTCCCAATTCCAACAGACATGTTGCAATGGATTTTAGAAGTCATGCCATTTAATTTCTTGACACTTCATTGGTCCCACCACTGATATTAGTCTGTTGGATGAAATTAATTGAGAGAAATAAAAAAACAATGATATTTGTTTATTCGTATAAATCTCCAAAATCTAACTTTTCCCACCAAACTACTGTCGTCAAATTGAATCCTTCTTTAACTGAACATTGGAACTATATATTCAAAGGTGCCCTCAAATTTTTAATCCATTAAATAGTTCAAATGTTAGAAATCATTGGTCATAAATATATTGAATGTACCTTAAAAAAAGATCATAAATTCATTCCGATTACACTGGGCCTTAGAGTCTCGCGACATAAAATTTCGCATCAACAAAATTGTTCCATATAATTAAAAAATCATACACAGAAACATGGGTCTTTACATTGTCCCCACCTTTGGGATTTTCATCCCTGAATGACACAATATAGATTATGGAAAAAAATGGGTGTACTGAGGATGAATCTGATCCTCCTGCACCCATGTGCTCTCCTAGAGGTTCATGTGCTTCCAGCAAACACACACCAGGGGTATTGATCATTCATGAAGAAACATCTTCTATAGATATTCAATCTTTATTAGAACCTCCTTAAATATTGCTTTATCTTCAATGTCCATCACACCCAATTCGATGACTTGTGTGGGATCATGCATGTACCTTCTCAGCTACAACACATGGAAATCATTACGAAATAGATGCATCTGTAGGGAAGATCTAGGAGATACGCTAACTTGCCCACTCTATTGAGAACACAAAGACATATGATGAACCTCAAAAGAAGCTGGACACCTGACCAAATATCTGAAAACCTCGTCAAGGAGAGACCTATAGGAAGACATGGTATCTCTCCTAAAACCCCAAATATCGTCATGTCATGTTATCATATGTCTTCATTCAAATTTGTGCAATCTTAATTCGTTCCTGGAAGATCAGAACCTTCTATGTGGTATCCCATACCAACTCTGGACCCATATGTGCAGACCCCCCTAGGTCAGTCAAACAATGTGGTGATTTGTAAGGTCAACCATACAAGGCCTTGAACGGTGCTATAAAGATAGTAGAATGATAGCAGTTGATGTATGAAAACACCACCAAGTTCATGTGACCCTCCAATATGAGGCCAAAATCATGGATTCAATAAAAATGCATGTCCTCTGGTTTTTGTATGATCTGCACCGTCTAACCATCCATATGAGGATGAAATGCAGTGCCTAAAAATAGCTAAGTCTCGATCTCCTCCTGCAATCTCATCAACAATTGGTAAAGAAAATCAGTGTCATGATCAAAGATGATTCTTCAATTCCACCCCATGAAGTTATAAAATCTATTATTCGTAGAGGCATCTCAATCCCTCTTCAGATCCATACTCTGGGATATGTAGGAAGTGGTCTGATTTTGTGAGTCAGTCAACGATCACCAAGATGAAATCATGTCCCCTGAATGTACATGGTAGCCCAATCACAATGTCCAGGAAGATACCTTCCCATTTCCACTCTATCAACTATAGTAGATGTTTTAAGGTTTCTAATGCACAACCTTCATATGCTTGCAAGTGAAGCATCAAGAAATAAACATTGTCACTGCATTTTTCATGCCTAGCCACCAGTGCTGAAGCCAGTGGTCCTAGTAAATCTTCACCACAATAGGATGTACATCCAGATGGGACATATGAAACTCCCTCCCTCACCACCTACTATAGCCCCACTATTACCATGGTGTGGCCTCTTGAAAGGATGGCATGCATTCCACCTTCATAATATCATTCACGTGTGTGTCATGAGGATATCTACGATCATTTAGCCTCACAGTCAACGTCCAGAAGCTGTTCCTTTTGAAATCTCTAAATAAGTGGGGGAGTGATAGTTATAGACTGGAGTCAAGATGAACTATCTCTATCCACAAATGATATCTTCAATGCATCTAGCAGCTCTTTCACCTCACTCGGCAACTACAGACCAGACCTCTTGATGATTTTGTCTGCTACTACACTCCCCTTCCCATGAGTATTGACTATGTCAAAGTCATAGACCTGAGGAAACTATAGCCAACAACATTTATTGAGGATTAGGGTCTTATAGGAGAATATATACCTGAGACTATTTTTATTAGAGAATACTGTAATCATCTGCCCATCATGTATTTTCTGCACATCGTTAAGGTGAAGACCACTGCGGCTAACTCACGGTCATGTGTGCCATAGTTTTTAATAGGATATCTTATATGTCGAGAACCTTATGTTATAACTACTCTCTACTACATCAAGACATATCCAATTCTAGTCATTGATGCTTTGCAGTAAACTATATTCCCAACTCCCTCTTTTGGTAGGCTCAATATGGAGGCACTCGTCAGCTACACCTCAAATCCTAAAAACTATGCTAGAATATGTCCTTGTATATGAAGGAAATTACCTTTTTCTTCAATTCTAACAAAGGTACCGAAACTCTGGAAACATTAGGCATGAATATTTGGTAGTACCCATCCAAACCTAGAATCCTCTGCACCTCTATCACACTCATGGGTGGCTCCCAGCAAGTACATCCTATATCTTCACCGGATCCACTACAACTCAACCTTCGAGATAACGTGTCCCAGAAATGGAGCCTCTCATATCCTAAACTGGAACATTGACAGCATACCATAAATATGGTTCTCTCGGAGTGTATCTAGAACTATCTGCAGATGATAGACATGCTCCACCTCTGTCACTGAGTACTCTAGGATGTCATCAATGTAGACCCGCATGAAGCGATCACGGTATGGTTGGAAGATCTTATTAATGAATACCATGAACATTGTAGTTGTGTTGGTTATGCAGAATGGAATAACCATGAACACATATTGGTCATACCAAAATATGAAGGTTGTCATATGCCCATCCTCATCTCGTACCCTATGAAGACGATAGCCGGATATTAGGTCTAATGTTGAAAATTGACCATCTCTCTTCTGTTGATCAAAGAGATCATCAATACTCATAAGTTGATAATAATTATTTGTGTTCATTGTTTTCTAGAACCGATTTTCCACACAGCGTCTAAAATTCTCATTTTCCCTCTAGGCCAAAAAAATCAGGGCTACCCAAGGAGAAACACTTGGTATTATGAACCCCTTCCTCTACAAGTCCTTGATCTATACCCATAACTCACAAATCTCTATGGGATCCATTTGATATGCTGGTGTAGATATCAGTGTCATCCCGGGGTACAGGTCAATGTAAATTTTACCTCTCTGCGTAGAGGTATTCCCATAACATCATCATGAAAGACATAGACATAGTGGTCCACCACTACAGGAATGCCAGGAATTTCAACATCAAATGCACTGGGGGTAAGTCTACCCAACTGATGTGTGATCAGCTGCACCCTCCTCTGGGTAAGTCCATCCAGTGCTACAGGGTATTTCTCCTCATCGGTGATGGAAGAACTGGTCCCATTTTCATGGACACAACACACTTTACGCCTAACCCATTCAATCTGAGAATTGACTCTGGATAACTAGTATATACCCATGATGACTTCAAAAGGCCTAGACACTGGTAATAGAAGATCCCAGTTGAAGGTATAACCTCCTTGATTATTCTCACACTACAAAATGATGTTCGTAATCATCGAATCCCCTCTTGTAGGAGTCTATAGCCATTAATATCACTACAATGGCTCCACCAAAATCTTCAATCCTCGAACAAGTGCCTTGGAAATAAAAAGTGACTCGCACAAGTGTATATAATTAATGAAGCTAGGGAGGAGTAAACACTTATCATACCTCTAACATTATCTATAGCATCATCGTCAGAGGCCTCGGCTTCCTAGAGTTGAGTTCGTTTGTGCCCTCCTTCTCCTTGTGGTTGGGGTGGACCACATCGAGGTGGTGGATGTTGAGCCTCAAATCACCACCTTCCTCGTACTACTTGTCCAGATGCTCTACCATGTCCACATCCCTACAAACATCCTCGCTCAAATCATAGCTTATTCTTGGTCAACTGCATCATCTGTCTACTGCCTACTGCGGAAGACTCCGCTACCTGTTATCATGTGGTGGCTCTCACTCTCTGTGGCTGCTTAGCTAGGAAGATCTCCCCAAAAAGCGCAATATCTATCACCTAGCATGCATCAAAATGATGGGAGATATCATCATTTCTATGATCTCCATTCAAGGACCCTACTCAAAGGTATGGGTCCTAAAGAAAGGGTCTCATACAATGTTGGTGGAGTAGTGGGAGAGATCAGTGATCCTCACCTATTACTGGGCCACGATCATGCTTCCTTGATGTACATGAATCAACTCCTATATATTTACTAAGACTAGAGTCACTAGGATGAACTCTACCTTGAAAATTACCTTGATGTCAGCCCAGGGGAGGGTTGCCTCATCATGTAACTAGAGTGTCAGACTCCCCCATCTCTGAGATGCTCACTGGAAGAGACTGGAAACTAGGATTACCATCATCTTAGCCGGTGTCCCAAAAAAACGAAAAACATTGGCCACCACCTCCATCAATTCCTTTGTTGCATGCAGATCCCTCTCTCCTTGGAACCTCATAGGCCCCTTCCACTGAAACTCAGGAAACTCGCTCAGTCATCATGAACCATATTTTGGTGTTGTTGGTGGAAACGGCTTGCAGGGGGTTTTGGTTCTTCAAGTACACCACCTGAAGGTGCTAACACCATTAGAGGGCCCTGCATTAAGGCATCATCGCTCAGTAGACCATCAACCTGTAATCTATCTCGAATAATGGATGGCTGTCTACATTAAACATCATGAAAAAATAGTTATCCCATGATCAATATGTTATACTTAGTGAGATTAATCAAAATGAAAAACATTTCAAAAACATATGAAATCTGTGTTTTTGTGTATTGATTCATAAATCATAATTCAAGGTCCTAGTGTATGGATACTTCGGCCGCCGCAACAACATTGGATTCCCCAAACATAAAACCACCTTCATAACAGTTAACACTATTGCCACTTTGAAATATCAAAGTCTTCGTTCTTCATTAGAACCGACACCTCTAATACCATTTTTTCACAACCCAACCACCAGGGCATGTTCCCTTACTACCCCAAGACCACCTTCCTCAGGCTAGGGGATTGTGACTAGAACCCAAAAGTTGTATCCCTATAGTGTGAATGCATTGTCTTTAAGCTTGTATAAACACCAAATTCATCAACACAACTAGAAGCATCAAGGAAATAATCTAAGGTAGAAACATAAGTGTACATGAAGTAAAAGGGGTTAGAATAAAATCCAATATAGAATGTACAAGTACACATGATATTGAAAAACAGCTCCTGGAACATCCAACAAGGATCCTACCTGACGTGGGGGTATATCTCTCGATCTGTAGTCACTGTGTCACATCACGTCAAATGGACCACCTCTAAGAACTATCCAGTCCTGGATCCCTCATCCTCGATCAACGATGTCCATATTATTTCACAAGTCATAGCATGTTGTAGGCATATCCCATACAGTTTTGAGTATAATAATACTCAGTAAGGACCTTGAGACCCCAAGAGGTCTCCAAAATCTCCACAAAGGAATAACCACATAGAATGTTCTCAACCACAATGAACAAAGCAGTAGTCATCAAATCTAATTAAGAATATGCCCATGAATATACCTATTTAATCAATCCAAAAATTGTCTCATACAAGGGGAAACATAAGGCTCCAAATTTTAAACCATTTTCACCACTGGTATAAGAAGGAAGAATACCACAATGGTAACACCACAAAGTAACATAAAAAATGTGAAATTACCACAAAGGTATCATCATGAAGGTAACACCACAAATGTAAAATAATCACCTCACACCAAGAATATTACTTATGTATAGAAGTATAGATGATTAGTAGAGAACCTAGATCATGTTATTCTATTGAGATGCACTACTTCTAACCATACAGGTCTTACACACACATGATAGACATGTAATAACCCCAGCTGACACACATAGGATCTGACCCACACAGGGCCGGTGTATGGTTACCCACATAAGATCACTTATCACTGACCCACATAGTATTTGACTCACATAGTATCAGTGGTGATCCATACAGTATTGTTATGTACTAACATTTGTATGATCTGTATCTAACCTCTGCCTCAATTCTAGCGACACAATTCCCTCTCATAATTCGCTTGATTCTAAGAGGATATGCTCCACAAGCCATATGTCTTACCACAACTACAACCATGTCCCATTATGAAGTATCCTAATATCCTTCCATGTCATAAGGGTTCCAACGCAATATATTGGGATTCAATCAGACACTCGGTCTGTGAGTTTAAGGAATTTTATTTTCGAGGGCCCAGTTGGATTTGCGTTCAATCCCACCTGACCATATGCAAACATCTCCAAAAATCATATGATTTATACTAAATGGACCTTCTTTCTCCAAGGATCCCAGTGCCATAGACAGTTCATCCAATGGATGTTTGGTTCACAAGTTATGGCCCTTTATGTGGAATTTAGTCTTTGTGGGTCCATGTCTTGTTCGACCAGGCCTGGGCCGAACCTACCAAGTTACGGTTTCCAGGACACAGTCAGGGTCAGACCAAGATGGGCCGGACCATGGTGGTCTTGGCTTTTTGTGCAGTGGTTAGGCCCAACTGGTAGGGTGGTGTGGGCCATGGCATGGAGGTGTGAGCCGCTAGGCCCACGTGGCCCAACCCATTGTGGCGCATCCCACATGTCTCGTGTGACCCGACCCGCGGTGGGGCGCAGCCCACTAGGCAAGTGTTGCTAGCTAGACCGGGGCCCACCCTAGTTAACAGAGGGGTGTGGGAGGGGGGGGGGGTCCCCAGTTTTCTTGAATGGTCTAATGGTCATTTAGTTTCATCTATAGAGGTAGTGCCACGTGGAATTGCGTCATCTGCTTCAGGACCAATAGGGAGTGGGTCTTACCACCACGACATCGAAGTCATGGCTACACTGCTGTGTCGCCGTTGCGCGCCGCTACCTCCTCCTGTGGCGGGCCGATATCGGCTACTTCTTTCATCTGCAACCTTTAAAAATCATCACCCCCTTATATAATGACACATGCTGGAGCGTTGTCCCCACTTCCATGGTTCCCGCCATGACCCTCTTCTCCAGTGGTGTCCAATGGCATGCTGCCACCACAATGGCCGGATGGGGTCAGCCACTGACATATATTTCTGGTGGTCTTTCGCGGGTCATTGGCTGAGATCTGGTGCCAAGTTCTTCCATTTGATTCTATCTACGGGTTCCCCATGAATCCCTCTTCACCACACGACCCTTCGACGTAGATTCCATTCAACCCAAATATTTGTAAATGAAGAACCCATAGATAAAAAAAAATGTATTGGAGGGTCCAGTTCTGGTTTTTTTGTCCCATACCCCCGCGTTAGCATGATAACAAGAGGGAATCACAAAAAAAATTCATCAAAATCTTGGAAACAAATGAAGGTTAAACCATACAACAAGATCAATTCAAAACTTATTTGATTGATGAGGAGTCTATGTTCTCAGATCATACAACAAACCTCCAATGACGATTCTCAATTTTATTTCATTAGTAGCGCTCGTCATAGATTGTTGGAACTAGTCATGTCCTACTAGTGATTAGAATCACTGTTCTTTTTTAGAGCTTCATCACATGGTGAAGTCGTTCCATTACTCCTCCCCATGCTCCATATAAATTGAAAGGGGAGGTGGTGGTTAACACACTCGTATTAAATGGGGGTTCATTAAATAGGGACCATCCAAATTCCAAAGGCACTCTTATAAATGATTTGAGGGGTCAATTTATTTAATGGTGTGACACGTCGTTGGTCCCTCCACTACCACTTTTCCATAAAAGGAATTGTAATTAGATAAATATAATAACAATGTTATTTTATTATAATATTAGATTTCCAAAATCTATTTTTTTTCTCTTGACACACTTTTTTAAGGAAAGCCTTTCTTTATCATATCCAAATTCAGAATATTCAATGGTGCCCTTAGATTTTTTATCCGAGAAGTGGTATATAAGATAGAAAATTCCACTCGTGCATTTACTGAACATACCGTAAAAAGGTTCTTAAATTTATTCTAGGCACACCTGTCCTCCAAATCACAGAACGTGAAATAGATATGAGTTCCATAAGAAGAATGACAATCCATTCCAATATTCACATCATTATCCACTATTGGAAGGATCACCATATTTGTAGGATGAACGTAACCAAAAATATCAATTGGGCAAGAATTTTAAACAATGGTCCCCACCGTTGTGCCATTAGAATTTGTCAAATGAATCTAAATATCTAATTATTGAATTAATATGGAGATAACCATAAAAAATAATTTTTAAATAAAATTGTGTGTGGATCTAGACTTTTATAAATAATTTTCTACTTGAGAATGGATGGTAAGAGTACATTTCAACACTTAATTATTGGACTCCACATCACTAAGAGTAATATCATGTGACATTCCATTTTCTTCGAAGTTAAGATATTGTTGACTTCAATAATCATTATCAATCCATGTATTTGGGAATTGATTGGAACAATTCCATGTATTCATTCACTTGTAACATTGATGGGTAAAAGGGGTATTCGATGTAGCCCTTTCTTTGTTCACATCATTATACATATTTTTCCTATCACATCAGCATTCTATTTCCTGGTGATGGTATTTTCTACACAGTAAACATTTACTAATAAATTTAGGAAAATTCCATCCATGTTTTGTTCCACACATTGATCATATGGGAAAAATCATTTTTTTTTCAACGTGGTCTTTAGATTTTTCTTTGAATTTCATTTTTCTCTTCTTTTCAAACACATATGATTGATGGGTTACTCTAATCACCATTTAAACAATGATAGCACGTCGAACAATTCCCTTGTAGCTATTCAATTCTCATATGCCATATTCCCATCGAAGACCTTTTTTAAGACACTATATAATAGATTAATCTTACTCCCAAGGTGGATAATAATTCCAGAAGAATAACTTGAAAGTCTTGTAAAACTTTATTCATAGGTTAAAATGGACTCATTATACATTTTCTTATGTACAATGAACTCTTTCTCTATCTATATTAGAAGAATACATGAAATGTAATTATTGAATAATATTTTCTTGAACTCATCCCATTGTATGAACTCAATTTTATATCTTTTCCTCGTATTATTGATAAGATTCCCCAATTGATCAGCTTCATATTTGAAATGATATACTGTTAAGATGATTATATCTGATTGGAAAATTGTTCAACTGGAAATATCTTTTCATTTTTTCAGATCCATTTTTAGGCACATATATATTAGAAGAACAGTAGAATGATGATGGATGATGCCTCGTGAAGGATTCAATAGATTTTTTCTCCCTAGATTTCTTGTTTAGAATTATGGCACGCTTCATAGTCTGAGAATGTTGTGTGATCCTGGCTATATGATTTTCCATTCCATATCCTATAACATTTGTTTGCTCAGGGGGACTATCATTTTATTTCCCATCACATTTAGCATTAATGAGGATCCTTAGGGTTCCATCCATTGACAATATCCATGATGAATAGTGTGAGAAATACTAATCATAAATGTAAAACAAAAAAATAAGGAATAATATTTATATTTAGAACAATTTATGTTTTATCCTAAGTTATTCATGGTCATTTATAAAACACTGTGATCTGATCTTATAATTGGACATTTCCTTATAGATATCTCATCATAGATTCAAAATGTTATTAATACATTTCCACATATACCAACTATAGAGACTCATTGTTTACACAAATTGATATCACATTAAAATTGAAGTATATTTATTACAAAATTTATGAAAACCATGAGAGGACCTTATAGGTATAGTGTCTTTAGAAACAAGGAAACCTAAACAACTATTTTATAAATCATCAACATTTTCCACCATTTATTTCATCATAACTATGAATCTTTTTGGAATTTCATACTCAATACCCATCTCCATGTACCAGGAAAAAGAATTATTTTAAAGGGTGACTTAAAATTCTCTGTAATGGTAAGAAAATGAAATAACAATCATATAATTTATATAAAATCTGAACATTTGACAATTTTATCCTGCATATAAAAGAACACAATAAAATGTATGAGATAAATCATAAAAGTGATGTGAAATAACAATAGTCATAACATAATACATGAAATATTTTTGTAATTCACATATAATCATAGAATATCATTTCATATTAGTCAAGGCTCATTGTTAAGACCATCATACTAAACAATGTCCATTACTAAACTGAGTTCTCTCCCCATTACACCCTCATATTAGTGAACCATATTATCTTCTCATTCCATCCATGACTATATCATCAGATATAAATCATTAACCAATGTATTAGTGGGAGATATACATCCCATACATGTCATAATGAAACCACTTTTACACGTTCTACAAGAACATAAAAAATCATTCATCATAGAATAACCCATAAAATCAAATGGTCTTCATAAACATGATTCCAACATAATAGATTTAAAAACAATTGATTTACTAAAAAATATTCCCTCATAAACATAATGATACACTAATAACAATGATAATAACATAAACCTATGTCAAAATAGATGGAATATAATTTTAAAAAAGCATATGTGCTTCATTCATTAGGAATATATCATTTCGTTTTCAAAATTGTTTTCTTTTGTCAAATTGTTGTTCAATTTTTAATGAAAAAACATTTTTGTTGAAATTAAACCATTAAATTTTTATATTAATATTTATGGAAAAATGGCATTATGAATAAGTAATTACCCATTCAAGATGTATATGTTAAAAAACATCATCCTTTTGTTTTTTCAAGAAAAGTCTAAAATTACCTCATATGGTAAAAAAAGAAACATTCCTTACAAGAAATATAATAATGGAAAAAATTGGTAAAAATAAAATTAAACATACATAGATTAATTATAAAACATTTATAAGGACATTTTTAGAAAAAATGGACTTGGATGATAAATATATTCGTAGTAGATACTTACTTGTAAACAATCTCAAATTTGACGTGATTGGAAAAATTATCCCTTACCTTAGGTCTGATATGGTTTGTTTGAATTTGAACCTCATGTATGATGATTTAAATAATGTTAGTTATTTATTATATATTCATAATTATTTTTATGATATGATTTATGGTCATATTTCATTCCGTTTGTTAATAACATATCATTGTTACTCATTATTTGTTATTCGTGTATTCAGTGCTTTATGTTCTTAAGCAAGTATTGTCAGATATGTTGTTATTCATATTATTAGGTTATAATTATATCCTTTTAAATTTTTTATTAGTATAATATATACCATATTTATTTATTCAAATTTTTTATTTAATCATGCTTTATTGATGATTATGTCGAACAAATCACATCACATTATAGTGACCGTAGGTCGTACTTACGCATGAGCGATGATATCGATCCAATAATTGATGAACAGTATTGACATCGATGATGTATAATATCTAAAAATTAATAAAATTTTGTAATAATAATAAATATTTATTATTTACATCATTATACTTTTTCATGTAATGTGGTGGTAAAAACAGATAACAACACAATGTGGATATGGTAAGATGTATGTACGTGCGCACGATGATTTCATTTTTCATTGAATTGATAGAAGGTGAAATGGGGTTGTTTAATATTGAGAATAAAATATAAATATATTATTTATTCTAAGGATAGTATTATATAATTAAAGAATATATAGAAGAGTATACAGTAATAGAATGAAATTAGAATTAACTGATAGAAGAGATTACATCTTCATCGACGTGCCTCCATTGAATTTTCTTTTATGGAATTAGAGATGGCATATTGGGAATACCAAAACCAATAGAATGTTACTAGGGAAGATACAAAGAGAAATGGATAGTGTTTGGCCGAACGTGAAGGCATAAAATGGCGTGAAGATGAGACGGAGGAGGTTTACTTTTATAAGAGAGGAAAGGGTAACTTTACGAAAATACCAAAACAATTAAATTATAATAAAAAAAATACCTACCCAAAAACACCAAATGTAACAAATTAGAAGTTGATATGAGATAGGGTGGATATTTAATCAACCAATAAATTGTTGAAAACATATTTTTTCAATTTAAACCTTATAATTTTCAACTAATTCTTAGTTATTCTGTTAATTTTTAATTTTTGTAATAACATTCTAAATAATTAATGGTAATGAATATTTACTAATTTGGTCTTAATTTAAAATAAATGGACACTTTATGAAATTATATAATTTATAATTATCTATCTTTATATTTTAATATTTTTTATTATATTTAAATAATTTAACAAAATGTAGTGTTTATAAAATGTCAATAGTCTCAATTTGGACACTATTTATTTATTAGATATTAAAAAATTTCAAACAAATTATAAATTCAAACCAAAATATTTTGTACACTCATAATATTTCATATTAAACTAGGAAATTCTTGAATCACATAAATTAGTTCATATGACATTTATTTCAATAATTTTAAAACCACTTATTTTATATTTTTATTAATAAAATAATTTTTATATCACTATTGTGTCATTAATAATGATAATTATTTAATATATAAAAGTTATTAATAAATTTCTATTATCTAGGTAATTATTTTATATTTCTAGATACTATCTATAGTATATTTTATCTCCAATTTTTCCATATATTAAAATTATTATACATATATAAATTGAGATTGTGATATTTTGACAGTTTCATTAGTTTTTATTACATTCATGAAATTTTCAAAGGTAAGTGTCGATAAAGTGATTAGATTTGGAAAAATTGATTTTAATGGTATAATTTAGACATACAATATTATTTTAAAAGGTTTTAAGGTATTTTTATAATATTATTTTAACCCATAATTACAAGATATACCATTAACCATGGTAATAAAAATAATTTCCAAAGATAGTATTGAAAATTAATAAAACTGAATGTATATAATAACATAATTTGTAGCTAATTATTAAAAACATTGATTCCATTTTTTAAAAATAAAAACATGGTAGTTGTAGTTGTTAATTTAATGTGAATAACATTGTTAGGAAAATGTGTTTTAAAAATTAAAAAAAAAATGTTGAAGATTGAAATGTTTTTACCTATTAATGTTATGTAAACTTAATCCTAATGAAATACATTATTTATAATGGTAAAAAACTATTATATTTATACATTAAAACCATTAAATATCATAATTTTACCATATAAAATATCTTGAAGATAAAATTTGATTTTAATTAAAATTTATTGAATTTTTACTATTCATCAAAAATTAAAAGTTTTCAGAAAAATATTAGAAATTTATCCAAATTATATTTTTATATCCCTCTTAAAAATAACATGTTTATCTATCATATATTAATTATTAATGTGTTAAAATATTAATCTAAAATTCATTCTCTATTTAAAATTTTAAAATTAATCGATAAAAAATACATTATTATACATAAAATAGAGATTTATTCAAAACATATGTCTAAAATATCCTTTGTATAAATATAAAAAATATTTTATTATTTATATACAAAAATTATATCTCATTAATTTCATTAAAAAAATTTATTCACTCTAAAACACAAATATCTAATTAAATTATATTTTTATAAGTAATTGATATAAAATGATTTCATAATGCATTTTCATAAGTTAGATATAATTAGTCATGCTAACCTAACAACTTGGATATAATAGTAGTTTTATAATTATGGAATCTTGTGATTCGTTATAACTCATGATAGATTGCAAAGAATGCTACTGAAAACATATTTCATAAAAACATTTGGTTGTTACACAGATGATATGCATAGAATAATACATATAGAAATGTACATGATGTGTACATTGTGTTACATGCTATGTGAAAACTCTGGGAAACATGATCATTATCTCACATAAGCACATATTTTATAAGCATGTATAATTATAGTTCATGTACATGAAAGTGATTAAATTTCATGGAAACATGGTGTTTGATTTTTTCCACTAGGCCCATGCCCATGTCAGCATGCACATTTTGTTGTTCTGTTGTCAAGCTTTTATTCTCTAGTTGTTGTTGTGTAGCTAACTATTCATATTCCCATATACTTGGTTGGTATATTTCAAAAATATTATGTGATATTTTTTTTGTATGAAACCCTATAAAATACGGAATGATTCTACATGATGTGTGTTCCTTCGATCTGTAAATGTACATGAGATGTTCATGGAATATAAATAGATGGACATGGGATCATCGTTCCACCATGTTCACAAGGTACACCATTGTTTTACAACCCTTTATTCAATAAATTCAATTGGTAATCACCCTATCATGGATTCTTACCCATTTGTTTTCCAAAAATTGAACTCTATTCACCCGATCCATAATATGTAACTAATCCCATCACTATTTGTGACCCAATCTATGATAAAATCACACAAATATTAAAACATTAAACTAATCAATCCATGAAAAATAACCTAAATTATTTCTCCCACTTATACCATGAATATGGGGTTTCTATTTCACTCGAATCCAGCCCTATAATGTAAAATCCTCACCCTTTGGGCCGACAATGAATAACATAAAGAACCGAGGGGGGAAATCACATGAACTTGGTGAAACCATTGTTGGATGGTGTGATCCCATAAAATTATTACATAATCTAGAACAAAGGAAAATCAAATTTTTATTATGATATATGAAATATGGATCATGAATTCTATATGAAATTGGACTCATATTTAGATAGAAAAACATCAGAAGGCACTATAGATATATAATCCATGGTCAGAAATTTATTCCAATTGGATAAATCCCTGAAAAACAATTCATTCCACATGAATGGATCAATAAGTTGTGACGATTCCATCCTCTATTTATGAAGAAGATTAACCCACTAAAACCTTCATCCATCTCAAGATTCTCCTAGTTCGTTAATCATCGATCCATATTCTCCATCAACAATCACCAATGAAGATCTCTTCCTCCCCTATAATATATTTTTTTTCTATAGATTAATTTAATAATTAATCATAATAATGTATTTATATAGGACAGTTATGGTTCTGGGTAAATTAAATAATTCATTTTATGTCCATGACAATGGTTTCCCTTATCAGAACACCCAACATTTAGCCATTTATTTTTCCTCCTAGGGTTAACCCTATATTCAAGAAACCCATCTTGTTTGGGATTTACAATTTATTATATCAAAGAATAGGGATAACATTTATTATAAAATTATCCTTATTTTACCTTTAAAATGTATTAGTATTTTTATTATATTTATTTTGTGATCTAGCAACTACCTATGCATAATTCTGACTTTCCAAAAAAATTCACATATATATATATATGCAACAAAAAATTGTATCATTATTAAGAAAAATTATAATAAAAAACAATATTCTACAAATTAATATAAATTTATATGAATTGCGATGTCTAAAAAATGAAATAACAAAAAGAAAACTCAACTGTAGAAAATCATACCAGATCTCCCAATATTGATCATGTAATATATATTTAGATATCTAAAACCCTATAAAACCCTATGTATATGTGCTAGAGTAAATTAAAAATTAGTTACATACTCCTCATAAACTTTTTTTATGGTGTTCAAGATGAAAAATATTCATGAATCAACTTAGGGATCCCCTAATTTGAAATATTTTTTGACTAATGGTATTAGTGAACAATTTCCATTTTGAGATTATTGGTGTATTAAATATTGGAATTTCGTAACACAATAGGTTGGTGAATGGATAGTCTAGCTAGATCTTTCACAATTTGATCATTATGTTTCCATGATAACATGGGATATGAGATGTAGATTAAAAAAACATCATTTTTTTATGTATACTTTTACCAATATTGATGATGTTTTATATTATGTTTCAATGACTTAGGTTATTTTTATAATTTGACAATGTTTTGGTGGTAGTAATAAGACAATATCATTATACACTCGGTTCAAAAAATGGTTGGGAAAATGATACATACCCAACATAAATGGTTTATCGAACACTCAATTGTAGTTTTGACATTAGAAATTTGTTCTATAAGACAATATGTCTTGATATCTACAACAACATACCTGATTCTAATTTTTCTATTATATTTTAATTGTTTTGGGGTTTTATTATGGGAGTATATATTTTAAGATGGAATAAGAAGGGTTTCTATGAAATGATGATTATATTATGATGAAAATTTGTTTTAAATGATAAAATATTTTCAATCAATGATATGTTATTCATTCTATATTATAAATGATTTTATTGATTTTTTATAATAAAATAAAACTTTGGATTTTAAAAAAGATTTTACTGATGAATTTTGGAAAAAGAAAACTAGTTTTGAATAGGTGATTTATGATATTTAATAAATCATATATAATTATTATGTTTATACTGATGAAATTTTAAGTGGGAAATACTTTAATTTACAAAATAATTGATGTATTTTGTTAATGTAAAATTTTTGTTCCAAAATTTTGAAATTAGTTATTTCTAAATACAAGGAAATGTATTTAGTATTTTTTTACTTATTTAATATTTTAGTAATTACATCATATTTATTTTTTCCATTGTTTTTTAACATATTAGAGTGTTAAACAACCAAAAATTGATCGATTCGAAATTGAATTTGTGAGGACATACTATGTTTCTCATTAATTTTTCTTATCAACTATGAGATTGTGATATATATTTTTAAAACATAAATCCTATTATTTTTTAGGGGAATCTAAATTCCCATGAACTGGATGAATTACTGAAGAGTAATATATATATATATATACATATATATTATTTACCTCCCCATACCTCTGAATATTAATTTTTCTACCATTAATCATGATTTCCAACGTTAGATATAATAAAAGGTAATCTTTTTTTAGCCACCCAAAAATGAGTATCCCAGATTCAGTGTACACTTTATTACATTGGCATAATATACAATGAATATTTTAATAAAAAAATAAATATTATATAATCCATGTTATGTTATATGCATAAATGGTTCCAATATTACAATTTAATGCACAAAAAACATATTTTTTCAAGAATAAAATAATTCTCCCAAGAATATCATTGAAAATTTATCATAGTACCATTCATGCATTCAGAAAGTATGAAAATTTAAAAAAATAAGTTAAAATTTTCAACAAGTGTTAATTAAAATGGAATATATCTTGATTCATTAATAATAATTAATATGGTAATGTAAATAAATAAAATTAATTTCATTTAATCATTTATCTAAGTATTATTTGAATCTATAGATAATATCAACAAGGAAATATAATATATAATAATGAAAATAATTTTTTTTAATAAAATGAACAAACATTCCATTTAATCTTCAACATAGATATCCTAACTATCTACCACATAATCAATATGGAAAGGTAAATAAATTAATACCAAATCCATTTAATAAATAATCTACGAATGAAATACATTAATAAATAATATCACAATGAAAATATCATGTATAATAATCATAACTGAAATTTGGGAAATGATTTTTTATTTGATGATATGTATTAGAAACAATATACCTCTACCCAAAAAATCATTCGTATGATGGTTTAAAAGAAAATATAAAAACTTTTTTAATTCAATCTTACTAATATTCCTCTAGAGACATACTGATGTATCCTGGGGATATATAATATTGGTATGAACCTAAAACTCCAGGTCCAAATCATTCATCGTATATCAAATTACTTATCTAATTCATTAATCATTATTTCTTAACATGAAACATCCATATTAAGTAGTGGATATAGATTTATCATCATTTTACTAGTCCCTCAGATGACATTAAAAATAAAACGTTTTTTTTACAAATGATATATTGTTTTAAAAAATTAATATCCATTGTATGGATATACTAGGGATATTTAATTAATATTGATAAGAGGAAAGTGAATAATTCATTTGTTACATAATGACTTAAATACTGAAATAAAGAAAAGGAATATCAATTCTATACATAATCAAAATAATCATAAATCATCATGAGGAAAATATACATAGTATAAATAAAACATATACCCATTGATATAAGAGTATATAGATATTTTATTTTATAATTGAAAATACTATAAAATGATTTTCAAATGTAATTTAGGATAAAAGTTACCTTTATAATTTGAAAACCACTTGTTAAAACATAAAACATTTTTAAAATTATTTTCATTGATAATCATTATCAAAAACTATAATTTTCTAAAATTTAAGGAAGAGAATTCATTAAAAAATATATTTTTAAACATGTAAATGAAACCCTAGGGAAATGACGTAGGTAATTATATACATTCCATAAAAGGTAAAAAGATCATACCTTTTTCATTATAAAATATCATAAAAATTGAATTAAATATAAACTGACAAGAATATAACATTGATATATTTAAATGATAAAATTTATTTGATAAATTTTTTTTAAATCATTAAAAATATAGAAATATTATTATAAGATTTTGGGTCTAATTTGAATGTAATTTGGACAACTGGGATAAATAATTTCATAATTTTCTAAAACAATTCAAATTAATTGAAATCACAAAAGAGTGGAGATAATGTTACTATTATACGAAAAAATAATGAATTAAAATAGGAGTTAAAATATGAACGGTTTTATCATAAAATTATCAGATAATTTTTTTAAAACGAAATATGATTATAAATGTTCTTGTTAAGAATGGGATAGTGAAATAAACCCTCTTAAAGATGATAAATTTGAACTGATAAATAATCAATGAGATGATTATGTGTATTAACTGTAAATATATATAATTGTATGTATTACATATTAATTTCAAAATTAATTTCACATATAATCATAAAATATCAATGATAACGATCAACTAATATAATATAATGGCAAGAAATCGAGCAATGAAATTCTTAACCACATGGTATCATTAAATTCAAATAACCTTATATAGAATATTTCAAATTATAACCAAAAAATAAATTTATTATTTATGTGTTCTAGATATTACATTTAAAATTGGTGTTATATACACCATTTAAAATGAATTACATTAATATTATTTCAATATGCTATAATTAATGTAAATTGAGATGAAGTCCCAATCCTCACTCTTACTTTTCATGAAACATGATTCAATGTTTTTTATAGTGGTTTAAAAAAGTTATTAACATATTCCAGAACAATAATTATATTTAAAATCATTATATAATCCATTTATAACTTTTAATCAACCATTAGTTAATAATTTTTTATTTGTTTTTATTTTTTGGGTGTTAATATCCTTTCTTATGCATCTTTTTTCAACAAATATCCCATTCATTCACATATTATATCATCTAATCATCAACAAAATAATAATAATTCTATAACTACCAAATGTATCAATTCTTTATACACTTCATACCAATCAATAATTTTGGTTTTTAGAAATTAAATATGCTACACTCATGGAGAAGATAATATATATATACGAATGATAAATGTTTTAAATTATATATAATTATAATTGAATAGAGTTATATAATATTTTACCCTTAAAATATGAAAATAATATCTAGTAGAGAGTATAGTTTTTTTAAATATGAATTTTTTTATTATCCATGTAGTTTGGTTATGAAAATAATGTGACATCATTTTGAGAAGCTGATAGTCCCCACATACACGTATGATGTTTTCGTATATCATTGAGTCAATTATTAATAAAGAAAATGAAATATATATTATATTTGTGGAAGGATAAATATTTCATGATACCATAATTTTATAATGTATTTGACATATTAACATTAAATATATCTATATAACCATCCATGTAAAGTGATTGTCAAAGAAGATTCACACCACATTGTGATTCTGTATTCCTCTATACCCACATTGTTGATATCATATCCATTAAAACGCTGAACATAAAATGTTATATATGAAATAATTACTCTATATATATAATACTTTTACAAATATAATATATTTAGTTTATATATATCATCATATCCCACCGTGACTGTTTGAAATGGAATAATTAATTCCATTAGTTCATAAAAAGGTTGTCCATGATACAAAAAAAATTATGATCTAGTAACACATTTTATTTAATTTGAAAGGGATTTAAGTACTTAAATTATTGTAAAATTATCCTATTATATTAATTATACTAATGATATTATAATATAATGATTTAATGACATTCAAGTAGGTGAAGTAAAAAATAAAATACAAACTGTCATCAATATACAACACCTCCATTCAGGTATCCTCTATAGGTTGGGACCAAAGTTATTATGGGATATAAATATTAACCAAAAAAATGATATAAGGATTGTATATGGGAATTTGGTAGCTTATTTTTATAGGTATGTTCTGAACCTACATGTTTATATATTGTGATGAAGAGAGGGGAGTGGGTGTCCTTTTATAAGTGAGGTGAGGGGAACAGTTGTTCCTTTATGGAATGTTTCCCTCATACCCACATTTCAATCATCGCAAAAGCCTATTAAATGTATAATTTATGAAAATAGAATACCCAATATAGAAACATGACATATATTTAGTGTTGTAATAATTCATAGGTGATCAATCCCATATCATATTAGTTTAACCCTCAGTAAATTTATTGTTAGGGTACCTTGGAAAATTACTTTTAATGGATTCAACTATTTCTTTCAATAAAAAAATAGTTGATTTTTTTAAAAAAATAAATTATACGGAATATAATTATATAATTCAATTTTACAAAAGCAATTCACCAATTTAGACAAGAAAAATTTCAAATTATTAATGAAAACATGACGAGGATGCAATTTTATAAAGACAAGATGTTCAAAAGAATATAAATTTATCTTATAAAAACTTATTATAAAAAGATTTAAATGACATAAAATTGTACTAATTTATATATATTTATACTAATATTACATTAAGGAAATTAAAAAATATAATTTAACTTTATAAATAATTTTATTGAAAATGATGTTTTTAATTAAAAATCAGTATTTTCCACTATTAATAAGAAAAAATAAATTTCTTTATAATCTTCATAATCATCATCCAAATATTATTTTGGTAATAATTTTCTATTAATGGATAATAAGAGAAAATTATTCTAAAACTGGAGAAAATTATATTTTATTTATCTACACAATGCACTGTTATACCATCCTTTACAAAATATATTTTTTTTAAAAATTATTTTAAATGAATTTTATTTTATTTCTATTCAATTGGTAACAATAATTTTCATAATTATATATTAATATTGACACACTCCATAATAACACCTATGTTATAACTATCATATTAAAATTAAATATTTTAATAATATTTCTTGTTTCATTTAAACTCAGGACTTTGTGAAACACATGAGAAATTATATATTATGTGTAACACATGCTAAAATTAGTGTTGCATATAATGAAATATAATGAAGAGATTACAATTATTTAAAATTTTATTATATATAAAATTCTCAACGATTTATATATTTTTTCCAATCGTGGTGATTTATATAATATACTCTTTCAAATTCAATGTTCATTTATTAAAATTAATGGGTGTTATATTCTCCCCACCTTAATTAAATTTTTCCCTCCCAATTTAATCATATTATCATTAAAAAATTGTTTTTTTAGAAATATAATTGATGAAATACTTGCATCATAAAAAGGGTAAATAGAATATCTCGCCAATTAGAGAGAAAAAAGGTATAATGGGTAAATAGAATAATGTATAACTATGTTTCATAACAGGTAGAAATTGGTAACTGGTGATGATGTGGACATGAAATAAATGTTTAAATAACTATATAGTGATTGAGGTCACTAATAAAAATCATATTAATATTCAACATAATGTTAAAGGGCCCAAAACCAGAAGATCAATTGGATTTAAAAACCCATTTGAATAATAATAAATTCATGTAATATGAGAACAATTTTTTCTAATTTGTTTTCATAATTAATAGGAATTTCTATAGTGTTTAAAATTATATGGAAATATACTTAATTGGTTCATTTTTATTTCCCAATCATAATTTGATCTATTTTTTATTCTGAAGTCAATGTCAAATTCATCCCATACCCAATGAAATGGATAACCCAAAAATAATCCTTTATTCTAAAATTTCTAAAATTCATTTTTAACAGATCATAAGATCAATTAAAAGTGAAAAGTATTTCTTATTGTATCTAAATATTTTCTAAACGAAATATGTTTATAAAATTTTATCCAATATAATAATTTATTCTCTAATCCACATTGTAATAATACTGATTCATAAATAATTTGTATTTCACGAAAATTTTAATTAAAACAACACATATGAACTCGGAACACTTATATTCCATATGTATATGTTCAACCACTATCTTCCTTTACCATGACATCATGACCTATATATGTTTTGATTGTGATTGGTTTTCTCCAATTATGTTACATTTATTTCATCTTAACTACATTAATATATTTCATATAACACTCCCAAATAAAATATTTGGTGTACATTCCAAAAATAATGATAATAATGAAATCACATTTATTACTTAGGTTCTCATAATAACATATTTTTTTGAAACAGTGTAGTAATATTATTTTACTAATATTATAATTTTATTAATGATAATATTGTATAGAAATATTATTAATACCTTTCAATATATGTTAATAAAATTTTAGGGCTTATTTCCCTTGCAACATTTCCACTAAAACCTATACCATGCATAGATTTCTCCAAAAATATCATTAAACCTAGTATAATCCAAGGAAATATAACATCAATTGAGATGATTAAGAAATAAACATATGTTCAATCTTAAAATCATTAATCTTCAACGATATTGAAAACATTTATTGTAATTAAGTCTTATATTCTTCTAAAATTTATCCAAATCCCTCTATTTTTCAAGATGATTAAAAAAAATACATTAGTAAAAATAAGTGTGTAATAAAAATATAGAATATAAATAAATATTTTCTACATTAAAGTTAAAAATAGTTCTTTAATGTAGAATTTATTTTTTATGATAGTTCGTGAATCAAATAATACACATGTTCTCCATATTTATGAAAAATAATCAAAATATAGATCCCTTAGATGAGATTTATTTATATCGATTTTTCTTTTCAAATTTCCATGGAAATCCATTTTTTTATTCCTTAATTTTTCCAAAAAAAAATTTACCATTCATTTGAGACACCTTTTTTCAATAATATGGTCATTTGGATTAACCCTGGTCAGTAATTTTCATAATCTATTAAAATCAATCATGATGTTTTGAAAAGAAATTATAAATTATAATATAAATATTACATAAGGAGTGTCAAACCCGGGGCACAAAAAGGCATGTTATCACTCACCAGGTGATTATTGGTTCATGAACTATATTCCCTTTTAATATTTCTAACCCATAATTACATATATATTAGAATGATGTTCATTTTTAGTATCCATAGAATGATGTTCTTCATGGGAAAACCCCATAATATCCTCCTTAAGAAAAAATTAATTCATTATTCTATACATATCCTATGATTATACATGTATTTATGTTCCATAGTATATGTTTTAGTTAATCTAGATACCATGTAGTATTGTAAAAGTCATATGATAACAATAGTATTGACCTTAACCCTTATATTCTGGATATAGTTTCAATTTTATTGAATCTTCTTTATAAAAATAGAATTATATCCCGAATGACGGAATAATTTTTTATTATGGGTATACTTGATAGATACATGATTATCATATTATATATGAATACAAATATTACCACAAAATTTTTTATAGATTAATATTATTCCAAATGTTATATATTTTCATATCAATCAGAGTGAATTTCGTGGATTACTAGTAAAAGGAATAAAAATCAAGGTGATCTCAAAAGCTTCTTAAGAGTTAAGATCAATGGAATATATCACGATTCAATAATCATAATCATTATGGTAATTTAAATATATGAACACTCATTACAATTAATAAATAATACATCAAAGAAGTTGATTTTGAGATAATATCTATAGTGCAATATAATAGATTATAATCAATATTGAAAGATCACTAAATAAAAAAACAAATAATTTAATCAATATTATAGTTATCCTAATTATATAATACATATTAATATGAAAATGTAAATAACTAAAGGAACATAACATATAAATAACATAAATACATGAATATATTAGTCATAGTAATGATGGAAAGATCAATGAATAAACACCCATTCCATTTTATCAAAAATATAATAATGAAATTAATCAATATATAGTATCATTGTGATAATCTAATATATTATAAATATAAATGAAATGATATTAATTATTAATCATTGGATTTTCTATCTTATGAAAAAGATACAAATATCGTCGAGACCTTTTAGATGATGTTTTAAAACTACATGTAAACACACCACTTAAAACTAGATTATATATTTTCTTCATAAACAATTAATAATGAAACAAGGCATTATAAAATACAAGGTACCATCCATCATTTTATGTCCAAATCATTCTTCAAATATCATATAATCTTTTTAATTTGTGAATAAATATTCCTTATCATCAAATTTCTATATGGAGTGAAGGAAATTAATCTGCAAAAATTTCACTATTTAGCCAATAATTTTCATACTAATTCACAGTATAAATAACATAGATATGGTTTAAAAAATAATAAAATCAAAAGTGTGGATATTCATGGTTAATTTAATTTATAAAGATCACAACAAAGTGATTACGTCAATAAGATGTTAATGACAATAAAATTAACATAGAGAAGTGATTGTCAATACTATGCTTCACCAATCAAATCATAAACCATCCAATGGATGAATAAGGAATTTATAAATAAATGATATATAATTTTCTGTAATAGTTAATGGTTGTTTTAATTTGTCAATATAAATTATATAAAATGTTCTCTAAAAATTATTCTTGAGGAAAATACCATTTTCATTTGAATAAAACCCTTTTAAAACATATTTTTTTTGAAATTATGTTTCTTTGTTAATTATATTAAAAAATACTAGGAAAATATTTTATTTATAAAACATCCTTTTATACTTGTGTAGTAATATTCAAATATATGATGATAAAAAGTTTGTTAATTTCATACAACATGAAATTATGTTTCTTTTCCATTTTAAAAGGGTTATAAATGAATGATGTTTAGAAACAAGGAAGAATATTAATTTTGAAACTTCTTGTATAGAGTAAATTTTTTATTTAATTATTTATATTTAATTTTTTTTAAAATATTCCGAGGAAATGAGTATTGAGGAAAAATTAATTTTGAATGAAAGGATAAATACAGTCATATTTTCAAAAAAATATTTTATAAAAAAATTTGACTTCCAATAAAATGGAAAACAGTACTATTACATGATAGATAAATTTTTAACAACAATAGGTGAAAAAAATTTTATTATATAATTATTAAATATCTCCATTTAATGGTAATACATGTATAAATTATACTACTTATAATTAGATTGTGAAATAAACAAATTGAAATAACACAATATTAAAGTGTGAATAAATCAATGAAATAATTATTTGTGTCAACAATAAATTGATATTAAAATTTAAAAAATAAAACATATGAATAAAAAAATTTACAAACATAATCATAGTATACTAATGATAATGATTATGTAATATGATCTAATGAAAAAAAATTTGAGTTATCAAACTCTTTACCACATGGTATCTTTTATGTCAAATAACCTTAGATAAAAAAATTTAATATCTAAACATAAAATATACTGAATCATGATTTATAAATTATTCTATACATCCTATAGGTAGTATATACACCAAATAATATATAGTAGGTATATGAAATTTCAATATTCCTCAATAATGGGATATAGAGACGAAGTCCCTTACCTCACACTTTCTTTTGGTTAAACATTCCTTAACATCCTATATATTGGTTTGAAATGGGTTATTATCATACCTTTCATCCATATTAATATTTTTCATATCATATATGTTCCCTTTCTGTCATCTTATAACCTCCTGCTAAAAATATTTCATTATTATCCTTGCTTCCGGTGTTAATTGTATTATTTTCTCAGGCACATTTTATCAAGATATAACCATTTCTAGAACATATTATAGAGATTCATCATATATATAAAAATAAAAATAAAATATTTATTATATCAGACTATAAATTAATCTTATAATACCAATAATTTAATATGGTTTTGATAAATTGTGTACATTATTATCAAAGAAAAGGAAGGTTGTATTTACAAATGAGGAATGCTTTCATTTTTCAATGATACATATAGAATGAAGGAATGAAATATTTTATTCATCCAAAATGATCCTAATATAATTAATACCATATTATATATATATATATATATATATCAATAATGTTATTTGGTGATGAAAAAAAATCACATCATTTTTGGAAGGCCATAGTCAAAATGGACACAAACAACGTTATCATTTTGTATTGAGAGAAATTATATTAAATAAACTGATAAATATAATAATTTAATAATGATAATTATTTCATCAATATAATTATTATGTAATTTATATCACACATAATCATAAAATACATCCTTATCACCTTCCATGTAAATCTTTAATGAGTTATTAATCACATCGCTTTGGGAGGCAGTATTCTGTCGTACACACAAGTTACATTTTCATATAAATTAAAAAAAAATTAACATAGAATGATATATATAGTATAATTATTCTAAAGATATAATTTTTTTTATAAAAGTCAGAAATATACATTAAATTTATCATCAAACCCAACTGTGAGAGTTGTAAATGTAAAAAATGAAGGCATCAGTTTATGTGGTGATGGTTCACCATACACATGAATGATGATTTCGTTACCCATTTTAAGTACGTGGATATATTTTTAGGTCATAAAGTTTTTATAAATAATTCATAGTATACATAATTATTTTATCAACATCCTCTATTACTAATTTAAAGATGTAGAGGAAAAAATAAATTTAAAACACATATTAAAGAAATAAAACTCTGCTTCGGGTACCCTCCTTAGATTTTAACCAAATCATTCATATGATGTATTTATTCCATAAATAAGGATTCTAGAATTATAGATGGGATTTTGGTAATTGATTTTGAATATTTGATGCAAAAAAAAATAAGTTTTATGATGTGAAAAAAAGATTATAGTGGGTGACCATTATAAGTGAGTTGAGCGTATCACTTTTAATTAATTTGAAACCATTCAATTATACCAATGTATTTTTCATTCCAAGGCCCAAAAAATGATTTTTTTAATCTTATAACAGAAAATAAATATATTTTCCCAATAAATTGGTATTTTATTTGTTGGTAAGTAAATTTTAATCATTAAAATTTTAGTTAAATTCCAAACAAATCAATTTTTCCTTAATCACGATAATTAATTTTTACTATTTCACTATAGATTTTTATAAAAAAATTATTTGTACCTTATTAGAAAATATTTAAAATACTTATTCAAAAGTTCTAATACATATTTTTAATTTATATTCAAAGATTTTGATAATTTTAATTTAAATTTAATCTCATACATGTGATGCAAAAGCTGGGTTTTATAGAAACAATATTCCAACATATTTAAATGTATATATATCCAAATCTAGAAATAAATTATCTGAAAGAAATTATTCATATTAACTGATATATTATTTATCTAATATTAATTTCAAATAAATTATAATTTAAAAGTAAAATTATTTTAAATGAAATGGTAGTTTTAAATTAATTTAATGTATTTTTTACTTTTAATAAAAAATGATTGTTTTTAAAAAAAGTTCCAAAATATCAATAAATTAAATTTTTATTATTATTATTTATATAATTTACTTATTTTGATATAAATAAATTGGTAGCCATGATTTTCATAATATGATATTACTATTCATAGCACATACATAACCTCTATTTTTTGACATTAATATTTAAAATCGTTATTTTAGTTATATGTCAAATATCATTATAACACGATGTTGCATGCATCGTAAGAAATCATAGTTTTTTATTATTGCACACAATAAAGTCAGTATCATGTGTAATGAATTCTATGATAAATAATTAATTTAATTTATAAATATATATAACGTATAGAATTTTTGTGTAAAATTTTCATCTAATCTGGATTTTTTATGTCATATATATGATCAAATAAAATGTTCATATTTTATAATTCCATTGTGTAATTTTTAAGAGTAAAACATAAAGGGGTCATTAACTGGAATATATTATTGATTCAATTATCCTATAATATTTATAATAGTACTTAAATAAGGTTATGATGATGTACTTCTATTTACATTATTTGGGGGATTAGTCGTTGATGAAGTTGGATTATTGTATTATTATTTTGGTTATATATATTATTCTAATATCCATAGATGATTCTATAAATGTGTAGCATTTTTAATGTGTTATTTAACCTGATCATTAGTTTAGGGTATTTGAACATTGATTAACATCATATGTAGCGGTGGTATGGAAGGAATTCAGAGTTGAAGTGATAATGGATTGAATGCTTAAAGTGGATGATTCTTCATCAATTATAAGAATCATACAAGGGAATTCTAGTAAATTAGTGGGGAATAAGGAGAAGTCTATGTTGGATCATGTTATACAAAATATACCAAATAGGGGGGGTGAATTGTGTCTTTCAAAAAATCTCAATAAATCTTGATGAAAATCTACTCTGTTCTTTTATATTTATTTTATTATTTTTGCACCAGGAATAAACATATATCATGGTGCAATGATTTAATGTGGTTTGAGGAACAATGATACCCTTGTCCACTTCACCAATATTCTTCTCCATGAGCATGGTGATTTGCACTAGTCAGTCCTCTTTTCTCAAGACCATCCCCAGATGTGTGAAGGTAGTTGACACCCAAACATATTAATGCTAAAACAATACATTCTGGTTCTAAACATAGAACTCATCAACTGCTTAGTATGAGATTTTTGTATTCAAAATAAAAGAATATTGGTTTGATAAATACCTTTACATTTATCATTACAATTACAGTAGTATGTAACTGACAGTAAATGGATAGTCGTCTTCTGAAATGTTTTTCTTCAAATAATAGATGTTCTAAAATGATCTGGTTGAAATTGTTCCTCTAATATAATCTTCAACAAATCAGAAAAAGATTCACGATTGATCTCCAATGTATAAAATGTAAAACTTTATTGTTTCTCATTCAGGTATAAAATATCATATTGTTGTTCTTTATAGAAACAGATCATAAAAATATTATTTAAAGATTCAGTGAATCTCTATTTTTTTGAAACTCGAATATCTCCATGTTTTAATTTTTTAATTGCCATAAATTCAATATATATCATGTATCTTTTGTGATCTATAGAATTTAGATACACCGAATATATGGAATAAAGAGGAGTGCCTTATTCATAAATTTAGATACAAAAAAGTCTCCTGACGAATAGCCTTATCAAAATGTTGAATAACATAGTGGTCACAACTTCTAATAATAATCATCATGAAATCCTCCTCTTAAAATGATCAATTTAATAATGTATATACGACTTTAAATTAGTCAAAAAATTTCTTTCAAAATTGTCTTTGGATTGATCTTGAAATGAGCATGATATTCCAAAAAATTCCATTGTATGATAAAATCGAAACATCAAATCTATGACACTAAAATAAGTAAAATGTAGGGTATGAAATTTAAGGATTATTACGAATGTAATATTAATGATACCAACCTTTTTCAACGAATTTCAAACATATGGTATAAGATCTATACATTTCCATTGCTTCAGAACATAAGTTATACAATCCATAATTTTTTATAAAACATATGGTTCATTACAAAAGTATAGTTGATGATCCATACTTTTTTGAAGAATATGAATGCTTTTGTACATAAATAATGTTCCTCAATCATTATTTTCTCATTTAACAAACATAAGGTTCCTTCCATACATAAGGTATTTTAACCATACATTTCTATCAATGTAATGATGGCTAACCATACTTTTCTAAATTCCAATAAAATAATACTAGAATCAAATCTTTACGCTATACTTCCCTATGTAATGTATGAACATCAATTCTAGAACATGAGGAATAAAAATCAAAACAATTTGAAAAATATATCACATGAATCATCTGATTTAATATTATTCCAATATTTTTAATATAAATAATATTAATTTCCACATATATACTTAAATTTAAATCATTATACTGACAAATAATGGTATTTGTGAGCATCAAAACCATCATAAAAATATATAGTATTATCGAAACAACATGCTCAACAATATCCCCTTTTTGATGACTGCAAAACCAAGAAAATTATTTATATATATTTTATTATTTTGTAAGGATAAAAATAATCTTGAATTTTTTACTTCCAAATAGCTCTTTAAAAATATACAAAACTAGTTTATCCAAATTTCACAACAAATACACTCAGATAAATTCATCAAATTTTTCTATTCAAAAGAAATATTTTGTTCATTTATAAAATTTTGTGTTTATCCAAATTTCTCCCCATTTTTGTGATGTCAAATAGAATTATAATATAAGGAAAATACCACTTTTTAATGTTGCACTAAACATGTAATAAAATGTTATCAGAAAGTTTATATCAATAAAAATATATGGAATTATTTTGGATTATCTATCATAGATAAAAAACCTAAAATATTATAGATTAGAAATTTCCCTGATAAAACAATATAAAAGTACATAAATGACTAGGAATCATGGTTTTTGGGATAAAATGTTTCAAGAAATGTATCTTATAAATTTTAAATAACATCCTCCAACTCTTCAAATTGTTACCTTAATCTTTTCATTACACCGTCTCTTATCCAATGATGATACCTCTAACATTATGGGTTAAATAAATATCTTTAACGAGATTAAATCTATAAAATTAAGGCAATCTATTTTCCTTCCACATAAAAAATTGAGCTTCTCATTGAATCTCATCAGTATTTCTCTTATACCTGGTTCACATGATGTATGTTGATCAATAAGATGTGTCTGATTTTCCAACGGAAGAAACAAAGGAGCACAATTCCAAAATAAATCTAGAAATATGTCATTAATTTTTCTCATTACAGTTGTAATAGCTTATAATATTTTGATAAAATCATGGGAAGTACCTGATGTACTTGATTGACTTATTGTGATAGTGGCAATATACTACTTTATAAAACTATTTAGTTCTGAAAAATCTAATTATAATACTACTTCATATTTTAATTTTAAAACATCTACCAATAATTAATTTTCAAGAACATCAACCAATTTCTTTGAAAATGAACTATATTTCATATTTTCAAATTTCTAGTTCACTTTCTTGAATTCATATATTAAAGCTGAATTATTTTCACTAGATGTGTTAAATTTTCCAATAGGTTCCTCAACATGATTGGCCATAGAATCATAGGAATCATATGCCTGATTCACAACTGAATTTACCAAGATCAGTGGTAATTATTGAGCATTTGATTCCTCTTCTTTATTCTACTCCTTAGGATTCACAAGTAATTATTAAAAAAAATCTCAACTGAAAAGAATTTTTTTAGATCTTAGGTATGAATTTAAGAGAAATTTTCTTTATAATTATGATCATAAATCCCAAAATTCCGAAGATAGGTTCTCTTTCTGAGCAATTTTTTATGGAATATTTTCATGATTCTGATGTATAGTGTCAATATGATCCAAATATTGATCTATTATTTCAATTTATGAAATGTATCAATCTGAGGTACCTCCATAGTTCTTGTCTTTTCCTCTACCTGTGGATAAACATCCAATTTTTATTAATATAATACTTCCTCTTGATTTTTTTCTTGTACATATTCTTACACCAACTTATAACATAAATGGTCTCTTGTTTCATGAATTAAATTTGTAGCAGGTTCTTGAAAAACATTTCTCTTCTTTAAACAAATAATTCCTCCCAGAATTTCTTCATCTGTAGGTTTATATTCTGATTCAAATATGATTCTTCATGAAGATTTTGAAACATCCCCTATTTTGGATTCAGCAACACCATATTCATATTTTTTAGGTTGCACCCCCAGAGTAGTTTTCTGATCCTCTTCAGTGCCAACATGCATGATTTAACCTTTTAAAGTGCTCCAAAAAAATATAATCATTTTCAGAGTTCTACCATTCAACACATTACTATTATGGCATCTGACTCCCGTATCAATTAGTCATATAAGGGCATTCTTAAACAATTTAATTTAAATAAATCATATATAATTAATGAAATTTGTTTTATCCTTAGGTTGAAAACAATAATTAAAATATTTAATTATATATCATTGAAAATTTATCTTCATTTAACATAAAAATAGATACAATTTATATATATCTGGAAAAAATATTCTCTATCTCATATATCCTTGGGGATTTAACAGTCTGAATAAACATAACAAAAAATTTAAGATCTGGTTTTATGTATTTTACCAACATTTTTCATTAAGATGTTATAACCATACTGAGAATACATAATATATTCATTTTTATTATATTTATCCAAAGTTTACCTCATATAGAAATGAATAAATCCCTCATGAGGGATGTTCAATATCTCTCCTATTTCAAATATAGAGATCGATTACTCCCTCTGTTCGATGTTCTCAATAATTGAACCCTATGTATCTCCTAAACTAAATTGAAATGCTTTAAAGAAACATCCAAACACCACTTCATAAATAAATTATAGTTATTTCCTCAATGAATTTCTTTTCAATAACTTGAAAGGAGGATTCTTGCGTCAAACTCAGGTTCACCAGATACATCCATTCTAGATCAATTAATTTTTCATGAATGATTTTTCGTCTTGTTGGACGATGACCCTTCGCATCACAGGGATCAAATTATTTGATTCTATTTGTTTTTTTTCATTTCCTTTAAATAGATATAATGGTTTGAGGTTATAGGGTTTTGAAGGTGCCTGAAAAATACGACAAAATAGGTGATGGGTTTAGGTAGTTTGAATGTTTTTTAGAAAATATGTGTTTTCAGGAATTCAAAACGGTATCAGATAATTCCTTTATTCCACTATCCTTATTTATTTAATACTCAATAAATAATTTAATATAAATTAAACCATATTCATAATATTTTACATATATTACTTAATAAAAAAATATCATTACTTATTTAAATGATAAGAAAATAAATTATTTAAAATGTTGGAAAAATTACTCAAAAAAATTTATGATAAAATATAATTAAAATTAAAATTAAATAAAATTTATTTAAAATTAAATCAACCTAAATCCTCTTTAGTAAAATCAAAACATGCATGGGAATGTGCTTTAGTAAAAATATAAGCTAATTGAAATTATATACATATAAATTCTAAAAATATATACTTTTTAAGAATATGGTCTCTTAGAAAATGAGGTCCAATATCAACATGATTAATTATAGAATGACTTATAGGATTTTTTAAATAATTGTAGACTAGGTATAATATCATAAAATAGGTGTATTATCAAAATTTATCCCAATGTCCATAAGGGTGTTTTTCATCCCCAAAACATGTGCCCAACAACTACCTGTAGAGAATTATTCTACATGGGATATTGATAACGAAACAGGGTGATGTTTATTTTAAGACCATGATATTAATGATTATCCTAAAAAGACACAGTTTCATGATGTTACTTTTCTATATAATATATAACCCAAAAAAATCTACATCCAAGTATGAAATTTAATTAAAATAAGACGTTTTTGTATAATGAAGAGATTGAAAAACAGTTCCTTTTGAATATTTAATTTTTTCTGACAGATGAAAGGTGATATTGCATAGGATTTTATTTATATATTTCACAAATATATAATGAGTATATAATATCTGGAATGCTAGCAGTGAGGTATAATAAACTACCATCATGCCACTATATAACTTGATCTCTACTGGTTTTTTTTCATATAAATCATGTTTTATATTAGTACACATAAGAGTTGTATATGCCTTACTGTTTTGAAGCTAATATTTTTTTATTAAATTAGTAATTTATTCTCATAGATTTAAAACATATGAAAAAATATTTTTATAGATTTGATCTCTTAAAAAAATTCATTTTTCCCATCATACTAAATTCAAATTGTTTTTTCATTAAGATTTTATACTCTCAAAATTTATTTATATTTTTTGATCCAAAAATTGAATCATCAGCATAAATATGAAACAATACAATATTGGATATTATAGTTTCCTTAAAATGGTTTTGATCTCTCATACCAAAAGTAAAAGAAAATTTCAAAAGTAAATAACTTAATCTTTTATTCCAAGTTTCTGGTGCTTGTTTAAGTCTTTAAAGAGAATTTGTATGTTTATACACAAAATATTGTCTTTGAGAATATTTAAAATGATGAGGATTCTCAACATATACTTCTTCTATTAAATAACAATTCAAAAATGAAATATTAACATCTATAGGAAATAATAAATTGTTTATATGAGATTTATTGGGTAAAATGATTTCAAATGGATTCATATCTAGATAAAAAGGAAAATGCCTCATAATAATATATACAATATTTATTATTATATCCTTTATTTACTAGTATATCATTGTTTCTAGTGATAAATCTTTTCTCCAAATTTTTATTTCTGAAGACATATTTGGTTCTAGAAACATGATAGTTCTTTGGTCTTTTATCTAATTTCCTAGCATCATTACTTTTGAATTGGTTTACTTCTCCTTGCATTACTATCTTCCTACATTGATAAACTATGTCTTATTCTATTGACCTAGGATCTAATTGGGATAAAAATTCATAAAATTAAACTAGATTTAATATATTTTATCTAATTATTATTCTTGTGTCTAGGTATCCTATAAATTTTTCTAATGAGTGATTTTTTATAGTTATAAATTGTCTTGGTAAAACACCATTAGGTAAATCAGTGTCATTTTATTCAGAGATGGACTGATTTTTTTATATCATATTCTAAATATGAATTTTGGTTTTTATGTCTCAAGTTATTATTAGGGTCAAATTCATCAATTTGATCTTCCCTTTTTTCAAAAGGGTCAGATTCATCATATTTCACATGAACTGATTATTCAAAAATCCTTGAAGCAGTAGTGGTAGTAGAATATCTTAAGAAAATTCCTTCATACGATTTTGGATCAAACTTACCATGATTTTCCTTGCTGTTAAAGATATAATCCTTGCATACAAAAAATTTAAATTATATTAAATTAGGTTTTTTATCCCAAAGATCATATGGTGTCTTTTTTAAAATTGGTCTGATTAAACTGTATTAATTATACCACATGCTATGCTTATAACTTTTTCCTAGAGATAAGTAAGAATATGATATTCATTTATAATAGTCCATCTTATTTTCTGAATAGTTCTATTTCTTCTTTCAAAAACTCCATTCTGCTGATGTTTTCTTAGTGCAAAAAAGTATTGCAAAATTCCTGAATTTGAGAAAAAGGAATTGAATTCCTGATTCTAAAATTCACTACCATGATCACTTCTTAATGAAATTATTTTAAAAAAAGTATTATTTTGAATATATTTTTAAAAACATTCAAATATAATAAAGGATTCATTTGAATATTATAGAAAATATATCAAAGTGAATCAAGAATAATGATCAACTAAAACATATAAATTTAATTTACCGAAAAACATGATACTCATTAAGGTCCAAAAAAATCCACATGGATATGATGTAATGGTTTAGATGTAGAAAATATGTTAATTTATTTGGAGGATTATTTACGATGAATTCCAATTTGACAATCATCACAAAATATTTCACTATCAAATTTAATACAATGTAAATGAGAAAAAAAATTGTTCTTAGACAACCTATTTAAAGAATAAAAATTGAATTGCCAATGCCTTATATGGAAGATCTAGGATTCATTTATTTTTTCAGTTAATCAATATAAATTTTTTTTACACAATGAATTTATGTCCAGGGTATGAACATTGTTAGTACATGGTTATGTAAATTTAAGTGATTTATCTTTAAAAACAGAAAAATAGTGGTAAGAAGCATAAATACAATAATGATCATCAAAAAGTTGAAAAATACTTATCAGGTTATGTTTCAATCATTGTACATACAATACATTATTTATTGAGAGAGATTTCGGATCTCTAATAGTTCCATTTCTAATTAATTTTACATTGGCATTGTAACCAAATGGGACTAAACCACCATCCTTTTGAGTTATGGTTTTCATATTCTATGAGTTTAAACTCATATTATAGAGAATCCCATATCCATGTATCATATTTATTTTCTTCTTTTGTGGCCTAATTCCTACACATGCATTTTAAAAATGGTGTCTTTTGGTACCCATATTCTCTTCTGTCCAGTAGTTTTTTTTAGCAGTGATCTGGGTGTCTATATTTCCTTTGTCATTCATTAATCATTTTAGTTAATTATGTAATTTGAAATAAATAATTGTTTAATTCCATTAATTTTTGGATTTCATTAATAAATTTTTTTAGTATTATCACCTTCAATTCCATAGTAGTTGAAAATTACAACATTAATATTTGGAATAAAATAGTATTTTTGTTGTTTTGGATTCCCTTATTTACTATATATTCCATATCATTCTTTATAAATCAAATATCATCCAAGAATTTCATTTAAAGTATTATCAAATATTTTAAATATGATAGGTGCACATTCTTAGGTTTTTACATTATCTTTCATTGTTTTGATCTTAGTTTCATGATCTGCACTGATTGTGTTAGATGAACTATATTTCTCAATTAACTCTTGATTCTATTTTAGAAAATCATCTCTTTCCTCTAGAATTGAATTGTTAATATTTTTCAGTGATTTATGATTTTTTAATAACGAATCATATAATTCTTCAATCACGTTGCAGTAGGATGATATTTTGTGATTTGACAAGATAGGTTCAGAATAATAATTAGAGAAGTAATATGATTGTACCTCATTGTATTCGGCTATGAAACACAAGATGGTTTTTAGATTTGATTCTGATTTTTCGTATTCATACTTTGATGAGTTTCTGGAGTCTTCAGAAATAATCTATTTATCTTTGATTCCTCTTTTATGTTTATGATGATAATCATTATTTTTGAAAAACATCTTTATCTTTTCTCCCTTAAGAGGAGGACAATCATGTATTATGTGACCAATTTTCGTGAATTCATAGAATCTAACATCCTTTGTATATTTATCATCTTTCTTGTAGGTTTTTTTGAAGGATTTATTCCTCATATTTTTATTTTATTAATTTTCTAGAAATATGTTATTATTCCATCTCTGAATTAGAAGTGTCATAACATTATTCCATTTTATTTTTTTTCATCTTTATGCTATTCTTGGGAGATGTAACTTTCAAAGTAGTATTTTCTATTTTTATCAATACATTATGATCATTAGCATCATCTTCCATCTCAGTTTCATACATCATCAGGATTCCATGAAATTCAATCATAGTTATATTTTTACCAAGTGAAGATTCCCAAATTATTGTTGATATCCCATTCCATTAGGTTGGTAGTAATCTTAGTACATTCAATGATTGATCTGCTTGGGTGATAGGATATCCCAAGGGAGTAATTTTATGGACTATTTTAGTATCCCTTCAATTAATCTCAGTGATGTTTTCATCAATCAACATTCTATATTTATCAAAAAATATTCATTGTTATAGATTTCAACATTTTTGACATCGTCTATTCCTTATTAAGCTACTGTAAAAGTCTATCAAATTTTACAAGAAATCAGGAATTGAGATACACGATTAAATTTATCTATTCCTAGACTAGATATGATATCTTTCATATGTTCTGAATTTATGTCATAATCTTCTTCAGTAGCTACATTCCATGATTTAGGTTTCTCAGAAATTTAATAAGGATTATAAATTTTTGAGTACACACTGTATCCATGATTATTTGGGTAGGTAGTAATCCTTGATTTCCAACATCAATATTTTCATTTACATTCTGTCTCGTGCAACGTCCATTAATATATTTTTATAATACATTACGTTAAGATTTTTTGGAATAAAAAAATTCCAAAATTTGATAACAATTGTTGTATGGTTTTATACGAAATATAAACAACAAGTGGTGAACTGTGTATTTCAAAACATCTCGAGAAATATTAATGATAATCAATTCAATTATATTATCTTTATCTAGTTATTTATGTTTTTCAAGTAAAAAATATCAGGAATAAAGATTTAAAGTGGTTAAGGGCCGATGGATCCTCTAGTCCAATCCACCAATGTTCTTCTCCATGGGAATGGTGATTATCAATTGTCAGTCCTCTTTTCAAGAGACAGTCCATAGATGAGTACGAGCTATTGACACCTTTACAATTTATGGATAAAACAGAGCCTTCTAGTTGTAAGCACAGAACCTATCAAATAACATAGTATGGGAATCCTGAACTCAAAATAATTGAGCGTTGTTTTGAAAAATACTTTCTTATAGATCTTTACAGTTTAACTAGTATGAAACTGATATTGAATGAATCACCGTCTTAAGAAATGTTTTTTTAGATAAGATTAGTTGTGAGTTGATCAGGTTGCAATTGATCTTGAAACATTTTCATCAATGAATCTATTGTAGATTTATGATTTATCTCCAATTTAAAATAAGTAAAACATCACAGTCTCTAGTTCTGATATAAAACATAATCTAGGTGTTCACTGTAGAAATAGATCTATAATTTTTTTTAAAGTATCAGTGAATCTCTATTTTTGAGAAACTCAAATATGAACTTGTTTTAATATTTTAATTTATTTTAAGTAAAGAGATATAATGTCACCCATGTGATCAATAGAATCTAGATTCATGGAATATATAGAATAAAGTTGAGTAATTTTTTCATATATTTAGATACACAAAAGGTGTCAAACAGATCGCAACATTCAAATGTTGAATAAACGAGTGGTCGTAACTTCTCCTAATAATCTTCAAAAAATACTCCACTTAAATCAATCCATTGAATCACGTATATTCAGATTTAAATCAATCAAATATTTTATTAAAACATGGCTTGGAATTGATCTTGAAACTAGCCTGATATTCTGCAAAAGACTGTTGTACGATAAAATCATATCATCAAATCTCTAACATATAAATAAGTCAAACATTGGGTTCCAAAAATATGGTTGATTAAAAATGTAAGGTTGATGCTCCGATCTTTTGACATCTACATTCAAACATATGTTATAAGATCTTTAAATTTTCTTTTCATTAGAACGTAATGTATATGATCCATAATTTTGGTTAAAACACATGTATCATTACAAAAATCAAGTTGATTTTCCATACTTTTGTGAAGAAAACGTAACTTTCTGTACATAAGTAAGGTTATTCAAAAATTATTTTCATATATAAAAAATGTATGGATTATTCCAAATGTATGTTTAATTTAACATACTTTTCAATAAATGTATGATTGATTAAACATACTTTTCTGAACTCCCGTAAAATAAATGTAGGACACAATCTTTACGATACGCTCATTATCGTACGGTATGAAAAATGTTCCCAAAACACATTGAATATCATTCTGACCACTTTGAAAAATATTTCACTTGAATCATATGCTTTAATATTATTCCAAAATTGGGAATATAATTAATAATAATTTCATAAAATATACTTAAAATAGAATCATTTTAAAAACAATTAAGAGTATTTGTAGGCATCAAATTCATCATAATAATATAGAGTATTGTTGAAAAAGATATTCAACTGCCTAACCCTAGGGTTGTTGGAATGGATATTATGTAAAATCTCCCTGATCCATAATAATTTTTAATTTGGACATTGGTATTTGGTTGGTATGGTTGGTCGGGTCAAAAATAAAATGAATGTTATAAATATCCTACAAATTGTCGTAGTTTTGAACGTATGGGTCATCTGAAATGGTGTTATATAGTTCTCCCCGAAATATATTGTTTCTCTATAAATAATCCTTCCAAATATCCTTATGTCCAATTTGATGGAACATCCACTAATGCATTATTGGTTTGAGGAATTTGAAATTTTTATTTGTCCCCTTTAGTTTGTTTGTATTCATTATTATTTAATATTAAATTAATGTTATTGTTTTTAATTGAAATTTAATACAAGAAGAAATATTGAATCATTATTTTATGTTTACGAGGATTGCCAATATCATTTATGGATTCTCCTATTTTGTGGAGACTGTATCGAATTATTTTCATACATGATTCTTTCATTCTTCATCTAAAAGTTATGAGTAATTGAACATTTTTAGATATTTAAAGTATTATATTATTTCTTATATAGTGGGGAAAACCATAGTTAACATGTGATCTTTATTGGGTATTAGTTGCTAGTTTTTTGTCGTGGTATCTAATTTTCTTTTTGGGACATGACTATATTCAGTTTTATGTTTCATGTTAGTTAGCATCGTAGGTCCTCTCATTGATGTAACCATGGTTTTCCATGGTTTTTAGAATTATGTTGTGATTTAAAATAATGAACCAATTCCTTTAATTTTTTAACCTATTTTAATGAGAAATTTGTTAGAATGAAATTTATGATCAGGATAATTTTCATAGCTACAATATCAATTTCATTTGTGGATTTATTATTTACAGATTATGTATTTATAATTTTTTTATATTAATTTTTGAATGATTTTTTTTATTTTTGTTTTATGTGGTGTTTTGTGATTTTCAAGGGTATGATGGTATGAAATGAAGATGATTCAAATGAAAACTATTGGATGTAGCAACATGAACACAAACGTTTCCATGCCTGTAGTATGTAGGCCACATACTAGTAATTCAATAACCAAAGTTGTTCATTACTTGACCTGCTCATAGGGGAACATGGGTGTTCATGGAATTCATAATAATTTTTCTATAGAATAAGAATCACAAACACAACCTTGATTGTTTTGATAGCCTTCAAACCTTGAATAAGGGTGTCATATCACTATAATCCCAAGAGAGATATTTTAATTTTTTTAATTTCAAAATATTCACATATCTAGTTAAACATCGTATGAGATGTCTTTTCCCCTCCATTATGTTATTTAAACTAAGGGAAAATTTTGGATACACATATAATACCTCACAATATATTATATTATTTTAATAAACAATCATAATGAATTATTCTTATAGTGTTTTTAATTAAAGTATTAAATATTTTTCATTAGTTTAAATAATGTGTCATGATGGTTTTGGACCAATTATGGTTCCCAAAAAGTGGGTGGATGAAATTTTCAAAGTCCTCCACTGGTAGGTACCAATAGTTTCAAGGTGGGTTAACGTGGGATAGCCTATTTCCCACATTGGATGACCGATGGAACCTCTAAATAGACTTTGGAACCCAAAAGCTACCAAATGACTTCACAGTAGATAAAAAAATAGTCATCCGAGATGGAAAAATGACTTTATTATAGCCCCAATGTCTATCATATCCCCCAAATACATATAAAATTAATCGAAATCTATTTGACTTATAAATACAACAAGAAGGGTGATGAGGTGTTCGTTTATACCTTGAAGAACATATTTGAGTTGTTTCTTCTTAATTTAAACCATTCTTCGTCCCTATTTACTCATGTTTCACATTGCCCCTTACATATCTTTTAGAATGATGATGGGGGGAACAATATTGTGGTTCAAATATATAATATAATACTTTTATTTTCTTTTCTTCTTCCCTTAATATATCAGTATCATTTATTGTGATGGTGAATAGGATATAACAACTATTAAGGTTAGGGATCTAGATCTCACTACCATTGAATGTGTGGGGGAATGGTGATAACTACCATTAAGTGAATGATATTGGTTTTTCATGGTATAGCTACTAGAAATATGGGGACTTATTAATTTTATTGGTTTTTATGATATAAATGCTAAAAAATGAATCAGTTTATTCATATAACTGTTAATAATAATGGTTTAAACTAAATAACCACATTAAAACGTGAGGCTATGATATGTTAGTTTCCTATCGATTATTATTTATAAACTCCAATATCAATTTCCTATGTAATTTATGTTATATTTATTTTCACTATTCATAACTATTATTGTTATTTATTGAATTAATTTATTTATTTACACCAATTTTTGTTTTAATTTCTAAAATAATTTCAATGGAAATTCACTCCCTCATTTTATATTCCTACAGAAATAAATTATAGCAAAGGGAAACCTGATTTCTAAAAATTTACCTCCTTCAATGATTGTTAAATTAAATATGACCTCACCCTAAAATAAAAAATGTTATCTGGAAGGACACCCCTTGGTAAGAGCCATAAATAATGATGGATATGATAATGGAAATTCGTATATAGAATGTATACATCCCTAAAATGAAAATGGTGTCTGGTTTAGAGATTAGTTATTCAAAGGTATACACCAACTCATGAAATATAAGATAAATGGACCCCTAATTATATAACTTCACTTGAGCTCAATGAAAATGTTATTGATGTTCTACACTTCGAGTTAGGTATGGATGAATTTTAATACAAAATAAATCTATATCATTTATAATTATAATTGGAAATACATTGATATTTATATAATGGTACCAAAAAATTAAAGTATTCTTGGAAATATATATATTGGGAATATTTGTAATTCATTTTTGTGCAACAAAAATATCATTTTATGAAATTATATCATTATTTTATAACAATTCTAATGGATGTTTATATCATAGGGTTTAATTAATAGAAAATATAATTATGGAAAATATATTATTATATTTACTAGATCATAGGATCCCACAGTGAAGATGATTCAAGAAGTGATTGAAATTATGAAAATTCGAATTAAAAAGATAATTAATGTCACGACCCATCCTCGGGGCCCATGTCGTGACTACCCCAAACCCACCTTCCGTAGGCCAGGGGCTGGCGACTAGCACCAAAGGTTTATATCACAATAACTGGGAAGGCATTGCCTATATAAAAGTAAAAAAACACCACAGAGTACAAGAGAAAGTAAAACACTAAGTACAAAGAGAAGACATGAAAGTTAAATGGGCCACAATACAAACCCAAATGAAAGTAAAACTATAGCTGAACAAAGTACAATAGAAAAACACAGTAGCTGGAAGGACGGAAGCGGCTCCTGTTTCGTCCTCCTCGGATCATACCTGAAGGGTAGGTACAGATGGTGCAGCTCTGGGATCGTCCACCACTGATCCTGCCTAAAGGGTAGGTACAGATAGCCTCCACAATGCTCTCACCCATCAACCTCCTCCGAGTGTTGTCTCTCCATGAGTCCACCTCCAGATACTGACTCTTCGTGTAGTCCACCTCCAGGTACCGTCCAGTCCTCGAACACTCGGCCTCCGTCAGCACTGCCCGTCGTCTGCAACCAACACTACGAGGTGCGGGCATAGCCCGTGCAGGGGTAAGTATAACGATACTCAGTAGAGACCCAGAGACCCTCAAGGTGTCACTAAAACCAACAAGGATAACCACAAATATGATCTCAACAGATAACCTCTACTTAGGTATATTCCCATACATATTCCTATGTTATCAGGTAACCCATCTCAATCATGAAGAAGCACAAGGATTATGAAATCAACGAATAACCACTACCCAGGTAAGTGCCCATACATATACCTAAGTTATCAAATGACCCATCTCAATCATGAGGTAAACATAAGATCATAGACTCAGCTCAAACTAGGATTTTCATTATCAAAACTGTAACTGCTGAAGAGCCCCATCTCTGGAGTGTACAGTGATCCTGTCACGACTCCGAGGTACTGCTCACTAACCTAAGACTGCTGAGGTACTTCTCCTGTCGAGTACCGTGGGTCTTCCGCCAACTATTGGGCGCTCCATCCATTGTGGGTCTGTCACCAAATACCAGGTGCTCCCCCTAATAGCCTACAGAGGTAATCCTCCTATCGAGTACCGCGGGTCTGTGGACAACTACCGAGCACCAATGGGCTAGTCGACTCACTCCAAGTGGAGTCGGTCAAACAGTCGTCAGGTCTCGGCGGGCTACACGGTCTCCATACTCCGCATGCTCATCTCTGAGAGGGTCTGCTCCACGAGTTACAGGTCGATACTCCATTTATCAAAAAGTCCCATGAAGAATTATCAGAAAGGACCACCTCATCATAGGGGTCTCAACGCAACAAACGGCGCGTCCATCGGACGCCCGGTCTGTGAGTTATTAGCCTTTTTGTCCCAGGGGCCTGGTTGGTTTCGTGTGCGATCCAATCCATGAATATCTCAAATGATCCCCGAACTCTCATACGGTATACTCATAGAGATCGTTTCTCAACGTGATCACTAACGTTGCTGACGGTTCGTCAAACGGACGCCCGGTCTGAAAGATATCAGTTTTTCCGTTCCAGGGGCCTGGTTGGATTTCGGGTACAATCCAATCCGGACATACTCCTACTGTGTCCAAACCTCAGTCGGGGCATGCCAAAAGTTCTGTCTCATCAAGAGGATTCCAATAAAGTCGACAGCACGTCAATCAGACGTCCGGTGATCATGATATACCTGTTTCCGCTCTGAGGGCCCGGTTGGTTTCGTGTACGAACCAACCCGGCCGAACCCAATGTTTTACGAAACCTTGAGTGTGATATACCAAAACGACGGCCTCGATCCGAGGATCACATCTCCACTATTGCGTCAATCAGAGGTCCGCAGCCCACGATACGGGCAAAAGACTGAAAACAGTTCGAATACGGGGGGTCTGGGCCCGGACCGACCCGGCCTGACCCCCCCTGGGTAGGCCCGAACCGGGTCGACCCGACCCGGGTCCGACCCGACTGGGCCTGGCCCGGCCGGCAGCCACAGGCGGGGTGCACGGCTCCCCCACCCTCACCACTAATTGAAGCCGGCGGCAATCGTCGTCGCCGGCCGCGGCGCACCGCCACCGCCTTACGCGGACCACCGGACGCGCTCCTATTGTCCGTTTATCTTGTCGTCATCGCCAAAGGACCTCCCATGACCCTACCTTCACTGTGAAGGGAATCAAATTCCATAGAGGCCTGCTTCATCATCGTCCGTTGATCCACACGTAAATTAACAAAACGCGTCGTCTTCGTGGTTCTCCGCCGCGACGCGATGGTGCCACGCCCCTTCGTCGTGGCATGACTCCGTCCGTGGATGTCTTCGGGTTTCTCCGACGAGACGTGATGACATCGCGCCATTTTTCATTTTCCCGAAGTGGCGCGATGGCGACACGCATTCCTTGTCGCATGTTTCCGCGTGGTGCAACGACACCACGCCATCCCCGTTTCAAAACACAATAGAAACCCACAAGGATAAGGAGGATGGTCGACCGTGTTTGTGTGGTCCGGCCCCCTCTTTTTAGTTGATAGAAAAAGGTCATATTTCACGAAGATCATCAAGGTAATAATGAAGAACAAATTAAATAATAATCCTCAACATCAATCCGCATGAACGAACGATTCGCGGATCAACCTGGAATTGGTTGGTCTGCGCTCGACGTTCTTTTCTCAAAAGATAATAGAACACCAAAATAAATTCTCCTACCTCAAGCGTCGTCGAGCAAGGGTTTTTTGCGGATTTTCTCGTCGCGGAATAAAGCGTCTCGATAAGGGGAACGTTGATGTCACATCGCGGGTCGGTGTCATGGAAGAGGATTCGTCGAAGAAGACCGAGGTTGTCCGAGGTGGAACGACATCTCCCTTCCTTTGAAGTAGAAAGAAGAACGAGGGATGGCGTGTCGTCCTTCTTCAGAAGACTGATGTGACGAAGTTCTTCGTCGGAGACCGATTCGTTCTTCACGTTCTTCGTCGTTGAAGAAGATGTTCTTCAAGCCTCCCGAATCCTCCCAATGGGACAAGACTCTAACCAAAAAAATCAAATAAGCACAAGTCTTATTTTATAAACACCAGATAAGGAATTGAAATTAAAAGAAAAGAAACGAACAATTAATTCAATGAATTAATTGTAACGATTAACCACCCAATTAATGAGGCGTTTCTTAACCCGAAAAACGCACGGTTGACTTTCATTAAAGAGGGGGGTTGCGGGTGCGTTACTTGGAGGAAAAGAAACGGTGGGGCTCATGCAGGCCCCACCTCACAAATATCCTACCAAGAGGGTAGGATATTTCGGATTGCACCATATCCACTTCAACCCAGCTTAAGTATATTTAAGTGGCTTTAAATGACTTTAAGTGAAATAAAATAAAGTTGTCGTACCACATTATTTTATTTCTTAACATAAATCCCAAAAATTAAAAACCACACCCGAGCAAACGCAACTCCAAAAGAGGCATTTATAAGCAAAAACCGGCTCTCAGATTCCATCGGTGCCCTCAGAATTTGATTCTGAGCACCGGTTCAGAAGTTAGAAAAACCCGCTTGTTCGTTCACTGAATGTACCCGAGCTAATCTTGGGAAAATGATTCTGGGCACAAGAGGCCTCGGAATTAGGCGCCGTCAGAAACTGTGTTCTTGTAAAATCCCAAATAAAATTATAAAAAAAAAATCCTTGAATTTTACGGGTCTTTAAATTACTCCCACCATAGGGATTTATGTCTTCGTAAAGCTGTAACACAAACTAGGGTCACAAAAGCGGTACTGAGCACGCATCTGAGCCTTCCGCTCTAATGTGCACACCTGGAGGTTCCCTTTTTCGACGACCAAGGAAAACCCAATCCGACGTCATAGTTAAACCATAAACGTTTTGCCTAATACAATCAATTTGTGTATGAACTATGACTGCCCAGTCCATACTCAAACCAACGTCGTAAGGACTCGACGTTGCCACCAAGAGATTCCAACCGAAACTCTCGCCTCGAGGGTCTGAACACACCATCAGCGTGAGTGTGATTATCAAGTCTCCGCCCAAGATATCTCCAGACGTGAGGGTCAAGTCCACGGCATACCAGAAAATCTAGGTTTGGGACAAGATTTGTGAAAGCAAGGAATGATTCATATCAACATATGTTACTACAGCAGTTAGTAGTGGAAACAGACTGTCCCTCGAATCATTTCATAGAGCCATCGGGTCACTCTCCTTGACCTCATGTAGCCAAACTCTCCCTCCTCCCTCTAGATCAATGAGCCTGGCAGGGATAACTAAGGCGGGGGCTTGTAGCATGTTAAGATGTACACCTCCTCATGCTACTCTCTTAGCTTTGCCTGCACGTCTGCTTCTTTGAGAACTCATCACTCCTTAAAGCTTCCTCTTACTAAAACATTTAACGTGCCTGAGTTTCTAAGACTGACACCAGTTTCTAGTTTCTTACTGTACTGTGCAGTCTTCATCCTCTCCTGGATGATCTACACCTTCTTTGCCTATGATCTGAAAGAGCTTCTAAAATTTCTCCATTGTCGAAATGGGAAACTCAGTCTCGTACCCTGGATGAACCATGACCATTTCCTAATACAGTCATTCCTGACATGAATGATGCATTCATGCCATGGATGACGTCATAAGTCCTTGATGTAACTACCAAGTGATCCAAGTGTCACTCTAGCCTTCAAGGGTCGAGTCACACTGTCGGCATCAGTGTGGGGTCACTGGGTCTCCTCCAGTAGGAATCTCGAATGTGAGGGTCAAGTCAACAGTCTTAACCAGGACCACTCAGTATCAACCAAACAAAATGACAGGAAATCAAACATCACAAAGATAAGATTCTTTTTATTATTGCAGCTCATAGTACAAAGACACGAATCATCTACAAAAAAACATCAACAAAACTAGAAGCAACATGATCAAAAGCCTCCAGGTCTAGAGCTAGTCCTGTTCCTATCCATATGATTTAGGAGATCCATGACCACAGGCCTCATCTGCCTGAAGCTGAGCTCTCCCATGTCCTCCTATCCGCTGCGGTCGGGGTGGACCTCCTAGTGGCGGTGGTGGAAACACCCCGAAGCGTCGTCCACCTCCAGCTGCCTGGCCAGATCCTCTGCCATGGTCTCCTGATCCTTGCTTTCCTCCCTGATCGAACCTCTTCCTATGCCTGGGAGGTTCTTCATTTAACTTTCGGTCTTTTGTATGGCGTGTCGGACAGTCACGTGCCATGTGACCAATTCTGCCACAGGAGTAACACTGTCCACTCTAGGCATGACTGGCTCTGACTCCACCCTAGTTCCCCCGCACAACTGAACCTAAGTCGTGCAGTCGGCCCCAGTAGGTCTGGTCCTTTTAGACCTCTGCATCATATCTCTACTGCCTGTTGTAGAAGACTCTGACGCAAGCTGGCTAGTGGTGGGTCCTGCTGCTGGAGACTGCTCAGCAAGGAAACTCTCCACTAAGAGGGCTCTCTCCAACACCCCTGTCTGTGTCAGAATGCTGTGAGAAACAACAGAAGATCTAATCTCTCTCCTGAGCCCATGCTCGAAGGTTCGGGCCCTGAAGAACGGGTCCCGTACTATATCCGTGGAGTAGCGCGAGAGGTCTGTGAACCTCGCTGAATACTGTGCCACTATCATGCTACCCTGTCGTATTTGAAGTAGCTCTTGTATACGCACTGCTCGAAGGTTGGCTGGTACAAACTCTGCCCGGAACAGGCTCTCGAAGTCTGCCCAAAGATGTGTCGCCTCGTCATGCATCTGGAGCATTAGGATCCACCATCTTCCTGCTACTGCCTGAAGAAGGCTGGCGTTAAGGATCACCATGAAGTATACTGGAGTCCCCACTAGCATGAAGTCTCTCACTACAGCCTCCACCCAATCCTCAGCCTCCTGTGGGTTCGTCCCTCCCTGGAACATGGGTGACCGCTGGTGCAGGAACTCGTGTAGTGCACTGAAGCGACGTGCACCCTCTGCCGCTGGGGATGGTGGAATCAGTGGCCCAATGGGTAGTAGTACCGTTGGTGCCTTTGCTGGTTCCTCAACTAGGATATGGCCTTATACTGAGGCCTCTTAGCTCAGCGGGTTATCAGTACGTACCACTCTCGGGGATCTAGCTGGTCGTCCACGGGGAGGCATCCTGAAAGAAACATCGTGACACAGTCAAATGATTTATACCAGGTGAGAAGACCTGTTTTGAGCTGACTTTTAAATCTTAAGGAAACACACATGCAATCAGGGTCCTCGTGCACAATGTCATAAATCAGTTGTTAGGGTCCTGGTGTATGGATACGTCGGTCACCCGCACCAACACTGGACTCCCTGAACTGAAAACCACACTCTGTACTCTTAGCACTATTTCTTCACAGAATGAAAATATCAGATTTATAAGTTCTGTGGTAGAACCGACTCCTCTGATACCAATTTTTCACGATCCTTCCTCGAGACCCGTGTCGTGACTACCCCAAGCCCGCCTTCCATAGGCCAGGGGCTGGAGACTAGCACCAAAGGCGTAAATCCCAATAACTGGCTAGACATTGCCTTTATAAAAGTAAACAAAACACCATAGAGTACATGCGGAATTAAAACACTATGTACAAAGAGAAGTCATGAAAGTTAAATGGGCCAGAATACAAACCCAAATGAAAGTAAAACTACAGATGAATAATGTCCAACAGAAAAAGACAGCTGCTGGAAGGATGGAAGCAGCTTCGAGGCCGTCCTCCTCGGATCCTACCTGAAGGGTAGGTACAGATGGCGCAGCTCCTGGATCGTCCACCACGGATCCTACCTGAAGGGTAGGTACAGATAGCCTCCACAACTCTCTCACCCGTCAACCTCCTCCGAGTGTCGTCTCACCATGATGTCCACCTCCAGATACTGACTCGTCGTGTAGTCCACCTCCGAGTACCGTCCAGTCCTCAAACACTCGGCCTCTGCCAGCACTACTAGTCGTCTGCAACCAACACAACGAGGTGCGTGCATAACCCATGCTGGAGTGAGTATAACGATACACAGTAGGGACCCCGAGACCCTCAAAGTCCCAGTAAAACAAAAAATGATAATCCCAAAAAGGATCTCAACAGATAACCTCTACTTAGGTATATTCCCATACATATAACTAAGTTATCAAGTAACCCATATCAATCACGAGGAAGCACAAGGATTATGAAATCAACGGATAACTACTACCCATGTATATGCCCATACATATACCTAAGTTATCAAATGACCCATCTCAATCATGAGGTAAACACAAGATAGTAGACTTAGCTCAAACCAGGATTTTCATTATCGAAAGCATAACTGCTGAAGAGCCCCGTCTCTGGAGTGTACAGTGGTCCTGTCACGACTCCGAGGTACTGCTCACTAACCTAAGAATGCTGAGGTACTCCTCTTGTCGAGTACCACGGGTCTGCGGCCAACTACCGGGTGCTCCGTCCACTGTGGGTCTGTCGCAAAATACCTGGTGCTCCCCCTAAGAGCCTATAGATGTACTCCTCCTGTCAAGTACCGCGGGTCTACGGCCAACTACTGGGCGCTCCGTCCGACGTGGGTCAGTTTCAAAATACTGGGTGCTCCATCCACTTGGCTAGTAGACTCACTCCAAGTCGAGTCGGTCGAGCAGTAATCAGGTCAAAGCCGGCTACACGGTCTCTGTACTCCGCATGCTCGTCTCTGGGAGGTTCCGGTCCACGAGTTACAGGTCGATACTCCATGTTTCATAAATTCCCACGAATAAGTATCACAAATGACCACAACGTCATATGGGTCTCAACGCAACAAACATCGCGTCAATCAGATGCCCGTTCTGTGAGTTATTAACCTTTTCGTCCAAGGGGCCCGGTTGGTTTCGTGTGCGAACCAATCCGGCCGTATCTCAACTGAACCCCGAACACTCATAGGGTATACTCATAGGGACTGTTTCTCAACGTGATCACCAACGCCGCTGATGGTTCGTCAAACGGACATCCGGTCTGAATGATATCGTCTTTTCCAGTCCAGGGGCCCGGTTGGATTTCGGGTACAATCCCATCCGGCCATACTCCAATTGCGTCCAAACCTCGGGCGGGGCATGCCAAAAGTTCCGTCTCATCATGAGGATTCAAATAAAGTCTATTTCACGTCAATCAGACGTCCGGTGATCAAGATATACCTGTTTCCGCTCTGAGGGCCCGGTTGGTTTCATGTACGAACCAACCCAGCCGAACCCAAAGTTTTCTGAAACCTTGAGTGTGATATACCGAAATAACCGTCTCGATCCGAGGATCGCATCGCCACTGACGGTGCGTCCATTGGAGGTCTGCATCCCATGATATGGGCAAAAGACTAAAAATGGTCCGAAAATGTGGTGTCTGGGCCCAGACCGACCCGGCCCGACACCCCCTGGGTCGGCACGAACCGGGTCGACCCGACCCGGCCCGGCCTGACCGGCCAGCCACGGCACGGCGAGCACGGCTGAGGGGAAGTTGCGGGCATGGCACACCGCCACTACCTTCCTTAGACCACCGGACGCACTCCGGTGGTCTGTTTCTCCTACCGTCTTCGCCAACGGTCCTCCAGAGACCCGACCTTCACTGTGAAGGGATTCAAACGCCATAGCGGCCTGCTTCGTCATCGTCTGTTGATCTGCACATCGATTAACAAAACGCGCCATCTTTGTGGTTCACCAGCGCGACGCGATGGCGCCACGCCCCTTCGCCGTGGCCCGACTCCGTCCGCGGATGTCTTCGGGTTTCTCGGATGCGGCGCGACAGCGTCGCGCCCTTGTTTGTTTTCACGACGTGGCGCGATGGCGCCACATATTCCTTGCCGCATGTTTCCACGCGGTGCGACGGCACCGCGCCATCCCCGTTTCAATCCAAAAAAGAAACCCACAAGGATAAGGAGGAGGGTCGGCCGTGTTTGTGCGGTTTGGCCCCCTCTCGTTAGTTGATAGAAAAAGGTCATATTTCACGAAGATCGCCAAGGTAATAATCACGAACAAATTAAATAATAATCCTCAACATCAATCTGCATGAACGAAAGATACGTGGATCAACCTATAATTGGTTGGTCCGCGCTCAACGTTCTTTTCTCAAAATATAATAGAACACCAAAATAAATTCCCATACCTCTAGCTTCGTCGAGCGTGGGTTCGTCGCAGATTTTCTCGTCGCGGAAGAAAGCATCACGGAAAGGGGATCATCGATGTCACGTCGCGGGTTGGTGTCGCGAAAGAGGATTCATAGTCGAAGACAGATGTTTTCAGAGTTGGAAGGGGGTCTACCTTCCTTTGACGTGGAAAGAAGAACGAGGGATGGTGCGTCGTTGTTCTTCGGAAGACGGACTTGACGATGTTCTTCATCGGAGACGGATTCGTTCTTCACGTTCTTCGTCATTAAAGAAGATGTTCTTCAAGCCTCCCAAATCCTCCCAACGCGAGAAGACTCTAACTAAAAAATTTAAGTCAGCCCAAGTCTTATTTTATTAACAAAAGATATGGAATTGAAATTCAAAAGAAAAGAAAAAAACAATTAATTCAATGAATTATTTGTAACGATTTAACCGCCCAATTAATGAGGGGTTTCTTAACCAGAAAAACACACGGTTGACTTTCATTAAATAGGGGGGTTGCGGGTGCGTTACATTGAGGAAAAGAAATGGCGGGGCTTGTGTGGGCCCCACCTCACAAATATCCTACCAAGAGGGTACTATATTTCGGATTGCACAATATCCGCTTCAACCTAGCTTAAGTGGCTTTAAGTGGCTTTATGTGGCTTTAAGTTAAATAAAATAAAGTTGTCGTACCACATTATTTTATTTCTTAATGTAATGCCCAAAAATTAAAAACCACACCCGAGCAAAAGCAACTCCAGAAGAGGCATTTCTATGAAAAAACTGGCGCTTTGATTCCATCGGTGCCCTCAGAATTTGATTCTGAGAACCGGTTCAGAAGTTTGAAACCCCCGCTCGTTCGTTCACTAAACGTACCCGAGCTAAACTTCGGAAGATGATTCCGGGCACACTGGGCCTTGGAATCAGGCGCCGTCAGAAACTGCGTTCTTGTAAAATCCCAAAAAGATTAGAAAAAAAATTTCCCTTGATTTTTATGGGTCATTATAATTAAGATACTCAGGATCAATGAGATTGCAGTGAAATTGAGTAATATAATTGAACTAGAGGTGTTTAGGGAAAACTCGATGAACACCAAATTCTAGTCTGTTAAAGATGATGCATCAATAAGTGATTTCTATTATTAAAACATGGCCAGAAAGATATGAATTTCCATAAAACGTATTCAATACTATTATCATGAAAATAGGATAATAAACTTGCTAAATCAATGGTATGGTTCTATGGGTTCTTGAAAAAGTATATTATCTAGCAATATTTCCTGTTATCTATTTATAAAATGTAGGTGGTTATGGAATTTACGATGGTATAATATTTTTCAATTGTGAGTGAAAAAGATGACTCTCTATTCCCATATGATTCAGGTAATTTGTGATAAAATTTCATTTATTCTAATGATGAGGTACATTCCCCCATTTCAACTTATTCTTATTCAAATTAATCTTGTTCCACCTGTAATCTTCATTATGAATATCTAAAATATTATAGTGAATAGTTATTGTATTTTTTAGGATTTTATTAAGAAATTAAAAGAACTTAAAAAGAAATATAATCTTATTTTGAGTGAAAAGGATCAAAAATCTTAATAAAATGATGATTATTCCATCAAATTAAAAAGGAATCAATATGTTCAAAAATTAGAATAAATAATTGAATAATATATAAAATCCATTTTAATTTTCACCTATGGTGAGAAAAATCGAAATGTCATTTTGGGATCACAATGAATTGGAAAAAATTATCATTTACCTTATTTGAATAAGAGTCTTCCAAAAGTGATGTTTTAATTTTTTTAGAAAATCCAGGCACATGATATATAAACAAATTCATAAAAATATTTGATATGGTATACAAAAATTGGACCTCCTCTCAAAAAATATATTACCTATAATATCTAGATTTTTTTTTAGAAATTAATACCCCATGAAACATGGGTTCCAAAATAATTATTGGATAACATTTGTTGACCCATATTTTGGGTACCAAGATCTAAATATTCTAGGATAAATTTTTGATATACATTCTCATTAGAAAAGAAACCCTTGTGGAACTACATTAAAGTATTAATGTGGATATAAGTATTAATGTCTTTGGTCAATTATTATTGAATTTAACAAGAACAAATATTATATATTTTTTATTTTAATATTTTATGTTTCTTTCCAAATTGACATTAATTTAAAAAAATAATATTTTTATAATTCCAGAAAATTTGATTATTAAAACACTTTACAAAATATTAATTTAAATATATTTACGAATATTGATACTTAATGATTTAAATGGGTTTTGAATTTATTACTAAAAGTATTATCTTAATTTAATATTCATTTATATGGAAAGTAACATCAAATTTTAATTTTTTAATGAATTATATAGTCAATGGTCATGTTTGTCTTTTATTCCAGAAATTTCATTTCATTAAAAATTTCATTTATTTTATTATATTTTGAATTTTTTACATTTTATATAAAAAATAATCATTTATCATTCCAAAAGTAAATTCTTTTGTTGGACTCTGTCAAAATCCATAAACTAGCTGGTTCTTCCTCACATGGTAGTCGATGGTGATTTATATAAGTTATAGTCTATTTTATTTCCCATTATCCAAATAATACAACATACTATCAAGATGACAGATTCATTATAGGCCCTATCATCTTCCTAGTTTGTGAATTTTTTTTCTTTTTATCATAAGATTTTGACCTTCAATAATCCATATTCACAAAATTTTAAGAAGTAAAAATATTTTAAAATTTCATTTCTCTATATATGATGCTTATGTGTTATGAACTGTTTATAATTTATTTCCCCTTGTTATAATATTTTTCTTCTTCTTAATAATAATAATAGAAGAGAACAAATATATATGTCAAAAAGTGGGATGATGAAAATATATGATCCAATGTGTTATTTAATTTTTTCCATTAGTCTAAAAACTATAAATGTTATTATTGATGTGATTGTTTTTGTTTATAAAACATTTTTATGATCTATTAATATTTTAATATGAAATATTTAAATTAAAATTAAAGATATCATTATATTAATGTATAAATATTAATATCAATGTTTTATTTTTCGGTGTATTTATAATTCCACAATTAATTATGAGGAATATATTTTCATAATTCCAAAATTTTCTATAGGAAAAATTCAATTTTTATGAAATCCCAAAAATGATTGATCTGTCATTAAATTTTGATAACATTATTCAATTTTACTATTTGTATTTAAATATAGAAGTAATTTAAATATTTCAATCATTATGTTATGTTATAATTGAATTACATTCTAATGTGTCACCCCTTATACTTTTAAAAGTCTATGTCATTAGAGGTAGAGAAAATCCATTTAATTCAAAATATTTCTATTTTAAAGTTGATTTTGAATGATCATTATTATATTGATTGAGGTTCACAGAATCTGTTTAAAAGTATAAAATATTTTATGTATTTATGAAAAAATTTATCTGTATTTTATTTAGTGAAAATTTTTATGAATGTTTGAACACAAGAAATAATAATTTTATTCCGAACTACAAATTCATTTATATTTTTGATTTTCCATGATAGAACACTATGGGTTATAAAATTATCATTTTCTTTTTTATTTTATTTTTTTGTGTTTTAACATTGTCTTATTAAAAATTATTTCAATTATTTAAATAAATCATGTTTATTATTTTCATGATAATTATTTGGGAGGGGGGAAGGGGATGATATTAGAGGTATGATTTGCCTACAGAATTTCACAGTTATGGATATATATCATCGAAGGGATGCCTATTTTTCAAAAAAAATATAATAATGTTATGGGGTAATGGTAATAATTTCTATGTTACAATGAATTTTATTAATTAATATGTAAATTTAATGATATTAAATTTGAATTATGAAAATATGGTGATTTTGTTATTGGATTATCATGAAGGGCAGAATTTTCTAAAATTTAATTTTTGATGAATTCATTGTCTATACATTTATCTAATGTATAAGAACATTTCATATTAGAATTATTGAATATTATTAGCATAATTTCATTATTATATATTGAATTTTTTTAATATATTATAATTAAAAACTGATATTATTTTTTTATTCCATTAAATATTTTTTATCAATAAATACTAAGGAATATTTTACATAACACACTCATTGGTATTTTTAATTACTTTAAACAATATAATATATTCTTCATTTTCCTTATTCAGTGATTTCATTGTTTTTATTTTTGAAATTTTTTCTTCAATTTTCTAAACTACAAAATTTATTTCAATGTGTATGGAAGAATTTTTCAGAGTCTCCTTATAAAAATTACCATATGATACAATGTGGGGTACCACCCGATAGACGATGTTTCCTATAAGGAACAAATGTTTTCTCTAATTTCTAGTAGAAATCTGTTGTACCACACCACTGACCTGGTGGCATCATGATAAACAATAAATAAACACATTAAAGAGGGAATCACACACATTATTTCGACCCCCACTACGGGAAAAATGACCCTATAAACATTGTTTTTACAAAATCAAGGGTTTAGGTATTTGATGGGAACCTATACACATCGTTTTGGAATACTATGGATATAGGTTGGATTTTTTTGACCTATACCCACATGTTTTGAAAAACCCTGTGTATGGTTTAAAAAACGCACAGTTTTCCAAAAAAACATGAGTATAGGGTTTTTTTCAATCCAATACCCACTGTTCTAGAAAACCCATAGTTTTAGGTCATGACTATACACACGGTATTCCAAAATCGTTGTTAAATCATTCCACCATTAAGTTGGGAAAAATGTTCCTTAGTGGGGGGGAATCTATGAGAATACATTTCTCATGAGTTTTACATATATATCTATGGATTTGGTAAATATGTATAATTAAATATATATTTATATACATATAAACTATATTGGTATTGTTGGTAGGGACCAAAATTGTATATAGGCAGTATAGTGATTGAAACCCACAAACATCTATTTTTTAATACCATTACCCACTATATTGAATATATGGGTATAAGGCTAACAAAAAATGAAATACACCAATTGCCGTAGTTTTGAAACTATTGGGATATAATTTTTGAACAATGAGTATATCATAGTGCAATATCGATAGCTAAACTCCCTACGATTCAAAAAACTGTTGGTATAGGTTATAACCATAGTTTTGGGGGTTATACCAATTATTGAAAAGCCTTGATAAAGGTACATTTTCTATTAGTTCCACCAATGGTTCTCTATTCCTAAAACACTTATATAACAATCATATTGCTATTGGAGGCCATAAATATTTATCCAAGGGTTCTTATATGTATTTAGATGCATTTATGATTAGTTTTGGGCTCTATATGTGTCATTTTCATCATGTTTATGCCCAATTCACTACTATCTCACTATCTCGTACTATTATATTTTTCTATCTTGTTGGGAGGATCGGGATTGTACTTAAATGGGTTTCCAAAAATCATTTCAATTTTTCTATTTTTCAAATGATCATTATCATTGAGTTGGAGGGGGATAGGTTATCACTACCTTCAAATGTGAGGGAACGAGTGATACTGCCATTGAGTGTGAGGGGGATGTGAGATAACTACCATAAAGTAAGGGATACTCAATTTTCCAATTATAACCACTAAAATCCATTGGTCTTGAATCATGTAACATTATTCTTGTTATAATCGCTAAAAATTAGTGTTCAATTTTCTTACTGCATCCATTAAAAAATAATTGTTTAAATGAAATCATATCAAGGATATTATATGGTTGGATTTTGGGTAACATTGTGGTCTAATTTATATCTACATTATAAATTTCATGGTTTATATATTTTTTTTTATTTACTCTATGATTTACACTTATAATGTCTATTTATAATTTTATTTTTTTAAATCCCATAAAATTTTGTTTTAATTTTATTTTTTTCTAACAAAAAAAATCACCACCATTATTTTCATATTTAATTGGATTATACAATCCCAATTTCATTACCCATTAGTTTTAATTTTCTCCCACTTTCATATGAATTTATCATGTTTTGTTCATTTAATCATCTGCATTCATCATCTACTTCCTCCCATCACACATTTCGAGCACTGATAAGTCCTAAGTGACCGAGGGTTCTATTTTGCAGAATTCATAATTAGTAAATATCATGAATTAATGTTATATATATAATTATAGTGTTTATTTTATTCCAGTTTAAATATTCCAAGATTAATACTTGGTTTTTTGTTTTTGGCCGTTTTTCAACATGCACAATTTAATAAAAATAAAACAACAATTTTAATTTTTTTATCTAGTTTTTGGATATTATATGTTAGAAAATATGTGAGGTTTATCATATAAAATATTTAATTTATTCATATACATGGATTTTATTTTACTAAATAGTATCATTTTTATTTTCAAAATGAAAAAATTTATATCTATCTGACCATGCATATCAGTTGTTCAAAAAATTATCATATATATCATTTATTGAAATTTCATGATCAATCAAAGTGTTTTGGTTATCAATTTTATTCATATGGGGTTCACCTTTGAAATGAAATGTTTTAATAGTTTGTCTTAATGTTTTTGTATAATTATTCATTGTTTTATAATAAGTTAATTATGTTTATATGATTTTGTTTTATAAATATTTACTACATAAATTAATCTCAAAATCAATGTTCTAATTAATCAAACTCATTTGTAAAATTATTTAGTTAATTAAAATATTGAAATCTTGTGTGACCCTTTTGTGATTTTTTAATAATTTGATATAATATTAACTATTATTGGACATATTTTTTATAATGTATATTCTCGAAAAGAGAGGTTTTAGAATTCTTTTTTAAGGTTATGTTTTACTTATAATTATTTTCAAATATAAATTCCTTTTAATAATATTTTTTTCTTAGAATTCATTAAATATTTCATCGGAAACAAATCATATCTTGGTGACATTTCCATGTACATATGTATCACTAGTTGATTATTGTGGTTTTTCTTATAGACCAATGAATGGTTTCCATCAATCATTGGGAATTTATTCCCTTGTTATCCCAGAGAGGGTACAATCTATTTATAGGGATGTTGGATTAAAATTGGAAAGACAATTGTATTAATTCTATTTTCAACTCCCCTAGATTTTCTTTGATCTACGCGGAATTCTCATGCTCACTTATAATTGTAGCATTTGAAGGATTATATTGTTCTTTATTTTTTTTGTTAGTTGACTTTTAATTTTTATATATTATATAATCATAATGTTTATATTATTATTATTGTTATTAATTCTTATTTAAACTATTTTCACACTTTTAAATGAAAATATTGACCTTCATTAACACAAATTAAATGATTTTAAATATTTTTTGGGAATGTCCATTTGTTTTCATATATATGGTAATTTTTTGAACAATAAGATTAAAGAAAAATTCATATGTCAAATTGTTTTTACAATGTTAAATTATAAAAGACTAATAATGTTTAAAATTTTTAATTTTATGTTTTTAAAATAAATATTTATAAATCTTACCAACATTATATAATTTCATAAAAAAATTTAATAATCTATAATTTAATTTTATAGTTAGAATATAATGGATTTATTTTTTGGGACTATGCATGGGGTATATATAGTAATTCTAGTGGAAGTTTATAATATTTATTATTTATTTCATGTTTGATATGGTTAATTTTTTGTTATGGTGGTTGGGTTTCAAAATTTATTTTGTTTCATTAGAGGCACCATGTGAAAATTTTTACTTGATTCATGAAGACTATTGAATATTGACTTATTGTAATTTAGAGTTTGTTTCCTTGAGTGTTGTTCCACATATGTAATTTCATTTAGTTTTTTATGTATTTCTTATTAGAAAATTTATAGTTTTTTAGTTTATTTAATTCTTATACTATGTTAGGTACACATTATTTATAATATTTTTTTCATTTTCATGGATCTCTAAAGTACCAAGTGCTAATATGTGTTCAAAGTGGATGTTATATGTTTAAATTTTTAAAGAACATAAATTATAAAAACTTTGGTAATTTTTCTTTTCATTGAACTTATTTATAGTATATAGTTATCAATAATTCACTTCAATAATTTCTAAGTACAATCTTGATGACCCCGAATAATGAGAATGCAATGTTGGTTTCGAAAAAGACCAATTCCTCAATTGATATATATATGAAAAGTGTAAAGTCCTAATTTTTCCATGTAATTTTATTTATTATATAGAATATTTTCATGTTCACAAAATTTGATGGTGCATGATTATGAGGACCACTGTTCCCTGAATGAATTTCTGATTTTTTTTGTAAATTCAATAAATGCCTGAGCGGTGATTGGTATCATTTTAACCGATGCATGGAATTGAAATTAAAGGACACCGTTAAACTCACATCACCGATATTCAATTAAGGATACCATCATATCTACCATAGTAGGTTGTGAGTGGAAGTTAGTTTTTCATATTTTCCTAGGAGAATAGAAAAAATAAAATAAATAACTTTTATTAATTTTTCTTGAAACCAACATTTTGAATATGTATTGGTGGGGACCACATGAACACCACCTTAATGTGAAGAATCCCTTGGAATTATCCCAATTAATAATAAAAAATTAATTGAACTAGTCATTAAATATTTTGGCTCCTCAACTTTCATGAGGTTTGTGGAAATGTTGGCAAACGAGAACTTTCGGTGGAGAGGAGAACTGGGTGGGAGAACCTCCACCAATGAAGAAAATTTGCAACGACATACGAACTGATGTTCGATAAAACACCGATGTCACCATCATCATGTTCCTCTTTATGATACCAACAATTGATGACTGAGGTACGAGTGTGTTTATGTTGTACTTCATGGTTTTATGTTGAAACCTTCTCCTCGAAGCTGCATCCTATAGGTCTAACACCGAGGGTGATGACCAAACAAACATGGAATGATCCCTCCACATCATTAATGTTGATGTGTTACTCACATGCCATATTGACGGAAGCGACACAACGAAACCGATGAGGAAGATTGTGGTCCATCTGTCATGATGGAGAAAGGGGGAGACTGTTACCCGACTGGATTCCTCGAACTGGGGAGGGGCTTATGTGGTGCCGGTAATAAGGGTGGTCGTGGCCCATCAGCCACAGCGGTGGGAAGTTAGCACCCGGCATGTCATCCGTCCGAGTGGGGGTATGGCAGTGCGTGTCTGCACCGCTGGTTGAGCCGGAGGCTGCGGCTCGTCGACAGCAGTGGAGAAGGGTGGCGGCTGGAATGTCGGTCAACTTCATGGGTAAGACGAGGTGAACGTCTGTTCCATGAGTGCTATAGACAGCAACTGCTAGGTCGTAGTTGAGGCTCAAGGGCGGCCGACATCTTTCTAGTCACGGTGGAGCAGCGGCGCACGTCCACTCCACTAGAAGGAGGGTCGATTGTTTCATTTAATCGTGTTACGCAGAGTGGGACCACAATGGAAGGTCTCATGTGCTAACTGATGTCACCCTATGGCACAAACTTGTTGGCCAAAAACAAATGTCAAATTTTCCATTTCGGTGATCTGGTTGAAGCGCCTCCCCTCATGGGTTGCTGCTAGGGCAGACCCAACCCCAAGCCCCCCTGGACACGGCCGACACCACGGGCCGCCCAACGTGACAACCCCAGTGCGGGTCGCCTCCTTCATGGGCTGGGCTGGAGAATGGCCTAGCAGCCCGAGCCCTTTATTTCCCAAGCCATCCGGTCTAGGTTGGGTAGGGTCGGCCTACTAGGTCGGAATGGACCCAGACCAATCTAGACCCAGATACTTCTTTTGGGCCATAACATTAGAATCAGGCTTCCGTTTGACGAACTGTCTGATGTTCTGGAATCCTTGAAATTTGATGTTCCTTTTGAAATAATTCACAATTTTTTTTGATAATGTTGGCATACGGTCAGTTCGGATATAACCTAAATTCAACTAGTCCCTTGGGAATAAATGGATAATAACTCATAGACCGGTTGCTGATAAATGTTTCATATATTTCATTGGGTCTCTTATGACGTGGAAGTCCTTTAAGATACTTATTTATGGGACTCATTGGAAGTTGATGTATCTTCCAATTTATTGAGAAGTGTAACATCTCAAAATCAAGCATGCTTAGTGAGGGACCCTGTGGCTAGTAGTATTTGGGGAGTCTTCTGAGCCAGTGTGGGTCATTGTCAGATCCTGTGTGGGTTAGAGCATACCGATCTAGTGTGGGTCATCTCTTGATCTTGGGTGGTTCATCATCAGATCTTGTGTGGGTCATCTTCGATCTTCTGTGGGTCAAAATCAGAGCTTCTCGACAAAGTAAGATGATCTACCAATACAGAAAATCATCTGTATTTCCATACGTAAGATATACCTAGTGTGAGCCGAGTTTTTTTACCTATGTGTTACTATAATAATTTTGGTGTGACCTGTGTGGCACATCAATATTTGTGTTTTTACCTATGGAGTACTTATACCTTCACGGTGTTACCGGTGTGGTACTTCTATCTTCGGGGTGTTACATGTGTGGTACTTCTGACATTGTGGTTTTAGCATTGTGGTACTTCTACATTCGTGGTGTTACCTTTGTGGTAAAATTCCCACACATGTTATATGAGTATATATTGATTTCATTGGTATATTTATGTGAATATACATAAGTTATGTTCACATCTATTCCATCGTTATATGAGATTGAGGTTTTCATTATGGCTTATCCTCTATGGATTCTGTGATACCATTGGGGTCATGTTGTCCCTACTGATTATCATTATACTCACCCATACATAGGCTACACCTGCAACATGTTGTTTGTTGGGTAGACGATAGGAAATGCTGATCATGGTGGATGGTACAAGGACTGGAGGCTGCTCGGAGGTGGGAATTAGATGATGTGATCTGCAGAGACATCCATTCAATATCTATACGTACCCTTCAGGTAGGATCCTTGGAGGGTGTTCACAGGAGGTGTTTTCATTTTTACTTGTAATTTCCGGTTGGTCTTGTATTCTGGCCCCTTTACATGCTATACACACTCTTTTTTCTATACAGATTATAGTGTGCTCATATCTTACTATGTGCTTGTTTGTGTGAGTTTACAGGTAATAAAGGCATTGCCTTCCCAGTTTTATGTATATGTATTTCGAGTTATAGTAACCAGCAACTATCCTATAGAAGGTGGGATTGGGGTTGTCACGGCCCAGGCCGCGGGGGATGGGTCATGAAAAATTAGTATCAGAAGAGTCTGTTCTACTGAAGAACATAGACTCTAATCTTAAAATAGGAAATATAGTTATGTCTTATGAGTGTGATTATCAGTTTGGGGAATCCAATGTTGGTGTGGTGGCAGACTTGTCCATACACCAGGACCCTGACTTAGGAGTTTTATCTTAGTGAATGAAAACACTAATTGTTTGATTGTTTTTGAAATGTTTTCTTTGTGATCATATTTAGTCATCTCACATGGAATATCTTAATGACCGTGGAACACCTGTTTCTTTTCAGGATTCCTCCACATAGACAACCAGCTAAGGTACCTGGTAGAGTACATGATGACAACCCATCGAGCGAAGAGGCTTTAGTGCATGACACCATTTTTAAGTCATACAATCGGGTGGTGTACCAGCAATACCAATACTCATTGGGCAGCTGATGCCACTAACCCTGGAAGAAGAGGGGACACACAACTTGAGTGAATTGCATGAATTTCAGTTCTAGTGGCCACTATGGTTCCATGGTGAGACAAATCCCACAAGTAACTGAGGACGGGCTAGAGTCCATGGATAATGTTTTTCAACTGGTAGGGACATCAACTGATCACATGTTGATCCTTGCCTCCATCTTTGTCCAGGTAGTAGCAGGTAGATGGTGGAGCTCGATGCTCCAGGTTCATGATGAGGTCACTCTCATCATGGTGGTCCTCAAGAGCCTTTTCAGTGTATTTTTTGTCCCAACGACCTTACACGATGTTCGTATACATGAGATTCTCCACATACAAGAGGGAAGAATTACTGATGCTCAGTATTCAGCAAGGTTCTCAAACCTCTCATGATACTCCACTAATATTGTGCGAGACTCTTTTATCAAGGCCCCACCACTCGAGAAGGGGAACCGATGGTAGATTAGAGCATTGAAGATTTATCTCAGCATCATGACGCATGCATGGGTGTTAGAGAGAGCACTCATAATGGAGAGACTCGTTGTGAGTGGTCACCAAAAGAAAGACCCACCACCAAACATCACATATCAGAGTCATCTATAGCTGGAAATATATAGATAAGTCAGAGTTACAAGAAGAAAATACCTATAGGTGGTTGACCATAGGATACAGGGTCAGTCGTGTGGGGATCTCGAGATAGAGTAGGATAGGTGAGGAGAAAGTACTGTTACTCATGCAGGAGGAAGGATTACATGGATCGCGACTCACCGACTCGCCTTACAGACGACCAGAGGATGGTGGAAGGACCACCTGGGCTGAGGTGAATATTCGATAGAGGAGTTCTACATGTAGGAGGAGGTCGTGGAAGAGGAGATGGTCGTGTAATAGCTGGTGGGCAGGGATTTGTGGCCCTACCCCCACCTCATATAGGTGGTCCAACCTAACCACATAGAGCAGTTGGACAGGTAAGAGCTCACCTTCAGCTTGCTAAGGCCTATATCTACTGTTCTCAAGAGATGATATGAGTTAAGATCTGTGTCTACTAAACCTTAGCTACAGTACTTGTAGACACATGTTCCATTTACTCTTTCATTACCACAACCCTCGTTCTGATCTCATAGATTTCAGTGGAGCCTTTGGCTCTATCTTTACATCTAGATACACCTACATGAGCTGATTCTATGATTACAAATTGGTGCCTTCATTGTGAGCTTACTATAGGAGGCGAGAGTTTCGGTTGGGATCTTTTAGTAGTGGCGTCGAGGCCTTAAAATGTCTTCTTGGGTATGGACTATTTATCTAATTTTTATTCTCGGATCAATTATATTAGGTGAAAAGTGTGGTGTTTTCACACAGATGGGACAATTTTTTCCTTCACTAGTGAGAAGGTTACCTTTGAATAACATGAAGAACTTACCCAGAGGATCTTGTAGCTGACCACACTTTATTTTGCTAGCCTTAACCTCATAGCGGTTGATATTGAGAGTCCGACCTATCCTGTAGTGGTGGACTGGTACGCTAATGTTTTCCATGATGTTGTTGCAGCTCAACCTCCTCAAAGAGAGGTGGACATTTATATTGTCAATTACTATGGGATGACATCGATATTTACTCCACCATATCGGATGGCTCATATGAAGCTTCGAGATCTATGAGTAAAACATGAGGACTTGCAGATCAAGGGGATCATTAGGCCTAGTGTTTCTCCTTGGTAATCCCAAATTTTGTTTTGCAAGAAGGCGGATGGGAGTTTGAGACTCTATGTGGACTATCAAGGCCTGAACGAGGAGATCATGAAAAACAAGTTCCCACTCCCAAGGATTGAACATATCTTTGATTAGATGATGGGAGAACAATGTTTTTTGATGATAGACCTCACATCAGGCTATCACTTGCTCAGGGTATGAAATGAGGATAGGAAAAAGACGACCATCAGATGTTTGTATGGCCATTATGAGTTCTTGGTTACACCACTCGACATGACCATATCCCCAACAGTTTTCATGGGACACATGAATAGGATCTTCCATCCATACCTCAATCGATTTTTGGTAGTCTTCCTCGACGAAATTTTGATAAACACTTCTCGAGAGGAGGAACATGCATATCATATGTAGATAGTTCCAGACACTCTATGAGAGCACCAGCATTATGATAAACACTCGAAGTTACTGTTCTAGATCGAGAGGTTCACAACCAGGGACACGATATGTAGGAGGCTATAGTTTTTTTGGATCCAGCGATGAATGAGGCTGTTCTTTCATGGGATCCACCAATGAGTGTGAAGGAAGTGCGATGTTTCCTACGTTAAGTCAGTTAATACCATAGGTTTGTGCCTAACTTTTCCAGAGTTTCGAAATCATTATCAGCATTAAAAAATATCGGGAAACCCTTTATATTGTCGAAGTGATGCCCATAGAGGTTCCCAGAGTTGAGGCAGAGACTAACGAGTGTACCCATTTTGAGGCTAATGGAGGAGTTCATTGGGTACGTTGATTACTGCTACGCATCAGGGACTAGGATTAGATTTTTCATGATGGAAGAGCAAGCTATGATCACGTATGGTACTCGACAAATGAGACAACATGAGCAGAACTATGATACCCATGACCTGATGTTGGTAGAAGTGCTTTTCACCTTGAATATTTGGTGACATTACCTAATGGGTGAATGTTTTACAATATACTCTGATCACAAGAGTCTCAAGTATATCGTCTCTTAGAAGGACCGGAACACGAGACAACAAAATTGGCTTGAGATTGTCTATGATTAGGACTTCAAGATAGTCTATACTGTAAGGAAGGAGAACATAGTAGTAGAAGCAATTAGTAGTAGATATGGAATACAGTTGGTGAGTGAGGTGATAGAGCAGCTAGCTGCTTTGCAGATATCCTATGTGGATCAAGATAGAGCATCTTATCTTCAGTCTCTGATAGTAACTCCCCCACTATATCAGCGAGTCTGGGATGCATAGCTTGGGTACCCTTACTATGAGGCTCGATGTGCTCATATATTCATATCAAATGCACATGATGGATCTTCTAAAAATGGGGAGCATATCATGTAGAGAACCGAAGCTTGACATACATGTTCATTACATTACATTATCAGAATACTTAATACATAACTAAAAAATACACACAAGGACCGTAATAGTTTAGCGTGTTTGGAAACATGGAATATAAACTTCTAATCATGTTGAAAATTTTTCAACAACTCCTATAATGATCTTCCCCTTTTTGTTTCCTTACCTAAAACCTTTCTTTATTTCCAGGGTTAAATAAAACATAAAAAGGGTGAGCTCAAATGCTAAGTAAGGGCACACATAGATAACATATAACAATCCATAAACATTTTGAATCAAAAACTTGATCATGAAATTTAAACATCAAATTCTTGAGAAATGACATAAATCATGGAAGTACGCAGGGCTTATATATCATAAAGGAACATAATTCCTGAAAAAATATAATGGGAATAAAACATGTCATTGTGTAAACCATTAAGCACATGTTATTATTTCCATAGTAGGAATGGCATTGCTGCCAAGACCTTCTTAGTGGACAATTTACCTTTCTTAATCGAGTTCACTCCTTGTTTCAGTCCTGTAACACTGAACACGATTAACTTACCATTCTACCCATGTCTATCTCATGAGATATAAATCATTACCCAATGCATTAGAGGGAGATATAACTCCCACCAATCTCATATTGAAATCATTCTTTCGTGTGCCACAATATAAACAAAAATCATTCATCATAACCCACGAATAAAATGGGTTTCATAAACATCATTCCATCATAATGTAATCCATACAAAAAAATTGGATATCATTACATCATTAGAAAAGTGAAACCATGTAAATAATAGAGACCTAATACTTGAAACATACACATGTGAAATAATTTCATCTTAGATGAAAATGGTTTTGATAAAACACATGAAATGAATTCTTGTGGAAAATATCCTTTTTTCTTCAAAAACATTTTCTTTTCACAAAATGTCATTCAATTTTAAAAGAAAAGGATTTTGAGGAAAATAGTCACGAAATATTTTGGGGGAATCTTAATGAAAATAAGGCTTTATAAAATCGTAAAAAACTGTTCTTTCCATATATGTTAAAAAAACATTCTTCTCGTACATTTGCCGGAAAAGTCAAAAAGTACCTCGTAAAAGAAAGATTTGGTACATTCCATATAGTAAAAGTCAAAAATGGGTAAAAAGGACATTAAAAATACATAAAAACACTTTTAGAAAACATGGACATGGATGATAACAATAACACCAGTATGTAATTACGTATAAGCAATCTCAGATAAAAATGAGATTTGCAAAATTATCCCTTTCCATAGGTCTGATATGCTTCGTACATATCCAAAAATCATGTATAATGATTTAAATAATGTCATTGACTTATTAAATAATCATATTCATTGTTATGCTATCTTATATGTTTCACTTATGACTTTATATTACCCGTTCTTTTGTAAATTCAATGTTAAAGCAGCATTTTGGTTAAATCATTTCATTTATCGTATGTGTTTCGACTTGTCGTTCTTGATATTATTACTTTTATAATGATTTAAATAATTCCAGAATGTAAAACATGATTTATATATAATATATATTCATCATATACATATCTATATTATAGATCGTTAAAAGGAATAAAATACACCATTCACGGAGACGGTAGGCCGTACGTACGCATGAACACTGTTTTCGTTTTCTTATTGAATTGAATGAAACTAAATAGATCACATAAATATATATATACATAAATCTAGTAGAATTATTATTTTATAAATTTCATTATTATTCATTATATAAACTTTATAATCATTCATGTATGGTTAACATGGAGAATGAATCTCATTGCGTCATGAAGACGGTAGTCCGTACGTACTCTCCAGTAATGATATTGTTCCCATAATTATTGAATATAATTGGAATGTATGGTATAATATATAATAATCATTATGATGTTACAATAACCATATATAGTTATTATTTACACCATTATACCCATTTATGTAAGGTGTTGGTGGAAAAACAGATTTCACCACGGCATGGAGACTGTATTTCATACGTCCGCACACATGGTGATTTCATTTTCCGTAGGATGGATAAATGGGGAAATAGGGTTGTTTCATACTTATAATAACATATCCGTATATGAGTTATACTGATGTTATTGCTTCATAATGAAAAAACTAAATAAGAATAAGTATAAGATGAAATAAAGTTGAAAGAATGGGTAAAAGACATTACCTCTTCTTTGAAGCGCCTCTTTGAGACCTCCTCTTAGGTCACTAAAATTGGTCTTTGAAGAGGACCAGAACCTCTAGGATGTTTCTATGGAAGTGGAGAAGTAAATAGGGTAGGTTTTGACCGAGAATGAAGGCTTAATGTGGTGTGAGGAAGAGAGAGAGGAGGTTCCCTTTTATAAGGAAGGAGAGGGGCACCTTTAGAAAAACTAAAAATATTAGTTTATTATAAAGCCATATTCAGTTTTTAATAGCTCCGAATTGAGTTATTTCTAAGCTAAGGTAGGGATTGTTTACAATCCTCTCATAAAAAATAATTTAGACAAGTTTAGGTCATTATATTAACCTTATATTTTCGTTTTATCTCTTAGTTAATTAGATTGACATTTACCATGTCACTTTGTATTTTTATTTTATATAGTTAATAAACCTACCATATACATCCAAGAGACCCCCATGTGGTCCATTAATTATACAAATATCATGATATAATTATATTGTTAAAAACATAGATTTTTAGGAATATAATAACAATTAATAATATAATATTTGTTTTAAAAAATATTTTATGTCAATTTTGACACTATTTGGTAATTGATTTTTGTGAAAATCACAACAGAATTATTAGTTTTAAAAAATTTATTTAAATCAATAATAACATGTCATATTAACGTAGGAAATTATTTTAATTCATAAAAAGCATGAAATTACATTTATTTGGGTATTTATTAAATCAATTATTTCAATATTTCATTAATAATATAAATATTGCATCATCATTGTGTCATAAATAAATTAAATTATTTAAAGTTTAAAAATTACAAATAAAATACCATTATGTAGGAAATAGTTTTATCTCTCTAATTAATATTTATATTCGAATTTATTTTATGTATGTTCATATATAAAAAATTATTTAGTTATAAAACTTTGATTTTAACTATTTTAACCATTCTTCAAATAAATTAATAATAAATGTCGTAATCTAATCCAATTAGGCCTAAATGATCATATTTTATTCCTAAGGTTGTTTTTGGCCGAATTAAACTTATCCAATAGAATTAGGACATGTTTTTGTGTAATAATAATAACATTTTTACCCATGATTACCATATTTACTTTTAACCGTAGTTAAAAAAGTAAAAAGTTACAATTCACCAAAAATTATTTTCATCTCATTGAACCACATTTTGGTTCTTGATATTAACTGTATCTCTCGGATTTTCGAAATTCCACTCACAAAAGCAGTAAAATTATGTTTTATGAAATATTCAGTTTTTGAACTACCACTTAGTGGTTTCACTATTCATCAAAAAATTAAAGTTTCCAGAAAAATACCAAAAAATAGGCCTAATATATATTTGATATTATAAATTCAAAAATGATGTCTATTTTACCAAATTAAAAACATATCAGTTACATTATCTAATTTAAAAATTAATTCCCGTCGTTAAAAAAATAGCGTGTTTTTAAGAGATAATAACTATCAAATGATTGACCCTTATTTATGTCTGGTTTAAATGTGAAATTACATCCAATGACAAAAATTGTATTAAATTGTAAATATATATTCTAAATATAATTTAAAACCACTCAAATTAATAATTTATCACTATTAATTATTTCAATTAAAAAAGTTGTTTTTAATTAAAATTTAGTAATTTTCACTATTCATCAGAATATGAAAGTTATCCGAAAAGTACCAAAATTCCAACCTACGCTAATTTAGATATTCTAAATCCAAAAATGAAGTCCATTTTGAATGATAAAATTTATAAAAATCAAAAAGTGGGTATTACTATTCATAACAGGTAGTTCATAATAATATTATAATAATATCTCATTTAGTGAAACTCGGTATTGCGTAATACACATGCTATCAAGGAAGGTCTTTATTGTGTGTAATGCAGGCCATGTTAGAGATGCGTGTTGTGCATGCTCCTTTTGGTGTAGCGTACAACACAAGACATTAATGAAATTAAAAAAAATATATTTTTCATAACATATCGGGGTGTTACATTCTACCCCTCTTAAAATGAATTTCGCCCTCGAAATTCTTCGGGGTTATAAATGATTTACTAATCAAATGTTTCTTTAATAGAAACACACATCGTAAAAAGGAATACAAAATATTGGCTTTAAAAACTAAAGTATGAAACATAATAGTTACACAAATTAACACATCATTGGGTTTTCACATAGTAGAACATTGGTGAAAATATGGATATGGAAGGAAAATCTCACCATCATTTCTGATGGAGAGTGGTAGAGAAGATGGCTATGAAAAAGCCAATAATCATAAAGCCATAAATTTGTGACGATCTATGGTACCATATGATTTATCGAATATAAGAGCACTAGGACAACATTTTTGGTTTTCAAGATCATTTCCTTGAAGTTGATGAAAATGGAATTAGAAGTAATACTTTCATGATTTTTACAGTCTCACCGTTATAAGTTATTTGGACAATTTCCACATCATCTCTTAACGAAATGAAGTTGAATTTTTCATTCATGAAGTGTTAGCAGATCATGTGATAGAATGATGGGTCATTTCATCTGTCTCAAACAAAATGTTAGAAAAGTTATCAAAAAATACCTTAGTCCATCTATAGTGAGATTAATCATATATGCTTCCTAAAATAGACTTATACATCATATATCAGACTGCTTAATATAATGAAACTATTATCTACTAAATAGGGAATTCCTGTAGGCCAGTGGTAGGCGATAAAGGCCAGTCGCACTTCGGTTGTGGGTTCGATTCCCACAGCCTTGTCCAATGCGATGGGTTGTCGCCCGTCCTGCAGGTTGTCCTTTTTCTAAAAATACCTTACTATAACATCCAATAAATAATATCGAAAAAATTTCTATCCTTAAACCATACTAACTTATGTCCAACATAATCCATCCAATATTTAGGCTTATCTAAAATACTTCAGTCCATTCTCATAGTATAAAGATTAACGATTACTTGAAATATCATCAACCAAGCATGTGAATACCATCATTTATACCCCATATATCTTGTTGGTCACATTCTAATCATATGAATACTTTAATCATGTATTCTCCTTATATCACTCATGAGCTCATGAATATATCAAATATATTATTTTCTCCTTATCCCTTCATTATGCACATACCATCTACATTCCAAAAATATCTGAATAACCTTTCATGGTTACTGGTACCATTAATCATAAACATTCAAAACATAAGGAAAGAAAACAATGTAATAATCCTTAGATGTCTCTTTATTCCATAGTACCATGATATTACTTATACAACATTACAGTTGATAAAAATGCAATCATTCCACTACCTTCTTAAACCATTGACCGAGCTTCAATAGTTGTTTCAACTCAAATATCATTTGTAGTCTCTTCATCATCATCAACATAAATACTAACCATACGATGGTAATGATTCTCTTCATGATACTTTCCCTTAGGGAACTAGTTTGCATAATTCCCATACATTCCACATTTAAAACATTTAACCATTGTTGATGTCATCGCAATACCATTATCCTCATCCATGGTGTTAACTGAACCCATTACTTTGCACTTACTGGATTTGTGTCCTTATTTTCCACACCCAAAGCATCATCTAGTTCCTCTAAAACATTCTCCTTGATGCCTCTTCCCACATGATTTCAATCGGGGGAATTGAGCATTCTTTCCTCTATGATCATCATGAAACTCCATCATTCTCTTATTATCTGAGTCGGGAAACTTACCAAATTTGAGATTATTGATCATATTATGAGATTGCTGATTTTGCATAATAATGATGTCTGGACTTCAAAATATTGTTTCATTTGGTTTCTCATGAAAAATATCATTCCATTGTCCGTCACATCCTCCATTATCATGAATATTCCTATTTCCAGCCATTTTCTAAAACCCAAAAAGAATAGTGTGAGAGGCAAAAATCATGCTAGGGAAAACAACATAGTAATGGGGGAGCACCCTCAATATCTAACATCATAGGTTAAATTCTAATATCGTTAGCAAAATTCTAGGACTATAACCTATACATATACTCAACCTTAGGGACATCCCTAGACATACCTTAGAAATATCTCTAGGGATCTCACTAAAGTTTTCACATCCTAGTTTCCAAAGGTTAACTAAACAATTCCTATGATACCAACTGTAGAGACCCAAAGATTGATATACATGTCATTACATTACTTTTGAGGAATACTTAATACATAATAAAAACAGGCATACAAGGACCGTAATAGTTTAGTGTCTTTGGAAATGTGGAATATAAAATTCTAATCATGTTGAAAAATCTTCAACATCTCACATACCAATATTCCCCTTTTTGTTTCCTTACCTAAAACATTTCTTTATTTCCTGGGGAAAATAAAACATAAAAAGGGTGAGCCCAAATGCTCTGTAAGGGAAAACACAGATAACATAGTACAATCCATAAATATTTGGAAGCAAAAACTTGAACATGAAATTTAAACATCAAAATCATCAGCAAAGATATAAATCGTGGAAGTTCATAAGGCATATATATCATAAAGGAACATCAATCCTAATAAAATAGAATGGGATTAGAACATGTAATTGTGGAAACCATTAAGCACATGTTATGATCTCCATAGTAGCCAAGGAATTGCTTCCAAGACCATATTAGTGGACAAAGTCCCTTTCTGAATAGAGTTCACTTCTCGTTTCAGTCTTGTAACACTGAACCGGATTAACATACCATTACAGCCATGTATATATCATTAGATATAAATATTTACCCAATGCATTAGAGGGAGATATAGGTCCCACCCATCTCATCTTGAAATAATTATTTCTTGTGCCACAATATAAACATAAATCATTCATCATAACCAAAGAATAAAATGGGTTTCATAAATATCATTCCATCATAACGTAATCCATACAAAAAAAAAATTGATACCATTTCATCATTAGAAATGTAAAACCATGTTAATCATAGAGACATGTTACTTGAAACATACACATTTTATATAATTTCATCTTAGATGAAAAAGGTTTTGATAAAACCCTTGAAATGAATTATTGAGGAAAATATCCTTTTTTATTCAAAATAATTTTCTTTTTACAAAATGTCATTCAATTTTAAAAGAAAATGATTTTTTTGAAAATATTCTCGAAATATTTTGGAAGAAGCTTCATGAAAATAAGGCTTTATAAAACTGTAACAATTCGTTCGTGCCGTATAAGTTAAAAAAACAATCTTCTCGTACTTTTTCCGAAAAAGTAAAAAAATACCTCGTAAAAGAAAGATTCCATACATACCATGTAGTAAAAGTAAAAAATGGGTAAAAAGGACATTAAAAATACATAAAATCACTTTTAGAAAACATGGACATGGATGATAACAATAACCCCAGTAAATACTTACGTATAAGCAATCTTGGATAAAAATGAGATTTGCAAAATTATCCCTTAACTTTGGTCCGATATGAATCGTACGTATCCGAACCTCCTGTATAATGATTTAAATAATGTCATTTACTTATTACAGAATCAAATTCATTGTTATGATATCATATATGTTTCACTTATGACTTTATATTAATCGTTCTTTTGTAAATTCCATGTTAAAGCAGCATTTTGGGTAAAATCATTTCCTTTATCGTATGTGTTTCGACTTTTCATTCTTGATATTAATAAATATATAATGATTTAATTAATTCCAGAATGTAAAACATGATTTATATATAATATATATTCATCATATACATATATAAATTATAGATCGATAAAAGGAATGAAATACACAGTTCCTGGTGACGGTAGGCCGTACGTACGCATGAACGCTGTTTTCGTTTCCTTATTGAATTGAATGAAATTAAATAGATGAAATAAATATATATATACATAAATCCAGTAGAATTACTATTTCCTAAATTTCATTATTATTAATTATATAAACATTATGATCATTCATGTATGTTTAAATGGAGAATGATTCTCATCGTGTCGTGGAGACGGTAGTTCGTACGTACGCACGAGCGATGATATCCTTCCCATAATAATTGAATAGAATTGGAGTGGATGGTATAATATATCATAATAAGTATGATGTTAAAATAACCATATATAGTTATTCATTACACCATTATACCCATCCATGTATGGTGTTGGTGGAAAAACAGATTTCCCCATGGCATGGAGATGGTATTCCGTACGTACGCACACTTGGTGATTTCGTTTTCCATAGGATTAATAGATGGTGAAATAGGGTTGTTTTATACTTATAATAACATATCAGTATATTAGTTATACTGATGTTATTACATCATAATGAAAAATCTAAAGAATAATAAATGGAAGAAGAAAAAATTTTGAATGAATCGGTAACGGACATTACCTCTTCTTTGAAGCGCCTCTTTGAGACCTCCTATTAGGTCACTAAAATTGGTCTTTGAAGAGGACCAGAACCTCTATTATGTTTCTATGGAAGTATAGAAGATAATTTGAAAGGAGTTGGACAATCTTTAAGGCTCAAAGTGGTGTGAGGAACAGAGGGAGGAGGTTCCCTTTTATAAGGATAGAGAAGGGTACCTTGGGAAAAACAAAATTATTATTTTATTATAAAGTCATATTCAATTTTTAATAGCTCCAAATTGAGTTATTTCAAAGATAAGGTGGGGATGGTTCTAAATCCTCCAATACAATAGATTTTAGTCAATTTTAGATCATTATATTAACCATATCATTTAGTTTTAACTCTTAGTTAATTAGATTGACATTTACCATGTCACTTTGTATTTTTCTATTATAGAGTTAATAAACATACCATATACATCCAAGCGACCCACATTTGGTGCATTAATGATACACCTATCATGATATAAGTATCTTGGACGAACAATAGATTTTTATAAATATAATAACAATTAATAATATAATATTTGTTTTAAAAACTATTTTATGTCAATTTTGACACTATTTTGTAATTGATTTTTGTGAAAATTATAACAGAATTATTAGTTCTAAAAAAGTTTATTAAATCAATACTAACATGTCATAATAACATAGAAAATTATTTAAATTCATAAAAAGTCTCATATTAAATTTATTTGGGTATTTATAACTTCAATTATTTCAATTTTTCATTAATAATATAGTTACTGCATCATCATTGTGTCATAAATAAATTAAATTATTTAAAGTCTAAAATTTACAAATAAAATACCATTATGTAGGAAATAGTTTTAGCTTTATTATTAATATTTATAGTCGAATTTATCTTATGTATATCCATATATTAAAAATGATTTAGTTATTAAACATTGATTTTAACTATTTTAAACCTACTTTAAATAAATTAATAATAAATGTCCTAATCTAATCCAATTGGGCCTAAATGGACATTTATTATTCCTAAGGTACTTTTTTTTCCAAATTACACTTATCCAATAGAATTAGGACATGTGTTAGGGTAATAATAATATCATTTTTACCTTTAATTACCCAATTTACTTTTAACCATGGTAAACAAGTAAAAAGTTACTTTTCACCAAAAATTATTTTCATCCCATTGAACCACATTTTAGTCCTTGATATTAACCTTGACTCTCAGATTTTCGAAATTCCACTCACCAAAGCGGTAAAATTATCTTTTATGAAAAATTTCGTTTTTTAACTACAACTTAGTGGTTTCACTATTTATCAAAAAATGAATGTTTCCAGAAAAATACAAAAAATTATGCCTAAGATATTTTTCATATTATGAATTAAAAAATGATGTATATTTTACGAAATTCAAAACATATCAGTTACATTAACTAATTTAAAAATTAATTCTCGTCGTCAAAACAAATAGCTTGTTTTTAAGAGATAATAACTATCAAAAGATTGACACTTGTTTATGTCTGGTTTAAATGTAAAATTACATCCAATGTCCAACATAGTATTAAATTGTAAAAATCTATTCTAAATATACATTAAAACCACTCAAATTAATAATTTATCACTATTAATTATTTCGATTAAAAAATGTGTTTTTAATTAAAATTTGGTAATTATCCCTATTCATCAGAATATGAAAGTTATCCAAAAAGTACCAAAATATCACCATATGCTAATTTCGATATTCCGAATCCAAAAAATAATTCCATTTTGAACGATAAAATTTATAAAATTTCAAAAATTGTGTATTACTATTCATAACGGCTAGTTCATAATAATATTATAATAATATCTCGTTTAGTGAAACTCGGTATTGCGTACTACTCACGCTATAGAGGAAGGTCTTTATTGCGTGTAATGAAAGCCAAGTTAGGGATGTGTGTTGTGCGTTCTCATTTTGGTGTAGCATACAACACAATATATTAATGAAATTAAAAGGAAGATTTTTCATAAAATCTCTAGGTGTTACACATCATCCTCTTTAGATGACATAATATGCTATTAGTGGTGCTTATAGAGGAAGTGTTGATGTGTTTCCAATAGTCCCCTCTATCGGTGCATCTAGGTGTGGAAAATATGTACCTGGACCTCCAGAGTCATTAATGGTGGCTGAGAATGAAGAAAGATGTAGCAGAGTTTGTCTCTCAGTGCCTCTATTGTCGGCAAATGTAGGCAATGCATCATGTTCCAGCGGTCTTAGATCATCCACTGTAGGTACCAGTGTGGATGTGGGATGGAATTTCCATGGACTTCAAGATAGGACATCCACGCACGTCCAAGGGGTAGGATTCGATCTGTCTGATCACTGACTGAATCACCAAGTCGACCCACTTCCAAACATTCAGAGAGCAGGGATCTGTAGAAGTCATGGGATTCCTCTACGTGCAAGATATTTTGCGGCTTCATGGGGTTCCATCTACGATTTCCAAAAATAATGATGCACATTTTACTTCTTTCCTTTGTAAGGGGTTGTATGAGGCATTAGAGACACAACTTCGGCTATGAACCACCTTCCATCCCCAGATGGATGGTCAGATAGATCAGACCATTCAGACCCTTTAGGACTTGCTGCATGCATGCGTCCTAGATTTCGGCAGCAGCTGGGAGGATCACCTGCATTTGGTGGTGTTTGTGTAAAACCACCGATATCCCTCCACCATATATATAGAACCATTTTTTTAATTGAACGATCGAAATTGCAGATCACCTCTCTGTTGGACTAACCCTGTGGAGTCAGCACTCATGGGACGAGAGATGATTCTGGCTTCCACGGATATGATGCAGATCATCTAGTAGTGGATTAAGACTACCCATAGTAGGCATATGTCTTATGATTACTGGAGACAGAGAACACATAATTTTTAGGATGGTGACCATGTCTGTCTACAGGTCTCACCTCGATGAGGTTTGCAGAGATTTTTTTGGGATAGAAAGTAATCTCTGAGGGTCGACGGACCCTTTCAGGTCCTCAATAGAGATGGTGAGGTGGCATACCGCTTAGCCCTTCCCCCTTAGATTCTCTAGGTGCACGATATTTTCCATGTATACCAGCTGATGAGATACGTACATGATCCATCAGACATCAATTACTGGGGTGAGCAGCACATCGACAATGGGGTGAGGTTTTCGGCCTTTCTAGTGGAGATTGAGGATTTATAGGAGCAGATACTTCATTGGTGGTTGATACATCTGGTTCACATTCCTTGGTAGCATGGGAACCTATATAAGTGCACCTTGGGGAGGGAGGGTCATATTCATGTGTAGTAACCCCACTAGTTTCCCTAGTTTGCGATGTGGATTTTAGGGATTCAAAACCCAGTGGTTGGGAAAATGATAATACCCAAATTTTTCCATGTAATTATTTTATTACATGGATGTATTATGAGTCCGTAAAATATTACGGCACATGATTCTAAGACCTTGAGTTCCCAGAATGAGTTTCTGATTTTTTTTTTGTTATATTCAGTAAACAGGTGAGATGTGCATTGTTACTTTTGAACTGGATCTTGGAATTGAAATCCGATAACACCATTGAAATCGCATTGCCTATATTCGCTCTAGGAGACCTATACCTAGACTTTAGTTGGTTGAGGGTGGAAGTTAGTTTTTATTATTATTGTGGGATAATTGAAATAATATTTAAAAATATCTTATATTTTATTTTACATAAAACCATCATTTTGAATATTTGGTGGTGGGGACCACAAGACCCCCCCCCCCTAATGTGAGGAAACCATTCGAATTATCCTAAATCATCGAAAAATTATTAATTGAATTCGTAATTAAAAAATTTGGCACCTAACCATTCTTGGGGTAGGGGAAAACATTGGAAATAGAGAACATTATTTTGAGAGAAGAACTTGGTGGGATAACCTCCTTCAATGAAAGTAAATATTCAATGATGAATGAAGCGACGTTTAAGGAAACATCAACATCACCATCATTATCATCCTCCTCACAAAACCTCCAACGGATGATTGAGTTAGGGGTCTGTTTGTGTTGTTCTTCATTTTTTTATGTTGAAACTTTCTCTCGATGTAGCATGTCATTGGTCTAAAACTGAGGAAGCATACCAAACAAAAAAGGCCTGATCCATCCACATATTTAATGATGATGTGTTCATTGAGGGCCACGATGGCCACGAAAAAAAAACCACTCCACCGAGGGACACTGAACCTCGTCAGTCGTAGCAGAGAAATGTGGCGGTTGACACATGGTCGACAGTGTGGAACAAAGGCGGTGCGTCTTCACTGCTGGTAACGAAGGAGGCAATTTAGAATCAGTGAGGTGGTCAGTACTCCGGCCTACCACATGGAGAAGCTTCGGCGCTTTCCCGTGCAGCTGGAGCTGGAGGCTGCGGCCCCTTGTCCAAATCAGTGGTCATACGGCAGCCAGCATTTGGCTAGACATGGTGGAGCAGTGACGCGCATCCGCATAGCGGATGGAGGGCCGACCATTTCGGCAGGCCGCATCACGCCGAGGAGGTCCCCTCCAATGGTTCCATCATTTTAGCCTGTGGCTCTATGTTTCACCTCCTGGTTGGACAAATCCAAAGGAACAATGGTCCATTCGAGTGACCTAGGGGTGCGCCTCCCCTCCTGAGTGGTGCCTAGAGTGGACCCCACCACAAGGGGCCACCATAGCAGCGAGTTGTACCTCGGGCTACGCCCAGCGTGGGCTTGGATGGGATGACCCTTTTTCGGGCCGGGTTGGGTCGAGTCGGTCCAACCGGACAAGGGACAATCTAGACGTAGATACGCCATTTTGGCAATAACATTAGAACCTGGCGCCGGTTTGACAATACATCTCTAGTGCCGGAATCCTTGGATTTATACAATCAATTTTAAATAATCCACTCGTTTTTTGGATAATGTTAATGTACGGTCGGGTTGGATAGTCCCAAATCCATCCGGGCCTTTGGGACTAAAAGGCAAATAACTTACAGATCAGGCGTTTGATTGACACGATGTCTGTTGCGTTGGGTCCCTTATTCCGTGGTGGTCCATTGTGATACTTATTCATATGGCATAGTTGATGTTTATATATTGTCCAATTGATAGTGGAGTGGAACATCCTTGAATCAAGCATGCTCGGTGTGGTAACGCAGTGGCAGGCTATACATGATGTGTCTTCAGATCCTGTGTGTGTCGTCTTGGGATCCTGTGTGGGTTAGTGCTCAGAGATCCTGTGTATCTTAGCACATACTGATCCTGTGTGGGACATCACTAGATCCTGTGTCAGTTATCTTTAGATCCTATGTGGGTCATCATCAATCATGTGTGGGTCAACAATAGAGCTTCTCAATGAAGTAAGATAATTTGGAAATATAGCTAATCATCTATACTTCCTTACGTAAATTATACCTGGTGTGAGATGAGACGTTTACCTGTGTGGTACATCAATATTTGTTGTGTTACATGTGTGTTACTTCAATAATTGTTGTGTTACCTGTGTCGTATATCTATCATCATGGTGTTAGCGGTGTGGTACATCTATCTTTGTGGTGTTACTTGTGAGGTACTTCAACCTTCGTGGTATTACCTCTGTAGTACTTCTACCTTGGTGGTGTTACCTATGTGGTACACATACCCCTTGTGTGAGATGAATATATATTTATAAATTTGGTTTAGGTCTAGGTATGTACCTATGTAGTGTTGATTTATATTACTTAATGCTTTGAGATTGAGGTCTTGATTTGTGGTTAATCCTTTATCGATTCAGGGAGACCATCGGGGGTCTTGGGATCCCAACTGAGTATCATTATACTCTCACCTACACGATATATGCTCGCACCTTCTGGGGTCTTGTGCAGATTATGGGAATCACTGATCGATGTCATGGGTACTAGTACATGATGCTACTCAGATGTGGGTGTTAGATGAGACAATCCGCAGAGATGATCATTTGAGAGCTGAAACGACTCTTCTAGTAGGATCCTTGGTGGGTGTTCACATAATCTATTTTCATATTTACTATTAAATTCCATTGGGGATTGTATTATGGCCCATTTACATACTGTACACACTCTTTTTACTATACAGTTTACTTTGTTCTTGTATCATGTTGTGTGCATGGTTGTGTGAGTTTAAAGGTTATAAAGGCAATGCCTTCCCAATTTTACGGTTATGCCTTTCTGGTGCTAATTGTCATCCCCTGTCCTATAGAAGGTGGGTTTGGGATAGTCACAACATGTGCCCCGGGGGATGGGTCATGAAGAACATGGAAGTTAATTCCTAGTCAACTATAACCTAAACTCTCCAAGGCGCCCTCAGACAAAATTTTATCCTATAGTAAGAACCTCATATTAAATGAATTTTCAAAGAGGAACCCCCATGACTACTTTCCCACTGGGTTTTCCCTCCCACACCCCAAAAGAAACATCATGATGGTTTCCATCACATTCATAGTCATTAAAAAACACACCATATATCCCATCATAACCATTCCTTATTTTTTATCCACGCAATAATCATCATAACATATCCATACCCACATAACATTTCCATACGACACATATAATACTATATATATATATACCTTAGTGTATGGTATCATGAACATGAAGGAAATAAAACATGTGACCCCTCCCAATCATGTCCCCTACATATGTCATCATCCCATGAACATACCCATATCATAAATTATATCATATACTATAAACATAGGACATTAAATCTCATATGGTAATTCTTACTATGGTACCTTGTAGATATCACCATATATACAAGAAATAAAAAAGGATATGGGGTAATCGTCCTTTCATTCCTTCACCAACCAAGATGTTCAGCAAAATTTCCAAGAACTCAAAACGTTTTGGCATCAATATGGTTATCTAAATTAGGTGTGATGTCCATGAATTCATTAAAATATAAAATAAAATACTAAAAATACAATCCAATAATAAAGGGCTTATAATACAAATAATATTTCTAAACCATTTATACTACCACACTATCAACTGAACCGACTACCACCATTATCAATTATAATACAATAAGTCATCCCCAAATTCATCGTAAAACAACCAGAAAAACATTCATAATTTCCCATTCAGTCAAATCAATTGAATATTTAAAAATAAAAATTTTAAAAAAAATTTACATTTATTATTCAATCCAATTTCATATTAAATAATAAATTTTTATTTATATATTACCATCCATTAATTTGATCATTTCCAGTAGATTTAGAGAATTGAAATTTCTTTTATAACCCATGATTTATGAAATTATACACCACAAAAAATTTATGTATTCATCATTTCCATTCAGAGTTAATTTATATAGAGTATCAATGATTCCATCCAAAAAATTTAGTAAAAACCACACAAAATACACCGAACAACTCATTTTAATTTCTTATACAACAACCAAAACACGGTCACCCCTTTCAACATAACGACTATATTCAAGTATCTTATTTCAAAAAATAAACTATCTAATATCACTACATAAATAACCACACCTCCCCGAGACTACCATTGAAAACCAAATACAATACCAGACTACCCAATTCATCATAAAAATCACTAAGTAACCCTATAATCCCCCAATAAAATCCACATAAATCATGAAAAAATAAGAAAAAACATAGAATCACATTAAACCAATTACACCAAAAAAACAACTTCAATAATACATTATTTATTTTAAAACATTCATGGACCACACTAAAACAGCCATTCCAAATTCCACATTTTCTAGTCTACTATTAATATACCATATATTACTGATTAATAATTTATGAAGGGTAATTATAGAAATATAAATATGAAAATAAAGTGATAATCAAATTATAAAAATTAAATCTTATAAAATATAATGAACAATTTTCAATAACATGAAATGTATAGTGGAATCATTTAAACATGTGTGAATCACTATAATCCTTTTTATTTAATTTAAATATAAATTTATTATTTTAATGAAGTCAATACTGACCATCCTATAAAATTTATTAAAATCTTATTACATGTAAACACTATACAATAAAAAATTACAGTTCTTGAATCCAATTCATCAATTAACAATTCGATAATAAATGTTTGGAATCAATGGAATAAATTATTGATCATAATGTCCCGGAACCACAATAATAAAGTTAATAATAAGGAAAATATTAATCCATATATAAATAATGATCCATGTCCAAAAAATCAACTGAAAAATTCTTCTATATAATTCCATGAGATGAATAATACATTATCAACTATGAAAAAATAATAGAATCTCAAAGGGGCTCACAATCGGTTGATCTCTCAATGATGATGGATAAGTCTTGTCAATGTGAACAAGAATTTATATAGGTATGCACCATAGATCTCTTATATGTGAGGTAGAACATAAAAATGATAAATAGTGTTATTTTTTAAAATTTAAGAAAACATTTGTTAATTAATGCATCACAATGCGATATTTTATAATCACACTACAACATTAATTATTCCACTAATCACCTAAAAATAGTTTTTAAATCACATTATACACCCAGTAATCCTAGTCCAAACTTGTTTAAATATATATAAAAATTATAGTTTAGGGAGAAGATATTATAACCAAGTGACAACTACTAATTAAATATCAGATTGAATTCTGCTACCTCGGTCTTCCTGTCAGGAAAACAATGGCCACACCAAGAAGGTCATTCAAGATAAAATAAATAATATATTAGAAATACCTTACTCCCTGACAGAAATCATCCTAAAATGGTCTGACATCATCACATAAGATATTGAATTTTCTTTCTCTTGTGGTCTACAAATCAAATCAACAACACCTCCCCACAACACAACAGAACACCACATGTGAACCCCTACAGTTAAACATTCCTCTATGCCATGACACCTCTTTCATATAAAAATCATAGCTCAACATTGACTGCTCGTCCCAAATAATTCTCAAAACACATCTAACACATAAATAGTGAAAATTAATGTTTTGTAAATAGCTTAGAAGAAATGAATAAAAGGAAAAATAAATATTTAAAATTTTCTTAAATAAATATTTGTGAAATATATATGTATATAAATATAAATTTACTAAATATTATGCTGTGTTCTGAATTTAATTTATTTATTAGTTATTATAAAGTAATTTTCTTATAAAATTTATATAAAAATTAAAATAACATAGCATTTTTACAATTTCCATTTTTATTATTATCCCTTAATAAACACACCCAAAAATATTTATGTATGGTATCTAATTAAGGGTCTATATATTAAATGATTATCATGAAAACTGAATGAATAATTCATTATTAATATTTAATTTGAAATTTTGGATAGTCGAGGATTCCTATGACTGATTATTCAATATTTTCTGTCATTCTTCTAATTAAATCTTAAATTATCACACAATTTCCATCATTGGAAAATGAATATTACATTTTATTATTTTTAGAAAATAGATCATAATAATACCATATTTAGATCATATTAGGGAATTTATATTTACATATTTTTCAAATGATGTTATAATCTATGAAAAAAATTACCATTATTTATATAATTATATGTAGTGTTTGTAATAGTGATGTTTTTGTAACCTTATTTCTTGAATTTCATTGTAATATTTAATTATTTATATTTTAATAACACATTATTTATAAATAATAAATATGATACATGATGGAATGAGCATTATGGAACTTAATGAGGAAAAGTGGATCTATAAATGGGTAGTTTGAGATAATTTTTTTATATTTTTTCAAATTATGAAGATCTGGTGTCAACAAAAAAATAAGACAACTTATTTTTTTGAAAACATAATGAAAAGGTAAATTTTAATAAAATAATTATTTAATAAGGGATATAAGGAAGTCCTGAATGAAACTTGTTAAATTTATAGAGTTGACATTGGAATATTTTATTCATTGTGGAGTGTAACTTCTATTATGTTAATTAATATAAATTATATTGATGAAAAGATTGATGATTAATTATTAATTAAATTGAAGAAAAATATTAAAATTTGAGATATGATAACTATTGGAGTTCCTGACTCATTTATTATGATTATATGAAACTCATATAATATATTAATTTAAAAAAATTAATTTAATAATTATTTGATATTTAATATTTAATGTTTCATAATAATTATATTTATGGAAAATTATCATATTGTTTATTATAATTCAATGTATAGGTTTAGAACCCCTTAATGATTTATTTATTTAAATATGTTGAATATATTGTCTATTTGATTGGAGAATCATAAATTTTATTGATGTGGTAGTTTTTTCACAATATTATGATATTATATAGTTAAATGAAATATTGATGTTGTTGTAAATGATATACTATTGTGTAATTACTTACTCACACACATTAGAAACATTTAGAGTTAGGTGATTGTGACCTTTGTAATTCTCATCCACTAGTTTAGATAGAGAAAATTATTATTTCTTATGAATATATGATTTCAATCACCCAAAAATAATTTTTTGGGAGGACCATTAATTTATTAAATTATTGAATTGTTTGATAAATTACTATATCAACTCAAGTGTAGGACTATTAAGGATTTATTGTTTTTATAGAATCCTCATTACATGATTGTGATCAATAATGATTTGCTATTATTTTTACTAAATATTTTTCCTATTTCATTAAGATCAAAGTGAAAGACGTTAGATAAAAAATTATTTATTCTTCACAGAACACATAGTTTTTGTGTGACATATTTACGATTGTACCTCTAAAATTAGATATGTGGAGACATGTGTTTCATATAAAATGTCATTAATAGGTGGATAATTTTGTATACTGTATTATATAGATTGGTGAATGTAGGATGAATTTTAAAAAACCATATACATCAAGGTATGATTTCAGATAAATTATATCAATACCACATGTATTTATTGATTTTTTGTGATTATAATTTTTGGTCGATATATGATTGAATGTATTAAGTTGTGGAAAGTGCATGAGTGAAAATTTTATTATTATAAGTACATCAATTTGAAATATGTAGAATTTATTCATGGTGAGGGTTGTGTGAGATTCAAATTATTTATAGGCAGTGATTCACTCTATAATTTATGTTGGTGATGTTATTAATCCAACACAATGGAGGGGACATCAACACGAAAGATAATATCACACTATAATTTGACACCTAGGAAGAGATGGATGATTTTTATGGTTCTAATTTGGTGAATTTCCTTAAGTATTAACCCATTTTATCAAGCTAAAATGTTATCCAAGGTAGGGGTGTTCCATTTTATGCCCCATAATTTTTTAAGAACATATATACCATTTAAGACACATAACACTGATTTTAAATGAATAATGAAATTATCCTATTTAAATGTGAAAGTTATAACCATGTTGTTAAATTGGTGGACTTGAATAAGATTATATGATTCATAAATTAAATATAAAATTCAACTCAAATTTTGATTATTGAAAATATTAGTTTATATTATAATTTTTTTGTAAAGTCAAATTTTTCTTCAAAAAATCATTTTCAATTATATATAAGTTTTCTACCATTTTATGAATGAATATTTTGATTAATTTCAAGAATTTATAGAATAATTAATTTAAAATATGAATTTATTTTTCATAATTTAACCAGTCATCATTATATTAATATTTATTTTTTAGAATTTTGTAATAATATAAAATTTTCAATGGATTGGGAAAAATTTACTTTTTTTATAGGCAAATATATATTTTTATTCAATATTATTAAAAAATATAATTATATTAAGTATTATTATAAAATTTTAATGATTTCCATTTTATTTTAAAAATTTCAAATAATATTTATATAAATGATATTATTTTGGAAATTAGTATAAAATAATTTTATAAATTTAAAAATTCATTTTTAAAGAAAATAATTTTCATCATGATATTTTATTAATATTAAATAATATTCAACTACTAATTTATTAGGATTTGGTAAAAATATATTCCTTATTTTTAATTTTGTGTTACAAATTTGGTAAATTCGTCTGAATTATTTTTCATCAATTAAAATAGTTACCTTCCTAATTTTTCATACAATATGAATGGAAAATCAGCTAATTAGTGATAAAAAAATTGATACGTATTATAAAATGTTCCCAAAACATGAATTAATTTAATTTTATGAGTCCTGTTAATTCATATTCATCCAATATTCAATTCTAATTATTTTTTGGTCTATTGGCTAAGATTAGAACCATTAAATTATTTTATTTAATTAAAAATCATACATGTCAAAATGATGTTTTTGATAAGTATAATACTTATTATTTAAGGGTATCATAATTATATTTTTTAAAATAAATATTATTTAGAAATATAACATATTTATCTTTTTCATGTTAATTTAATTTTATGTGGAAATAAATAGTAGCCATAAATCCATCCACAACGCTGACACTTTAATTATTTCAATAATAGTAAAAATAAATAAATGATAAAAATTTATAAAACTAGTATAATTTGATATAATAAACATATTCAAAAAATGTCTATATTAACCTCACATATTTTTGATGAATTAAAATGTATTATTTATTTCTATTTTTTATCATAATTATATTAATTTCAATTTAATTAATAGTTCTAAAAATTTATGTTAATTATATTTCAAAAAAAGTATATTTTTTGTTGATATAAAATTTCTAACAAAATTTTTTTGATGTTAATATTGTATGGTCTATAACCTCAATACTGATACATTTATGGAATTTCTTCATTTATATTATATATAATTAACCATGAATAGTAATAATCATTTTTATGATGTTATGTACAAATGTGATAATGTATTGATAAAGACTAATGAAAAGGATAAAAATGTTACCAAAATTTATAAAAAATACTATTATATGATATAATTTAGACCAATAATATTACATTATTTGAAAAAAAAAATTGATCCTTATTAAATTGAATATTAATTTTTATTAATTTAATATTTTGTGAATTTTATAGAGTACCCCTCCCATCTCTTATAAAAGGGAACCATATCTTCACATTAAAGGACTATTAAAACTCAATTTTTTCCCTAAACATTTTAAAATATCTTCTAAAAATATATCCATTAATTATAGAGGTATTTTGTTAGGAATATCACTAACCATAGTGGTCTTATTGTGATTTATAGTGGGGGTTTTACAAAGAAGAGGTATCAATTTTTATCGAACTTTTCTATTTTATTTCTACTTCCCGTTCATTAAAAACATTTCATACCTGTAAATATAATAACAAAAGTGTCAAATAATATACATAGAAGTTATTATATTAATTTCATATTCTATAAAAATATTTAACATCTATCTAATTGAAATGTAATTCATTCTTCATTTTTCTTGAGGACTACCATCTCATGAACAAATATATATAATTTTAAATCACAGTTATTCAAGATAATTTTTAAAGATGAAATTTATGTTTTAATATTATATTTTTGACAATTTTATAATTCTAAAAGAATAATATATAATTTACCTTCATATAATTCCAGTCATTGAAATTTGATAATTTAATTCGTGTGGACGTGTGGACTACCACCTCCAAGAATATATGTGATTTGTTTTTCATCATCACATTACATGGATGATATATATGTATATTTATTTATTTTTAATAAATTTATTATATATATATATATGATATAATAATATTTATTTAGAGATTCATTTATACATTTCTAATCATTAATAATCCTTGAAAATTGTAAATGTTGCTCATCATTACATATGGTCTACCATCCCATGACTATAACATAGATCATATTTCATTCCTATATTAAATAATTGTTTTTTTAATTTACATACCGAAATTAATATAAATTAAATATTTTTATTATTTATATGATGGAATAATGACCTATTTAACCATATGTAATAGACTAAAGACTTTTTGGACATATTTTACAAATATTACTAAAACATCTATCAATAACATAAATAATTGATTATATGTTATAAAATTGTAATAAGTTTAATAAAATTAATAAAAAATATGAAATAAATTCATTCAAATTTATATAATTAATATATTTTTATTATTTTGTAACATAAATAATGTTCTTAATGAGTCACACTCAATGTAATGGATTTTCATCTGAAATTTATTTTTTATGGGACACATTCCTTAAATAATAATTCCTTCAATTGATTGGTGTACATACTAACCCAGAATATAATTTATGATTATTGCAATGAAAATTTTTTAGATATACATATAAATATGAAATTATCTCCTTTATGTGGATAATTGTTAAAATGTTACCCATGTGGTAATGGTATATTTCATAATGTCATCATTATTTGAGGTTACTTATATTCAAGACTCTATTAGAGAATATTACCATATAATGTCCATGTTTTAAAAAAATAGAATTCTTTTTATTTTCTATTATAAATGATTAAATTAATCTTTACCGTGTTTTTACTTTTAACTAAAGGGTTTGAGGTAAATCTTTTTACCAATTTCTAAACATGGAGTATTGCGATCATGGATTAATGTGAATGAATATTACATCAATTTAGATTAATATTTATTATTTTACAAACATTTATTATTGATGACTGTAATAGTTTATTTTCTTTGTAAAAATTGAATAAAATCATCTAACTCAATGGAAAATATTAACCATATCATTAAAAAGATCTCCCTCTTTAGTACATCAATGTTAAACCTCTATTCATTACATGGGGAAAGGTAATATAAGAAAATCATGATCCATTTATCTTAGTAATTGTAATAAAATATATATATTAGTATAAACAAGATCATATGGGTATGATAATGTGTTTAGGATATTTAAAAGTCATTGCCTTCATAAAAAATATCATAAAAATGAATCAGGTCATAAATATTTTCAGTTCATAAGACATGAATAATATGGGAATCAAGATAATAAGTCATTAAATCATAACACAAGAATAAGACACGATATTTTGGAAAGTAAATAAGCATATAAAATTATTGATATAATATTAATGGCATCACTGACCTGACCATATTAGTAGTATGGGTTAACTTCCCATATCATCTTTCTATTCATGGTTCCCTACCATGACCATCTTAGTAGTGAATATTCACTCAAAAGGACATATTGTTCCACTATGCCTTTTACTATACCGTGTATACTCTCTATTCCGTCCTTGTCTATCTCATTAGATATAAATCATAATCAAATTCAATATTGAGAGATATAAGTCTCATCCATATCATAATTAAATCATACATACATGTTTCCCGAGATCATAAATAATGATATAATAACCAATGAAGTTATATGGGTATAGAAAACATATAATGATACCATAACCTAGGGAAAACTAGACATCATTCATAATCATTTCATCCAAGAATATCCCATGAAATGATGTGGGGTTCATAAGCATATAACCCATGAAATGTAAATGGTTTTCATAAACATATAACTCATTAATATAAAATGAGTTTCATAATAATAATTTTATTAATACATAAACCATATAATGATTTAACATTGATGGAACCATTGGATCATATACGTATAATTAATAAGTAACACAAATAGATTTTATCATAAATAGGAACTAATTTCGGAGGATCATTGAATAAAGATTCATCAATCCTATTTAAAACCAATTTTAATTAAAATATATGTGAAAAAATATAAAGGAATGTTTGAAATTATGTTGAAAAAAAAATTATATAAAATCTTACAATTAATATTGAAAATATTTTCAAAACCATTTTCTATTAAAATCTATAACAGAATACAAAAAACATTTTGAAAATAATTTCATGAAAAATATATTTAAAAATTTTAATGACTAATTAAATTTTTATTAAATAATATTTTATTTATAAATCATTATAAATATTTGAAAAAAAGGTTGAAGACATTTTTGAAACATTTTTCTTTGAATATAATTTTGGAATATATATCAAAATATAGAAAACATTTCAAAAACATTTTTCCTCCAACAAATAAAAAAGAATCATAAAAAAACATTCGAAAGATTTTTCATTGATTTTTTTTTCCAAATGTTTATATATTTCTAGATAAAAATATAAAAAAAAATAAATTGAAAATAAGTTGAAAATTTATTAATAATTCTAGAAATCATTTTTATAAAACAATGTATCCAAAAAACATTGATTTCTAACTGTTGTGATAGGTTACATTAGACTATCTTAAAAATAAATTCATAATCATATTATACACTGAATTGTGAAAATTTGGTAAAGAAACCATTATATATCAGGACAAACAAGATGATATTCAAATTAATTATTTATCATGGGTTATGGATTATATGATTTAATTAATTAATTAAATATCATAAATAATGTCATTTAAATGATGATAATTATTAAATAAAATCATACCACTTGGTATCTTTAAAATATAATCCCAATGAAAGAAAATGAAATTAATAAATGATTAAAATATAATAAAAATAATTATATTCCTGATATATAATTTCAAAAATAAGATTATGCAATTGGTAGAAGATCAATTGTTCATATAATGGCATGTATCTCAAAGATTGATAATTGATAGAAATATACATTACTAATTTAGTAAATTTTGAAACATATACAACATGTAAGATAAATAATAAATTATATATTTAAATACATATGAATATAAATATAAAAATCAAAAAAATACATTCATGTGATATATATACACAACAAAAAATAAATATGTAATAAATAAGGACAAAGCCTCACAAGAGTAAATGTGAGAGGGAAAAATCATTACATTATGTATTGAATTTCCTTGAACACATACAAACCATTGGTATAATAACTACAATTTTATTATAAATATACTAAAGAAAATTATTATTATATATAATAACATATATTATTATATTATTACTTCAAATTACACACTATTTAACCATTGCATGTAAATGTTACATTTTTTGGTAAATACATCATAGTTTTCATTGATATTATTACTTGTAAATATTGATACTCGTACATAGATCACAATTTATTTATCTAAATAATTTTAAACAAGATATAAATATCATTTATATTATATATATATTATATTAAAAATCTAGAAAATAATTTATTATTAAGTGGAATACCATATTCATTGATATAGTGGGTTGTACGTTTGCATAAAGTATGTTTCTTTTTCATTATCATATTAAAAGAAATAAAGAAAATGAAATTTATTTATACATAAATAAAACAATTAATGAATAATTATTATGTTATGTATTTAATATATGTTTTCAAAAACCATCCATAAGACATTCCATGATAGTTTTAAATGATTATTTTTTTTTAGAGAAGTAGTATTCCACACACACATAAAAAATTTATCATATTTTACATAAAATGGAATGAATGGTGTTCTGTTTTATATAATTATATAAGAATAATAATTAAATCAAAAATATAAAATATTTCATATAAAAAAACAATTTTTATCAAAATATTAACCCATTATATGTGGTAAGAGAAAAATGAACAACGTTGTTCTGTTAGGTTGTAGGTCACCGTAAACAATAACAGTAAGTTCATTATCCATTAGATGTAAGTGTGTGTAAGACTAGGTAAAAATATCAGAATAAAAACATATAATTATATTTATTATAGGTATTTTATTACATACATATGGAATAATAGTTTATGGGGTGGATAATGAAAATAAAACAATGGAGCTCGAAGAAAGGTTTTACCTATTTCTTGGGTAACTACTTTTGGATTACACCAATAAAGGACTCATTGGATGAATTATTTACAAATGGGAGGATTCTATGCTGAAGGTATGGTTATTTGTATCTTAATTTTTAATTTATTGGGCAATAAAATGTCTTTATATTAAATAAAAACTTGTAGGGTTGAGCGCATTTTTATAGTGGGGGAGGATTGGAGTTCTTGAAAATTAATGAAAAAAGAATTCCACCAATGTTTTCCCTCTTACATGTGGCTCCAAAAAATGTTTCAATTAATATATATGGAAATTTTGCGTTTAAATATGGCAATCCATCACCTTTTAATAATCTTATAGGTCATTTGTTCCATAAGTTTACAGTATAGATACTTCTTAATCTAATTTTCCTCTAAATAACTGTATTTAATTTTAACAAAATTCACTAACATTATTTGTCAAAAAATATGTTGAAATTATTTGAAATTATACATAATTAATATTAAAAATATTTAATCCATTTTTTCAAATTAAAAACACATATGTGGAAGAAATTAATATAAATATAATCATGTAGATGGGATAATAAATCTTGGGGTTAATGTAAAAATTTATAAATGTTTGGAATGTTTTTAATTCAATTTTACAAGTAAATTTAGTTATAATTACCAAAATTTAATTAATATGTGAATTTTATATCTAATTAAACATTAATATCAATAAAAATATAATTTATCTATATCAAATAAATTATCAAAAAGTAGTTTTGAAATAAAATTTAGAATTTTTCACTATGTATCAATAATGAAACAAACCAAAAAATACAATATATTAATCCTATCATATTTTTGGAACTTCTTTTAAAATAACAATGTTAATATTAAAATATTAAATACATACATTTTTTTAAATATATATTTAATGTCATTTCAACATTAAATAGAGTTGAAATTACTTTTTCAAAAACAATAACATTTATTTTATAAAATTTGATTTATATTTATATTATTCTGAAAAAATCTATTGGATGAGCATCGATAATAACTAGTGAATATTTAATATATAATTTATATATAAAACAGTAATAAAAAATGGTTTTTAAATTTATTCATAGAATATTATTTTTGTACATAGAATAAAAGTATTCTTAGAAAAATAATTTCTTTATGTTTAAATAGTTTTTACATTTAATTCTTCTAATTTATAAATAATAGATCCATATTATGAACATGTATAAATAATATTTTCAAATTTTATTTAATTTTATTCATTGATTTTAGTCTACTTATTATATAATATTAGTAATAATAATAATTTAATAGTTTTATTAATCTCATCTTATGGTTTAGTAAAACTCAACCTTACATGTTATGTGTACTGAAATCTCATATATATAATTCTGTTGTCCTGCATTGAATATTTTTATATAACATAAGACACACTTAGTGCATTAGTATATAAAAAAATATATTTATTATTATGTGAAATGAAAAATATAAAAAATATTATATTCAATAAAATATATTTAAAGAATATTATGGTGTTACATTATATTCCCATTGAAATGAATTTCCCCAGAGTAATTCAACGTTGTTATTAATGTTTTAAAACCTAAAATATCTATTCATAATAACCCAAATCATAAAAAAATGTTAAAAATTCCCTTAAAAATTAAAATTTTGAAACATAAAATTTTCACAATATAACTCAAAACAACTTTTCAACATTGGATTACATAGTTTTTACGTGAAAACATAGAAATTGGAGATAAAATTACTATTATGTTTTGAAGGAGTGTGATATAGAACAAGGTTATGAAAATGCTTACAATCCTAAAGCTATAAATCCATGATGAACGCACCGGTGATTTGATTCCTTAGAAATGATGGAACATGGATAATTATTTTCAAGAACATTTTTCCTAATGCTTAAGAATTTTAATTTAAGGATATACTGTAAAAACAAAGATCTTTTTTAAGGTATGTTTTCCTTATCTGGTAATTTTTTAGAAGAGTAGTTTTTGAAAATTTATGAATTAAATTCCGTGTACTTATATATACACATCGTGTAATTATGTGTACACACTGTGTACATATATTTACATGCCTTGTACAATTTTTTATCATGTATCCTTGTGATAGCCGTGTAACGGCCAGGCACATAGCCATGTGTGGTGACCTGGAGACTGTCTATTGCAGGGGCCGATAAGGGAAAGTACATAATGTATTCTTCTAATGTACATGGCGTGTACTTTATTTTTTTCATTAAATGTATCGGGGTGGCGTCTGATCGATAGAAAAACCATCTTCTCAACCTTGTTCGTCCGATAGGTTCCGTACGACTGTGATTATTCCCTGAGCCTTCGATCGAGCATTCGTTCTCCGAATCGAGTATCGTCAATAGTGTTGGAATCACCACGTTATTCTCTTTATTCTTCTTGAGATATGTTTCCTAAATACTCCTCTTTCTCAACTTATGTTCTGTTAACTTTTATTAGTATTGTTGAAATATATACTGGTATTGTGTGATTCAATGATTGAGTTTCATGTATAATGATCCTACAACACCGAGGTAGGTTTTTTGTTCATTTCCAATGAATTTCTTTGAGTTATATGTGAGAAATTACCCAATACTCATGATCAGGGTGTTTCATGTTTACAGTTTTATCCCTACCAATTTCCCACTACGCTCGTATGCTTGAATAGAGGTTAATTGAATGTCAATAGGGTTAATTTATTTGGTTTGGCAGTTTTTTCCCTAGCATTTTTTGTTTATGAACTTTTCGTCTTGATTATTCTGTTATGCTGCCTTGTTGATTCCCATGCCTAGTATTATAGGATGGATTGTTTCTTATCTGACATGCTGCTATGATGTAGACAGGTTAGCCATGTAATTATTGAGGTTTAATTTGGAAGATTTTCATTGTTATGATTGTTTGACATTCACATGTCCGTGAGAACCTAGTGTTGTGGACCATAGAGAGGATTCCCTTAAAGGAGTCTCCAGAGTGTTTGTTATTTTTGTTAGGATGCGAGACCATAGGGGGAATTTATGTAAGTGATTTATTAGAGAGTTTGTAGTTCCTCAAAATGGTCCACAAGGGTAATTTGACGTATGTTCTTTCCTAGAGTTCCTTTTAGTTACCAAAACAAGACTATTGGGGGAATTGACGATGAGTGCATCCCTAGAGAGTCTATACTAAAGCTGAACCAAAGGGCGTAGCCTGTGTATACATTCTAGAGGGTTGCTTCAGTTTTCTAGGTAGGACTATAGGTGATTCGGCTGCAATTACATCCCATACGACTAACTTTTTTTGATTATTTATATAGATGATATGTGGAATTGAATTCTTTTTAACGTTGTAATTGTATACTTTTGAGTACATAATTGTTTACTGCTTACTTTATTTCTCTTTTCTTGCCATATTTATTCACTGACAGTCAGGAACAATTCTCATTGTGGTTTCCTTCTTGGATTTAGTCTAACATCTTATTTAGGGGATGCATTTTGGCCCAAAATGATTATATTATTGCAGGTATAGATAAGAAGAATGTTCCCTTCTACTTCAGGTACTTGACTACTTTGGAGTTGGAGAGCATAAGGAGAAGATTTTTATTATGATGTTGTGTAGATTTTTACTATTTTCATGTACATTATATTAGTACTTTACATTATCATTGTTACATGTTTGTATTATTTCATAGACATATGTATCATCCATCATTATATTTGTGCTTCATCTGCGTATCACATCTAGTTTTTTGCAGTTTCATTTTGTATGGTAATATTAATGCCTATAGTATTATTATCAGTTTCCTTTCTATTGTGTTTATCTTCCATTGAGGAAATAGTTTCCCCAATTTTACACCCGTGTCCCTCGCTGCTAGTTGGTAGCCTCTAGTGTTCGGGAAAACTCTCTTCAGGCCATGTGACAAACTGGGTATGTGGAACCTTTGGGCGGCTTCAATAACTAGAACATTACAATGTTTTATTAGAGGGATTATTTTCTTATTTTCATATTGTTTGGAGATTATATCCCTCGATTGGATTAAATAGGTACTTGGAAATAAGATGTACCTGGGACTAGCTAAACCATATATAGGGAAAAGACAATCTACCTCGGTTATTGAAATATTTTGGTTCTGCAATTTTACAGTTGATTTTATTTCATCGTTGGGTGATTCAGATGATTTTTGATTTTATTTTTGATATTATTGAGGTTCTATTTGGGTTTAAACTTGAGGCGATGATGGTATGACATCTCATGTATCATATAGGCACTTTCTAGAAATCACCTATCTTTCATTCTAGCCATTCCATTTATGGTGCATTAGAAATTTCATGTTATTGTGATAGATGTTGTGCTAGATATGCATACTGTTGTGATAGATGCCTTCATACTGTACCTTTGTACGATAGTGTATTGATTAGTGCTAGGTTTTGTTTGAATGAACACCAAACATTGGTTCTTGAGGTTTTATGGGCCCTCATGGACTGGACTTTTAGTGGATCATTTCCATTTTTCCTTGTTTATGACATGTAATAGATTCCATTCATAGATTTGCGGGGAGTATGGACCCTCACAGATCATAATTTGGCACATTAATGTTCCTTTGAGTATTTTTCTAGGCTCCGGAGATTTTTCTTAGGATAATTGTGTTGAAAAACCCAGACTACATGATGTCTAGTGATGAGTACACACCATTTGTTCTTCTATTCAAGAAGAAACTGTTTTTCTATTGCACATGTGATGTACTATATGTACACATTGTGTGGAATTTAACTGTGTCGCTAGCTATGTAGGAAGAGACACAGGGTTGGGAAATCTTTGGGGGAACATGTCGAGTATCGGTCGTACATGCCTTTTTGTGTATACCATGAGTCCAACAGTGTGACTAATCAAATAGATGGACCAAAACATATGTAAAACAAACAGTGTCAGTCCTGAGCATGCCATGTAGTGTTAGAGGTTTAACTGACCATGTCACTAACAACACGGGTTTGTGAATCACGTCTAGTTTACTCTAACTCCAGCACACACATGCTGTGTATTCTTGTTCTAGGAGGATTGTGTATCTTAGTTGTGTAGAAGGACAAGGGAAGGCGAATATGATTCAAGAACACACCATGTCTTAGGACAACATGCTTTGTGTTTGGGGTGTTACACAACCCATTTTGGCAGACGTACATCCCATGTGAATGATAAAGGGAACACGCCATGTTGTTAAGTATACACATTGTTCATATTTTTTTTAGAACATGAATGCTTTCTTTATCTTGTTCCATTTCCACTCTTCTAGTCTTCAGTCTCTGTTAATAATTATCTTAGGTGTGCACATGACCTTATTGAGTCATTCCATGGAGACATCCTCCCATTTTACAGTAGTTAAAAGGAAACAATCAAAAAACAGACAAGGCTAATAAAAAACATTTAGCAGATCCTCTAGATGTTTCAGTCTTGGAACCAGCCTTCAATCTGGACACAGGTGAGGATGCATATTTCTGAGAGGGCATCATGATTTTCATGCAAACAAATCACGGAGTACTGTGTCCTACCCCATCTATGGTAGAGTTGATGTGGGGTTTCAAACAGCCACATCCTCCCACATTCACAGGGGAAGGAGGACCTCAGGCTATAGATTCATGTTTAGAAGTCATGCTTTATCTATTAAATCACCTGGAGATGACAGCAGAGAGGAGGGTCAAGCTTGCAACATATATGCTTCTGGATTTTTCTAAGAGATTGTGGGATGTGATATCATGGGCGGGTTGCCAGCAGGTTATGGTGTGGGATGATTTCCAACATGCCTTCTATAAATACTTCTACTTGGAGACTATGAGGGATGATCGATCTCGAGAGTACATGATTATAGAGAAGGGTAATCATTCCATTGTGTAGTATACTTCTCGCTTCACGGAGTTGCAGCGCTTCACGCCCATTTAAGGAGTAGATGAGTTATTCTTGGAAAGGATGTTTGAGGATGGTCTCAGGCACATCATCTAATCGCCAGTGAACATCTTCAGGTTTACATCCAACACTTCTGTAGTATACCAGTCATTGATCACAGATAGAATTTTGAGGTATTCTAGATTTTTGAGCCAGATTAGTTCAATTTCCGGAGTTAGTATCCCTCATAATTACAATAGGAAGCGCCATAGGGGACTTTTCTTAGTGATCCAAATATGAGAAAAACTTTTTCTGGTATCTAGGTTGTGTGCTACCAGTACTGTATGAGTGTGCATATGAGGCCACATTTCTTGAGAGACCCAGTTGAGTACCGATACTGAGGCAAGATGGTCCATCTTTATCACTTCTATAAGATCATATCACTAGCACCTGGTGACAGAGGTTCTTCTATGACTCATCATTAAGGAGCAGTGCCACAAGTTTTACATCAGTATGGGAACTGGAGTACTTTTAGCTGTTTAAGCCGAGGTGGAGGTTGTTGCAATCATAGTTAGTCATCGGGATTTCTGCAACAACATGGTGGATTAGCTCAGAGTAGTCAGGTAGGTTTGCAGGGCCACATTGTAGGTCAGTCTTTCGCATTTGAGCAGACACAACTGGTGTAGGATCCCAGAACCTATGTTGTTCGAGGTACAATCCTAGTTGCCTCAGTTTTAGCTTCTTCTATTTTTGATACAGGTTCTGCCAAATAGCTTTATATTTGTTTCTATTTTGGAGAGCCTTCGGCTCTTTATCTTTTCATTAGCTGAAATCATAACACTGAATACTCGGTTGTGGACAAGAACGGCCAGAGTACATTAGTGTAAGGAGTTCCCTCTAGAGGATGGTGGATTTCACATATTATGGGACATAAATGTCCTAGATATGACATGCTATGAAATCATTCATGGAATGGTCTGGTTAGTTCCCTTCCTGGAAGTTGTCAATTGCTATCGCTGTAGGGTGAGTTTCAAATCACCAAAGGGAAGGTCATTTCTTCATAAGGGTGAATGGTATGTCCATGCGAGCATAGCATGTCCTAAGAATAATGGATTGGGAGGAGTTACATCAATGATTACTAGTCTTTATCTAGATGACCAGGGGGCTTCACATATAGACTTTCCTCCATTGGTGGATCATTTCAGGGATATATTTCCAATGGACTTTTCAACTTTTACTCTAGATCGAGAGGATAATTTTCTATATATCTTGTGTTAGTAGTGGCACTGGTTTCAATTACTCCTTATATGATGTGTAAAACTGAGTATTAGGAGCTCAAGAAGCATTTGGAGGAGTTTTAGAAAAAGTTTTTCATCTGACCCAGTACTTCTACTTGTAGTTCGTCTGTCCTATTTGCGATGAAGGAAGATGGTACCCACCGACTTTTTTGTGGATAATCAGATGTTGAACCAGTTGACAGTGAAGAACTAATATCCCTTTCCCTCGATTTATGATCTTTTTGATCATATTCTAGGAGCTCGGGTGTTCTATAATATTGATTTGATGTCCAGTTACCATCAGTTACACTTTTGACCATCAGATATACCTATTACATCCATTCGCAGCATGTATGGTCTAAAAGAGTATATGGTTAAGGCGTTTGGTCTCACGAATATTCCTATATTATTCATGGCACTGATGAACTGAGTTTTCCATCCATACTTGGATTCCATCATGGTGGTCTCCATGGATGATATCACAGTGTACTATCACACTCAACATGACCATGCCACCCATCATGATATCTTTTTTAATACACTGAGAGGGAATCAGTTATATGATTAGCTCTCAAAATGACACTTTTTGATGGTCCAAATTCACATATTGAGTCATGTTATCTCATAGACAGTATTATTAGTAGACCCAGAGAATGTGAGAGCATTAGATTCCTAGGAGCAGCTGAAGAACCTCATCATGTTACGTAGTTTTCTAGGGTTGGCTGGATACAATAGATGCTTCATATAGAACTTTTCACGCTTATCAGCACCACTGATGGTCTTGACTAAGATGTGTGTGAAGTTCTTATGGTGACATTCAGGTGAGTTATCCTTTTAGTAGATGAAATGGCTATTAACATCAGCACTGCTACAAATATTTATAGAGCCAGTAAAGACCTATACAATTCTTTGTGATGCTTCAAGTATCGAGCTAGAAGTAGTGCTTATGAAGGTATAAGTTGTCATTGCTATGTGTCTCGACCATTGATCGTACATGAGAGAAATTACCAAATGTTTCATCTTGAGTCTGAAGTAGTTTTTCATGACTTATCCTGAGGGAGATATTATATTTAGGTAGAGATTTTTTTGGTTTTCAGTTAACATAAAAGTCCCATGTGTATCTTCACCCAGTGTGACCTAAATCTGAGACAATGAAGGTGGGTTGAGTTCCTTAAGTCAGTTTCCATTGAGATTCCCTATATTCTAGGTAAAGGAAGTATTTTGGATTATGTGTTGAGAAAGAGGGCTAAAAAACATGTAGTTTAGGAGGCCAGAAAAGAGTGGAAGCTAAGGCTCTATTATCTGAGATGCATGTGGAGGTGCATGACAGACAGGGGCATACATTTCATTCCTATTTAGCTTTTATCTCCACTCTACTTGACTGAGTGCGAATGAGGATGCTATCAAATTCAGAATGCCTAGTCTTACAGGATTGTGTGTTAGGAGAGAAGCGTATTCCTAGATGGACCAAAGGAAAATATGATATATACTATTTTCTAGGGTGTGTATGGGTTTCAGAACACATACGCGAGGAGATGATTCCATACCTTCATTCCATATATGGGTAGTTCATCATTGTGTCACCATGATGTATCATGATCTACACCATCAGTATTGATGGCTGGGTATGAAGAGTGATGCTGATGGGTTCATCATGAGGTGTTCCACCTATCAGTAGGTGAAGTCGGAGCATCAAATACGGACATAGATTATGCTGCAGGTACGCATTCTTGAGTGGAAATGGAATGATGTCAAGATGGACGTTGTGAAAGGTTTGCCGAGGTTTCCTTGAAGGAATGATGTTGTATGGGTTGTCAATGACAGAATAAAAAATGTGGCTCACTTCGTGCCTATCATGGAAACCATCATTGTTGATGAGTTGGGATGGTTTTAAATCTAAGAGATTGTACATTTACATGGGGTTCCACAATCCATTGTCATAGACAGGGATGTCGATTTTACTTCTCAGGTCCGGAAGGGGATACAAAATGCTCTGGGTATAGAGGTACTTTTAAGTACATCTTATCATCCCCACAGAGATAGCCAGTCCAAGTGTATGATTCAGGTGCATGAGGATATGATTCAAGCATGAATCTAGGATTTTGGAGGATCTTTGGAGAAATGAATACTTCTTGTGATGTTTTCCTTCAACAATAGTTTTTGGCCAACAAATCAAATGGCCCTTCATGGGGATTTGTGTGGTAGACTATGTTGATCACCCTTATGTTTAATAGAGGCATGTGAGACTACAATGTTTGGACCTCATCATGTCTAAGATACCACAAGGCCGATATAGATGATTCAGAAGAGGATGGATATTGCACATTCATGATAGAAGTATTATATTGATCGAGGGAGATGACCTCCTGGGTTTGAGGTTGGGTATCTGGTTTTCCTATGTCTCACACTGAGGTTGGAACACATGAGGATTAGAATACCTGGAAAGCTTTCTCTGAAGTACATTGGGCCATTTGAGTTTTGGAGAGAGTTGGGACGGTTTCCTATCTGATGTAGTTACCTCAAAGGAACATGGCTATGTATGTCTTCTTTGACGTTTCTCATCATCTATGTTACCTCTCGGCCCCACATCATGTTATTCTACACCAAGAGGATGAGTTGGAGGTGGAAACCACATTTGAGGAGAATCCAATTAGGATTTTTGAACGTAGTATACAGGTTTTCCATGGATGTTATGTTCCTCTATTATGCGTGCTATGGCAGCACATGCGAGTACATGGTGAGACTTGGGAGAAGGAGGCTGATGTATGATCATAGTGGCGAGAGAAATTTGAGTATTCTTCTTCAACTCCACCTTGCTAGGGAAATTCCAGAACAAATTTCTTTAATTGGGGATGTTTTTATGTTTCTGGATCTTCTTTTCCGGTTTATTTTTCATTTTTTAATCATTTTTTTAGAAGAGAGTTGTTTTTAGAAATTTCTGAAATACAGGTCATGTACTTATATGTAATGGTTGTGTATGCTTATGCCGCACATAGCTGTGTGTTGGCCATGTAATGGCTGAGCAGAATGGCGTGTGTGGTGACCTGGAGACCACCTAATTCGAGGGTCGGTAAAGGAAAGTACATGTCTTGTACTTCTAAAGTACATGTCATGTTCTTTCTTTTTTTCCATTAAACATTCCAGATTCACATCTGACCGACAAAAAAATCTATTTCTTGAAGTAGTTCATTTGAGAGTGTTTGTATAGCCACGATTCATCCCCAATCCCCTGAACATGCATCCTTTGTCCTAATTGACCAACGTTGATTTCATTGAGTTCGCCTCAGTAAGCTATTTCTTCTTCTAGAGCATCATTTCCTTATTCCTTCTCTATACCAAGTTATCATAAGATGAGTGGTTTGTTCATTTTTGTTGATCTATGGTGTTACTAGCTGATTCAAGACTAGAGGTTCACGTATAATGATCTTTAAAAATTTAGGTAGAAGGTTTCTGCTTTTCCGTTGAATGTATTTCAGTTGTATGTGAAAAACTGCCCAATACTCTTGATTGAGGTGTTGCGTGTTTAAGATTTTAGGAATATTAATTGTCTTCTATGCCTGTATGATTGATTAGATGTTAATATAATGTGAATAGGGTTAAATTTTATGATTTGAATGATTTTACCCATCCATGATTGGTTTTTGACCATTATGTCTTGCATAGCCTTTTAGGCTGCCTTATTGTTTCCTATGACTTGTATTATTGGATAGAGTGTTTATTTTATGACATGCAGTTGAGCTGTAGAGTGGTTAGAGAATATGTTATTGAGTTTTAATTTGGACTCTTGGGATTTCTATGATTGTTTTACTTACACTAGGCCATGATAACCTGATGTAGTGGACTATATGGAGGATGGACGTAGGGGCTTCTCCATATTGTCTATTATTTTTGTTACGATGCTAGACCATTGGGGAAATTGACATAAGTGCTTATTAAGAGTGTCTTTAGTTCTTTGATGTGATCCATAAGGGGAATGTGACATATTTTCATCCCCATAGGGCCCTTTAGTTACCGATACAAGACTATAGGAGGAATTGACAGTGAGTTCTTCCCCAGAGATTATATATTAAAGCTGAACAAGAAGAGTTATATTTCTGTACTTCCCATAGGGTATATTTTTTAATAGGTAAAACTAGAGGGGTTTATTCTATTAGTACATCCTATAGGGTTACCTTTTTGTGTTTATCTATTTACTTTCTTAGTGGAACTGAATGCTTTGAAACTATGGAATTGATTACAATTTAGTACATCCTTGTTTACAACTTCCTTTCTTTCTTATTGCCTTCCATATAAATTCGATGACTGTTAGGCACAAATTTTTGGTGGTTGCCTACTAGAATTTAGTCTCATACCCTATGTGGGTCATGCTTTTGGGCACAATAATATTTTTTTGTTGAATGTATAAATAAAGGCAAGTTACCTTCTACTTCAGGTACTTGACTTCTTTAAAGATGTAGAGCATGGGACCACGATTTGGCTTGCGATGTTGTGGAGTTGTTAATGATTATCTTGTACATTTTTTAGTACATAATTTTAGAATTATGACATGTTTTATTGCTTTTCCAGACATATGTATCATGAATCATTATATATTTTCTCCAGCTGCTCATTACATTCAGTCTTCTACTGTTTCTTTTTGTATGGTAATATTAATACTTCTGCTATTGTTATCTTTTTCTCTTTCCCTGTTTCAATATAAAAATGAGGGCATGGATTCCACCCAATCACACCCAAGTACCTCACTAATTGTTTGTAGCCTATAGATTTTGGCGAAATGCCCTTGAGGCCATGTGACCAACAGTGTATGGGGCGCCACTGGTCGGCTTCCAGAACGGGGACGTTACATATACATACATTATTTTAGGAAAACCATACCCATTTCCTTGATAATCATCCATATCATTTATCATTCAAATATTTGATAATGAATTTTTCATTTTAATTAATTAACTGATCATGATGATTATAGATAGAGCAACATGTTATTCCATATATTTGTTTCATAATATATGGTATCATACATTGTCCAATTTCCATAAATCAGCATATGTTGAGATAATAATTGAATTATTAAAACATCAAATGATTTATATATTAAACCTTTTAATAAATTGATAACCTTATAACATTTTCAAAATATGTATTTTTAAAAATTAGAAATAATGTCACTAAATATCTCAAAAAAAATAACTTTTATCACTCAAATATATTAATGTATCTACTATTTTTAATTACCAAACATGTTGATACTATAGTCAATAATTTAATTGAAACATGATTATAACCTAATTTACCACAAATACTTTTTAAAAAAAATTCATTTTTCATTATTAAAAAGATTATTAGATATATTACATATATCTAGAAATGTTACAAACATTATAATGGATAGCATAAACCACTTGTTAGAAAGTCCTAAATTAGTTACAACCTAGTCAATACCATACAATTTACTTATACATATACAACATATAATTATAAAGAAAATTATCCTAACAAATGGAGCATATTAAGGGTTATCATTTTATTAATAACGTGTATTCAATGAACATCACCTTTCTACAACATAAAATTTATGTTCCATTGGAATAATTAATGGTATTACTCTATATCATTAGAAAAAATGTAATATATACAATCCTTATATATTTCACCATTCATATTATAAAATTATTGAATCCAGATACATAAAAAATATATTATTCAACAACACCCTTAATGCATAACATGGTTATTTAATCATATTTCTAAATACTTTTTTCCATTACAATTTCATATATAGTATCATCATAATCTACAATATAACAATTCTCTATACCAATTTTACGATTCACTTCATGAGATTTCTTCATTTACCATTAATATTTATAATTACCATTAATTCCACACACAAACAATTTAACCTATGTTGATTTCTCTGGGAGGACAATACACCCATTCATTTCACTAACGTATCCCTTTATTTTTCAACTGTAGTTACTTGCTTTATATCATTCTTTTCCCTGGACAAGATGTCTTCATGTTCCTCTTAGACATTCACTTTGCTAATACATTACACATTATGAACACAAATGACATTAATTATTGTTTTCTTCAATGGTCTTTGTAACCCTAACTCTATGTGAATTCTTTTTTTTCTCTTCACTAGTGATTCTGATTTATGTTTAAAGTATATGTAGTTAATAATGTTTTTTGAAATCTAATTATAAAAGATCACAACACCCTTCATAATAGTGATCATCTCATTTTAATGTTAATAATAAAATTATCCATATCACTAAACATTAATCTAGTTATTTATGTTTCTTCCAATTTGATAAAACATGAATGAATTTTCAAAGAAACACATATCAAAACAGAAGACAATATAATCATGAAAAATTAATTATATGATTCAAAAATCATGTATCATAATTATTTAATCATATAATTCATAGGTTTATCCTAGGTTATTCATAGTCATATTATACATAAATATATCATGACAGTTCAGAAAGTGTTTTTCAATTACCAATCCATATATCCCAAGATTGTCAAATCAGGTTTTTAGTGAGTCTTATAACCATGTTGAAGGTTATGCTAGAGACATGTCCGATGTAGATTTTTGGAGGTTTTACCCCCAGGAACATCTTTTATGTAGCTACATCCACATGTATAATCTAGAAAGAAATATATTTATTAGAAATCAACCACTCCCTCTACCAAAATTTTGGGATAGTTTTCTATACATTTTTAATGCTTAGACGTATCTTTAGATGCATTTTTTGAGATATCCATTGAAATATATATATGCATCTCACTAATTTTTTCAAATCCTTGTTTCTAATGGCCTGATAATCCTTTCCTATGATTCCAAATATAGTTACATTTTATTATCATACATGGATATTACATCATTTTGGATGAATAAAAATCACATTACAATAATATATTCCCTTGGACGGAAATAGTTTATTTTATTTATAAACATATATAAAAAAAATTCTAACTTGATAAAAAATCATAAATGTTTCCCATAACATACCCTTTAATATATATACATAAATTATTTCTTCTTGACTTATGGAAAGGAAACAAAATTATGGGGTTCGTTTTGAATCTTAGTAAGGTAAAAAAATGAGATACACGATTATAAATAAAATCATATGGGTAAGAGTACTCATTCATGAAATGATAAGATCATATTATGGATATAAATGATCATAAAAATTAATGAATTCATAAATATTGTTAGTTGTTATGGAATGAGTCATAATGGAATCAACATCACATGTCATGAAGGAAAAACCTATGAATAATACATGGAATTATTTCAAACAGATAAACATATAAAAATCTTTCCATCACTGTCAAGTAAAAACTTCCAAGGACATCTTTGAAAAATGGGTTCACTCCCCATTCCATCTATATACTTTTGGTTCACTCCCATGTCTATTTTAGTAGTCATAGTTTACTCATAATACCATCATAGAGGAAAAAGACATTTATTCAACTGATATCACTCCTCATTATATCCATTATTATCTCATTATATATAAATCACTATCCAATTAATTTTAAAGAGATATATGTCTATCACATCTTATAATTAAATCATACTTACCTGCCCCACCAGATCATAATGAATAATACCATTTACCATGAAATTAAAGTAGCATCATAAACCAGAAATCATATCATGAACTGTATAAAGAAAGATTGATTTATTAATCATTTCATCAAAGTGTGACATTTAAAAATAAGTGGGATTAATAATCATATAACCTGTGAAATAGATAACTATTTCATAAAAATATAACTTATAAAATAAAAATTATTTTCATGAATATATTTCTATCAATACATAAATAAGTTTGGGAATAATATAAATGGAATACATCAATCATATATTTATATTGACAAGAGTAAAACTAATGGACTATATCATAGATGAGAAATTATTTTTAATGATTATTGACAAAATATTATAAATCCGTGGAAAAAAATTCTTAAAAAATGTGAAAAAATATAAATGATGGTTTTAATATATTTTTTCCAAAACAATTATAGAAAATATGTAAAGACTTATTGATTTTTTTAAATAGTTTCCCTTGAAAATAAATAAAAGAATACTTAATTTTTATTGACAATAATTTCATTAAAAATAATTTGAAAATATATAAAAAATATTTAAAATATTATTGAAACCACATTCTTTAAAAATACATTGAAAAAATATAATGGAAACCTGTAAAAATTAGGAAAACTTTTTTGTGTGAAAATACATTTAAAACTAATAAATACAACTTGAAAACATTTTGAAAAGCTATGAAAAAACCCAACGTAGTATGAATATAATTTCAAAAGAATTATCATTCAAAAACTATGAAAATTTATTAACAAAACAAGAAAAAAATTCACAATTATATTTATTTTCATATTTATTGAAAAATTATGAAATATTCATGAATTTTTTTATAAAACATGTTTATGAATGAAATATATTCCTGATCAAATAAAGAGACGTAAATTTATAATTTCTTAGAAATATATTTTTTGTCATATAATGCACTAAATATTGGGAAAATATAAACAATACATGAATATAACATTAATAATAAATATCGTCTAAAATATTTGAGGTTTCATTGGATATTGATCATATGATTATGTTATTGGAAGAATAATATGAAAAATTTTTGACAACAAATGAGGTTATTTCAATAAACTCTTACAGCTTGGTAACGTTGAAGTATACTCCCCATGTATGAAAATGAAATTATATGAAGATTAAAATATATTGATAATTAGTATATTCTAGATATAGAATGTAAAAAATTAGTGTATAAATCTTTTATAGGAACATTTGTGCATATAATGTCATGTGTCTCAAAGAAGGAAAATTAAGACTAAACTACTTTACTGGTTTCATATCTTTTGAAACCTAATCCCCTTGAAAGAGATATCATAAAATTGATAAATAAATACCCATAAATTATATAATTATAATAATAAAATAAATTCATAGGTTTTATAATCACCAAAGTAAATAAAATTGGGATGAATATGTAATAAGTCTCATAGAAATTGAACTGATATGACAAAACCCTTACGTTATATCATACGTTTCTAAATACATGTTTTGAAATCATATATAATAAATAAAATTTTATTATAAAAATATAAAATAATTATATTATAATATCTAAAACTATATAAGATTTTATCATTGCTTTATATTACCCCTTTCTTAAAAATTCCATGTTAACATTGCATTTCATGAAATATTCATGTTGTTTTTTATTTATGTTTATACTTGATAATCCTGATACAATTATATAGATCATGATAAAAATGTAAATATAATTAAAAAATTTATAAATTATGTTATATACTATTATATAAATATTTAAAATAATATATAGATAATAGAATTATGAAATGGAACACATCATTTATGGAGTCAATATGCCATATTTATGCATGAATGTTGTATCCATTTTATTTTCATATTGAAAAAAGAAACAAAAAAATAATATATACATATAACATTATTAAATATAAATTATTATTTCATATATAAATTATATATTCATGAAATCAATCCTTAATATAGTCTATGTAATATGTTAATGAATCAAATCACATTGAGGACACATTAGTCCACACATCCACAAACAATGTTATCATATTTACACAAAATTGAATTAATGAATGTATGGTTTATAAAAAAATTCATGAAGCATAATACATCATAAATATATCATGTATCGTATAAAAATTCATTTTAAATCATAACTATCAACCATTAGAGGTGGTAATTGGAGAATGAACATAATTATTTTTTAAGGTGATAGTTCTCCATATAGAACAATGTTACGTTCGTTTCCTATTAGATTGAAGTGTGTATAATTGGAGGACATACAATTAGAATAAACAAATATTAGAATATTTATGATACTGAAGATATTATATAACATGGAAGAATAATATTTTATTAGTTGGAGAATGAAAATAAAATAATATAACACGAAGAAGTGTGTTACTTATTATTGGGGTAACTCCATTTTGTTTTCAACAATGGTCTTACATGGAAAGAATTATCCCAAAAAGCAGGGTTCTTGGATTAATGTGTGAATTTTGGAATCTTAGTTTTGTATATATTTGGTGATAAAATGGGATTGAGTGGTGTACTATCAGATAGGGATCAATTCCTTTTTGTAGTGGTGGGGAAGTGACATTCTTCTATATTTTTTAATAGGGAAATTCACTCATGTTTTTCCATTGTCATATTGTACCATAATGGTCAGAAATATATCCAAGTGAGTATTGGGTAAAAATATTACTATCCAATTTATTAGGTACGGGTTTCTGGAACAATTTTCATATTATTTTTATGGATTACTACCTTATTAAGCTAATTTTCCACCTAATTAATTTAATTAATTTTAATCACTTTAACTAATATTTTTCATAAGAAAAGGTTAACATTGTTATATGATAAAATAATTTCTCATTATAAATGTGAAATAAAAATTGATAATTCCATTAATTTATTGTTATTGATCTAAATTAAAATATAAAAACAAATAAATACAAAATTTAACATTTTATTTTATTATGTGAATATGAATTTTGGAATTAAAATTCAATATTTTTCACTATTCATAAAAAAAATCAAACATCAGAGAAAAATTTATAAAATACACCATAAAAAAATTTTGATATTTCAAGTCCATGAATTAAGTGTTATTGTCAATTTAAATTTATAAAATTATAATAAAAATTATTTATTATAGGTGTGCCATTAAAAGGGGGTAAAATTACATTATAGAAAAAAAGTCATTTTATTTATAAAATTTTACTAGATCAAATCATGTATATATAATATCAATTAGATTTCAAGAAATGATATTTATGGAATATATAATATGTAAATTTTATTTGAAACATTAATTAAAATTGGTTGTTTAATTTATTTAGAAAAAACATTGTTTCTACATAGAAAAATATTTTTCATCGAAATTTTGTTTTCTAAGATAAATAATTTCATTATTTTGAAATATATCTTATATTCACATTTTAAAAATTGATTGAAAAAGGATTCATTGTATAAATCATTATAGATAAAATTTTCTAAATTAAGTAAATCTTATTTTTAACGTCCATTATAAAAAATTGTTCGTTGATAATATATTATTATAATAATATTTTGAATTGTATCATGTAGATTAGTAAAACCTAAACTTATATTTAACGATAGATTTCAGAGTGACTCTGTATTGTTTTTAATACAAGAAGAAAATAGTGATGCATATAAAACAAGCTAGTACATCTTTTATTAGTGAAATACTAAAATTGTGTTTCATATAACACAAGTACACATAGATATTTCTTAAAAAACCTATATTCAGTGATGCATGAAATTACATGAATAAAAATGAATAATCTAATTTGAAAAAATAATTTTTAAAATCATAGGTTATTACATGAAACTTTGATAGTTATTATAAAACAAATATGGTGTTTATTCTTATTTATATATACAATATTAGTGTATTTTACCACCTTCATGACAACCCAATCATTATAACATTCCATTTCATTTTCCAATTTTATTTTAAATAAAACATTTATCATTTTGGTTTGATTAGTTTAAAAATATATGTGATTTTAAGATTGAAAATTAAATTATCTCTTGTATTATTTTTATTGATAATTAAATATCATTTTCCATATAAAATGAAATAATTTTATCTTATATTTACATTAATGGGAATATAATAAAAGGATAACATCCATATTCTATCTCTGGGTTGCTTGTGTTTATAATGCAAAGATGAAATTTTTGTGAAACTTATTTCCTTTAATATTATTTTAAATGATTAATGATTTAATATATTATGGTGAAAATATTTATGACTTTCAACATGCTAGGGTATAGATATTTTTCTCTAACCATTGTATTGGTTAAATAATTATATCCCATGAAATAGTTATGGGAAAAATGTCAATTTGATTGATATATTAAGAAAAACATGTCAACGTGATTGATTCATTATAGAGAAATGACCTTTTTGTTTTTTTCAATAGGGGAAACATGTATTGTTTTCTAATTTTAGGGTCCTGGTAATTTAACATGACATGTCAAATGGTTTCTATACTTATGATGGTGCCATACACACATATTAATGACATGAATTTAGTAATCATGATTTAATTAGAATTATTTATAAATCGTTGTATTCATGTCTCTTGAAATGATACTATATTATAATATAACTGATGTTTAAAACCTAGGTATGATTTTGTGAACTCATAATGTTATTTTCTTGATCTTATACCAATCAAATTATCAAATTATTTTATATGTTCATCGATAAATATTTTTCATTTTTACCCATACTGGCCATCTAAGCACACCATTTCTAATTTTTCCCATTATCAGGATAATATGAATGATGTTAAATAATATTTTGTATGAATGGTTTCATATGGGAGGAATTTTAGGGGATATGTTAGACACTTAACATGGAATAAGAAAATCTAGGTATTGTGGGACGTGATATTGATCATTAGGGACAAGTTGTTTATGAACACATGTTGTTATGAGATTTTATTAATTACCTAAAAAATTTAAGTCTCAATTATATTTAGTTATATATGCGATCAAATATTTTCATTCCATATTATATTTTTTTCTGGAAAAAATTTGAATAAATTTTTCTATTTCAAAACATGAATAAAAAAGTTTATGTTTTCATAGCTAGATCCAAAAGTGAGGATCTCTAGAAAATTCCATTTGTATCAAAGAAATTTCTAAACATATTCATAGATTAGTATGTTTTATTTTTATTTTATTTCAAAAGTATTATTTACCATCATTTATATAAAATTTAGAGGTTTTCCATCTGTTTAGAGCCTTATATTCCCATTTTCAGTTTTTATGTAAAGGAATTTGAAGGAGACTAATGGATATTTTTTGGACAAGTATTTATATCCATTTAACATGTAGTATTATTTCCAGAATACTGCATTTAAACTTTTTGGGCATATGTTGTAAATTTATTTTAAACTTTCGGGATTATATGATCTATGATTATTTGGGAATTTTGGGGTTTTTATATTTTCTATGAAAAAATTGAAACAAATGAGATATAAAATTAGGATAAAAATTTATTTAAAGTTTAAATATATAAATATTTATTTCACATTACCAAAAATAATATAATGATAATATAAATCTATTTTCATATGAAAATACAACCAGTATACTAAGAAATAGTCTATCGCATTATGCAAGGTTGTGTAGCTAGAACCCATAACCAAATGGAACTAATGGTGCATCATCAACCACTCTCCTAAATGATTTATTGTTTTGTATGATATTTTTTAATTAAATAAACAATCAATAGATATTATCATATTATCATTTTGAGATCATGTGATTTATTATATAACAACCCTTGGGATTGAAAATTGATTTGGTGTTAACTAATTAATGTTATTTTAGAAGACAACCACTATTTTGAGAACCCAAAATAATTATGTTAAATAAAATAGTACAAAATTTTATTTCATTAATATATTTTTAATTTTATCATGGATGAATGATTGAATTAATTGGGGATATATAGAGTTTCATGTTATTTAATGAAAGGGTTAGTCTATAAATGGATATTATATGTTTAGAGAAAGAAAATTATGGGAGATAAATAATAAATTTATCTTGGATAATTATATGAAAAAATGCGTATATTTTTTGTTTTTAAGTATTAGTAAATAATATTTAGATGTAATTTTAATATAGTTATTTTGCGAATGATCTATACTAATTTGGCTATTACTGTTGAATTTTTTATATTGAAGAGTTTTTTTCTTCATTTAATTTCGTATTCATTTTTTGAATCATTTTTTCATGATTAATTAATTTTGGTTTCTGATAATGAATAAATTATGAGAAATAAAATGTTATCCTTTATTTGATTGTTATAGCCATTCAAATATTATTGTAGTGATTCTATTATGAACACATCATATCAAAAATTAATTGTTTTGAGGAAAATATTAGAATTTTTTATAAAATAATTGATGAATGAAATTACACATTTCATGTTAGAATATATCCTTATGATATTAATATATATTGTAATATAAATCATCTACCTTATCAAATTAATTTGAAATTAAATTTTAATTTTTATTGATTTTCGTGTTGAGATATCTATATATATTTAGCCTATCAAAGATTTACGATTTTGTGATCCTTGAATTTTTCTGCAAATTTTTTACTATCAGTTTATATTAGTCATTAAGAAATATCAATATTTCTATTTCCATTTTACATTTCTACAATAATTTCAAAAATTGAATCCTTCCACGTGTTATAATATAGGATCATTTTAATTCCATTTCTCCATTTTCAGTAGAATTTTTATGGACCATTTTTTCAAAGTTAGATTCCATCTAATATATTATTAAATAAAAACCAAAATAATGAGAAAATGTTAAAATTATAATGAATCATTTTAATAATGGGGTTGTATGTAATATATAATAATTTTAATATAAAGTATATGGCTTATAAGATATACAACAACGAATATAAATGAACTGTGAAATATTATTATTTAACTGTAAATTATAAAAACTAGATATTAAATTAGAAGGTGTGAATACGATTAGATGACTTATAAAAAAAATATAAATGTGAAACTCTATATACAATTACTAAATATTTATTGAATATAACCACTGAATTTTTATTTATCTCATTTTACTCATATAAAAATATTAGCTTACAAATAGAGGATTCATTATTTTAATTTTTAAAATTACATATAATTTTTAAATGATATTTATAGATTATTTTACATAATTAATATATTTTTTATGAACTGAACATAGAAAATTTACCCTAAAATGAATTTGTGAGAATTTTCTAAATATATTAATTTTGCAATGATTAGTGAAAAATACTGATTTTTATTGAAAACAAAATTCTTCCGTTAAATTATTTATAAAATAATAATTAAATTTTGTACAAGTAATAAAATATAATAATTTTTTTATATAATATAAATAACTTATTGTTTTGGATATGGATTTTTTACTTGAATATAGCCTAAACATATTTAATAATTTTAAAAGGGCATTTTTATAAAACAAATTATAAATTTGATTTTTTTTATTTTTAATAATAAATTAAATTATTCAACTTATGTGTTTTAATTTTTTTAAAAAATACTCCTTACAAGGAAATAGAGAGTCTAAAGATATTAAATATATTCCTTTTTATATTTGGGCTACATGAATTGTATCCTTATTAATTTGTGTTGGCATGGTAAAGGGTAAATAAAGAAACTAGAATTGAATACAAAATTATAATGATTTTAAAATGTCCTCAAAATATTATTTATTATAATATTATAACACCATTTAATATTCATTTATACAAAATATTATCATGTATCATTTTGTCGAAATTTGGATGAGATTATGACTTTTATGGAATTCTATATCATGAAAAGTCAAACATGTAACACTCTAGTTTTTTATAATTATATTAATATTAATAATTTGGTAAAATGATCCTGTGTTTTACAATAAATATTATTTTTAAATTTAAAATATATGACTTATTCCTGGTATTTTATTTTATATTTTTTGTAAAAAATTAATTAACATAAATTGTATCACTATGCTGATTAAATATTTATTTTATGAATCGAGAAATTCAATAAATGTTATTAAAATTATTATAAGTATTGCAATATGTGATAATTTATATAATCCGATTTTATTTTTATTTGCTTGTCATTTTAGGTATTGTTTTAAATTATATCACTAAATTTTACATGTTATCATTTAATTACAATTGTTATAGTAATGAATTGTTCTAAAATTTGACATTATTGATATTTTTAAATTAATAATGTTTTATTATATGATAAAAATTTCCTATAAATTTTAAATTCATCAATGATATTAGGATATAGTTGATAATTCCAAAAATTTTGATTTAAGGACCTTTTCCCTTTATAATAATTATATTCATTCTTAAAGCATAAAAATCCTTGTTATCATGGTAAATTTAAAATGGGTTAATGGGGGGTCAAAACGAAATGATGATGTTATAAAAATTATATACATTTTAAATAAAATTATTTTATGATATTTTTTCAATGTATACTCATATCTTTTACAATATAAATAAATTTTGATCCATTATTATTTGAATATTTATTTTTATTAATTAAATATTTGGAGAAATTCCTGGACTTCCCCACCCTTTTAAGAGTGGAGGAGACAACATCACCAAATCAATTAACAGATAAAACCCAATTTTTCACATTTTCCTTCCCAAATACTGTATTCCTATCAATACCCTAAAAAAAGAGGTATTTTTTATATATAAAAAATTCATTAGTTGTCATAAGATGATAAACAATAGAGGTTTCCCAATGAAGATAATTTTTTTAATAAATTGTTTGGTTTTAATTTATTCATCCAAAATCCTTAAAATATTTATTATACATTCTATAATAATAGTATTAGTATCCTATATAAAAGTATATGTCATTAAGATAATGTAATAACCTATATCCATCTCCCATATTCATCAAATTGGAAAGGAATTCATTGTTTAAGTGTACAATAGATTACCGCCACATGAACTGATGTATTTATTTTTCTAGAACCGCATTCATGACTAGTCATAATGATGGAATTAATGGCTATATATTCCATTAAAAATATATATATAACTTTAAATTTTTAATATATCATTTTCTTTTATACCATTAAACTCAATGAAAAATTATTATGTCGTTCGTGAATACCTATAGACTACCACCCATATGAAGTGATTTGATCTGTTTGTCATCACCACATAAATTGGTTGATAAATTTATATGTATATTTAAATAATTAATATGATATATATATTATATCATTATAATTAGTAATGATAAAATAATACTTCCATTTTTTATATAATAATCATCAAAAAAATTGAAACATTACCCATGTGTACGTATGACCTACCTTGTCCATGATTACATAGTAATTAAATTTTCTTAAGAATATAAAATAGATTGAAATAAAATTAATATTTATGTGTCAAAATGAAAATTATTTCAAGATAATTAATTTTTTATGATGTAATGAATACCAATTTGACCATAGTCGACCTACTGACGTTATTTTGGACTAATGTACAAAATATCACAAATACATCTGATGTGAACATAAATGGTTTTGTAATTTCTATAACAAGGTAATGAAGTAATATAAAAGGGATAATGAACATGAGAATATGCGTAGTAAAGTAGATAATTAACCTATGTGATTATTCAAACACATGGTTAGAAGATTTTCATCTCACATTTCATTTTATTGGATAAATACCTTATACACTACTGATTTCATTTATGTAGTATATATAAATCCAATGAATGTTTAATATAATTTTTATTATAAAAATAATTGTACATACATATAAATCTGATGTTTTTTATTTCAAGGGGATCATTAATCAAATTTACATTAGTGGTAAGGGTTAATTTTAAAATCCCCCCATTTTTCAAGAATGCTTATATTTATATATCTCGAGGACTAAATTTTTCTTCCATAACATTATTTTATAAAAATGATTTCAAAATATGAAACATTCAAATTCTCATAAAATATTTTAATATATTTTGTTTCTATGTCTAAATTTTTACAAATTTTTGTCAATGTTATTATTTTCCATTTTCTAGACAAGGTTCATTTCTTATTTTTCAAACAATATTATTGAATAAATATATTTTTCATAAATAAAAAATAAGCTAATATTCCTATCACCTTGATTACCCAGTGATTTTAAGGATCCATTACATGTTTAGATGGATATTTTCAATGAATTGTTTTCATCTATATGTACACACCCTTATAAAAATTTCATTTTATTTTAATGTAAATTTCATTTTCCCAATGAAATATTCTATGTGAGTTTCAAAATAATTTTCTTTATTAGATCACATCCTTTAGAGAAAATTATATCATAAGGGGGATATAATACATGGATAACATCTTTATTATTTATATGGATGGTTAATATTTAAAAATAATGTATAAAATTCTTATGAAATCAATTTCGTTTAATGTGTTTAGGTCTGACAACCGATTGTCAATATTCTGTAAAATTTATATATGATATCAATTATTTGACTAGTGGGACCTATACCTCCCTCTAAAAAATATAATGTGGTATTATATCACATTACATAGTATTTGGAACCAGCCAATGTTCTTTATCTATTTTGGTATGTACGTCATTGTGCTTGATCGTTATTGGAAAAAATAATTTGCATGATCCAATAGGGGAAATATGTGTTGATGTCTGATATGATGTCTTTAGTTGTTAAACTGTACATAAGAAAGGGTTTCTATAACTATGATGGTTCCAAAAAGGAAAAAATTAGTGGCATGAACAAATGGATCATGATTGAGTTTTGATAATCAATTTATATCTCTAATCCATAACCATACTAGGAATATATTCTCACCATTTAATATGATTCCTTTTACCAGCTTTCGAATAAAGACACCAAATTAATTTTTTTCCGAAACGTTTCAAATGATATTATTTTTTTCGGAGTTGATGAAGACATTACATGTAATATAAACTTATGAGAATGGAGGTTGATGATTTTGATTTGTATGAACCAATTGAATATGAACACAAGTTTTCATGAGATCATCCCAATTCTTTAAAACTGTAATCCTAACAGATCATTGGTTTGGTATATGATCCAAAATTTCCTTTTGATATTTTTAGTTTTTTGTTGCCAACATTTTGTCACATTTATTAGTATCAATAAAAAAATGTAATGTGTTGGTTTTTTCACAAGACATGGGATTGTAGGTTATTGGTTATTACCTCACCCATACATGGTGTATTAACACAACAATTATCCTCATGTATAATTTTCATATAAAACTAATTAAATAGTTTAGAAATTTTAAATCTTTATAAATAAGGATTTCCTCAATCAACCATGGAATATCATCATATTTATCATTCCTCTCATTTTCATCAATCACTAATGCTATTTCTACCATTTTTGGAAAAATTATATTTAATGTTTTTCTTAGTTAACTATCACGGTTAATTCATAGAAATAAATATTTTTTAATCCTTAACATTCTCTTTATTTAATAAATTTTTAATGTATGTGTTTAATATCATTGTTTATTTAAGTATTTTAGTTTTATTGAATGATAAGTTATTTTAGTATGTTTTATCCAATGAGTGAGATCATTATAATTTCATACTGGTTGCACATATTCTGTCTAATGAATATTTCTTAGTTTACAAGTGTCATATGATATGAAGAAAGTGACAAAAATCAGTTCTTTATAATAACCCAGAATCGTATCAATGGAAACTATAATCTAAATAAACAAGTATATCATAATTAGGTATATAGTATAGTATAAAACAGATGAAACACTTAATTTTTAATATCAGTAATATGGAATATTAAATTTAAATAATAAATATTGAAATGTAATTTTAATTTTTTATAATGGGATATTTTAATGAATATAATAAAACATCTCAATCTAAAAAATAAGTATCATATTGAACTCCAATAAACAACACACCAGTGAAAAAAATTGTAAAAAAGAAATAGAACTTTAATAATACTATCTCCATTTTATTAAAGGAATATTACATAACCATGATATGAATTTAGGTGAATAATGACTAAAGGAATTCAAATGTATTTATATGACATAATAGGACTGATATCAGAGTAATATTACTGTTGAAATAGCTACAGTACTATTATGAATAGTTTCTTCAATGCTGAGAAAGGTTTTTTGATTTTTAAAGGTAAAACATAACAAAAAAATTAAAATATTGTAATTTATATTTTTTATAAATAAAATATATAATATATTAATGTTATTAATCCAAAATATATATATTCAAATTAGAAACTCAAATAATGTGTAGGAGTTTATTCATTCACATAATTTTATTTTATTTTTTAAAATAAATAAAATATTAATAGTATTAAATACAATTACCCAAAATGTGAAATTATTCAGTAAAAATGAATTCTATTTTTTGGAATCATAGTTTCCAAATTTTGTAATGTTGATTTTTAGTAATTTTTAGAGAAATTGTAAAAATAAATTTTTTACATAATTTGTATATGTAAGCTAAATCATGATATATGTAATATTAATACAACTATTTTTATAATTTGTTTATCATCAATTTTTTTAATAAATTTAATAATTTAAGGGAAAATAATTATAGTACCAATTATTTTTTAAAGACAAATTTAAAATATATTCCATAAATAATAATTTTCCATGTTTTAAATCCTTTTGAATAAATTCATATATCTATCAGGGGAGTGGTATAAAAGTCAACAAATAATGATATATTTTTCATATATGCTTCTAAAGTTCTATTATAACATTTTTACATGGTTTCCCATAAAAATTATATTTTACTTAGTATTTTATTCAAACAGTACCCATATTTTCAAGTAAAAATACCATGTATCCATTACTTTGGTAGACCACATCACATTCACTTATAAAATAAGAAACTATATAATAATTCCCTTTAATATTTTAAATAAATCATTAGGGATGTTATATAGTTATATAACTCAAATCATGAATGGTTTATTGGATGAATCAATGAAAAATCATGGAGTAGGGGGTAGGATTCTTTCATTACCATTCATTTACAAGTCTCCATTATCCCTTTTACTAGTTTATAACAAAAAATAGAATAATTAATTAAATATAATATTATAATTATAATATTTTATTAAAATTTTTAATTTCTGTTAAATATTTTATACATATACCACTCCCTTTAATGAAAATTTCTGAATAATGGTTGGTTAACCTCTTGTGAGGATGTTTCCAACTCTATACATATCACCACCACGATTGATAAATATAATAAATTATTTATAATAAAAAATAATAAAATATCCTAATTATAAATAAAAATAATAAAATAATTGACACAAAGTAAGATGGGATATTTTAAAGAAGGAACACTAAGAATATATTAAATTCTTAACAAATAAAATTTACTAATAAATGTAAATTATTTTAATTTATTTGGTAAGAATTTATATATAATAAACAAAAAGATACATGTTTTAATAAATATATGTTTATTATGTAGGATGTATAAAGCTGACCAAATAAATCAGGATCTATGGTAAGGGGACAATTGGACTCGATTGTTTCATTTATAGTGTTCAAATAAATCTTTATACTAATGTTATAATTCTCTTAAAACTATATATTTTTTCATAATAATTATATTTATATTTTTTATTGGGATATTAAATATTATCATCAATTTAATGTCTTTTATGATACATATAATGAATTTTCAAATCAATATTCTCCCAACCCTCTCATTGATTTATCATGAGTTTATTCCCATATCATCATATACCATGATCTATTAATATCAATAATAAATGTAACAAATTGTGTTCTACAATAATATAGTGGGAATAATAATTTTTATTCATTGATACGATCACTATGAAATATTATGACATTCAATTCATTTAACATAAATATTTTATTACTATGATTTGTATATTATTTCTCTCCATGAGGTATACATGATTACGGTAATTTTATGAAATTATATGTATTCCTACAATTATATATATATATAAATATCAAATAAATTGGGTAATGTGAATTAGATATTTATATTAGTTTTCAATAATATTCTATATTTTATTTATAATTTTTATATTATGGTGTTTTTAATGACCATGTTGATATCATTGTTAAAAAATTATGCATGGTATTTGAACACAATGTTATAATTTTTCATTATTATTCAAATTCCAATTCCATGAATTATTCAAATGATCTCTTAATGATTATGAATAATATCATATGTTTGTGATATAATGATAGTTAATATGGTCTATCCTTTACTATATTTTTTAATTTTTCATATTCCTTTCATGTTAATCCTCACATTACTGAGATTTTATCTCTTCATTTTATTAATATACATCCTCGATTGGTTACATGAACTGGAGATACCATGGGATATCTAAATAATATAATGAAAAAGTATTTCAATAATGAATACGTTTTTGTATCTTAATGTGATGAATTAGTTAGAAATTATAAATATATTATACCTTTTTATTATGAATTGTAAAATCATTATTTTTTTATCAAAAAAATGTTGTAATAATCACAATTTAAATATATGGGGCTCTATGTTTTTTTATCATAGCATAGATTATATAAAATGAAATTTTTTACCTGAAAAAATTATTTATATATTTAGTTATCAATCAATACATTGTAAAACATCCCATAAATAAGGAATATATATATTTGATGTGGCTTCTTATCAATGAATGCTCAATATTTAAACAATATATATATATATGATCTGACTCATATTCCCTTAGTGTTAATATACATAAAAATGTAAGTTATGAATTATGTAAAACTTCATCAGTTGTATAATATGTTATCTAAAATGACCACTTTATTTGATTCACCAATGAGGGTTTTTATTGGTTAATCACTTGTTCTTTATAAACTCTTAGTCTTAATATTTAACTAATATTAATATTTTTACCTTTGAATAGATTAGAGTATATGAACATAGAATAATGTTTTAGGAAGTAGGGAATAATAACATATTATAATCCAAGGGATCAAGTATGAGGTTATTTTAGATTATTTTTTATAATGATTAGAAAAAATAACCATATTAATTGTTGAAAAAATAAATCGCCCCATTATTTATAGGTTAAGGGATACCCATTATGTAGAATATAGGCCTAGGGGAACAACTCCCCAACAAAAAGACAATTTTATAATAAACCATTGGCTAAATTACATGGTCTTATAGAGCCAATACCCATAGGGAAAATTACCTTTTCCATAGGCCCACACAATATCCATCCTAATAAGCTTGCTTGTACCCTGCCCATCTGGTTTCATTATATTTCTGATCTATCTAATTTGTGCTCCTACAAATGAATGTCTATTATCCTATGATGTTACATACTAATAATTATCTTATACATTATATTATATAATGTATCATCCCTTAAATTGTTCACCCACTCCACTTATCTAATGATGCACCCATTTATACATTTTACCACCCCCCCCTTATATTCACATGTTCTCACTCACCACAAAAATCTATAACCCCACGCATGTGATATGGTTTAGAAACTACCACCCCTAATCAGTTTGATGTAAATTCAATCTAGAATGGTTTGATACTTAAACAATTGGGAGTAATTCTACATCCAAGTACATAACCATCTGTCCCACAAGAAACAAGACTAGAAACCCATGTGATGGATAAAGAAATAATTTTATGAATGAAATTACAAAACAAAAGAGTTGTGGAGTTCAAAAAATAATTGTGGTAATTATGTATTTTTACGAAGTTATTAATAATTATCTGATCTATATCAAACTTCAAAATTCCACAATTAATGATTAATTATTTATTATTTCTCTTATTCTCCAAGGACCATTAAAATTAGAAGATGTTTAAGTATACATTTTTTAAAATAGTGGTTCACATCCATGGAAAATATATTTCCCATAATCTATTATTTTAAAAAATTACATTTACTCTATATTTTTTTAATTTTATATGATGAAACCATTCGATGGAGGACAGTAATAAAAAAACGTTGATGAAATATGTTGTTGAAATGGAATGGAAATTAATTAAAATTTAATTTTAAAAATAATAATTTCCCAGGAATTATATTAAAAAAGTAGCAGAGAAAATTTAATGAGATTAATAAATGAAGATTAATTATCTTATTGATTAAGGGTAGAAATTCCCATGACATGGTAGATATACCTCTGGTTTCTTATCAATAATTATGGTTAAATTTACACAATCATAAATTGGTTAAAACATAATATTGAAATATGTATTGTTATCCTTAAAAAATGTAGTTATGAATATACATATTTAAATGATATCAATGTTGAAATGTAGTTCTTAGAATGGTCTCATAGATATAATGAAATTAAGAGAAGTATGGAGTTTTTGGATGGATGATAGAATGATAATTTTTAAATAAAATCAATGACCAATATATTAATTATATGGAGGTAATAATCACATTAATTTACTCTAATGAAAATTGAAGTGATTTAACAATAAAATACATGTTTATGATTCCCATGAATTATAAAGAGATATAAACAGTAAATCGAACATGATTGATAAAAGGAATCAACAAAAAAATTCACCACCCATGGTTCAACACATTACATCTAAAGAGAAGGGAAATATGAAAACCACTGAACCAATATAACGATCATCAAAGGAAATTTTTATTTGAAACCATCAATACCAACATATAAAGAGAAATCTTATGACATCACCACCATAGATTCAATGAAAGAAAATGATGTTTTATAAGATTAAATTCAAATTAAGTCATGAAAAGAAAATTATATATTTTATTATAGTTATATGAATTTATTTATATCGTCTATCATTTCAAGAAACATTTAATCACTTAATTAATACATAATGGATGAGATATCCACGAAATCACTGTGTAGTGAAACCATTTCAACAATGAAATAATATAATTAAATTATAACTATTAAAACCTATTAATTATGTTGGTTAGTATTATAGTGATCTAAAAATATCATGTGTAAATATTAGATCATAATAGACAGCTATTTATTAAATACATACTAATATAAACTACAATCATTTAGGTTTGGTTCATTTGGAAACATTAATATATAAAAAATTGATCCATATATGAGTTACATCATTTACACCTATGTTATTCATAACTAGAAGCCTTCTTAGACTTAGAACCTGTGATCACATTCATAATAACCTAGGTAAATTATAGATAAGAAATAATGATATTATATTTACAAAAAATGAAAAATTAGGGAGATATCAAAATATAATGATCTTAACAGTATGATAACATTAGAATTACATTTGAAGATCATACAATAAATATCATAGATCATAAACATGATTAATTTAATTAATATTGGTAGTTTATAAGACATGAATCATCATGGGAACCAAAGAACATGATTCTTGAGAACATAAAATTTGTATAATAATTGGATTAGTGACATTCACATAATTAAAAAAAACATTTCCATTGTAGTCAGGACTAATAGCCAAAGAAATCAATATATAATGTTACCAATCCCCAAAAAGATTGTAATAGTCAAGATTAACTTGTAAAAATAATCCTAGTAGAGAATGTCCCATATTGAACATGGTTCGGTCCCCATTATAGTCTTATTTATCTCATTAGATATCAATATTTAACCAATTCATTACAGGGGATATTTTTCCCACCCATCGCATAATGATAACAATATATACTACATGAAATTAAATTGGTTTCGTAATCATTTAATCATTTTATAACATTTGGAAATTAAGTATGGGTCATAATCATTTCATCATACAAAAAAACATGGAAAATAAGATGGTTTAATAAGTATTTGTATATAATAACAGTTTAATAATGATGTAGATTTCATAGTTACATTGTCATGATAAATCCAATTTATTATAAAATGTTTTAATAAATATATTGTCATCATAGACATAAAAAATTTAGAAAATGAATAATAAAGGTCTCCTTAGATCATATCCCAATTAATATAATAAGTAACATCTAAGGATGTAATATTATAGGAAAAATGATTTTAAAATATAACTAGGAATAATTCATGTAAAAAATAACAATTCATTGTAGATAAAAATATTAAAATAAAATATCCCAAATTTTTATAGATGTACATTTAGACGAAAATAATATGTGAACACTTTTAAAATATGATTTTAAAAACATTTAAAACATTTCATGATGAAAAAAAATGTCATTAAATAATTTTTTTAAAATATTAAATTCATTAAATACTTTGGATAACAATTTATTTGAAAATATTATTTTGAATTTAAAGAAGAAAATTTAAAACATTGTGTACTCAAGATGGAAGAAAATATGCGATATGTTTTACACAATACAATAATTATTCTATTAACCTTTTTTGGTATAATAAAAAATAAATATAATTTTTAAAAAGGAATGCACAATTATTTAAATATTTTAAATAAAAAATGTTTAATAATTCATCTAATAGAGAATTTAAAAAATTTAAAATAATTTTTGAAAATATTTTCAGACAACGTGGATTTAGAATTAAATAGGATTCTTATCGAAGAAAGAAATATATTCAATTTTATTTAAAAATTCCATTTTTAACAATATAGTATGTAAATAGAGTGAAATGATTGGACTAAATTTATTATAATTAAATAAATATAGGACATGCATTTCATTGAATTTGAATGGATATGAATAATAATAATTTATTATTTGAAGAATTAACATAATAAATATTTAAAAAATATGATATTGAATCTTAAAACTGTTACCACTTTTCGTAACAATTTATAATAATCCCTATAAATGAGTGAATATAAAATGCTTTTGTCAATGCCCATAATTTTTAGGTGAGGAATCATAATACAAATTCATGTATAGTTTCTACACCATATAAAAGAAATAGTTTGTGAAAATATAATATATCTATGAAAAGTAATAAGTTAGATGGAAATATGTAACATTAAGTATAGACTTCCTTCGTACACGTTTAAACCGCATTTATAATTAATATAAGTTTTTATACATAAATTACTGAACCATAAATATATATATATATATATATATATATCAGACGATATACGATTTATTTATGAATTTTTTATTTATTTAGTAACAATTCTATTTGAAATTATTGTTACAGGTAATTACTTCTTCATTTTTTGTGTCTTTTTAATTTTTTATTTATTGACTACTTATGTTGATAATGGTTCAATCATATAAAAAAATTCCTTGATATAAATATATTATATATAAAATATTGTTTTATTGATATATATATATATATATATATATCAATAAATTTTTTTAATATAAAATGAAATACAACGTTAATGAAGAGGATAGGTGTTGACTAGGCAGGAATGTTGTTTTCGTTATCATAGAGGATAAAATGAATGAAATGAAAAAATATATATTAGATTTTATAATTACTTTTTAGGTCATATATATCAAATGTGTTTATTTAAACCTATCCTTAATGGAATCTATATAAAGCATTTGTGATGGTGGAATCAGATCGATTCAAAAGGCGGTAGTCTATTACACAAATAAACTACCTTATCGTATTCACATATAATGGAAGATAATCAGGAAAAAATGATATCATGATTGAAGAAGCATAAAAATTTCATAAATACCATATTAAAATTATATGTTTATAATTATATTCATCCATGATAGGTGGTGATGGAATGTGAAAAACAGCGACTCACAATACGTCAGTTTCTTATACGCACAATTTAAGATTCAATGAACCAGGTAATGGAATACAATATTGATTTAGGTCATGAAATTAAATAATTCAATATATGTATATTTAATATAATTAGGATATTATATCATAATGTTTTAATAGAATTTATTTAGGCATTGGGAAAGTAAAATATAAAATTAATTATTATGAATGTTAGAGCATCTTCATAATAAATTTTTTGGTTTCCCAAAGAAACGTTCATATGTTGGATTAATGAAAAAAATGGATTTTATGATTTTATTATTGAATTATGTAATTTTATCAGATCATTTTATATTAAAAATCATTTTAGTTTATATATTTCAATAGTAGAGTAGATAGGGCGGAAATTTATAAATGAGGTAAGTTGTACACTTTTAATTTTTTAATATAAAATGGCGTGCCTCATTTTTATAATGTAAAAAGGAAAACATAGACTTTTATATATATTTTTTACTTTAAAATGTACAAATATATATATATATTGGTTTTTTATTTTATTTGGGTAATTTTTAACCAATATATACTAATTTATCTTCTATATAATCAACTTTTTTCATTAAATGTGTAAAATTATCATTTCAATTGTTTCTCTAAATTATGGTTCAAAATTATTTTAAAATTGTTAGGTAGTATAAATAATTTTCATTAAAACTACTTAAATCATTTTATTCAAATTATATTAATTTTTTTGAAGATTTAAATTTCAAATTAAACCCGTAAACTCTATTAGAATGTTTTTTTCAAAAGAAAAAATGTTTTGAAGATTAGAATGTTTCTTTATAAAAATTCTGTTTAAAATTTCATAAAATTCTATATTTTAGATTACTAGATATATAATCTAAATAATCATACATTTATTTAAATAATGAAAGTAATTTGTTTTTAAATTTGATAAAATGAAATTAAAATTCTTCATAAAACCCACAATTTTTTACTTATTCGTCAAAAAATTTACCATCATTGAAAATTCTCAAAAAACGACCCTAATATAATTTTTAATCCTACTTTAAAAAATAATTTTTATTTTTTCAAATAAATATTATAAAAATAAAAAACAAATAATTTCAAATGAGTTTGAAAGTGGAACCAAAACAGCTTTTTAGATGAATATAGTTTAATGAAAAAAATTCTATTTATTCTAAGAAATACTTTAAAAAATATATAATTGATAAAAATTTGATTTCATATATAATATATAAATTACATATAAATGATTCAAAAAAATTTATTTTCTTAATTTATTAACTTAAAACTCTTTTTTGTGATAAAATTTTGTTTTATAGATAATTATTTCATTTATTTGGTAACAGTTTCAATTCGATTATCAAATTAATTGGATATAAACTAATTCATTTTATAAATAAGAAAAACATATTTTCGCAATATATTTAATCACATTCACAACCCCCATTCAAAAATATATGAAATTACATTTATATTTAATTATATCATTATAGTAGTATGTCACATTTCATCTAAATTTTTTTTAAATGTAACTGATGATAAAATTAGTGATTCATGTAACAAAAAATATTGAGAAGATTTAAATTATTTGAGAAAAATATGTTTCTATAAATCTTAATGTGTTACATTTAACCCCAATTAAAATTATTTTTCCATCGAAATTCAACAAATTTATTTTAATAAAATAGGATATGTCTACCTAATTGGATTCTCAGGTCCACCATTACTTCCTATTGTTAGAGGATTCTCTATATAACCTTTACCATTACAGTGTTATAGTTTCTTATAACATTCGATATTTGTTCCAAAATTACCCTTTGTTTTTCCTCGTAAGAGAGATCATTCTATAATAGTTTGACCTCTTAGTTCCTTACATGATAGGGCCCTTAATATAATTCATTATTAGATATATATTGAAAACATCATGTTCTTAATATAGGGTTATTATAACTATCAAGCAATAAGATATTGTCCTGCTATGATCAATAATTTCAATTTTACTAATATACATAGGGCTTAGTTTCCCTTCCTTCATCCATGGGGGAATTTATAAAATAAAAACACACTAATTTTAAATTCTAGATCATTTTTTCAATTATTAGTATAACATTCATTCTATAATTATGATTCCCATACATGTTTCAATATGGATCGGTTGTTCTCTTCTTTTTTATCAAATTTATTATGTCCCAATAATATTATTTCTAAATTTAAGTTCTAATGTGTTGGTTATTTTCGCATCATTATATGAATATAATTATTTGTAGTCATCAAAATTATTTAGTGGATACTATTATTGTAATAAAATAAAACTAGATAATGGTGTTGATCACAGATACCATTGAAATACAAAGTTCATTTTCTTAACATATACTCGAGGGTTTGATTTTATCAACCATACTGACCATATTTCTAATAATGCTATGCAGTGTTGAAACTCAAATTTTTATCATGATCATTCAAATGTCTTTTACCAAAAATCAATTTTAACTTTGAATCCATTTCTAATAAAAACTAATTTATTAATCAAAAAAATCATACCAAATTATTAATATTATATATTGAAACTCGATCTAGGAAGAAATATTCTCTGATAGAAATTAAATTTGATTAAATTATACGATGATGTAGTGTTACCCATAATTACCACAAAAAATATATCCCAACAGATTATATTGACAGAAATCATATTTACATAATGTTTATTAGAAATCCACCACAAATTACTTTTTCCCCTAAACATATTCACAACCAAATGGTGGTATTTCATTATATATCTTAAAATATCCTTAGTGATGAACAAATTCCATCACATAATTACGTCACTGTGTGGGTAATGACATTGAACTTTCAGTTCAACCTTAAACTCATAGACCAATGATGGTATTCCTAACTATGGAGTTAATATTTCATAAAGAAATATACACTTAAAAATTATAATTATCCCTTTATTATGTATATGAGATCATATCTTATCCAAATAAAATCAATGTATGATTTGGTTAATTATTGTATCAATGGACTATATAAAGAGACTTCATTATTCCTAAAATAATGAACAAGGACACAGTCACAAGAAATTATCACTAATGTTTGAAAAATACCATTTTTATTCGAATCCTTCACACAAAATAGAACATAAAAATCAAAACCTTTTAACGTTGGTAAGTATTCTATATTTATAATGATACAAATAATACATTTAATTGATTAAACTATTACATTTTCCTTATTCTTGAGAGGATGTTGTTTCATATCAACAACATTTTCACTTGGATTAGGGAATTGATATGTATAATTTCCAAATTATAAGAAAATGAAACACTATAGTGTGGGTAGTGAACTCTATTGACTTCTTTATTTTCTAGATAGTTAGGATACCCACACCTATAAAACATAATTTTTCTTTTCAGACATTCACCAAATTGACTGTTCTATCATTTCAATAATATACATGAATAAAATGTATATTCACCATTTTATTTATTTATGTTATTATGAGACATGATTTTATTTTTCTTATCAAAACCATGGTTATGTCCAAAATGTCCAATTTTCATTTCTAACTTTTTTGTAAATTGAATGATTTCTTTAAATCCATTAAAGTCACTATACCAAATTATTTTGGAAGAAAGGGTCTAAAAGTTCTTAACAAACTATGATCATTTTTATTATATAAGGATGAATAAATCGGAATTTTACTATGATATCCTTTTAAAATTAGATTCATATTTACCATTAGGTTATCCAAACTGTGGTTTGATCTTGATAAATTTTTTCTACAATATTTTGTTGTACAATATTATTGATTTTATTAACGAAAATTATCCACTAATACTCATACCACTCCATGGTAGTAATCATAACATGTGATTAATATTATTAAAAAATATACCAAATTGATCTACATCCACATCCCAATGATAGACAACCAAAAAAAATTTCATGATCTAAACACTTTAGAAAGGAAAATATCATGTTTTTGTAAACCAACCCATACTCTGAAACTAGTGGATTATTGACTAATGTAATAGTGGATGGATTATGACTCATGAATTATTTGAGATATTATTTTCCCTCCTTTTTTATTTGGATAATCAGAAACATTCATTGCGTGAAAAAGATACGTGAGAATAACAATGAGGACTTTCCAACCAACCCCCATAAAATTTTGTTTCTCATGACTAAAATAGCTAAATTTTTCATTCATTCATCATTAAAAATTTCATTTAGGATCATTACATTATCAAATGTATTAAATAATAGTGTATTATTTACTAATCAATGTGGAAAACTAGATAGACATGAAAAATCATTTAATGGATGTCAAAATCTTTGAACCCTTTCTTAGTCTATGACAGCTTCTGAATATCCTAGTTAATTCATGGTGATTATTCAAATCTATCTTGATAGTTTGTAATAATATTTTAATTTATGAATCATATCCCATATTTGTGTCAAACAAGGTTTCTAGTGAGGACCATTGTTAGGAACCTGGTGAAAATAATATCTAGCTAAATACTCAAATTCCTGAGTTATTACCCCGAAGTACCATTATGGGAAATCCATATCCAATTGTAGTATCCATTCATGGAATGTATTTCATTGATAATAATATATCTATACATTATAAAAAATTCAGAATAGTTTCCTACACATTGAATCACCCATGGACTTATCTTTAGTCGTATCCCTAATAATATCCTTAAAAATATCCATGGGGATCTGACAAAAGATTTCTTGTCTAGGATTCCAATGTTTTACAATATCATTCAATAATACCATATATATCAACCAAATATTGTCATACATAAATATTAAATTTTAATAGATGGATATTCATTATATAACGTAATGATATATTCTATAATTATTTTGGTTTATTGTTCTGGGAAACATGGAAATATAAAAAACTAGTTCATATGTGATCTACATCATATCCCACTATGATATTAATAAATATAACATGTATTATAAGCAGGAAAGTATAGCCATAAGCGAATCATCTGACCATTTATTAAAAAGAATGAAAAAAGAACAATTGAGCAGAGGAAGGGGTCAAACAACTGAAATTCCCTCAACCACCAAGAATAGGTCTAGAGATCGTAAAATGTCATCCAGTTTCCATAATCAAAGTCACCAACAGTCTCCCAATACGACTAAGACATGTCTCAATTGATTATTTTCAGTATATTTGAATCCACTTTCCTTGAATCCTTAGATGACGATCAGGTAGACACGGTTCTATGAACATTAGAATAATCCTTAATTGGTCTCCTCTTTGAGGGAAGAACCTCACTATCATTATTTATTGGCTTATATTTTAAGATTTCATCCTTATAAGAGGAGTGAACACCACTAACAAATACCCTAATCAGGGTACTCACATTATCTTGTTCATCATCAGAAATGGTTCCTCATTTCTCTGGTAATTCATATACCATAAAATGCTTCTGGATTTCTTACTGACAATCAACATGTTGATGCACATCACTCTGATTGGAGAAATCAGCCTGGAAACTATCAGGGGTCACCAATTCTGGATTCGGTATATGGGTGTCGTCAACTAGAGTAACATCATTAACTATATTAGACAGGGTATTATAAGGCCCACTATGATCCTCCTTCGGAGATACATCAATTAGAAACCCTTTTCCAGTATTAGGAACTAGCATGTTATGTGAATCACCATTATGAGAAATAAACTATGAAAACATCGAATACTTCAGCATGGAATTCCTACGACAGAGGGATATTGAATGACATCTCACCACACATTTCTCACAAGAAACATTCTTCTAACATAACTCTAAAGAGTGTCCATCAACCATACATACAATGCAGAAAAAAGGATTTTTTTCATACTCGACATCAATTTGATTGTTATCAAAAGGGGTGGAAAGGGATACCTTGTCAATCAGAGTGGAGCTAAGATAAAACATGTATTATTCATATTTCACATACTAACTTTTATCATAACCAATGGAATCATAAATAAAAAAGGGTATGATAATGTTTTGAATAAGGGTTAATAAAAGAGCTGTCAACAAATCATGAGAAAATGGGTATTAGAACATGATAATTACATTTAAAACCTAGAACCCACATATCATATATCTTAATAATGATTCCTGGAATAAATCAAGATAGTTAAAAAGAAATGAATCAAAACAAAATAAAATAACATGGTCCGTAAAAACATAAAAATATAATAAAGCATTTATTTTTGTACAACACATAAGCACATAAAATAATTTCCATAGTAGTCATGTATTTTTAAAAGTATATCATAGGTGAATTGTTTCCCTCACCCAATTGTCCCATTAGTCAATTTTCACTCTCGATACTATCATTGTGTATATATTTTCTTATAGAATCAGGTTCATTTACCAATATAGTCATATTCATCTCATGAGATATCAATATTAACCTATTTAATTATATGATGATTTATATCAGATTCTCTACAAAATGAAAATAATACATTATTAAGTCACCATATCCTAAAAAATTAATTGTATCATATCCTATAAAAAAATGGGGTGCATAAACATTTCATCATAGCTTAATATGTAGAAAATTTATATTTCCATATTCATTTCCCCATTTTACCAGAGAATAATCAATGGAAAAATTTGGTGGATTTATAAGTATTATATCATGGTGTAATCAATGGAAGAGAATTATATTTCATAAAGACCATAAAATTATAAAAATAAACAACTCAATGAATTAAGTTGAATGTTATCTTTGGTTCCTATCACCATTAATAAACAATTGACATACAAAAATACTTTTTAAATCATTTTCAATGATATTATACATTAAAAAAATATAAATTAATATTTAAATATAAAATAAAACAATTAATGGAGAAAATAACATATCATTGAAAATAAATTACATAAAATTATAAAATCATAAAGTATTTTAGAAATAGATTTCTAATAAAAAACATTTCAATTTTAAGAGGAATATTTAAAAAATTAGTAATCATGGTGGAACAAAATATTGTTTATTTCATTATGTTGAAAAAAATATTCCTTTAAATTTTTTATTAAAATAAAAATAGGAATTTATTGAAAAAATACATGAATATTACATTTAAACATTTCTGAAAAATTTAAATAATGTCTTAAAAGTTCTGTGATAAATAACTTTATTATTATTAAAAACATTTTTTAAAAAAAATTTATAATAAATGTGTTTTGTATAAAATATGTTTTGAAATGAAGGGATCAATAATACGTATTTTCAAAAAAAATTATTTTGAACATTAAAGTATAAAAACTGAGAAAATTTAATAGAAAAAATTTATTATCAATGAATAACAATAGGATAAGAAAATGAATGTATTTATCTGATATATATTATGATATATCATTATAAAAAACATAAACATAAATAATCCAGATAAATGATGAGATTTTATAACAAAACCATTAAAACTTTTGTAGCATTGAATACAAATACCCATGAAAGAGTGATCCAAAAATAGATAAGTAAACAAAAAGAATTTATATATATATAATCATAAAATAAATTCATTTGTTATATATACAAAACATAAGAAATTGGTGGTGAATTTAGAAAGTTTCCCATAGAAAAAACAATTGAGATAAATCAAATACATTAACTCTCAAATTTCATCACACATATTTGAAACCCTTTCATAAAAAATATATTATTATTCAATTATATAAATGAATAATAATTATTTATATAATAAAATTGAGTATCTATTTATTTCCATTTATTTTCTATTTATTAATTATCTCATGTTAATGTCATATTTCATATAATATAATTTTAATTATTTATGTTTGTTTTGGAGTTTATTATTTCAGTACTATTACATTGATCCTTGTTCCATAATATCCATTTTTTTAACCATAGTATAAATATTATATATATTCATTTAATATTTATTTATAGTAGTCTATAAAATATAGACATTGAAAATGAAATAAACCATTCATAGATATGGTACGTTATACAAACGCGTGAATGATGTTTCCATTATATATAAATTAAAAATGATATTAAAATAAATAATATATTATATTCAAAAATTACTTTTTAAATCATATATATCTTATTGTTTTATATATACGCATCATTATTACATTCCACATAAAGTGTATGTGATGAATAAATAAAATCACATTGCAAGGTGGTTGTCCAGCGTACACAAAAATATAATTATTATATTCTCATATAAATGATTGTAATTTGAAATATTTGATTAAATTATTTATAAAATAATAATAATATAATTAATATAATGTATAAAAAATAAATAAATCATTATAACTGGTCATTAGAGGTGGTGATGGAAAACAAGAAACATCGATCCACAAAGAGGTAGTCTGATGTACACATGAATGATGATTTCATGAACTATTTCATTAATGAAGACATGTATTTAGATTATTGTTTTATAATAATGACATATATTTATAAATAATATAATTACTATATTATATAATCATGTATTAATTTGAATATATCCATATAGGAAAAATAATAAAATAAAATGTTTGATTATGTATATGACCTATTCTTTAGAAATTTTCTTTTATTTTTCACCAAATGGATACATAAGTTGACTATAAAAAATATGAATTTTAGTATTACATGGCAGAATTTATGAATTGATTTGGTCATTAATTTAATTATCCAAAGGTATTTTGGGGATTTAAGTGGAGAGGATATAGGGCGGTCTAATATAGTTGATGTAAGTTGAAAAATAGTAATTTCTAGAAACAAAATATCATTCCCACATTTATCACATTTTATAGGGAAAAAATTTAGAAATTTTTTATTATTAGAGATTGTATGGCCTGAATATTTCCATACATTAGGTTGTGGATATGTTTTGAGCCATTTGATTACCAAATAAATATTATTTTATCCCTATTAAATCCCATTTTCCCCCAATTACAGTCGATAATTTTTAATATTTTTACAATTATTTATGATCAATTATTATATATATGTTATTATATAACATAAATTATTATTATTAAAAATATTCAAAATAAATAATTATTCTTTTTATGTAAGTGGTGATTTTAATTATTAATTTAAACTATATACGTGATGAGAATGTTGTTTTCTAATAAAAAATCATTAAAAGTTTTAAAAAGGTTTTATATCAAATTCTAATATGAAACTGAATTCAATGACATAAATTGGATAAAAATTTATATAATGGAAGTATTATTACACTTAAAACCATATATTTTTTTTAAAAAAATTTAATAATCTAAAATATAAAATATTTCTTATTAAGACCCAACATTTTTAACATATTTATTGAAACATTTATCATAACAAATAAATCTCAACAAATAAATATAAAATAATTTTGAAAAAAATATTTCAAAACTTTTTAACACATTACCAAATATATTTTTCAATATTACAAAATAAATAAATTTAAAGTATGTGTGTAAAAGGTGACAAAATAGTTTTTTAGTAGAAAATAATTTCTTAGCCCAAAATTATATTTAATCTTGTCTCTTATCAATGAAACACATAATATTGTTGTCAAAAATATGTATTGAATTTATAATATATTAAATTCCTCAAATAATTCACCAAAGGGGTAATTTTGTATTTATTTATTTAAAACATTTTTATATAATTCAAAAAAAATTCAAAAAATCACTTCCATTATTTTCAAAAAGTATTTATTTTAATTTCAAATTAACTGGTCTCCTCCACATTCATTTTGTATATCTGTATAGGCCATATATTTTTATAATATAGTAAATCAAATTCAAATACAACATTCCAACTGTTATGAGAAGACTATCATATTAAATAATAATATTTTAATTGTATGTTATATTTTGATTAATCGTGGTGTTGTGTGTAACACAACATAAACATGGTTTTTTCTGTAATAAATCATACTGAAAAGTTTAAATTTATTTAAAAAAATCAGTAAATCTCATTGTATTATTGGGATGAATATAAATAAACATATTATGAAATTTATATAGAAATTATTTCATTAATAAAAATAATAACTAATATAATAGTATTTATAACATTGTAATAAATGATGATATTATTAATAAAGGTGGATAGATATATATTTCATAAATCTATTTTATGGGTGAAAATGAAATACATCATAATAAAAAAATTATTGATTATTGATCAGTTACACTAATCAAATGTGTATATAATATATCTAATCATCTGAATTAAAATTCCTAAAATTAGGTTTATTAAGAAATAAATAAGAATTATGACATTTTATGGTTCTAAAATACATTTTTTCAAAAATAGTTTTATATATCCCTTTTTGCTTGAATATTATAACTACATCCATCCAATTTTTTAAATTTTATTTGAAAATTGGAAAACATATTTAAATTATTTGTTTAATAATATTATTATGATTAATTTTTTTTATTTGTCTACAAATTTTCTCCTTTCAGTGTATACTAAAAGTAGGTGAAATTTGAAAAAAATGTAAATTATTTTCAATAAAATCACGTTCTTTAAATGTAACATACTATTTCTTATTTGGTTGTAATGTAACATAACATCAATGTTATTGAATATAATTTATATAATTCTATTATAATTATATTTTACTTTATGTTTGTATGATTTCATTTTGGGTCTTAAAACACATTTTCCATAACCCTGTTTTCCATTTTGTTTCCCTAAATTCTATGAAAATTTATTTTAACCAAAATTAGGAATATAATAATAAATTCAGGATTCCATATTTCTAATTAAGAGATTAAAATTTTGTATATAGATAAATGTCATTTTTTTGTATAATTAATAGTAATCATGGTAATTTTGTATATAAATAAATGTCATTTTTTTGTGATGTTATAAATACATTAAATGTTCTTGAATAACAGATACAGTACTTGGGGAAATATAAAAATAATTCAATGGAATTTATTTTAAAATTTTTAAAACTAATATATTTATAATAACCTATTGTGTGTAATTAATTTCATAGGTAATTAAAAATTTCAATTAATGGTAAAAGTCTTTATATTAAAATTCCATGTATATCTCATTGTCTTTGATTTTAAATTAAACTAATAGTCACAAAATTACTTTAGTGGTATTATATGATAAGAAAATAAAAATAAATAATTTATCAATAAAAATAACATTAAAATAAGAGAATTTTGATAGAAAATTATATTAAATTTTTCAAATGTACATTTTTTAACATTTTTTTACTATACTAGAAAATTTATGATGATTAAATAATAAAAAACATGTTACCCTATATAGGATTAAAAATAATTAATTAAGAGGTAAAACAAAAATATACTGTTTAAAATTTAAAAAATAAAACGTATAAAAATTATTTTCAGAAATTATATATAATTTATCATGATATAAAATTTAAATTATGTCCATTTAAGACACATTACATAATAATAGATATACTATATTTAAATAATTAATGTAAATCTAAGAGTTTTTTTACCCATACATATAAAATGATATATAGTCTCGTTCCATACCTACACCATTTTTTTCAATTCATTGTTTTCATTCCTAGCCCAAACCTATCCGTAAAATCCATCCCCATGTCCTTGAGTTCCTAGTATTCTCAGAAGACCAATCCTTAATGTTTAAATTTTTATGAAAAATAGAGATATCTTATAGAATGTATAAGTCAAAAAAGATATATTTCAAGTATATTTATTCCCCTCTAACATCAACAATTCTTTTACAATGTTAAAATAAAAACATATTTATATTCCAAATACTAACACTATTTTATTGTAACTATAAAACAATCTATGATTTCCCTTTCAATCTAATGATAAATGATAACATCGCTCATGTTTGCAGGTGGACTACCACCTTCATGAAGAGATAGGTGGAATAAAACCTTCCATAATAGATGTCATTCGTTTTTATTTTATCCATTCCGTGGATGAATATGAAATTGTATTTAAGGTACAATAATAATAATAATATCATTATTAATAGTGTGGATATAATGCTTCAGTGAAAAAAATTTTGGATTATGAATTAAAAATCATCAAAAAATCTATGTACGATTAACTGATATCATAACTAAATAAAACATAGGCATAAATGATAGAAAAGGTATGATTATAATGTAATGAACATTAACAAGGATATAATGAATGTAAATTACTAATTTAACTCTACTATTTAGCTGAAAAAGAACAGACGAAACTAGAATTTATTTTAGGTCAGGGATTTCTATTCTAAATTTCCATTCATTGAGATTGTTCCATTTATACAGAATCATTTATTTTTAATGGAGCATTAACTACCATATGTTTCACTTTCATTCTTGGGTGTTAATTTTTTTTATCATATTTATGTTTCCATTAGGATTCATGATTCATTGGGAATAGATTAATAGATATAAATGGGATTTTTTTAACATTTTGGTGCAACACTGGTAGGATCACAACCATATTAAAGGCTATGGTGTACCGATTATTCTCATATGTAATATGGCCTAAACAATAATCCACAATTTAGGGAATAGATTGTGGTTGTGTGTGGACCTAGTGCTCTATGAGGTTCACAATATCTTATATTCTCCCAAATCCTTCTAATTATGGAATATTGATACTAGGATGTAGGAATTGATTTATATGGCCTCCTCCTATATTTATTATTTTTACCCATCCTTCTGGTATGTGGATCTTGATTTTGATGCCCTGCAAACCCAAATGTGGGGACGTTGGTTACATTTCTAGTCTATGTCTATCAAACCATACATGTTCTAGTTTTTGAACATCTTTTTTAAAATTTGATTAGCATGATCCCTGATTTTCATCATATTGGGCATAAATTTTCTTTTTAAAAAATGTTTAACCTTAATTTGATTAAATAAATATGTCATTAAATCACTATGAAATCGCTTATGGAATTGGATTGAATGGAATAATTTTTTACAAAAAATTGATATCATATAAAAATGTTATTGTCAATTTTATATATTTTTTTATAAAAAACACATGGGAGCCCAAGGTACCTTGATGGAGGTTTTATTGTTGGTAATAGTTCATGAATCCATATGGGGTTGACTCATGAGTTGTTCATCTATTTAATAATATAAAATTTTTAGGGTAAATATTCCATGAAACTGTATGGGTTTATCAATAATGTGTTTTTATTGTCAGTAGGCCTAAATTTTTGGGGATTTGATTCACTGAATTTTCCTTAACTAGATTAGTTATGTATGAGATATCAATATAAACTAGACCTTTATTATTCTATGTAAATATCTATTATGTTTTTATTTTTTTGTATTTTATTTATAGTGATATGTTAAAGGTTCATTGATAAATGGTTTCTTTGAAAATGTTATTTGAACTATCTTATATTGAATCATCATTCGTAAATGCAAAATGGTGACTGATTTTACCATGATATTGATAGTAATTTCAAATCTATTTTACCTTTCCATTTTTTCATATATTGAAAAATTTGTTGTTATTAAAAATAATTATTCTCTGGAACACATTGTTGGGTTCCTACATGTCTTGTTTGGGTCACACAATATACACTGCCTCATGAGTATGTGAGGAAATTTTTTTCAAATGTAATAAAAGTCAAGGTACCATAGTGAAGAAGATATTTTATAAAACTACTAATGGGTGGTTGGAGGGGGTAAATGTGGGATGTTTCCCATGTATCACATGTTTTAACTATTGTTACCTTTTGTTTTCATTGGTTGTTTCCCAATTAATGTACCATTTTAGGGGATTATTTTCTTATGTTTTATTACAAACATTTTTGGTTTTTTATTTTTTAATATTACCTTTCATGATATATTAGTATATATATATATATATATGACATGTTATGAATTTTAATGTTTGGAAAATCATTCCCTATCATTTTCGTTTAATTTTAGGGGGGTTGGTCACCATCCATTTGAGAAATGTTATTAACTTCAAATCATTCCATGATCATGTTTGAAACTCAATATAATGGATTTTTTCAAATGGGTTCTAAAAATTTGATTTCAATGGATGTCTATCATCACACTTTCATTTTTTTCAAATGTTTTGTAGGTTAGATAATCTATTTTGGGAACTTATGGGGTATGAATTATGTAATTTCCTTGTCATATATTATAATAATGAACCTTAAGTAACCATGAGATGTTGGTTTTTATCTCTCATATGTTGGGTTTTGATATTTATCTCAGTTCAATCATATATTATTTTGGATAAAATGTATATTCATTATTTATTGTGTAGTATACTTTATTTTTTGTATATAGAATAATATTTCTGATTCAACATCATATAATTTTCTAGTAGTGTGCCATGATAAATTATCCCCAAGATAATCTTCTAACCAATCATTATCTCATCGTGGCTATAATGTGGGGAGTTTAGGTCATGGATCAAAATTTCCTGCATATTCAGAGTCAAGATAATAATGAATAAATTGGAGTTGTTGGAGATAATGATATAAAAAAGGAGTTACTATGAAAAAATACCAAAACATTTAATGGTACTAATAAAGCATAGTAGGTGAATGTAAATTTTTATAGGGTTGATCAATACATTGAATTCATGGGGGGAACCTTAATATATCAAGGTGAATTATTTGGATTTTAATCTTATGAGTCCTAGCAAGAGGTGTTGGGAAACTATGTCTCAAGTTATTAACCATATCTTATTATATCTTAATAGAATCAATATAATTTTATTTTATGATCTCTATACATAGTCTATTATAAAGTAAAATTCTTTGTATTTGCTTCCATTTATGTTGGGAGCTCATTCCTTGACAGAGTACACATGCTAATTTTTAGTGCTGTATTTTTTCCTAACAAGGATGCCAAGAATTATAATAAAAATCATAGAAAATACCTAAATTTATGTGAACTGCTACGTTATAATAAATTTATAGGATGAATCTCACTTCCTATGATAAAATAGATGATAGAGAGATGGTGGTCATGAATTATTTTGTAAAAAAATACATTGCAATTTTGGTTTCCCCTTCCACAAAGTGAAAATTTTAATAGTATAAAAGTGGATAAGAGTGTTGGAAAGATATTAACATAGGGGGTGGTGGTTGATCTTTACAATGGTTATCTGTATACCCTATAAATGTTACTAGTGTAGATATTGAGGGAAACACCTAAAAACCATTCCAGCATCTTTGAAGAATGGCAGTGCTTGTGATCATTATGATCATATGAAAATAATCATTGAGGGTCTTTCTATGCCTAGGTATGTTTATTCATCATCATCTATAATGGTAACATCAATGTAGATAAGTGTTTCCAAGTCAAAATGGCTCTAGAAACCAGCCTTTAGATTGAAGAGGACTCATCTAGTGGAGGATCTCCTGACATACATTGATCTAGGTATATATTCTATTAGAGGTGCAATTTTTGTTGAATATTTTTTAGAAAAATTGTCATTTTATCATGGTTATTTTTGTTATGTTGTACCATTCCATTATTTGATGACTTTAAACATCTGATGGATATCATTCGTAGTATTTTGGAGTTTGTGATGCATCTTAGTAAGAGGACTGATCAAGGGTTTTGTTTTCCATATAGATATATATGGATATCAAATGTTGAGTAAGTCTATGAATTTATAAGTATTCATATAAATCATTTCAATTTTATCCTTGGGTTGGATTGGATGGTTACTCACCATGAAAAAATTGATTTTTATCAATAATTTGTTTTTTCCATTGTTATTGATTGGAGATCTCATGTGTTACAAGTATAGTGGGAAACAAGGTATATTCAAATGGGGACCATTTCTATGATTTCTCTAATATTTTCTCTACTGATTTTGTTTTTTCAGATGATGTATCTTCAACTATTGATCACCCATTGGTTGTTTCGGATTTTTAAAAGTTTTTCCCAGATGAATATTATGTTATTCCACATAAAAGGTAGGAAGATATTCCCATTGAGTTGTTTCATGGAACACAAAATATTTTTATACACTCCAATCATAATGAAAATATTGATTTATAGGAGATAGTTTTCAACTTGTACAACATATTAGAGAAGTTATTTGTTTATCCTACTATATCTTCTTGGGATCCCCTGAATCAATTTACTAGTAGGGATTATGGAAATAATTTTTTATTTATAGATTATCAAAATATAAATCCATTAATAGTTATGAATAAATATATATTTCATTAAGTGGTGAAAATAGAAAAATTAAATGGGTAAGGGTGGTTTTACAAAATATATCTTCATTCGGGTTATCATCAACATAGGGTGATAGAGTGAGATATCCTAAACCACTATTTCAATAGTAGGTATGACCACTATAAATATATAATGATTACACTGGTAATATAAAATACTACTAATGTGTTTATGTCATTTCTAAAATTCATATTCCACTATTTCTTGATACATTCGACATGTATTCATGGTTGATATCATAGTTTTTATTATAACTATGAAAAATTATTTGTGCAATCTAAATAATGTTTATGAATCATGACGATTCAAAAAAAATTGGAAGTTAGAGAAATGTAATTTTCTAATAAGAGATATGATGTTTGTAATGTCATCAGCCTAAGTTCCACAGAACTGGTTCCCCATGTCAAATCACCAAATGACCTCAAGCATGCCTCCATGTACGCCAGAGTATGAAAACTAGCATATAGGTTCTAAAAGAATCATTATGATATTATACCATATTTACCCGAGTAATCCAAAATAATGAATATATAGAATAGTAGAAAAAACATTGAATAACCAATGAACATTAATAAAGAACAATTTCCAAAAACATCGTACAAACCACATCCTGTAGTAAATAAGTTGTGTCATGTTACAGTACCATGTGATAAAACCCAAAATAATAAAATTAACAAAATCCAATTAATGGTTCCAACTCAATTCTTGGAACCACTTCAATGTATTTCATATGCCCATGCCAACTCCCTATAATAGGGCCCTTTCCTTAATTGTAACCAGTAGGCCTGAAATTTACTTGGAAACCCAATGGTTGCCTTACCATGTTGTGATTTCATCTTATTAAGCCAGCACCAATGGTATGTACAATATATACAGTCTATTAGAATGTTACAGAATGTATAAATAAAAGTCAATAAAATAATTGGATATTTAGGCGCCACTATTTAATAATATTTACCTGATTATCAATGAACATGGTGACAAATTCCATATGTTTGTCTTCTTTTTAACTTAGTACATTATTAACATGTAATCCATGCATTAGGCATTTAAAACATTCACATAATGATTCGGATTGTTTATCATTTTTCCTCATGTCATATGTTAAGTCCATGTCTCACTTTTGATAACACATTCCAACATCACAATATACTCACATAAAAGAAAATGGATGGGTGGATTGTAACCATTATTGGAATAAAGCCCGATCCCTTTTCCAATCTTGTGCATAATGGGTAGCGTTAGAAAATCAATCTAACTCGATCTGTGGGAGGTGACCTAGTCGGTTGTCCTACACTTTATGCCATGTGAACATTATTAATAATACATTAAAAAACACAACCATATCAGAACCAAAAAACAATCCTATAACAATAATAATTCATAGAATAAAACTGAAAATTAATATTATGTCATACCACATTAACACATTTTCCATTTTCATTACTTAACACATTAATTATAATTCCCAATTAACATAATTAGATCAATAAGTATATTTAACAATTATATTATATCAAGTAATATTAAAAATATACCAATTACCTTATGAAATCACATTTAGAATATTTCTCATTTCACATCCCATTTCCAATTAAACATATTCTTCACTTCTTATGTAATAGAATTGTTTGGAATCTCTATTATAATAAATGAATCACATGTCACAATATCAATTACCCAAATTGACCCCTTTTTGTGCCATACTAAATTACTCTTTAATTAAATACCAAATCAAGACACAATACCCATCTCACATTTTCATTTTGTTAATCATATCAACATAATCAACAAAAGATCTACATTATCACACAATGACCTTGTTCATTCATGATTAATTTCAAGATAGAGGATTATTGGATCACTCAATGGGTGTCCCTAAAAACAAGATATCAACATTGTTTCATCTCATGTTAAACATGATGGGTCACATTCTTTATTAAAATACCGATTTTACCAAGACACTTCAAGGGAAACAGAATCACAACAAGTGGCGTGCAAAGAAAACTGAACATGCACATGTCTACAACAAAACGTTGGGATATAACATATAGGACACCAATGTAGGACCCTATGGAGTTTACACAATTAATTGTATCCATAGATCCTGATTGGAAAACCCTTTGAAGCCTCAATCTTGAACTCAACAGAAAATAAGAGTTTTAGATCTTTAGATAGAGATATGTAGAATATTCAAACCCTCAACCCAAAAGAGAAGAAAGACATGGATTTGACATACCTGAATCTTTGACCTACATACAAGCCAGGGGTGGAAATTTCGTAATTTTTTTAATCATTTCTCGGCCACAATTTTTAACCCCATGGGTTTCTAAACCACACAAAAATCATGTGTGATCCACTAAAAATGAATATTTGGGTCACATGGTTACCTAGGAATCTCTACATGGATTTAAAATCATTCTCCAACTATGTGAGATGACACTATCACAAAATTTATCACTCCTTGCATGGTTTACATAACAGCACACCAAACATGCTCCAACAAAGTTCCAAACATGAACATATCATAGTTTGGCACAATATTCATTTATTTTTGGTCACAAACCACCAAAACACCCCCAAGGTCTCTTATAATACTATGATACATCTCATTAATAAAAAACAATAGATTTTAATCATATTTTAAAAATTATTTTCTGCTACAATATATGGGTTCTTAAATCGTCCCCACCTCAAAATTGATCATCATCGAGATAATCTTCTTGAGCATTACATATTTATGAAGAAAAATGACCAGTACACTAGGCTCATAGATCTGATTATCGCTTCTATGTTTCTTCAAGAAAATTTTCATGATTCCACAAAAAATGAACTAAGTGCACAGTCTTGACCCATAAGTCATTCCCACAACAGTCCCAAATTAAAACAGAATTCTACCCAAAGGGAACATCCGTATCAAGTTTATCATTTTCAATATCAATCACATGATATGGATCTATGTGATACATCAAGAGTTTTTTTCATGAAAAAAAATCATTCATGACACTATATTGTTTTATAATAGCCAATCTGTATGCCACTGGTACTATCCTCTACGTGATATCAAACAGTCTCACATACATGTTTTCCAACAGTACTTATTTCAAAATTCTATGGTCAATTAATCTTGGTGACCTGAAGAAATACTCTATCACCCACCACATACTCAGTATGTCTACAATGATGATCTTTAAATGACTTGTGCCTACTCAGAGTAATTGGAATATGAGTATGAATCAATGAAACCCTTTATAACATATTTGGTATGAGACTCAATCCTAAAATAGTTGACTCCCCGGCTTTTAACTAACAAAACAATGATCTACTTGGTCTCCCATATAGGGCATCAAAAGGATCCGTCTGAATCATAGCATGAATACTATTATTGTAAATAAACACGATGCGCAAACATTAATATTCTCATAAACCACAAAAATATAGAACAAATTCTCTCAATATATCATCTAATACATGAATTGTATTCTCTTACAGATCTTTTGTTAGTTGGTGCAATGACGTAACCAAAAATACTTGAGTTCTATTTACCTTCGATAACCCCTGCGAAAAGAGTGATGTGAAATGGAGAACATAATATAAATATATGGTTCTCAACACACCATGAAACCACACTATCTTTTGAATATATAACTCAGCCAACTAATCAATCACTATTCGGAAAACAGATTTTTGCGACGAGTTATTTGCGATGGGTAGGCACCTCCCGTCACAAATACTAGGAGGTGGTAAACACTAGTTTCGATGTGGATCCCCTGTCGCAACTAGTTCGGCCCCCAGAGGGTATTTGTAAAGGGTCCCTCTACAAATACCTAGCGGAGGTCCAAACCTATTGGCGAAGGGATGTCATCCTGTGGAAAATAATGTGTCTGTAGGGTACCCTTTGCTATATGATCAGTCACAAATAACCTTTTAAACGCATATAGAAATTAATGTGACTGAAGGTATTTGCGATGGGTCTCATCACAAAAATGAACAATTTGCGATGGGATTCCCTTCACAAAAAGTTTCATCAAACTAATCTCATATATATATATATATACCCCCATCCGTTAATTCCTCCCATCCTCTCAATTCATACTTTCCATAATTCTCTAAACTCTAATTTTATAGAGAAAATTTTTCAATTTTAGTTTTTTTTAAAAGAATTTTTGATGCTGTCAACAATAGTAAGAGGTCGAGTTTAAATGTATCTATGTTTTAAATTATTTGGTATTTATTTTATTTTTTTATATTAATTTTATGTATTGTTGATTAATTGTAATTAAGTTAGATTTATATTATTTTGTCATCAGTATTTATTTGTAAGAATTAAATGAAATTATTTGTAATAATTCTTAGTAACTAGTAATATATAATAATTATTAAACATAATTAATAATGTATTTAATCAATTAGCGGTAATTAGTAATTAGTTCCTATATTTTTCAATAATTTATAGTAATTAATGCTATTTAGTAAAAATAAGAAAAAATAGTAATAATTAGTAAAAAATAGTAGTAAATATTTACATTTAGTAATAAATTATAATAATTTGTAATAATTATTTATAAATACTAATAAATAGTACTAAATTATAATAAATAGTAATGAATAGTAATAAATTGTAATAATTATTAATAAATACTAATAAATACTAATAATTAGTAATAAATACGAATAATTAGAAATAAATAGTAATAAATAGTAGTAATTAGTAAAAATTAGTAAAAATTAGTAATAATTAGTAATAAATACTGATAATTTTTAATAAATACAAAGAATTACTAATAAATACTAATAAATAGTAATAATTAGTAATAATTAGTAACAATTAGTAAATAATAGTAATAAATACTAATTAATACTAATAATTTGTTTTTAATGCTAATAATTAGCAATAAATAAAATTAATAGCAATTATTAATAACAAATTGCAAAAAATAGTAATAAATGACAATAATTAGTAATAATTAGTTAAAATAGTAATATTTTGTAATAAAAATTACTAATTAGTAATAATTAGATACAAATAGTAATATTTACTAATAAATAGTACTAAATTGTACTAAACAGTACTAAATAGTACTAAATAGTAATAAATATTAATAAATAATAGAAAATAGTTATAAATAGAAATAAATTGTAATGAATAGTTATAAATAGTAATACATTGTAATAAATAGTAATAATGAGTAAACATTACTTAAAATAAGTAATAATTAGAAATTATTAGTAATTATTGGTAAAAATTAGTAAAAATTATTACTAATTTGTAATAAATAGTAATAACTAGTAATAAAAACAAATAAATTCTAATAAATAGTAAACAATATTAATATTTAGCAATAAATAGTAAAAAATAGTAAAAAATAGTAATAAATATTAATAAATAGTAATTAATAGTAATAAATTGTACTACATAATAATAATTAGTAATAATTATTAATAAATACTAATAATTCATAATAAATAATAATAATAAATAATATTTTTTTAACAAATAGTAAAATTAGTAATAAATATTAATAAAGAGTAATAATTAGTAATTACTAGTAAAAAATATTTTAAAATATTAATAAATAGTAAGAAATAGTAAGGAATAGATAGTAATTAATTGGGAATGATTAATTGTATGTTGTAGTAATTAGTAGTAAATATTAGTAAATAGCAGTGAATAACTAGTAAATAGTAGTAAAAAGCAGTTAATAGCAGTTAGTAGCAACAAATATCTTTAAATAACTGTAAATAGAAGTAAATAATTATAAATAATCGTAATTAATAGTAATTAGCATTAATTAGAAATTAGTTGTAGTAATTGCCTTTAATTAGTATTAGTTTGCATTAATTAGAATTAATTAGTAGTAATTAGCATTAATTAGCATTATTAATAGTAACAAGAAGAATTTAGCAATAATTTAAAATAATTTGTAATAATTAAAAATAATTAGGATTAATTAGGACTAATGATCAATAACTTGGATTATTTGGATATAATATTGATTAATTATGATTATTTAATTAGGATTAATTAAAATTAATCAGGATTATTTAGGATAAACTAGGAATAAAATAAACTGTAAAAAATTGTAACAACATGGCATAATTTTAAGTGGATTGGTGGCACTCCTTTTACTCGATGACTCTTCAACTTTCATCTGTCACCGACTGAGAAAATTATAAAAAATCTACTTATACGTATTCATATCCAATCTCGTATGCACAAGATTGAATATGCATTCCTGGGACTTTTTTTTTATAATTTTATTTGGAAGTGACAATTAGAAGAAGATTATTAATCGATGAAAATGGGGATCTTTTGTCTCATGGAAAATTTACATGCATCTATATCACATTTAAATCGAAATAACAAATCTGGTAAGAGGTATGTTTATACATTCTCATATGAATGAGAATGGATATTCTTTCAACTTAGCAGATTCTTCCATGTGATATCTATGTTGATAATGATTAATTTAAATGAACCGTCAAAAAAAAATAGTAGCATCTATTCAAATTAGAATTTTGTCACTTGTAATTAATGGTAATTATTAATAAGTTGTTTTAATTATTTATCTTATTTTTTTGTATAGTTTTTTTCTTATTTCAAATTATTCAAAAATAGAAAGGATTTTATATTTTGTCGAAAATTACTGTATAAAGATGGTGAAAATAGTCATTATTAAATGATCACCCTTGGAAAAATCAGTACAGAAACCCACACGGTTATAGATTGAATCATTTATATATTGAGGTTTTGGAAGCTTTCTTATCATTTAAATCATCAAAACTAATTTTTTTTTTCAATTTTTACAATTATATGTTCTTGTAAAAAATGATATCTAAGAATGTATGACACATTTGACAAGGTTGGGGGACATCTCTTATGGTTTGGTTTTCAACCATATTATGTTTTTTGCAATCATCACGATGAACATAGATCCAAAGAAGATACTATTAACTTCATTTGGGATCCTTCGCAGTTTCAAAAGTTAACACATGATGTCATTGTTCCATCTTTTCAAAAAATAAAACCTCATGATGAAATTAATTTTACTCCTATTTTGGCACCATCTGAATTTTATGAGTTGTTGAGTTCTGTTGAGGATACATTATATCCTTTTTGCAAGATAATAAATTTATAAGAAGTTTCAAAAAATATGTATATTAAATCAGATAATAAAAAATTAAACAATGACTTTGATTAGATATTTTATTTTGTTAAAATATAATAAACTTTATGAAATGTGTTAAATACAAATAAATATTACATCAAGAGGATTGTTCGTATTTTGATCCATAGTTATCGGACGATTCATGCATGTGAAAATAATAATATCTTATATTCTAGTGAAAATGAGTTATCTGATAATAATCCCACCTATGGACAAGTGAGGTATAAAGAAGCTCAATACGGAACGTCTGGACTGATTCCTATAAAACAGTAGAAATATTTATCCCTTACTCCCCGGATTCAACATTTATTTATGCCTCAGAACATAACGTCAATGATTTCATAACTCAAAACCAATATTTCAACTGGTAAAAGATTTAATCATCCATCTGGTGGTGATTCATGGAAACATTTTGACTGACATCCTCGGTCATTTACTTTATAATCCTAGAAAATGAAATTGGTTTTTTTCTACTGATGGTTTTTATATATTCGGTTCTTATGGTAGTCAGTATTCATGTTGTCTTGTCTTTAAAAATATATACAATTTACCTCCATTAAAATATTGATGATGGAGCCCTATATTGTTTTGACCTTCTAAATCATAGGACATCTAAAATAGAATATTTATATATATTTTAAACCATTGATTGATGAGTTAAATTAATTGTAGAGTAAAGGGGTTAGTATACATGATGGTACTGCGGAAAAAATTCATATTAAAAGAAGCATTTATTTGGATGATTAGTGACTTCTAGACATATGGCTTGTTATCTCGATGGAGTACACATGGTCTGAAATCATGTGATTATTATATGAAAGACAAGAAAGTATTTATGGGTGTAAATGGATATAATTTTTTTATTTTGACTTTCATCGTAGATTTTTCCTACTGATCATCCTTCTCACCTGAAAAAATATCATTTCATAAAAGGCAACATTGAAAGAGTTGAACCTCCAAAAATGATCTTAGTTACAAAGATAAAAATAATTTTATATTATTTAACTCCCATTGAATTTGGGAAAAAAATATTAAAATAGAAAAATAATGGCTTTGGGAAGGATCATAATCGGATAAAACATGACATTTTATTGGATCATCCACGTTGGTCTGTTTTGTTGGTCCTCCATATGATCGATTTCAAACATTTTAAGAAGAATTGTTTTCATAATTTATTTCATACGATTTTTGGTATAACAGGTAAAACCAAAGATAATTTCATGTCACAATTATATCGTGACCAAATTTTCAGACGACCAGAACTAGAACTATTCCATAATTTCATATCATAGAGACTAATGATGCCAAAATCATCTTATAAACATTCCAAAGAGAGGCACTTATTAATTTTTCAATGGATTGCTTGTTTGAGTCATCCCGATTGATATGATTCCTATTTGGGTATATGGGTTCAGAATAGTTATATTACTAGAATAAAAATTAAGAAATTTCATGTTATAATGGAAAGACATATGTTGATTGGATTTAGTGGTTTGTTGAACTCTATGATTTGCGAATCAAAAACAGAAATATCTATTTTTTTCAAGACATTTCCGAGGTGAAAAAAGATAATGATGCACTATGAAAACTGGAAGAAGATGTTATTGTAATTATATGTATAATAAAAGGTGATCTTGTTCAAATTATATATATCATGAGAAGTTGCGATCAAAGACTGAGCTTATAGAGAGTTTGTAGAAGAAACATGAAGAGATGCATCAGTAGCAGCAGCTGACGGAGGAAGTGATGTGTCAACATTAATAGTAGTAGCTGCAGTAGTATATGGAGAATATGTTTCGATTGCAGCAGGAGCAACAACAACATCACGATGACTAGATATGTCGATGGCAGTAACAACATCATGAGAAAATGGACTACAAGCGTCGTCTAACTCGTAGTTTAGGGATTGAGTTTACTCAACTATCTCCTCTAGCTCGCCCAACTCCTCCAAAAGATTAACCCCCTTAGTGATTTTGTTGTTATGTTAAAAACATTTTAATTCAATATTTGTTGTAATATAAACTATTTACAGTTTTTTTATATTTGTTTGAATATTTCATTTTTTTTTGTAATTTCTTAATGGTTTAATATTTATTATTAGTATTATATTTTTTAATGTTTGTTTATTTTACTAATAATAATAATTTTCTATGATTATTTTATATTTTTTATTTGAGAATAATGAGAACTTAAATATTTTTTAATTTTTAATTTTTTTAATAATATTAATATTATTTTTTCATTAATTATAATTTTATTAATTTTTTTATTTTATAAAGTATATGAGAAGGGAAATTTTGTGATGAGAACCCATTAAAAATATATATTATATATATATATATATTTTAAAATTTATTTGCAATGGGTTCTTGTGTTGTCGCTAATATGTTTTTTTGACGGCCCTATCACAAAATGTTTTGGCATATATAACAAATATAAATGAAGAACTATTTGCGACGGGATGATGGGACCATCGCATGTACTTTTTGCGACGTCGTTCTTAGCAATGGGTAATTTTCAATGGGACCCTGTCGCAAAATAGTTTTCTCGGCGGGTTCCCATCACAAATAGCTCGTTGCAAATAGTTGAAATTCAAATAATGAATCATTAAGATTCATATATCGAAACTAAATAATACACATCAGTCAATCAATTCACAAACAAACATATTACATCACTCTTGTATGGGGTCCTTGGAAGGCCCAATACTACATCCATTATTTTTTCAATCCACATCCTCTCGAGAATGAGAATAAACTATAGAAACCGACCTGGAAGTGAATTTTTGGCCATCACCTACTGACTGGTAATGCATCGTGCTTCAAAACCTATAAAAACTTTTTTAATTCCTGGCCTCCAATACTAATGATTAATATAATGACACATTTTAGTCAAATGATGATGAGTTAACCAATTCAATAAAAGGAAATCAATCATTATATCTTATAAATCACCTTTCCATAAAAATTTTACACAACTATTATAGGCAGATTGGTCATTTTTCCATGGCCATTATACACATCCTGGTATATATCATTATACAAGGTCATTATTTTACACTCATTGTTAGTTTCCCAAACCAACGAATTTTGAGTCTTCCATCTGAAATAATCTACAACAAAATTCCATTTTGTTGATGTATAAACCATATCAATATCAATGTATTGAATGTAATAAACCCACTTCCATTTATGAATATTCAAATACCAACGAAAATATATGTACATAAGGACTTTATGAACAGTAAAAACTGTGATTCAGTCTCAAAAAAAGTTACTCTAACTACAATTTAAAGAATCAACCAAAAATGTTATCTGAAGATCAAATGTAGGGTAATTTCATTCGCGTGTTCTCATCTATCTAGACCCATATGCTTCTACCCGATCACCCTACATCAACACTTCCCCAAGTCAAAAATTGTATGCTTCATAAAATGTATTGTACCACATAACTGGTTCATGTAAGATCAATATTAGTGTGGTAGTAAACCTCTTCATAAACTCTTGAAATTTTTTCTCACATGCCTCTAACTACTCAAACATTACACCATTCATTGATAATATTTTATGTAGAACATCAAAATATTTTTAATCCTCTATAAACTATTGGAAATAACTATCCAAATCTTTAAAACACTAAACATCAAAAAAAACATGTGATTCTCTAATATCACCATAGCCTAGTACTACTCCAGATCATCTGAAACACCTTCCTTAGAAATGATGTGGACTAATAAATGTATATTACCCATGTAGAAATGATTTTTTTATAGATCGGAATAAAGAATATTCTTTCTAAGTGTGCATAGAATGATTTCATGATGTTTGGAATAATCTTCAAGTGTTCATGATTACACCAAGATGTTATCAACATAGAAAACCATGATCTAATCGAGAAACAGGTGAAATATTTAGTTCATAAATTCCATGAGAACGTCTGGTATATTTCTCAAATGAAAAAGCATCACCACCAACTCATAAAAGCCATACATACTCCAAAACGATATCTCAGGTACCTAGAAGGTATCACCCACAACCGATGGTATCCCGATCTTATATCGATCATTAAAATAACTAAGGTTCACCTTTCATTGAAAATTATCTCATCAACTCTAGGATGTGTCTATGCATTATTAACCTCTATCTAATTTATCATATTATAATCAACAAATAACCTCAAAAAACTGTCAGACATCTTAGTGAACACCCTGGGGGATCCCCATAGTGACGTACTAGGATAGATGAATCCCTTTTTCTCGAAATATTATTATTAAACCATCTGACCCTTGAGTCTGATCAATGCTATTAAATATGGTATTATGAAAAATGTTTCATCCCATAGAATAAACTCAATCTAGAACTCCACATCCCTCTTGGGTTGATGTCCTATTAAATCGTTGAAAAAAATCCTAAAATAGATTTACCATAGGGGGAATGACATGTTGTTCTACTCCTCCATCTTCAATTTATGGAATGATACATAGGAAATTATTCCCCCAACTAATGACAAACTAGTCCTGTAAAGATTTCCTGAAAATCCCAATCACCATGAAGGACATAATTATCTCCATTAAGAGATGTGAATGTAACGTGAAATCTGTAACAATCAATATGAGATTGATAAAACACTAACTAGTCCATAAAAAATTATGTCAAAACATTTCTTCTCAAAGAAAAACAGATTCCATTGGAAATGATATTCACCAACCACTAAAGCATAAATATTTCACTATCTAATAACCTCTGATCTCTCCCCTAGTATAGTATCATCATACATAACCTCACACAACACTTCCACAACTAGGCCCAAGGCATCTACAAATTGAAAATGGATAAAAGTGTGTGTGGATACATTGGAAAATAAAGAAATAATTAACCAGGAATATACATGAATAATACCTCAAACAGTAGACATGCATGCCTTTCCACCACATGGTTTAAAAGGAATTTCATGGATATGACTAGTACGTATTCAATGGGATCTCGCTTGTTCACATTTCACTGCACTTCCCAGATTTTATGGATGGTCTCACCCAAGAGTTCCATGTCCACAACCCCAATTGGTATAACCTATGAATCTCCATCTACCTACCTAATATAGGGTGAATGATCCCTTTCCCAAACTCATACTCTGGCTTTGTACTGAACAAGTTTATGACTATATAGGGGTATTAGGGAACCTTTGTATGTGCCACAACCTTCCACATGAACGAACCTCGATTGGTGGTTTGGGAAACTTACCACATATGTTCCCTGACCATCCACACTGGTAACAGAATACTACATCACCAACCTAAGGGACTACCCACTCTTCTATCTATACTTCACACATTCACCATATTGTAAAATCCCAAAATGACGTTTCCTACCATAAATAACTATACCACATTTTCTCCAAGATGGAAACACAAGCCCAAAACATGAATCTCACTTGAGTTTCCATTCTAAGATATGATCCTAGTATTATACCCCTCCAAAACTTTTCATATATAATATATTCACATGGGGATTGATCTCATTGTTATATCCATCCATGATGTGATTATCTATAGTTTTCTCATCTCTAATCAGCATCAGAATGAAACAACATAAGTTAGTGTAACGACTCGAATAATCAACCACCAATAAAACCCCAAGAGTAAAACATATATACATCACTACCTTCACCTGCCACAAGGCTACTGATTAGTATTGTTTCAATAACTATTCCTAAAAAACCGTCACCATCATTCCTTCATCCTGCATTATCTGAACCATAACATCCCACAAACACTTTTTATGGCCCCACGAATTGAAGACCTCTTCCTTGACTCTCTTATTCGAAGGATATCTAGATGATTATGAAATGTTTTTATAGACACAATAAAGGACTTAGATTACTTTGGACTACCCTCTCTATTTTCGTTTAGAGGGTGCTACAGCTGAAACTTCTTGGTCGACTCAAACATACTTTGTACAACCTACTCCCGTTCCTATTACAACATATGTATAAAATGATAAAAGTTCTCATGGAAATTCTCTTCTATATTATCTTCAACCACTACATCCTATTTTCACTGTAATGTTAAATAATTCTTGAAAATGACCTCTTATCTCCCAAATGGAACATGTCTTCTGGGTGTAATTTCACTAAATTCTAAACATTATCATTAGCACAAAAACCGTAAATAATTTACATGAAATAAAAGAAGGTTCACCACTAGTCGCCAAAAAACAATTTCACCTTTATCTTAACATGAATACTAATATTGAACATCTATAAAAAAGAATATTGATAATATAAGATAACTAACTAACTTGGTTATAGGACTCACATAATCCATCATATCAAAATTCTTCCCACATTACTAGTTACATGAAAAAAATTAACTCACTTTCTTCCCCTTAAAAATCATAATTTTTTAATTATTATTTAACATTTTACATCAATTTTTTTTTCAATTTTTATCATTTAATTAGAAATAATTTACCTCTCTTTTAGGAAAATCAAATTCATTATACCCTCTATGTCCCACTCACCCATCCCATGTGTGTGTTTCTATCATGATGAATGTTACATAAATGCACGATGTCATTCAATTATGGTTATGAGAAATATGTCATAAATCATTCACATCCCACAACAAGTTAATAATTCAATGGGCAAATTTCATCTAATGTAACAAGACACAACAAGAACAGTAATTCTGACAATAGGTGACTTGGTTTTTCACCCATATATGGTTAATATACTCCAATGAATGTGCTCTTTACAGAGGCCTAATAGTTTCTTGACCTCCAATTTACTATCTAAAAAATTTAAGTCAAAGAAAATGATTCATATGATAACAATTTTTAACGTTTTTGGCCCATATACCACTAAACTAGTCCCAAGTAGGGACACCACATTACCTAAGGTCCTCCTCCCCATATGCAAGAGGTTTTTGACTTACAGAAAGAATCTAAAAGTCACATGGGGAGACTAAAACATCATTACCTAATTAGAAAACATCTGATATTAAATGGAAGAGTAGAAAAAACACAGAATAACCAATAAACATGCATAAATTACAATTTCACAAAACTTGATACAAACCAAAACAATTAGTAAATGTGTCAGGTCATGCTACAAAACCAAGTGAACAAACCTAAAATAAAGACTATATAAAAATCCACAAAATGGCCCGAACTCCTTTTCTGCTCCCTCATCCATGCATTTCCTATAACCAAATCAATATCCTAGAACATGGAACTTTTTTTATCCTGACCTACAAGATGGGAATCTATTTGGGTACCCAACAGAGGAATGATTATGGTGTGAGTAAAAATTAGTAGGCCATCACCTATTGTTTGAAAAAAAATATAGTCTAATAGTTATTTCCTGAATGTAAGGAATAAATGAATAGAAAAATTAAGAAAATTTTGTGGGGAACTAGTTAACAATAATTAATTAACTATATCTAACCCTTTTTCCAAATTCTTTATGTTCATCTACATTATGACATAGTTCATTATTAACATTATTCATTTGGATAGAAATTTACATCATTAACATAATTATTTATGGAATTTATCATATTACATAACGGAAAAATTAAGGTCTACAAATCTCTAGGGATAACACATCACAACATCACAATATCATCACCTCAAAGACTCTATCTGAGTGGAATGAAACTATTGGGGGAATAATGATTTTTCCAATCCCTAACTTCTGAATCATAGGTAGATTTGGAGCATTAGTCCTACTAGACGCTTGGGAGGAGCCTAGGACTTTTTCCCCACTACACAAGCCATGATCACATTCTTCGACATCCATTAACTACAAAAATATATCAAAAAAACAAACAAAAACAATAGATATAAAATTCATAACCCATAATAATCAACATGGAAATTAATATTATGTCATAACCCATTAAAACTTTTTCCATATACATTACACAATCCATTTTTTTCTAATTCCCAATTATAATTCATAGATCACAATGAATAATATATATTTTTTATATCATCCCATTTGATATAAATATTTTATCCCTTATGTAATACCATTAAATATATTTTAAATTTCATCTTCCATTACCAATTTATCCTATTCACTGCTTCTCAGGTACAAGCTCTATTAGGAATTTCTATCAAATTTCACAAACCACAATTAAATATTTAAATTACCCTAATTAATCAATTTATATGGAATTCCATATATCCCATTAATTCATTACCAAATATTGAAACATTTCCAATCTACTATTCATATTTCCATTAAACACATCTACATGATCAACAATGGATCTGCACTATCAATCAATGAACATGGACTTTATTAATTAATTTCTAAGTCCTAGAATATTGACGCACAACATTGGTGGCCCTAAATATGTTAAATCATCCCAAAATCATCCCATAGGGACCATGATTGTTCATATTAATCATTTAAACACCCAGTTAAGCAAAATTTTTTAGCGGAATAAAAAATCAATACAATGATTGTCCAAAAAAAATTCAACATGCACAAATCTACAATTAAATTATTAGATATAACATATAGACCACCAACCTCGAACCTGTTAGCATTCAAAAACATTGTCATAGCCATAGATCCTCATTCAACCACCCTTCGAAACCTCAATATAGATCTCCTGGAAAAATGGTATTTTAGAGCTTATGATGGCTATTATAGAATGATGAAAACCCTAAACACAAAACACAAGCATGAGTGGGATTAGACTTAGTCTGGTCATTGATCAGTGACCAATGGTGATCCACATAACTTTGTATTGAAGTAGAATAGCCTCTATAATGCATGGTAAATGGGGTTCTTCCATAGGGTTTTAGGGGTGAAAAGGAATATATTCCTGAGTTAGAACATGAAATCCTGAGTTCGAAATTATATAATTATATTTTCAACTTTACAGGGCGATATTGTTTACCCACATAGTTTTTTAAACCATGTAAAAACTATGTCGGTGTAATTTTCCTAGGGATTATGGGACCTATGGTTACTTGGGAAACACCATGCAGTACCAAAAGAAAGTATCAACTGTGTGATATGAAAATGTCAAAAAAATATTTCCCACCATGCATGGTTTTCTTCACACTGTTCCAACCGTGAATATATCACAATTTTTCCATGTTTTTATATCATTCATTACATGAACCCACAAAACAACCCCAAGATCATTCATACCCATAGGGAATGTCTCGGTATCCCAAAAAAGAGGTCAAACCTTAAATTTAAATGAATTCATACATCCACAATATCCATGATGATACAATGTTCTTGAAAAATGTGATTTTGGAACATAACCTCTTAGTTGGTTCTCAAAGGGGAAGGATTTATTTTAAAGGGAATAACCTTGGAATGTATTTAAGATATAGAGGTTCATGGGTTTATCATCATATAATAGAAATTTCAAAAAAAAACTTCATTATATAGTCACCATTGACTGTTTTTACAAATAAATGGGTGAAATTATAATCGAATTATATAGTATGGGACAATTTTGATGACTTAAAATGGTGTATTCAATTGTGTCCTATTCATATATCATAGGAACTATGTATGTGATATGTGGTGTATTATAATTCTTGGAGATCTATAATGGGATTCATTATTATGCAGGATAGTCACATGGTGGTGTAAGATTCCTATTTAATATGGACATATGGGAATAATTATACCACACATGACGTAGATCTCTCCATTTCTAGTAGTTCTATATATTACATGTGAATATAAATTTTTTGGTAGAATTTTATACTATATTATGATAATAATAACTCATGTTACATATTCACGTAGAATTTATTCAATTTTATGACGATCCGATTGGTGGAGTACCTCTAAATGATTTATATTGACATCACCTAGATCCACCAGATGGGGAATATTGTTTTTGACAATCTCATTATGAAAATTACTTATTGGACCATAAAATAAGTGAATGCATTTTGTAACCATATAAAGACCTTACCTCAATTGCTATTGGATGTAAAAGAATTTGTTTTACAAATTGTTCTTGTAAAACCCGTAAGATATTGGAATATTAATTTTTTTTGGATAAATTTATTCTTTTTGATATTTTATGTTCACAAAACATTGAATTTTATATATATATATATTAAATTACAATGTTTGGATTATGTTACAAGAAATGAAAATTCAATCATGAACTACAAAAAATATAATGGTTATCATTATCTATGAAGAAAACTGATATTATCTTACATTATAAGCAATACTCTCCTTCCTAGAAGGCCTACGTAACATGCAATACCGAATATTACCAAACAACAACAAATGATTACGAAATTATTATTTACTATATTAAGTCATAAAATAGATGTTATGGTATCCAATTTGAATAATATTAAAAAATTATTAAAACATATAGTTTACATATATATAAAATGATTTTCTGTTATATTGAATAAAATAAAAAATTGAATACAAATGGAATAATTTTATAGAAATCTATTTTAATGTTTAGAATGATGTTTTAACCTAATAAATTAAATTTATTTCCATAATTTTGTTATAATAATTTAATATATATATAAATTCAATAATTTATTTTTGATTTTCATCAAATAGGTTTGATATGAATATAATAAGAACAAATTAAATCTAAAACATAAAACACATATTTTTATTAAATCACTTTTCCCACCTCTTTATGAAGAACCTATTCTAAATTAAATATTGGAAAAATTATAATCTTTTTAAATTAAATTAAATTTATAAATAAAATAATATAAATTATTTTTTTGTGAATTTTTGGTATTTATCATCTGAATTTTAATTTTTTTTTAATTGATGGGAGAAATTTTAAGATTTATCAAAAAACTATTATTACATAAAATTCTAATTATATGGATAATTATAAATTTGAATTTACTATATTAATTAATTATATTATAATTATTTAAATATAAAAATATATTTACATTGGAATAAATTTCATATTGAAATTAGTTATAAAAACCTAGGAAACATTCAATCACTTTTACTTTTAAAAATATCTTTGTCATCATATATGTTGGATTAAATTTAAATTAATTTATTCCAAATATATGATTAGAATATGAAAAATCGACTCGGTATTTGGAATAAAAAAAAATATGGATTATAAGAATATAAACATATTTTTTTTATAAATGGGTTGTTTTATTTAATAAAATTAAATTACAACGATTACATTGAAATGACGAATAACAAGGGACTTAACCATAATATTAACTCGAAATATGACCGGATAAAATTTTAAAAGACATTATTTGGAAATTTATTAACCAGATAGTAACTTCTACATACTTTTTTACATTTTTGGATCCAATTTAAATAAAAAACTATGGTTGGGATTCAATTTTACTAGAATGCCACTCTTCATCCCCTAAAAATGTCTTCTCTCACCCCACTTCCTCAATCCTCTCATACTGCTTATGTTCATCCCAAATATACAAAATCACTTCTAGTAATATCTATATTTTTCCTTGAATTCTATATTTGGTAATAAATCCATTCAAGGAATCCCTTTTTGGCAAACTCAAAAGAGCTACATGAATAATTGGGGACATCCATTTTCAAGATCCTTTCTTTTATTTTCATTATACAACCAGTCAAATATCATTATTTAATTCTTGTATAAAATAAGCAGTATCATTAATATAATATTATTTTTAGTCTATGATTTATACACACACTTATATATACTTTCAACTAATGGGGGACTGTCATACTGTTTTTTTGTTTGATGACCTACAGCCTCCCGAAGTAATGATTGTTTAGTTTTACATTACCGCATCACAAGTCAGAAATTATGATGGAAAATAAATTTATATGTTATACATATGATATTTATAATTTATTTATACTAAATTATTTTACATTTATAAAATTCCCTTATGCTTTCCATGATTTTTTATTTTGATTATTTTTTTAGGAAATGTGGACTAATTCCCCCTTAAAGTGATGAAATTCGTTCACATAATTCATGGAATGTATCAAGGTTATGTTTAGTAAAAATATATTAAATATATGATATAATAAATTTAATATAATAATTATTTATATGTATATATTTATATATATATATTCCAGTTACACTTTATAATTCGATAGGATAGTAAAACAAAAACTACTTTCATATAGAGATGTGGCCTTTTTTCTTCATGAATAGTGTATTCCATTTCATAGTTTTATAATGTGTAAATTATAATAATAAAATTATAATTACTATAATTGATATATACATCATGTATTAAATTTCATAAATCATTATATAAATACAGGGACCAATGATATAATGAATTAAGACTCAAGATAAAAACAATGCAAATGTTACCTAAAGCGTAACATTAATATGAAATCGTATACAATTGGTTAATATAATATCATTATAGAAAATTTTATGGTGTTATATTGAAAAATATGGTTCTTTAAAATATTTAAAATAAACTTAAATTAATTATAAAAGTGTTTTGAATCAGTATGAAGAGACTGTAGACATAAGGTAATGGAATTTTATCTTTGTCTTAATTTTTAAGAGATACATAACTTATTAACAACTAACCTCTTTTACGTGGAATATATAATTCCCATAAATATATTATATAGCTTTTATAAATTAAAATATTGGTATTTTATTTTAAATTTCAGGATAATTCAATCACAGGGTATACCATTCAAATCGTACCAAATCTGTAAAGTAATTGTTTCTCGATTTCCTTTCATTGAGACACATACAATGTTATAAACCAATGATTTTTCATAAGGTGTATAAACTGACCTTAAAATATTATTACATGAATCTAATTAAATTCATTTTATTTTAAGATCCATGTAATCTCATTATATTACATCAAGACTATGTTTCAATGTTTCCACCTAAAAAGAGTTTATTGAAAATATATCACCATTTACCATGATTGTTTAGGATCAAGAATTATTTAATGAAATATTATAATTCATATTAAAATAATATTCATTAATTTTCATCTAATATGTATTTTATTTATGTATTCATGTGATATTAATGTTTATCCTCTGTTTTGGTACTCTATATAATTATGATTTTTTACTTAAATAAGACATTACCTCTTTCTTCACTAAAAAATTTTGGTCTCTTAAAAAACATGGTTTCTAAAAAGGGATTACAATATTGTTATACTAATATAATATGATCCTAAAAATTAATTCATACAATTTTTTCATTAACCAATGAATTCAATGGAATCTTCTTATTACATTCAGAATGATGATTTTTTCTAACCTTTTTTATGTGGGAAATGAATGTACTTTTTGACCTTGTATGGAAGGTAAAAATATCCCACAATTAATTATCTGATGGATTTTGTTCATTTATTAATGTTTAATTTTTATGAAAATGTTTTTATATGTGACATTCAAATAAATGGGTTTTAAAATATTTTCAATATTATTTTATATGTTTCCATGGATAAAGAGTTTCAATAGTTTTCTTGTGATCCTCTAAAAACATTCAATAGAAAAAGCCTTTCAATACGATTTCAATGATTCCTTATAATGTTTCATGTTTATATTCATGAAAATTATTTTTAGATGGTTAAAAATTTTAAGTTGAAATTTTTGGAAGGATAAATAATGATTTCCTCCTGGTATGTTGTTAAAATAAATTTCAAAATTATTTCCAATTTAAGATAACATCCATTACTGTTACTATTTCCATTCTAGGGAAATAATTTAATATTCCCAGTCATAATATCTCATGTATCATTATGTTTTATGGATTTTTTTATGAAATATGTTTCTCAATCATTGGTCATATTTCTATGAAACCCTCTTCATTTCATGAGTTATAAACTGATGACCAGATTATAAAACATGATTCATTTTCCATGGGATAAGCTGTGATTTCTCACATATGATCCCATTTAACATCCTGGGCTATAGTATTATTGTATATTATTTTGTTTCACTTTTATGTGTGATTCTATTATTATATGGGTGGGAACCGTACCTCCCACAAATTAATTTGATGGTGAAAAACATTAAGAGCACAACGGGTACACATGAGATCATCCCATGCCCAATATAATAAGGTACATGTGGGGACATCCAAGACTCAATTGAGATGGTACAAGGGAGGACATACTAATCCCAAATCAAGAGGGTACTTTGGAGGGAATCCAATACGTAAATTAGGAACATGGTTGATTATATCAACCCTAACATATTAAAATGGTCTTGGTATGAATCAATTAAATGGATTTTTTATATAAACATGTTTAATATATAATAATGTGTCTTATTATTATATTATTATTTAATGTATCATGTTATTTATTTACTTTTAATTCATGTCTTGTGAAATTCCAATATTTATTCCTTGATTCATGTTAATGATCCTTCATATGTTTGATGAGATCTTCTAATGTAATGATCATTTTTCATACCCTTATGTTCATGTTTTTGTTTATATGTCTCCCTTTTTTACCCTTATTGCATCTCTGATGTCACCCATTTTTATCATTCATTCCCAAGGTTACAAAAATTTGTATTATGTAATTTCTGACTAAGAAGGGTATCTGTTACAAAGTATCTAGAGACAGATAATGTACATAAAAAATGTACCAGTATTTATGTTTCATTGTTTTCAATGGAAAAAACTAATAAGATCTCTAGGTGTATATTTTTATAATGATGTAATATTCCACAAATCCGATATAATGTAAATTTAGATTAATAATAGATATTTATTTTTTGTATCATATAAATGGTTTAGTTATACAAGTAAATTAGAATAAGAAAACGTTAGTGAGAACTTTTTGGGAATGTCTAAGGATAAGTATAATGATATGTAAATATATAGAGAAATTTTAGGGAATTTTGTTAAAGGATAGAGTGAGTGGATTCAAAAAAATAAATCCCAACAAATATACTATATGGGGAATCAAATTTTGGATAGATATACCATGTGTTGAAAACCTAGACCATATTTCTATGGCCTGACTTAGGGAATTCTGGTACACAACAATAATCCATGCAGCCTAATGGCATTGACACTCCCAGTGGATTGGCTTTGAAAATTAACAAAATCTTCACGAACCATTAAGAATTTATTTTATAGAATATTAATATTAATAACCTATGATAAACCAAAATATGCTATATTTAATATGTATGTTATATGATTTATATATCCTATATGTAATTTGTATGATTATGTTGTTTTATTCTATGATATGTGTTTCTCAGCCCCATTCATTTATGTTTCAATCAATTTAGAGAACTAGAAATAACATGGTTAAAATTGAATTTTTTATATGTGGATGGTATGGGAAATATGAAAATATATTTTCCTAGTTGAAATATCATAAGTAGAATATGAAATGTAGTATAAGTATATGATATACATTTGAAGATAATTATTCTACAAATGTCTTGTGAAAGTTATGTGATGTTCTTCAAGCATTGTATATGTTAATCACAAGAATCTTCATTAGATTGAGTTTGAGGAAATATAAGACATGATTAATAAATAATATTCAATTAAGGAGGTACTATGGAGTAAGTTTACAAATCCTGAGAATTGGTTTAAGAATAATGTTGGGTAAATGATGTATGTTTTTTTTGGAATTCAAAGATTACATTATATGAAAGATGAAATATATATGTATTTTAGTGTATATTTTAATTAATGATTGAAATAGATATGTTTAATAGTGATAGAAAATTATAAAATGTTTATTTTTTCTAATGTTATGTTACCATTAATTTGATCATGATGTTGAAAAAATAATGTGTTTTTGGATAAAGATAATATTAATTTGGAGAAAATAAATTATAAATTGTGATTTCCCTATATTTGAGTATTTATTTACAGGAAAATTGATCAACGTCATCTTGGATGATGTTTATAACATCCTGTATTTACCGAATACATCCATTAATCTTGAAAATAATGTATAATTCATGTTTTATAATATTATTTAAATTAATTTGGTTTGGTACAATGTTTAAAAAAAATACATGATGAGGATATTAACATGTTTTGAATGTACCAACCATGATTATTATATAATATACGAGGGATCAATGGTATTCAGATTTTGTGACCTTCTTCCTAATGATTGGTATTTTCATATTTAAGAAGCATTTGGTGTTCAACAGTTTATTAAAATCACAAGTTATTCATTGAATGATGTTTATGCTAATATTCTATTATATATCCACGTGAGGATTTATTCTTATTAAATAACTTGTTATAAAAACATAATATGGATTATCACTGATGTTATTTGGGATGGAATAACATAGATCTCATGATATGTTACTTCTTTAGGAATGAAAATTTACTTTTATTTTTTTAATAAAAGTTGAAGTGGATAAAGGAATAGCAAAGGTTTATGTTATCTAGAAATCATATATTGAAAATTATTTAACTTTTAGAAAAATTATTTTGAAAGAAGAAATTTTAACCTAGTATCTCTATTTCTAATGAATCAGATGGTCCCTTAATTCATCATATATTTATGGCATTGTGATTGTTAACTTTTTCCTAACCTTGTTTTCTGTCACTATCCATCAGAATATAGTTGGTATATTTCACTTACATGTCCTTGCATTCACCTCCCTCATATTTTCTCTTATTTGGGAACCTAGTTATATGTCTATTTGGGTAAACATTATGTATCAAACATTCCATATTTAATGAATGTTTTAGTATTCATTTTTATTATACGGGTTTCTAAAAAATGAACTTTCATGTTTTAAAAATTTAATTTACCAAAATAATTTTTAGGGAGAAATTAATTTTAAGTGGGGTAGAATTTAGAAACTTGAGATTTTGTGATTTATAAATTATAATTAATTTATTTTTTTGGATTTTTCTCAATTCACACAACAATAAAAATTATTATGTTATAAATAAGAATTTGATTAGTTTGGATTGAGTTATATGTATTTACATGAAAATAATTTCATAGAAGAAATATAGTGGTTACTTTCTCTATATAGACACTACATTGAGATGTTTTCATAAAGAATACATACTTTTCTCGATGGCATGTATAACACAGATGACAATGAATTTTAAATAATATAATATTTTATTAAAATATTATAATATAATATAGTAAGATGTAACAAATAAGTTATGTTATCAGTTATAAAGATTATTTAAAAACATATGAAAACATATTTATTACACAAGTACAAAACTGTCTATGTTGTTAGAGGGAATTAAATATTAGATTGAATAATAACAGATTATTTGAATTGAAACTATTTCAACGGTCACAGTGATTTTTTAATCATAATAAATTAACTAAATTTAAATAAGAGGGTGACAATATTGTAATATATCCATTTTTAATTTTATTAAACATTTTTTATCATCAACAAATATATTTTGGAGGATTAAGACTAGAATAAAAAACATTCACACCTAAAACATGTATTTTTACTAGGTCCTTTTAGAAACTTTTGATTAATAAAATATTTTAAATATATATTTTGGAACTTTAATAAATTTTAAATGTATAAATATATTTAATTTTTCAAATAGGAACATAAAAAATTTGTTTTGGTGATGTTTTGGTATTTTTTATGAAGATTCATTTATTAACGAATTTTGAAAATATTAAACTTTTACTCAAAACTGGTTTTCCATATAATTTATTTATAAAGTTAAATAATATTATTAATTAAATTAAATACATAATTCCCTCAATAAAAATAAATTTATCAATGTTATCTCAATTTTATCAATTTAATAAAGAAATTTGTCACAAAAACCTTGCAAGCTATTTAGTATTTTTACATTGGAAACTCCCATTATAGTCTTGTCTGTAAGATTAAAGTTAAATTAATTTCATCCAATTATGTAATTGAAATTTGGAACGATAGATTTCATATTTAGAATAAAAATAATTGACAATTAATATTAATTTATACATATTTTATTACTAAAAATATTAATGAAGGTAATTTAAATTAATTACTATTACTATGGTCAAGTTATGAATAATAAGAATCTAAACCCTAATCTAATGGATTAATATAACCTATAAATATGTAAAAAATTCATGTGATGGAGATAATTAGACCCTATTGTAATGCCTCGATCCTAGATACCCAGAGTCGGTGCATTATTACATTACATTGGAATGATCACAAGAAAGATCATGTCTCAAAAGACCGATTAGTTTGGTAGCATTGGAAACAGTAGATATATTCATAAAGATTACATTACATCAATAAGTGAAAAACTACAACAACATATTGTCTTCATATCCCCTCATACTATCCTTGCAGGTCGTTCATAAAATACTTTTTCACATCCTAGGAAAAATTAATCATAGAAAGGGGTGTGCTCAGATTCTCAGTAAGGATTACAATATAGCGGAAATTTTCATAAATAATCATAAAAATTTAAGGCAATGTATAACTAAAACAAAATCATTTTAAAATATAACTTCTGCATAATATGGTAAGGATAAAATGAAATAATTCCATTTACTTATTCACATTGATATTCTACTAGTCGAATAATCACATGAAAATATTAATAACCACTTTCATAATGACGGAATGCATAATGGCACACTATCCTAACCACGTAGCCCAGGACTCGTGCCAAGACTAAAAACAATATTTTGTCAAGGCCTCATGCCAAGACAGTAGTTTGTCCCATGAGACCTACTGATGCATCGAGGAGCTTTAGTGGGATCCACCCATCACTTACTAATTCTAATGCATTCCTCATATGAAATGTTTGAAACATAACATAATCATTTGTATTAAAACCAGCATAAAAATTGTCAATACTTATCCACAAACCATGAATGGTATAAAAATAACACATCCACAGTCAAACTTAACTCATTAGATATAATATGGGAGATTGTATTGAATCATATTAACCACAATAGAGAATAATTAAGGATATTGATATTGATGAAAATAATCATCAAAACTATTTGAGAGAAATATCCCCTTTTCCCTTGAAATCATTTCCAAGTCACACTATTTGTCAAGAAGTCATTTAAAAATAGATTTTTGAATCAAAGTGTCCCATACCACTTTGAAACTTTTAAAAGGTGTTTTAATTTTAAATCTTTAATGTCCATATAAATAAATCCATAAAACCATTTTTAATACATGGACATTAATGTGAAATATTTAGAAGAATAAGTGTTTAAAACATCTAAATATGGTAATTTAGTTAGAGTTTCTAACCAAAAGAGAGACACGTGAATACAAATAATTGATTTAATAAAAATATTCTAATATAATTAGAAAAAATGAATTCATGATATATATTTTGTCATAGTACATTATATACACCAAATAAAAGTGATTTGGTGTATAACAGCAAAGAAGTCTCAATGGAATGTAAATTGAGATAAAATCTCTCATAAAGGCCTTATACTTAGGTTAAGGAAAATCAACGACATAATTATGTGTGAAAAATATAAGTACACTAAATATGATTGGATATTCAGTGTAAAACAATCAAAGTACATTCACACATATTCTTGTAAAAACAACACCAATGAATTAGATGTTTATCTCAACCAATTGAGATTGGGTAAAAATTAATCTTATCAAGTTCATACTGATGACTTGAGAATTTATCAATTTAGTGGGTTTGTTTATAAAAACTATATCCACATAAAGGGTAGTGGAATTTATGACATAATCAAATGAATATATATTCTGAACACAATCTTGGAGTAAATTAATCAATAATGTATGCATAAAGCCGAATGAGTGGAAATTGAAATTTCAAATTCCCTTATCGATTTGGTAACATATGAAACATTCACCCCTGAAAGAAGGATAATACAATGATGATGTAGATATCCATAAATTAAAGTATATTACACAATGAATACAATCATGGGCAGTGCACACACCACATGCAACAAATAAGTGGTGAACAATGGATATCTCACAGAATTAAAATCGAGATAAGAAACCCCTTACTTTGTACTTTTTCCTTGGTCGAAAGTTGGTTAAACTGCTTTATAATGGTGAAATAATTTTTATTGAATTATACAAGAATCATTTACATTAATATGATATCATATATGATCTTTTAACATTGATTTGTTAATAATATCTTAGTATTATCATTATTTCGGGTGTTAACTTACTCGTTTTCCTTTATATTCATTATTATGTAAGCAGTGTTTGTTATTGATAGGTTGTATAATATACATATCCAGAATTATATAAAGTATTTAAACATTATTTTTAATAATCAAATGAGAATTATACATGAATGGATACGATGGAAAATGAATCTCATCACGTTCGAGGAGACGATAGTTCGTATGTACGCACGAGCGACAATATCATTCTTTTGATGTTAAAATAATATATAATTGTATGGTATATCATATAGACCGAATAATTATCATGTTATATTTATTATTTACAATAATTACACTTCATTATTATAACCATCTAAATAATAATTTATTGAATGACAATTTCCCCACGACGTGGAGATGGTTAGCCTTACGTACGCACGTAAGGTGACATGCCATTCAAAGGATGGATAGAAAAATTAATATGTTTGTACCATATTTATAATAAAATTACCGTATATAGAAGATACGAGAGTTATTATATTATTAAAGAAATAATAATTATATAAGAATTTGAAGAAGAAAGGAACATGAAAGAGGGTAGTGAAGACATTACATCTTCTTCAGGTTCTTCCTTTTTATTTGATCAAAAGGGCTCCATAGGTTGGATTTCAAGTCAAACTAAGGCCTCGATGTTTAGTGAGGGAAGTTGAGAGAGTATTTGGGCTGGGTTTGGCCGAGCCAAAAGGCTTTTAATGTGTCAATTAGTGATAAGGGAGAGTTCCCTTTTATAAGAGGGGTGAGGGGCACCTCTGGAAATGCTAAAAATACTATTTTATAATAAATTCATAATCTGTTTCTAATGGATCCAAAGTGGATTATATAAAGGTTAAGGTGGGGACGGGTCTAAAACCACTCTACCAAAAGAATTTACAATGGTTTTGGACATTATATTAACCTTATCTTTATGTATAAACTCTTAGATAATTAGTTTCACTTTTACAATGTCTCTTTGAATTTTAATATTATATGTTTAATAAACATACTATATATATCCATGCGACCCCCAAGTGATCCATTAATGATACACCTATCATGATATAATTCTCTTGGAAGAACATTATATTTTTAGTAATTGAATATAAATTAGTAATATAATATTTGTTTTAAAAATTCTTTTATGTCAATTTTGACACTATTGGGTATTTTGTTTTTGATAAATTTATAACATCATTATTAATTAAAACTAAATTTATATAATCAATCCTAATATGTCATATTAACCTATAAAATTATTGTAATTCATAAAATGTCTCAAATTACATTTATATTGATATTTATAATATCAATTATTTTAATATTTCATTAAATACATAATTACTTCATCACCATTGTGTCATAAATAAATTAAGTTATATAATGTCTAAAAATTATAAATAAATTACCATTATGTAGGAAATAATTTATCTTTCTAATGAATATTTAAAATCTAATTTATATTATGTATAACCCTATAACAAAAATGTTTTGGTAAATAAACTTTGATTTTAACTCTTTTAACTCTTCGTTGAATTAAATAATAATAAATTTCCTAATCTAATAAAAGTTGACCTAAATGATAAGATATTACTTTTAAGGTTGTTTTTTTTCTATATACACTTGTCCAACAGAATTAGGACATGTGTTAGGGTAATATTAATATAATTTTTACCCTTAATTACCCTATTTACATTTAACCGTTGTAAATAAAAGAAAAAATTACTATTCATAAAAAATTATTTTCATCTCATTGAACAACATTTTACACCTTCATATTAACCATTTCTCTTGGATATTCTAAATTCTACTCATAGAAGCGGTAAAATTATGTTTTATGAAAAATTCAGTTTTGTAACTACCACTTAGTGGTTTCACTATTCATCAAAAAATGGTATTTTCCAGAAAAATAACAAAAATTAAGCCTAAGCTATATTTGATATTATGAATTCAAAAATGATGTCCATTTTACCAAATTCAAAACATATCAGTTGCATTAATTAATTTAAACATTAATTCCCGTCGTCAAAACAAATATTGTGTTTTTAAGAGATAATTACTATCAAAAGATTGACACTTGTTTATGTTTGGTTTAAATGTGAAATTACATCCAATGACCAAAATTTTATTAAATGGTAAAAATATATTCTAAATATAGTTTAAAACCACTCAAATTAATAATTTATCAGTATTAATTATTTCGATTAAAAAAGTGGTTTCTAATTATAATTTAGTAATTTTCATTATTCATCGAAATATGAATGTTATCCAAAAAGTACCAAAATTTCACCCTAGGCTAATTTTGATATTACAAATACTAAAATGATGTCCATTTCGAAAGATAATATTTATAAAATTTTAAAATATAGTTATTACAATTCATAAAGGCTAGTTTGATTGGTTGTGGTGTGTTAGAATCTCGAAGTTTCGTAAAATGCATGCCATTACATTATTCAAATGGAAACAAACCATGGAAGATTGGGGTGTTACATTATCTGATAATTCAATAATGTGCATACTCACAATATATTTATAATTGGGCTTCAGAATATAATAGAATGTCCCAAATCGGAAAAAGGGTCAATAAAACTCACATTAAAAGAAAGGAAGAGATGTATAAAGGTCACCCAAGATAACCCATACTAGGAATCCATGTAGGAAAAAATTTATATGGACGATAAACTAAGTGTTATGTTATGATGGAGAGGGATAGAAAACATGATCTGAAGAAATTGAACAATAATAAAATCACAAACTTGTGTTGGGACAAACAGTCATTAGTCTCCTAGTAGGAAAAGTAAACTGACAACATTTTTTGTTTTATGTTACATTACATAAGGACGAGGAATTCGTTTATGATATTGAAGAATAAAATAAAGAGATATATTTGATTTTTATGTAGAGTTTCATCCCTTAAAAAGTTTTTACCACTAAAACATTTTTTGAACAATGAGTATTCAAGAAGACGTGGTCACAATGGAAGAGCTAGAATAAACATCTATAGAAATACATGATCCACGTAGGATAAACTATATATTTACCTTGTCTTTAGAGATTAATCAAAACCAAAATGGTTAGTATAATATCTGATGATCCCACAAATGGATATTCCATTAGTTAAAAAAACACTAATCTTAATTTCTAAAATTAAACCATCAATACCACAATGTTAAATAAATACCATTCAATAATCAATTTTCATTAAAATCCTTCAATATAATCCAAACTGATATTGAAACCCAAAACTTATAAGAATGTAATCTTCCACGTTAAATTGTATCTCCAAATGACATTAATTACTCTTAATGTCACATACTTAAAAGTAATTAACCTAATCATTTCCATAAATGACCTAAATCACTCTAAATCCACAATAAAAACATAGATAAAAATTCACCATTACTCCTCAAATGAAATCCCATACTATTATATTTTCCATGGGCATATAGTGTTCACAACAAAGCGAACAACTTCCAAAATAACATTTATCACTTAATGACCAAATAATTTTCCTATACTAAAGGTATTCATTTGATAAGACATAAGATCCCAAATCCAATTATTATTGATCAATAAAATAATTTAACTAAAAATAATATTCACACTATCCAGGGACTTCATGTAGTCCTGTGGTTGGCGATAAATCCCAATCACACTTTGGTTTTGGGTTCAACCCTCATAGCTTTGCCTGACTCGATGGGTTGTCAGACGGTCTGCATGTTGTCATTTTTCAAAAATTATATTTTATAACATTAGCAAAATGAGATAAAATCCTCAAAATAACGATATCATTATTTAACCACAAATATTATCACATACCTTTCATTTTTATCCCAAGTTATAATTAATTAGAAATGCCTCAAACCTAAAGATAATATAAAACCAAATGGTTATTTATAACTATATCCACAAGAGAAAAGACAATTCTTCCTCAAATATCATTCTCACATGGAAAACTGTAGGGTTAAAAATAAAAGAGAAAATTATTCAAATGTAAACCCATCAACAAGGAGCACTAATAATTTTTAAACATTTCTTCAACATTTTATTCCCACATAGCTTCTTCTTTGACCAAGAAAATATCCTATAGAATGGGGCATTCACTCGGGTAGTGGCAAGGTCCCCTACATTTATGGAAAATGACTATAAATGGATTCTTGGGACCATTATTATCTTCTTCTATAATATTATTCATTTTTCATCCACAATTCATCACTTTATTTCCTTCCTTAACTAAGTTAAATCATTTATTTGTCCCATTGAGACACTTTCCTGGGTGTCTCCTTCCACATTTCCTGCATGATGTAAATTTGGGATTCCTTTCTCCATGGTCTCCACTGCTGGAGCTCTTATCATTAATCACCTTTATCTTCTTTGACGAGTCCGAGAATTGGTTAATATATATATTGTTGATCATATTTTTGGAAAATTGATTTGGGATAACGATGATATGTTTTACGCCTATCAATATTTAAATTTTTTTCCTCGTTCCCACTACCGTTCCCACCATGTACATCATTATCATAGTCACTATGACTTCATTGGAATCCAGCCATTGACTAAAACAAGAAAGCACTTTGTCAGTAACATTAGTCATAAAATCATTTAGTGATTAACATGTCAGCATATTCTCAATTTGAAACACATTTGTATTAACCAATGTCATTTACTCTCATCTTATATATATAATACTTGAAATCTATTTGTAAATAAAATGTAAATTATCCTAAGAATATCCCCAGGGAGTTTCGTAACCAAGAGTGCAGCAAGGCCCGTTGTCATGCATCAGTTCCCGTTCGAATCTAGCTTAAAGAGGTGTTTTCATGTTTTACCCCTAGGTACATATGTGGCAGAGCCGCCTCTACTAGCTCGTATCAAGACCATGATGTATTACTCGGAAAACTCACAAAATCTCTACAATACCAAAATTCAAGGAAGTTATTATATACTAATCCTCAAAGTTCATCTTAGGTATAAATGATCTAATCAGATTTTATCTAAATCTAGCTTCCAAGGGTTGTACTAAACTTCATATGATACCAACTGTATCGCCCCGACCCTAGATACCCAGAGTCGGTGCATTATTATATAACATTTTCATGATCAAAAGAAAGATCATGTCTTGAAAGACCGATTAGTTTAGTAGACTTAAAAACACTAGATATATTTATAAAGTTTACATTACATCAATAAGTGGAAAACTACAATAACATATTGTCTTCATATCCCCACATACTATCCCTGCAGGTCATTAATAAAATACTTTTTCACATCTTGGGGAAAATAAAACATTGAAAGGGGTGAGCTCAGAAGCTCAGTAAGGATAACAATATAGCAGAAACCTTCATAAATAAACACAAAAATTTAAGGAAATGTATAACTAAAACAAAACCCATTTAAACTTGAACTGCAGTATAATATGGAAAGGATAAAATGAAATAATTTCATTTAATTATTCATATGGATATTCTACTAGTCTAATAATCACATGAAAATATTAAAAAACACTTTCATAATGATGGAATGCATAATGCCAGACTATCATAAACACATAGCCAATGCCTTGTTCCAAGACTACAAATAAGATTTTGTCAAGGCCTCGTACCAAGACACTAGTTTGTCTCATGAGACCTACTGATGCAACGAGGTGATATAGTTGGCTCCACTCATCACTTACTATTTCCAATGCATTCCTCATATGAAAAGTTTCAAACATAACATAAACATTTATATTAAAAAAGCATATGAAATGTCAATACTTATCCCCAAAACATGAATGGTATATAAATAGCACATACATATTCAAACATAACTCATTCGATACAATATGGGATATTGTATTGTATAATATTAACCTCAATCGAGAATAATGAATGATATTGACATTGATGAAAATAATCATCAAAACTATTTGAGAGAAATATCTCCCTTTTTCCTGAAATCATTTATAAGAAACACTATTTGTCAATAATCCATTTAAAAATAGATTTTTGAATCAATGTTTCCTATACCAGTATGAAAATTTTAAAAGGAGTTTTAATTTTAAAAATTTAATGACCATAAAAATAAATCCTTAAAACCATTTTTAATACATGGACATTAATGAACAAGATTTAGAAGAATAAGTCATTAAAACTTTTAAAAATGGTATTTTAGTTAGAGTTTCTAACCCAAAGAGAGATACTTAAATACAAAAATTTGAGGTAATAAAAACATTTTAATATGATGAGAATAAGTGGAATCATGATATACTATGTAAAATTACATTATATACACCACATAAATGTGATTTGGTGTATAACAACAACGAAGTCTCAATGGAATGCAAATTGAGATGAAATCTCTCATAAATGCCATATCATTAGGTTAAGGATGAATCAATGACATAATTATGTGTGACAAATATAAATACACTAAATATTATTGGATATTCAGTGTAAAATAATAAAAAGACATTCACACATATTCTTGTAAAAACAACACCAATGAATTGGATGTTTATCTCAAGAAATCGAGATTGAGTAAAAGTTAATCTTGTCATGTTCATACCGAAGACTTGAGAATTTATCAATGGGGTGATTTTTTGTATAAAAAGTATATCCACAGAAAGGGGAGTGGAAATTATGATATAATCAAATGAGTAGTGATTCCACACATAATCTTGGAGTAAAATAATCAATTAAGTATTCATAAAGTCGAATGAGTGGAAATTGAAATTACAAATTCCCTTAGCGATTTGGTAACATATGAAACATGCACCCATGAATGAAGGTTAATAAAATGATGATGTAAATATCCATAAATTAATGTATATTAGACAATGAATTCAATCATGGGTAGTACACACCCCACATGCAATAAATAAGTGGTGAACAATGGAAATCTTATGGAATTAAAAGTGAGATAAGAAACCCCTTACATTGAACTTTTTCCTTGGTTGACGGTAGTATATCCTCTTGTATAATGATTAAATAATTTTTATTCAATTATACAATAATAATTTACATTAATATGATATCATATATGATCTTTTAACATTGATTTGTTAATAATATCTTAGTATTATCGTCATTTCGGGTGTTAACATACTCGTTTTCCTTTATATTATTTGTCATGTAAGCAATGTTTTTTATTGATAGGTTGTATCATATTCATATCTAGAATTTTATCAAGTCCTTAAACGTTATTTTTAATCATAAAATTAGAATTATACTTGAATGGATAAAATGTAGAATGAATCTCATCGTGTTCGTGGAGACGGTAGTCCGTAGGTACGGACGAGCGACAATATCATAGTTTTGATGTTAAAATAATATATAATTGGATGGTATATCATATATAATGAATAAATATCATATTATATTTATTATTTACATTAATTTCACATCATTATTATACCCATCCAAATAATAATTTATTGAATGATAATTACACCACGACGTGGAGACGGTAAGCCGTACGTACGAACGTATGGTGACATGCCATTCAAAGGATGGATATAATACTGTATATGGTTGTAACATATATATAATAACAACATAGTATATAGAATATAAAGGAGTTATTATTTTAGAATATAAATAACAAAGAAAGAATATGTTGAAGAAAAAAGGAACTCGAAAGAGGGTAGTGAAAACATTACCTCTTCTTCGGGTTCTTCCTTTTGATTTGATCAAATGGGCTCTTAGGTTGTCTTTTAGATCAAACTACGGCCTCTAGGTTGTAGTGAGGGATGTTTAAAGAGTATTTGGGCAGGATTTGGCCGATCCAAAATTTTATGAATTGTGAATTTGTGAGAAGGTGGAGTTCCCTTTAATAAGAGGGGTGAGGGGCACCTTTGGAAATGCTAAAATATTATTTTATAATAAATTCATAATCTGTTTATAATGGCTCCAAAGTGAATTATTTAAAGGTTAAGGTGGGGATGAGTCTAAAACCACTCTACCATTTTAATTCTGACAGGTTTAGGTCATTATATTAACCTTATCTTTAAGTATTAACTCTTAGTTAATTAGTTTCACTTTTACAACGTCTCTTTGTATTTTTTATATTATATGGTTAATAAACATACTATATACATCCAAGAGACCCCCAAGTGGTCCATTAATAATGAACCTATAATTATATATGTCTCTTGGAATAATATTAGATTTTTAGAAATTGAACATAAATTAATAATATAATATTTGTTTTAAAAACACTTTTATGTCAATTTTGACAATATTGGGTATTTTGTTTTTGATAAATTCAGAAGAGCATTATTTCTTCGAAACAAATTTATATAATCATTTATAATATGTCATATTAACCTAGAAAATTAGTTTAATTCATAAAAAGTCTCAAATTACATTTATTTTGATATTTATAATATCAATTATTTTTATATTTCATTAATTTGGTAATTAGTACATCACCATTGTGTCATTAATAAATTAAATTATATAATGTCTAAAAATTATAAATAAATTTAAATTATGTAAGAAATACTTTTAGATTTCTAATGAATATTTACAATCAAATTTATCTTATGTATAACCCTATATTAAAAATGTTTTAGTAAATAAACATTGATTTTAACTCTTTTAACTCTTCTTTGAATTAAATAATAATAAATGTACTAATCTAATAAAAGTGGAATTAAATGATAATATTTTACTCATAAGGTTGTTTTTGGTCGAGATAAACTTGTCCAATATATCAGGACATGTGTTAGGGTAATATTAATATCATTTTTACCCTTAATTAACATATTTATTTTTAATCGTGCTAAATAAAAGTAAAAAAGTTACTATTGACCAAAAATTATTTTCATCTCATTGAACCAAATTTTACTCCTTGACATCAACCGTGTCTCTTTTATTTTCTAAATTCACTCACAGAAGTGGTAAAATTATGTTTTATGAAAAATTTAGTTTTTTAACTACCACTTAGTGGTTTCACTATTCATCAAAAAATGAACATTTCCAGAAAAATACCAAAAATTAAGCCTAAGCTATATTTGATATTATTAATTCAACAATTAATTCTATTTTATCACATTCAAAACATATCAGTTGAAGTGATAAATTTAAAAATTAATTCCCCTCGTCAAAACAAATAGCGTGTTTTTATGAGATAATAACTATCAAAAGATTGACATTGGATTATGTCTGGTTTAAATGTGAAATTACATCCATTGACCAACACTGTATTAGATGGTAAAAATATATTCTAAATATAATTTAAAACCACTCAAATTAATAATTTATCACTATTAATTATTTTGATTAAAAAAGTTGTTTTTAATTAAAATTTAGTAATTTTCATTATTCATCAAAATATGAATGTTATCCAAAAAGAACCAAAATTTCACCCAAAGATAATTTTGATATTACGAATCCAAAAATGAAGTCCATTTCAAATGATAAAAATTATAAAATTTGAAAAAGTATGTATTACTATTCATAACGGCTAGTTTGATTGGTTGTGGTGTGTTAGAATCTCGAAGTTGCATCCAATGCACGTCATTTCATTATTTAAAGGGAAACATACCATTTAATATTGGGGTGTTACCTTCTCCCCTCCTTCAATAAATTGCGTCCTCAATTTTTTTTTAAAATTGGGCTTTAGAATATAATTGAAATTCCCACATAGTAAAAAGAGTCAATAAAACTATCACTTTAAATGAAAGGAAGAGAGGTATTAAGGTCACCCAAGATAACACATACTAGGATTCCATGTAGGAAAACATAGATATGGAGAATAAACTAAGCATTATGTTCTGATATAGAGGGATATAATACATGATCGGGAAAAAGTTAACAATATGAAAATCACAAACTTGTGTGGGGACAAACGGTTATTAGTCTCCCAGTAGGAAATGTAAATAGACAATATTTTTTGTTTTATGTTACATTACACAAGGAAGAGGAATTAGTTTATGATATTGACTAAAAAAATAAATAGATATACTTACTTTTTAAGTAGAGTTTCATTCTTTAATAAATTTTTACCACTAACTCAATTTTTTTTAATAATTAGTATTCAAGAAGACTTGGTCACAATAGAAGAGCTAGAATAAACACCTATAGAAATACATGATCCAAGAAGGGTAAAGTATATATTTACCTTTTCTTTCAGGAATAATTAAAAAAAATGGTTAGTATAATATCTGATGATCCCCCAAATGGATATTCCATTAGAGAAAATACACTAATCTTAATTTTGAAAATTAAACCATCAATACCCCAATGTTAAATAAATACCATTCAACAATCAATATTCCTTAAAATACTTCAATATAATCCAAACTAATATTGAAACCAAACAAATATAATAATGTAGTCTTCCACATTAAATTGTATCTCCAAATGACATTAATTACTCTTAAAGTCACATATTTAAATGTAATTAACCTAATCATTTCCATAAATAACCCAAATCACTATAAATCCATAATAAAAACATATATAAAAATCCACCATTACTCCTCAAATGAAATCCCATACTATTCTATTTTCCATGGTCATAGAGTGTTTACAAGAAACCGAACGACTTCCAAAATAAAATTTATCACTTAATCACCAAATAATTTTCTTATACTAAGGGTATTCATTTAATAAGACATAAGATCCCAAATCAAATTATTATTGATCAATAAAATCATTTAAATAAACATAATAGTCACACTAACCAAGGACATCACGTAGTCCAGTGGTAGGCAAAAAATATCAATCACACTTTGGTTGTGGGTTCGATTCCCACAGCTTTGTCGGACGCGACGGGTGGTCACACAGTCTGAGTGTTGTCCTTTTTCAAAAAATATATTTTATAACATTATCAAAATGAGATAAATTCATCAAAATAACCATAACATAATTTAACCACAAATCTTATCTAATACCGTGCATTTTCATCCCAAATTATAATAACATATAATTTCCTAAAACCCAATGATCATATAAAACCAAATGGTTAATTATAACTATATCCACAAGAGAAAATATAATTCTTCCTAAAATATCATTCTCACATGGAATAATGCAGGGTTAAAAATAAAATAGGAAATCATTCCAACGTAAAACCATCAACAAAGAGCCCTAATACTTTTTAAAAATTTCTCCAACCATTTATTTCCACATAGCATCTTATTTGACAAAGAAAATATCCCATAGAATAGTTAATTAACTCAGGTAATGTCCAGGTACCCTACATTTACGACAAATGACTGTAAATGGATTCTTGGGACAATTTTTATCTTCTTCCATAGTACTCTTCATTTTTTCACCAATTATTCACTTTATGTCCTTCTTTCCTGCACGTAAAGCATTTCTTTGTCCCATTGAGACACTTTCCTGGGTGTCTATTTCAACATTTCCTACATGATGGAAATTGAGGATTCCTTTCTGCACGGTCTCCAATGCTGGAGCTCTTATCATTCATCCCCTTTTTCTTCTTTATTGATTCCGAGAATTGGTTAATATATATATTGTTGATAATATTTTTGGAAAATTTATTCGGAATAAAGACAATATCTTTTACGCCTATCAATATTCAATTTTTTTCACATTGCCACCACTATTCTCGCCTTGTACATTATTCTCAATGTCACAATGAGTTCTTTGGAATCCATCCATTGAATAAAACTAAAAAGAATTTTGTGAGTAACAGTAGTCATAAAATAATTTATAGATTAACATGTCACCATATTCTCAATTTGAAACACATTAGGATTAACCAAGGTCATTTACTCTCATCTTATATATATATAATACTTCAAATCGGTTTGTAAAGAAAATGTAAATTTTCATAAACATATCCCCTAGGTGTGTCGTAACCAAGAGTGCACCAAGGCCTGTTGTCGTGCAGCAGTTCCCGTTCAAATCTAGCTCAAAGCGGTGTTTTCGGGTTTTACCCCTCGGTAAATCTGTGCCAGTTCCACCTCTAACTGCTCGTATCCAGACATGGATGTATTTCTCGGAAAACTCACAAAATCTCTAAAATACCAAAATTCTAGGACGTTCATCTATACTAATCCTCAATGTCCATCTTAGGTCTACGTGCTCTAATCAGAGTTTATCTAAATATAGCATCCAAGGTTTATACTAAACCTCCTCTGATTCCAACTGTAACGCCCTGACCCTAGAGATCCAGAGTTGGTGCTTTATTACATAACATTGGCATGATCACAAGAATGATCATGTCTCGAAACATTATATATATTCATAATGTTTACATTACATCAATAAGTGAAAAACTACAACAACACATTGTCTTCATATCCCCTCATACTATCCCTGCAGGTCATTCATAAAATTCTTGTTCACATCCGGGGAAAAATAAAACATTAAAATGGGTGAGATCCGATGATCAATAAGGATAACAATATATCAGAAACATTCCTAAATAAACATAAAAATATAAGGCAATGTATAACTAAACCAAAGACTTTTAAACATGAACATCTGAATAATATGGTAAGGTTAAAATGAAATAATTCCATTTAATTATTCACATATATATTCTACTAGTGGAATAATCACATGAAAATATTAATAAACACTTTCATAATGATGGATTGCATAATACCAGACTATCATAACCACGTAGCCAAGACCTCGTGCTAAGACTACAAATAAGATTTCATCAAAGCCTTGTTCCAAGACACTAGTTGTCTCATTAGACCTACCGATGCATCGAGGAGATATATCCATCTCCACCTGTCACTTACTAAGTCCAATGCATTTCTCATATAAAAAGTTTGAAACATAATGTAAACATTCGTATTAAAACTAGCATACGAAATGTCAATACTTATCCACAAACCATGAATGGTATAAAAATATCCCATCCACAATCAATCATAACACTTTTGATAAAATATAGGATATTTTATTGTATCATATTAACCTTAATCGAGAATAATGAATGATATTGACATTGATCAAAATAATCATCAAAACTATTTGAGAGAAATATCCCCCTTTTTATTGAAATCATTTAAAAGTAAAACTATTTATCAAGAAGCCATTGAAAAATAGATTTTGGAATCAAAGGGTACCATACCAAATTGAAACTTTTTAAAAGAGTTTTAATTTAAAAACGTTAATTTCCATATAAATAAATTCTTAAAACCATTTTTAAAACATGGACATTATTGATCAAGATTTAGAAAAATAAGTCTTCAAAACATTTATAAATGGTATTTTAGTTAGAGTTTCTAACCAAAAGAAAGACACTTGAATAAAAATAATTGAGGTAATAAAAACTTTGTAATATCATGAGAATAAAGGGATTCATGATATACTATGTAAAAGTACATTATATACACCACATAAAAGTGATTTGGTGTATAACAAAAAAGAATTCTCAATGGAATTTAAATTGAGATGAAATCTCACATAAAGGCTGTATCCTTAGGTTAAGAATAAATCAATGACATAGTTATGTGTGAAAAATATATATACACTAAATATGACAGGATATTCAATGTAAAACAATCAAAGGACATTCACACATAATCTAGTAAAAACAACACCAATGAATTGGATGTTTATCTCAACAAATCGAGATTGAGTAAAAATTACTCATATCAAGTTCATACTGATGACTTGAGAAATTATAAATTGAGTGATTATGTGTATTAAAAGTATATCCATAGATAGGGGAGTGGAAATTATTACATAATCAAATGAATAGTGATACAACACATAATATTGGAGTAAAATAATCAATGAAGTATGCGTAAAGCCGAATGAGTTGAAATTAAAATTTCAAATTCCCTTATTGATTTGGTAACATATGATACGTGCACCCATGAAATAATGATAATACAATGATGATGTAAATATCCATAAATTAATGTATATTACACAATGAATACAATCATGGGCAGTACTCAAACCACATGCAATAAATAATTGGTGAGCAATGGAAATCTCACGGAATTAAAAGTGAGATATGAAACCCCTTACTCTGTAATTTTTCCTTGGTCGAAGTTAGGTTAAGCACCTGTATAATGGTGAAATTATTGTTATTGAAATATACAAGAAACATTTACATTAATATGATATCATATATGATCTTTTAACATTTATTAGTTAATAATATCATAGTATTATCGTCATTTCGGGTTATAACTTACTCGTTTTCCTTTATATTCATTGTTACGTAAGCCTTGTTTTTTAATGATAGGTTGTATCTTATTAATATTCAGAATTATATCTAGTCCTTAAACATTATTTAAAATCATTTAATGATAATTATACTTGAATGGATACGATGGAGAATGAATCACATCGCATTCGTGGAGACGGTAGTCCGTCCGTACGAATAAGTGACAATATCATTCTTTGGATGTTAAAATAATATATAATAGTATGGTATATCATATAGACAGAATAATTATCATGTTATATTTATTATTTACAAGAATAAAACATCATTATTATGCCCATCCAAATAATAATTTATTGAATGACAATTACACCACGATGTGGAGAGGGTAAGCCGTACGTACGCAAGTATGGTGACATTCCAATCAAAGAATGGATAGAATAATGAATATGGTTGTACCTTATTTATAATAACATCACAGTATATATATGATAATGGAGTTATTATTTTATAATAGAAATAACAAATAAATAATAAGTTGAAGAAGAAAGGAACATGAAAGAGGGTAGTGAAAACATTATCTCTTCTTCAGGTTCATCTTTTTTTATTTGATCAAAAGGGCTCCGTAGGTTGGCTTTATGATCAAACTAAGGCCTCTAGGTTGTAGTGAGGGAAGTTGAGAGAGTATTTGGGCCGGTTTTGGCCGAGCCAAAAGGCTTTGAATGTATGAATAAGTGAGATGGGGGAGTCCCCTTTTATAAGAGGGGTGAGGGGCACCTTTGGAAATGCTAAAAATATTATTTTATAATAAAATCATAATAGGTTTCAAATGGATCCATAGTTCATTATTTAAAGGTTAAAGTGGTTATGGGTCAAAAAACACTCAAAAAATATAATATAGACCGGTTTGGGTCATTATATTAACCTTGTCTTTAACTATTAACTCTTAGATAATTAGTTTCACTTTTACAATGTCTCTTTGTATTTTTATATTATATGGTTAATAAACAAACTATAAACATTCAAGAGACCCCAAAGTGGTCCATTAATGGTTCACCTATAATGATATAAGTCTCTTGGTAGAGCCATAGATTTTTATGAGTTGAATATAAATTTATAATATAATATTTGTTTTAAAAACTCTTTTATTTCAATTTTCACACTATTGCGTATTTTGTTATTTATAAATTCATAAAAGCATTATTACTTCGAACAAAATTTATATAATCAATTCTAATATGTCATATTAACCTATACAATTATTTTAATTCATAAAAAGTCTCAAATTACATTTATTTTTATATTTATAATATCAACTATTTTAATATTTAATTAATTAGGCAATTACTGCATCACCATTGTGTCAAAAATAAATTAAATTATTTATTGTCTAAAAATTATAAATAAAATACCACTATGTAGGAAGTCTTTTTAGCATTCTAATGAATATTTACAATCGAATTTATCTTATGTATAACCCTATATTAAAAATGTTCTAGTAAATAAACTTCGTTTTTAACTCTTCTAACTCTTCTTTGAATTAAATAATAATAATGTCCTAATCTAATACATGTTCACCTAAATGATAATATTTTACTCCTAAGGTTTTTTTGGTCGAGATAAACATGTCCAATATAATTAGGACATGTGATAGGGTAATATTAATATCATGTTTACCCTTAAATAACCTATTTACTTTTAACCGTGGTAAATAAAAGTAAAAACTTTCTATTAACCAAAAATTATTTTCATCTCATCAAACCAAATTTTAATCCTTTATATTAACCATGTCTCTTGGATTTTCGAAATACACTCACAGAAGCGGTAAAATTATGTTTTATGAATCATTCAGTTTTTTAACTACCACTTAGTGATTTCACTATTAATCAAAAGATGAATGTATCTAGAAAAATACCAAAAATTAGGCCTAAGATATATTTGATATTATAAATTCAAAAATGATGCTCATTTTACCAAATTATTCCTATATCAGTTGCATTAATTAATTTAAAAATTAATTCCCATGGTCGAAACAAATATCGTGTTTTTAAGAGATAATAACTATAAAATGAATGACACCTGTTTATGTCTTGTTTAAATGTGAAATTACATCCAATGACCAACAATGTATTATATAGTAAAAATATATTCTAAATATACATTAAAAATACTAAAATTAATACTTTTTGACTATTAATTATTTTTATTAAAAATGTTTTCTTTATTTAAAATTTGTTAATTTTAATTATTCATGAAAATAAGAATGTTATCCGAAAAGTACCAAAAATTCTCCCTATTCTAATTTCGATATTATGAATCCAAAAATAAAGTCCATTTCAAATGATAAAATTTATAAAATTTCAAAAATAAGGTACTACTATTCATAACAGCTAGTTTGGTTTGATGTGCTGTGTTAGAATCTTGAAATTGCGTACAATGCACGACATTGCATTATTCAAAGGGAAACATACCATCGAAGCTTGGGGTGTTACACCTATACTCACACTGCTAGTGACATGGTAAGATTCTACACAGAATGATTCCACAGACTCGTGTTGTTCTCTACATGACCGGAAACATGTGTTTCACTACACGATGTGATCAAGCATAACACAGTGTCTATAACATATATTTTATCATGTTGTGTCAATAGTCACATGGGTGGACACGTGGTATACACATCAAAGAGTTAATAATAGGTACATGGCATGTCCCCCAAATGATTTCCCAACCTCGTGTCTCTTCCCACAATCCCAGTGACATGGATATAGACTACACAAAATGTACATAGAGTACAGAACATGTACTCAAGAAAGATAGTTACTTTTCAAGTAGGACACAAGGAATGTATTCATCATTACACTCCATGTATTCTGGGTTTTACTAGAGTAAGCCTCAGAGACTACTCTAGAACCTAGAAAAACATTTAAATGAACAATCAGAGTACAAATTATGATCCGTGAGGTCCCAAACTCCCCACGAATAAATTCTTGGCATCTTATACATGTCATATACATGACAAAGAAGCCAATAATCAACCATATTCCAATCCATGAGGGCTCATTACCCCTCTAGAACCAATGTTTTGGAGTTCATTTAAATGAACCCTTACCCAATTTAGTACCCTATCAAAAGTAGGTATTCAATAAAGGAATCTATCACAATAACATGCATATATAGCAATAAATATATCACAATAACATGAAATCACTAATCCCACCGGAATTTCATGGTAGGAATGCATGACATGTAATTTATAATAGCACCTATATGGTGAATTATTGTAATACGCTCATCTCATTACGTTGAAACAAAAATAAAACCTCAATATTATCAATGATAATAGTGAAAAATATCTGAATAACCCAATAATGAAATTCAATCAAATGTAGAATTGAAAAACTAGAAAAATTTCAATAAAAAGAAAAATTGGTTTTTCCCTATACATGGGTTAACTAATCCAGGGAACATCTTATTACTATGTACCTATCCCATCCTAAACCTTGATATAGGCTCAAAATAGTATGTCAAGAATAAAAAAGTTTCTTTGACACAACATTGTATTGTCTTGGTTCAAGATGCCACCCAAAGGTGCCCCATACCCATTTGGTCACATGGTCTCAAGGGAATTTCTCTGAATGCTAGAGGATTCTGAATATAATTAAGGGCCTTGGGTGTGATATTGGGTAATCTATTCCCTCATTAGTAGAGTATCAATGTGGATGTAAAATAGATAACCATAGTGGAAGCAATAAAACAGAAAATAAATAAACAGTAGAAGTAAAATGAAACTATTGAAAACATATATAAATTATGTGTAATGCATATGTTTAAAAAGAATCCAAATAAATAACAATATTGGAATACATAACTAAACCAAACTAATAATGAAATTCTTGAAAACAACTCGACAGCATCACAAGACTTAGCTTGATCCCATGAACCCCAGCTCCACAGTAATAATGCACCTGATGTAGAAGGGCACTTTCCCTTATCTTTACCCACATCAATATAATCTATTTGGACCCAATAAAATGACCCATATAGGGTGTGAGACTAATCCCAATAGAAATCCACCCAATGATATATGTCTAACAATCAGTGAATATATATGGCAGGCAATAAACTAAATCATGAAGTAAACAAGGAAGACCACATAACAACAATCCTACAAATTCAAATGCATTAATTTAAATATATCATGAATTTAGATTATCAAAAGCATGTAACCCTCTAGGATGTACTCACAGCCTAACCATTATTGTTCATCCAAATCAAACATAGGAAACCCTATGAGAAGCACTCACAATCTAACCCCTATAGTTCAGATTTAGGAAAGAATCACTGAGGAAGGACACCCCGTCAATTACCTCTATGGTCTCATATAGGTAACTTATAGGCACTCTGAAGAATCATGCAATTTCCAATTCCACCTATGTCTTGCATCATGGAAACTAAAAACACTCTGAGGGAGCACAATGTCCACCAACCCTATGGTTTGACACCCTAATAGTAAAAAAGACACTCTAAGGATGTCGTCAGCATCCATTCACACTATTTTATATCAAACCAGTTTCCCACTACTCTGTGTAAGTAAAATGTGCCCAAAAAATACCTAACAGCCAATGTATTGCTCAAGACCTGCTTAGATGGACAATGAACTGAATAAATAGCATGTCCGATAATTGTCACTATATCATGAGAAAACTAGGCATGGAAAGCAATGAATCCTAATAGGCAAGCAAGAGAAAACTATAAAAACATGAAAACATGGTAAAACCCCCCATAGAATCAAATTTTTTTACCCTATTAATAAAAATTCATCCTATTCCAAAAAAACACGGCATATTAAGAAAAATTGATCTAAAAACCATAAACATGCAATACCCAGTTCTTTGGTATTGGGCACTTTTGCACATAAAATCAAATATTATCTACATAAAGGCACAATGAAACTACATTAGCATTTTTGGATCGATATATGTGAATCTAAAGAAATAAATCTCCCAATAACGCCATAGATCTATAAAAACATTAAAAACATTCAATAGATGATAACTTATGAAAGAGGAGAAATCGGGAAATCAGATTATAGAAGAAGAAAGAACTCACCGATGTGATTATAACGCTACATTAGGAGATCAGATCAGAGAGTAGATGGTTTGTTTAGTGATTAGTGAAGTTTTGGTAGTCTCATTCACTCCCGGACAGTATAGGTTGAGATGAAGATGATTCTGTTCACCAGACGCGACCCTGTTATGTTTAATGACATAAAAAAAATTAAACATCCAGTACTTTAAAAGTACAGGGTGTGTACTTTCCTTTTCTGGTTTCCACTTTAGGCGGTCTTTAGATCACCACACACATCCATGTACTGAGCTGTTAAACAGCAAGTACACGACCTCCAGTGACAATAGTGTACACGGCTGGAACATAAAGTACACGACATGTACTCCCGAAATTATCAGAAAGTCCTCTTATTCAAAAAAACCCAAAAAAATACAAAAATGAAAAAAGATCTGTGTTCTTATATATATGATCTTCTAGTAGGAATGGTGTTCCATGGTAGCCACATGGAATTGTTTGGGACATTTTATTATTTTAATTGAAAGAAAAGTTTAATTTGTCTGACAGAAATGTTAATAACTAAATAATTTTGTATATAAGGAAATACATGAGATCAATTATATTATAAATACTCATTTAAAATATAAAATTGTTTTATTTATCAATGTATGTTATTTTTAATTTTATGGCAATAAAAAAATTATAATTACTTTCACTTTAATGATGTAAAAATTAATTAATTGTTACAAAATCAATAATTGTTTTTTTATTAAAATTCAAATTTACATCAGAATACAAAAAAATATGGAAGTATCTTTTTTAGAATATCATGATTATAACCCTTCATGTGGTGAGTTAGTGACCCTTTGGATCCTTATATAAGAGATTCTGGCACTAATAATATTTTATTTCTTGTGATGTAAATTTTGTCACATCAATAATATAATATTTATAAAATGTTAAGTGATCCATTTTCCATTAGATAAACCAGAATAAAAAATGTATTCTTAAATATATTCTCCTTTTATTCATCACAATATTTTATTTTTAATTTAAATTGAAAAATAATAATAGTAAATAGTTACTTAATATTAATGTATTTATTATTTTATTAATAGGGATAAAAAATTAATGTTTTTAAAAAATTTAAAATAAACAATTTTATTTTGAAAATTAACTTGTATAATAAATTTTCTATGTGACCATGACATAGTAGTAAAATAATATTTTTTTACAAAATTAATATGCCATTATAAATTTTCTAAAAATTAATGAATTGGATTGTGTCAATATTGACAGTATTGATTGTTTATTAAACTAATGTTTTATTAAATTATTTAAAATTAAGATAAAGATAGAAGGTATTGAATAATTATTATATAATATAAAATGTTCTCAATTATTTTTTATGATATAATTGATATTAAATAATTAAATATTTCATCCTTTTAATAAGGAAATATTTTATTACAGTAGTTAAAAATTAAATATAATAACCAGGTGTTCATTAAAATTAGATGGTTTAAATTGATAGAAAAACATGTCTAAAATCTATTGGTTGATGATATTACATCCCTGTATCATCTCATATTTTATATTGCTGAATTTTGGTGGTTTTAGGATGTGTTTTTATTTTATTATAATTTAATATTTTATGAGCTATAAAAATTTCCCCTCACCTCAATTATTAAAGGGATACCCCGACCTCATTACTTTAATTCATAATGTCCTTTAAATATATTCCATCCACTACCATTTCCCATTATTAACATCCCTAGTTACATTATAGTGGTTTTTATCTTCTTCAAAGGCCATCGTTAGTGTTGTATGATATGATTTAGAGGAAGTAAGTTGAAGATGATATGATATCGTCTACTGATTCTTTCAAACATATTTCTTGTTATACAAACTCTTCAAGAGTTGTTTAATTCAAATGTAAAAAATACAGTATCCATTATATATTATGATGTTATTATTATTAAAAAATTACTAGAGTTGATATTATATCCCATATATGAAAAATTATATCGATATGGTGTGTAAGTACATCTTACTATCTCTACGCTGTGGTGTAATATGTTTTTCACAAAAACATTAATTGGATGGGTATAATGATGTAAATAATATCTATATATGATAATTACAAAATTACAGTAATTCTAAAATTTTATACACAACTCAATTTAATACTATTCAATATTTATGGGAATGATATCATGCCTCATAAGTATATATGGCCAACCGTCTCCACAATGTGATGTGATTCAATATACATGATCTTCATTAAAAAATATTTATATAAATTAATTAAATATATAAATATGATATACATATATATATATAATTTTAATATCCTTTTGGAATGATATTATTTTTAACTACGAAGGGGTACCAGAACATTGTATTGATAAAATTTTCATATGAAATTGATGGAGGTAATACCAGAATGAAATGTAATAATGATATGTTATTAAGACACGAATAATAATATTATCATATATGATATCAAGAAATGGATATGATTATTTAATAATTCAATTAAATTGTTTAAGTCATTATAAAGGGGGATTTGTTACATAAAATGAAATCAGACAAAAATGGTAAGGGATAATTTTTCAATCTCATTATTATCTAATATTATTAATACATAAGTATATAATGGGGAATACTTATCTTCCATTACCATGTTTCTGAAATATATAATATTTTTCTATTTTTCTACAATTTATTAATAATAATTTTACCAGTTGGTGAAGTTTTATACAATGATACAAAAGTTATCATTTGTTGTCATTTGATATTAGGTATTTTATATCATTTTTGGAAAACATTTAATGAGAATTATTTTTTATTAAATATGTAATGGATGGGTTTTTAAATTTTCATAATGACTTAAATTAATTATGCTTCATTTACACAATTTTTTGTTTATTTATGAATAAATTCACTTGTTTTAAAATTGTGCATTATTTTGAGAAGAAATTTTTTTTGGAGAAGAAATGATAATTTTCTCAAGAATTAATTTCAAGTGTTTTATCAATATTATTCCCCATCAAATATGGAATTATTTAAAAATGATTATTTTTAAATCCCTATTATTAATATTTTTTATTGTTTTAATGAGGGAATGTTATTAATGATATCCCTTTTTATATAAGATTGTCATCTAATAATGCTTAAAAATCATTTTATTCCTTGGGATATGCTATAATAAAGGATTTATGTTGTTGGGGAAAATGAATGAAAGATTTCATTATAAAATTGGTGGGAAATATATCTCCATATAATGGATTTATTAATTAATTATAACTCATTAGATTGACATGGATGAAATGGGAAATGATCTCAGTTTAGTAATATAGGAATGGAAGGAAGAGTTATATCAAAATAGTAATGGACTTAGTCCACTATGAAGATATTGAAAATGATCCTTGAATAATATAAAAATATTTTCTATCATTTTGGGTATGAAAAAAACATCATATCTTATGTTATGGATTTTATGATTAAGTTCATTGATTATTCTGAACTTTTATGATTTATCAATATCGAATGATATAAATATCTATAATATGTAGAATAAGATTTTCAAATGTTATGTTTTTATTCCTTATAATTATGATATGACTGATTTCTCACTTTTTCACAATTACTGAGCATCCAAGCTCTCCCATTTTTTTTAATGAGGCCATAGGTAATGGTATAATTAGGAGACAATGATGTTTTCTTATGAACAGATTGTTTATATTTCATATTTTCCAAATAAAAAATACCTATACAGTCCTGTTTTGGATTTGTAATAATTTCAATCAATATTTACAAAATTTGATGTATAATCAATCTTATTAATGTATGGTCCATTATAGTTGGTATTATTGGAATGGATATATTATACATTGGAATCTAGGGTCATAAAACCATTGTAAAACACCTAGGGAAATGTCAAAGTATATGTTAATATCCTAGAGTTATTGAAATGACCATGAATAAATTATGATAAAACCTAAATTTTCATTAATTGAAAAATTTTCTCGATTCTGTGGTTCTCCCTTTATAATTATTGTTTCTCACACAATTCTTCTCAATTTTAGTCAATTCCTCGATCTTGAAGCACCTATATTAATACTAAATGTGATGGGAAATGAAATAATTTTCCTCTTGAGAAAACAAATTTTATATAAGCTTGATATCAAAATTCGATATCTATTCTCACAATACATTATCAATCTTTGAATCATGACGATCTCCCAAACAAGCCATGGAGGGAACATCATTCTGTTGAGTCCATCATGGGTCATTGTCCACCTTCTATCAATGGGTTATAAGGGACTTCAATAGATACAAATAAATTATTTTATGTGATATTATGGATGAGATGGATATTGGAGTAACACATAAGTCCTATGGTTTTGATATGATTTGAAAATATAATTTAATGACGAATCTAAATACCCCACTAAATAGAAGATGATTATTCACTTTTCCTCAAAGTGTGTAATGAAATAAGGTGGAAATTGACTTAAAGGGAATATTCAATGTTAAAAGTTATAGGAAATGGGGCATTGTTCCTATTTATTCCTTAATCCTTGGGGTTTTGATGATGATCGACATCATCAAACTATTAAGCCCAAAGAAAAAGGCATGTCACAAGCTATCTCTACCAGTAATGTTGTGTATGATAACGAAATGGTAAAAGGTACCCATACCATACACTAAAAATTACAAAATGTTCTATTTGACTTTATATCCATAGACTCTTTTATTTATGAAGAATATTCTATGGTTGTCACCATATAACCTCCATAATTAGATGTTTTGTCTTTTGTGACAACATCAAATGGAACAACTGTTGCATATAATTTTTATAATTCATCTCTGGATGAATTTTTTTTGAAATTGAATCCTACTTATCTTTTGATGCTTATGTATATTAAATTTTAGGTCATTATGTTTATAGATGGGAATTATCTATATGGATCTTATATCAATTTCAATCAAAAGAAAGTATGATTTCATATTCCAGACCAATATATGAAAATATATTGAGGTATGGTCGAATATATACTTCCAGTATAAATATATTCCACATTATAATTATTTATATATATAAATTAAGGTTTTCTATATCAAATGTTTTGGGTGAAACTCATAATTAAGAATACTCCCATTTTAGTGGAGTTTAATTATGTCTTTACAAAAAAATTATTAGGACTTCTATAAAATTGTGATGTTTATTTTTCAATTGATCCAATACCAGGTTCATTTCCAATTTTAAAGACACATTATAGATTGGACTCAATTAAGTTACAATAATAGAAGAAAAAAATCCAATGAAATCATTATAAGTGATTCATATTCCATACTCTGTCACATAGGGGAAAAAATTATGTTCGTTAAGAATAATGATAGATCAATGGGACTCTTTGTTGATTAACATGAATATAAAAAAATCAATATAAAATATATCCTCTTATCCATATTGATGAATTATTCGACCAACTATACAGAGTTCAATAATTTTACAATATTGTTCATTATTTAATATTTCATCTATTAAAGGACATGATAGTTGGTATAACAAAGATGACATTCCATAAAATGTTCGAACATTATAAATTAGGAGTGATGGATTTTGGTCTTAATAATTTCCCCACTACCTTCATGTTTCTAATGAAAAGAGACTTTAGAGACTATCATAAGAAGCTTTTGTTATTATTTATAGATGATATTCTTGTCTATTTGAAAATTAAGGATGATTAGGAAGATCACATTAGAATTGTACTGAAGACCACGAGAAAGTAGAAGCATTATGAAAAAATTAACAATTGTGATTTTTTGACATCAAAATATTTGATTTTTGGGTTACATAATATCAAGAGATGTTATATATATGGATCTAGAAAAAATAGAAGTTAATGAATGTTGGCTGATACCAACAACGATAACTAGGACCCTATGTTTTCCAAGATTTGATGGACATCATTGATATGTTGTGAATTTTTTTATCAATTATATAGTCACCAAAAAAGTATAATTGGAAAGGTGTTATTTTCATGTGGATGGAGGAATGAAATGATAATCTCGACGACATAAAAAAAATAGCCAGTGCACCTGTGCTCACACTGCATTTTAGTGGAGAAAGGCTTGTCGTCTATAGTGTCACATCCATGATGTTAATGGGATTTGTTTTCTTACAAAATAATATTTTTTTAGCATATACCCCACGAAAATTGAATATGCATGAGAAAAATTACCTAACTCATGATTTTCAGTTAGCTATGGAAATATTTATAGTAATAATATCAAAGAATTATTTATTCAGTGAATGTTGTGACATTTATACTAAGCATAAAAGATTTATGTATATTTTCACACAAAATGAGTTGAATAAGAGTCATATAATATAGTTAGAGTTGATTAAATATTACAACTTTTCAGTACATTATGACCTTATGAATGAAAACTAGGTGGAAAATTATTTGAGTTGAAAGGGCCATGCTATCACCTCCATCATGAGGATAAAAAAGATCAATTTTTTTTGGATTTTCAATGGATGGATCATGAAATTTTAAATAAAGGGAATATATCTTATCATCCTATAAAAAATGTTCAACCATATATACAATTGAAGATTAAGGAGGCTCAAAAGGAAGATGTATAGCTGCAATAGAATGTGAGAATTTTTCCTAAATTAAACCCTACATGTGATGGAATAAGAAGGTTCTGGAACTGGAATTTTATTCATCCTAGACAAAATTTGAAAAACGATATATTAGATGAGGATCATAGTTCTAAATTATATAATCATCTTGGAATCAAAATGTCGTATAGGGATATAAGAGAATATGGTTTTTGCGATGACATAAATGATATGTTGTTGAATATGGCTATCAATGATTTTTTTGATGGAAAGTCATGGATGAGGGACACATGTCTAAGGGGATGTTACAAAAATTTCCCATACCAGAATAGAAATGGGAAAAAATAACTATGTAATTTGTCATCAATCATTTTAAATCCTATAATATCCATAACGTTATATGGGTTATAGTGGATCACCTAATGAAGTAGGAACAATTATTTAATATTAGACATGATTATTCTATTGATCATAATGCTATGATATATTTAAAGAAATATGTGTGATTTCACAGAGTTCCACATTCCATTTTATATTATCATGATCATAGGATTATAGTAATCATCAAGTGGAATATTTAGCAGGATTTGGATATATAGTAATGTTCTATCAATTCTAATCATTCTCATCTAGTTTTTAGTCTACGAATAAAATTAATACTCAAATAGACATGTTGGGATCTTTTTTTATGGATTTCATAGGTTGTTGGGATCAATAAATTTCTTTACTGGAGTTCTCACAGAACAGTATCCCACACTCCAAAATTTTTATTGATCCTTATTAATCATTCTATTGAATATGGATCAGAACTCTAACAGGTTGGGATGTTGTTTAAAAATAAATGAAATTAGGACCTGATCTTAATGATTAATGGGAGGAAAAGGTTATAACCATTCAACAACACAGGAGATAATCATAGTGTTGAAAAAAAATTATGTTAACATCTAATGAAAATTATATGAGTTTAAAGTGGGTGACATGGTTTTTATTCTAATATATCCTTGAAATAGAGTAATGAGATAAGCCATTGATACACTGGTTCTTTTGAATTTCAAGAACATGTTGTCACACCGACTAAGGCAACCACTAGATCTGAACTATATTAATGATGTGATCCACATATCTATACTGAGAAATTATATACATGATATTTAACTTGAACTAAAATGAGATGTAGAACCATTATAAAAGTATCTTTCTTATAAAGAATAACTAATTGACATTCATGATCTAAGTGAAAATGATATATTAAATAAGTCCAATATCATAGTTAATGATTTTTAAAAATACAACCAATTTGATGAATTTATGTGGTAACTTTAAGATATGATGAGGGAGATATATCCTCATATGTTTGTATCCAAGTACCAATTATTTAGGGATTAATTCAGTTTAAGGGGGTATAAGCTAACCACTTGATGTTTTATGACATATATTTTTTAAATATTTTAATTCATAAAAAGCTTTTAAGAAACACAATTGAGAGACTATGTGATCCATGAGACTCCTTGCCATTAGATTAGAATGAATAAATACATCTATCTTATGAAAATTTATGGTGATGTCCTTTGCTACTGATTATTTAAGAAAAATAAAAATAAAAATATATTATATTTTTTTATTTTGGTTTTAATTAATTTTTGTGAATTAAAATTATTAAATTAGGCTAATTAAATATATATTTTATATAATTAATATAATATTTTTTATATTAATACCATATTTTTTTTTCACGGGGTATGAATAACCCCTAATTGATGTATAAAACCTGTATTTATTAAAAGGGTAATTTTCTGCCGTTTAATAGTGAAAACATTTTAAATTATGATTTTGACATATTAATAATTATAATAGAAAAAATATACATTTTATTATGAATCCATATAATTAAAATGTACTGTGGAAAAATATTTTAATTTTATCTTGATAAAATTCCAATTTTGATGAATTGTAATAATATGCTAAATTTTAATTGAAAATAAAATTTTCATCCAAATAATTTATATTTGATAAATTATAATATCGAATGGTTTTAACGAACAAAAATAATATATCTTTTCATTTTGTATTATTTATTTCTTTAGCATTAATTTTACTCTGCATCCAGACAGAAAAACATTTCAATCTTTTGAAATATTTTACCTTTTAAAACATGTTCTTTCATTCAAAAAATGGGATGAATTTTAAATTAATTAGTTCTAATTTTTTTTCATGGATTTATATAAATATATTACACATTTGGAGTCAATTGGACAAAAATATAGAAATATATTTATTTTATTTTTTGTAATTATGAATATATACTTAATAATTTTTATTAATACGTTAAAATGGTAAACCAGATAATTATGGGAAATAATACTATTATAAAATTATGATAACTATTCTATTAATATCAATGTATGTTATTTTTTCTATATTAAGAATAATTGGATTGAAATGGCATCATTTTGAAGGAAAATTGATGAGATTAGGACATTTAATTTAATTTTATTTATTGAAATGATAAATAAGTCTCAAATAATATATAAAAAATACATATTTTTATTAAATAATATGTAGAAGATAAATTCAATTATAAATACTTTTGTAAAATATTTTTTTGTTATCATGTTAATTTATTTTTAATTTTTAAGAAATGGATAATTACTTTAATGACTTATACATTTATTATGTGTAAATTAATTAATTAAGGAGGAATCAACAATTTTTTTTATTAAAATGATAATAACCATCAAAATATCGAAATAGCTAGAAAAATATTATTATTTTTGCATATCCCAAAAATATGAATCCATGTGTTGAGTTTGTGATCATTAGGATCCTTATATAAGAGATTGTGACACCTTTACTTTTTAATTTAATGTGTCATTAAAGATTCCTCATTCCTAATTCAAAAACCTAGAATTAGAATTTGGATTATAAAAAAGATAAATTATAATAAAAGTATGATTGAAGATTTAATTATTTTTAACTTCATAAAAATATTTTAGTAATAAAATAAGAATATTATATTATTAACCAAAATTGATATAGTAATTAGTTTTTTATTAGAGATAACGAATAAGTGTTTCTATAAATTTAAAATAAATTTAAATATGGTAAATTAATATGACTAATGAATTTTATGGATGAACTAGACCTCTTAGTGATAAAATAAAAAAAATTCATAGTTAAATTGATTTCATCATATTTGTAAAAATCAATGAATTGAATAGTGTCAAAATTTACACTATTGATGGTTTATAAAAATAATATTTTGTAAATAAATGTGAAAATCATATATAATAAAAATAGAAATAATAATTCAATGTCCTAAAATTTGATAAGGAATTTATTTACGATATAATTTATTGAAATAACTAAATATCTCACATTTTTAATATTGAAATATTTCTAACCCTAATTAAAAATTAAATAGAATTACAAGGTGATAATTAAAATTAAATGGTTAAAATTGAGAACAAATTTTCCTTAAAATTTATTTTTTTGTGAGATTACAACCATATCAAATCTCATATTCTTTATTAGAAAATTTTGGAGCTTATTATGTTGGTTTTGAATTTATTATAATTTTTTTTATGTTCCAAAAAAACCCCTCTCCTCAATTATAAAAAAGGACCTCCTCCATCACCCCTAAACTCTACATCGAGCCTTCAAGAAAAGAAATATAATCAAAAATTACATTAAAAACATGTCTATTGATATTATATTTTTCATTTTCTTCTTCCATGTCCAACTCTAGAGCTTTAAGAGGGGATTTAGAAGAAGCACATCGAAGAAGAGTTAATCTCCTCAACTGAATATTTCAAACAACTTTTTTCTTTTACATACTTTTGACGAGTTGTTGCATCATAAAGTGATAAATCTAGTATTAAATAATTACTTTGATGTTATTTTGATTATGTAAATACAATATTAAACTTTCTATACATCCTATTGAAAATAAAATCACCATGCGTGAGTACGTATGGCTTACTGTCTCCAAGCGGTGGTGTACTATATTTTTCACCACCCTCATAATTTTTTTGGTATAATTATTGAAATAATAACTATATATTATTGATATTATATTATATTTATTATGATATATTATACATCATTCAATTAAATTCCCTTAACAATTATGGGAATGATTTTGTTTCTCATGTGTGCATACGACTTACTATCTGTATGATGCGATGTGATTCATTAAACATGATCTTAATTAAAATAAATTATTTTAATTGATATAATGAATATATATATATATATATATATTATACTATAAATATCATAAATGAATAATTTAACTATGAACAATTAAGGAGAACCGGAACTTATTCGACCAAATATGGATATGGAAATGAAGTAGTTATTAACCGAATGACTAGAAATAATGAAATATTTTTACTAAACTGATGATAATATGGTAATATATGTATCATAAAAATTAATATGATTGTGAAATTATTCAATGAAATTATTTAAATCATTATGTACGAGGATAAGATATATACATAAGAAATTATACCTAAATGGAGTGTGATAATTTCACAATCTCAGTATTATAAAATATTGTTTATATTTAAGTATTCACTAGTTTAAAATTATCAACTACATCCATGTTTCATAAAAATATAATATCATTTCTATTATTATAAAAAAACTAAATTAAAAATTCCCACTTTTTGATTTTTTTAAAATGGTATGAAAAGAATCAATTATCTTTATTCGATGCGAGGAGCTTTTTTACATTTCCAACAAAATTACAAGGATAATATTTTATAAAAATTAACATCATGGAGGTATTTTTTTTAATTTTTCATAATATTTAATTTACATGAATATTCCTATAAAAAAATTATTTAATTTTGAAATAAATTCTTTTCATTTAATAGTTTATTGATTTTTTAGAAAATAAATATTTTTTGAACAAATTAAGGATATTTTCCACAAGAATTAGTATCAATGTTTTTAACAATATTATTTTCTATATATGGATAAATTTTTTAAATATGATTGTGTTAATATAACTATTATTACATGTAAATGATTTTTTTATGATGGAATTATATTAGTTAAATCTAATTATTTTTTATGGATTTCTATTTTCTGATGATTAAAAAATCTATTATTTCTTAACATTAGGCTATGTTGAGTGATTTTTTATAGAATACATAACATTAATTTCTATAAGAGAAGGGTGGGACATATAAATACCTCCAATAGATTGCTTAAGGATTTATTTCTCATGATATATATATGGATGGAATGGTAAATGATATCAGTATCATATTATAGGGTTGTAATGAGGAGTGAACAGAATCCAGTAATAGACTTCTTCCACTATGATTGTCTTGGTATTGTGCCTTGACTAATATGAACAAAAATTATATTTATATGTGTTTTAAATAAACATCATGCCTTATGTTATGTCATTTGGGATTATATTTATTTATTATTATGAACATTTTCATTTTATTTCCCAAACATGATATCACAACATTTTATATACAGGATAATATTTTGAAATGTTAAGTTCTTATGACATATGATTATCATAGGATTGATATCATCTTTGTTTACTCTTAATGGTCATCTACTATCAACATTTCATATGTTTAGTTTTTTAGTCCAATAAGTAGGGTATTAAGTATGATATTTGAAAAAGGTCTCTAGTTATGATGAAATATGTTGGAGACAATGTAGATATCTAATGAACTATTACTTATCATTCCAAATTTCTAACGAAACATTACCTATATTGTCTATTCATAGATTATTTATATTTTGAATGTAATTTTATTGAACGTTTAATTAATATCATTTTAATTAACATATGTCTCGTTATATGGGTTATGAAGTCACTATTTGCGTTTATGGTCGAATAATTCATAGTAAAATGATTTCCTTGGGTTTTACCATTACAACCAATCGTGTTTGGAATTAATGATATAAATACTCAATTATATACAATATTTATCATATTTGAAACATAATAATACCTATGGAGTAATATTATCATATACACCCTATTTATATTCCATTACATAAGGGACATAACAACATCACTCGTGTGTACTGTGGACTACCACCTAATGTAGCGATGTGAAGTGTTCTTCACTAAAGAGTTTCATGGAAGGTAATAAGTGTAATTATAATGATTTATATTATATAATTGATTAAATTATTATATTCAAGAAATAATAATTTTTCTGAAAAATTTATATTTGCATTTCTTTTTTACATTTTACAATCTAAAAATGTTGTAATGTCGTTCGTGGATGTGGGGACTACGTCCTCCTGGAAGTGATGTGATTCCATTTACATCAAAATAATTTAAATATTATTATATCAAAAAATATATAATTTTTATGTGATATAATTATTATTTATAATGAAAAAATATTACATACGTTTATTCAATAATGATCATTAAATAGTGGACATGTTACTCATGTGTACGTACAACCTACTATCTTAATGATCATAACATTGGTTCAATTTTACACAACAGTATTTTGTGATAGGTTCTTTATAATATAATTTTTGTATAAAAATGATAATTATATCATCATTATGATTATAGATATATTTATATAATGCAATTTATGTCAATTTTAAACCCACCATAGTTTATTTTGACACATAAGCCAAATATAATGAAAACATTTGATGTAAAATTAATTTATTAAGTAATTACATATGAATTTTTTATAATTGAAATAAAATTAATAATAAAACATAAAATTATTATCATGTAATTAATATTTTTTAAAAAAATTATTAATTATAATGATAAAGGATAATCATGAAAATCATAATCAAGGTAATGCGATTTTTAGTTTTACATTAATTTCTATGATACATGAGACATATTCACCACTCATAATTTTTTGGTGTATATATTTCAATATTAAATTTATAAACATTAATTTAATATATTTAATGATATATATTGTTTATATTTATTAAATTATTTCAAGTCACCAGTTATTAAAAAGTTACTCAAGTAGTAATGGTTATTTCCATCTCACATTTATTTTAGTTAGATAAATGAAATTTTAGAGGCTTAGTTTTGATTTTATTTAATATAATTCTCATTAATAAATTGCGTGGTTATTATAATTAAATTTATATTTTTAAAATATCAATTCTCGGATACCTATTTATTTGGAGTTTTGGTTACAAATTTACCAATGCAGTAAAGGATTTTTGTCACAATTTTCAATCTTTGAGGATATTGTTAGGTTATGTGCCTATCATATTTTATGAGGTGTAAATACATACAAATTATGATTTTATATTATTAATATACTTATATTAATGAAATTATATGTTTCATTTATCATTATTATTTCATGGGTTTTATGATTCAATGTTTCTAAATTTATAAGAGTCTTTTAATATAATCTCTTTAATTATCATGATTGTGTATGATTAAGTATAAAATTATCAAAATTTATAATTCTCATAAAATTTCATATAATAAGTTAATTAATTACATTTTTTATTTCATCGATCTATTTACAATAATTTTCACTCAAATAATTTGATAAATATTTTTATAAAAATCCAACATCATTTCTTTCTTCGGTCAAATATTTATTTTATTTTGAAAAGTTGTTTTCTGAATATGTTTTTGAAAAATAGGTTTAACCTAATAATAAATTTTGATGTTATTATAAAAAAATTTACAAATAAAATTTAAATTTAACTTAATAATGTATTTAATTCTTTATTAATTTTAATTTTTGTTCATCATCGTAATCAACCAATAGTTCTACTTATCCTCCACTGGGGATATTCTATATTAACACCAATTTCATTATTTTCATGACAGTTTATATTTTTTTCAAAGATATTGTTATGGGACATGTTTTATTCTATGGTAGAACCATATTTCTAACTGAACTTTTAGAACCGATATCATTTCCATAGGTTAATCATTTAATGAAAGGTGTAATGGTTATTCTTATGAGTTTATTATGAAACGAAATATTTTATGTGTTATGTTTTTTTAATGGTTCTCGAACATTTTTTGGGTGGTCAAGTAATGAAACCATGATTGGTGCATCTTTGATAATTCATGGATGGTTGTTGACATGATATCCCACTAATGGATTTGTTATAGAAGTTGACCATATGGTTACCCAATTTTTATGAGTGATAGTTGAAGTGAAGAAAAAAATATTTCCCAAGAAACTGATATATTATTCATGCTTGAAAAGGGTTTATAATTCTTCTCATGTTTGATATAGATATCACATGGCTCATGATTATTAATTACGATGAATCTTTCCATTTCCTTGTTTTATATTTAATGTTATATGTATTGATGGCTATGAATTCTGTTATTATTTAATCTTGAACTATGATTTTTTCATCACAACCTTTTCACTCTTATACTCATTGATGAAATTCAAAAGTAAATAATAATTTTTATCATTAATAAAAATTTTAGTTCTTCTTCCTTGTCATTATTTTTCCCAAGGTTATTAATAATGAGGTTTAATGGTTTATGTATATAAATGATTTTACAAGGATAATGTATATGACCTTATGTGAAATAATAAAAGCTAGTTTATGCTTTAGAAAATATCATTTAACATTATGTGAAATGTTTATATAAGTTTTTTTCAAAATTATCTAAAACATTAATCACAAAATGATCTCAATGACGTATGCGATCAAATTTTCCTTTTATTTTGTATGGTTTAGATTAAAATTTTTGTTTCATTGTTATCGAAATTAAAGAAAAAAAGTAAAGATGATGATTTTATTTTAGGATCTGGGTGTGTGGGTTCTAATATGTTATAGTTGGCATAAAATATTGTATTATATAAAAAATTTATATTGATTTTTATAATTATGATTTCATATTAATGATGGATACCATACTAGGTCTATAATATTAATAATGTTCATAATTTTAATGTTTTATACCCATATTGAGTTTTTATGAAATGAATTTAGATAATGATTAATGGAATTTTGGGAGATGTGATATTTTTATTTGGGTATTTTTATCCTATAGGTTCAAAATGAAGTGTTATTAAGGAATGAATTGTTTTTAATTTTTAAAAAAGGACAACATATATGATGGGTGACAAACTATCACATCTATATAGGTGGTGGGAATAAACCCCTAACCGGTGAATGATAAGTGTTTTTCACCAAACATCTTCCTACACAATTTCATTATCAGTGTCAATTTTTTTAGGTGATGACTATGTTTGTTTCATAAACATATGGTATTTTTATTAATGAATAAATGTTTATTTAATTTTGTATATCAAAATTTCAAATAATTAAAATTCATTGTTTTTCAGACATTATTTAAGAATGAACAATTAATTTAAGGAGTGTTTTTTATAGAATGATTTTTTTGAAATTTGTGAATTACTCTTTAATTTTTTGTTTAATTTATAATATTTTATTCATTTTAATAATTATTATTCAATAACTAAACAATTTTTTCTATTTTATACCTAAATATTGAAGAAGAAATTAATATCTTTTTTAAGACAATATTGGCTTTAAATGTACATGTTAGTTATTTTTGAACTAAAAATTAATCATTAATAATCATCGTTTGGAGAAAAACAATTGTATTGTAGTGGAAATTAACTAAAAGATGAAATTATACTCATCAGGTAAATATATTTCCATATTCCATTAATCACGATTGTAAGACAATTAATTAACTATATAAAAGGTGTCCTAGAAAAATTGTTATCCTTGTACGTTTATTCTAGAAAAATTGATAATTTTTTTTAAAATCATATATTTGTGGTTTTGTGAACCTTAAAATTTAATTTATCATTTTCTTATTTGTGATTGATAAGCTAAATCACTCCATATAATTATTTAAATTGTTCCTCTATTCCCACCTCTGTTTTGTTATTTGTAAATTTCATGACCAGTCCCCTGGTGCCCGTGCTGTAACTACCCTTAGGATGACTTCTATATTCTAGGTGTTAGAGACTTGCACTTGAAGGAATTTCCCTATGTTGTGAAGGCATTACCTCAAACCAGTATGATAACACAGTCCATGAATACCACAAGTTGCAACCACAAATTAAAACTATAGTAGTAAATGTTTGTACTGAATGTAAATGTTCAAGATTGAATGCCCAAATGAAAGATAAAACTACAACATAAAATAGAAAAAATATCTTCAGATTTTATTCCATAGATCCAACATGAATGATAGGTACAACTCGTCACCACAACTCTCCACTTCAACTTGTCACCTCTGTGCACTGTCTAGTCCTAGCTCCGTAAAGACATAATTACGCTCCCCATCATCTACACAAGAGACAACAAGGTGTAAGAAACTCCCATGAATGGGTGAGTATCCCAATACCATGTTAGGACCCCGAGACCCCCAATGGTCTCTCAAAATTCCCCAATGGAAAACCACAATTCTTGATCTCAATTCCAAATCCCAATGCAAATTATTCAAATCAAACCATGTATATAACACATATTTTATGAATAATAATAATTACCCTTTAGGCATATTATTGTATTCCATAAGAGAGTTTCCACAACTGAACCATGAAAGAGTGGTTCTATAATCAATCCACACAGTGTTGTACATCCCAAATCCCTGATGGGATGCTCTAGGGCTGGTCCTCTTCAGGTAATGTACTATTGATCTTCCCAATGCTTCTTGATTGATGATTCACATTGGGTCGATGTGATACATATTCACATAGGTTCCCTATGATGTTGATCCACACATGGTCTCAATGATGCTGATTCACCCATGTTTGCTAGAATGATAATTCAAATAGGGTATCAATGACGGTGATGTAAATATGATTTTCAGATTGCTAATCCTCAGTGGGTCGGTATGATGCTGATCCACAGATGGTCGTTATAATGATGATACACACAGGGCTGCAATGATGCTGTTCAACATGGGGTCTCTTTGATGCTGTTCCACATAGGTGCTCTAGCATACTGATCCACAAAAAGTCACTATGATGTTGATCCACCCTATTCACTAAAATGCAGACCCACATAGGGTATCTATGATGCTGACCATCATAGGGTCTCTATAATGCAGATACACACAGGGTCTCCATGATGTTGATCCAAAGAGGTTCTCAATGATCATTATCAACACATGGTCGCTAGAATAGTGATCCACAGAGGGTCGTTATTCAGTTGACTGCCATCCACATGATTCTTTGCACTTGGAGCGCTTCAAATATATAGTATCTGATCCCCAAGATACTTTTCATGCCTCAAATACCACGATGCTCGACATATGTCAATCCCCATTAAGTTCCTTGTCGTAGGGGCCACAACACAATATACAACACGTTAATCTTATGGTCAGTTTTTTAATTATATTAATTTTAGTATCTAGGGACTGATTGGATTCAGGTTCTATATAACCCAATCGTACACCATCTATGTCCAAACTCAGGTGGATTATCTAAAAAGGACCATCTCGTTCCAAGGATTGTGGCGCTGCAGAAAGATCGTCAAGAAAACATATATTTTTGAGATATTTTCTTTGGAGTGTATTTGGGCCGAAAAGGGGGTTGGGTGCAATCAGACCTGACTCGCTCTGACTGACAATGACCCGACCAGGTACAAATTTTACATATGTCTGAATCCACCCACTAGGCCACCCAGACTGATGGCTTGTGCAGTCCGCCAGCTGGGCGACCGCACAGGGTCACCCACCACCCACCCTTCCCAAAGGAAAGAGCCATTTGGGGTAGTAAATTGTTGTTGTGACATGTTGCAACCCTCATACCTACAAGAATAGTGACTCGTGGTTCTACTTCAACTCTGCAGAAAGTTGGAATCCATGGTCTCCTCAATGTGGTGTGTGACGGTGCACCACCTTCCACCAATACGGCCGAATGAAATTTAGATGCCCCTACTACTACCACTACTCGATACCACGACTCCCCTCAACGGTGTGTGATGGTACACTGCCCGCTGCCCCCGCGGATGAAGGATAATGGATGACACAACACCGGTACCACAACAGTGGATCTTCTTCTGGCCACAGAGTGAGCTTCGGTGGTCTATTTTCACATTAGAACATCCCTAGAGGCCTCCCGGGTTACTAAAATCACTTTGTAGCTCCCATATTCTAATTATACTCGAGGTCAAACATAACCCATGAATAACATGATAAAACCTAATCGATATAGGGTTCATTCCATTTTCGTTTGTCCCGCTCCATCTGTGTTAGAATCAGAACATGTATGTTGCTATTAATTCATCATGGATAAACTGTAACCCATTCATTACTTCTGTGATTCGTTATTCATTTCAATAATGATGAAAAGAAACAATTCACAGGAATTTAAACAAAACCCCCTACCTAAAAAGAGAATTTGATGTTGTGGTTGTGGATGATGAATCCATGCTTGATGATGCCCCCGATGTTTGTCGATCCCAGATCGATTCCTCCAACTACATCATTTGATCCTCCATTCTTCATTGGGGGAAGATTTCGTGGTATATCTCCAAAGGTTCCTCAATACCATTTCAAAAACCAAAACCCAAGCCTCATTTAAATAGAAGGGGAATGATGATTAACAAAAGTAGAGAATAATGAGTTCAGTAATGAATGAAATTTTTTATTTTTCAATGGGGTGGTTACAAAACAAAATCAATCCATTGTATTGATTGACAACTTAGTGGTCCTGCCACAATCACTCAATCATTGGTACACAAATAAAATATAAATTTTATGTCATTTTATTATTCATTTAAAAGTAAAAAAACATAATTTTTCTCCATATTGTCTGTCGTCAATGTTAAGCCTCCCATAAGGGAATCTCGGCAATGCGGATTCTATGGTTCACTATGATTTTTATTCCGAGCACAGTTTCAAATGATTGATAATTAAGCCCATGCGTTTACAAAAAGTACCTTAAAAAAATATCAAAATTCAATTCTTGGAAAATCCGGCCTCAAAATCAGGGGCTGTAAATTTTTATAGACTCATAGTAAATCCAAATAATTTATAAAAGTTTTATATAATTTCAGCATCTTTACATTTCCACACATTATGGATTTTCACCCTCGAAAGATATATCAAAACTCTAGGAACAAATGGGCGTATATAGCACAGATCTGAGCCTCAAGATTCCATGTTCTCTCTTTGGGGTTCTTATGCTGGAAACAAACTCAACCCAGAAGAATCGAGCACCATCAAATAACCCGATAATTTCAATCCTCTATCTCTACAGGGAACTCTCCAAACGTCACCCCATCATTGATTCCAACTTTCCTCTGTCTATAACGTGTGATGGATCATACACGTACCTCCTCAGCTGTGACAGATGGAATAAATTATGCACCTAGTGCATCTGTGGTGGTATAAATAGATGGTACACCTCCTCTCCTACTTGACTAATAAATTGGAAAGGAAGGGTGAACCTCAAGGATTTCATGATGCCCTGACCAAACCTTAGTAATCCTTATCGGGGTGAGATATATAAGAATACATGATCTCACTCCTAGAACAACAAGGGTATCCATCTCTTATCATCATATGACTTTTGAAGACATTGTGAATCACTCATCCTTTCATGGATGATCTTCACCTTCTCCATGATATTCTGTACCAACTCTGGACCCATAAGTGCTGAATCCCTTAGGTCTCTCCAACATAGTGGTGATATACAACATCGCCTGTAAAGAGCCTCAAATGTAGCCATGATGATGGTATAGTAATAAATGTTGTTGTAAGTGAACTCTACATGTTAATATGGTACTCCCTACGTCAGCCAAAATCATGGAGAAAAGAAAAAATCATGACCTAGAGTGTGTGTATGGTCTGCTTCATCTGACCATATTTTTGAGGATGAAAAGCAGTGATCAAGAGTAGATGAGTCCTAGATGCCTCGTGTAATCCCTTCCAAAAGAGGGATGTAAAATGAGCGTCACAATATGAGATGATCATCACTGGAACCCCATGAAGTCATGAAACCTCTTGTACAATGAGGCGTCCCATGCTCTCTACCAATCCCTACTCTCAGATGGGTAGAAAGTGGATGACATGGTGAGTCGGTCAACAATCAACCAGATGGAATCATGGTCCATCAACATACATGGTAGCCCCATTTTTTAGTCCTTGGATATACCACCACCTTCCCCTCTTGTACCACATTTTGGTTAGCTGAGCTTGATGGTACCTGATTCTCGACATTAAATTGCTAACAAGTGAGGCAACAAGAAATGAAATTCGCAATAGATTTCTTCACCCCTGGACAATAGTACTGACAAAAAATGTCCTGGAACATCATCGCCACTCGAGGATTTACCCCCATTGGGGTTTTATGGAACACACTCAACACCTCCTCCAATAGAATCACTTGTTCTATAGTTCATATTGTAAGTAGGATGGCATGCTCCTCACCATTTGAAACTCAAACAGGATCCTGTACTGAGGATATCTGAGCACATCAGGCCTCACATTCTATATCACAATGCTATTCCTCCCTGAATCGCTAAAGTATTTGGGGAGTAATTTTCATTATCAGGAGGTATGATATCCCAGCACTATCCACAAATTATAACTGCAATGTTTCTCCCTGCTCTGTCACATTGCTCTGCAACTGTAGGCCAGACCACCTTTTGAGTGCATATATTACTACTCTATACTTCCCAAGAGTGTAGAATATCTCAAATTCGTAGTTCTGGAGGAACAGTAGCATTCATAGATGACTCAAGTACAAGTATATATGTGAGAAGATATACCTATTACTATTGTGATCAGAGTAGAAAGTAAAATGTTTCACATCATGTAGTGCGGTCACATCATCTACCAAAATATCACTGCTACAAACTCTGGGACTTGGGTAGCATTGTTCTGATCATGTTGTCTCAACTTATTTGAGCCGTAGGTGATCACCCCTTGATCCTACATCAGGGCACAACAAATTCAGCTCTCTGATGCATCATAGTAGACAATATAACCAACACCCTCTTAAGGTAGCCTCAAGATGTGGCAACTCGTCAATCTCAACCTCTGATCGTGAAAAAACTACAAGCATCTCTACATCAACAAGAAGGGTTTTCCATTATTAGTCAATGCTTACAAGGGTGTTCAAACTCTAGAAAAGTACGGTATAAATCACTAGTAGTACCCATCCAATTCTATGAATCTTTTCACAATGGTCACACAACTGTGTGGCTCCCATGAATGCAATTCCACTATATTCCCCATATCTACAACCACTCCATCCTCTGAGATAACATTCCCCATGAAGTGGGCATACCATATCTAGAATAGGAACTTCTAGATATTTCTATAATGCTGGTGATATTAGAGTTTATCGATAAATATCTGCAGGTATGTTTTGTGCTTCTCCTCTGACACTGAGTACAAACAGATGCAATCAATGAAGACTACCACGAAGAGAATGAGGTAGGGCAAGAATAAATTGTTTATAAGCCTCATCAACACTGCTGGAGCATTGGTTACACCGAAAGTCATCACTAAGAACTCATAATTGCCATACCGATATCAGAAGGATAACTTCGCTACGTCCTCGTCTTATACCCTTAGATGATGATAGCATATTCTAAGGACTATCTTCAAAAACCATCAAGATCCCTTGTGTTGATCGAAGAGATCATCAATCCTTGAGAGTGTATACATTTTCTTCACAATATCCTAGTTCAGGCACCAATATCCGACACCATTCCTCAAACTCCCTCCTTCATTCTTAATGAACAGAACTGGCGAAGCCCCTGGAGAAACACCGGGACTTATGAACCCCTTCCTCTACAAGTCCACCAACTATAACCACAAGTAACGAAGCTATGTGGGAGCCATCCAATATGCTAAAGTACATATTCGTTACATCCTAGTGTATAGGGAAATTTAGTTATATGTCTCTCTATGCGGAGGTAGTCATGGAAAATCACCAGGTAAGGCATAAACATATTTGTCCACCACAATAGGATAACCCAGACTCCTCATGTCAACTTCTCTGTGGGTAAGGCTGGCCAACTAATGAGTGATCGGATAAAACATCCTCCGAGAAAGTCCATCCTATACTGGAAAGGTTCCCCTATCGCTGTTGAAGGAAAAATTGATCTCATATTCGCGGACCCACTACACTTTTCGAAAAAAACAGTCAATCTTAGCATGGACTGTGGATAACAAGTCTATACCAAAAATGACATTGTAAGGCCTCCACACTACTATAAGGGTTTCCAAGTGAATGCTCTCGCATCATATAGTAATCTCACACTTTGTAAAACAATTTTTAATCATCAAATCAACTCTTGTAAGGGTCTCAAATAATAAGTATTAAGAAAATGGCTATACAAGAATATTAGAGCTCTGAGTGACTGTCATGGAAATGGAAGAGTGACTAGCACCCATGTATATTAGTATTGTAGCTAGGGTATAGTGCACAACGATCTCCACTCAAATCATCTATGCAGAACGAAGGACGTAGACCTCAACTACCTGAAGTTGTGGTCGTCCCTGTCTTCCTTCTCCATGATGTTTAGGAAGGTATTTGGATTAATAAATGAATTCAATACATAACTAATGATATAATGATGGTCTAGGGTTTCATGGATGATATGGGAATGGTTACAAAATGTGTCAACAATATCCTATATAAACTATCCATATATATATATATTTATTCCAATTTTCATTCTAAATAATAGATTAGGGTAGTTACATAGAATCTTTTATTGAATTGAGGAACATAATATGAGGTGACATGGATTTTGGGGATGTGAATCACTCTGAGTGATTTTAGTATAAAGGCTAGGTTTAGGGGAAAATTCCATTATTTTTCACACCTTTTTTATTCTGGAAGTACATTCATGGGTTGAAGTAGGAGTGTGAGTAAATACTTGTGGTTCTAGAAATAATTCTAGAGAGTAAACTGGTCATGCTATATCCTATAGAATTAATGAGACACCATGGAATTTTGAATGGGTATGAGATGTAGTAAATCATGGTCAATAGATAATTCATGTGATCATTGTTGGGTGGGAACAGGGATCCATGTAGAATTATTCATTTTCTGTGACAAAATTTTATCGAAGAACGATTGCTTTTAGGACATAGGTGAGATCAATCTTGGATCATGTCTAATAACATACGAGAGTATTCATTGGTGTTTCACTCTTCTTGATAAATACATGGGTTTGTTTTTTGTGTAATATTAGAAATAATGTCATTTTAAGATTTTTTTTATGGACTGGATACATGTGTAACCCTATTCTATTTTCGACATGTGAATGGTTATGTATGGGTTGAGAACAATTGCAGCCAGTGAGATGCTTGTACGAATGCTGGCCCATGGCCTTTATGAGAATCCAATAGTGCTATGTGTTTCTAGTTAGTGAGGATCATTAAATAGGATATGTGGCATACACGAGATTATGTAACAATTTAGTCTGGTGGTTGTGGAGTGGGGTATGGGAATCCATATAGGAGGGTGTACATCATTGGATATTGGAGAACGAATTCCCCAGTGAGTCTGTAATGGATGGTTATTGGTGGTCCATGTTGGGACACTAAAAAGAGTTTGATGATCATGTCATGTTATTCTGTTCAGTAATTTATAGATCTTTTTCTGTAGATATAAATTTTTTATTTTTATTGGGGTGATTATAATGATACACCTATGAGGACGGAAATATAATCATCCATCGGTGAAAACCCATTTAATTAGATAGCTTATAGTTATAGTGATATTGATTAATGGACGATAATTGTGGCACCATGAATCCAGTTTTAGATTTTATCATATTTGATATGGAGCCTTCTTATATATAAGATTATTTATTTTAATGCATTGCTAACTAGATTTAGTGTGTTGGTATCCTCCTATGTGTGGATTCGAGTGATCCAATTGTGAGTCAAATTAGGATTTTCCTAATGCATATAGAACAGGTGTGATGGAAATAGTATGTTGTTGGTCATCCACATATTAAGTATCTTCTAACGGATGTATAGAAAACTACTTTTTCATTTATAGTGATTACATGATTTGTTAAGTATAGAAGGAATCGTGATAGGGTGATGAGGTGTTGGCTTAGCGGTTGGGGCCGAGCATTTTTTAGACTGTTCAGCCATATGGTGACTAAATTGGGTTTTTTAGTGAAATTGTTGGTAATGAGGTTAATAAAACATCATGAATGTTGAGGTACTAGTATTTGGAGGTATGAGAATATGATTCCTATGAGGAGAATCACTGTGGATTGATATGATTCATTATGAGTAGTTTTTTTAGTTGGGATAATCATAGGCCACTAGATGAATCAATATGGACATTTCAGTGTTTTGAGAGAGTTGAATGTGGTTGAGATCCATCATTGTGTTTTTGTTAGTTGAAAATGAGTTGACATTACTAAGGTGAAAAATAATCCTTAGTGTTTTTCGTTGTTCAATTATAGGGAATTAGAAATTCCATGATTGAATGAAATGAAAAGCTGTGGTTTTATTATAATGTTACATTGAGTTTGATAGACGTATTATAGTCATTGATTATTGGAAACCTGAAGTATTATAGTTTGGTTTTATTTTTCAATGAGTTAATTTTAGGGATGTTAATTATTTAGATGAATTTTGAATATTGATCCATGAGTAGTGGTTGTTCCATGAATGACGACTCAAATTGGGAAAAAAGGGTTGAAACATCTCATGTAAATATTTCTGGATGTTTAATGATTTTTGAAAATGGTTTTGGGTTATTGTTTGAGAACCCGAGATGTGGTCTCTGTCACCTAGCTGTAGAATAATAGTAGTAGCAGCTGGTCATGTCGTGACAACTAGGATGTGTCTCCACATCCATCAATGACTGTGTGAATCAATTGAAATAATTTTTTTTTGAAGTGGGTTATTTTAAAGAAATGGGACCCTGTTAACAATGATAAAACTATTCTACCTAATTTCCATGTAAAATCAATATTGTTTCATAAGTCTGTCTATTTTTCATATTTTTTTTTTTGGGTAATTATTTTTGAGAACAATGATGACTTGTATGCGCGCTATAGCATGAAAAAATGTATTTTTTGTTGGTTTAAAAATCATGTCACTACTTTTATTTGCAACTAAATATGTTATCCCATACGAAATACTCTCCCAACTAAGAAATCAATTCTTATTTGTGGTAGGAGAAATTTGTGACAGAAGACCAAATCCATTTGAAATTCTATTTTTATCACATCTTGGGTAATAATTGTCGGATGAACATGTAACAGAAGATGCCAAAAATATCATGTCATAATAAATCTAACATATATAAAGGCGTACACCTCTATTCATCTAACAGATGTTCTAAATCCTCTTCTACTTTATCTCAGGTTTCATAATTCTTTATCATTGGAAAAAAATTATTTTAAATAGAATTGTTAAAGAAACACTTTCACGACTACATCACTAGTTTTATTGTAGTAAAAAATTTCCTTTCATATATTTATATTAAACACTTCAGATTGTCATGTGTTTTCGTATTAGTAATATATAAAAACAATTAGTATTAATTAATAGTAATTATTAGTTAATGTCAATTACTAGTAAAAATTTGGAGTAATTATTTGTGATTATTAATAATCATTAAAAATTATTAAGTAATCTGAAATATTTATCAAAAAATTTAAATAAATACTATAAATTTCAAAAATATAAAAAATAAATGAATAGAAAAAAATAGACATAATTAATCGTTATTAGTAATAATTTGAAACAATTAACGAAAAATATTAAAAATTATAAATATTTACTCACCAATAACAATAATGAGTAAAAATTATACATAATTATTAATAATTAAAAAAAGTAGCTATAATTACAAATAATTATTTCTAAATAATGAAAAGTAATAATAATTGAAAATAATTATTTTTAATTAATAGAAATTTATAATATTTAATATAAATTAGAAACAATTTATCAAAAATTTTAATAGTAAAAAGAAATTATTACTAATTAATTGAGAATTAGTATTAAATAATAGAAATTAGTAATAGTTAATAGTACTGTGTAATAACTGATAAATATTTATTATAATTAACAAAAATTAGTAATAGTTCTGAATGTTTATATTAATTATTTATAAATATTAATAATTGGTAATAATTTACCAACGCATACGGATTATCACAGATTGTTAGGCATAATTTGTAATGATCATGTGTAATTGGTAAAAAATATGCATAATTAGTAATAATTAACAATAATTAGTTATAATAATCCATGATTGGAAATAAATGTTCCAAATGTTCTACAATTATATGTAACTAGGATAAATTTTCAATAATTAGTTACAATTAGTAATAATTTTAAATAATTATCATAATTAGAAATAATTTGAAATAATTAATGATACCTATCAAAGGTTAATGATAACTTCAGAAAAGTATTAATGTAAAATATTAATAAATTAATACCATTAGTGATATTTAATAAAATTACATATTAATATAATTTAGTGATAAGTAATCTAAATTTCCATAAATTATTTGAAATTTTTATTCATTTATGAAAAATAGTAATAATAAATAATTTAGTAATATTTAATTGAAATTAATTATAAATAAGTTTAAATAATGATAATTATTACTAGTTCAATAAAAATAATGAATATTAATCTTATTTGACATAGTTAATTTTAAATAGAAGTTATTAGTGATATTTAGTAATATTTCATCATAAATATCCATAATTAGTAAGAATTATCCATTATTATTAATAATTAGACAAAATTTGTAATAAAAATCCAATAATTAAAGATAATTGTCAATAATTTGTTATTTGTCATTCAAAAATAGCCTTAATTATGTCATAATTCTCCAATTATTATCCAAAAATACAATTAACTAGATTTATTTAAAAATAATTAGCTATGGTATGTAGTAATTTCATATATTTATTAATTGTTATATATAATTATAAATAATTGAAAATAATTAACAATTATGATTTATTATTTAAAATAATTAGTAATAATTAGAAATAATCATTGAGGATTATATATAATTAGCTATAACTATAACGATTTACAAATAATTAGAAATAATTGTCCATAATTAGAAATAATTGTCCATATTTTGAATAAATAATCGGTTATTACCTATAATTATATATTATTATAAATAATATGTTATATTAAAACAAATTTATATAACATTACTGAAAAATAGAAATAATTAGTAATTATTACTAATGATTAATAATAATTTACAATGATTAACAATAATTACTAATAATTGGGGACAATTTTAAATAAAATGGAATAATTTCCAGTGAATAATAGATATATTATTATTTATTTTTAATATATTTTTAATATTAATTTATTATATTTAGTTTTATATAACAGAAATTACTATTTTTAGGAAGTAGATTGAAGTCATTTTTAGTTTTTACTTTTTATGATTTATTGAAACTTAATTTCATAATCTGAGACTAAATATATAATATTTTCCATTTTCTACTTTTTGGAAATATATGGAACTTATATATAATTTTTTTATTAAAATATATTTGTTGAAAAAATCATCATATAAATCTAAACACTTCCTGTATAATTCATGTATATATTAAGGTTGTTGAATTTTTTATCAGTTTCATCATAAAAAATAGATTTTTTTAAAATGTGGAAATATTGTTTCCATGATATAAATGTTATTTTGGATATTTAAAAATTTTACATTGTTGGAGTTAATCTATATAATTTAGGTTTTCTAAAAGAATATGGTTTTTGGAATCAATAATTTGAATGAAAATAATGAAATGATCCAAATAAGTTTTTACATAATTGAAATTATCAATCATTAGTCCAAGATGTTAGAAGTCTATCGTTTCACCAAACAGTAACACATAATGGTGATTAAACAACTATTTATTAACTATTTGAACCTTTTTTGAGAAAATGAATCCTGATGAGAATTAGTTATATCTAGGTTCCCAGATGAGAAAAATTAAATTAATTGATTTATTTATGTCTATAAAATACATTAATGGAATTATAAATAAGTGTTTTTACTTTAAATTATCTTTAGTTCAACCACTATAATCTAATATTAATGTGTTGAAAAAATTGAAATGATATAAAGGGTATGTTCTATTATAATGGGATTGGTTTCAGATGATCAACACATCTTAAAATTTTTTCATCCTATATCATGGTGAAAATGATTGTTTAATTAATTATCCCACATGTGGGAAACAGAGGTAAATATAATCCAGTTAAGGAAATTCCACATTGGTTTCCATGAAATAATATAGGTATTTCTCACATACAATTATATTTTCGTGCTTAATAATGTTTCATAATAATGTTTTTTTGATGTCATTGAACAAATATAACATTTCAACTAATAAAAACTTTATGTCTTCCTTAGGATGGTGATTCATGGAATCATTTTGACAATCTGAGTATTGGTATTTTTCTTCAGAATCCTACAATGTGTGGTTGTCTCTTTCTATTGATGGAATTTATTTTTTTTGATCATAAATTAGTCAATATTAGTTTTTTCCTTAAATATATATGAATCACACCTTTTGGGATGTTAATGAACAAACCATATATATTTTATAAATTAAAAATACTATGTCCTCCAAAATTGGAAATTAATATATATTTAAATCTAATGGGGGATTACATACTGATTACATATGATATTTTTGTGAAATATAATTTCATTGTGAAATATGATTTAATATGGAAAACTGGTGACATCACAATATATGTAATGTTTTTAGGTTGGGGTACACATTGCCCAAAATAATTTCTATAATACATAACTAACTAAAAATGATTATTCTCATCAATGGGAGAAGTAATTATTTCTTGGTTGTCATCAATAATTTATACTTACATACCATCCTTTAAAAAACGACAACTAGTAATTTCTAAAAATGAATTATTTTAAGATGCGTACCTCTAGGAATGAAATTTTTTAATGATGTAAAATAAATTATCTCTTTATTGCCTCTAATTATCAAATAACCAAATATAAATCCAAAATTTAATTATTGTAAAAGATTTAATCTGTATAATAATTTTTTTATTATTGGGATATTCTATATTAGTATAATTTGTAAGTTTTTCACACATTATATGTCATCAATATTGATAACAACTATATTAATAACATATTTTATTCATTTTTATAAACCCCTAATATAAATAATGATTATATAAATGCATGATTAGTTTGTTTTTCAATTTAACATGTATCTAAAAAAAGATTTATTTTAATTTGAAAAATAAAATATTTCAATTATGGAAACATAAAATTATACAATTTATAATGAAAATAGTATAATATTTACCTATGGATTTCAAATTTGAGGTTAGGTGATAGTTATTTATCAAATGTTTATCGATGAGTCATAATTCATCATATTAACAAATCAAAAAATTAATATTTAAATATTATAATGGGAATAATTATAATAAATAACCATATAGGTTTATTGAATTATTTTATTTTGATGCATTGAAATATATACCCTATTTTTTAAGGAATTTTTATGAAGACCATAGTCTAGGATTCACTCATAAGGAAGCAAGAATGTTTTTAAATTTTTTTTAAAAAAAATTGATGAAAATACCTATGTATTTAGTTTTAATCATGAAATATTTAATATTAAATTTTCTATATTATGAAATATCTGGAGGACTACTAATGATTCTATGGATTTACCCGTATGAGATATACATGCTAGTATTCCAGAAAATGGTACATAATAATGAATCGGTAGCATGAATGATTGGAGTAGTGTATTATAATGTTGAATGGTTTATCCTCTCTCTCTATTTTATTGCTAAATATCAATCAGAACATAACAAAATGGTTCATAATTATAGAAATGTTGATCATGAAATAAAATATCAATTATCATTTTTTCATTATCTTGATCTTTTGTTTGGTCTAGTTCATAAGCAATTTATTTCAATTGATTTACATTATAAGGCTCATATATATGTTCTTCTCAATTATAATGAAATGAATTGAATTTTACAGTGACTGATACATTGAACTGTTATTAATATTATTTAAAATAAAATAAATATTATTTAATTTTTTGATTACATGATGATGATATGAAAAATATTCTTAAAAAATACATGATTGGATCTGGAAGAAAACATATAAAATAATTTTTCATAATTGTTTCATAAAATGGAAAATAAATTGTTTTTGTAGTTGAATAAATGAAATAAATTTATTATTATTTTATCTCTTATTAGTTTTTAATTTTTTTGGTATCACAACATAATAATAAAATTCATAGTTGATTATATGCCCTGTGTAAACACTAAATTAATTGGTAAAATATTATAATAAATAAATGGTGAGTGGTCTTCAATTCCATACATGTGTATATGTTAAATGATTAAATAATGAAGGATGGAATTTTCATTAAAATATCTCATCATACAATAAGTTATATTGACATTTTTTGTACGATGTATAAAATAATTAATATTTGTTATCTAGGATAGAATTATTCCACAATGATTAAATTCTATTGGTTTATACATATAGAGGTTTGTGTGTTTATTCCTGAAATGTAATCATTAGAATTAAATATAAAATCATTATTGCAGTAAACAATCCATTTATGATTTCTCCTCAAGAAAAAAAATTATTATGCCTAATATTATGTTACATCATAATATTTAATTTAGTGGTGGATAATTATAAAAATAATCAATTGAAAATAATTTTATGAAAGTGAAATTGTTTATATTGTAATAAAAGAAATTAAATATTTTCAAGAGATATATACAAATACATATTTTACATGAATTTTATCATTTATTGATGATGAATGCCCATTGTAATGGAACAATGGTGATGATGATACTAATATTGTAACAAATTAGTTTTAAATCGAAGGAGATGATAAAAATGTGGAACTTATAGAAATTTATGAAGGTAAGGAGTATGATGAGGATTTTTTCTAAATTAAATATTGAGAAAATGATGATAGTGGGGAATAATAAAATTATATGATTATTATAGTAATAATTAATATGTTATTCTAGTTTTATATTATTTATAGAAAAAACAATTTAATGTTATATAGGTATAGAGATGATTATGATTTGATGTTCCATACCATTATGGTGTATTTTAAATATGTGAATCAGCATGGTAATTCATCATCTAACCTTCTTATTGCATCTAGTTCATAATTAACATCTAGGTGTCATTGTCTTGTGACGTGAATTATTCCCGATCATATTTCCAAGTTGCTTATACTGATCATTTTTATCCATGAATAAGTAGGAATGTTTAGTTCAATATTATAGTTATTTTCCATTAATTATTATTAATTAATTTATGTAATAATTATTTAATTTTGTATATTTTTTCACATATAATTTCACATATAGCTATTGGAAAAGGGAATATTATTCAATGTAATTAATTTTTCTATACCATGGGTGATGTGGGATGAGATTCCCATTAATTTTCATCATCAAATGTTTGTTCATTGGACGGTATGTAAATACATATGAAATATTTAGAAATTTAGTTAATTATTTATATTCTATTATTAATTATTTTTTGTGGTTAGGGAATACCATTGCTGATAGAATATGGATGTCTATCTGGATGTCGTAGGATAACTTAATGCATGATTTTTGTAATTAGTTTTTACATAGTAAGATATAGATATCCAAGGATACATCTAGATACAGTGAATTATTTATCCTTATTGCATCCATTAACCAATTGACTTATCATCACATGTGGGGATATATGGTGCTTCTATTATATAGAGATTATTTTCTTGTCAAGATTATCATCATCTCGAATAATCCTGGTGATGAATTAGGTCACACATAGATTTGGTTGTCATATATTTTTACTCATCAATTAAATATAGTAATAATGATTTTTTAATCATTTATATATAATTTGCATATAAATATGTAATTAATATTCATATATCCCTTGAAGTATCCCTATATTAAAACGTTCAATGTTTTAAGATGATGTCAAGTTATCAAATAAATAGAGAGACTGATAGAGGCACAATGTGTTACATTGGGATATGTATAATTTTTTTTCTGTTTTTATAATTTCCAAAAAAAATGCATTATATATTTTAATTTCAATATGCATTTCAAGGAGGAATATGATATCGTGACTTCTAACACAAAAGATGATATTATTGATTATACCTATTATTAAAATTAAAATACATTAATATTTTATGAGGGATAATATATTATAGTGAATCAATATAATGTCAAGAATGCATTGTTTTTTGTGTCAGTACATTATTGATTCCTATATGTTATTTTTGTTCTGATACATTGTAATCATACAAATTTAGGGGAGATGATGTAGAGTAATCATCACCATTTTTAAATTATTAATATAATATTCAAGCTCATAATTATATTTTAAATACCTTCTTTAAAGAGAAGGAGGAGATTCATTCATCCCGGTTTTAGTGAGAGGAGCAGTGACGTCCACATTGGGAGTTGTAGTTTGAGAATATGATGGAGTACATGAGAAAAATGGAACATGGTATAGGTATGGAGTTACATACACCATTTCATATAGATGAAAAATTCATCCTTGGGGATTGATGTATTTTTTCAAAAAAATTTATTGAAAATTTTTTAATAAACATATTAACTATAATGTTATTATTAATTAGGACTATTTAAATTTTAAATATTTTCTATTTTATTTTTTATTATAATTTTATTCATTTTTATAAAATTATCATGTTATGTAAGAATTATCACAATTTCCATTAGAATAATATTTTTTGGAAATAATTGGTAATCCATTATATTATGTTATATTTGATGGAACATCATTTATAGAAAAAATATGTTGCTATAACAGAATTTTAATTCATTCAAAAATACTAATGCGATATGTTATGTGGGAAAATATTTTGGAATGCACCTGCCTCCATTTTTAAGAATACCAATTCTATTTTCATCATTGGATTTTTTTTCAAATAATCCCATCACAAATTTTAAATTACAATGGGAACCTATAAAAAATCCATCATTTTTTAGTTGTGATCATGGATGTGGTGTGAGGACACCTCACATCAAGGGGAGATGCACAAATAAGGGGAATGGAGTTCACATTGGTAAATATAGTTGATTAATTACTATAGTCGGTGATTATAGAATAATTAGGGTAATTAGTTGTTTCCCTAAAATTGTACTATCAGGCTATGAATTAAAGCCCCACTCTATGATGAATAAAATCAAGGGATTAGTCCTTTTACATGGGTTGGTCACACTTTTCACATTATTGGGTGATGTGGTTCATCATGCCGCAACCCCTAATGTCACTCTATGATCAACCACAAGATGAATATTTTATTCATAGATATATCCATTTTTTGGGATTGATTCACATTATAATTTAGATAAATAGTTGATCAATAGAGGGAGAAATAATTCAAATCATCTCTTATCATATTTCTATTGTTACCTCATTCCATGAAATGGGTTTATATGTTTTTTGGTTTATATATTTGGTAATATATTATTGTAATCAATTATTTATTGTCTCATTAATGTAATGATACTATTGGTATAATATGGGATGGTGTTTTTGAGTCAATTACACCAGATAATCATTGAATCAATCCATTTTAATGTGTCATTCATTGGGTTGTGTGTATGTGACCCATATATTTGATCACACACTCATAGGAGCATCATTAGATCGATGAGGATATGTGGCAATATATTGGGTAAAAAATTCATTAAAAATAAATTTTTACAATTAACTATTTACTTCTATAATTAAATATTGTTTAGATCTCCATGATATTTTTGATCGGGAGCATATATGAGGAATGGAAAGACCCTTCCAAGGATTGATAATGAATGTGGAGGTTGTGACACAATTTTAGATTTGGATGGCCCCTATGATAGAAAAACAATCTGGTATATATTAAAGAAAATACCTAAGTGAAAAAATTCATGTGGTTGGGTTTGAGGGATAGGGATGGGTAGAGACCCTAGGTTCAAAATAACTTCATTTAAACATTTTGGGAAGATTTGGTCCTCACTAAGACTTACTTTCCTTGTGTGGGAAGGTTTTTTGGTTTGGTTTATCTGAAACCTCAGTAATTATTGATGGTCTTACTTATGATGTTGGACACTATATAATGTGTTCCTAGGAATATTTGGTTGGAATGAATGTCTTGGTACTGAGTGATAACAAGATATACTGTCGTATATAGCATGACTATCGAGGAACTCCTTCCTTTGGTCAGGGGAGAGTCTTTGCATGTGTTGAGTATATATATTTAATCTATTTCATGAGATATGCTAACTTTTATATAGAATTTTACATTGTAACCTCTTATAAGAATGTGATGTGATTAATTATTGGAAATTTTATTCAATGGGGGGGGGTTTGAAAGAAATTTGTCCCCTCCCATTGCAGCTAGTTTTTTTGTTGAGCCTAAATGTTATAGGGTCACCATGGGGATAAATATTTGAACTATTATTAATTGTTGGATATGAGGGGATCTGTCTTGGGTTACTAGAACCACGAATTTGAGATGGTGACATTTTTTAATGGTATTTATTCTTTATTTTGTGGAATTATGTGTGTAATTCTGATAGGTGGTGACTTTAGAAGTGGGTTTATAGATCTTTATGCAAGGCCTTATAATGAATGATATATTGTAGGATAGACTTCCATGTCTGAGATAGAGTCCCTATTATTTATGATGAAATTTTTAGGATTTAATGATATGGTATGTATTGATATAATTTAGCATCACCACGAGAGAGAAGGTCTTCCATAGACCATTAATGAATTAATATTTAAGTGGTTTGGATCAGGATATGTTAGCCAACTTTGCATTGAGTTAGGAGGTATTGGTTAGACCAATGTGGGTGTTACATTGTCCAGTTTTTTGTGGAATTGTGATTAGTTGGTGGGACGATCATTACTGAAAGTGCCATTTATGTAGGTTCTTTTTGATTTGGTGGATGACCACTACATCGAGTGATAATATATGGCTCAACCATTATAATTTTGACCTTCGTAGATATATGAATTTGATAATGTTTTTGGGGTTAGACCCTACTCAATGGAAGTAGTGGGTGAGAAATAAATGAATCCATACAATATAAATTATTATATTATGTGTGTTGTATTTTGTGAGGTTACTTTAACATTAGATGAAGATAATGAAGGTATAGTTGGGAACAATGGCTTCATGGTTAGAACATGGTAATATGATTGGTGAGTATAACCCTCCATGTGTGAGGGTGTGCAGTTTAACACATGAAGGCATAATATGTATGTTTACTTTTTTTCTTCCTTTTCCACATGTATACACATAAAAATAGTTGTATATGTTTATTATTTTTTGTTATACTCTTCTGAATTATATTATCCCACAATCCATGAGAAATCAGTTTCACATGAAGAAATTATCTGACACATGGTTGAGAACATAGCATGATGTGAATATGGATAAAGAATATTTAGAATAATCCAGACAATGTGATTATTCTTAGTGTTGGTAGTAGAGACTCTTGTGTTTTATCATTAGTATATTTGGTATATGTCATTATCCTAGTGGGTGATCTGTTATTGTAAAATTTTGTTTCTATCATGGATCATTTTGATTATTGTATAGATTTACGCTAATATAATTATGTGTACTCATACATCATTCATTTATGATAGTTTAAAACCTTAACACTATTTTTCATGATATCTATTCAATGTAATAGTCTACCAATTAAATGAATAATGAATTTTCATCTAGTTAGTAGTTCTACAATATGAAAAGGTGTTCCAATATTCAAGTAGCTCATCATACTAGCGTACTATATATTGGACTCTAGATTATGAAATTACACTATTAAATAAGAAATTATAAATTCATATTTATTGATATAGGATAGATATTTTCCAGCATAGGACCATTTTATGAACCTCGATATGAATTAGAAACTAAAAAATGATAGTATTTAGGAGTAAAGGGGAAAAATTATGATTGGTCCTATGATAATGTATTTTGTAATCATATTTTTTCTTATTGTTATATGAATAAAGAGAAAAATAGTTCAGATAAATAATCTATAGAACAAATAACTCTTATATGTAGGAGAAAAGGGGATAAATTCAAGGGTTCCCTGATGAGTGATGGAACTATAGAACCTGAAATGAATTAGAGAATTCATAATCATTGGGGAATAATTTAGAATGAGAATAGATTCTATAATATTTCTATTAATGGTATACCAATTTAATTTTAAGTATTAATTAGTAATATAAATCAATTAACTTAATGATACGTTGAAGTGGAATTAATGTTGTGTGTTGTGCGACTCATGATATTAGGTATGGAATATTTTAGACTAGCCATCAAATGTAATTTGAAGGGGAATCTTTTGAATGTCAATATATTATATTTCAATGGAATACATTGTTTAATGTCAATTGTGATTGACCATAATGAGTTGTCTGAGGTCATAGGGATGGATAATGAACTATATATATGTTCGTGTGGTAAAGACCTATCGTGAAACATTTTAGACAATTACAAAACAGACATTATTTTATATATTTTAGAGTCTTGAATAAAGGAATTTAATTATCTATTTTATTGTCATGTATGAAGTAGATGATTCAATACACATGGTATTTCAGTCTTGATAATCCATATTGGGGTGATGTTGACTCGAATGCATGTCACATGTGTCTCTAGATCCAATAAATGTATTAGAAATTCATTTGTATGATTATTGTTAGATTCATAAAATTGGAATCATTATTTAATCAATGGTCAAAAAATATTTTTTTCGAGATAGTAATTGAGATGCTTTTTCATAACCGCCTCATTAGGAAAATTATCTTCTAATAGATTAAGAAAATTGTGATCTAATGAAAAACAGAATTATATAGTCAGTTTTTCAAGAAAAAATTCATAAATCATGTTTTGAAATATATTTGGATATGGATATCCTTGAATCCCTTATACACATTTTTTGATCCACATTGGTGGTTTTCATGGCTAATATAGAGACATGGGTGTCACTAATTCAACAATCCTTTAATAATTCATACTGTAATGAAAGTCATAAAACATCTCTTCAATTATATTACCAAATTGTTTTTTGATGGAGCACTATTTTTTATCATATCTTAAAGCCATATCCTCGTGAATTTTGATCATATGGATCTTTCCCAATATATTTTCAACAACAGTGGTGAAATATTTGAAAAATTAACATGGATTGAAAGAATATTATTTTTTTTAATTTCTAATTTTATTTTGAAACCACTATGTCCCATATGTTAAAAAAATCCATTATATGTATCATATCATGATTAATAATGATATCTAGAGCGGAGTTCAATAATACTGGTTAATACGGGGGAAGATATTGAAATTATTGATGATTGAGTCATAAATAGTTCTAACATAATATTCAAGAACACCAAATATGTTGGGGAATATATAGTGATTCATGATGTTATATGATTTCCAAAACACAACCTATAAATGGATGAGTTATATAAAAATACCCCCAGTACATGGGAATTGTAACAACACAATATGGTTGACCAATATTGAATGATTCATGAATTTCACTATATGGAACATATCCATAAATAGAAACTATATTTTTTATCATGGTTTTTAATTTTCATACCAAAATCAGAAAATATACTCCTCAATGGATTTGACCATGATAGCATTAGGTGATTTATGAGAACATCACAAGATAATGTTTTACATTTAACAATTTCTAGATGGACAGAAATTTATAGATGTCAATATGGTCCCCTGCTGATTATATGACTTTTTCACCTAGAGTAAAATATATAACTACAATGAATTCAGAAGAGTTAATATTATTGAAAAAATCTTCATCAAATAATGTTGTGGAATCAAAAAGTTGTTCTTCATCAATAATTTATAGAATATAGGGTGGGAAAACATGGCGCTGCAAATTGTTTTTATAATTATATAAATCTGCCTTTTAATATTGAATTAATCAGGAAGAGGTGAAAATTATTCATAAATGACAAGTAACATATATATTTATATCTGGGCTCTGGTTTCATGAATATATTTCATCCTCATGTACTTTGCAATTTATTATATAAAATTAATAAAGGTGAACTAGATCTTTTAATTAGATTAAGATATAATCAGGCGGGATAGTTCTCGAGGTATTATTTGGTTAGATTGTACTAATGCTTCTAATAATTCCAATTTAAAATCTTAATGACTCTAGAATAATATTGAAATAGTTGGCTACCCCTCATTGAATATATCCCACTTTTACTTATTTTCTCATATTATTGGATACATATAAGGGGAAGGTGTTTTTTTCAGTTTTTGCAGATGGTGTTGGGGTCATTACTAACAAATTTAGCAATATAAAAAGTAATGAATAAAAATTATTCAACATATTTTGGATTATCTTATCATAATAAAATAATATTATCATATGGTATATTTTACATTCTTCTCATTATTGGGGTAACATTGTTAACACACATGTCTCAGGCTCATTTGGACTTTCCATTATTATATTACCATTTTTGGAAATCCTTTTTAATAATTCAATATAGAGAACTAATTATAAGACATTGTAACGAATCATTATAGGGTATCATTATTAAATTTTCTGATCATTCTACCCTGCTTCATTTGGATTATTCATTTCAGGAAAAAAACATTCTATTTCTAAGGGGTAGAGATAATGTACAATTGATCCTAATCCCTATTGGATGAATAAATTTCGTTATTTGAAATCATAAGGTCCCATTAACCTAACCTTATTACCTTATTGGTGACATTTTTTATTTCTACACTCATTGAATTAGAAATCTATATTTTCGGATCTTGAAAAATATTTACCTATGTTCTTTGATTGGAATGTTATAAAATTTATATTATAAATTCTATATCTAAAACCCATCCATGATAAATTAATGAAATGTACACAGTTGATCAATTATTTTTATGTTATTCACATTGAATACTATTAATTATTCATTGATATGTATTATTAATAATGACTATTTAAAAAAGATATATATTTTAATAAATTTCAATACACTTTCAATCTCACACATTTTTAAACTAGAATAGTCATGGATAGTTATTCCACATAATATAGGGGTTTATTATAAATATAATTATATATAGAGATAATTCAGACATGTAATTGACCTAGATATTAGGTAATTCTACTAAACAAATATGGAACCATATATGGTATTCATGAATAATATGATTTATGTTACCTCATATTTTTTTTGGGTCACCATAATTAAGATTCATTTAGAAAATATGGTTTAGATGATTCTCTAGATATCCCATTCGATTAAATGTAATGAATGTTTGATTCTTGATGTTGGGTGGAGGAGGATTCAAATCTACCTTATCAGAATACAACATCTTCACTGGTCATACTGGGGAACACCATCCGTACATAAATTTTACGCAATCAATATGATCATTAAATAATTATTAAGATACCATAGTATGATTTTGACATATGATATATTATCTAAATGTCCATTGATGATTCCCCTATGATAGAAACTAATGATAGAAAATTGTTAATATTTTTTAAATGGGTTTTCTGATGTTATCTCATATTTATAAGGGGAAATAGTCCTACCATTATTGGTTTAAAAATATCCTCTCGTTGAACATTATTAGCTAAATGAGTTAATAATGTGTCAGGATGATGGTTATATTATGTGTCTATTTTTTACCACATATATTAAAAATTGGCCTTCTCAATATTCTCTAATAATCTATTAAATTGAGTAAGTTTTTATCTAATTCTAATTACCTCATCGTCAGTTTTTGGTAGTTAAGCTATTTATGTGGCCCAAAAATATCCAATATTAATCATATTATCCTGATAAATAGTTATAATTGAATTATTTAGTGGGTATCACAAATCATGTGATCCCATTTGATTCATTTTATATACATCTTCTTAAAATACCTCCACATGAGTGGACTTTTTCCCCATTCCCCACTTTTATAATATTTATTGATAATATAATATTCTATGACATCAAGTGGTTCAACATTGCCAAAATTTACTAATGTGAAACTTGTTGATGACAACATGGATTTCCTTTAACATGGTAAATCAATATATTAGGTATTTTGTTCTCAATGGATGATAATGTATATGTTGGTGGGTAAAAAATTACCCAGTACATGGAAAATCGGGTTTCCATACAAATGTATCCAGTGTATATATTTCTTTTCAAGATATTTAGTCCCATATTATTTATATTGTACGATGAAAAGAGATATTACCATGGTCACCATCTTGTGTATTAAATCTCCCTTCCAATAGTGAGGGGTATGACAATATAATCCCCACAAATAGGGTTTTTGTAGTATGATGTTTAAACATAATAGAAATCATAAATTATTCCTTTAACATTATCTAGATAAACCAATGGACTTCATATATGCTTGAGTATATAGGGATATGGACCTATCCTCCGGGTTCGTTGTCTTGATAAACACACAAGGATCATCTTCTTGATATAATAATTTGAATGATAAAATATGGAATATATTTGTCGGAATATTATTATATAATTGTGATAACATTTTAATAATGATGAAAAAGAATAATATGATGACTATGAAACAATCCTTGATAGTAATTTATATTTAGGGGATTTCCTCCTCATCCCCTGAATGATATATAAGGTTATAACATTTATTCTCCAATGATAGATTCAAAATTTGATTTGATAATGGGTTAGGGTACACCTTCCCCCTACTATATTTTCTACATTTTCTAGACCTCCACGGATAAATCCTTATATTATAGGAGTAATTATCTATATATTTATAATTATTATATAATTATAGTACTCTTACAGTATTCTATTTACTATCTACAGTTGTAAGTACATGGAAGTAAAAAATGTACATCAGTACCGCAATGATGTTGTAGTTGTAAATATTTCTATAATGGTTCCACCATCTAGTGTCTTATGTAAACCTTCATTATTGTGTAATTTTTCCAAGGGGGGTTGGGGAACCAAGACCTATATATTATATTCCTCAAATATTTAATTTAGATTCTATAAGAGAAATAGGAAACTCATTTGTAGGTATTCAATAATAAAAATTCATGGTAAATCAAAATCAATAATAATTAATGGATTTATGTCTTCATCACCATTTGTTCTAGGTTATTTTCTTTGTGGAACTATTTCAGATGATTCTGGTCTCACATGTTTATACCACTTTCTAATGGGTGGAGGAATTTTGATTATATTCTAGGGTTATTATGGAACATTTTTATTAAATAAGGGGATGGGATGTTAGGTACTCTATTAAGGGGTATAATTACTTAATGAAGGACACCCATAAAGATAAAATTCATGTTTATCCATCCTTCTTAGAAACAAGTCTTGTGAAATTTAAATACTAACATAATGCATTTAAGTGGAAATTGAATATTGGAAATATATTATATCTTATTTTATGCATAAATTTATTCACTCTATATATCAATATATAAATAAACTCAAATGTTTATCACCATCATGGGAGTTAGTTAATTCCATTGAAAGTATTGGAGAGGTGTCATGGAAATGTGACTAGGCCCATGAAATGGTCATATGAAATATCTATATAATGGTCCTAATAACTGATGTTTTTTAAGTTTTATTAAAATAGTTTTTTAATACATTACAAGGTCACATGACAAGGATAATAGTTGCGAATTTTATGTTTATAGATCCAAAAATATTTCAACATTGATTAAATTCAATAAAATGGACTTCTAGGATATTGGTTTTGAGAACTGATTTGTAGTGGAACTTATATAACAATGTACATTTCCAGTTAAACACAACTTAATAGTCTAGTGAATGAATTTTATAATCAATTATTATTGTCTCCAATAAATATATTTTAAGAAATCACGAGAATATTTTTCACTACGTTTATATATGTAATCTAAGTGAAATATGTCAAATCATGGAATATAAGGAATCCAAAATGAGTAATTTTTTTCTTTAGTCTAATGAGACATTGTATTTGAATAAATACATAAGGATTCTATTAAAATTATTATTGATCATTATATTTTAGATAAAAACATATTATTTGTCCCAACACATTAAAAATAGAACATATCTCATATTAAAAAATGGAGAAAAAACATACCATTGAATACCAACATATATAGATTCAAATGGAATCCCATCAAATCAAATTATATGAGATTCATTCATAATGTTCAGAAATGATATTAATTGTGGGAGTGTTGACTATAACATACCACAGAATTTGTAAAAGTGTAGATGAAATGTTAGATTATGAATATATGATTGAAATATTGTTAAATATGAAATTTAAATGATTAACATACATTTTAATATTGAAGTACGATTTATTCAATTATAGAGGACTGATCATTGGTGATCATTGAATTTTTTATGATTATTATTGTGGAGACATTCATTTGAATGTGGTTTTGAATGATAATGTTTAAGAGGAATGTTATCTTATAATAATTATATAACTTATATATTTTCATACTAACGAGGACCTTTCAAGAGAATGAAACTAGTTCATAAATATTTCAACAATTATTATAATCATTTATAGAATTTTCAATAGGATTATAAATGGGTTTTTACTTCATTAAATGGATTTCAATTTATTTTTATTATGTTCCTAGATAGCTAAAAATTCATTATAGAAATCATTAATATTTTCTAAGTCCTAGTTGGGAGTCAGGATTCTAAAATATAATATGTGTCATTTTATGTGTTACATATATTTCATCTCAAAGTGAAAATGAAAAGTTTATTCAGGAATGTCCTATGTATAATTGAAATAAGGGATGAATATATGTTTTTTGTTTTGAAAAATGAATCATTGAATTTATGTTTACATGTCACTACAAATTTGTATATGTCAATTCAAGGAGTTTTCATGTATGATTCATGATGTATATGTTTCATCAGAATACACTATCTATTTCAATGAATTGTAAATATGTTCCTTTTAATGGTTGAAAATTTTCTATGTATATCTCATCAAGACATGTGTATGTTTCATGTCAAACAAATAACAATCATATTTTCAATATATAAATATATGAAGAAAGAATTATGTTTTTATTATAAAAGATCAATTATAACATGTTTTAAAATTTATAAACACATAAAAAAGTTTTTGATTCAAACATATTCTACGTGAGAGCATGTGGATGATTCACAATATAAATAGGATAAAAATTCATGGGGTTTTAAGAAAAATTTTAATGAATTAAAAAAAACATTATTATTTATTAATATATTTATCAATGTTATGTGATCCATTTGAGTAATAAGTTGTTCAAAGAGGGATTTATATATATATATATATATGAGAATTATTATTCAACCTAAAATGAGAACTTCAACATTTTAGTTAAATATGGGTATTAATGAATAAAATTTAATGATACATGTTATTTAGCACCTTATGTGTAATGATCATAAAGAATTTATGATTCGATAATTATAAGGAGACATAAAGAAATGATTTTATTCTCAAATAATATGTATTAACTGAATTTTAGATTTATACATGCCTTTGTGGAAATATATTAATATGCAAGAGAATTATTCAATATTTGAATCAATTATCAATGTGTAGTATTTGTGGAACATGTGAGGGACATTAAAGTGAAGATATTTTGGAGTTTTTTTAAAACAATTAATCTAGATCATTTATTGAGGGATAAAATGATATATAATCCCATATTATGTGTAAAAAGCGATGTTGTTTGTATAATACCCATTTTTTTGAAACATAGTTCATGAAATATCAATGAGGACCTAGTGGGAATTTTCGTATAATTAATTTTCTCTATTAACTAAAAAAATACATGATATTCGATTAATTTATATTTTAAAGGAATTAATATAATTCATTCTTACAAAAGAGAGTAACACTATGAGATTTTGTGAAATAGTTTTTTTTATTAATTTAATCTTTTTATATTTTTCATTTCTCACAGCAATGAAAATAAATATTATATATATATATATTAAAGAAATATGATGGGTTATGTTTTAGGAAAGTATAATTTCATCACACACTACATGAAATATAATGGTTGTCTTTCTGTATTAATAACATTCATATAATCATACATTTCACGCAAGACTTACTTTCCTCAATGACTTGTGTAACACCCAAGACCGAGTATGACTGTAAAATAATATTTCAAATAATAATATATAATATAGGAGTTAAATTTTATTTTTTGAATATTATTCAAAAAATTATATAAATATATAGTTTTCACAATATATAAAATTAATTAATTAGTTACAAATTATTGACAATGTAATATAATAAAAAATGAATATAAAAGATTATTTTCATAAAAATCTATTATTTTGCTCAAAACAATGTTTTAGTACTTATAAATAAAATTTATTACAATTATTAAGTAATTTTAATGTAACATATTTGTTATATATCTATGAATTTTTTTTATATTCATCCAATATATTTTATAAGCATACGATTCAGAAAAAACAAATTAAACTCAGAAAACCCCCTATTTTTATTAAGTCAACATTACATCATTTTAATGGAGATCATATTTTAATGAAACTTTTTGGAACTTTTAGAAATAATATCTATTAAAATAATTATCATATTTGAAATAGATTAATAAAAATTATATTAGGTTATGTTTTTGTTCTTTTTATATGATGTTTTTCGTAATGAATAGTGAGAAATATTATATTTTCAATGAAAACAGATTTTTTATCTAATATATATACTAGTAAAATTAAAATTTAAATTGGAGAAAATATTAAAATAGAAAATATATTTAATTTTTAATCTAATTCAGAACATCAGAACTGATTTCACACTGAAATTGGCTATAAATACATAGGAATCTTTTGATCATTTTTACCATAAAAACCAGTACTGTTGACCCGAATGTGGGTTTTAATTTAAATATATTTCTTCCAATACTTTGATTTGTATTTGGAAACATGTATTCCATTTTAATATTACGAATAAATTAACATTTTTAATTTTTTCACCAATGTTTTTGATAAACATTATTAGTGATGTACTTAAAATTACTTACAACTATTAAGGTTCAGCTTAATAAAGGACTAAACCATAACCATATATCACAAAAATAACTATATACTTTCCCAAAATCCATTGGATCTCCATATTTATAACGTACCATCAATTTTACGTAACTTTTTGTCATTATTGATAATATTTAATCAAATAAAAGATTTGGAGTTCCTTTCTTTTAAAATATGACAGGAGTGACAATCACCGTCCATTATAATAGCCCTCCTCTCCTCCCACATACTCACGCCACTAATGAAACTTATTTGATGACTAAATATCACCCAAAAACACTTGAATGTTTCAAAATTCATACTTAAATCCTTTTTTGGTCAAAAATATTTCTAAAGAATCCCTTTGGATCATATCTAATGAAGTTACCTGATTAATGGGTAACACCCTCTCTCAAACTCTTCTATATTATTATGTTTATCCACGGAATTAAAATTTTTTATTCAATAATTTCATAAATAAACAATATAATAAATATACTAGGATATTTTTATTCAATTTATTTCAACAAAACAGACACACACACTCCTGTAATGGTAGCATATATACTTTTTATGTGTATGGTGGATGACCACCTCACAAAATAACGATTATTCATTTTTCATTTACCACCTCTCATGGTGGATTTTCTGATAGAAGAAATGTCTATATATGTTATATATTATATTTATTACATAATTAATATTCTTTAATACTTTTATAACACATATTTTGATATGTTACATTTTGTGTTAATACATCAATTTCGTTTGAGGAAGTGTGTACTGACACCACATCAAAGTGATTGATTCGTTCACACATTAAACCTAATGTTTAAGGATTTTTTTATTGAATATATATGTTATATATGATATAATAAGGAAACTATAATAATGATATTTATGTTTTTTCTTGTGTTTCATTTATTTTTTCCTCATGATAATTAAACAGAAATAGCATTAATGCATATATATGGTCAACCGTCATTATGAACAGTGTATTCGATTTCATACATCAAAATTAAATAGATTTTTATATTAAAAATAACCAAAAAATAATATATATAGAAATAACTGTTTAAATTCCTGAAATCATGATACAAATATAACATCCCACAATATAAAAAATTACGACCCATGTGAAAAAAGAGGATATTTATCATAGTGATTATATAACATATAATAGATAAAAAGCATGCAATATATTTCCATAATAAAAATATGTATGTTATTAAAATGATTAATATGTTTCTATTATAATATAATATGATATTTCTATTTCTTATACATGATTTGTTAATGATTATGATGAATGAGAAGACAAAAGAAAATGGGATTTCTTTTCACATTTCATATTTTGTGAGATACCTGATATGTTCATCCCTCATTCCTTTTATGTGGTGTATATACTGAATATTATTGCATAAAGTGATTAAAATAAATAAATTTATGTTAATTTAAATATTAACTTTATGATATTTCATTCATCGGGTTATTATTTCAAATGTTATCAAATCCGTAAAAATGTGTTGTCAAAATTTTCATTCTTCAAGAACCATGTTTTGTTATATAGATAAACACTTCTAGGGGTATATAAAAATCCATTTTAGAAGTTATATGATTAATATAAATAATTCCATGATATTTTAGGATTCATGTAATTGTTTTTCCTAACCTGATGGGTATGATCTCAAGAAACCATGTTTTATAATTTTTATTGAAACAATCTCATTGATTTTAGATATTTTTAATGATTATGCATCATGAATGAAACATTAGGATATATATAACATGAATATACATTTTTTGACTTATAATATAGTTTTTAAATAAGTTATCATGTATTAGAACCATTTTCTCCAATTTGGTGCTTATAATAATGTCATTAAGTAAAATCTGATCGTCTCTCTCTTCGCTCTGAAATCAATTGAAATAAAAACCCTTGTTTTCTAAAACATTTTAAAAAATGTCTTAAAAAACATTGATAACCATTTTAGGGAAAAATTATTTTTAAAAATTTTATTTTTCAAATAAAATTAAATATGGTTTCAAATAAAATTTCAATGAAAAATGTTTTCAAAATGTTTTATGTTTTCAAAATATTTTTCAATGGGAAATGAATATTTTGCTGATTTTTTTGAAAGATCATTAAAAATTATTTCCATTCTATGATAACATCAATCTGAGTTACTCATTCTAATATGTGAAAATTTATCAATTATTCTATTAATAATATTTCTAAAATTCGATTTTTTTATGGAATGATATTTATGAGACATGTTTCCCATTCACAGGTTACTATTTTTGAAACAATATTATTTTTTTTGTTTTGTGTTTATGGTGAAATTATTAAGAAACATAAATTTTTTCATATGTTATGATTAAAATATATTTTTATAAAACCCCTTTCATTTTATGCTTATGTTATGATATTTTATAATATTTTAGAACATTTTTGTACAATTCCATTATGAGATTTGTGGAACCTATATTTCCCTCTAATAAATTAGGTAAATATTTATATCTCACAAGATAGAGCTGAATGGAATGGGAAATGAAATGGGTTTACAATTTCATGGTTGGGACAAAAAATAAAGTATGTTTACAAATATATGGCATGAATGGGGAGTGAAAATGGATCAGTAATATAGGGATCGAATGATGAGTGAACATGGTTCACTAATACGGGGCTATAATGGGGTGTGAACTTGCTTCAATAAAAAGTTCTACATAAATAAGGTATTGGAAGAAATACCTTGGATTCTATGAAAATAATTGTATATGATTATGTGTCTTCCAAAATTCGACGTATTATTCCATTATTATTCATTAAGGGATTATGTTATTTTCCCCTTATCATTAAGGTCTTTTTAACTTCCATGATTTATGATATAATTCATTTATATTATAATTGATATTTAGGGTATGATATTCTATTTTTATGGTAACATTATCATACCCATATTCTCTTGTTCATTCATACATGTCTCTCTTATTTACACCTACTTATTGTATGATATGACCTCTTTTTATGTTTACTTCTTAGGTTATAAACATATGTATTTTGATTTATGTGTCTAAAATGTCGTTTATCAAGATGAACCTAGTGAAAGATATTATAATTCACATATATATCATTGTTTATGAATCTATTTTTCCCAAGGCCATTAAAAAATATAGCCTTTGGGTGTCTGCTGTTGTAGTGTTTTATGTATTCCTAATATTTTAAATAATTTCATTATTTATCAATTTTGGGTCATTATAAAGAGAGGTTAAGAAGAATTTGAAAGAATAAAATAAGTAGGGTCTACTAATATATGTGGTTTCATGTGATAGAGAAAAACGGTGGAACATTAATCTCTTAATGAATAAAAAGTAGAACATGCATGTATTTGTTTTTTTAAAGAAAATACAAATATAAACAATATATTATTATAGATAATTTTTTTAAGGATGATGTTGATATATTGGATTAACATTATTACAAGTTAGTTATACTTAAAGAAGAAATATTTAATACTAATGAGTGTATAAATATGAGGTTGAGTTGTGTTGATATATTTCTATACCTGATTTAAATGTACTGATATTGAAAGTATATGTTAGATTTTGATATATCATATATGGAATAAAAATAACTAAATGACGTACATTTTTAATGGATATTTTGAATTATTTTCTTAGGAATACTTTTATTCAGTTTAATACTCAATATAGATTAGGAATAATATATATTTATTGGTGTTGTGATATACCTGGATAGAATTAGAGAATTATGTCATGGGTAGAATAAAATCAATTAATAATTAGTAGGATGATATATTATTGATGTATGGTGGGATAAAACACTTGATAACATTATTAATATTGTGATATCAAACTTTTTTAATATATTTTTGGTGATAAGATCAAAAAACCAACCATACACTTTTATAAATAATAAGATACATAGTGGAGAATCTGTGGCAATGGATAATAACTTCATACCGATAGGAGTAGTCTAAATTTGATAACTATACTTGTAAGAAAACATATTTCAACTTTACTACATTATCATAATTTCACATAAGAGAATTCTAGGTAAAAAAGGATACCTTTTCATTAACTATTTTAATATTTTTAAAACCAAAAGGGCAATTTATTATTAATTGAATAAATTTTTTTTGGATTAACATATTGAAATATATTGACTTACCACCACTTCTTTATATATTTATAATCAAATAAAATTCTAAATTGGTATTGGAGAAAATAGTACCTAACATTATTGAAATTTTCTTATTACAACATAAATTATAACACAATGTTCTATCTCTAGTTAGAGGAACATTTATTTTCCTTGATATTTATTTATGAGGATATATAATGTTCATATTTTATGTTACAATCATTGAGAATTTACATTTACCTCAAATTGAAGAGTATAATTCTATTTACATAATAAAATATTAGGATGTGCATACAAAGACCATACAGAAAAGGAAGAATAAATATGATTTTATCTAAGAAAATATTAAAAGATTAAAGAGATACAACTAATTATTTAATTTCTTCATAGTGGTAAACTTCTTGTTCAATTATTACGTTATCATTCCTCATGTGATGAAATTTAAAACAGTGATGTTGGTCACATTAAATCATTTAAATAACTCTCCATTGGGGTTAATTATTGTATAATGGTTATCCTTATCAATTTGGTTACCTATATATTCAAATTCATTTGGGGACTTCATGGTGAGAATTACCACTGCATGTAGAAAATGGTGCAATGGAAGAAGCATTATCATTGATGATCATTCTATAAAACAATTTCATAATTCTTATGAAAGTAAAACAAATAACTATAACACATTAAAATGATATTAATCCAATGGTTTAGGAATATATTAAAATAGTTGACTATGAAAAATATATTTTTAATTTTTTTTTCAATGATATATTAATGATAATACAGAAGTGAAATCAATGTTTTTGTTATGCACATAATCATTTATTTATTAACCTATTTACAAAATATATAGGTTATATGTGTTGACTGAATGGGAAAAAATTTATTTCTAAAATGAAAAAATGAAAAAAACAAATGAAATGCGAAAAATTAACAAAATAGGGAAAATGAAAATAGTTACAAATTGAGAAATGGTAGAGTAAAAGTGTTGAAATACAAAAACAAGGAATAATTATAAAAGAAAAAACTCATGGAAAAATATTTAGAAATAAAAATATTATCATAGAATATTTTATTTATTAGGGAAATCGATATATAAAAATTTAATAGAATATTTAGTATTTTTATCAATATATTGATAATTATGCCCATCTTGTAAAAAACATTCTTTGAGACACCTAAGTGTAATTGATAAATAACACGGTTTAGTGGACCCTAACAAAAATAATATTTTCAATCCAATATAATAATATTAATAGTTCATTCATGTGGAATATAAATTTAAATTTTTTCCAATTTATGTATAGAAGATAATATACCCAGGTATGGTAATCGATTATCATATTCTTCTAGTGCATGAAATTGATACGAAATAATTATCATAATAAAAAAAGATAACATAGAAAATTTAATAAAACACAAATGATATTCTAAAAAATCACTATGATTATTCACTTTAAATGATCATATGATTTAATGTTCTCATTTCATAAAAATATGAATCATTAATATGTCTCTATCGATTCATCATAAGAGTTTAAAAAATGTGGGGGAAGAATCTAAATAAAGGGAACATAAAAATATTGGAACGTAAGAAGAACAAATAAAATATTAGTTATTTATTTTAATATATTCCCATGATTTATTTATCTTCAAATGTTTTTAGTATAAATAATATTGATGAAAACCCTTATAAAATAGTTTGATAAATGAATATAATAAAATGATAAATAAAATTTATTTTTTGATATTTATTCATTTTATAGATCCAATCTCATGCTCCACTAACATGTGTTCATCCCTATGACCTATTCAACCAGTCCTCTATAGTATAATTAAATAATGATCAAAGATATATCAGCCTCTAGTTAACATCTATTTAATAGATATCAAAAAATTATTCTAGAGAGTTTGTTGTATTATTTAGTTTCTATATCTCACTAAACTAATTCATTCCCCGAGTATTATAACTATGATGTATGAGTGTTAATTTTTAGTCAACAATTACGGAAAAATAATTTGGAAAAATATTTAATTAAGTTATATCATTTTTAGTGGAAGTTATGTTATCCATATACAAACTGTGTCAGAAAGACATCATTTTCCTTGTTATGTAAATTACTCAAGTTCAATCAATCACATCATGAAAATATTTGACTTCTAGTCCCTGATAGAGAAAATAATAAAATAAACCATCAGTTATAATCTATATAGAGGAAAATAAAACAATAATAGTTATATGAAACTACTTTATATTCATCTATATTGGGGTTTACAGATCCATCAAAATACGTTGTTGAATGAGTTACATTATTTTTTACCAATGTGATGGTGCTCCAAATTATTGCAACACCTAAAGTAACCTTTTTTAACCAAAATAAAAAATAAGAATAATCAAACCATTGATCTTTTGAAATGGGTCCATTCAATAGTCAACTACTCTCTCAGAATATAAAATGTACTCTTCACTTCTATAATATCCTTATTACTTGAGTATGAAATTGATTAAAATAACTAAATAACACTAAAATCAATTTCAAAACACTATGAATTAATTAAGGAATTTCATCAAGAATATCATTCAGACTTAATTTCAACTTTTCCACTAAAAATTTAGGAAAAAGGGCCCTATAATCAACCAAACATAACTGAACTATAAATAAATTTGAAATATACTATCCATTACTCAATTCATTTCTTATTTTGATTCAGTATTTTTTATCAATGCAAATGGATATTTTTCATTGAATTATCCATAGTTCAGTATATGACTTCATTCCCTCATTATTTAAATCAATCATTATTATCTCATCAAATAAAGAAAATATTTCTTGTTATTCAACTAATTTAATTATCAACTCTAACATCCTCAGTCATCTTAAGTACATCTTCGTCAACTGATCCAACAACATCACCTTGATCCAAAATGTCTTACTACATTTATCGAATCAAACCATCCTGTATTTTGGTATAAATGATATTATAAATACTAAATCACATTCTATTTTTGATATCAATCTTTGTTAAAAAAATTCTATCTTTTTAATAACTATTATAATGTTCTTCATTTTATGAGTAGGTCCAGCAACTAAAAAAAGAAATGTCATGTACATAAAATTCAAATTAAACACATGGATTTTTAATTCCCTAAACAATAAGGATTAATTAATATCTTATGAAATATCAATTGATGACTCAGAAAATATCATAATGGAGAACACATAAATTATATTATTATAATAATACAATATTTTTTAGGTAGGATTATACTAAAATATCTAATAATAAATATAATGTCATGATTATCAATACAGTGAACCAATTTATTAGGTTTGGGAAAATATAATATGTAATGACAAATAACACATTGAACATAATTTTATTTAAATCTATTGAAATTATATGAAAATTAGCACAAAATTTAAATAACTCTATATATCGAATTTATCCATGATGTTTATGATTTCAAAAAAATATAATTAAAATATGATATCATAAAAATATTATAAATCAAAACATGGGAATTTGAAAACAAATAATTCAAAAACATGATAATAGAACCATATATTCTAATAAAATTTCTATAAATCACTAAATAAAATAGAAACAATTTATATAAATTATTTTCATTATATTGTATTATATCATTAAAAATATTAATTTCAATAATTACACCAACTTGAAGTATTAATAAAAATTATATTTAAACAAAGTATTCCCAATGATAAAAGAAAATATGATTCATTAATATGTATCTAAATAATAGTAAAATAAATTTCACTGACCAGGTTCTTAAATTTCACATTTTGATCTAAATATTCAAATAAATATACTTTTTCCATAAAAAAATTAGCGACTTTTTTTCAACAAAATATATTTTTGAATGAAAAATAATATATAAATGAATATAAATGATTTGTAATACACATAATAAAATAGAGGCAGAAAACAATATAGAACACATAAGGGATTAAATAACCTTAATAAATGAATTACTAATATTTGGTGGAAGGAATATAACTTTAAATATGAAAAATTATTTTCCGTAAATGCAGTTGTTTTTAAAAAAAATATCTCATTGAATATGCAAATTAATATAGAAAACTTCTTTACTAGAAACAAAATATTTTGTTTAAAATATGGTTCCAGTTTTACCAATAATATTTATTTTGAATATTCTGAAAGAAATTAAACTAACTTCGCATTCCATATAATGGTTCTTTTAATTTCCAATTTTGTGATGGTTAATAAACACACATGTGTTATCATAGAATAATTAAATGAAACAAAATGGGTGAGTGAGAATAATAAATAGCATTCAATCATTATTTAAACATTTAAAAGATTTATTTTATAGAATAAAAATATTATCCAGTGTTATAAGTATATTATTAGTGTACTGGAGTGAAAAGATTATTTTTTTTATATTCTTGAACAATGTTAAAATTACAAAAAATTAAAACTCTTACTCAAAAAGTATATCTAAAATCCATTCATTAAGAAATAATAAAAAATATATATGAATATTGAGTCCAATATTTTATAGAAGTTATTAAATAATAAAATGTAGAAAATAAAATTCAACGATAAAAAATATTATTACCCATTTAAAATGATAAAGGATGCTAAAAAATAGTTATTTTTTATAGTTATTATTGAATATTAACATGTGAAATACATTGAAATATATTTTATAAAATTTCATGACCCATCCATATAGAAAACCAAAATAATAAATCAATGTTTACGCTTATGGTAGAGTAAAAAAATTATAAAGATATATGATTAAAGCGATTTTGAAATATAGTAGTTCAAAAATCATGATTAAGGGTCCTAATGATATTCAATGAGTACAATTCAAAAAATTATACCAAATACATAATATATTTAAAAAACATTACACTTGCCTATGAAAAAAATTATTTTTCAATGAATCAATATAATTTATGTATATATAAATTATTACGAAATTTAAAAAACATTGAACATATGTTCAAAAAATCCCTACTAAATAAAATTAAATTTCTAAAGTGGATTGATATTTTTTATACTAATATTTTTATTATCACAACCTATAATTATTCTGTATTTTCAATAAATAAATTATTGGAGTTTCCAAAACATTATTTTGATCCAATATTGAACAATTATTTCTTGACACAAAATTTTCATCCATGTATATATTTTAAACCATTATTTATGTAAAAAATTGTAAAACAACACATGGTAATGTAATATTGTAAAAACAATTCAATCCTAAATTAGTTATTTCAAAAATATAATCCACTATATATTGTTAAATTGATCTATAAGCTGAATCAGAATCAATCTACATAAATTATTCAATAACATATTGAATAGTCCGAATCATTTACCAAAAAAATGAGAAAATCTTTCATCAGAAATGATTTTTTATAATAAAAATATAAAACCATGAAAAATAGAGAGGATTTGGAAGTTATTCTCCAAACCATTAAAAGAATATGATGGTGATTTGGAATAACATCCTTGATAACGAATAATGGAAGAATATATCAATTATTAATATAGTTATGGTGGATCCATATACATAGGGGTGATGAAAAGTTATTTAATATTAATGCAATAAAAATTCAAAAATCATCAGTTCACAACCATGTAGTGCTATGTTTATTATCACTAACTATATATATCTCATAATATTTATTCCATGTACATTTTTTGGGGTATGATGTATTCAAGTTTTTTATATTATTATTTTGAGGATAAATGTTATTGTTTCTCTAAATATTTCAATAAAATCATCATCTATTAGAATTATCCAAAAATAATATAAGCATTTAAGACCACAATTTTTTCGTTATACTATATCAATTCCTAAAATCTAAAAAAAAACAATTTAGATAACTTCCAAAAAAAATACTATGTTAGTTGGGATTAACCTCAAAAAGATCATATACAGATAATGATCCAAAATATTTAAAAATAGATGTAGAAATTTCTAAAACATTCTCCCCTTCATAGAAATCATGATCCTTAGTGTAAAATTCCTTATATAATGTAGGGGAGGAATCATCATGTCTACAAGAACAATTTATACATCATAATATAGAATTCATCTTCAAAAAAACACATCTTTGCAGGGATAATCCTCCCAAAAATTTATATAAATTTGTCTAGAATCAAAATTTTAACACTGTAAATGAGTTAGAAAAATTTATTCACATATTGTGGAGGTACAAAAAACCTCATGTTTTTCCATTACCATAAATAAAATATTCATGGATGGTAATACCAAAGAAATTGACTTATAAACTATAGAAATATTTTATGTGGAATTAAATAAATATTGGGTAAAGCATAATGGATTTTCCCACAACCAATATGTTGTGAGTACTGATCAATAAATTGTTAATAATTCTCAAAAAGTATCATTGTTAATGATAAATTACTTCATGGTCCTTAGTAATGATTTCACAGATTTTATTCTAAATCTACAATAGTCAATTATATTCTTTTGTAGATTTCATTTCTAGATACCTACAAGTAATGTAATACTTAACGGTATATTGAATGAATTCATCAAAATGACCGTAATTAACCATGACAATTTTTTTCCAAATTAATCCACTTCCTCGAAATATATTATTTTAGAACAAAAATTGAGTTTCTATTCCTTAAAAATAGAAAATTACACTTAATTATCACTAAAAATATGGTATACATTCCTTTTCAAACAAATAAAACATCATCACCAATATATAATTGTATACCTAAGATGATCAAAACCGTTTAGCCACACTGTATTTAAATAATATGTTAAATAGTAGAAAATATATCTTTTTATCCTTGATTAATAGGACATTGACACTTCTAATGGGATAAATAACTAACTTATCAAGAAATAAATTATATTCAATGGTTGATTTCATCTCTTCAAGAACCATCTATTAGAATAAAAAGTAATTAATAATATTTTTTTAATATATTAAATCACATAATAAATTTATTTCCTCATTTTCAACTATTTGACAATATTTAATAATGATTTCATGGACCTTAATTTTTTTAGGGAACTTCTTTTATATATAAACAGTACACTTCATAGTTATATTTATGTTCTCATGGTATTAATAATTTTTTTATTCGATCAAAACCTACAGAGGTATTTAAAAAATGGATACATTCTTATCTAGTATTCATCTTATTGAATAGTTACGATTATATTTTAAAAAACAATCATTGTATTTTATGTATTCTTATTCGTCATTTTTTTATTTCAATAATTGGGGAATGATAATGGTATAGGCATGCCACCTAATAATAGGTTGTTTTTACAAATTCTCAATAATGTTGACCATTTTATTATCTTCCCTTATCAATTATCACCACATTTTACATTTTCATTATTTTTTAGCTTTGATTTAAAATTAAAAAAATGAACTTTCCATCTAGTTTTATAGATGTAAATTTGCTTATATTTTTTATTATGATTAAAATAAATAATTCCAATCATCTACTATTAGTTGTTTTGTAATATTTTATTCACTTTAATTTCTTTATCTAATTTTAATAGCCATTAAATTTCATATTGGATTCATATCCATTATACTGGGAATATATCCCATTTCTATTATACTTAAATTTATTTCCATTTGTGTTATTATATATATATAATTTTAATCATATTTAAGGGTTGTCATTTGAGATGTATCTTTAGTTTTATTTATATCAATAAAAAGTGTCTATGGAATAATTAAGAATACCTTCTTGAAAATCTATTTCTAGAAAACATTATTCATCCTTAATTCTAGATACACTTTTTATATTTATAATTTATACATAAAAATTTTAAATTTGTTCCCTGTTTATTGAAGTAATCTAGGTGCATTGTATATTTTTAAAAGAATCATGATCTCTCATGATGAAAATAGGATTATTATTTTTAATGTAAGGTAAAACTATTATAAAATGGATCATTATAACCCTAATTTCATTCTCTATAGTTCATTAATTGGAATTTATTAGTTGGGTTAATGGGTGTGTCTTAATTAATGCATCTTTTATAGTATGATTTAACATACTATAATAAATACATTATTTTTTACAAGATTTATCATGGCTTGAATTGAATATTTTTTAATCCAAACATGTTGGATCATCCCTATAAATAGTTATTTTGGTATAAATTTTATATTGACAGTTTTTATAGTTTTTATCAATGATATTCCTAATGAAATCTACTATAAAATCAGCATAATCAACACCTAATGATTAGTCAACTATATTTCAGTTGTATGATGAGATAATATAAAAAAATATTTCCATTAAGAGTTGAAGAGGAAGATAATTGTTTGGATGTTTCAAAATAATTCATCTAAATATATCTAATGATTCATAGAAAATATCACACTCATTCTGGAAAAGTTAATTTATTTTATGCCTCACCTCAATAACCATATATCATTGAGTATTTAGTATTTTTATCAATATATTGATAATTATGCCCATGTTGTAAAAAACATTCTTTGAGACACCTAACTCTATTTGATAAATAACACGGTTTAGTGGACCCTAACAAAAATAATATTTTCAATCCAAAATAATAATATTAATAGTTCATTCATGTGGAATTTAAATTTAAATTTTTTCCAATTTATGTATATAAGATAATATACCAAGGTATGGTAATCCATTATCATATTCTTCTAGTGCATGAAATTGTTAAGAAATAATTCCCATATTAAAAAAAGATAACATAGAAAAATTAATAAAACACAAATGATATTCTAAAAAATCACTAAGATTATTCACTTTAAATTATTATATGATTTAATGTTCTCATTTCATAAAAATATGAATCATTAATATGTCTCTATCGATTCATCATAAGAGTTTAAAAAATTTGGTGGAAGAATCTATATAAAGGGAATATAAAAATATTGGAACATAAGATGAACAAATAAAATATTAGTTATTTATTTAAATATATTCCAATGATTTATTTATCTTCAAATGTTTTCAGTATAAATAATATTCATGAAAACCCTTATAAAATAGTTTGATAAATGAAAATAATAAAATAAATAAATAAAAATTATTTTTTGATATTTATTCTTTTTATAGATCCAATCTCGTGCTCCACTAACATGTGTTCATCCCTGTGACCTATTCAACTAGTCCTCTATAGTATAATTAAATAATGATCAATGATATATCAACCTCTAATTAACATCAATTTAATAGATATCAAAAAATTATTCTAGAGATTTTGTTGTATTATTTAGTTTCTATATCTCACTAAACTAATTCATTCCTCGAGTATTATAACAAAGATATATGAGTGTTAATTTTCTATCAACAATTAAAGAAAATTAATTTGGAAAAATATTTAATTAAGTTATATCATTTTTAGTGGAAATTAAGTTATCCATATACAAACTGAGTCACAAAGACATCATTTTCCATGTTAAGTAAATTACTCAAGTTTGATCAATCACATCATGAAAATATTTGACTTCTAGTCCCTGATAGAGAAAATAATAAAATAAATCGTCAGTTATAATCTATATAGAGGAAAATAAAAAAATAATAGTAATATGAAACTACTTTTTATTTATATATATTGGGGTTTACAGATCCATCAAACAATGCTGTTAAATGAGTTACATTATTTTTTAAGAATGTGGTGGTGCTCCAAATTATTGCAACACCCGAAGAAACCTTTTATATCCAAAATAAAAAATATGAATAATCAAACCATTGATCATTTGAAATTGGTCCATTCAATAGTCAACTACTATCTCATAATCTAAAATTTACTCTTCACTTCCATAATATCCTTATTACTTGAGTATGAAATTGATTAAAATAACTAAATAACACTAAAATCCATTTCAAAACACTATAAATTAATTATGTAATTTCATCAAGAATATCATTCACACTTAATTTCAACATTTCCACTACAAATTTAGGATAAAGGTCCCTATAATAAACCAAACATAACTGAACTATAAATAAATTTGAAATATACTATCAATTACTCAATTCGTTTCTTATTTTGATTCAGTATTTTTTATCAATCAAAATGGATATTTTTCATTTAATTATCCATAGTTCAGTAGATGACTTCATTCCCTCATTATTTAAATCAATCATTAGTAACTCATCGAATAAATAAAATATTTCTTGTTATTCATCTAATTTAATTATCAACTCTAACATCCTCAGTCATCTTAAGTACATCTTCGTCAACTAATCCCACAACATCACCTTGATCCAAAATGTCTTACTACATTTATCGAATCACACCATCATGTAATTAGGTATAAATGATATTATAAATACTAAATCAAATTCTATTTTTGATATCAATCATTGTTAAAAAATTTCTATCTTTTTAATAACTATTATAATGTTCTTCATTTTATGAGTAGGTCCCGCAACTAAAAAAAGAAATGTCATGTACAAAAAATTCAAATTAGAAACATGGATTTTTAATTCCCTAAACAATAAGGATTCATTAAAATCTTATGAAATATCAATTGATGAATCAGAAAATATCATAATGGAGAACACATAAAATATATTAATATAATAATACAAAATTTTTTAGGTAGGATTCTACTTAAATATCTAATAATAAATATAATGTCCTGATTATCAAAACAGTGAACCAATTTATTGGGTTTGGGAAAATATAATATGTAATGACAAATAACACATTGAACATAAAATTTTTTTAAATCCTTTGAAATTATATGAAAATTAGCATAAAATTTAAATTACTCTATATATCCAATTTATCCATGATATTTATGATTTCAAAAAAATATAATTACAATATGATATCATAAAAATATTATAAATCAAAACATGTGAATTTTAAAATAAATAATTCAAAAACATGATAACAGAAACATATATTCTAATAAAATATCCAGAAATCACTAAATAAAATAGAAACAATTTATAGAAATTATTTTCATTATAATGTCTTATATCATTAACAATATTAATTTCAACAATTACACCAACTTTAAGTATTAATAAAAATTATATTTAAACAAAAATTTTCCAATGATAAAAGAAAATATGATTCATTAATATGTATGAAAATAATAGTAAAATAAATTTCACTAACCAGGTTCCTAAATTTCACATTTTGATCAAAATATTCAAATAATTATACTTTTTCCATAAAAAAATTAGCGACTTTTTTTTTCAAAAAAATCTATTTTTGAATGAAAAATAATACATAAATGAATATAAATGATTTGTAATACACATAATAAAACAGAGGCACAAAACAATACAGAACACATAGTAGATTAAATAACCTTAATAAATGAATTACTAATATTTGGTGAAAGGAATATAACATTAAATATGAAAAATTATTTTCCGTAAATGTAGTTGTTTTTAAAAAAATATCTCATTGAATATGCCAATTAATATAGAAAACATATTTACTAGAAACAAAATATTTTGTTAAAAATATGGGTTCCAGTTTTACCAAAAATATTTATTTTGAATATTCTAAATGAAATTAAACTAACTTCGCATTCCATATAATGGTTCTTTTAATTTCCAATTATGTGATGGTTAATAAACACATATGTGTTATCATAGAATAATTAAATTAAACTAAATGGGTGAGTGAGAATAATAAATAGCATGCAATCATTATTTTAACATTTAAAATATTTATTTTATAGAATAAAAATATTATCTAGTGTTAGAAGTATATTATTAGTCCACTGGACTGAAAAGATTATTTTCTTTATATTCTTGAACAATGTTAAAATTATAAAAAATTAAAACTCTTACTCAAAAAGTATATCTAAAATCCATTCATTAAGAAATATTAAAAAATATATATGAATATTGAATCCAATATTTTATAGAAGTTATTAAAAAATAAAATGTAGAAAATAAAATTCAACGATAAAAAATATTATTCCCCATTCAAAATGATAAACGATGCTAAAAAATAGTTATTTTTTATAGTTATTATTTAAAATTAACATGTGAAATACATTGAAATATATTTTATCAAATTTCATGACCCCTCCCCATATATAAAACGAAAATAATAAATCAATGTTTAAGCTTATGGTAGAGTAAAAAAATTAAGAAGTTATATGTTTAAAGATATTTAGAAATATAGTAGTTCAAAAATCATGATTAAGGGTCCTAATGATATTCAATGAGTATGATTCAAAAAATTATACCAAATACATAATATATTAAAAAAAACATTACACTTCCCTATGGAAGAAATTATTTTTCCATGAATCAATAAAATTTACGTATATATAAATTATTAAGAAATTTAATAAACATTGAACATATGTTCAAAAACTCCCTACTAAATCAAATTAAATTTCTAAAGTGGATTGATCTTTTTTTATACTAATATTTTTATTTTCACATCCTATAATTATTCTGTATTTTCAATAAATAAATAATTTTAGTTTTGAAAACATTATTTTGATCCAATATTCAACAATTATGTCCTGACAAAAAATTTTCATCCTTGTATATATTTTAAACCATTATTTATGTAAAAATTTGTAAAACAACACATTGTAATGTAATATTGTAAAAAAATTCAATCCTAAATTAGTTAATTAAAAAATATAATCCACTATATATTGTTAAATTTATCTATAAGATGAATCAGAATCAATCTACATAAATTATTCAATAACCACTTGTATAGTTCGAATCATTTACCAAAACAATGTGAAAATCATTCATCAGAAATGATTTTTTATAATAAAAATATAAAACCATTAAAAATAGAGAGGATTTGGAAGTGATTCTCCAAACCATTAAAAGAATATGATGGTGATGTGGATAAACATCCTTGATAACGAATAATGGAAGAAGATATCAATTATTAATATAATTATGGTGGATCCATATACATAGGGGTGATGAAAATTTATTTAATATTAATGCAATAAAAATTCAAAAATCATCAGTTCCCACCCATGTAGTGCTATGTTTATTATCACTAACTATATATATCTCATAATATTTAATACATGTACATTTTTTGGGGTATGATGTATTCGGGTTTGTTATATTATTATTTTGAGTATAAATGTTATTGTTTATATAAATATTTTAATAAAATCATCATCTATTAGAATTATCCAAAAAATAATATAAGTATTTAAGACCACAATTTTTTCGTTATACTATATCAATTCCTAAAATCTAAAAAAAATGTAGATAAATTCCAAACAAAATACTATGTTAGTTGGGATTAACCTCAAAAAAATCATATACACATAATGATCCAAAATATTTAAAAATAGATGTGGAAATTTATAAAACATTCTCCCCTTCATAGAAATCATGATCCTTAGTGTGAAAATCTTTATATAAAGTAGGGGAGGAATCATCATGTCCACAAGAACAATTTATACATCATAATATAGAATTCATCTTCAAAAAAACACATCTTTGTAGGGATTATCCTACCATAAATTTCTATAAATTTTTCTAGAATCAAAATTTTAACACTTTAAATGAGTTAGATAAATTTATTCTCATATTGTGGAGGTAAAAAAAACCTCATGTTTTTTCATTACAATAAATAATATATTCATGGATGGTAATACCATAGAAATGGAAACATAAACTATAGAAATATTTTATGTGGAATTAAATCAAGATTTGGTAAAGAATAATGGATTTTCTCAAAACCAATATGTTGTGAATACTGATCAATAAATTTTTAATAATTCTCAAAAAGTTTCATTGTTAATGATAAACTACTTCATGGTCCTCAGTAATGATTTCACAGATTTTATTCTAAATCTGCAATAGTCATTTATATTCTTGTGTAGATTTCATTTCTAGATACCTAACAGTAATGTAATACTTAACGGTATCTTGAATAAATTCATCAAAATGACCGTAATTAACCATGATAATTTTTTTCCAAATTAATCCACTTCCTCAAAATATTTTATTTTAGAACAGAAATTGAGTTTCTATTCCTTAAAAACAGAAAATTACACTTAATTATCACTAAAAATATGGTATACATTCCTTTTCAAACAAATAAAACATCCTCACCGATATATAATTGTATACCTAAGATGATCAAAACCGTTTAGCCCCACTGTATTTAAATAATATGTTAAACTGTAGAAAATATATCTTTTTGTCCTTGATTAATTGGACATTGACCCTTCTAATGGGATAAATAACTAACTTATCAAGAAATAAATTATATTCAATGGTTGATTTTATCCCTTCAAGAACCATCTATTAGAATAAAAAGTAATTAATAATATTTTTTTAATATATTAAATCACATAATAAATTTATTTCCTCATTTTAAACTATTTGAAAATATTTAATAATGTTTTAGTGGACCTTAATTTCTTGAGGGAAATTCTTTTATATATAAACAGTACACTTCATAGTTATATTTATGTTCTCATGGTGTTAATAATTTTTTTATTCGATCAAAACCTACAGAGTTATTTAAAAAATGGATACATTCTCATCTAGTAGTCATCCTTTGGAATAGTTACGATTATATTTTAAAAAACACTCATTGAATTTTAGGTATTCTTATTCGTCATTTTTTTATTTCAATAATTGGGGAAAGATAATGGTATGGGCATGTCACCTCATAATAGGTTGTTTTTACAAATTCTCAATAATGTTGACCATTTTGTTATCTTCCCTTATCAATTATCACCACATTTTACATTTTCATTTTTTTAGTTTTGATTTAACATTAAAAAAAATGAACATTTCAATCTAGTTTTATAGTTGTAAATTTCCTTATATTTTTTATTATGATTAAAATAAATAATTCCTATCATCTACTATTGGTTATTTCGTAATATTTTATTCACTTTAATTTATTTATCTAATTTTAATAGCCATTAAATTTCCTATTGGATTCATATCCATTATACTGGTAGTATATCCCCTTTCTATTATACTTAAATTTATTTCCGTTTGTGTTATTTTAAATATATATTTGTAATCATATTCAAGGGTTGTCATTTGAGATGTATCTTTAGTTTTATTTATATCCCTAAAAAGTGTCTATGGAATAATTAAGATTACCTTCTTGAAAATCTATTTCTAAAAAACATTATTCATCCTTCATTCTAGACACACTTTTTATATTTATAATTTATCCATAAAAAAATTTAAATTTGTTCCCTGTTTATTGAAGTAATCTAGGTGAATTGTATATTTTTAAAAAAATCATGATCTCTCAAGATGATAATAGGATTATTTTTTTAATTAAAGGTAAAACTATTATAAAATGGATCATTATAACCCTTATTTCATTCTCTATAGTTCATTAATTGGGATTTATTAGCTGGGTTAATGGGTGTGTCTTAATTAATGCATCTTTTATAGTATGATTGAACATACTATAATAAATACATTATTTTTTACAAGATTTATCTTGGCTTGAATTGAATGTTTTTTAATCCTAACATATTGGATCATCCCTATAAATAGTTATTTTGGTATAAATTTTATATTGCCAATTTTGATAGTTTTTATCAATGATATTCCTAATGAAATCTACTATAAAATCATAATAATCACCACCTAATAATTAGTCAACTATATTTCCGTTGTATGATGATATAATATAAAAAAATATTCCCATTAAGAGTTGAAGTGGAAGATAAGGTTTTGGATGTTTCAAAAAAATCATCTAAATATATCTAATGATTCATAGAAAATATCACACTCATCCTGGAAAAGTTTATTTATTTTATTCCTCACCTCAATAACAATATATCATAAAATATTTATTATTTTTATCAATATATTGATAATTATGCCCATCTTGTAAAAAATATTCTTTGAGACACCTAACAGTAATTGATAAATAAAACGGTTTAGTGGACCCTAAAAAAAATAATATTTTCAACAAAAATAATAATATTAATAGTTCATTCATGTGGAATATAAATTTAAATTTTTTCCAATTTATGTATATAAGATAATATACCAAGGTATGGTAATCCATTATCATATTCTTCTAGTGCATGAAATTGTTATGAAATAATTCTCATAATAAAAAAAGATAACATAGAAATATTAATAAAACACAAATGATATTCTAAAAAATCAATATGATTATTCACTTTAAATGATCATATGATTTAATGTTTTCATTTCATAAAAATATGAATCATTAATATGTCTCAATCGATTCATCATAAGAGTTTAAAAAATGTGGTGGAAGAATCTAAATAAAGGGAACATAAAAATATTGGAACATAAGAAGAACAAATAAAATATTAGTTATTTATTTCAATATATTCCCATGATTTATTTATCTTCAAATGTTTTCAGTATAAATAATATTCATGAAAACCCTTATAAAATAGTTTGGTAAAAGAAAATAATAAAATGAATAAATAAAATTTATTTTTTGATATTTATTCTTTTTATAGATCCAATCTCGTGCTCCACTAACCTATGTTCATCCCTATGACCTATTCAACCATTCCTCTATAGTATAATTAAATAATGATCAATTATATATCAGCCTCTAATTAACAACTATTTAATATATATCAATAAATTATTCAAAAGAGTTGTTGTATTATTTAGTTTCTATATATCACTAAACTAATTCATTCCCCGAGTATTATAAAAAAGATGTATGAGTGTTAATTTTTCATCAACAATTAAGGAAAACTTATTTGGAAAAATATTTAATAATGTTATATCATTTTTAGTGGAAATTAAGTTATCTATATACAAACTGAGCCAGAAAGACATCATTTTCCATGTTAAGTAAATTACTCATGTTCGATCAATCACATCATGAAAATATTTGACTTCTAGTCCCAGATAGAGAAAATAATAAAATAAACCATCAGTCATAATCTATATAGATGAAAATAAAACAATAATAGTAATATGAAACTACTTTTTATTCATCTATATTGGGGTTTACAGATCCATCAAACAACGCTGTTGAATGAGTTACATTATTTTTTACCAATGTGATGGTGCTCCAAATTATTGCAACTCCTGAAGTAAACTTTTTTATCCAAAATAAAAAATAAGAATAATCACACCATTGATCATTTGAAATGGGTCCATTCAATAGTCAACTACTATCTCATAATCTGAAATGTACTCATCACTTCCATAATATCCTTATTAGTTGAGTATGAAATTGATTAAAATAACTAAATAACACTAAAATCCATTTCAAAACACTATGAATTAATTAAGGAATTTCATCAAGAATATCATTCAAACATAATTTCAAATTTTCCACTACAAATTTAGGAAAAAGGGCCATATAATCAACCAAACATAACTGAACTATAAATAAATTTGAAATATACTATCAATTACTTAATTCGTTTCTTTTTTTGATTCAGTATTTTTTATCAATCAAAATGGATATTTTTCATTGAATTATCCATAGTTCAGTAGATGACTTTATTCCATCATTATTTAAATCAATAATTATTATCTCATCGAATAAATAAAATATTTCTTGTTATTCAACTAATTTAATTATCAACTCTAACATCCTCAGTAATCTTAAGTACATCTTCGTCAACTGATCCAACAACATCACCTTGATCCAAAATGTCTTACTACATTTATCGAATCACACCATACTGTATTTAGGGATAAATGATATTATAAATACTAAATCACATTATATTTTTGATATCAATCATTGTTAAAAAATCTATATCTTTTTAATAACTATTATAATGTTCTTCATTTTATGAGTACGTCCCACAACTAAAAAAAGAAATGTCATGTACAAAAAATTCAAATTAGAATCATGGATTTTTAATTCCCTAAACAATAAGGATTCATTAAAATCTTATGAAATATCAATTGATGAATCAGAAAATATCATAATGGAGAACACATAAAATATATTATTATAATAATACAAAATTTTTTAGGTAGGATGCTACTAAAATATCTAATAATAAATATAATGTCCTGATTATCAAAACAGTGAACCAATTTATTAGGTTTGGGAAAATATAATATGTAATGACAAATAACACATTGAACATAAAAAAATTTTAAATCCTTAGAAATTATATGAAAATTAGCACAAATTTTAAATTACTCTGTATATCCAATTTATCCATGATGTTTATCATTTCAAAAAAATATAATTACAATATGATATCATAAAAATATTATAAATCAAAACATGGGAATTTGAAAATAAATAATTCAAAAACATGATAATAGAAACATATATTCAAATAAAATTTCCAGAAATCACTAAATAAAATAGAAACAATTTATAGAAATTATTTTCATTATAATTTCTTATATCATTAAAAATATTAATTCCAACAATTATTCCAACTTGAACTATTAATAAAAATTATATTTAAACAAAATTTTCCCAATGATTAAAGAAAAGATGATTCATTAATATGTATGAAATTAATAGTAAAATAAATTTCACTGACCAGGTTCCTAAATTTCCCATTTTGATCTAAATATTCAAATAATTATACTTTTTCCATAAAAAATTAGCAACTTTTTTTTCAACAAAATCTATTTTTGAATGAAAAATAATATATAAATGAATATAAATGATTTGTAATACACATAGTAAAATAGAGGCACAAAATAATACAGAACACATAATGGATTAAATAACATTAATAAATTAATTACTAATATTTGGTGGAAGGAATATAACTTTAAATATGAAAAATAATTTTCCGTAAATGCAGTTTCTTTAAAAAAATATATCACTGAATATGCCAATTAATATAGAAAACTTATTTACTAGAAACAAAATATGTTGTTTACAATATGGGTTCTAGTTCTATCGAAAATATTTATTTTGAATATTATTAATGAAATTAAACGAACTTAGCATTCTATATAATGGTTCTTTTAATTTCCAATTATGTGATGGTTAATAAACACACATGTGTTATCATAGAATAATTAAATGAAACTAAATGGGTGAGTGAAAATAATAAATAGTATGCAATCATTATTTAAAAATTTAAAAGATTTATTTTATAGAATAAAAATATTATCCAGTGTTAGAAGTATATTATTAGTCTACTGTAGTGAAAAGATTATTTTTTTATATTCATGAACAATGTTAAAATTATAAAAAATTAAAACTATTACTCAAAAATTATATCTAAAATCCATTCATTAATAAATAATAAAAAATATATATGAATATTGAATCCAATATTTTATAGAAGTTATTAAAAAATAAAATGTAGAAAATAAAATTCAACGATAAAAAATATTATTACCCATTTAAAATGATAAACGATGCTAAAAAATAGTTATTTTTTATAGCTATTATTGAAAATTTACATGTGAAATACATTGAAATATATTTTATCAAATTTCTTGTCCCCTCCCCATATAGAAAACCAAAATAATAAGTCAATGTTTATGCTTATGGTATAGTAAAAAAATTAAGAAGTTATATGTTTAAAGAGATTTAGAAATATAGTAGTTCAAAAATCATGATTAAGGGTCCTAATGATATTCAATGAGCACGATTCAAAAAATTATACCAAATACATAATATATTTAAAAAAACATTACACTTCCCTATGGAAAAAATTATTTTTCAATGAATAAATAAAATTTATTTATATATAAATTATTAAGAAATTTAAAAAACATTGAACATATGTTCAAAAACTCCCTACTAAATCAAATTAAATTTATAAAGTGGATTGATATTTTTTTATACTAATATTTTTATTTACACATCCTATAATTATTCTTTATTTTCAATAAATAAATAAATGTAGTTTCCAAAACATTATTTTTATCCAATATTGAACAATTATGTCCTGACACAAAATTCTCTTCCTTGTATATATTTTAAACCATTATTTATGCAAAAATTTGCAAAACAACACATGGTAATGTAATATTTTAAAAACAAATCAATCCTAAATTAGTTAATTCAAAAATATAATCCACTATATATTGTTAAATTGATCTATAAGCTGAATCAGAATCAATCTACATAAATTATTCAATAACCTCTTGTATAGTCCGATTCATTTACAAAAAAAATGTGAAAATCATTCATCAGAAATGATTTTTTATAATAAAAATATTAAACCATGACAAATAGAGAGGATTTGGAATTGATTCTCCAAACCATTAAAAGAATATGATGATGATGTGGATAAACATCCTCGATAACGAATAATGGAAGAATATATCAATTATTAATATAGTTATGGTGGATCTATATACATAGGGGTGATGAAAATTTATTTAATATTAATGCAATAAAAATTAAAAACTCATCAGTTCCCACCCATGTAGTGCTATGATTATTATCACTAACTATATATATCTCATAATATTTAATCCATGTACATTTTTTGGGTTATGATGTATTCAGGTTTTTTATATTATTATTTTGAGGATAAATGTTATTGTTTCTCTAAATATTTCAATAAAATCATCATCTATTAGAATTATCCAAAAATAATATAAGTATTTAAGACCAGAATTTTTTCTTTATTCTATATCAATCCCTAAAATCTAAAAAAACAAAAAATGTAGATAAATACAAAAAAAAATACTATGTTAGTAGGGATTATCCTCAAAAATATCATGTACACATAATGATCCAAGATAATTAAAAATAGATACAGAAATTTCTACAACATTCTCCTCTTCATAGAAATCATGATCCTTAGTGTAAAATTCCTTATATAAAGTAGGGTAGGAATCATCATGTCTACACGAACAATTTATACATCATAATATAGAATTCATCTTCAAAAAAACACATCTTTGAATGGATAATCCTACCATAAATTTCTATAAATTTGTCTAGAATCAAAATTTTAACACTGTAAATGAGTTAGAAAAATTTATTCTCATATTGTGGAGGTACAAAAAACCTCATGTTTTTCCATTCCCATAAATAAAATATTCATGGATGGTAATACCATAGGAATGGACTTATAAACTATAGAAATATTTTATGTGGAATTAAATCAAGATTGGGTAAAGCATATTGGATTTTCTCACAACCAATATGTTGTGAGTACTGATCAATAAATTGTTAATAATTCTCAAAAAGTTTCTTTGTTAATGATAAACTACTTCATGGTCCTTAGTAATGATTTCACAGATTTTATTCTAAATCTGCAATAGTCATTTATATTCTTTTGTAGATTTCATTTCTAGATACCTAACAGTAATGTAATACTTAACAGTATCTTGAATGAATTCATCAAAATGAACGTAATTAACCATGATAATTTTTTTCCAAATTAATCCACTTCCTCGAAATATTTTATTTTAGAATAGAAATTGAGTTTCTATTCCTTAAAAACAGAAAATTACACTTAATTATCACTAAAAATATGGTATACATTCCTTTCAAACAAATAAAACATCCTCACCGATATATAATTATATACCTCAGATGATCATAACAGTTTAGCCACACTGTATTTATATAATATGTTAAATTGTAGAAAATATATCATTTTATCCTTCATTAATAGGACATTGACCCTTCTAATGGGATAAATAACTAACTTATCAAGAAATAAATTATATTCAATGGTTGATTTCATCTCTTCACGAACTATCTATTGGAATAAAAAGTAATTAATAATATTTTTTAAATATATTAAATCCCATAATAAATTTATTTCCTCATTTTCAACTATTTGACAATATTTAATAATTTTCTAATGGACCTTAATTTTTTGAGGGAACTTATTTTATATATAAACAGTACAATTCATAGTTATATTTAAGTTCTCATGGTCTTAATAATTTTATTATTCGATCAAAACCTACAGAGGTATTTAAAAAATGGATACATTCTCATATAGTATTCATCATATGGAATAGTTACAATTATATTTTAAAAAACACTCATTGAATTTTATGTATTCTTATTCGTCATTTTTTTATTTCAATAATTGGAGAAACATAATGGTATGGGTATGTCACCTCATAATAGGTTTTTTTTTACAAATTCTCAATAATGTTGACCATTTTATTATATTCCCTTATCAATTATCACCACATTTTATATTTTCATTATTTTTTAGTTTTGATTTAAAATTAAAAAAAATGAACATTTCAATCTAGTTTTATAGATGTAAATTTCCATATATTTTTTATTATGATTAAAATAAATAATTCCTATCATCTACTATTGGTTGTTTAGTAATATTTTATTCACTTTAATTTATTTATCGAATTTTAATAGCCATTAAATTTCCTATTGGATTCATATCCATTATACTGGGAATATATCCCATTTCTATTATACTTAAAATTATTTCCATTTGTGTTATTTTATATATGTAATTTTAATCATATTTAAGGGTTGTCATTTGAGATGTATCTTTAGTTTTATTTATATCCCTAAAAAGTGTCTATGGAATAATTAAGATTACGTTCTTGAAAATCTATTTCTAAAAAACATTATTCATCCTTTATTATAGATACACTTTTAATATTAATAATTTATCCATAAAAAAATTTAAATTTGTTCACTGCTTATTGAAGTAATATAGGTAAATTGTATATTTTAAAAAAAACATGATCTCTCAAGATGAAAATAGGATTGTTTATTTTATGTAAGGTAAAACTATTATAAAATGGATCATTATAAACCTAATTTCATTCTCTATAGTTCATTAATTGGAATTTATTAGCTGGGTTAATGGGTGGGTCTTAATTAATGCAACTTTTATAGTATGATTGAACATACTATAATAAATATATTATTTTTTACAAGATTTATCTTGGCTTGAATTCAATGTTTTATAATCCTAACATGTTGGATCATCCCTATAAAAAGTTATTTTGGTATAATTTTTATATTGCCAATTTTGATAGTTTTTATCAATGATATTCCTAATTAAATATACTATAAAATCATCATAATCACCACCTAATGATTAGTCAACTATATTTCAGTTGTATGATGATATAATATAAAAAAATATTTCCATTAAGAGTTGAAGAGGAAGATAAGGGTTTGGATGTTTCAAAAAAATTCATCTAAATATATGTAATGATTCATAGAAAATATCACACTCATTCTGGAAAAGTTTATTTATTTTATGCCTCACCTCAATAACCATATATCCTAAAATATTTAGTATTTTTATCAATATATTGATAATTATTCCCATCTTGTAAAAAATATTCATTGAGACACCTAACTGTAATTGATAAATAAAATGGTTTAGTGGACCCTAACAAAAATAATATTTTTAATCCAAAATAATATTAGTAATAGTTCATTCATGTGGAATATAAATTTAAATTTCTTCCAATTTATGTATATAAGAATATATACAAAGGTATGGTAATCCATTATCATATTCTTCTAGTGCATGAAATTGTTAAGAAATACTTCTCATAATAAAAAAAGATAACGTAGAAAAATTAATAAAACACAAATGATATTCTAAAAAATCACTATGATTATTCACTTTAAATGATCATATGATTTAATGTTCTCATTTGATAAAAATAGGAATCATTAATATGTCTCTATCGATTCATCATAAGATTTTAAAAAATGTGGTGGACGAATCTAAATAAAGGGAAAATAAAAATATTGGAACATAAGAGGAACAAATAAAATATTAGTTATTTATTTAAATATATTCCCATGATTTATTTATCATCAAATGTTTTCAGTATAAATTATATTCATGAAAACCGTTATAAAATAGTTTGATAAAAGAAAATAATAAAATGAATAAATAAAAATTATTTTTTTCATATTTATTCTTTTTATAGATCTAATCTCGTGCTCCACTAACCTGTGTTCATCCCTATGAACTATTCAACCAGTCCTATATAGAATAATTAAATAATGATCAATGATATATCAGCCTCTAATTAACATCTATTTAATAGATATCAAAAAATTATTCTAGAGAGTTTGTTGTATTATTTAGTTTCTATATCTCACTAAACTAATTCATTCCCCGAGTATTATTACAAAGATGTATGAGTGTTAATTTTTCATCAACAATTATGGAAAAATAATTTGGAAAAATATTTAATAAAGTTATATCATTTTTAGTGGAAATTAATTTATCCATATACAAACTGAGTCAGAAAGACATCATTTTCCATGTTAAGTAAATTAATCAAGTTCGATCAATAACATCATGAAAATATATTACTTCTAGTCCCTAAGAGAGAAAATAATAAAATAAACCGTCAGTTATAATCTATATAGAGGAAAATAAAAAAATAATAGTTATGTGAAACTACTTTTTATTCATCTATATTGGGGTTTTACAGATCCATCAAACAATGCTGTTGAATGAGTTACATTATTTTTTACCAATGTGATGGTGCTCCAGATTATTGCAACACCTGAAGTAACCTTTTTTATCCAAAATAAAAAATAAGAATAATAAAACCATTGATATTTTTAAATGGGTCCATTCAATAGTCAACTACTATCTCATAATCTGAAATGTACTCTTCACTTCCATAATATCCTTATTACGTGAGTATGAAATTGATTAAAATAACTAAATAACACTAAAATCCATTTCAAAACACTATGAATTAATTAAGGAATTTCATCAAGGATATCATTCACACTTAATTTCAACTTTTCCAATACAAATTTAGGAAAAAGGGCCCTATAATCAACAAAACATAACTGAACTATAAATAAATTTGAAATATACTATCAATTACTCAATTCATTTCTTGTTTTGATTCAGAATTTTTTATCAATAAAAATGTATATGTTTCATTGAATTATCTATAGTTCAGTAGATGACTTCATTCCCTCAATATTTAAATCAATCAGTATTATCTCCTCGAATAAATAAAATATTTCTTGTTATTCATCTAATTTAATTATCAACTCTAGCATCCTCAGTCATCTTAAGTACATCTTCGTCAACTGATCCAACAAAATCACCTTGATCCAAAATGTCTTACTACATTTATCGAATCACACCATCCTGTATTTAGGTATAAATGGTATTATAAATACTAAATCACATTCAATTTTTGATATCAATCATTGTTAAAAAATTTATATCTTTTTAATAACTATTATAATGTTCTTCATTTTATGAGTAGGTCCAGCAAATAAAAAAAGAAATGTCATGTACAAAAAATTCAAATTAGAAGCATGGATTTTTAATTCCCTAAACAATAAGGATTCATTAACATCTTATGAAATGTCAATTGATGACTCAAAAATATCATAATGGAGAACACATAAAATATATTATTATAATAATACAAAAAAATTTAGGTAGGATTCTACTAAAATATCTAATAGTAAATATAATGTCATAATTATCACAACAGTAAACCAATTTATTGGGTTTGGGAAAATGTAATATGTAATGACAAATAACACATTGAACATGAATTTTTTTTAAATCCTTTGAAATTATATGTAAATTAGCACAAAATTTAAATTACTCTATATATCCAATTTATCCATGATGTTTATGATTTCAAAAAAATATAATTACAATATGATATCCTAAAAATATTATAAATCAAAACATGAGAATTTGAAAATAAATAATTCAAAAACATGGTAATAGAAACATATATTCTAATACAATTTCCAGAAATCACTAAATAAAATAGAAACAATTTATAGAAATTTTTTTCATTATAATGTCTTATATCATTAAAAATATTAATTTCATCAATTACACCAACTTGAAAGATTAATAAAAAATATATTTAAACAAAATTTTCCCAATGATAAAAGAAAATATGAATCATTAATATGTATGCAAATAAAAGTAAAATAAATTTCACTGACCAGGTTCCTAAATTTCACATTTTGATCTAAATATTCAAATAATTATACTTTTTCCATAAAAATTTTAGCGACTTATTTTTCAACAAAATCTATTTTTGAATGAAAAATAATATATAAATGAATATAAATGATTTTTAATACACATAATAAAATAAAGGCACAAAATAATACAGAACACATAATGGATTTAACAAGCTTAATAAATGAATTACTAATATTTGGTGGAAGGAATATAACTTTAAATATGAAAAATTATTTTCCGTAAATGCATTTGTTTTTAAAAAAATATCTCATTGAACATGCCAATTAATATAGAAAACTTCTTTACTAGAATAAAAATATTTTGTTTAAAATATGGGTTCCAGGTTTACCAAAAATATTTATTTTGAATATTCTGAAAGAAGTTAAACAAACGTCACATTCCATATAATGGTTCTTTTAATTTCCATTTATGTGATGGTTAATAAACACACATGTGTTATCATAGAATAATTAAATGAATCTAAATGGGTGAGTGATAATAATAAATATCATGCAATCATTATTTAAACATTTAAAAGATTTATTTTATAGAATAAAATTATTATCCAGTGTTATAAGTATATGATTTGTCTACTAGAGTGAAAAGATTATTTTTTTTATATTCTTGAACAATGTTAAAATTATAAAAAATTATAACTCTTACTCAAAAAGTATATATAAAATTCATTCATTAAGAAATAATAAAAAATATATATGAATATTGAATCCAATATTTTATAGAAGTTATTAAAAAATAAAATGTATAAAATAAAATTCAACAATAAAAAATATTATTACCCATTTAAAATGATAAACGATGCTAAAAATAGATATTTTTTACAGTTATTATTGAAAATTAACATGTGAAATACATTGAAATATATTTTATCAAATTTCATGACCCCTCCCCATATAGAAAACCAAAATAATAAATCAATGTTTACACTTATGGTAGAGAAAAAAAATTAAGATGTTATATGTTTAAAGAGATTTAGAAATATTGTAGTTCAAAAATCATGATTAAGGGTCCTAATGATATTCAATGAGTACGATTCAAAAAATTAAACCAAATACATAATATATTTAAAAAAAATTACAATTCCCTATGGAAAAAATTATTTTCAAATGAATCAATAAAATTTACGTATATATAAATTATTAAGAAATTTAAAAAACATTGAACATATGTTCAAAAACCTCATACTAAATCAAATGAAATTTCAAAAGTGGATTGATATTTTTTATAATAATATTTTTATTTACACATCCTATAATTAATCTGTATTTTCAATAAATAAATAATTGTAGTCTTCAAAACATTATTTTGATCCAATATTGAACAATTATATCCTGACACAAAATATTCTTCCTTGTATATATTTTAAACCATTATTTATGTAAAAATTTGTAAAACAACACATGGTAATGTAATATTGTAAAATCAATTCAATCCTAAATTAGTTAATTCAAAAATATAATCAACTATATATTGTTAAATTGATCTATAAGCTGAATCAGAATCAATCTACATAAATTATTCAATAACCTCTTGTATAGTCCGAATCATTTACCAAAAAAAATGAGAAAATTATTCATCAGAAATGATTTTTTATAATAAAAATATAAAACCATGAAAAATAGAGAGGATTTGGAAGTGATTCTCCAAACCATTAAATGAATATGATGGTGATGTGGATAAAAATCCTTGATAATGAATAATCGAAGAATATATCAATTATTAATATAGTTATGGTGGATCTATATACATAGGGGTGATGGAAAATTATTTAATATTAATGCAACAAAAATTCAAAAATCATCAGTTCCCACCCATGTAGTGCTATGTTTACTATCACTAACTATATATATCTCATAATATTTAATCCATGTACATTTTTGGGGGTATGATGTATTCAGGTTTTTTATATTATTATTTTGAGGATAAATGTTATTATTTCTCTAAATATTTCAATAAAATCATCATCTATTAGAATTATCCAAAAATAATATAATTATTTAAGACTACAATTTTTTCGTTATACTATATCAATTCCTAAAATCTAAAAAAACAAAAAATGTAGATAATTTCCCAAAAAAATACTATGTTATTTGGGATTAACCTCAAAAATATCATATACACATAATGATCCAAAATATTTAAAAAGAGATGTAGAAACTTCTAAAACATTATCCCCTTCATAGAAATCATGATCCTTAGTGTAAAATTCCTTATATAAAGTAGGGTAGGAATCACCATGTCTAAAAGAACAATTTATACATCATAATATAGAATTCATGTTCGAAAAAACACATATTTGCATGGATAATCCTACCATAAATTTCTATAAATTTGTCTAGAATCAAAATTTTAACACTGTAAATGAGTTAGAAAAATTTATTCTCATATTGTGGATGTACAAAAAACCTCATGTTTTTCCATTCCCATAAATAAAATATTCATGGATGGTAATACCATAGAAATGGACTTATAAACTATAGAAATATTTTATGTGGAATTAAATCAAGATTGGGTAAAGCATAATGGATTTTCTCACAACCAATATTTTGTGAGTACTGATCAATAAATTGTTAATAATTCTCTAAAAGTTTCATTGTTAATGATAAACTACTTCATGGTCCTTAGTAATGATTTCACATATTTTATTCTAAATATGCAATAATCATTTTTATTCTTTTGTAGATTTCATTTCTATATACCTAACAGTAATGTAATACTTAACGGTATCTTGAATGAATACATCAAAATTACCGTAATTAACCATGATAATTTTTTTCCAAATGAATCCACATTCTCGAAATATTTTATTTCTGTACAGAAATTGAGTTTCTATTCATTAAAAACAGAAAATTACACTTAATTATCACTAAAAATATGATATATATTTCTTTTCAAACAAAAAAAAACATCCTCACCGATATATAATTGAATACCTCTGATAATCAAAACCGTTTAGCCACACTGTATATAAATAATATGTTAAATAGTAGAAAATATATCTTTTTATCCTTGATTAATAGGTCACTGACCCTTCTAATGGGATAAATAACTAACTTATCAAGAAATAAATTATATTCAATGGTTGATTTCATCTCTTCAAGAACCATCTTTTAGAATAAAAAGTAATTAATAATATTTTTTTAATATATTAAATCACATAATAAATTTATTTCCTAATTTTCAACTATTTGACAATATTTATTAATGTTTTAATGGACCTTAATTTTTTTAGGGGACTTCTTTTTTATATATAGAGTACACATCATAGTTATATTTATGTTCTCATGGTCTTAATAATTTTTTTATTTGATCAAAACCTACAGAGGTATTTAAAAAATGGATACATTCTCATCTAGTATTCATCATATGGAATAGTTACGATTATATTTTAAAAAACACTCATTGAATTTTAGGTATTCTTATTCATCATTTTTTTATTTCAATAATTGGGGAAAGATAATGGTATGGGCATGTCACCTCATAATAGGTGTTTTTTACAAATTCTCAATAATGTTGACCATTTTATAATCTTCCCTTATCAATTATCACCATATTTTACATTATCATTATTTTTATGTTTTGATTTAAAATTAAAAAAATGAACATTTCAATCTAGTTTTATAGATTTAAATTTCCTTATATTTTTTATTATGATTAAAATAAATAATTCCTATCATCTACTATTGGTTGTTTCGTAATATTTTATACACTTTAATTTCTTTATCTAATTTTAATAGCCATTAAATTTCCTATTGGATTCATATCCATTACACTAGGAATATATCACATTTCTATTATACTTAAATTTATTTCCATTTGTGTTATTTTATATATATAATTTTAATCATATTAAAGGGTTTTCATTTGAGATGTATCTTTAGTTTTATTTATATCCCTAAAAAGTGTCTATGGAATAATTAAGATTACCTTCTTGAAAATCTATTTCTAAAAAACATTATTCATCCTTCATTCTAGATACACTTTTTATATTTATAATTTATCCATAAAAAAATTTAAATTTGTTCCCTGTTTATTGAAGTAATCTAGGTGCATTGTATATTTTTAAAAAAGTCATGATCTCTCAAGATGAAAATTGGATTATTTATTTTTAATGTAAGGTAATACTATTATAAAATGGATCATTATAACCCAAATTTCATTCTCTATAGTTAATTAATTAGGATTTATTAGTTGGGTTAATGGGTGTGTCTTAATTGAACCATCTTTTTTAGTATGATTGAACATACTATAATAAATACATTATTTTTTACAAGATTTATCTTGGCTTGAATTGAATGTTTTTTAATCGTAACATGTTGGATCATACCTATAAATAGTTATTTTTGTATAAATTTTATATTGAAAATTTTGATAGTTTTTATCAATGATATTCCTAATGAAATATACTATAAAATCAGCATAATCACCACCTAATGATTAGTGAACTATATTTCAGTTGTATGATGATATAATATAAAAAAATATTTCTATTAAGAGTTGAAGAGGAAGATAAGGGTTTGGAGGTTTCAAAAAAATTCATCTAAATATATCTAATGATTCATATAAAATATCACACTCATCCTGGAAACGTTTATTTATTTTATGCCTCACCTCAATAACCGTATATCATAAATAACAATATATTTCACACACATTTAATAAATGCTCTGTAGTGTAATAAATTACTTCATTTAATTGTTGGATCCATCCCATAACCATTCCAATAAAATAAATTTGGAACTCCATTAGCCTAATTTTTCCTCACTCAAACTATGTATATGTAATTGTGGAATATTACACCACAACTAACTAATAAACTATATGTAATACTCTCTTAATATTCCAGAAGAAGTTACTATCATATATATTAGATATTACATGATTCAATAATTCATGAGAATTATTATATGGGAAATGCATGACAAATTTCTGGATATATTATAAATGTAATGCTCACTATATATTTTTTCATAAATTAATTTCAGGTATATTTTGGCCCAAGAATATAATTTTTTTCTATATCCCTTCCATTTTAAATTTATATCATTTTTATAATATATTAACTCATATTGGAATACAATTGTTTTTAGTTTATGGATATAAAGGCCCCAATTCTGTTTAATATTCCTTGTTTTCATATAGAAATAGAATAATAATTTTATATAAATACTAAATAAATATAGATTTATAATCCTTATGAGAATATTCATAATTGTTGTGAACATATTTTTTTACACGATTTAATATTTTAGTTTCTAAATTTGTAATATTTTATATTTATTTTATGTATGATTCCTTATAATGATAAAAAAACATAACAATGTGTCTGTTGATGTTCTAAATTTTATTGGTTCATAATCCAATATAATTTTTAAAGGGTGCATTTTATGCTTTAATCCATTAGAATACAATATGTTTTAAATAAAAAAATTTACAAAAAATGGATAACAAATAAATAAACTAAATAAGACAAATAATATAGTGAAAAAATTGTGAAATTTCAGTTTAATGAGTATATATACTATAATATTTAAATATTTATAGAAAAAAATGATGGAAATGGAAAGATATGGATATATAATTGAGTAATAATTAATTAATTGGGGAACCATAGAGTTTAAAACCAGAATAAATTTTTTCCCATGTATCATGATACATACAACTGTAAAAACGTGGATTTAAAATGCACTGAGACAACTAATATTTAGTCAGTGATCTAAATAATTTCATGAACCATCCAATTATTTTTATTTTTCAATAAAAATGCTTGTGGTGGACGGTTCATCCATTGATGTTAAAATGTCATCATTTTTCAATGTACACACATAGGTTTATATTTCATGAGAAATTAATAATATTTCTTCTACCATCAGTAAATGGAATAGTGTATAGAAACACATTTTATGAATTAAAAATAGTACATAAAATATTATTAAACATAATAACACCTAATAAAATGTACCCATTTTTTAAATTTTTAGGAAGGTCTGAATTAATATTCACACATTATAAAAATTTACATCACACCTTCTATATTGTATTTATATTATATTTTTGGATAATGATTTATCTCTTGTGGTTCCAAATTCTTTTTGAAGTCAAGGGATATGTTTTTTTATTTTTAGAATAATAGGAAAGGATCACATATATGCATGGTTATTAACAACTGTGTGGTAACTATGTGATACATGTAAATTGGTTTTAATGTAGTTTTTCATGTTTACATCATTGTTTTTTATTCATCTATGATCTCAATGAAGACCATTTGGATGGTTGGGTTCATGTCCATTAGTGGTTACAAGGATTATGTATGGTCTGTCAAACTATGTTTCAATTATAATGTAATTATGCACTTCAGTTCTTAATGGATTGTAATAACTCCACATTTATTTCATCGTTTCTCTATATAATAAAGATAATCATTTAAACCATATTAATTTATTAAAAAAATGAAACTAACCTCTTACACATGCCCATTTGTTTAAAAAAATGAACCAAATCTCTCTCTAGACTGACCAAGTTATTCCATGATTAAATATGAAATTATATACATACACTCTTATGAATTCTCGACCAATTTGGGTGGATATATGTAAGGTATGTACAAATCCCTTCTAGATTCCTCATATTTTATCTAAATATATTCTAAACCACTCTATTGATTGATTATTTGGACCTGTAATATTTCTTTATGACCTACTATAGGGTGTTGGATGGGGAATTAATGATGTTACTTCTTGATATAGGGTTTTTAGGACTACTATATTAATTTTCTATCATAGTTATTACTATAAAATATATATACTACATTGGTGAGGTAGGTTTCTTTATATATTGGTTCATTCTCATTTCTCACCATTTTATTACTTTGTTTATATTTGGTTTGGACAATGAGAATTATTGATTTAGTAGCTATGGTGGTAGTTTTCTGGATTATTCTTCCTTGATGGTATGTAAAAATAGTTTCAGAAGTGTTTTTCGTTTAAAATTATTTTACACACATCATGTGTTTGATAAAGTGCTTTAAAGATTATTTTGAATCGATAATTAATTTTCAATCATGGGTGATGCATTTTTTTATATAAATGTTTATCAAATTTTGATCATTATGTAATTGAATGATTTTTGATAATATTGAACATGGTTACCTTATGTACATGAGGTTATGAAAATAAAAATACCTTGGTGACTAAAGACCCACTTTGGGTTATAATTTTGATGCCTATATAATGTGGAATGATTCTGTATCAATAGAATGGACATTATTCTATATGTAGTTAATTGAATTTCTTAGTTATATACTAAAATAGAATTGAACCCAATTCTTCTTGATTTCACTCACATTGGAGACATTTAATGATTTTTACATTGAACATTATAGAAAAAATATAGAATAATTTTTAAGCATGTATTCAAGGTATAAAAAATATCTCTTCACCCAGATCATAGAAACATTCATTAATTTGTCGAATGAAATATTAAGGGTGTAATAAAAATACTCAATAGGATACAACAATGAAAATCTATAATTTTTTAAATTATTTGGGAAACATGTGGATTTCTTATATATAATAGTTATATATTTCTTCATACTTGATGTAATCTTGTTTTTTATAATTATTATGTCATATATGAGGCATGTTGTGTTAAATTTTCAAGGTGAAATTATTCCTATATTTTTCTGCATTGATATGTTTTTGCATTTCACTATTGAGAGCCTTATTTTATTACATGAATATTTGATAATATAAATAATGAAACATAAAATAATTACACAAATAGGATCCAATAATTTAGTGTCTATGAAAAATTAGGACGATAAATAACATTTACAAAATGATGCATAATTTTTTATTTCCTCCTTCTCTAACTTCATATTCGACATTAAATACCTGTTAGTAAAAGTAGTCACATATGAATATACAACAAATAAATTGGTGATGTAAAATAGTAATAAGAGTAATGATATGAAAATGGAACAATATAACATGGGGTTAGTATAATAATAAAATCATCATTATAATCATGTGAGGAAGAATTCATTAATTTCATTGAATAAAGTAATGCATAAAATTGAAACATCAAGATATCTACTACAACAAAGTGTTTTGAACAAAGATACAATAATTTTAGGATTATTTCCCAGTTCTCGTGAGATAAATTATATTTACCAATTAATTGGGGTGATATATAAATATGAGAAAACCCATTAGATCATATCTTTACACTATGATATATAATCCTTTTTCACCGGTCACATCATTACATTTATCATGTATAATACACGGATTATATATAAATAATAGAAATTACTTAACCAATGGAAGTGAATGGTTTCAATTTCATAAATCATATATTCATAAACATTTGGTTCAAAAATTGAGGACTAAATAACATAATCGATATAATGATTATCAACCATAATTGATGATCGAAAAAATATCAGTAGGTAAAGGTATGTGTTTGGGAAGAAAATTTATTTTGGAAACCATTTTTTTTTCAAAAACTCATGTAGAAAACATTATTATCCAAAAAAGGTTATATAAGTACGAAAAAACTATATTAATGGAATATATGTACTGAAAATAGGGTGAATGAGATAAAATACAAAGAAAGATAGTTGGGTTTGAGAATTCCCAATACCGTGTGTATGAATGATTTCATCACATTAATATCATATATATAATAATTAGTATAATATTTTAAAAATTCCATAGATTTTATAAATAAATATAATTCATTATATTTTTATTATGGTCATTTGTGGGATTTTTGATTTATTATATAGTTTTTTATCATTTTGGAGTGTTTATTTTAATTATTTCCTGATTTGTTCACATGTATACGTGAATGGATGTCTATGTAAAATTAAAAGAAAACTGAGAAAAAGTTTATAATATTTTATTAATTACATTACCAAATTGTAAATGATATTTTAGATAATTTTTTAAATGGTATGAGGATAAATCATTATATAAAATTTAATGATGGTCTTTTAAGTTAATATTGATGTATTTTATCACAAAAAACTTGTTTTGTATTATCATTTAATATTATGTATAGATTTTAGTTCTATAACATGTGGATGGTAGTAAAATTAAACATAAAATATTTTTCCACAAATATTTTATTATTAAAATCCTTGATGGTGTTTGAGAGAAATGTAAATTCATTTCACATGATGTCGTTATGTTGACACATCATAGGCGGTGATTTATTTTTTAGAAAAAAGAGAAATATGTATGATATGAATGATGTATCCTCCAATTATATGGGAGAATTATGGTACGTGAAGAAATTTCAGTGTTCATTCTATTGGTATTGTTCATGTTTTAATGTTTTGATGAAATTAAATGAAATAGAAATGAAATAAAAAGAAAAAGGATGATTTTTTCACCTCCTGGATTTTTCAGATCCAACTTACGGAAATGGTTTAGTTCTTTTTATGGGGCTAAGAGCTCTTAGTTGGGGATTGGGGATTTTGGGGACTATTCGGAAAGATTTGGACAATGCTAAATGATTTAGAGGTGTGAGGAGATGTGGGGGTGAGGGGTATTGTTTATTGTAGAGGAGGGGTTTTCCCCCACTATCTTAATCATTAGTATTTTATTTTCAATTATGACTATGGAATGATTGAAAATGATAAAAAAAAATATAAAAATAATTAAGTTCTGTTCAATATTATAATGATTACATTAGTGATGAATCAATAAATAGTGTATTTAACTTATATTGTACATATACCATATATTTCTGTATTAAACAATTTATAAAAAATTCAGGTATTTTAGAAAAATAAAAAAAGCCTTACCATTTTTCGACAAGTAGAATTGAAAAAATAACTCCATTTTTGGAAAATAATTTTTAAAATATAAGTAATTTTAATTTTAATAAGAATTATTATTTACTTGTAAAATATAGATTTTAACATTATAATATGTTATATTACCATTTAGAAAATTACTTAAGGCCTCATAAATTTATATTAAAGTCATTAGACAACAAATTTTTACATTATGGGTAACTTTTATAAATATAAAATCCTTTTAAATTTTTAAATTAATTATAAAATTTTAATGTAATATTTATGACATGCAAAAATTAAAACATGAAATTAGTAAATTTTAAAATAGTTAATTACTTTGACTATGACCTAATTATACCATACATTCATTTATAACATGACTATATTTTGATAATATTTTTTGGAGTGAAGAGACTACTCAATTTTTTAGTTTACTATTAATAAGATTCATATTAATATTCCTATGTTAATTTTAATATTTCCTTTGAATTGGTTCATTAACTTATAGAAATAATTATAATTTAATTAATTAATTATTCTAATTTTTTTTATTATGGTCTATAAGTGATTTAATGAGATTAATAATATATATATTTTCTATACGAAGGGAGAAATTCCTTTGATAAATGATTGTGCCATTACATTTTTCCCCCTTATTAAATTTTACCATAGAGATATTATTTTACATAAACCTATAGGGGTACCTATCATTCATAACCTTCTATGGTTCCTGAGTATTTTTTTAGTAATTGCGGTTCCCCCACAACATATTGAAAATTATGTTTTTCACGTTTCACAGAACCTTATATCTCTCGTCATAAATCATTACTAGATTCTTTTCATATGAGAGTTCATCATTAATCTTTACAACCTCTATGTTTAGTACTTTTATGGGATATGATTTGTATATCCTTTGGAGTGATATGTGGAAGAATTCATGACCTTGAGCCATATTCGATGGAAGTGAAATCCGATAAGACAAATATATTATGTGATCAAGGATCTAAAAGAGGATAATGTACGATGCACTTAGATTCCCTTTCCCTCCAAACCATATAACTCTCTTCCACTGTGATATTCAAAGGAATAAATTATATCCAAAATCGAACTCCAAGTCTCCTAGATAGTTGTTAGCATATATCTTTTTCTAACACCAAGAAACATTGATATGTATCTGGATGAATTGAACCTTTGCATTCATCCATTGAACAATATCATTTCCGTGTAGAATTATTTCACTTACATAATTCCAAAAAGTTTGTGTTCTATATGGCTTTCCATATATAGCTTTATGTGGAGCTGTAGGACCCTAGGACACACTGAGAAGGGATGGGTGAATCAGGTTGTCATATTTCTCTTTTAAACTGATGGATATTTTTTTCCAAATTGGTAAGAACACATTAAATCTCTATGATATATATGATCAGCAGTCAAACATTCAAGTGAAAAGGATATGTACACAACAATATTATGTGGATCACCACTAATGTCTATATCCGAAGAGCACACACCGACATTGTTCTAGTCATAATAAATACAGTAATATTCACTAGTAGTGGATTTAATATATTTCCTCATACTCACCTTATTCCAGGAACACAACATTTGAAATTCTTTAGGGATAGCATACTGCACCACTCAGATCAGATACATTGACTCCCCCAAGCTCACTACATTGAGTGAAGTCTAACTCAATTTATCAACAAATAGACCCTTCAAAAGATATGAATTAATTTGTTTTTACCAAAAATATCATAAGAATATTCTTTTACTAATGACCTAAATTTTTTCACACTGAAAGCCATGTTCACAGCAAATCTGATCATGAAAAACCATCTTTTTGGGAAAGCTCATTCATGAAGAAACTTCATGAAGAATACTAATTAAAAAAGATCACTAAGTAAATACAGAATACCCCATCAACATGTAACAACCATTACATAGAAGAAATCAAATCAATCAATAATTGAGTAGTCTATTCACAATGTTCGATCACTCATAGAATACTATCATCAAATATCACCCCTTGCATTGCCAAATTAGAGAAATTCTCGATTTCTCGGGAATGTATTTACCAAGTAAATAGGGGAAGCATATTTTTTATAGGATCATACATTAAAGGGGATTTAAACCCCCTAATGAATTTTTCAGACATATCAAAAACATCTTTATTGTTATCCATTCTTCACAGTGCTCCAATGCAATTTGATGTTATCAGAGATATCTCTGTCAAAACACTGTAGAGTCACAATGCTTCATTTCTTGTAATCTCATTGAATCAATTTCTCTATTAGAAAAGATCCATATAACCATGATCATAAACCTTCTCTTCATAAATCACAATCCATTACAATATTTATATACGGATGATTCATAAAAACAACCATTTTCAATGCTCTAATTCTCGTAATTTCATAGAACACTGTCACAAACATTAATTCTATATGGAACAAAATTCAATAATCCCATCTTTGTGAAACTAAGTATTTTACTATTATATACATGAACTTTATGATCTCTTTCTTTTCTATCTCTTAGATCATCAATGTGAGTATTGAATCAAAACACAAGCCAAATAAAATATCAACAATAGAATAGATCTATTCCCAATAGGATCCACTTGAATTTTCGGGGAGATGATTTTGTTGTATGATAAATCAACCAATTGTAGATATTTATATCATACAACTTTGATTTCTTAAAGGTGGTCTCCTTTCATATCATCATGCCACAAAATTTTCATTGTGTATTGGATATTAGTTTTGGATGATATATAATGCTGAAATTTAATTTAGAACTCAATTTATTTTTTATACTCCTTAAAATTTAGATGTGACCCTGGGATCAAAATTAGATATAATTGAGAGTGGAACCACATGATGTCACAATAATTTCTTCACATATATCATTTCCTTTTTTTCGTAATAGAATTATTCTCGAATACATATAATGTAGGTTGTCTTGGTGATTTGTTCCACTACAAAACATATCCGATTATATCATTTAGATGTCCTTGGGAGACCCATGACAAATTACATAGTTACATTACCCCATTAACACAATGATATAGATAGGGGTTTCATCAGACCTTTGTAATTATATAACATGTCTTTGCCTTTCTAACATATAAGGCACCTTGAAATATTCTCTTCAATCTCTTTCTTCATGTTGGCTTCCCAGATGTGTTCTGAAAGACCAAAGTACATCTTGGTACTCGTGAGATGGATATATAAATTTCAGATATATGCATTGGACAATAGCTCAATCATTATCTTCTGTGATGACAGAACAAAAATATGTATTCCAAACCAAAACACACAATAATTATCTATATGGAACTCAAGAAGATTCACAATCATTTCTACTTTCACATTATTTTTCAACTCTAGATCGTACCTTTATGACACATTAATATTCTCTTGGATGGATAGTTTGGAAATAATTTGGGATACATATAATGTATCTCATAATGTTATGATCTAAAAATTCATCATTTGCATGTCCAAGAAGAAAAATCATTTTCTTAATTTAAAACATTGATTAATAAGTAGGTTCTTTTATTCACAGATCATCAGATACCATGGTTGTCTTACTAGGTTGATAGTGAATAGATAAATCATATATATTTATTATCTATAACCACATCATTTCACCCATGTTGATATCATTTTGTGTGAATATTTAATTTATGCTCTTTTATTAGGTATATATATCACACTTATAAATGTTGAGGTAGTTCTACCGGATTTTCAAGGGAATAATCATAGATATTAGCTCTAGATCATCTGTCTAGAAGATCTACCCTTGGATCTTATAATTTTTTTTATCTATATGATTTCACATTATCATTCTTCATGAATACTCAACTTATACCTCTCTGTAGTGCGTCATTGTATTTTAAAAAATATTCAACAATTTTTGGAAATGTGAGTATAGGTGTATTTATTAGGATTTTATTTACCCTTACTAATCTTTCCACACATTCTTCCATCCATATAAACATTACTCAATACCTTATTATGTTAGTTAGTGGGATAAAATATTTTGAGAAATGTATAACCAAATGTCGATAGTACCATGTTAATCCATGATGAAAATGGATTTTCTTTATAATAGAGGGATTGAAAATATCATCAATATCCCTTTTCATATGGATCCATATAAATTCACACACTTTTTATCATATGTACAATGAATGTGACAAGTTTCATCCAAAAGTCACACAAGATTGACATAGTGTAAAATGTTTCATTATATAATATTACCAATAGAATCCTAATATTTTCTTAATGATCCACCTTGGTTAAGAAGTAGAGGATAATATCATTGATAAACACAACAAAAAATAATTTAGTGTAATGCCTCATTAATCAGTTAATCAAATCTGTGATGATTTCAAGGGAATTAGTCAGTTTGCAGGGAATCACCATAAACCTGTAGAGCTCATACCTTAAATAGAATGAAGTATTATTACTATATTCCATTTTCACCTTTAGTTGATGATATCCACTACAATGATCCACCATTGAAAAGAACATATCTCCTTATAATTGATCAAAAAATTAATCAATACTTGGAATATAATAATTTTTCATTTTTTTTGATCTTGTTGAGTTCCATATAATTGATACACAACTACATTGATTCATCAATATTCATGGAAAAAATAATTATGTCACCCCAAGGAGAAATAATATGGTGTATGAACCCATTGTAAAAAGCCTATTGTAGATAATTCATGAACTCCTCTAATTCAATAGAATCCATCCTATAAGGATATATTAAGAGATTAGTAGATACAGGTATGTGTTCTATTGATAAATCCAACTCACAATCTAGGGGATGTCTTGGTAACTCTGTATGAAATATATCATCATATTCCCTCACAATGGGAATTTCCCCTTGGGATACCATCCATTCACTAAACGATTTGAGCGAGGTATTCGTCAATAAAATGAGTGAACGCCCACACCATTGAAATATTTTCCAATAGAGGTTCATGATGATCTAAAATTTGTAGAGGATATATGGATGGTGGAGGAGCTAAAAAGATAATTACAAGACTAAATAGTTCAAATGTTTCCTATTAAACAAGATCCAATCCATTCAATTATAGATCAAAATTCCTCAAATAGAAGTATCTATATATTTTATTGAATAATATTTTCACAGATTCCAATAATAGAAGAGTCATATACTTGGGATGCATGGATTTTACCACATAGTGTTTTTACAAATATCTCTACATCATTGTTTTGGGGGATCAGTTCAATAATTATAGTAAAATTTAATGAAATATAAGAATTCATAGAACCATAATGAAATAATATTGATTCCATTATTTATTTGATAGGATGTGTAACTTGTATGAATTCATTTTCATGGTCCACGTCTGTAGTAGTGATGACATAATCATATCCATGCTCCTTTTACTTTGGTGGTTTTCGATATTGATTACCCACAAGGATTCGAGGGTTAGTGTACTAGATTACATAGTTCCCTTACACCCTATAGTTTTATCCTTGGACCATGGGTGGTTCTTTCCATTCCTCCACCACATTATTCTAATTTAAAATTTATTTTTTACATTAATGAGATTGGTGGCCTTCTCTCCTATACATGAATCATTTACCTATCCCTTTCAGATAGTTCCGATGAGTCCTCTTCCCAAATTTTTGACATCTGGGTGGTTGTGTTTTCTTTCCACCTTTTTCATTAGATCCTATAGATTAAATCACCATATTTTATTTACTACCATTGTATCGTCGATATCATTCTCTAATCTATGTCTCCACTTTGAGAGAACATCAAAAACCTTCTTCATAACTCTCTATTCATAAAATTTCAAATGATTATAGATGGTGTGTTCATAAACCACTAAATAATCTATTAATTATTCTATCGTTATTGATAACAAGCCTCCAAAAATCCATTTTAATCCTTATGAAATTTTATTCATATTTTATGGTTGATTCTCATTCGTTTTAATTCATCATTATGAAATATATTTTCATATTTTCATAAATAGTTTGAGGTAAATACATGTTAAGATACGTTATTATAATTTTTTCCAACAACATAGCTTCAATTTACCCCATTAACATAGTGTTCTTAATCAACTCCCACCAGTGTTCCAAAAATCCATCGTGACAATAAACAGAATGAGGCACCTTATCTGTCTTAGAACAATCAGGTACAAAATATATCATCTACATTGATTTGACCCATTATTACTCAAATAGTGATTCAAAAGATCCACTATACATTGGGGGATATTTCAATATATAACTCTCATTAATGAGTTTCTAAATCTTAGAGAAGATGGATGCTTTACATTATTATATTTATTTTCCATAAATTGAGATATTTGGGTAATAATGAAAACAATATTTTAAACTACACTTTTCTTGGAATTTCATATTTCGTTCATACACTTAATTCATTGTCCATGACATGGGTTGTTAGCCTGTTTTATCCTTATTCCAACTAGATTATAAAATAGAAAAGGATTGAATGAAAAATAATTCAACAATTCATGACTATATTATTTATTCTTTTGTGAAATTATGTCTAAAGGAGTATCTAGTGAGATCGTACTATTTATCAATTTATAAACCAACAATTCATGGGTTTTTGCTTATTATTAGTCACAAACTATCCATTTTAACTAAGGTAATATAATCTCAATTCTCAAATTAACTAAACCTTTCTCTAGTACCAACTATAGAGACCCTACATTTATAAAATTATTATTAAATAATTTCAAATAATAGTATAAAATTTTTACACAACCTTGTTCAAAAGGATTACTGTGTTGGGAATATTTTCACCACATATAATAGTTACAAAATAAAACATATAAATTTATGTCTTTCCATATACTAAAATTTATAATTGGTCCGTGAATTTTTTTATTAAAAGTAGTCACATGAGGATATACAACAATTAAATGGGTAATCTATATGCTGAGTAAGAGGACATATAAGATCATGGATCAATATAACATTAGGATAGAATAATCTGAACATTATCATTATAATCATTAGTAGAAGAATTCGATACATGCATGGAATGTGGCGATGCATAAAAATGAAACATCATGTCTCAATGGTGAACTACAATACATAGTTGTGAATAAATTTAGCATAGTTTTCATGCATATTTCACTTAAATCATTAGAGAAATCAAATTACCTAATAAATTGGATCCCTATATAGTTCAGGGTGCTCCCATTATATAATAACATTTACATTTCACTACATTATTCTCGATGGACCCATGACATCATAACATTTCTATTATCATTCATGTGACATAGAACATATATCAATATTAGAAATAATATATCCCATGAAATTAGAATGGGATTACTTTCATAAATAATAAATCAACAAACATTGGGTTACCAAATTAAAAAGGTAATAACAAACATCATATAAGAACCATCCACCATGAGTGAAGAAGAAACAATATCGACATGTAAATAGAGTGTATTTTTTGAAAGAAAATTTCTATGGGAAAACACTATGTTTGTAATAAAGTAATGTTGAAAAAATGTATATCCAAGAAATGTTTGGTTAATGAATAATAAATTAAATTTATGGAATATCCATAATAATATATTAATAAAGGAAATAATACCTAATTAAATAGATTCTGGTGTGAGAATCCCCTATACCATATGTCTGAAAAGAACCCATCATGTTCAAATTATTTATAATAAAATTAGATTAACTTATTAAAGATAATAAAGCTTTTATAAATGATTTTAATTAATTATAGTTTGTCTATGTTCATTTTCCATATTATTTATGTGTTATAGAGTTTAATTTCATCGATTAAGAGGGTTTGTTTTCTTATTTTTCATGATTGGTTGACATGTATACATGAATGGAAGTTCATGTTACAATTGTATAAATGTCCATGTTTGTTATTATATATTATTAATTATCAAAAATATTTCTTCAATTATATTATAAAAAATATTTTTAAATGATATAAGGAAAAATCATTAGTTAAAAGTAAATGATGATCGTTATATGTAATTTTTTTGGTTTCTGATCACAACAAACTCATCTTGTTTTATCGTTTAGTATTATGTATATTTTTAGTCCCAGAAAACAAATATGGTTGTAACATACATTTTAAAATATGTTTCAGCCATTATACTGGTTTTATTAACAACCTCTAAATTGTTTACAGAAAATGAAATGGCATCACCCACGATGCCGGTAAATAGACACATCAAGGGTGGGAATTAAATTTTTAAAGTAAAACAGATAGTGGGGGAGGATATTAGTGATAGATCATTCATTAACATTACGTAATTCCATTATAATAGACATATTGGATTTCTCATTCAATTTTCATTAAATAATGTTTGTATAATAGAATAAAATATATGCAATTTAAAAGGAATTAAAAGAAAAGGGAAATTGATTTTACCTCGAGGATTTATCCTCCATGAGAACCTATTTATGAATGATTTTTGGCATTTTTATGAGTCTATGATCTTATAAAAGTGGGATATGGGGTTGGGCAGAGTATAAGAAAGAATTAGGAATACAATAAACTATTAAGAAGTGTGAGGTGAATAGGGGTGAGGGGTGGGTTTTTAGTGGTAGAGAGGCGTATTTTCTTATTATTTTATCACTAGTTTATTTTGTGGGATAAAGAATATGAATAGATTTGGAATTTCCAACAATAATATTAAAATAATGACGGTGAATTAGAGATTTTGGTTATTACATTAGATATTAATCAATGAGTTGTGTATTTTACTTATAGTGTATATATATAATAAATTACCATATTTTACTATTCAAAAAAATTCAAGTATTTTAGAAATATCAAAAAAAACCAGAAAGATTTTTGGAATTTTATACATAAAAAATAAAATTAATTTTATCAAAATAATTTTATAAACATTGTTAAATTAATTTTTAATTAAAATCCTTAATTACTTGAAAATTCAGATTTTAAATTTATAACTGATTTTATAACCAATTAATAAATTATTTATGTTCTAATAAAATAATAATAAAATCAAAAGGCATAAAATATTAACTTATGATAAATATTATAATAAATATTTAATTTAAAATATGAAATTAATTTTTAAAATTTAATTTAATTTTTTAAAAATAGATAAATTTAAAGACCTAATTAGTATTTTTTAGAAATTATATTAACTTATATTATGATTTAATTATATAGTAGTTTCATTAATAAGAAGCCTAAATTTTACTTATATGTTCATGGGTGAGTTTACGATTCAATTTTCTAGATATCTATTGATAAGGATCATATTATTATTCATAAATTCATGTAATTATTTCATCGATATTATATTATTAACATTTAGAAATACATATTATTATATTAAATATTATTTTAATAAATTATTATTATGTTATATATGTTATTTTATGATATTTATACTATATTGCAGTATTATAACAATGGAAAAATTTTATTGATAAATGTATGGGTTGTTACAATCACCAACCTGTTGTACTGAAGAAATCATTTTAGACCTTATAGCAAGGAATCTTGGGTGTTTTTTCATGTTATTCTAGGTTTGTTCATTAGAAAATTTTATAAAGGAAAATTGGTTTTCTATTTTTGTCAGAGGGCAAGAGTTAGGGTCATAAAGTCCCATGTGGTAAGTGTCGAAGGGGGAATCATAGGTTTACATTTTTTTACCTCATGTTACTATGGGTGTTTATGTATGATTTATTATGATTGTGATATTGATTTTCCGATTACTTACACTACAAGAAAAAAGGTATTTCGCGGCAGTTTTGTCACGACGGTTTTAAAAACCACCACGAAATAGCTTTCGGGTCGGTAAACCGCCGCTATAAAACCACTGCGAAATGTGTAAAATTTTTTTTTTAAATTTTTGTTAAATTATTTATATTTTGTTGAGGAATAGCATCGTTTTTTTTAAAAACCGAGCTGAAATAGCGGCAGTTTGGGTAAAAACCACCGCTAAATGAAATGAAAAAAATATAAAAACATGGGAAACCCCAAAATCACTAAAACGACCATAAAATTTGATCCGGGTGTCTTTTGGAACACCACAATTACTCAAATAGAAGCTCATGAAGAGATATAGAAGCACGTATAATCAAAACCATGAGACGGTCTATGGTGCGGAAGATATGAGAGTTGTAAGAAAGTTGAAAAAATTTCTCCAACTTCAAACAGCCATAACATTCTCTCAGAGTGTTCGTTTGGGCTCTGCCACCTATCAAATCGAAGCCAGTGAAGAGAGCTAATAACTAAATCAACAAAAGTAAGCTTCTATCATGTTATTCAACCCATAAACCCCTTTGAAGGCCTTTGAATATAGGTTTCTGTAACCGATGTCCCGTCGAACTTGTCTTCAAACAGACGTAACATTAGATCCGCGTGTCAGTTTGGACTCCTCTACATGCCAAATCATAGGTCGTTCCATAAGCATCAGTTTGACTAGTCACGGTTCCCACATTGACTCCTGGATCATATGTTTTGGCATTTTTAGTGGGTATCGGGTTAGTTATGTTTTTCGATTCCTTGTTTCTAACACCCATTCCCCATCATCTTTTTTTAAACAGTCGTAACATCCGATCCATCAGTCCATTCAGTCTCTTTCACCTATCATCTTGAAGATCATTTTGGGATCATTGATTTGACAGGTCACGGATCTAGAACATTCTCTTGGATCATAAGTTATTCTTTGTTATTGTGAGTCCAATGTTTTTGTCAATTTATGACCGTTTTGACGGGTTTTAACCGTTGCGCCATTTATTAATGTTTATTTGGGATTCCATGACTTGTTATCTTTATCAATGATTTTTTGTGCGTTATTATGATGATTGTGTAGAATTATTAAGGGGTTTTCCAGAGTTGTTATGAGTTTTCATGCTTTCTCATTCTTTCTAATGCCTCATTCTTCATGCTTCTCCATCCGTTTTCATGTGTTTTCATGATTTTTCATCCCTTATCACGTCATATCATACTTTTATAGGTGTTTCATTTATTATTTAATATATAATATTTATTATTTATTATTTATAATATACATTATTTTATTTATTATCTATTATTTGTTACTGGTTAATTATTATATATTATTTATATTCATTTGTTATTTATTATTTATATTTTTTTTAGTATTTATTATATATTATTTATTATTATTAATAATAAAATATTATTATTATTATTAATATATGTTTCAAGTTATTTATTATTTATTATTTATCATTTATATTTATATTTATTTATTATTTATTATTTATTACCTTTTATTTAGTATTTATTATTTATTATTTATTATTTATTATTTATTATTTATTATTTATTATTTAGTATTTATTATTTATTATTTATATTTATTATTTATTCATATTTATATTTATTATTTATTATTATTTATTATTTATTCTTTAGTATTTATTATATATTATTTCTTATTTCTTATTTCTTATTTATTATTATTTATTTATTATTTATTATTTATTATTTATTATTTATTATTTCTTATTTCATATTTCATATTTCTTATTTCTTACTTCTTATTTATTAATAATAATATTTTATTAATTATGTGTTATTTATTATTTTATATTTATTATTAATTATTTTTTTATTTTTTATTTATTATTTATTATTATTAATTATTATTATTTATTATTTATTATTATATATAATTATTAATTATATATTATGTATTATATATTATATATTACTTATTACTTATTAATTATTATTTATTAATTAATATTTTTTATTTTGTATTTATTATTTATTATTAATTATTTATTAATTAATATTTATTATTTTTTATTTGTTTATTATTATTATTTATTTTTTATTATTTTTTATTTCTTATTATTATTTAGTACTTATTATTATTTAGTATTTACTCTTTACTATTATTTATTTTTATAAATTATTAATTATTATTATTTATTATTTATTATTCATTATTAATTATTAATTATTCTTTATTATTTCTTATTTATTATTATTTATCATTTATCATTTATTATTTATTATTTATTATTTATTATTATTGGTTTATTATTATTTATTATTTATTAGTATTATTATTTATTATTATTATTATTATTTATTATATCTATTAGTTATGTACTATTTGTTTTCCAATAATTATATATAAGTATATTAAATTCTGTTTATTAACCACATGGTGAGTTTGCTGGAGTGGTAATGTCATTGGAAAATATGCAAGAGGTTAGGGGTTCAAGTATCACCTAACACAGTATTTCATTATATTGCAAGGGCATGTGCATTTTCATTTGCATGAAATATGCATGAATGGATAAATAAAGGAAATAAAGTAATATGAAATAAATAAAATAAATACGAAATAAATAAATAAAGTAAATAAATAAATTAAAAAAATAAATACGAAATAAAATAAATATATAAAATAAATACCAAATAAAATAAATATATAAAATATATAAAGTATATATGAAATAAATAAATAAATAATATAATATAATTAAATAAAAATTAAAAAAATAAAAATTAAAAAATAAATAAAGAAAAAAACCACCACTAAATTATTTATAGGCGGTTTAAAATGCCGCTAGAAAACCTCCGCGAAACATTCTACGATGGTTTTTAAAACCGCCGCGAATAGTTTCCCAACGTACAATTTCACGGCAGTTTTTCAAAATTTCCTCCAATCTATATAACGTCGGTTAAAACTTCCTTGAAACGTAATATCAAACAACCGCTAAATTCCTTTTTTGTCATAGTGTTATATGACCCTTTCATGTTTCATAATTTGTTTTGACTATTTTTTAAATCAATTTTATGGGATTCAATATTGATTCTTAATTATTATATTTCAATATTGAGATGTTTTCAAATGATAATATGGTGTTATCCGTTGTGTTTAATAGGTAATTCCTCCTAAATGATTCTCTTCAAATTATAGTGAATTACCCAATGAGAAAGTACCATTGAAAAACCCCCACCCACAACAGATATTGTGGAAATTGATATCCAAACGTATCAAATCCCATCTTCTATTTGGTAATGGATTCCCAAAATAGATTATAGATCATGATTTATGTATTACAATAAACAACTATCCATATTCTATGGTGATAATGGAACATAAGAAACCATGTAATTTATTGAGATATTAATGATGGGATTTCAAATTTTTGAGGATTAAAAGGACTCTATAATGGGATTTTCCACTAGAATTATTAATTTAACGGGAAATTATTGGTGTCATTTAATCGTGGATGTTAAGTTACATGATTATATCAATTATAAAACTTTCATGATGTAATTTAATTAGAAATTATATCCTGGATGGTTGTGGGTGAAAAAGGCTTGAGAGAGTGTGACCTTGGATCATGAAGACTATTCAGTGATGAACAATTCTACTCAATTCATAGTGTTAGTTCATCTATCTCTAAAACTACTCAGTAATGGTTTTCTCATGGTATGATTATTTGAGTTGTGTTTTTTGATCGATATTTAATTTCGCCTTATTATCATGTTCATTTCAACAGTTAATGAGGTAAAAGATAATATGGATATGATTGAGCTTGAAATAAAAAAATATAGGACATAGTTGAGAAACAATTAACATAGGAGGTAGCAAGAGGTGCTGTCTATCCAGAAATGGAAGAGAAGTAAAAGTACTATTTTTTACATTGTGATCCATTATATAGACTTTTTTAGGAAAACACTTAATGGATTTATTCTAGTATGAAAAAACTTATATATAATAAAATACCCCCTATGGTAGTTCTTTTGATTTTCCATAATTACAAAAAAATTAGTCACTTAATGTTTATTTGGAAAAAATTATCCTTCCATAGTAAATCTAGATTCAAGATTACTGAAAGATATTGGGATTTTATTGGTATAATGAAATATCATAAATATAATTATAGTGATGAAAGGGATATATAGGAAGTGGAGAAGTCTCATGGATGGGTTATGATCTAGTTCCTTCATGTAGTAGTGTATGCACTATGGGATCTTGACATGGGGAAAGCTATAGTGATATTTAGACAATTTATTTCTTCCGCATCAATACAATATTTGTTTGATACTGGCTGATTTCTATATTTTATATCATATATATTTAAAAATGTGTTGGAATTAGTTATAGAGATTATTCAATTCAGGATACATCTTTTTACTACATTTTAGATGAAATAATGTGTTTTCTCATAAATGCTCCAGGTTTTTTGGTTATGCTCATTGATGACATGAACAAATTGGATTTTTGAGATCTTAATCATGATATCTTTGACATCATTAATGGAATGTACTAGGTGATTCATTTTACATCGCATATCAATTTTTATAATCATGGTGTTCATTTTAAATATTTTTATGTGGTTAGTAATTTATTTCAGGTTAAGAAGGATACTCGACCATGGAGAGTTATTCTTATTATTTATGAGGCCAAAATACGCTATTTCCAATTTTCATTAATGATTCATGATGGAATTTACATGTGTTTAATATGACTTATTACTCAATTTTTTTTATTTACCCTACATAATTTCGTTATTTTTTAGGTTATCTCCATAGAAAGAGATCATATTTTTATGATGAAATACATAGAGGGGTGAGTTATATATCCTTTAAATCAAATCTTATAGAAATAGAAAATTTAAAATAATATATAGTTAAAATAGATTATAGTGTTTTTATGGATATTTTCATATTATTTTTTCACATTATGATTCTTAGGTTATCTAAAACAAGATGGAACATAGAAGCCTTTATAATAGTTTTAATTACTAAAAGAACAATCTAGTGACTACAATTAAGGTGTAACTTATCTAAGGGAAAATTTTCTATTCGATCAACTAAATGAATCATATTGGTTTATTTAATGTTGATATATGATTAGGGTACCACAATTGAGATTTCAAGATGAGGATTTTCTTAATATAGCAGTCAATAATAGGTATAAATGTGGAAATTATTTCGAAATCCCATTATTCGGTAAAAACCACAACCTGGGTTTTATAGATTTCATGATTCATATCATTCAAAAGTTCGTAAACAATTTTATGATTTGTTTTCGAAAATATTTTGTTTTATTTTGAAGAAATTTAAGTATACATGGGTCAACTATAAATTATTATTATAACTCAGAAATGACATTGTCTGTATGATAATATTTATAAATGACATTTTTGGTTCAAAGAAGTGATGCATTAGGTTCATTTACTATCTAAATGCATAATCTCAATGAATACAAGAAATATTTATGTAGTGATTTCATTTGATAAACGTAATAATGTGTTCATGATTCATAAATTTAATGGATTGACTTGTTAATATAGGCATTTTTTTCATGTGTTTTAAATGATTGGATCCTCTATGATAGAGAAGGCATATAAGGGTTATAATTTTTAATGGAATGATAATTCACAAATATATTTTGATGAAACAAATGAGTGGTTTTCTTCAATCAAAATATTTATTCCTCAAGAACTAGTTTTGGTTTGGATTTATTTTTCAATTACATAGGTATAATATTAAAAAAAATATGTAGGGGAAACAAGGTGATCCTATAGAATCTCCCAACAATATACATTATGGGAGGAAATATCCTATATATGAATTGTAATTTTATATAGTGATTCATTCTTAAAAAAATTGGTTCCATTGTCTCTTTAGATAGAATACTATAATATGTTCTTATCATAACTATATGATGAATACTTTTACCCAGATAGTTTTAAACCTATGATATATACACATTGTTGATAATGTTAAGAAATTATATTTTGATATTCCATGCACATATTGAAAATGTAAATGATTTAATAAATGCATAGAGTAATAATTCTCTAACTCATACCCTGAAAGTACAAGTTGAGTAATTTTATTTGATTAGTATGTCCATTAAGAAACACCTGGGTGTGGAAATACAGATGTGAATTTATTATTATATTTTATGGTAGATGATCCTTCATTTTAAGATAAAATTATTATTTCAATATAAAAAACATTTATTTTCATTATTTCAGTAAAATCATTATTGTTGAGGAGTCCTCGGTTGAATGGTCTTAGTCTTATGATGGTGTCTTCTATTTATTGAGGCATATTGGACATTTTTATAACTCTAATGAATGCGTTTATATATATTATATAAATTTATAGTTAGACTATACACCTTTGCAATAACATTTTGTACAATTATTTTCGGATATTGGTTTTAGTGATCTATGTGGAGGTGGTAGTTTGTAGAACTTTTATAATGATGCCTAACATTCCCCATGATTATGGCGAGACATTAGATATTTTTTGTTTTTTATATCCATTATAAATTCTTGAATGGAAGTTGGATAAGATATTAGAAGACATCATTTTCAGTTAAGCACTCAATCAATTTGTGAATAATATTATTTGACTAATCAATGACCCTCTCAAGAAATTACATAATGTTCTTTATATTAAAGAGACGATTAGTATCGTAGTGGTTGGGAACCCGTATTTATGATAGATCACAAAACTCCATGAAATACCTTATAATATTTATATATATATTATTTATTTTAAATAATTTTTCAAAAGGTTTATAAGATTTTATTAATACCTAGTTTAACTAAATCATGGTGTATCACCCTAAAATGGATAGATTGATAAATTCACTAAAACTATAATGGATATGTGTTCAGAATGACTGATTAATTTCATTGGTTCATGGAAAAATATATCAAATTGGTTTATTTCATATATAAGAGTATTTATCATGATTTGATTAAAATGGAACCTTTGGATGAAAATTATGTGCAGCCATGTAGATCTCATTTGTGTTGGGTGGAGTTCAGAAAACCATATGTGGTTAGATCGAGTATTGTTTGAGGGAAAATAAAAAACGTATAGTTATTTTCAAATATTTCATAAATACCTCAAAGTCGTCAGAATCATATGGGTATTATCATTATCCTCTATTGGAACATGTTTATTATGATCAGGTTTTCATCAGGGTTTTACCCCTATTGAATCATTTTTCATTTGGAGGACATTCAATGATGAAAATATGATTTATTGGGACATCATAGATCATAAAATATCATGGAAGGTAGCATACCAATTGTAAATAATTCCTCACTTGACTTAAATTCATAACATGGTTAATGATTACCAAATAAAGAGTTTCCAATAAAACCATTCTCATGTGATAGAATGTGAGTATATTTTTTTTGATCACATCACCTCGATGGCTATGAAACAACATATGAATTTGGATATGAAAAATATGGAGTTAAATAGTAAAATGATTTTCTCAGTCTTTTTAATATGGTAGTGAATATCGGATAGCCACGGGAAATGGGATCAATAAGTTATGATTTTGAATAAATAACATCATCCCTTTTTTATTCATGAAACCTCACCACATTTTGGGGACATAATTTAGAATCATAGGGTGAATCTGGACATACATTGTGTCATATGTTTTATTTATTTTGGTTTTATTATCTATATCTTATGGTTCTAATTACATTGGTATTTTTGGGTAGATATTTTTGAATTTAGGTAGAATCAGTTCAGGTGAGTGGTTTACAGAGAATAGGTAGTTACTGTTCAGTAAAAATGTGATATGGATATATTGGTTCTAGTAGAATTTGTCTCAATTTGTATAAACATATGAGATCACCAAGAATACGACATGTATGGTTAGTCTTAGTTACTATGTTAATTTTATTACATTCACATAATTAGTCAAACTATATAACTATATTTAGATAAAAATTCGCGTCAATTTTCACGGGACAACAGTGAATGCATTGTCTTTGAGTGGTATTTTTAACCATATATCTTACCAAGGTGACATGTACAACTTTCTGAAAAATATAATATTATCATGGTTACATTGAGTTGATTTAAAAAAATCTCACCCTACTATATCATTATCTTGACCCATTATTTACATGAATCTATATATGGTTATGCCCTTGGTTTCATAGTGACATTCTATCAAATTATGTTGATTTATTAATAGTATGTGAATATATCCTCTCTATTTTTCTTCTTATCGATTGTTAAACTCTAGATCATTCTTCCCCTTGATTCATTGGATCCTTATTGGGGCGTGAAATCTTGATCAATGGTGTCTTATAGAAATCATATGAGGTTTCGTAATGATTTATCCATATGAGGGACCAATCTATTAATTTAAAATCCCCATTATTTAAGGTGACTATTTGTCCTCCATTGTCTATGTTGGTGTCTGTATTAAATGGATGTTTCTCATGGAATTTTTATTTCATTTTGGTTTGATAATTATAAAATTTGATTTAAAATAAATTTGAGTTATTTATCAAACTTTCATATTTCGAGTCTGGGAAAATGGTCATTAAATAATTTTTGTAAAAATTCCTCAAATGTTGGTTTTACTCTATAATTGGTTTTTGTGAAAGGGAGATGTTATACATTATGTGAGGAAATATTTTTTAAAAAATTTCAAATAGTTTACATGAATTTGTCGAGAAGACATTCCATATTAGAACCTCTATTACATTGTATTATAGACATATTCAATCCTTAGTGTGTTTGAAACCGCAAGGAGTTACGGTTCTGATTCCAATAATTTATGTCAAGATATCATATAATTTAGGATCACATTGTTCTTACTAGAATTCCTTATGTCTCTTAGATATATATTCCAATATGATAGGACCCAATATTACATTATTTTATACATGATAGTGGTGTTTTATGTGTTCATTGATCACATGTATATCTTTTATGTTTCAATGATATGTTTTATTATTTCCATCAATTTATCTTTATTGAAATTTTTATATTCAAGTTTTATGTGAATATAATATTTTGTAACAGAAGGAAGATGATATGGATGAAATATTATACCAATTGATATTTATTTGTGAAAGTTATTTTGTTTAAATAACAGATAAAATGGATTCATGGTCATAATCATTTTGTAGATTCATGGTGACACACTACTATGAATATTCTTCACAAAATATATATTCAATTGGGTGTCTGATGATTTGTTTTTATTGGATTAATGTAAATGTAATGTTTTATTGTATCATTATAAAATCATTTGATTTATGTAAATTTTTGGTGGTATGGGATGGTGTTTATATATGGTCACATGGAACTTGGTTTTGGTCCAATTTGTTGAGTTTCTTTTTTAAATTATCCATCCAAATTTGTTTTTATTATTTCGATTGGTTATGAACAAATTATTCCACAATATACTCTTTTAATGAATGTAACTAGGTTATAATCTAATCAGAGTCCCTAAAATATCCACCATATGGTCCAAAAGGTAATTACCAATCCAAATGGGCTTAATATATCGTATGGGAATCACAGAACATAATTTGGTAATGATTTAACCATTGTATAAAATTTTAATGAAAATATTATAAATTGAAGAAGTATGTATTGAAAAAATGAAGTGAAAAGTGGAACATACAAAGAAAATGGAACAAAAGATACATAAATAATGAAATAGTGGAAAATTAATGAACTATTCAATGAATAAAAATTCAATATGATAAATAGCCAACAAAATCTGATAACTAAAATTATAGTCCAATACAGCCCAAAAAATCCCCCATGAGACCAACATTCACCATCCATAAATAAATCCCTCATAGGATATAAAATAAGATAATCATACTATAATGAACTACGAAAACTAAAATATATCCAAGATTTTGACATCCTAATAGGTCACCATTACCCATTGAATCCATGTTGTCACTTTCCAACTATATCCTTAAAAGGATTGTTTGAAATACTATATAAAAAAATATTTTTCATAATTCATTATAAAAAATTACATAAAGCTATAATTGATCTAAAAAATTGTTTCTAGGATTTTCACTAAATGAAACATTCACATGGAAAATGATTTTCATTTCCAAATACCTCTTAGTCCGCTAACCATTTTAAATTCATTCATTAAAACCATTTGTTAAACTCCAATTACTTTGTAAAAATTTCCTAATAAAAAGTTCATTTTAATTTCAAAAAAAAAATCCATATTTTTTTTAAAAACCATCATATCTATAAATTGTGTCACATTGGGTAAAACTACATTTTTAGGACCCACAAAAATATAATTATTAAATAATATAGTTATATATTTCCATTAATACAATATGAGAAATATTTTGATAAATATTTTTCATTTTAAAAAATTAACAACCATATCATTATTAAAATAGTATGAAAACAATTTAAAATAATATGTCTAGTTACTTATATTAAATCCTTATTAAATACAATTTCAATATATTATGAAATTAATAGACTGACAATGAAATAATGATGAAAAAAATATGGATCCACTATTAACAGTCAAAATATATTTATAGAAAAAAATAAGTTGAACAGAAAAAATCAATAAGTAGATAATAAAATTGTTATAGAAGATAACTCCCATAAAATTATGATAAAAATGATTATATTTTCAGGGATTTGACCTATGATATCTGATAAGATTGTTCCACATGAGATATAATAACCTAGCATCCTCAAAGCACTCAACATGATTATAATACTTTGATTCACACTTTATCCTACCATGGAAATCTTGGTCCCCAGATGGAATCTCTCAATAATGAATCCCCTTGATAATACATTTTATTTTGGGGAAAACCACTCTATTGGATTTATTCATCCGAGGAAGTGTTACATAACAAACATCAACCATGATTAGGGCATTGAACTTCAAAGAAACGTACCCATTCCCCCTAGCCTACTATGAAAAGTGAAAGTTCGGGAGAAGAATCAATCATCACCTATAATAAATATAAAACATTTAAAATCATACATGACTCACCTCTCAAACCATAACATTAAGAATTCTAATATTCCTCAAAACACAAGTTTCATATATGAGTGAATTTATAAAAAATTCACCCCATGGGATAAAAATCCACAACGGGTATTCGAGATTCACAAGGGGTGTGATGGGATCTCTATACTTTTTTGACAAATATTCCATATATATATAATGGTATTTCTATTTATGAAATATATTTTTAATTCTAACCAATTAACCATTTTCAAAATAAATCCTAGTCTAGTCTTCAGATAAATTTTATCAAAACTCCTACCAAACTCAATGGTAAATAATAGTTCTCTTTAAAAAGATTCAAAAAAAATAAAATAAACTAAAAAATTTAAAAGTATAATTAATGATGGAAAACTCATCAGTTTTAGAACAAAAAATGATCTTATTTTTTAAAAATATTTTATCATTTAAAACAATTGATAATAAAAAAATTATTGGAAAACGGTTTTAAACATAACATACACGGGTTAACACACCACATTTTAATTCAACATACCCGTGAAAAATATTTTAAAATCATTCAATACATGAAAATAAATTTTTTTAAAGAAAGTTAGTATAAAAATACATTCAATAATTATAGGAATATGGTATACACTACAACTGGAAGAAAAAACCTTACTTAATAGCCTTTTATGCATTTTCATATTCACTTATCACGTAATTACCTCCTATGAAAATATTTTAAATCACTCTAAATAAACATGGACCCTCATGGGTATTATGTATAAAAATAATTAAAATGAAAAAATTATATTCAGACCATTATGCATTTAAATAAACTAACAATATTATGATGAAAAAGAAAAACCTACGTCAGTATAATGACGATCACATATGTTATTTTCCCCAAGGATGGTATACACTCCCCCAAGCCAAGGAATGTCCAATTTAATTCATATATTAATAAATTCCCATTACTATCACTATGAAAATACCTAAAACATTCCAACATCGATATTAAAATGTATAATAGGAACTATAAATCAATGGAATCAAGAAATAAACAATAATAAATTGATTAGAGGGACTTATGTCAAAAGCAAAATCATGAATTCACGAAGCATAACCACAAAAAGTAAACAAGGTTGAGAATCCTAAGGAGTATGTGTCTTGTATACTAAAATAAGTTGGTGGTAAATTATATTTTAATAAATTAACTAATAAATATAATAAGGGCCCATGGTTTGGCCATAAGGAGATTTAAACCGTGCACCGACCATATGTACGAATTTTCCCTACTATAAAATTCTTAAATGGTTTACATATGAACCCAAAATAGTTGGAGAAACCATGATATAAATTTAAAAAATCGAAATTTATAAATTAATATGAAATTTAATCCATTTTCACATTGTTTTCAAAAACAAAACTCAAGTTATTAGGCATCATTTAGCCTCGCCAGGTTTCACATATTATTTCCCCCATGATCTATGAGATTTTGAAGTAACATGTGCTCCAAATATATATATATCCCAAAACATTTTTTTTTACAATGAACTACACTAATGTGTTTATGGTATTAATTTATTGCTAGTTCCATAGATTCATAAAAACTGTGTTCCCTAATCATTTATTGAAGTAAAAACTCAAAATTTGTATGTTTTAGGATGAAACTCCATATAAACAAAAAAAAATAAAGACAACAAAAATGAAATATAACAAACACCACTGTGGTATTTTTTCTGTCAAAATAGTTATTTTAATCATAATACTTTCGTAAATTATGTCTATATTTTTTATTTTAAGGGTAAATTAAATCTCATGATTTTTCATGTTGATTACTATATGTTTCTGAAAAACATTAGTGATTAGTATTGTGGATTGTGATTTGAGGTTTGCATCATTAGTTGATATGTTAGGTCCACCTATGTTGGTTTGTTATAATTTTGATCACTAAATCGAATCTATTGAGTCATCATTATGGATTATTAAAAGGATATAAGTGTAACATCCTAAATTATAGAAATAGAATCATTTAAAAACATTTAATGTGTAGATAAAATGTTTTGTTTTGATTTTTAAATGATTTCTTAAAAATATTTATGTTCACATGTTCATCATTAAAATATTATTCATGAAATGAATTTTTTAAATAATAAAATAAGAAAAATAATAAAATGAAAAACTAAAAATTCATTGTTAATATCCCTCCATTCTCCAAATATATTAATTTTCATAGCTAGAATAAGTGTTGTAATTTCACTGATTTATGCATCCATTATTGTGTACTGGATGAATGATCAATGATATAATATCATGTATTATATATACTTGAAATTTATCTACAATTATTTATTATATTAAAATATTTTTTTTATTTTTATTTTCATAACTTCACTATCTTAGTTTCCCACCTAAGTTCTATGATAGCCAAGTTAGAGTGATAATTCTTTATCCATATGTCAATATAAATTAAATTTAAGCCAATACATTTAACAAACATCCATCCATGTTCATATGAAGTTAAATTTTCTATCTATAATCTATTTTATAATTAATTACATTCTATTCATAGTTAATTACTAGTCTTTAGATGAACACAACATAAAAATCATTGACCATGAGATAAAATTTTAGAAAATAATTAATTTATACATTATCTAAATGAATAAAAAACATCTATTTCAGAAATAATAGGAATATTTAGAACTTGTATCATAAATTTAACTCATGCCACTGCATACAACCAACATCACCCTAGAATATGAGCCCTTTTTTGAACCAACACTATTGAGATCTAAAATTATTATCATTCTTCTAGGTAACCATAATGAACCAACCATAATAATATGTTTTAACTAAAAATTGATCAATAGACCTTAATTCATTAGATAATCATCTTGTATGTATTTATCTATGTTTATTTATTATTTTACTTACTATTATTTTTACTTGCGCGTGAAAAACATCAAGGTACAAAACAACTGCGAACACTATCTCTAAATAATATGAATACCATGGGTAATTTCATAAGGTATTTTTTGTTTAATATTAATCGTATTTCCAAAAACCATATACTTATTGAATATGGCCCCCATCATATTTAATTAATCAAAACCCATTTTATCAATGAAATACACATTATAATATATGGTCTTAATCATCATTAATTCATTAATAGTACACTATCTTACATTCATAAGATATATATATATGGTCCCAAAATCATTTTGGAAGATATAATTTTATATCATGATTAATTTGGAAGAATTAATGAAAATAAAATGCATTCTACATTTCTGTACAAGGTCATGATATTTTTTTTATATAATCACTTAGTTAAAAATATGTTTCTTCTTCCTCATTAGTTATTTGGATTCCTAATATAATTTGGGTGTCTAAAAGCGCATAGAGAAATTAAATTATGGAATTTTATTATGGGAAATGAGGGTCTCCAAATTCTTAACACCACATGTTATAAAAAATACCCACTGGGATTTTTGTGAATAAATAATATTGAATCAATGAAAAATATATCCTAAGGTCACTTGTGAAATGTTCTCTGAGAATAATTCAATAATATCTTATGATGGATTCTCTATCAAAATATATTGGGGAATCTACTATAAATGAAATTTAAAAAAAATGAATTTTTTGGGAGGTTCATCCTAATATACTATTAGAAGAAACATTACATGCATATAAAAAAATAGAAATTCATTAAAATAAGAGTAAAATGAATTAAAAATTAAAAATAATACCCCAAGGAAATAAATCCATGTGTTTTATGATATCATAATATAAAATAAAAAAATAATATAAAATATATAGCTAATAATAACATAGTAATTTAAAATTTAATAAATTTTAAAGAAGATATCCCCAAACCAAATTTATATATAATTGTCAATATTCATATAATAAAATAAAATATATTTTCTAAAATAATATTTCAATATAAAATAATATAAAATTAAAAATATAAATTCTAACAAAATTATTAAATGTAAAAATTTGAAAAACATAAATGTGTATTACACCATTGAAAGGTAAAATTTCTGTCCTTTATGCACATAAAAATCATATTAATGGCCATTTTATTGATACTGTTCATAAATATTACATTTTGATCTAATAATTCAAAGAATTGTTTTTCATAAAAAAATGAAAAATATTATATATATTATAATTTAATTCATATTTAATCATGAAAAAACATGAAAATAATAATAAAATATATTTAATAACATATAATAAAATAAATCCATGTCAAGGAGTTCCATGATGTTTTTAGGGATGTCATGTCATCCATGTTGGATGCTAAATAAATATATGTGAAATATATATATATAATTTCATAGATAGGAAATAAAAAATAATAAGTATAAATTATAAAAAAGATATTAAATTTTTATTGAAAAATTAAAATTGTTATAGAGAAACAAAATATTATCATTTTTATTCGTTTATTATTTAATATAAAACAGAGAAATCTAGACAAAATAAAACCACAGTATTCACCAATATTTGAGATAAGAAGTGATTCCACCTAAGTATGTGATAAGATATTTTTTGGTAAAATGGACTCATGGTGTGGGAAAATAGTTTTTATGATAATCTATAGAGACCTCCACCTAAGGCTCAATCGAAAAGTTTCTCCATTATTTAGATATACATGTTTGCAGTAAATCTATATTTATGAGAATAATAAGAAAAATATATATATATATAAGAGGAAAAAATAATATAGATACCATAAAATTTCATTAATATATTTTTTTATATGTAAGGAATTTTTTACATAGTGAAATATTTACCAAAAGGTTAAGATTTGTCCTAAAAAAGTCAAGATTCTCATTCTAGATTTACTGCATCTAAGTTTAACAAAATTTGGATCGTTAGAATATATTATCCCAATTAAACTCTTTCTTAGGGAAATAAAATTTGGGAAATAAATATAGACATGAAGTTATTATAAAATATCAAAACAAAATTGGATAAAATTTAATCATAATGAAAAACCACATGAGAAAATTTAGTTTTATATAATAAGAACAATTTTCACATTATGAAAAAAATTTGAAATATTGGAAACCTTTTTTAGTCTTGTAATTTAAATTTACTTCATTATAACAAATATTTGTCAAATAGATACAACATCATAATCTATTTATGAGAGGATAAATCCATTAAATGTTTTTAATATTCATAATAAAATAATTGAGTTTTTTGTGGGAATGAATGAAAATAATTAATACATTGAACAATGATTATATAATAATAAATTGAAGAATGTTAAATATAATAACAAAAAATTATGGAAATCATGTCTCTCTTTTTGAAATAGATTCTACTTAATGGACTACTATACAATTATAATGAAAATTTATAAATTTGGGAGAAATATTAAATAAAAAGGATGTCCATCCATGAAAGGGACAATAAAATCAGAAATATGGTTTAATCTAAAGATTAAGTACCTAAAATTATTCCCAATAAGGGTAAATTGAAATAAATTAGGGTTATTATGGTAGGTTAAATAATGACGCAAAAATGTATATAAGATGTATGACTCTCCTACCTAAGAAATTATAAAAAAATTAAAATAAATAACAAATTATTATTCTTAAATTTCCACATTGATAATCATATATATCATCGAATAATAGAAAGTTAATAAACCTATAAAATCTCTCATCATTTATTAGGAAATTTTTTAAGAGGCTTGAATGATGGAGATCTCTAAAAACATAAAACTACTCTAGTAACTCATGTTGGGAAACCAATTTCAACAAATAATAAATATATAATATATAATAATTCATTTTTGAAAAGTATTGTTCAAATATGAAATGTAAATGATAACTCTATCATGATGATGTCTAGACAATATATACCATCATGTAAAGTAGTTTTTTGTTGAAAAATGTTTTCATAACCATTCATCAAGATAATTTTCTATCAGGATCAACTTTATTTCTAAGAAATTAATAAATGTATTCATATGAAAATAATATACTGTTGTGAAATGTGGATTGAAACCATTTATGAGGAGATTTTAAAAGTAGAGTGCTATCATATATTTTTTATTTATCTAAACACTATAATATTCATTTCTCCTTAAAAATATAGTTTTTGATGTATTTATTTCATTTCCCAATGCTATTATAATTATTTTTTCATATTTATATCATGGGTGAGTGATTAAATACCAAATTATCAGATATACTATGCAATTTAAATTTAATGATGTGTATGTTTATGTGATGTGTATGTTGATGAGTAAACATGTGAATCAAAACTAGTCTCACATGTTAGTTGTATAATGGGAATACATGTTGTTTCAATGAACACCTATTTTTCTATATATGGTTAGGTCAAGTATAAGGATAGTAGGTAGGTTAGTGGATCTCTACAATGATAATTTGGTTAATCTCTTATAACATTTTACTAATAAAGATACTAAAAAAGGAATAACAATTTAATAGAAGAAGAATTTACAATAATTAGATGAATTAATATCATATGATAAGACCCATACTACAATGTAAATGTGATGGATTGTAAATTTGACTATATTATATTAATTTTCAATTAATGGTATAAAAATATTGAGTTAGGAAATAATTTTAAATTTTGAACAAATCCAAATGGGGAGATTTAATTTCACATGAATATAAAGAATAAAAATTTAGATCTATTTTTAATATGGAGTAATTAAATGTATTATAATGAATAATGGTGTGTTTGTTATGAAATATTAAATGGATAACATGCATCATATAAGAAAAGGGAGAAAAAAGTATTATATTAAATTCATGGTTGAATAGATTCAATGGGATGGAAATCAAATCAGATTATGGGAGAGTTGGTATTAATGTTTAGAAGAAGTAACTAATGTGGGAGAGATTAATAGGACATGACGTATTAGTTATATATGTGGAGAAGAAATGATGGATAATTAATCGTCGAATTAGAAGTTTTATAAATTGGATTTGAAATGTTTTGAGCATGTTTAATTCTTAAAATAATGTCAGCTTAAATATTCAAGAAAATCACTAGAATTCTATGAATTTTACATAATTAAATTAGTTGGAAACTATTACTAGATGAATGTTTAGAATGATGGGGTTAAATATTTAAGTGAGTATATTTAAAAACATCTACATATCAATTTTCATGGAACTAAGTACTTTAGAAAAAGTTATAAGATTGTTAGGAATTATTGTAATAATTATTATAATTATTTCACGTGGATCCAAAATTACTCATAGGTGTTCTATATTACATGATATTAACTGGAGATGATTTTAATTTATGTTTAGTTGATCTATTGTTTTAAATAACATCATAGAGAAATTGGTAATGCTTGAGTAGAATATGAGTCATATACCTACATGTTTTATGTGTTACTTTTTATGTTTTGTATGTTTTATATTAGAGGAAACAAGAAAATATGGAAAGGGTGTCACATTCAAATGAGTGAAAAGAAAACTATGTATGATCCATTCAATAAAATGTATATTTTATGGAAGACCTATTTATGACTCATTTCATATCTACGTATCATTGATTGGATTTCTGTGAATGTTTTATTTTGGATTTGTATATGTCACCCGACTACAACATCCATTTCATTTGAATATGTAAATTTCGTAATAGATATATTTTACATGTAACATATCTCTACATAAATATTTTTATTATCACTTTAAATGTCTTTCAATATATAAAATAATATCAGTTACTGTGTAATCAAATAATATGATGCAATATTTATATATACGAAGAAGATATTTATTTGGGATGATTGAAAATTTATTTTAACATGTTTTAAAGAAAATAAGCCCATAAAAGGTATATGAGGAAACAATGAAGTGAATATAAACAAAAGGCATATATGGAAACCAATAAGTGTTTCATAAATATAGTAATATTAGTTAATTATTTTGATAGTATAAACTAAAAAAACATCATAAAACCAATTGGAGTGTATTGTCCTATGTTATTATTCGTATCAATTTTCAGGTTCTTGGCATCACAACCAAAATCATATTTGATATAGATAAAAAAATCTATGGTGAGACACTTGATTTTCATGGGGTAGTAATTGTTGTGGTGAGATAGTGTCTAGACAATGAGACTACGTCACATCACTTATCTAAATCGTATTACAGGGGAGGATCCCACAAAATATGGATCAAAATTAGATAGAAAGGTGACTTGGTAGGAAGTTTGGAAGATGTGGTATCCTAGGAAATATATCTGGGAATGGTTGGCCACAAGGCATTTGGCCTTTGTGAAGGGAGAAGTCTCTAAGCAATACATGGGAAAAATTCACATAGATCGGAGGCCCATGTGAATTGTGTAATCTTGTAATCTGGTAAGTATGTACAATGTTTTCATAATATTTATTAACCTGGTGGATGGAACTCAAGTGTCCTAATTCTATGCTGTTTGGAGATGTTGTTCTCCAGTTCCCATTCGGTGGGTACTCAGGCTGTCCAATGAAAAATTCTTCATGAACATTTATTGTCAATCATCTAGGGTGAAATTATAAAAGGATATTCTAGGTAGGAAATTTTCTGTCACCCATAAAAATGTTATTATTATGAATTCAATGATAAAATAGTTATGTGTGCTCCTGTTATTTAGTTATTAGGTCATCTAATATCTTCATGTCATATGTGATATATTAATATTTAAAATTTGTGAATTCTAGTGGTAATTTTATTATAAATACCCTTCCCAAGTTCCTAGCCATAGTATCTAACTACTAAATGCCATTATTTCTACAAATGGGATTCCATATAATGGATTTCATGATAGTGTGAACACAATTGGTGACAAAAGAAGTGGAATTCAATATCTTCTGTATGAGTTAGGTTGTGTGAGGAAAGGCATGTGAGGAAATGAATTCGTAGACTTGGGGGTGGGTGTTGATTTCCACAATACTCTATCATAATGTTAAATCATTGAATAGTTATCACATTTATATAAGGTTTTTATATTTAAAGAATAACGAATAAAATTTAATCATGTTAAATGATCTACACCAGTTCAAAAAATTTCCCTTTGTGGAAGTCATTTATAAATCCAAAAATATTCTTGTAAACACTTAAAAATCATATTATTGGTTTTGAAAAACAATTTCATTAGTAACAGAAACATATACGTGGCTTACTACTATAAAGAGTCTCTCACCAACACATTTCTAGAATGGGAATGATTTTTAGAAATCATTTACCCTCTATTATTGAAAAACCATGAAATATATAGACACATAAGTTGTGTCTTATTAATTCATAGATATAATACTAATCCCAAACCTATATTTTTTATCTACATGGGGATGATATCTTGGATTTCATTGTAAATGTAATAGTGCATATTTATTTTGATACCAACATTGATAAACTTGAGTTGAATAGACCACTAGGTCCCCAATTCTATTTTTATCAAAAAGTGAGTGTCATATAATTATATAGAATTTTTTTTGATATAGTGATGAATGTTAGTTATGGAATGTTAGATATTGATTTATTATTATTATTATTATTAATATTGATATTGTATGATGATGTTTAAAATTATTACAAAATTAACTATTATTGATGAACATAGAAACTAGATGTCTATATTCTGAATGCACAACATTGGATGATAATATTTTGGACTATTGGTGCCCCTATATATGAAATCATATATTATTTTAAATTATGATCTTTTAAATTAGGTATTGTATTCAGTGAATAATACTAGTGGCTAGAGATATATGGTTAGTTTGATATCTAATGGATTATATTTTTTATATGTCATTTTGACATGGGAAATTAATGTTTTGTCTAACATATGATGGGGTTGTATTGGTTTTATATTGCAATTTTATTTAATTATATTATCTATATTTTATATTTTCATTATAAATTCATGTTCCATATTATATGTCTATTCGTTAGTTTTTTTAAAGGTGGATTATATTTCCTGATAGATGATAATATGTTGTATTTATTGTTGATGACTCGCATCATTCATCTTGATTCCCCAACATCCATCACTATCCTCCTTGAAATTATACATAGTCATGAAGAGTTCACTCATGATCATACTGGGACTTGATATGTAAATAAATTTTTTTAAATTTTTTTCAAAGAAATAATATAAATTAATCTACATGCCACATGAATTGTATTCAAAATGATATGTAATGAAACATTCTCATTTTTACTCATCTTGTATTCTCCATTTAGAATATATGACTTGTAATTATCAAAAATAATTTATTATAATTATTTTCTAAATATCTGTTTGAAAAAACAACAATGTGCATTGAAAATTTATATTGATTTCCCATTAACTCTAAAATTTTCCATAATATTTTTCACACTTGTTTAGTCATTGGATAATACATACAATTATTAATTACAAAATTATATTTATATTATATAAAATTTTGAGAATTAGTATATTATTCCAATAATGATTGTGTAGTTTTTTAAGAATTGAATAAAAAGAAATTCAAGGCCAAAAAAATTATGTATCATTTTTTTTCTTCAAGGTTATATTACTTATTTGTGAAAAAATAATAACACATATAATTTTTTTATATTTTGTCATATTTTATAGACAAATAAAATATCACTCTTTCTATTTTGATGTTGTTATGTATTAAAAGATATTATGTGGAACTAATTCATCCCAATTTATTAAAAAAGGTTATAAAATATGCAATTTTTAATTATTTTGACATGTACAAGAAAACTCACCTTTTCTAAAGAAAACATGTAGATTTTTGAGAAATGATATTAATAATTATCCATAACAATGATAACCAATGTCTATATATTTCACTACTAGATATGTAAATATTTAATTTAAACATGAAACTAACACTAATTAAATTAAAAATTTAGTGTTTTTAGAAAGACATAAATTTATCCCTATATTGTTTGGGTTCATTAATAATAGTTTCTATTATAAATAAAATGTTTCACACAGTGACATGGGGGGGGGAATGTTTTACATATCCAAAAAATATCAGTAATGTAATTTGGGTTCTTCTATCAATGAACTAGAATATGTAAAACTCATATATAACAAATCTTAGTCAGACTATACTACAATATTAGGAAATTATTTACTAAAATGAATCAATCTCTTTCCATGTCATATATATTGAAAAATTATCTACCATATCATTTTATGTGTTTTTCAATATATATCATATCATCAATATAAAAATTGTATATGACCCAAATAATATCTTTAACTATTGTTTATTTAGAATTTAATGAATTTGTATAGAGACATATGGATTCAGATATTAAAAAAACCTAACAAAATGAATTTTATTAACATTTTTCCCCTTCTCTATGAAGAGTTTTATAATGTTCAAGAATTACAGATAGAATTATATGTTTTTTGTCAACATAATGGTAAGGTAGTATGACATAGTAAAATTTACTCACATGAGGAGTACCTTCATAAATAACATCTACAATATATAAAAAAACATATTTATCTAATTTCATTACATACATTAATTGAAAACTTATTTACCATTCCATTTATCATTGAATTAATTAGATCAACTAATTTATGTTTTATAGCCATTTTAACACTTTACGATTGCTATAATGTTTAAATAAAATTCTACATAACCAATCTAATTATTATACTACTGTAAAATTATTAAAATGAAATAAAATCACATACAATATCTCATATAAAATAATATATTCCTGTACACTATGTAATACTTATATTGTTATTTTTAAATTCAATAAATAAATAATTGATCCAAATAATACACTTAAAATGAAATCCATACATTTTAAATTAGGATTCTATTATTTTATAATATTAATTATTAAATTCAAATATATTTAAAACCTTTTGTTAAATTTTATTAATAAAATTTTGAAATTTAAATTTGGAATTATACCGACAGATGTGTTGAAAGAATGGATTTTCCTAAAAACCATTTTTCCAGTATAAGATGATATTATAATAACTATATGATACATGATATAATAAATTATATTTAAAAACAATTTATTTTGTATTCTATAATATTAATTAAATAATTTCTCATTTGGGGTAATTTTTATTCTTAAAATCTAGAATCATTATCGACACTAAAATTGTTTTTGGAACAATGTGTTTTAAATCCTAAAAATAATATCATATTTAAATCCAAAAAAAGATGATTTATATGTAATTATTTTTCTTTAAAATTTAATAAATGATACTTATGTTTTTTTAAATTATATTAAATTATTAATTTAACTTTTAAATTATATAATTTATTACAAATTAATGAATATTTTATTTAAAAAATTATTTTTTTCAGTATACACTAAAAGATCAATATACTCTAGAAATCCCATGTTTTCACCATTATTAAATATTGATCTGAGTATTTAAAATAATATTTTCATTTTATGAAGTAATATTTCTAAATTTCATAGAATATTTTTAATACATTATCAGAAAATATTAAAAAATTTGTTTCTGATGATTTTTTTTGTAAGAAGAAATGTATTTATTTATAATTTTTTTCAAGATTATTTATAAATTTTGTAAATTTTATTATATATTTCATATAGTATTAAATACTATTCATTCCATATAAATTATTTAATAGTTTACAAGAGTCATATTTAAATAATAATTGTTCATAGGGGGTTTGTGTTGTGTGCCGTATATACTATCAAATCATAGTTTTTATTATATAAACTGATGGTGTTATATGAAATGAGTTCTGGATACATAGGGTGAAAAAGACCATAAATTTTTCTTCTACTAATCATAGTATCAGTGTTTTTTCATCTTATGATAGATAATATACATATTGTATGTTTTCGATGGATGGTAAATATCAATGATTTATTCCTTGTTTAATGTACCAGCATTCTTTAGGGTTATAGGGATGATGATCACGCCCTTATAAAAAGATTATAATAAGTGGAATTCCATATACTAGGTTATAGAAAATAAATTTGTTATTAAAAAACTAAAAAACAATTTATCCCATAAGGCAATAAGGGATATTGTTGCAGCAAAAAAAGGGTCATGAAGATCCATCAAAAATCCCAAAAATCAGAGACTAGATGATCAAAAATGTTGTTAGAGAACTGAAATAGAAGAAAAAAAAGAACATTGATTCTAAAATGAATCTCCATAGAAAAACTCATACATAACTATTCTAATTAATATCACTTGTAAACCTAAGAAATAAATCACTATAGATTAAAAGAATATAGAAATTTTTCCAATAGGGGCAGGAGTGTCATTGCCAACACTGAATTGAATCACTTTGGATGGATAAGGAACAAACAGATATTAGAATTGCCTATCTGGGATTCAAATTCCAATATCGTTGAAATTAAGATGAATCTGAAGATGGGAGATGCACCAATCATTGACATCACCAAAAAATATGTGTATTGAAGGAAATAACTATAACCATGTACTATTACGATTTGGCCAAGGGTATACAAGAATATATCATTGGATTATTCTAAAATCTCTAAATAAAGATGAAAGAAAATTCCAGATATTGAGGGAAGTTAAATCTAGAACACAATATCAAATGTGGGGATGAAAAAACTAAATTGCCAAAAGAGGTTGATAGAGATAGGGTGGTTCCAAGTTCCCTTTTATTTTATTAATTTCATGAATATATAAAGAGTATATGATTCTATTATTTGATCATTACTAAATATAGATTAAATAAATGAATTTATTTAGTCTAGGTTTGACATGGATGAAATCAGTATAAGGGAATTGATAGAATCTAAAAAGGACGAGTTATATAGTTTTCTTCCTATATCAGCTTATAATTATTCTTTTATTGAGATATAATTGTTTTCAACATGTTTTATGAGGTAATGGTTTAGTCAGATAATTATTAAAAGACAATTAATATCATATTAATGACAAATTTTTGTTAAATGGACTGAAATGATATAACTTTGTTTTCAGGATATAATATTTAATACCTCTCTCATTTCATTACAATCTTCTTATAAATTTACAATATATATTAACCAAAAATCTCTTCTTTTTTCAAATCTATATGAAGTATTTTTATAGAAATTATGATGTTTCAAATCATGAATAAAAATATTGCAGTTATATTATGTGAATGATAGATGATCTTCGCTTCAAAATTTAATTATTTAATATTCGACCAAATTATTCAATTGATGGTGAAATTTAAATAGATACCCATCTAAATTACATATGGAGTAAATTGTTAGACGTGGTGATGTTTCCAATCGGGAATAAAAATAATTCAGTCATATTATGTGAATTGTTGATGTTATTTCCGCATCCTTTATTTTATATAATAATTCCCTTGATGGTTCAATTAGTTATGGTTATTCAACTATGTGTTCCTGTACATTACAGATGGATATAGCACATTGAAACTGATTTGAATATGTTTGAAGGCTAAACTCAAAATCGAAGTGGAATAGAAGTTTTTATTACTAAGTGATATATTTTGTTAAGAAGATCAGAAATATTGTACCATTTACCTATTAGATGATGATAAAATTGGTCTGCAAAAATATCATCAAAATTTATACCTTGTTGGAAAATGGGTTTTTTAATGACATTATATTACAAATACTATTACATATCATATGAAATATAATATTTACATTTAACAAAAATACATTTATTTTTTATAAAATTATTTATCCGAAAAAGTTATTATTAGAAATCTGAATCCATTAATGTATGAACGATGGATATCAAAAACACATAATCAAGATATTAATGGGTGGTTTCAAGATTATATTTATAAATTTTCATATTAAAATATAGTTTCGATTCTCAAATTATTTTGTTTCCTATACATATATCTATTTATAAATGAATTATATTTTAATCGTTATGTAATAATTGGTTATAAATTTCAGATAATATAACTTTATAAATGTAGTATGAAGAAATATAGTGGATTTAATCTAGGTTTGAATGTGATACATGTATCTGATTCAAAGGATAAAAATCTAATTTAAGAGAGTTTTCAGACTTCAATATCATCAATTAAATATAAAGACTTGATTTGAAAAAATTTCAACTACTAATCTTTTATTATGAATGGGTTATTAATAAGAGTTCATTTAATTTTAATTAATTGAGTTTCATAAAATATTATTGTATATTTATGGGTCTAAAGAAAAACTGTTCATATTGATATCTTGTGAAGTGCAGGAATTTTATTTCTCTATATCCTACAAACCATATTATTCAATTGTTATATTGGAAACTAAAAAAACTACATTTTAAAATGAATATTAAATTATGGTTGAACAATTCTTTTGGAGATAACAATTATTTTTTGGACTTCCGAATTTAGATAGAGAATTATATATTACAGGTGTCTAAAAGGATGGGATTCAGATATGTGATTTAAGAGAAAATATCTTCATCCATTAATGAAAAATGATAGTGTTCAATGAATATGTTAATGCGTTTTGTAATATAATGGTTCATTATTAATAATTTTATGTTTTTATAATTATATTTATGTAATTTAAATTTAATTTTTACTACTTGTGAAGATAATAACTTATCCACACATTGATTTTACAAATCCTAGGGATAGACACAATATTTATGTTGAAACTGATGAATTATTATGGATTCAACATCACATGGATAAATAAAAAATAATTCAATAAGAAAGCCATGTTAACTAAATATATTAAGGTAATGTGGAAATAAAAAAATAGATTTTAGTGGAATCAACATGGCCAATGTTTTGACCAATATAATTTAATTTGAATTAGTAGCATTGAGGTCCAACTAAAATTCATATGTTGGTAAATATAAATATATTACATAATTTCATACATTCAATGTGGAAAACCATTTTTTAATATCATAGTGTAATTTAATTATATACATTCTCCATTTCATTAATATAATTATATTTTTAGAGTTTTATTTTATTTTCATTTTTCTTGGAATTTTTTTTTCAATTATATTATTTTCATATGTAAAATATATTAATAGTACATGGAAATTATCATTTATCCTTTTATAAAATTCATTAAAATAGTAGTCTCCTTTATGTTGAAAGGATAATAAATCCAAACACAGCTAGTATGTATCCAAACATTATAAACCATCAAAAAAGTAAATCATCATTTAGTGTACAAAATGTGAAATCATTTTACGTTTATCGTAGTTGATGATAATTTATGTGAAATTATTATTTTTATCCACATTTATTAAAAAAATTAATTTTGGAAAACATTATTGAGTTATTAAAATATTTTATATACATTAAACCAAATGTATTGTCGCCATAAATCAAGGATGGGTTATTCTTTACATGAAAATAAAAACGTATTTATGTCGAATATTAATGTTATAAGAGACAAAATATATCCTCTTTTATATGAATATTGATGAATAATAATCTGATACAACATTTATCCCATTGCATGTTCATTTTAACGAGACTCTTGTTAGTAAAGAGGGAAAACAAGTAGATGAAAACACACAAGTAGTATGGGTGTTAGGTGTAATTATGAAAGAAGAGTAGTTTTTATACCAATATTATGAAAAAATATATATTTATATTTTTAAAATTTGTATATGTTTTATATGTGAGAATAATAATCATCTTTACCTTATTAAAAAATTCATTTTTTAGTATTTTAGTAGCTAGAATAATATGTTTGTGTTTTAGGTTTAGGTTTTGGAGTATTACCTAGATAATAATTTTAGAGGAACATGTAAAAATGTTAAATATATGAGGTGATGAATGGAAGGAATAAATAAATAAATTTTGTGATATTATATTATTATTCAGTCTGGTTTGGAAGACCAGTATATATTAAAGATTTAATAAAAAATAATTATTAAATAATGATCAGTACATGGAGATCATCATGAACCCACTGTAATTGAGGATATCTATTTTCTTCAAATACATAAATTATCTTAGTTAATAAATTTTTCCAAATACACCCTGATAAATGTGTATTATATAATTACAGATAACTAACAATTAATACAATTCTACATGGTTAAATTGTATTTGATTTATTTCTATCGGCATTTACCCACATCCTCGTTTTTAGGTGTATAATATAAAATATTTAAGGATACATGTTAAAAATAGAAAACTCTCAAAATTTCAAGTGTTAGTGTTGATTTAACTAACTTGTGAGGTGAGGGCTATGTTTCAATTTTCACCTTATGTTTTATATTTCAAAACGGTCAGTGATGCTATTGGAATATTCATGGCATGGTCAATAGATCATGTAATGATAAATGAAATAATGACTTATAAAATTAATTTCTTTCATATAAAAATCCATTAATTGTTAGAGGAAAAAATTATAAAATATGGTATTTTATTACAAATGGAAAATGTGAATTGGAAACAAAATTTCAGATTAAGATAATCTTGAATTTGAACTAAAAAATAAAAAGGTAATTATGAGAGTTAGTTCACCCCAATAGATCGACTATCACATATTTTAACATCACAAGTTCAGGAAAATAAATAATTTAATGATATATATGTATCCTATATTTAATATAAATCATAAATATTTATATATACAATTATAGACATGATTTTTAACATGCGTATAATTGAAAAAAAATCATGTTTTGATAGATGGGATTTAATTTTTTTAATTCATCCATAAATTATGTTTTCATAATTCATACCACTAAAAGTGATGTACAGTGTACATTAAATTTAAGATTTTTTTTATTTTCATCCAGTTTATATATTAAAACACTTAAATGATGAACCATATAAATAAAAATGTAGACTTATAAATCCCACTATCAATTCTATAACATACTTTTATTTGGAAATATAATAAATTTATAGAAAAAAAATCAACTAAGAATGAATTTTTAGAAATAAAATGGAAAATGACATACTCCTCTTGATTTCAAAAATACACAATAAAAACTATATTATATAGTCATAAAAAATATATGTTAATTTAATTAATTATTATTTTTAGGATGAATTAGATAATTATCACATATAATTTGGATTCCCCAAATTATTAGTTTTACATCTAAAGCATGCATTCTGAAAAAAAATCTACAACTTATGATCTCTATTGTGAATTTGTAATGCACATCAATCAACATTTTATAGAGAATTCAAAAACTATATGTTTTGGTTCTTGGTTTTCATGAGTCAATTTTATATAGAGATCTATAAATATCATCTAAATCATTGTAGGATGTTATGAATGGGCCAAAAAAGCCTACTAATTTTATAAAAAAATTAGATAAATAAAGTTATTTCTAGTAATATTTGAATATCAAAAAAAAATTTATAAAAAGTGAATGTTTATAAAATATATGATCCAAAATAATGAAAATTATTACATGTATTATGTTTCTAAATATTCAAAAGGCATTATATAGAATCAAAAAACTAGCAACCTACAACATATATTTCCAAATAAAACTACAATTTCTTTATAAATATTTTTAATTGTTTTTATGTGTTTATTTTCTCAGTATTATTAGTTTTTAAAAAAAATATGTACTTAAGGGAATAATATTATTTTTTATAGTCAATTGTGTAGAGAACATGTTGACAATATAATTTACCATATCAAGCTGAGGTGACTAAATATGACCTTTATACTTGTTTTCATTAATTATTTAGAGATCATGATTACATTAACACTAATAAATCACATGATGTATAGGGGATGAAACAAAATGCATATTTCCTATATAAAATTATCATTTTAGTTTTCAACATTTATCGAATTATCAAAAATTATTAAAAAACATATATTATTTTAATATTTTTAGAAATAAATCCATAATCTATTTTTGATATGTATAAATATAAAACATGTCAATATGACAGATGATGAGCATATTATGGCTCATTTTTCATTTATTTACATTAATTAGGGTCACTTAATCATAAAACATGCATCACATAGGACAAACTAAAAAAACCAAATAATTTTATCCTGATACAATAGGAATAGTTTGAATAATTCATATAAAATGTGTAGGAATTGAAAAAACATCATTAATACACAACATGTGACCAGTAGGACACTAAGTGCATGGTTTCATAATAAAAAGATTCTTTTTACTCCAACACACGGTTCTAATACCTATAACAATGTAAACAATACTAGACAATATATATAGCTCAGAAAAATGAGATGTAAATCATTTTTGATATATAGGTACCAACCGCACATCAATATTACTGAGGACGCAGCTTGAAGATATAAAAGTGTTTTTTTATAATATAAACGTATGGATTTTGTCTAAAAATGGATTCATATATCTAAAATTAAGGCAACAAGAACATATTATCTTGATAATTAATAAAAATGAAAAATAAATCATCGTTTTTCTATAAAATGAACACACATAATTTTGAACCGTGATGTGGAAGCAATAACTCAATGTGCATGTTTAGTCATTTAAACTAAAATTTTAATCCAAAACACACATCACATTCACAAAACTATGGATACTAAATCATATAGTCTTGATAGTTTATATAAATGATACATTTTTTGTTTTTTACATTTAGAAATTTACCTCATTGAAATCTAGCACATAATGTTTCTATTATGATTCAAATAATTGGTTTTCAATATTAATGGATTATGTCAATCTAAAACACATTTCACATAAACAAAATAATGAAAATTTCATCTCATTTTCATGACTCATTATGGAAATGGTGAATAATTATTTCTTGTCTTTAATGAATTTAACACACCTCAATTACACACATAATGTTTCTAATGTGACCTAATTTTTAGGTTTTCAATAAAAATGTGTCCACATAATTTAATACAAGCATCACATTTAAAAAAAAATGAATAATATCTCAGAATGTTTTTCAAAAATTGAAAAACAATCCATAATTATTTTGTAATGTATATGATGTAACCAAACATAAATATGATACATGATTGGCTGATATGACTCAATGTTCATTTCATCACATTGAATAGTGTCATTTTACTTTAAAACACATGACATGTAGTGAAAATTATGGAGTAAATATCAGATTTTTTTTGAACATTTATAAAATCATTATGAATTCATTTTAAATAAAAATTAACTGACTCCACGTTAATTTGACACACAATGTGACTAGGATGACTCAAATTGTGTGTTTTCAAAATATAAGTTCATGTTAGATTAAAACATGTTCCCTGTATCCAAAAAATAGTAAATGATTAAAACAAGTATTGAATCACTAAAAAAATTATAATTCATTTTTGTGGTGTTTGAATTAATTGTGCTTCGATATAACACCTGAGATTTCTGATTGGGCATATTGTTTGTGTTTGTAATAAAAAGTTTCATTTTAGACTAAATTGAACATATCATTGTTAAAACCATGAAAATGTCCTCTGATTTATTTCATTTGTTAGGAAAATAATATAATTTTCCTTTGTGAAATTTATGAATCGATGACATATCATATTGAGAAATTATGTGGTTGGTCAGACACAATGTGCGTGTCTTCTCATTAAAATGTGTCACATTACCCTTCTAAACACATCACATAGCCTAAAATAAGAAAACAAGATTCAATAGTCCTTATAATTTGAGAAAATTATTTATAATTTGTTTGAGTCATGTAGGAACTGACTGTATTTCAATTTGACAGATGATGCAGTCATTAGGGCTCTATATTCATTTTAATAATAAGAAAACGAATTTTAGTCTATGAATTGATTCACCAATGAAAAACTAGAAAATTAACACCAACTATTTTGATAATTTAGTAAAAAGAATATATAATTAATTTTTGGCATGTTAGAATCAGACTCAAAAAATTCAAACACATGATGTACACGCACACTATAAAACACTCACATAAAAACATTTTTGTCTATCAATGCTTTAAAAAAGCACTGATTTAGGCTACATTTTATGGGTAATAAAATAATAACGAATTAAAGATACCCATTAAAGGTGATTCTTTTTTAGCACTCATCGTTTTGAACTATTATCATAGATTTTTTTGTAGCCATAATAAAGGATACTTGTTATCAGTTCATTATTTTTATCAATAATAATGGTTAACATTTATTAGGGTTTTATTTTTAGAGATCCTAAAAGGTATCCATTATCATCCAATTTTTAGACCTGATAAATGTGTAACATAAACAGAAATAATTAAATAATCAAATATTAAAAATGTGTAAATTATAAAAAAAATATTAACAACTTTATTAATCAATTATATATTCAAAATAATGATCACATTTAATATAGATATATATAATGTATAAATATTAATAAATAGTATATATTTAATATAAAGAAACATAAAATGATGAAATGAAATAATTAAAAAAAATCCAAAAAAATGTTTAAATTAAGAAAGCAATTAAACGTTTTATTATATAAATAATAACTAAAATACAAATATTATAAATACTAATAAGTAATATATCTTAAATAAAGGTATATAAATAGAATAAATTTTAGTAATTAGTCCATAAATATAAATATTAATAAATTGTTGTAATTTCATAATGTATTTCAAAAAATTAGTGAAAAAATAATTAAAAAATTTATTAATGAAAAAATTATTAATAAAATGTAAAACATTAATATATATATATATATTAACATTACTTAAAAATAAATAATATATAGTAATAATATATATAAATGAGTAATTTATTAATTGAAAACATTTTAATGTCTTATTTATTTTAATCAGTTTTATACATAATTATTTATTAATACTTTTACTTTATAATTATATTAATATACATTTCTACATATATAAATATATGAATGAATATAAAATATTGTAAAATATGATTTATATATTAAAAATTATTTATATTTACATTAAATAAGTCATATATTTCATGTATAGTGGTTTATAATTAATCATTAATATTCATTAAAAATACCAACTATATTGCAAAGTGTAACAAAAAAGTTGAACTTCATTTGGTTTTTTAATATCACAAATATAAAATGTGTGTTATATAGATTTTACATACACATACGTTATTACTACATCTCTAAATACAACACAAAGGCATAAATTATTTAGTTAATTAATGAAATAGTATACATGAACACATACAATAAATATTTATATAGTTTACTATGATTTTAGTATTTATTTTATATTTTTATAATAACATGATACATTTTATATATTATATTTGTAATCTATAAATTTTATTAATGTATTTTTAACATTAATAATGATAAGAATTAATTCAATTTTAATAAATTTTATTTTTTATTTTCTATTTTTTTGGAATTTAATCATTTTTTGTTATTTATTTATATATAATAATTAATAATATTTTAATATAATCAAATATTATTCATCTTTATTTCTTAATATATATATTTTTTTTAGAATTTATGCTTAATTAATAAAAATTATCTATATTTTTAATATTTTTTGTGTACTTATTTTTAATAAATCAATTTCACACATGTTAAACGTGCATGCCTTTAAAATTATATACTTATTAATAATGTAAAAATATATTTGTAATGAAATATTTATAAATAAAAATATTTTGAGAAATATAATTAAAATATTTCTATATTTATTATTATTAATTAATGTTATTTTGAAAAAATAAAATTACATAATTATTAATTATTATATATATAAATTTTTATTTTTATAAAATTATAATATATTTATCTAAATAATAAATATATATAATATCATTATTTTTATTTTTATTTTTATTTTTATATTTATTTTTATATTTATGTTTACATTTACAAGTATTTATTAAATATATATAATGATATAAATATTAAAATTTCCATATAAATTTATTTATGTAATTATAAATAATTAACTATATATTTAAATAATTATAATGTTATAATAAAATATTATAATAATTTTTTTATTTAATATATTTATATTTTTATATATAAATATTAAATATAAATATAAATATATAATTATATAAATAATTTATAATTACATAAATATAAATATAATTTTAAAACTATAATAAATATATTTTAATAATGAATATATTTCATATATTTATATTTATTTATGTTTGTTAAATATATAAATAATTATATAAATAAATATAACTATATTGTCAAATTGAAAATTTAAATAATTAAATATAATAATATTTACTGATATATATATAAAGTATACTTATAAAATTTTATATTTTTAATTATAAATAAAAATATAACATTTTTAAATATTATTTATATAATTTTAAATAATTACATATTTACTTAAATATTTAAAAAATTATAATAATTATATCATAGTTATATATATTTATAAAAATGTACAAATTTGATTATTTATAATTATTATTATAAAACATTTTTCAGAACTATATTTTTAGTCCTGATAATGATGCCTCATATCTTTATTTTATCTGTTGTAAAATGAAGTTGATAAATATATGTTTTTTAGTGCTTATGTATTTAGCAGAGTTAAAATGTATCATTATTTTTTCGTTTTAAGAAGCAACAATAAAATTATCTACCATTTTTATAAAGATGTTTACTATATCTGTTTCAATCACAATATATCATGCTTTATGTGGAATACATCTACTATTCGTTCTTCTCTTCATCAAATAAATGATCAATTCAAGACTCAAATAATGTCTCGAACTCATCCATGGATCAAATGCAAAGCTAGAACAAATTAATTCCCAAATTTCAACAAGTCTCGAACGAATCCATGATTGCATGTGGGATGTCTATAATTTTAGTTGGATGAGAAATTTTATTCTAAGGAATGTTATTGTATCCTCCCCCTAACATGTGGTCTTTTTGTTTGGGTTTCACATAAGTTTATTTGGACTATATACTTTCAATCATTTGGCCAATTTCTGTGTTTATCAATTTTCAATACTATGTGTGTTCTTTTATCTATTCCCTCTTAATGTTTATTGCCTTTTTTTCATTATGCTTCCATCACATATTTCCAACTCATTATTTCTGAAGGTTATTAATCATATATGATATCTTTATGTTGGGTTATTTTTTATTAATCTATTCCCAAAAAAATCAATGTAATTAGCTTTTTCAAATAGGTTTCTCTAAAATTATAATTGTTATTTTGGTTTGATTGTATTTAAATATTATAGTTGATCTTGTTTTTAACGGATTGAAATTGATTTCAACTAGTTTTCTTGTGTATTTGGCTTTCTTTTTTATCTTCATTTCATTTATAAATTATATATTTTTCCAATAAAGTATTAATGATGGTTTTCATAAATTAATTTGTCATTTTTAAATATTTATGTATTCCATTTCACATGATTATAATATTATAAGATAATTTTTTCAATTTAGTCATGTTTTTATGATTTGGATTTATTATATTGGATTTGAAATAGGTTTTTTAAAATGGTTTTTTCATATATATTTGTTACCATACCATTTTTTTAATTATCATCATGAAAAAATATTTCATTGCATTTGAGATTTTAAAAGGGTTTTCCAAATGAGACATCATTTCAATAATGTTCTTAATTGATAGTTTTTATTATTAATATAATGAATTATTTCTTTGGCATTCAAATGGGATAAAATAGATTTGATGGTAAAAAAGATGGTTCTTCTTCAATATTAATTTGATTTATTAGTTATGGACCATTTTCGGTTCTGTCAAGAAGCACGGGCTTTATTACTTGTTTTTGTCACATAGCCAGTTAGTATTCCATAAGATAGTCAGTTACCACTATAACCAATAGGGTTGTTCTTTACCTTGTTTATTGTGTCTTATACTTGTGCTATTTTTTATATTTTAGCATACCCACATTAACTTTTATGGAATTAGATCATAATGTATATCATTTAATTTTATTTCTTTTTAATTACATATTTTAGATTCCTTTTTGGATTTTTATGATTTATTTGTTTAATTTTTTAAATTTCATTATACTGGGTTTTACTACTTATTTCCATTTCTTTAAAAAAACTATGAAGAATATCTAAATGTTTTATTTTCATAATTAATGGATTGGAAAAAGAAAATTATTTTCTAGCGATTATTTCAATTTAATAGGAACATTTAATGATTTTAATAATGGTTTCTAAACAACAGGTTACACTATTATTCAATTCTAATGATCATTGTCGGGAAAATATTACTGTAGAATTTTCTTTGTAGAATAATAAACTATTATCCATTTTTATTTCAAACTAGTGTTCTTGGTAATTGTTAAATGGTCTCATTAGTTTAAAAAAATGATGGGGTTTTGGATGAAAATTTCACCCATCGTAGATTATTATCTCGATGTATAAAAGAGAACAATGAAATATATATTTTCATACAATTTAAAATCATTATTAAACTAAATTGAGGATTACTAAATGTACTAATTATTTCAAAAAATAAATATATAACAAATAGTATTACAATTTCTTGAACAATGGTCTATGACATTTTAATATTCAAGATACATTATCGAAATAAATTTAGGTAACATCAGCCAAATGTATTATAGGTACATTCTTTTATGCATCATAAAATTATTTAAATATTATATAACTATATTCATCGACTTATATATATGAATTAATGTAAATAAGTAATGAAATCAAGAGAATGAAATGAATTCTTATATTTGAATATTTTAATACAAATAAAGATGTTTAATAATCATTTGAAAATATAACACAAATAAATATATATGTGAATAAAATTAACAATGTGTTTTCTATCACACCATGACTAATCTCAAGATAAAACATTATTCCACCCTCCCCTAATTAAATTTTCATTGACTATTCACAGTTTCACATGTCAATGCATTATCTCATCACTATTTTAAAATTACTAAACACAAAATTCATCCAATTATAATAAAAACACAAAAAACAATGTAAAATCTCAAAACATTGAGTAACATTATATTTGGTTACTGACAAAGCAAAAAACAGATCTACAATCATTCTCCTGCCACTCATACTAGATCATCTACAATTTGACTCAAAAAAAGATTATTTCAAATCTGTCATAAGCCATATATCACACATAGACTTAGTTTAACACCAATTGATATATTGGAAAATAATTTTCAATGTCATTAATAATTATAAAACCCTCTTGATACTTATTTGTGAATACATTGCTTGAAATATCAAATATTTTATCTATAGTATCTTATTGATATTTTATGAAAACAATATTCGATAAATAAAAATTGTGATTATTTAAAAGGTAAATATTACCAGTGGATCATATATATATATATATATATATATATATATATATATGCAGGTACTCCACAAAAATAGTTTTATGATTTGAATTATTAATTTAATATTATCTTCGGAAAAATATTATATTCATGTCAAATTTAAAAAAAATCCAAATTTATTATCATTAATTTTTTTCATGGGAGTGGGTGGTGTCCTCCATATAATTTTTTTGGTCATTAATTTTTCAAATATTATTTCTGAAAAATAAAACTTGGGTTTAAATGTTAAAGTCAATTTTGAAATGAAAAAACATGGTTTCCCAATAAAATGCACTAAAATGGATTCAGTGTTATGAAACTGAAGAAGTGATTTAAATGTGGAAATTTAATGTACTAAATATATTTATGTGTAAATCATTCCATTTAAATGGTTTTAATATTTTAATTTAATGTTAATTGTTTTTGAAAACGACTTTAAAAAATTTCATTTAAATTTAACAGTTTTGGTTGAAAATGGGGTTTGTGTGTCATTATACACATTAAAAAAGTGTTGATTTTAATATAGAATATTAAAAAAATTATTTTAATTATTATTTTATAAATAAAAAAACATCTATTTTTTATTTTACTTTATTAAAATATGATAATACATTTAAAAATATTTTCCCAGAAATTATAATGATTTATGGAGACAAGTTTCATCATCATCAGATTCATCTCGCAAATAGTTACTATCTCATTTTGATGATAGAGACCCATGCTGATTTTGGAATTATTGAGATGATAAAACCTACTATAGTGAAGTAATTTTTTTCTTAAATTCAATCCCCCATTTCATTCATTGAAAATTTAAATTTTTTAAAATAATAAATTTTTGGGTTCCCCTTTTTAAAATTATATATATCATTAACATTTTATAGAGAATAAATTATGTGCAATTTTATTATTAAATGAACCTTTTATGAACCCAATTTGATGGATATGAATTCAAACTGGATACACACTACGAATATGATAAAATACTATGAATATGAGGTTAAATATTTATCATTTTTAGTATAGAATTCATATGATAGATAGAAAATCATATCTCTATGATTACATTTTTTATACATGAAAAATTAATCTAGATTAATTAAGATAAAAGTAGACTTTTTATTAAATATATCACTGCTAAAACTGATGGAAAAACATGGGGAAGAACATAACATGAACTATAATTTAGTTAATAATTTAGTTTATGAATCAATTGACTTATATACCTGTGTAAATGATGATGAAGTTCACATGGATTAACATAAAATCTAAATGAAAGATGACATTCATGGTTGAGAAAATTATTAAAAGAAGTTAAATATATATGAAAAGTGACCACTATAAACCGGTGGTACTAAATACACAACATCTTCGGTTGTATGGAATTTGTATCATTTAATTATGGAAGATGAAGGATCAACACCGGCTTTACAAAACTACTTTTCCTCTTGATTTATATTCTTCTATAAGAAAATATAGTTCTAAATGAATATATGACACTAAATGAATGATTAATTCATTGTGAATGGTCTCTGAAAAATAAATTATACTTCAAATGGTTTAATATTCATTCATATGGACCATAAATCACTAACATAATTCCCTATGTGAGGCACAAATCAATACAAGATTATGAAATCTAGTTAATCTATAAATTCACTATAATTTCCAATCGTTAATTGGTTTAATTTACTATATGGATTCCTGTAAAATATCCGTTAATTAACATGGCATGCATATACCGGAATTAATTATTGGAACCTTTGTCATCAGGTATTTTTTCCGGATTGGATAAAAATTATTTATGAGTATAGTCAATATATGGAAATGATACAATAGAGATTGTACTTTTATTATGTATAAATGGAAAAAAATCATTTTGGTGTATACAGTATTACTCACAGAACATAACCTATTATGTTGGTAAATTATACATTTTCACAATGTCTATGCCTGAAGTGAAAATTCTTTTTTTTCTCTTCAAATATCTACAACAACAAAATCCAGCAATGTCATTGAAATCAAATATTCTCTATTGAATGAGGACCTTAAATTGATGGGGGGTTCAATAGTCCAAATGTATAATGCTCATTGTAGAGATGAATTCACAATGAGGAATATATTGTATGGGATGAAAATTGAATTTTATGATTATGGAAATTATCCAAGCCATTTCTATAATGGAATATTGTATTGTCCCATTTTTTAAGAACTCACAGACACTATTTGGTTGAAAAATTCCTAAAAGTTGATATTTTTAAAGAAAATAATAAATTTTTACTTATTCAACAAATATTATGATCCAAGATGAAAAATCATATTAGAATAACATATAAGATAAAATAATATATCTAGTAGTGGGTGATAATATGTTCTATGAAATATAAAATACTCACACGATTTTTGGTAAATCATTTTCATAAATCAATATAAAATATGGGTATAAAAAGAGATTAATTTTCATTGAGTTTTCATATTTTAATTGTCTGTAAAATATAAATTTTCTTAATTTCATACAGGTATTTAAAAAAATGCATACCATTATGGAAAATTATTAACTATTCCTAGTAAAAAAGATGACCTCAAGGTATGGATGAATTTTTTTGAAAATTGGATAAAGGGACAGTATTAACTGTTGAAGGTAAAGGGTTTTAATTTTCTTCCTCCAACATCTTACAATAAATATTGATGTGTAAAATTGAAAAGTTTTCATTTACCTTAATATTGTAAAACCTCAAAAGGGGAATTCATAAAATATCTATAATATCATTTAAATGACTAATTTCTATTTACATGGAACATACTCACATAACTTTTATGTCTTCATACAATATTTTATTCTGATTTCATTTGGGTGAATTCCACATAAAAAATGTACTACATAAATTATCAAGGTTTTACTTCCTTTTCAAAACCATATTCTGTAAATTTATAAACTCAGTGAAGTTTCCAATTAGGAATATAGAGGTGAAATCATATTAGGTGAATTAGAGACCCACCTACCACTGTAAATCATTTATATAATGGGAGTTCTGATGATTCCCATGGTTTGAGAGTTTCAAATATGTTGTCATGTCCATTTTAAAATGATATACACCCATATAATGGAATATAATTATTTTCGACGCATACTAAAAGAATTGTTTTCAACCAGAAGGTTTTTTTGATTAATGATATATTATTAATGGAGATGTTTAATTATTTATAGATTACATATCAGATAATAACAGCATCATTCTCCCAAATTCTTATCATAGAGGCAACCCTATAGTTGAAGGTATTTTTAAAAGTGATGTTGTTACAATATCCATCAAAGAGTGGGAACAAGTAAGCCATTATATTTTATATATCAGTGAATATTCTGATCAATATTGAATCTAATAAATTCATTATTAGTTATTTTAATCAACAAAGTAAATAAGTATGGATTTCAAATAATCATAATAAATTGTTTATAGGTTTGTTCCAATATTAACATTATAATTTGTTATCTGAAAATATAAATTCAATAGATTATAAAATTTTTAGGATAGTGAGTGAAACAAACTAAAATTTTATGTCTTTGTTGGTTTTATAATAAATGGTTATATATTATATACAATAGAACGCGATTAATATAGTATGAAGGAAATTAGTGGACTTATATGTATTGATGAACCAATTCACCTATCTATTTCCAATCATAGAAAGTCAATATTGTAGAATATTTTATTTTGTCTCATTAGAAAACAAATATTAAATTCATATTATAAAAAATTTTAAGCTTCCATTTTGTATTACAAATGGGTTGAAAATAGTAGTGGAGTAAAAGATGTAGAAATAGAACACATGAAGATGAATTTCCACATGGAATTAATAAAGGATAATCCATTAATAATGGAATCACAAGTATTGAAATTATTTTATGTCTTAAACACAAAAAATAATATTTTTCTAATTTTCTTTCTAAATACTGAAAAAATTATATTTCCAGATATAAATTCAATCAATTATGACCATTTCATTGGAATATTGTGATCAATTCATGTCTGTACCAATGTATTAAATTTCACGTACCTTTTAGTGGAACAAAAAGTAGGGCTTTTGATTCTTGATAAAAGATGAAAATCCCATAAAAAAATAAAAAATAAATATATTTCAATCTGAGTAGTAAATATTTTTTTATATATTATGACTTTCATCATAATATTTTCTTTTTTCCTACTACATTAAAAAAATTTAAATATAATTATTAACTACTTATATAGATATACTTTTTTTCTTACACATGATTATGTTACCAATACATGGGATGAACAAATTGTTGATGGATAAATTATGTTTTTATTAGGAGATCAATATAATGTTGATGAATAAAATAATAACAAAACATAACGGTGTTGAAAAACATTATATAGGCAAGAAGTATGTTTATTAAATTTGATTCCTGTATTAATAAATGTCACTAACCTGCTGACCCCAACATGTTTATTTCCATTTTTTATATTGGGGCCATAATAATGATGAGTTTAAAAATTTATATATATTCATAATGTCACATTTTTCATGTAATGAAATAAATCTATCTGAAGACAGAATGCTAATTTTATGAAATACATTATCTATTATATGTAAAAAATTTATATAACGAAACATTGATTTAAATTTAATATTTCCATGTAATGTTCATTTATTTCTAAAGATTTAAGTAATAAATAAGTCTTATTGGCCAATAATAAATATCTTATAGGCTACACAAATCTTCTTAGAAATTTACATCTTTGGGATGTTGAGTGGTAAGTAAAGCCCCACTAAAAAATTAGTTAAGAAAACGTTATAAAAAAGAAACATATAGTTAATTCATTAGTAATGATGAATGTAAATAATTTTAAGGTAGTTGAATTTGATAATATATCTTTTTAAGTTATTTAATTTATCTAATTTGATGAAAATTTATTGGTCTATAAAATAGTAAATGTTTACTTAAAATAAATAACATGCATCAAAACCAATGTAGTCATATTTAAAAGCAATGAGGGAATATTCCTCACTTGAGAATAAATTATAATGTATTTTCATTCTATAATGAAATATTTATGTGATACTAAACAACATAATTTAATTCGTTTATATGCCTATTGATAAATCTAAATATGACAATACTGCCACCCCATTTCATGTGTTGTGGAATGAGGCTCATATAAATAAAAATCATAAACCAGTTGTTGAAACCCCAAAATAAGTTTGGGAAACAAGTTAATGTATGAAATAATAGTAATTTATAATTATTTATAAGAGTATTACAAAAAAAAATTAAATTTATCTATCAATAGTCTTTATAAATATTATACATAAGATTCTATAGTGACCGTACGGGAATAAAAACTACTTTTAATGGGAATAAAAATATGGTCATGTTAGAGGAGTATGTTTTTGAGTGTCGACACGAACATATTTCAAGAGAAATAAATCACAAGAACATTTATATATGTTGATTAATTAATTTCATGAAAAATGAGACTCTTTTTAAGATAATATTTTATGATTTTTTATAAAAGACCAATATATAATAAAATTTTAAATAAAACCGATGGTGGAATAATGATCAACATATGGAGTACCAAATAACCCCACTATATTAAATTATCTTCATTACCTTCTATAGAAAACATACCTTAGTTAATCAGTTGTTTCATTAATATTTGTCCTAAAATTTGAATCAAACAACATTTGATAACCTCATATTACTAAAATTCTATTGGGTAATGTTGTATGAAATTTCTATCATTCCATACCCACATAATTTTTTTTGTGAGGGGTACATTGAAAAGTATCCATAGAGATAAGGTACAAAATAACAGACACCAAAAAGTTCATATGATATTGGCTATAGTGGTGGCTCAGGAATGAACTTATGAGTTTTGGATTCCATTTTATTATCTATATATTTCAATGGTCAAGGATACAACTTGAACAGTCATAGTACAGTCATCTACGGTGATAATAATACATGTTGTATGTCTATAACTAATTTTACCATCCGAAACACCAGTATCATATAATGAAAAAAGGTCTGAATTGAGTTTTGTTATAACAGAATGGTAATGATATTGGGAAATGAAGGATCAAATCAAGAAAATCTTCTGAATTGACCAGGAATTAAAAATGACCTTCCAAGTGATAATTCTACCCTTCATTTCAACCTCAAAATTAAGTTTCATTCAAAATTAATAAATATACCACATATCATGATGTCAATATGTCCTTCATTACATATTGAAATGAAATATAATGAATTTTTTTTATTGACAATGTTGTTCATGGAAATGAAAATGAGATTCACATGTTTGAATGACTCGGATCCCTAGTTTTAATACCTATATAAGTTACATTATCATAATATATATTTCTATCTTTTAAATTAATATGTTAATCACAGTTAATAACCATGCATATTATTTATAATAATATATATTACTATTATATAAATGGAAAATCAAGTGAATAGGGATCTAAATGTTTAATCAATGTATTATTTCTATGAAAAAAAAAATTGGAGAAGGAAGAAATTGATATGATGAAATATTAGATATATGGGTTGTTTTATTAAAAATAAATAGATGAAAGTCCTTATTCAGTTCATATAATTTCTGGGTAAAACTCCACAAACAAATCACTAGAGAAATTTCTTATTTTTTGGATTAATTGTTAATTTTTTACTTTAGTAAACATTGGATGTTGAATATAGTGAATATGGATACCTAAAATATATACTTATTGAATCAAATGCATGGATATCAAATACAATGACCACACATGATAATTTTTGTGTATTTGTAATAAAATGAAATAAAAATATTTTAGAAAATCATTGAGTTTTATGTTTTTGTCAATTTGATAAAACAATTTTGTTATAATTGGGGGATAGTAAATGAATATTAATTCATGAAATGAAATTAGTGACTGAACAAAAAAGTATCTCTCATTACATTAAACAAATACATATTAAAGAATATAATTATATATTTATTTACCAAAACATATTTCATAAAAATTTAATAATTCTGGAAAATGATTCTTTAGTGACTGATGTATGATAATAGTAATTATTCTGGATATAATGTTTTCATATTTATGTGAAAGATCATAAATTATGAAAGGAACGACATCCATAAAAAAAATTCCCATTTTAAAATTTAATTAAAAAAATTATTAATCATTTTTAAGAAAATATTATTTACATACTCTCATGATTTCTAAAAACCTTTTTACTCCAATGAATAAATAAATTTTTTTAAATATTTATGGGTTTCTTATGTTGTATTTGAATATTTTAAAAAAGTTGATTACCTACAATGTATCTGATCTACTATTCATTGTAACCATAGAAAAATATTGTGCTTGTGGAGCATAAGTATCATTGTGCTTATATATGTTTTAATATATTTTCCAAAGATAAGTATAATTTTGTAAATCAATTTGGTTAGAAATTAATACTCAAAATGGATGGTTTTATAATATATATAAACACCATGATTATGTGACCTTATACTACTAGTTAATTAATTTTGTCACTATGTTTTCCTTTTTTAAATTAATTTCATTATAATTTATAGGAAATATTAAATTGATTCCCTTTTAATGGCCCCATATTAGGTAGTACTAAATGATATAAGAATAGAACAATACACTCGTTTCACTATAGTGGCTGGGGTAATTATTTTATATGTTGGATCATAAATTATATGCATGATATAATATAAAATATTCTTCTAAAATCCATACAAGAAATAAATCTTGTTTACATTAGTAAAATGGATTGACTAAAATTTATTCTTTTCAATTTACATTATACAAAATTAAATAATTCCACAATTAGATCTCATAAAATATCATAATTATTATAAAAATAACGTTTTTTAGCCCATCCTTTTTATGCATATAGATACTTATTCACTACCTCACTATCTGCCATTTGTGTCCATTGTATCATCACTTATATACAGGTTCACATTCATTATATAAAGATTCATTTTCACGAGCTCACTAATAAAAAACTCATCATCTTCATCAATAAAAATTCATTATAATATGGATATTCCCATTTTGATCAATAAATAATTTGGATTTTATGTTATAGATTATCATCACACCAAATATGAAAACGGATATACAAATCTATAGAAAAATTATAGGAAGAGATAATGTATCCACAAGATTTTATTTTCATTTGGACGCAAGAAATGGTTATACTAGTGTTTAATACTGTCAAAAGAGGGTAAAGAATTAATTGACAAGCATGATTTACTAAATTCATTTATGTTCGGTTTCAATTGATCAATAGTATATACATTATTGTTTAAATTTAATTAACTAGAAGAAAATTAATTATTAGTTAATTATCTCAGTATTTTGTCATTTTTTTCATTAAATACCTCATCATTTTTTAGTAATATTTATTTTATTCATTATCACCTAGATCATGACGAAATGGATTGATAAACAATGTAATGGGTAAAGAATGTATCTAATATCATGTAAAGATGAATTTATAACAATTATTTAATTAATTTTTCACTATTTAATCTAATATTTTTAATTTTATTTCATTATAATTTTTATCCAATAAATATTTATTTTTTTAAAATATTTCCTTGGAATTTATTTTTTCCATTAATAATACTAAAAAAATTACAGAACATATTTCTTTTGGATGTGGCATATTAGGAAGCATGGGGGTTCCTCTTCCATCTAAAAGGGTTATTTCATTATTTTTTGGCTAGTTGCAGAATGCTCAAAGTAAAACACAGATCACACACACAATCAACCACACATAAATATGATATAAAATGTTATTCTTATAAAATATGCTCTATGTTTTTTATTATAATTTACATTTCAGTTCAAAAATCACATATTTATCTCAATATAGAATATACACATTCCTGATGATATGAATTACAGTCAAAAATATCTATATTTTATTAAAACAAATTCTTGGTAAAATTAAAAATATGTTGGTTTGGTTGTATTCTAATATTTTATAAAAATAATCACTTGTACAAGATATCAAATCATTATATTTTCATGGTATTGTTTTCTTATATGTATTATATTTTTTATTTCTTATGATTAATTTATTTATTTTTTACTATTACAAACTATAATTTTTTTTTATAATGGTGGATAACATTGATCCCGTTTGGGTGTTTTTCTATATTTATCTCATACTCAAGATATATTGTACATTTAGGTGGTAAATGAGATAGTGAAAATAAGTAAAGAAGTCAAATATGCATACACCAATAAAAAATATGTGAATTCATTCTAATAATTTAATTAATGTTTTGATCGTTATGTATATGGTTTGTATGTTAATTTCCTAATCATTTTTATCTCAATCAAATTTATTTTTTTATATATCTTTTAATGGGTAATATTTTTTAACTATCTACAACAATCTAGATAATTGATAGAGAATTTTCCTTTCTTGTGGAAGATGAAACACCATACTGCTTAGAACGTGAACTGTTTAAGGCAGCCTAAGGATTCAACATCCATCTGAATGAAAAATGCTACCAATATTCTAATTTTGTTTAGATAGTTTATTACAAAACACATAATGCATAAAATAATAGGAATACCTAAATATAATACATAATGTTCATGGTATGACTCAGAATGTACGTCTGTAGTTGAATATTCACATTTTTCTAAAAAAATGATAAAATAATCAAAACTAATGGAATAAATCATGAATATTTTTGTTACTTTTTAAAAATGATTTGTAATATGTTTTTGATCTGAAAAAATTATTCTCACATCATATTGACAAACTATGTGGCCGATATTATTCAAAGTGCATGTCTCTAGTTTAAAATGACTTTTTTTTATGAAATATATGCGACACATAGAAAACTATGAAAACTCATTCATATTGATTTTCTACTTTATTAATGCAATAAATAAGTCATTTATGACGTTTATGAATTATATACACCTCAATATGATTCATGGTTTCACTAATATGACTCAAATAGGTTTCCATTTATTCAAAAATTACATTAATTTTAGTAAAAATTTAACTGAAATGCTCAAGACCAACAATTCACATTCATTTTATTTAAATAAATTATAAAAACTGTCAATAATTCATTATAGATTTTTAGGAGTTTTCATCACCTCAATTTTATAAACAATGTTCTCGGTATGACTCAATGTGTCTATTACCAATTTAAAATTGATATTTTTGTTAAAAAATTGTCTCACACTGAATACCAAGAAAACAAGATCATATTGTCTCTCTAATCTATTAAAACAATTCCAAAATCATTTTTTCATATTGGAATCAGTCTCATATAAATCTGACACATGGTGTTACAATAATGAATAAATTGGCATGTTTCCAGTTTAAAATAAAATTAAATTAAAAAAATTTGACATATTATAAAATAATAAAAGAGGTTTCAATTTTTTGATAAATTTTTTAGATTATCCAAAATTTATTTCTTATGTGATGTAATAATTTTTATCTCAAACACACAAAAATTGTAGCAGGTATGATTCTATGTTTGTCTTTTTGAATAAAATTGATCTTAATTTATGTAAAATAAACAAAAGTGAATCTCAAAAAACATGAAACTAAATTTATATTATTTTCATACATTAAAGAAAGGTATCCATTTATAATTTTTGACATATATGAATTTTATAAATCCCATTATGTTGAATAATGTTTCTGATAAGGATCCTACTATCCATTATCCGTTTAAAATTAGTTTTTTAGATCAATAAAATTGATTCATTGAAGATAGAGAAAATAATCTATGATTATCTTTATAATTTAACAAAAAACATCATAATCTATTTCTGGATGAATGATTCAATCCCACATCAGAGAGACACATGATGTAATTAGTATAACTCAAAGTGAATCATTCTAGTTTAAGAAGTCATTTTAGTAAACGAATTCAATTGATGTACTCAAAATAGAGGACAAACATTTCAATTGTTTTTTAACTTATAAAAATTATTGATAATTCATTTGGGACATTTAAGGATATTTTTATATCAAAATGATGGATGGTGTGGCCGATATGACTCCATGTGTGTCATGTAATTTAATAGAGAAATTAATTTCAGTAACTAAGAAAACTTACATACTCAAAAACAATCAAATGAATTTATATTTTTATGATACATCACTAATACGATCCATAGATCATTTTTTATGTCTAGGAATTGGCTGAAACTCAATAGGACACATGATGTTCCCTGTATGTATCAACTATTCTTCGACCATTTTAAATTTGATATATTAATTAAAAAACTATCACACATTGAAACCTAAGAAAACATTTAGGATTGTCTTAATATTTATAGAATAATATATATATGTTATTTTTTAAATGTTAGAATCTGTCTCACATCAAGACAACTCACGGTATGACTAGTATGACTTAATGTACATGTTTACTATTGAAATGAAATTTTATGAAAAAAAACACAAGTTATTTTAAAAATCACATTAAACACATTCATATTTTTTTTAATCATTCGTTAAAAAATCTATGCGCCATTTGGGATGTGTCTAAATTATCTAAAATTCAATCTGACACACGGTGTGTCTGATATGACTCAATTTTTGTATTTTATTTATATTTGACATAAAATATAAAAAAATATATAATTTAATTACGAAAAAATATATAAAATGCAATATAACTGTGTTGATACTTTATAATAATGATATATATGTCATTTTGGATATGCAGAAATTCGGCACACCACAATCAAATACATGATGCTCTCAGTGATTCAATATGATAGATATCATTTGAAAATTGTCATTTTAGTTAAAAAGTTTTCTATTTCAAAACCAAAAAAACACTCTAATATTATCCTCGTAATTTATTAAAATGATTCCTATTTCATTTTTTATGTATAGGAATATGTATCACATTGAGTTGACACATGATTTTACAAATAAAAATCAAACAGTAAGTATTAAATAAAAAGTTATTTTAGTAAACAAACACAAATAATGTACTCAAAACTGAGAAATCACATTCTAATGGATTGTATATATTATCAAAATAATACATGAGACATTTGGGGAGTGTATGATTCATACCTAACTCAATATGAAGCATGGTGTGACTGGTATGACTCCAAGTGTGTCTCTTTAATTAATATTGTCATTAAATTTATTAAAAAGACAACTAACATACCCAAAAAAGGAAACACATTCGGTGTAACATCCCAAGTAATTAATGAATAATATATATTTTTATCTATGTCTATTAATGAATTATATAGAGTTTTAGAAGCTTAAAATAAAAATAAATCCAATCTTAAGCATGTAATACACTAATATTTTTAAAAGATTGTTTTACTGCCTTTTGATGAAAACCATTTTTAAATCTATCTTTTGACAATTTTATAAGCTAGGTTTGTCAAAATAAACTTATTATTCATGATTGGGACATCAAAATTTACATTGTGTGAAATTTAGGTATTTTTCTGACAATCATCAATTTTTATGAATAGTGAAAAATACTGCATTTTACATCTAAACAGCTTTTTAATCTAATTTATTTATATGATTAGATTATATTTTCAATTTTTTTTTAAGTGAAAATAGAATATATTTTTACCATTTAATCCAATGGTGGTCATTGGAATCAAATTCATTTTGAAATTGGACTTAAACTAGTGTCAATCTTTTGATACTTATTGTTTCATAAAAACACGCTATTTGTCATGACCACGGGAATTAATTATTAAATTAATTTATGTGACTTATATTTTTTGAATTTTGTAAAATAGACTTCATTTTTGAATTCAGAATATCAAATATAGATTAGGGTGAATTTTTGGTATTTTTATGAAAAACTTCAATTTTTGATGAATAGTGAAACCACTAAGTGGTACTTATAAAAACTGATTTTTCATTTAAATGAAATTTTACCACATCTGTGTTGTGAATTTCAAAAATACGACATACATGGATTTCATTAATATGTAATATGTGGTTCAATGAGATTAAAATAATATTTTGGTGAATAGTAACTTTTAAGTTCTTAATCGCGATTAATGGTAATTAGTGTAGTTGAAGGTAAAAATAATGTTTTAATAATATGAGAAGAGCATGACACATGTCCTACCCTCATTGGATGTGTCATGGACGACCAAGAAAATCCATTGGTCAACTTGGAGACCCCATGGAGCCACATTGGTTGGGAATTGCATACCTAACTTTTTATTTAACGTAAAAGTAAAAATGACACAAACATGAGATGTTTTACTAAAACAATTTTTACATGGGGTTATAGTGATCAGAATTTTTATTATAAATAGTCACTGGAAAGATAAAAATATTTCCTACATCATAGTATTTTTTTTATAATTTTTATACATTAAATAAATTAAATTATTTATGACATCATGATGATGCAGCGATGACCTCATTATTTAACGATTTAAATAAAATGGAAGGATAATGTAAAATCTATGACCTACACATGGCCAAAACCAATTGGATGAGTGGATTTCTAACCCTAATCACCTTATCCTCAAATTATGTAAATGTGGGACCTTTTTAATCATAAAATCATTTTAAAATAAAGTAACTTATCTTTACTTTCAAAGAGTGCCCCTCCTATCCTCTTATAAAAGGCCCCCACCTCTACATCCATACCCACATATATAAAGCCTTTGGCTCGGCCAAACCTGGCACATTTCGTCTCTAAACTTCCCTCTATTACTCATTGAAGCCTCACATTGGGCAGAAGTCTTCCCAAGGATGCCTTTGGGGTTAAACCAAAGAGAGTTACCCGATTTTATGGTATTGTCTTCTTTTGAGTCCATTTGTTTTATTTTGCTTCTCCAACCCCCTAAACACTATTTATTCTTTTCTTTTGTAACAACTCCAGTATCCTAAATATACCAGGATGTTTTTAAAATAAGGATTTGAGCTACACTAACACACACCTACATCTAATGGTTAACGAACATACTATTTCTGTTGATAGTGAATTTATGCCTCCCGAAACGATGATTATTCAAAATTCTTTTAACACCTTCAAATGTGGCCATTAAGATGTCAATATATTTATATATGATATATAATATGTGTATGTTTTCTATAATCGTCTGTATTTTTCATTTTGGGTATTCCTTTATGGTCTCCATTATGGGTAAAATGCGATATCTTCATTTAAGGAAGTGCAGACTACTGCCCCCTCAAAGTGATTTGATTCGTTAAACACCATATGTGGGACGTATAAAGGATGTAACTATGATATTATATATGATATTATACTAGAATTATAATATACCTTTATATAATTATGATTCCATTCTATAAAATATTAAATATAAATGAAAGTAGCGTCCATGCGTACGTACGGCTTACCGTCTCCATGAACGGTGCATTTCATTTCTTACCTCTAAATGATTGTGTAATATTATAAATTAATGCATGTACTGGATATATATGACATATATGATATCTACATCATGAATACAATTCGGGATATAATGGATACATGAACAACTTGTAATTATAACGGGTTTATTTTTGACTCAAGTACCAATGATCGTTAAAATGACCGTTATTAACTTAAATAATTACATAGTGTTCATAACATGGTAATAAGTGATATAAAAGGAATAATGAAATTGAAAAAGGTTCTTATGCAAGTAGAAATTAACTCAAGTATATTTTTCATGACATTAAATAACGATCGAGTCAAGTCGTACCCGAGGTATGGGACTTCGTCTCAATCTCCTTTCATTGAGGCATATTTTGTTTTATACACAACCTTCTATTATACGGTGTATAAACCCCTTTGAATTTTACGTTAACCCAAAAGGAATCATTTTTATACGATGTGTTTTACTAAATGACAAAATGGAATGTTTTTGTCGTACGTATGCAGCGACAATGACTTCCCCGCCGCCATGACTCTTATTTGATTTTCGGATTCCTCTACAAGCCATACCATTTTTTTAAAAGAAAAATATATACCATGTTTTAATTTTCTTTTGTTTTGGTATTTAAAATGGTTTTCATAATGTTTTAATATCAATGTGTTGTATTGATATCTTGTTATTGAAAGGTGGAAATGTTTTGTTTCCTTTATGCTTGTTTTATGTGATACGATTATGTGGAGGATCTTGGGAATTATTATGAAGATGGGTGGTTACTTGATAAACTAAGGGCGGGTGATCCTGATAGAGCTCTCCAATGCATTGGGTAATGTAAAGGAGTGTAACGTTAAGGTTTATCCGAAGAGAGTTAGGGAATATACTTTGATGGGTATTCCAAACGTTACCAAGAGGGTTACTTCCTACGTAAGAATGTTATGGATTCCTCAAGTTACCTTTATGTCTTATGATTTCTATGATTTATTCATGATTTGATGAGGTATGTTAAAGTGCTTATGTTTTATGGGTAAAGTATGATTTCATTCTTATGTATATATGTACCCATGTTTCCTTTCAATATTTTTATATCCCTTACAGAGCTTTTTATGCTCATCCCATGTTTTTTTGAAATATTTTTCACAGGTCAAGGGAAAAGTAAATGATATGATGATAGTGACAAGGAAGTGTCAAGAAATAATCCATGGTTTATTTTAAATATGTTTCCATTGATGGGAAAGAATAATACTATCTTTATGTAACCACTTTGTTGTTACGTGGAATGTAATTAAAGTTTTATGATCAAATTCTCTAAAACTCTAAACCCGAAACGATCATCAATGTGTAATCTTGTAATAACTCATGATTAAGTAAGGTTTAAGGCTGCGGCCTTAGATTTGGTATCAAAGGATGGTTTAGATAACTTTAGGAGTTAGAATTCTATTAAATGATTATCCAAAAATATTTTTTTTATGGTCAAATTTAAATGATATAGCTTTTGAAGATTACCATGTTGCTTCATCTAAGACATGTTTGATCAGAATGTTTTTCTGCAGAGGAAACAGGGAAGCAGAGCTATGAAGGCATACAGAAGGAAATAACCTTCTGAATCAGCATCCTGAGATGGTAGGAATTGGAACTGAACAGTTTGTTGCAGTTATGGTGCAGTTGACTCAAGCGATAAATGGTGGTGGTATCCATGCACGAGATCTTCCAGATCAACCGTAGAGGAACATGTTAGTGGTGGAACATTTCATGAGGCAACATCCCCCATCATTCAGAGGATCATCTAAACCTGTATTAGCTGAAGGGTGGATTAAAGCACTAGAGAAGATTTTTGATATGATGGGGTGTTCAGACAATCAAAAGGTTAGTCTTGCTATTTATCGTTTGGAGGGTGAAGCAAATCAGTGGTGGTCTATGGTTAAAAATATCAGGGTTGCTGATGAGATTGATGCTCTCGACTGGGATGAATTCAAAGGTATGTTTCTTGAGAAGTATTTTCCTAAGGCTGCTCAACTTAGGATGGAAATGAAATTCTTGGAACTGAGGAAACAGGAAGACTCAGTGGGTACCAATGAATAAAGGTTCACTCGATTGGCAAGGTATGCTCCAAGTTTTATCCGAGACCTTGATAGTAAAATCTATCGTTTTTACTTCGGATTAAAGCCAAAATATCGAAGGGAATTATCTTCTCGTGAGTTTAATAGTTATGAAAAGCTTGTTCGATGTGCTGAGAAGGTGGAAATGGAGTTTTCCAATGATCAAGTGTTCTATAACAACCAATAGAAGAAGAGACCTAGGTGGCAGGAGAAAGGTAAGAATTCTTCAAAAAAGTCTGACGGTAAGAAATCTAAGTTTCCAGTTTGTGATAAATGTGGGAAAGGTCATGCTGGGGAATGTCTTCTGAATTCTGGAAAGAGCTACCAATGCGGTAAGATGGGATATAATGCTCGTGATTTCACTGGAAAAGATCTGGGTGATGGTAAGACCAAATTAGATTTACAGCTAGTGAAATTTTATAAGTGGAATGAGATGGGTCACTATGCAAACGAGTGTCCGACAAAGAGCTTGGGTTATGGGATGCAGTTAGACTATAAGTAGAATGGGGTGGTGAAATCCTTTGCAACAACTTAAGCAGATTTTGGGCCATCAAATGATGTTGTATCAGCTACATTGTTTGTTTTTTCAGATTATGCCAATGTGTTGTTTGATTTGGGGTCTACACATTCTTTCATCTCTGAAACCTTTTCTAGTAAATTGTTAATTCCATCTCAAGAAATGACTCCTGAACTTTTGGTAAAAACACATGGGGGAAATGTTGAGGCAAAAATAATTTATAAGAATCTTCCTATCCTTATCTGTGGAAATAACCTACTTGAAAACCATATTGTTCTACCTCTAGTAGAGTTTGATGTTATCCAGGGTATGGATTGGCTCTCTATTTACCATGCTATGATTAACTATAGATCTAAAGAAGTTTATTTTCATAAAGACTTTCAGTTTGTGTAAAATAATAAACCCTTACTGTTGATAACTTATCAAGAGGCCAAGAAACATGTAAAATATGGAAATGAATGTTACCTTGCACACATTGTTAAAAATAAAGGAACTCTTCAGATTAATGATGTGCCAATGGTAAATGAGTATCCTAATGTTTTTCCTGATGATTTTTCTGGAATAATACTAGATCAGGAAGTTTAGTTTACTGTTGCCTTAGTTCCTGATGCTAAGCCAATTTCAAAACCCCCTTATCGAATGGCTCAAATTGTACATTTAGAGATGAAGGAGAAATTGTAAGATTTATTCGAGAAAGTTTTCATTTGAACTAGAACATCACCATGGGGTGCTACTGTTTTATTTGTTAAAAATAAATATGGTTCAATGAGACTTTACATTGATTATAGAGCCTTGAATAACATCACTATTAAGAATAAATATCCATTGCCTCCTATCGATGATTTGTTTGATCAGCTCCAGGGAGATCAGTATTTTTCAATGATTAACTTGAGATTGGGGTACCATCAGGTGAAGGTAAAGGAAGTAGACGTTCTGAAGACTGTGTTTCGTAAAATATATGGACATTATGAATGTGTAGAAATGCCTTTTGGTCTAACCTTAAAAGAAAATAAATTGTATGGGAAATTCATCAAGTGTGAGTTTTGGTTGCAACAAATTTCATTCCTTGGTCACATTGTTTCTAAATAGGGGATAACTGTTGATCCTGCAAAAACAAAAGTTGTGGAAGACTGGCCAAGACCCACAAATGTAACTGATATTCTTAGCATCCTTGGTTTGGCAGGCTATTAATGAAGGTTTGTATGAAATTTTTCACGGTTATCTAGTCCAATGAAAAAGCTAACTCGGAAGGGTGTTAAGATTATCTGGACAAAAGAATGTGATGATTGTTTTCATAAATTGAAATGAAGATTGGTGAATGCTCCAGTTCTGTCACTACCTTTCAGGAATGGTGAGTTTGTTATATACAGTGATGCTTCATTGAATGGACTTGGTTGCGTCCTAATGCAGAATGATCAAGTAATTGCTTATGCTTCACGATAGTTGAAAACTCATCAGGTAAATTACCCTACACACGATTTGGAATTAGCTGCTATTGTTTTCGCTTTAAAAATTTGGAGGCATCATTTGTATGGAGTAAAGTGTGAAATATATAATGATCAAAAATGTTTAAAGTATATATTCACTCAGAAAGAGTTAAACATGAGACAGAGGAGATGGCTGGAATTAATCAAGGATTATGATTGTATAATTCATTACCATTCGGAAAAAAAATAGTGGCTTATGCTTTGAGTCGAAAAAGTAATGCTTCATTAGAAATGTTGTGTTTGGAACGTGATCCTTTGTTTAAGGATTTGATGAACATTGGAATAGAAGTTGTTGGTGCAGCAGGAAGTTCTTCTGTTTGGTTTCAGGTATCAGTGAGATCATCTCTATGAGATAGAATCAAGCAAGCACAGAAGCAGGACATTGAGTTGCTGAAAAAGATAGAGCTGGTTCAGAAAGGTATGTTTCCTGAATTCAACATTGATAGTGATTGTGTTTTGAGATTCGGGTAGAGATTGTGTGTGCCTTGTGATTCACAGTTGAAGAGAGAGTTGTTATGTGATGCTCATAGTTCTCTATTTTCAGTTCATCCTGGCAGTACTAAGATGTACAGAGATCTTCAGGAGTATTACTGGTGGGATGGAATGAAAAGGGATATTGCTGATTTTACTTTGAAGTGTTTAACTAATCAGCAGGTTAAAGAAGAGCGGTAGTTACCAAAAGGGATGCTTCAGCCTTTACCAGTGCCAGAGTGGAAATGGGAGAATATATCTATGGACTTTGTTGTGGGATTACCGAAGACATCTTGAGGTAATAATGAAATATGGGTTGTTATTGATCGTTTGACTAAATCTACTCATTTCCTTGCTATACGAGATACTTTTTCCCTAGATCAACTTTACCATTTGTATCATAAAGAGATAGTAAGGTTACATGGTGTTCCCCTTTCCATTGTATCTGATCGTGATCCCAGGTTCACTTCTAACTTCTGGAAAGGCCTTCAGAAGTCATTGGGTACTGCATTAAATTTTAGAATAGCTTTTCATCCTCAATCAGATGGGCAGTCAGAACAAAAAATTCAGACATTGGAGGAGATGCTACGCTCTTGCTCTATGGATTATCAGGGAAGTTGGGACCAACATCTTTCTTTGGTTGAATTTTCATATAATATCAGTTTTCATTCCAGTATACAGATGACACCATTTCAGGCATTATATGGGAAGCAGTGTCGAACTCCAGCTTTCGGGGATCAAGGGGGTAAAAGGAAGTTGATGGGACCAGAATTGATAGAAGAGATTGCAGAAAAAGTTCAGATGATTCAGAAGCACATGAGAATAGCTCAGAGCAGGCAGAAGAGTTATGCGGATAACAGGAGGAAGGATTTATCTTTTGAGGTAGGTGATCATGTTTTTCTCAAGGTTTCTCCTATGAAAAGTGTGAGGAGATTTGGTAAGAAAGGAAAGTTGAGTCCAATGTTTATTGGACCATATGAAATTCTAGATAGAGTTGGATCCGTTGCATACCGGGTGGATTTACCTCCGAGTTTATCTCAGGTACACAATGTTTTTCACATTTCGATGTTGAGAAAGTATAAGCCAGATCCATCTCATGTTTTGAGTCTAAAGGTAGTTCAGCTAGAAGAGAACCTATCTTATGAGGAACAATTGGTCCAGATTTTTGACCACAGGGAGCAAGTGTTACAGAATAATGTGATTCATCAGGTAATGGTTTTGTGGAAAAACCACATGATGGAAGACGCAACATTGGAATCTGAAAATGGAATGAGGGATAAGTACCCCCATTTATTCGATAAGTAAATATATTGCGGGGACACAATTTTTTAAAGGGGGGAAGGATGTAACATCCCATGTATGTAATGAATAACAGATATTTTTATCTATTTCTATTAATGAATTATATATTGTTTTAGAGGCTTAAAATGAAAATAAATCGAATCTTAAGCATGGAATACACTAATATTTTTAAAAGATTGTTTTACTGCCTTTTGATGGAAAACCATTTTTAAATCTATCTATTGACAATTTTATAAGTTATGTTAGTCAAAATAAACTTATGATTCATGATTGGGACATCAAAATTTACTTTGTGTGAAATTTTTTTATTTTTCTGACAATGTTCATTTTTTATGAATAGTGAAAAATAATGCATTTTACATCAAAAATGCTTTTAAATATAATTTATTTATATGATTATATTATCTTTTTAATTGGTTTTGAAGTGAAATTAGAATATATTTTTACCATTTAATCCAATTGTGGTCATTGGAATCAATTTCACTTTGAAATTGGACTTAAACCGGTGTCAATCTTTGGATACTTATTGTTTCATAAAAACACGTTATTTGTCATGACAGCGGGAATTAATTATTAAATTAATTAATGTGACGTATATGTCTTGTATTTTGTAAAATATACTTCATTTTTTAATTTATAATATCAAATATATCTTATGGTGAATTTTGTATTTTTCAGAAAAACTTCAATTTTTGATGAATAGTGAAACCACTAAGTGGTACTTACAAAAACTGATTTTTCGTTAAAATGAAATTTTACCCCTCCTGTGTTTTGAATTTCAAATATAAGACATACATGGTTTTCATTAAGAAGTAAAATGTAGTTCAATGATATTAAAATAATTTTTTGGTGAATAGTAACTTTTATGTTCTAAATCGCGATTAGTGGTAATTAGTGTAGTTTAAGGTAAAAATAATGTTTTAATAATATGAGATGAGCTTGAAACATGTCCTACACTCATTGGATGTGTCATGGAAGACCAAGAAAATCCATTTGTCAACTTGGGGACCCCATGGATCCACTTTGGTTGGGAAATGACATAAATAACTTTTTATTTAATGTAAAAGTAAAAATGACACAAACATGAAATGTTTTACTAAAACAATTTTTAAATGGGGATATAAAGATCATATTTTTTATTATAAATAGTCATTGTATATATAAGAAGATTTCATACATCACTGTATTTTTTCTATAATTTTTAGACATTATATAAATTAAATTATTTATGACAAGATGATGATGCAGTGATGACCTTGTTATTTAACGATTTAAATAAAATGGAAAGATAATGTAAAATCTAAGACCTACACATGGCCAAAACCAATTGGATGAGTGGATGTCTAACCCTTATCATCTTATCCTTGAATTATATCAATGTGGGACCTTTTGAATCCGAAACTCATTTTAAAATAAAGTAACTTATCTTTACTTTCCAAGAGTTCCTCTCCTCTCCTCTTATAAAAGGCCCCCACCTCTACCTCCTTACCCACACTTCCAAAGCCATTGGATCGGCCAAACCCTGCCCATTTTGTCTCTCCACTTCCATTTATTACTCCTTGTAGCCTCACTTTGTGCATAAGTCTACCAATGGAAGCCTTTGAGCTCAAACAAAAGGGAGTTACCCGATTTTAAGGTAATGTCTTCTTTTAAGTCCTTTTGTTTTATTTTGCTTCTTCAACCCCCTAAACTATTTTTATTCTTTTCTTTTGTAAAAACTCCAGTATCCTAAATATACTAGGATGTTTTTATAATAAGGATTCGAGCTACAATTACACACACCTACATCTAATGGTTAACGAACATATTGTTTCTGAGGATGGCGAATTTATGCCTCCTGAAACGATGATTGTTCAACATTCTATTAACACCTTCAAAGGTAGCCATTAAGATGTAACTATATTTATATATGATATATAATATGTTTATTTTTTCCTTAAGCTTATGTATTTTTCATTTTGGGAATACCTTTATTGTTTCCATTATGGGTGAAACGCGATATCTTCATTTAAGGAAGTGCGGACTACCGCCCCCTCAAAGTGATTTGATTCGTTAAATACCATATGTGATACGTATAAATGATGTAACTATGATATTATATACGATATTATACTGGAATTATAATATACCTTTATATAAATATGATTCCATTCTATAAGAAATGAAATACAAAAGAAAGTAGCGTTCATGCATACGTACGGCTTACTGTCTCCATGAACGGTGCATTTCATTTCTTACCTCTAAATGATTATGTAATATTATAAATGCATGAATGTACTGGATATATATGACCTATATGATATATACATCATGAATACCATTCTGGATATAATGTATACATGAAAAACTTGTAATTATAAAGGGTTTATTGTTCACTCAAGTACCAATGATCGTTAAAATGACTGTTATTAACTTAAATAATTACATAGTGTTCATAACATGGTAATAAGTGATATAAAAGGAATAATGAACATGAAAAAGGTTCTTAAGAAAGTATAAATTAAATGAAGTTTATTATTCAGGAAATTGAAGAACGATCGAGTCAAGTCGGACCCGAGGTATGGGACTTCGTCTCAATCTCCTTTCATTGAGGCATATTTTGTTTTATACACAACCTTATTTTATACGGTGTATAAACCCCTGTGAATTTTACGTTTATCCAAAAGGAATCTTTTTTATACGAAGCATTTTACTAAATGACAAATGGGAATGTTTTTGTCGTACGTATGCGGCGACAATGACCACTCCACCAACGTGACCATTATTTGAGTTTCGGCTTCCTCAACAAGACATACCTTTTTTTAATGAAAAATAAATACCATGTTTTACTTTTCTTTTGTTTTGGTATTGAAAATTGTTTCCATAATGTTTTTATATCAATGTGTTGAATTGATATCTTGTGATTGGAAGGTTGAAATGTTATGTTTCATTTATGCATGTTTTATGTGATACGATTATGTTGAGGTTCTTGGAAATTATTATGAAGACGGGTGGTTCCGTGATAAACTAAGGGTGGGTGAGCCCGATATAGCTCTCCAAGGATATAGGTAACGAGAAGGAGTGTAACGTTAAGGTTTCTCCGAAGATATTTAGGGAATATACTATGATGGATATTCCAAACGTAACCAAGAGGGTTACTCCCTACGTAAGAATGTTATGGATGCCTCAAGTTACCTTTATGTCTTATGATTTCTATGATTTATTCCTGATTTGATGAGGTATGTTAAAGTGCTTATGTTTTATGGGTAAAGTATGATTTCATTATTATGTATATATGTACCCATGTTTCCTTTCCATATTTTAATATCCCTTACCGATCTTTTTATGCTCATCCTAATTTTTTTTTTGAAATGTTCTTCACAGGTCAACGGAAAAGTACATGATATGATGATAGTGTCAAGGAAATGCCAAGAAAGAATCCATGTTTTATTTTAAACATGTTTACATTGATGGGAAAGAATAATACTATCTTTATGTAACCACATTGTTTTTACGTGGAATGTAATTCAATTTTTATGATCTAATTATCTAAAACTCTAAACCTGAAAAGATCCTCAATGTGTAATCTTGTAATAAATCAAGATTAAGTAAGGTTTAAGGCTGGGGCCTTATATTCATATTGTTCTGACACTATATTAAAATTATCCTTATGTAATATCTTACTTGTATTAATTAACCTCACCTCAAGCAGATACATGGTATTTACATTATAGTCGAATGGCTTCGTTATCTAGTTAATATTTACATTTTGGTTTAAAAATATTCATGCACATACAAAATGAAAATTTCATAAAATTGCATTGATATTTTAGTAAAAATATTCATAATATGTTTTTGATGTTTAAGAATCACTATCACGTTAAAAAGAAACACAATGTGACTGGTCTGACTCAAAGTGATTGCTTCCAGTTTTAAATGTCATTTCTTTAATAAACACATGTAACAAACTAAAAATCATTGAAACAGATTTTTATTGATATTATATATTAGTATACCAATGCATAAGTCATTTTGGACATTTATAAATTATCATAATCTCATTCTGTCTCATGTTGTGGAATGAATGATCCAATGTGTGTCTTTTTATTTAAATTAGACACAAAATTTTGTAAATAACATACTAGAATACTAAAAACCAATAATATTATAAAATGATTTATAGTACATATGTTCCATATTATAATTTTTCACAAGAAAAAATTACAAACAATGAGACATGACCTACTCAATGTGAATTTTTACATTTTATAATGACATCTTGGTAAAAATAAAAGTTAAAAAATCAAGACTAATAAAATGTATATATTTTTTGATACATTAGTAAAATGATACACATGAATGTTTGAATGAGTATGAATCATCCTCACCCTGATCCAATGAATAACGTGGTTGGTAAGACTCCAACTATAGATATTTATTTAAAACTGTATTAAATTTTAGATAACTAACCAACATAAAACTAATTATGTTCATTCATATTGAGTTGATACATTAGGAAAATGATTCATCATTCATTTTAGATTTTTATGAATCAAATGAACATTAATCTGATACATGATGTGATTTTTATGACTCAAAATTATCATTAGCATTTTAAATTTTATATTTTAGATCAAAAAGATTAATTAAATGAAAAATAAGAAAACATACATGAATTGTATTGATAATTTTGGGCAATGATTCGTTGTCCATTTATTATTTGTAGGAATCAATCACACCTCAAACTGACGCATGATGTAACTATTATTACCCAGAGTTGGTGTTTGGACGTTAAAAAAATTATTCAAAATCACATGTGATATACTCAAAAATGAGAAAAATCATTCATGTTGTTCTGATACATCATTAAAAATTATCCATATGCCATTCTAGACATTTTGGGATCTTCCACACCATAGTCTAACACATGGTGTGACAGATATGACACCAAGTGTGTGTTTTCAATATATTATTGTCATTTTATTTTTAAAACGAGAACCACATTTCCAAAACCAAGAAAACAAGCCTTGATAGTTTTCTCATCATTTTATTTTCTATTTAATAATTATTTTCTTTTACATATTTTTCATATACATATTTAGATAATTTTTTTAGAGATAAATCGTGTAGATTAAGATGAAAGGGTGTGACATGCACAAATCAACTTCAACTCAATCCAATTCACATTGTCCCTAGTATGACTAAAATTTTAGTTTAAAATTTACACCATCTCTTTATTAATTTTGATTATATTATTATTAACATAAGAATTGTTTTCTTATAAAAATGAATTATTATTCTCAAGTAGGGGTTGTGGTTTTAAAATTTCATGTTTCATGTATAGGGGTAATGGACAAGGATCATTAAATGTTTCGGAATTCATGTTATAATATTCACATTATTATCTAATTTTATAATCCAATTTTTAATGTGTCTATAATATAGTATTTTTTCTTGTAATGGTGTTGATATTATTCATTTATAAAAGTTCATTTGTACCTATTTTAGCTTCTAACTAGTGTTGTTTATGGTGTTGTTGTGTGATAATTATTTGACATCACATTGTACTATTCCTTGTTACCAGTGCTAGTAATTTAACTATTAAACACACTATTTATTAGATTTTTCCTAGAGACGAAAAAAACCTATGTCTTTTAATCACGTTGTGTTATTCAATTGTTTTTTTATCACTAATAATGGCTAATTTTAGAAACATTAAATCAACTATTCTTGATGTGTTAGAATGACTTAATGTGATTTTTATATATTAAATTTTCATTTTATACTAAAAACATATGACAAATCCTTAATTGAGTAATATATATTAGATTCTCTTGAAACTTCAAGATTGTTATATATTATCTATTTAAGAAATGTTAGAATTAATTGGACATCATTATGACACAAGAAATCACAGATATAAATCAAAGTGGATGTTTTGAATGTAAAAGCATCATATTATTCTAGAAGAGACATAAAAAAGTAAAATTTGAGAAAACAATTCCCTTATTTTCTGGATCATTTGGTAAAACAATACATGATTCATTTTAGACAGGTATTAATAGACCATGCATTAATATGAAAAATTATATGGTTTGTATGATTGAAAACACATCTTTTCATTATATGATTAGTTTTTATGAAGTCAAATTTAATATTCCAAAAAACCAAGAAACAGATATTGGATATTTTTAATCATAAAGAAAATGAAATATATTTCTGAAATGGATCCTTTGGAAGTTTGAATAGAGATACTCGACTGAATGTGTGAACCTCATTCATATCTGGTGTGCTAGTTATTATAACGAATAATACAGTTAATGTAATTAATTATGTTGGTAAATAACAAAGAAAATTACTATATAAGACACAATAATATATATAATAAAATAATTATTTATTAATAATGCCTTTTAAATATTAATAATTTATGGAATAATAAATAATATCTTTTTTGAAATTAAAATAATAAGTAATTGATAATATATTAATATATTAGGTAATTTACAATAAAATTTATATATATTATTAAGAAATATTGTAATTAATAATTAATGACAATATTATTAATTAATATTATAATGAATAATGAATAATATTATTAAAAATATAATCGTTAATAATATAATTAACAAGATAACAAATAATATGGAAATATATTAAATAATTTATAGTATAATTTATCTTATGTTGTTTATATAACATACAAATTAAAATTTGTTTATTTTTTAATGTATATTTACTAAAATAAAAATTTTCATTATTGCAAGGACATAATTTTGAACAAATGATGATCATTGGGAAAAGATTACTATATGAGTATTGTTTTTTATTATTGGGTTATAATTCTTAATGATTAACTTTTAATCTCATACCAATGTATGTATTTTGTTTTAAATTGTTTATGTATTTTATGAATTGAAATGAATGTTCAATGTAACATTTATATGGAAATTAAATTTTTATTTTAATATTTATCTTATTTTTTATGATTCTCTAATAATTAATTTTTTAACTGTGGTCATAAAGCATTGTTGCTACGCAGTTGCTAGTATGACAGGTATCACTGCTAAAAAGAGTTGATAATTTCAACATTCATCATCACTTTTTTTTATTACAGTTAAATGTAGAATTTATCAATGATTGTGTTTTTTCTAATAAAGGCCACAAGATTTTTAGAGAACCTCTTTTTTAAATTTTTCTGTCACTACCAATCAGTTTTCTAGGGATGAGTTTGGGCCTATTTACAGTAGTGAATCCATTTGATTTCATAGTGACCGATTATGATCCTTAATTGTGATTGATGAAGGAAAGTTAAACAAGTCGAATTGATCTAGGTTCATCCCAATTTCATGAACCTCTTCATAACGAAGAGTGTTGTATAATAATCCTATAATGGCATGTGGGATTACTATCTGATTGTGGAACTTTGGGTTCCCAAATTCATGTTGATCATAAAGGTGACATACATAATGACAGCAAAAGAGGCAATACAACAATAATGATTTTATTACTCTATTCTATAGAGGAGAATGTATAATGATTATTCAATGATAAAACATAGAAAAACACTATAATTAGATATGTAGAAGTGATATAATGATCAAAACTAATAACAAATTGTGAAAAGGGATTAATATTCAAGATAATATATTTCTATGTCTCTTTAATGAAGGGAAAGAGACATATAAGTGTATATCATGATATGGGATCGTATGGCCTCTTTTTTCAATGATCTTTTAGAGATGGCGTAAGAGTTCATTGATTACATAATTGACAATAATTTACTAAATATTCGTGGTACAAAATTAATTTATTGTTTGAATGATTATATTGTTCTTCTAAATGTTAAAATATTGATTTTGGTCACATTCATGTGTTCTTAGTAAAACCATGGAATTGCATCACATCAATTAAAATAATTTAATTCAGATGACTTTTTTGGGACTATTATTTATCATGTTTTTGAAACCTATGACCCACAAAGATATGAGGGACAAGATTCCAAATTTTTCTTAATCACGCAATAAAAGTGAAAATATCTTATACTTAGATAAAAAATTAATAAATAATGTTCATGTATTTTTTTTAAAAAATTATAATAGAATAAAATTCAACTCTCAATTAAAATTGAATGAAACATAAAAATATAATATAATGTTTTTATTATTTCAAATTAATAATAAAGCATCCAGTCAACTATATTTCACAAAATTCAGCTTATATCTAATTTATCAATGATCCACCACATCATTCAAGGTTCATAAGACAATTAATATATATATTTATATATATATTTAACATTTTAAAAATAATTTTTTGTAATATATATATATATATATTCTGTGTGTTTTATTTTAGGAGTTTGATTTTCATTTAGTTAGTAATTATTATTTTTGATATGTAAAATCTAATTTTTTTCATATTTTGTTTGCATTGAGGATTCGAACTATGAGTCTTTGGATCATATACGGGTTGGAACATGACATTATTTTAAAATTATAAATTATATATGGACCTAGATTACTCATTCTAAAAAAATTATATCATTAATGGTTCACCATGGGTGTTAGTCTATCCAACCCCATTAATTGCTCTACACATTTCACAACACTACTTGTGAGTGAGAATATTGATTCAGTAAAAATCATGACTGAATTATACCATTCCCTATGAAACACACACACATAAACACACACCTCCTCATTCCATTTTTACCACCTATAATGGTGAAAAACCAATTTCAATATTCACATCGAAGCATCAATGTTTAGTATTAAATGTACTATTAATTGGTTAATATATTATTTAATTATAAACTAAATATATTTTTATCAATTATTTTTAATTTCATTATTAAATATTATTATTAATAAGATTACATTATTTTTTTATTATTTTCGTTATTATAATAAAAAATATGACTTACATTTTCACATTTGGTTATTTGTATTTTTATTCCAGGATTATAATAACTATATATCAATATCAATAATTTTTTTAATGTAAAGAGCTTGAACCTAGTAGCCCAGATTCGGTTCCCTAATTTAATTTTTTCATACTAAGTATAAGTGATCTCATCCCAAGGGACGGAATTGTATAGTATATTGGTAAAATAGATACAAAAATAAGTATTACATTAAAACGTGAAATATAATACAACATAGAATATCTATTGGAAACATCTCTATTCTTCATGATTCTTCCTAATCATAAATCATACTATACATATTGGAATCCTGGATGAATACAAAACATAAGAAAGGGGTGATATCAGATTTTCGGTAAGGGTAAAAATATAGTGGATGCTATCAAAAATAAAGACAAATAATAAGGTAAAAATGAGAATTTTGATTTCTAAATTTTAATCGTTTTTAAAAATTGAAAACATAAAAGTGTTTTATTTTAATATAAATATAAACTCATAAAATGAAATATAAAAAAGTATTCTTGATCTTTCATTTTTATTCCCAAAATATACATATTGTTAAAAGGTATAATGATGATTGAAATTAAACAAATTATATTTATTATAACTAAATATAATTTTATTTACATTTTAGATCTGATTAAAATAAAAATAATTATATTAATAAAATAAAATTGATAATTTTATAAAATAAATTATTTTGTCACTATTCAAAATGAAATAAATATATTTTTGAAAACCCAAAATTTCACCCTATGTTAATACTGAAAAGCCATTTTAAAAAATTATGTTTATTTGGTACAATAAAATTTATAAAGGCCTCAAAATTTATATTTAAATCAAGTGTTATATTAAATAGATGTAACATTTTCATTTAATATATATGTGTGTGTGTGTGTTCTTAAATTTGGATTCATTATTATATTCATCTTAAGAAACAAATGAGGTATTTTTTTAAATAAAATTAAATATGTAAAATATAAATTTCATTATGATATTTGATTTAGGTTGATTAATTTAGTCTAATAAGATTAAATATATTTATGGAAAAAATATAGTTTTTTTTATAAAAAACCACATTCTGTATGTTCATTTGGTCTTTATTTTCATTTATAATTAATTGGTGACCAATGATTTTGTTTTAAAGACTTGTGTAAAATCTATTTTCATAATATTCTTTATCTCATTAATTATTTCCATTCCAATGGCTATATGATAAATATAATAATTAAATATTAACATTTAGCCATTTTTTATGCTTGTAAGATATTAAAGAAGATAAATTTAAAAAGAGACAAACCAAGAAAACATAAGATGTTACATTAAATTAAATTTTATAATTTAGGAATAAATAATCTTATATTCCTCATAATTATTTTTATTATTTAAATATAACCATAGTATTAATATATAATTATATAATTAATTAATTAATTAATTATTTGTAATTATAAATAATATGAATTATATTCTTACTATTTATTATTAATATTTTTATTTATTAGTTATATTAATCGTCTTCCTCTTTAATTTATTATATTTTTTATTTTATATAAATATGTTTAATTATTATTTTTTATATATTATATTTCTTATGTTGTAAAACTGATAACCAATTCAAACATAGAAAATTCATAAAGGTTAAGAATGTCATTTCCCCTATAAAGTGTATTCATATCTAAGTTTTTTAATAATGTTTTGAAATTTCATTAATGATAGTTTTTCAAATAAATATATTATTATTTTAATCTTTTGAAATATATATATATAGATATAAAACGTATATTATTTTATCATATTACATAAAAGATAATATTAATAATAAAATAAAAATAAAATATATATTAAAAACTCATTTGTGAATACAACATAACAAATGTGTTAAGCATTTTGACATACTTTTTATGGGATGAAAAAGTATCAAAAAAGTTTCCATGCGTAGTAGAATATATGATAGGTTTCATTTATTTGATGTTATTAAGTTCCATATCCAAAAATAAAAAAATATAATCCCACAAAAATTAATAAATTTTAGAATTTCTTTTACTTTGGTCATAATATTTACACAATGATAGACAATATTCCCAAATAGTTTGAAATCAAATTTCTCCATGATGAAAGAAATATAATTGTATTAGAGTTGATGTATATGGACCATGAATATCACATCATGTGGAATAAGATATATATTTTCAAAGGGGGTTATGGGCCTAGGTTTTATATTGGAGGAAAATTAGGGAAGCTATACGATATGATTTTTTAGATTTATTTTTCAGGGAAAATTATAATTTAAATAATACATGGTTTTATTAAATTCAAAATAGAAAATGAGGCATCTATGATGAAGTATTTTGTTTATCTAGAAAGATGGCATCAGCAATTCCACATTTTCCTCTAATCAACCCAGATTGATGAAATTGAAAATGTATCATCTGAGATGCCATATTTCATGAAACTTATATGGAATGGAGTCATAATCCCTTCAAATTATCCCAAAAAGTTTCTCACCCTCCCTCTATGTTTATAAGGCCACCCCTCTTCTATACTATTTTACCAATGCTTTTTCCATTGTCTGTGCAGATTTTAGTGGCCAAAATAATGGGATGAATTTGACGAATAATTATTAATATGATTTTTCTTATTTATTTTAATGTTTTTTAATTATATAGTAGATTAAATTATAGATAGTTTTAAATATTTTATTTACATAACAGGTCAGTTTGATAGATATAGATTTTAAATAATAGTTATAATTAGTAAATAAAATATTATTTTTTATTTATGATGTTCAATTAATTAGTTTATAATTAGTATTTGTAATGGATTTATTATAATAATAATATTATTATTTAGTATAACATGCTATTTTTGAAATATTATTCACATTATATTGAATTAATAATAACTATATGATGAATAAATAATATATAAATAATGGTTTACTAATAAATAAATGTTAAATTAACTAATGATTAAATAATGATAAAGTAATGAGGATGTGTTAAAAAATAATGAATAAAATCAGATTAAGGATTGACTGGATAATGATTGGATTAGAATAAACTAATGAATATCATATGATTAACTAATGATTAATGAATAATGAAAAAATAATTATGTATTTAAATCCTATTAATTAATTAATAATTAAATACAATGATAAAGGGTGATATCTTTTAATTACGAAATGATTAACTAGTGATTAAGGAATGTATATGGAATAATTAATTTAGGAATAACTCTTGTTTAACTAACGATTAGATAATAATTAACTAATGAGAAACATACAGTTACCATTTGATTAATGAAGGATTAAGGCATAATTAATATAGGGTAAAAATTTATTGACTATTAATTATATAATAATTAACTAATGAATAAAATACGATTAAGTAAAATGTAAATAATGATTTACAAATAATTAATTAATGAATAACTATTAATTAGATAAAAATAAATTATTATGTAACTATTTGAATTCTATTAATTAAGTAATGATTCATTAGTTGTTAATGAATGATTAAGGCCTAATTAAAATTTTATTAAATAATTCCTAACTAATGATTATATAATTATTAAAATATGATTAATGAATGATTAACTAATAATTACGTAATGACTAACTATTAATTATCTGTTATATATGTACTTGGTATCATTTAATTAACTAATGATTTACTAGTGTTTGAGGAATGATTAATGCATAGTTAACATATAATTAACTAATTTATAATTGTACATTAGGTATTGATAAGAATTTGATTATGCTATAATTAAGTAATGATTAATTAATAATTAAATAGTGACTATAAAATAATTACATAATGATTTACCATTAATTATCTATAATGTAAATACGTGATATCTCTTAATTAGGTAATGAATAATAGTAATTATAGAATGATTGAGGCATAATTAATTTCAGAATTACTAAATCTAGAATAACAACTATCTAATGATTAAAATATGAATAACCAATGACTACTGAATGACAAAAAATTAATTAACTAATAATTATATAATTATTAATAAATAAATATATATAAAAAACTACTTGATATCTATTAATTTAGTAATGAGTAAATAGTTATTAAATAATTATTTTGGTATAATTAATATAGGATTAACTAATTTATAACTATTTATTATAAACTGATCAACATATCATTAAATAATGATAAATTAATATTTAATATATGATTCTATATGGGTTAGCCAATGGGGAATCATTGAAGATGAATCGATCAAATAAAACATGAGAAAATTATAAAAAAAACAAATATAATCATTTCCCCAAATAATAGATAAATAAAAAAGAAAAATGGGTATTATCATTAAATAATTCCAAATAGATATCTTCTTCCATTATAATGTGGTTATACATCATTAAATTTGTTGGCAGATACCCTAAAATGTTGAATATCACCCATTTTATCCGTACATTACATGGTGGATAGATAAAAGTAACATAAGACCATTTTTAAAAATAAGGAACACATCCCAATTAAAAAAGTCACATTCATAACTAATCAAGGTACCCACATAGAGAAATAAACATACCATTCATCAAAAAATTCATTATCAAATACCCGCACTCCACATTAATGTCTATCAGTTTTAACAATGAGTTTAATTTAAAAATACATAACACACCCTAAAATATTTTCCCTCGAAGCCTTTTTTGTTAAAAGAAACTATAAAATGCTAATGTATTTCCATGAAATATGTTATAAAACACATATAGTCATAGTATTTCCTATTTTTAAAATAAATGACCAACCCTCAAAACCCTCAATTAAGAGACATATAAAATATACATCTAAAACACCTCCTTTTCCCACAAATTGAAATAACCATATTTTATACATCCCCTAGTTTTTCAATTCAAAATTTGTTATCAAAAACCCCAAAACCATATTAAACCATTAATTACTATAAAAGAACACACGAATTTATTTTTAATATTAAAATTCTGTATTTTATAGAATATAAATTAAAAAATTAAAAATTGATTATTTCCTTACACAACTGAATAAAAAATAATTAAAAAATTTTATGTAAAAGAAACCCATTGTTAAATTAATGGTGGATTAGTCACATAAAATGACATGGTCAAATTGTTGGTGGGACATGTTCCAATCTTACCATTTTCATAGAGATTTAACTGAATAATTTACTCATTCCCCCACATCGTTTTATTACTGAATGATCTCATTGGATACAACCAGTTCATTACCCGTTCATTAACTAAATCCAAAAATAGTTAAAGTAATCACATTAAAATCTTAAATAATAAGAATAAAAAACCCTAGAAACAAAACCTTATATGCCTTGACTACATGAAGTTAAAAAAATTGTAAAATATATTGTTAGGCTCTTCCCATTCCTAACAGTCTTGATCCAATAGTCTTGTCCCAATACTATAATTGATACAAAAATAACAATGTATGTTTGGGATCTTAGGCCTACTTATTGACAAAGTGTACATTTCCATTTTTCCAATTTAAATCCCTATAATTCTCTTTATTAGATGTTTGACTATGTATGGACCATTAAAAATGGGAATTAAAATCACATTGAGATGGAATAAGTAACTAGGAATCTGTGTAGGACCACTTGGTAATGACTCCCTCTATCAAAATAATAATTGAATAGAGAGCATGAAATAGGGGAAAGACCACTCTATAGTTCATAGTTCCTTGTGCTTATAAGAGACAAAAAAATATTTTAATTGAATTAAATCAATTTAAACAAAAAAATATGTAAATCAAATGGATCATTCTGCTGACTCTTATGTTGAATCAATTAAAACTTTTCCCATATCAGACAATTACCTATATAAATAGAGAGTTCCACCAATGCGCCTATCAAAAAGACTAAAAGGCCTACTTGTTTAATTAATTAATGTAAAACATAAATAAACACTAACAAAGATCTGTAATTAACCTTCCAATATAAATCCATATAATTCTAAGAGATATAAATAAATTTATTGAAATTATGAAAAAAATAATTATACAGGGGCATGAAAAATAATCTCAATATGAACGTTAGATAGATTATACAGCCAATAAAATTAATTAATTTATAGAATCACAAACATTCTAGATTATATTTTATTAAAAGTATGCTTCCCTTGAAAAGATTAATAAAATAACATATCATTAATAAACATTAATTTTTATTCTAAAAACTAAAGAAATAATTAGAAAAATAAATATTCATTATCCAATAGAGAAAAAATTTGAAAAAACTTATGTAAACCATTTGTCAAATGCATTTCTAGTCCATCCATTTTCTCATGATACATAAAAATTTAATATATTTGGAAGACATATTTGAATATATTGAATTATGTTTTATAAAATTCGATTAAAATCATTATTAATTATAAAAGGAAAATGTGTTCCTTATTTATATTTTTTATAATGGAATGTGATGTACAATAAGAATAATAATCTCATTTATATACACCGTGGGTAAAATAAATATTCCTTAAATTATTAAGGGTTCCTCTAGTTATTTCTATCAACACATGATCTAATTTGTCAAAAATTAATGTGAATGCTAAATTAAATGGATATCATTCTTTTACATAATCGGGGTTTTGATGCCCATCCTTGAAAACACATCCAAATATCTTCTAAAGACTACAAGTCCTAGACTAGGTTTGTGGTGTCACCCCTGCAAGTCACTAAAACCATTGTAGATGCCGAAAAAGTCCTTTGTTCCCAAACGAAGCTCCAGATGCGGAAAGCGAGGTCATATTTGGAGTCAAAAGCACGTTTCGGAGGGCCCGGAGGCCTTGCGCGGAATTTTGGAGACCCGCGCGCAAAGTTGTAGTGCCGCGCGCAAACCTCCCGGGATGCGCGCAATGCGCTGGGCCGGCGCACAATTTTGCGCGCCCGTGGCCCGCGCGACTCCCTTGCGCGCCGGGCCCAATTCCGCGCCCGCGAAGGAAATTCCGCGCCCGCGAACCAGATTCCGCGCCCGAGGTTGCCTATAAATATAAGGCGACCCCGACGTTTTAAAGGTTGCCGGAATTCGAAGATTCGCTCGTTCGCGCAATCCAACCCCCTCCGCGCGCAATGCCGATCTTCAGGTAACCTCCTTTCTTTCGCGCAAGAAAGCCTCGGGGTTCGCCTTCGCGCGCAATCCCTTTGGCTCATTTCTTTTGAACAAAACTTCACCCTGATGCATTCGCGCGCAAAAGAAGCCTCTTGCGCGTAATTGCCCCCGGGTGCGCGCAATCTAGCCCGATTACGCGCACCCCCCTTACAAAGTGGCCATTCGTTAAATAATGGACCGTTGCCCTCGCGCGCTATCAGAGGCCCGGTGTGCACAATCTCTATCTTCCGCGCGCAAAGCGCTGGCCCAATTGCGCGCCAGCCCGCCCATTTGCGCGCCGACGAGTGGTATTGTGCGCAAAGCTCCTCTTTTGCGCGCAAACCGCCAGGGTCGCCCCCTTTGACCCCCTGAGGGTACCCGCCTGCGTGGCGCCCGATGACCTTCATCCCGGGTGCCCGCAACGTGCGTTGTCTTCCCGTGCGGCCCTCCAGGATTGCGCGAAGTGACACAGACCTATCGGTGGCAGCATCTTCGTCCGCGCTGCAAGACGTTAAACTGCCAAGCATCTTCGTCCGCGCGACAAGACGTTAAACTGCCAAGCATCTTCGTCCGCGCGACAAGACGTTAAACTGCCAAGCATCTTCGTCTGCGCGACAAGACGTTAAACTGCCAAGCATCTTCGTCCGCACGACAAGACGTTAAACTGCCAAGCATCTTCGTCCGCGCGACAAGACGTTAAACTGCCAAACATCTTCGTCCGCGCGACAAGACGTTAAACTGCCAAGCATCTTCGTCCGCGCTGCAAGACGTTAAACTGTCAAGCATATTCGTCCGCGCGACAAGACGTTAAACTGCCAAGCATCTTCGTCCGCGCGACAAGACGTTAAACTGCCAAGCATCTTCGTCCGCGCTGCAAGACGTTAAACTGCCAAGCATCTTCGTCCACGCTGCAAGACGTTAAACTGACAAGCATCTTCGTCCGCGCGACAAGACGTTAAACTGCCAAGCATCTTCGTCCGCGCGACAAGACGTTAGACTTCCAAGCATCTTCGTCCGCGCGACAAGGCGTTAAACTGCCAAGAATCTTCGTCCGCGCGACAAGACGTTAAACTACCAAGCATCTTCGTCCACGCTGCAAGACGTTAAACTGCCAAGCATCTTTGTCCGCGCTGCAAGACGTTAAACTGCCATGTGTTTCGTCCAACATGACGTTAAATTGTGCTACGTCCGCGCGACAAGACGTTAAACTGCCAAGCAGCTTCGTCCTAAACACACGACGTTAAACTGTACTTCGTCCGGCAAGACGTTAAACCGTCCGCTTCATCCTCAACACACGACGTTAAACTGTACTTCGTCCGGCAAGACGTTAAACCGTCCGCATCACCCGATCCCATGCCTCGCACGCAGGGTCCCCTCTTTAGGGACGATTTAATTGGAGCGGCCTTCGCCGACGGGGGTAGGGTATTACAAACCCCTAGTTTCTTGTGGGGGGATGCACATGTGTATCTCCATTGCGCTTCCCCACTGCCGAAGCCAGTAGAGGGCGTGACAAGGATCAAGGTCTCTCACCTTCGGCCCAAGTCCCTCTCCAACTGAGTTTTGCCGCATCAGGGCTGCCTCAGTGCGTAAGTCCTGACAGAACGAACTACGTGGACTTTGATCCCTGTCTCCTAAACAGGGTACATAAGAAGCCTCTCCGAGGTTCAATCCCACCACCTGGTCGTCCCGATCGTATTCACGTCGGTTCGTCCATCAGTGGACCCCTCCCGGGTTCACATTCGCGTCGATTCACCTATGAATCCGCTCTTGTGGGGGACTGCATATGTGTATCTCCATTGCGCTTCCCCACTGCCTTCCTCTATTTTTTTCTTCAACGTCCAGCATGACGTAAAACTGTGATCCACCTGGCCGTTCCATCCCCCTCTGTGCGAGGTGGTTCGGTTCAATCCTTCTCCAGGCAGCCTCGACCTCCTTGTGAGTCGGCTTGCCAACGTCCAGCATGACATGAAACTGTGATCCACCTGGCCATTCCATCCCCCTCTGTGCGAGGTGGTTCAGTTCAATCCTCCGCCTGGAAACCTCAACCTCTTCTTGAGTCGGCTTGCCGACGTCCGGCATGACGTTAAACTGTATATCCGAACTATGATGACTTTGATCCGCGCTAATGCGCGGTACGTAGGAAGCCTCTACGGGGTCCAAGCTCTTCACCCCATCATCCATCCTGATCCTTACCCGGGCCGCCACATTCCGGTGGAGTCATGCCATTTCATTCCACTCCACTTCACTCGGGAAGCCGCCCATGTGCTGGCCCCAGCGTCGGAGGTTCCCCGCAAGGGGTTCTGTCAACTGATCCACTCCTCGTGTTGATCAGTCTGATGCCGTCCCCGCTGGACGCTAAACTCGCGGCATACCCCGTGTTAAACGTGGGAAGCTGAGGAAAACCTCAGGTAATGCAGTTCCCCGCACCCAGCGCGGGATGCCTCAGGCCATCACGCCTTCGAGAATCCCTATTAGGGACGGAAGGCATACATGTAGAGCCGCAGTGTTAAGACACGCCCCCAACACCCAGAGCTACCCGGTCTCCTCACCGCAGGTTGTTGCCTCGACCAGACTCCTTGGAGCGTCCGGGCGGAAGCAGCGTAATTAACCGGTGTCCATGGAGACATGGCGCCGGGAACGAGATTCACGAGCACGTCTTAAATCTATGAGGGAGACCCGGATTAGGCGACGAGTTCCGAGGAGACGTCCACGGAAGGAGGAGCCGACATCCCATCATCCCGGTTTCGATCAAGGTGCAGACACCTCTGAATAAGGGACGAATGCCGCCTGGCCTTGGAAAGCGGGACTGCGGGGCCACAATCCGTGCGCCCATCCCCTCGGGTCGACGGGTGCACGCGCGAACGCGTCCTGGTGGAACATCGTCGGGACAGAAACCCGACGCACATCCGCACCGAAACAGAAAAATGGTGAACCCGACGTGAATCTCTACTCCTCAATACGAAGACCGATTGCTTTCGGAGGTGTCGGAAGACCAGCATGTTGCCCGGCCAAGCATTCAATACTGGGGCACGGAACCCACCAGGGGCTGGGGAAGGGAAATCGGGCACTCCGTCTCACGACGTCGATGGCCTGGGTTCCCCCCATGGAAGGCATCGTGGCACTAATGGTTGGTTGTCGATTTCTTTTCCTGTCAGTGTTAATGGGTTTTTCTCCCTGCTTTCTGGAATCAAGTCGCCTGATCCAGTGCTCGATTGCCACCCGCCCACTGGCGCAGGGGTAGGGGAAACACCGACGCGGCTCCTCCGCGCGGTCCCGCCCGTTCCACAGCTGTCCCAGCAGCTGCAGCTGCGGGGAAACCACGCCCTCTCTCCCCCTCGGAGGTCATCCAGAGAAGGGTGATCAACAACTTGGTGCGGAGATATGAGGAAGAGGGAGTCATCCCCACCAGGGACATGGCTCGCCTAGACCTCGAGGAAGCTGCACCTCGCCACCAACGCCGCCCCTGAGGGCCGCGCAGGGAGGCACCGCTGCCTACCTTGACGTCCAACCGCTACGGGAGTTTATCCCCGGAACGCTCCGACAGCTCCTTCCCCTATGCGGACGAGGTGGAAGATGTCCGGGACCACCCTATACAGGATTCGCTCCAGGGATCCGCGATAAGGGCTCCTGTCAGGCCACGTCGACATCGCCGCCAGGCCTCTCAAGTCGAAGTACGGGCTCTCCACCTGCCCGCGCCACTCATCCTGACTCGTCTGTCCCGACGCCAACGTCGGGCACGAGCGGAAGAGGATGCCCACCTTGGGGCGCTAGCAACAACGGCTGTGTTGGCTCAAGCCCCTTCCGGCTCCAGTCACCAGGCCCCTGCGCATCCTGAGAAGGGGCACTTCTATACCCGACCTGGATCGAGGCCCCGACCGCCCCAAAGGCAGGATGGGCTGACTCTCCCGGTTGCTGGTACAGGCAATGGCCATGGCGGGCCACCTCGCGGTAGCGCTATTCGCCAATAGGGGCTACTCCGTGTGGCCGATCCGAGAGGCATGGGTCATCCCACATTCCGATCCCGGCCCGGAGGCCCGCCCGGAATCATCTCTCCCCGTGTCCCCTTTGATATCTGTCCCGGTGCTCCTCACACCTTGGTTTCCAGTCCTCTTGGCCCCAACACCGATGTGGCCGGAGGACGGCAGGACGGAGATCAGCCACGCCCCGAAGAACCACCCAGGGGCGGGAGGGCGAGGCGTCGACGTCGAGGGAAGAATGTTAAGGAATTCCGGATAGAGATCCGACCGGTTCGTTTCTCTGATACAGAGGCGGAGTATGATTCGGCGACAGAGTCCTCCCCCCGATCCCACCAGTCAGGGGCAGGGGTAGGAATGCGGCACGTCAGCCTCGTACTTCCCGAGAGCGAGATCGATATGATCCCCGCTTCTCTCCGAAGGTATATCCGGAGTAGAGAGGGCCTGGTAGACCCCCAAGGATCAAGCTTGCGGCTGGTACCGGCCCCTCTGGAAGCGCCTTCTGCCTCGATCGAAGAAGCCATAGACTTTTTCTGGGGACCGACGGTCGAACCACGATCTAGTGCACCCTCGGCGAGCACCGACGCTACAGCAGGATGTTCGCTCGCCGGCCCGTCCTATCGTGATGTGGTAGCTGGGGCACCGCCACCCTCAGAGGGTAGCCCGGGATAAGGAGGCCAATCGGCCTGCTCGCCGTATTCACCGCCGGCCAGCCCGTCGGCCCGGCGGCCCGCCTCGGCACCACTGCCGGTTCCCCGTCCATTCCCAGTCATTGAAGAGGACCAAGGAGACCTGGGTCCCAAGTTTGAGTCGTTGAGCTTCTGGACCGTCCTTGCAGAGGGCCACTTCCCTGAGAAGATTTGGCCAGTCGCAGGACCAGACTTTGATGCACCCGAATCACTCACCCCGGATGAGTTCGAATGCTTCCGCCGAACTCTCCGGGAGACTCACTCCCGTCTTCACCGCCTAAAAATGCCATATCCCGGGAGTCAATCACACCTGGAAGATATTGGTGAGCAGTGCCGTCAAATTGACCTGGCCACGCTCCCCGCGGTTCGGCACCCCGGGTCATTTGGGCACCACGAGGCCCTCCAACAACGATGCGTTGAGTGTTTTCAAGTACTCCGCAAGGTTATCGAGGGAGCCACCCCCACGTGTATATCCGTGGATGGGGGCAGTACGGTGCCCTACGCTTCAGTGCGATTCGCCGACAGCCCGATTCACTGGGTGGCCCTGAGGGTACATCCCCAGGGACGGAAACGGTCAATATGGCTGACCTGTCGGGAGAGGGGAACGACTTGGAACTTCCCGACGGGGGCTCTCCCCCCGAAGACAAGCCGTCGTTGGATCCATCGTTGAGAGTTACTCGTCACCAGAGGAACCTCCTGGGTCTCCCCACGCCTACTGAAGCACTGACGTTGAGTCGAAACGTCAGCAAAGGTAAAAAGCACGACGGGGCTGTAAAGCCCGCCGACCCATCTGCCTCCATGCAGAGGGAAGATGAGGATCCCGAGAAGGCTATGCTACGTCAGCAGTTCGCCGAGCAGAAGAAGCTAGTTGACCAGCTCCTCGCCGAGCGCGCTACAGAGCAGCGGCCTGACTACGGTGATCCTAGGCCAGGACAGCAGGGATAGGAACAACCGCTCCTCGACGAGACTCTCCCGGGGAACCGTGATTATGCTGTGTTCGCCGACAGGGGAGAGGCCATTTCCTATGGCAAGAGGGCGCGGTATGTTTCACCACACACTCCCGAGCGGCGTGACTACCTGAGAGACCCCTCTTGGATTCCTCCCGCTGCCCCAAGGGCCGCACCGCCCGCCATCCCACGAGCTGCCGAGTTCGACGACCCGGTCGACGACCCGATTGAAGGGCCATGCAATGCGCTCGTGGTTAGAGATCCTCGCCAGGACTGGAACACATGTCCGGACGATCCGATGGTGGCACTCATCGCCCGCTTGGAATCCTTGGAGACTCGGCAAGTGGCGATCCCACCGGACGGAAAGCCATACCCAGCATGGGTGGATGACATACCGGCACCTCCGGGATTCGGGAACCCCACTTTCGCCCCCTTCAACGGGACTGGAGATCCGCCACAGCATTTGGCCCATTTCAACTCGAGGTGCGGGCCTATGTTGGGGACTCCGGCGCAGCAGGAGACCGCTAAGCTTCGCTGCTTTGTCCAGACACTGGAAGGGCCAGCATTTGTCTGGTACAGCCAGCTCCCCGTCGGGTGGATAACTAGCTAGGAAGACCTTCGTAGACAATTCCTCTACCAGTTCAGTTCCACGACCCGGAAGACGAGTATCGCAGACCTCTTCAAGTGCAAGCAGAGGCCTGATGAGCGAGTCGCGGATTTCGTCGCCCGATGGAAGGGTCTCACGTATTCCCTTGACATGCCATTGACTCAGGAGCAGTTGCTGACAATGTGCGTAGAGAACGTCAAGACCGAGCTGGTCCCTTCCTTGATCACTCAGAATTACCCCAGAGGGTTCAGGGACTTCTCAGACAAAGCTCAACGTCTTGAGGAAGCCCTGCAACAGGCCAGTCAGGCACACCCGCTGCCTCCTATGATTCCTGCAAGGAGAGTCAGGAGGCTAAGCCCGCTGCTGTTGCCCAGGTAGAGGCCCCCAGGCCGTTGGAGCTGCTGCCGGCGAGGCCAGCTCCACAGCCTCACAGGAATCCGCCTCCACTGGCTTAGTTCCCAGCCTAGCAGCGGCAGCCCCAGAACCGGCAGGCCCCTCCACGTAATGTACCGCCACAACCCAGGCGAGATAATCAGGGTCCACCTCCTCGGCAGGCCCCTCCAGCCCCTCGTCAAGACGACGCTCCCAGGGGCCCGTGATACCTGACTTACTCATTTCACGAGGATCAGGTCCCCGGTTATTTCCGGAGCGCCCTGGAGCAGAGGATTGTGCAACTTCCTGAGTGTTGGAAGCCAGAGGAGGCACATCTCACGGATAACCCCCGCTACTGCCCTTACCATCGGGCCCTGGGGCACACCATCCGGCGGTGCTACGTGTTTAAGGACTAGCTCCAAGAACAGATTAACAACAATGTAATCAGGTTGGGCCCACCTCCAGCACAAGTGGTGGGCGTGTTCATGGGATCAGATGACGATAGTGGCAATGAGGATGAATGGCAGCTGGTCTCCGACCGCGGATCCCAGAATTATAATAACTGGATGGCCCGCAAGACGATCATTCGCGCCCATGGAATCATTCGTGCGTGCTTGAATCAGCCTGAGCCCCCAGAATCTGCGGGTGCTACTTCGGCATCGTTATCCCAGCCTGCCTCTTCCGAGAAGAGCAAACAGCGGCGGCGCAAGAAGGAAGAGCGCGCCCCGCCAGTTCCACCACTATCCCGCACTCTCTGCGATTTCATGCCCCCGGAGATGGGGGTCCCTCCTCGGATCCGACCTGTGATGGATGATTCGTCCGATGACAGTGTTGGGTATGCTTCGGTTAATACCGTCGAGCAGGTAAATCCCTTTTCGGTTCCCGACGTTGAAGAACACAAGGTGGACCTCCCTAGTGTCCCCAGTCGTCGCCACCGTCAGAGGAACCACAACAACAGGAGTCGCCGGGGCACAACAGTTGGTACCTCCAGCCAAGCCGTGCACGCCACTGAGACTAGGCAGCAGGCTCAAAACCGAGCTCAACGTGCACAGCCCCCCCATCCGGCGATGACAGATTCGCCTCCGCCACCGTTTGTGGTTTGGGACCAGGCAGAACCGCCTCAGTCGCGTCGCGATCAGCTCCGCCCTGCCACGAGTCCATCCCGGCCTCCTGACCCCAATATGGTGACTACTTCCCGGGCTTCAACTGATGAACAACGAGATGCGCCAAGAACCAGTCGGCCGCCGGTCCAACCGGCAAGGCCCGTCATGCCTCCAACCGCAGAGCAACCTCCTGCAACCAGGGGCTCGCGCTTGGAAAAAAAGTATGATGTCCTGAAGCACTTGGTCGACATCCCAGTGAGACTCTCCATCCTTGAGGCTATGCGCATGTCGCCTGAGATGCGTGAGGCGCTCGCTGAAGCCATGAAAAGCCCCCTCCAGTTTGAGACAGAGGTTGCGGCTGCAGAGGCCTTTCACGCCGAAACGATTGAGGACGCCAAATGTCAGGCAGTTATCTCGTTCTCTGCTAAGGATGAAGACCCTCCTATACAGGGGAACATTCGTCCGCTGTATGTCACTGTCCAGTTCAATGGTCTTGAAGTCCGACACTGTCTTGTCGACACGGGGTCCGGGATTAACTTGATTCCCACTCGGACGCTCCAGAGATTGGGGTTGTCTGAGGATGACTTGATTCCCTCCGACCTCAGGATCCAGGGGTACGACCGCACCGAGCAAACTCCGGTCGGCAAGATACGTTTGAAGACCTAGTTCGGTGACCTGGTTGCCAACACCGAATTTATGGTAGTCTCTCAGGACACTGCGTATAACGCGTTGATGGGCAGGCCATGGCTCCACCATCATGCGTCGGTTCCCTCATCATACCACCAATGCCTCAAATACTCCCTTAACGGTCGAGTAGGCGTGCTTAAGGGAGATGCCTCTCCTTTTGCCTCATGTGAAGCCCACTATCTGGACGCGGACTATTACAAGAGCAAGGACAAGAAGATCCTGGCAGGTGAGGTTGAGCCTGTCGCTGTTGCAGGTGATCCCTGTGCAAGCTTGGATGACGCTTACGTCCTCCCGATTCAACGGTTGGACGTAGCCATGTTCTCGACGGCCTGTGAGTCTCCTGATGAGATGACCGCGACCGCCCATGCCAGCACCAGCGGCCCAGCAGGATCTGGTAGCCCCAATGCAGTTTCCAACGCAGTCTCTCCCGTGGACGATCCCTCCCCGAGTGGAGAGGACGTGGAAGATGCACCCCCAGCTTTTGAGGAGGGCGTCTCCGCCACGGTCGATGGGTTAATACAGGTGAACCTTGGAACCGAAGCAGATCCAATACCCACATTGGTAAGTGCTGCCATGCCCTCTGAGGAGAGGCAGCAGTACATGGACTTCCTTAGACAGCACCGTGATGTGTTCTCTTGGGGCTATGATGAGATGCCGGGGCTAGATCCTCAGGTAGCCGTCCACCGCCTTGGTCTCCCGGCGAACCATCGCGGGTTCAAGCAGCCTCCCAGGAAGATGCACCCATTCCACGGTGCCATGGTTGAGGCTGAAGTTGACAAGCTTATCAAAGCCAACTTCGTGAGGGAAGTTCAGTACCCCAAATGGCTGGCCAACATTGTGCCGGTCAGGAAGAAGAACGGGAAGATCAGAGTCTGCATCGACATCCGCGATCTCAACCGCCACTGTCTGAAGGATGATTTTCCCCTTCCGGTGACAGAGCTGTTGATTGACGCCACGACAGGGTTCCAAGCCCTCTCCTTCATGGATGGATACTCCGGATACAACAAAATCCGGATGGCCCCTGAGGATGAGGAGTCCACTGCCTTCAGGGCCCCCCAAGGTATCTTTTGTTACCAGGTCATGCCCTTCGGCCTGAAGAATGAAGGTGCCACCTATCAACGGGCGATGCACCGCATATTCAAGCCAATCCTCGGCACACTGGTGGAATGCTACGTCGACGAATTGGTGGTCAAATCGCGCCAGCGTCAGGACCATCTCAAAGATCTTGAGAAAGTGTTCGGCTTTCTCCGGTCTCGCTGCCTAAAGATGAACCCGTTGAAGTGTTCCTTCGGGGTCACCTCCGGAATGTTCCTTGGATTTGTGGTAAGATACCGGGGTATTGAGATCGACCCAGAGAAGATCAGGGTGATTAGCCAGATGCCTCCCCCAGGTAACATCCGGGAACTGCAAGGGTTCCAAGGCCACTTAGCCTATATACGCCGATTCATCGCGAATTTGGCCGGCAAGTGTAAGCCCTTTTCTCGGCTCATGAAGAAAGGTGCCACCTATGTATGGGATAAAGAGTGTCAGACCGCTTTCAAGGAAATCAAGCAGTACTTGCTTCAACCTCTGGTTCTGATGCCGCCTGTATCCGGGAAGCCGTTGGTCCTTTATGTGACCTCCCTGGAACGGTCCCTTGGTGCCCTTCTCGCCCAGAAGAACAACGAGGGAACATAGAATAACCTCTATTACCTCAGTCGCATGCTCCACGATGCGGAAGTTAGGTATTCCCCCATCAAGAAGAGATGCCTGGAGCTCGTATTTGCCGTGTAGAAATTACGGCACTACTTGCAGCACCATGAGGTACAGTTGGTTTCTCGGGTAGACCCGTTGAAATATATCCTGAGCTGGCCTATGTTGACTAGCCGTCTAGCGTGGTGGGATCTGATTCTCCAGCAGTTCGACATCAGGTATGTGTCTCAGAAGGCCATCAAAGGGAAATCATTGGCAGACTTTCTGGCTGCTCACCCGACCTCCGCGGATCACCCGCTGGATCTAGGCTTTCCCGATAAGGCCATTCTCTCGGTCGATCAAGCCGATCCGTGCTGGCAGATGCACTTTGACAGTGCCTCCCGGAGCCCCACCGGTAGAAGACTCGATAATACTAAGCTCAACAGAGTGGGCTTGGGTATCGCCTTCATCACCCCGGAGCGAGCCGTGCTGCCATACTCTTTCCTGTTCTCAGAGGGCTGTACCAACAATGAGGCAGAATACCATGCCCTCATCACCGGCCTCGAGTTAGCTCTCGAGATCGACGTGCCACATCTATGTGTGAAAGGGGACTCCGAGCTAGTCGTTAAGCAGATCAATGGCAACTATGTTGTCAGGAAGCCGGAACTTGTGCCATTGCTGGAGTGCACCCTCCTTCTGATGGCCCAGTTCCCTTCTCGGCCAGAAATTGTCCATATTCCCCGGTCGCAGAACTGTCGAGCAGATGCTTTGGCAAGCCTTACTGCGTCACTTGCAGAGCCTGAACAGGACAACCTGATCGTCCGCGTGACGCACCGCAGGCTCATCACTCCCGTTATCCCGGAGGGAGATCGCGGCCCGTCGGTAAGTAATCTCACCACGGTTTCCCCTATGCTCGGAGCCCCGAGTACCCCAGATATGGCAGTCGAATCAGCCCCTGATTGGAGAGTGCCTTTGGTTGAGTACCTCCAACATGGCATTCTCCCGTCGGATCGGGCCGAGCGCGAGCGAGTTCGATGCTGCGCATCGCAGTTTGTCCTCCAGAGCAGTCCCGGCTGGGAGCAGATCCTCTATAGGCGCGGATTTGATGGTGTTCTCCTCCGTTGCCTTCAAGAAGTTGAGATCCCATGATTCATGCAAGAGGTTCATGCTGGTTCATGTGTTGCCCACCATACTGGGCCGAAGCTGTCCCACCAGATTCGGAGGTTCGGATACTTCTGGCCCTCCATGATCCATGACTGCATCGAGTATTCCAGGAGGTGCCATGCGTGCCAGGTTCATGCGAACTTTGTGCATCGGCCGCCGGAGCCTCTCCATACCACCAGGTATTCCTGGCCCTTTGCAGTCTGGGGTCTGGACGTTGTGGGACCTTACCCGCCGGCAACGGCTCGCCAGTGCCGGTTCATTCTGACCGCCACGGACTTCTTCTCCAAATGGGCAGAGGCGATTCTGCTCAGAGAGGTCAAATCCTGTTCGATCGCTGACTTCGTGACCTCCAACATCATTTATCGATTTGGAGTGCCTCACGCTATCCTCCCGGATAACGGAGCCAATTTCCGAGCAGCCGAGTTGAAGAAGTTGTACGCCAAGTACAACATTCGCTCGAACCATACATCTCGCTATCATGCGTAGGCGAATGGACAGATCGAGGCGTTTAACAAAACCCTCTCTAACATTCTGCAAAAGATGGTTGGTCAGAACAAGAAGAGTTGGCCGGACAAGCTCCCCAACGCCCTCTGGGCTTATCGCACGACGACTCGCAATTCCACCCAGATGACCCCTTATTCCCTGGTGTATGGAGCTGAGGCCGTCATGCCCATCGAGATCCAGTTACCGTCCTTGCGCACTGCGGTCTACGACCAGCAAGCGCCGGACAGAGCTGCTGAAGCCCGTCTAGTCGAGTTGGAAGAACTGGATGAGAATAGGTTCGCGCTTTTCACAACTTGGAGAGGCATCAAAGCAGATTGGATCGAGCTTTCAATAAGAAGGTTCGCCTCCGCTCCTTCCTGCAGGGTGACCTAGTACTGGACCTAAGAGCGCCAATGATCCCCGGAAGGAAGCCGCCCAAGTTGGAGCCCAAGTGGGAGGGACCTTTTGTTGTCCACAAGGTCTATCCCAATGGCGCGTACTCCCTAGCAACTATGGATGGTGAGCGTGTCACTCCGCCTACCAATGCTAGGTTCCTCAAGCAGTACTTTTCCTGAGTGTACTACGTCCAAGCTGCACGACGTTAAACTGTCTAGCATATCGTCCGCGCTGCAAGACGTTAAACTGCCAAGTGTTTCGTCCAACACGACGTTAAACTGTACTTCGTCCAAGCTACAAGACGTTAAACTGTTCAGCATTCGTCCAACATGACGTTAAACTGTACCACGTCCGCACTGCAAGACGTTAAACTGCCAAGCATTTTCGTCCTGCATGACGTTAAACTGCCCCTCAAGAACTACGTGCGGCTTGATTCCCATCCTTATGGGATACGTAGGACCGCCTGAACATTCATGTATCAGGCCCAGCCCCATCCTTCGTGAATTTCTATCCCATCTCGGGCCCTTGGCCCAGTTGCCTCTGGGTATGCGGCATATGGTGTGAACACGGGGCTATGCCCTAATTCACGTCGGTCTACTGGTCGCGCCGTACGCCTCCCCCCCCCATGTGTGGGAATACCTCACACCCCTCTTCGTCCTGCATAACGTTAAAACTGCCTCTCAAGAACTACGTACGGCTTGATTTCCATCCTTATGGGATATGTAGGACCGCCTGGACGCTTGTGTTTTAGGTCCAGCCTCGTCTCTTGGGTGATCACGGGGATCTGCCGTCTTTTTGTTGCTCTCATGGTGAGTCCTCCGACCCTTTCTAGTGATCTGTTAACATGTTTTGGGTACTTCGGTCTATGACCCGTGGTGTCGGATTCAATCCCGACAAGTCTTGTGTTGCTTGTCGGGCCTCGCGCTTCCTCTTGTTCGAGCCCTCACTCAAAGGGATCCTCGTTAGCGGTTTGGGTACGATGCCTCAGTGCTCTCCTACCGCTCCGGGTCGATTTACCGGCGGGTCCTGGGCTGCAAATCGATATGAATCCTGCGCTTGAGCGGTTGATGCTCGTTTTCTTGCCCCATCCTAGGCTGACGCGATCGGATGTTGTGTTGCGAATATGGTCAGCGACATCCTTGATCGCCATGTCGGCTCTTTCCGGATCTGAACATTGTTTGCGCAGTTCTCATCACACTCCGCCTCTGTGCGTTATAGTGGAATCTCGACACTCTCTTCATACTGACCTTCAGTACGCCTTTACACGTTAGGCAGACCAACCAGGGTAATGGTGTCTTTCGAGGCTCCCACGATCTGAGCCCCAAGGATATATGCTGATGTCCTACCTAAGGGCCATGTGTAGCTGGACCCTCGTCCCCATAAGGAGGAAGGAGTCGCCCGAACAATCGCGTTCTGGGCCCAGTATAACTGGAGGCTAGCATCTCTGCCCCTCGGGTGATGGACATACGCAAGCCCCTATCCCAGGATCCTTCTCCTGGAATCGTGTGTGACCGCAGGGCTGGGTATGTTCCCACCTCCGCAGGGTCCGCCATATTGCGATAAGCGGATTCCTCCATGGTCCGAACCACACGACCTTAAACTGTGTTCTGGTCTTACCACACAACCGTAAACTGTGATCGTCTTGGCTGCCCGACGAGAAACGGCACTGCATCGTGATGTTCTCCTCAGGGGACACTCACGTTGGGCACTGTTTAATAACCACGCCATTTTCAATGCCTTTCATGGCTTGATTATTGTGGCGACGCTAGGGATTTCTTAATCACAGGCATGTCTCCGCACAAAGAAAAACCATCCACCTTTAAGGACAAACAAGAAAAATCAAATGCCGCTTCTTCTGGGTGCGAGGGTCAGACCCGCACCCCTCCCCGCGCTGGTGCCTGGTTGTGTTGCGCCGCGCTTCGAGAACTACGTATGGCTTGATTCCCATCCTTATGGGATACGTAGGAACGCCCGGATGTTTGAAACTTCGGGTCCAGCCCCCCACTCTTAAAGATTCCCCCTTCTCTTAGGAATCTGCCGCCTTCGGGTCACCCTCAAGGCGTGTCCCGCGACCCCATGCAGTGGTCCACCAGTGTCAACAGTACTCTGGTTTATTGCCAGGAGGGTCAGGTTCACCTTGGTCAGGTTCCTTTCACTTTTCAGGCTTCATGTTCCCTTTCATTCGGACCCATCGCCTGTGCCCTGGGTGGAGCCCCCGTGAGCGGTCTGGACACAATTCCTCAGTGCTCTCCCACCGACTCGGGCTGGTGCCCCCAAGGGCCTCGGGCAGCAAATCGATATAAATCTTGCGCTTGAGCGGTTGATTCTCGTTTTCTGCCTCATTCCATCAACGGTCAGTGCGATATTGATGCTTCTTTTCCGCCACGGTCGGCAGTACTCCCATATCGTTACGCCGGTGCCCCCAGTCCTTGAGTGAATGGCCGCATGATTAAAATTACATTTTCCACCTCCCATTCTGACCAGGCGAAACCTCGACACTCTTGACACTATCCCTCAGTGCATCTTCGCATATCCAGGGGATAGGACCACGATGTGGCGTACTTTGAGGTTCTTATGGTCCGAGCTCTAAGACCTTAAACTAAGATCTGCCCCTATAGTCTAAGCTCTACGACCTTAAACTATGATCTCCCCAAATAGGGTTCTACGTCCCGCATGACGTTAAAACTGCACTTTCAGAACTACGTGTTGCTTGATCTCTAGCCTGATGGAGTACGTAGGAACGCCCGGGCATCTCGGCTCGGGTCCAGCCTCAGGGATCGCTAAGTCCCGCCCCTCCTCATCGCCGTCCGTCTGGCCTGGCTTCCGGTAGAGTGGTGCATATTTCTCCCCGATTCAGTTCGGGATTCCCCATGGAAAATGATGGGAAGCGACAGTTTCCAAGTTTGAGAATTGGGGTGATTCATGGCCAGATTAGTGCATCCGCCTAATACGCTTCCCCCACGGTGGCGCAATTTTGAGAGCGTTAGATTCTGTCCGAACAAATCGTCACTTCGCCCCACGCTTCGCATGCCCTGTTGATCTGGATTACCACCCTTGTTCCTGAAGGAATCTCCAAAGCGGCATTGATGATGACATGTGATCCGCCTCCTACAATATGAATGATGACCTTCGGTCCGTCTATCGCAGTAGTATGGTCGATTGATCCATTGTCCGCTTGCCGTCTTGGGCATTTCCTGGAAGGCCGACCGTCGTGGATTTCTGAATTCGGGACACGCGATTCACCCTTTCTCATTTCCTTATGTTCGGATAAAATCTTAACGCCCCTAGAGTTGTCCCGCTCGTGTTTCGGAACAAGTTGGGAGGATGATACATTGATTAGGTCTGAGGTCTCCCTTCCTAGGGATGGCCTCTCTCTCTTCTTCAGAAATCCAGGCCCAATTGTGGATGCCTGAAGCTTGGTTAACGCTCCCGCGAGACAATGAATGGTGGTTGAGCATGTTAATCCAAAAGATGCAGATAAATATATTGGTTCATAAAAATGGATCGAAGTATTGAGTAGCGGAAGAAAAATATTCTGGGAATGGAAAAACAAAGCCCCTAGGGTTTAGCGTGTTGAATGAATCTTTCCAATGCCTCTACCCTTTGGCTGGCGGCCTCCAGAGCTGCTTCTCTCTCTCTGCATGCCCTCTCCTCGTCGGCGGTCGCAGCACGCAGCTCGCTGATCCTGGCCTGCGCACGCTCCCGCTCGACTTGGAGTGTGACCATCTGTTGGCCCGCCTCTGTCAGCTGTACCTGGGCGTCAACCAGCTGGGCTGCTAGTTGCTCCACAAGCTCGGTGCACGTTGCGACGAAGGCCTCCTTCTCTGCCGCCTGCCCTTCGAGACGTCAGACTTCCTGCTCCGCCGCGAGGATCACCCGCGTGTTCTCCGACATGTCCTGACATTGTGCGACGTCGGCACGCCGGCAGCTCTCGCGCATCTTTTCGGCCATGAAATCACGGACCGTCAGATGGAGGCGTTGAGCATCAGCTCCCCCGGCACACAGTAAGCGTAGCCAGGTTTGAAGTGATCCCATGCGCCCCAGCCACTCCGATGGGTCTCGCTTGAGGAAGCGCTGGATGCACTTCCACCCCCTGCGTCGCGTTATCCGGCTCTCCTCGACTGCCTCCGTGTCCGAGTCGTCCATCTCCTCGGGGTCGGCAGGCCGGTAGGCAGGGAAGGCAGCCAGCAGGTCTGCTGCGGGGTCCGCCCCTGCGATGTCCTCATGGGGGATAGGTTCCCCAACATCTGGGCGACCTACTTCTCTCGCCCCAGCGGCGTTGACACCCTTGTCAGCCCCCGACCTAACTCCGATGGCAGCACTGCCGGCGTTCGCAGCCCCTTGATCAGCAGTTGGTGGGGACGGCTCGGTATGGAAAGTCTGTTCTGGAGCAGGCGGCTTGTCTGCCACTGGTCCACTCGTGGATGGCCCTGGTTCGGCATCCCGACGAGCCTCCAGTGTTGAGATCACTTCGCAAGGCATGCCATGGTTAGTCACGGATTGTCAACGGCAAGCACCGACAGTAAGGTAAGGAGACTTACGGGAATCCAAAGCGTCATCTTCCTCTATCCCGACCGACGCAGGAGCAATTGCAGTAGGGGACCCTTCAGTGCTTGTCAATTCAATAATGGGTGTCTGGCCCCCGCCTTGTCCTACTGGCGCCTCTCCTACTCCTACTGAGGACGCCTGACCAACATCCTTGCACTCCTGAGAAAGATGTAGAAATGGTTTAGAAGTTGCATAAGAGAATGGATGAAGCAGGTTGAGTAGGGATAGAAGCGGACCTTGAGGAGCTCGGTGATATCGACATTGTCGGAGCCGGCCACCTCGCCGCTCTCCCGCGGGCTCCCCTTATGGGACCTTCCCTCGGAGCCTTCATCCTCCCCCGTCTCCTCCTCTTCCTCGGAGTCGTCGTTACTGTCATCTTCCTCCGGCGGCATCTGTTCTGGAGCAGGCTCTAGACCGAGCATCACCTTCACCAGAAGGGATGGCTCTGCACGCTGACCACGTTGGCGCACATACTCGTCCATGGCCGTCAGATACGCATACCGCTGGTGGAAGTTCACCATGTTAGCGACCTGGAGGCGCCCGACCTCTGGCAGATGGATTCCTTCGCTAGTTATCTTCTGCCAGATGATTTTGGTCCCCAGCGACTGCCGCAGGGTCATACAGGCCGACCACAGCGCCGGGAAGACTGCATCGTGGGAGGGTTCGAGCAGACGCCTTACCTGCTTCCCGGGCCGCTCTTCGACGGCCGCACATGCCCCCTCTCTGGGCGCCGAGGTCGTGGCGGCAGCCTGCGATGTGCCCGCCGCCGAAGTCCCTGCTCGTGCCGGCTCTGCTGCTTGGCGTGCCTCCGTTCTCCCCCGCGTGACGGCGCCTCGCCTCCTTCCTTGATTCCCGGTCTCCGCACTGGTGACCTCGAGCCGCCGAACTGGCTTCCGTAGAAGTCCCTCAGGGTACGCGATGGCCCAGTGTTCGGCGTACTCGGTTGCCAAGCCTGCGTCGACCCCGGTAGGAGGGAGAGTGATGACGTCACCAGAGCCGAAAGCGGCGAACATCAGCCACATATGGCGAAGGACGCAAGGGTTCGTCTCCTCTCGGACAGCAGTGAATGCCCTCTTCGGCATCCGTTGAAGGCACCCGAACTGCATGGCGAACCGGGTTGGCACGTAGGGCTTGCAGATCACCTTCCCGTCGATCCGAGCCACGAGCACCCCGCCCCGCATGTTCAGGAAGTATTCGTGCTGCTCCAACGGACCCTGCCCATTGTCGATCATCTGGCCAACGGGAGTGGAGAACGGGATGAAGTTGAAATTGGCATGATTGCCAATCCGAATCCTCACGCCCTCTTCATTCAGGGTCATCGGAGCGACCCCCGCGATGTTCAGCAGGGAGGGTCGCAGGCCATTGCCCGGAGGGATGACGGCGTTTGGAAACGTGTACCCACCAAGGTGAGCATCCACCCAGCCGTGGAAGAATTGAAAGGGCCCACAGATCCATCGTGGCGACCCCCCTCGCGAGATGCGTCCCAGGATGGCATACAGCTTAGCCAGCACCGGGACCCCGAGGTTATATCTTTTATTGGCGGCCATGGCGCCCGCCATCGCCAGTGTCGTCGGGCGGACGCCCATTCTCGCGTCCCGCACGGGCAGGAGCCACCCACTCAGAAAGGCGGCCAGGAAAGCCGCGTACCGGACATTTGGGTCCCGTGCCTCGATGACACGGTACCCCCATGAGCGGTAGTCGCCCGTCTCCAGGACCCGCCAGTACGACCCGTTCCGGCTCCTCTGAGCCGCGGTTGGGCACTGCTTCCCCCTGCCTGGCATCTTAACCGCTGGGTCATGCTCCAAGAACTAGCCGAACCACTCCTTGTAGGCTATGTCCTTGTGGAAGTCCTTGATCTCGAGCCGCTGCGTAGCCAGGTCAAGTAGATGCCATGTCAGAATGGGAGTCCGTGACCTGTCTTCCCAGATGTTCTTCAGGGGAAGGAACTCATCGTATTGGTAACCCTCCAGCGGGATACCTTCGATGATGTGGATGTCCCAGACACCGATGCTAACCTCCCCATGGTGAAGATGGAAGGTGTTGGTATCCGGGGACCAGCGGGTGAACAGCTCCGGCCCGAGCTCGGACTGCTGGTAGAAGTGGAACTGCGACGTCCACACCGCCTCAAACAGGCCGATGTACCGCAGCTCTTCCGCGAAGTGATCGCAGGGGTGGCGTACCCAGAACGCCCAGGCCCACTCACTGGTGAAATTGCCCCCAGACCGCAAGTCCCAGTCCTTCAGCCAGCCCTTGGTGTCGTCAGTAACACTCTGGCGATATGTGCTCGAGTAGAGGGCTGGAGAGTTCTCCGCAGTAGGCTCACTCCCGACGGTGGTTCGCGTCCTCGGGTTCAGGACATAGACATCTAAGTGCCTGGTCTCCCTGGCAGGATGCCCATTTTTGGTGATGTTATAGCGGGGAAGCTCGTCCTCCCGAGTCACCTAGGTCTGTGGCGCATCAACCGCGAACCCTGGCACCGGAACCTCATCTAGGATGCCAAAGTTCCAAATCGGCAGGTTGTCCGACAGCGGATATGTCTTCTGGGCCGGCGTCAGCAAGTCGAACATGGATTGATTGCTGGAAACAACCTCCTTGGCTCCATAGACCTCTTCGTTCGTCGCCATCTCAGCTCTGCGAATGGCGGTATCCCCCTTATTCCCTTGATTCGCGGCTATCTCAGAAGCTCCGGGAGACGTGTGGGTTAAGGGATGAGGCATGCGGAATCGGAAGAGGATGGTAGAGAAATTTGAGAGTTGGCGTGCAATCCTAGTGGACGGCGCGCAATTGGGAAGTCTGTCGCGTAAAACCCCGGGTGTTCGCGCAAAAACAGGCCGAAATCCGGAAGGTTTGCGCGACGAGCGGGTGAATTCCGCGCCGGAAATGGCAATTTCGCGCACGAGAGCTTGAAAGCTTGTCGCGCGGAAGGCCGGTGTACGGTACGAGGGACCCATGGCCCCTATTTATAGGCAAGGCCGGGTGTCCGCGCTGCGCGGAAAGCGCTTTGCGCGACCGCGACAATGAATTTCGCGCCCGACGCCCTTTTTGCGCACCACAGTCCCGCGCCACCCCGGACTTCGGCATTCCGGCGTCTCCCTCGGAACCCGATCGTTGCGACCTCTCGCCGATCAGATTCTGAGGGGGGGATTTTGTAGACGCCGGAAAAGTCCGTTGTTCCCAAACTAAGCTCCGGATGCGGAAAGCGAGGTCATATTTGGAGTCACAAGCACGTTTCGGAGGGCCTAGAGGCCTTGCGCGGAATTTTGGAGACCCGCGCGCAAAGTTGTAGTGCCGCGTGCAAACCTCTTGGGATGCGCGCAATGCGCTGGGCCGGCGCGCAATTTTGCGCGCCTGTGGCCCGCGCGACTCCCTTGCGTGCCGGGCCCGATTCCGCTCCCGTGAAGGAAATTTCGCGCCCGCGAACTAGATTCCGCGCCAGGGGTTGCCTATAAATATAAGGCGACCCCCGACATTTTAAAGGTTGCTGGAATTCGAAGAGTCGCTCGTTCGCGCAATCCAACCCCCTCCGCGCGCAATGCCGATCTTCAGGTAACCTCCTTTCTTTCGCGAAAGAAAGCCTCAGGGTTCGCCTTCGCCCGCAATTCCTTTTGCTCCTTTCTTTTGAACAAATCTTCACCCTGAGGCATTCGCGCGCAAAAGAAGCCTCTTGCACGCAATTGCCCCCGGGTGCCCGCAATCTAGCCCGATTGCGCGCACCCCCCCTTACAAAGAGGCCATTCGTTAAAGAATGGGCTGTTGCCCCCGCGCGCTATCAGAGGCCCCGTGTGCGCAATCTCTATCTTCCGCGCGCAAAGCGCTGGCCCAATTGCGCGCCAGCCCGCCCATTTGCGCGCCGACCCGCGGTATTGCGCGCAAAGCTCCTCTTTTGCGCGCAAACCGCCAGGGTTGCCCCCTTTGACCCCCTGAGGGTACCTGCCTGCATTGTGTCCGATGACCTTCATCCCGGGTGCCCGCAACGTGCGTTGTCTTCCTGTGTGGCCCTCCAGGCTTGCGCGAAATGACACAGACCTATCGACGGCAACATCTTCGTCCGCGCTGCAAGACGCTAAACTGCCAAGCATCTTCGTCCGCGTGACAAGACGTTAAACTGCCAAGCATCTTCGTCCGCGCGACAAGACGTTAAACTGCCAAGCATCTTCGTCCGCGTGACAAGACGTTAAACTGCCAAGCATCTTCGTCCGCGCGACAAGACGTTAAACTGCAAGCATCTTCGTCCGCGCGACAAGACGTTAAACTGCAAAGCATCTTCGTCCGCGCGACAAGACGTTAAACTGTCAAGCATCTTCGTCCGCGCTGCATGACGTTAAACTGCCAAGCATCTTCGTCCGCGCGACAAGACGTTAAACTGCCAAGCATCTTCGTCCGCGCGACAAGACATTAAACTTCCAAGCATCTTCGTCCGTGCTGCAAGACGTTAAACTGCCAAGCATCTTCGTCCGCACTGCAAGACGTTAAACTGCCAAGCATCTTCGTCCGCGCGACCAGACGTTAAACTGCCAAGCATCTTCGTCCGCGCAACAAGACGTTAGACTGCCAAGCATCTTCGTCCGCGCGACAAGACGTTACACTGCCAAGCATCTTCGTCCGCGCGACAAGACGTTAAACTGCCAAGCATCTTCGTCCGCGCTGCAAGACGTTAAACTGCCAAGCATCTTTGTCCGCGCTGCAAGACGTTAAACTACCAAGTGTTTCGTCCAACATGACGTTAAACTGTGCTACGTCCGCGCGACAAGACGTTAAACTGCCAAGCAGCTTCGTCCTAAACACACGACGTTAAACTGTACTTCGTCCGGCAAGACGTTAAACCGTCCGCTTCGTCCTCAACACACTACGTTAAACTGTACTTCGTCCGGAAAGACGTTAAACCGTCCACATCACCCGATCCCGTGCCTCGCACCCAGGGTCCCCCCGGTTCGGATGTGGCCCCCACCCGCTCGTCTCTGCAGGGATGTCAGGATTGCCCCTCTTTAGGGACGATTTAATTGGAGCGGCCTTCGCCCACGGGGGTAGGGTATTACAAACCCCTAGTTTCTTGTGGGGGGATGCACATGTGTATCTCCATTGCGCTTCCCCACTGCCGAAGCCAGTAGAGGGCGTGACAAGGATCAAGGTCTCTCACCTTCAGCCCAAGTCTCTCTCCAACTGAGTTTTGCCGCATCCAGGTTGCCTTAGTGCGCAAGTCCTGACAGAACGAACTACGTGGACTTTGATCCCTGTCTCCTAAACAGGGTACGTAGGAAGCCTCTCCGAGGTTCAAGCCCACCACCTGGTCGTCCCGATCATATTCACGTCGGTTCGTCCATCAGTGGACCCCTCCCGGGTTCACATTCGCGTCGATTCACCTATGAATCCGCTCTTGTGGGGGACTTCATATGTGTATCTCCATTGCGCTTCCCCACTGCCTTCTTCTATTTTTTTCTTCAACGTCCAGCATGACGTAAAACTGTGATCCACCCGGCCGTTCCATCCCCCTCTGTGCGAGGTGGTTCGGTTCAATCCTTCTCCAGGAAGCCTCGACCTCCTTGTGAGTCAGCTTGCCAACGTCCAGCATGACATGAAACTGTGATCCACCCGGCCGTTCCATCCCCCTCTGTGCGAGGTGGTTCGGTTCAATCCTCCGCCTGGCAGCCTCGACCTCTTCGTGGGTCGGCTTGCCGACGTCCAGTATGACGTTAAACTGTATATCCGAACTACGCTGACTTTGATCTGCGCTAATGCGCGGCACGTAGGAAGCCTCTATGGGGTCCAAGCTCTTCACCCCATCATCCATCCAGATCCTTACCCAGGCTGCCACATCCCGGTGGGGTCATGAAATTTTATTCCACTCCACTTCACTCGGGAAGCCGCCCATGTGATGGCCCCAGTGTCGGAGGTTCCCCGCAAGGGGTTCTGTCATCTGATCCACTCCTCGTGTTGATCAGTCCGATGCCGTCCCTGCTGGACGCTAAACTCGCGGCATACCCCGTGTTAAACGTGGGAAGCTGAGGAAAACCTCAGGTAATGCAGTTCCCCGCACCCAGCGCGGGATGCCTCAGGCCATCACGCCTTCGAGAAGCCCTATTAGGGACGGAAGGCAGACATGCAGAGCCGCAGTGTTAAGACACGCCCCCAACACCCAGAGCTACCCGGTCTCCTCACCGCAGGTTGCTGCCCCGACCAGACTCCTTGGAGCGTCCGGGCGGAAGCAGCGTAATTAACCGGTGTCCATGGAGACATGGCGCCGGGAACGAAATTCACGAGCACGTCTTAAATCTATGAGGGAGACCCGGATTAGGCGATGAGTTCCGAGGAGACGTCCACGGAAGGAGGAGCCGACATCCCATCATCCCAGTTTCGATCAAGGAGCAGACGCCCCTGAATAAGGGACGAATGCCGCCCGCCCTTGGAAAGCAGGACTGCGGGGCCACAAGCCGTGCGCCCATCCCCTCGGGTCGACGGGTGCACGCGAGAACGCGTCCTGGCGGAACAGCGTCGAGACAGAAACCCGACGCACATCTGCACCGAAACAACAAATTTATTTCTATTTAGTATAAGTGTTGTAATCCAATGATATTAATAATCTACCCTTCCCCTATTGGATATATATCATCCCATGTACTTAAATATTTCTAATATATTGAATTTAACATTTGAACAATCCTTTAATCAACCCAACACAATCCATTTAATTTATAAAATGATACCATTACCATGACAACAATCATCTTATCAACATAATGGAACCTTTTAAATCACCAATGAAGTTTGGAATCAAAACCTAAAATACATTAAAAAATATCACAGGTGAGGTAAATTTGAAAAATGGTCCTTCATAATTAATTTCAAAAAAAATCACGACAGTTTATGTAAAATAAATTATAAAAAACAACATCAAATTACCTTTTTATATGATTTATAATTAAACCCATTTATGTTTATAAATAATGACAAATATAGATTCCTCAGTGTACAAATTAATATATTCTCATGTGAATGCACAAACACACACACCCATTATTATATGTGTGCACACTTATTATTTGGGTATAACAAAAAATTGTCAAAGAATATTTTCAAATGCCTCATATTCATTCAATTTTTAATAAACATATAATTGAACATTATTCCTGAATAGTACTTGTCGATGGATTTTAAATAACACCTTTTGAAAGAGATGATCCACTAAATTCAATAAAAACAAAGTAAAACATATATTCTATTTAAAAGTGTGAATTACATATAACTATTATGTGAAAAAAATCAAAAAACATATATTTGAAGAGTATGGAGTTATGTATTGTATGATTTAAATCCTTGAACATTGGTTAAACCATAGAAAACAAAGTTACAATAAATTTTTTAAACCCCGATATATGTGGCCCTATCTACAGCCTCAAATCCTTAGGTAACAAACCAAATTAAATAAGAAGACATTATTCTATCAAGGGATTTTTCAATAGAAATTCACTGTATAGAATTGAGATTAAAATAGATGGATAAAAATGATATGAGAAATGGATGAGTGTGGAGGGAAAACCATGAAGAACTGTATATAAATAAAAACAAAATTAGCTTAATTATTGGTGGAAGGGAGAGTAAATAGATGATAATAACGTGACTAGGGAAAATATGTGGTTTATTATGGATATGTGAAGAAGGGTGGTGGAGTGTTACATTTATAAATAAAAAATTTGGGTAATATTTTTGGATTTTTTTTATTGGATTGGGATATATGCTCAAATTTTACGCAAGGTTTTTTGAAAAATTATCTTAACATGGTCCTCCCACAATAGGGTATGATTCCCAAATATGTAGAGAATGTGATTAAACTAACATTGTTCACATAGTTAGATTCGGTACTATCAAATTGTTGCCTGCACATTCACATTTTCCACATGGATACAATTAACCATGTTCCATCAATGTCTAAGTGTATAAAATATAAAATTTTAAATATTTCAATTTGATAAAAATGAAATACAATAATAGTATTATTATTAATTAAATAATTGAAATAATAGATGATTACTGTGATTTGGGGGGCATACACTGAGTATATATTGAAATATAAACATAATGCATATCTTGAAAAGAATGCCATAATCGAGAAAAAGATAAAAATTCACGAAAAATTTTAAGTTTGAATATGAGTTTCATAGATATTTGAATGATTTTTTTGATGAAATAATAATTATTCATAGTTAATACTTGTGCACATTCAAATAAATTAAAATATTTTCCTGAAATATATATGGTAATGAAAAATTAATAATACAATAAGTAGTTATGTTTTCTTAAATATAAAAGATCATAAATAATATTATATATATATATATATATATAAATTTATATGAAATTAATATGGTGGTATGTTAAAATTAATGTGAATTTTGTGTTAAAATTATATATTAATTATGATCATGTGAACTATGGAATTTATAAAAATGTTTTGGATTATACTATAGGTCATAAAATAAAATTAGTAAATTTTATTTATATAGATGATCATATATATATCAATGAAATTTGGTGGAATTTAAGAAGTATAGACATTTCAATAATAATAGAAAAATGATGTTCTTAATGAACCAAAAAACTATCTGTATTTATATATATATATATCTAGTATACATATATAATAGTTTATTTCAATGAAAATTATTAGATATAAAAATGTAATTTGGATTAAAAACTTTTATTTCAATTATAAAATGCAATTTTCCATATATTTATATATGGAAATAAGCAATGGGGATATTTCCATAAATGATGATAAATAATTTTCTATTAATCATATCAATAAATGATTTTAAACTCATTTTTCTACTAAAATATATTTGAATGTCTAATTTTTATTAAAGATGTTAAAAATAATGTCATTATTTATTTGAATTTATAACCATACTCCTTAGATAAACACTTCAGGATATATAAGAAAACAAGGTTCAAATAAGAGAAAAAAATAACCACTCACTTTTTTTTTCTCGATTTTAAATAAATTAAGATAATGAATCCAAGGAAACATGATTGTGGTTGTTTATCTTATATTAAATAAGAAACATAAAATAAAATTAATTGTGTAAAATCAAATATGATTAGTTATTTTTTGGAATGACGTATATTTATTGATTATATACATTGGGGAAACAATTATTGATACACAAAATGAATTATAAAAATATTTTTTTGTTGATTGGATCACTAATAATATATTGAGTTTAATTTATCTTTTTGACTATAGAAATGATTTTATTTTTTGGAGGAATTATTTCCTTATCACGTTCTTAAATTGTAGAATATTTACCAAAAAGGGATAAATAACAAGTTGAAACATATTCTAAAATTAGAAATGTGTTTGAAAATTGTTATTTTATCTCAAAAGATTATATACATATATACAAAATAAGACATGGTCACACTAATAAACCATTTATAAGTAATATTTATAGAAGAGATTTTATAAGGGTCCTCACTCAATATAGTATGGAAAAGAAGATATTTTTTATATATTCTAAATATGTAAAATAACAATAAGAAGTCAAATGAAAGTGAAAATTCATTCCATTAAGACACTTGAATTAATTTAATCAGATTTATATATTATAATAAGACATAAATCGTCATGTAGTGATCATTATATCATCACGATATCTTTTTATTTTATTTTATTTACTACCTCGAATCATCCTAGGGGAGTCTGCCAATTAAATATCGGTTAGAAACTCATCCTGAACGATGAGAAATAATAGGACGAAATAACTATAAATTTCTTTCATATTAGTATTTTTATTATTATATTACTTTAAATTTAATTAAATGTCCATGTTGAGGCAAATGGATCTCATCTTTACAACTACCTCAGCAACACAACATAAAAAATATGATTTGGACAACGAATGAAGGAGAACCCTCAAAACCACTAAGTAGGGGAGACAGGGGTATTTGACAAGCTATTGGTGATGGAGGAAAATTATATTTGGATTTTTTTGTTAAGGTAGTATCCATAGTAAAATTATCAAGCTTCCCCCATTATTAAAATTGTTTAGGGGATAACAGATAGCCACTACCCCCGCCCAATTAGTCAGTGTACCCAATGACTCTTACTATGCTAATTGATGTTCCACTAGTTGTCCAATGGCTTTAAACGATCTACTTAGATTAAATATTATATATATTATATTGTAATGTCCTTTTTTTGAGCTCCGTATGTAACTTTTTGACCAGAAAAACACTATTTCAAATTTAAAATCACATATTTACGAGGTCAAAAGCCCCATAATTTCATTCTAATATCAAGTAAAAAAACAAACTCACATACTGAACTAAAAACTCAATTTAATTTTATGTTTTGTAAGTCATATAGATAATGAATTATTATAACATCCCCAACTTATAAAAACTCATCTGTATGTTTTACTTTCATCCTAATTTACCCCCACCATTGATCACCCTCACAATTAAAACAACCATGTTACTAAGAGAATATGATTATCTCTCCCCTTATGGTGGAGTACTACATTAGCATCATATTCAGGAACAGTATTTCACTCACCTTTAACTAAAAAAGGATTAGTTATAATCTCACATATATTCTTGTATAACCCTAGTTATAATTCATGCATTATCAAAACTGTTAAAACATGTTCAATGGTCTCCTCATGAGGTTCGATCAAACAACACAAATTTGTAGGATATCAATAGTTATTGTTACTATAATCATCTCAAATCAAACTAATCTATAAAAACCACATCATTAGTTTATTCATTGTTACACTCTATTAAAATTACACCACCATAAAATCACATGCCTAATATATTTTACAAATTCCCAAAAAATCCAAAACCTCACCTTACTTCCTGACAATGTTGGAAAATGCCAATACATTCTCACTATACTATTCAAACATATAGTTTCATCCCCATGTCAACTATGGAATGATGCAGTACCACAATATTCAAAACATTATACTATCATATAATCAAATTTTACAACTTCCCCTGAATACTAAGAAGGAATTCACATTCATCATTCTTCCATGAGACCTCATGATGTCCAAAAATATAACAACCCCACTCTTAATTACACACATAAACATGATTTATTATAAAAACATGTACTTAAGAATACTCCAAGGATATATATTTCTAGTTTCATTCGAAATTATGAACATTACATAACAACATTAAACATAAAATAAACTATCTTTATTTCAAATTTCATTGACATGACCAACTTCATCCTTAATAAATTACACTATGTGGGATAACCAGATGACATACATAAAAAATCGGTTAAATTTAAAGCCTATATCATGAGTAAACAATTCCTAACATGAACAATACATTTCAGAAAATAAGCATATCGATGGAGCATAAGAAAAACATGAACATAAAGAAATGATATTTCATAGTTATTATACCATGGAAATGTGGTAACAATATACAAAATTATATTAGAATGATCCAATGCTCATTGAACATGTATTGGTATTATTAAAACCTAATTTTATATGAATTATTATGAGTAAACCCACATTGCACATGAATTAGCATGAGAAAAACCCCATTTCACAAGAATTATCATGAGTTAATCCTCCGTGTACATGAATTTTAATTCATAAAACCTCATTTCACATGGAGTATCATGATACTAACTATTACCCAATTAATTTGTGCTCTCTCAAGGACCACATTGTATAAACCGTTCTTTTCATGTATAAGTGTGTCACATTGTTCATATAACATAGAATAATTCATCATCATAAGTTATTCCATGATTAAAGAATGTGTAATAAACAAATAATTATAAAATTAAATATGTATATGTGAATAAATATAAATACCCCTGATAGATAAATGGGTATGGTATTCACTAAATTATGATTTTGTCTTGGAAAATTGTGGTGTAATTTTAGCATCTCAATGGTGTGGCATAAAAATTCAAAAAATTGTCGATGATAGATAAAGTGGTATCTCATAATATATAACTATAATTTAAAATAATTAGGTCATATTAATAAATTTCCCAACACAAGGTATTAGAAAATAGAAGGCATAACATAAAATAGTTACTTGAAGAAATAGGAAAAATGAAATAACACTTATGAAATCTCAGCATGGTAATTGTTGTACATATGAGGGATTAGAGAGAGATAATGTTTTATATCAATATTAAAACATAAAGAGGATAGTATGTGGGAGGTGAAAATGTATACCCCAACATTTTTAATTGAATGTAATAGGGTATTACAACATATTGAAACTTTGAGACAAATGAGAAAGGAAAGAACTCCTTACAAAAAATCACCATGGTAACGGGTGCACATAAGAGCTCATAAGAAAAATAAATGAGAGTGAAAGGGGATATCAACATTTATACCAAAAATGGGATATAATTAGGATATTAGAGAACATAACACAACATGGTAATAAAAGACATTAAATTACATAACCTGAGAAGAATGGTTGATAAAATAAGATGGTTTTTATTTCCTTATAAAACAATTTTCATAGTAAAAACTAGGTAAGGGATAATATGAGGGATTAAAATTAATTCATCATTAAAATAAGATAAAATGGAAATTAATAGATTTATTATAATATAATGAAATTATATCCATTCTATATTACGACTAGTACATTCAAATAAGATGCCTGAATTTTAGATGAGAGGAAATTGAGGATCCCTTACATGGAAGTGTGATATCAATGTCTTGGGAGAGGATTGAAAGGGGATTCCTGTGATATTCGGGTGGAATGGGATGATTCTATAGAGGGGAATTTAAATTAAGGACCTCCTACCATGATTTTTTAGTGATGTTAAGTTGGAGAATGGGTGGGTTTATAAATGAAAGGAGAAGAATTCTTTATTATTTATGTTTTTTACACTAATCAGATAAATAATCAAAACCACAAAACATAACATGGTTTTTTAAAAAAAATTCTACAAAATGGTACTGGTACTAATAAATTATAATTAAAATTTATGAAAATATTAATGTTCTAGGATTTCGTATGTGAAGGTGAGTTACACTTTCAAAGAAATCATTATAAATGTTAAAATATTTTATAAATCTTTGAGGGTCAATTATGGAATTCTAAAACCAATTAAACAAATATTAAATAAAATCATGTCAATTTTAAGAGATATATTGGATGAATATAATTATAATATTATTTTATTACATCACTATTGGGTCATTATGATGTCATACAAACATTATATATATATAATATGTAATTTTTACCGAAAACTTTTATTTTCTGAGAAAATTATGAAAAATTAATCATTGGATAAATTCAACGTCCTAATTCAAAAAATATTATTAACATTATCTAATTTTTTTAAATTATGTGAATTTGGATTTTTATAATGAAAACCAACATTTATTGAAAATTGAGAGTAAAAAAAACTGTTTTCAAACCTTAATAATAATGGCAATTGTATTCATAAATACTATACAATTACTGATATTTAATAAAATGTTTTTGTAATAATATTTTATTAATATTTTATATAATTTAATAATACATTAATTCATAAAAATAATTTTATTAAATGAAATTTGAAATTTAACTAAAAATACTAATTATGATTAAAAAACAGTTGAAAATGTAACAATAATAAAATTAATGTATATTATTTATTTTATAAAAATATAATTCACAAAATAATAATGATATATTCTTGTCACATATCACTTTATTACACTAGTAAATTTCCTAGGAGTATGGTGGGCGATGGTGGAGATTTATTGGGTCGTTCAGTTACCATGGTTTGGGTCATGATCTCAATTATCTTGAATTTCCCCCATAAATGGGTTTTCTGTTGTTTAGGTTGTTAGATTTCGGCTTGGGATTAGTCTTTTGAAAAGTCCATAAATGATATAATATTCAAAAAATTTGATAAATTGGATTCAAAGGGATCAATCCTACTTTTCAAGTGCTTTAATTATTTTGTTTGTGTCAAAAGGTTTTGTTAAAACTCTATATTAATATTAGTCATGTAATCACTATTCATCGACAATTTTATCAATGGAAATGATATATATTAGTAATTTAAAACCAATAATAATAAAAATATATTGCATGAATTTTCTATATTCCTAAAACCTTTAAAATAAGGAAATATTATTGATAAAAGTTAGGGACTTATAATCATTCACCCTTCATAAATTCCGAACATGAAATTTTATCTTCCCATACTATTAGAAATGACAGTAACTCATCCTTGTCACTTCATCTGATTCTGATGATGATTCTTCAAACATTTGTATTGTAAAAAATTCTTTGACATGGGGCATTGCAAATTTCTTAGAAATATTTCCCTACGATCTAATATCTTCACCAGCTTATCATCATAGAAGAGCTCATTCTCCAATGGTACCTCCTCTAGATTTTGTAAATGTGTTGGCCCAGGTATGTAGGTCATCAAGAATGATATGTGGAATACACCAGGTAGTTGGGATAGGTTTTGTGGGAGTGATAGTTGATTGGCCGCTAATCTAAGGTGATCAAGGATCTCAAATGGGTCGATATATCATGAACTAAGCCTTCCCCTTCTTCCCATATCTCATCATTATCTTCCAATGGGATATGCAGAGGGAAACCATATCATCAACATTGTACTCTAGGTCACAATGATGGTGGTTAGCAGACCACTTTTCTCAACTATGTGATTCTTTTATGGGATGCAAGATTGTCTTAAAATTCTCCACCATTAATTAGACAACTTATTGACCTAGATGTTTTTGCTTCCCAACATCATAAAAACATGCCAGTGTTATGCACTTCTTCCCATAAAGGGACCCACAGGCATCAATTTGTATGGTTGAGTGGAAATTATTGATTTAATAGAACAAAACTAGTGAAATACGATGATCGCATCCTCCTTTGAAGTCCATTGAGAATTATCTCAATATGTAATTAATTTTTTGGACATTCGTCTAAGATTAGCCATTAGTTTGAGGAAGATAATTTTTACTAATGTTAAACTCAACTATTAGAGTGTGTTGGAGACTATTCCAGACATTAGTGGTTAATCTTGGATATCTATTGAATAAAATATATACAGGTACTCCATTAAGCCTTACCTATTCATGGATGTATAGTCAGGCCCATTTATCAAATGAGAAATCCTCTCAAATTAAATTTAAGGGTGTTGTTTTTGTAAGAGGATTCACAACAACACAGATAAAATTTTTCCCTATGCATTTCTTTAGATTTCCGGTGAGAATGTCATTGGGGATTTTCACACATTTGTATATTTGTATGTGTAACAGTTTCATTATCACCCTATACTTCTGTCCCTCAATCATCAAATGTTCAAATACTTGGCACAGTGATGTATACATAGCGGTCTTCTTCTTCACGTTATCCAATTAATAATGTTATCAATGATGTCAATACATCATTGTGTTTCCTAGGTGAATGATGAAATTTGAAATATTTTCATCATCCAAAAGTTAAATAAAATTTGGATGATTGTTTTATCTTAAATCAACCTCAATCAAGAATAATATCCAGTAAAATATGTTGACAAAGTTGAACATTATCAGTAAAATTCTTTGAGGGAAATATCTTTTTTTTTGAAATAATATAAAAGTTACACATTTTTGAAGGAATTTATTTAAATCATATATTTTAATCAATGTGTCTCATTACACATTAAAACTTTTTAATGGAATTACCATTTTATAACAATCATTTTTATATAAAGAAATCCTTAAATTCTTTTTTTAATACATGGATATTAATTAAAAATATTTATAGAAATTAATCATTAAAACATTTAAAATGATGACCTTTATAAATAGTACCTTCCAAAAATCCTTAAAATATTATATTTGAAAACTTTCTTGAGACTCAAGGAAAGGATTGATATATATTTCCCTATTAATACTGATACATAAAAATTCTCAGATAATAATGAGATTGAAGAATTCACCATTACCTTGTATTTTCCATTAGTTGAGGGTACAATTAACCTCAATTATATTGACCATGGGAGGTTATTAAATTATACCAAAACCATATTAATATTTATTATACCATATATAATTCTTTTATGACTTTATACTACACATTTAATAATAATTTCATTGGTAAAGTAACATTTGAGTTAATAATCACTTTATTTATCGTACATGTCTTGACTTGTTATTCATTATCATATCAACTAATTCATGATTTATATACTTCAAAAATGTAAATAATTATTTATATGTAATACATATTTGGAATATAAATATGTATAATAGATGGATATATGAAATGGAAACACTATTCATGGAGACATTAGTCCATACAGACGCATGGACAATGTTTCCGTTTTCTTATCGTATAGTATATAAGTAAGTAAACGTCATATATTATCTAAATAAATATATATTATTTTAGTAAAAATAATTTTTATTATACATAATAAATAATATATAAATTTTTTGTAAAATATTCTTGAATGGTGATCATTGAAGATGAATCTCATCTCGTTGTGGAGACGGTAAGTCGTACATACTCACGAGCGACAATAACATTCTATTGATGGTGAAACGGTGTTTAACTAGATGGAATATTATATATAAAGAATAATTATCATGATATATAAATTGTATTCATTAATTAAACTGATTATTAAAAAAATCCAAATAATGAAGTGTTGAATAACAAACTACACCATGACATGGAGATAGTAAACCGTTCATACGCATGCATGGTGACTTTTTCTATCATCGGATGGAGGTAATAATGAATATGGTTTCACCATATTTATAATAACATCAGATAATTATTAAGGTACTATATTTATTATTTTAGTATGGTAAAAACACAGAAATACGATGTAGATAAAGAATAAAACTTTTAAATAGGTGATATATTTATTAACTCTTCTTCAAGAGTTTTTTTATATTTGATCAAAAGGGATCCATAAGATGGATTTAGGCTCAATTTCATTCCTCTAAAATAAAATTATGGTAGTATGGATGATATTTGAGCAGGGTTTGGGGGAGACAAATGGATATGGATGTGTGAATTTATGATAAGGGAATGTACCCTTTTATGCGAGATGTGAGTGGCACTTTGGGAAATGCCTGAAATATTATTTTATTATAAAATTATATTTGGTTTTTAATAGCCCTAAAGTTATTTATTTAGAGGATATTGTGGTTATGGTTTTATATCCTCAAATAAAATATGTTTTAGACATGATTATGATACAATAATAACCTTATCATTTACATTTAACCCTTAGTTTAATAGTTTAACTTTTACATTCTCTTCTGGTATTTTTAAACTACATGACTAATGTTGTTACTATAAAATTCCACGAAAACATCACGTGGTTCATATATGACATATATAATATTATCTTAGTATTTTTCCAAATATTATATTTTTTGAACTATTATATCATTTAATAAAATAGTATTTGTTTTTAAAACTCATTAACGTCAACTTTGAAACAATTTAGTATTTTTTTGGGAAAGTCATAACAAATTGATTAAATCCAATAAAATACATTATATCAATATTCCCATGTCATATTAACCTATAAAATTATTATATGGCATAAAACATTTCAATTTAAATGTATTTTAATATTTATAATATAACTTATTTTAATCATTCATTAATAAGGTAACTACTTCTTCATCATTTATTATAATAAAATTAAATTATTTAATGTATAAAAATTATAATAAAATACCATGATGTTGGAAATATTTTTATATTTGTAATACATATTTATAGATGAATTTATCTTTAGTAAAACCTTATTTTAAAAACGGTTTGGTTATTAACATTTGAATTTTTTTCTTTTAACTCATCTTTAAATAATATATTATATTTGTCTTAATCTAAACCAAATGGATCAAAAAGGATATTATTTTTGTCCTAAGTTTTATTTTATTAAAAAAAATATATACAATAGAATTAGATCACGGATATGGTAAATTTTATAAAATTATAATATTATTTCTAGCTTTAATTACCCTCTTTAATTTTAACCAACGTAAATGAAATTCAATGGTTTCTATTTACCAAAAATTAATTTCTTCATATTGATCATAATTTTAATTTTTCATGAAAATTGTGTTTGTCAAATTTTTTAAATTCAGTTCATACAGGCGATAAAATAAAATTTTAAGAAAATATACAAATGTTCCTAGAAGGTGGGTGAAAGATGTTAAAACATTAAATAAAATATAATATATCCAATATTCTGATAAAATAAATCAAATGAATTAAATTAGACTAATATATTCCTTAGGTATCTATTTTCACATTATGAAAAATTATAACTATAATTAATTATTTAAATGAAAAATATGTTTTTATGTATTATGCTGTATTTTTCACTATTTATAAAAAATTGAATATTTTCAAAAAATTTTAAAAAATTCACCCTAATTGCATTTTGATATTATTTATATAAAAATGATTCATTTTTTATAAAATTCAGGTTTTTATGAGTGTCTGATATTAATTTAATTGTTGTTCGCAAAAGGAAAAAATGTAGTTATTTTAAGAAAATTTTATTTCTAAATATATAACTATTTCAACAAAACATATAAATTTTATTATAAATATGGTTTATTTATGTATAAACATTATAAATAAGAGATAATATTTAATTTTTACTATTTATATTAAAATATATAATTGAAAAATAAATAATAAATAATATTAATGCGTTGTTTCATATAATCACAATCTTGTGTACAACTCAAGCCGTGTGCATGTTCTTTGAAATATAAGAAATACAACTACAATAAATAGATAACATACTATGAAATATTGGGGTGTAAAATTCTCCAATCCATCAATAATTTTCTTTATTTCAATTTGGAATTGTTATTCAGAAATATAATATTGAAAATAGAAAATACATTTCTGGAAAACTCACATCGAAAATAGTGTTAAGAAAATTTTGTCTTAATTAGAGGGAATGGGAAATGAAAAGCCACCCCCCAAATTAGGATTTAAAATTGGAGAACATTCTTTAAAATTACAGACACATAATTTGTGGAAATACATAAATATATATAGTGATTGATTGAGTTCATTAAACACAATAAAGAGAACAATAAATGGAAAATCGAGGGCTTCAAATCCATATATTTATCATGGTTTAATGTATCATCGGTTCAAAAAAAACATAATGTATTACGATAATACATTTTTTAGATTCATTTTTTAAGAGGATGGATTAATTTACAATCAAGATAAGAACTCATGAAAATAAACAAAATTTCATTACCAGTCATTATCATTATCTCATTATTTGGTTTATGCTTCGATCTATTTTGACTTCATCGTTTACACTAGGAAACGAATGTTCATAGTTATTTTTCTTAATTCATAAAACACATTTTATAAATAATATGGCCCAAAATTATTTCCTTAGTATTATATATGTTTACTAAAATAGAAAAGGTTAGTACAAGTATCCAATAAACATAACATAAACTTCAAACAAAATATCAAGTTCTCAACATACTCCATTCCTACATTTAGAAATATCAAAAATACTTGGGTCCATAATCACAATACAAAAATTTAAATGGGAGTTAATCATAATGAAGACATCTTTTTTCCACATAATAATAATTAACTACCTTCGAAATGTATTCTCGTAAAACAAAGTAACACCCTGAATTCTGATTAAACCTTATTGAATACATTCATGCTTCCTTATTTCTTTTAGAAGACTGGATATACTCTTTAAATAAATTTTTCTTGTAAATACCAACAATTATGAAATAAAAAAATAATGTAACACCCTACGATCTCATAATATGTTTTTTTCTTTAAAGTAATTCAATAGCTTGCACAACACGATATACCGAAATCTAGCACACGATGACTTACCAAACTAGCCATTCAAAAGATGTTGTGAATTGTATTAACTGAAATTTGAATTTTATATACTCCATATAATTTTATAATCCATATTATGTGTTTTTATACATAATATAAGAACAAATTCATTTTTTTCTAAAATATGATATATTTTTTAAAATATGTAATTTCACCACCGTTTTATTGAAAACAAATTTTAAAACCAATATTTGACACTTTTTATAATAAATTTAATGAAATTAATTTATTATTTAAAATCGGGACATAAAATTTTATTTTGGATAAATGTATGGTACTTTTCTGATAAATTTCATATTTTGATGAACACTGCAGAATAAATTTTTTTTATTGAAAACAACTTTTTTAATCGAAATAATTTATAGAATTTAATTATGTATCTTAATTGTTTGGATTTATAACTAGATTATATTTTAATCATTTAATAAAATGTAGGTCAGTATAAGTAATTTCACATTAAAATTTAATATAAACACATGTCAATCATTTGATAGTTTTTACTTTTTGAATACCTACTTTTTAAGTTTTAACAATAGAAATTAATTTTAAATTAACTAATTAAACTTATATATTTTTAATTTGGTAAAATAGAAACCATTTTTTAATTCGGAATAACAACATTATCTTAGGGTAAATTTTTGGTATTTTCAGGAAGCATTCAATATTTGAAGAATAGTGAAAATCATTGCGTTATAGCTTAAAAGTGAATTTTTATTTAAATAGTTATTTATTTTATTTAAATTTTTTTATGTAAAAATAGATATATTATACCTATATAATATTATTTTAATTCATTTATGTCATTTTATAATAAAATTAGATTGAAAAAATTTATTCAACTTTGGACCATCTTATCCCCACCTCCTTGGATCATTTACAAATTTACATAAAACAAAATATTACTGCTTATGTGAGATGAATTTCAAAAATATGAGATACACTATTAATATTAGTAAGAAAAATATAGTTCAACAAGAAAAAAATAATTTTGGTGAATTGTAACTTTTGAATTTTATTTACCATGGTTAAAAGTAAATCTGGTAATTATGAGTAAAAACAATGTCATAATTAAATAAAATGTCCTAATAATATTTGATAAGTAAAATTAGACCCAAAAAACATTAGGAATACAATATTCACCACTTTGGTCTACATGGATTAGATTAGAACATATAATTTTATTTTATTTAAATAAGATTTAAAAGAGTAATATTCAATGTTTAATAAATAATCCATTTTTAATATTGGGTTACAGTAAAAAAAATTCAACTATAAATATTAATTAAAAATCTAAAAAACATTCCTAAATTACTGAATTTTATTTAAAATTTTTATAAATTAAATAATTTAATTTATTTATGACACAATTATTATACAGTAATTACTTTATAAAAAATATATTAAAATAATTAATATTATAAATATCCAAATAAATGTAAATTGAGACTTATGATAAATTCCAATATTTTTCTATGTTAATATGACATGTTGAGGTTTGTTGAAAAAAAGTAATTCGAAGTAATAATGTTTTTATGGCTTTCAAATAAATCAAATACTATATAGTGTCAAAATTTACATAATTCAGTTTTAAAAACAAATATTATATTATTAATTGATATATTATTCCTAAAAAGATAAGGATATGCCAAAATATATATATAAGGTTATATATATTAATAATGAACCACATGGTGTTCTCTTGGAATGTAATTTTATGTTTATTATCCATATAATAAAAAAATACAAAGAGACATGGTAAATGTCAAACTAATTTAACAAAGATTTAATCATAAAATATAAGGTTAATATAGTGTCATAAACCAATCTAAAACTAATTTATTGAGCGTTTGGAGACCCATACCCACTGTATCCTCTAAATAATTCATTTTGTAGCCATTATTAACAGAAAAGGATTTTATTATAAAATAATATTTCTAGCTTTTCCTAAACTGACCCTCAACTCTCTAATAAAAGAACACTACTCCTTCTCTTAATTTCACACCTCCAAACCATTTTTCTCAGCCATAACCTACCCAAATATCCTCCCCATTTTCCTCCCTTCATCCTATAGGCCTTCCTTGGGTCATAAATCCAACATAGGGTGCTCTTTTGATTAAATCTTAATAATGAACCCGAAAAAGAGGTGAATATTTTTTCACCAATTTTCACTTATTTTCTTCTTTCACTTCCTCTCTCTCTGTTGTTTCCATTTTAAAATAATAACTCCAGTTTCTTCTATTCAGTTTTAATTTATTATAAAATTTTACAACCATGATTATTATTATATTCATCCCATAAATGACAAAGTCACCATACATGTGTTTGTATGGTTTGTCGTCTCCATGTCGTGGTGTAGTTTGTTATTCAAACAAGTCATTTTTTGTATGGGTATAAAAATGAGTATAAATGAATTAAATAATAAATATAAAATGTTAATTATTCTGTATATATGATATACCATCCAATTACAAACATTTTCACCATCAAAATAATGATATTGTCGCTAGTGAGTACGTACAGATTACTGTCTCCACGAACGCGATGAAATTCATTCTCCATCGTAATCAATCAAGAATAATGATAAAATTATATTCAAAAATAATTTTCATGAACATAATATCATTCTGTATATTAATAAAATACATCCTATCCATAACAAACATGTCTTACTTCACTGAGTATATAAAGGAAAACAGATCATTTAACACCTGAAACGATGATACTACAAAAATATTATTAACAAATGAATATTATAGGATCATTTATGAAAACATATTTATGCATATATTAATTTTATATTTTATTAAAAATTATTTATCAATTATACAGAATTTTGATGTATCCTCAACGAAGGATAAATACAAGTTAAGGGGTTTTCATTTCACTTATTAGTCCTATGAGATTCAAGTTATATTGCCAATTTTTTGTTTCTGGGATTTATGTAATACCCATGATTGTATTCATTGGGTAATAAAGATTAATTAATGGGTATTTACATATTAATTGTATTATTATTTTTTCATGGGGTGTATTTTTTGTATGTTACCAAATCGGTAAGGGTATTTGAAATTTCAATTTCCACTCATTGGGCTCTACGCATACTTCATTTGTTATTTTACTCCCAGATTATGGGTGGAATCAGTATTTATTTTTTGGGTAGTATTTTACACTCAATTTTAGGTGAATATACATTTTATTCATATAATAACTCCAATGAAACATTCTCAAGTAATCAATATGAACTTGAGAAGAGAAATTTTAACACATTCTTCATTTGTTGAGTTAAACAACCAATTCATTGGTGTAGTTTTTACAAGAATATGTGTGAATGTACTCTGGTTTATTGACATTGAATATCTAATCATATTCAGTTTATTTTTATTTTTCACACATAATTATGTCTTTTATTTTTAATTAACCTAATGATATGGTCTTTATAGGGGATTTCATCTCAACCTACATTCCATTTAGTCTTGTTTGTTGATATTCACCATCTCACATTTTTGGGTGTATATACATTACTTTGACATAATATATCATGAATAACTTTATTCAATTGGTATTATAATTTTTTTATTACCAAAATTATTTCTATTCAAGTGTCACTCATTTGGTTTGGAACTCTAAATAAAATATCATTTTAAATCTTTTAAAAATTTACACTTCAAAATCAGTCCCATTAATGCCCATGTTTTTAAATTGGTTTTAAGGATTTATTTATATGGACATAAATTTTTTTAAATGTTAATTCTTTTAAATAGTATCAAAGTGGTATGGGACACTTTGATTCAAGAAATCTATTTTAAACAGATTCTTGATAAATAATGAGACTTTTAAATGTTTTCAAGAGAAAGGGGGATATTTCTCTGAAATAGTTTTGATGATTTTTTTCATATATGTCAATATCTATCATTATTATCGATTGAGGTTGATTTATTATAATTCTATTATACATATTATATTTAATGTGTTATTCTTTACTATGGATGTTCTATTTTTATTCCACTCATGATTTGTGGTTAAAACATTGACATTTTGTATGCTTGATACAATATTAATGTTTTGATTATGTTTCAATATATTCATTAGAAGATTGAATTTTACTTATTATGTGATGGGTGGAGCCCTCTATAACACATAGATGCATTAGAAGGACTCATGAGAAAACTAGTGTCTTGGAACAGGGCCTTGAAAAAATAATAGTTGTATTCTTGGCACAAGGACTTTACTATGTGGTTATGAAGTTGGGAATTATGAATTCTATCATTATGAATGTAGCTATTGATATTACATGTGATTATTTTACAAGTATAATGTCCATGTGAATATGTAAATGGAATTATTTTATTTTATCTTTTCCATATTATGCTAATGTTTATGTTTAAAAGGTGTTTTTTAGTGTTATACATTGTGTTAAAATTTTATTATTATTTATGAAAGTTTCTTCTATATTGTTATCCTTACTAAGCATCAGAGCTCGCCCCTTTCTATGTTCTATTTTTCACTGGATGTGAAGGATTATTTTATGGTTGACCTACACGGATAGGCTAAGGATATACAATGATTAAAGAGGGGAAAATGTTGTTGATATTTTTTTCTTGATGTAATGTAAAACTTATGAGTGTATATAAATCATACAAGGTTACTAAACTAATCGGTAATTTTGGGAATTATTCCATTCATCATTCCACTCTTATATAATAATGCACTGACTCTGGGTAACTGGTGTTAGGGAACTACAGATGGTATCAGAGGATGTTTAGGACAAAATTTGGAAGATATATTTAGAAAAAAACTCATTAGAAAACACAACCCTTATATAAACACTGAGGATTAATATAAAATAGAATTTTTTTTGAAATATAAATATTATGTGGGTTTTACAAGAAATGCATCCTTGACTGGATACGATCAGTTAGAGGTGGGTCTGGCAAAAATGTACCTAGAAGTGAAAATGCTGACAAGGAGTTTCAGGCTTGTCCCGGGGTATCCCAGTACATGACAATGGGCCTGACTGCATTCTAGGTTACGACACTCCCTGGGGATATGCTTAGGAAAATTTACATTTTCATTACAAACTGATTTGAAAGATTTTAATATATGATTAGAATATATATCCTTGGTTAACCCTAAAGTGTATTAGATTGAAAATAATGTGTTATGATATTCTCTAATTCATTTTAGGACTCAAAATATTCTTTTAGGGGGTTTTCAATTAATGAATTCCTAAGAAGTCATAGTAACATTGAACATGATGTACAAGGCGGGCTCGAAGGAAGAGATTAGCAATAATATTTAATGTTAATAGATGTAAAAGGTATCTTGTTCAGGTCGATTCATTTTTCCGAAAATATGATAAAAAATATTTATAATAATTAACTCTTGGACTCAACAACGAAGAGAAAGGTGGTGGATGATAATAGCTCTAGTAGTGCAGTCCATAGAGATAAGAATGATCAATTTCTATCATGTAGGAAATGTGGAAGGGCAAACCTAGGTAAGTATCTCAATTGAACAAATAAATACTTTATATATGGGAAAGAATGTCATAATGTAAATAATTTCTGAGGATAAATAATGAGTACTACAGGAAAAAATGATCCCAAGAATTCATTTAAATTCTCTTTTTGTAAATATTGGAGACCTGTGCATTACCCAGGTGAATGACCTATTCTATATGATAACCTCTTGGTCATGTAAGAACCTATGTGGAAGAAAATGCATGTTGAATTGTTTAAAATATTATTTCTACATGTTCATGGGATTACATTGGAAGGAATTTCTCTTGTGTGCATTACCCAGCAGTTTGTTATGTGAAAATGCAATGTTAAGAAGAATTTATTTTTATTGTTGATATGGTTATAAATAACCATTTGGGTTTATATGATCCTTGAATTTTATGTAATTACAAGTTATTAAATTTATGGATGAAAATGAGAGGTATGAGATAACATTTCTTGTAAAATTATGATATAGTTATTTTGAGGAATATACCTCATTTTGGTAATTTTATAAAATATGGTTTTTTAAAGGAAGACATCCAGACAGTGGGAAAACACATCTTGTTGGACAAAGCCGTGGGAATCAAACCCACATCCATAGTCCGATTTGGATTTAACTCCTACCATTAGAATATGTAATTTCCCTGGTCATTATGGATATTTCTGTTTAGTTAAATGATTTTATTGATCAATAATAGGTTGACTTTATATCATAGGTGTTATCAAATGGATATCCTAAGTATAGGAAAATGATTTGGTGATTATGTGATAAATGTTATTTCAGAAGATTTTTTCTTGATCGGGAACACTATATGCCTAAGGAAAATAAAATACTAATGGTTTTCATTTGAGAAGTAATTGTGGATTCTTATATAAGTTTTTATTGTGTATTTATAGTGATTTGGTTTACATATGGAAATGATTATCCTATCATAGATAATATGTGATTAGGTTAGTTAATTTTATGTATGTGACTTTAAGAGTAGTCGATGTTATTTGGAGATACAATTTTACCTGGAATAATGTGTAATCAAATTCATTTATACTATGGATTTCAATATTAGTTTTAATTTTATTGAAGTATTTTCAGGATTATTGTTTATAGAATTTTATTTATTGAACTCTGGGTATTGTTGGTGTAATTTTAGAAATTTTCATTAGTATTTATTTCCTTAAAGGTTTATCATTTTTTGTGTATCATATAATCTTATACTAACCATTTTGGTTTTTTTAATCACTGAAGACAAGGTAAATATAAATATTTTATCCCTTATGGATTTTATGATTCTCTAGATGTGGATTCTAGTGCTTCAAGTGTGACAATGTCTCCTTGTATAGTCATCGTTTGAAAATAAAAGATGAGTTAGTGGTAGAAATTTATTAAAATATAAAACCCTACTTAAAAATAATGTATATATCTTTATGTTCTTAGACAATCTCATAAATAAATTCAACAACTTTATGAAATGGGTCTTCAAAAAATTGTTATCCATTTACTTTTCCTAGTAGGAAACTAATGACAGTTTATCTCATCACAAGTTTGTGACTTTATTGTGGTTAAAATCATCTTGTTCATTTTTTCTATCACTCTCCACCATTACTTGATATTTAGTTCATCTTTTATATCCATGTTTCCAACATGGAATCCTAGTATGGGTTATCTCAGATGACATTTGTAGTTCTCTTTGTTTCTTTTAAAGATAATGTTTTAGTTACTCTTTTCCAATGTGGGACATTCAATGAAGTTCCCAAGAAAAATTATAATACAGCGAGGACACAAATTTTAAAAGGGGGAATAATTTAAAACCCCATTATTTCAATGTATGTTATTTTCTTTCAGGTAATTCAATATCATCCTTAAAAAGCAACACCCAGTTCGAGCACACCACGACATACAAAACTAGCCATTCAAAATCATTTATGAATAGTATTAACTGCATTTGTAATTTTATATACTACATATAATTTTTTACTCTTTATTATGTGTTTCTTATAAATAAAAAAAGAACAAATACATTTTTCAGATAACATATGTATTTTTCAAACAATTCACTTTTAACACCATTTAATTGAAAAACATTTTTAAAGCCAATATTTTACACATTTATATGTTTTCCTTTCAATGAAATTAATTTCCCCATTAAAGTCAGGATATAAAATTTTATTTTGGAGAAATTATTGTTAATTTTCGCAAAACATTCATATTTTGATAAATACTGAAAAATACAAAATTTTAATTTAAATCAACTTTTTTAATTGAAATAATTTATAGCGTTACATTTTGTATATGAATGTTTTGGAAGTATAATTAGATTATATTTTTATAATTTAAGATAATACCGGTCATTATATGTAATTTCACATTATAATTTGACATAAACACATGTCAGTCTTTTGAATGTTTCTACTTTTTACAAACCATATTTTCTTTTTTAAAAATGGGAAATAATTTAAAATATCTTAATTTATATTGTCTGTTTTTAATTTGGTAAAATAGATGTCATTTTGTAATTCATAATATCAAAATTAGCTTAGGATAAATTTTTGGTACTTTTCTAAAAACATTCAATTTTTTAGGAATAGTCAAAAAAATGCGTTATTGTTTAATACAGAGTTTTTATTTATATAATTATTTATTTTACTTAAATTTTTTAAGTCAAAATGGATATATAATACCTATATATGTTCAATATAATTCATTATAGTCATTTTATAATAAAATCATATGTATAAAATTTTATTGAAATTTTTACCATCTTTTAACAACCTCCTAGGAGCCTTTGCAAATTTTATAAAAACATAATTTGACCACAAGTATGAGTTGAATTTAAAAAATCTAAGAGACATGGCTAATCTCTATAATTAAAATGTTGTTCAATCTGATGAATATAATTTTGGGTGAATAGTTACATTTGACTTTAACTTACTACGGTGAAAAGAAAATATGGTAATTAAGGGTAAAAATGAAGTCATAATTACCCTACCACATGTCTTAATTATATTGGATAAGTATAATTCTACCAAAAGAAACCTTATTAATAATATAATAACTTCTTTTTTCCACTTGGATTAGATAAAGTCATTTATTGTCATTTTATTTTTTGAATAGTTAAAATAGTTATATTCATAGTTTAATAAGTAAATATTTTATAATATAGGGTTACACAGAATATAAATTTGAATATTAATTAAAATGATAAAATTATTTCCTAAATAATGGTATTATAATTATTAATATTATTCATTAAATAATTTAGTTTATTTATGACACAATGATGATGTTGTAATTACGTTACTAATGAAATATTAAAATAATTGATATTTTAAATATCTATAAAAAGGTAAAATGAGACTTATAATGTATTAAACAAATTTTTTAATTTAATATGACATGTTATGTTCATTAGAATAAATTTAATTCTAAGTAATAATGTTTTTAAGGATTTTAAAAAAATCAAATACTAAATTGTGTCAAAATTGACAAAATTGACTTTTTAAAACAAATATTATATTTTTAATTGATATAAAATTCTTAAAAATGAATGGATCAGACAAAGGACATAGATAAGGTTATATATATTAAAATTGAACCACATGGGGTTATCATGGCATGTGATAGTACATTTACTAACCATATAATATAAATAAACAAAGAGACATGGTAAATGTAAAATTGATTACCGAAGAGTAAAATCTAAAATATATGATTAGTATTGAGACCTAAAAGTGTCTAAAAACTATTGTTTGAGAGGGTTTAGACCCATACCTAACTTATCCTCTAAATTAATCATTTTTGTGCCATTTGAAACCGAAAATGATTTTATTATAAAATAATATTTGAAGTTTGTCCTAATGTGACCCTCACCTCTCTTATGAAATGGAACTTCTCCTTATCTTAATTTCACACCTCCAAAGACTTTTGGCTCGTCCAAACCCTACCAAAATATCCTCCCAACTTCATACCTTCATCCAAGACGCCTTAATTTGGTCAGAATGCCAACCTATGGATCCATTTCGATAAAATTAAAATGCAAAACCTGACGAAGAGGTTAATATTTAATCACCTCATTCTAGTTCTTTTCTTCTTCCACATCCTCATACATTATTTTTTACATTCAAAATAATAACTCTAGTATTTTTTTTATAATTTTATGTTATTATATAAATTTTTCCATCCATATTCATTATTCTATCCATCCTATAAATCACAATGTCACTATACGTGCATAGGTGTGGATTACCGTCTCCACTTCGTGGTGTAGTTTGTGATTCAAACACTTTATTATTTGGATGGGTATAATAATGAATATAACTGATGTAAATAATAAACATTACATGATAATGATTATTTATGTATTATATACTATCCAAATATATATTAATTCACCATCAATATAATGATATTATCAGTCATTCGTACTTACGGATTACCGTCTCCATGAACGTGGTGAGATTAATTCCCCATTGTCATCATTAAAGAATAATTTTCATTTTCAGATTGAAAATAATTTTTATGAACTTAATATCATTCTGTATATTAATAAAATACATCATATTTATAAAAAACATTTCTTACATCATAGATTATATAATTGAAAATAGATCAGTTAACACCCGAAATGCAGATTCTACTCAAATATTATAAACAAGGAAATATTAGAGTATCATATATGATATAATATTAATGTATATAGTTATTTTATAATTAAATAACAACTATATAACTATTATATAGGAGGCTAATGTACCCATGACCATGGAAAATTACAAGGAAGTGGGTTTTCGTCTCACTTCTTATACCCGTGTGATACATGCTACATTACCACTATTTCTTTATGTGTGTTTCATGTACTTCCCATGATTGTATTAATTTTTTAGTATAATTTAATGTATTGGTATTTTCATCTTCATTTTATGATACATCTTTTATGGGGGGTATGATTCTTTAGTTACCAAATAGGTAAGGGAATTTCAAATTTTAAATTCCACTCGTTGGGAATTACTCATACTTCATTGATTATTTTACTCCATGATTATATTCGGAATCAATATTCATTATTTGTGTAGTAATAAAAATTCACCTTTCTGTGGATATACATTTGATACACATATTCTCTCCATTTAAAAATTCTCAAGTCATCAATATGAACATGATAAAAGTAATTTAAACTCATTCTACCTTCATTGTGTTAATCATCCAAATCATTGGTGTTTTTTTACAAGAAGATGAGTGAATGTCCTTTGACTGATTTACACTTAATATCATATCATATTGAGTGTATTTATATTTTTCACACATTATTATGTCATTTAATTATACATAACCAAATAATATAGTCTTTATATTGGATTTCATATCAACTTACATTTCCTTGACTCTTCTTTGTTGTTATGTGCCAAGTCACGTTTGATTAGTGTGTATACTATACTATGACATAGTATATAATTAATTACTTTATTATCATGATATTATAATTTTTCTATTAACTAAATTAAATTTATTCATGAATCTTTCATTTGGTTAGGAACTCTTATAAAAATAACATTCTAAATTTTTTAAAAATTTATTCTTCTAAATCATTCTCATTAATGTCCATGATTTAAAAATTGTTTTAAGTATTTATTTATATTGAAATTAATGTTTTAAAATATTAATTAATTTAAAAAGTTTCAAAGTGGTATGGGACTATTTGATTCAAAAATCTATTTTAAACTGCTTCTTGATAAACAATGAGACTTTTAATTGTGTTCAAGAAAAAAGGGGATATTTATCTAAAATATTTTTGATGATTATTTTTATCTATGTCAATATCCGTCATTAACTTCTGTTGAGGGTGATTTATTATAATACAATCATCCATATTGTATGGAATTATTTATGTTTTTCTGTGGATGTTCTATTTTTATTCCATTCATGGTTTGTGGTTATAATATATACATTTGGTATGCTAGTTTTAATATGAATGTCTACAGTATGTTTATTCATTTTCATTTGAGGAATTCATTAAACATTGTAAGTGAAGGGTGGAGCCTGCTATATCTCCTCGATGCATCGGTAGGTCTAATGAGACAAACTAGTGTCTTGGAACAAGGCCTTGACTCTGTGTTTGCGACGTTTTGTATTATGCATTACATCATTACGAATGTAGTAATTGATATTTCATGAGATTAAACAACGAGTTGAATATCCATGTGAATAATTAAATAGAATTATTTGATTTTATCTTTTCCACATTATTATTAATATTATGTTTAAAGGTATTTTTTTATTCATATACATTGCCTTAAATGTTTAGGCTTATTTATGAATGATGTGGCTATATTGTTATCCTTACTAAAAATCTATCCTCACCCCTTTCTATGTTATATTTTTCCCAGGATTTAAAGTATTAATATTTGGTTGACCTATAGTGATAGGCTAAGGATATAAGTGTGTATAATGTGGGGACAAAATGATGTTAATGTTTTTATTTCATGATGTAATATATACTTTTTGAGTGTATCTTGTAATTCTAATTCTACTAAACTAATCGGTCTATTATGAAATGATTCATTGTATCATGCCAATGTTTTGTAATAATGCACCAACTCTTAGTAACTGGGGTCGAGACATTATAATTTATTAGTTTCAAGGTGGTAATGAACTTTCAATATAATATATCCAAATCCATCATCTCAGATTCCAAACTCACAAACTCTATATGATAACTATATTAAAGATTATCTTTCCCAAAAACATGTATTTTACAAAAAAATATAACATTATATTGAGTCGCATATAGTTTTATCATTCTATATCAAATCCATAATGAAATAGTACTTCATTGTAGTCCTTATTTATTTCCATATTTAATATAACCAGTACATCGTTGATACAACACTAAAATGACTTAATTATTATATCAAGAAACAAAAATACATTAATTATTCCACATCGATTGTTGTAATAGATTATGCTTGACCATTATCCCTTTGATTCATCTGAGATATAATTAATTGACTCTTAGGAAATTTACTACCAGATTTCCCCCCATTTCAAGATAGTTGAGACCCTGAATATTAGACTTTTCATCCTTCTAATTTCATTCTTTTCCCAAGAGACCCTTTTCTCCACACTTAAGAAAACACCCAATCCTTTATATCCAATACCAAGGTGATTCTTTATATAGTTATCTCATGTGTGAAAATCCTATATTCCTTTATTCCATTTATCCATCTTTTTCTCAGACATCTGCCTCTTCTCTTGCATACCTTCAATTCCATATGACTCAGATAATTCATTACTTATCTAATTTACTCATGATAATATTTATTCTTATGATGATAATATGTAGGAGTCTAGTTCCCTTCTAAATGTTTCTTAAGACCATGAATGATATGATCCTTATTACTCTTTGGAAGATGCATATTATTGGTGTTCTTATATCTTATATTGGGTATCATTTCTAAATGATGAAATACACTATGTTAGATCATATCATAATTTATGATTCAAAACTAGTGAAATACATAACATAAATTAAAATTTTTATTCATATATAATTTCATATTCATAAAAATGGATTAATTTTAGAAATATTTAACCATATATACCTCCAAATTATTTGTAGAAAATGTGAATTATCCAATTAATATCCCTCAAGAGTGTCAAACCAGGTGCGTTGTAAGGCCCGTTGTTGTGTACAGGGTTTCCTCAAGTCAGGCCCGGAACACCATTTTCTAGTTTTCAGACCTAGGGAAATCTATGCCAGAACCACATCCAGTGGTAGTATTCAGACATAGATGTATTTCATGAATAACCTATTAATCTCTACAATAACAAAATTATATAAACATCCTCTATACTAGTCCTCATAGTCTATCATATGATAAAGTCCCCTAATCAGATTTTATCTAAATCTAGTCTTCATGGTTATAACTAAACTTTCTCTGATACCAACTATAACTCCTTGAACATAGAAGACTTAATCCCGTGCATTTTTTAAATACATTGTCATGACTACATGGAATCATTTGTCGAAGGACCAATCAGTTTAGTAGTCTTGGAAAATAGATTACATGAAAAAACATAACATTACGATTTTTAACTTAAACTAAAACATATATAATTTTTTTATTGAATAATTACTCTTTTTATCAATACAAATAAATTATAATTTACTTCATGGAATCTCGGTAAAGTAAATAATTTTAAAGGGGGGATATCAAATGTTCATTATTGGTATAAAATATTGAATAAGCTATCATAAATAATCAAAAAAATTATGGAAATGTATAATATTAAAACACAAAACATTTTAACATAAACATCCAGATAATAGGGAAAATTAAATCAAATAATTCCATTTACATATTCACATGTACTTTTTAAAAGTTGAATAATCAAATATAACATCAATAACTAATCAAATAATGATGAAATTCATAAATTCAGACAACTTAACCACAAAGTCAATGCCTCGTGCCAAGACCTTTAATATATCATTTTTCAAGGACTTGTTCCAATACACTAGTTTGTCTCATTAGACATACCGATGCTTCGAGGGGCTATAGCGGGTCCCGCCCATCACATACTAAGTCCAATGCATTTATTATAAGATAATGTTGAATTATAACATTAACATTATTATTAAAACTAGATTGGAAAAGTATATAAATTAACCCTAGACCATGACTGTTATAAAAATATCACATTCATAGTCTTACATATTAAGACTAATTAAATAAAATATGGAATATTTTATTATTAAAAAACAACCTCAATCAAGAATAACATCAAGTAAAGGATGTTGACATAGTTTAAATTGATCAGTAAAACTCTTTGAGAGAAATATCCATTTTTTTTAAATTATTTAGATGTCACACATTTATTAATTAAGTCATTTAAAATATATTTTTTAATTAAACTATCCCAAACCACATTGAACCATTTTAATGGAATTTACATTTTTAACAGTCATGTCCATATAAAAAATCCTTAAAATCCTTTGGAAAACTTGGACAATAATTAAAGAGATTTAGATAAAAATCATTAAATGAATTAAAATTATGGTCATGTTAAAGATTACCTTAAAATACCATAAAAATATACTTTTTAATTCATTTTTATGGAACATGGACATGGATGATAAATATTACAAAATAAATACTTATACATAAACAATATCTGATAATAATGATATTGAGAAATTGACCCTTACCTTGTATTTTCCTCCAGTCAAGGGTAAATTTAACCTCCATTGTAATGACCATAGTAAATTATTAAATAATACCAGAACCATATTAATATTCATTATATCCTATATTATTTATTTATGACTTTATACTACTTATTTAATAATAATTCCCTTTTTAATGTAACATTTTGGGTAATAATTTCTTTCTTTATCGTACATGTTTTAACTTGTAATTCTTTATCCTAAAACTTATATCATGATTTACATACTTCCAGAATATAAAAAATGATTTATATATAATATATATTCATAATATAAATATGTATAATAGATAGATATACGAAATAGAATAACCGTTCATGGAGACGATAGTCTGTATGGGCGCATAAACATTGTTTCTATTTTTTTATCGTATAGTATGAAGGTATGTAAAAGACATATATTTATCTACCTAAATATATATTATTAAAGTAGTAATATTATTCAATATACCTCATAATTAATCAATATATAAATATGTAAATATACTTATAATAATTCATTAAGGGTCATCATTTAAAATGCAACTCATCGTGTTCAGAAGACGATAGGCCATACATACGCATGAGAGATGATATCATTGTATTGATGGTGAAATAGTGTTTCATTGGATGTTATATTATATTAAAACAATTATTACCATGTAATATTTATTTTTGTATTTAATTATACTCATTATATTACCCATCAATATAATGTATTTTTTGAACAACAAGCTACACAACAACATGGAGATGTAAGTCATACGTACTCACGCACGATGAAATTATCATTCATAGGATGGATGAAATAATTAATATGGTTATTCAATTTTTATAAAAACATATCATCATTTAGAATGTACTGGATTTATTATTTTATTATGGTAATAAAAAATAAATATGATGTTAAAGAAGAAAAAATCATTGTATTAGGTGATAAAATAATTATCGATTTTAGGGTCCTTCATTTTGATTTGAACAAAATGGATTCTTGTGTTAGATTTATACACATGGTATGGACTCTAGTTTGAATTTGGGATATATGGAATGATATTTTAATATGTTTTGACCTATCCAAATGGACATGGAGGTGTGAATTTAAGGTTAGGTTACTAACCTTTTTATAAGAGAGGTGAGGTGCACTTTTGTAAAAGATTGAAATTATAAATTGTTATAATACTATTGTCAGTTTTTAATTTCTCCAAAAAGATTTATTTCGATTTTAAGGGATTATGTGTCTAAATACTATCATCCAATAGGTTTTAGACATATTTATGTCATAATATGAACCATATCTTTTAGATTTAACCTTTACATAAATAGTTTAACTTTTACATTGTTTTCTTTTATTTTTATACTATGAGGTTAATATATTTAATATAAAATGACAAGAAACCTGAAAGTTGTTCATTAATGACATATATAACATTATCTATATTTTTTTCCCTATTAATAGACTTTTTGGACCACTCTATCAATTAATAAAATAGTATTAGTTTTTAAAACGCATTTAAGTCAAATTTACACTATTTAGTATTTGTTTTTTTGAAAGTCATAAAAACATTATTACATTTGATAAAATAAATTGAATCAATACTATACTGTCATATGCACATAGATAATTCTTGGATGGAAAAATAAATATCAATATAAATTTAATATATATATTTATTATATAAATTATTTTAATCATTCATTAATAAATTAATTATTGAATAATCATTGTTTTATAAAGAAAATTTAATTATTTAATGTCAAAAAATTATAAATAAAATATCATCATAATGGAAATAATTTAATATTTTTAATGAATATTTATAGTAGAATTTAGCTTATCTATCACCCTATATTATATATATTTTAGTTATTATAATTTGAATTAATCACTTATAACTATTCTTTAAACAATATATAATATATGTCCTAATCTAACACAAATCGATCAAAAAGGATATTTTTTTTAAATATTGAGTTTTTTTGAAAAACACTTATTCAATAGAATTAGGGCATGTGTTTGTGTAATTCTATTTTATTATAGTAGTATTTTACATTTAATTACATAATTAATTTTAATCGTCGTTAAAATAATTCCAAATCACTATTCACCAAAACATTATTTACATCCTATAGAACCAAATTTTACTCACTTATAAAAAAATATAATGCCATATTTCTTAAATAATTTTATAGAGGTGGTAAAATTATGTTTTATAAAAATTGGAAGATGTGCTTAGAAGGGGGGTAAAAGCCTTCAAAAAGTTCACTAAAAATTTATATATCTATTTTTATTATTAAATTACTCAAATGAATTAAATTTAACGAATATATTTATTATGTATCTATTTTTACATTATGATAAATTTTAATAAAACATAATTAATTAAATGAATACGTAAATTTTATATACTGTGCAGTATTTTTCACTATTCATAAAAAATTAATTCTTTTAGAAAAATACCAAAAATTGACCCTAATCTAATTTTGATATTCAGAATTAAAAACCTAATTTTCTTTTACCAGGTTACATTTTTAAGAGTGTCTTAAATTATTTTTATTATTGTTCATAGAATGCTATATTGAAATTTCTTTCATGAAACTAGTTTTTGTAAATATATAACAATTTTAAAAAATGTATTCATTTCATTTCAAATAAGTTTTATTTGTGTGAAAAATTTATAAATTATATTTAATAATAATTTATTAATATTATTATTAAAATGATTAAAAATAAATAAATAAATAATAATACCAATGTGTCATTTCAGAGAAACTGAATCATGCATATAATGCATGGAAAGTAGGTGTTTTGTGAAATATAAACATATAAACTACTATAAAGAGATAATGTACTCTAAAATCTTGGGGTGTTACACTATTAAAACCAAAATTTAAAGATTTTTTTCTTATACATAGTATTATTCTGAAGGATTTCATTAGTGTTTTCAAATCCCAATCCCAAAAATAACTAAACCTATGCTCTGATACCAACTATAACAACACTTCTCGTTATTATACACGTAAATATGATATATTACATAAACTTTTTCTTTATAGAACTGAATGGATTGAGAGGTCTGGTGTACAGTGAAATTAGGATTATTACATTATAACATAAACCATGATATACAACCTCGTTATTTCAATATTTTTTGAAATGACCAATTCACTCCTTTGTAGAAAATACTTCCTGGGAAAACATTAGGACATATATAAGAAAGGTGTCAGCTATATATCCCATTAAGGGAGTAAACATAGCATAACATGAGGAATACAATACATGTTAGGAAATAGTCATATCAATGGAGCATATGAGAAACATGAACATAAAAGAACGATATATATTGATTATATTAACATGTAAATGTGGAAAAAATATAAAACATGATATTATCATGATCCAAGGATCATTAAACATTGATTATCATGAGTATACCCATCTTTGCACATGAATTAGAATAAGTAAACCATCATTGTACATAAATTTGCATGATAAAAATCCTAATTGCATATATATTAGCATTAGTAAACCCTTATTGAACATGAATTATCATGAGTAAAATATTATTTCACATGTCATATCATGATATGATACATTATCCAATGCATTAGAGGTCAATCCAGACCCACACTTTATAAATATTTCCTTTGATGAATATGTGTGCCACATGGATCATACAACATAGAATCATTAAACATAATAAGTTATTCTATGATTAAGGAATGTGTAATACATACAAGTAATTACGAGTAAATATTTTTATGTCAATAATGGTAAATAACAATGATAGAGAAAAAAGTATGGTATTCACTAAATAATGATTTTGCTTTGGAATATCACACTACAATTTCTAGAGCCAAATGACATGGCATAAAAGTTCATAAACAATGTTTACAAGAGATAAATGGGCCTCTCATTATATATACCTGAAATGGAATGTAATTTTTTCAAATAAATACATTTTTTAGAACATGGTATTTGGAAATAGAAGGAATTATATAATATAATAACATGATGAAAGAGGATAAATGAAATAACTGTTATAAAATCTCGGCATGGTAATGAGAAAACTAGGGATAGATTATTGATAGAGAAAGTGGTATATCATCATTCAAAAATAAGGATTGTAGTTTGGGGGAGTTGGAAAATAAACCCCCAAATTTTTTAATTGAATGTGAAAGGGTATTACAACAATATATATCTTATATTAAAATTTGAATGGAAGGAATCACACTGAAAAATTTGGTATAATAATGGGTCACATAAGGGTTCATAATAGAAAAAATAAGAGTGAAAGGGGGTCTCATGATTTATAAATCAAATGTTAAGTAATTATAATAATTTTTAACATATCCCAACATAATAATAAAATATATTAAAAGATATAAGATTAAAAAAATTCCTGATAAAAGAGGAGGGTGGAAGATCCCTTACAAATTTATGACAGAGTAACAGCTTAGGTAATGTTTAAAATGATTGAGGATAAATAATCCCCCATTAAAATATCATTTAATGTACCAAAATATAATTATTATTAAATAATTAAATTATAACCATTCGAAATTACAATAACTACTTTCCTATATGATTCTTGAATTTGAAAGGAGAAGAGGAATGCGAGGATCCCTTACATGGATATGTGATCCCAAAGGATTGGGAGAGGCTTTAAAGAGGCTTCATGGAATCTCAGGGCACCTTGGGACGTATGTAGAGAGGGTATGGAATAGTAGGGACGTTACCCATTGATTTTTAGTAATGAGATGTTGGACCATGGGTGTATTATATAGGAAAGGAGAGGGATTTCATTATTAATAAGGTTTTAGACACTACAATTATACTAATAAAAAACAGAAAAAATTCTATGTTTTTTCCAATGGTTTCTATAGAGGTGTAGTGAAATATAATATTTCAAAAGTCAAGGGTCCAAAAAAGTTAATATATTATATTTTCTTAAGTTTAGGTGAGTGACATTATCCTGAAAATCTTTTTCAAATGTTTAAATATTTTAATTCTTAGAGGGATTTTAAAAAAATATAAAATTAATCTATCCATTCTAAAATAATATTATATTAAATTTAAATAATATATTTTTTGAATATCCTTTTTATAATATTTTATTACATCTCTATTGGGTCATTATGATGCCATAAAAAACGATATATATTTATATGGTATTTAATTTTTAGCCAAAAATTCAATTATCTCATAAAATTATGAAAAATTAACCATTGGATAATTTCTAAATAATAATTCCAAAAATAATATTAATTTTATCTAAATAATTTTATAAATATTTTAATTTTTATTTTAGAAAAATAAATCATACAATAATTGAAAAATCATAGGTTTGACAGAAACAGATTCCAAAACTCAATTAAAATGGAAATCGTATTCATAATCATTTTGTGATAATTTATATATATATAAAAGTAATTTAATAATAATATTTTATAAAAATAATATTTAATTAAAAAAAATTAATTCATCGAAATATATTTTGTAATTTAATTTTGAAGTTAACTAAATATTCTATTTGTGCAATAAAATCCATTGTCAAAGTAACAATAATTATATTATTTTATATTCTTTATTTTATACAAAAATAATGCACCTAATAATAATTATAGAGTCTTGTTAAATTTCACTTTATTACACCATAATATTCCCTAAGATTATGGTGTGCGATGGTGGGGCTTTCTTGGGGCTGTTCGCTGAACATGGTTTGGGTGGTGATCACGATGAGTTTGAACTTCGATTATAAACAGTTTAACTAATTCTTAAATTGTTGGATCTCGGCTTAGGATTTTTCTTCGAAAATCACATAAATGTTATCTCCCTAAAGAGATATGATAAATGGTATTCAAATGGAATGATCCTTATAGTCTAGGCCATAACTTCCTTTGTCTATGTGAAATGGTTTTATTAAAACCATATCATTATAACAGTCATGTAATCACTGCTCATCAACTATACTTTCATCGATAATGATACATACAAATCATTTAAACTCAATAATAAGAAAAATTTATTTTTGGGTTTTTTATATCCCTATGAAATTAAATGAAAGGTAATTTTATTCATGAATTTTCAGGTTGTTACACTAAACAATTGATCAACTAACCTATAGTGCTCGTTAATATCATTCATAGGCCACAAATAAAAATGTAAATCTATAGGTACTCCCATCTTTAGATATTATTAATCACCCTAAATTTCAAAATTCCATGAAAAAATTTCCAAGGTTCCTAACTCACAACACAAAACCATTAATGAGGCACAGACTAGATGTTGTCTCAACCCCAATTTCACAACACTTGACAAGAACTGTGGAGTGTTATTCAAATTTTCATCACACTAGAACACATGGATTTATTCCCAAATTGTCCCAATAAACACTTAAAATGTACATATCATATCTAATAATTCCTGACAATTAGTATTTAATCTCATCATATCCAACCTCTTGTGTGAATTCATGATGAACCTGTTTAATCCAACCGACCAAAAAATTCTCAACATCCCCTACTGATAATTCCACAATAGTTATGAACACGGTTCCATAAATAGTATAGGTATCCAGAATTAACTCGGTACATCCAATAATGTCCCAACTACACAAAAGATTTATAATTCCCCCACTATACTGAAGCATTTAATACTATTTTAAAACTACACATAGGTTGAAACTGTGGAATGTTCCCCAAAAAATACAATATTTGAAACCATACCATGAATTAACAATGACTTAAATCTCACAGTCCAAAAACAGATAGTAATTATTATTTCATCATTAAACCATTTTAATTATTACAAGTGACATTACATCTATAACCATAAATAATTCCTTGAAGAGGTGGAAATATATTACACTTGAGCATCAATGAGAATGTAAAAACACCTAATCCACTATCACATAATCATTTATTATATGAATAAAAAGACAACTAAAAATAATGGGAACAACCTTTAATTATTAACCCTGTACTACAAACCATTTGACTCATTCCTTACCCCTAATATAGTGGAATCATATATTGATCCCATTAGTACCAGAAAAAAAGTTCACCAAAGAGGATAAACATATAAAATTGTAATGTAAATCTAAGTTTCAATCACCATGGTTCTCTTTATTCATTCCACATCATTTCATTGAATCCTAAAAAAATTATCACCTCTTAGGCCTTATCTCAACTGCCTCTATAATGTTATTGGCCAACAAGCCAGAAGTATCCAATTATTCAAATATTTCTCTATTACATGAATAAATATTGTGGATTTGTGATTAATTACCAAATATATGTGATCCAAGGATCATTACATCATTAACAACACCACATTGTTCAAGATTCTATATGAGCATATTGGTTCTTTTTGAAACTCCACTTGGCTTTTTTAACTAGGTAAACCCAGATAGTCCCCATGTGCAACTAAATGTTTTTAATTGAAACATGGTAGTGGTGTACTCTACTATGACTAGTAATTTGACTAATTCATCATCCCATGAAACAAATTTTTCAAATCCTATAATCACATTGCAATTTAATCATATTATTAAAACATTGAAAAGGATAATTTTATCCAAAAACTGGATCACACTCAATACACTTCATATTTAAACATCACATGTTCAGGTTATTATCACTTGATCACCAGTAAATTGATATAATCTCTGAAATAAAATCATTAAGTCATGTTATCCTAAAATTCCAAAATACGTATTAATAATCGATATGGTCAATCACCTGATGTGTTCTACACAAGATAAATATATGCACTATTGATGTAATAACTCCTTGAGTGCTTTACCTTTCAAGAGTGATATACATTTCCATGATCCAAATTACATTCTTAAAAGAAACACCAACACATAAATATCATGTAGAAATTTTTTCATAAATTTTGGAATTTAGTCTACCATTCATTTTTTTCATGGAAAAAACTACCAAAAATACCATATAGATTCAATATATGAAGACATTTTATTGAGCCTTACCCTCTAAAATCTACCCACATGATTAAAGGTCCATAAAATAATTGAATAATCCATAAAACCTAAAATCTTATAACATCCAACACCATATATTAAAAAACACCCCTCTAGTACCAATATCATTTTAGAAATCATCTCCCCTACATAATCATCCAAAAAGATCTTAAAAAATCTTATAAATCCTCTCAAAGGTCTCCCTTAAAAGTAAAATTTCACAAACTACCTTTTATTGATTTAGGATAATCGAGATTCCTAGGATATCCTACCTATATCCTACAAAAGGTACCCCATGAACCACAACCCTATGTGGTTCATCCATAAATCCCAACTACCAAACACCCACTATAAGGTCAAATGTAATGGTCTATACGAACTATACTCCACCAACAACTAGTTCAAGAACATCACTATGTTAACAAGTACTAACCACTATAAATGAGTCTACACATCCTTAAAAACACACTTCTTAGTACATCACACAACAAATGTGATTTTACAGCCATAACTATCCATGAATCGTGTATACCCAAAAACCCACTATGTCCACGTCACACATATAGGGTTCATAAATATTACAAATCCTGTTTTAAAATATCAAGAACATCCCATTAACCGTAGCTCAAATAATAGAGATATAATTAACATAATATGGAAGTAAATTAATTTTATGTTTTAACTCAGATTTTATTCTCCTTGTACAATTTATAAAACCAAAACATGTCATCAAGCTATTAGATTTAACAATTTATATTCATGATATCTTTTCATAGTAGAGGATTAGTTAAATAATATTTCAATTACAAGTTAGATAGAAAAAACATTGTAGTTGTATATAGAATTTTTATTAGAAGACACCACAAAATATAATCTTATAGAAACAAAAAATTCATTTTTAATTGTAACTTTATCTATATTTTCAAGGAGGATTCTTGTTTAAATGAGATGGAAATTATATATTTTAGAGGAGATCCATCTTTAATATATATATATATCATTTAAATTAATTGACAGCTCATCCTAATATATTATTAATAACCATTAAATATATATTCTATCAATTTAGGTGACCCATTATGTAATATGGCACTACACACTTATTCAAAAACAACATATTACTTGTTTTAGACTCATTAAATAACATGAAAAAGACAAATTCTAGGTAAAAATGTAACCAAATACAAAAAATCATTCAAATTCCATGTATATAATAAATGATTCATATGATGAATGAACAAATTCTCTCTTTACATACCAAGGCATGGAATAAAATATTCATAATTTGTAAACTCCAAAAAAAATATTCACTAATGGTGATATTTTATCAATAGGAAATCAATAAACAAGAATACTAATCCTATCCTTGTAAAGATAGTCTTTCATCCTATGTGGGGTCCCTAGTATCTTGCATTAGCCCCATGACATTTCCCAATGCGCTCCAAATCTCCTTTCTACCAGAAACTATAGTAATACAAACAAAAAAATTCCCTGATATCAATTTGTAACACCTATCACTGGGAGTTGCTGAAATGGTTCCCTAGGTCAACATACCACATGGTCCTAATAACACCTCCTCATATTCTAGATGATTCCAATAAACATCACTGGTCTAAGGTGGTATATTAGGGATATTCATCACATATATCCCAAAACAAAAATTATGATGAATAAATCTAAACATATATATCATCTATGTATGTATGAAATGAAAACTAGAAAAGATTAGAATAAGAGATAAAAATAATCCAAACTATATGAAATGTGACTTCCCAATAATTTATTGGAATAAATTACCACAATACACAATATATATTATTTTATATTACTAAATGATATAATATGGGACATAACACTTGAAGATACATGTGTCCAAACATGGTTATAAACTCCATGATATGTCCTCGAAACCTTGGAACCGAAAACATCAGAAATTTCTCCAAACCAGAACTAGTAATGTTGTAGTAGTAATTTCTCAAATAACCATATGCCACGGTGTCCTGGGAAAGGAGTGATTATAACATAGAAGGCCACTGCCAATGAAATCTCTAAAATTAATATCCAATATCCATGATTATGAAAAGCTATAATAAATAAAAAATTAATAATTTGAAGTATCAAAATTAATAGTTTACCAATTTGAATTAGAAGGATATAAAATAAACAATGATGGTCTGACACTTCAGTGACACTCGATATTGGATTGTACCTCCTTGTCCATTAATGATTAGTTTATAATCCTAGTATAAATAATAAATCATTTTATTACTGGGTAAAAAATTTATTCATCCCTGATAATAATTGTATGAGAGAATCCATGTGGATAAACTAATAATTCCATCGTTAAAGGCCCAATTTAGAAACCAAGGGGATGATCCTTATAATTCCATCATAATATTTTACCTGTATGCAATTATAGATTAATACTTTACGTTCAAAATAATGGATTTTTTGGAATCCATTTTTTACACCCAAGTATTTCTACTAAAATATATCAACCTAAATACATAGATCTCCTATATTGATATTCATATAGGGTACCCTTAAATGAATCCTTGAAATTAATCCATAGAATTATATTTGAATAGGTATAACACAAATATAAGAATGAGACCCCCCCATCCAACAAGGAATTTATGATAGTGGACCAAAGGTGATTCCAAATGTTTTCTCATGGGATTATATATAATTGACCACCGATGAATCCAAAATATTAATTAGAACAAAAAATTCATTTGAGTTCCCTAGTCAAATCTAGGGATCACTCACTAATTTCTATAATCATAAATTCTTCATGGAATAATTGAAATATCTCCATCGAATTCTTATTAATTCATAAAATAAAAAACAAAACCATTCAATAAACAATTCACTCATAAATTTACATATAAGAAACTCATTGATTGAAATGATAAATTTATAATATTTTTTATTACAGATCCAAGTCCCATAGCTCTCATTTAACCTGATTTTATCAAATCCGTATAATGAAACCCCTATATTACAATTAAAGAATTTCCAATTTAAGAATATCAACTATGGTAATCATCATGGACTATTATACCACTATTATAAAACTACAAAAACAATTTATCATTTTACAACTCACACAAGGCCTAATTGTCACATAATCACAATCCCAAGGATATTGAAATTTCTAAAATATTGATTTCACAACCATTTATGTAGTTCCCAAATTACATTTTAACAACGTAAAATTAAAATTAATAATTTATTTATATACATTTTCCATCAATAATGGATTCCATGTTTCTATAAAAAAGTTTCTATTGTACAAAAATAGTCTAATGAAAGACTAAAAGACCTTTTAATTCTACATGGGACAACATAAATTTGATATAAAACACAATTAAAAAGGAATTGGAGTTTGAAGAGAAACAATATGATCATTCATATAATTTTATTCATTTCATAAAAGTTATAAATTGAGGTACCAACATGATTGTCCATTAAATATGTGATCTTATGAATTTAATTTAAAGGAAAATCTACCATAGTCCTAGGAGAGTACACACATTCGATATGGGTTATCAAAATAGCATAAATTTGGAAAAATTAATAATAAAAAATTAATAAAAATATAGTGTATTAATATTAATAAATAATAGATTCTTAAAATTTAAATGTAACTAATAATGATATGAAAATGATCCATTACCTTACATTTATTGATTAAAAATATAAGGAAATATTTCTTTCAACATGAATGGAATAGATTATTCAAAACCACTAATATGGGGTAAGAAGGATATGGGGATATAATACTAGTGAGTGAGGGGGAAGAAATACTTTGTGTACTGTTATAATGGCCACCTTGGAAAAAATACATTTTTTACCTCATTTGTTGAATAGTTCATAGGGCTATCGACTATTTTTTGTCCCACCACCAGCAAGGGATTTACTCTAAAAAGTGACACATTCGGTCCTGTATACCTTAAAAGTATATTATGCATACCACTAACTAGAAATTGTCTCTGAACAAATGATTTTGGGGCACTGTAATAGGCATTTTGAAGGACTCAACACATATCAAACCCTAAAAATGATTTTGTGACCATTGTGAACCCCTTATAAACATAAAAAATAACATATTTAATTTGTTAAAAGACTTCTTAGTTCATTACATGATCAATTTCAAAAACCAATCCATTTACCAAACCAATAAAATGAATTCTTCCTAACATTTAACAGATGTATGGAATGTAGTTTCCTACATGTTCATTGGTTCACTAATTCCATGAATCATATTTCAATTCATTGTGATAGTAATGAAATTAAATTTGGATTATATATACTCATTTATAATTCGATGTTGACAAACATCAAATTATGGAATAATAATTTGAGGAAACATATGAATATTTTAAAATAAATGATTTTTATATTTTGTTGTTTATGAAATTAGAATTTCTTTTTATGAAATCCCTAGTAAGAGAAATTTTACATGAGGTTAAATTTTAAATAATGTTGCAACTTAGTGGTCCTAATCAATTTTATAATGGGGTAAAATAAATTTTTATAATGATTATTGGCATTGATTGTTGGTCCAAATATATTTTAATTATTGTATTACACTATTATGTTGTAGGTAGAGTTGTATCTCTTTCAAAAAAATAATAATATTAATTTTTATTAAATAATATCTATGGAATGTTATAATGTTATTCCTATGTGAAATTAGTAGTTTTTTCTCACCTTTAATATGTTATGTGTTTAACGTCACACATATTTCATGAAAATATTAAATAACCCATCCATCATAATGGTATGAAATTTTGAAGGTATAATGAATGATAAATTGTAATATATGTGATGTTTTTTGTGGTGTCATAAAAAAAATATTTTAATGATTACTAAAATTAGAATCCATAATCAATTCAATATGTTTAATTTATTTATATGCATAAATAAAAATATTAATTTTATATTTGTATGATTTTTTTTATTAATTTTTAGATTCTAGGATTCTATAATGTTAAAAAAAGTTAGGGAATTTTTTTCCATAGCAGATACATGGTGAGGGGTCAGATAAAAAAAATACATTTCACTCATATCACTTAGATTAAAACTATATTCTTCCTCTATTTCTCTCAATATACATATGTGATAAATGAACATGAGTAGAGTAGGTGAGGCCTTGTTTCATGATGGGACAAAAATAGATGTACATGATGGTTTAAAATCATTACAAGAATACAGTATCAGATGTTCCAAGATGTTAGGGATGATTAAAATTTATTGTGGGTATAAAATTCTATTGTATAGTAGTAAGAACGTATAATAGTGGATTGTAAAGGTGTATATTGAAATAGGGAGTTTTTCTCTCTTGATTTAATGAAGATATACTTATGATGAAGAGGAAGAAATAATGGGGTAAGGAAAGATTGTATAGGTCAATATCTTGTTTTGATGAACACTTTCCTTGGACCAGTGTTGAATTGAAATTGAAAATTGGTATTTTAGGTGTAATAAACATATTGACAATGATGAAGGTCTAAAAATGTGGTCTACGATTCATTGATCATGGGATCCCTATCAGTCGTGGTTTGTAGATCATTAGGTGATGGATGATAAATTAAGCTAATTACTAACTGAAATAAAAAAAATATGAAAAAAGAAAAATGAAATTTAGAGGTTGGTAATCTAAATAGGTTTAATAGGCGATGTGTGGAATGTAGTAATTTGTAGACTAAGATATTTAACAATAAGATTAGAATCCAAATGTGATAAGCTAAAAATATATTTTATTGCATGTAGATACTTATAATTATATTTTTTTTATTTGTATATATTTTTTAATATATATTTTCTATAAATATAATAAAATAGACATAGTGATGGATAATGAAATAAATCCAATAGTTTTATTATAACATTTATTCATTTACCAAGTAAATAATAATGGTTCCCTAATTTTATTGATTTGGAGATCATATTTTCATTATACTTCTAAAATAATATTTCAATATTATTCTATGCATAGGTATACCTGTAATTTCTACAATGACTCTGACGAGTGAGGAACTACTTGATGGACTCTTGACCATATCTATGGTTTCAATGTATTATATAATCCATTCAATGAAAATAAAAAGTTGAGTTGATAATGATATTATTAAATTAAATGATTGGTTAATATCTATGATTATTATGGGTAAAAAATTTATTTTAAATTTAATATATTAATAAGCATTGGGATATAAATTAATTTTAAAAAACATTATTTATTATTGTATAAAAAATTCATCTTCTATGATAATGTAAATTATATAACATTTTGATGAATTAGACCTGCTATATTGATGATGTGATTATTCATATCATATGGGTTGTTGTAGAATTTAAGAATGATTATTTTTCATTGATGTGATAAATTGTGTTATAATGTATTGGGGAGATTTCTTAAACCACATATAAGTGACATATAAGGTCCATATAACATTTAATAATATAAATATCATTTTTGTAATTTCATGCATGAAATAAAATTCATCTCTTATACTGTGATCTGGATATCATGTAATAACCATCATTACCATTGCGTGGAAATGAAATATTGATTTCCAACATGATAATTCCTACATAGGGTATCCTTAAAAAATTTATTGTAAAAGATTAAACAAATTAATGGGGAAAGTCATCCATGTACTAAATGTATGATTGGAGGATTTATTAAAATATATTGGAGATATAAAGTGAAATCCTAAAGGATATATAAACGAGTATAAACTATTGATATGGTGTTGTTGATTCCTTCCCATTAGGAATAACAAAATACGAACTCCACTTAAATTGCACCTCATCTTTTGGTCGTTTTAATATTGGGATATAGTATTAGTAGAAAAAATAATATTATACAATTCATGTATCAAGCGATTCATCCCACCAATCGATACACCACATAGGTAGGATGTGTTCTGGGTGCTTCGTTGTTGATATTCCATAGCATGTAGAATGATTATATACAATTAAATCATTATTGTATGTTTCTTGTAAGTTTTATTTTTTTAAAAGGTACACAGTTTCATGTATTGATATATAATGATCCAATATTTTTTTACTTCATATTTATATCAATATAATTAAGAAAGAAACCCATTCGTGGAATGAAATGTAAGGATAAATAGTTATACATTTCATGGTAACCATATGTGTTGTCAAAGAAAGTAGTTTATAAACCATATATTAATAAGTGGCCATTATTATTTTTTCTTGGTTACAAATTGTTGATATACACAAGTGGGATTTTGTTTCTATGGAAATATATTTCAATTTATCTATATGATAGATTAGGAAATAGTATTCTTCACAACTATCACATTGTTATATATGATATTATTTGGATGATTCTTTATCTAAATTACTATGTCATGATATAAATTATATAGAGTATAAATTTCTTAGTAAAATATGGATCGTCATCCAATAATGGATACGATGTATTTTATAGGGGTTCTTATTTTTAGTAAATTTACAATAAATAAATGTGTTCAATTTTTTTAAATGATAATATTTTAATATAATGTTATATTTAAGTTGAATTAATTCACCATCATCCTCAAAAATAATTTTTTTATCAATATTTAGAAAAAAATCGTAATCTAAGAAAAAACATACACTAGTATCTTCTGAAAAGATCTATTGTAAGAGAACATCAATGTGTTTTAGAAAAAAAATTCTATATGAGCAAATATTGATTTATTTCATAAGTAAATATATATACTGATCGAAGTATTTAATTATTCCATTATGGTTTAATTGGAAATAGAAGAATGAATAATTTTGAAACATTACTCTACATTGATATACTAAATATGATTCTGTATGATAGTGAATATGTGAGATTGAAGATATCCTCTAAGGCTTATTGTTGTTGTGAAAAATGATATGTTTGATAGACTATTATTTGTGGTTTTTAAGGATTATATAATTTTTTTAATAATATAAAATTTTTCATGGTTTATAGAATTAAATAATCATTTTATAATTTTCTCACACAAGAAGCATATACATATACACTAACATATGTATCATGAACTGAAATGATAATTGAAAACACAATCTAATATTTTCGGTTTTACCTATTTTTTACATCATAGATTTTTATTTTTAATTAATAAATATTATGGTTTGAGTGATTATGAATCTTTTACTAAGATATGTAATTCCCACATGAGGTATAATATCAGTTTTTCAAACTCAATGATATTTTATATATAATAAAATTAGAGTTATAGACTAAGTATTTTATATAATAGTGGTCCATGATTCATATTTATAGTCTCTATTATATTTGGATTTCAATATACCTATCATGAGAATATTTTAAAATATATACCATTCATATGAAAGCCGTGTAGCTTACCTCATTGTGGTGTGTGGTTCATGTGTATTTGGTTGATTATTTTATTGGTTGGATATAAACCATGATGAGATTAATCCTCTCATATAATGAGTATATAATTTTGTGTCTTCAATTATTTAGTCTCTGTATGTTTATATATATCGAGATATAACATATGATGTGATTTCATTTTTTAGTCAGTGGAATAAGATGTTCTAATTCTTGAAGATAAAATGAATGTGGTTCTTTAAACTACATGGTCAGTGTATAATTCGATAGTCGAGAACATATGAGTAACATATTTGTGGTTGGAATACAATGTGTCTAATTTTTACTCTATTTTAGGGAAAAATGGTTTTATTTAAAATTTCAAGATTTCATATGATAATGTAACATTACATATAGATAATGATAGATGTTTTTAATGAATATCACAGTAGATAACATTGTATATTGGGTAGCATTGTCGATTTTTTAAAAGGAAAACCTTTTCAAACATTTATAAATTAAAGGATTCTCATTTTTTACCAATGATACAATGGATTGTGGGGTAACTAATTAAGGTTTACATAATGGGTCTTTAATTATAATAATATAGGTGGTCAAATAAATATTTATATATTATTTAAAAGTTTTTTGGATGGGTATTCATAAGGTATTTTTCGTGATGTAATACTATATGATGTTACTGATATATTTCTAAAACTGTTATGGAAAATATCAAATAATACATTAGGATATAGATTCACAACTATTTTCATATTATGTTGTATTATTAGAAATAAAACAATACATTTGAAAAATTATTTTATGTGTGGGATGATATGAAATATTCTCAAAACACTTAAATATTTTATAGTTATCTGACATTTGATATTGTATAATAAGGCCACATCAATTGGAATAACATGAATGAAAATTGATGCATATCATATTCCATGTTTTAGGTTTTCATGTGATAATAGCCACTTACATTATATGGATGTGAAATAATAATGGATTTCATTCCTTAGAAAGTCATTAAATAAATTTTTTCATGATATAAATCTTATAAAAGAGTTGATATATTCATTTTCTAAATGAAATATTGGTAGAAAAAATGAACTCAAATTTTAAAACATTTGAGTTAATTCCTGTGGGAGTTATAATATATATATAAAGGAATAATCTCCATTGATATGGAGTAGTTGATTCCTTTAAATTATTATAGTATGATTAATCTCTCTATCTGAATATCCTTCCAAAGTTAATAAATTTTCCAATTAATAACTAGTATATCTTATATGAGGGGAAGATATCTTCCTATAAATGATTGATTTGGACAACCCATGAATATACCATAGAGGATAAAAATATTTTGGATTCCAATCTGTTGATCTAAATAAATCATGGAAAAATATTTTAGATTTTTGATCTTTCGTGTATGATCTTTTATTATTTTTTTAATTTTTATAGATTCATTAATTTTTCTTTTCTCATATCTCTATCCTCGATTTATGGTTTCCACATTTATCATTGATTTTTTTTAATATTAATTAAACCCATTAAAACTCATTATGATTTCCATTCACCCTCACATTCAATATTATAGGGGGTTAATATATGTAAACTATGGTTTTTTGATTTGTGTATAATTATGTAATAGGTAATATATTTTTGCATTCTTTCAGTTATTATCTGACCATTATTTTTATCTATTTTTTTTTATTTTATTGTATAAGGGTACATTTGGAGAAATTTAAAAAAAATTGCAGAGCCTCTGGGGTTTTTCATTTTTAGCGCATAGTTACGGAAATCCATGTGGTATTTCCTAGAAAATGGTGCACTATATTAAAATCTAATCGAATGGGGAACAACTTATCAAGACTATTCAAACACCCCTCAAATCGTATACAACATAGATAGTGTGGAAGAAATTGCTTTCTCATTTCAATTTAACAATATAGACAAACCTTTCACCCTAAACAAAAGACTATTATGGGTATTTAGTTTTCGTAGACATTTACTACGAACTATGTGGTCAAACCCAGTAGATTTTTCATGAAAGGTTTGATAACCATGATGTTTTTTAAAATATAAAAAAAATTAACAACTATTCTTCCATTTCAACTTGATCTAGATTCGTTGATCATTCCAGGACCTCAAGGGGTTATTTTGGCTCCGGAAACTGTTTTTCTTAATGGATCAAAGCATTATTGATCTCATTAGATATTCTCACCAAATAAGTAAATCTCACATCATTTGGTTTATTTTGATATCAATTTAACTAATTATTTTATTTTTATAGAAAATAATATTATTTATGTATCTAACCTAAATTTTTTGGATCTTAATTCTTGGTGGTGATTCCTGATATTATTCACCTCACCATCTTTTGTAATCCCATTACGGGAGCAGTTTTTGGCCATGTGATTATTGGTTGGGTGTCCATAAGGCATTTCTAAATGATAGAAGCCAGAAATTTCATTGTGGAATTTTAATGAATTTTACTTTATTTAAAACACATGATTTTAAAGGTTTTTATATGTTATTTGAAATGGCCTACAAATATTTGAAAGACCCCTATTTTAAGAGAATGAAAATTATTGTTAGATTTTTGGAAATTGATTCCTGGGTTTTGAAATTTATTTTATCATTTAATTTTATTATTTACCTAGATAATCAATTATTAAGGTGGAATATTTTTCATTTTTCCATGATTTATTGATTGATTTTTTTAAGGAAATTTTATCCAAGGTAGTTAGTGGTAATTGGAAAAAAGACACTAGCATATTGTCTCCAATGAAGTTGATTGACAATGAAAACTATTACTAAACAATTACAGTATGAATTCCTAAAAGGGTTACTATTTGAGGGTATAAATGGACCATAAGGGTTCCTATATTGTGTTGTAGACATATTTTAGGGGGGAATACATATCATTATCCAAGATCATATGGTGATGTGGGAGGATAAATTTACCAAAACTAACAAACCAAAAAGATTTTGTACGATGTATGATAAATTGTTGAGTTTTTTATGCATGTTAATGATTATTGACTATTGTATTTAATAAAAAATACATTATATAATTTTTAAATATTAATTTTTTATTTTATCAATTTTTTTGATATATCGTTCATATTTTATAGTGTGAAACCTTGTTTTTTTAATATATAAATTTTATTCCATATATTCTTTTTTTACATTGAAATAATATTTGGTTTACTTTTTATCGAATTTATTATGAAATATATTGTGAGATCTTACTAGTACTTATAACTCACACACTTCTCATTCCTTCAAGAATTTTTATTCAATATTATGTTTGGTATGTGTATAGTAATAGATCCACATGGATGTGGGTTCTATTCTTGATCATTGGGATCATGTAGTAGTGACGGGGACAACGGGAGATGTTGTCCATTTTCTACCATGGAGATTTTGAGATTTTTTTATAGTTGATAATTTTTATTCCTTTGATATTTTTTTCATTTCCATCCATGTACTATTTTACCACTTCTTTATGTATCATTGTAAACTTTTAGTGTTGATTATAGTGAAGTGAATATTTTCTCTTGAAAATTTTTATTGAAAGAACATTACCTCTTTTATCATATAATAATCTATGTTATAGTTACCAACCTATAAGGATTAGGAATTCCCATTGGGCTATGTTATATATGGGTCATGTTTTAGGGAACTAGGGTATCCAGACTATGTTGTGATAAACTGTTATCAGTGGAAAGGTAAAACATCTTTCTATCATGATTGTATGTAGTTTGGGTGCCTAGATGGGACTTATGAGGTAGTCTTATGTGATTTAATATCCCAATATTCCGATAATGTGCTTTAGGTCACCCAATGCGGTTCTAAAATTCACATTGAAGACCTTTCTATATAATTCTTGTTTTTTACCCACCATTAATCTGATTTGGATGAAATATAAATCATAAATTTATAGTTGATAGAATTGGTATTTGTATCTTTGATTTTTATTTACATTATTAATTCCTTAGTATTTTCTGTAGATTTAGTGGATTATTATACATATGATAAGTCATGTGAATAATCCCCTTTAGAAGTATAATGGATAACCATAGTTTAAAAAACACCTAAAATGGACAAGAATGTTGTCGACAATGTTCATTAGGAATTCAAAGACCATTAAAAAGTACATGCACTATCTCTTAATTATGATTCGGTAGTGGAACCTCTAAGGGATGAATCTTGTGTCCATGATCAATTGTTCCTTCATTAGAATCTTTGGACATTTGAGGCTTTAATAATCCAAATGAGGTTAAGGGTTTTCAGAGTTCATGAAACATCCCCCTAAAGCCATTAGGGTGAAATAATATACCATTCGGTTTGAAGGTCCTTATAAGAGATAGTCGGATTAATGGTAACAATGAAGAGTAAAGACATTATATCAGGGAATAAATTTTATATACATTTCATCAATTATTTAATTATAAAATTTACGGTATTAGTGAAATCCATGATGTTTCTTAATCTCTTGTTAGGTGACAAGAATGTGACATGGTGTTCAGACCTTATTGAAAAGAATTTTCAGTTTTCACCTAACGATGTGAATAATGAAAATCCTAAGGAATAATGATTTGATATGGGTCATTGATATGACATCAGATCTTGTGTTTTATTTCTTAAGATGGATTAAAATACTAAGGTTCAGGATATGATTCTAATGGTTAATCATTTTCAGTATTGCAATTTAGGGTAGTAGGGAGTTTTTTTCTCTCTAAGTGGTAGTTCTAAGAGTTTCATTAATGTATAGTGGATGTGTGGTATGTCTCGTGGTAGTAATAGACACCCTGAATAGTTAACTCAATCTATAGATCCTTGTAGAGGCCCATTGACCTAATTTATTTTGGAAATGTTGGTCATTCAAGATGTTTTTCTATTGATGTTCTAAAGAACTAAATATATTTTGGTCTCTCAAGACATGTATATATTTTATTTCAATTATATTAAACTCCACATAGATTCAAAAAATCCACATCTATAAAAATGTACTATAGTGGAATAATATGCCTCAAGTACTAAGGGATTTTAAACATTTGAATCTCGATTGAAGCATTTTCACATAGTGGAAGAATCTGTACAAGAACTAGATACATGTCCTGTGACTTTTATAGGCAATATAACTATATGTTGATCTTATGAGATTTATTTATTTGATATTGTTCTATCTCACTAATTTATATCTACTTTTGTTGTGAAAATACAAGATATTCTTACATAGCTCTTTTCTTATGTGATGGATATCACTACACACCATAAAATGAAGAGAGGGAATGGTCTCCATTGTTCTAATTATGTTTTATCTTTATTGGGGAATGATTTTACATGAAATATTATAGTTATAAAAATTAAACCTATTGAAATAATTTTCAGGATTTATTGGAAGATTTATAATAATTTTAGAATATATTTTTATTATTTAATGGTCTCCTTTACCATAATTGATTGGGTGTCTCCTTTCATTCCAGGAGAATGGGACCCACAGTCGAGTAGGGAATGATCATATTTTCTTGATATGGGTAGATTAATTTCAGTTTTTTCACAAGGATTTAGATTCATTGAGTGATGATATCCAATTAGACATCGACATTTTTACCAATCTGTTTCCTTCTGATTTCCCCAGAACTCCACTAGTAATAGCGGTAGATTTCATCATTGATTTAGTACATAGTACTCAGCCAATATTTATTCATTAATAATACATTGAATTAGATGAATTTAAAGAGATTTAGACCATGTCAAATGATCTATTAGAGATGGAATTTGTATTCCATAATTTTTGACTTTATGTACAACCATTTCTCTTTATAATGAATTTTAATGGAACACTACACCACTGTTTCAATCACTGAAAACACAATCTAGTTTTGATAAATAAAAAATATTGATTACCATGAAATTATATTATTTTTGGACAATTGACATAGGGAATTTGGTTCTACATGATTTATCATTAATATAGTTTTCATCATTTTTGAGTAAAATAAGCTAACATTCATATTAATTCCGTAAAAAGTAGTTATGGTCACATTCAGTTTCATTTTATGTCCTTTTTCATGACTATAGATTTTGTGTAAATTATGTCCTTTATGACCGGATTATTCTATGACTACATTTATTTTTTCATGATGGTATTAATGAAGGACCATTTTTTTCCAAGAAACTATTAGGGATCATGTTCATCATTTAAGATTAGTCCTAAAAATTAATGGAGATCCCAGAATTTACATGACGATTTAAAAATGTAATTTCTGGTTATCACATGTGAAATTCCTGAGACGTGAACTATCAGAACAACAAATTTCATTCTATCATGAGACATTGAAGGATTATATTAAATCGGAGAATCATAATAATGTTTATGAGATATGGATCTCATTTGATATTGTAGTGTATTCCCATAAGATTGACAAAGACGTCTCATACATGGATTCTCTTAAAATCACCCGAACTCAAAAGGGAGTTATTTTAATTTGGATTGGAAATGTTATTGTTTTTTAATTTAGGTGAAATGAATTATGAAATATAATCAATTGTTGACTCTTCTAAATTTTGGGCAGGGCTATGTGGTCCTTCATGATGGATCATATTTTCATTTAGTTGATGTTTTTATTAAGGGTGATCACATTGTAGCATTTATCTCTATAAACAGTTGGCCACATGATATGAATTATCAATACCATTTTTGAAAAAACATATCTTTTATGTATGATCTTAATATTTGGGGGGATTTCCATTTTTGATAATGGAATATTGTTTATTTTTACAAATAATGCTTCAGTTATATCATCTCTAAAAAATAATTGGACCTCCAATAGAGGTTTCGGTTGGAGTATATGTAGTCATTGGATATTGATATTTCTAAAAAATTAGTGACAGGTAATCACAATGATTATTCCTTGATCCAGAAATTTCAAACCCATGTTTTAAAATAATAATAAAATTAGTGTATCTAAATAGATATTTGTACTTAGTTGCATATAGGATTCAGGAAAAAAAATTTGGTTTTATTAGAAAGTGATCATCTATCCAACATACTTATCAAGAAGATTCTATAGGATATGTAGATAGATAATAAATTGTGAAGATTTATGGACACTTTGGATAGTTAGAGTATCATTTTTGAATGGTCATTCAATATAGAAGGTATTCAATTATATCATAATTGAGTTTTTGTGTCATCTTTAATCCTTATGCTTATGATGGTTGTAGTCACAGTTTATAGTTATTATTACAACATATATTTAAAAAGTGATTCTATGATGTGTGATTATTATTCTGGAAGCCAAGTATGAGATGAAAAATTGTTGATTTTGTTTCACATTGTCTTATAGGACAACAATTAAAATTCTTGTACTAGAAACAATCGAGTTTAATTCATCTAATTCTTGTTCTAACATGGAGGTGGTATGAGATCTATATAGACTTGGATTTCAGGTTTCTACATACCGCATAAGAAAATAATGTTATATGGAACGTAATTTATTGTCTGACTGAATATTCTCACTACATATGAATTCATGACACAACCAATGATGAGGATTTGGGACATAACTATGTGCTGGGTATTTTCGTATTCCACAGTATTCTTTCAGTTATAGTCTTTGATAGAGATCATATATTAACATTACTCTTTTAGATAGGCCTCTGGGATTAAATTTAATCTCATGTCATATTGATTACAACATATCATATGTAGATGGATGGATAAACAATGCAAGCCATAATGGTTCGTGAGTATATTCTTTGTGCTTGTGTTCATGACATTAGTTGATATTTTCATATTAAATTGTGAGTGGTTATGTATTCCTACAATAAACGTTACTAGTCTTCTTTTAGAATTGAACTATATGATTATTTAGTTATCGGTAATGTAAATATCTATTTTTTTGGTCAATTATTGGTTAATTTTCTATTTCATTAATTTGTTTTTTCTAAGAGCGGATAGTGAATATTAAGTTAATTCATCCAAGTATTTTGATGACATAGATTTTCTAATAATAATTTAATGACCATTGAGGATTACCATAGCTATTTTCTTTTGGGGACCATGTGTTTTTGAATGTATCACTACATATATGTTGTCGATTGATTGAGAAATAGTGGAAACATTCAATGGAGTTTGTGGGAACATTATTGATTGTTGAGTTTATAGGGATATTGGTTAACCATTTATCTACATAGTTTAAAATAATATATAACTTGTTACATCCATCCTATAATTAGATGTATCTCTATGACTCATCTCATGTCTTCATATGGGAGGATCATGATGTTGAGCCTGAATTATAGAGGACTATGAAAATTTGGATGATGATTAGGAAAACCATGTGGTTTGATCAAAAAAATTAGGTTCCCTATTGAAATACCTTGGAAGGGAATCCATATCTTTTATATATTCTATATCCACCCCTCTAAAGAGTGGACCCCATGGATTGTGTGGAATTTATGTTTATGATATAGTTAGATTAACTATGTGTCTATGCATTGAACAATAAACATAATACTATTTGTGTTTCATTTTTAGTGAATGCAATTAAAACTAATCATGTTACCCTATATTAATATGTTTGTGCATGAGTTTTAATTTCCTGAAAATATTTATTAAAATTCTTTAACCCACTTCTTTAATCCCTAATCACCATATTTCTATTATAATATTAATCATTTGACATTATAATCTTTTAATTGGTGAATTTGGATCCTCAAGACTTTTTTCCGGATTAATTGAATCCCCATTGATCGTGTTAAATCTCATCGGGGTAAGTTATTCTTCTCTTGTGTGGTTTAATCAGATATATATTCCTGTACTTTATAGATTTTTATAGATAATCATGTTATTTATGTTTCTAAAGATTATTTTTTTGAATCATTACTCTATGTTATGTTTCATGATCTCATCACTTAGTTATAATTAGTGTTCCAGATGCGTATTTTATCTGGGATAATGTGATTATTGGTTGGTGGATCCATGATTCCTATCCCTATAATCCAAACATTAAATTTATTTGTTAAGACAAAATATTATTTAATTAATATAATACCCATGATAAAAAATTATATTGCTTATAAAAATTAAAAAATATTAAAATTAAAATAAAATTGAGGTAATGGGAGGATTTTAGGAAATGGATGGTTTGATTTTGAAATTTATTTTCTCCATGATTTTTTGTAGAGAATTGAATAAAATGAAATAAACCAAAAGATGGTTTAAAATTTCATGGACTGATGATAACCAATGATTTTGTTTTTAAATGTTAAATTCATGTCGATAAATGAAAAATAGGGAAATTTTAATTTCAATTAATTATAAAAAAATTATTTTCCCATGTTTTATTAATTTTTTGTATGAAGAACATGTTATATGGGGATGTTAGTGGAAAAACATAAACACACACCATGATCATGACTACCTATCATTGTATTGATGATGAAAACAAATAATACATAATAAATGAATTACCTTCGAAGAGGGTTCCAGATTAGGGTTTTAGATGGCCTATAACCATTCCTCAATTTGGGCGTATTTTTTTTGATGATCAACACATATCATAATCCAATATCATAATTATATGTTTAAGGATCATATTACTTGAAATAACATACCATGGGTTTTTTACATTATGTTGTGATTTATTGACATTATTATAGATTCCAATTATTATTAAACTATTTATTACTTTCCGAATTCATTATATAATTCTTTTATATCATATTTTTAATCAATTTAAAAAATATATTCCATCTATTTTACTAATAAATGATTTTTTTTCAAAATATTTTAATGGTATAAAATTCCATGTTAACATTAAAAAGAATAATCAGTTAATTTGTTATGATATTGCATATGGAATACATAATGGGACCTAACATGACTTTATAGCTCACATGAAACCATTTCCGTTGATTATTTTAAAACATTATTATTCAAGGTTAGAGTAAAGGGAATGCACTAGTTAGTGGTGCTGGATGTTCTTGATCATTGGGAATGTGGAGTGGTGATGACAGCTAGTGCAGTTATACAATAAATGTTACATAAGATATTTTATGTTGTTTCTTTGGTTATTATTGTTATTTCACATTAAATTGTTATCTTCCAATCTGAGTACTGGTTTAACTGTTGTTTCTGGTGTTTTCCCCCTTTGGTTCATTGTGTATAATAACTTGTATATTTTATCTTCGATTGTTCAATACGAAATCATTATTCCCTATATGATCATGTATAATTAGAGGTTCCAGTCCCAATCGCTAGGGGTCTAGGAAAACCCTTTTTCTATATCATTTATAGCCTACATATTAGGTTACTAGGTTATTCAGGATGGTTCACTACATAAATTGTTTTACATATATGTTTAATAAGATGATTGAATAATAAGTGACACGAGTTCAATGTATCATTTATAATATATTTTATTATAATGGATTGATGTAGATAAATGCATACTATGAGAGTCTTGTTGTAATGGAAATATTTTCCTAACTTAGATGATATGTGTATGTGATTTATCCCTATCATTATCTGCCTTGGAATTATTTTGTGTTGTGATGAAATGTGTAAATGCTCATGTGAAATTGTTTTCCAAGTTTATGATATTTTCATGTAGGCCAGTGAAATTAATTTTTTTTTGGTATACTTTATTTATTATTACTCTATAAAATGGAAAATAATCGGTTATCTATTATTAAAAAATATTATAATAATTACATTTATGTTGTGGAAGGTATGATTGTTAACTATTTGTTACATGTATGTTTCAATGATGAATTAGGTTAATGACATGATTATAGTTAAATATTTCTTTAGTAGAGAGATTAGGTGGAAATAACTTGATGAATTCAGATCGTAGTAAGATCTAGTTGTTTTGTCATTATTTTCAAATACATCTAAATTTTATTGATTTCATAGTTTTTATTTCATAGTATGGGTTAGTGGTTGTTTCACAGTTGCGGTATCTATCATTCACCATGATTATGTTTTTTAAAATTAATGGTTTTCAAAAATATTTTATATTTATTGTTTATAGAATCCTTCATGTTCATATTTGGTGGTCAATATTTTTTTAATCATTCATAACATTATTGATAGAGTAATTACTTTTATTTGTTATCTATATTTTTTTAACTATATTATCCATACAATGGTCCATTAGAGGAATGAATTAATAGCAACCCTTCATTTCATCACCAATATAAGGAGGGGACCTCATTGATATTGATTGAGAAAATATACTCTCAAATTATTTAGTTGATATATTGGTTATAGTTTTAATATATACACATAATTGGTTTTGATTAGATTAGAAATAACATTGATATTGTTTTTAAAAAATTGGGGTTTAGCCTAAAAAGAGAGATAACATATCAATGTTATGGTAAAATATTAATTTTCATACAGTGACACTAATTTTTTATTGATTGAATCAATCACATGTATCATTTATTTAAAAATAAAATTTTATTGGTACATGGATTATATAACGGTCTGTAGATAATATAGTTATATAATTGTTATGATAAAAGAACTATCCTTGTATAAAATATCAAAGATTTGAATTATATTATCTATGTATTATTTTTATATTTCTGTAAACCTATAATTATATATTGTTTATTTTAATATGGGTTGAATGATGTGGGAATATAAATATCAATGCATCTATTGAGAATGATCTTGTTTTCACATGTCAATATGTTACCCATTGTATATAATGAGGTTGATTAGGATTATGTCTTGGAACCAATTTATAATGGTCCTATCCTTCCATCTATAAAAAATATTATGTCACCAATTGTGGAAACTATTGATTTTATAATATTTATTAGAGATAAAGAGCTACATGAGACTCATTTTTTGATATTTTCCATTATTTGGTTTGAGTCCATTAATACATTAATCCTCATATGAAGGGTAATTATTAGCCTAAATGTTATCCTATTTAAAATATTAGTTCTATGATATTTCAATTCATTAATATTTTTTTTCATGATGAAATTTTTTTTTGATATATTTGTTAGTTATTCACAATAAATTTGTATATTGACCTTGAGATAATGAATCATTTTTATTTCATTCACAAATTTTCATAAATGTCATTATTGATATATTTACTATGTTATGTAATTTTGTAGGTTTTAATTAGTAACTAAATATTGTACCTTTTGATAAAAGGTTCTTTTTAAATTTAATTAGGTACTAGGTTGTAATATTGGAGTCCTTGTCAGAGTGAGAAAATGTTTCTAGATGAAATTTGGAAATAATTTAACATTATAAATTATTTTAAGAAGATATGAAAAATGATATAGGTTGTGATAAATTTTATAATTCCTCGATATTCATTTTCGTTCAACTGGTATGTGACTAATGATGACTGATTTATTAGGGATTGAATTCTAATATGAATATTTGATCAAGATATAAGATTATAAAATATCATGAATGAAAACATAACCATTGATAGTTGAGTTATAAATTTTAATATACATTGTATGCAGAGTTTTTAATTTGGGATTTGAATATTCTATGTTGGAAATTTCCTAATAACATTATGTTTTATTAGAATAGTTAACAATGGATGATAAATAATGATTTTTTCATGATAACATGAATTGTTAGTTATTAAATACACAAATTTTCTTCCATTATAATGGATTTATTTTTAATGGGATGGATTAGATATTGGTAAGAATTTATTTTTTTGTTAGGAACCTTCTAATAGTGTGTGGAAGATAGTTTGAGGTCTTCCTGGTGGGAATAACATATTTATATTTATATTTTTGTAGTAAGGATACTAAATAAGACACATATTTATGAATTTATAGTTACTTGAGTTAATTAAAATTAAATATTTATATATATTGATATATTATAGGTTCATTAATATTCTATAATCAATGGTATAAATAATAATTTCAATGAAGTTATTTTGATAATTTTTAGATATGAAAAGATGACAAAATTATTTAAGTAGATGTTACATATTCACAAGGTGAAGGAATAAAAAATTGAAAATTGATAAAAAGGATTATTAGGAAGAATGATTGGTGTTGAAAATTATCTGTGGGTTTATTTGTATGATATGATGAAACACAAATTTTATAATGAATAATGGTTTCATAACATGGTATTTAATATAGATTGAAGTTGGAAAAGAGGATTTTATTGGGTATTCGATATAAAAAAGTGATAATATGTCCTGGTATAGTAGACGTGATAAATGAAAATTAATAAAAATAATTATAATTGTTATTATTTAAAAATGAAGGGGTATGCGAACCATATTTAAAACATTGTTTGTGATACAACATGGATTAATGATGTGCTATCATGATTTCCAATGATGAAATTATTAATAAAGAAAATAATGAATGTAAATATAATCATATTCATTTTTGATATGTTACTATTGGAATGATTTATAATCCATTTAATGATTACTTTATCCAAATTATTTAACATTGGAGTCATAAAACTGATTAAATGAAAATTTATGATTATTTTATTAAAAATAATTAAATGTAATTGTGGAATTATTAATCATTTCCTTATAAAATCAATTTGGATGATGACAACTATACCCAAATTTCAATTAATAAATATTCATTGGTGTTCTAAGGAGAGTATTTGTTTCTATCCTCTAGAGTGTATGATATTAAATTTTATGTTATTAAGGTGGATATACATGATTTTTAAAAAATAGTGATATATTTTATAACTTAATTTTTTTTGTTATAATTGAAATGGATATCCATTATTTTGGGGGTAGATTAGAAAGGTATCTTTTTTCTCTGATAGTGAGTGTAAAAATATGATTATATTAACATGTGTCTTATATTAATTTTAACACATTGGAAAATATACCTGGATCATAATTTTCAATAGTTCAGTAGTCATAGAAAACTAAATATAAAAATGAATATTATATTAAATTTAAATTTGAATATAAATCATATGAAAACATGAAATATTTATTATTTATCCTTGAAGATTCATATGTCAGTGTAGAAATATTCTTTGCTCCATGAAAAAATGAAAACAATATAAAGGGCTATGATGAAACCCTCATTAAGGGATATAGTATAGTATATGATAACATACATAAGCGTGGAATCAATTAAACAAAAAAATCCAATACATTCCATAAAAATGTTATATCCATGGATAACTAAAAAACGAAATTCTTGTATAAGAATAAATTATATCATAGTTATTGGATACATATTTCTAGACATCATAATTATACAGTAAATTTTTTAATGAACATCACATAAAAACATGTCTGAATTATACCAAATACCCAACTAGAATGTCAAATTTAACCAACTAGTACATCAATGGAATATATACTGTTAAGCCCCACCCATCACATAGTAAATATTATTCATCCATTATAATAAAATAACATTTATATAATGTTACCTAAGGACCCTATTATATAATCATACCTATATAATAAATAAAATTCAATAAATAAATTATTAATATATGGAAATTAATAGTAACCCATTAATTGCAAAAAAATGGGAATCTATTAGAATAACCATGAATTAACATATAGACAAAAGGTTATACAAAATATATTGTAACATACACTTATTGATGGAATGATAACATGTTTGTAATGAAGTGTACGTTCATAGAGTGTGGTATCAATAGGTACTAAAATTTCATTTTGGTTCATAAGGAGATCATAAATCAATTCATTTCATTCATGTGTGTCATCCCAAGTGTCCAGGTGGTCCATTAGGTGTGTGTTTAGTAAATTTCATGACAATACCGAAAAATTGTTTTATTCCTATTACATATATGTGCTTCTGAGAAAAATCCTACAACCAGGTTTTTGTTTCGATAAAGGGATGTTTTGATAAGAAACCAAAATCACATTACTTTACCAAACAGTAATGGTGTTATATATCTAAAAAAGCAATCATTAAAATAGTTTACAAATTAAATATAATGTTATATAATACTTATTTATCATTGAATATATAATATTTATTTTATAATAAGAAATCATATTAAAATTTATCAGTGAAACTGAAAAGGAATAGGATGGATTGTTGAAAACAAATCGCAGGGGAGAGGATAAGAACACTTATCTTTCAATGTAGCTTCTTAATTATTTAGGGTAAAAAATTGATGTCCCCAAATAGAATCTTTATAGGAAAATTAGTATTAATCCACGCCCAATATATTTTGAGTGGATTTTAATGAGACAATATAAGATAATTTATACTAATGGAGGGTGTATTTTTGTTATAAAATATGATTTATTTATTACAATAGGAAAACAAATTTTGAATGTCATTTATTCTCACAAAATTAGTAACCATGTTATTAAATAATGAATGGTTCATTGATATTTAAATCAATCCAAAAACTAATGGATTCATTCAACAACTCAAATTAAAGAAAAAAAATAAAAAAATTGTTTTTATTGGATGAAAATTAGATTTATTTACAAAATATGATGTATAAGTTTCAAAACTAATCAAATTTTATTATATTAATTATCCTACAAAATAAAAATTTTGCGCTAAAAATTGTTTCTAAATAATTTGGCGTCCTTAAATAATTATAATGTCATAAAATTTAAAGAATTCATAAAAACTATAATTATTATGGTCAAAAAAATCCACACATTTTTAGAGTTATCACAAAAAATTATGACAAAAGTAATATTGACATGATGATTCAAAATTTAAATATCTTTTTATGAAATTTATTATTTATCTATGAAAACATTATTTATTTAATAGAAACAAATTTGTATTTCAAATTTACGCATGTGGCGCCTAATATTTAAAAACTCTTTTTCTAGTATCACCTTCCCTCTTATACTAATAATCTGTATAGGCTCATCAATATAGTACAAGTCACGTTGGAGCTCTATTTCTTCATTGGTGATCATTTTTTTGATTTTGGAATTTACATTGACACCTATGATTTCTTTTTCATGTATATATTCTAATTATTTTCATCCTAGGTTTATTCCTCGAGTTCCTTTAGAATGTAGATAATTTTTCATTTAGTAGAGGGTTTCGCATGGCTTTCGCATGGTTAAGGGAAACTGTGCACCTTTCCCTAGAAACCATGCCTTGAGGATTCATTTTTCAGGAGAGGAATTACTGATGGTTTGAAAATAATTTATATACCATGTGAGATAGTTGTGCAGCTTTTCATAGATAGATAGGGTAAACCTCTTAATTGCCGATGGGTTTACAAACCATGCGGACTGACCATGTGTCCTATCCAGATCACTAAAAAGTTAATTTTTACCTTTTTAACCATCTTCAATATTTACCCCAAATAACCGAAAACACCCAAAAAATTTGATTTATTCCCTATATGATACTCAAAATTTCTATCCACAATATTGGGCCACACATTGTTAGATGATTTCGCATGGAATCATTTAAGAACCATCAAGTATGAGGTTTCTTTCATCTTTTCATGCAATATTTTTTGGTTTCCTATCTTCTTAATTAGGGTATTTTTTTAAGAGGGTTAAGTAGCCTATTTAGCTTCATATATTGATCTTTAGGGAAATATAATGATATTTTTTGTTCGATATTTCCATTATAGTGTTCACATGAGGTGTTGTTGTTGGTTTCCAGTATTTCTTGTATGTTTAGTCATTTTTGTTTAGCGGTTTCCTGATTAAACATTATTTTATGAATATGATATTCTTTCATGATTGTTAAAATATGTTATATGATTAATGTGTGTCATGAGAAATGTGTCTTTTAAAGGATTTTAAATGTGTATTTCTTCAAAATGACTTTTTTCAAATGGAAATTAGGGGTATTTCATTTTTAAATCATGGTTTTTCTCCTTTAATGTGTTTTATAATTTACGAAATATGATTAATGAATTTTTCATATATCATGAAACATGATTTAAGTGGTATTTGTGAGAATTTGGATTTAAATAAAAATAAATTGTTATGAATGTAGAGATTTGTTAAGTATGGTCAAATTCATTTGTCATGATTGTGTGAATGTGATGCCATATATGATATGTGAATTTATAATTGAGCACGAAGGGAAAACCTGGGTATCTGGGTGGAAATATAAGTGATAGTTTTCTAGTTGACAAAGATGTTCCTTATGATTGATTTATCAAGAAGTATTGATGATTCAATAGTAATTAACATATAATGATTTACAAAATCCCTAGAATATTTTATTCTTCTCCACTCTATTGGATCATTAAAAAATATATGGTACAGTTTGGTTTATAATAAATATTTCACTAATATACGACCTATTATCTTATTTCTAGGTAGTACATAGAAGGTAATCTCACGAAAGATTGATATTTTGAGATATTTTACATACTGTCTCCATACAGTACACATTGTCAATTATGTAAAATGAAATCATCTTTTCCATTAAGAAAATTAAAAAATATTAAAGTTTTTTTCTAACACATTCATGGAAAAATATCATATAAGGTTTAGAGAATGTAATATTTTTATTGTGTGGAATCGTACGTGGCTTTTTCTAACACCCAACATACACAATTGGGTGTAAGTAGACATGATTATTTTTGACCTAGGTAAATTAATTGTTTTTGGATATGGTGGTTCAAGATGCTACTATTTTTTTCCTTTTATGTGTTGTGTTGGTGTCTTGAAGTTTATACTCCTCTGGTTGTGTCGATATTTTGGGATAATGTCTCATATACTTTTCTAAGACCTTCATGATTTTTATTCCATGTTTTATACATGAACCTGAATGTTTTATTCCATGTTTGGATTAATTTATTCATTCTTTGTATAATTTTTATTTTAGTTTTTTCGTTTTATTCAATCGACAAAAACATTCCCGATACATTTTTTTGATACCCATGAACTTGTTTCCAGTCTGTAGGATTTAGGAATGCCCCTCGAGTCGTGTGACAAATCAGGTCGTGTGTTGTGTTGGGAGGTGCTACAGTATTGGTCATGAAAAACTGGTATCAGGGGTGGTTACTCTAATTTCATGTCAGGTTGTTTATGGGATTTAGTCTAGCTAGTTTGAAGATATGATTATAAGGAATTGATGTTCGAGTTTTAATTAGGATTCTTGGCCAACACACCATGAGACAGAATTGGAGTCTTCTAGGAATGTTTTTATTTTTATTAAAAAACTATTATAGGTTAGATCGACCAGCTGCAAAATGCATATGGACACATGGTGGAGGTGCAGTAGTTTGGATGTTATTTGGTAATCCTAGATATGGTTTGTTTGTTATAAGAAATTTTTCTATTTTCAAAATTTGTGAATAAAATTCAAATATATTGAAGAGATGGGTTTTTATTTAATTGTTGCATCTTATTGAAAAATCCATCCCTAAAGACATTATGTGCATCTTCCAGAAAACGTTCAAAGAGTGTTCTCTGTCATAAATTGATCATATATTAGTAGACGTTATTTAATGGGATATCCATGATAAGGGATAGGGATAGGGATCTTGTCTTACTATGGTTAGAGAAGTAAAACATGGTCTTGAGAAGGGAATTTCTTAGGAGTTCCTTAATAACAAGACTCTTTATTTCAGATGAAGGACAGAACTGCAAGAAAAAGTGGAGTGGCATTAGATTATAGAGAGGATGACAGATTTTCTTGATATTCATGACGAATTCAGGCTGAAATGATCCACGTAGATGCTAGATGGTCCCAATTGGAGGTGGTGGTACTCGTAGTTACAAGAAGTTGTGGAAGGGAAAAGGAGATGGAACGACATCAAGGTTGGTTTCAATATGGATTATTTCCCTAAGGTCTTAGCATATGATAAATTTATGGAATTTATGGATCAAGATTAAATGGACCATTCCATGATGGATTGCACTAAAAACTATGTTGATCTAGATTGGTATACACCTAAAATCGTTTCTAATGAGAAAATTGTTTCTTAGAGGTTTGAGTGTTGGTTGCGGCCATAGATCTATTCACATTTATTTATTTTCAAGTTGAACGTCTATGATGAGGTGTTTGACCATTCTTGTATGGTTGATATTTATAACAATATTAAATCTGGTTCCTCAGAGTCTATTTGACAAATGGGAAGTGGGTGTTCATTAAAGAAATATAGGAAATGTGAATAATAATTGAATAATGGAAGTGATAGATTAGACAATCGTTCCTTGCAGTCTTTGCATGTGGCTTCTGATGTTGGGTTAGTTGTTTTCCATCAGTGTTACAAGGCTATTAACAAATTACCCATGTGCACATATATCCCCAGACCTTATCATTGATTTTGAAATAAGGTGAACATGAGTTGTTTTTCTAGGCCACTCATATTTAAACGAGTCATGTGGGATTTGTATATTCCAATGAAATTTTATCTATGTAAAAGCCATCAATTATAGTGGGATCTCTATTTAGAGGTCACGAATGTAGGGATGAATCTTTATCTCTGAACAATTATCTTAATGATGAGTTGTAGGCTATTGGTCATTCTTACGATCAGGATGAGAAGAGGGTTCTTCATGAGGTGGATCAAGAACCTATAAAATATATGCATGTCCATTGATTATTCAATTTACCATTTTGATTTCAACATCAATAAACGTTTTTATAATTGATATTGTCACTTATATTTTTCTTATATTTTATTGTATTTTGGATTAATTAGGTTTTCTAGATGAAAAATTTCCATGGTAAATGGAGTTTGTAATGTCTCTGATTAAGAAGTGATAAAATATTTTTTGTTGTCTGTCTTGTATACTCACCATGTTTGAGGTCGAGCTAGAATGAGATTTTATATTTTTTGAAATGGACCTCTTAGATGTAATCTTCGCCACGGGTTGGATTATTCACATTCAGGTGCATGTCGATTTCTATTGGCAACGGTGGGTTTCATGGTAGCTGATGGAATTAACATTATTTTCATGGTGAATATGATCCTTAATTGGGTCATGATGGACCACCCCTCTCATAATTGGGTAATCTTGTTTTCACCTTTATCATCACTAATTTTGGAGTATAATGGTAGAGCAACTGTAGATGGACAACATCTTACAGTGTAATAGTTCTAATTGGTATATCTGGAATAATTTTTGGGCCTCCATATAATGTTGTACATGGTGTTTTATATTGACCATGAACTGGGAAAACCACATTTATCTCTTCCCTTATGCTCTATGGAACCCACCATGTTTAGTAGATTAATGGTACATCTCGATGATTTAGAATCCAAATGATTTATTCAATCAATCATCAATCATTGGTCCACTATAGTCATATTTGTGATGAAGGCTGATATAGATCTCCATTTATATATTGATTTCTAGATGATGGACAAGGTAACCATAAATAACATTTATGCCTTTCCAAATATTGTTGAATTATTTGACCTCAAAAACAGGGAATGGTCAGTGTCTATGACAAACAAACATTCCCATTATCACCAAGTCATGGTTAAGGAATAAGACATCAAAAAAATAATATTTTTAAGAGTGCATGACCTTTTTGAGTTTTGGGACATGGAATTTGGGTTGAAGAATTCCCATGTACTCTTTGTGGAACATATATAGAAGTTATTCTACAATTATCATGATTATTTTTCAACAATATTCATGGATTAAATCATAGATAATTCCAAATATAAGAATGAGCATTAGTGATATTTTTAGATTGTATTGGAAACTCTTCTATACTATCATCTCTAATCCCCATTTACTACGTGTACCATATAGATTAAAGAGATGAAGTATATGGGTCATGTGGTTTCAAAAAAAGTTGTTTCAATGGACCCTAAGAATGTTTTCGTAGTTATTTCAGGGGAGAAACCAAAAACATGTATGAGATCAAATTTTTTATAGGATTGGCCAAATATTACATGTGTTTTGTTCGTGATTTCTCATGGTTGACTTTTACCATGATGGAAATAAACCAGAATGTGGTGATATTTGAATGGATCCCTGAATTTCATGCATCCATTGTAGATATAAATATCTATATTGCTGACTCTCTTGTGTAGATAATTCTTGAATATAGAATGGGATATGTTGTTTATTATTATGCATCAAATATATGTCTCAGATGTGTTCTTTTTTATGATGACTAAAATGCACGGCCGATTGTCGCCTATCGACCGGTCAAGGATCTGATGCTCTGCTAATGTGTATAGCAGCACTCTGGTCGAATCCTCGGCGATGGTACTTCATAAAAGTAGATTGTTTTTAGTTGATTGTATTTTGATTGGGGGTTTGTTTTCAAATCATAATTGAAATGTTTAATGGATGATGTTTAATTTGGAAAGTTGATAATGATTGGAGTGAGTTCATCATTAGGGAGTTAAGCATGTGATATCCTTGATCTTTGCTTTTATATTGCATTAAATTAACACCCACATCAAAAGTTGAAGTTGATTGAAATTACCAAGTGTTAAGACTTTAATCCAAGCCTTAACATTACATTGGGTACTAATCTCAATCAATGCATGATTGTGGAAATGTAATTATGGTTCCAATAATCCATGTAAACCACACGTTGAACATAATATGTCAATAATCTATGACACGTTAAGTCCAGCATACACAATGTTAAATTAAAGAATACTCATCGAAAAAAACCTCTCAATCACTTAACATACCTCAATTATAACTCACCCCAATAAGATATTTACTCAGCCATTTAAATTATTTGTAATTTGGTCTATTATTTTTAAGGTGCTGAATTACAAATAGAAGAAAAATAAAGGGATAAGAAAAGTGTTGTGTGCCGAAGACACACACGAACGGTGATGAGAGTAAACAAAACCTGACTTTTTATTGAATAATAAAGTAAAAGAAGATGATTGATTTCAGATTGATTTAAACTACAATAAGAACATTAATATTTAACTATAGATTCTGGATGAGAATAAGAAATTTAGAAGAAGAAAATGGCATTAAAATAGAATTACAAAGACAAACATGTTCAAAATTACAACGAAGAAAATGCTAAAGTAAATGAATAAAAAGAGAGAAGGATGGGATTATCAAGTGAAAACATGAGTTTGGATGATCCTCCCAAGGCTTTATCAGGGCCTTGGTACTTCCAATCAATCCTCCTTTTCTCTGAAATGCCAACCCCTTTGAATGGACAGGAGGGGATATATTTATAGCCCAAGGTGGTAAACTGTTTACATTCTAGAAATACCCCTCCACTTGGCTCATAGATATAGACATCAATAATGCTGAATATCGAGAAATCTCCTACTTCAAATTTGTATCTACGAATGTTTGCCGACTAATCTCAATATTGGGAGTCATTTGGACTTAAGGATCGATGGTTATGGCCGGTTGATTAATCAATGTAAAACTGTCCATTTCAATCCACGCTTTTTGAAGTCCAGAATGTGAAATGTTTTTTGAATATGAATATGCCTTTTAATCCGAATGGATTCTTCAACAAAGTCGGCCTCCAATATATCTTATTTCTCACTGAAAATCTCAGCTCATTTTGATGCTTACATCATGAGATATGTCATGCATACTATACTGATTTTAATTCTCTGCCAGAATGGTGGGCTAGAATTTAATGCTTCATTTGGGCTACTTGTTATTAAATTTGGGACTTGAAATTTTTATTTATGATGACATGTAGTGTGCCCCGAATTATTGTAGAGAGTTAATGTTTTTGGACTTCTGGATTCTGCCCAGTAAATCAATGTTCAAGGCTAGTCCAGTTTGTTCACAGATTCATTGGTCTTGTTTGTGAGGACCATATGACCCTTCAAATGGCAGAATTGGCTCATGGTACCTTCTAATGAAATGTTTTATATTTAATGAAGAATACTAAAGAACAATAACCACACAATTTGGATATGTATTGTGATACTTATTATTAAAAAATTAAACTAACTCAACTCCACTACTTCTAAAAATGCTCAAAAATTATACATAATATTAAAACATTTATATTTAACACAAATTATGCACATTTAAATTAAAATCAGTAAAGATGGAATATAATAAGTCATGAAAATATTAATAACATCAATTACCATTGGTGGCGTATGGATCTCACCAACTTATTCCACAAGAAAAGATGAAATCAAACCATGAAATTGAGATATCAATAGTGATGCATGAATGGAAAAAATTGATCAACTATCTCTTTCAAGAGAAATTTGTCTTTTATTCATATCATAATATCTTATCATATATTTCCCCTAGAATTATTGGATCCTTACATAGCACAGTTGGGTAGAGAAATTATAGGGGTTTAATTTATATATTTTCCACACAAAGGAAAACGATAATGTTTTGGAAAACACAATTGAGAAGAAATGTTCCATTAAATAATATTCGGATGTTCAGAGATGAGGGGACCTTGCTGATACTTTTTCCCAATTGAATATTGAGGCCAATGATCATAATTTAGAGTCTTTAATGGCTAGGGTTCAGTTTTCCTCTTCCATTCTACATATAATTCAGTAGGATCAACCAAGAGATTAACTATTCTAGTATTATATTTATTTTTCATTATGGTGGGGATACACCATGGTATTTTTCATTATCTCCCAATAGAATCATGTGTCTAAAAGTATATTTCATGGTTTTGTTTTCTCATAGGTAGGTGATGATACATAATATCAAATAATCTCAGTGGGTTAATCATACTAAGGCCAATAATATGTATTATAATTTGAATTAGTAGTTCTATTGGCGAGGTATGTGATATTATATTGCTGAGTTTGTTCGCAAGTGGTATATTTTTCATCTGTTATAAGAAGACCTCATACACACAACTTAATGAATGTCATTTGGGTGGTGATTTACCATTTCACCAAACCTTCCCTCTTTATTCTGATAGATGATTCATCATAGCTGGATTTGTTGGTCCAATTATAAGTTCAGGATATAGTGATCCTACATGGTTTTCTTTTGTCAATTGTCTCCGATAGAGACCATTATCTTACCACTAATTTATTTTATGGACCTTAAATGGAATTGGTGTTATAGGAGAAATTTAATATGGCATACCATCCAAAAATGGATGGTCATAGATTGTAGGAAAAATAGATATTGGAATACACAATCATAGCATCTAAATTGAATTTTAGTGGATCAAGGGACCAAAAATTGATAATGGGCATGTTTATATATATCAATGTCTATCAATCCTAGATTTGAATGGATCATTTTTAGGCACTCTATAGTCGGCCGTGTGGATCTCCTTTCTGTTTAGCTGAGGTAGGTGAAAACACATAGTTTGGACAAAGATTGGTACCCGAGAAATCTAAGAAGGTTAATTTATTTAGGAAGTGGTTATTTGTACCTTAGATTCCCCACAAGACCTATGGGATTCAAACACATCGATATCATGAGTTTTCTGTGGGTGAGCGAGTGTTCTTGAATGTGTGACCATACTTGGGTAATAGCCGATTGTGAAAAAAAAGGGAAGCTATCACTTAGGTACATTGGTCCTTCTGTGATCATTGAGTTGTTTGGAATTGTCACATACAGTTTATCGTTGTATTTATATTTGAATGTTATGAAATATATGTTTCATGACTCCAGGTTTAATAAATATAACCTAGATATGTCTCATGTTCTAAATTGGGAAGAATTAGAAATAGAGCCAGATTTACCTATGTTTTAATGACCACTACATAATTTAGATTCTCAAGAGAGAGATATTTTATGGATGTCAATTCCGTGGTCCCTTTATTTTTGAAAAATATATGTGATTATCATGAGACTTGTCACGACCCATCCTCGGGGACCGGGCCATGACTACCCCAAGCCTGCCTTCTATACGCCAGGGGCTGGCGACTAGCACCATGGTGTAAATCCCGGTAAAGGGAAGGAATTGCCTTTGTAAAGTAAACAAGTACCACAGAGTAAGCAAGAGGAAAAAGAAAACACTAAGTAAAAACGGGTACAACAGTAAGTGCGGAAAAGTAAATGGGCCAGTATACAAACCCAAACTAAAAGCAAATTTCAAATCAAAAGGGAAAACATCAACTGAAAATTAAAAGCTGTTACGCCGAGCTGTCCACTGGAAATCTCACCTGAAGGGTGGGTACAGATAGCTCCACTGCTCCTCGGGTTCCGCCGTCCGCTCTGAGTATGTCCCGCCCAGTGGTCCACCTCCAGGTACCGTCTTGCTCTGCAAGCCTCAACCACGGTCAATGCTGTCCGTCGTCTGCAACCAACACAACGTAGTGCGGGCATAGCCCGTGCAGGGGTGAGTATAAACTACTCAGTAGGGAACCCGAGACCCCCGTAGGTCTCCCAAAATCCACAAACGATAAACCACAAAGGAAGGATACAATCAAAAAGTAACATCCGATACTGCTTAAGTATATGCCCATACATATACCTATGTCATCAATTCCAGTATGCTCCAAACTCCGAGCCCATGTACAACCCAGTCCACACAGGAAAGTATACGTATTCCACACAGGAATGCAAAACTTAATCCACACAGGATAACAAAACACAATCCACACAGGAAAGAAAACAGGATTCAGCTCACACAGGTATACTTTTTCGAAAGACGATAGAGATGATCACTGATACAAATAAGTCTTCGGACCCACAAAGGATCGATAGGTACTAACCCCTGCAATGACCCACATAGGATCGGTATGAAACTAACCCCCGCAAAGACCCACACAGGATCGGACCCACACAGGATCTGTAGGCGCTGGCTCACACAGAACCGTTGAGCGCTGACCCACACAGGATCGGACCCACACAGGATTAGTATCACTGATCCACATAGGATCGATGAGTGTTGTAGTCGTCGTCGTCAAATCCACTGAGGATCTCTGTATAGTCGTCATCGCAGTCACAATAGCAGTCCCAGCCAGCACTAGGGTTCCCGCACATAGCAAGCTCCTTCGGGAGGGTCCGCTCCACAAGCCGAGAGGCTGATACACCAACTGACACATAGTCCAGAGTTGATGTATCCAAATGTTCCGTATCGTCAACAGTAACTCAACGCAACAGATGTCGCATCAATCGGACGCCCGGTCTGAGAGTTATTGGCTTTTTCGTCCCAAGGGCCCGGTTGGTTTTTAAGGCAAAACCAACCCGACCGTACTCCACCTTTCTCCAAACCTCGGGCGTAGTATGACAAAAGATCCATCTCACATAGAGAAAAACAACTTAGTTGACGGCACGTCGATCGGACGTCCGTAGCTCAAGATATGAGCGTTTCCGCTCCAAGGGCCCGGTTGGTTTTGTGTACGAACAAACCCGGCCGAACTCAAGTATTATGAAACCTTAAGTGAGGTATACCAAAACGACCGTCTCATTCCAAGGATTGTGTTGCCGCTGACGGCGCGCCGATCAGAGGTCCGTAGCCCGAGTTATGGGCAATTGAACACAAATGGTCGGAAAATGGGGGTTTCGGGCGTAGACCGACCCGGCCCGAGAACCCCCCATGTTGGCCAGAACCGGTTCAACCCGCCCTGGTCTGGGTCGGCCCATCCTGGCACGGCCCGGCCCAGCCTGGGCGCGGCCCGGCCTAGCGGTCCGGCCAGGCGGCCAGCCCGGCTGGGCACAGCGCGCCCAGTGCGCTGCCAGCTCGGCCTTCGGCCGTGCTATTGGAAAGGGGGGGGGGGGCGTCTGCCCCCCTTGAGTAACTGCACCCCCCCATTTATGGGGGGCCGTTTGAAGCTAGCTGGGGAAATTTAATTCCCCCAGATCCTCCCTTTCTGGCCAGCCCGACCTGGCCGTCCGGTTCCTGCTCAACGGGACCGGCGATGGCTGGTCCCCTTCCAACTCTGACACCGGCGGTCCGGTATGGCCGCCGGTCGCCTTTCTCCGCCGTGGCCCAGAACTGGCCACAACCCTTTTTTTCTGGCGCTGTGCGACGACACCGCGCCCCTCCGCCGCGGCCCCGCTCCGGTCGTGGTGTCTTTGGTTTTCTTCGACGCTGCGCGACGACGTCGTGTTCTTGAACTTCTTTCCACGGCGTAGCACGACAGCGCCGTGCATTTCCTTCTGCATGAATCTGCATGGTGTCACGGCACCACGCCCTCCCATACCAACCACAAGGAACCAACATTAAAATTAAGGAGGAGGTTCGGCCGTGTTTTTTCGGTCCGACACCCTCGCGTTATTCGATAACAAATGGTTTAAATCCCCGAAGATCGTCATGTTTGTATTCACAAACAAATAAATAAATAATACCCCTACCTCGGTTCAGGAACGGTGCATGACAATCAAGCCGTGGAAGACGAGCGTCGCGGAGGTCGGTCGTCGTGGAAAAAGAACGTCGATTCTATTGTCGTCGAGGTGCGATTGAAGAGGGAATGTCGTTGGAAGAAGACGTCGCATTCTTCGACGGAGATGTTCATTATTGAAGAACATTGTTCTTCACGTTCTTCGTCGAGGTTGAAGAAGAAGAACAAGACTTCACGCTTCCCAATCCTCTCAAGGTGGAAAAAACTCTAACAAAAAAAATAAAACTAAGTCTTATTTTATTAACACAACCTAACCATTTGAAAATTCAAGAGTTTGAAATTAAGTAACTCACTTTATTAATTATAACAAGTTGTCAAAAATTAATGAAAGTGAGTTAATGGGGAGTTAGTAAGGTGGGAGATTAAGAGGGGTTAGGGAGTTAAGGAATTTGAAAAGGTGGGGGGGTTCGTGTGGGCCCCACCCTTTCAATTATCTACAAATGAGAAGTTGGGTGGATGTGGGACCCACCACCAACTTCCCATGGGAGAAATTAACCACCATGAAAAAAAATATAATTGATCCAACAATTTTATTTACTTTTTCTAATTAAACACCAATATTTAACTTCTTCACCCGCACAAACGCAACTACGGTAAAGGTTCCCGTAGGAGATTACCAGCGTTGAAAGTTCATCGGTGCCCTCATAATCCGATTCCGAGCACCAGTTCAAAAGTTAGAAAATCCCGCTAGTTAGTTCACTTAATGTACCCGAGCCAAACTTCGAAAATTGATTCCAGGCACTCCAGGCCTCGGAATCAAGTGTCGTAAAAAACTGCGTTCTTGTAAAATTCCAATGCAAATTAAGAAAAAATTTCCTTTGAATTTTACAGGTCTTTACATTACTCCCTCCTCAGGGCTTTACGTCCCCGTAAAGATACATCAAAACTAGGGAAACAAATGAGGGTAGTGAGCATGCATCTGAGCCTCCTACCCCCAAGTGCTCTCCTGGAGGTTCCTGTGCTGCCATCTGATGCACACTAGAGGAATCGACCGTCCACGCAGGACCCGCTCCTGTCGATCCTCGATCTCCACTGGATCCTCCGTAAATGTCTCCCCATCGTCAACATCAATCTCCCCATGGTCAATGATGTGCATCGTGTCGTGGACGTATCTCCTCAGCTGAGAGACGTGGAAGACGTCGTGCACCCGGTGCAACTGAGGTGGTAGAGCCAGACGATAAGCCACCTCGCCAATCCTACTGAGGACCTGGAATGGTCCGATGAAACGTGGAGACAACATGACGCCTCGTCCAAATCCTTGCAATCCTCGTCGAGATGAGACACGCAAGAAGACGTGGTCTCCATCCTCGAACTCTAGTGGCCTCCACCTCCTGTCAGCATAAGACATCTTCCGGCTCTGAGTTGTCCTCATCGGCTCCTGGATGACCTGGACCTTCTCTGTCGTGGCCTAGACCATCTCTGGTCCCACAAGTGCTGACACCCCAGGGTCTATCCAGCACAAAAGAGATCTGAAAGGTCGGCTGTACAATTCCTCGTATTGTGCCATTCCAATGTTGGAGTGGTAGCTATTGTTGTACGCAAACTCCACCAACGGTAGGTGGTCCTCCCAGCTACGACCAAAGTCGAGGAAACATGCGCGGAGCATGTCCTAGCGAGTCTGAATGGTACTCTCCATCTGACCATCAATCTGAGGGTTAAAGGATGTGCTCAGACGTAGCTGCGTCCCGAACGCCTCATGCAATCCCTTCCATAGCCGAGAAGTAAAATGGGTATCTCGATCAGAGATGATGGAAGATGGAACGTCGTGAAGCCGAACAATCACCTGAACGTAAAGACGCCCTAAGCTCTCCACTGAGCCCTGCTATCGGATGGGTAATAAGTGTGCCGACTTGGTGAGTCGGTCAACAATCACCCAAATGGAGTCGTGACCTCTGGATGTTCCTGGGAGTCCAGTCACAAAGTCCATAGATATGTTGTCCCACTTCCACTCTGGATCCTCAAAGGGCTGTACCAAGCCTCCTGGTACCTGGTGCTCAGCCTTCACCTGCTGGAAGGTGAGGCATCGAGAAACAAACTCATCCACATCCTTATTCTTGCCCGTCCACCAGTGTTGTCGTCTGAGATCCTGGTACATCTTCGCTACTCCAGGATGTACCGCCCAGGGAGAAGTGTGAAACTCTCTCAGCACCTCCTCTCGTAAAGAAACTTGTACCAAGGTACGTCCTCTGAAAAGGATGTCGTACTATGCTCCAAAGGGTAAACCATCAAGTGCCTATCCTGAGGATATCTGTGCACGCAGCATCTCAAAGTCGGTGTCCCCACAATGTGCCTCTCTGACTCGCTGCAGTAGTAGAGGAGTGACTGTGAGAGACTGAAGGAAGGCTTCCCCATCTCTATCCACAAAGTATATCTGCAAAGCGGCTAGCTGCTCTGTGGCCTTCTTAAGTAGCTGAATGCCCGTCCTACTGCTGAGGGCATCGGCTACTATGTTCGCCTTCCCAAGAGTATAGACTATCTCAAAGTCATAGTCCTGGAGGAACTCGAGCCATCGCCGCTATCTCAGCTTCAGGTCCTTCTGAGATAAGATGTACCCGAGACTCTGATGGTCAGAAAAAACTGTAAAGAGCTCACCCATCAAGTAGTGTCGTTATGTCTTCAGAGCGAAGACCACTGCTGCTAACTCCAAGTCATGGGTAGCGTAGTTCTTCTCATGCGAACTCAACTGACGTGATCCATAGGCGATCACTGCCTGCTCTTGCATCAGGACACAACCGATTCCAGTACCTGATGCATCCCAATAGACTACATACACTACTCCCTCCTCTGGAAAACTCAAGATAGGTGCGCTGGTCAATCTCTGTCTCAGCTCTTGGAAACTCTGCTGACATCTGTCTGAACACACGAAGGGTTTCCCCTTCTTAGTCAAAGCTGAGAGTGGTGCCGCCACTCTAGAGAAGACTTGCACGAATCTCCGGTAGTATCCAGCTAGTCCCAAGAAACTCTGCACCTCTGTCACGCTCCTGGGTGGCTCCCAAGCTAGTACTGCCTCAATCATCGTAGGATCCACTGAAACTCATGCCTCAGAGATGACGTGCCCCATGAAGTGGACCTCACATATCCAGAACTGACACTTCGAGAGCTTACCATAAAGCTGGTGCCCTCAGAGTGTGTCTAGTACTACCCGAAAGTGGTAGGCATGATCATCCTCAGTCGTCGAGTAAATCAGAATGTCATTGAGGAAGACCACGACAATTTGATCGAGGTATGGATGAAATATCCTATTCATGAGTGCCATGAACAATGCTGAAGCATTGTTTACACCGAAGGGAATAACCAGGAACTCATAGTGGCCATACCGACACCAGAAGGTCGTCTTCTTCATGTCCTCGTCACGAACTATGAGCTGGTGGTAGGCTGACCCGAGGTCTATCTTCGAGAACCACCGTGCTCCCTTGAGCTGATCAAAGAGGTCATCAATCCTTGGTAGAAGATACCTTTTCCTCACTATCACCTAGTTCAGGCGACGATAGTGGACGCACAGTCGCAAGCTCATGTTTGCCTTCTTGGCAAACAATATCAGAGAAGTCCAGGGGGAAACACTGGGTCAGACGAATCCCTTGACCTGCAAGTCCTCCAATTGTACCCGTAGCTCTCGAAGCTCTGCGAGGGCCATATGATACGCTGGTGTGGATATCAGGGCTTTCCCGGGGTACAGGTCAATATAAAAGTCTACCTCTCTGCGAGGAGGTAGTCTTGGAACGTCGTTGGGAAAAACGTCCGCAAAATGATCCACCACTGCAGGAAAACCAGGACTCCACACGTCAACTGCTCCTGGGATGAGGCTAGCCAACTGATGAGTGATGGGATGTCATCTCCTCTATAGAAGTCCATCCTGTGCTGGAAAGGCTCCCTTCTCACCGGTGAAGGTGAACCTGCTCTCATCGGTGCATACACAACGCCCCTTGTGCCTAAAACTGTCAATCTGTGCATGGACCGTAGATAACCAATCCATGCCCAAGATGATGTCGTAAGGCCTCGACGCCGCTACAAGAAGATCACAGCCGAAGCTCTCACCTCCTAGAGTAAGGTCACACTGCCGACACCAGTGCGTAATAGTCAATTCTGCTCCCGTATGAGTCTCTAGCCGTAAGGATCGAGCCAACAGCTCTGTCGGAATCTCTGAGATCCGAACAAGGGCAGTGGCTATGAATGAGTGATTCGCTCCTGTGTCTATAAGTACTACAGAAAGGGTGGAATAGACACAGATAGTACCTCGAATCATCTCGGGCACGTCGTGGCCGTAGGCCTCTGCTGCCTGGAGCTGTTCCGGTCTCTGCCCTCCAGCTCCCTGTGGTCGGGGTGGACCTCATGGTGGTGGTGGTGGTAGAGCCTTAAAGTGTCGCCCACCACCTGCTGCTCGGCCAGCTCCTTTGCCTCGTCCACCTCCTCCCTGCGGACCGCCACGGTCAACCCTCTGCCTCTACCTCGGTGCTACCTCAACCGTCTGCTACTCCTCGGCATGGAGGGTCGGGCAATCATGATCCATGTGGCCATGCCCGCCACATGAGTAGCACTACCTGCCTCTTGAAAGACTAGCTCCGTGTTGTTTGCCCCGCACTGCTTCGCCAGTGTCCTGAGGTCGTCTGCCTGAGGGTCTGGTCTACCTGGACCCATGAGTCATCCATCGACTGCCTGCTGTAGAAGACTCTGCTATGTGTCACCCTGCGGTGGGTCTCGGTGCTGGTGTAGACTCAGCAAGAAAACTCTCGATCAAAAGGTCCCGCTCCAATAATCTTATCTGAGACGGAATGCTGAGGGAGATCAGTGATGCACTGATCTCGTGTCTCAATCCCTACTCAAAGGTCTGGGCCCGGAAGAATGTGTCTCGTACCAAGTTGGTCGAGTAGCGCGAGATAATGGTAAACCTCGCCGAATACTCGGCGACCGTCATGAAGCCCTGCCGCAGCTGATGAAGCTTTTGAATGCACACCGCACGGAGGGTGGCTGGGATGAACTCCGAGCGGAAGAGGCTCTCAAAGTCTGTCGAAAGTTGATATGCCTCATCATGCACCTGGATCATCAAGCTCCACCATCGGCACACTACTATGTGCAGTAGGCTCGCAGCGAGGATCACCATGAGGTCTACTGGTGTCCTCACTAGCCTGAAAACTTGTATGACTGCCTCCAGCCAGTCCTCGGCTACCTGGGGGTCTATCTCCCCGTGGAACCTGGGCGGTTGCTGGTGCTGGAACTCGTGTAGTGCACTGAGGCGACGTGCGTCATCAGCGACTGGTGATGGAAGCATCGATGGCTCGACGGGTAGATCAACCGCCGGTGCCACTGCTGGAAAAGGGCCCTTCACCGAGGCCTCGTCGCTCGGTGGGCTATCGTCATGCTCGACTCTCGGATCCCTAGCTGGCTATCGTCGTGGGGCCATCCTGAAAAGGAAACAGGTGCGCCATGGTCAGAACAATATACCTGGTGAGCTGATACAAAGTAATAACAAAGAAAACTTGAAACACACACGCAATCAATGTTTTCATGCATTATGTCAGAAATCAGAAGTCAGGGTCCTGGTGTACGTGTACGTCAGCCGCCGCAGAAACACTGGACTCCCTGGACTGATAACCACACCCAATACGCTTAACAATATTGCTTCACATAGAAGAAATATCAGAGTCTCCAGTAGAACTGAACTCATCTGATACCAATTTGTCACGACCCGTCCTCGGGGCCCATTCCATGACTACCCCAAGCCCGCCTTCCATAGGCCAGTGGCTGGTGACTAGCACCAAGGCGTAAATCTAGGTAAAGGGAAGGCATTGCCTTTGTAAAGTAAACAAGCACCATAGAGTAAGCAAGCGGAAAAAGTAAACACTAAGTAAAAAACGGGTACAACAGTAAGTGCGGAAAAGTAAATGGGGAAGTATACAAACCCAAACTGAAATTAAAGTACAACTCGCAAGGGAAAACATCAACTGAAAAGTAAAATCTGCTACGCCGAGCTGTCCACTGGAAATCCCACATGAAGGGTGGGTACAGATAGCTCCACTACTCCTCGGGTTCCACCGTCCACTCCGAGTACATCCTGCCTAGTGGTACACCTCCAGGTACCGTCCTGCTCTGCAAGCCTCAACCACGGTCAACACTGTCCGTCCTCTACAACCAATGCAATGTAGTGCTGGCATAGCCCGTGCAGGGGTGAGTATAAACTACTCAGTAGGGACCCCGAGACCCCCGAAGGTCTCCCAAAATCCACAATGGAAGGATACAATCACGAAGTAACATCCGACACTACTTAGGTATATGCCAATAAATATACCTAAGTCAACAATTCCAGTATACTCCAACCTCTGAGCCCATGTACAACCCAGTCCACACAGGAAAGTATACGTATTCCACACAGGAAAGCAAAACGTAATCCACACAGGATAGCACAACACAATCCACACAAGAAAGCAAACATGATTCAGCTCAAACAGGTATACTTCTTCAAAAGATGATAGAGATGATCACTGATCCATCAAAGTCGTCGGACCCACAAAGGATCGATAGGTACTAACCCCCACAATGACCCACACAGGATCGATAGGAAACTAACCCCCACAAAGACCCACACAGGATCAGACCCACACAGGATCTGTAGGCGCTGGCTCACATAGAACCGTTGAGCGCTGACCCACACAGGATCGGTAGCACTGATCCACATAGGATCGCTGAGTGATGTAGTCGTCGCTGCGAATCCACTAAGGATCTATATACAGTCATCATCGCAGTCACAGTAGCAGTCGCAACCAGCACTAGGGTTCCCGCACACAGCAAGCTCGTTTGGGAGGGTCCGTTCCACGAGCCGAGAGGATGATACATCAATTGACACATAGTCTATAGTTGATGTATCCAATAGTTATGTATTGTCAACAGGAACTCAACGCAACAGACGGTGCGTCAATCGGACGCCCGATCTGAGAGTTATTGGCTTTTTCATCACTGGGGCCCGGTTGGTTTTTAAGGAAAAACCAACTCGACCGTACTCCACCTAAGACCAAACCTTGGCCGGAGTATTCTAAAAGATCTGTATCACTTAGAGAAGAACAATGTAGTTGACGACATGTCGATCGGACGTTCGTAGCTCAAGATATGAGTGTTTCCGCTCCGAGGGCCAGGTTGTTTTCGTGTACGAACCAACCCGGCCGAACTCAATTATTCCAAAACATTGAGTGCGATATACCGAAACGACCGTCTCGTTCCAAGGATCAAGTCACCACTGGCGGCGCGTCGATCGGAAGTCCGTATCCCGAGTTATGGGCAATTGAACCCAAATGGTCCGAAAACGGGGGTTTCGGGCCCGGACCGACCCGGCCCGAGACCCCCCCCCCCCCCCCGATTGGCCCGAACCTGGTCGACCTGCCTCGGTCCTGGTCGGCCTGACCCGGCACGGCCCGGCCTGGCTGGGCGTGGCCCGGCTGGGCACATCGCACTACCAGCTCGGCCTTCGGCCGAGCTGTTGGAAAAAGGGGGGGGGGGGCTCCGGCCCCCCTTGAGTAACCCCCCCCCCATTTTTGGGGGGGCGTTGGAAGCCAGCCGGGTAATTTAATTGCCCCATCTCCTCCCTTTCCGGCCGGCCTGACCTGGCCGGCCGGTTCCAACTCAACGAGACCAGTGATGGTCGGTCCCCTTCTAGCTCTAATGCTGGTGGCCCGGTCCGGCTGCCAGTCGCCTTGCTCCGCCGCGGCCCGGAACCGGCCGCATCCCTTGTCTTCCGGCGCGGTGCGACGACACCATGCCCCTCCACCGCGGCCTCGCTCCGGCCACGCCGTCTTTGGTTTTATTCGATGCGGTGTGACGGCGTGGCGTTCTTGAACTTCATTCCACGGCGCGGCGCGACAGCGCCACACATTTCCTTCCTCGTGAATCTGCGTGGAGCGACGGAACCACGCTCTCCCGTACCAACCACAATGATCCAACAAAAAAATTAAGGAGGAGAGTCGGACATGTTTGTGAGGTACGTGCACCTCGTGTTATTCGATAACGAATGGTTTAAATCCACGAAGATCGTCAAGTTGGTATTCACAAACAAATAAATAAATAAAACCCCTACCGGTTCAGGAACGATGTACGATAATCGAGCCGCAGAAGACGAGCGTCGCGGAGGTCAGGCGTCGCAGAAAAGGAACGTTGATTCTGTTTTCGTCGAGGTGCGATCGAAGAGGGAACATCATTGGAAGAAGGCGTCGCATTCTTTAGCGGAGATGTTATTCGTTGAAGAATAGTGTTCATTGCGTTCTTCGTCGAGGTTGAAGAAGAAGAACAAGACGTCACACTTCCCAATCCTCTCAAGGTGGCAAAAACTCAATCATAAAAAATAAGACTAAGTCTTAATTTATTAACAAAACCTAACCATTTGAAATTTCATGAGTTTGAAATTAAGTAACTCACTTTACTAATTAGAACAAGTTGTCAAAAATTAATGAAAGTGAGTTAATGGGGAGTTAGGAAGGTGAGAGGATAAGAGGGTTTAGAGAGTTAAAGAATTTGAAAAGGTGGGGGGTTCGTGTGGGCCCAAACCTTTCAATTATCCACACATGGGAAGTTGGGTGGATGTGGGCCCCACCAACAACTTCCCAGGGGAGAAATTAACCACCATGAAAAGAAATAAAAACGATCCAACAATTTTATTTACTTTTTCTAATTAAACCCAAATAATTAAATTCTTCACCCGCACAAATGCAACTATGGTAATGGCTCCCTTAAGGGATTACTGGCGTTGCGAGTTCATCGGTGCCCTCAGAATTCGATTCCGAGCACCAGTTCAAAAGTTAAAAAATCCCGCTCGTTCGTTCACTGAACGTACCCGAGCCAAAATTCAGAAATTGATTCCGGGCACTCCGGGCCTCGTAATCAAGTGCCGTCAGAAACCGCGTTCTTGAAAATTTCCATGGAAAATTAAGAAAAAATTTCCCTTGAATTTTACGGGTCTTTAAAAGACATGTTAGAAAAATTCATAGGATAAGCATGATAACCACTTTTTTTATGATCTTACATGGGAATGACATTAAAAGGGTTGAAAGGTTACATGGATGGATGAATTTCCAATCCATTTTTTTTATAATTCTAAATATTTTATACTTACGATTATTCATTGATTTTATTAAGAAAATGAATAAAAATTGAATTTGGTGTGGGTGGTTCATGGATTATATAATGTCCGAGTATACCATATGCATTTCCAAGGATACGTTTCACCAATGATTCATTTTAGGATAGATAAATTGGTCATGATTAGCATATAATTTTTGAAATGTATATTTTAAACAAAAAACATGTCTGCGATAGACATGGAAAATAACACGGTTTTCATACGGTTTGCAAAAAATAAAGCATGTCCTTGGAATTTAAAATTATACCTTTACATTGTTACCCCTAATCAAATTTAACCCCAAATATCCTAAAACCAGCCCCACTAAGTATTTCTTCTCTATATGTTCCACCCCCATCCTCTCCCCTCCCATGGGATGTATATCGATGGGTAATTTATCTTGTATTATTCATGAAATCATCATATATGTGGTTTCTCATTTGTTTTATCCCTTTATTCCTATGTTTTCTAACATCTATTGGGGGGGTTTATCCAGTGAGTTGGGTGACTAATTTAGTGTCAAATAATGACCGTTATGGCCCAATCATGATGCATTTTGTTCAATCGTTCCATTATAGGGTTCTCTTAAAGGGTCATTATTGGTTGCCACCATTTTATAGAAGTTTATTCATTTGAGGTAGATGGTTTCATGACTAAATATTATTTGATTAATAATATATCATTTACTAAGTGTTTAAATATTCCATGTGATTTATGTGTGTGGTGAGATTGGTGTTTTTAAATTGATTTGATACGTGTATGGTTTGAAAATGATTTTTTATACAGAAAAATAACTATATTTATTATATTAACAATTATTCTTCTCTTTGAAGGTGTTTCATAAATTCTGAATCATATTTTATAAATTTAGAATGTGGTACAAAAGATGATTTATAATGGTATTGGTTAGTTTTTATAATTAATTTTTTTTGGTTGCGAATTTATGGATTTATCAATAATATTTATATTTTAAAGCTCATTATTTTGTGAATGTTCATTCATATATGACAGGTGGAATGAGAATTGAGCATGAGGGGATAACCTATGTATCTAGGTGGGTGTAGTTTAAAAATAATTCTACATTACTCAGAAATGGGTTTTCTTATATACATTTAGAAGGATCGATGATAGAACACTCACTAAATTATTATGATATGTGGAACTAATTTAATTTTGGTATCATCTACACTCTAGCAGCTTTTAAATGAGGATTTTATACATTGTAGTCATTATACCACTTTTCACTATGATATAATGTACCTAGTGTCCTAGTGCTAGCATATTCCTAGTGGTTCTCCCATAACTTAGTTCTCTTTTAAGATATTTTACTTACAGTTGAAATACAATATACATTGTCTGTAATTTTAAAAAAATCTCATTTTTTAATTTAAAATGATTTAATTATAATGTTTCTAGTGTTCTTAATATTACATGCATTTTAATTTATCTGAAAATATTAATATCATGTAATATTTTGTTTGGGTGGCATCATACTGGGATTTGGCTCAAAACCTACATACGACATTAGATGTAATTATATTCGGTTATGTTTGAAACATTTAATGTCTCAATTAATGGTGATGGTTGATTGGGATGCTTTTGGTTTTCCCCTTTCAAGTTCTATGGTGGGATCATGATGAAGATTCTTGTATTGGTTCATGGTGTTTTTGGGATAGTTTATCATCCATTTTTTGATGTAGAACATTTTAGGATTTTATTTAATATTGTAAACATAAATCTAAATGTTATAAGCCATGTTTTCTTATATTAATTCAATTATTATTTAGTTATTCTTATTTTTTACTTTTATGAAATCGAATAAAATCTATTCCAGTTCATTTCTTTGATATCCATGCACTTTTTTCCAGCCCATGGGGATTGAGAATGCCCCTCAGTCTATTACACAGAATAGGTTTGGTGTCGGGTTTGATGGAATTATATCATGTTTTTGTGACATGTACTTCGATTACACATGAAATGAAAGAAATAAATCACATTAATGAAGATGTATTTAAACCCAGAAGATAATCTATTGATGTAGTTCCCACTTTAATCTCATAATCCCATTATATATTAGACTTATTAATCCCTTCATATTGATCAATATTAATCAATTATGGGGTAATTAGTTTGAAATAAATCACACCCTACATGCAATTATGTATACCTTATTCATTTATAAATATATATTTTCTATATTATGTAATATATTATTATATAATTTGAGATATCACTTACCTTTTCTATTTTTTTCCTAATTGAGTTCAAGAAAAAAAAATTATTTCCCAATATTCATCTAAGTGGGTTAGATTAAGAAATAGTTTTTCATAATTTCCGTATATTGTTCCATTTTTTATACTCAATAGAAATATATTATTCTATTCCACCATAGGTAGGTGTTGATCCCATGTTCCATCATAGTCATTTGTTTATGACCTCAACAATCCCTCTAATCCTTTGATGGTTTAATCATTCAACACATCTATTAGGAGAAAGTAAGTGTTTTACATGAGAATTCTAGTTTTTAAAGCCTTCTAAGTACTACAAATTGATTTAGTTGTTATGTGTGGATCATAATCAAATACAATTTAAATGTGTTCACCATTAAGTATTAGAAAATAATTGATAGAGTCTTATAAGAGATTGAAGGGGTAGATCCTCCTTTATTGCTAGAATGTTTTATACCTAGTACGGTATTTCATAATGAAAAATAAAACATCATTATCATTATATGTATTATGTGGTCATTTTAAAAGTCAATTGTGTTATCATACAACATCAACATTGGTATGGGGAGATTATGCCTGACAAACTCTTATTCTTGTCTGCTACCCTTTATTAGTAGATATATGTACTATATTAACTAATAGTTTTCTATTTTTTTATTTATGATTTCCCACTAGTAGTTATCCCTTAGATATGCATACATCTTGGTGTTAACATAGAGTATAGGGGAATCAACATTATAATATTCACCTAGAAAGTCACTCTTTAACTCATGTATGGATGGTACACATATTCTCATTTTCTACATCAACATCACATATTCATAAATGAATTTTGTCAATCACCCATATTCACTAGCATTATCTTCATTTTTAATCCCTTTATATCATAATGACAAATAATTAATTTCAATCTCTAATATAAATTTGTAAATATCTTTGAAAATGAATTATGTGTTCCATTACCTAATAATATATATATATATAATGTTATGTTATCCATAAATATTGGAACCCAATATATACTCACAATAGATTAGAGTCCATGAATCTTACTACTTAATGTATGTGTCACATAAAATTTTGTTATTAGGATCATTGTGTGTTGTACACTGGTACTCCAAATGAAGTTTCAGTCATCACCATTTTCTCATGTAGAGAACTTTTTATGAGAATATATACATGAAATTTTTTCAATCATTATATAAGACTCATCAGTCCCCATTAATACAGTTCCTCTATATTTTTAATACAGAGATTTCTAATACAATTTAACACCATAACATATTAGTATATTAATATCATTTAAATTAAAACTATTTCATCAGATAGATTAAACACCAATATAAAATGATTCGTGATATCATCAATATGAAAAACTATTATAATGAAAGAAGATAATAAAAAAATTGTGGGAATACTTTGTGAAACACAATTCTAACAATAACAATAATTTTAAAACCACATGTATATAAATAATAATAATTAATTAAAATTATTTATTATAAAATTTTTTACTATAATTCATTACATACTAATATTTACAAATTTATATTCTGATTTTATTTCAAACCATAAAAATTAATTGATTAAATATATTGATTAAATTTAAAATAATTATTTTGAAATTGTTATATTCATTTAATACTAAATGGATGAGTTTTTCGAAGTTATATTTTTTTAAATTTCATTGATTTTATTTTAATATATTAAATAAATCATATATAATGAAATATTTCTAGAAAATTTAATTGTAATGTATATAAATAGTCCAATTTAAAATTCATTTGACTATTTTTTTTCTATTGATGAATTCGTTTAAAATTTTTTATGATTAAAATTGAATTTTAATTAAAGAAACCATACTTTGGTATGTGTTATTTTATTAAAATCAGTTTCAATCATTCATACAATTTATAAATGATAAAATGAAATTTCATTTTTAGTTATCAGGTCAATATTTTTCTATGGTTATTTTATGTTGAATTCCATGAAATGGATTATATTAAGGTAAATTATAAAAACATAATTTTTATAAATACAATAGATTTGATGACATTATCATGATATTTTAATGACATTAACTTTTGGAAAATATTTTTTTATATACTTGATATGTATTTAAGGATTAATTTTTTTAAATATTTTGTTTAAATTAAAAACTTATTATTGTATTTTTTAAACAGATTTAGATTTTTTAATCAATTAAAATTTATATTTCATATATTTTTTTGAATAATAATTCATAATGTAGAACTTGTATATGATTTATTTTAATGAAAAAAATGCAATTTTTATATAAAAACAAAATAAATTTTAGAAAAATTATTATACTTATAAATTTAACTTAATCTCATTTTTACGCATATAAAAAATGATTTCCTATAAATTCATCTGAATTATCAAATTATTATTGTATTACATATAGTGAAAAAACTAGAAATATATAAACAGATTGTTTTAAAATCATTGTATAATTATATTATATAGCTATCATAATATTTTATAAATTATTTGTAATTTTTATATATACATTCCATAAAATATTTCATTCTTTTTATAAAAAGTATTAAATATTTACAAAAATTCAATTCATTTCACTTATAAAAGAAGAATTCCACCACCCCTTTAAATCAAATAAAATAAAATAGAAAACCTCCCACTTCTATACATCATTTCATTCCCAAATAATATTTTTTTCACATAATTTCTATTTTAGTCCTTGTATATTACCCAAATAAAATCATAAAAAAGGAGGTTTCACAATGGTGATTAAAAGTTTTTTGTGTAAGTATTTTATTATATTTAGTCATTCCACCATATTTTATACATATACCACAAATAAAATATTAATTACCATTATATAAACATGTATTGGAATCCATTAATCTTCTGTAATATTCTTATAATTATTAATAAATCGAATATTGACATTCATTAAGTCATTGTAGAACACTCCTAGTCGGGTCGATTTTACCCCTAAATGAATTTTTTTATAAAAATTCTATGATTAATTAATATGAAATATTTAAAATAGGTAATATATATATATATTTAATTTTATAAGTTCTCATATTAAATAGAATATGGTATTATAATAATATCTGTCAAATATAAAACTTTTATATTTAATTCTAGAATGTTTTTGGATTAACGTCATACATGAGGTATTCTCTGAATTTTTATCCTTGATGAATATAGAACTATTATTTATGATAATATTTTATACTGATATATAATAAATTTTTCCCTAGGATGTTAATATAAATTTTGGGTTTATTTAATACGATAAAACCTTTCGTTCATTAAAACCACAGAAAAGACCCTTCACAAATTTAATCATCATTAATAGTTAATAAAAATATCATTTATTGATAATAAAATCTTATGAATAAATATGGAACATATATTATCATACCATGAGTAATATATTAATGGTGACTTTTTTACAAAATAAAATGTTTAATATTTCCATTTCAAAAATCATTTGAAAAAAACAATTTTATTATCATTTAAGGATGAAAATAAACTATAAAAAACTAATATATCTGAGGATAATGATTTTATGCCATGTATAAGATTTTTATTTAAAAAAAATTCTGTTTTAAATTAAGTTTAAAATGTATTTTTTTTTATATTTCTCTAAAGTGATTTTATAAAATATGATAGTTACGGTAATGGATTTTGATATCAATTTTCATTTTTAAGACATGTTTTGAATTGTGCACCTATTTTCATTTATAATATAAATATAATAAAAAAATTGAATTAATATATAATGATTCAATCAATAATCTTGTTATTTAGATTTCAATATATGTTATATCATTAATGGTGTTTCAAATCTAATGATACCTTATTTATAGGTGGTTTACTTATATTTATTTTCATTCTTTCAGATATATAACGTATTCACCACTTGTTTAATTTTAAATGGATTATAAATATCAAATAGATATTTTTTAATATATTCTTCAAAAAAATTAAATTTATGTATATATTCATCTAATTTTATTTCTTTCATGGGGTTTTAATTATATATTACCAAATACAAAATGACTTAAACTCTAACATCATTCTTGGAGACAATCTTTATAATATGAACCTACTTCTAATTATATATCTTATATACATACAATATCGATTCTTATATAATAAATAATTTTTTAGGGATACAACTGTCTTATATAATATTTTTTCAATCATTGGTTTATGATTCAGAAGGTACCCACCTCATAATAAATTTTGTAAACTCAATTCACATACGTTATATTTAAAACCCCAAGTGAAACAAAGATAATAATTAATTAAAATGATTTATTATAATAAAAATTATATTATAATTAAATATAATTATTATTATTTTTAAGTAATTATTTTATTTAATTTAATAAAAATAAATTTAGGAATTATAATTATTAAAGGAAAAAATTTATATTATTAAAATTATTCAGTTTTAATAAAAATATATGATATTTAAAACCCCAAGTGAAGAAAAAGATAATAATTAATTAAAATGATTTATTATAAAAACCTATTTTTTTATTAATGATTATAATTATCCATTCTATTTAATGATTTTATTTATTTTAATCTATATGAATTGATGAAGTTTAATTATCAAAGGATGAAAATAATAAATTTGACATTATTAAAATTTATCAGTGCTAAAATGTTGTATTTTCATATCAACTTTTTGTTAACTTGTTGTGTATTTTTTATTAATAATTTAAATTAAAAAATATAGAAAATATTTTTTTATGAAATTTATTTTTAATATATGAAAAAAATAAAAATTAACGGTCATATAATAATTTTTATATTGTGATGAATATTATTAAATTCATTTTGTGCTTAAAAAATTATTTTCTAAAAAATATATTTATGTGTTTTGGGTTATTATATTAAAATTAATTTCAACCAATTTTATAATTTTATATATTTAAATTTATTTGTTAATATATATTTTTAATACTATTCTAGGTTGAATTTTTGGTAATTTTTTGAAATGTTTAAATTAAAATATGAAATTGAAATTTTGAAATCTAATATTATATTTCATCCAAATAACTATTATTTTTGTATCATTATTTTATTTAAGTATTGAAAATATAAAATTTGGGTTTGGATTAGTTTTAAATCATATAAACTATATATTTTATAAAAAAATTGTAATTAATATCATGAATATCTGCATCCATTATAATTTTTAAAAACTATTTTTCAGGATTTAAATAATCATTTTCTAAATACTTTTTCTTATTTTTCATATATTTATTATATTAGAATCTATTTTTAAAACATATATATGTTAAATATATTATAAAGGGCTATGTTTCAGAAATAATATGTTTCAAATATTGTAATAAGGTTCATTATAATTTTCTGTTAGATAAATAAATTAGAACAGTAAATGCTTCACACCACTTTAATGGATAAAAATATTAAAATTGATAAGGAAATGATAACAACCTAAATTATCTAAAAATGTATATTTTTTATAGAGTGCATGATGAATTTGTAGTCATATACTCATTTTTTATTTTTTATTCAATTTTATATCCACTAACATCAAAATTTGAATATTATTTTTATATTTAGTATTAATTACTTCTAAAAATATAATTTTAATACCTAATTAAAAAATAATTCCCCAACCCTTAATATCTATTGTAAAAATATTGACATCTCCCTTTTATTAAACTAATTTAATTATTGAGTAATACCATTCCTTTTTATTGAGCTTTATTTACTTAAAATGTCCTTAGATCCCATCATATTAAAATATTTCTCTATGCGGATTCTAAATTCGGGTACATATGTATTTTCATCTCTATTAAAAAAAATTAGGATCATATTATTTTGCATATTATAATATATCTTTTATGACTTTTTGAAATTTTTTTATAAATAATTTACCTTCATTATTTTTGATATTATAAATAATGAGTACTATATGTTTGTTCATTCAATCATTATTACACACTCTGATTTGGGTCGGTCTTACAACCTATATATATTGTGTTATAATTATTATATTATGAATGATTATAAAAGTTAAAATATAGGTAATTTCAAATTATAAAAACTAAATTTATATGTTCTCATAATTTCTTTAATGATGATGTTATAATAAATCATTCCATAATCATACATTTTTAATTAATTCTATCATGTTTTTGTAATTTGTTTAACAAATTACATATATGATGCAACCGTTTTTTTAACAAATATGGCAATGGAATGTTAATTTTAGTTAAAAAATTGCCTTAATATTTATATAATGGTTTTTTCTTTCAATTGAAATATTAAATTTTAATTTATTAATTAAGATTCCACTATTCATTAATAAAAAAAATCATGGAAACAAGCATCTCATCAAAATCATCACCTTGATTTAGAAATAAAATTATCGTGGAATGATATTATAAAATGATAATGAAATTGAAAATTATATTCTAATTACATTAATAATATTTTAATGGAAAAATTATTTTCATAGAAGTAGGATTGAAATCTCTATTATGAAACTCATATGAAATACACAATATAAATAACATTTGATGATAAAAATAACTATTACCTAAAAATATATATATGGATAATTTTTATAAATGAATTATAAAATATAATTAGATATTAATAAGGATATGAAATAAGTTATTATTATTTTTATATTTATTATACACGAGTTTAAAACACATTAAAAATATTCAAGAGTCAAAGTAGGTTTTTTTGTCTCAATGATTCTTCTACAAGACATGTTTTATATTGAATACAGATTATTTATATAATTTTTATAATCTATACCTTTTACATAATATATATTTTCACTATATTTATTCAATGTATTAAATTTTACTCAATTTCTATTATCAATGGGGTTTTATTAATAATATTCTATTGGTACAAGAGATGTTATTATTGCAATATTCATTCTCTGAGACATAAAATGTATTAATCACAACATATTATTTGGCTGTAGTTTTTACACTTCAATGATTCCTTTATATCATATCTATCATATAAATTAATTATATTTATATATACAAATGAGGTATATCTTTCAGGGGATATGATACGATGATTACCATATTCATAAGGGTTTTTTTTCTTAGAACAACATTCAATATGAAATGTATCATGCTATTATCCTATTTTTTTTGGTTTATGTACTAAATATTTTAGAATATTTTGTCACTATAATCATTTAATCCTTGAAATTCAAGTTCCATTTCTTTTTTTATCTCTCAATGAATTTTGATTGAAATTTTTCCAATGCTTTATTGAATTTTCTAAACTCAATTCCATTTCATTGAGTGATAATACATCCTATTGAAATATATTCATATAATATTCATCTATTATATCTTATTAGTGCATTGTATTGTAATGGATTGGGGTCTTGGGGTCCATTACTTAGTAAAAATGTGATGTTTAGGTGTTCAGGGTTGTTTGGCTTCTCAGTGAAGCATAACGGTAGCCTTGGCCAACTGGTAGCTCTGTCTTCTGGTATCAAGCCTACAGGTAGCTTAGCGTACTGGTTGATTGGTCTACCGGAAGCTCGGTCTACTTGTAGTAGGCGTCCTGGTAGCTCGACTTACTGGTAGCTCTGTCTACCGGTAGCTCGGTCTACCGGTAGCTCGGTCTACCGGTAGCTCAGTCTACCGATAGAACAGCCTACCGGTAGCATGCCTACCAGTAGCTCGGCCTATCGGTAGCTCATTCTACGGGTATGTCGTCTACTGGTAGTTCATTCTACCGGTAGATCGACGTACCGGTAGCTCCGCCTACATATAGCTTGGTCTACCGGTAGCTCGTTCTACCGGTAGCTCGGCGTACCGGAAGCTCAGCCTACCGGTAGCCGTGACATACTGGTGGCTCGGACTACCCGTAGCTTTTGCCAATTGGTAGCTTGGCCTACCTGTAGCCTCAAGCTACCGGTTGACCTTGCCTTTGGGTGGCCACGAGTTTTTCCTATGTGCCTCCTTTTTGCACGAATTTGGTTTTAAACCCTATTTTGACCCCTTTAAGCCATTTTTAAAGCCCATTAACACCCATTAATTGCGTTGAATTAATAATTAAGTAGCCTGGTGTGTGTCAGACTAAACTAACCCCAAAAGCAGGTACCCTTTAATGACGTGTGGGACCGCGTAGCCATCCCGCGACCCCACTCCATACGCGGTTTCTAGTTCTTATCTAAGTATCTCAACCGTCCCCATCCCTTATAAAATTAAGGGCTCGCCCTGGGTTTCTATTTCTGAATCACTCATCTGCTCATCTTCCTGAGGTCCCACCCCAAAAATTTGCGCATCCTCGTCCCCGATATTGAAGAGAATCTTTCATCGTTGATCAATCAAGTAGGGTTTCACCTTCATCTCTCTATTCTGTCTATCTTGCGGGATGGGTACGCTACTGCTTCTGTAGAATTTGATGAACCAAACATAATGAAGATAATAAATGGATTCTAAAGACTTAAGGGGAGGGGAGTGATCGATGATGCTGTTATGTTTTTCTCCTCTTCCATGATTAATGAATTCTGAATTGTGCGGGCTTACGCCTACTTAAAAGCATGGTCATTGTTGGTCGGTCTCTGTGCACAAATACACCCTTACCAATTGTGTTGGCTGTGTAATGGATATTTGTTAATAACCTATATTCAGTTAAACAAATTGAAAGCACCAGGATCAATCCTTTCCTGTGATAACCCCAGATAAAGAATGGTAGAATTGAAATCATGGAGTGTGTTAAATCATTTAAATCTAAAAATACCCTTGAGTATGACTTGGGTTGTGGAATTGGTTTAGTTATTTATTTCACGAGCATCGTTTCGATGGGGTGATGTGGGTGGGGAAGGGATCCCCTATTTCTAGGGTTTCACTATTTGTGAATTTGAGGTCATTGGTTACATTGATTATATCATGAATTGGGGTGGAATCCTCTATTGTTGAGAAAACGTTGGCTCCTGGATATTGGGGGACATGGGGCTATATCATGGGTTTTTCTTTGGTTCCAGTACTTCGATGCATCTCTCATATCCCTTTGTTGTTGTGACTTTGCAATAGAATTGGGTGTAAATACTTAAATTACTACTGGCACTAACCTTTTTTCCCTTGGTTTTGCTTATGTTGTTAGCTGCCTAGTAGTGCATGAACTTATTTAAATATTATTATTGATAATGAAAGTAAGGATGTGACATGGGGATTTGGTTTGGTGTGAGTTGTGACTTGGGGATAGTTTTCTTTATGCTAGCTGAAGAAAAACCTAGATTTGGTGATTTCATATTACCTATTCTTATACATGTTTCTTTGTGTTTATTATTCATGCCCCACCCAATTTGATCACTTAGTGCCAAAAACCCCCATATAATGGGGGGATGGTGTTTTTTCCAACACTTCTATTAGTGGCTGGTTATTACCTCCTTTCTGCACCCTTTCCCGGATAGCGCAAGTATCTTCGGGTAGGCTGTGATGGATTGAAGACCATTATTATCCCAAGAATCTCCGGGCAGTGTAGTGTGGTGGTTGGCCCAGGTGTGTGCGGTTAGGTGGTTTCCCAAGTATATTCGGGATGAGGCCCAGGTGTCTTCGCGCGTGGAAGTGGTTGTTCTGGCATAGGTGTGTGTATGCTTGGTTTCTTGTGACAGTTTTGGCCGAGGTGTCTACAGGTGGGGTTTGGAAGTGGGACTACATTGAGGTTGTGGCCCATGTGTGTGCATGTAGGGTATCACAGTGGGACTGTGATGAGAATGGCGGGATTGGTTTGATGTGTAGGATGTCTTCAATAACCAGTGGGAATGTGGTATGGGGTACCCAACCATTGATGTACTATTACTATACGTTACATGGCATTCTTTATTTGGGGACTATCCCTTGGTGAGGATTTGGTGGTTAGTTTCACTGCTAGGTGCTTGGTTATCTCTTTTATCACATGTCATTAGTATTCTTCCCCACTTGGGCATGAGAGTCTTTGGTTTTTCCCTACTGAGTATAGTTGTATTCTCACCATACATATATAAAATAGCTTTCAGGTTTCCAGGAGGACTTTAGTGATCATGCAAGAATGTACTAGCATGGAACATTTGGATAGTTAATGTTTTTGGTTTCCATTTCATGGTACCTTTTTGCCTTTGGTGCTTTATGACTTGTATCTTTTACCATTGAACATACATAAGGGAATGGTTTACCTTCAGCAGTACTTTCACTTTCAGTTTTGGTGTTGTGGGATTTACTATCTTATACCCTGATCCTATTAAAAGAAAAAGGGTAATTCCTTCCATTTAGTGTGTGATTCTATAGCATTGGCATTGGTCACCACTCCAGGACCTATTGAATGCGGGTCTCAGTGGCCATTATCTCTCCTTAAACTTAAAGAAGAAAAGGTCGTGAAATCTGTTGACCTTTCCCTCCTTTTGGTGAAGGCGGGTCGTGACAAGAATGGTATTAGAGTGGAGGATGAGAGATAAAATGGAGTCGGGAGTTAGGCACAATGAGGATTGCATGGGATGGTAGGCGACAGTGTTGGGTGACCTTGGTGCATGAATTAGGCAAGGGAAGACTGGCTAGGACACGGGATTTTAGGGCCCTTCATGATCTGATGCAAGGACTCTGGGCCTACCCAACGACCATTTGAGGAACACTGATTGTAGGGTAGAGACCCTAGGAAAGGTACATGCATCATAATGACTTGTGTTCTCATGTTTCTAGGGTGTTTTGAGGATTAAAATAAAAAAGATTTTTAAATAATTTTAAGAACAATATTCATAACTACTTGGGCTTAGAAATTCCTTATTTACCTTGCAGCTATGACCTAGGAGGAGACCATGGGTGGTGTGGGCGACCGAGGCCTAGGTGGATGACTGGGCCAATCGGCAGAGAGCTAATCAAGAGGAGGAGGTCGACCATTGGCAGACGATGCTTCAAGCCTTCCAGTGGTAGACCCTCGAGATGTACGAGGGCAGAACATCTGACATGAAGTTAGTGGGTTGGTTAGTTGATCATGTGATAGCTTTCGTCTTGATCTGGGCTCCGACTGAGTACTGGGTTCCTCTAGCCGTCAGCCAAATGTGGGGAGCAGCTTGTCAGTGGTGGACGCTCTACCTGGGGGAGAGGAGAGAGGATGAGGTGGCATGTGATTATTTCAAGAAGGAGTTTCGGGCAGAAATCCTCTCTTCTACGATGAAGGCATAGAAGAGGCATGAATAACTCTCCCTCCAGTAGGGGAGTATGTCGGTAAGGGAGTTGGGGATCAAGTTCAAGGATCTCCTCCAAATTTCTATAGACCACTTTCTGGATGTGGATACTCGGGTGAGATGTTTATAGGAGGCGCTCCAACCCTCCCTCCAGTACACTATTACCCCCTTCACCTTGCCGACATACATGGAGGTCCAGAAGAAGGCATAAGTGGTGGAGAGGATGCACACACTGGGTGGTGTGTCACAAGAGGGGATTTAGCTAGGCCCATCAAATAGAAAGGTCATCATCACCAGACCTACATCATCGGGACCCTCTAGGTTCCGACAAGTAGGGAGAAGGTTGCATCAGTTTCAGTTCCGGTCCCCCAGTCTACGCTCTTTCCCTTCGGGGCCAGGACCGAGGTGCTTCATCTATGGGATCCATGGAAATCTCTCGAATCAGTACCCAGATCGAGTTCAGTATGGCTGTGGCGTACTGGCCCAACACCCGCCTCCGTAGCAACTTTTAGCTAGGCCCTTTCTACAGCAGGTGCTCTGAAAGCCTCTCAACATCTAGACCCAGAGCATGGGCCAGAACGGGTGAAACAAAGGAGTGAGAAGCTCCGGTATCGAACAATGCGTAAGCAAGGGTACTAGACGTCTTCCCTAAGGAGGTGACGACTCTACCACCTTGACGTGATATCGAGTTTGGGATAGACTTACTGACTTGTGCTCGTCAAATTTCGATGGCTCCCTATCGGATGGCACCTTCAGAGCTACGAGAGTTGCGGATTCAGATCAATGATATGATGAATAAGGTTTTTACTCGACCGAGTGTGTCACCGTGGGGTGCTCCAGTCATGTTCCCAAATAAGGAAGACGGTGGTCCCACGTTGTGCATAGACTGCAGGAGGCTGAATCGGGTAACGATCAAGAATCGCTACCCTCTTCCCAGGATAGACAATCTCTTTGACCAGCTAAAAGGGGAAGGATAGTTCTCAAAGATTCTCTTATGGTCTGGATATCAATATTTGAGGGTGAAGGAGGGAGAGATCTCAAAGACATCCCTCAGGTGCAGATATGGGCACGTCGAATTTGTATTCATTCCTTTCGGTGTTACGAACACCACCGCTATGTTCATGGGACTTATAAACACCGTCTTGTGGGAGTACCTGGATCAGTTCGTAGTCCTGTTCATCGACAATATCCTGATCTATTCAAGATCAGAGGAGGACCACGAGGAGCATTTGAGGACAGTTTTAGAGGACCTCCGACAACACTATCTCTATGGGAAGTTGTTGCAATGCATATTCTGGATGGAAGAAGTACCGTTCATGGGGAACATGGAGTACTATAAGGGGGTAGCGGTGGACCTATAAAAGGATTAGGCGGTTGTTTCTTGGCCAGCACCTAATAATTTGGCAGAGTATCACAGATTCTATGGGCGGGCAGGTTACTTTCGGAGGTTCGTACCCATATTTTCCTGAGTTGTAGCACCTTTGAAAGCCTTGACCAAGAAAGACCAGGTTTTTGTATGGAGTGAGCAGTGCGAGGCAGCCTTCAGCTATCTGAAAGAGAAATTGGTTAGTTCCCAAATGGTGAGACTACCATAATAAGGGGTGGCGTATGAGGTGTTCTGTGATTCTTTAGGGAAAGGCCTCGGATCTGTGTTGATGCAGCAACAAGGGGTTATCTCTTATGGGTCTAGGCAGCTACGCCCTCATGAGCGTAATTATGCCAACCATGATCTGGAACTTTCAGCGTCCATTTTTGCACAGAAGCTATGGTGACATTACCTCATCAAGAAAATGCTTTTTGGTCTTCAAAGATCACAAAATCATGAGGTACACCTTCTCCCAGCGGGACATAAACAGACGACAGTGAAGGTGCATGGAGTTCCTCTAGGATTACAACTTCGATATTTCCTACACTTTAGGAAAATAGAATGTAGTGGTCGATGCTTTGAGCAGGAGGTTGCATAAGGATGCATTCCGAGAGTCAGAAAACGATTGGAATGCGATGGAGTAGTTGGTTTCCTTGAACCTTGATACGAGGATGGATAGCGGTGGAGGTTGCTTGTATCAGATGATAGTGCAGTCTTCTTTTTGAGGTCTGTGGAGGCATCTCAATGGGGAGACCCAAAGTGCAAAGTGATGCGCGACTGAGTTGTCTAGGGAAAGGCTCTGGAAGGGTGGACGAAGGATGCTCAGAACCAAATGCTTTTCTGAGGGAAGTTGTTTGTTCCAGAGGCAATGCGTATCTAGGTTCTTATTGAGTTCCACAAGTCACCCCTAGCGGTACATCCTAGAGTTTCCAAGATGTACCAGGGTCTGAGGAGACAACTTTGGTGGCCCAGAGTAAAACGAGCAGTGGAAGAATTTGTGGCCATGTGCTTAGTGTGTCAGTAGGTAAAGGCTGAACATTGTATGTTAGGTGGGTTGTTGTAATCTTTATATGTACTCGAGTTGAAGTTGGATGAAATCTCGATGGATTTCGTCATAGGACTACACAAGGTGCAAGAGGGCTACGACGCCATCTGGGTAGTGGTGGACCACTTGATGAAGTCGGATAACTTTATGGCGATTAAGGAGTCGAGTTCAGTGGACGCTCTTTCCTGGAAGTATGTAGACCTTGCATGGAGTTCTGAGTTCCATAGTCTAGGACATGGATGCATGTTTTAAAACATGTGTGTGGAGGGGATTGCAACATTCTTTTGGCATGCAACTATGTCGTAGAATTTTTTTCCACCCCCAGACAGATAGGCAGACAGAGCGCACCATCCAGAACATGGATGACATGTTGAGGGCATGTATTATGGACAATGGGTGATCATGGGTGATATAATTTCCTCTGGTAGAGTTCTCCTACAATAATATACATCACTATACCATTGGCATGGCTCCATTTGAATCCCTATATAGATGGCCATCTCACTCACCCATGTGCTGGACTGAGTTTGGAGAAGCAGGTGTTCCTGGTCGGGAGGTGGTGCAGAGCACGACAAAAAAGGTTCAGCTTGTACGAGAAAGGATGAAGGCAGATCAGGACCAGTAGAAGTCATATGCTGATAATTGGAGGAGACCCTTGGAGTTTGCAGTTGGGGACCACGTGTTCTTGAAGGTCTCCCCTCAGCATAGACAACAGAGGTTCGGTAGGGGAAGTAAGCCTTCTCCCAGGTTCTTCGGACCCTTAGAAGTGTTGCGGTAGGTGGTTGATGTGTCTTATCATCTAGCAATACCGCCACCTCTACTGAGGATACACAATGTATTCCATGTGATCTAGCTTCATCGATATCTACACGATGACTCCCACGTCATCTAGTGGGAAGAGTTAAATGTCTAAGATGATGCGACCTTTATAGAATTACCAATCAGGATTGGGTATCATAAAGATAAAGTGCTTTGTTGATGAACCATCCCCTTGGTTCAGGTGTTATGGAGGCATGTTGGCCTGGAAGAGAGCACATGGGAGCAGGAGGCCCAATTAAAAATTCAGATCCCAGAGTTGTTTTGACCTATTGTTTTTGTTCTGAGATTTTGTTCCTCGTGCTTTAATATATAGAATTCTTGAATTTCGTAGTAATTATATGATTCATTCCTTGTTCTCGGTGTGTGTCTACGAATGTGTGATGATGGGAAAACCTGACTGCTAATCAGGATGCATTAATTTTGATGATATTAAACTCCTGTGGGCGAGTTAGTGCCACCCAAAGCGGATAATATCCTAACATTTAAGAGGGGTTTTGTTCAATCTTTGGAACATCTCAGGGGTTTTCCCATGATTAGTATCTTTAGAGGGTGGTTTTTCGGACCCTACTTTTCTCCTTTTGGTTTGTTCTTTTATTATTGGGGATGAGAATAGTTTGAGAAGTATCTGATGTAATGGACCAGGGTCTTGGGGTCCATTTCCTAGTAAAAATGTGATTTTTAGGTGTTCAGTGTAGTCTGGCTTCTCAATGAAGCTTAACAGTAGCCTTGGCCAACCGGTAGCTGAGTCTACATGTAGCAGGCCTACCATTAGCTCGGTCTACCTATAGCTCGGTCTACTAGTAGTAGGAATACCGGTAGCTCGGTCTATCGGTATCTCGGTCTAGCGGTAGCTAGGTCTACCAGTAGAAGGCCTACTGGTAGCTCGGTCTACCGGTAACTCGGCCTACCTGTAGCTCGGTCTATCGATATCTTGGTCTACCTGTAGCTCGACATATCGGTAGCTCGGCCTAGTGGTAGCTTGGTCTACTAGTAGCTCGGTCTACCGGTAGCTCGACGTAATAGTACCTCGGCCTACCGGAAGCTGGTGATTACCTGTGGCTCGGTCTAACAGTAGCTTTGGAGAACCGGTAGCTTGGCCTACCAGTTGCCTCAACCTACTGGAAGACCCAGCATACTGGTGACCATATGTTTTTCCAATGCGCCTCATTTTTGCGCGAATTGGGTTTTAAACCCTCTTTCGACCCATTTATGCCTTTTTTAAAGCCCATTAACACCTATTAATGGCGTTTAATTAATAATGAGGTACCTTGGTGTGCGTCGGTTTAAACCACCCCTAAGGCGGGGATCCTTTAATGACATGTGGCACCACCTATTCAAACCATGACCTAGCTCCTTACGTGATATCCAGTTATTTTCTTATTATCTCAACCGTCCCGGACCCTTATAAACTAAAAGGCTCTCCTTGGGTTTCTTTTCCTCGATCACTCGTCTACTCATCTTCCCGAGGACCCACCCCTGCAATTTTTGCATCCCATTCCCCGAGCCTAAAGAGAAACTTCGATCGTTCATCAATCAAGTAGGGTTTCACCTTCGTCTATCAGTTCTGTGTATCTTACGGGATGGGTACGGTACTGCTACTGTAGAATTAGATGATCCAAAGTTAATGAAGATAATAAATGGATTCTAAAAAATGAGGGGGAGGGGTGTGATCGATGATGCCGTTATGTTTTTTTCCTCTTTCCTGATTATTGGCTTCTGAATTGGGCGGGCTTACGCCTACTTCAAATCATGGTCGTTGGTGGTCATTATCTGTGCACTAATAAACCCTTATCCCTTGTGTTGGTCATGTAATAGAAATTGGATAATAACGTATATTCGGATAAATAAATTGAAAGCACCAGGATCAATCCTTTCCTGTGATAACCCCGGTTAATGCACGCACAAATGGAAATCATGGAGTGTGTTAAATATATTAAATCTGAAAATACCCTTGAGTATGCCTTGGGTTGTGGTATTGGTTTACTTGTTTCATACATAGGCTTTGTTTTGCTGCGGTGATGTGGGTAGGGATTGGATCCCATATTTCTATGTTTTCGCTAATTGTGAATTTGAGGTCGTTGGTTACATTGATTATATCAAGAATTGGGGTGGAATCCACTATTGATGAGAAACCGTTGGATCCTAGTTATTGGGGGACATCGGGCTGTTTCTTGGGGGTTTCATTGGTTATAGAACATCAAGGGATCTCCCATATCCCTTTGTTGTTGTGATATTGCAATAGAACTGGGTGTAATACATAAATTGCTGCGGGCTGTAACATTTTTTTTCACTTGGTTTGTGCTTATGATGTTAGAGGCCCAGTAGTTAAGGAACATATTTAAACATTATTACTAAACATGAAAGCACGGATTGGACATGGGTATTTGGTTTGGTGCTAGTTGTGACTTGGGGATAGTGTTCCTTAGGCTGGCTGAAGAAAAACCCAGATTGGGTGAGTGCTTGTCACCTATTCTTATACTTTTAGTTTTGTGATTATTATTCGCACCCCACCCAAGTTGAGCACATAGTGCCGAAAACCCCCATTTCATGTGGGAGGAAGTTTTTCCCAACACTTTTATTAGTGGCAGGTTATTAGCCCCATTTATTCTCTCTTTCATAGATAGCCCAATTATCATCGTGCAGGATGTGATGGCCTAAAGTCCATTTTTAGCCCAAGAATCTTTTGGTAGGGTAGTGTGGTGGTTGGACCAGGTGTGTGCGGGAAGGTGGTTTCCCATGTATCTTTGGGATGAGGCCCAGGTGTCTTCGAGCGTGGCAGTGGTTGTTCTGGCCTAGGTGTTTGCAGGCATGGTTACGTGTGACAGTTGTGGCCCATGTGTCTATGTGTGGGGTTTGGTAGTGGTACTGGAGTGAGGTTGTGGCCTAGGTGTGTGCGGGCTAGGTATGGTAGTGGGAATGTGAAGAGAATGGCGGGAATGGTTCGATGCATATGATGTCTTCAATAACAAGTGTGAAAGTGGCGCGGGGTACCCAAACATCAATGTCTTATTACTATATATTACTTGACTTTCATTATTTGGGGAGTGTGCCTTGGTGATTCTTGGTTGGTTAGTATCCTTTCTAGGTGATTAGTTATCTCTTTTCTCATAGGAAATTAGTATGCCTCCCCACTTGTGCCTGAGAGTCTTTGGTTTTTCCTTACTGAGTATACTTGTATGCTCACCCAACATATATAAAACTGCTTACAGGTTTCCAGGAGGAATTCATGTATCATGTGGGACTGTACTATCTTAGACATTTTGGATAGTTGTAGTTGTTGGTTTTCTTTTCTTGGTACCTTTTTTTCTTTGGAACATTGAGACTTGTATCTTTTACAATTGAACATGCATAAGGGTATGGTTTACTTTTAGCTGTACATGCACTTTGAGTTTTGGTGTTGTGGGATTTACTATCTTATCTCCCAATCCTATTCAAAGAAAAATTGTAAAGCCTTCCATTTAGTGTGTGATTCTATACCCCTGGCACTGGTCGCCACTCCAGGACCTTTTGAAGGTGGGTCTCGTGGTTTCATTATCTCTACTTCAACTTAAAGAAGGAAGGGTCTGGAAATCTGCTGACCATTCCCCCCTTTCGGTGAAGTTGGGTCATGACATATATATAACATAATCTTTAATTTTTTGGGATGATACATTTTCAGAGAAATTATTCTTCCTTGTCTACTTTAACTCTTCATAAAAATTTCATGTTGTTATGTTAATTAACATCCTCTTTAATAACTAATTCAATTCCATGTCCATATTAATTTGTTGTAAAAATGTACTCACTTATTTTTAAAAACGAATAATTTTTTTATAATTAAAAATTATATTATTGTTTAACACTTTGCTAATGGAATTTTTATCATTATTTTAAATTTTTTGGGTTTTAATAAAACTATTTTTAATTATTAAAAAAGTATTTATTTTGATGATCGTTTCATTTATCTTCAATTAAAATTTTTCTGGCTTGATGAATTTCTTCTTTTAATATTCATATATTTTTATTTACATTAATGTTGTTTTATATAAAATATTGTTACTTTTCTAAATTATTTTTTAAGCATACTCAATGATATTTAATTTTTAAAAATGTCTACATATATTTTGAAATATCTTTAGAAGGAATAACATCAGATTTCCCCTTTCAATCAAAGACATCAATATCATATAGAGTTGTATTCTTTGAATCACCAAATGAATTTTCATAGGGAAAAATATTTTGGTAATTCTATTTTTTTGTGTAAAACAATTAAATTCTATAATTTATTTGATATGGTACCATATTGAAAATTTATGAAACTCATTTTGATTTCTAGAGTTTGTCCTGAAATGATATATAATTTGGATTTCACACTTGATTATGAATTATAATTATGCGATGGGTTTGGTATACTATATCATGATAATTCATCCTTAAATATTATTCCTTGTGAGCTCAAAAGGGTACACATGAGGTTATCTGAAGCCCAAGGATACATGGGTGGTAATACCAAACCCAATGGTACACAGACTATATGACCATGCCAAATGGTATATTTGTGGTATATCCAATACCATGGTACATGGGTGGTAATTCCAGGACCAAAGGTATATGGGTAGTAATCTCATGACCAATGGTACTTGGATGTTAATTCCAAACCATATAGATTACACATGGGGTCAGAAAAATCCAATTGATGTTACACATTGACCAGATTATATTTAAATATTATCTCATTGTTGTGATTTATTATCCTTATGCCTCATTCATACTTATTTTTCCAACATTAGTCTTCTATGATAGTAATTTTATAATCATATGTAATAAATCAATGACTTCTGATGTTCTATCATTGTGTTTGATTATAATTTATGAATTTGTGATATTTTTAATTATATTATTATCCTATGATAATGATATATATTTTATATTGATCTCACCAATTGTGGATAATTGATATGTTTTCCCTTAATTGTAATTTTAGATCAACCTATACTTAATTATTCTTTTAATTATGTTATTAATATGGTTATAACATGGGATTTGTTTAGAAGGTGATCTAATGTGGGGTTATTTTTATTAAGTGTTAAAATTTATATGAAATTAATTATTTTATTACTTAAATCCAAGAAAATAAGACCATAATTCCCAGCGTTGTGAGGTTATTAATGAGATATTTTTTATAAATTTTTGCAACATTATAAAACCTTTAATATTTAACATGGTTCACCTCACTCAGTATCCTAACCAATTTTTTATTATTTTATTTTTAGGATCTAACCCAAGAGTGTGGCTTTGGGGTACCACCTACTATACTATAATAAATATTGGTAAATTTTAACCTATTGGATGTCAATTGACATGATGAATAATCCTTAACTTTATAATTATTCCTAAGGAAACACACTATACTTTCATTAATCTATCACACTGTATATCAAATCCTTGTTCTCATAGTTGTATGTATAGTACAATTTCATTGATTAATATCTTATTTTAATTTTCATAAAAATTTCATAATCCTCTAAATATGTGAATTTGACCCCTTTACATGACTAATTGGTTAATAGATTAGCTAATCACAAAAAAAATTCAACAAAAAACGTATAATGACATTAAAAAATAATAATCTTATATATCATAATTATATTTATATATAATGAAAATTATTAAACAATTTTGGTCTTTATGGTATCAGTATGATTCCACACATGGTGATAATATATATTTTATATGAATAGTATTAATATATAAATGTCACATCATTTTCCAATATGAAACATTCTACCTAAGATTGTCAAGAATGATTCATATGTGTTCCTTATGATCATCACTGACCCTATATTATATCATTCTATAATTAATAAAATTAATTTCAGGATAAATCATTAATACTCTATTCACAAAATACATAAACACAAAGGGAGATTTTTTACCCTATTTGGAATTATTTAGAAAAAATAATGCAAATATATTTTCTGAAAGGTCGTATTTTGTTTATAATCCTTATTTAATTTATTAGTTGATAATATGAATGAAGATAAATCATTTAAATTTTTTTAAACCATTTATACTTGAAAAAAACTCTTCAATACAATGAAAAGTATACTAGTTCTATAAAAAAATTTATTTATTTCCCTATAGTAAAACCCTAACATTAAAACCCAAATTTATTCATCAAATATAAAATAGGTTATCTCAAAGGTGAAATAATGGGGTATATGAATTCCATATCACAAATATATTTTAACTTGTAAATTAATTCATCTATTTACCTCAAATCCATTTTATAAGGAAACTTAGAAGTAGGATTTGAATCATAAATAAGATCAATAATTAATTTTACTTATTTATATGGTTGAAATAGAGTTAATAACTCCCATAATTCATTATTATATTCCCTGTTAATATATACATCATCTATTATATGGACATCTATTACATTCATTGATTAAGATTCTCTAGGAATTTCATTAATATGAACCACTAGAGTTGTTTCCAAAAAAATATTCAGGATATTATGTATCAAGTCTAAAAAATTATTTTATTATATCATCAAATATTGAAATTTTATTCTCATGAAAATAAATTTATTCTAAATTCTTCCTGATTCATTACATGATGGGGATTCTATCAATGTCAACCATTGATAAAATGTGTGGTTAGCAGTAAATGATCCTATATTAATTAAAATAAATTCAAAAAAATTTACATTAATTTATATTTGTTTTCCCAAATTATATTCATCCATTAATTATTCTTTAGGGAAGTAGGGTATTATTCAACGTTCATAGAAAATATTTATGATATAAAAGTGTATTGAATACACTTTATTGTGATGTGTAAAACATATATATTATTTACAAGGAAAAAATTATTGGTAGTGGTTAATTGATGTCGTGTCCTAGAGAGGTGTGAAAAATAATAGTTGTAAATAATTAATTGGTATAATAATAGGACACTAAATTTTGGTTTTCGATTCCACAAAACCATGAAATATATTTAAGTAATAGGTAAAAAATTGGTGTTGAGAATTTTGATTGATTTACGATTGACTGAAAACTTGATATTCACTTATAGTACTTAAATATCATTGATCCTTAAATTTTTTTATTCGTCTAGTGAAATATGACTCAATTGATTTATTCATGCACCCTTGATAGATTGATATTTTTATGATCGACAAAAGTGTGATAACTTCTTGATGAACCCCTACTCATAGTTGTATGAATGTCAGTATGATATTTAATAAATTACCTAAAAATCCTTAATAGGGTATCTATTTTTTTATTAAATCATACAACAACTGAAAACACACAAATACATGAAATAAATAACATGAAAAACACCTCCAAATTTAATCTCCTTGATAGATAAAACATCAGTAGGAGGAGGGAACATAATTCTTATAACCATGAGAAAAAATAGGAAACTAGTTTCTATCCCTATAAAAAATCACATTCAATAATGTAAATAGTCATTAAGAACCAAAATCATCCTGGATGGAATTAATTTTTTTCAATAATAAATTTTCACTTGAGAATTACAAGTGAGATACTCCCATTTATAATAACACATGATATTGCCTAACTATTTGATGGGATTCATAAAAGAATGTGAAAGTGGAATAACTAGTAATTATAGAGAAGAATAAAAATAAATCTAGAAAAGAAAATTCATCATATAATTGTATAAGATAAATTTAGAAAAAAAAGTATAAATTTTTTATTTCAATTTCTCTTACTTCATTTATTATAGACACATGTCTTTCCCTTTCAAACCATCTGAAAAAATCATCGATTTGAATGATCCATGATACCTATAATTCCTATACATTATTACCTTCACATAATTCAATTAAAAATAGGGTTTTTATATCCATATGGAATCCATTGATTCCTAATTAGTTCTATGATTCAAAAAGCTTCATTTTTCATGGTGTTATAACTAAAAAAATATATATGTTTCTACCACTTACTACAAGAATTCATGCTTAAATTTAGACCTAGAGATGCATTATGCAATGAAGTGGACTCTCATTCAGGTATGTTTTTAATATATAGAGTTTCCCCTATGTGGAGATATTCATTTTTAATAGTCCTTAACATAGATTTCAAAATAGTTTGATGAACATTTCATATATCTATAATATATTGATTTACACTTTCATATATTTTGTATATGTGGTTGTACGATTATTCATCTTAACATAATGAATTAACCGTTTTATAGTTCCACATGTGTTAACTTCAGATAATCATGTGTTCAATCCAAGAAAGAAATGGTTGATTCAATTCACTATTTATTTAGATCCTCACATGGTCAATATTTACATAGTATTTTATATCAATGTGTTGAAGACTTATATATCATAATATAGACTCTAGATTATTCTTAAAACAAAAAATATCATATTAAGTTACTTTTTTTAGAAAATGGCGTTTTTATATTCAATTAAACCCATGATATAATTTAATAAAATATTTTCTTATCAATTTCCACACAATTAATCCTTAGACTACATATAAGTGATTTTCTAATGACTAGCACAACCAAATTTGAATACCTAAACAATGCGAGTTCATATATAAACAATAAATACAATATGTAATCATTCTTCAAAAATTTTATTATATCTAATTTCAAAATTAAATTAAATTATATTAATTTTGAATTTTTTTATATCATCATGCACACATACACCTACCATAAAAACGATTCCATCATAAATCATGTATGGATTTCAAGAAAGGATTGTCCCATTCAATAATTAGAAATGTGTCACCATAGGATTCATAAGTTTATAAATATATACTTAATTAGTATGGTTATTATGTATATAATGATTGATTAATTAGTGGTCTTCTATGGCCTAATTTTTAGTGTAATTTTATTATTAATCTTATAATGTAGAAAAAGGGGGATTGGCTTAGAAAAATATTTCAATGAATGCTTTTAGTGTCCTCTAAGAATGTATTCTTACATTACATTCACTTATAAAATTTATCTCGACATACTAAATACTTATAGTACATCCCAAATCATCTTCCCATCTATGGGAAAAAAATATATCCCATATTTCCCCTAGCATATTTCAAAATCATTATTTTATTTTAGGGTTTATCTTTAAAGGATGATAGGGACATAGAAATTTCTATGATAGGTGTGGGAGCATTCATTCCACAATATTAAAATTAATTTTCCTCCGTTAAAACATACACATTATCTTATTTAATAATATAGTACAACACCTCTAAAATTTCATGAAATAATATTATAACCCTTGAAAACATCCAAACATTTCCCTGGATTCTTGTATATGATATACCCTTCAGAAAATTTTTCGTATCATCCATTTATTCCCTCATTCGTAAATTTTAGTAACAATGTTTCAACATTTTTTAGATCATGTGTTTTATTTCATAAACATATTTTTTGAGGGAATTATATTTACTTTTCACTTACAAGCTATGAGGGATATAAATAGACAAACATGTATGAAATTATTAACATTATTCAATTTACCCCAAACTATTATTATCCCAATTTAGTAGTAAAAAAGGAATAGTAATATATTTTTCATTTCAAAAAGATTTTGAAAATATATTATTTATCTTTTTATATAATTCTCCCTATAGTGTATTTTATCATAGATCATGGAAAGGTTTCCACAAAAATGTTGATAGGTGTATTTTTATTCTAAAATAGAAACATAAAAACATCATTCATAGATACTATGTTATAAAAGGATTAAGGTTCAATTATTATTTGAATATATTTTATTATAAAATTGGTTTAAAATAAATTTATTTCCATAATTATTAAAGATACAATTCAAATAATTTTTTTAGGTTTTAATTATATTAGTCAAAAAATTCAGGCCAATCATGTTTGTTTTGGTTCAATAAAAAATAATGGAATTGTAATAAAATGTAAAAATTAATTTAAATTACTCATATGTAAATAATAAAAAATAAATGATAATATGTCGTTACATGAGTTTCAAAAATTAGTTATCTTTTCATGAATTTCCATTAATTGAATTTTAAAATGTTTCATTCATATAAACATCTAAATCTAGTTGATATTTAATGTTATTTTATCAAAATATTCATATATTGGATTTTCCAAATGGTATTTCAGTTTTTAACACATGTTATTTAAAAAATATCATTTAATGAGAAAAGGAATGGAAACTATTATTTTTGAAAACATCACAAAAATTTATAAATAACATATAATATCATATTATATAAACTATAGGGTTTCATATACCACATATAAATTATGTAGTGTCCAAAATGTAAAAAAATTAAATATATGAGTTATCTTGTTTTTAATAGATTCAAAACATTTAATAAAATTTTAAGTAAAGGAACAACCGTGGGGGTTTTATTGATATATAAGGCATATGAGTGTGATCGCCCCATTGTTCATGTGGTAAGTCCCATGGTACATATTTAGACAATTTCAATTAATTGTGAATATATTCTAGGTTCATTATTTATATACATAAACAAAAATAAAGAGGTATACAATATTAACCAATAATTGGAAATATTTTTTTCAATGATGACTATCTGGAATTAGCAACAACCATGGGTTGTATAAAAACATTTTATCACTTGGATGGATGTCCTTTTTTTAATCAACTTTAAATGACATAAAAATTTCTTTTCTTTTTTGATTTTTTATTAATAAAAATATAATCTTATAATTTCCATTATTTATTATATTTGAATAATTGTCTCTAATCCACATCCAACGAAGTCCATGTTCATCTCTTTCATAACCAGGTCGGCTTTCTGTTCCAAATATATATGCTTATGAAAATGTTAAAATTAAACTAATCAATAGGTAATTATTAAAATAATTGTATTTTAGGATATCTAATGATCCATAATTGGTCTTAAAAATATTAATATGAATACAAAAAAATAGGTTTTCCATAATTCTCCAAAATTAAATTGATTTCCATATTTAAAACATTAGCAAGACCATTTGTAAAGGGATGGTATGATGTCGTTGTTTTATGACGAAAAAAATATTTTATACTCAATGAATGTATTGTATAATTAGTAAATGTTTCCATTGACCACTCATAATAGATACTCGAAATAAAAAAAGATAAAATCTGTTATAGTTGATAAAATAACTCTCAAATTTTGAATCCTTAGTTTTGGTGGCATTACTGTCCACCCACATTTAAACATAATCTATTGTGAAAAAAATGTAAGGTTTACCATAATATGTGGTACTATTTCCTATAAATTATATTCATAGACTTTATAATATTCATATAAGATTATGTGTTTCATGGTATTCCCTATATCTCTAAATTATCTCTTGTAAATTTTCTTTTTTTATAAATTTCTAAACTCATGTGCATAATTAAAAATATTTGACAATAAATTATATCATCAAATAATTTCATTGTAGTTAATTGCGATATAAAGTGGAATCCACTTGATAGTGTATACAATAATTAAATCAGGAAATCAATATCCCTTATAGATTAAAATATTTTTTTACTTGATCATTTAAAATTTTAATTATGTAGGGGACGTTTATATGAAGAGTGGGATATCAATTTTTTGTTTAAGAATTTTATGAAAATTTATATGAGATATAATCTAGGAATTAACCAAATAATATACCATGTGTATACCCCTAATCAATTGAACATTAATAATAGTAAATTATTCTATTAAAATACATTTATTCAGTGGGTCTTGATAACTAGTTATTATTCATCTATGTCTAGAAATCATCTTAGAAGATCTACATCCCTATTTTTTACCATCTTTATCTTTTTTATCTATGTTAAACCCATGTGGTAATAGAAACCATTTGACATTATAAGGATTTTCATCATCTAGTTTCCTATGAATATGAGTACTATAATGTCAGATAACATAGTGACATTATTCCCAGCTAAATAAAAAAATAAATTTTCTATTGAATATACAACTAAAAAGAACTCTTTTTCAGTAGTTATATAGTTCATATATGTAGTATTAATCATCCTCAAGTAAAATGTAATATGATTTTTTTACCTTAATTATTTGGAAATGAAGAGCTAACACCTCTTCAATTAAATAATCATAAGGTATTTCAATGCGGATCTCCAAGCAGAGAGGATTCATCACTACTGGGTTGATTAAATTTTTTTAATTTCACCAAATTCATCACATTTTTACTAATTAAAATTATAATATCATTAAATAGTAACATGTAGAAATGAATAGAAATATTAACAATTTCATTTACAATAGTCTTATAAATCCCTATATATAAAAACAATCTAATATATATGACATTGTTTTGGTAAGGTATTGAATATATAACTTCTTTATTTATTTATCAATATGAATTCCTTTTTATGAGATTAGTTTCATATAAACACTATTTTTTCCACCATGAATTGAAATTACACAGAATTTAAAACATGTGTATTTTTAATATTTCAATTTTAAATATTTTTCCATTTTATTAAGAATTGATAAAATTAATTAACAAGAATATTGAAATTGTAACGAAATAATAAATTCGTTAATGAAAATTCCTGTTGGTTTATTTGATTGTCTTGTTATTGTTATGTGAAATATATGTACATATTTGATTCTATGTTTTGGAATTTAAAATACCATTAATAATTGTGACTGCTGCTAATATAGTCGTTGAATGGGGATCACATGATTAGTATAAATATAGGGCTTTAACAAATCCTATTTTCACAAACAATAGAAGCGATGACCTCATCCAGTAGACATTCCCCCACATGATGACCATTTATTGGAGCTCGAAAAGGTGGTGGCATCATTTGGGTTCACTCTTGACCAGTCCCAACCCGATCTTGTATATGTTATGGAAGAGTGAAACTGCCTATGAGAGAAGTGGACTTTGATTGAGATTACCACTCGAGAAATGTAATCCAAGACACCCAAAGAGTCTGTCACCATTGTGCACCTTAACCCAATGTCTTATGTTGGTGTTTTAAAGGGATACGTAAAAATACCCTAGCATTATGACTATGTACATTGTTTTTGTATATAATAAAGAATATATATTTATATTATTATTATCACATATTAAATTGTTTTTAAAGCCTAAATAATATTTTTCAGTTAATGTTAAACTATGAAATCTATTTTGATAAATTAATTTATTTTTGAATTAAAAAATATTATTAAAAAATATTGTTATTAGAAAATTACTTTTTATTAAGTATACATGGTTTTATGATTTTTATGAATACAATAGTAATTTTTATTATGGTTTGAAAGCTATTTTTGTCAAAACCCAGGAATTTACGTTAAACGGTGGATTTTATTATAAATGTGAAAATTAAAATATTTATAAAATTGTTTAGAAAAAATTAATATTATATTTGTAATCTAGACGTCGAAATTATCAAATGGTGAATTTTTTATAATTACATGAGAGTGTCAAATATTTGGGTAAAAATAAATACAATTTAAAAATATAATGTGTTTTATGACATCATAAGGACCCAATAGTGATGTAATAATACACTATAAACATTATTTTCGGAAAATATATTTTTCTCAATTATTATTATGTGATTTTGTGTTTTTTATTCATTTTTTAATCAAATATTAGAAGAACCTTCAAGACTTATAAAAAAATTTCTTTTAAAAAAATTTTCATTGAGAGTGTGACTCACCTCCACATAAGCAACCCAAATATTTTATCAATTTTGTCCGTTTTCCATATAATTTTTATTATCACTTAATATTTGCAATAACATTGGGCAAAAACCATGCGTTTCGTTGTGGTTTTGATTAGTTTAATGTGCGGTGTCCCAAATAAAAATAATAAATAATTTCCTCTCCATTCTAATATAATCCCACCCAATATCTCACTTCATCTTCAATCAAAGCTATTAGAGTTCATCCATCTTCTCCCGTACTCTCTCTATAATCATCCCAAGCCACATGAATCTCCCAAAAATCCTCTCTCAAGTCACTCTCATGCTTTTCGTATCACAGTTCAATATAAGGAATTCTCACATTCCTTATTTATGTCTATGCTTCCTTACATTATTATGAAATTTTATTTCCATTTATAAATCTTGGGGTATGATTTCAGAAATTCCCCATACATACCTCATCATGTTTTAATTTTGAGATATCCATTTTCTCCCTCATTAATTCCTTCCATGTATACTTTTTACCATGCCAAAATTATGTAAGGAATTTCCCTCTCATCATTTACATTTACGTAATTACATGGTATCATGAATCTAAATTCCATTCCAATTGATGGGACATGTATTTATATGACTGTCTTACTTTAAATTTAATGTAATTATTATTAGACACCCATTTATCTCCATTAAAAATTTTTTCTGGGTTCTTATCTCACGTTGTTACTTTGTCAAAGTTGCACATCGATTTTCCAAGCCCAAGTCATTGTGTAGTGAATTCCATTCACATTTCTCTATCAAGGGTATTCACCTTTAAAAAAATTTATTTATTTTTTGTATAGATTCATGAATTAAATCCATAATACTTTACCATTGAATAAATTATGTTGTTTAGTAAATCTATATTTTATGATCCTTGTGGCACACTTATGCATGAAATGAAATGATTAAGAAGGGTGCACCTAGATAGCACTCCAATGAATTGGGTAAAGTATTGAATCATGATACGTCTGGTGGAATGGGTGTTTTCTCATGAATATTCTAGTGAAACAAGGGATTACTCATGATTAATGTGAAATGAGGGTATACTCATTCCCTATATTCCATGAGCCCTAACTCATACTATTTCTATGCTATGTGTTTTTTAAACATTTCTATGTTATGATTATCATGCTTTATCATGCATTTATGTTCATTTTTCTATTATGTTCCTTTTCTATGCCTATTGTCTAACATGTATTATATTCCTCATTTTATTCCATGTTTATTCCCTTACTGGGCATTATATGTCAAACTTTTTTATGCATGTCCTCTGGTTATCCTATTCAATGCTATGTAAAAGGGAATATAGTGGTCATGAAAAGGATTTTCCCAATAAATTGTAGCATTATATGATTTAAGTTATTATGTAATTTTCCGAATCCCAAAATTCATTAGACCTATAAATATTATATATTGTATCAAGTAAAGGTTTTATTTAATAAATTGTGTTTAATTAGGTTATAGTGAGAAGGGCTGTTACAGTAATCACACAATAATGAATACATGAATGACTCAATGTGGTATAAGAATTTAATTACCAAGAACCACTAAAGTGTACTTGTGGATTAAAATACCCAAAAAGGTATCAATATAGAATAATATTTTTTAATAATGTAGGAAAATGTTTTCTTCTTCAAATGCTATGGACAATGGGTACCAATGAATACTATAAAAATAGAATAATAAATTTTCCAAAGAAATAATTAGTGTATTTAAATAATAAATTGGTTGAGGTTGTGAAAATTCTTAGTGACATTGTAAACCATAAAAAAATCTACATACAATCGCTTTCTATTTCAAATTCCTACCATGATCAATTCATTTTAATAATTTTTCTTATTGGTTATGAACATATTATTTGGAACTAAATGGATTAGGTAAAGACAATAGGATTTATAGATATCGTAATTCATTTGTTCTCCCCAGAATATAATTATATCTTATTTTATTACCTCTTTTATCATTGGATTTAGAATCCATTGGGGGTATCCTAACTGTCCTGGAGTTCACTTTGTGAAAATTTTATAGGATCATATCTTTAGACATATCATGTGGGTATCACCTAAAATCAAACATAAGGATTGTATATTTTTTATGAAATATTCACTAAATTTATTTTATTGGGGTTTTTACATGTGATAAATATAAACATTTTGTTTCTATCCATTAATTAGGTTAATATATTTGATATTATTGGATAATGTTTTAGTATTAACATTTGGTTAGCGTTTAAGTATAGATATTATAATGGTGTTTCCCTATTCTATTGAATTTTTTACTTCACACATGATGTCTCTTAAGGTACCTCATTATAAAGCAATCATGAAAATACAATTTTATATTAAGATGCACCCTCATCATCTTTACCTAAGAAACCTTTTTTTGAATTAGATCTAAATTCTATTTTCATACAATTTCCAAAAATGATGTTTTCTTATGTGGTTAAGTTATGAAGAAAAATTCTAGAGTCATTAGTGGTCTTATCGTCATTAATTTGAGATATATTATAGAAGGATTTTTTATCTAAAGGGTCATTTGTAGAAACATATAATTTTACATTGACTGGGTTATCTATTGAAAAGTGAAGACGTGTTTCGATCATTGGATGTATACATATTTAGATGTTTGAGAAGTATATTTGTGTTCACTTTAAATTCAATCGAAAAAATATATTAGATCAATTGAAATATACTGATAATTCTTCTCTAAAGTAATTGTTGGGACATAAAAAATATTCAATCCTTTCTAGATAACTTGGAAGATCCAAAATATTAGTGAAATCCTAAGAAGTAATTCTTTAGAATGGCTAATCTAGATATTTTTACTAGGAAAATCATTTCCTGTTAATATTATTACATTACATCAATAGTGACTAAATATATGGGGGAATCTATGTGAATATGGGAAAGATTCATGGACTGTACAATTGGATATGATTCTTATAAAATTAAATATATAGGGAACTGAGACATGGTATACATGAGATTAATAGTAAATATGAACCTTTCAGAAAGGATTTATAGGGAAGATGAGTTTTACAGTGTGTTAATAATTTTTTAATGATATATTTTAAACATTTTTTATACATTGTAATTCATTATTCTGTTGATAATATAAGGAGGTCTCAATGGTTCTTCAAATTTATATAGAAAATTTAGTGAATAAATTTACATTATCAAGAGGTTATTTACCTCTTTATTTACATATGTTACATCTGATATCTCTATAGAGTTGTTCTTGCAATAAACATTGCCTAGTGGGTAGATTTCTCTATCTTCCTTCATATGGTATTATTTATTGATGCAGAATATATGTTATGAAGGATTTCGTTCAAATATTTTGATCTTTGTATTACCATCCAATGGTATATATATCATAGTTATAATATTTATTCAGTAGTATTGGTGATTAGTTTTTCATATCCTAGTTCTCTAAGGGGTGGTATCAAAGGAAATGTTTGGATCCCACGGTTTGATCAACGATTTTAGTATAAAGTATAAAATTATATAAAAGAGAGATTAAAATTTATAAATCCAATGGAATTTATCTTCTCTTATAGATAATTTGGATTCTAGAGAATTTGCATTTTAAGAATTAAAATCTCAGTTTTCTAGGGTAATTACAGACATTAAAGGGCCATATTAATGAGAGAACATCAATTAAAAGGTCTTGGAACTATTTAAAATTTATATTAATGGAATTGTTTCTTTTAACATTCAAGAAGAGAAGAAACCAATAGAATTTATGATGGCATTAAAATTAATTTAAAAAAACCACATACCTTCAAAATAATCATTCATGTTATGATGATTTTTGGAATAAGGTTGTTATAAGGAAGAATAATTTAAGTTCATATTAATGACATTAACATTATTTGTGGGAATATCCAAATATTTAATGTAACTTTTATTGAAAATGTATATTATTTTCTAGAGTTTTATTCACTTCCACAGAGCTTAATACTATGGGTATTTTCTCTTTCAATTAGAATGAAATAAATTTTTTTAATTTGAATAATTCCACAACATTTTTATTAATATATGAATAAGTTATAGGGATGTTAACGTACCATCTGGTTGTTACTTTAATACCAATAAAATAGTAATTTTATGAAATCATTAAAACAATAAAAAACATCTTAATGAAAATTACAATGAAATTATTTAAAGAAATCTGGTAATCCAAGTCTAAATTCTATGAATGTTGACATGAAATAACATATATAGAATATGTACAATAGAAAAAATTAGAACACTGAAATGTAATCATCATGAAATAGTTCAAATCCATATTACTCAAGGGAAGAATATAAATGTCGTCTACATAGTTTGAATACATCAATAGAGTATTTGTTTATTAAATCTATATAATATTATACTTTGATTGGAGATCAAATTTTCATACTCAATTATGTCTATATGATATTTGGAAAATTCCATTGAGTAGATTATGGGGTTGATGATATTTTTGTAAAATGAAATGTCTGCATATTAATATTGAATGATGGATTTTTAAGGTTATAAAATGTTTTAATACACATAATCATATAATAAAATAATTTTCTATTGGTCAACAAGATGATATAAGCAATGGGACTAGCATTTCTAATCAGTATGGAATGCCGCCTAAGGATCAATGATAGATTTAGAAGCTTTAATGAATGATACAAATTACTTTATAATAAATTTTTACGGTATTAAATATCAATATGTTATACTTATAAGGATCAAAAAGTATGGAACTATATGTGAGGGAACCGTATGGAAATGAACATGAATGTAATAAAGGTTAATCTAATACTAAATATTGATTACATTGAAATTGGAATGTGTGAATGTTGTGTTTTGGGGAAGTAGAAATGATATTCTTACAACATCTATGGATGAGAGCCCAAAACATTGAAATTATATCTTATATACTATGGTAATATGGACCAACCCTTATTTATTTCTAAATTTTTCCAATAATTTATCAGATTCATTTATTTGGATACTATAAATTTATAGATATACTTCATATTAAAATTTATAATTAATTTGAAGTGTTTACACAGTGAAAAAAACATCAACATAAATGGAATACTTTAAGTAGTTTATGTGACTATGAATGATAAATAGTGTAGAGTACCATAGATACATCATTATTAATTTTAATATAAAGAGGGGAACATGGAATAAGAATACAATGTAATAAAATCAAGATTATAATGATGTGGATGAAATAATTAATAGTAAATTGATAGATATATATTTATTTATGGGGTTGTATTCAATAATGCCTAATGTGATTTTGGTAAGGGCACTCAACCTGAAAGGAAATCTTATCAAGAGTGTTTTAGCATTAGTAGTCTGTCAAGAGCATCTAATGGAGTGATAGTTTATAAAATAACTATCATTTCGGCATATTAAAGTTTTCTAATTATTATAATATATTAATTTAAATGATATGGACAGTGATAAACATGAAAAAAAAATATAATAAGGTTCTCTATGAATGTAGAAAGTAAAATTTTGGATAAAACATATGAGATGGTGGTTGGAATTAAATAATCATGAGAATGATTTTTTCCCTTAATGATAATTTTATATGTAAGGATTATAACTTGGTGGTATATGATGTTAGAGGATAATAAACAATAGAAATCCAAATTTATCAATGTATTGTTTATTAATAAAAAATTGACAATTTAGATATAGGTGATAAATGAACTAGATATCCAAATGTAAGATCATTATAAATGTAAAAAAATCAATAGAATGTGAATCATGAGTGGGGGAATCAGATTTAAATGTCCCAAAAGATTAAGTTCTAAATGTTCTTGTATAAACCGAAATAGAATAGCCAATCATATCAGATCACCCGATTTAGTTGTGGATATCAACAAAAATATAAAGTCAAGTGTATTGTTTTGTTATTGATTAAAAGTTTATACTCCAAATACATGTATGATAGACTAAAAATATTAAGGAGTTATCTTCTCATAGTGATAATAAGATGTGTATTTTATCCATGAATAGGGAGATTGAATCATTAAAATTCAATATAACATAAAAATGATTAACCTTATGGATTGTAAAAAAGTACTTAAGAACAAGTGGGTTAACAGATTATGTTATTGTATAATGGAATGAAAAAATAAATATCACAACTAGTTTGTAAGTTATTTAGAAATATGGATAAAGTATATTTCATTAAAATATTATCACTATTATGGAAATAAAATAACATCAAGACAGTGGTATGTATAATGTAATTAGAAAATTTATATCCAGAGATAATGAATTTAAAAAGATATATTCTTAATAGTTATTTTGTAGAATATATTTATATGAAATACATAATGAGTGTACCTTATGTGGTTAATCAAAAATTTATTTGTCAACTACTGAAATGAATAAATAATTATTAAAACAAGGATCACGATAAGGTAGTCATAAATTAGATGGGTTTATGGAAGATGGTGGATTTATTCAATATAACACTAAACATTTTTGTTACTAGAAGAAATGGTATAATAAGACTTTCATAATTTTCTTTCTATCGATGACTTGTTTTTTTCCTAAAATGGATGATATAATGAAAAAAATTAAAAATAATTTGTTCATAAATTTCATGATAAAATATCATATTATGTAAAACATGATTCATGGGATTAGGATAGAAGTATTCATATATAAAATAACCTTACTTTATACATAAAAATAAAATATATGGCGAATGATTCAATTCTATTGAATGGGATAATGCAACAAAATTCTTACACTTACTTATAGACACTTCAAAATATCCATAGAATAAGTGCCTACACCATTTAATGATTAATAATAACTATATAAAGTGAAATATTCATCATATGTATGGATTATGATGTATTCAATGATTCTCACTCAACCATTTCATTCATTATTGTGGGATTTGTATTTTCATATATGTATCACCCTATGAAAAACATTATAAATCCACAAAGTGTATCATTTGGTGTTTGAAATGATATAAATATTATGTTCTTTTCATTGGGGAGGAAGATCTGTTATATGGTTTTTATGGTGATGACCATACAGAAGGCTCAGATAGTCTCATGAGAAAAATATGGTTTACATGTAATGATAAAGGAAAAAAATAATGTATCTATACCAAAATCAGAATATTATTACATTAATCAAAAAAATATTAGTATGTAGTGACACTGAATGGTTTGAAGGAGATGGTTTGGTTGAATATCTTGATGAAAGAATTGGGATAATGTTATAAAGAATGTATTATTTTGTGTAACATCAATATTTTTTTTCCATTTTCCCAAAAATATAGTTTTTAGGAAAGGAAAACATACATTGAATCATGTTATAGATTATATATATATATATATTCGAAAAAAGGACTCACATATTTAAAATATAATTATTATTAATAAATCCATGGTAATTTTAACCAAGGATTTATCCTATGATTTTTTAAAAATCATCACTACATTATGGGGATTTGGTGAATGGTATATGAAAATGGTGGTGGTAGACAACTACAAAAGGAGGATAAATAAAGTTTAAATCATATATTATCTAATATTTTTAGTATAAAACGACTTTAATTAGGTTATCATTCTGGCATAAATCCATGTTGGGATGATTGTATGTTTAGAGAATAAGATGTTTGAGCATTTGGTTTCTATTCCTCAGAAATATGATCTGTTTTATGTGGAAGGGATCATTGTGATGGGTGAGACATTTTATCATTTTGTTGTTATTGGGTTTTTTGAACTTCATATATTTTTATTATATCAATTATTCTCACGAATTTTTGAAAAAATATATTTTATGAATTAATTGGAAAAAATGACTGTATAATTGTTTTACCCAGGATGTAGCTGAGATCAATGAAGTTTTATGAAATAAATAGGGACATTCTATATGGATGATTCTATAGGATTAAGTGATGTCTGTGTGACCTAAAAACAGGCTAGGATTCCTATAAAAATTTGTGGACTAATCAAGAAAATGGGATCGATAAGAGGAATAATTAATCTGATTGTTGCACAATAGATTTATATTGCATCTATTTTTATAGATTGTTAATCATTTTCTATGATACTATTACTCATTGTTCTTGTTAGTTGACTATAATTTTTTATAATTATTATAATAATAGAGGTTTCATGTGTTCCTACCATTGATTTATAAAATAGCTATGAGGCACAATAAATTATCTTGAGTTAATTTTCTAATATATGTACTTATGTGGCATTCACTACTATTGTATATTCTTTTTGAAGAATTTTTTGTCACTGGTGAGGTGTGGGTCTGGTAAATATTTTTTGGTGGGTAGTTTTATATGAATTCATATAACTAGTAAACATAATTTAAGTTGATTATATATATTAGTGGTTCAATATTCCACTATTATGTTGTATATATTAACTTATGTTGATCTATCAATCATACTTTTAATGGTTTTAATAGTAGTATAAGGCATATTTTTTCATATTCTTATTCTCCAAAAGAATCTCCAAAATCTATGGATTGTTTTCCTTAAATTAATTTAATGATTATCATTGATTTATTAAGGAATTGAATCATATAAATTATGGGTGATTTTTATGGTATCTTATCATCTTCCATTTCTAATACCTATAGTTATGTAAGGAAGATTAGTTCTAGGTATTTCACATGAAAATACAAATACACTACCTTTAGTATCCCATTGGGTCAATTTTCTATTTGTACCACCTCTATTTTTGGCTTCTAGTATTCTATCTAAAGAGATATTAATACAATATGAGTCCAAACATTTATAGAAGAAAATAAATGACACTAAATCATCTAAAAAAATTATAGATCTAATTGTGCTAGGGATATAAAGTGACCACAGATCTTGGGATTTTATATGTAATGGTAATTTTAATTGGGAATATACACTTCTTCCAAAATTAAATATTTCATTACCCTAAATCCACCAAATTGTTTTGAAATGTTTTGTAAGATATTTTGAATTCCTTGTAATATATATTGGGGATTAATGAAGGTGAGTATTAATGTGATATTTATTGAATGTTTCTAGAATTTATATTTGTAATCTTACGTCATGGTTTTTTATAATGAGTTATACATTATGGGAATAAAAATGGGAGATACATTTTATTATTTTCCAATACTTTTTATTGTATCAATAAATTATTCTTTAATTATCTATAAATTCATCAATGTTCTTTGTTATCTTCTTCCTAGGGATCATTTTTTAAATTGGATCATTGTATCTGGATTGGTTTTTGACATCTTCATCTGATGTATTCTATGAATTGTTTTGTTTTAATTTTTCATGTTATGTCTATCTAGCTCTATCTATCTAATTTATTTATTTATCATATACGGATCCATGTTTGGACATGGGGTTTTTTTCTTTTTCACTTATGGTAATTATCAAATTCATTGTCTCCTCCAGTTTATGAAATAAGTAGGAAGGTGGATTAAAAGTATTTTGGAGAAACAATTAACTTTTTGTATTTATATATATTTATATCTCATTAAATTTGTTCATAAGAAACCCAACTTCTGGTTATCCTTTCTATTAATGTACTATATCATGATCACTGTTAAATGGTCATTGATTGTGTATCGTTTTATAAATAGGGATCTATTATTATCAAATATATTCTTTGGGATATTTATTGATTTACTAAAAAGAATGAGGATTTTTTTATTACTATTGGAATGAATTTTTATTGAAACTTTAATGGGTATGAGTTACTATCCCTGTTTTATTTGTAAGAAAATTGAAATTATTTTGTTCTATTTTATGTCCACCCTTGGTTTGGTGATTGAAGATACATTGGCTGAAATGATTCTACATATCTCTATATTCAGTAATCATTGAAAAAATATTTTATAATATGATGAAGGGAAGATAATAGACAGTATATATTTAACATAGCATATTTTTCATTGTCATGTTTTCGGCCTATATTTTCTACTAAAAATTTGGTTTCCTGAAAAATATATTCTATAAAATGTTGTGAGAGTAATGTTTATAGTTTAAGGATATCTCCAATATTAGAACCAATCATTAAATATTATTATGATTTTGAGAATAGAATTTTTAAACTTTTTTTCTATTTATATTACTGTATTATCATTCAAATATCCTACCATCATAATTAAGTACATGATATTATCATGAAAGGAAGTTGATCTACTATGTAATATTATAGGGATCACTATAAAACCATTTCATAATATTCTCTCAGTACTCATAAAAGGTCGCACATTATATCTTTTCATTGACATATATTTTCTTTCTAAATCTTGTACTTATTAAGATAGGTAACAATATTAAAGGGGAATATCAATGACAATAATCCCAATATTTAAATTCAATAGGGTGTAGGTGTTATATCAATTCATTATTGACTCCTTTATGTTATAATGAATTCTCCCTCCATTTCACTTATTCTGTAGCCACAACATAGGTTTTCCTTTTTGAATTGTAATGTGTGAATAATTTATGTGTATACTGAGGTTATCACCTTTTAGACAGGGGAATGATTCATACTAATAGATTAGAATTATTTTTAATTCCAAATAGTTTTGTTTTTTAGGTACATAAATTTCATTATACTGGTTAATAAACTATGGTGCCCATAGATCTATTAAGGTCTGTTTAGGATTTCAGGTCATTTATTCTAGATTAGAGTGAACAAACAAGGTTTTATTTTAATATATATGAAAATATTTCTCAAAATATTGTTGTAAATTTTAATTTATTAATCTATTATATTTTAATTATATTTATATACTAAACTCAATAAATGTTTTCCAGGTTTTTCATCCCTTGTAATGTTACAATTAATATATATTTTTTTGAAATGAATACTTAAAAATGATGTAAGGATTTAAGGGTACCCTTTCATGTGGCGTGGAAACTAATTATTATTTAATAATTTAAATGTTGTGAAATTTTTTGAGCCATGTTTTCTCAATGATATTAGTACACCAAAAATATAGTTCCCATTTATTAATTTTTTCACAAAAAGTTTTTTGATTTATTTCATGGATAAACAAAACAATGAAATGAGGTAAAATAATCGTTTGAAAACCGATGATAAGAACTGAATTTATGTTTAGATAATATTTTATGTTGAAAATATCTCATTGTACTAAAAAAATTTACATCCTATCTTGGGTAATTGATTAATTAAATATTCCTCAATTTATTCATTCAAGTACCCAATAATGATGGATAATGTGTATATTGAATTAAAATTTTCAACATCTTGAACATACTTTCTTCTTATGTGTATCAAATCAATCATTCTATTTATAAAATTACATTAAACAACAAATAGGGTTTTAGTTTTCATAGTAAATCCTAAAGTAAGTCACTACCATTATAAAGATGTTAAAAATATCAGGACAATCTCTAACAAATTCAATCATCTTTATTGATACAAACCACAACATGATTATTGATAATATTTATTATCAATATAAGAAGTTGTAAAAACCTATTTTGAATCCCTAAATACAATAACATTCTTGGACATAAATAGTCATTAAAAACTATAATAAAATAATAAATAATTTTTTAATCAATATCTAGGTATCCATCACTCTATGAGAGATAATTCCATTACCCAGTCACTCATTATATTACCCCGTTATAAGAGGGTTAATAGAGGAAAAATAGATCGATATACTGTAAATAAACTAAATTTATATAAATAAAAACATTGATAGAAAAATAACTATATAATTCTATTATATCGCGTGATATGCTCAAAAAAATTAGAAGTCATATCTCTAGTTAACCTCTATATCACTTATAAACAAGTATATTTCCATTCATAATACCATAAAAATACTTCCAATAGCATCACACCCTAAAATATTTAATATATTTCCTTTCATCACATATTGGACATCCTTTAAAAAATATGTATTCAGATTTCTTAAAATCAATGAATTTCACTATACTTTTGAGTTTCATTATTTTTGTTATTACTATATTTTTTTAGAGAAACAATCCAAATATACACAATGTATTAAATTAATACATTCAAAAAAAAAATTTCCAAATGATTTTAATTTTACTATAATGGATTTACCTTCATCCAGGATTCAATTACTGATAATTACACTCTTACATGTATTTTTTTCATATGTTTTATATTTATGTAGATTTTGAAATAGTTTGGTGACCTTTTGGTATGTCATTGTGCTCTTTATGTACCATTATTTAGATTCGGCATGTTTTTAGTCCATTTTTGTACATCTCAATGTAACAAATCGACTATGTTATAATTTTACTATATAATAACTTCATATTTATATGTGATCAAAATAGTCAAGGATTTTTCATTCTAGTTTCATATTGTGGTAGGTTTTCAAATATTACTTTAGAAAAATTAATAATATATTTGGATTTAGTTATGTTTTTGGTAGTGTCCTATTGTTATTTTGTATTATATTATCCAATATATTCATGATTTTTTGTGTTTTTTTCCATCATCATAACCTTTCAATAAGTGGTTCACAATCCTTTTTACAATTTTTATTCCAATTCATAAAATATATGTGACTAAATGAAATGTTATTAATGATATTAGTGAAATTTAATCTTATGATTAGTAATCATACAATGTGTTAGACAAGAAACTTTAAGTAAAGTTCATCGATTGATCAGTCCTATGTAATTTTCTAGAATCATTAGTTTAGTAAAAAACACCATTGATTTCTTATAACACCATCCTACCACCTAAATATGTAGTCAACACAATCATGATTTTGTGTAGTCTTTAATCTAAAAAATTAAAAAAAATCAAAATCAAAATTAATAAATTATCAATTTATCAATTAGAATCCCAATCATTACTAAAACAACATAATTCAATATTAACACATGTTTTGATCAAAATTTTTGGTTTAAAATAAAGGAAAATCTAGATTAAATTACTGATATTAGTGTAATTATAATTTATTATATTCAATATCAAGAAATATATTATATAAAATTTAATTTATGATCAATGGACTAACTATAATATTATGTTGAACCTTGAATTCTACTATTGTAAAAGCATAGGCTCGTCCTGGATCCCATGGCCTCTTCTAAATTTGGTTTACATTAATGTTTTGTAACTAATTTTAATAGTGTACCACATGCATGAAATTAATGAATTAGAAATTTGTTTCTTCTTTATTTCCTTTTATTTCTCGATCGCGATGATCCTTTTTTTCAAAACATGAAATGAGCACTTATTTCATCTATATAATACTCTAGGAGATTCATCCCATAAATATTTAATGTATGGAATTTCACTCATACCATATTATCATTTTATAAATTATTTTCAACATGGTGTTCATATTCCCAAATCATATTTTACATCCATTAGGAATCAGAAATACATGGATAACTATTTATCTTTCTAGATGGAACAATTCATTATATCTCCATAAGTTGATCAGTTTTAAATTACAATTTCCATCAAAAATTTGGATTCAATCCCATAATTAAGTGATCAATCAAGATTAATGAATTTTGTACATAGTCTATAGTATAATAATATTACCATATATGGCTTTCCTTGTACTCAATATAAACAACTAATAAATTTTGACTTAAATATTTCTATTAATTTTTCCATGTTAACATTTTTATCACGATCAAAGTACTTTTCAATGAATATCACATTATAATAAATCTATTTGATATCCTCAATCTCCCCAACAACTATAGTAATATATATAAAAGAGCAAAATTGATATATATATTTCCTCAGATGATATAAAACCATGATAACCTTCTATCTTTCATTGTGTGTTGAGTCAATAAATACCTTTTTTTGGACATAATCCATTGTTCTATTACTAATGGACTCATAGTTCCATTAAAGGATGGGGGGCGCTGCTTCATGAAGCAATCCAACATTGTTTTACCAATTTACGGGAAAATAATTTTTTCATATTGGAAATGTTATTTGACATTATTTGGGTTTACTACCATAATAGATTCATGATATTATATACTTTCACAACCATTTCATTTATATGAATTATTTGGAAAACATTAGAATGATTAGGGGTATTGGAATTGTCACGATTACATCTAGTAAATTAATTTTCTAATCAATGGTATATTCAAAATTAGTTCATTAATAAAAATATAAATTATAAATCAAATTATATTATTCCTAATTACTTATTTTAAATTAATTTCATGTAATAAATAAATATTTAATGAATATATGGTGGTTTTAGGGAGGGGTTATGGTTTATAACTATTTTCTTTTAAATCTAGTTCCTCGTGTTTTCAATAAACTATATTTTATACCAACAATAGTGGCATTGTAAAACCGCAATATTTGAGAATGTATATATATTTTAATGAATACTCTTTCGATAGCATGTACAACACAAAATATGTTTGCTTAAATTAACTATAGAATTATTATTTAAATATAACTACTATAACTTATTAATTGGATTAGTGGGAAATAATACTATTTCTAAATGATGATATTTATTTATATCAAATTTTTTCTAATACAATTTTATTTATTAATTCCAATGACATAATTACAAAAATTGGAATGATACTAATTTAATTACATTATTTTATGAAAAATATATTTTTGAACGGATGTTTTTCTATAAATGTTGTTATTCATTATATTTTTTAGGTTCTATTTAAAATTTAAATTTCATTTAATAAGTAAAAAATTAATTGATAATGATTATTCTATACATTTACAAAATTTATAATAATTTTTAAATTTATTATCAATTATTTAATAATAAATTTAAAATTATTTGATAATGAAAATGGATATTTTTTTAACACTATATTATTAATGTAACACATTATTTTCTTAAAAATAATACTAACCCCCAATGAAAAAATGTTTCAGAAAAATTTATTGATAATATTTTTTTAATAAGATTGAATGAAAATAATATTTTTTACTATGAATTTATTGTGAATAAAATATTTTAAACATCAAAAACAATTTTTTTTTTAAATTCATTTTTACCCATTTTTTCTATGGATATTCGATTCACGTTAATATCACTATTGTAAATATAATTTTATAAAATTGGATTCATTTTTCATTTCACGTTATAAAATTATTTTATGTTGCTGTTTTGTGATTTTTCTAAAATGTTCTAAATTTGTATGAATATTAATATATAATGACGTAATCCAAATTTCCATTCTTTTAATATTTATAAATAGTACCTTATAGTGTGTATTCATTGTAAAGTATAATTAATTTTCTTTTACTAAAAATTTTTAATTAATTATTTGTAAATAATATTTAAACATTAATTTGGTATTATATCATTTTGAAGTATCAAAACCAATATTTTTAAAAAAAAACAGTAGTTGTGATTTTTTTATATTAAAATAATTATCAGACACATATATAAATTGATTTATCCTAAATCTATTTCATGTTTTTTAAAATGATGATGATATATTTTAATTATTTTAATTTAATTTTTTTGATAATGAATGTTTTTGGAACAAAAAATTATTTACTAGGGTAAAGGTAAATACAAGTTAATAGATTTAAATTTTTTTTTATATAGTCAATAAAATTATCTCAGTAATTATTATTTGAATTATTTTGAACCTAATCATGTTATCATTTATATTTTATTGATGTTCTTCCAATATACCATGATTAATATATATATATATATATATATATATATATAGTATTTCAAATTATATAGTAATTATTAGATTGCAACTCTCCATACATATAAAAGGGAATAATATCTCATCACTAATTCAAATAAAAATTGATCTATCTATATCGAAAAATCCATTATGGAATACCAAAAAATGAAAATTCCCAACATATTATAGGTCCTTATATTAGTGGAATATCAATATATGAAGGCTAATTTTATAATCCTAAAGTGGGTTCTTAGAGACGAGGTATGTATCTTAATTGATTTCATTTGTGTTAATTTCTTTATCCACATATATATAATTTAATGAAAAATTCATGAATAATAACAGAGGTACATCTTCTATAATAATTCTAAATTATTTATATGTAAATCCCATTTTATCTTATTTTTCATTCTTTTCAAAATGAAAATATTACTCATGCGTACATTGGGACATCCACATCCTAAAGCGATGTGTTTCATTTTTTATCACTACATAAAATGAAGATATATAAAGATGGATTTATATATTATATATAGTATTATTTAAATTATAATGATCATTGAAATATATGATATTATCAAATATCATACCTTGCCAACTATTGGAAAATAATAACATCACACTAGCTTATCTGTAGACTACCACCTCCATGAGGTGATGTGATTAATTATTCATTACCAGATCACATGGATGTATAATAATAAGATACTAAAGAAAAATATGATTTCAATAACATATTTAAAATTCTGTGAAATTAAAATATTTTTTACATTATTTATTTTCCTCACAAAAAAATGAAAACTTCATTCATGCATACATATAGACTACCATTTTGATGAAATTATATGCCTAAATTTTCATGACTAACATATAAGTATGATTATAATAATATTATTAAATGTGAAAATGATAACTATTGAACAGTTATTATTTTTGATATAATAGAACCATAAACACTTTTTAAATGTTCAGCGTAAAATTATTATTATTATTTGGTTATAAATCGAGCAACCACGAAATATCCCATGTGATGATAATCATTTTAGAAACGAAACCAAATATTATTAAAAAAATTCTTTTACCTAGTAGACTATTAAAAACACAACATAGGTGGGGGTGTGTTATATATTAAATAATTTATAGAAGTTTCATATTCTTTTACCCCTTATGAAATTCATCCTATTCTTTTTATTAGATAATATGGATCTATTTTCCATTTAAAATTGAAATTGTTATCTTCATGCAATTAAAATAATGTATTAAATATTTGAATATATTTTTATATATGTTTTAGTAACAATTCCCATACATTCATTAATAGGATATTATCTTCCTTAAATTGGTCTACATTTTAAAATGATTTTGATTTATTTATGTTTACATTGAATTAGTGTTCCCACAGGCACATATAGTCTCAATATATATAAAAATGATATCTTCCCATTGAAATAATATAGCAAGAATCATTCTAGAATTCACCTCTATTTTTTATAATATTTTTACTGAGTCACATTATGATCAAATTTTCTAACCTATGTCACACAAGCTTTATGATGTCCTACCATATATAAGAAAGTGATTTCATTGATGTTATTTATTGAAGAAGATCACCATATTTTCAAAATATGATACCGCATCAATATATTACTAATGAAATTCGAATTATAGTAAAATCATAGAATGATCTTGGATTTTGATGATATAATTTAAATAAAATTGTACCCACCATAGTTCATTAAAATAGTTTTTTAGAAAACCTGTTTTCTAGCATCTAAAAACATCAACTACCCAAATAAAAACATATAATGGTGGTTGGAATTTCTTATCATTATTTACTAAAAATATATATCATATGTATCTTCTAGTTGTTTGAGATATTATCTTTAGATATCACATGGTATATGTCACTCATATACTGAACTCACAAACATCTATGTAGTATTGACTTCTTCTTCTTTTTTTAGTTATCTACCATTGATGTCATTATTTTGTCACATAAATGACTTGATGGATTAAATGTATCCGTTCATTTTTAATATCCATAAGTTGAACATCATTATAGTTTTACAATTATTTTCAAAGAGCAATATTACAAAATACCAACTAATATTCACAGGAAAATTCACTAAAATCATTTTTCAAAGGATATTACATAAATACACCCACATAAATGAGTGGCTAGATTAAATATATCCCTTCATTTTAATATACAATAATGACATATCTCAAATTCCTACAATATCTTAATATCATGGGAAAAATTAATTAATTTCATCTCAAATACTCAGGATAAATAATATAGACATGAATCAATAATTTCTGGGATATGGTAAAAACGTCTCACAATGTAACATCCCAGGTAAATAATGAATAATACATTTTAATATTTATAAATAAAAGTTATTTAAATATTAATTTTATTTCAAAATTGATGTTATTTATGATAACGTACCTGATACATAACAACGAGGTTCTTTGAAATCTTACGTTGTACACAATGTTGGGTCATATTTAAAAATAATTGGATAATATTATTTTAAACAGTAATTATCACATAGCCATTGAATTTTAAAGAATGGATATAACTAACTAAAATATGAATATACATGTTTTTAAATGTTTTTACATCTATCATATAAATTTTAGAGAAATTAAATAAGAATGAATCTGATTTTATTCATAAATAATATAATATAAATTACTAGGTCAATTTTCTGCCTTTTAATGGAAACCCATTATAAAATCTTGTTTCGGTTAGGTATATATATATATATATTCTATTTTTCAAAAATAATATTCTTCATTATAATCGGGACATCAAAATTCACTTTGAGTAATTTTTTTAGATTTTTCTAGTAAGATTAATTTTTTATGAATAGTATATTATGCGGTATTTTATTTCAGGATTGTCTTTAAATGTAATTTATTTATAAGTTTGAATAATATTTTTAGTTGGTTTTAAAGTGGAATTATATTATTTTTATACTATTTAATACAATTTGGTCCTTAGATGTAATTTCACATTGAAATTGAACATTTATAGGTGTCAATATTTTGATTGTTTTTATTTCTTTAAAAATGATTTCTTTTACAATGGGAATTAATTTTAAATTAATTTCTGCTACTTCTGTGATTTCAATTTTTAAAACTAGATTAAATATTTTTAATCAAGTTGTCCAAATTGTTTAAATAAATAAATTTTATTTTTATTAATAATGACTATTTATTTCAGTATATATATTAATTACCATGGTCCAAGGGTAAATCTGTTAAATTAGGGTAATAAATAATATTATAATAATATAATGTTAGCATAACATGTGTCATAAATCTATTGGTTTATAAATTTCCAATAATGGGCATCCTTGAGTCGATTTTGCGACCCCATGGTGCTATTTGGGAGTGATGATGACACTTTATATTTATTAATTTAATGTAAAAACAAAAATGACTTAAACATATAAAATTTAGTAAATCAATTCATATATGAGTTAATTTGAGTTATCTCTTTGATTATAAATATTTACATGAAAGATGAAATGATTTAAGACATCATGATTTTTTTAACATTTACACATCAAATAATGAAAAATATTTACGATACAACAATGGTGTAGTATTTACCTCATTAATGATTGATTTAAATAAATAAGATTTCAATTATTCAAAAATATATCCAAAACCTGTCCAATTTTCATTGGATGATTATGTTTCCAACATGAGTCTTCTTGTATTCTATTTTAATTAGTTCTGTAACTTTACAAACCAAAAATCATTATATAATAAAATAATATTTTTAAATATTCCTAAAGAGACCCTCCTCCTGCTTATAATAATACATCACATCTATCCCACTCCTCACACTTCTCAATCCCCTTGGATCATCCAAACTCTTTGAAATTAATCTCCCAATCTCCATATACTCCTCCTAGAAGCCTCCCATTAGGCAGGATGCAATTCATGTAAACCTTTTTGTTCAGATCAATGGGAGATACCCGATTTAAAGTTAACATATCTTATTTAGTTCTTTTGTTATATTTTCCATAATCATCCCCCTAAAATATATTAACTCATTTTTTATAACATCTACAGTATCCTTAATATACTAGGTAGTTTTTTAGGAAAAGTATTCAAACTACACTTACACACACCCCCATCTAATGTGTAAGGTACATATTGATTCTGTAGATAGCGAACTACTGTCTCATGAAACGATGATTGTTAAATATTCTTCAACCACCTATTATGGTGGACATTAATATTCCACTGTATTAATATGTGATATATATTATATTTATATTTTTTCTATGCATCTGTGTTTTTCTTTTATAGATAAACTTTATGGTTTCCATAGTGGGTAAATATGATAATATCATTTGAGGAAGTGCGGACTATCTCCCCCTCAAAGTGATATGACTCATTAATGCCATACGTGGTACATATAAAGGATGGAGGTATTGAAATTATATATTATATTATACTAGAATTATTATATACCTATGTATCATTATGTTTTTGTTCAATTAAATATCAAATAGAAATAAAAGTTGCGTTCATTGGTGTGTACAGCATACCGTCTCGTTGAATGGTGCGTTTCATTTCTTATATCCAAATGTTATATAATATTTTTAATACATATATATAATGGATATTTATGATTTATATGATATATAAATAATTAATATCATTCCGGAGATAATGGAAGTTAAACCACATGGAAAACCAATAATTATAACATGTTCATTTTTATCTCAAGATCAGAACATTGAAAAAATGTCTGATATGAACTCAAAAAATTAAATAATTGATATAGTAAAGTAATAATTGATATAAAAGTAATATTAAACATGAAAATGGTTATTATGCAAGTAGAAATTATCTTTAGTTTATTATTTAGGTTATTAATTAATGATCGAGTCGTGTCAGACACAAGCTAAGGGACTTCACGTATATATCATTCCATTGAGGCACATATTGTTTTATACACGGCTTAATTTTATACAATGTATAAAAACCATTGACTTTTAATATCATTGAAAGAGAAAAAAATTTCTACAGTGTGTTTTTCTAGATAATAAAACAAAGAATGATTCTTTTTAATTTAAGTGGTGACAATGACCTTTTCCACCGTCGTGAGCATTATTTGATATTTTTATTCCTTAGCAAGCCGTAATGTTTTTTGAATAAAATAAATACCAAATACTGTATTACGTATTTTGGTGTTGAAAATGGTTTTGATAATGTATTTTTTATGTCAATATATTTAAATTATATAATGTGATTAAAATGTATAAATTTTATCATTCATATATTTTGTTTTGTGTTATGAATTTGTTATGTTTATTGGGAAGTGTTATGTATATAGGTGGTTTGGTGATATACCTATGTCAGGTGTTCTCGTGATATCTCTCCAATGAATTGGGTAACGTGATGGAGTTAAACGAGAATGTTTCTCCTAATATATTTAGGGAATATAATGTTATGTGTATTCCAAATGTATCTTTCTATGTTTCTATGAAATCTACAATGTAAGTATGTTATGGATATCATGTTACCATTATGATGTATGATTTCTATGTGTTATTCATATATCTTATTGTTTCATGAGCAATGAAATTATGTTATGTATGTATTGATGAACTAATGTTTTCATTCTTTGTTTTATGACCATTACTGATCTTTTTATACTAATCTCATGTTTTGAAATGATTTTCACAAGGCTTCAAGATGAATAGGGTCAAGGTAGGGATTACGAAAAAGTTAGGATGTCTATAACATGGAACTAGACATGACTCTTTTTTGAGAGTTTTTATTCTATTAAAATAATGGAAGCTGAGTTTAATTGTCTATATTGTAATTTTTGATATGTAATTTACTAGTTATGGCCAAATTTTCTAAAACCCTAGACATAAAAAGATACTAAATGTGAATTATTCATTTAATTAAAGATTATTTATTGTTTTATGGTTGGGTCCTTAATGGTTTTATCAGAGATTGGTTTAGACATCATTAGGTTGTAGAATATTATTAAATTAATGTCCATAAACTAATTTATAGTAAGATTGAAATTATATAGAATTTATATATTATCATGTTGATTCATCTAAGGTATTTCTTGTGTTCAGAAGGTTTTTCCCTAATGGAAAAAGAGCAGCTATAATGGGATGACATCAGAAGGAAGACCATCTTTCAAATCATCAACCTATGATTGTCAGAATCAGAAATAAATTTTTTGTAGCAGTGATGGCATAGTTGACTCAGGATATATATAGTGTTGGTATCCATAGAAGAGATCATCCAAATCAACTATAGAATAACATGTCTGTGGTGTTTCATTTCATTAGGTAGTATTCCCCATCATTTAGAGGATCGTCTGACAATGTGTTAGCTCAAGGGTGGATTATTGCAATAGAGATGATTTTTTATGTCATGGGGTGTTCAGATCATCAATAGGTTAGTCTCATAGTTAACCATTTAGTAGGAGAAGCTGATCTGTGGTGGTCAATGGTGAAATATATTAGGGATAGTGAAAAAAATTGATGCTCTTGATTGGGATGAATTCAAAGGTATGATTCTTGAGAAATATTTTACTAAGGTGGTTTATCATAGGTTGGAAAATAAATGTCAATAATTGAGGCAGTTGGATGACTCAATGGATGCTTATGATGAAATACTCACTTGACTAGCATGGTATGCCCTAAATTTCGTAGAGATCTTGATAATAAAATCAACCATTTATACATAGGATTAGAAAAAAATTATCGAAGGGCTTTAGCTTCTTGTGAGTTAAAATGTTATGAATAACATGTTTTATGTGCATAGAAGGTGGAAATGGAGTTTTTCGAAGATCAAGTGTTGTATGAAATACAATAGAATAAGAGGTTGTTCTGGAAGACGAAAGGGATGAACTCTTTAAAAAAATCTACTGGTAAGAAACATAAATTTACAATGGTGAAAATTGTGGTAAAAATAATCTTGATGAATTTCTAAGAATTATAGTAAGTGAAAGTAATGTTGTAAAATGAGACATAAGGCTCAAAATTTCCCTAAAAAATCGGGGTAATGGTATGATCAAATCTAATTTATAGTCAGCAAAATGTTATTAGTACAATGAAATGGTTCATTATGAAAATGAGTGTCCAACTAAAAAATCAAATGAGAGAAATCATCCAGACCAAATGTAGAAATGGGTGGTGAAATTATTTGCAACTACTTCAGTAGATGTTGGGCCATCAAATGAAGAAGTATCACAAATACTGTATATTTTTTCATATTATGCTAATGTCTTGTAGGATTTAGGGCCTACAAACTCTTTCTTTTATGAGATGTATTCTAGTAAATTAGAAATTCCATATCATGATATGAATCCGAGACTCATGGTTAAAACACCTAGAGGACATGTTGAGACAAACACAGATTATAAGAACCTTCGTGTCCTTGTATGTGGAATGAATCTACCCTCAAACCATATTTTTTTCCTCCAATATAGTTTGATGTTATTTTGGGTATGAATTGACTTTACTTTTATCATTTTAATAATGATTTCAGAGCTAAAGAGATTTTTCCCGAAGGTTTTTTAGCTTGTGTACAAGAATAAACCCTTACGTTTGATAACATAGCAGGAATTTGAGAAACTAGTAAAAGAACGAAATGAATTTTACCTTTCACATATTATTGAAAATAAAATCACTGTTCATATTAATGATGTGGTAGTGGTAAATGAGTAAATTGATGTTTTTCTTGATGATTTTCATAGTATTAAACCTTATCATGATGTTGAATATACTGTTCACTTAGTTCCGGAGGGTAATTCAATTTCATAACCCCCTTATTTAATAGCTCAAATTGAAATTTTATAGTCAAAAAAGAAATTACAGGATTTATTAGATAATGGTTTCATTTGACCTATCACATCACCATGGGGTTCTCCTGTCTTGTTTGTTAAAAAGAAAGATGATTCAATGAGACTTTTAATTGATTATAGAGTATTTAATAGCATCACTATTAAGAACATGTAACATTTTCCTCTTATAGATGTTTTGTTTGATCAACTCCAGGGAGATGAATATTTTTTGAAGATCGATTTGAGGTCTGGTTGCCATTTGTTGAAATTAAATAATGATGATATTCTGAAGACCATAAATCATACTAGATTTGGGCACTATGAATTTGTAGTTATGAATTTTGGGCACCTGTTGTATTCATGAATCTAATTAATAGAATTTTTTGTCAGTTCTTGGATATGAGTGTGGTTGTGTTCATTCTTGATATTTTAGTGTATTCTAAATTTAAAAATGGGCATGAAAGAAATTTATAGGTTGTATACAATACATTAAATGAAAATAAGTTGATTGGGACATTCACCAATTGTTAGTTTTTGTTACAACAAATTTCGTTCGTTGGTCTCCTTATTTTGAAAAATGGAATAATGGTGGATCATTCTAAAACCAAAGTAGTGGAATAATGGACAAGACCCACATATATAACTGATATTTGTAGTTTTCTTGGATTGGTTTGTTATTACAAGAGGATTGATGAATCTTTTACACAGTTATCTATCCAAATGACTAATTTAACTCAAAATGGGTCATGTTCATTTGGAAAAAAGAATATGAATATTGTTTTCTGGGATTGAAAATAAGAATAGTAAATGCACAAATTTTTGCACTGCCTTCTAGAAATGGTGACTTTGTTATCTACCGTAATGCTTAATTGAAAGAACATGGTTGTGTCCTAATGTATAATGATCTGGTAATTTATTATGCTTCATGTTAGATGAATATTAATGAGTAAAATTATTCTACACATCATTTGGTATTAGATTCTATAGTTTTTTACTTTAAAATTTTTGATGAATCATCTGTATGGAGTAAAATGTGAAATATACACTGACCACAAATGTTTAATGTATACATTCACTGAGAATGAATTAAACTAGATATAATGGAGGCTGTTGGAATTAATCTAGGATTATGACTGCATGATCCATTACCATCCGGGAAAATAAAATAATGTGGCCAATGCATTGACTCAAAAAAGTAATTCTTCATTAACCATGTTAATTTTGGAACAATATCCATTAGTCATTGATTTGATGAAATATTCCATAGATGTTATTGGTGAAGGAAATCCCACTATTTTGTTTTAGGTGTCAGTACAATCATCTCTACCATACAGAATTACAAAAGCACAGAAGGAAAAAAATTAGTTGCAGAAAATGTTAGAGTTGTTTTAGAAGGACAAGTTTCCGGATTTTAACATTGATAGTGATTGACTTTTGAGGTTTGGTAATATATTATTCGTGCCTTGTGATTCATTTATTAATAAGGTGTTGTTATGTGAAGCTAATAGTTTTCCATTTTCAATTTATCCTGGCACTGCTATAATGTAAAGAGATCTTTGGGAGTATTAGTGTTGGGATTAAATAAAAAGATATATAACTGATTTTAATATGAAGTGTTTGACATTTCAACAGGTTTAATCAGAGTATAAGTTACTGAATAATATGCTTTAGTCTCCACTCGTAATAGAGTTTAAATGGGAAAATATATCCATAGACATCGTTGTTGTATTACCAAAGACATCTCGAGATAAAAATGAAATATAGGTTATTGTTGATCGATTGACTAAATCTTCTCATTTACTTTTTATTAAAGATACATTTTCCCTGGATAAACTATCTAGGTTTTATGTGAAATATATAAACATATTTTATGGTGTTCCCCTCACTATTGTATGTGATCGTGATCCTGGGTTTACTTATAACTTTTGGAAAGTCCTTCACAAGTAGTTTGTTAATAAATTAAATTTTAGTATATATTTTCATCCTCAATATGATGTGTATCCAAAATGAACAATTCAGAACTTGGAGGATATGTTACGTTCTTGATCGATTGATTACCAGGGTTGTGGCAACCAACATTTTTCCATGGTTGAATTTTCTTTTAATAACAATTTTCATTCTAGTATACATATGGCTCTGTTGGAGGCATTTTATGGGAAGTAGTGTGAAACACAAACTTTTGGGTATGATGTAAGTGAAAATAAGTTGTTCGGACTAAAATTGATAGAAGATATGGTAGAAAAATTTTACTTGATTCAGAAGCACTTGAGAACATCTCAGAGTAGGAAGAAAAGTTAGGTAGAAAACCAGAGGATGGATCTTTCTTTTGAGGTATGTGATCATGTCTTTCTCAATGATTCTCCATTTAAAAGTGTGATGCATATATTTAAGAATAAAAATATGAGTATGAGGTTCATTAGACCTTGTGAAATCCTATAGAATGTTGGATCAGTTGCATATAGAGTGGATTTACCTCCATGTTTATCATAGGTACAAATTTTTTTTCATGTCTCAAAGTTGACGATGTATATGGGAGATCCATCTTTTGTTTCTAGCCAAGAGGTAGTTCATTTATAAGGGAATCTCTCTTATGATAATGAACTTTTCAAGATTCTTGACTAAATGGGGCAAGTGTTGTGGAATAAGGTAATTAATCAGATAATGGTTTTGTAGAAAACCCATATGGTTGAAGAGGAAACGTGGGAATCTAAAAATTCTATTTTGGATAAATACACCCATTTATTTTATAAGTGAATAAAATTTCCAGGATATGATTTTTCAAAGTGGTAAAGTATGTAACATCTCAGGTAAATAATGAATAAGACATTTTTCTATTCATTAATACTTCTGATTTAAATATTAATTTTATTTTAAAATTAATTCTATGTTCGATAGTATAACCAATACCCAACAATGAGGTTCTTTTAAATCTTATGTTCCACACAACGTTGTGTCATAATGAAAAATAATAATATAATATTATTTTAAAGGGTAGTTAAAACATAGTCTTTGAATTTACGGAAATTGATAGAACTAACAAAAATATGAATATAGATGTTTGTTAAATGTTTTTACATTTATCCAATAAATCATAGAGGCTAAAATAATAAATAATTCTATTTTATGCATAAATACTCTAATATTCATTAAAAGGTCTATCTATCACCTTTTGATGGAGAGCCCTCATTAAATTCAATTTTGGTTACTTTTATATATTCAATTTTACAATAAATAATTCTTTATTATAATTGGGACATTAAAAATTTCTTCGGGTTAATTTTTGGTATATTTCTGAGGAAATACATTTTTTATGAATGGTAAAAAATACTAAATTTTAATTCAAAATAGCCATTTAATATAATTTATTTATAATTCCATATTATATTTTTTATTTGTTTTTAAATGGTAATTATATTATGTTTTTACTATTTAATCCAATTTCGTTCATTAGAAATAATTTTACTTTGAAATTGAACATAGATATGTGTAAATCTTTTGATTATTATTATAACAGGAAAAAAAGTTTTATATTTTAACATTAGGAATTAATTTAAAATTAATTGTTTGCACTTATGTGTTTTGAATTGGAAAAAATGGATTTTTTATTAGAACTAAGGAGGTCCAAATTGTGTAAATAGATAACTTTTATTTTCATAAATTATGAATATTTACTCTAGAAAATATTTTATTTACAATGGTTAAAGTGTAAATATAGAAAATAATGGTAAAAATAATATTATAATAATATAGAATTACACTTACGTGTTTATAAATCCTATTGACGGATATATTTCCAACCATTGGCATCATTAGGTTAATTTTGGGAACGCTTGGAGCCACATGGGAGTGATAATGACACTTTATATTAGTTAATTTAAAGTTAAGACAAAAATGACTTAAACATTTATCTTTTTGTAAAATAATTATTAATTGGGGTTATATAAATTATCTCTTTCAATATAAATATTAATTTCAATCATAAAATGATTTACTATATCATGAAATATTTTTTAATAATTTTGAGACATCAAATAAATAAAAATATTTAGGACACAATAATGATGAATTAGTTACATCATTAATGAATGATTAAAATAAATAAGATTATAATGAAGAAAAAAATATACAAAACATATCCATTTTATATCAGATGATATTATTTCGAACATGAGTCATATTATATTCTACTATATTGAGTTTGGGACCATTATAGACCAAAAATCATTATATAATAAAATAATACTTTTAGAATTTCGTAAAGAGCCCCTCCCCCCTTATAAAAACCTTCAATTATATACCATTCCACACACTTATAAAGCCCCTTATATCTTCCAAAGTCTACCCAATTATGCTCCCTAAATCCCTCACCTAATCTTAGAATCCTTCCCATCAACAGAAGTCAATTCAACTAAACCTTTTGGTTCAAACCAACGGGAGATACATGTTTTAAAGGTAACACAATTTCTTAAGTTCTTTTATTTTATTTTCCATCCACAACCCTATAATATATTTTTATTACTTTCTTTTATAAAAAAAATATACTTAATACACTAGGATGTTGTAATGATAAGGGTTAAAACTACACTTACACACACCTCCATCTAATGGGTGAAGAACATACTATTTTTCTGGACGGCGAACTACTACCACACGATAGTATGATTCCTCATTCTTCTTCAACATCCTCTTATGGTGGATATTATGATAACACTATATTCATATGTGATATATCTTATATTTATTTTGATTCTATACTTCTCTGTTTTTAATTTATATAATACCATTATGGTTTCTATAGTTGGAAAATGCCATAAATTTATTTGGAGAAGTTCAGACTACCACACCCTCAAAGTGATATGACATATTCATTCCATACTTGTAAAATATAAAGGACAAAGCTAATGAAATTATATTTTATATTGTACTGTAATTATAAGATACCAATTTATCATTTGGTTTTTATTCCATTAAATATAAAATTTAAATGAATGTAGCATTGATGTGTACGTACGGCTTAACATCTCCATGAAAAGTGCATTTCATTTATTATCTCCAAATGTTATGTAATATTATAATCACATATATATAATTGTTATTCTTTATATATATTATGTATATATCAAGAATATCATTCTGGAGATAATTTTATTTTGACCTCAAGAACAATTTATAATTATACCATGATCATTTTTAACTCAAGTTGCTAACATCGAAAAAATATCTGATATGAACTCAAATAATTAAATAATTTTTATAGAAAAAGAATAATTGATAAAAAAAGAATAATATACTTGAAATAGTTTATTATGAAAGGTATCAATTAAATTTATATTATTATTCAAGAGATTGATGAACGATCAATTCAAGTTGGGCACGAGGTACGGGATGTCATTTGAGTCTCCTTTCATTGAGGTATATTTTTTTATACATGACCTTCTTTTATACGGTGTATAAAAACGTTTGACTTTTTATTTCATTCAAAGAGAATATTTTTTCCCCTAGGTGTTTGAATAATGAAGAAATAATGAATGACACTTTTTAACATAAGCGGTGACAACGACCTTTTCCTCCGCCGCGAGTGTTATTTAATAATTCGCTTCCTTTACAAGATATAATGTTTTTCAAAGGAAAATAAATACCATATATAGATAAACGTATATTTGTTATGAAAATTTTTTTTATAAAGTATTTTTGATGTCAATATATTTAATTTAAATAATGTTATTAAAATATGGAAGTTTTTTCTTTCCTTTATGTTTTTTATGTGTTATGAATATATTATAGAACTAGGGAATTGTTACGTATATGAGTTGTTCTCTGATAAAACTACGACGTGTGAGCTCGAGATATCTCTCCAATGCATTGGGTAACATGACAGAAGTAAACATGAATGTTTCTACTAAGGGATTTAAGCAATATACTGTGATGTGTATACCAAATGTAACTCCCAACATAGTTGTGAAAGCTATAATGTATTTATGTTATGGATGTAATGTTACATTTATTATTTATTATTTCTATGTATTATTCATAACTATATTGATTTAATGAGTTATGATCTTATATTATATATGTATTAATGAACTAATGTTTTATTTCTTTGTTTTATTACCATTATCGATCTTTTTTTGCTCATCCTATGTTTTGAAATGTATTCCACATTTCTTAAAGATGAATAGGGTTAAAGATGTGATCAAGAAAAATTTATGCTGTTCAAAACATGAAACTAGACATGAATCTTTTTTTAAGAGTTTTTATTTTACCAAAATAATGTAAACTAAGTATAATTTTTTACCTTTTAATTTTTAAGAGGTAATTTATTTGTAATGGCATAATTCCGTAAAACTCTATACCTGAAAAGACCCTCAATGTGAACTATTTATTTAATTCAAGATAATGTATTGTTTTAAGACCGAGTCCTTATACCCTGTTTGTGGATTGCTTATCAATATTATTCATGAAAACTATATTTCTTCATTTTGATCGTAAATTAATATATGTAAATGATCTCGTCATTTTATAACCTAATAATAATCAAAAGTAATTGATTCTATAATAATCTTAATGTTTCTATAATGAATGAAAAAATATAATAATTTAATTTCTATATATTTATTATAATTCTAGAATTCTAGAAACTCCATTTTTTATACTTTTTTCATCCATTTAAATTTGTAACAATCAACTTCAATTACATCACATGTTTTGATTAGATAATATTACATCTATATTGGATGTTTTTTCCATGGATGAATAGACCTTGATTTATCAAAAATATATTCTTATTCACAATATTAACAATATAAATCTATATATTTTCTCCCAGAACATACGAAAAATTCCCATATGGGAACCATTGTAAAAAAATCATATATATATATATATGGGGTATGTCTCGATCTATTTACATTATCCATGAATTTCCAAAACATTTATTTTTATTTCCCCAATGAGGTCATATATTTCATAAGTGGGATTAGCTATGTAGTATTGCACATAATGAAACATCATTAAAATATTTGTCACTTGATTTCAAATATAATCATGAATTTAATATATAATGATTGAATACAATGTGAAAATAACATATATGAGGTATTAATCAATGTTCCTAGATTCAGCTATGTGGATCTCTGTTTTCTTATGGAGTTTCATAATTTTGATACGCTATATAGATTGATACCCAAATTCCAAACATTGGTCATTCAACTACATTTCAGAATTCATATACATGATTCTTTAAATAATAAAATATTTTCATTCCTGGTGAATTTTTCTAAATTAATTTTCTTAGATACGAATTTATTATATAAAACATTGAAATTTATATTTTTCCAAATTTTATTTTATTTCTAACCAAGGCTCCTCCACTTAAAATATATAGAATCTCATCCATTCGTAAAAACTAAAAAAATCCTTTGTAATTAATGAATATTTATGAAGCATATAAAAATTATACCAAATAAAACCAAATAAATATCAAAACATATATCATTATGCTATTCAATATCACTACATTGAAATCCAAATTTAGACGACTAAAAAATAAATGTGCACCTTTATGAATGATTTTTCTTCATCGGATATATCATAAATGATACATATATAAATAAGGATTGATTTTCCAATCCCAATATATATTACTCTCAAAATATAGAAATGTTTTATTCAATTATCCTCCAACTTGATAATTCTTTCCCCAATAATTGATCAACAATAATATCTATCAAATTATATATCTTCATTATGAATTTATATAGACACCCTTCAATCATTTTAGAAAGAAAATAATACTTGAAAAAAATGTCAATAATTAATTTACTATTATACTCTATGTAACATTTCTAGTATGTTATTCAAGTTTTTGATCTCTAATATTCACATTTAGGTGGATTCTTAATCTATATCTCATATCATGACATTACAGTAATGACATGGATGCACGATTATTGACAAAAATTATAATTATCAACCAAAAGGAACCTAAAAATGAATTAAAGTCAATAATGATAATGGAATTAATATGGAAATGATCATAAGAAGGGAAATGAAAAATAAAACATTATTATTTAGTACATCTATAATGTATGACAATATAAGAGACTTAATTTAATAGATTATTCATCTCAATATACATTAATTAAGTCTCATGTCATTTTCCCCACTTATTTATTTTTTTGTAATGTATATATTTTCATATGGATGTAATTTATCAATATTATTTTCAAAACAATGTGGTTAATAAATCCTTTTCATGATCTATCCTTAAAATTTTAATTTTATTCCAAAATTAATAATGGTGTAATGTATTTTTCATTAAAAATACATTTTAATGTATTCTTTTAAAATCAATTCCATCCATGTACATTTTTTCCTGAATTTTGTTATTTTAATTAAAATTAATGACTGTTTATTTTCAACTAAAAATTACTTTCTTCACATTTTGTTATAAATTAATCATTTTTGCAATCTTTATTTGACTAATTTTATTTTTCTTACAAAATTGTATGATTATTCTTTTGTATATTTAAATGCATGTTCACCCATTCCTTCAATCATAGTAAATATTATTTATCCAGATAACTCTATAATTTATCATGTTATTGAAATAATATAACATTCTAACTTTTTAAAGAATATTTAATATTTAATATTTTTTAAAATATATATATATTCCTTTATTTTATATGAAAATCAAAAGTGCGTTAATTATGGGATAATTTGTGTTTTGGAAGGGGTTCTATTATGAAAAAGTAAAATATTACAAAAAATCACCGTCTATTACTTTAGAATTTTAGTGGATAAAGGCTCATCCCAATATATATCATTACGATGAGTGAAGCTAATTTGGTTTTCCCGTATAGTGGGTAGTGATTTAAAATTTGATGGTGAAAATGAGGGAGATAACTGGGTAGGTTACTATCATGGAGTTAATTGGTAATTAGTTATTAATAAATTGGATACACATTATAAAAAATTTATTATTAATATAATTTACTATGACACCTACATATTATTCATGAAATGGGTTTTTGTGGTGTTTTTTATTTTGTGAGGTAATGGATCATTATATACATTTAATGATTAAATATTTTTTCTTTAAAGAAATTTTTTCATGACTTATCTGGTGCCCCATAATGCTATAAAGATCTTATTAAGAATAACAGTGTGACTCAAAGATTTTCTTATATAAAAGGTTTATTTTCTCATGTTTATATGTATTATATATGTTCTCAGTGATTTAGTCTGATTAGGTCAACATTTTCATTTTTTCATGTTTTTCATGGGACTAATGTGTTTCAGTTATATTATTATTGCTTACATTAGATTTTCTACTCATAATTAATTATAAAAGGTATTTCATGTCGTTTTTTGAGGATTAATAACTATTTAAATTTTACATATTATATAATTTTCACTCTAATTAATGAATACAATTTTTATTGAATGAAATAAGGGTGTAACAATAATGTCCCATTTTTAAAAATAAAATCTTATTTTTTTGATTTTTACCTTTATTATGTGATATTTTTGACTGTTATGTACTACTAAATTGATAAAAGCTCATGGGAGTCAAAAATGTGAAATACCTGATATTAAATACATAATTTTTTGTTTTTATTTGATCGGTTGTTATAGTTTCCCTCACACCCAGTAGGTGAATAAAATGATTCAATCACCGGATAAAGGATTTCAGGACTATAGAGTCATAATTGATATCAAAGTAAGGGTTCAGATAAATTTTTTCGTTATAAACGTATTAAATGAGTAATATTTATGAATTTTAGAAAACACCATAGGTGTTTATGTCTATGGTTTATCAAATGTTATAATTCCTCTATTATATTGATTATTAGTATTTCATTATGGTTTTTCTATTGAATCAAGGTAGTTTAAGGGAAAATTACATGGATTAATATATCATAGTACTTATCCAAATTAAAATATTTTCAATTATCATTTAATTTTACATGATCAAAATAATATTTTATGGTTTCACTAAACAGTTTCAAGTAGTATGAACATTATAAATATCAAAAATTTCATGATAAAGTTAATGGTGAGCGGGGGAATAGAATTTTTGATGTCTCAAAATATTGAATTCCCAATGATCATTTGACAATGGAAATAGAATAGCCTTTCATCTCAGATTATTAGATTCAGTTGAGGAGATAAACAAAAATCCAAAGACAAGTGTAGTGTTTTATGAATGATTCAACATTTTTACTCATAATAGATGTTAGAGAACATAAAGAATTTAAGGAATTAGATTCTCAATGGGATAATAAGAAGTGTATTTTATCAATTAATGAGGATATTTATTAATTAAAATTCAATAGAACATGAGAAATTGAAAAAATTAGGGATTGTAAAAAAGTACATGGGAAAATGTGGGTTTACTATATTATGTAATTGGATAATGGATTGAAAAAATAAAATGCACAATTGGTATTAATGTTATTTTAAATGAATGAAATAGTATAATTCTTAAAAATATTCTCTCCATTAGTGGAATATATTACCGTCATGATATTGGTATGTATAGTGGAATTAGAAAATATATATCCATAGATGATGAATTACTAAATTTATTTTCTACCTAGTTATTCGTTATATAAAATATAAATGAAAAAATCTAATATGTTTACCTAATATTTGGAATCAAAATTTCCTATGTAAACTAAATAAATGAATATATTGATAAAAACCTTAACTGTGATAGTGTAATCATAAATCTGATCGGTTTATGGAAGATGATGGATTTATTCAATGTATCTCTATCCATTATAATTACTAGAATAAATGGTATAAAAAACGTTAATTATTTTTTCCAATGATGATGTCTTGTGTTTTTCTAAAATTTATATTCCAAGGATAAAATAAATTAAAAAATATTTTATTCATAACATTCAATAAAGAATATCATAGGATATAAAATAACATACATTGGATATGGATATAATTGTTTAAGAATGCAATAACTTTTGATATTCATTTTAACGAACATATCTGGAGATTAATTGAATGATTTTTAATTGGAGAATTAAAAAAAATTCGTACACCAACTATTTTACACTTCAAACTATCCAAGTAATACGTTCCAAAAACATATCATGAGTGTTGGTAACTAAATAAATTGTTTTTAATCAGATGTATGAATTATAATGTATTCAATGATTTTCTGTCAGTTTTATATTTAATTTGATTTTGGATTTTAAATTTTATTTATGTAAAACCATAAATAACATTTGGAATCCACATAGTGGATCTATTTTTATATAAAAGGATATTTGGATCAGGTTCGTTAACCATTGGAGGAAAATCTATTACAAGATTTTTATGGTGATGAGCTTATTAGAGATGCATAAAATCCCAAGATAATAATAGGGTTTTATATAATTATGATGCAAAACATTTATAGAATAAAAAGACATAATTTTATTATATTAAATAAAAACAATATGTATTTGTAGTGTTAATGAATGTTAGGAAGGAGATGTTTTGGATGAATATGTGTATGCAGGGAATTGGGAAGAATTTAGCAATTATTTCTAATTTTCTATGTCATCTATATTGATTTCTATTTGGCTTAAAATTCATACTTTATGCAAGGAAAATGATCATTGAACCATTTTATAACTTCTATAGATATATATTTCCAATAAATGTAGAGAATATTTAAATGATTGTTATTATTAATAATTTAGTGGGAATTTTAACTAAGACATTAAGTTATAAATTCATAAGGAATCATCATTAATTTAGGGTGATTTGGTGAGTGGAATAAGAAGTTGGTGGTGTAACATCACCACCAAAGGGGAGTAAAGGATGTTTGATGGATAGGGTATATAATTTAATCCCTATAACATATCATTAATAGTGATTTTATTAGGAAATAAATCTATTTTTAGATCATTTTATGTTCATATATTAGAATTTTAGAGCATTCAATTTCTATTCATCGGTTATTTGTGGTCGAAGGGATCCTCATTAAGTTAGACATATTTCATCATATTATCTATTATTGGGTTATTGGATGTTCATTTCTTCTGATAATATGAAATATTATTAAAAAATTTAGATAAATATATAGTAAGAATTAATTGAATTAAAATATCCTATAATTGTTTTCCAGAGAATTAGTTTTGGTTAATGAAGTAATAGGAAATCAATAGTGACATTCCATAAGGAAATTTCTCTAACAATAAGTGGAGTCTGTGTTACCTTATAATTGGATAGGTTTTGTATAAAAATGTTTGGGCTAACCTTGAACAAGGGATATAAGAATGTAATAATTAATATGAAAATTTCACAATGGATTTCTTGTGAAACTTTATTTATATAGTGTTAATCATTTTCTATGGAAATATTACTAATTATGATTATTTGTTGACTATATTTCATTATAATTACTATAATAAAAAGATTTTTTAAGGTTTCATAAAGTTAAATAATGTATAAATGATGACTGACATTAAATTATATTGATTTTGTTTTTATAATTTCTATACATATGTTACACACACTACTATTGTTTCTTCTTTTTGTAGAATTTTTGTCTCTCTTTTGGTGTGTGTTAGGATGAATTTATCTAGTGGGAATTGTTTTATGACTTCAAATATCTATTAAACAAAATATGTGGGCAAAAAATTTAGTTGTTATTCAATATTCCACTGTTATGGTGTATATGGTAAAATCTAGTTATCTCTCAACTATACTTATAATGGTTTTAATGGTAGTACAAGGAATCGATTTTTCAATATCATGTTCCCCAAAACTATCTGCAAAATATATGCTGAGTTTTACATAATGGAAATTGATGATTTTCATTTATTTATTTTTTAATTGACTCCATGAAACGATGGGTGACTATTATGGGATTATATAATAATTCATTTCTAATACATATAATTCCACTAGGAAGAGTTGATTTTGGAATTTCATATAAAAATTAAAAAACACTCCAATTAGAAATATAATTGATCAATTTTCAATTTGTAACACAATTATAGTGGGATTATAGTATTCTATATCAATTATTTAAAAACTAGTTGAGTCTAAATATTTATAAAAGAGTAGAAATAACACTATTCATCAGAAAACATTATAGATCCAATGGTGCTTGGGATTACAAATAACCCAGGATCTTGAGATTTTTAGGGTATCTATATTATGATTAGGTAGGATACACTTCAACTAAAAAAAATTATTTCATTACCAAGAACAGAACTAGTGGTTGTGAAATGTTTCTTATGAAATTTAGTCTACAAAGAAATTTATATTGGGGATTCTAGAAGGTGAATGCTAATTTCATATTTCTGGAAATATACTAGAACTTTTATTTGGAGGTCTACATTATTGATTATTTAGTAATTAATTATACTTTATTGGAATGGATATGGGTGACACATTTCTCCCATTTATATCTTAAATAGGGTGTCAAAAGACTCTACTTTTATTATATATTTATTCATCTATGATGCTTGTTTTTTTCTTCCAAGGGATAATGCTCATAAATTGGCCCACTATATCTAGACTGGTATTTTACATCTTCCTATGAGTTATTCACACAATGGTATAGTGGTTATTGTTCATGTTAAGGTCCCTTAGTTATATCTATTCCATTTCTAGAGTGAACATTTACTTATCCATGTTTTGTTATGGGGTTCATATTCTTTCAACATATTATATTAATCATCTACAATGTCTCCTCTGGGTTAAGGACTGTTTGGGTTGGTAGATTAATTTCGTTTATTGACAGACATTAAAAATGTATGTTAATCTAGATTTATATCTCTTAAAATATATTCAAAATAAACTCTAATGTTGGTCCTTATTTCTATTAAGGTACTACAGTTGGATCGGTGGTCAATGGCTATTTTTTGGGTCTCCGTTTCAGAAAAGTGATTTAATTTTATGTGATTTCGTCATTGGGATGACTATAGGTTTACAAGAATAGTGAATAATGTTCTAATTAATATTGGAATGGTTTTTTTTTTGAAATTCATTTTTTATGTGGGATTATCCTTGTTCTACTGGTTACCAAATCAACATTTGTTTTTTTATTTTATCTCCACTCTTATTTTTGTTAATGATGCTAACATGGGTTAAATTATTCAACATAGCTCTCTATTCCCAAAACATTAACATATTGAGCGATGATATCATAATGAAAAGAGAAAAAAAAACATACATTTACCAAAACATATTTTTCCTTTGTCTTTTTTTGGGGTCATCCTCTATACTTAACTATTTTGTTCCTCAATCATATATTATAAAATCTGATCATAAATATGTTCATGATTTATGGATTTCTCAAGTACACAAACCTATTATTTCAAATTACTATGATTTATAGAAAACAATTTTCTGGTTTCCCTAGTGATTATAATACTTTATTACCAATCAAATATACTATCAATATAAACAATTCCTAGATAAAATAAATCATGGAAGTGGTTCTATTCCATAAAATTTGGAAGATAACTATAACACTATTACATAAATCACTCCTAATTCTAATGTAAGGTCTCCCATAATTTATTTTCATTGAAAATTATTTTCCTACAATTTTTTTACTCTTGGAGTTTGGTAATAATACATAAAATAAAATATCATTGATGATCATTCCAATAATTTAATTCAATAAGATGTATGTGTTACATCAATTAATTATTGCCTCCTTCATGTTTGAAGGAATTCTCCCTCTAATTCACTTACTCCTTAGCCACAACTTTTTTTCTATTTAAATAGGAACATGTGAACAATTTTGGCACATACCATGCTTTTCACCATTTAGACAATGAAATATAGGGTACTATTATATTAGAATTATTTTTAATTCAAAATAATTTTTTATTCAGGTATATAAATTTAATTATATTTGTTATGAAAATATGGTTCACAAAGATCTATTATATTCTGTTTGGAATTTTGGGGATTTTCCTCGGGATTAGAGTCAACAAATTGGGGTTCACATGAATATTTAAGTACAAATTCCTCAAAATATGATGGAAAATTTAAGTTTTAAAATATATTAAATGTTAATTTAATTTACATACTAATTTAAATTAATTTTTTATTATATGTTCATCCAATGCTATGTTTTAATAAATATTTTTATTTTTTTGGAACTGTGTCCTTGAAAATTTTTCAATAATTTGAGAGAAGGTTTTCATGAGGTAAGAAAAATAATAATAATTTAATAAGTTAAATGTAGTTATATTTTTCAACCTATGTTTCCTCCTATATTTTAATATATAGTAAACATAGTTATCAATTTTTAATTTTCTCACAAATATGTTTTTTCTATTTTTTTTTTGATTTATGAAAACAATAAAATGAATTAAAATAATACTTAGAATACTATTTATAAGAAAGGTTGTTATTTTATGGACATATTTCAACATTAAAGGATCTCATAGTCCTAAAATGGTTTTACATTTTTTCCAGGTAAATTGATTAATTCAATATTCATCAATTGATTTGTCCATGAACTATATATTGAAGGATAATGTATATATTGACCTAAAATTGATCAGTTCTTGATCATTCTCTATTCATATGTGAATAAATTACAATATTATATTTCCAAAACTATGTATAACAAAAAAATATGGTTTTGGTTTTTATCGGTAATCTAAATGTAGCTCAATACACATATAAATATATAGAAAATGCCAAGATAGTCACCATCCGATGTAATCATTTCAATCGATACAAACCACAACATGGGTATTTAAAGTATATATTATCAGCATAAGTTGTAATATTAATGTATTTTAAGACCTAAAACAATCACATTCATGTAAAAAACATTCAGTATGAACCCAAATAAAAAACATGAAATTGGTTTTTTAGTCAACGTCAAGGTATTAATCATTAAAATGGAGATCATTTCAATAACCAATCCCTCAAAATATTACCCCAACAATCTAGGTGTGATAGAGAAATAATATATAGAATAGTAATGAAGAAGGAATACTAATAGAAACAAAAACTATGAAATAAAAATAACATTATAATTCTAGTAGATTGCGTAATAATTTAAAAACAATCTTGAATTCATCTCTCCATTGATCCTTCTTCAACTCTTATAAACAAGTGTATTTTCTTTCTTAGTAGCTTCATAAAACACCTAAAATCATCACAACTTAAAATCAATAACATATATTTTTTTCACAAAATTTCCTTCTTTAAAAACTTTTGTATTCATGTAACTTGAAATCACTGGAATTCCCTTTTGTTTTGAGTATCATTATTTTTTTCCCTAATGTTTTGATTATAAAATATCAACATGAACATATTGTATTACATTCATACATGATGAAATCATATCCATGGACATTAAATTTGAAAATAATGGAATTACCATTATGTGATATTCAACTACTAATAGTTATGATTCCACGAGCCTCTTTTTCATTCATTTTACCTTTATGTATATTTTGAACTAGATTGGTGACCGTTTTGTAGGCCCCAAAGATATTTATTTACCACTATTTTTCGTCAAAAAAATTTCAGTCCCATTTTACACAATAACATTATAGATCAAATATGTGATACTTTTAGTGTTCGGTTACATCATATTGATATGTGGTCAATTTATTCAAGGGTTGTTTGTTCATGTTATTCATTGTAGATGATACTCAAATAGTGATTTAGATCAATGTGTGGTGAAGTGGGATTTATTTATGTGTTTGGATGAGTCATATTGTTAATTTAAATTTCATTATAAATTATATTTGTGGTTTTTTTAATTTGTTCATTTTAGTTGATCCTCTCACTAAGTGAGTGATAATACTTTTAACATTTTCATATCAACTATATGTTCACTTTATGACCATATTACATGTTCTTCTAGTTTTTTGTTTATCTTATTCACATGGTCATTAATCCTACCATGTTATATACAATAATCTCTATGGATAGTTAATCAGGTGATCAATTGTCTATTATTTTCTAAAATCATTATTTTTGGAAAAAATTACACCATTGGTTTCGTGTAACACCCCTACCACCTTAAATGGTTCACAAAACACTCATGATTAATGATATTACTTATTCAAATAATTTATAATATTTAATGAAATATCTAAAACAAATATTTTAATCCATTTATCAATTATAATTCAAATCATTAAAAATCAATTAAATTAAATATTAACAAATGTGTTATTCAAAACGGTGTGTTTTAAATTATGGAATCTCAATATTAAATGATTCATAATATTGTATTTCTAATTGTGTATATCAAATAACAAATAATATATTAAATAAAATATAATTTATTATCAATGTACTAATTATAATATTATGTGGAACCTCTAATTACACTATTATGATAGCATAAGCTCAGCCTTTATCTAATGGAATCATCTAATGTAGGTTTAATAAACACTAGGTTAATTGATTTTAACAGAGTACCGTGTCCTTGAAATTAATGAATTGGAAAAAAAATTATTCTTTATTTCCTTTTTCATAGTTTCTTAATGGTCCTTTTCATTAGAATTGAAATGAAGTCTTATTCAGGTTGTGTAAAACTCAATGTGTTTCTTCCCAAACTTTTTTCATGAATGAAATAATAATCATACATTATTCAAATTATTTAAAAAAAGTAAAAATAGTGTTGTGTTTACCAAATAATCATTTACATCTATTAGAAATCAAAAGACTTGGATAATTACATCTCATTCTATATTGAACATGTCATTATCTACTCATAAGATTATCATTTTTTATAATAATTCCCCTTAAAAGGTTGGATTCAATGATATAATGAATTGATCAATTATGATTTTTTAATTATGTACATAGTCTATAATATGTCAATATAACCATATAAGGTTATCCTCAAACTCAATAAAAATAACTCCTAACATTTGACTTAAATTTTTTAATTACATTTTCAATGTTACATGATTTGTCATTATGGGTGTACTATTCAATGAATATCACTTTATAATACATTCATTTGATATCTATTATCTCCCCTACCATTTTAGTATTCTAAATATAAGAACACAATTGATCTATATTGATCCTCAGTTGATATAAAACCATGAATACATTCTCTCATTTACTTTATATCGAATAAATAAATACCTTTCATATGGATGTGATCCATTTCTTAAATAATTTTTTTTATTTTTATTATAGATAATCCCCCTTTTATGTTTTTAATGGGCACCCATACATGACCCGTAGGCCCAAGGCACATGGTCGGACATGGCCCGTAATACAAAACTCAAAGGCCCAGAGGCATACCTTGACCATACATGACCCGTAAGCCCAGCCCACTAGAACTGCCCCTCCCTAGCATCTTCATCATTAATATCTCTTATCTCCCCACATGAATTGTTGACCGACTAGAATTTCCCCATACAAAGATGCACGCTGCCTGGTCCCGATGGTGGTTGGCATACCCTCTCATTCTTCCAATCCTATTAGCTATGCTTCTGGTGACTGCTACTATTTCTCTTATCCACTTCTGGGGTCTGCTCTATGTGACTTGGGCTACATTATGGTATTAAATGGCCTGAAGGCCCTTTGGCCCAAAGGCCTTTGATGGCCCGAAGGCCCATGATTCCCCTAGGCCCAAACCGGTGGCCTGAAGGCCCAAATCAGGTGAATAGTTCCGGTTTCTATAGTACAGAACAGTACCTTCTATAGTATTTATCAATTTTTAAAAATATTTCATTCAAAATTTTCTATGAATATTTACATTTTAATAGAAATCAAATATATATATATATATATGTGTGTGTGTGTGTGTGTGTGTATTCTCCTATTTTATCAAAAAAATTAAAAGTACATTTCGTATGTTTTAAATCGACATTAGAAATGATTTTTAATGAAAATGTAAAATATTAACCAAAAATATCATATAGTACTATACAATTTTTGATGATAAAGGCTCAGCCTGATATATATCATTTTGATGGATGAGGATAATGTGGATCTACAATATAGTGGGAATAAATTTAGTATTTGTAGATGATAATGGTGAAGATAACCAATTTAATTACATCAATGGAGCTCTTTTGGATTTAGTTATTGTTAAATTTTACAAAAATTATTAAACATAGATTTTTATTATAATTATACAAGACCATTCCATATTATTACTATGATGGGTTTTGTTGATTTTTTACTTTTTAATGTAATTAATATTTAAGAACACTTAAAGAAAAAACATTTTTTTAAATTTTTATTTTTCATGAGTTATCATATGCCTCATGATGCCTTTGAGGAATTAAAAAAATAATAGTGGGTTTCTTAGGATTTAATATATAAAAAATTTATTTTCATATTTAGATATGTTTTATTTATATTTCTAATGCTTTATTCTGTGAAGGTCAACATTTTCTTGGGTTTTCATGTTTTTTTATGGGTATAATGAGTTTCATTATTTTTGTATCATTTACTTGGGTTTTTGTAAGCATAAGATATTTTAAAAGGATATTCATTCAATTTAATGATGAGTAATAACTATATAAATTTTACATATTCTATTATTTTAACTCTAAATAATGAAGATAAATTGTCTTGAATGAAATAGTGGTGTTATTATAAATTTTTATCTTTGAAAACAAATGCACATTTTTGTAAATATTTACATCTTTATGAAATAATTTGTCTTATATTATAAAAAAAATTATTAATGTTCATGGCAATATGAAATGTGAAATGATTGATATTAAATAGATCATTTTTTATTTGGTGGGGTATTATAGTTTCATTCAGATCCGGTATGTGAAGAAAATGATTTTAGCATGAATCTAGAATTTTAGGTCTAGGAAGTTATAATTCGTATCAATATACAGCGTTAGATAACTTTATAGGATATAAATATATTAAATTAAAATAAATTAATAAATTCATAAAACACCATGGGTGTATAATTCTGTGGTTAATCAGATGTTATAATACCTTTATAACCTAAATGATTAGTCTGTTATTGAAAATTATTGTTTCTTCTATTGAATTTTAATATTTAAATAGAAAATTACTCATTTTATGATATAAAAGAAATTTTCCTCCAACAAATATGGTTGATTAGTATTCAATTTTATATACTCAAACTAAATTATTTTTCACTGAACAGTTGGCAACAGAATGATCCTAGTTCGTAAAAGATTTAAATAACTATGTGGTGGTTTTATGTGAGAGAAAAAATGGTACAAGATCTTGAGTGAAAATTATTGTCTTTATTCAAAAAAAATTATTTCAAGTAATTATTAACAAAAAACCAATTTGAGTTTCCAAATATAGAAAATATGATAATATTAGAGATTCTAGAGGTGTTGTAGTGATAATGACCATGAAGGAAAGATATTTTGATTTGATACAATCCTCGAATGTTGGATGAAATACTAAAGTGAATGTATCCAATGAAAAAAAGACATATAAAATTTCAGGTATAGGGGTATTATTTTAATATATTTTTTGCGGAAAAAGGAAAAAAAGGTGGCCAAAATAATCATAAGAAATATTGTTCTATATTTGAAGATAGAGAAATAATAAAAATCTTATAAAAATTATTTATTATATTTAATATAGTTAGTGTATAAAACATGATTACAATGACAATGACTAATCATAGGATTCGATTCATATTTTTTATTTTATGAATTATTTATTAAGGAAAAATATAAACAATATTTGATAAAAGATTATAAAATAAATTAAATTATTGAAGTGTTTATATATGGGGTATCAATAGTTATTATGTAATGGTAATTTTTTTTAGAATTGATAATATTTAATAATTAACATATTTTGAAATGTTTTCGTACTCTTTTATGGTCTTGAGAAATTGTATTCAAAGGCTATATGTTATGTTTTGGGACATTATTTTATGATTTAAAACAATATTATTCTATATATAAGCATTATACTTATCAGGAGATTAACTATTACTGATATTTAGGAATAATTTAACCATATTAATGATTTAATGATAACATTTAATGTAATTATGAATTTAGTTGTTGATATAATTAGGGTTATTTATGATAAAGTGTTATAACATTTTTGGAAAATATCTATTTTCACATAAATAAGCATGTGATTAAAAACTATTTTGGTGACTAAGTTAATAATGGTGTATTTCGAAGAAATTATCAATATTGGGGGAATTATTGTATAATGGTTATTTGAATATATCTATCTAGTATATTATTTTATTTCATTATAGTATATATTAATTTCGGAATAATGACTAAGGTATATTTTAGATGGATTTTTGAATTAATTATTGATTTATTTTTATTGAAATTATAAATTGAAAATATTAGTATATTTTATAGAATACATGTATCCGAAATATAAATATTTTTATGTGAATTTATTAGTAATTGATTTTGTTTAAATATAATTTTTTTGAAGAATATATAATCACACCATTATAGTCATTGGGTTTCAAAATTTTTTTTATATTTTTAATAGAAATAATGTTAGTTATTTATTGAATTTTTTATGTTGAAATTTGGCTGATATTTTTGTAATTTTAGAGATTAATTTAATATTTATTTGTATAAATGTTTATTAATAATAGAATTTTCTAACGATTTTCATTATTTTAAATTAATGGAGATGTAGAGAATGAATTTTTATACATTTTGCATAATTTATCCAAAATAAAGAAATTTTAGAATTTCAGGAATAAGAAATTTATCATAGATATTTTTTATTTGGAAAATGAGACAAATAAAATTTAGAGAACATTTAGAAACATAACTGAAAAAAATTATTAATGAAATCTTGTATGAAAATTTTTCCTCCCCACTGACTTGATGGAAAAAAATCCGTAAAATCTGTTCTTAGAAAATAAAATCTATTAAAAATTATATGCTCTACTATGAAAAAGCCTATAGATGAATGTTATATGATTATGGTTTTCATTAAAAATATGTGCTTTCAAATCAAGGTGGTGATGAATTTTATTAGATACTATAATAGTTCATATTTATAAAAATATAACATAAATTTGACCTATATAAAACAACAGTTTTCCTCTAGGTCATTGGGACTTCGGGCCACAAATGGCTTACAATCCATGGGGCCTTTTGGAAACCCCAAGCCACTAACAAAATTGATTCCAGGCCATTTTGGACAAAAAATACTGGTCTATGGATTCTTACTATAGTAGTTTATTACTTGTTGTGAATCACAAGGGAAAAAGGTAGGACATGATCATCATAAGAATTATTAGGTTCTATCAATGATTTTCTAGCGTGAACCGGTTAAAGACCTCATAAATGGTAGGAAGTGAAGATGAATAATGGATGCCATGTTAAGACTATAATCTAGGGTGATAGATGTACACGAAAAGATAGAGGGACTAGAGTAGTGTTTGGTATTGGGATTGAGAAATTATTCCAGGTGTTGACCTTGTATAACATGTCATATGGGATATGTAATAGCCCAGTTCTATTTGGATTTTAGGTTATTAATTATTCTATATCAACCCAGTTATAAATTTAATTGTTTAGAAATAGAATAAAAATATAAGGCACCATACCCATTAGTATATATTTAGTATTATATGATAAACAAAACAATCAACTATTAATGTTCAGTTTCATAAACTCAATCAAAAGTATGAGTCTCATAGTTGTAAATGAACAGTTTATTAAATATTTATGAAATAAATAAATTTTATTTTTATGGAATGGCAATTAATTTTCATTTTAGAGGGAAATGTAATCAATTTTTAATAGATGTTATTTCTTTTAAATTATTTATATTTTTCTATCATTCATTAAAATTAATTCTAATAATGATTTAATCCCATTTCATCATACATGACATGAAATTATTCATATAAAAATTCTTTTATGGGGTAATATATAGCCCTAAGATATTTTAAAATAAATATTCATTTAAATTAATACAATGTTTGATTTCATGTAACAAAAGTAACACTAATATAAAACAGAAATCAAAATATGTATATAAATTTGATCATTATAACCTATCCATTAGATTGGAATATATGAATATGGGTAACATTATTGTGAAATATATATAGAAATGTTTTTACAATAAATTTTTTCCCCTAAATCCATGGATATATATAATCAGTTTTGAATAAGAATAATTATATTATATATGGTTTAGAATAGTTAATGATTAATGGGACATTTTTCAATAAATTCAAGTTCCATTTAAATATTATATATTCATTTTAAAATATATATTTATTTTTTATGTATTAAATTTATCTAATATTTTTTATATGTTAAAATAATGTTATTACTAATCATTTATACATTGATTATTAATTTTATGTAAGTAATGATATATTCATTTGATGGTAAAAAATGTTTTTTTCAGAAAAAAATTATAATTTTCTTATTATCATAATAATTTAAATTCATTCTAACTGATAAATAGTTTCATTGTTATTTACTGATAATATATGATTAATAAAATAAAAAATCAACTATATAATTTTTTTCTTATCTTAAGAGTGTAAAAATCATAATTTTATTCTATGAAAAATAATTTTTCAAAACATGGGTTTTATGAATTTTCTACGTCGATATTAGATTTATTTTACATCATATCTGGGAATCTTATCTGATAAATCAATCAACAGTTTTATATTTATCAGATAAATTTTATATTTGGGTTATATTTTCTCATATGATAGTAAAAATGGATTTTTTGGTCAATAGATAAAAATACAGACATTAATAAATAATCCCATTTATATTCATATATTAAAAAATTTACATTTTACATTTCATTGACTTTAAATTAACATGAACATATTTTAATGAATAAATTTTAATTCCATAAAATACATATTTATACTTGGTTTTAGTTTAATTTAATTTACCATCTTAAAAAAAATTAAAACCATGTTCGTTATGTTTTTATTATTATATAATAGTAAAAAAATTTCATATAAAATTAATTTTTTTAAAAAAAATAATATATTAAACCCATATAATTAATTTTTATTTAATGATCACAATTTTTCACAAAATAATTAGTTAATATAGTAATATTTTATACCATGGTAAAGTATAAATCATGTTTATTGTGTTAAAACTATGTTATAAGAGTACAAAATAAATTTATAATTATAATTGGGTGATATTATTTAGACTTTTATCCCATTATATTAAAAAAAATTATTTAGATCCACATATACCTAAGGAAATTTTTTAATAATCTAATGATATGAATAATTATAAGAGTCTTACTACTTTCAATAATAGAAGATCACATTCTATACACACTGATTGACAGACACTAAGTACTCTATATTAGTCAATCCAATATAAAATACCTTAATAAATTCCTTCCCAACATCATATTTGTTTTAGTCTAACTAAATGACCTCCCTTTTAAGGATTAATGTAAAAGAAAAGGATGGTTTCCCAAAGAAGATGTATAATTCATGAGAGATTTCATTTAGGATTAATTATTATTCTACCTCCTTCAAACCTTTCATAAAAAAGATAATATAATTACATTAGTATATGAAATATAACAAAAAAAATTATGTTTTTGGTAAATTATTTTTTCATAATCTTCTCCATAAAAATGGATATGCAATCATTGCCTATGTATATATGTGGATTACCAACTATACAAGGTATTTTGTTTCATTTTTCATAATCACCTCAAAGGGATAAATATAAATATTTAATAAATTAATACATTTCATAGTTTTGAAATTATTAGAATTGTTTATATATAATATAATTTCATTCATCTTAACATCACAACTATTTGAAAATGATAATTCTACTCAGTTTTACGTTTAGACTACCACTTCCATGAAGAAATGAAATTCATTTTTCATTACTTCCATAAATGGATGGTCACAAAGATGAAAATAATTAATTAATATAAAATTTATATCATATTTAAATTATGAAAAATTTTAATATTATTTACTCTATTTCATTTTTATGTAATAGAAAAAATAAAAACTTCATTCATGCATCTGAATGAAATGTCTTCCCTTTATAATTTTGTTATTAATTTTCCCTGACCTCCTTAACTAAGTGGTTAAAAAGGTATATTTAATATAAAAATTGAATAATTATTACAGGATTATGATTATTTATAAAATGAAATGACAACCCCTTTTACCACGACAAACACAAAGATATTATTTTTAGTTTACAATTTTATTGAACATAAAACATCCATCGTTAATACAATCATTTTATAAGCTAAATAATCCATGCTAAGAAATGAATTGAAATTAATAATTATATTGGTATGAATATGGAAAAAAACATATTATATTAAATTAATCATATAATTACACTATTATTGAGTTAGAGAACACAATAATATATATGAGACATAAGCTCATTTGATTCTCGTCTAAATTTATATTCATTGAGATTCATGACATGTTAAAATCATGTTTCTTTTTTATGGCCTATATATTATAATTTGGGTTTATATTATCATTAATTTACATAAATTATCATGTTATATAAATATTTTTAATTTCCTCTAATTCATATTTTTATTCAATAGTTAATAATGGAAGAATTAATTTTTACTTTAAAAACATATTTTAATGTATTTTTTACAAGTCCTTTTCCCCCACATACATGATTTTATGAATTTTATTCTTTATATATACATTAATTATTATATTCATTTTATTTTTAATTATTATATAATAATAAACTAAATGAAATATTAATTATGTTTGTACAGTGAATAATATTTATTTTATTTCAAACAGTGAAAAAATGTTATTTATTTTTTTACCTCCTGAACAAAATTCCCCCTATAATATAATTTGTTGATTTTAAAGACTATTATAAAAAAAATATAAAATATATTTCTCAAACTCTTCTAATAGTTTTTATTTTTAATATATTTTTAAATTTCAATATATTTCTTCTTATTTTATATGAAATTTCAACTTGATTTTACTATTGTATAAATTATTTGTTTTCATGGGTTTAAGAATGAATGTTTTCATGCATAAATAATTTTTCATTATATTGTGTTGTAGAATTATAGATGATGGTTGATGAGACAAATATTTCATTAAATTATGGGTGTTCTTGATATATATCTATATTACATTTGGATATTATTTAGTCTTTGAAAAAAAACTACATTTAACAATTGGGGTCCACTGACAACACAAACACCCTGCATGAACAGATTTGTTGGTTCCTAGCCTGCAAGGTACCACCATTTTTGTCGCTAACCTCTCACCCCCTGGGGCCCACCGATGAGACTGAATCTTTCTTCAGACTAATGATCCTCCGCACAATCCTACACATGTTCATTCTAGGGGGATCTTTCCTCAATTGTATACACCCTGGGAACTTCCAAAAAGTTTACCCATCCTGATTACTATGAAATGACATGAAATCATTATTATATAGTTTTAATAATTTATACATCTAAAAAGAAATATGTACTATGTTCACAAGGATCATATAATATTTTAAGTGAACAATTTTTATTTTCGGGTGATACATTCACCCCCCCCCCCCTCGAGCATAAACACCTCATTATGGACCCAACAATTGAACCTTGGCTGTGTCACTGCATGTAAGTATATGTTCCTATAGTGATCCCCATGTGACAAAAGGGTCCCAAATATTACATAGACACCCCACCGTGACATGAGTATTGGGTCCTAGACAACTTGCTACCACCAGTTTCCTTATAGACACGTCTTCCACCATTTGACTCGCCACGTGCCCAAATGGGTCATCCTACTAAAAAATTTACCCATTATCCAACACATGGTATTTCTATTATTATTTATCCTCCCTCATAGACACCCTGGTCAGTTCTTTGAAGTCCACCAATCATGGACACTATTCGGGTCAACGAACCCATAATGACCGAGTTCTGATTAGTTAGGTTTCCATCATGAAATCTACACCTTATGGAAATAAGTAATATCATCTATTTTTATAACCCTTTACCGTCCTCAGATGTTACAATAAGAGTGATAAGTGGGTCAGTTACTCATATTTTAATAATTCGGACTCTTTTAATCAAATAAGGGATAATAAAGAGTGTACATGTGTTATACATAATATTCACCATGATGTATATATATTGTTAATTCTAATATTTCCTGTATAAATATTCTGATTTCATAATGTGAGGAATGTTTATAAACACTTAATGTTTAAAGGGTTTTCATCAAAATAAATATCTCGTTGAGTTTTCAAAGTGCATAGGATTACGCCATGGGTTTTTATGTTTAAATTTGGGTTTAATATTAATTATTTTTGAAATGGATTATTTTCTCATATAGATATGTTTTATTTACATTATATATGTTTTATTGTGAAAAGGATATCATTTTTTGGTCCTATCATGTTGTTCACAGGACATATGGGATTCCCTTATTTTTATATTCCTTATTGTGTTTTTTAGTCATCATACATTTTAAAATTTTAATCCCATTATCGAAGGATGTTCACGAACTAGGTCTAGTTTATACATTATACCGTGGTAAATCATCGTAATAATGTTAACATTTCATCATCGAAATGGTGGTGATATCAAAAGTAACTTTTTTGAAGAAAAATGTAAACATTGTGAAAGTATCTTCTTTTATATATATTAGTTTTCCTAGTTATATTAAAATATAAAATTCAAATATCATGGGAATTTTAAATATTAAATTCATTCTATTAAACTCATATTTTTGTGTTTTTATGCAATTTGTACTACTGTTTCAATCATATAGTCTATATAGAAAAAAAAAATTTGAAATGGATTTGGGAGTTAGATTTTATGGTACTATCACCCAAAGTCAAGTGACCTATTATAAGTTGTTATTTTACGAAACTAGTAAAAAATCAATATATCATTAGATCCAAATTTTTAGTATTTATAGAAAAATAGATCCCTTATAATACATTATATTAAATTGAAAATGGAACATACATCAAATGAAAACCTGAAAGATTTATTATTTTTATTTTTAAATGGGTTTGTTAAATGTTGTAACCCCATTAGATCCTTGGGGAAATGGAAAAAACTATAATGGGGTGAGATCGTATTCTCTTTTAGGGGTAGTGTACAGTGGAATCTATCAAAAAATATAATGGACATAATCCATTTTTTATATTTTTCAAATAGCCACTTTTTGGAAAATTGAAAACTATACAAACCAATTCCCACATACCCCGCATCCACATAAACAACACATTACACCTTCAAAATTCAAAAGTTCCAACATTCAAATTTCAAAAATCAAGTTTCCTGAAAACCGCCATTACCCCCCCTCGAGCCACGAGCTTACCCACCTCAATATCCTCCATTATGAGGGGGGACCTCGAACCAAGAGGTTGGTCAGGTCACCATCATCCTCTATCTTTAGTTATAACATTTTCCACATACTCACCATTGGATAAGACAACCGGAAACCTTCAACGACGTCCACTTCATCGAGATCCATCACCAGAAACAGAAATCCTCTATACTACCACATCATCGCCATCTCAGGCTGGTGGGCAATCCCAATACCATCATAAAAAACATGAAGGGAAGCCATCATAACTATGAGCGAATACAACCCAAAACTATAGGCAAACAACACATTGCTGATAAATTTGAGAAATAAAAACTAGAAAAAATCCATATAATAAGAAACCATCCTCAATTCAAGTGGTTTACACCATTGAAAAGAAACCATCCACAAAGAGAGAGAACGAAATCCGTCATCATAAAAGAAACCCACAAGGACAACTAAATTATAGAAATCCACCACCATTTTCACCGCTCGTAGACTCATATTGTTCCCCCATAAACTTCCCAAATCCTCCATGGAATTTGTCACACACAACCGACATGGATGGAAGCAAAGAACAAGGTGTCTTGGGCAAGAAGGAATGGAAAAGAGGGGAAAGGGCGAAATGAATCCATTGTGGTACATGGATGAACACTAGGAATAAAACCCTAAGGGATAGTTTGGAAGGGATGATACAAAGAAATAGAAATGATATTGAGAGAAAAAATCGATTTCTCATGTTCGGAGAGATAATTTTAATTGGAGAGAAATGATAGTTGGATAAATTGTGAGAAATAGATTTCTCTCATGCTAATACTATTAAATCACCACAAAATTGGGATGATTTGGATAAAAATGATGGTGGAGGGTTGATAATATTTTAAAATTAATATTTTACCCCTATTTTCTACATTATCATAATATAATTTATTTTATTCACTTTAAAAAAGATTCACCAAACAATATGGAGATAAATCCAAATCTTTTCCTTTCTTTTACTATGTAATTGATCCAAACGCAAGGAGGGAAATTTAAATCATTTCTTATATTTTGATTTATTTTATAAAATATCAAGTAATTTATTTTCTTTTACTAAAATCTCACTAAACCTAGTGTATGGGATACAGGAACAGAGGGATTGAAGTGGAATCAATGAATGAACCATTGAGAAATGGGAAAAAAAGAGACTGAGGCTGAAACCCTATAAGAATGAAATGAGGAATCCGGAACTAAGAAGACTGAAGGAGAATCATTGAGAGCATCCACCAACAACTTCCAATCGGTCTTGATTACCATAGTGCCAAACCAGGAATGGTGTCAAGAACAATGGGGATGATCATAATGGCAGTAGAAGAAGCCTACAAAAGCAAGGCTGGAGATAACAAAAGCTCCAACAATGGAAAGAATAGCATAAGAAACAAAGACCAACAATGGAAGCTCTGACTCTAGGTGGAAGAAACCCTAGGATAAGAGGCTCTCTCTTGCGAGCATACCGGGAGAGGGTGGAGGCATTTTGGGAATTTTTAATTCTATTAGTTTAGTATAAAATATAATGGAATGAATAATAGAATCAGAATAAATAAAATCTATCAAAAATAATATATTTAATGATTATGTTATAATAAATAAATTAATGTATGATAATAATTGATCTCATAGTGATTGAATTCTTAATTTCATAATTCATAAAAATATCATTAAGGCCTTTAATAAATAAATAATTCATAAATTGATAATGATTATAGCAAATATCTTACTATGTTTTCTCATGATACCTATTTATAAATTGAGGTGATATATAATTTTAAACACTATTGAAAACATAATACATCACATGCATCTATTGTATAACTTGAATTTCTAAAAAAAAATTCATAATGTTCTCTAAATAAATTCATATAAAATCATGTCTATGTAAACAATACATTTTCATATAAGAATATTTGATATATATTATAGTAATAATTACCCTTTCAGTATTAAAATATGGATATCTTATTGAATATCCCAAAATATTATTAGAAACAATAGGGAATTAATATTTTAATAGAAAGTACCATTTTAACAGAATCGTAAAAATGTTTTAGTGGGGAATAATTTCATCATATGAGGATTTCTAGGGGAAATAATCGTTTATTCAGGTTTGTAAGGAGAATGATAATCAAATAATAACTTCTAGTAGTATCAAAATAGGTCTGTAGTTAGGCCAATTAGTTGTTCACAGAGTGAATATCGAGTTAGTACCCAAAAACATTTTCTACTTTACTAACCCGAGGTATACTTTACGGAAAGCCTACTTCCATTTGTTAGCATATATAGAGAGATTTTATTTCGAGTAATCCAAACAATATTTTAAAAAAAATATTATTTTTTATTGCTACATAAATTATTTATCATTACAATATATTATAATGAAACTGTATGGATATATACTATTGATCACTCTTTGAAAATACAATATGAAATATATAATAATTAATCCTAATAACATTTCTCCAAAGAAATAATATTGTAATGATTGTAAAACTTAGTAATGATAGTGATTGTTAAATATTTTCTTAAAAATTACATTCCTAAATATTGATATAAACACATATAAAATCATTTGATAGACTCATACGATATGAAATTAGATGAAACTCATTCTTAAAAACTATGTAGTGGAGAACAATGGAAGAATTAGTTGGTATATAAGCCGTATGAGGTGTTATTTTTGGGTTAATTTGTTGGTGAGTTGTTGATTTTTGGAAAACCACATTATAATAAATTTTAATCAAATGAAAATAATATACTTTTTATCAAATAAATTTGGTTAATTTTAATTTTAAATGATAATATAATCAAACAGATCCTTTGAACCCCACAGTAAAATTCAAAATATTGAAATTTGTTTTTATTAGGGTAAAATACAATTTTTCATTGAAAATGAAAAATATATGTTCTAAATTAATATTTTCATTTTAAAATTTATTACATTACTCCTACAATACAATTTTTTCAAACAAAAGGTTTCATACCATATTATTTAATTATTAATTCCTAATGATATCATAAATGTTATGGTATTTATAAAAATAATAATTTTTATTATTCAATCAGAATGAATAATCTTTAGAAAAATCAAAAAAAAAAATCTCTAAAATAATTTTGAGGGGATAAATCCAATTAGAAAACATTATTATTAAAAAAATTCCTGAACTATGTTATATTTTTTTACTAATAAAACAATTATGTATATAAAAATTAATCATTCGGTGATTAAAAATGAAATTATTTATTTAGGTAATACTAATACAAATGTGTGTAATTAAAATAATTTTTTAATAAATATAAATTTTTTAAAATAAAATTTTAATATTAAGTAATGTTATTAAAACATAATATTTTATTTATTTTATTAGAATGTTGAATATTTATAAAATATATAACATCATTTAAATCATTGTACATACAATGAGGATGTTTGGTGTTCCATTAGAGGGTGTGTTAGATCATGTTGTATATCTTTTCTACATAGAGGTTTTAGTAAAACTAATATATGTAATTTTGGGGTCTATCATATTATTTTACTGACTGAATTTTTCTTCGTAATGGGAAAGAAGAAATAGTGTAGGACCATGAACCCCATGTTATTTTATAGGTTTATGATTCCATGTGTTTATGCATGGTGTATAAATAGTGGTTTTAGTATGCCCTGCTATGAAATTTAGTTATATATGGGAGACTAATTATAGTATTTTATATAGATGTGGTCTTTATCAACTCAGTTTAAATAATGGATGAGTTTTTAAGGGAAATTTAAATGAATTAGAAATTATAGGTTTTTTTCATTTATTGACTAAAATTTTGAATTATGGATTGAATATGTTGATGGATTTAATTTCTCTGAGTTCTTGTGAATGAACATATATTGTTAATTATTTGAGATTTCAAGGAAATAGGTAGTATTTTCGGATTCATGATAATAAAAATTTATAATGGTGGCTTAACTATAAATTTTTAAAATGTATGGCCGATGATAGTTACATGTCAACTTGTTTCATAGATATTTTAGGGTGTTATATAATGATGTATATTTTATCCATGGTTGAAGAATAGTTTTCATAATAAATGATGCGTATTTTTTTTGTGTGTAAAATAAATTTATAGGCCCCTATGTATAATTTTATCCCTCTTGTGCTGGAATTGAGAGATGATAAATAATAATGCTTAAAACCATAATCAAATATGGAATGGATTTGAGACTAGCACCGATGGTATAACATACGAATAGATGGTAGGAATTAACCTATTATATCTAAAATGTAAGTGATTTGATGAAAAAAACCAAAATAATAGCTCATAACAAATGATAATGAAATACCAATACCTGATATGACTATAATGACATAAAACTGAAATAATTGAAATCACAAGAAGATATCTTCAATAGTGACAAAAAAGATTCAACAACTCATTGAACTAGAAAACATGAAATCAATCTCAAACAAAACCTTGTTGAACATAAAAATTGTTTATATACTCATTAGGTGATCATAACATGTTTGATAAGTAGGATCCAACCTTTAACATCCCATGTAAATATCTAATGAAGAATACCGATGTATACTGAGTAGTCAAATTAAATCAACATATCACACAAAAAAGTTTCCTATTAATTTTCAAAGCTTACATTGAATTTCTGTCACCATGTATTGCATATAATATATCATTTAATATAATAGTAGAAAAGGTTACATTGACTCTAACTCCCTAGTGTAATTTCATTATCCCACAATATCAAATGTCATGACCCATCTCTCACCAAAAGCCATACCAATGTGACATGGTGTAAAGTATCCCATCTCAAAGAAAAAAAAAGATAAATCCATATACCATATACATCATGCATCACATAATATCATTATCCCAAACACATATCCATATAGTATCCAAGAAGTGTTTGTGGGAACCCATATCCCATTTATGATATATTATAAATCAATCTATCACATCTCATACCTGATATACCATTAATTACCATTAAGACACTACATCCAGATATATATGTAATTGAAATTTTCACGTGGCATTAAAACCCTATATATATATTAGATAAATACAATGCATACCTAAATATAATACATCTAGTAGTAGTTATTGGGGTTAGATGGGGTAGTCAATTATCTATTTCCCACTAAAATGGATGTTGGGGAAAAAACCATGCAATAGACCACTGGGTATCAGTCTCCCTACAAAAATGTGTTGGGTAGCATATGAAATCAAAAATAATACATGATATATATATGTATATTTCTAATGACCACAGGAATGGAAACAACCAATCCTTAGATTCCATAAATTGCAATGTCACAAGGGACTCCCAATATCCACTTTTAAGGAAAATGTATCAATGAAAAGATGCATCAATCTATATTTAATAAATTATTTAATAAAGTGTTAATTAATTATTACCATATCATTTCTTAGATAAATAACCTAATATTCCATGACTATGTAACACCCTGAGTTTTTTTGAATTATTATTCTTAATTGATATAGTTATTTATATATATTTCATTTTACACAACACCAAATATATATATTTTATACTAAATCACTAAGTATGGATTGTATTATGTGGAAAACCAAGATAATATTCACTAAACGATACACATTGACTAGAATTTAGAACATCCAACACTGTGTTTGGATTGTACTATACACATTACTGAGTCCCTTCGATAGATTTTATTACATGCAATGTCATGTGTTATCAAACTACAATATAATAATACTATTACTACTAAAATATTATTATATGTCACACCCGTCGTTTCTAATTTATTTATTTTATTAATTTTCTTTGCGTCGGGTAGTTCGGGTCAAAACCTGACATAAGATTTCGAGTCCTTTATGTTTTGGGCTTGTTTGCATCCATCGCAATGTGGCTGAAGCTGCACGACATCACTTGGGTCGTCGCACGGCCCCACCCAGATCACCGCACGCCTTGCTGATGTTTAATTAATAAAATAAAATTAATTAACAATTGTTTTAATATCAATAATCATAATAATTCCATTTGATATTATTATTATTATTATTGTTATTATTAATATTTCTATTTTAGTTAGTTACAATTATTATTATTTTTTTAATTTTACTATAATTATTATTATGGTAATTATTATCATTAGTATTATTATTATTAATACCATTTGTTTTGGTTTTGAATTTTTGGTTTAAGTTTTTATTGACTTTTATTTTTATTCTTTTTTTTCTTTCTTTTTTTCCTCCACTCATTATCTCCCCCTCCCTCCTGTCTTTTTCATCAGGCACACCCAAAACCCATGAAACCCTACCCCTAGGCTCCGTTTTCCCCCCTAGCCTCTCCCCATCAGTGGCTTTTGTGCTGCAACCTCCCCGGCCATCCTGTCGTCTGCACTGTTTGCGCCTCCCCACACCATTCCCCTCCCCGTCGAGCCAAACCCTACATCTCGGCCTCTCATTGTCACTTCCCTCCTCCGTCGCATCGACCCACCGCCCCCCTCCTTCGGTGTCGTCTACCAGACCAGCACCCTCCGAAGCCCTGCACTCCCTCTCGGCTGGCGCTACGACCCGCTGCCCTAAAACCCAACCTCCTTCCACCGGTGACTAGACCCCCACCTCACCCCTGGCCGGCCTTCCTCGACCTGCAAACCCCCTTCCACCGGCGACCGGACCCCCCCTCTTGGCCCAGCTTTTTCCGCACCACCGCACCCTCTCCCCTATGGTATAACATTTTCTCCAATTTTCTAGGGTTTTGCAATTTTTCTTGTAGTTTTTTTCTGCAACTCAGGTTTTTTCGTTCCCTATCATCGTTAAATGAATTTAGTCTGCTTCATTGATATTATTATTTTGTTCCTGACTTGATTATGGAGGGATAATGGTGTTTTTGTATTGGAATGGTTGGTGTGTTTGGTTCTATTTTGATTCATTGTCTATATTTTATCTAAGGTTATTTTCAAGGTTGTTGTGGTGCGTTGGAAGAGCAATCAGAGTCGCTCAGAAAATTTTTTGCATTCTTTGACACCTGAGGTATGTTGTTCCGAACCTAAAAATTGTTTGATAAATTAATTTTTTTGCTTATTTAATTTATAATATTACTTGATTAATTATTATGGGTGAGGATCTAATTATCTTGAAGTGTTCTATGCATTACTATTTATTAGAAATATGTTTATGCGGTACTAGTGCGTTCATTGTCTGGAAACTTGTTTTTAGTCAATTGCTAGTGTTTATTAATATTGGCAGTTGGTTCATTCTTGTCTGGAAACATGTTTTTAGTCAATTTATAGTGTTAATAATGTTTGAAGTTAGTTTTTCATATGTTCAATATTCAATGTTTATGTACTAGTATTTTTATAATTTTTTTTGGTTTTTGTGAAAATGTGCAAAGTGTGCAATTTGTGTTCTTAATGTGGTGTTGGGTGTTTTTGGTCATGAAAAAGGGTTGAGTGGTTTTGTGTGTTAGAGTCGTGTTGTATATCTCCTTAATGAATTCGTTTACAAAGAATTTAATATGTTTTCATAAAATTATTAATGATGAAAATTTTAAATGTTTTAGTAAAAAATTATTAGAAAAGCAGAAATTGTTTTAGTTGAGTTGGAAAATTTCATTTTGTGTGCGTACTTTTTCAAATGGGGTTTCGTGTGTGGCAAACTTTGACGTTGGTTTATGTAACACCCTGATTAATTTCATTGTATGATTTTTTACCTGAAATTTGAAATTGGAACATCTTGAGAAAAAAGGGGAATCCCGGGTACGAGGTGGGTGGACTAGACTAGCGTTCTAGTGATACAGTAGTGGCATCAGCCCAGTTTCACATAGTAGGATTGACGCTTAAAACAAAAACTAAACATTTGATGATCATTGGAGACCAATATGGTAGGATTTGTTTTCCTAGAAATGGCTCATGCACGGGAATGTATGATATGGTTCACCGAGATGTGAGGTTCTAGGGTCTCACACAGCTTTAGTACTTTAGGTCCTCTCCCGATTTTGGTTCTCCTGGACTACTATACACGCACTGTCGTCATATGGCGCAGCTTTTGGGTTTTCATGAAGGATTTATGTTTTCTTTGATGCAAGTTTGTTTTCATTTAATTATTTTGTTTTCTATAAAAGTGTTTTCCTTATTGATGTTTTTTTATTTAATTTTTTTTAAGCCTTTGAGTCCTTTCATTTATTTAGCCTGCAAATGTATTTGTCATTTAATGTTTATACGTGGAACCTTTTTATTTGGGTGACGTCCTACTGGGCTTTTGGGTCACACCATACATTCACCTTTGGATGAATGTAGTTTTTGTTTCTTGTGTAATCTATGTTTTGACATCTTGTTCAGTGATGGGGGTTCGGATTGATGTCGGTCTCCTCGTGTAGGTTGGTGTGGTGGCGTGTTGATGCTACATCACTCTGGTTGCTTGGAGGTTTGAGTTGAGTTTCTTTTTTGTCGATTATTTTGGTCGTGGGATCAAGTTGTAACCCCCTGATTTTGTTTTCAGTTTAAGGGGTGTTTGGTTTTCTATTTCTAGTTTCAATTTATTTATCTGTTTAGTTGTTTTTCTGTCTTTTATTTCGGGTAAATAATTCCCATGTAATGTTTGATACTCGGGAACTTGTGTTAGCCCATGGGGATCGGGAACGCCCTTCGGGCCTTGCCACAGACTAGGTGGGGCACCGGGTCGGATGGTGTCCCGGCCTGGTTCATGACAAAATGGTATCAGAGGGCAAGGTTTTCTTTCTTGGGTAGCATTATATTGGGATAGAGTCACTGTATAATGGAGTTAACGTTGTTGGAACTCGACGTCCTGACAACGAGTAAGGTGTCTGGCCAGCACACCTCGTGGTCGGACTCGAGTTACAAAAGTAAGTTGAAGTTTGTCTGAGTCTTTGGTCCTTGTGGTTAATCATGTTTATGAAAAATGAAATGAGAGTAGGGTCACCGGTCTCAGTGAGCTCGCAGGGCCTGGCAAGCCTTGTGGAGCCGGGGACACTGTCCTAAAATGCTCTCTGTGTCCAGTGGCGTGATCAGCGTATGGCCGCCAACCATATGTTCCAATCACCCACTGACCCTAGTTTCCACCTACTTTGCTTCACGTCTCTATGTTTTGGAATTGTGAGAATTTGGTTTTTAAGTAAAAATGATTTGGTCTTCGAAAATGTTTTTAAATGAATCCCTTTAAAAATAAAATGATGTTAAAGGTTTGGAAAGTGTGGGTTGGATGTTTTGGTTTTGAAAAAAAATGGAAAGCTTTGGTTTAAATCCTTGGTTTTCTCGTGGGGGAACCACATGCATGAGTGTATATGGAAAGATAATGGGTTAATGGCATGATTAGATGAGTTCCTGGATGGAAATGAGGATGGTACAGGTGTGACATGGGAACATGAATGTGTGAGGCCCATGGGACACCATTGGTGTTTGTTCATCCCACTGGCTTTGCTTATTTTCAAATTGTTCTGTTAAAGGAAATTTTGGTGTGTTAATAAACAGTGTTTTTGTGGTGTGTCCTTCTGTTTTTGAATGCTTGGATGTGAGTTGTTTCGATCTGGGAATCCTTTTTGACTATTTTGAATTCTGATTTAAAATTCTTATTTGTAAGTTGGAATGAAAGCATGTAGCTAGTTGCTTATTTTGAAAAGTACATCGGGGAGCCCTTGTAGTGGTTTCCCCCCTGTACGTTTGTTGTTCTCTTATGGTATGTATTGACCATTGGACCAGTTTGGTTGGGTCTACTATTCTCCTTCTCGTCTAGTGTATTCCCCCAACAAAAAGATAATGTGCGGATGACGTGTGGCCACAGATAGTTCACCATTGGCCGACCCTCCAGTTGACTGAAGTAAAGACTCTTCCTTTTTAGTGACAATGCTAAGTCTATTCTTTTTTTCCTTCAGTTAAGAGGATCCCCTCGTAGCGGAATGACAGATGCGAGGGGAGATGAAGGGAGTTTCATTCTCTTTGAGTTGACTGAGTCGTCGGGTATGACGTTTGACGTCATCGTGTTTGAAGGATTTCCCTGGCAATTGTGAAAGGAAATCAAGCGGGGAAGGGTGAAGGTGGTTCAGAGTTATTGTTGCTGACCAATGTATTGAATGGCATGTAGTGCTTTTATCAGCCACAATGGTCATGGTTGGGTGACATCTTACAGCGTGATGTCCCTTTAATAGTCAACAGTTGTTTGGAAGCAATCAAGAAAACACCAGTGGGGAAAAAGGTGGAAGCAACCTGAAGTTTTTGGTGCAGTATATTGTTCTAAATTACCTCTGGTCTTTGGTTTTTTACATTTATGAAATGTTTCGGGTTAGGCTACTGGTTTGGCATACCCAGTCTTATGAGGCTGTTATGGCTGTTTGCATAAATCACGTGTTGTTCAAGACGCGATTTAAAGTATTTCTCAGCGTAATGTTTCTCTCGACATCAATGGTCATTCTTGGTGATGATTTGTGGTGTCATGTTCTCATTTAGTGTAACAAGGGGTGATGCGCGTGCACCATCGAATCTCTTTTTGGGTGAATGATTAGTGTGAGAGTAATTGGATGTTGTGGTGTGTTGTGTCTTATGGCATTGCCTCGGGTGCAGTATGATAGCATGTGGCACCAAAAGGAGAAGCTCTGCTCGGGAGACTTCAGTACCTGACTATGAGGTCATAGATGCATCAAACATTAGGGCTCCAGCCATAGGCCTCAGAGTGAAGCTAGCGTGTGGTTAAGAACCCAGAGAGTGTATGAGACCCCGACTTTATTTCTGTCATCAGTGATAAAAGTATAGACTGTTTAAATTGTTTCTTTCTTTGATCTGCTTCGAATGAGAAGTCTGGTTGTGTGAGGTTTTCAGGTCCATATGGAGGTGTGTTCGTCTCAGTTCCATAGAGTCTTGGGGGTCGCATTCCACTATATGAAATTGTTTTAGTGGTCCTTATGGTATATTTTGGGTATGTTCGTCTCAAGTTGGAATAGTGATCATCTGGGGATTTGAAGATGTTGGTTTGTCTTGGGTTGTGGTTTTGATTCTCCAGTAGGTGGGCCCCGCCCTCCCCACCCTCCCCGCCCCTTGTGGTGGGGTGTTTGGTCACCATCGTGAAATTTTCAATGTTATGTATCTCCTGTTAGTTTTAATGGTGGGGAGACCCACATTTGGTCCCATACGAATGTATCTGTAATGAAACTGTGTTGGACTTTTCTTTAATAGTGGAGAATCCGCTCGAACCTCCCGGTGTCGGTTTTCTAGTCTTTTCTAGGGCGTTAGTAGGTTCATAATGGTGGGGAGCCCCTCGGGCTTCCCCACGTTGACCTTTTGGTTCTGTTTCTAAAGATGACTTTGTGATAAGTGATAAGAGTGTTCCTTGGACGTGGGTTTACTTTGTTTGTTCATTCTGGCCAAATTGTGTCGTTACAATTAAATAGTGGTTGAGGTATTTCGGCTTGTGATGTTGGTTTCCATAGGTGTGAGAGTTCCTTTCCTTGTTTGGTCAACTTGAGGTGTTATAGTTCTTTCGGGCGGGTGACACTTATCAAAAAGTCTTTTTTATGGGCTTCCCAAAGTTGTCCTTGAGTCACTTTCTCTGAGAACGATACTTTTGCCTCTATATTCATGGTGTTTGTGGGAATCCCCTTTGAACCATAAGAGTGTGTGTTTTTCTGTATTGGGATTTGGTTCTAATTGTGGCTTTCCTAGGACGGAAAGATTTATTGTGGGGAGAATTGTCACACCCATCATTTCTATTTTATTTTATTTTTAATTTTTATTGTGTCAGGTAGTTTGGGTCCAAACCTGACTTATGATTTCATGTTCTTTGTGTTTTGTCCTCATTAGCGTCCAGCGCAACACGGTCGATGTTTTCTGGCCTCGCTTGGGTCTTCGTGTGGCCCCGCCCAGTTCACCGCATGCCTTTCCGATGTTTAATTAATGAAATAAAATGAATTATCAATTGTTTCAATAGTAATAATCATAATAATGTCATGTGAGATTATTATTATTATTATTATTATTATTTCTATTTTAGTTTGTTACAATTACTATTATTTTGTTAATTTTACTATTATCATTATTTTGCTAATTATTATCATTAGTATTATTATTATTAATACCATTTGTTTTGGTTTGGAATTTTTGTTTTATGTTTTTATTCACTTTTATTTTAATTCTTTTTTTATTCCTTTTTTCCCTCCACTCATTCTCTCCCCTACATTCTTTCTTTTTTGTCGGGCGCACCCCAACCCCCTGAAACCCTACCCCTAGGAACCGTGTTTCCCCCTGGCCTCTCCTCATCAATGGCTTCCACCCTGCACCCTCCCCGGCCATCCCATCGTCCGTGCTGTCTGCACCGCCCCGCACTATTCCCCTCCCCGTCGCCTGAAACCACCCATCTTGGCCTCTCGTCACCGCTTCCCTGCTCCTGCGTTGCGACCCTTCGCCCCCTCCATCCATGCCGTCTTCCGGACCGGCACCCTCTGACGCCCCACACTCCCTCTTGGCTGGCGCAGTGACCCACTGCTCCGAAACGCAACCTCCTTCCACCGGTGTCCGGACCCCCGCCTCTCCCCTGGCCGGCCCTCCTTGACCAACCAACCCCTTACTCCGGGGACCAGACCCCCCTCTTGGTTGGGCCTTTTCTGCACCGCCACACCCTCTCCCCTATAGTATAACATTTTAACCCCTTTTCTAGGATTTTTCCCTTGTACTTGGGGTTTTTTTGTGCAACTAAAGTTCATTCATTCCCTATCATCGTTAAATGAATTTAGTCTACATAATGGGTTTTATTATTTCGTTCCTGACTTGATTATGTGGTGCGAAAGGTGTTTTTTATTGGAATGTTCGGTGTGATTGGTTATATTTTGATGCTTTGTCGATATTTGTATCTAAGGTTATTTTCACGGTTGTTGTGGTGCGTTGGATGAGAAATTGGAGTCGCGCACTAAATTTTTTGGAGTCCTCGACACCTGAGGTAGTTGGTTCTACATCTAAACATTGTTTTATAAGTTATTTTTCTTGCTTATTTAATTTATAATATTACTTCATTAAGCATATCTGATTATAATGAAGTTGTCTATTCATTATTTTCTTTTAGCAGAATGTTTATGCAGTAGAGGTGCATTCACTGTCTGGAAACTTGTTTTTAGTAAATTGCTAGTGTTTATTAATGTTTGCAGTTGGTGCGTTCTTGTCTACAAACTTGTTTTTAGTCAATTTCTAGTGTTATTAATTTTGTAATTAGTTTTTCATATTTGAAAAGTGCAATGTTTGTGTAATAGTTTTTTTATAAATTTTGTGTTGGTTTTGTAAAAAGGTGAAAAGTGTGCAATTAGTGTTCTTGATGTGGTGTTGGGTGTGTTTGGTCATGAAAGAGGGTTGAGTGGTTTTGTGTGTTAGAGTCGTGTTATATTTCTCTTTAATTAATTCGTTTGAAAAGAATTTAATATGTTTTAATAAAATTATTAATGATGAAAATTTAAAATGATTTAGTAAAAAAAATATTAGAAATGCAGAAATTGTTTTAGTTGAGTTGGACAAATTCTTTTGGAGTGCGTACTTTTCCAAATGGGTTTTTGTGTGTGTGAAAGTGTGATGTTGGTTTATGTAACACCCTGATAGATTTCTTTGTTTGAGATTGACATGAAATGTGAAATTATAACATCTTGTGCTCAGAAGGGGAAGCCTGGGTATTAGGCGGGCGGACTAGACTAGCGTGCTAGTGATACGGGAGTGGAATCAGCCCTGTTTCACTTAGCGGGATTGACGCTTACCACACTAACTAAACATTCGATGTTGATTGGAGACCACTATGGTAGGAGGTGTTTCCCTACCAGTTTCTCGTGCACGAAAATGTATGATATTGTTCACCGAGACGTGAGGTTCTAGGGTCCCACACAGCTTTAGTACTTTTGGGCCTCTCCCACTATTGGTTCTCCTGGACTACTATACACCCACCGTCGGCATACAGTGCAGCTTTTGGGTTTTCGTGAAGGTTTGAGGTTTTATTTGATGCTAGTGTGTTTTCATTTAATTTAGTTGTTTTATTTAATAGTGTTTTCCTTATATAATTTTTTTTATTTAATGTTTTTTAAGCCTTGGTGTCCTTTCATTTATTTATCCTGCTAATGTATTTATCATTTAATGTTTATACTTGAAACCTCTTTATTTGGGTGACATCCTACTGGGATTTTGGATCACACCCTACATACACCGTTGGGTGTATGTAGTTTTTGTTTCTTGTGTATTCCAGGTTGTGACATCGTGTTCAGTGATCGTGGTTCAGATTGATGTTGGTCTCCTCATGCAGGTTGGTGTTGTGGTGTGTGGATGTTGCATCTCTCTAGTTGCGTGGATGTTTGAGTTGAGTTTCTTTTTTGTCGCTTATTTTTGTTGTGGGTTCAAGTTGTAAACCCCTGATTTTGTTTTCAGTTTAAGGTGTGTATGGTTGTCTATTTCTAGTTTCAGTTTATTTATCTGGTTAGTTGTTTTTCTTTCTTTTATTTTGGGTTAATCATTCCCATGTAATGTTTGATACCCAGGAAATTGTGCCAGCCCATGGGGATCGGGAACGCCCTTCGGTCCTTGCCGCGGACCGGGTTGGGCACCGGGTCGGATGGAGTCCCAGCCTGGTTCGTGACATTATAGGCACCCCATAGCTACTAGAATGGAGTTTATGAAAAATAATTACTAAATTATGAAAATAATATCATTACATTTTTATAAAATTTAAACTTTACTTGTCAATTAGTATTAGTGAGAGTAAGAACTGTTGTATAATAAAAAAATAGTTTCTAAGAAAAATATTTTTATTTATAAAAACATTATTTTATATTTTTAAATTTGACAAAAAAATTATTATTGTTTTAAATAATATCTATATATTTTAGTTATAGTAACAATTTCAGTTACACATTCCATAGTTTTAATCGGTTTCATATATGAAGAAATGTATTTTTATGAATAAAAATGTAATTTTTATCATAAATTTTAATTTTATGGCCTATTAATGGAACATATAATTTAATATTTAATAAAATTATTAAGATATTAATAAGAAAAAATAATAATATTTTTTGAAATGAAAATCATAAAAAAATTTAGTGGGTAACTGTTTGGTATTTTTATATAAAGATTCATTTTTGATGTGTACTGAAAAATACACAATTATAATTAAAAAAATGCTAAAAATAATTTATTTATGATAGAAAAATATGTTTATTGTTTTTTATTCAATTATAGTAAATATTCAGATGTTATTCCAATTTAGGTTATTGTATTAAATTTCACATTGAAATTGGATATAAAAAATTTCAAAACTTTTAATCATTTTAATTTAAAAAACCACTTTCTCAACTGATAGCAATGAGTAAATTTAAATTAATTTCAACTAATTATATGATTGAAATTTGGAAAAAGGGAATAAATATTTTGAATAAGAATATTCTATTTTTTATAATATATTCAAATCAGTATTTTAAAGTAATTCTCAGTGTAAATTATTAAATTTAACAACAACGATTGAGTGTGAAATAATCATAATAAGGTATTAAATCATAAACTGAATGGTGATAATGACCAAAGAACATTTCCAAAAAAATATACTATAGATATAATTATACCTTATACTCCCATTAATAATATTGGAACTATTATGGGAGAAACATCTTATATAATAATGTGGGTGGAATACCCATTCCATAAATTTACATGATTGCTACTTCGCATCAACTATAAATAAGAACTCATCCCTCCCAATTATTAAAACCACTAAACATATTTAGTTCATAGAAACTCTGATAAAAATAATCTCACAATATCCATCTTATTAGAACATAATCAAATTTTTTTATAAATAAATCCAAAGAATCCATTTGGTGAAAACAAATACGAGTTATATGGGGAAGTGATAATACCCTTCCGAGAGCTCATTTTTTTTATTTTTATTCTCCGGCAAATAAAATATTATTATAAAATGTTTATATAATAACATTAATATCCTAAATATATTTTGATTTTTAGTACTATGATTTATACCTACACCAATACACACTTCAATAAAATGGGTAACGCACTTTGCATTCTTGTGTTCGATGAAATACCACCTCATGAAAAAATGATGTTCATTTTTTCATTACCACCTCTCTAGGGAGATAATTACGATAAAACACTATTTTTTAATATTTATTTCTTATTTATGATAAAATTATTCTTCTTTAATTATTATATAAATCATACCTTAATTATTTCTACTTTGTGTAAATATAATAACTTCGTTTGTGGATGTGTGTAAAACCGCCTCCTCAAAGCTGCAAGATCATTCACAGATGAAATAGAATGTATTAAATAATGTTTTTGGAAAAATAAATGATATGTATTAAAAATTAAATCAATATTAATTATGTTATATATATATATTGTTTACATTCTTTATTTCAATTTCATAAAAAAATAGAAACAACATTCATGCGTTTGTGTGGCATGCCGTCTCCATAAATAGTGTATACCATTTCACAATTATATAATTCGTGGATTATAATAAATAATCAAATAATGAATATATTTGATAATTATATCATTTCTTGCAATATTTTAATATTTAAATCATGATCAAATTAAGAGTATCAAGATTTAAAAGTAATAATATTTATGAAAAACAACGCAGATATTACCTGAAACACATCTTTAACAAGGAATTGTATATAAATTTCTATTATATATGAATAATAAAATAAAATATTATGGATATTTGGTATATTTTTAATAAATTTATATATTTATACAAAAGGTTTTTATTTGTGTAAAAAAATTTGGACTTAAGGAATGTTTTTTCTCATCTAACTTTTATTTCATTGAGACTAATGCCTTATTTAACACTCATTTATTTTATGTGGTTTAATACTAAAAAATAATGTATTATATGGATACTATATTTATATTTAATTTTATTTACATATTGATTTTTATTATCTCTTTTTCATGAGGTTTTTGTTTCAAAACATACCAAAATGGAATATAATGTTTCTCTCCATTTTCCATCTTTGAGACATGTGCCATCATATGCACATAGGTTCTTCTACACGGTGTATAAAATATTTCTTTAAATTTTATTTCCGGAATATAAATCATTTATTTATATTTATATCATAATTTAATTTCATTTTCTTTATTGTGTAGTATAATATAAAATTACCCAAGTGGTAAGCAATTATTTAAACAATCTCATTGTTTACAAATATTGATTATGATCATGCTATGTATTGAGGAAATCCAATATTCCATATATCGATAACTCTACTGAATTTTATTATCATGTAGTACGTCATGATATATTAATGTTTTGGTCCCATTATTAAAATATTTCGTAATTAATCCAATTAATTATGTGTTTTAATGAATGTCTTAATTTAACAATTTCTTTAGTTATAAACTTGTGGCCTATCATAATAATGTTTTATAAAAACGTTTTCATAAATAATACATGATTTTTTAATTTAATTTTAAAAAATTCCATTTTTTTCATTAATTCATTCTGTTTTTTAAATGTATTTTAAAATACAAAGGTTTTCCAAACATTTTCAAGCTTCATTTTTATGTTTTCATGAAAAAATATTTTCAAAAGTATTTCAATAATTATATATAATATTTTATTTTATTTTCAGAATGAATATTTTCAAAATGTTATCTAGATATCATTATATTTTTTCAAATTATTTTCCATAAAATTTTATGCAATAAATTCCGTGATTTTATTTTATGTTTTTATTGTATTTTAAAATAAATTTGTTTCAAAATGATTTCATATTTAATTGAAATGTTTTCCAGGAAAATAGTTTTAAAACCATTTTCATGAATCATTTATATTTTTACAAGGAATTATGTTTTCAAACTTTTTTCAATGTTTCCATTATAATTAATCATATATATTTCCATTAATATATTTTTCAAATGGTTTTATGTTTAAAAAATTTTCTTTCAAATAAGATATAATAATTTACTCGTGAAATTTTTTTAGGATATATTTCCAGGTAATTTCTCGTCTAATGGGGAATTGTTTTGTGATACTGATGACTTTATAGGGAAAATTCCCAATTCATTTATTCATATTATTCCCTTTTTCTAGAAAATATATAAAAATCGCATTATTTATCTATGATGTCAATTAATTTTTTTTAATCAAACTGTCCCATTCCACATTGAAACCTCCCTAGTAAATTTTAATATCAAAATGTTCATTTCCATTTAAATAAATCCTTAAAATCATTTTTAAACATGATTATTAATGAGAATGATTTAGAAGAATAAATTTCTAAAATGATATTTTAGTTAAAGAGTTCCTAACCAAATTAGAGACAATTGAATATAAATATTTTAATAATAACATTAATAAAAGAATTATTATATCATGAGAATAATGGGATTCATGATATAATATGTCGAAGGAGAGTATATACACTATATAAAAGTCTATTGGTGCATGACAAAAAATAAGTCTCAATGGAATGTAAACTAAGATGAAATCACTTATGAAGACCAGATCCATATATTAAGTGTAAATTAATGACGTAATTATGTGTGAAAATTATAAATACTCACAATATTATTGGATATTTATGGAAAATAAAAATGAGAACATTAAAAATTATTCTTGAAAAACAAAACCATTAACATGGATGTTTAACTAAATGAATGGAAATTGAGTTAATATCACCCTTATCTGGTTCATATGAATGAATTAGGAATTTATCAATGGATTTATTATGTGTATAAAAAGTACATACACATAAAATAGATTTGAAATTACTAAATAAATAAATAAATTGTGATGTCACACATAAACATGGGGTAACATATTCAAGGAAGTGTGTGTAAAACACAATTAGTTGAAATTGAAATTTTAAATTCCATTTCTAAATAAAAAAATACACACCATGATGGAAGGATCAAAAAATGTTGATGTAAATACACATAAATTAAATTATTATACACAAATAATTCAACCACGGGTAGTGCATATACCACAAAAATGGAAATAGTTTGATATAAAACATTTATCTCACAAGAATAAAATGTGAGACAAACTCCCCTTACCTTATAAATTCTTTTAGTAGCGGGTATTTTTAACCTTATTTATAATGATAAATAATTTTTATTATATTTTAAATTAAAAAAATATAAACATGATGTCATATATGATCCTCTTTTATTTCTATGTTAATAATATTTTAGCAGTATTATTATTTCGGGAGTTAACTGATTCGTTTTCCATTAAATGTTTTGTTTTGTAATTAATGGTTGGTATGGATTGGATGTAATTTATTCATATATTTAATGTTATTATTTTCCTAAAAATTATTTTTTTAATTATCTAATTAAAATTATTCTTGAGTGTTTGGGAATGAAATCTCATTGCGTCATGTAGATTGTAAGTCGAGCGTACGCACCAGTGATAATATCATTCTATTAATGGTGAAATAGTAGGCAATTGAATGGTATAATATAAGTACAAAATCATTAAAATTTGGTATTTATTATTTACATCAATTACAAACTTTTTTATAAAAATACAAATAGTTAAGTGTTGAATAATAAAATACACCACAACGTGGACATGGTAAGTCGGACGTACGCTTGTATGGAGACATTTTCATTAATAGGATAGATAGAATAATTTATATTGTTATTAAATTATTTTAAATAATATCATATTATGTATTAGGTACTGGAGTTATTATTTTTGTTTGGAAACAAAAAATAAAGAAAGAGTATAAGAAGAAAAGTACATTGAATGATTTGACTAAATAATTACCTCTTCATCAGGTGTTTCCTTTATATTTGAACCAATGGGAACCTTAGGTTGGATTTCTTATCAAATTAAGGCCTCAATGATAAATTTAGTGTAGTTTGGAGGATATTTGATTTGGGTTTGGCTGAGCCAAATCTCTTTAGAGGTCTTATATTTCGAGTAGGTGAAAAACCCTTTTATATGAGATGTGAGGGGAACATTAAAAATATATTTAAATATTAATTTATTATAAACTTATTTATAGTATCTATAATATTCAAATATATTTATGTCAATGAAATGGTGAGCATGGTAATAAAATCCCAACAAATAGTTTTTATAAAAGTTTAGGTCACAAAATTAACATTATCTTTTAGATTTATCTCTTAGTTAAATAGTTTACCTTTTACAACGTCTTCTTTTATTCTTACACTATATGGTTAATAAACATACTATAAACTACCATGAGAACCTCATGTGGTTTATTAATGACATATATAACATTATTTAATTACATTGACCAATACATTATTTTTTAGGAATATTATATATTTTAATAAAATAGTATTTGTTTAAAAAACAAATTAATGTCAATTTTGACACTATTTAGTATTTGGTTATTCTGATTGTAATAAAAGTAGATTTTTAAGAGAAAAAACATTGAATAAACCCACATGTAACGTCCCAACCCGGCTCACCTCTACAAAGGTAGAATGAATAGTGGGTTACATAACCTCATGCACATCTCCCCGAACACCAGAGGCTGCCGACAAGCAATAATGGATTTATTGTTTCCATGGGGGAGACTATGCACTCATAGGTAATAAATAATATCACAACAGATATAACAAAAAACAATAATAAATAGAGGATTCATGTAAATAAACATACTAGAGTAGAAGAAATATAAACAAATCAAACTGAAAGTTGAAAACCAAGTCCAGAAGCTCACAAAATAAAGTCATGCCATTATATGACTGTAAACTGATTGTATGGAAAACAGAACTCAAACACATTTTCAACTAAATGAAAATACAGAAGAAGCAACTTAGTAATGATAAAGCCTCTTTCCTCTGCCACAGTATCTATCTTAATAAGTAATGAATTGTAAATCATCGGAAGAAGCATTCATCGCCTTCTAAATACATGTGAGCATGTAATCTACTCGGGTGTCGACGACGCCCGAGTAGGGTGGGAGAGAAAATCCCAGTAGGTCGGCACCTGTGGTTTATAAACTGTTCCTTTTAGTGCAAAAATAAATAATATGTGTTACAATAAATGAACATCTAAAAAAAATTAATTCAAGTGCAATGAAAAAAATTAAGTCGGCCCGACTCCCAAACGACACCTGTTCCTAGTCACATTCTTCAAAATAAGCTAGTATTCATAAAGGTCACCTATCCACATAAATACATGAACATGAATATATATATATATATATAATCCAGAAACCAAGGTATAACCACAAAAAGTATACCCCAATCTGGTTCTTTAACATGGGCTTCAAGTCAAGTGTCAACCAGGAACACTTCCACATATCAGGGAAAACATGTAAATTCTTAGGAGACTCAATTAGAAATAACATAAACCTTAAGTGCATAATTATTTAAGGATCATGTTGAGAGCTGGAGTCTGAACCTATTCTGAAGGTATTGCTATAGAACATCCTTCAATTTATCCAATGCCACTAAGGCCATCCAAGGAAAATCTTTCTAAAGGACAAGTATCGACCGATGCCTGGATTTACCCTGAGTCTATGCCAATCTCTCAAAAATGGATCAGGTGTCTTTCGAGGTTAGCTTAGCCACATTGAAAATGGATCTGTCATGGTGAGCACTTTTGGAACTGGTATCACTCAAACATATTTGAATGTCCTGGGAAGTCTCGATCTGGCAATGCCAACGACGCCAACCCTTGGAACATAGATGTAACCCATTAAAAACAGAGGATCTAAGCATGGACCATAATATGGGACCCACCTCCTTTCCCCATCCTAAATGTAATTAATGTTTTCACAAAAACATTTATGACATAAAATATATATAAATTCACAACATGAAAACTAACCCGATGCACCCACATCACAAGGCATAAATCAAATAGTATAACATAACTAATTGCAAGATAATATACATATATTTTCAACCTCAACGGATAATGTACATTTAAATAATAAGCAGTTCAGTATTGAAACTTGGAAAAAAATATACTTATCAGATCAATATCAGGGGATAATGCACATCTAAAAAATATACAGTTCAACATAACAATATGTAAGGAAATATAAAAATCATTTCAATCTCAGTGGATAATGCACATTTAAATGATAAACAGTTCAGTATACCAATTTCAAATGATCCAACAATTCATGTTCATGTTCAAACCAACAATTTTTTATATTTAATTACAATAATAAGGGGATTCAAAACACAAGAAATTTACTAAACAATAAAACAAGCTTACCGATGATTACACCGACCATATCGGTATGCAAAAAGGGGTGTCCGACATTATTGCTACAATTCCAACAACTATTTAAATAATTTTAATACAATAAAAAGGGGTTGTTCACTATATGAAGTTAATTAAATATAATTCCAGTTAACAGAAAAAGATACACCACCGTCATAGGCACACCCAAAGTGGTGTCCAAACAAATTGCAACCGTTATAAAAAATTAATTTACGATGATTAAGGCTACAAAAAATTATTAAACCCATTAAAGTTATTAAAATGGTGAAAATTTCACAAAGCCAATAGGAATCGACTAATGACACAATGGCACGTTTTTATAAATCTCAACAAAACGGAGGGAATGCAAGAAAGAACGCTAAGTTTTAGTCACAGATGACTATATGATCCACAGTAATATTTGATTTCACCTAAAAAATTTGAAAATGAAGGATTTTGGAAAAAGAACCAAATTGGTTAAAAATAATTCGGGACGAAATGCGAGAAGATTACTCAACGAAAAAAAATTATTCAAAATGTGCAATGTTATTCATTACTAAAGGTTTAATTCACATCTGATGGTGAAGGAATAAGACATGGATAGGGTAACAACATCCTTCTAAAGGGGCTACTAGTTGGTGTGACGATATTGAGGGGTGCGACGTGATTAGTGGGAGTGGGAGAGAGGAGAAGAAAACAAAGAAAAAAGGTAAAGAAAAAGAAACTAAAAAAAGAATAATAGAGAAATAAAAGATATGAAAAAATGGAAATAAATGAAAATGATAAAATAAAATTGAAAAAAGGAATGGAAAATAATAAAAATAATTAAAAAAGGGAATCCCCCAATTCAATTATTTCTTCTTTTCCTGGGACCCCTTATTTATTTTATTTCAGAATTTCTTTTTATCTTTTCTTGATTTATTTTAAATCATCATTAAATCTCTTATTAATCTTTTTTAATCCTTAAATAATTATTTAAAACCCAAACACTTCTCCAATGCGCGATGTGACATTTTTCATTTAACGTCTTTAAAAATTTTAATTTAAATAAAAATCTTCCCGGGACCCACAGCGAGGTGTGCAGGCACACGCCCAAGGTCACATAATTAATTAGAATACAAATATGTAAAAATGATTCATACTTAATTATGGACTGCATGTTACCACCTCCACTATTTAAGATAACTCTTCTCCAAGTTTCCCTTTCGAGGGTAGCAGAACATCTCCAGAGAAGAGTTCAAGCCACTGTGCACACACATCCTTCTCTCGCTCCCATGTGTCATCATGAATGTGTCTTTGTTTCCAAAACACTCGAACTAGTATGACTGACCTTCCATGGTGGAATTTCATGCAAGGATCGATGAAACAGATTATATTCTCTTCAATGGATTAATCAACATCATGCTTGATGCCATCAGGGTTAAAAGAATGAGAAGGGTTTGGATGATATTGTTGAAGTAAAGATACATGGAAAACATTGTGCGTGGCACAATAACTCTGAGATAACTATAAATGATAGGCTACTAAACCATCCCTCTCCCCTATCTCGAATGGCCTGACATTCCTCGGTGAAAACATCCCCTCCCTCCTGATCTTCTTGTGACGCAACCTTGGATAAACATGTAGAATGACTTGATGTCCAACCTCTAACTCCATGGGTCTGTGACAAAATTTGATATATAACATTTTCCTAGTATGGTCTTTAGTCATACACTTTTAAATCACCTGAACATGATTAGAAGTCTCCTGAACGAGATGAGGACCAAACAGAGCTGTCACACCTTCTACGATCCAGTATAAAGGAGAACGACATGGTCTACCATATAGAGCCTCATATGGACCAATTTGAATTGTCTCATGGAAGCAATTATTATAGGTAAACTCAGTAAGTGGTAAATTTTTATCCTAGGAACATCAAAAATCAAGAATACATGCTTCTAACATATCCACTTGCACATGTATAGTTCTCTTGGATTTCCCATATGTCTGAGTGTGATATGCAGTACTCCGAATTACTTGTGAGCCCAGTGCCTTTTTCAACCCTAGACAATACCCTCGAGTAATGCGAGCAACCCTGTACAAGACAATAGAACGAAGTACACCATGATTTCGCACAATTTCCCAGATATACTACCTTCACATCTCATCAATAGTGAATGTCACTCGGATAGGAAAAAAGTGTGCATCCTTGGTCAACCTATCGACAACCACCCATACGGTATCGCTGCTTTGAGTTGATCTTGGAAATCCTATAATGAAATCTAAAGTGATGTCATTACATTTTCATTCAGGAATGGATAGATGTTGTAGGGGTCTATTAGGTCACAGTTTCTCTACCTTCACAATGTGGAAGGTGAAGTACAGGGTGACGAAACCTACTATCTTCTTTTTCATACAAGGCTATCAATTCTTTCGACACATATCTCTGAACATCATGGTCAGCCTAGGGTCAATTTCCCAAATGGAGTTGTGGGAATCCTTCATTATCACTTCTTGTATACCTGAATGTACCGTCACACGACCACAGTAAAGGAGAGTTTATCTTTTAGCAATAACCCAACCATGGTATGGGTTCCCTCCTATAACACATTAGCTCAAAACAAGACCCTCCGGATTAGTCAACTGTTTCCTGTGGACTTCCTCAAAATGAAAGGATGTCACTGTAATAGCTTTTAGAACTAGTTGTCCATTGAGCTCTTGAACCTTTGGATGCATCTCTGAAAACAAGACCACCGTCTGCCACTCACTGTTGGCTTCTTGCACGGCATGTTTTTGTGTCTTGCGGCTAAAAGCATCCTCCATAGCATCACCTTTACCAGGAGTGTAAGAATGATCGATGTCAAATGACTCCAAGTATTCAAACCACCTTTGATTCCTTAATCTCATGTCTCTTTTAGTGGATATATATTTCAATATTTTCAGATTCGTGTAAACAATGAATCTCTCACATAACAAATTGTGTCCCCAACAACATAGAGCATGAACCCTTACATTCAAATCATGGTCTTGGTTAGGATTTCTCTGCTCATGAGGTCTCATCTAGAAGGATCCATATGCCTTGACTCGATCTCCCTTCACCAAAATTCCACCAAATCCATTTACTAAAGTATCACAATAAACTATATAGCTCTTACCATGTTCAGGTAGAATCTGGAATGGGACTTAGTTTAGTATCCCTTTTAATTCCTGAAAGATGTTTTTATAGGCTTTTGACCATATAAACAACACACCTTTATTAGTCAGGACCCTAAGTGGTGCTTTTAAGCAGGTGAAATCCTTGATGGATCATTAATAATAGCCAGCAAGCCCACAAAAACTACGGATGTTGAAGTCACTTATGGGATGCTCCCATTTAACCACGACGCTCACTTTTCTGGGTCAACTGATTCCCATTCTTCTGATATAATGTGACCCAATAAGTGTACTTTATCAATCTAGAAGTGGAATTTTCTGAGCATAGAGTATAGCTGGTTCTCTCTCAGTGTACTCATCATGGTCTCAAGATGGGTTACATGGTCGTGTTTGGAACGCGAATACACTAAGATATCATCAATGAACACTGCAACAAATGAATCAAGATACGTATGAAAACCTCGGTCATCGGGTCCATGAAGACTGTCGGCACATTCGTGAGGCCTAATGGAATACCCTGATACTCATAAAATCTATAACTGCTTCAGAAATCTGTATGTGGTATGTCACATGATCACACATGCTCCTGGTGATGTCCCAATCTCAGAAAAATCATGGAGAAAATAGTTTCTCCTTTGAGCGAGTCAAGTAGATCATATATATAAGGTAATGGATATCGATTTAAAATCATGAGCTGGCTGAGTCGATGATAATCCACTCATAACCATAGGGTATCGTCTGCCTTCATGGTAAAAATGTTAGGTGAACCTCACGATGATGTTCTAGGTTTGATGAAAACCTTAGACTCGATGCCTTAAATAATCATTTTGACTTCATGTTTCTCTATTGGAGACATCCTATAGGGAGGAATAGACACTGGTGCTGAAATAGGCACGAGCTCGATTGTTAACTTCACGTCTCTCATAGGCTGTAATCCAGAGAAATCATAATGGAAGACGTCCCTGAAAAGATACATTATTGTGGGGAAATGAACTAGTTGTTTTCCTTGATCTCTCATGAAGGAGCTTGCCAACTGAGCATCCACTCTACCCAACCAAGCATATTTAGGTTTAGGTCGGACTTCTAGCATCTCCCATTCTCCTTTGTAAAGATATATTTTTCCCTCCTCAGTTATGTCATGCTTTCATCTAACATACTATCACTCATATATATTCGACAAACCATCATTTCAAAATTTTACCACTAGGCACAACAATAGTCACATGAAAATAAGAAAAGGCACGCTGAATGTTTATATGGCATGGAAATATCCATGGTATTTAAATCCTATAGTGCCTATTATGATGCGTGGAATGTATTTCCCTTGTATCATCATGTGGAAATGTTAAACCCAGTATCCCATCAATACCAACATAATAACAATTCAATACAAGTGAGCCACCCAATGGTGAAGTCATATCAACGATAACTGGGATAATCAACAACTGCAATCCCATCCCAGGGATTTGAGTTTTCCCTTGTACATGGGTTCACTATGTATATGTGAAGAGTACATCCCAAATACCTATATCCTTGTCTCTTGTATAACCCAAACAATAATCCAGAAAGAAAAAACAACCTTTGATACCTCATTGCAAAGTCCCGACCCAGATCACCTCTAGGACGGTGCAGGACCGATGGGTTACATAACCTCTAGCGCATCTCCCCAAACCCTAGAGGCTACCTAGTAGCTGCAAGAGATCTTTTTTTGTCTGTGGTGGAGACGAATCCCTCATTGGTTATAAATAATATCACAATGGAATTAATGAGCATCAATAATCAATAGTACTAGCATGTAAATGAATAAACTATATCCGAATCAGTATAAATAAATCCAACTGAAAGGTAAAAACCAAGTGTGGAAGTCACAGAAGAATGTCATGTCATGATATGAGTCTAAACTAAAGGTATGAAAAACAAAATAGAAAAACAAATTCAAATCAATAAAAAGACACAAGAAGTAAATGCATCGCGTGCAAGGTCATGGCCTCTATGCCAATCTTAATCCTAAGAAGTAATGAAAAGTCTAGCTTCAGAAGTTGAATGCTTCCCCCTGTCAATACCTACAATCATGTAATCTACTTGGGAATCGACGACGCCTGAGCAGGGTGTGAGATAAAATCCTATTAGGAAAACACCCAAGGTGTCTAAACCATTCCATTTCGTGGAAAAATAAAAATGTAGTGTTCCATTACATAACTATTTCAAATAAATTAATTGCAGTTCAATTAAATAAATAAGTCATCCCGAGTCCCAAACGGCACAGGTTCCCGGTCACTTACTTCAGCCAAAGATGGTAGTCTGAAAGGGTACATGTCATAAGAAATTCAAGAACATGAATAAATATCTAAAAATCTATAATTCAAGGAAAAACATGAAGAAATATACCCCATTTTTGTGCTTTAAATTGAGGTTCAAGTCCAGGGACAACCAAGCACACATCCACATATTAGAGAAAACATCTCAATTCTCAAGAGACTCAATTAGATATAACATAATCCTTTAGTGCATCATTATTTAAGGATCAAGTTGAGAATTTTAGTCCTAGCCCATCCCAATGGTATCACTATAGAACAACTGTCAATTAATCCAATGCAACCAAGCCCGTCCAAGTAAATATTTTAGAAGAACATGTATCGACCAAGTCATGGAATTATCCTGAGTTCGTCTCGATCTCGCAAAAAGAAGTTGATTGTCATCCGATGATGGATAGCCACATTACCAATGGATCCGTCCTGATAGGCCCATTTGGAACTAGTATCACTCAAAAGTGCTAGAATATTCAGGGAAGTCTTGGTCTGGAAAAGCTAATGACACCACCCCCAAAACATAGAGGTAACACGTCAGGAACAGAGGATCAAAGCATGACCCTCAATATGGGACCCACCTCCTTTACCCGCCCTAAATTTATTTAATGTTTTCGCAGCAGTAGATATGACATAAACTACATATAAAGTCACAACTTGGAAACTAACCAGATACACCAGCATCACAAATCATAAATCTAATAGTATAGCATAACAATTTGCAGGGAAATATACATATTATGTCAAAATCACTAGATAATTTACATTTAAATAATATACAAATCAGCATTGCAACTTTCATGAAAATATACATATCATATCAATCTCAGTGGATAATTAAAATCATAATAATAAACATTTCTGCATAACAACTTGCAAGGAAATATACATATCATATCAATCATATCAGATAATGCACATTTAAATTATACCCTATTCAGCATAACAAGTTCCAATGATACAATAATTTATGTTCATGTTCAATGAAACTATTTATTAAATTTAATTATAATAAAATAGAGCTTCAAATCACATGAAATTTTTTAAACATCAAAACCTTCTAACGGAATATTACACTAACCATGACGGGGCACCCAAAGGGGTGTCTAAATTTTTTTCAACAATTCAAAAAACTATTTTTTAATTATTAAATAATAAAAAGGGGATACTCAGCACATGTAGTTAGTTAAATATAAACTCGACTAATGAAAAAAGATACTCCAGCCTTATTGGAACACCCAACAGGGTGTCTGAACTTTTTTTAACCATTCAAACAAATTAACTTTAGAAGATTAAGGCTGCAATAATAATGGGAAACCATTAACGTAATTAAAATGGTCAAAATTAGAAAAAGATGGTAGGCACTGACTAATGGCAGGAAAACATGTTTTAATAAATCACAACAAAATGGAGGGAAATCGAGTAGGCACCCTACCTGGTAGTCGTAGATGCCTCTACGAACCATAGTAAGCATTTATATGCCTAAAATGGATGAAAACGAAGGATTTTGAAAAAACCTCAAAATAAGGTATAAAACATCTATGACGAACTGAGCGCAGATTACTCAATGAAAACGCACGAATCCAAATGTGCACCGTTAGAATTTCCCTAAGGTTTAATGATCACCTAATGGCGAAGGAATCATAAATTGAATAGCGGATCAATGGGCTTCCAAAATTGCTTCTTGTTGGTGTGAGATGATTGAGAGATGTGACGTGATGAGTGGGCGGGGGAGAGAGGAGTGGAAAAAAATGAAAAGAGCGAAAAGAAATAAGAAGAAAGGAAAATAAAAATAAAATTAAATTAAAAGCTAAGAGAAAAATAAAATACAAGAAAAATATAAAATAAAACAAATGAATGGATATGAAGTATTTTAAATAATTAAAAACATGAATCTCCGATTTCAATTATATTTATTTTTCCTTGTAACCCCCACTTTATTTTATTTCAGACTTTACTTGTATCCTTTCATACATTACATTAAATCTTTTTTAAATCTCTTATTACTCGTTTACAATATATATATAATTATTTAAAGCCTAAACACTTCTCCAATACATTATGTGACATTTTTCAGGAAATTTCTGCAAAAATTTAAATTATATAAAAAGCTTCCTGGGACCCGATGTGTGGTTAGTAAGCGCACACCCCAGTCCGCTTAATTAAATAGACTGCAAATAAGAAATAATGGTCAGTACTTGATTAAGGATGGGATATTAAACCAAACATGTCATATTAACCTATAACATATGTGCGTGGAATCAAAATATTCAATTTACATTTATTTTAATATTTATATCATCTTGTATTTTTTTCATTAATTAATAAGGTAATTATTACATATTCACTGTTTAATAAAAAAATTAATTATTTAATGTATAAAATTATAAATTAAATACCATGATAAAAGAAATATTTTTATCTTTATAATGAATAATTATTGTAAAATTTATCTTATTTATAACATTATATAGAAAATATTTTAGTTATTAAAATTTGAATTTAAAACATTTAACTCTTCATTAAATAAAATATAATAATTATCATAATATAATCCAAATGGATCTAAAGGGTTATTAAATATTTTCTATGGTTGATTTTTGTCGAAATACTCTTATCCAATAGAATTAGGGCATGAGTTAAGCCAATAATACTATCATTTCTACCATTAATTACCATTTTTTACATTTAACTGCGGTGAGTATAATTCAAATGTTAATATTCAAAGAAAATTATTCTCATCCTATTCAACCACATTTTACTTCCTGATGTCAACCGAATCTCTATGACTTTTCTTAATTCAGATCAGAGGTGTGGTAAAAATATGTTTTATGCATATCTGCAAATGTTCATAGATGGTGGGTACAAGATATTATAATTTTCAATAAAATTTTATACATCTAATCATATTTCAAAATGAATCAAAATAAATATGTTGGACAAATATATGTATTATATATATATATTCTTTAAGATAACTTTTAATTAAAAATAATTATTTACATGAAAAAGTCAGTTTTTATATACTATTAGGTTTTTTTGACTATTCATAACAAATTGTATGTTTTTTAAAAAAATATGAAAAATTCCACCTAAACATGTTATGATATTTTTCTTCCAAAAACGACTTCTATTTTACAAAATTAAATTTTTTGTATTCTCTAATATTAAATTTTTTATTGTTCAAAAAAGTATATAAAATGATTTTCTTTTAAGAACATTATTGTTCAAAATATATAACTATTTGTAAAAACATATACATTTCATTAAAAAAAATATTAATGTAGTTGAAAAATTATATATAACATTTAAAATAGATTTTTACAATTTATATAACAATATTTAATTGATAAATATATATATTGTTTGATTAATTATAATATTAATGTGTTGTTTCGCAGAAACTCAATTTTGCATATAACGTAAGACAAGTCAGTGTTGTGTGAAGTATAAGATATTAAATTACATTATAGATATAACTTAATATAAAATAGTTAGGTGTTACATTCTTACCCCTTTTGGAAATTGTGTACTCGCAATTTTAAAATTGGTCTTGGAAACATCATTGAATGTCACACATCAGAAAAAAAATGTCAATAAAACTATAATTTTTATGTTAAGAAATAGGAGTAAAAAATTTCAGTGGAGAAAACCCATACTGTGGATTGATGTAGGAAAACATATATATTTAAGATAAACTATGTGTCATGTTCTAATGGAGAGTGATAGAAAACAAGATCAAGACATAGTTAAAAACAAGAATACCACAAACTTGGTATGGGTTAAACGATCATTGAATTCCCAGTATGAAAAGTAAACATACAACATTATTGTTTTATTTTCCATGTCATAATTTTGAGTAATTTATTTATGATAATGAATCAGAAAATATAGATATATACTTACTATTTAATTGGAGTTTCATCCTTTCATAAATTTCTACCACTAACACATCTTTTCTTAAAATAATGAGAATTCTTGTTAAATTTTTCATAACTGAAGCACTAGAATCAAATTCTAGAGAATCATATAATCCGTAAAAGATAAAATTTTTATTTCCCTTGTATTTAGATATTAACCCTAACCAAAATTGTTTTTACAATATCATATAATCCCCGAAAATTATAAACTTTTATAAAATAAAATACTACTCTTAATCTCAAAAAATTGAAAAAGATTACCCAATGTTCAATAAAGTCTATTCACTAAAAAATTTCCCATAAAATACTCTAATATAATCAAAACTATGAATGAAACCCAAAACATAGAGGAATATAATCACATAGAGTTTCATAGAAAATCATAATATTTATCTCAAGAAACATCGACTACTATAAATGTCTCATACTAATGTGTAAATAACCGAATCACATATTCTCTATGATAGGTTAATTGTTTCCATTAATAACCTGAATCCCTATAAGTCCACAAAAACATAGATTCATACAAAATTAAAATCCTCCATTACTCCTCAAATGAAATCCCATAGTGTTTTATTTTCTTTAGGCATATATAGTTCCCAACAGAGCAAACGTCTTCTAAATTATCATTAATCACTTAATGACCAAATCATTTTCCAATACTAAGGATATAAATTTAATAAAATAGAATATCCCAAATAAACTCATTATTGATCATTAATATCATTTTACTAAAAAAATTAGTCATACTAACCACAAGGTTCATGTAGTCCAATGGTATGTGATAAATCTCAGTCGCTCATTGGTAGTGGTTTCAATTCCAACATGTTGCCTATTTTTAAAAAAATTATAATTTTATAAATTTCCAAAATTGAGATAAATTCCTCAAAATAAACATAACATAATTTGACCACAAATGTTTTCTCATACATCACATTTTCTACTAAAATCTATTATAACTTGTAATTTCCACAAATTCAAGGATCATATAAACCCAAATGGTTTATTGTTACTATAAACAACATAGAAAATATAATTTTTCCCCTAAAATAATTTATATATAACAAACTACTGGGTTACACATTCAAGAGAAAATTCTTTCCAAGTAATCCCATAAAACAAAAAGAATTAATACTTTTAAATATCTCCCCATACATTTAATTCCACATATGTTCTTCTATGACCTAGTGGTTATTCTGTAGAATATAGCACTAACTTGGGTAATGCCTAGGTCCCATATATTTTCATTAGATGACTGTTAATGTATTATTTGGATTTTTTTTATTTTTTTCCATAGTACTCTGCATTTTTCCTTGGTAATTCATTACTTTATGACCTTATTTCCCACACATAAATCATTTCTTGGTTTCCTAGAGACACTTCCTGGGTGTCTCCTTCAATATTTTTTGCATGATGTAAATTGAGCTTTATTTTCTCCATGGTCTCCACTGATTGATCTATAATCATTCTTCACCATTTTTTTCATTGTGGAGTCTGGGAGTTAGTTTTTGTATATATTGTTGATCATAATTTTTTGGAAACCTACTTCGGTATGAACATGATATTTTTTACACCTATCAACATTCCATTTAGTTTCTCATTTCCACCATCGTTTCCACCTTGTACATCATGTTCTATGTTATATAGCACCCTTGGAATACTTCCATTGATTAAAACTAGAAAACATAGTATTAGTAACAATAGTCCTAAAATCATTTAGAGAATATCATGACACCATATTTTCAAAATAAAACGCCTTTAAATTAACCAACGTTATATATTATTATCTAATATTAAAATCTGTAAAATAATTTTTTAATGAAAATGTGAATTATATAAGCATATACACCGACAGTGGAAAAAGTGGTTTGTAGTAAGGCCCATTTACATATACATAGATACCCCAGGTCGAGCCTAAAACTCGTTATCAGTGTTTTTACTCCCAGGTACATCTGTTTCAGAACCACATACACATGTAGAGTCTATATAGGGTTGTATTGCTTAGAAAACTCACAAAATCTCTTAATTACAAAAATTCTAGGATGCTCTTCTATTCTAATCCTCAATTTATATCTTAGTAAAATGTTTCATAATCATAGATTATATAAATCTAATTTCCAAGGTTATTATTAAAACTCCCTATGATACTAATTGTAATACCCTGACCCTAGTTAACTGGGGTTGGGGAATTATTACATAACATTGGCATGATTATAAGGAATCATGTCACAATGGACTGTTTAGTTTAGGAGTCTTGGAAAATAGATTATATAAATAAAATTCTCATTACAATTTCTTACATGAAATACAATATAAAGAATGTTTTGATAATTTTATTATTATCCTGACCAAAAACTACATATAAATTATAATACACTTTTTGGCATCCTGAGAAAAAATAATAAAAATTTGGTGAGCCTAGATGCTCAGTAAGGATAAATAATATATGAGAAGCTATTAAAAATAATCAATAACTTTATCAAAAGGTATAATATTGAAAAAGAAGCTCGTTAAATATAAAATTTAGTATATTATGGAAATGAAAAATTAAATAATTCCATTTAATTATTCACATGGATGTTCTTATAGTCAAATAATAGCATGTAACATCAATAATATATCTCATAATGATGGAATTCATAATGTTATACATCATAACAACAACTTCAAGGCCTCGTGTTGTGACTCTAAATATAAATTTTGACAATTACTTGTACCAAGATAGTATTTTGTCTCATGAGACATACCGATGCATCTCTGGGCTATAGTGGGCCCCAACCATCACTTACTAAGTCCAATGAATTCTTTATTTTAAAATAATGAAACATAAACTAATATTTCATATTAAAACTAGCATACGAAATGTCAATACTTTAGCTACAATCCATGATTAGTATAAAAATAGCTCATCAACAGTCATACAAAACTCATTGAATACAATATTGAAGATTTAATTATTATAAATCAGCTTAATAATGATTAAAATATAATAAATGATATTGACATATATAAAACTAATTTGTAAAATAATTTGAGAGAAATATTCCATTTTTCATTAAAACATATAAATGTCTCATTATTTACCAAATAAGTCATTTAAGAGATATTTTCAAATCAAAGTGAATCATAGAAATTTGAATCTTTTGAAATTAATTTTAATTTCAAAACATTCATGTCCATAAAAATAAATCCTTAAACCCAATTTTAAAACATAATCATTAATGTCAATTATTTAGAAGAATAAATTTCTAAAACAATATTTTTATTAACGAGTTCCTAACCAAATAAGAGACACTTGAATACAAATTATTATGGAATAATATTGCTCAAAACATTATAATATAATTTGAATAATTGGATTCATGATATAATATGTCAAATGATAGTATATACACAATATAAATGTGAATTGGCACATAACAACAGAGAAGTCTTAATGGAATGTAATGTTAGATGAAATATCTTTTGAAGATTGTATCCCTTAGTTAAAGATAAATTATTAACATAATTATTTCTGATAAAATATAAATACACTAAATATGATTGGCTATTTAGTGTAAATCAATCAGAGGACATTCACACAAATTCTTGTAAAAAAAACCAATGGCTCAAATGTTTAACTCAATGAATAGAAATTAGGCTAAGATTACCATTATCATGTTCATATCGAGGTCTTCGGAATTTATCAATAGGGTGATTATGTGTAAAAAAATTATATCCACACAATGGGGAGTGGAAATTACTACATAAATAAATAAGTAGTTATTTCACACCTAATATTGGAGTAAGATTATCAATGGAGTGTGGGTAAAAAAATGAGTGAAAATTGAAATTAGAAATTACCATAATGATTAGGTAACATACAAAACAAACCCCCAAATAAATAAGGATCATAAAATGAAGATTTAAATACCCATAAATTAATGTATATTACTCAATGAATATAATCATTTGTAGTATATACACCACACTGATGAAAATAAAGGGAAATATAACATGAATCTCATGGGAATTTTTTTTTATGAAAACCCGTTACATTATACATTCCATTAGGCGAGTGTAAGTTTAACCAACAATATAATTGAAAAATAAATGTTATTAAATTATAATAGAACCACATATATAAATCATATATCATATATGATCCCTTAATTTTTATTTGATAATAATAATTTTTCAGTATCATTGTTTTAGGTGTAAACTGATTCATTTTACATTATATGTTTTGTTACGTATGTAATGTTTATTATGAATAGATGTATTTTATTAATATATATAATGATATTATGTTCTTAAAAATTATTTTTTAATCACAAAAATAATATTATTCTCGAATGGGTATGAACGGGTAGAAAATCTCATCACGTCGCAGAGACGGTAATCGTACATACGCATAAGTGACAATATCATTCTATTAATGGTGAAATCGTATGTAATTGGATGATATATTATAAATATCGGATCATCAAAATGTTATATTTATTATTTATATCAATTATACTCATTATTATACCCATCCAAATAATGAAGTGTAGAATAACAAAATACACCACGATATGATGATGATAAGTCGTACGTACACATTCACATTGACTTTTTTATTCATATAATGGATAAAATAATGTATAATTTTGAACCATTATTTTAAATAACATCGATGTATGTAGATATTTTTGAACTTATTTTTTTCATATGGAAATAGGAAATAAATAGGATTTGGAAGAAGAAAAGAACATCAAAATAGGTGATGAAATAACAACCTCTTCATCAGGTTCTTCCTTTTGATTTGAAAAAAAGGACACTTTATTTTAGATTTCTGTTCATATTAAGGCATATTAGATGAATTGTGGGTATTTGGGAAGATATTTGATTAGGTGATGGATGAGAAAACTGGCTTTGGAGATGTTAAATTAAGAGATGGTGAATTACACTTTTATAAGAGATGTGAAGGGCAATTTAGGAAATGCTTGAAATATTATCTTATTATAAACTTATTTCTGGTCTCTAATTGCGAAAAATAAATTTACATTGACAGTAAGGTGTGGATGGGTCGAAAAACTCTCAACCCATCGATTTTAGAATGATTAGTACACTGTATTAAACTTATAATTTAGATTTAACTCTTAGTTAAATATTTCAAATTTTACCTTCTCCACATGTGTGATTACAATATTTATTTAATAAACAAACTATATAATTCCTAGAGAACCTCAAGAGGTTCATTATTTTCATATAAATCATTATTTATGTCATTTGGATGAACATTATATATTTTGAATAATTATACCATTTATAAAAAAATATTTATTTTTAAAACTCATTTATGTCAATTTTAACAGTATTTTGTATTTGGTTTTTTTAAAGTAATAAAAAATTAAGTTTTTCAAAATAAATACATTATATCAAACATAATACATCATATTAACCTATAAAAATCATTGATGGAATCAGATGTTTCAATTTACATTTATTTTAATATTTATAACATCAATTATTTTAGTCCTTCATTAATAAGATAATTATTTCATCATCATTGTGTCATAAAAAAATTATTATATAATATTTACAAATTATCAATAAAATACCAGGATGTGGGGATTTTTTTATTTTTATAATTGATATTTATAGTTATATTAATCTTATGTATATCCCTATATTAAAAATGGTTTAGAACATAACAATTTTAACTATTCATTAAACAAATATAATAAATGTCTTAATCTAATAAAAGTATAACAAAAAGGACCATATTTTGGTCTTGAGGAAGTCTTTAGTCGAAATAATTTTTTTTGAATATAAATAGGACATGTGTTAGGGTAATTATACTATAATTTTTACATTTAATTAAACATTCTTACTATTACAAGTGGTAAATGAAATTAAAAAGTTACTTTTGAATGAAATTTTTTTCATCATATTAGACCAAATTTTACCTACTGATTTCAAATGTGTCTCTCATATTTTTGAAATTATTTTCACAAAAGTGTTAAAATTACATTTTACAAAAAAATTGAAAATGTTCCTAGAATGAGTGTAAAAAATGTTAAAATTTTCAATAAAATATTATATATCTAATCTTATTATAAAATGACTCAAATGTTTTATATTTGACTAATATATGTTGTTTGTATCTGTTTATAATTTTAAATAAATTTAAATTAACAAAATTGTTCAAATTAAAAAGTCTTTTTTTATGTATTATGCAGCATTTTTTTACTATTCATCAATTCATGAGTGTTTTTAGCAAAATGCCTAAAATTCACCCTATGCTAATTTTGATATTTTGAATCCAAAAATGATATCTATTTTAAAAAATAGAATTTTTAAGTGTTTATAATATTTTTTTTTTCACAATAGAACATAAAATGTTTAGCTTTTAAAAACATATTTCTTTTAAATATTTATCTAATTAAACAAAACATATACATTTCATTATAAATATATTTTTTTATAGAAAAAATTATATATTACATTTAAAATATTTTTGTTACTATATATATTAAAATATTTAAATGATTAATATATAAATTTTTTAAATAATTATAATGCCAATGTATTGTCTCGTGGAAACATAATCTTACATATAACCCAAGACAAGTCAGTGTTGCATGCAGTATTAGCTATTGAATAACATTAATGAATTAACCTACAATGAAATATTGGGGTGTTACACAAGAAATATATAAAGAATAAATAAATATTAAATTCATTTTACACACATTATTTTATGTGAAACAATGACCTAATCAAAAATTCCTTTCAATATTTATCATACAACATGAGGCTCACCTAACCCCAAATAAATGAGTTTCGATATCATTAATTTTTCACAACTACATTTATTTAGTTTATTTATTAATACTAAATCATATTGTATATATCCATATAAATTTCCCATGTTATAAAATATTTTTTATTTAATAATTCCAACATAAGTTCATTTTTCACATAACAACATTCTCAGTTATAATAATTTTAAAATACCACTTTTTAATATAATAAAAAAAACATATTCAATTTCTATTAAAACTTCAACGTATGTCAACTATTTTAAATCATAATAATTTCATATAAAACAATATCTAGTAAATAAAAAATTAAACAAAATATAATTCAAATCAATGTGATCATACACCCTATGATTATTCAAAACAGGACTACTATAATTCCTACATGTGATGATACTTACAGTTGCAGAATTTATATAAACTGTAACATGTGATAATCATCAATATTATTGAATGTAAATTTTCACATGAAATATTATTCTTTAAATAAATAGTAACAATGATAACACATGTGAACATTTATAATTTTATTTTATAATATATTGAATTATAATTTATTTCTGACCGATTTTATATAAGAATTTAAAAATCTTGTAATTCTATTATATGAATTTCTTCAAATAGTGATTAAAAAATAATTAAATTATCTCTTTTTTTCATATGGATAATTTCCTCCACAATCTTAAATATTTTACAATATGAAAATACTTATTTCATTATTGTTATTAAAATCATGAATATTATAAATCATTATTCTATAAATCATATGATTAATAATCAATATCCATTTTATAAATTATTATCAACAATATTTAAATCAAGAGGAATCCTCAAAATTCTTTGATAATGTAATTTATCCACCATATATATAATTATTTCTAGTCTAAATATATAATATTATTAGTAGTAGTATAATCACTGTTTATAAAAAGTAATAATCTATTCCATTTAATATATTAATACTTTAATGATAGTCAATAATTAATTAAGGAAAATATTATTCGGTATAAATTTTTCATGCATTCATTATTATAAAAATAATAATATTTCATTATAATTTAAGAATCAAATAAGATTCATTTTATCCTCTTTTTTTAAATTTATAGATTATGACATAATAATTCGTCATAAGACTCTCTTTTTCTATATTGATATCCATTTATATCCGATCACATTATTTAATCGAAGGTGTCTAAAGTAGGGTAATTTTCCAATTTCATTTTATAAAAAAATATGGGGAAGTCGCAGATCCCCTACATAGAGGAAGGAAGATTCCATATTTAAAAAAATGAAATAGGAAAATGATAGAAATCCAATAATTGTAAGAAAATTCTAGTTGAAATTAAATTAAGAGTGTGTATCTTATAAGGTGACGTTTGGATAACCAAAACATGATAGGATGGAATAGAGACTCAAATGGGGGATAAACTATTTTTTATGATTCATATATATCCCTCCATGGATACATTGGAATTTCATTAAAAACATACATATTATATTTAAAACTAATTAATATTAAATTGTTTTCCATATAACTTGCATTTTTTCTTTATTAAGGTTCTCTCAATATTTAGAGAAGTTTTTGATTTCATTTATTAGCCATAAAGGGTTCATAACCCATGATCCCAATCTATATTTCTATTTATATATATTGATAATATGTTTTAGTTTATAAGTGGTTTAAAATAATATTTTTTATAAAATCATCATTACCTATATTTTTGAGGAATTTTTTCAATAATGGTAATGTGTTTTTACCAAAATGTAGTTGGTTACCCTTATGTGATGTTTGGAAAAATCAGTAGACCTTATGTGAGATTAAAAATGCATTACTGGACATTAGATTAATAGGGTATTGCCCTTATACACCCTTAATTATTTCGGAACTACCCTTTCTAAAGTCATGTGATTTTTTTTCCAACAATTATGTGGGAGGTAAGTTTCCCTGACACGACCGGTTTAAATAATCCATTACCCTTTTTTACATAAGCACTATTTTTGTAACTATAATGTCATGATGAAGATTCCCTTTCTCACGGATCCATCTACGATTATTCAACTCATATGGGATTCAGGATACCCATGTGAAACCTATATAAAATCATATTTACCCTTTTTAAAGAAAGGGAAAATAAGGATTTCCCTTATGCAATAAATTGTTTCCAGAGCATAACTTTACACATTATTAAAAAACATGCAGTATTTATAAACAATATGTATAATAATCATTTTAAATTTAATCAAACAATTTAAAACAATAACTACCACTAAACATTTTTTAGGAATTACATAATAGAAACACTATATTTTATAGTATTTGTATTCATCATATAAATACGACAACAAAGATAATCTAAGGTTTTATTAATATTTGGATTATCCCTAACACACCTATAAAAATATGTCAATCACATTAATGACATGAAAATTAATTTCTAAAAAAAATATAAATTTATTAACTTATTTTATAATAATAAATAAATTTCATGATAATATTTACCAATTACATTATAAATATATAAAATATATAATTTTTTTATTTTATCATTAACTATAGATATCTCTAGAATGAAAAATAATGGATCTATAATATTTTAGAACATTATATCATATAAATTTCAAAAGAAAACTTATCCTTGACAATTTCAACCAAACCCAGAAATAGATGGAATATATTGGGGACAAATAAAAAACAATGTGAAATTCCCATAAAAGAATTAAATGTTCCTGGAATAAAACCACCACTCTATAGTAATGAATTATATATCTATATAACACAATAAATTAATATCTCAGGGAAATGCATCTCAAATAACATAAATCATATTAATATTACATTTAATCATGAGGTGTATTATTCCCAGATATGTATGTGAGATCAAATAATTCATTCCAATAAATTCAACAACTGATAACATGTAATTTTGAACACACATTAGTGGCAATAATTCCGATTTATGATTAAATAATCATATCAAGGAACAAAAAGATAACAAAACAACATTTTAAGAACATAATATCAATCAGAAAATATTATAGAAGAATACACCATCATAAATAATTAATTATCATTAATTTAAGATGAATGAATAAAACATCACCAATTTTACATAAGTATTTTCAAAATGAAAATCCAAACCTAATTAATTTTCATTTATTATGAAATCATATTTTTTCATAGTATTAAAAACATACCATGAATAACATTTTATTAAAAAAATTCTTGCATAATAATTTATTAAAAAATTTATATTTTTAAAAATAAGATTTCATTAAGGCTAGTTACGAAGATCAAAAAATAATAATATTTTCCAAATTATTCATTTCCAAGTAAAAATGTATCAAATCATTTAACATTAGAATAATAAAATTTTAAAAACTGATGATAAAAACTTTTCACTTATTATCATGTGTCTATAATGTATAATGTTCGAAAAACATAAAATTTAATCCCTTTTATTTCATCAACATAACAAGTTATTTATAAAACTATTCGTTGGTAATACACTATAATATGTTTTCAAAACATATTTTAAAATAAATAAATTATTCATTACATGATTTCAATAATTTATTTAAGAAAAAATGTTACCTAAAAATAAACATCATATAGAATGTCTCACAAAATATTATTTTGTATTATTAAGAAAACATCCATGGATTTTATAACCCACAAAAATTTTCCATTTCTAAAAAAAATGTCTTCTTTCACATCTGTTCCATGATGACATACATAATTAGTAATTTTATATTTTTTAATCAAGTTCATTTTATTCAACCTAACAATATCTACCATGATCTTTTGAAAATAAACAATAAAACACAAAACACTAAAAATATTAGGAACCAAAAAATTATATAAATATTGAATCATTAAAAAATATGATTTTGGGAAATCGAGTATCTAGAATTAAAATTTTCCATGATTGTCAACAAAACATTATTCCACAAGGGTACAATCATATAAAAGATGACAATATGAGAATGATCAATTTACCCATGGATCAGTAAATGAATTAAAATAATTATAAATTAATGACACATAACATTATCATATTATCAAAAAAACCATGTAAAACATAAATTGATTAGCCAAAAGCATTCAAATAAATGCAACTGATCATCCATACCATGATATTATCAACTTTTTTCTATGGTAACTTTGCTAAATGGTATTATAATGTATCATCATATAACATTCCAAGATAAATATTCTCATCTACCCATATATATAATTAATTACAATATGTTGATAGTTTGATATGTATCCCTTCTAGATATATAATCACAATCTATTACAGACATATCCTAATCACGGTCACAATCATAACTCATACCATTCAACAAATTTAATTCACAGTTGAGAATGTTATTAAGCATACACTAGAAATAAATAAATTAATGGAAAAATATAATACATACTATTCCTTGAACTAGTTCCCATATTAACTATAATTAATGTATATTATATTGATAAAAACAATGAAATATAAAACCCCATACCCTAGAAAAAAACCTCCAATATATCTGTCATATGAGAATACTATGATATATACATAATGACAAAAACCCATCAACCACGACCCAAAAACATGTCCATATGTAGAGTAATATAATGATATGAACGTGTTCAGAGAGTCCATTTTCTTAGATAATGTCAACATCTCATAAGAAGGGCTAGTGAGTATGTTTTGATAAATATTTCTCAAAGTAATTAGTTGTTGGATAGAAATTAAATTCCTAAATTGATTGAGATAATAAATCTAGATATTCACTTCATAGGGATAAAAATTCAATTGTTTTAGGCTCAATAATTAATTACAAAGGGCAGACTAAATTTCAAGATAATAGATTTTAAATTATAAAATATAGGAAAAACCATTGAGTGATAATCAACCACTCTTGGGATCAACTAAAAAAATAATCGTATAAACTATCCTCACAACACCCCCCCAATTTGACTCATGGAAAACCCTAAGGAACATGAACCACAATAATCAATCTAATAAGTGAAGAATTATAATAGATAATAAATATAATTTATCCATTCAATCATGATTAAAACTAATGAAAATCCCTATCTAAACCATTTAAAAATCTCTCCCATGATAGGAAATAACATCCTCAGAATTATTAGTAATCGGAAGCAAGAACACTCAATGTGCCCTACTATTATTATTTTCATTTTTATCATTTAATATAAAATATTAAATTGAAAAATTATTTTGAACATTATAGGATAAAATCCTTAGGATTTTGACTTGGATCCACTCTTAAAAATTAATCGATGCCAGCGACTCTTATCCCAGGGCATATAATATTTAATGTAAATTAGTTAATTCTTTTTTAACATTTTCCAATTTTATTCCCCATCCGAAAATTATATTATACAACCATGATGCATGATCCTTTCCTATGATTCTGCCCCATAAAAATAATATATGAACTTATCATATCTAGTAAACATGAAGATGATTTGTGTTTATGGGTACTTACAGATAAATCCTCCCATTTGTGGTATATTCATACTCAGCATTGGTTTCTAGAACCTATCCTAATAGAGGAAGTACTGAGGTAGTTATGGGTTGAACCTGAGTAGGTTAGGTTATGATAGAGCATGGGGTGTCATGTAGTGTGACACCATCATATTCTATGTTACCATTTCTATGAGTCATATGGGGTATATAAGATATTACACATACAGAGTAATATCAACATTGTAAATTGGCACACTGTGTACATGGACACATACAAATCTTGTTTTATTCGAGCAGATACACTAGAATGATCTTGTATAGGGATATATTCATATGACACGGTTATGATACCATGAGTCTCTACACACTGTTAAATTCCTATACAAACATTGTATATTGAAACCTAATTAGCAGGTGACGATCTTCTATAAGGGTATTCATGGGGATTATTGTGCAAGTGGTGTACCCCTTGGTACACACAATGTAACACTTTGAAGACTATTTTTAGATCTTATTTCTCTTACTTTGGATTATTATTCACTCAGAGTTTTCCCTTGGTATTATCCCATGAGCTGAAATGTGGAATTACATCTGCATCACAGGATCGTGATCCCCTCTAGAGGTTGAGTCCTATATAGAGTTTTGGTTTCCCTCTCAGAGATTTTTGTTTGATCCTTTATCAAAATTCATTCCCCATGTTGCATTTGTGGAATTGAATTGCCCTCCCTAAGATGGAAATTGATCCTCTTATCAGGTTGTGTCTGTATGGTTTGTTAAATCATTTACATATGAGCCCCTACATAGAGGGTTGATCTAGATTGGGTTGCTGGTGTACCCCATTTGGTTTTGGGTGTGACCGCCTAGTAGGGTATCATGATCCTTCTTAGACCAGTAAGAATTCATTACCTGGGCCTAATGATATTGATCCCTTATTCTTGTCCCATTGATGATTTATTATCTCGTGGATTTTATTCTCCTATACAAAGTATTAAATTGTGTATAATCCTGTGGCTTGTAGTTGGTTATGAAAATCTGGTGGCATGGTGTCTTAATGATTATAAAATGTAATTGTATTCATATAATGATTTTAATATATTTTATTTATCATTCAATAATTCGTACATCAAGAATAATTTTTTCAGGTTGTCTTACAGAGTATTTTAATACACACTAATTTATTTGACTTTTCATAAATTTTTCTTGTCTTATGTAGACAATGATTTTTTTTTGTGTCTGGGAGGATTGAAAAAATGTGGTCCATAATTGAATTCTATCATAATAAGTTGTTTTACTTAGAGCATTCGTTTGACATATTCCATTCCAATAGAGTAAGTTTCACATTTACCGTTTTTATTACTCATGTATTTATCCACCTTTTTCTGCTTTCAGAACATTACAATCAAATTCTATTTTGGATTCATAGATGTATACATGCATTGTTTTAGTTATATTATCATTTTAGTACTATGTGGTATTGTATATGTGTGTTTTGTTCATATACATTATGGTAATGCCTCCCATTTCTGGGATCTTCCTACTTGGAAGATGTATCCATGTGCATAGAATATTCGAGGCTAGAATTGGGTACTAACCAGTCAGGAAACAATGTGTCAGGACTTGAAAATATCCCAGAAAGGTTGTTGCTTCGAGTAAAATCATGTGTCTAGAAATTGGTTATGAATCATTCTAAAACCCCTTCCCCTACTATTTTTTTATGCATGATTAAAGGGAGATTTGGTCCCCTATCATACCCATTGGCTGAAGAATGAAACCCTAGTTTAATCAATTAATTGAGGTTCTTTCGATCTCTATTCTTAACAAAGAACATCATCTGGTCAAGGAGAATCACAATCTGGGCATCGTTCAACAACCAATGCTTTACAATTTTTCCCTAACAGTATTTTAATTTAAATTTGATACTCAATACCCTTTTTAACCATTGAGTTAATCTTTTATATCCATATTAAAATAGATACATATAACTTTTAGGATGATCTGTAGGTTTTTGCGATAATCACGGTGGATTTATTGGATCGTAAGGTAATTAGAGTTCGAATAAATGTTTACATGGAATATAGACTATTGGGATACATTATGTGGTCATTCAATTTGAGGAAGAATAATTTTTTGTGTACACACTATGTACCTTGGTCACACTCCTTATAGTGACCTCATGATGTGTTTCTAGAGTACCTGGCTAGGTTAGTCGTGTGATATTACATGATCGTGTGGAACTACACGGACATACTGCACAAACAAGGGTTTCTGAAAATGGGATCTAGAAGACTACTAGTCTATGTTGTCGTTTTCCCAGGAAACACAGAGTACTCTGTATTAAACATCATTTTTTGGGGAAAGTTTCCCACGCCGTGTGGAGGAAACACACAGTTGGTGGATGGGTAAGGTAGGACACATCCTATATTGTTTTTACACAACGCATATGCTTACATTACAAGGTCCACTTACCAATTTTTTTAATTTTCAGAAGCTGGTTTATGGGTTCTTGGTACCCCACTACATGATTCCAATAATACCACTTCCACCATTACACAAAAACATCATAAAACAATGTGAATGACCAAGATACCATGAACTAGGGAAAATGAACATCAAAAGCGGTGGCCAAAACAAAGAAAGGGTTGCCTTGAACGTCTCCCGACGAGACCATCGACCCCAGCCCAAATCCTCCCATCAGCAAACTACAGAAGAATTCACCTGGCCCTCAATAGAAATGAAATGGACTTCCATGAAGATTCCATCCACATAGGACATCAAAGAAACCAATATAAATATGACCATATCCTAACGTTGTAGCACCCTAATCTGTAGACAACATAGAAGATCAACCTTTCCCTTAAACCACAACTCCTCCTTCACCATCATCGCATAATCATCCCTCACATACCAACTAGCCAAAATTCCATACCAATACATAAAATTCATTAAACCCACGCATAGAAAATTCACAATGTAAAGTTGAACACTACTGCAAGAATTTCCATACCACAAATAATCCAAAAAAGTGAACTTTTCTAAAACAAACAACTAGAAAAGAACAACACCAGATCTCTGGGTGAAATCCTATCCTCAATCCCAGATGATTTCCCATCTCCACCATCCCAATGATCCATGAATACCACTCTCAAATACCAAACACCCCGATCCGGGGGCAAAGAGTCATTCTGAAACCATCGATGCTGAATCTCGAATGCCACACCTTGTAAATTAGAGTTAATATCAGGTTCTCTAGTAGATTTACATGTCATGTGGAACATAGTCAAAACCATTTATGCTATATGGGATATTATAGAACTCTTACTTCTTACGTATCTTATTCTCTAGATCTCAGATTTGTGCGTGTGAGTGGCCTTTCCTGAGTTGTTTTCCATTTATAATTCAATAGAGGACAACATTGGAGAGTATGATATATAATGAGGCATGACTCAATAATTTTTTTTGAAGCATTTCTTAACATTGGAATATGATCATGGTGGATCACAGGGTTGACGTTGGGGTGGTATCCATCCCTATATCCATAGGATGCAGGTCCCCTAGATTCTAAGGGTCGATAGTGTGGTGCTACCATGCTCGAATAGGACACGATTCCCATACCCATGTATGGTTTTGTGAAGCATGGTATGATTATTATAATGCCATTTCTATCGGTGCTCGACCAATGTGGTAGTTTTATTTTGTTCTTAGAGAGAGATGTTGGGACTAGTACATCCATAGGTAAACTTGGAATTAGTTTCCCTTGAATATATTTTCGGTATATATTGGTCTCCATAAATTATGTTTATGGGTTCTCTGCCCAAATGGTAGATCACTTGGGGATGTTAGTCCCATGTCCAACTAGGGAGAGTGTCCTAAATATTATTCATGTATTTGGATATTGCTTTAATTAAACATGTTGGATAAAACATTTATGTATAATCGACTGACAATTTTTTTTATTTTTTACATTGATTTATAAATTTATGTAATCATGACCATGGATCCACTACAAAAATAAATAAATAATTTCATGACCCATTCATGATCTTTCCTTATTGGTGGATTTTATTAGCGAACATTACATAAACTTTTTACCTTCTGTAAATAACTTATATTTCATGTCTTGTCCTAAGTTATATCCTTCCACCTATCCAACAATGTATCTCTTAATTTTTTATCATTATTTTTCCTTGTTGAACATTCTATTTGCGCCTTGAAACAATCCATTAAATTCAGTTTATTTTTAAACAAATTCAATTGACAAAAAAAATTATTGGTCAAATGGAAAACATGAGTCCTTATGGAGATATATTGTGTATGTTATTTTCCGTATACAAATAAAGCACCCAGTCACCTTAATAGAATAATATAAAAGGAAGTCCCAATAAAAGTGATTCTAAAATCAAGAGAATTCCCACATCAATTCTCTACTAAAGGATGGGTTTCATGAGTCCATAAATAATTAATAAATGGAATCCCATGATATTATTAATTAATTCTAAAATTATTTTTGCTACAGTTGTAGTTGTAAAGGTCCTCTATAAAACCTTTGTTTTAAGAACACAATATGAAATCCAATAGATATTTATAATGATTTATTGTTTAATGTCCATCTACTAATAAATCTTAAAAACCCATCTCTCACTTAGTACCACATAAAACATCATTATGTATGGAAAATACAGGGAAAACAATGTCCTCTTCATTTATTAATTTTCCGTAAAGTTCATACGTGGTATATATACTAGAATATTTGTTCATGAAATTATAATTTAATCCATTATGGTATTACTCTCCCTGATGGAATTTTCTACAAAGGTCATCCCCATAATAATATTTCATATTTACATGGAATGTCTCAACATTATGAATTCATATCTTTGAAAAGTGTTATTCATTATCAACTAGAATACAAGAGAGGAAAATTATATCCTCTAATCAACTAATGTTCCATCTCCTTCTAATAATATAAATGATATTTTCCCAAATCCCACTATGTTTAATAAATAATTTAGTAACTTCCAACATTTTATAGATCAACTGGAAAATTCCCAGATGGAAAATGAAGTGAATACATTGCTAATAATGTGATAACTTGATTCTAAATAAATAGTAGTCATGTATTTTAATTTATCAACCCATAAGAATATCATTGCATATTTGTTATCAGAATAATATTTGTTGTATATTTTCCAGAATATCATGACAATGATTCATGTCCAAAATGTTATAATCATTCCATATGGGGGATGTAAAAATAATTTCGTGGAACTTTAATAACATCATCATAAAATTTACTTGGTGGTACATTCTAGATGCACGACTCACGAAATTAGGAAACATTTTATTGGAATTTAATGAATTTTCATTAATTCTTTGAAAAACATACATCAATTGATTTTTTATTCCCTTTCTGTATTTTATATTCATATATAGGGTGAACATATTGACTTTCATTTCACCTTTCTCCACAATATGAAAATCCCGCGAAGAACTGACCTCATGTAATCTAATTTCTCTAATATAACTCTTATAGTTGATCCCTACTCACGAAAGACATTAATATTCTTAGGAATTTTCCACAAAGGCGTCTACAAAGTGCCAACCTCGAAAATATTGATCTATTGAAATACTATTGTGTCAAGAATCCTAATAAATTGAGAAATATTCTCATATGGGAATAAAATCATAATGTACCACTAATTAAAAATTAAAACTTTATAGTGAACCAACATCATTCTACCCAACCCAATGGACTATAAGATTTTTTTCCATACCAACATACTTCATTATCAATAAAACAAATTTGATGTGAAAACAATGTAGACCAAGATAAACCCCCTCATAGAGGGCTTCAGAAATTATAAACATGACATCATTTCTATCAAAATAAATATTTTTCCATTTAGGAGGAGCACTTCAATGTTATTCCTCCCATTCCTTCAAGCCCCATGATACAGATCCCTCATTTAGAACATGTAAAATAGTGTTTTCTTGATATTCCCTTCATATCAAAATTAATATATAAATTTTAAAATCATCCATTAAAATAAGGTTGAGGCAATGAGGTGGGAATAGATAATAGTGATATATCTATGGTGAAACAGCGTCAGAAACGAACAACCCTTTTAGATGATATCCTTGAGAAAACTAGACATCCTATCATTCTAGTAATAGTGATACACCTACATACATTACAAAAAAGAAAATATAATCATCCCCATCCATGAAGGAGTTATATAATGTAAAAATGATTTAGAGAAACATGAGGGGGATGTTTCCAATAAAAACAATGTTTTCACTAAATTAAATTAAAAATTTATGTGAACTAATAATTATATGCTCAAATAATCATTTTGGATAACTATGGATGTTTACTACCACATCTTCTATTATATTTGACCAAATTAAAGGTCAATTGTATGAATACAACTCATCCATTACCCAAAAGAGTTCAACCACATACATTATAGGAGAGGATTTTTAAATATGATATTGAAATATAGAAGTTGACATTACTAAATAGAGAAATACTTAGATGTGATATCACTACTATGTATTTAGTTAATTAAGATTCTTATCTTTGTTTCAAATCCAGAACACCGTAATAAGAAGGGATTTTCAAGGCAATAATAGAATATTTCCGCTCAAAACACTTTCAAAAAGCTAATATATCTTGATCTAATAACAGTGGGACATCATGTATTCTATTTAATAGGAAAACAAATAGAACCATTTATGAAAAATACTATTGTAAAAACCCTTCCGGTTTCCAAAATTAGGTAAAAGAAGATCTACCACATCTCACACAACTCATTTCCCATATTCAACATCATACTCATTTTGCCATTGTGAAATGATAATTTAAATCATCGAGTCATTGGAATCCTAGTTTGATGCAACGAATGTAAAACAGAAAACATAGAAATTTAAGATTAAGCCTTACTCTAATTGTGTAGACGCGACCCATACCCCATTAATTTTTTTGGAATCCCAAATTTATCACAATCTATAGTTCATAGAACTTGTAATAACATCATATATATATTTTTCTCTATGTGGCCCTATGATGGGATCCCTTGAATAATGAAAAATTGCAATGATCTAGTACTTTTATGAAATTTTGGATGGATCATCCTTTTCATGGTACACAAGTCCACTTTCCATGTCGATCAAAGGATATGAACATCAACACAGATTGTTTGTTTGTTTATTCACATTCACACTATAAAATAATACAATAATTGATCTATAAAACTAAAAATAGTGCTAGAATGAGAGAGTCTCATATTCAATTTCTATGTGGAAGTGTCTTACTTAACTCATAAACATGTATCTCCCACCTGTGAAACTATTTGGATTTTCTATAGAAATCATTCATAATAAGATGCAGAAAAAACACATTATTATGAAATGCATATGTGGGTTTTGGTGCATTTCAATGGTTTCTAAAATACTAGAGTAATATATCATGAAAAACAGAATGGGGTCTCTACTAGTATTAGATTCTCATTTAATGATAATAAGAAAAAGGAATACAATAAATTTTACATTACATCCATATATTACACAATATCCACGTGAAAATCTGATTCTTCACTCTGGATGACTATTCTTAAATGCAATAATATGATACAATTCCCCAATTAGGTTGAGATAAAGGAGTATAAGTATAATCATTATAAATTCAAATACTAAACTAAAAAAACTATTCCTTATAAGGAAGCATATCCCTTAATATTTTATAGATAGCACTAAAAACAGTTTATTAAGGTTTCTAAAGGACAATATATCTTATCATATTGGCCTTGATGACTGTTAAAATAATTTCCCCATTCACTATACATTTTTTCAAACCATCTGATATTGTGCTATTTATTTTGAAATTCTATACACAATGTTTGATTTGAGGAAAGTAATTATGAGAAAAACAGTAACATTATTAGCAATGGTTTCTTCTACCATTATATAGGGTCATGGTAAAGGGATGGTAGTTACATATAATAGTTCATCAAAGTTCATGAATTTTATGACTAAAAATATAATGCCCCAGTCTGAAACATTACTTAATCTTGAGTTACTTCATAAATACACGTTGGGGATCTTTTCAAGTTTATATTTTTAGATATGAGATCATAAAACATGCATTACATTCCACATTTAAACAATGTGGTTACGTAAGAGACATTACTCATTTTTTCCATCAACGAAATCATATTTAAAATAAAACATGGATTCCTTCATGACACGTTCTTAACACTATCATCACATCATGTACCTTTCCCTTGATGTGTGAAAAACATTTCAAAAACATGGGATGAGCATAAAAAGCTCAGTAAGGGATATAAAATTAATAAAAGAAAACATTAGTCCATGTATGAAATCATACTTTACTCATAAAACATAAGCATTTTAACATTCCTCATCAAATCATAATGAAATAATAGAAATCATAATACATAAATGTAACTTGAGGCATTCATAACATTCTTACGTAGGGGGTAACCCTCTTGGTTATGTTTGGAATACCCATCATAATATATTCCCTAATTCTCCTCATAGAAACCTTAACATTTATCTCTTGCACGTTACCCAATTCATTGGAGTGCTATATCGGGCTCACCCTCGCTTAGTTTATCATGGAACCACCCGTCTTCATAACAATTCCCATGAACCATAACATTATTGTATCACATAAAACATGTTTAAAGGAAACATAACATTTCTACTTTTAAATCAAAAAAAATCAATACAACACATTGATATAAAAACATTATGAAAACCATTTTCAATAACAAAATAAAATAAAAGCAAAACATGGTATTTATTTTTCATTTCAAAAAAAAATTTATGGCTTGTAGAGGATGCTGAAACTCAAGTAATGGTCACAGCGGCGGAGAAGTCGTTGTTGCCACATACGTACGACAAAAAAACATTCCCTTTTTTCGTTAAGTAAATACTTCGTATAAAAATGATTCCTTTTGAATAAATGTAAAATTCAAAGGGGTTTATAAATCATATAAATGAATATTCTGTATAAAACAAAATATGCTTCAATTAAAGGAGATTGAGACGAAGTCCCATACCTCGGGTCCGACTTGACTCAATCGTTCTTCAACGTCCTGAATAATAAACGTGAGTTAATTTATACTTTCTTAAGATCATTCTTCAAGATAATTTTTTCTTTTATATCACTTATTACAATGTTATGAACACTATGTAATTATTTATGTTAATAATGGTCGTTTTGTCGATCATTGGTACTCGAGTAAAAAAAACTCTTTATAATTACAAGTTGTTCATGTTGAAAAATATCATTTATATCTAGAATTAGTTTCATGATTTAGATATCATACATATCATATATATCCGGTATATACATTCATTTATAATATGACATAACATTTAGAGGTATGAAATGAAATGCACGGTTCATGGAGACAGTAAGCCGTATGTATGCATGAACGCTACTTCCATTTCTATTTCATATTTAATTGAATTAAAACATAATGATACATAATAGGATTATAATTCTATTATGGTATCATATATAATATCAGTAAATCTATCCTTTATATGTCCCACATAAGGTATTAATGAATCAAATCACTTTGAGGGTAGGGTAGTCCGCACTTCCTAAAATGATGATATCACATTTACCCATAATTGAAACAATATAGGTATGAAATAAATGAAAAATAAAGAATCTTAAGGAAAACATAGAAATAATATATATCATATATAAATATAGTAACATATTAATGGCCACCTTTGATGGTGTTATAAGAATATTGAACAATCATCGTTTCGTGAGGCAGAAATTCGCCATCCATGAAAACAGTATACTCGTTAACCATTAGATGTAGGTGTGTGTAAGTGTAGCTCGAATAATTCTTATAACAAAATCCTAGTATATTTAAGATACTGGTATTATTACAAAAGAAATGAAAAAAAAAGTTTAGGGGGTTGGAGAAAAAAATAAAACAAAAGAACACAAGTGAAGACATTATGTTAAAATCGGTTTACTCCCTTTGGATTGAACCAAAATGGTTTTTGAAGAGCATCCTACCTAAGGTAAGTCTTCTAGGATTAAGGGAGGGATTTGAAGAGGCAAAATCATCAGAGATTGGCCGAGCCAAAGGCTTGAGAGGTGTGGGTAAGGAGGTATAGGTGGGGGCCGTTTATAAGAGGAGAGGAGGGGCACTCATTGAAAGGTATAAAATGTTGCTTTATTGTCAAATGAGTTTTGGATTTTATGTAACGCCCCAACCCGAGCTACCCAGAGTCGGTGCATTACTTCGTAACATTGGCATGTCACAAAAGATCAAGTCTCGAAAGACCGATTAGTTTAGTAGCCTTGGAAACACTAGATACATTCATAAATGTTATATTACATCATAAAGTGAAAAGCTAATAACAAAGTCTTCATAGTCCACACACATATCCTCTTCTGACTATCCCAGCATGTCATTAATAAAATGCTTCTTCACATCCTAGAAAATATTAAAACATTGTAAGGGGTGAGCTCAGATGCTCAGTAATGATAACAATATTGTGGAAGCTTTCATAAATAAACATTAACATTTAAGGCATTTTATAACTAAAACAAAAGCCTTTTGAACTTGAACTTCAACATAATATGGAAAAAGTAAAATGTTATAATTCCATTTACTTCTTCAATGGATATTCTACTGGTCGAATAATCACATGTAATATTAATAACCACTTTCATAATAATGGAATTCATAATGCCAGACTATCATAACCACATAGTCAAAGCCTCGTGCCAAGACCATAAATAAGATTTTGTCATGGCCTCGTGCCAAGATGCTAGTTTGTCTCATGAGACCTACCGATGCAACGAGGAGCTATAGCGGGCTCCACCCATTACTTATTAAGTCCAATGCATTCCTAATGTGAATAGGTTTAAACATATCATAAACCATAACATAATCGTATCACATAAAACATGCATAATGGAAACATGACATTTCCACATTTCAATCACAAGATATCAATATAACACATTGATATAATAAAAACACTTTGAAAACCATTTTCAATACCAAAATAAAAGAAAGGTAAAACATGGTATTTATTTTTCATTAAAAAAACAAGGTATGACTTGTAGAGGAAGCCGAAACTCAAATAATGGTCACGGTGGCAGAGAAGTCATTGTCGTCACATACGTACGACAAAAACATTCCCTTTTTTCATTTAGTAAATGCTTCGTATAAAAAGATTCCTTTTGAATAAATGTAATGGTCAAAGGTGTTTATACACCATATAAAAATAGAGTTGTGTATAAAACCAAATATGCCACAATAAAACGAGATTGAGACGAAGTCTCTTTCAAAGATAATTTTTTAAATAAAACTGATCTATTATGTGTATTTAATATAAGTACACATAAATAAAGTAAAAATACAAGATAGTACATAATAATATCATGAAATAATTTGAAAATAGGAGATTAACCCAAAGAATGGAAATTGGGTTAAGAAATTCCCTTACCTCGTGTCCGACTTGACTCGACCGCTCTTTAACCTCCGGAATAATAAACTATAGTTAATATCTACCTTCTTAAGAAACATTTTCTAGCTCATTATTCCTTTTATATCACTTATTACCATGTCATGAACATTATGTAATTATTTAAGTTAATAACAGTCGTTTTGTCGATCTTTCGTACTTGAGTCGAAAATATATTTCTGATAATTACAAGTTGTTCATGTGTCGAAATATCCATTATATCCAGAATTATTTACATGATGTAGATATCATATATATCATATATATCATGTATATAAATTCATTTATAATATTAAAGAACATTTAGAGGTAAGAAATGAAATGCACCGTTCATGGAGACAGTAAGCAGTACGTATGCATGAACGCTACTTTCATTTATATTTCATATTTAATTGAATGATGTTATAATTATATAAAGGTATAATATAATTCCAGTATAATATAATGTATAATACCATTTACTCCATCCTTTATACACCCCACATATGACATTAACGATTCAAATCACCTTGAGGGGGCGGTAGTCCGCACTTCCTAAAATGAAATTATCGCGTTTACCCATAATGGAAATCATAAATTTATGCCATAAATGAAAAATACATACGCTTAAGTAAAACATAATCATATTATATATCATATATAAATATATTGACATCTTAATGGGCACCTTTTAAGGTGTTATAAGAGTGTTGAACCATCATCGTTTCGTGAGGCAGAAATTCGCCATCCACAGAAACATTATGTCTTTAACCATTAGATGTAGGTGTGTGTAAGTGTAGCTCGAATCCTTCTTATTACAACATCATGGTATATTTATGATACTGGTTTTGTTACAAAAGAAAATAATATAAAGAGTTCAGGGGGTTGGAGAAGAAAAATAAAATAAATGAACACAAGAGAAGACATTACCTTAAAATTGGGTAACTCTTTTGATTTGAGCCAAAGGCTTCCTTGGGAAGAATTCGGCCCAATGTGAGGCTTCTAGGAGTAAGGTAGGAATGTTGGGAGAGTATTTGGTCATAGGTTGGCCGAGCAAAAAGGCTTTGAAAGTGTGATTAAGGTGGTAGTGGTGGGGGCCTTTTATAAGTGGAGAGGAGAGGCACTCTTGGAAAGTAATGAAATATTACATTATTATACAATGCTTTTCGGATTCTAAAGGTCCCAAAAATCTATAATTCGAGGATAAGTTGATAAGGGTTCTAAATATACCCATCCAATAGGCTTTGGACAAGTTTAATCCATTGATTTTACATTATCTTTTCATTTTATTTAAATCATTAATTAATGAGGAAATCGATGCATCATCATGGTGTCATAAATAATTTAATTTATTTAATGTCTAAAAATTATAAAAAAATTATGATGATATAGGAAATCATTTTATCTTTATTATGAATATTTATAGTCAATAATATGACTTTTATAACCCCATTTAATAATTGTTTTAGTAAAACAACTCTTGTTTGTGACCTTTTTATTTTAACATTAAATAAAAAGTTATTTATGTCCTTTTCCTACCAAAGTGGCTCCATGGGGTCCCCAAGTTGACCCATCGATTTTATTGGTCGTCCATGACACATAAAATAGGGTTAGGACAAGTTTAAAGGTCATTAAATATTTTTATAATACTATTTTTACCATAAATTTCACTAATTACCTTTAATCGCGATAAATTAATCTTAAAAGTTACTATTCACCAAAAAAATATTTTAAACCCATTGAACCACATTTTACTTCTTAATGAAAACCATGTATGTCGGATTTTTGAAAATCAAATCACAGAAGTGGTAATGATTCATTTAAACGAAAAATCAGTTTTTTAACTACCACTTAGTGGTTTCACTATTCATCAAAAATTGATGTTTTTCAGAACAATGCCAAAATTTCACCCTAAGATATAATTGATATTCCGAATCCAAAAATGTTTTCTATTTTACAAAATTCCAAAAATATAAGTTTCATTAAATAATTTTATAATTAATTCCCGCTGTCCCAACAAATAGTGTGTTTTTAAGAAATAATGTATATCAAAAGATTGACAATTTTTTATGTCCAATTTCAAAGTAAAATTAATTCTAATGAACACCATTGGATAAAATGGAAAAAATATATTCTAATTACACATTAAAACCACTCAATAGTATAATTTATCACAATTAATTACTTTGATCAAAAAAGTTGTTTTATGTATTTTTCAATATTCATAAAAATTGGAAGTTCTCAGAAAATTACAAAAAATTCAACTTTGGATAATTTCGATATTACGAATACAAAAATGTAGTCCATATTGAAATTTAAGATTTCCATAATTTTAAAAAGTGGGTATTACTATTCATAACGACTACTTTGATTAGTCTCGATGTGTTAGAACTCGAACAATGTAAGCTATTGCATTATTGAAAGAGAAGTGTATAGTGGAAGCTCAGGGTGTTACATTATCCCCTCCATCAATAAATTACGTCCTCACAATTTGAAAATTTTCTTTGAAAATAAACGGTTGAAAATAGAAAATACTTTTGTAGAAAACCCACATAGGAAATAGGGTTAATAAAAATATAACTTTAAAAGATAGAAAGAAAAGTACAAAGGTAACCCGAGATAGCCCATACTAGGATTCTATGAAAATATGGATATGGAGGAGAAACAAACCATCAAGGTCTGATGGAGAGTTTTAAAAAATAGGATTAGGAGAAAGTTAACCATAATAAAATCACAAACTTGTGATTGGTTAAACGGTCATTGAATTCCCAGTTGGAAAAGTTAACTGAAAACATTTTTGTTTTAAGTTACCTTTTATAATGTTGAGGAATTTATTTAGGAGATTTACTAAGAATGTAATGGAATATTCATAGTTTTTATGTATACTTTCATTCGTTAATAAATTTTTACGACAAACCCATCTTTTACTCCAAATGGTAACGGAACTCAAAAATATTCTATTTATCCTAATTATATAAGGTTAAAAATAATAACAAATACTATTTAGATTGGGAAAAATGTTGTGTAACCAAGGACTTCCTGTAGGCTAGTGGTAGGTAATAATGTCATGTCGCACTATGGTTGTGGGTTCGATTAATGTATTTTTGTCCGACGCGACAGGTTAGGCCCCACCCTGCAGGTTTCCCTTTTCCTAAAACTATATTATTATAATATTCCAAAAATAATCGTCAGAAATGTTTTAACCTTAAACAATACTATCAAATGATCAACTTAATCCATTCAAACCTTTATAGTTATCCAAAATACCTCCGTCCAGACTTCCTCTAAATGGTCTCTAAATTCCGAAATCGATTGTAACATTAGATTCCCCAAACAAATTAAAGTTTCTCTTATTGTCACATACTAAAAATATGATTACCTTTATCATATTAAATCCTTAATGAAAACAACATGTACTGCAGTACAATCCTTATATGTATATATCACTTTATTCTAATAACCAGAATATAATCCATGAGTCCAAAAGAACCAATACATTAATTATTCTGCATCATCTGTAGTAACAGTATAAGATTGTCCTTGATCCCTTGACCTTTTCTGAGGTATGTTTCCCTGACACATAGGACATTCATTTTCATAATGACCCATTTCCCTACAATTTTAGCATTCAACATTGATTGACTCTTTTTTCCCCTTAAAATCACGAGCCTGGTGACCTTTTTCTCCACATTTGTAACAAAATCCCATTCCTTTTAGGCAAGTACCAGGGCGATTCTTCCCATAATTATCACATAATGGAAAATCCTTATTTCCCTTTTTCCCTTTATCTGTCTCTTATTCCACAGTTCTCTTCTTCTCTTTCTTTACATTATTGTCATAATATTTAGATAATTCCTTTTTTGTCTTGATAGCACATGAGAAAATGTCTTGATACGACGAGAAGGATTGTGAGACTAAAGCTCGATGAAGAAATGGTTTTAATCCATCAAAGAAATGATCAATCTTACTTATTGGGTTACGTATATAATCTGATGCATGCCTCTCTAACCTTGTAAAGTTGGCCTCATGCTTTGCGACATTCTCATCTTCCTTTTGTCTCAGACTCAGAAATTGCCTTTCCATATCTGCTCGATGGTCACGAGGAAAGTATTTTTCTAAGAAAAGATCTTTGACCTCCCTCCATTACATACTTGATACTTCTTCATCTTCATTTGTATTTTGAAACAATGACCATCATTGATCGGCATCTCCAGTGAGGCGGTAAAATGCTATAATAATCTTTTCCCTTTTACTACTCCCCAAGGCATGGAATATTTACTCTAAGGAGTTTATCCATTGCTGAGCTACTAACGGATTTTTATCCCCATTAAATGTTGGTGGTTTTTGCCTCATGAAGTGGTCTAACATTGATCCTCCACGTTTCGGATCTGGATGCTCCATACGAGTAAGGTTATTATTCATAACCTGAGTGAGCTGTCCCAGTATGGTAATAAGTTGATCAGCAGCAGTTGTATCTCTAGATCCCCAATAATTATCTTGAGAAGGAGGGAAATCCCTACATGGAGTGCGTGCATTGATACGGTTTCCATTCCTTCCACTAGGCACCATTTCTAAACAATGGCATAAACTAGATTAGTTTATGAATCAAAATACATAATTCCATACTTGTAAAACACTTAACACTAATTGAACTATTTATGGATATAATCTATAATCAAAAAAATGTTTTCTTTGAGGAAGTATATACTCATAACCCTTCATAGTGTTTTGTATTGAAAATGAGAATTATCCTAAGAATATCTCCCGTGAGTGTCGTAACCAAGAGTGCAGTAAGGCCCGTTGTCGTGCACCAATTCTCGTTCGAGTCTAGCTTAAAGCGGTGTTTTCGGGTTTTACCCCTAGGTACATCTGTGCCAGAGCCGCCTCTACCTGCTCGTATCCAGACAGGGATGTATGGCTCGGAAAACTCACAAAATCTCTATAATACAAAATTTCTAGGAAGTTCTTCTATACTAATCCTCAAAGACTATTTTCAGGCTATGTGCTCTAATCAGAGTTTATCTAAATATAGCTTCCAAGGATAGTACTAAACTACCTCTGATACCAACTTTAACGCCCCGACCCCAGCTACCCATAGTCAGTGCATTACTTCGTAACATTGGCATGATCACAAAAGATCAATTCTCAAATGAACGATTAGTTTAGTAGCCTTGGAAACACTAGATACATTCACAAATGTTACATTATATCATAAAGTGAAAAACTAATAACAAAGTCTTCATAGTCCACACTCATATCCTCTTCTGACTATCCCTGCAGGTCATTCATAAAATACTTCTTCACATCCTGGAAAATATTAAAACATTGGAAGGGGTGAGCTCAGATGCTCAGTAAGGATAACAATATTGCGGAAGATTTCATAAATAAACATTAACATTTAAGGCAATGTATAACTAAAACAAAATCCTTTTGAACTTGAAATTCAACATAATATGGCAAAAGTAAAATGTGATAATTCCATTTACTTCTTCACTTGGATATTCTACAGGTTTAATAATCACATGCAATATTAATAACCACTTTCATAATGATGGAATGCATAATGCCAGACTATCATAACCACGTAGTCAAGGCCTCGTGCGAAGACCACAAATAAGATTTTTTCAAGGCCTCATGCCAAGACACTAGTTTGTCTCATTAGACCTACCTATGCATCGAGGAGCTATAGTGGGCTCCACCCATCACTTATTAAGTACAATTCATTCCTCATATGAATAGGTTTTAACATATCACAAACCATAACATAATCATATCACATAAAACATGCATATAGGAAACATGACATTTCTACATTTCAATCACAAGATATCAATACAACACATTGATATAATAAAGACGCTTTCAAAACCATTTTCTATACCAAAATAAAAGAAAGGTAAAACATGGTATTTATTTTTCTATAAAAAACAAGGTATGGCTTGTAGAGGAAGCCGAAACTCAAATAATGGTCACGGCGGTGGAGATGTCATTGTAATCGCATACGTACGACAAAAACATTCCCTTTTGTCTTTTATTAAATGCTTTGTATAAAAAGATTCCTTTTGAATAAACGTAAAGGTCAAAGGGGTTTATACACCATATAAAACAGAGTTGTGTATAAAACCAAATATGCCTCAATGAAAGGAGATTGAGATGAAGTCTCTTAAAAAGATCATTTTTTAAATAAAATAGATCTATTATGTGTATTTACTATAATTACACATAAATAAATTACAAATACTAGATAGTACATAATAATATCATGACATAATTTGAAAATAAGAGATTAACCCAAAGAATGGAAATTGGGTTAAGAAATTCCCTTACCTCATGTCCGACTTGACTCGACCGCTCTTTAACCTCCTGAATAATAAACTAGAGTTAATATCTACCTTATTAGGAACCTTTTTCTAGTTAATTATTCCTTTTATATCACTTTTTACCCTGTCATGAACATTATGTAATTATTTATGTTAATAACGGTCGTTTTGTCGATCTTTGTTACTTGTGTCAAAAATATATTTCTTATAATTACAAGTTGTTCATGTGTCAAAATATCCATTATATACAGAATTATTTCTAAGATTTAGATATCATATATATCATATATATCCAGTATATACATGCATTTATAATATTACATAACATTTAGAGGTAAGAAATGAAATGCACCATTCATGGAGACGGTAAGCCGTACGTACGCATGAACGCTACTTTCATTTCTATTTCGTATTTAATGGAATGATGTTATAATTATATAAAGGTATAATATAATTCCAGTATAATATAATGTATAATACCATTTACTCCATCCTTTATACATCCCACATATGGCATTAACGATTCAAATTACTTTGAGGGGCGGTAGTCCGTACTTCCTAAAATGAAATTATCACGTTTACCCATAATGGAAATCATAATGATATGACATAAATGAAAGATAAAGAAGCATAAGTAAAAATTAAACATATTATATATCATATATAAGTATATTGACATATTAATGGACACCTTTGAAGGTGTTATATGAGTTTTGAAAAATCATCATTTTGTAAGGCAGAAATTTACCATCCACAGAAACAGTATGTTCTTTAACCATTAGTTGTAGGTGTGTGTAAGTGTAGCTCAAATACTTCTTATAACAACATCATAGTATATTTAGGATACTGGTTTTGTTACAAATGAAAAGAGTAAAAAGATATTAGGGGGTTGGAGAATAAAAATAAAATAAAAAACACAAGAGAAGACATTACCTTAAAATCGGGTAACTCTTTTGATTTGAGCCAAAGGCTTCCATGGGAAGAATTCTGCCCAAAGTGAGTCTTCTAGGAGTAAGGTAGGAATTTTGGGACAGTATTTGGGAAGAGGTTGGCCGAGACAAAAGTCTTTGAAAGTGTGATTAGGTGGTAGTGGTGGGGGCCTTTTATAAGTGGATAGGAGGGGCACTCTTGGAAAGTAATGAAATATTACATTATTATACAATTATTTTCGGATTATAAAGGTCCCAAAAATCTATAATTCTAGGATAAGGTGATAAGGGTTCGAAATATACCTATCAAATAGGCTTTGTACAAGTTTATGCCTTCAATGTTACATTATCGTTTTATTTTATTTAAATTGTTAATTAATGAGGTAATCACTGCATCATCATGGTGTCATAAATAATTTAATTTATTTGATGTCTAAAAATTATAAAAAAAATTATGATGATATAGGAAATATTTTTATATTTCTAATGAATATTTATAGTCAATAATATTTCTTGTATAACACCATTTAAAAATTGTTTTAGTAAAATAACTCATGTTTGTGACCTTTTTATTTTAACATTAAATAAAAAGTTATTTATGTCCTTTTCCAACCAAAGTGGCTCCATGGGGTCCCCAAGTTGACCCATGGATTTTTCTGGTCGGCCATGACACATAAAATAGGGTAGGACAAGTGTAATGGTCATTCCATATTTTTATAATACTATTTTTACCATCAATTTCACTAATTACCTTTAATCACGATTAATTAAACATAAAGTTACTATTCACCAAAAAATTATTTTAATCCCATTGAACCAAATTTTACTTCCTAATTAAAACCATGTATGTTGGATTTTTTAAAATCAGATAACAGAAGTGGTAATGTCTCATTTAAACAAAAAATCAGTTTTTGAATTACCACTTAGTGGATTCACTATTCATCAAAAAATTAAAGTTTTTCAGAACAATGCCAAAATTTCACCCTAAGCTATAATTGATATTCCAAATCCATAAATGATGTCTATTTTACAAAATTCCAAACATATATATTGCATTAATTAATTTTATAATTAATTCCCACTGTCACAACAAATAGCGTGTTTTTAAGAAACAATATATATAAAAAGATTGACAATTGTTTATGTCCAATTTCAAAGTAAAATTAATTCTAATGAACACCATTGTATAAAATGGTAAAATATATATTTTACGTATACTTTAAAACCACTAAATAGTTTAATTTATCACTATTAATTATTTTGATCAAAAAAGTTCTTTTATGTATTTTTCAATATTCATAAAAATTGGAAGTTCTCAGAAAATTGCAAAAAATTCAACTTTGGATAATTTTGATATTACAAATACAAAATTTAAGTCCATATTGAAATATAAGATTTAAATAATTTTAAAAAGTGGGTATTACTATTCATAACGGCTACTTTGATTAGTCGTGGTGTGTTAGAACTCGAACTTGCGTACAATGCAAGCTATTTCATTATTGAGAGAGAAGCGTATAGTGGAAGCTTGGGGTGTTACATTTTAAAGGTCCCACGTTGATTTATTTCTTGGATAAGGTGATAAGGGTTTGAAATATACTCATACAATAGGTATTTTACAAGTTTATGTGTTAGATTTTACATTATCTTTTCATTTTATTTAAATCGTTCATTAATGAGGTAATCGCTGCATCATCATGATGTCATAAATAATTTAATTTATATAATGTCTAAATTTATAAAAATAATAATATTATGTATGAAATATTTTTATATTTCCAATGGCTATTTATAGGCCAATAGATAATATATGTAGCAAAAATTAAAAATGTTTTACTAAGGTGATATATTATTTGTTATATTTAACTTTCTTTAAAAATTAAAAGATAAAAAGTCATTATCACACAAAAGTGATTCCACGGGGTCCCCAAGATTGGTAAAAGGCATCCCATGGTCGGCCATGACACAACCACTAGTATTAGAACACATGTTGGTGTCATTTGTTATTATTATGATATTATATTATTATCCTTAACTACCTAATTACTAATTAATCAAGATAATTAACGATAATTACCGTGATTACTATTCACAAAGTCCAAAAATAAAAGAGTCTTAATTACATTATTAGGAAATTCTGATTTAAAATATGGAATCCATTTTACCAATTTACAAACAAATAAATTCCAATAATGAATTTAAAAATAATTCCAGTTGTCAAAAAAAAGCAGGTTTTTTTGAAACAATGTCTATGAAAAGTTTTTCATTAGTTTACGCCCAATTCCAAAGTGAAATTAATTCTAATGACCAATATTGGATTAAATGGTAAAAATATATTCTATTTACACATTAAAACCAATTAAAAAGATAATCATACCAGATAATTAAATTGTATGAAAAAGAAATGTTGATGTAAAAAGCAGTATTTTTCACTATTCATTTAAAAATGAACATTGTCAGGAAAATACCAAAAAATTATCCAATTTAAATTTAAATGTCCCTATCATAAAGAATATGTTTATTTTGAAGAATAAGGATTAAAAAATTCTGAAAATATTTATTTAAAAATGGATTTCCATCAAAAGGCAGTAAAACAATCTTTTAAAAATATTAGTGTATTCCATGCTTAAGATTGGATTTATTCTCAATTTATACGTCTAAAAAAGTATCTAATTCATATATAGACATATATAAGAATATCTATTATTCATTACATACTGGGGATGTTACAGGAAAGAAAACAAATCTAACTAAAGTTATCCTTATCACAAAATTCGATCAACCAGATGTGCCTCTAATTAATGTTTTAACTATGAAACCATCTTCACTATACCAACTATCCTCTAATGGATCGTATTCCATGAAAAAGAATATTTAAAGAAGAAAATATAATATGTTAAAATATTTTTGGGAATAGATTCCAAAGACATCCATATCTCTCTAACATTTAATGCCTCCAGTACCGAGTTTATGGGAACTACCGAAAAAAAATTCTAACCCTAGAATTTTCCTTCCATGTACAATCCTTATTAGACAAAGAATTAATCATTGAGTCTATTAATTTTATTCACTTTATTTATCCTTTATTTGGTTCTATGAAATAATAAAAACATGAGTTCCCTATTAATGACAAGGGAACCATTATTAGAGGCCTCATAATATAAGTATTTAGGGGTATATGTGTTAGTGGATTATCATAATAGTTTGGCCAAATACCCTATATAGTTCTTTAATATAATGAAACAATGGTTTAATTCCATAAAAAATAACATAATGTTAAGAAAAAAATAATTTTATTTAATGAAATTATTCAATTCCAAATTATTTCGGAAGATATTCTGAAATTGGAAAAGATCACTTTTCATCCTAGATGGGTGGGAAGGTTATGTCGGCTATTTGATTATATGTAAATATTCCCTAATTTTTTGTTTCATAGCCTATCCAATATACGTCAATATCCCCAGCCGCAAAGGTGTTAGTTTTTTATAAGACCCCATTGGAAGGTGTAGAACATTGGATGGATAATAAAAGGACATAAAATACACTGTAGAAGTTTAGAAAAAACTCCCTATCCTGGAGATCATAATTTATCAAAGTATCTCTAGGGAGAAAATGAAAAGGCCATACTAATCCATCAGGAGTTCGATGATTAATTTACTACGATTGAGATATATCTTGTAGAGATTGAATCTATAGAGTGTCGTTTTTTATCACATTCATAGATTATGCTATGGATTCTATTATATGAAGACAAATCATACCATTGTATTCATAAGAAAAAACAGAGTACATTTACATTGGATGATATTTAATTAATAACATCCTAGGAATTGATCTCATTGTAATTTTATCAACACAAAATTTCAGATTTAGAGATGCTAAAATTTCCCCAAATCTATTGACACTTCAAGGGTATAAAAATAGTGAAAAAAATGTAGTTGGGTCAATATTAGGACATAATTTGTGGACCTTGTATCTAATAAAAAATTTTGAGTTACGTGAAAGGATACAGTCTTCAACGTCTGATAGGGAGGCCTTGGTTACAGTAGTATAAAACTATCCCTTCATCATATCAAAAATGGAAGAAATAATACTTCAATATAATAATTTGGACATTGTATGTTGTTAAATAACCATTCATGCAATTTTAGTTTTAATACATTGAAGCATGATTTTATCGATGAGATAGGAAAACCCCATTATTGATGATGTATCTGAGGTTATGGAACCAAATTGTATTGATATGGTCCATGATAATCAATTTTAATAGATATATATTAAATATTAAAAAAAATAATCCCAATTTATATTGTTGGTTCATAATTGGGAATTTATTCCTCAACCCTTGTGACATTATTCTTGTTAGGTGAACCTTTCAATAATAAAAATGTCACAAATAATCCAAATAGTGGGGTGATTTTATGGGAAAATTTTCTCTCTTTATCCAAGATGCACCATTGAACCCTCATTCCATAATTGAAATCAAAATAATAACAGGAATTATAGATGGATACCCATGATACCACAAATTTATCCTATGGATGTCAAAAAGTTGAGAATTACTCCGAGTCATAATATTCCACTTCGTCAGTCATCCCTACAAATTACTGGAAAATTAAGATGAAGAGGAAGAGGTATATTAAGATGATGAAGACCAAAAGGATAATCCTATAGTATTTTAGGATGGTGTTTCTTCTAAAATTGATAAAATTCATCAGATATACCTAGTAAAATAAGAGGATTCATAAACAACATTAATTATCATAATTAATCCCATTGAAGAGAAAGATGTATATATATCCTTAACAAAGCATTGAAATTTTTATCCTCTAATTAAATATAAATTACATGACATGTTCCTAATGTTTCCACCAACACCATAGAATATTTATATAACCACCATGATTATAAATAGGAACCCAAGAGGACACATCCAACAGATGCTAAAAAATTTGACGCTGAATATGAGAAACAAATCAAGGATAACTTCATTTTAGAATTACGATACATTATGTTGATAAATAATGTTGTACCAATCAAGAAAAATAAATGAAATATATTATTCCACATAAAATTATGATATCATAACCATAATTCCCCATGTGTTTATTTTTTAGTTTCAATTATAGAATATCTGATCAATTTTTTTGACTATTTATTAGTGTCTCTCCATTATGAATGGATATTCTAGATATAACTGGATATGAATGGATATTGAATATGATGACGCCACTATCTTTAGAAAAACCATAAAATCATTCTTTTACCATGTAATTCTCTTTTGTCTAAAAAATTGTGCACAACATACCAAATTTTCGTGCATCTCCACTTAAATCCTTTCTTTTTAAAGAAATTCATATTTTATTTCATTCATATTATCGTGAAATCATGGAAATATTCAAATACTCTTGATGAATTGGAAATAATTTTCAACAAGATCCAAAAATATAGCCTAAAAATAAACCTAATTAAATTAGCTTTTAGTGTTATATTACTGCCTTTTATTAGCATTGGCGTGCATTTTAGAGGAATAAATGTTGATCATGATATGAATAAACCATCCCCTAACATTTAATATCCTAAAAACCTCAAGGAGATGAGTGGGTTATGAGGATAACTACTCAAAATTTGACGCATCGTCAGAAATATTTTTGAAAACTGCTTTCCCATTGTTATAATGATAAAATGGTGTCCTATATTAGTGGATGTAAGACTCTAAATGAGATTTTTATAGTCTTTGGAAATATATATTGATTCTAATAGTGTTTATTATTCTTATTAAGAGAAAACCAATCATTTTTTATGTTATTACATTAGATAAATCATTGTTTTCATTCCTATAACATAATAATCAAAACAAGTATGAAACAATAAAATTTACATTAGTTGAATAATGATCAATATTGAGACTCGATATTCAGATATAAAAAAATCTTTTGGTGGAAAATCCTCACAATTTAAAAAATGAGGCACTACCTACAACGCCATGTTATCCACATAGTCTCCTAAATTTAACTAATAAAATATATCCCCAGGTATCTTATATTGAATATAAAAAAGAAGTATCAGAGAGTAGTCTTTCATTAATTTTACCTTTGATTCATAACATATATGGGAAAGGGTAAGAGATATAACATATATTTTCATAAATCATCCCTCTTTAAAAGAAATTTCAGTGAATCAAAATTTACTAGATAATGAAAACAAATAATATAGTACACCTACAAAGATATCAGAATTTTATTTTGATAGAGAATCCATACATCGAATAAGAAAAATTATGGAATACTATAGAATCATTAAAATTAGTTATAGAGTCATTCGTGTACATTCCTCGATGGTATCCTCGCATCATTCCGTCTTGCAATAAGAAGGTTTCACAAACAATGATGTTGAATATTAGGAACTCATTGAAGGATTAGAACTTGGAAAAACTCCACGATTAATATGATTAAAAATTAAATGTTGATTTAGAGTTTGTGACCAATAAACTAAATAATGACTATTCTATTATAAAATAAGAACTTGTTCACTAACTCTAATATGTTTAAGTATTTATAGTTTAATTCAATTAAAAACCAATTTTGAACCTCATCACACACTAACTAAACTCCCCAGATGATTCCTTAAAAAATTTGGTTATATCTTTCAAAGAATTACAAAGGGATAAATATTCACTATCATTATTTACTCCATAATGTTGTCACAATTCAATCATAACATCATGGAAGATACTAATGAGGTAAAATCCACCCCAAAACTATAAAACACCATTTGTGGTTAGAATAATCATATTCTAGAATACACTAAATGTGAATCTCTTCCATCATACACATCAAAAAAGATAAATATGAAGTTGTAAAATAAAATTCATCATCTATGATATCTAGAGACATCATACAGTCCTTTATAAATGGGTCATCGATAGATTTCCATTTATATGTATTGATTGATAGGAAACTATTATCATTATTATAGATTTCTATGTTAGGTCATGCAGTTCCCATATTTTTGGAACTATTATTCCAAAAGAATTACATGGATCAAGTATTTGTAGACATAAACGATTCCATATTACAAACAATTAAGAAAAAAAATTACATTCTTAATATGTGAATACTAAATTCATTAATAAAACCCCTATGTTGTTTCTCACTACATGATAGTCATAGATGTTATTCATATGGGGGATTCATATCATGGGGATAATCCATCGCAAAATATCCTTGTTGTTAATGTGTATCATATCTTGAAGTAAGTTACATTCTATTTTATCCAATTAATTACCTCTAAATGAATTTAGGATTTAAAATAACATTGTTTTTTTGAATAATAACATCATTACTAGAGTTTTTTTGTTCCTAGAAAAATATTGATAGATAATGATAAAAAATTTAATTTTTATTAATTTAATTGGATATATTTGGATTATAAAATATATTCCAACCATTCATCCCACTATCATGAAGTGAAAATAATATAGAAAATGGACTTCAATTATAATCTGTCAAAAATTCTCTAGAAAATGGATGATAAAGGCAATAAGTCTTGGATTAATAAAATTTTTCATTACATGTGGGATTGCTATACTAAAAATCATAATTTTAAATAAGAAATCATGTATATATTTTACCAATCCAATCCTTCCCAACATGGTCTAGTTCACTTCACTTTTTACTTCATTTGGAAATTAAATATCCACATATGAGAAATCTCAAAATTGACATGTCGAATTTGAATATAAATATTATAAAATTATTTATACCATGTATAATTTATAGATCCAAAAAATTCAGATAAAATGTTATTTCCACAGTAAATTTTTCCTCTAATCATTCCTCCATTAAGAATTGGTGTTGTCCCACAGAATAGTAATTTTCATTTGAAGAAACCTCCAAAAAATGATCCAAAGTTATAGGTGTGGATTTTCATCGATAAGGTCAGCTCAAATAGTTAATATTTATTGATTATTATGGATAGTTACGATAGTATAACTATAACTAAAGCTGGGTTTATCATGAATTAATTCATGAAATTAATGAAAAGGAAATTTTCATTACCACATGATGCTAAACTACATCGAGAGTTCCTTCCCACTTTTCATTAAATTGAAAGACCACGAGTCCCAATTAAGAGACATTACATGGTACAGTATATGTACTTTCCTTGTGAAATTAATATACCTGGTCTATATCCCTTACATAAATCATTAGACTATGCACTATTGTATACCATGATTAAGAGGACCACCATTCTTGATGCTGGACATTAATTACAACATTAAATTAAAAGTACCAGTGTATTTTTTTTTGTTTTAAATGATATATATTGATTCCAAAATCATAAATGGTGTTCCATTCAAAAAAACTTTTGTAACTCTCTTATTATGTTCCATATCATCCTGGTACAATCTTCAATTGGTTTTTTCAATTAACTCATATACCCATATAAGAAGAAATCCCACTCCCCACATATCACCTAGATATGTGTGGGGAATTTTTTCAAGACCGAACTATGTTGATATTCCTTTTAATATAGGATATATAGAGTGTTGAATTTTTCCTAGATTATATTTATCCTTACATAATGATAACATGTATTCCTAGTTTTGACAATTAATAAACTATGTATCACATAATGATTGTTATTCTATATAACATATTACATGATAATGTTCCTAGATTAGTTGCTACACTAAATGGTCATAGATTCTCCCCACTTTGATAAAAACCTATATGTGTTAAGACACTATACATAAATATATTTTATATAGTCATATGAAATAATTTGATAGAAATGATGATATAGGATATCAGGGTCGGACACTCATTGTTCATTTACGCATTATCACATGGTGTATTCCTGGGGTAATATTCAATGTTGGATATTATGAGAACTGAACCCGGTAGTAAAAAACCCACATTTATATATTTCATTGGTTTTTCCTATCTGTGAATGTTTTTATTGGTTTATATACTTTAATATTATTATTAATGACTTTATCAGTCATAAAAATTGACGTATATACAAAAACTATGACTACATATTTTCATCGTGATGTAGGATAGATTGGGTGAACCCTGAGTAATATGCATTAATGAATAATGTGGGAATGAATTTTTTTCCTTTTTTTAATTATAGATGTTTATATCACAATCACTTTTATGGAAATGATATCGCCTAAATAAATTCATTTCCATTTAGTTCTGTATGGATGTCCTATTATCAAACATTCAATGATAGAGGCATTGTGTATATATGATGATGGCACAAGCATCAAACCAGTGTGATTGGATATATCATGATAAAGGTATTATATTAGATAGTGATCATCTGAATGAGTTGTTATGTCACTACAATACTAAATTAATTATATTTAGGTTTATTGGTGTATTGGAAGATTAAAACCTTTGAAATCATGATGCTACACCAAATTCCACTTAGAAATAGGCCTCGGGGGTCACACAATAATTATATCCAAAATTAACATTACATAATATATTATTATGTATTATTTAATAGGTTTAGTAAATATTATTATCAAATTTGGTTTAGTAATTATCTATGTTTTTTTTGATTATATATATTTTATCACCAGTTATTCAAGAGAATATCATGTGAGTCAGATATTTAATAAATATTTATTATATATTTAGTAAATTTAATATATATTTTTTATTTAGTGAATAATTCAAGGATAATTATTTAATAAATAAATAGATATTATTCAATGATATATTAATATTGTGGGGACATTTATGACCGAGATTAATTTTACAATGTGAAATAATATATATTTAAAATTATTTAAATAAATAATTTTTAATTATTATTAAAAAGTTAAGCACATGTCGAGGAAATAATATTATTGTAATTATTTTTTATGTGGGGATCAAAAAGTTATTAAAAAATATTAATGGTAACTTATGAAAATATTTATTTTGAAACCCTACTGTTATTTAAACCCAATTATATTATTTTTCAAGAGACACAATTGATTTTACTTTTCGTGTAAAAAAAATCCAATGAATCCATTCACATCCCAAAATAGCTCCCTTCACAAGGAATGTTCCCATTAAAAGAGTGATATCTACCTCAACCCCAAACTCTTAGGTCTTAAAAGACCATGGAGAATGATTTTGAATCAATTTTCATAGTGATCAAAGGTTAAAAATGAAAGTGATATGATCTTTCATGATAACAACAAGAGATTTCTATGACAAAATACAATGATTTTTCAACACTTGTTGATCACAGATAGAGGGAATCTACTCTTGATTACATCAACAAATCCATGAAACAATATATATATATATATATATATATGTAGTCATATCAATAAAGAAAGAAATAATATCACAAGGTAGTTCATAATTAATTAAATTATTTATAAATATTCATTTATTATCATGTGCATGGTTCTTATTTTCTATCCCTTTTCATTTTTTTAGATTCACTTCTACAAATCCTTACATTTATCATTTTGTAAATATGAAATTGATCATAGATCTAGAAAAAATTGTTTATTTTCATTAACCATCACAGACTTTTACATTACGGAGAACCTAATATTGGTATTAAAGGGTTAATATCATTATTTAAAAATATTTAAAATATTTATGATTGATTTACGTATTCTTTAATTTGGATTTCAATTCAATTTTATCAATAATTTAATAAAAATTATGAGATCATCTACTTAATATTAGATTTCAAATAAATATAATCAAATCAACTAAAATTGTGAAATAGATATAATTGATGTTCACATTCCATGGTGTGGAGGATTCTTCCTAGACAACACAAGACTACACTCAGTGTACCCAAATGTACAGATCGTGTACTAGTGTTCAATGCTCCATGAATTAATATTGTATTAATATAAAAATGTTAATTAAATATATGAAGTGCATAAAATTATACAAAACATGTTTATTGGGAATTCATGGTGGATGATACTCTAGATTACAGGTCAATTAGCCCACGTACATGGATTATATTAATTTATATATAGATTGTTTATATATCGTCTTAAATGGAATATCATACAAGTAAAATTTTAACATGGGGACCACATTCGACATATCTAATATATATTCCATGTACTCTAATACATTCTCTTAATAAAATTACACATCATGTTCCTAAATCAGTACTGTGGATAAAAGGATTGAGTTGTACACACCAAGTAGCATTCTTGGACATGTCGTGTATATATTCCAAATTGTATAGAATCAAAATTATGTAATTATAGTCAGTAAAACGTCACAACGTGTTCTTGAATGTGGTCATTTAGTTTATAGGACACATAATTTGATGGGTATATATATAGGTAATGAATTTATGGATAATTTTTTTACCTGAAAATAATTTTTAATTCATATTATAGTTATTACTCAATCTGATTTGATGCAATACATGTGATATAAAAATAATGTAATCATTGTAATAATTGTGTTTATAGAACACATTTTGATTTTATGTGATATGTTTTGTGTTCCATATATTTCGAGAGTAAACAGTAGTCATGTATAATACGTATCTTGTAAATTTAAATTGTAAAGACCTATAATTTCCATGTAAATTTTTATTAAAATAAATTGGAATTTTAGGAGTCGGGGAAAATTTACATCGCATGATTCTGAGTCAGAGAAAAACAATATATTTCAAATGTATAATACCATAAATAATGATTAGAAAATATTATTTCTTTGGGAGAATATATAAAAACACATGTTTACAGTTTATTAGATCAAAAATATATTATATGTATCTTAAAAGAAATGATTATTTTATTTTATTTATTAAATAAATTATATTAAATTGATAATGAAAAAAGGTTAAATAATTTCTAGTAAACAATTTCATTAATTTTTGGAATGGAAATAATTTAAAAAAAAATTCTGAAAGAAGTATAAAAAATTTCAATATGTAATTTCAAAAAGACATTAATAAATATACTAATAATAAGTATTCAGTTATATTATTGGTAAAATTATATAATATATCTGTGATTATTGTAATTAAATGAAGAATAAGTGTTTTTGAGTAGTTTTTACAATGTTTTTTAATATATAATGATTTATTCAAACAAAAATGTGTATTTATGTAAAAAATATTCATTTACCTTCTAAAATTTATTATCCTATATGGTAACCAAAAATATAATTTCTTTCAGTAGATTTACGAGATCTCAATCATGGGATATTAATATATTTCACGAGATTGTTTTGAATAAATTGTTTCAATGGTTACTTGCTAAGTCATCCAAATAATCACTAGTTAGTTTTTATATTTATTAATACAAATATAAGTGTTTATTAATAATTTCATTATTAATTCCAAAAAAATATTATATTTATAGTAAAAAACTAAAAAATTTATAATTATAATTATAATTATTTTTTATGTTTTATAATTTTTGAATGTGTGGGAAAAAAAAAATATATATATATATATATTGATACTACTATGTTATCCAATAAATGTGGTGATTATCATTATATATGTCTTATGATTCTACCAAAAATAATATGTTAAATAAAAAATTAAAAAATATTTTATGAAAAAATTATGAAATATTTAATATAAAAATCCTTACCAATGATATATTTCCTAGAAAATATAATAATAAAAATACATATAAATAACTAATAACCAAAATAATATAACTTTCAATTTTCTAGAATCATTCATTTTTTAATAAATATATGTTTGAATAGATTTTTTGGATTACTATCTATAACCTCAAGAAATAATTTTAAATATTGTTTTTCATGCCTAATACTAAATAGAAACACCTCAATATAATAATCTTCACACAATTTATCTGAAAAATTAAAAAATTTATTTATAGTTAAATCAAAAACAATAAACTACATATTTGGATAATATTTCAAATATAAAAAATTTTGAAATAGAAACTAAATCATTTACTTTTCTGTGTTTCACATATTAGTTGAAAAGTGTTATTGGAAAGATTAATCCATGTTGTCAAAATGTTACTCATAGTAATTTTATATAATTTGTAAAGTAATCAAAAGTAAATTCATGTAAATGTAAAATAATGAATCCATTAACATATCATTTTTCTAATATAAAAATAATATTTAAAATAATATATTTGGTATCCCACACAAAACAATAATATAACCCTTAAGGAATGGTTAATATATAATATTTTTAAGGTGTTTTTTAACAATTGAATTCTTGATACGTTGAATTAAATTTCTTTCTCTAACCTCGTGATCAAATATTCAACCTATATTTATTATCTAATTTTTTAGCAATCATTAAAGGAAATATTTTCATTTTTAGATTTAATTGAGAAATTTCTGAAATATAATTACATGGTTTGTCTAATTTTTTACCTTGATTGTTGGAAATTCGTTTTAAAAAAATCGGGATATTGTAAAAAAAGATAAAATGTTTATAGAAATCATTTGATAGTTATAATTAAATGTGTGATCACAATAATTATTTTTTTACTAAATGAAATATGTATTCGTTTATAGAAGTACAAAAATTAAAATTGAAATATTTATTAATGGATACAATATTATTAGATACATTATAGATGACGGAAATTTAATTGATTTATGTATTAGTAATATATTTCAAATTATTGAAGGAATTATGTTAATTTTCATTTTATTCTATTGATAATATACTGTTAGTTTTTGCACAATATTTTTATAATTTTTTTATAAAATATTTTCCCCAGTTCATTATTATAAAATTAGTTTTATATTTTTACTACATTATATCATTGTGATACCATTTGGATAAAAAAATTTATTTTTCATTGAGAATTTAATTGTGATTGTATGTCTAAGGAATTCGGATGATGGACTTCTAGAACAATTATTCAATTTTTTATATCATTAAAAAATTATATTTAGTTTTGATTCTATAATATAAGAACTATTTTTGAAATTATTGATGTTATTAAAATTAAAAGAAATTATGCACACAAATTTAAAGCACCAAAATTAATGTAGTCGAACAAATTCCATAATCTGAGTAAATATATATTTTAAAAACCACTCTAATAATTGAGGAATTTCAAATGAAATTATATAAATGACCATATTCAATATATATCAATGTTCATAAACAAGAAAAATTAAAGACATCATAAAAAATCAAATGAAATAAAACACAATATAGAAAAAAATATTTTTATATTTAATAATAATGGATTAAAGAAGAAAAAAATTAGTATATGTGAAAAAAATATAATATACTAGACAACCTAACAATTTAATAATCACAATTCAAGAAAAAAGATATATTCCTAATGAATAGTAAATATTGAAAAGTAAAATCCAATCAGATATAATAAATGAAACAAGTAACTTTTTCTTTAAACAACTAATATAGAATATAAAATATATTAAATATCATCCATGGAATCATGAATTATTTAAATTGAGTAAGAATATATAAATCTACTTTATTGAAAATTATCTACATCACATTTTATAAATAATTATTAAATAATCCCTTGAATAATCTGTGAAAATTTTATTTCATATTGAATATATATTCTATTAGAGAGAACATCATTGAATGATAGGATATCCAAATCATTATTTATACCATGATTTAAGGAAAAATTATCTAACCATATGAAAAATTTTGGAATGGAGACTTAAATGAATTCCAACGATGGTGCTAATTACAAAGTAGTAAGAGGGTTGTTCTGTGATTGTGAGTAATAAACTGAGTGTGGAAAAATAATAGTTATGAATTAGGTCTTTTGGGGAATACCCATAATAACCAATATGTATATATGGTTCAATGATATAGTAAGGGAATTTATATTAACATAGGTATGGAGGGGAAAATTATTGATAATCAGTAATTGGAAGGTGGGAAGTTAATGAGATTTTAGAGAGTGAGTGGAGATAGTGATAATGGTGGATTGAAATTAAGGGATAAAAATATTGGAAGGAAAAATCTGGGTAAATAGATATTATGTGGGTGAAACATTTTAATTTCGGTGCTCTTTTATATTATATATTTTTTCCACTCATTTACTAGTTAAAATTTAATATATTATTCACGTGATTGGTTACATTATTAAATGGTTTTTAATATTTTTCATAAAAAATTCTTAGTACGGTTCTCGTTATTTATTTTTACCGTTATATTATTGAAGACTACTAAATGATGGGGTTTTGTTTACCATTACAGGAATTGAGTTTATCCATACACAAGTGGTATATTACCCTTATAGATATTCTTTAAATTTTTGTATTAGAATTATGTGGGGGTATCTATACCATTATATAGATAATGTGTTGTGTAGGATAACATTAAGTGAGGATTCATGTTTCCTTTACATTATGCAGTCCATAAACAGGTTACGGTTTTATAGGTTCAATAGATTTCCACAAACACATCAACAATTGGTTTGAGTTTGTAACACCCCATGTAAATAAAGAATATGAAATTTTCATATTTATCCATATTTGTGAATAAAATATTAATATGAATTTAAAGGGGATGCTATGCTATATGGCGTACCCAACATGCAACAACGAGTATCTTGGGAATCTTACCCACTCTAATAATAAAATAATATTATTTTAAATGGTAGTTAACATGTATCCGTTGTATTGGCAGGAATGGATATAAATAACTAAAATATGATTATGTTTGTTTTTAAATGTTTTTACATTTATCCAATAAATGATAAAGGCTTAAAATACGGAAAAAATTCAGTTTTAGGCGTATATGCCCTAGTTTCACTAAAGGTTCAATTATCGCCTTTTGATGGAAACCCGTCATTAAATATCGTTTTGTTCATTCTTATACATTCTATTGGACCAAATAAATCTCTTATTAATAATTGGGACATCAAAATTTACTTTGTGTAAATTATTGGTATCTTTCCAATAAAGTTCATTTTTTTAATGAATAGTGTAAAATGTTGTATTTTAATTCAAAACCTATTTTTAATATAATTTATTTATATGATTAGATTATCTTTGGAATTGGTTTTAAATTGAAATTAGAATATATTTTTACAATTAAATTCAATAGTGGTTGTTGGAATTAATTTCACTTTGAAATCAAACTTAAACTAGTTTCAATCTTTTGATACTTATTGTTTAATAAAAACACGCTATTTGCTCTGACAGCGGGAATTAATTATTAAAATAATTAATGTATCATATATGTCTTGAATTTTCTAAAATAAATTTCATTTTTGAATTCGGAATATCAATTATAGCTTAGGGTGAAGTTTTGGGATTTTTCTGAAAAACCTCAATTTTTTATGTATAGTGAAACCACTAAGTGGTAATTATAAAAACTGATTTTCCGTTTAAATGAAATTTTGCCATATTTGTGTTTTGAGTTTAAAAAATCCAAAATACATGGTTGTAATTAAGAATTAAAATGTTTTTCAATGGGATAAAAATAATTTTCTGTTGAATAGTAACTTATTAAGTTTTTAATGGCGATTAGAGGTAATTAGTGTAGTTTATGGTAAGAATAATGTTTTAATAAAATTAAATGACCTAGACACATGTCCAACCCTCATTGGATGTGTCATGGCCGACCAAGACAATCCATGGGTCAACTTGGGGACCCCATGGATCCACTTTGGTTGGAAAATTACATAAATATCTTTTTATTTAAAGTTAAAGTAAAAATGTCACAAACATGAGATGTTTTACTAAAACAATTTTTACATGGGTTTATACAAGTCATATTTTTTACTATAAATATCAATTGTAAAGATAAAAATATTCCCTACATCATAGTATTTTTGTTATAATTTTTATACATTAAATAAATTAAATTATTTATGACATCATGATGATGCAGCGATGACCTCATTATTTAACGATTTAAATAAAATGGAAAGATAATGTAATATCTAAGTCTTAAACATGTCCAAAACCTATTGGATGAGTGGATTTCGAATACTAATCACCTTATACTCTAAATACATCAATGTGGGAACTTTAAAATCCGAAAATCTCTTGAAAATAAAGTAACATTTTGTAACTTTACAAGAGTGCCCCTCCTCTCCTCTTATAAAAGGCCCCCACCTATACCTCTTTACCCACACTTCCAAAGCATTTGGCTCGTCAAAACCTTGCCCATTTAATCTCTCCACATCTCTCTATAACTCCTTTAAGCCTCACATTGGGCAGAATCCTTTCCAAGGAAGCCTTATATCTCTAATCAAAGGAAGTTACCCGATTTAAAGGTAATGTCTTCACTTGTGTCCTTTTGTTTTATTTTGCTTCACCACCCCCCTAAACTCTTTTTATTCGTTTATTTTGTAACAAATTCAGTATCTTCAATAAACTAGGATTTTTTTATAATACGGATTCGATCTACACTTACACACACCAACATCTAATGGTTAAAGAACATACTGTTTCCATGGATGGCGAATTTCTGCCTCCCGAAACGATGATTGTTCAACATTCTTTTACCACCTTAAAAGGTGGCAATTAAGATGAAAATATATTTATATATGATATATAATATGTTCATGTTTTCTTTAAGCTTCTGTATTTTTCATTTATGTCATACCTTTATGGCTTCCATTATGGGGATACGCGATATCTTCATTTTAGGAAGTGCGGACTACCGCCCCCTCAAAGTGATTTGATTCGTTAATACCATATGTGGTACATATAAAGGATATATTTAATGATATTATATATGATACCATACTGGAATTAAAATACTATAATGTATCATTATCTTTTAATTCCATTAAATATTAAATAGAAATGGAAGTAGCGTTCATGCGTACGTACGGCTTACCGTCTCCATGAACAGTGCATTTCATTTCGTAACTCTAAATGTTATGTAATATTATAAATGCATGAATATACTGTATATATATGATATATATGATATCTACATAATGAATAAAATTCTGGATATAATGGATATTTTACCACATGATAAACTTGTAATTATAAAGAGTTTTTTTTTACTCAAGTACCAATGATCGATAAAACGACCATTATTAAATTAAATAATAACATAGTGTTCATTACATGGTAATAACTAATATAAAAGGAATAATGAACATGAAAAATTGTTCTTGAGGAATTAGAAATTAACTCAAGTTTATTATTCAGGTGATTAAAGAACGATCGAGTCAAGTCGGGCCTGAGGTAAGGGATCCTACTCCACTCTTTCTTTTTAAGTACACTCTTTTATGTCATTCCTTTTAAAGCTAATCATTCTTGTTATTGGGATGATATTTTATATTAATATTACTGTTATTTTTATTTTCATCTGATGATAGACCCCATTATCTCTCATCAATCCATTTTGGATGTTTTGAGTGGCGCCGTTAGGCTGCCGAATTTTCGTAAGAGATATAACCTATCTCTTTCTTTTTAAGTACTCTCTTTTATGTCACTTCTTTTAGGCTTCTCTTTGTTATGTTGGGGGATGTTCTTTTATATTCCTCATTATATAATTTTTATGTTAATATGATGAGATAGCCTATTTGATCTCATCAATCCATTTTTTTATGTTTTATGTGGCGCCATTAGGCTGCCGAGTTTTCGTAAGGGATTTTTCATCTCACTTTTATTACATTGAGATTTATGCTACATTTTCCACAATTTCCTTTGAGTGGTTTATGTACTGCCCATTATTTTACTCATTGTGTAATATAATTTCTTTTATGATTATTTACATCAATTTTGTATTGTCCTTCTTTCACGAGGTGTATGTTTCGAAAGATACCCATATCGGTAAGGGAACCTTTCACCCTCCTCTTTTTAAAAGACTTCTTTTGTTGGGTCTTTTAATTTACATATTGTTATGTTGGGATATGTTCTAATATATCCTTATTGATGTAAATTTTATGTCAAATTGATGAGATACCATTTTTTTATCTCTCATCAACTCTTTTTGATGTGACGTCGTTAGGCTGTCAAGGGAACTTCTTAACCCAATTTCGATTTCTTTGGGTTCAACATGTAGCTATTCAATACGTACTCCTTTGAATATGTGTGATTGACCTTTGATTATTTTACACATAATATCCACTTATATTTGGTGTATTATTTTGTCACACATAATTGTGTAATTGATTTATCCTTAAACCAAGGATACCGTCTTTGTAAGGGACTTCGTCTCAATCTCCTTTCATTGAGGAATATTTCGTTTTATACACAACATTCTTTTATATAGTGTATAAACCCCTTTTACTTTGACATTTATCCAAAAAGAATTCTTTTTTTATACGAAGCGTTTTACTAAACGACCAAAGGAATTTTTTTTTCGTACGTATGCGGCGACAACGACTTCTCCGCCTCCATGACCATTATTTGAGTTTTGGCTTTTTCTAAAAGCCATACCTTCTTTTTAAATGAAAAATAAATACCATGTTTTACTTTTCTTTTATTTTGGTATTTGAAATGGTTTTCATAATGTTTTTATATCAATGTGTTCTATTGATATCTTGTGTTTGAAAGGTGGAAATGTTATGTTCCCTTTATTCATGTTTTATGTGATATGATTATGTTGAGGATCTTGGGAATTATTATGAAGACGGGTGGTTACGTGATAAACTAAGGGCGGGTGAGCCCGATATACCTCTCTAATGCATTGGGTAATGTGAAAGAGTGAAACGTTAAGGTTTCTCCGAAGAGATTTAGGGAATATACTGTGGTGGTTATTCCAAACGTAACCAAGAGGGTTACTCCCTACGTAAGAATGTTATGAATGCCTCAAGTTACATTTATGTCTTATGATTTCTATGATTTATTCATGATTTGATGAGGTATGTTAAAGTGCCTATATTTTATGGGTAAAGTATGATTTCATTCTTATGTATATATGAACTCGTGTTTCCTTTCCATATATTTATAACCCTTACTGAGCTTTTTATACTCATCCCATGTTTTTGATATGTTTTTCACAGGTAAAGGGAAAGGTACATGATGTGATGATATTGTCAAGGATGTTTCAAGAATGAATCCATGTTTTATTTTAAAAATTTTTCCATTGATGGAAAGAATGAATACTATCTTTTATGTAACCACTTTGTTTAAATGAGGAATGCAATGCAATTTTCATGATCTAATTCTCTAAAACTCTAAAAATGAAAAGATCCTCAATGTGTAATCTTGTAATAACTCAATATTAAGTAATTTTTAAGGCGGGGGCCTTATAGTTGGTATCAGAGGTCGGTTTAGATAACATTAGAGGTTAGGGTATTCTTTATGCATATGTGACATTACCACAATGTTTAGGATTTCAGAAAGAGTCCTAGTTTTAGATAAAGTGAATGAGTAAGTATATAATAGTATTTATCTTCCTCATTAGTACGTGATGGTTTTGTTGATATACCTACACTGACCTTTTTGTTTTTAGTGAATGGATGGATCTAGCAGGCACCAAAGAGACAACAGGTTTGAAGGAAACTGTGGTGGTTCTCTGTTTACGATACTAGATAAAATGGGGGATTCAATGAGGAAACTCGTGGTTGATCTAAACTAACTATCAAGGAGTCATGATCAACCACTTCAACCTTGGTATGTTCTGTAATTCATCATGTACGAGATGACCAATCAATGCAGAAGTTCAGGTAATAATTATAAAGGTAACAATTAGAGTTTATATGATCCTTACTTTTGAGGTAATTATGGGTTATTATTTAATATGCTGGAAAATGAAAGGCATGAGATAAACTTGAGGTTAAAATATGTTCTGATCAATTTTTGAAGATTTTATCTTGTTTTGGGGAATGTTTTAAAATTATATAGTTTTTGAAAAAGGACAACATGCAGACCGTGTGACAACCCATCGCGTCAGACAATGCTACGGGAATCGAACCCACAACCAAAGTGTGACTGGTATTTATCGCCTACAACTGGACTACGTGAAGTACTTGGTTAGTTTGACTGATTCATTTTAGTTAGATTATATTAGTAATTAATAGTACATTGATTTTGGGTTATCTATTGAAATTTATTAACCTATCATATAGGATATGTGATTAGGTTAATTACTTTTCAATATGAGACTTTAAGAGCAACTGATGTTGTTTGGAGATAAATGTTATGATTTAACTTGGAAGACTATGTGAATAAATCCTTCAAATATTTGGGTTTTAATCTTAGCTTGGTTTACTTTGAATAATTTTATGGAAAAATTGTTTATCGAATGGTTCTCGTTGAACTTTGGGTTTTGTTGGACAAATTTTGAAGATTAAGAATTTTTTTTCTTTTTATAAAGGGTTATACTTTTCTGGATTATCTAACCTTGTACTAACCTTTTTGGTTTTGGTTTTGGTTAAGGTCTAAAGATATGGGAATTATATAGTTCTCATTGGGGGATTAGGTGATTCTCTAGAAGTTGATTATAATACTCTTAATGCGAACAAGTCTCCCTAAATACTTGTCTTTTGGAAAAAAATATGATTTTGATTAAGGAATCTAGTAAAAGTTGAAAGTCAACATGATAAGTGATTATGTTTACTTATGAATAAATTCCCCAATAAAAAGTAACTTTAAAAAATGTTGTCAATTAAATTTTTCTACCGGGGAATCGAATACCGTTTAACCCATCACAAGTTTGTGATTTTCTTATGGTTAACTTTCTCCTAGACATGTTTACTATCACTCTCCCTCAAGAACATTACCCTTTGATTTTTCTACCATGTCCATGTTTTTCAACATGGAATCCTAGTATGGGTTAACTCAGGTGTCCTCTGTACTTATATTTTTTTATTTTAATGTGATTGTTTTACCGACTCTTGTTCCGATGTGGGACATTTGAAGATGTTTCCAAGCTCAATTTTAAAAATTGCGAGGACGCAATTCCCAAAAGGGGGGAAGGATGTAACACCCCAGGTAAATATGGAATATGACATTTTCATATTTATCCATATTTGTGAATAAAATATTTATATTACTTTAAAGGGGATGCTATGATCGATGGCGTACCCAACATGCAACAACGAGTTTCTTGGGAATCTTACGTTGCACTCTAAAAATAAAATAATATTATTTTCAATGGTAGTTAACATGTAGCCGTTGTATTGGCGGGAATGGATAGAAATAACTATAATATCATTATATATGTTTTTAAATGTTTTTACAGTTATCCAATAAAAGATATAGGCTCAAAATACGGATAGAATTTAATTTTAGGCATATATGCCCTATTTTTCACTAAAGGTTCACTTATCGCCTTTTGATGGAGAACCATCATTAAATATACTTTTGGTCACTCTTATAAATTATATTGGACCAAATAAAACTCTTCTTAATAATTGGGACTTCAAAATTTACTTTGTGTATGTTTTGGTATCATTCCGATAAAGTACATTTTTTTAATGAATATTGTAAAATGTTGTATTATAATTCAAAACCTCTTTTTAATCTAATTTATTTATATGATTAGATTATATTTTGAATTGGTTTTAAAGTTAAATTATAATATATTTTTACCATTAAATTCAATAGTGGTCATTGGAATTAATTTCACTTTGAAATCAGACTTAAACTACTGTCAATCTTTTGATACTTATTGTTTAATAAAAACACACTATTTGCTCTGACAGTGGGAATTAATTATTAAATTAATTAATGTAACTTATATGTTTTGAATTTTTTAAAATAGACTTCATTTTTTAATTCATAATATCAAATCTATCTTAGGGTGAATTTTTGGGATTTTTCTGAAAAACTTCAATTTTTGATGAATAGTGAAACCACTAAGTGGTACTTATAAAAACCGATTATTACGTTTAAATAAAATTTTGCCATCTCTGTGTTTTGAATTTAAAAAATACAACATAAATAGTTCTAATTAATAAGTAAAATGTTGTTCAATGGGATAAAAATAATTTTTTGGTGAATAGTAACTAATTAAGTTTTTAATCGCGATTAGAGGTAATTAGTGTAGTTTATGGTAAGAATAATGTTTTAATAAAATGAAATGACCTAGACACATGTCCTAACCTCATTTTATGTGGCATGGCCGACCAAGAAAATCCATGGGTCATCTTGGGGATCCCATGTAGCCACTTTGGTTGGAAAATGACATAAATATCCTTTTATTTAATGTTAAAGTAAAAATGACACAAACATGAGATGTTTTACTAAAACAATTTTTTACATGGGTTTATACAAGTCATATTTTTTAATATAAATATCCATTGTAAATCTAAGAAGTTTCCATAAATAATATTATTTTTTTATAATTTTTAGACATTAAATAAATTATATTATTTATGACATCATGATAATGCAGCGATGACCTCATTATTTAACGATTTAAATAAAATGGAAATATAATGTAATATCTAAGTCTTACACATGTAAAAAACCAATTAGATGAGTGGATTTCGAATCCTTATCACCTTATCCTCGAAATAGATCAATGTGGGCCCTTTAAAATACGAATCTCTTTTGAAAATAAAGTAACATTTTGTAACTTTACAAGAGTGCCCCTCCTCTCCTGTTATAAAAGGCCCCCACCGCTACCTCTTTACCCACACTTCTGAAGCCTGTGGCTCGGAAAAACCCTGCCCATTTCATCTCACCACATCCCTCTATAACTCCTTGAAACCTCACTTTGGGCAGCATCATTTCCAAGGAATCCTCTGAGCTCAAATCAAAAGAAGTTACCCGATTTAAAGGTAATGTTTTCACTCGGGTCCTTTTGTTTTATTTTGCTTCTCCAACCCCATTAACTCTTTTTATTCATATATTTTGTAAAAATCCAGTATCTTAAATATACTAGTATGTTGTTATAATAAGTATTCTAGCTACACTTACTCACACCTACATCTAATGGATAAAGAACATACTGTTTCTGTAGATGGTGAATTTCTGCCTCCCGAAACGATGATTGTTCAACATTCTTTTAACACCTTAAAAGGTCGAAATTAAGATGACACTATATTTATATATGATATATAATATGTTTATGTTTTCTTTAAGATTATGTATTTTACATTTATGGTATACCATTATGGCTTCTATTATGTGTATACGCGATATCTTCATTTTAGGAAGTGCGGACTACCGCCCCCTCAAAGTTAATTGATTCGTTAATACCATATGCGGTACATATAAAGGATATATTTAATGATATTATATATGATAACATACTGGAATTAAAATACTATAATGTTTCATTATGTTTTAATTCCATTAAATATGAAATAGAAATGAATGTAGCGTTCATGCGTACGTACGGCTTACCGTCTCCATGAAGGGTGCATTTCATTTCTTAACTCTTAATGTTATGTAATATTATAAATGCAAGAATATACTGGATATATATGATATATATGATATCTACATAATGAATACAATTCTGGATATAATGGATATTTTACCACATGAACAACTTGTAATTATAAAGAGTTTATTTTTTTTGACGAAAGTACCAATGATCGTTAAAACGACCATTATTAACTTTAATAATAACATAGTATTCATGACATGGTAATAACTGATATAAAAGGAATAATGAACTCTAAAAATAATTCTTAAGGAAGTATAAATTAACTCAAATTTATTATTCAGGAGATTAAAGAACGATCGAGTCAAGTCGGACTTGAGGTAAGGGATCCTACTCCACTCTTTCTTCTTAAGTACACACTTTTATGTCATTCCTTTTAAAGCTCATCTTTCTAGTTATTGGGATGTTATGTTATATTAATCATACTATAATTTTTATTTTCATGTGATTAGATACCCTATTCTCTCTCATCAATCCATTTTGGAAGTTTTTAGTGGTGCTGTTAAGCTACCGAATTTTCGTAAGAGATCTAACTTCTCTCTTTCTTTTTAAGTACACTCTTTTATGTCACTTCTTTTAAGCTCCTCTTTGTTATGTTGGGGAATGTTATTTTATATAACACTTTTTATAAAGTTGATGTTAATATGATGAGATAAACTATTTTATCTCATCAATCCATTTTAGTAAGTTTTATGTGGCGCTGTTAGGCTGCCGAGTTTTCGTAAGGGATTTTTCATCTCACTTTTATTCCCGTGAGATTTATGCTACATTTGCCACAATTTCCATTGAGTGGTGTATATACTGATCATTATTTTACTCATTGTGTAATATAATTTCTTTTATGAGTATTTACATCAATGTTGTAATGTACTTCTTTCAGGAGGTGTATGTTTCGAACGATACCCATGTCGGTAAGGGAACCTTTCACCCTCCACTTTTTAAAAGACTTCTTTTATTGGGTCTTTTAATTTGAATATTTTTATGTTGGGATATTTTCTCATATATCCTTATTGATGTAAATTTTATTTCCAAGTGATTAGATACCCTTTTTTTATCTCTCCTCAACTCTTTTTGATGTGACGATGTTAGGCTGTCATGGGAACTTCTTAACCCAATTTTGATTTCTTTGGGTTCAACATGTAGCTATTGCATATGTCATCCTTTGAATATGTGTGAATGACCATTGATTATTTTACACTTAATATCCACTTATATTTGGTGTATTCTTTTGTCACACATAATTATGTAATTGATTTATCCTTAAACCAAGGATACGGTCTTTGTAAGGGACTTCGTCTCAATCTCCTTTCATTTAGGCATATTTCGTTTTATACACAACTTTCATTTATAAGTTGTATAAACCCCTTGGAAATTTATGTTTATCCAAAAAGGAATCATTTTTTATACGAAGCATTTTAATAAACGACAAAAGGGAATGTTTTTGACATACGTATGCGGCGACAACAACTTCTTCCCCTCCGTGACCATTATTTGAGTTTCGGCTTCTTCTACAAGCCATAAATTCTTTTTAAAAGAAAAATAAATACCATGTTTTACTTTTCTTTTATTTTGGTATTGGAAATGGTTTTCATAATGTTTTTATATCAATGTGTTGTATTGATATCTTGTGATTGAATGGTGGAAATGTTATGTTTTCTTTTATGCATGTTTTATGTGATGCGATTGTGTTGAGGTTCTTGGGCATTATTATGAAGACGAGTGGTTCCGTGATAAACTAAGGGTGGGTGAGCCCGATATAGCTATCCAATGCATTAGGTAACGTGAAGGATTGAAACGTTAAGGTTTCTCTGAAGAGATTTAGGGAATATACTGTGGTGGTTATTCCAAACGTAACCAAGAGGGTTACTCCCTACATAAGAATGTTATGAATGCCTCACATTACCTTTATGTCTTAAGATTTCTATGATTTATTCATGATTTGATGATGTATGTTAAAGTGCCTATATTTTATGGGTAATGTATGATTTCATTATTATGTATATAAGAACTCATGTTTCCTTTCCATATTTTTATAACCCTTATTGAGCTTTTTATGCTCATCCCATGTTTTTGAAATGTTCTTCACAGGTCAAGGGAAAGGTACATGATGTGATGATAGTGTCAAGGATGTGTCAAGAAAGAATCCATGTTTTATTATAAAAATGGTTCCGTTGATGGGAAGAATGAATACTGTCTTTTATGTAACCACTTTGTTTAAATGAGGAATGTAATGCAAGTTTCATGATCTAATTCTCTAAAACTCTAAACCTGAAAAGATCCTCAATGTGTAATCTTGTAATAACTCAAGATTAAGTAATTTTTAAGGATGGGGACTTATAGAGTTACTACTAAGGCATGCAGTTGTCATGATATATTTATGTTGTGAGTCATGAATCAAGCTACAGTTCGAAAATATCGGTATAATAATATTAGGAGTTTTCTATCATATGTGTAGGTTTTTTCAAGGTGTTCTTCGATGTGATCATCAACCAAACACATTTATATCATTCTATTAGAGTTTTTATTTTCTATATATTTTACGTGATTTATATCCTACTATTTTAGAAAAATATTGAATGAAAATAATATACAAGAGAGTAAAAATATAAATCAGGATATAGAGGTAGATAACTGAATGAGGTAGGTCTTATTTATATCTCTACTGGATAAAATTGTCACGTTTTCTTATATAAAACATATTTAGTGTGGAACTCATGGTTTTTGGATTAATAATAGGATACAATTTACATCATGAAATCTTGGATGAGATTTTATCTGTTATACCAAACCGCAATAAAAAGGGATCGAATCTAGTTTACTCTTCATGATGAATATTTTTTTCTAGTAGTAATTTTTTGTTATTTGTTCTGATTTTTGTGAGTATCATTCAGTTATTCATTTTATTCTCTTTTATTTTTGCATATTTTCATCCACTTGTTTTATCTATAGTTATTTAATTTCAAAATAATTATAATTATAGTGGTGTTCCTTCCAAAGAGTAGAATAAAATTGATGTAAACCACATAATTATCATATTTTATTTACTTTCTTAAATTTCTTTCTGATGTTGTGGTATTGTTTTATATATATATCAGGATTTTTATTTGTTGTTTCCACTATAACAGTTATCCTATTATTTTAATTTTTCTTATAAATTGAATCCAATTCTTCTCCCCATGTTCCTTCATAAACAGTCCTCCCAGTAACAATTCATATAAATCCTAAATATTAGGTCAGATATTTAATAATTAAACATAGACACTATTAAGATTTATATTGTTAATAAATTCATTTTAAAAGAGTTAATACTCATGATCTTGTTTTTTATAGTTAACTTCAAGATTATTTGGTCTGATATAAGAAGAAAATCACCATTGTTTCTACCCTTGAAAGGACTTCCATATAATTTTAGGTTATTAACAACTAAATTTTAATGAAATCCAATTTTCAATTATAAATGAACATGGGTGACAATGTTATATTACATGTGGCCTATGAGACATTTTCTAATGCTATTAAACTAAAGCATTTGAATTTTTATAAGAATACATCACTTTTATGATGTTCACAAAATAAAATTCTTCTATATAATTTTAGAATGGACCACAGAACATCTATGAAAACACAATTAGAAAAATTTAATAGGATGGTGTAAGATTTATCCAAAAGATATGCAACGATTATGGATTAGGAAAAGCCTATTTTTTGGAATTACATTGATTAATCATTTAATCATGTAATAGATTATATGTTAAATGGAATGGATTTTGTAACGCCCCCACCCTAGATTACCAGATTCGGTTCCTTATTACATAACATTGGAAAGATTACAATAAAGATCATGTCTCGAAAGACCGATTATTTTAGCATCCTTGGAAACACTAGATATATTCATAATGATAACATTACATCAATAAGTAAAAAACTACTACAACATATTTTCTTCATATCCCCTCATACTATCCCTACAGGTCATTCATAAAATAAATTTTCACATCTTGGGGAAAAGAAAACATTAAAAGGGGTGACCTCAGATGCTCATTACAGATATCAATATAGCGGAAACATTTATAAATAAACATAAAAATTTAAGGCAATGTATTACAAAAACAAAATCCTTTTAATGTTGAACTTCAACATAATATGGCAAGGATAAAATGAAATAATTCCATTTTATTATTCTCATGGATATCCTACTAGTCGTATAATCAGATGAAAATATTAATAACCACTTTCATAATGAAGGAATGCATAATGCCAGACTATCATAACCACGTAGCCAAGGCCTCGTTCCATGATTACAAATAGTATTTTGTCAAGGCCTCGTTCCAAGACACTACTTTTTCTCATTAGACCTACAGATGCATTGAGGATCTATAGCGGGATCCAGCCCTCACATACTAAGTCTAATGAATTCTCATATAAATATTTGGAAATATGACATAAACATTCTTATTAAACTAGCATACTAAATTCCAATACATAATCAAAAAACCATGAATGGTATAAAAATATCACATCCACAGTCAAACATAACTCATTCAATACAATATGGAAGATTGTATTGTATCAGATTAATCTCAATCAAGAATAATTAAGGATATTGAAATAAATGAAAATAATCTCCAAAACTATTCGAGAGAAATATCCACCTTTTTCATGAAAATATTTAAAAGTCACACTATTTTTCAAGATGCCATTTAAAAATAGATTTTTGAAAAAAAGTTTCCCATACCACTTTGAAACATTATAAAGGAGTTTTAATTTTAAAATTTTAATGTCAATATAAATAAATCCTTAAAACTATTTTAAAAACAAGGGCATTAATGAGAATGATTTAAAAGAATAAGTCTTTAAAACATTTACTAATTTATTTTAGTTAGAGTTTTTAACCAAAAGAGAGACACTTGAATACAAATAATTAAGGTAATCAGAACATTGTAATATCATGAGATTAAAGGGATTCATGATATACTATGTCAAAGTACATTATATACACCGCATAAAAGTGATTTTGTGTATAGCAACAAAGAAGAATCAATGGAATGTAAATTGAGATGAAATCTCTCATAAAGGCCGTATCCTTAGGTTAAGGATAAATCAACGACATAATTATGTGTGAAAAATAAAAATACAATAAATATTGTTGGATATTCTGTGTAAAACAATCAATAGACATTCACACATATTCTTGTAAAAACAACACCAATGAATTGGATGTTTATCTCAACAAATCGAGATTGAGTAAAAATTACTCTTATCCAGTTCATACCGATGACTTGATAATTTATCAACATAGTGATTATGTGTATATAAAGTATATCCACTGAAAGGGGAGTGTAAATTATGACATAATCAAATGAATATATATTCCACACATAATCTTGGATAAAATAATCAATGAAGTATGCCTAAAGCCGAATGAGTGATAATTGAAATTTCAAATTCCCTTATCGATTAGGTAACTTATGAAACATACAAACAGGAAATAAGGATCATAAAATGATGATTTAAATACCCATAAATTAAAATATATTACACAATGAATAAAATCATGGGCAATACACATACACCACATGCAATAAATAAGTGGTGAACAATGAAATTCTCACGAAATTAAGAGTGAGATACAAAACCACTTACTTTGCACATTTTCCTTGGTAGACGGTAGGTTAACCTCTTGTATAATGGTGAAATAAATGTTTTTTAATTATAAAAGAATAATTTACATTAATATGATAACATATATGATCTTTTAATACTGATTTGTTAATAATATCTTAGTATTATCGTTATTTCGAGTCTTGCCATACTCGTTTACCTTTATATTCATTGTTATGTAAGTTGTGTTTGTTATGGATAGGATGTATCTTATTCATATCCAGAATTATATCAAGTCCATAAAAATTATTTTTAATCATCAAATGAGAATTATACTTGAATGGATACGATGGATAATGAAATGCATCGCGTTCGTGGAGACGGTAGTCCGTACGTACGAACGAGCGACAATATCATTATTTTGATCATAAAATAATATATAATTGGATGGTATATCATATATAAAGAATAATTATCATGTTATATTTATTATTTACATTAATTACACATCATTATTATAACCATTCAAATAATAATTTATTGAATGGAAATTACACCACGCCGTGGAGACGGTAAGCCGTACGTACGCACATATGGTGACATGCCATTCAAAGGATGGATGGAATAATGAATATGGTTTTACCATATTTATATTAACATCATAGTATATAGAAGATACTGGAGTTATTATTTTAGAATATAAATTACATTGAATGAAGAAGATGAAGAAGAAAGGAACTTGAAGGAGGGTAGTGAAAACATTACATCTTCTTCGGGTTCTTCATTTTGATTTGATCAAAAGGGCTCCATAAGATGGCTTTATGATCAAACTATGTCCTCTAGGTTGTATTGATGGAAGTATAGAGAGTATTTGGGAATGGTTTTTCTTATCCAAAAGTCATTGAATGTGTGAATTAGTGTGAAGGGGGAGTGCCCTTTTATAAGAGGTGTGAGGGGTACCTTTGGAAATGCAAAAAATATTATTTTATAATAAATTCATAATCAATTTCTAATGGCTAAAAAGTGTATTATTTAATGGTTAAGGTGGGTATGGGTCGAAATCCACTCAACCAATAGAATTTAGATAGGTTTGGGTCATTATATTAACCTTATCTTTACGTTTTAACTCTTAGTTAATTAGTTTCACTTTTACAATTTCTCATTGTATTTTTATATTATATGGTAAATGAACATACTATATACATCCAATAGACCCTCAAGTGGTTCATAATTATACAAATATCATTATATATGTCTCATGGAAGAATCGTATATTTATAGGAATTGAATATAAATTAATAATATAATATTTGTTTTTAAATCACTTTTATGTCAATTTTGACACTATTGGCTATTTTGATTTTGATAAATACATAACAGCATTATTATTTCGAATAAAATTTATATAATCAATCCAAATATGTCATATTAAACTTTTAAATTATTATATTTCATAAAATGTCTCAAATTACAGTTATTTTGATATTTATAATATCAATTATTTTAATATTTCATTATTTAGGTAATTACTGCATCACCATTTTGTCATAAATAAATTAAATTTTTTAATGTCTAAAAATTATAAATAAATTACCATTATGTAGGAAATATTTTTATATTTCTAATTAATATTTAAAATTGTATTTATCTTATGTATAACCCTATATTAAAAATATTTTAGTAAATAAACATTGTTTTTAACTCTTTTAACTCTTCTTTGAAATAAATAATAATAAATGTCCTAATCAAATACAAGTGGACCTAAATTATAACATTTTTCTCCTAAGGTTGTTTTTTGGTCGAGATAAACTTGTCCAATAGAATTAGGACATGTGTTAGGGTAATATTAATATCATTTTAACCTTAATTACTCTATTTACTTTTAACTATGGTAAATAAAAGAAAAAAATTACTATTCACCAAAAATTATTTTTATCTCATTGAACCAAATATTACTCATTGATATGAACCGTGTCCTTGGTATTTTCAAAATTCCACTCAAAGAAGCAGTAAAATTATGTTTTATGAAAAATTCAGTTTTTTAATTACCACTAACTGGTTTCACTATTCGACAAAAAATGAAATTTTCCAGAAAAATACCAAAAATTAGGCCAAAGGTATATTTGATATTATGAATTAAAAATGTTTGTCTATTTTACCAAATTAAAAAAATATCAGTTGCATTAATTAATTAAAAAATTAATTCTCGTCGTCAAAAAAATAGCGTGTTTTTAAGAGATAATAACTATCAAAACATTGACACTTGTTTATTTCTGGTTTAAATGTGAAATTACATCCAATGACCAAAATTGTATTAAATGGTAAAAATATATTGTAAATATACTTTTAAACCACTCAAATTATTAATTTATCCCTATTAATTATTTTGATTAAAAAGGTTATTTTTAATTAAAATTTAGTAATTATCATTATTCATCAAAATATGAATGTTATCCAAAAAGTACCAAAATTTCACCCTAAGCTAATTTCGATATTAAGAATCCAAAAAATGAAGTCCATTTCAAATGAAAAAATTTATAAAATTTTAAAAGTAGGTATTAATATTCATAAGGGCTAGTTTGATTGGTTGTGGTGTGTTAAAATCTCAAAGTTGCGTACAATGCACGCCATTGCATTATTAAAAGGGAAACATATCATGGAAGCTTGGGGTGTTACATTCTCCCCTACTTCCATAAATTGCGTCCTCATTTTTTTTTTAAAATTGGGCATGAGAATATAATGGAAATTCCCACATCGGAAAAAGAGTCAATAAAAATATAACTTTGAAAGAAAGGAAGAGAGGTATAAAGGTAACCCAAGATAACCCATACTAGTATTCCATGTAGGAAAACATAGATATGAAAGTAAAAATAAGTGTTATGTTCTAATGGAGAGGGATAGAAAACATGATTATGAGAATGTTAACAATAAGAAAATCACAAAATTGTGTTGGGACAAACAGTCATTAGTCTCCCAGTAGGAAAAGTAAACAGACAAATTTTTTTTTATTATGTTACATTATATAAGGATGTGGAATTATTTTATGATATTGACAAAGAACATAATGATATATACTTACATTTTTTGTAGAGTTTCATTCATTAATAAATTTTTACCACTAACTCATTTTTTTGAACAATGAGTATTCAAGAAGACTTGGTCACAATGGAAGAGATAGAATAAACTTCTATAGAAATACAAGATACACGTAAGATAAATTATATATTTACCTTGTCTTTAGAGATTAATCAAAACCAAAATGATTAGTATAATATCTGATGATCCCAAAAATGGATATTCCATTAGAGAAAAAAACACTAATCTTAATTTCTAAAATTAAACCATCAATACCCCAAAGTTAAATAAATACCATTCAATAATCAATAGTCCTTAAAATCCTTCAATACAATCCAAACAATATTTAAACCCAAAACATATAAGAATGTAGTCTTCAATGTTAAATTGTATCTTCAAATGACATTAATTACTCTTAAAGTCACATATATAAAAGTAATTAACTGAATCATTTCCATAAATATCCCAAATCATTATAAATCAATAATATAAACATAGTTAAAAATCCACCATTAATCCTCAAACGAAATCCCATACTATTCTATTTTCATTGGGAATATAGTGTTCTCAAAAACGTGAACAACTTCCAAAGTAACATTTATCACGTAATCACTAAATAAATTTCATTTACTAAGGGTATTAAATTGATAAGACATAAGATCTCAAATAAAATTATTATTGATCAATAAAATCATTTAACTAAAAATAATAGTCACACTAACCAGGCACTTCACGTAGTCCAGTGGTAGGCGATAAATCACAATTGCACTTTGGTTCTGGGTTCGATTCCCAAAGCTTTGTTCGACGCGATGGGTTGTCACATGGTCTGCGTGTTGTCCTTTTTCAAAAACTATATTTTATAACATTACCAAAATGAGATAAATTCATCAAAATAGCCATAAAATAATTTAACCACAAATCTTATCTCATAACATTCATTTTCATCCCAATTTATAATAACTTATAATTTCCTCAAACCCAATGATGATATGATACCAAATGGTTATTTATAACTATATCCACATGAGAAAAGATAATTCATCCTCAAATATCATTCATACCTGGAAAACTGCAGGGTTAAAAATAAAAGATAAAATTATTCCAATGTAAACCCATCAACAAGGAGCACTAATTCTTTTTAAACATTTCTCCAGACATTTATTTCTACATAGATTCTTCTATGACCAGGGAAATATCCTATAGAATCAGGCATTCACTCGGGTAATGGTCAGGTCCCCTAAATTTACGGAAAATGATTGTAAATGGATTCTTGGGACCATTTCTATCTTCTTCCATAGTACTCTTCCTTTTTCATCAGCAATTATTCTCTTTATGTCCTTCTTTCCCACATGTAATGCATTGATTTTTCACATTGAGACACTTTCATGGGTGTCTCCATCCACATTTCCTGCATGATGGAAATCGAGGATTCCATTCTCCATGGTCTCCACTGCTGGATCTCTTATCATTAATCACCATTCACTTCTTTTCTAAGTCCTAGAATTGGTTAATATATATATTGTTGATCATATTTTTGGAAAATTGATTTTTTATAAAGATGATAAATTTTATGAATATCAATATTCCATTTTGTTGCTCATTGCCACCACTGTTCCCACCTTGTACATCATTATCAAAGTCACTATGACATCCTTGGAATCCAGCCATTGACTGAAACCAGAAATCATAGTGTGATAATGGTACTCATCAATTAATTTGAGGATTAACATGTCACCATATTCTTAATTTTAAACACATTAAGATTATCCAAGGTCATTTAATCTCATCAAATGTATATAATACTTCAAATCTGTTGGTAATTAGAATGTAAATTATCCTAAGAATATCCCCAGGGAGTGTCATAACTAGGAGTGCAGCAAGGCTTGTTGTCGTTCATCAGTTCTCGTTCGAATCTAGCTCAATGCAGTGTTTTTGGGTTATACCCTTAGGTACATCTGTTTCAGAGCCTCCTCTACCTGCTTGTATAGAAACATGGATTTATTGCTTGGAAAAATCACAAAATCTCTACTATACCAAAATTCTAGGATGTTCTTCTATACTAATCCTCAATGCTCATTTTAGGTCTACGTGCTCTTGTCAGAGTTTATATAAATCTAGCTTCCAAGGTTTGAACTAAACATCCTTTGATACCAACTGTAATGCCCGGACCCTCGATACCCAGATTCGGTGCATTATTATATAACATTGGCATGATCACAAGAAAGATCATGTCTCGAAAGACCGATTAGATTTGAAGCCATGGAAACACTAGATATATTCATAAAATTTACATTACATCAATATGTGAAAATCTACAACAACATATTGTCTTCTAACCCCTCATAAAATCCTTGCAGGTCATTCATAAAATACTTTTTCACATCCGGGAAAAAATGAAACATTGAAAGGGGTGATTTCAGATGGTTAGTAAGGATAACAATACAGAGGAAACATTCATAAATAAACAAAAAAATTTATCGTAATGTATAACTAAAACAAAATCCTTTTAATCTTGAACTTCAGCATAATATGGCAAGGAATAAAATGAAATATTTCCATTTACATACTCACATTGATATTCTACTCTTCGAATAATTACATGAAAATATTAATAACCACTTTCATAATGACGGAATTCAAAATGCCAGACTATCATAACCACGTGGCAAAGGCCTCGTGCCAAGACTACAAATAATATTTTGTCAAGGCGTCGTGCCATGAAACTAGTTTCTCTCATGAGACCTACCGATGCATCGAGGAGCCATAGTGGGCTCCACCTGTCACTTACTAAGTCTAATGCATTCCTCATATGAAAATTTTGAAATATGACATAAACATTGGTATTAAACTGGCATATTAAATGTCAATACATAATTGACAAACCATGAATGATATAAAAATAGCTCATCCATTGTCAAACATAACTCATTAGATACAATATGGAATATTTTATTGTATCAGATTAAACTCAATCATGAATAATGAAGGATATTGACATAGATGAAAATAATTGTCAAAACTATTGGAGAGAAATATCCCCCTTTTTCATGAAATCATTTAAAAATCACACTATTTGTCAAGAAGCCATTTAAAAATATATTTTTGAATAAAAGTGTCCCAAACCACTTTGAAACATCCTAAAGGAGTTTTAATTTTAAATCTTTAGTGTCCATATAAATAAATCCTTTAATCCATTTTTAAAACATGGGCATTAATGAGAATTATTTAGAAGAATAAGTATATAAAACACATAAAAATATATTTTAGTTAGAGTTTCTAACCAAAAGAGTGACACAAGAATACAAATAATTGAGGTAATAGAAAAATTGTAATATCATGAGAATAAAGGGATTCATGATATACTATGTCAATGTACATTATATACACAACATAAAAGTGATTTGGTGTATAACAACAAAGAAGTCCCAATGGAATGTAAATTGAGATGAAATATCTCATAAAGGTTGTATCCATAGGTTAAGGATAAATCAAAGACATAATTACGTGTGACAAATATAAATACACTAAATATTATTGGATATGTAGTGTAAAAAATTCAATGTACATTCACACATATTCTTGTAAAAACAACACCAATGAATTGGATGTTTATCTCAACAAATCGAGATTCAGTAAAAATTTATCTTATCAAGTTCATACCTATGACATGAGAATTTATCAATGTAGTGATTATGTGTATATAAAATATATCCAAAGAAAGGGGAGTGGAAATTATGAAATAATCAAATGAATAGTGATTCGACACATAATCTTGGAGTAAAACAATCAATGATGTACGACTAAAGCCAAATGAGTGCAAATTGAAATTTCAAATTCCCATATCAATTAGGTAACATAAGAAACATAAAACCGTGGATGAAGGATCATATAATGATGATGTAAATACCAATAAATTAATGTATATTACACAATGAATACAACCATGGGAAATACACATACACCACATGTATTAAATAAGTGGGGAAAATGGAATTCTCACAAAAGTAAGAGTAAGATACGAAACAACTTACTTTGCACATTTTCCTTTGTCGACGGTAGGTTAACCACCTGTATAATGGTGAAATAATTTTTATTGAATTTTACAAAAATCATTTAAATTAATATTATATAATATATGATCTTTTAAAATTGATTTGTTAATAATATCTTAGTATTATCTTCATTTTGGGTGTTAACTTACTTGTTTTCCTTTATATTCTTTGTTAAGTAAGACGTGTTTGTTATGAATAAGATGTATCTTATTCATATCCAGAATTTTATCAAGTCCATAAAAATTATTTTTAATCATCAAATGAGAATTATACTAGAATGGATACGATGGAGAATGAAATGCATTGCGTTCGTGGAGACGGTAGTCCTTACGTAGGCACGAGCGACAATATCATTCATTTGATCATAAAATAATATATAATTTGATGGTATATCATATGGAATTAATAATTATCATGTTATATTTATTATTTACATTAATTACACATGGTTATTATACCCATCAACATAATAATTTATTGAATGACAATTACACCACGACGTGGAGACGGTATGCCGTACGTACGCACATATGGTGACATGCCATTCAAAGGATGGATAGAATATAGTATATGGTTTTAACATATTTATAATAAAATCACCGTATATAGAAGATACTGAAGTTATTTTTTTAGAATAGAAATAACAATGAAAGGAAAATATGAAATGAAAGGAACTTGAAAGAGGGTAGTGAAAACATTACCTCTTCTTCGGGTTCTTCCTTTGGATTTGATCGAAAGGGCTCAATAGAATGGCTTTCTGATCAAACTAAGGCCTCTAAGTAGTAGTGAGGGAATTTTAGAGATTATTTGGTCAAGGTTTGGCCGATCCAAAAGTCTTTGAATGTGTGAATTAGTGTGAATAGGGAGTTCCCTTTTATAAGAGGTGTGCGGGGAACCTTTGGAAATGATAAAAATATTATTTTATAATAAATTCATAATCAGTTTCAAATTGCTCTAAAGTGGATTATTTAATGGTTAAGGTGGGGATGGGTCTCAAACCACTAAATTAATGGAATTTAGACAGGTTTGGGTCATTATATTAAACTTATCTTTAAGTATTAACTCTTAGTTAATTAGTTTCACTTTTACAATGTCTCTTTGTATTTTTATATTATATTTTTAATAAACATACTATATACATCCAAGAGACCCCCAAGTGGTCCATTAATGATACAAATATCATGATATAAGTCTCTTGGTAGAACCATAGATTCTTAAGAATTTAATATAAATTAATAATATAATATTTTTTTAAAAAACTCATTTTATGTTAATTTTGACACTATTCGGTATTTTGTTTATGATACATTCATAACAACATTATTACATAGAAAAAAATTTATATAATCAATCCCAATTTGTCATATTAACGTATAAAATTAGTGTATTTAATTAAAGTCTCAAATTACATTTATTTTTATATTTATAATATCAATTTTTTTAATATTTCATTAATTACGTAATTACTGCATCTCCATTGTTTCATAAATAAATTAAATTATATAATGTCTAAAAATTATAAATAAAATAACATTATGTAGGAAATACTTTTATATTTCTAATGAATATTTACAATCGAATTTATCATATGTATAACCCTATATTAAAAATGTTTTAGTAAATAAACATTGATTTTAACTCTTTTAAGTCTTCCTTGAATTAAATAATAATAAATGTCCTAATCTAATATAAGTGGGCCTAAATGATAATATTTTACTCATAAGATTGTTTTTGGGTGATATAAACGTGTACAATAGAATTAGGACATGTGTTAGGGAAATATTAATATCAATTTTACACTTAATTGCCCTATTTACTTTTAACCGTGGTATATAAAATTAAAAAAGATTCTATTCACCAAAAATTATTTTCATATCATTGAACCACATTATACTCCTTGATATTAACATTGTCTCTTGAATTTTCAAAATTCTTCTCACAGAAGCGGTAATATTATGTATTATGAAAAATTCAGTTTTTTATCTACCACTTAGTGGTTTCACTATTCATTAAAAAAATGAAAGTTTGCAGAAAAATATCAAATAATTAGACTTAAGATCGATTTGATATTATGAATTCAGAAATGATGTCTATTTTTTCAAATTCAAAACATATCAGTTGCATTAATTAAATTAAAAATTAATTCTCGTCGTCATTACAAATAACGTGTTTTTATGAGATAATAACTATTAAAAGATTGAAACTTGTTTATGTCTGGTTTAAATGTGAAATTACATCCAATGAACAACTTTGTATTAAGTGGTAAAAATATATTCTAAATACACATTAAAACCACTCATATTAATAATTTATCACTATTAATTATTTCGATTAAAAAAGTAGTTTTTTAATAATATTTTGTAATTTTCATTATTCATCAAAATATGAATGTTATCCGAAAAGTACCAAAATTTCACCATACTCTAATTTAGATATTACGAATCCAAAAATGTAGTCCATTTCGAAAGATTAAATTTTTAAAATTTCAAAAAGTAGGTATTACTATTCATAACGGCTAGTTTGATTGGTTGTGGTGTGTTAGAATCTCAAAGTTGCGTACAATGCACGTCATTGCATTATTTTAAGGGAAACATATCATGGAATCATGGGGTGTTACAGATTTAATCAATTTAATGAAATATAATAATTTAGTATTTTTTATGGATCTTCATATTGACGGGTCAAAGTTGGAGTGTATTTGGATATTTTATGGGCAAGGTTTTTCAATATGAAAGTTCAAATAAAAATGTAAAATCAATAAAATGAAGCATGGTAGCCATTTTTTTAATTAATTTTGTTATCCATATGAAAAGAGAAAACAAATTTTGTGATAATAACTTGAGGATAATTCTAGGGGTGAATTTATTTGGTTATCTAATAGTTCGAAGGTTCTCTTAGTCTATTAAGAAAAACATAGTATTGTGCTTTATATCGATAGAGGATGAATTTCGTTGATGATCTAAGGAATATATAAAAAAATTGACATGAAAGGGTCCCTAGTTGGAAGGATGTTTGAGAGTTGGTCTAGTTTTATGAGTTGATTGGAACTAGTGGAGAAATGTCTTGTGTATGCTTGTTGAGAATGCATTTATTTTATTTTCTACTAAATATATTTATTGATGTTTAAATTTGGTATATATATTTTGTGATTTTATTTTTCATTGTGTTTTTCCAGAAAATGTTTACTTTTTCTTGTATATAGATTTTTCACAGCACCCAAATCAGTGTTTTTAAGAATAGATTGGTGGATATCTACATATAAACCAATAATTTTGTGGATATATGTATACAGTTGTTGAGATCTATTAATGTTTATTATTATATTTTTTTAGTACCATGGTTATGAAATTTATAGTATTATATGTGTTATTATAAGCAAATATACGCAATTATGGTACATGATATGATGATAATAATTTAGGGATAATAAGGATTATACTTATTGATTTCTAATAGAGATTTTGGTCTGAGCCGACTAATAGGATAGTCTAGTATATGCATGTACGATCATTACCCCTTTTTATAAAAAATATTCTTAAATCTGTAGATTTATTAATATTTTCATTTTTTGATGCTAAAATTTAATTTTTAATTTATTGATTCATAATATTTTATTCTCTTATTTTCATGCGTGTTTTCATTTTTTCATTTAATGTGTTTGTTTTATGATTATGTTAATTTTTAATGAATTGTTTTAAATTTTCATTTTACAATTACATTAAGGAAAATTACATATATTGGAGATGTTTTTAACCATTATGTGTAGAGATTTTACACTCACAGGAGTGGAATATTAACCTCTCAGGTTTTGAAAATATAGAGAATGACATTACAAGGGGGTTGTTAGAACATTACATAGATATGGTGTTAAGATGGATACATTTAATTTAGTTAGTATTTTACCTTTAAATGACATTTTTAGTGGATATGTGACCCTTTTATAGCTTTTATCATAAGTTGGTTACCCTGACACATCTGATTATCTTAATATTGATGTGGGTGGGGGCTGTTTATACTGCCATTACATAGAGTTTCTTGTTTTATTCTACCCTTCCAAAAATATGGAATAACCATTTTTAAATGTTGCATTTTATATATTGTTAGGTTTGCGGAAATATTATAATCTACATGATCATCAATTAAACACATGTACCTGGTTCAGTTACAATTGATTTTGGCCAGGGATTTTTGTACTTAATATTTGAAAATTTCATATGATATATATCAAAAATCTTAAATAATTTATAGATTAGATAAATTGAGATGGGGAAAGTGATGATTCAGAGATGTGAGGTATTATTCATAGCGTTGTTTGGGGTGAATCTAATGTTTGAATCTGATAATATTTTTTATAGTGGATTTTTTTGGGGTTTTTAATATTATTAAGTCAACTAAAATGAATCATAGAGAGGATATAACATGTGATTCCAAACCATGTTAAAGGTTTCTTCAAATTGATTTATAATTTTTTATAAATATTTCCTCCTAGGGCTGTTTGTTGTAATTTATTTGTTCCTATTTCCATGATTACCAATGGGATATTGCTATTTTTCATCATCTATATTGGTATTGTATTAATTTTATTAAATATTTATTCATCCATTATTTATTTTCATATTAAAAGTTAGAGGGGTAGTTTTCATTCATTAGAGGATGACCATAGTGGTCTGAACAATTTAACTCTCTAATTTTCATTAATTTATTATATTTCTTTTTTGTTGTTTGTTATTGTATTTCCATTAACTGTGGATTTTTTTATCAGTCCAATTTTTTCGACATTTTACTATTTTTTTCTTTTTTAGATAATTTCGTATATGTTCAGATCCCCCTTATTTCTTCTTGTGTAGTCCTCCCCATAACAACCTATATATAAACAAGTTAATTTTTACAACAAAACTACAATTTATATATTAAAAATAATAATTTACAACATATAATATTTGATTATAGTGGTGTAATTAAAATTTTAAGGTTAATTTCAATTTTGGTAATACTACTAAGAGAAATACCAATAATGATTGAAATGATGATGAGGAGTAAAATACTATTATTATTTTAACCCACAAAAAATGTATATATTTATTTATATATTGGATTTTTATTTGATGAATTATAAATTTTATTCAACCTAAATTGTAGTTGAACTGTTTTCAAGGTCAATGGAGCTCAATTATAGGGGGATAGTTTGAAATTTAATGATATTTTACCATATTTATTTTCGTTCCAGAGATAAAAAATCTAAAAACCCTCCCCCAAAATTAGTTTCATGATCCCTATTTGAATTATTTTATTTGTATCATGATTTGAAACAAAAAATATATTGAAATTGGTAATATAATATTTCATAGGAATATTAATACATTTATTTTGCTTACATTCATTATTATTGTGATACATGAAGAGTTTCTAATTAAAATAGTGAAAATGACTTAGACTAGTTAGTGAATTGACATAAAATGGGATTTTTTTATATTAATCATAAATGTGATTGAAATTTTTGTTGTATTATTTAAATTCCTCTCAAACCAATAATTTGTACTATATATATATTAACATGATCAAAAAATAGTGAAAAATTATACGAGAGATATTGTTAATTTTTTATGTGGTTTTGTATATCCTTTGACTACCGGTATTACTCCATGATATGATCTTAAGGGTAATTTTATTTATTCTACCTCTAATTATTTATTATAAATTGATTGCACAAGTATAGTTTAGTTAATTGATAAATGATTATTTATTTAATGGTTTGCTTTATAATTTATATAGGATGATCATCGCATGAGAGACACTAATTCAATGTTCCATTTAACACCTATTTACCTAATTGGGATTCATCACGAAAAAGATGTTATCTAATATTATTTTATTAATGATGATGTATACATAACATGGATATTATTTGTAATCTATTTCTCATAATTAATTTGATTCATTGTAGAGGGAAGTGTTGTGATGTAATGATAATAAACGTTTTTATACTAATAATGCTATATTATAGGACAATTACATTGACATTCTAAAATATATTTTATATTAGGTTATTTACATTATGACTAATTTGACTATGTGATAATAGTGAGTCATATATGATAATTATTAATATTATATGATTATTTATAATTATTTCAAGAAATTTGGACTGATGACAAATGTCAGTGGCCTGATTATCCATATAAGATTATTTTATAAAAGTACCTAGATATTTTGAGCTTAATAACTGAGGTATATAGAATGTTATGTGTGTTTTAGGATTGTTTCATTTTCAATTTATGAAGATGAGTCATTTGTGTTTTATGTCACTTTGTTTGATAAATATTATTTTCCTATCGTGGAAAATTTCTTTTACATATGTTTCAGTTTATATAATTAAGACATAATACATATATTATGATATTTATAATTATTGTATTCCATTTTTCTTATTTTATGGTAGTTTTAATTTATTTTATAGTTATCCTTGAATATATTCATATGTGAATTCATCCCATTTTTGGGATTTAGGCATTCATTGTTAGTTTCCAACCCATGGCCAATTAAAGGGGATCTTTATGACCCACATGTGATCTCATCCTTGATATTCGTACATGACATAGCATAGTCATTTTTTGATATATACATATCCTTTTAATAATTTTTATCTATTAAACTAATTTTTAATCTATAAAAATAGTAAAAATATGAATTTAATCCATGATATCATATGTTTACAAATAAATAGTCAATATCACCTTTTTATCATGTATGTTGTAAGGTTGAGGTTTGTGAGGAAATTATTGTTTTTTTAATAGAGATGGGGTTTTTATGTTTTTTTAATTATACATTGAAATAATGTAATAACATAGGGTTGGAACATTCTATGGGTTATATTTTAGTCATTTTCTCATGTGGAACATAGTAACACCTACATTTAGACCATTTTAATCTCCTTAGAAGTTAAAAAAATTAAAATAATTTTTTTGGTGTAGACATAACTGAATATATTGTTTAGAATTTTGTTGAAAACACAATGTACAATAAAATCCTTATGTGGCTTAATATATTGGTTCATAAAATTATCACCCCTTGAAATTGATTGTTCAACAAAATTTTATGCATTAAAAATTTTCATTTCCATTATTTATGATGATAACACATCAATTTTTTGTCAAAGTATGCGAATTTGGTGTGTATTTTGATATAATTATAGTCACATGATGTTAGATGTTACAGATGTGGGCATAAAATGACTGAATTTATATATTGGGTTTATTTTAATATTTATAAGTGTTGTGTTTTATTATATATTCCTTATTATCTAAGAATAAATTCACAAAGTCAGTTTGGGAATAGCAAACTCAGTTGAAATCAACTTATAAAAAATATATTTTGTAGTTTATAATGATTAGGAATTATTATTACATATTGAACACTGTGATTTTTTGAATTTATTTCCAAATTAATTTAATCTTTATGATATTTTACATTTCACACAACAGTGAATATAGTTTGTGTTATACAAGATATCCATGTTATTCAATCGATGTAAAATACCAAAAGAAAATCGTCCAGTAAATGACCCAATAACTTGTTTTGTGATGCAAGAAACATTGAGTCTCAAAGGAACAACATTTACTATTATTATTATTTAAATGATATATTTATTAGATAACCATTAAAATATGTAATATTAATATTAACAACTATTTATTAATTTTATTTATTAGTATTTTATATAAATATAAAATAATAATTATTTAAAATATAATATTTGATAATGCATTTATATGATTTGGAATACAATTTTATCAAATAAATTTTTTATGTCATTTTTTTTAATAAAAAAATTAATTTATGAAAAATTTAAAACATTTATTAGATAAAATATTCCTCATATATGAATTCAAAATGTTATAATTATCTTATGGATATATATTTTTTAATTTTTCTATAATGTTTTTTTTGAAGAAGAGTGGAAAATACTGCATTTTAGTAAAAAAACATATTTTTCGATTAAATGATTATTAATGTTATATTATAGTTTAAATTGGGTTTCCAATAAAAAATTGGTAAAAAATACATATATTAATCCAACATACGATTTTTTGTTCTTTATTTATATAAATTTTTGATATAAAAACATTTTGAATTTTATAGATTTTCAATTTAAATCTTCATTGTCTCGAAGTGTCCATAAGATTAGCATTAAAAATAAATTTTCCCCCTTATGTGTATTTAACATCGAAAAATGGACCTAAAAGTTTGTAAAAATAATAATTTTTATAGTCTAATAATATAAACATTGTTTTTTACCTAAATTAATAGTAAAATTATTTAAAATTAATGAGAGTTATTAAGGTAGAATTTAGTTTAACAAGCGACAATACCTTATCCATAAGAGCCAAAATATCATAGAAATGCGTAAAAATTAAATTTTATTCCAATAGATTGAAAATATCCTCTCATAGTTATATTTTTATCAGTTATTGGGGTACATGTTCATCAACGTGACCCGTATAATAAGTTAGGTGGGGAAAATGATAAAAATGGAACCTTCTATACCATTGAAATTGATAATTCATTAGAGTATTTTTTAATCTATATTGTTTTGGTTTTAACTATAATTTTTTAATATGAATTAATAAATAAACATGTTTATAAATGCTATGGAATTGATTATTATATTTATAATTAAAAAAATAAATAATAATAAAATTGATAAAATTATTGTAAATTTATTGAATTATAATATTTAAATTTTGATAAAAATACATATTTTTTAAATAATATGAAAAAAAATCTATTTTAATTCCATCAATGTGTGGATATTATTAAAATTTAAAATAGGATTATTATATTAATGTTGACTTCAATGTTATTTTATTAAATGATAATTAATTTTATAGAATTAAGATTAGTAAAAATTTAATCTTTTTCTAACTGTATAATAAATGTTAAAATTTATGATATATGGTCTATTTATGTGAAATTATTCTATCTTCATTAACATATTGACCTATATACGGTAAAAACAATGTTTGCACGGTAAGGGTTAAATCAACATATTTTCACGTATCTGGCGCTTGTTTCAAAATTAATATCCCGCACATGAGGTTTTTTATTTCATAAATCATATATCATATTTATAATTAATATGTTATATATTTTATGATAATTCTCTATTTAAATTATAATTAATGGAATAATTAAATAGGTTATAAAAAAAGTTAACTTAATTAAAAACAAAAATAAAATATATAAGGGAGCATAATGGCTAAGGAACAAAATTAATAAAAATGCACTTATATTTATGTGTTAGTGATTTTGGTTGACCATAATTTCACTTTAATAATTTATTTTTCATTTTTGGAAATCACATTATGTATGGTAGACTTCCCAATAGTGTATACCTTTTTTTATTTACATGAATTACACCCCCCTCTATTTTAGAAGGGAATTCATATTTTCCATTCCTCACACCTTTTGAGCCACATTTTATCATCCAAAATCATTCCAAATATTCTCCCAAAATCCCAAAAATAATCATATAATCATCAATTTTTTATTTAGTCCATCTAATGTCTCCCTTTAGTTGAAACCAAAAGGAGTTACCCAAAAGAAGATGTAACACCCTTCCTCAGGCACCTTTCTTTTACATTCATTATTCACCCCCATATTCCCTTATTATTCTATTATTATATAATAACATAAATATCATAAATATTTTGATATTTATTTAGTCCATGGTATAGTCATCCACATACACAGACTATCATCTAATGAGTAACGAACTTACGATTCTTGTGTACGGAGAACCACCACCAAACAAAATAATATTGTTTTTTTATTTACCACCTATCATGGGAAGGAATTAGGATAGAAACACTATTTTTATATGATTTTTGTTATTTTTATTATATTTTTATTCTTATATAATTATTTAATAACTCAAAACACTATTATTTAGATTTTTTAAATATGATATGTCTATTTGTAGATGTGTGGACTAGTGCCTCCTCAATTAGATATGATCCGTTCACACTTTACATAGAATGTAGTAATGATGTTTTTAGTGAAATTATAAATACTTATATAATAATATGTCTGATATAATGAAAAAATATATATATATATCATTTACTATATTTGTTTCAATAATGTAATAAAATAGAAATAATCATCATGCGTACGTAGGTCCTACCATCTCCATGAATGGTGCATTCTATTTCAAAATAATATATTTTATAGGTTGTTATCAGTGTTTATATAATGAATATATATTATATTAATATCATTTTTTATTTCATTAAATAATTAAATAATTCAATAATAATTATTACAACGAACATAAAGTCAAAACATATATGAAAATTAATGCATATATTACACGAAATGTAAAGATAACATGGAATTTTTAATAAATAGGTAATATAAAGTAACAATAAAAAATATAGGGTCGTAGTTATAATAATAAGATTTTATGTATATTTAAAATATAAATATATTTATTATACAGTTTTTATCACTTATGAACTAATTAAAGACCTAAGGTAAGGGTTTGGTCATACCACTTTTCTATGTGTGAGACTTATGCCTTATTCCCCACTAGTTTCATTTTTGATTAGTATATACTATAAATGAAAATATTATATTATTATTTTACTTAATTTTAATGGTATTAATATACAAATTTTATGATCTTCCTTTTATTGGCTTTATATTTCAGAAGTTACAAATCTGTAATGTACTTTTTCCTTAATTTTCTTTCGTTCAGACACATGCCATGATATACCCCCATGTTTTTCTACGCGGAGTTTAAACTACTATTTTAGGTTTTTTATTATAAATATACATATTTTAATGATATTTTAATCTTCAATTAATTTAATTTTCTTACTTGGGTAGTATGATGCAATGTTACCAAGTGGAAAGTGTCAATTGAAACAATCTCATCATTTATAGCGATTAAATATAATTATGCATATATTGAGGAACTCTTATGATCTGTATATAGAGAATGCACATTATTTTTATTATCCTTTCATCATTCAATTTATCTTAACGTATTCTTAAAATTTTTACACTCCTAATCACATAATTAATAATATTTCCTCAGGAAAATTCAATCTCAGTTCACTTTACGGTATAAAATAATTTTAATTAAATAAAATTATTTCTAAAATGATTTCAAAACATGTTTTTCAAATTTATATTAAAATATAATTATCAAGTAACAATGATTTAAATTTTTTTACATGTTTCCAAATATATTGTTAATCAATAATTTTGTCAACATAAATTATAGTTTCCAAAATATATTTTCAAATAAAAAGGATTAAAAATTATTTAGGTTTTAAAAAGATTCTTCCAAAGAATAATGGTTATTTTTCACAATAAATGTTTTGAAAGGAGATTTCAATTTGTTTTACAATCTATGATGACATCCATAGGTGTTACGCATGTCTTCTAGGGTAAATTATTGTACAGATCCATTCATATTAATTCGCCAATGGTTTATGTTTCTATAGCATGATATTTGTGAAATGTGTTTCCCTATCATAAGTTATATATATATGAAACCCATATCTCATTCATGGGTTATATGAATATTAAAAGTGAATCCATTCATAGTTTATTCAATGATGAATACTATGAGGCACTTCCCTTTTTCCATAGGTGATTATATTATTACATGTTTATGATACCCATTACATTTCATTGGTGAAGATAAACTTTTTTAGGATTCATGTCACAGATGCATAATAATTTAGTCTGAGAGGTTTGATACCTATATATCCCTCCAATTAAATCCATAATTATATATATATCATGAGATAAAAATTTCTTAAATGGGGAGTAAACTTAGTTTAGTAAAGGACATTGTCTGCAATGATGGAGTGAAACTTGATAACTAATATGGACAAGACAGTGAACCATGACTTCCAATAGGGAATGTGGAGTAAACCCATAAAAATAATATGGAGTTTTTATTTACTCCTTGAAAACAATTGGAATCATTTTATATTCTTATGGTTATAACATAAAATGTATGCCTTATTCTTATGTTATGCTTTCATAGATTATGCTCTTGACTCCCATGTAATTCTCTTCTAATAAACTGTCAATAAATTTATAGTAATCATCGATATGATATTTTATTTATAGTGTATAATATTCAAATGTTATTATCATGTTCTCATACCCTTATTCTCATGTTAGAATTATTTTCCTACTTTGTTTACCCTTAATGAGTATCTGAGCTCACCCTCATCTTATGTATCACTTCCTCAAGTTATAAAGAATGGTTTTATGTAGAATTACTAAAGGGGGTGCTATTTTGGTAATAATTAAGGATATTTCATTTAGTTAGAAGTTATTATTCCATGCTTCCAAATACACTATAAAATTATTCTATTTGGGCGTGTATTTTTGTAATGTCATTAATATTCATATAAAATTATATAACATCCGTGTATGTTAAGAGTGGGTCTCTATAGTTGGTATGAATGGAATGGATTATTCTCCCTATTGAAACATGGATGTGAAAACTTTATTGAGTTTTCTAGGGAACTTTATACGGATATTTCTTGAGATGTCTCAAAGGATAAGCCTATGGATTCATAGGAATGTGTCAATGAATTTCCATCAAATAAGTTATTTTTCAGGATTATGTGGTATTCATTAATAATAAATGTTGCTCACACTATGATTTCTGGTCTTACTCAATGGCGGGAACCAGAAGGAACAAGGTTAACACCAAATGTGATAAAAGATTTTTTTATTATAAATAAAATGGAATGATTACTTGAGTGAAGGATGTTATGATCCCACATAATTTTTCATCATATAAAATGATTAAGAATGTGTACCTTAAATAATCTGTGGACCAACAAAGAAATGAAGGGAGGAGTTTTCTAAGAGTTTGGGTAGTGAATAATATTCATGAATAAAGATTCAATTTCATTTAGGATAATAATGTGGAATTAATAAACTATGTTAATGTCTTATAGGAAAAAAATATGCTTTAACTGTAGGAATAAGGGACACAAGTAAATAGTTTCAATGTAAATAAAAAGGGTTTGCTCGATGCAATGGATTGGGATATTGGCATCTATAAGACATCATCAATGTTTAAATCATTGTTGTGTGTAATGAATGGTAATTATGAAAATCAATGTCCCAAGTCGAAATATCATAAAGATGATAATAAAGGAGAGATTAGAAATGAGTATATTGATTATCATAATGCTTAAATATAAATGTAAAATTGTATAGGATGAGGTGACCTTATTAATCTGTTATTGATAAAGCATAATAATTGATGTATTTATTTATTTGGATTCATGAATTATGAATAGTTAATTATTTAAGGTTTTTTTGTTTATGTTTTATACCAAAGGATTTGAAATAATATGTCGATTGGTTCTCATGGACATGGAATGTGATTAAATGTCTAGTTAAAATTTTGACAAAGGGAAAATAACACTTAATGTAGACTTTATTTTATGATAAGGATGTTTTGATAAAGATATGTTGGATATAAATAATAATTATTCTTGGCAATGATTAATAAACAAGAATTAAGAAATTGTTTACAAGTGGTTTATGCTATTATTTATAAAGATCACAAAATATTTGGATTTATGGAATTCATCAAATAAAAATTATAATAAATAAAAATTCATGTTTTAAATAATCATTTCTGAAAAAATACGATTATTACCATGTTCTAAGAGAGTGAATTTTGAAGTTATTCCCTTGGATGGTATGAGACAACCAAGATATACATTATGATATATGGTGGACAAATGCTACTCCATTTCTCAGAAATTTAATGACATTATTAATAATTTTTCATACTTACAAATTTTGGAAGGGATATTAGGATTACCATTTATGGTATTAATTATGTTAAAATTTGGATGATTTTTTATAGTTTAAAATATTAAATTTACCTATAAGGATTTATGCAAATTTCATATATTATGATAATTATTTTGATGTGATAAATATATATAGAATGATCTATCATTTTATTTATGGATATCATGGTCACTAAATTCATTAGGAAAAAAAATTTCCTTACTTTCATGGAATAATCTATAATTTTGAGGTTTATGAAGACACATCAAAGGTTAAGGATGTCTTGAAATCATGAAAGTTTATTTTTTTTATGAAAATTCATCATCTCAGTGCGGTTTCCCCCTGCAGACTCTACAGGATACGGGAAACCACATAAGTGGATTTAGAGAGAGTGCACTCACCAGAGCAGAACCAAATAGATTTGTAAGAATGAGAGGGTATGGCTATGCCATAGTGACCAGCATGTGCTTGTACAAGATACCTAGATCGATGGCTAAGAAAATGTGGAGAGCTACTATCATGATGATGATCTTGGTGAGGGGATGTTCCATGAAGATAGTCTGGTTGAATTCTCTATGTCCTTCGGGTCTTGTAATCCTTTAATCATACGGGCCATGTAGTCTCTAAGGCAGTGGGACTTGTAAGGGACTTTACCTCCATTCCTTACAAGGAGGGTCATCAAAAATCAATAACAATGAAGGTCTTCTGGCCATTCAGGCTATGAAAATATATCAGCTTTTGGAAAATGGGAATTGGAATAAAATGTTTTCCTGTTATCATCATTTTGATGATATCAATGACATTTATCAAACCTATTTTAGGTTATGTATTAATGATTTTTAGACTTATCTTAAACAATATCTATATCACTCTCTATTATAACTTGATTGTGGCATTTCTCTTACATGCCCAAGAATCAACTTTCTATCTATGTTCCCCAATGGGGAAGCCCAGTTTTGAGTTACTTTGTGTAATTGTAATGGTTCTAAATTTCATTTTTAAAATGATTTTATTTTATTTATTTTCAATTATGGGTGTTTCTGGGAAAGGAAATTTCATGGATTAATCCATTTATAAAACATATGAATTTCAACGGTTAAATTAATTTTATAGGGCTTTAATCTAGCCCACTGAGATTTTCTGAATTTTTTTTTGAATTAATTTAATCTTTTTGATATTTTGAATTTATTCAAACACTGAGTATAGTTGTTTTATATGAAATCAAAAAGTTATTATTTATTTATATGTTATTCCCTGATAGTGTTGACCTACACACCACACATACTTGACTTGCGTTATAGGCAATACCGAGTCTATACAAAACAATATTTTATTATGAAAATTATTTAAATCAGATAGTTATCAAAGAGATGTTAAAAATTATAATATAAATATTAATAAAATAGTTTTTAATATTACTTATAATTTTTTTATATCAATAAAATAATTATGATTAAAATTATATCATTAGGTAAAGTCATTATAAGAAGGTAAATTTGGTTTTCTCAAATGAACTCATTTTTATGTTTTTATGTGAACAATAAAAAATAATTTTAGAATACATTAGAAATTGAATTATATAAAAAGATATCATATTTTAATTCAGAATTTCAAAATTCTCATGGGGTGAATTTTTTTAATTTTAATGATATGTTTCATTTTTTGATGAATAGTTTAAAATACAACATTTTAGTTTAAAACATATTTTTGTTTAAATAATTATTAATGTTAAATTGTATTTTAAATTGTGTTTTAATATAATAGATATTAATTATAAATATTTAAATCACATTTAGTTCATTTTAATCTTCATTATATTAAATATAGTTATAAAAATGTATTCAACATTAGAACATTTTCACCATAAAACCCCAATCTCCCACAACGTCTGCTGGATTAGCTATATTTTTTTTGAATTTTCTTTGAATTGAATTTATAAAAATGGAAATAAATTTTTATAATAATTATAATATTTATATTCATATAATTTCATATTATTTTGTTTAAAAAATAATTATTAAAAGTAATTAAAATTAATTACCACGGTTATGGTAAAATTAAACATAACAAAGCCCTAAACCATAACCTTAAGGGCCAAAATGACCTAGACACATGTCCAAAATCAAATGGATCCAAATATATATACCATGTTCCCTATTGGCTTTAATATTATGAGTTATTGGAAAAAATATTCTAGAAATCAGCCCATCTAATAAGTTAAGGAGGGAAAAAGATAAAAAATGGAATTTTCCTTACTTTTAACATTTATAATGATTTAGAGTATGGAAAAAGATACATTATTTTGTATTTAAACATCATATAGAAATTAAAATGTATTTTTTCTTAATTTAATTTAATTATAATTTTTATGCATGTATTAGTTACATTATATTTTTAACAACCATGAACATATTGATTATTTATTTAATATTTTAATAAAATAAAAAATACTATAATTGTTAAAAGTGAATTAAATTGATTGAGTTATTGTATTTAATTATTTTTTTAAGGAATTTATCATTAAAAACATCATATAAATTAAAAAATTTATTTCCATCATTTAATTTATATTTTGAAAATATAAAATAATTAAATAATGTTAATATATTACATTAATATTATTTTATAATAAATTATTTTCTACTAAAAATAGTTAATATTACAAAAAATCATATATTTTTTCAATTGATTTTTAAAAATTAATAAATATCAAATATATTCTATTTATGTATAATTTATCTTTCATAATTAACATATTGAAACATATATAGTAAAAACATTCTTAGCTTAGTCTGAGTTAATGTAGTGTTTTTGCACGTTACATGTGCTCATTTTAAAATTCGTTTCCATAAACCATGTGATTTCTATTATAAAAATTAGATATAATATTTATAAATTAGCAGACATATATTTCCTATTAATAATCTCTTTAATTTAGCCATAATTTATGTATTTCATTGGATAGAAAACTTGTCTCCTAAATAAATAATCAAAATGAAAAATATATGAAAACGTAAGGGCTAAGGAACAACATTATAGATATGAAATTATTTTTCTGTAGTGGATATTTTTGAAGACAAAAAATTCAATTAAATCCATTATTTTACAATTTTGGAATCACATGAGGTAATGGAGACCTCCTAATAGTTTTTACTTTCTGATATTTAATAGAATGCCACTCCCCAACCATTATTAAAATGCATTTACATTTCCCCTTCAACAAACTTCATGAGAAAATTTTTCTCTTCAAAAAACTACATAAATATTCACCAAAAATACCCATCCTAATCATAGATTTATCCCTTTATGTTGAAATCCATCCATGGAGGCCCTTTTTGGAAAACAAAATGGAGTTAACAAAAGAAGAGGTAACAGCATTCTCAATCATCGTTGTTTTATATTAATTATCCATCACATCAACTATTTTTATATCATTAGTATATAATAACCTCAATATCCTCTGTATAATGAGAATTTTTTTCTAATGTTTCTACATACACTTATACAAATATCCATATAATGGCTAACAAAAATACCATTCATGTGTGTGGGGAACTATTGCCTAATGAAACGATGTTGTTTGTTTTTCCATTACCACCTCTCATGGGTTATAATTATGATAGAAAATATATTTCAATATGATATATGTTATATTTATGATGTAATTTATCATCTAGAATTACTATATTGTACATAACTTCATGATATCCGTTTTTTAAAATATGAAAACTTCATTTCTGGATGTCTGGACAACCATCTTCTCAATGAAATTTGTTTCATTCACTGGTTACATGGAATGTATTACGGATGGTTTTAGTGAACATATATGGAAAATATTAAATAATAATTATACTATATTGATTATTAGCACATATATACAAATATTTCATTTACATTTTTTCTTCAATATGAAAAAAGCAGAAACATTATTTATATGTACATATGGCCTACTGTCTCCATGAAAGATGAATTCGATTTCTTAATTCCATATTTAACATATTTTTATAAATATTTATATAATGAATACATATTAAATTAATATCATTTTTTACATTATGTAAATAATTATATCATGATATTTGTAACTGTATCAATAATAATGAGTCAAAACATTTAAAAAAACAATTTGTATATTACCTGAATACTAACACTAACATGAAATTATTAATAAATGGGTAATATGAAGTCATAATAAAAAAAATATTGTATTATATTTAATAATATGGTTCCCTAATATATTTATTATAAACATATATTTATTATATAATGTTTTTAAAGGTTTATGAGGAAATTCGGGACCTATAGTAAGTGTTTTATCATCTCAATTGTATTACTATGAGCCTTATGTATTATTCACCTCTCATTTATTTTTTTATATAATCCACATGAATTTATTCTATTATAATTATACATACTATTATGGGTGTTGAAAAATACATATAATTATATCTCTTTGATTTCAAAATATAACAAATCGTTAAAGTAGTTATATCATACTTTTCCTTTTTTAAGACACATTCCATTATATGATCCTATGTTATTGTATGTGGTTTATAAAATTATAGTTGACATATTTTATCATTAATAACTTTAATTTAATGATATTTTATGTTTCATTTAATTCCATTTTCTTATATGTCAAGTCTGATTCAATGTTACCATGTGGTAAGAGTCTATCGAAACAATATCATCTTTTATCAGAATTGTCCATGATTATGCTTCCATTAATTATAATGTATGATTAATATCTCATAATCCCTCATGAATATTATTTTACTATTGTTAATGCTTAATATTTTAATGTTTTGGTACCATTTTTCCACTCTTTTGAAATTATTATTATTTATAAAATGTTTTTTTAAAAAAATCTTCTCTTTTATCTTTTTAGTTAGAAATTTGTTTTCTTAGATAACCATGTTTTAAAATCTGAATATCAAAAATTATTTTCAAATTTAATCTTTAAACATAATTTTAAAATAAAAAATGATTTTAAATATGATATATTCTTTTTCAAATATATTTTAAATGATAAATGTTTTCATTATTATTTGATGTATCCTTAATATGTTTTTAATGAAAATGGTTTTCAAAAGTCATTATGTTTTACAAAGAATTTTCTGAAATAAGAATGATTTTTTTCAATAAATGGTATTAAAATATCTTTCCATGTTATTTTACATTTAATATTACATCCATTGGTGATACTCATTCCTTTTTGGGGAAATGTTCCAAAACCCAATTTATATTCTTTCTATAAATGGTTAGGGTTTCAATAGCTTGATATTTATGAAAATAATTTCTCATTCACAATTTATATGTTTTATAAACTATTTCCCTCTCATGTGTAATATTTTTAAGAAACTCACAACCTTTCACATGTACTGATTTGATTTAATGATTATCAATCATTGTGTTCATTCTTAGGTTATGATATGATTTCATGTTTATGATTCCCATTTTATTTCATGGGTCATGTTATGATTTTAATTATATTTTGGAACTTATATGTTAGATTTTATTATGAGAAGTTGTTGACATATATCTCCCTCCAATGAATTAGGTAAATATTTTTATATCATTAGATTTAAACAGCTAGAATGGGGAGTGAACTCGTTTCAGTAAAGGCCCTTATTCTCTATGATGATCTTGGGAGTGAACCTTGAAAACTATGATTCCCACTGTAGTGAACCATGACTACAACGATGTTATCTTAAGGGAATGTACACTACTATGATTTCCGCGGATATGATGCATTGAATATGATTGGAATAATTTTGTATGATAATTTTTATGCCTCAAATTATATTTATTTTTCCAAAGTTATGATTTCATGGATTATGCTCATGATTCCCTAATGATTAATCTCCTATGAACGAACAATATTTATTTCATGGCGCATGTATATGAACATTAATATGCATGGAATGATCATAAAATATTATTCTAATGTTATTATACCCTTATTCTCATTTTATGCTTATATATCTCCCCTTTTACCCTTGATTATCATATGATGTATCCCCTTTATTATGTGTCCCTTCCTCGTGTTATTAAGAATCATTTTAAGTATAATTAATAACGGGGAGATATTTGAGGGAAACAGTGATGATACTTCACTATGTTATATGGTTTTGTTCCATATTTCAAAATAAATTAAACTATTATAATCATCGGACATGTATTCTATAATGAGAGTAATATTCATAAAAATTATGTCATATCCATCTATGTTATGCTCAGGTCTCTATATTACAACTAGGTGGTATTGAGTCATGAGATCATGGATATGAATTATGATTTCACATAATTACATATTATATATGATTTATTTTTTCTATGTTGTTCATTATTTAGTTTTAAATATTTTGTATATAGATATACTCACTCACAATGGTTCATATATGGTTATTGGCTATGTTAGTGGAGTTGTTTTGTAAGATTTTCTTAGTCGCATGGATATTTCAATGACTTATTTTGTTAGGTTCAATTTTTATATGATATCATGACATACATTGTTTATGATATTATTTCTGGTATACTTATATCATGATTTCGAATTACTAAACCATTACTTTTTTAATGATTATTTTTGTGATGATTTATGACATGTATTCAATTGTTAGATACTACATTTAAATATTACTTTTATTCAACTAATTATTGTTGGTACTTTTCATTTTCTTCTGTAATTTTCTATTGTGTTAAATGGGGTGTTGAAACATCCATTTGAGTATTGAAAATCATCGATGATTTTTTTTCAACACTGCCATATATAAGACTTTAATTAGTATAATTATATATTTTTATCAATTATAATATCTTCATTAGTGTTCCAACATCATTATAGAGTCTGTTTAATTTATTGGGGATAACAAAGGCCTTGATAAAAGTATATATTTATCATGCTAAAGAATATATTAATAAATTAATAATTTATCGATTTGTTTTTTTTTCACTAACAAATGATTATTCTCTCAGTGATTCTTTACGATATATAAAACTCAATTATTTTGAAAAATATTCAATACTTTTTCATTGCTTCTTTTTCACTCCTGATTTCTCACACAAATTAAAATAATAATCTATCTTTTCTTCTTGGATTTCAACAATTATGATCGCCCATGTAACCACATTCTTCATTTAATATACCCCTTTTATCTATTATTCTTCAATAATATATTACCAATAATATGATAAATTAACTCCCCAATAACCATGCTCACCAACACATTGCCCTAAAGATTTTAACTAGTTACATCATTTTTCATTATGAATGTCTGTACCACTATTGCATCTTATTTTCATCGATATTTTATGATATATCAATTTAATTATATATGTTTAAATTAATATAAATATTTATACCTTTTTTAAAATAATTATATATAATTGTATTATTTTTTATAAATACACAAATATTTATGTTTATATAGTTACATATAATTGTATATTTAAAAATAATTTTTTTAATTTTAAAATTCTAAAATGATAATTTATTGAAAATCCATTTCTGTGTGTGTGTGTCATTTTATATGTATGCCATTATATGACTCTCTCTCTCTTTATATGTATTTTACTAGTAATTTATATATGTGTGTGTGTGTGTGTTGGTATAGGTCTGTGTGTGTCTATATATATTAATGTATATATATATATAATCCTATATTTAAAATATTCTTAGTAATGTGGAAATATATATACATAAAAATATATATATACACCAATGACACTTACCATTATCCTAGATGATTTCACTTGTTATACATAGACATATTTATAAATGTATCCTTTTATATGAAATATATACAAAGTTTAATATGTATATATATATATATCATTATTAATATACACACACACACAAACATATATTTACTTAAAACGAATTTATATATAGATTTATATGTATATATAGGATAACAAATTTTTATTAGATTAAAAAAATTGATTAATATATATTTAAGAAAACAATGTTATTTCTATTTGGGTAACATATTTAAAAAATATATTTTCTTTTAAAATATGGTTAATTATATATTTATACAACTAAATACCTATATGTAAACATATTCAAAAAATTTATGTATAATAATATTTTAATTTATAAATAATACTAAAATCTAAAAAAATAAAAAAAATTACAATATAATTTCATTATGAAATTAAAACAGAGGAATAAATATAGTCGCCATGGAAAAAGTATAATAAGATCATCTAAAAAATGATAAAACTCAATAGAATGATAAAAAATTTTGGTATGGTGCATTGAAACCCTATTTTGGAGGAATTTCGGGAATTTTTTGAAGTTGAAATTATAGGGTACATATTCATCTCGGTTCCTAATTTACATTATTTGTCTCCAATATTTGACATGAAATCTCATGTAGCCTAAATGGACACTCAGATCAATAGTTTTTGTCGTATGAAATTCATGTAATGTTTTAATATTATCATGATAGGCTAGTTACACAATTTTTTTATTATAAATTTGAAGCATTAAAAAATAACTATTACTAAATACAAATTAGTCAATTATAAATGAACAATAATTTTAAGCTGTTATATATATTATTAAAAAAGTAATAAAATATTTTAGTTGTAAATGCATGTTTATTTATATTAAAATATTTTTTATGAAATAATATATATATATATACTATAAAATGAAATCAAATAGAATTTATGGTGTTTTTTAATTTATTATAACATTTTTAAGCACTACATAGGAACCTTAGAAATCCTAAAGGGTTACCTTTATCATCATTAAAAAAAAGAAGTGAAAATGAATACCATTTTATTACTCACTTTTCTTACTGTGATAAATGCCACCATTTTTATGAATGATAAAAGTACCACGTTTGTAAACTCATTTTTATGAACTAAAAAATGGTGGTTCTAAATATCGTGATATTTTTAGTAGTGAAATCACAATCCAATTAGATGTGAGCTGGGGGTGAAACTCACTTTTTTATCGCCATTCCTAAAAGGTGTTATTTTGATGATTTTTTATGTCAATGGACATTAAATTGGTTATATATTACCAATAAAATTGTTATTTTTTATTAATTTTTACAAATTAAATAATGAGTTATATTAATAATATGATTTATGAATATTTACATTATTTATTTAAATTAAAATATTATTAATAATTTTCTTAGATACATTATTAGTTATATTAATAATTAATACTAATAATATTTTTCTTTAATGGGTATTATTAATTGTTATTGGAAACAATATGATGGGATTAAAAATAATATAAAACACATGTATAACCCACCACGGTGAGCCCATCTTAGAAAAATTCATATCATTCTTGTATGGTTGGATTAATCCACAATGGGGATAATATTAATCAAAATTTAAGTTCAATGATTTAATTTTTTTTGTATTAGTGGAGACATTGAGAGTGGGTTATCAAAAAAAATTTAGATCCTAGCCATATACCATAGTTTGAGGGGTCATCCCTGCCCAACATCACTCAAAAAAAGTAAGGCCTTTTCAATATATATAAAATTTTCTATCCTCCCTTACTTACCAACTCTATAAATCTTGAATTTGGTCCTTCGTTCTCATTCAGTCTATATTAAAATTCTCAAACACCCATCATTAAGAATATTACAAGGCAGGTATCATATACAACCCACACACAACCCCTTATCACTAGAAAAAAGTGAAAATTCATTCAGTCTAGCAACCTCATGGTGTGATCATCAAGTTACATGAATTCAAAAAGTTTAATTACATATATCCTCAATTCCTTTATAGGATTTGATATGTAGTGAATTATGAAAAATAATAAACAAGCATAACCTATGAATTTCGCAACTAATGGTCCTTTATTCCCTATATAAAAAATACACAATACATAATAACACATTTAAATATCAAAAATAATAACCATATATAATGTGATCCATAGAGAGAAATAATTTGAAATACATTTCCTAATAACTATTAAAAATATAAACAAAATAAATGGTTATCTCAAATTCTAAGTAAGGGTAACCATAAATAAAAATAATAAATATCATGTGTGTGAAAAAGATGAGTATAAGGTATATAGTTGGAATAAAAAGAGTTTAATAATGACATATTACTATATATATAATCTTGAAATAAATTAATCGATTGATTAACTATATAAACATCCCAAATTACAATAATAAATGGGTTTATCAAGATCAAACACATAATGAGAGACATTTTTACCATCAAATCCTCAACTAATAAATCATTCTTTCAATCTATTTTATCCTTAATACATAAATCATCTCATCAAGTAAAAATTATGTCATTATTCATACATTTTATTAGTGAATACTTAATTCATATTACATTTTCATCATTAGACCAACTGATGCATCGAGGGGAAATCTATAATCGGGGCCACCCATTACAAAATAATTACAACTCTTTAACCATAAGAGAAAATGTTAATGAAATACATAACAATATTTTACAAAAATAAAACATATTTAAATATAAAAATATAAAACACAAATACTTTCCCCCATGTAAATTATAGAGAAATTTGATCATGACCCATCCAAATAATAAAGGTGGTTGTTTTAGAAATACATAAAAACATGAATGTGTAAACAATATAAATCCATATTAGACTAATGAATATAAATATTTCTAATTATTCCCCAATCAGAAATAGGAATTGATTTCTATTTAACCCTCCCTAAAAAACTATATATTGAAATGTATATATGATTATGTAAAAAATTCTTTAATTACTCAATGTATAATATCTCATTGAACACATTCCATTAAAAAATGGAAATAAAGTGTTTTTACAAAGTAAAGTAACTGTAATGAAAATATATGGCAATACACTAAAGATGATTGTGTAAGAAAAAGGAAGTGGTTGATAATTTATCTTATAGATATTTATCATTGATCATTTAAAAAATATATGTAATGAATCAACCTATAAGGACCCGTCCTTAGTCATTTTTTAATCTAGTTATTTCAACTATACTAATATTATTACATTACCAAATATATTTTTGGTTTAGTGTTTCATATTTTTATTTCATAATTCATACATTTCAACCCACAAAAAAAGTGGATAATACAAATCAATGTCTATTTCATCTATAATACATTTTTTTAATAAAACATGAATTATTTTTATGAAAATTCATCAAAACATTCCACTTGGATTCTTCTTTTCTATTACCAATACATAATCACTGAGATTTTTATTTAAAAACATGGGATGAGAACATAAATTTTAGAAAGGCTTATAAAAATGAGGAAAGAAAGTATAAATCTATGAATACTTATGAATGTATGAAATATTTTTCTCATATATATATTTCTCACATGTAAATAATCATATACATACGTTTTGAAAACATAAGATTTATAAGATTCAGAGAAAATATAAATTAATCATTTAAATAAGTTAGAAATAATTTTATTACAACAATTAAATATGATTATATCAATCATGGCTACCTTTTGATTTGTAACCCTCCCAGATACCTTGCATTGTAACCCACACAACTATCTTATGGCATAACCATCATGGTTACACTTTGAATAACAATTATGGTCAATTTACAACATAAAATACAAAATGAATTAGAGTTATATCACACTCCCACCAATCATCATGATGAATTACCAACAACCAAATCATAATCATAAAAAAAAATTAAACACGTATCATGAAATCATTATCTTTGAATTTTGTAAAAATAGAAATTTAAAAGGGTTTTTTTAATGGAATGGACCTTACATCAAGTTTGAATTCATTAAAATAAGTTCAAAACTCCCTTAAAATTATTTAATGAGTTTATATATTAATTTCATAACTATATTCATATTTATATTACCTTATATGATGATTTTATGATATCTTCCCACCAATTTATTAATAATAACTTGTTCTTTTCATTGTTTTGGGTGCATTAATTTCATGGTTTACATGGTCGATTCAATATAGATTTTCATTCATAATGGAATAATAACATACAATGCTGAATGAAATTGTGTTAATATGTTTCAATAATTATAAATTATAAAATATTTTATTTTTTTCTGACATGAGGATGGTTCATTAAAAAAATTAATGATAAATGTATCTTTATTTTTGGCTGGTTTTTCTGATAATCACAAACTAGTTTTGTTTCATTTAATGTTATGAATATAATTTTTTTTTAAAAATAACCCTTTAATATTAATATTGAAATATATTACAAACATAATAATTTTTTATGGTCATCCTTGAAGGTGGTCAAGGAAAATGAAATTTTGATATCCACAAAGTTAGTGAATCAACAAGTCACAGATTATCGATTCATTTTATATAATAATAGGAGGAAATAAGATGTTAGATGATGGAAAATCAATTAAAAAAATTAAATTTAAGTATATTTCATATAAAAGATTTATCATTTCACTTTGGATATGGGATATTTGGAGAGAAAAAAAAATGAAAATAAATTTAACATAAAATAAAATGAAATGAAATAGGATATTACATCTGGAAATACCCACCTTATGAACCTTTGTAGTGAAATTGGATTTTTTATTATTTTGAGACCAAAGTCTCCCAGATTTTGGGGAGTTTACTGACAAGATTATTGGAAATAATTTGGACAATATTCAAATATATAGAGGAGTGAGGAGAAGAGATGGTGTGGGGATGTATTTATATAGGTGGATAGGGAAGTTTTCATATTATTTTATTCGTTAGTTTATTATTTTTTCTCAATACTTTGAATAGATATAGTCTTTTCATTAAAAATATTAAAATAATAATTGGGCATTCAAGAATGTGGTTATTACCTCAGAAATGAATTTAATATATAATGTACATACACTGAAAAATATAACATTTTACTGTTCACATAATATTTTATTACTTTAAAAAAAATAAAAAAATTAACCATAACCATTATTCAAGGTGTATAATTCAAAAATGATCTCCATTTTATGAGAATAATTTTCCAAATACATCATCTTTATTTGAAAAATTATGATCTTAAAACTATAACTAATTTTATTACACAAAGAAATATTAATAAAGGACTTATTAAATTATCCCATAATCAAAGTAAAAAAAATATTAATTTCTGATTTTATTTTGTAAAGATTAATTTTATTTTAATTCATTATATTAATTATAAAATTATTAATGTTCTTTTTTTCCAAAAATATAAATCCTTAATTTATAATTTTCAAAACATTAGTTTACTTTGTGATATAAATATATCATATCCCCACTTATAATATACATAAATATCATATATACTAAAATAGGTGGGGACAATATTCTAATTGTATAGAATACATAATGTCTATAAATATAACATATTTCATTATTCATTTATATGGACTTTAACTCTTTAAATAGAGAATGAAAAAATTACATTATAAGTAACTATGTTGTTACAGTCTTCCCACATTCTTGAAATTTCATCCCCACAAATATTATTCACTTATTAAACTAGTGAGGAATTCTTTAAATTATATCATTTTCCAATTACCATGTTTCTTTTATCAAGTATGTTGTTTCTCCACAAAAACCATAACCTAGTGGGTTACCTTATTCTGAAATACTTTCTCTCTACGGTCAAGAATATGAACATTCTTTTCCTCATTTGAATGTTTATAATAAAACTAAACATTCAGAAGACTAATAATTTGATATGAATCTAAAACATTATTACATAACATAGAATCATAAGAAACATTTTTCACTTGGGAAAAAATCAGAGGCAATGACACTCATAAAAAAACAAATCCAACATTCTTGAGGATTCCCTAGGGTTCAATAAACCATGGGATTATCATCCCCTTATTACAAAACAAACACAATTTTCCATTGAAAACATAGAGTGAGACTAGATAACCTACCTCAAAATAAATATCATTCCTCTATTTATTTGGAAAACTTTTTATAAGGCCCCATCTTTAAACATTACTTAATCATGAGTTACATCAAGAATACACGTTGAAGTGCATTTCAGGTTTAGAGTTGTAGAGAACTAGATCATAAAACATGCATTACATTCAATATTTAAAAAAAGTGATTACATAAAAGATAGAACTCATTTTTATCGTCAACGGAAACATATTTAAAATAAAACATTGATTAATTCTTGACACTTCCTTGACACTATAATCACATCATGTACATTTCCCTTGACCCGTGAAAAACATCTCAAAAATGAGGGATGAGCATAAAAAGCTCAGTAAGTTATATAAAAGTATGAAAATAAAACATTATTCCATGTATGAATTCATACATCACTCATAAAAAATTATCATTTTAACATACCTTATCAAATCATTAATAAATTATAGAAATCATAGAACATAAAGGTAACTTGAGTGATTCATATCATTCTTACGTAGGTAGTAACCCTCATGGTTGCATTTGCAATACCCATCATAGTATATTCCCTAAATCTATATGGAGAAACCTTAACGTTTAACTCCTTTTCATTACCCATTGAATTGGAGAGCTATATCGAGCACACCCACCCATAGTTTATCACGGAACCACCAGTCTTCATAATAATGCCCAAGGACTATAACATAATCGTATCACATAAAACATGCATAAAGGAAACATAACATTTCCACTTTTCAATCACAAGATATCAATACAACACATTGATATAAAAAATTAAAAAAACCATTCTCAATACCAAAATATAATAAAAGTAAAACATGGTATTTATTTTTTCATTTTAAAAAAGGTATGTCTTTTAGATGAAGCCGAAACTCAAATAATGGTCATAGCGGTGGAAAAGTCGTTGTCTCCACATACGTACGACAAAAACAATCCCTTTTGTCATTTAGAAAAATGCTTCGTATAAAAAATATTCATTTTGAATAAACATAAAAGTCAAAGGGGTTTATACACCGTATAAATGAAAGTTGTGTATAAATAAAAATATGCCTCAATGAAAGGATATTAAGACGAAGTCACATACCTCGGGTCCGACTTGACTCGATCGTTCTTTAATGTCCTGAATAATAATCTGGAGTTCCTTTCTACTTGCATAAGATCCTTTTTCAAGTTCATTATTCCTTTTATATCACTTATTACCATGTCATGAACACTATTTAATTTTTTATGTTAATAATGGTCGTTTTAACGATCATTGGTACTTGAGTCAAAAATAAACTCTTTATAATTACATGATGATCATGTATCCATTATATCCAAAGTTATACTCATGATTTAGATATCATATATATAATATATATCCAGTATATACATGCATTTATAATATTACGAAACATTTATAGGTAAGAAATTAAATGCACTGTTCATGGAGACTGTAAGTCGTACGTACGCATGAACACTACTTCAATTTATATTTAATGTTAAATTGAATTAAAACATAATGATACATAATAGTATTATAATTCCAGTATGTAATAATATATAATATCATTAAATCTATCCTTTATACGTACCACATATGGTATTAACGAATCAAATCACTTTGAGGTGGAGGTAGTGCACACTTTCTAAAATGAAGATATCGCGTATACCCATAATGAAAGCCATAAATGTATGCCATAAATGAAAATTAAAGAAGCTTAAGAAAAACATAAACATATTATATATCATATATAAATATAGTTAAATAATAATGTCCACCTTTGAAGGTGTTATATTAGTGTTGAACAATCCTCATTTCGTGAGGCAGAAATTCGCCATCCATAGAAACAATATTTTATATAACCATTAGATGTATTTTTGTGTAAGTTTTTCTCGAATAATTAATATAATAACATCCTAGAATATTTAAGATACAGTTTTTGTTACAAAAGAAATGAATAAAAAGAGTTTAGGTGGTTGGATAAGAAAAATAAAACAAAAGAACATTAGAGAAGACTTTACCTTTGAATCGGGTAACTCCTCTTGGTTTGAACCAAAAGGTTTTCTTGAAGAGCTTCCTGCCTAATTTAATTCTTCTAGGATGAGGATATGGATCTGGAGAGACAAAATGAGCAGGTATTTTCCTAGAAAAATTCTTGAGATGTGTGGGTAAGTAGGTAGAGATGGGGGCCTTTTATAAGAGGAGAGGAGGGGCACTCTTGGAAAGGTATAAAATGCTACTTTATTTTCAAATGATTTACGGATTTTAAAGGTCCCATGTTTATTTATTTCAAGTATAAGCTGATAAGGGTTCTAAATATACTTATCCAATATTTCTTTGACAAGTGTAAGTCTTATATTTTACATTATCTTTTCATTTTATTTAAATCGTTCATTAATGATGTAATCGCTGCATCATCATGATGTCATAAATAATTTAAATTATATAATGTCTAAAAATATTTAAAAAATACTATGATGTAGGAAATATATTTATCTTTCCAATTAATTTTTTTAGTCCAATATATCATTTATTTAGACAAAATTAAAAATGTTTTAATCATGTGATACATTCTTTGTTATATTTACTTTCTTTAAAAAATAAAAACATAAAAAGTCATTATCCCACAAAAGTGATTCCATGGGGTCCCCAAGATTGGAACTAGGCATACCATGGTAGGCCATGACACAAAAATTAGTATTAGGACACATTTTGGTGTAATTTTATATGATTATGATATTATTTTATTATCCTTAACTACCTGATTACTATTTAATCAAGATAATTAACGACAATAATCGTCGTTACTATTGACAACGTCCAAAAACAAAAGAGTATTTATTACATAATTTTGACATTCTAATTCCAAATATTGAATCAATTTTACCAAATTCCAAACACATAAATTTCAATAATTAATTTAAAAATAATTCTCGTTGTTAAAATAAATAGCGGGTTTTTTTGAAACAATATCTATGAAAAGTTTGGCATTAGTTTATGCCCAATATCAAAGTGAAATTAATTCTAATAAAAACTATTGGATTAAATGGTAAAAAAATATTATATTTAAACATTAAAAATAATTAAAAATATATTCTAACAATATAATTATATTAGATGAAAAAGCAATATTGATGTAAAATGCAGTATTTTTCACTATTCATTAAAAAATGAACATTGTCAGAAAAATACCAAAAATTTACAAAAAGTAAATTTCAATGTCCAAATCCTAAATAATATGTTTATTTTGACAAATATAGATTATAAAACATTCAAAAGTTTGATTTAAAAATGGTTTGCCTTCAAAAGGTGGTAAAACAATCTTTTAAAAATATTAGAGAATTCTATGCTTAAGATTTGATTTATCCTCATTTTAAGACTCTAAAACACTTTAAAATTCATAAATATACATAGATAAGAATATATATTATTCATTACTTACTTGGGATGTTAAATCCTTCTACCCTTTATTAAATTTCATCCCCATAATTTCATTAGTTATCGAATAAGTGGGGGTATTTATCCCTCATTGCATTTTTAGATTTCCATTATGCCTCAAAACTCATGTGGATATTACACAAAACCTTTACATGATTAACCACCATATTCGAAAACTCATTCTCCCTATGTTCAAGAAATTGGACCGGTTGTTCCTCATAAGATAGATTCTCTTCCAGCTGAACTGCCTTTGGACTCAAAACAGGAGATGGATCTGGCATGTACTTCCTTAATATTGAAACATGAAAAACATTGTGTATCTGAGATAAACTCGAAGGTAAAACCACTCGGTATGCAAGTGATCCAACGCTTTCCAAAATTTCATATGGTCCAATGAACCTTGGTCACAACTTTCCTTTCTTACCAAATTGCATCACACTTTTCCATGGCGAGACTCTGAAAAAAACATGATCACCTACCTCAAAAGATAGATTGTTCCTCCAGTTATACGCAAAACTCTTCTAACTGCTATGAGTTATTCACATGTGTTTCTGTATCAGCTGAACTTTTTCGTCCAACTCTTCTACCAATTTCGGTCCCATCAAATTCCGTTTACCAACTTCATCCAAGAAAGCTGGAGTTCGACATCACTTCCAATATAATGCCTCCAATGGTGCCATCTGTATACTAGAATGAAAATTGTTACTATAAGAAAACTCAACCAAAGAATGATGGTGGTCCCAACATCCCTGATAATCCATCGAAAAATAACATAGCATATCTTTCAACGTCTGAATTGTTCGTTCTAACTACCCATTGGATTGAGGATGAAAATCTATACTAAAATATAATTCAGCACCCAAAGACTTATGAAGGCCTTTGCAATGGTTATAAGTGAACCTAGGATCACGGTCAGATACAATTGAGAGAGTAACTCTATGTAACCTTTCTATCTCGTTAATAAACAAACAGGAAAGTTGATCTAGTAAAAAAGTATCTCGTATAGCAACGAAATGGGATGATTTAGTCAAGAGATCAACAATAAAGAAGATTTCGTTATTACCTTGAGGTGTCTTCGGTAATCCCACAATGAAGTCCATGGATATATTATCCCATTTCCACTCTGGCACTGGTAAATACTGAAGAATCCCTTTCGGCAACTGATGCTCTGATTTAAACTGTTGACAAGTCAAACACTTCATTGTAAAATTAGCAATATCTCTTTTCATTCCGTCCAACCATTAATACTCCCGACGATCTCTATACATCTTAGTACTGCCTAAATGAACTGAAAACATGGAACTATGAGCTACACATAACAACTCTCTATAAAACTGTGAATCAGAAGGCATATACAATCTCTTCCCAAATCTCAAAACACAATCATTATAAATGTTGAATTCAAACAACTAACCCTTCTGAAAAAGCTCTACAATTTTCTACACCTCACTGTCTCACTTCTGTGTTTTCTTAATTCTGTCTGATAAATAATATTTCATTGATACCTGAACCAAAACAGAAAGACATCTTGCACCAACAACTTCTATGCCAAAGTTCATCAAATCCTTAACCAAAGGATCACATTTCAAATGTAACATTGTTAATGATGCATTACATTTTAAACTCAATGAATCGAACACTTTATTTGCTTTTCCTATATGGTAATGAATTGTAAAATCATAATCATTGATTTATATAGCTATCTCCTCTATCTCATGTTCATTTCGTTCTATGTGAATATTTAATTTAAAATTTTTTGATCAGTATATATTTCACACATTACTCCATACAAATGATTCCTCCAAATTTTTAAAGCGACAACAACAGAAGCTAATTCCAAATCATGTCTAGGGTAATTTACCTCATGAGTTTTCAGCTATATTGAAGAAAAAGCAATTACTAGATCATTCTGCATTAGGAGTCATCCAAGTCTATTCAATGAAGCATCACTGTAGATAAAAAACTCCCCATTCATGGAAGGTATTCCCAAAACTAGAGCATTCACCAATCTTCTTTTCAGTTCCTGTAAACAATCTTCACATTCTTTTTTCCAGATAAAATTAACACCCTTCCGAGTTAGATTTGTCATTGGACTAGATAACCGAGAGAAATTTCTAACAAACCTTCGGTAATACCTGCTAAACCATGGAAGCTATGAATATCAATTACATTTGTCGTTCTTTTCCATTCTTCAACAACCTTTGTTTTTGCAGGATCAACAATTATCCCATCTTTAGAAACAACGTGACCCATGAAAGAAATTTGTTGCAACCAAAACTCACACTTGATGAATTTACCATACAATTTATTTTCTTTTAAGGTAGGTAAAATAACCCTTAAATGTCATCCATGCACCTATGTACTTTTAGAAAACACCAAAACATTATCAATAAAATAAACCACAAAAATATACAAAAACTCATGGAAAATTCTATTCATAAGGTCCATGAATATAGAAGGTTCATTAGTTATCCCAAAAGTCATTAATAAAAATTCAAAATGGAAATATCTTGTAAAAAATCTGGTTTTCAGAATATCTGATTCCTTTACCTTCAAATGATGGTACCCCGATCCCAGGTCAATCTTTGATAAAAACTGAGCTCCCTGGAGCTGATCAAACAAATCATCGGTATGAGGAAAAAGATATTTTTTCTTAACAGTGATGTTATTCAAGGCTCTATAATCAATGAAAAGATTCATAGAACCATCTTTCTTTTTAACAAATAAAATAGGGTAACCCAATGGTGATGTGCTAGGTCGAATGAAACCTTTATCTAATAAATCATGAAATTTCTCCTTCTACTCTAAAAGTTAAATTTGATCCATTTGATAAAGGGGTTTTGAAATTGTCTTAGCATCAGGAACTAAGTCAAAAGTAAACTCAACATCCCGAACTAGTATTATTCTAGGAAAATCATTAGTAAAAACATCAGGATACTCATTTTCTAATGGCACATCATTAATCTTAATAGTTCCTTTATTTTCAACAATATGTACTAGGTAACATTAATTTCCATCTTTTACAAGTTTCTCATCCTCTTGATATGTTATCAACTGTAAGGGTTCATTCTTGTACACAAACTAAAAGCCTTTCTGAAAAGATATTTCTTTAGCTCTACATTCAATCATAGCATGGTAAACAGAGAGCCAATCCATACCCAGGACAACATCAAACTATACTAGAGGTAAAAAAAATTTGGTTTGCATGTAGGTTTTTTCCACGGATAAGGATAGGAAGATTCTTATAAATTCTTTTGGCCTCAACATTTTTCCCAGGTGTTTTTACCACAAGTTCAGGAGTCATTTCTTGAGATGGTATTCTGATTTTACTAGAAAAGTTTTTAGAGATGAAAGAATGTGTAGACCCTAAATCAAAAAACCCACTAGAACAATCTGAAAAAACAAAGTACATGATACCACTTCATTTGATTGGCCAACATCTACTGAAGTAGTTGCAAAGGATTTCACCACCCCTTTCTGCTTGTACTCTGAATATTTCCCATCACTTGAGCACTTTGTTAGACACTCATTTGCATAGTGAACCATCTCATTACACGTAAAACATTTCACTAACTGTAAATAAAATTTGGTCTTACCATCACCTCGATTTTTTTCATTTCTATCACGAGCCTTATGTCCCATAATACCACATCGGTAGCACATTACAGAATTCAGAAGAAATTCCCCTGCATGCCTTTTACCACATTTATCACAAACTGGAAAGTTAGTTTTCTTACCATCAGACCTTTTTGAAGAATTCTTCCCGTTCATATGCCACTTTTTTCTCTTCTTCTGTTGGTTGTCATAGAACAATTGATCATCGGCAAACTCCATTTCCACCTTCTCAACACATAGAACAAGCCTTTCATAACTCTTGAACTCGCGTGAGGCTAAACCCCATTTATATATTGGCATTAATCCTGAGTAAAAATGATTGATTTTACTATCAAGGTCTCGGATAAAATTTGGAGCATACCATGCCAAACGAGTAAACCTTTCTTCATAAGCTGCCACTAAGTCTTCCTCTTGCCTCAATTCCAAGAAATGTTTTTCCATCCTAAGTTGAACTGCCTTAGGAAAATATTTCTCAAGAAACATACCTTTTAATTCATCATAGTCAAGAGCATCAATCTCATCAGCATCCCTAATATTTTTAACCGTTGACCACCACTGATCTTCTTCACCCTCCAATGGTAAATAGTAAGACCAACCTTTTGATTTTCTGAAAACCCCAGGACATTGAAAATCCTCTCCAGTGCATTAATCCACCCTTCAGCTAGCACATGGTCAGATGATACTCTGAATGATGGGGGATGTTGCGTAATGAAATATTCCACCACTTACCGGTTCATCTGTTGTTGATCTAGCTGATCTCATTCATGGATACCACAACCATTTATTACTTGAGTCAACAATGCCATTACTGCAAAAAACTATTCAGTTCAAATTCCAACCATCTCAGGATAATGATTCCAAAGGTTATTTCCTTCTGTATTCCTTCTTAGAACTTCTTCCCTGTATCCAATGCGGAAAACCATTCTGAACAAACATGTCTTAGATCTGGAAACAAGGTAATCTTCAAAATTTATATCATTTCAATTTTACCAAAAAAAATATTCTTGGATAATCGTTTTAATATAACTCTAACTCCTAAAGTTATCTAAACCGACCTTTGATTCCAACTAGAAGCCCCAGCCTTAAACATTACTTAATCTTGAGTTACATCAAGAATACATGTTGAGGACCTTTTTAGGTTTAGAGTTTTAGAGAATGAGAAGAGAAAACTGGCATTACATTCCACATTTAAACAATGTGGTTACATAAAAGATAGAATTCATTTTTCCCTTCAACGGAAAAATATTTAAAATAAAACATGGATTCTTTCTTGACACTTCCTTGACACTATCATCACATCATGTACCTTTCCATTGACCTGTGAAAAACATTTCAAAATCATTGGACGAGCATAAAGAGCTCAGTAAGCGATATAAAAGTACGAAAATAAAAAATTAGTCCATGTATGAAATCATACTATACTCATAAAACATAAGCATTTTAACATAACTCAACAAATCAATAATAAATCTTAGATACCATAAGACATAAAGGTTACTTGAGGCATTCATAACATTCTTACATAGGGAGTAACACTCATGGTTACATTTGGAATACCCATAACAGTATATTCCCTAAATCTCTTTGAAAAAAACTTAACCTTTATCTCCTTTACGTTAACCAATGCATTGTAGAGCTATATCGGGCTCACCCACCCATTGTTTATCACAGAACTACCCGACTTCATAATAATTCTATTGAACCATAACATAATCGTATCACATAAAACATGCATAACATAAACATAACATTTCAACTTTTCAATCACAATATATCAATACACCACATTGATATAAAAACATTATGAAATCCATTTTCAATAATAAAATAAAATAAAAGAAAAACATGTTATTTGTTTTTCATTTAAAAATAAGGTATGGCTTGTTGAGGAAGCCGAAACTCAAATAATGGTCACAGCGGTGGAGAAGTCGTTGTCGCTGCATACATATGACAAAAACATTCCCATATTTGGTTTAGTAAAACGCTTAATATAAAAAGGATTCCATTTAAATAAACATAAAATCCAATGGGGTTTATACACCATATAAAATAAAGTTCTGTATAAATTAAAATATTCCTCAATGAAAGGAGATTAAGACGAAGTCCCATACCTTGGGTCCGACTTGACTCGATCATTATTTAATGTCCTGAATAATAAAATTGTGTTAATTTCTACATTCTTAAGAACCTTTTTCATGTTCATTATTCTTTTTATATCACTTATTACCTTTTCATGGACACTTTGTAAATTTTTAAGTTAATAACAGTCGTTTTAACAATCATTGGTTCTTGAGTAAAAAATAAACTCTTTATAATTACATGTTGTTCATGTATCCATTATATCCAGAGTTATACTCATGATATAGATATCATATATATCATATATATCCAGTATATACATGCATTTATAAAATTAAAGAACATTTAAAGATAAGAAATTAAATGTACCGTTCATGTAGACAGTAAGCTGTACGTATGCATGAACGCTACTTCGATTTCTATTTCATATTTAATGGAATTAAAACATAATGATAAATAATATTATTATAATTACAGTATGGAATCATATATAATATCATTAAATAAATCCATCATACATACCACATATGGTATTAATGAATGAAATCACATTGAGGGGGAGGTAGTCCGCACTTCTTAAAATGAATATAATGCGTATACCCATAATGGAATCCATAAAGGTATGCCATAAATGAAAAATACAGATTCATAAAGAAAACATAAAAATATTATATGTCATATATAAATATAGTGACATCTTAATGTCCAACTTTGAAGGTTTTATATGAGTGTTGATCAATCATTGTTTCGTGAGGTAGAAATTCACCATCCACAGAAATAATATGTTTTTTAACAATTATATGTATTTGTGTGTAAGTGTAGCTCGAATACTTCATCTAGAAACATCGTAGTATAATTAAGATACAGGTGTTGTTACAATATAAATGAATGAAAAGAGTTTAGGGGGTTGGAGAAGCAAAATAAAACAAAAGAACATTAGAGAAAACTTTATCTTTGAATCGGGTAACTCCTCTTTGTTTGAACCAAAAGGGTTTCATGAAGAGATTCTTGCCTAAGGTATGTCTTCTATGATGATGAGAGGGATGTGGAGAGATAAAATGAGTAGGGATTGTCTGAGAAAAAGGTTTGAGAAGTGTGGGTACGGAGGTAGAGGTGGGGGCCTTTTATAAGAGGAGAGGAAGGGCACTTTTGGAAAGGTATAAAAGGTTACTTTATTTTCAAATGAGTTTCAGAATTTAAAGGACCTACATTTATTTATTTAGAGTATAAGGTGATAAGGGTTAGAAATATAATCTTCCAATAGGTCTTTTACAAGTGTAAGTCATAGATTTTACATTATCGTTTCATTTTATTTAAATCGTTCATTAATGAGGTAATCGCTGCATTATCACGATGTCATAATTAATTTATTTTTTTAATGTCTAAAAATTATAAAAAAATACTATGATTTAGGAAATATTTTTAGATTTCCAATGAATATTTATAGTCCTTTAGATCATTTATGTAGACAAAATTAAAAATGTCTTACTCGGCTTATACATTCTTTGTTATATTTACTTTCTTTAGAAAATAAAAAGATAAAAAGTCACTATCACACAAAAGTGATTCCATGGGGTCCCCATGTTTGGCACAAGGCATCCTATGGTCGTCCATGACACAACCAGTTGTATTAGGAAATATTTTGGTGTCATGTTTTATAATTATGTTATTATTTTATTATCCTTAACTACCCGATTACTAATTAATCAAGATAATTAATGATAATTACCGTCGTTACAATTCACAATGTCCAAAAAAAAAGAGTATTAATTACATAATTTTCACCTTATGATTCATAATATGGAATAAATTTTACCAAATTACAAACACAGATATTTCAATAATTAATTTAAAAATAATTCCCACTATCAAAACAAATAGAGGGTTTTTTAGATACAATATCTATTAAAAGTTTAGCATTAGTTTATGCCCTATTTCAAAGTGAAATTAATTATAATGACCAGTATTGGATTAAATGGTAAAAATATATTATATTTACACCTTAAAATTAATTAAAAAGGTAATTGAACAATATAATTATATTTTATGAAAATGAAGATTTGATGTAAAATGCATTATTTGTCATTATTCATTAAAAAATGAACATTGTCATAAAAATAACAAAAATTTATCCAAAGTAAATTTCAATGTCCCAATCCTAAAGAATATGTTTATTTTGAAAATTATTTCTAATACAATTGTCAAAATATTGATTTAAAAATGGTTTTCCATCAAAAGGCAGTAAAATAATCTTTTAAAAATAATAGAGAATTCTATGCTTATGATTGGATTTATCCTCATATTAATCCTCTAAAACACTATCTAATTCATAAATATACATAGATAAGAATATATATAATTCATTACTTACTTGGTATGTTACAATTTTCATCCATCTATGAGTTATCGTTATATGCTTCTATCTCATCATTACATTCTCAGCCACTTCCTCTACTAATTCTGGTCCCATAAACATACTTCCCATACATTACTGGAAAATACTAGAGTTTTAATCCTCATTAGAAATAATTACAATAAAGGGACCATCTGTATATTATAAATAAAACTATAATAATAATAATAATAATAATCAACTAAATATGTTTGTTGATCCCAACATCCCTAGTAATACATTAAACAACATTGAAGCATGTCCTCAAATGTCTTAAAAGCTCACTCAATCAGACCATCAGGTTGAGGAAGAAATGTAGTGCTGTCATTTAATTTAGTTCCCAAATACATATTATTTCCATTCTAATAATTATAAGTGAACATGGGACCGTGGTCATATAAAATGGATGGAAGAAATCCATGCAACCTTATTATCTCTTTGTGCTATAGTCATGAATGTTTATCCAGATACATTGCTTCTCGAATTTTAAGAAACATAGTAGATGTATTTAATTGATCAACAGTAACCCAAATTGAAATGTTACAAGGATAATTATTTGGTACTCCCACCATGAAATCAATTGATATATTTTACAATTTACACACTCCCAATAAAAAACAATGAAGAATCCCTTTAGCAGTTTTTTAAAAAACAATAACCAACTGACAAATTAGATATTTCATGTTAAAATATTAAATATATCATTTCATTCCATCCCACCAATAATACTCCCAAAGGACATTATATATCTTATTACTTCCATGATTGACTAAAATTTGGGAACTATAATGTTAACATAATAACACATTCTTAAATTTTAAGACAAAATAATCACATAATCTCTTCCCAAATCTAAAAAAAATCAATCAATGTTAAATTCAAAAAACATACCTTTTTTATCCAATTATAATTTTTTATTCAACACACATTATCCCTTATATATGTGCATTTTTTTTTCTAATAATGATAATTATACTATCACCTAAAATAATATAGAGAAATTTTATACACAATAAACATTCAATCCAAAATTCATTAAATTATCAACCAATGGGTAATTTTATAAACATATGATGGTTAATGTTACATGGTTTTCTGACATAAGGAATCCAACACTTTTCTTAGGATGGTAATTTATCGTTCAATCATAATAATATATAATTTATTGTAAACTTATCTACCTCATGTTCAATTACTTTTGAGTGAATATATAATTCTAGATTTTAAGGTCAATATATATATCACATTTGGATCCATATAAATGATGTATCCAAATATTTAAAGTGAAAACCATAGTTGAAAACTCTAGACTTTTGTGTTGGATAGTCTTACTCAAGAAGTTTCAGTTTTCAGGACGAATAAGAAATTACATAATAGTTCTACATCAGAACATATCCAAGTCCATTCAATGAAGCATCATTATAGATGAAAAAATGAAACTTATCTAGGAGTAAAAACCCAAACTGAACCATTCACAAATAATCATTTCTATTTTAAAAAAAAGCACCACATTCTTCAGTAAAATTAAATACAAGACTTTTTTTGTTAATTTAGATTCCGATCTAGATAACCGTGTAATTTTTTAAATAATTTTCATTTTGAGACTACTAATCCAAGATAACTAAAAATCTAAGTAACATTTTAGGAGATTTTCATTCATAAATCACTTTTTTATAGGGATAACCTATCTGGCCATCATTGTTTACAATATTTCTAATAAAATTAATTTATTACAACCAAAAAACACATTTTATAAATTTCCTATCTGAATTTTTTTCTTGAGGTTTTGCATTAAAATAATTATATGTGTTTTAGGATCCTCGTGAACTTTTTAATAATATAAAGTATCATCAATAAAAACAACAACAACCGTATCAAAATATAGATAACATATTTTATATGAAATATCAATAAATACCATAGGGGAATTTTTCTAACCAAAACAAATAACAAAAAACTCATAATTGTAATATCTATTATGGAATTTTTTTTACGGGATTCCATAATCATATACATTTATCTGATAGTTCTTATATCTCATATCAATGTTTGTAAAATACAAATCGCAAGGGAGATCACCAAACAAGTTAATGATATGGGGAAATTGTTTCTATTTTTTAATAGTAATGTTATTAAAATATCTATAATCATTGAAAAGTATCTTCTTACCATATTTTATTCTAATGAACAAAACCAAAGAACTCCATGATGATGTTCTAGGATGAATGTATCCTTTATGAAGAGAATTAAGAATAATAGTTTTTAATTATAAATGTGTAAATTTAGCCATTAGATTAGGGGTTCTGAAATTTTATTAGCATCATGAACTAATTATATGGTTTATTCCACTTCCCAATCAGTTATAACACAAAAAAACTCCTCATGAAAAACATCATATTATTTTATTACCAACCGTGCATCATTAATCAATACTCTTCCATTATTTTCAAAAATATCGGAATTTAAAATTTCATTTCCATCTTTTTACTATTTCTTAGAATCATGATATATTTTCAACGGTATGAGTTCATTCTTATAGAGAAAATAAAACTGATTTATAATAAGATATTTAACACTATAATCAATCATATCATGGTAAACATAAATCCAATCCCTACCTATAATAACATCAAACACTTTTCGGGGGGGAAACAATGTTTTTAGGCAATTTATTACTTTAGAAAACAATTGGATGATTATTATATTGTCTTTTTTCAATAATATTTCTCCCATGTGTTTTAAATATATAACCTAGTTTAATATAATGAGTGAAATTTATAATTTACCGAAAAATTTCATAGAAATAAATGAACGTATAGACCCCATATCCAAAAGGAAATTAGAAAAATATTTGTAAACAAGGAATGTATCTAATACCACTTCATTGGATTGCCCAAAATCTACTATAGTAGTCAAAAAGTATTTCACCACACCTTTCTATTTATAGTATAGTTACTACCCATCATTCATATCCATCTTTGGCAATGTATGTGCATAATGACACATCTCACCACATTTAGAAAAGCATTACAGTTTTCTTGAAATAATTATACATAATATCATAAATATAATTTTCATTTCAATATTGGGCAACATTTTTAGACATAAAACATCAAAAAAATTTCATGGAATTGTTAATGAAATCCCATTGGTGATTTTTTCACACACTCCCAAAACTAGAAATTTTATCTTCATACCACTATTTTTTTGATTAATTCTGACCGATTTATTGAATTATATACATTTTATTCTATATGATGTAAAAGTACACATGATCATAAAAAAAATTTCTAACCTCATTGAACAATGAAAAAATTGATCATAATTTTTAAATTTATCCGAATCCAATTCCTTGTGATATATTGGATTCAATCATGGGTAAAAACAATTTATTTTAGTACCAAGATCTTGAATAATCATTAGACCATACCTTACAAATTGAGTAATTTTTTGTTCAAAAATTAGATATGAATCTTCTTCCTTATGTTATAATTAAAGTCATTTCTTTTCCATACTAATTTTATAAACAATAGGAAAATATTTTCTCGGGAAAATATTTAAAAATTAATCCCATTCCAAGGCATCAGTCTCCTCACAATCTCTGAAATTATTGACCATTAACCCCAACCGTTCACCTCCACCTTAAATTGGTAAATATCAAGAACATACTATTGATTATATATACCTTAAAAGATATAATATACATATAAAATGGATTTAATCAATCCATAAATGTTTACTGGGACAAAATATTCACTAGAAGTAGGAGGGTGTTGCCTCATAAAATTTTCCACTATCATCATTTTTCTTTTTAGAAGCTATGTATATTATCTTTCATGGATGCTAAAATCATTTATCTTAACAATGATCTCGTACCAACTATAACAACATGGAAATCAACATTTCATACTAATGTTATTTCAACTAGAGTACACTTATTACATCCCCAAATATATTTTCAATATATTGTCTAAAATAATTTTGTCATAATTCATACACAGAAACACATAAGAATACAAAGTGAATTATTTTACAACAGAGTTATTTTGTCCAATAATATAAATATTTTTAATAAAATATGAATTATTTTCTTGAAAATTCTTCACAACATTCTTCTTCGATTCATGTTTTCTCTTTTTAATCAATTAACTATGGGAAAACATTTTTAAATAATGGGATGATCATTACAAGTTTGGTAAGGGACATAAACATAAGGAAAGAAAATATTATCCCATTAATACCTTTACAAATAAAAAATAATTTTCACATAGATATATTTATCCCCTATAAATTACAACAAAACTACTTAATGAGAACGTAATATTTCTAAGAAATATGGAAAATATAAAGAGAAATTTGGGTAACCTAGGGAATAATTTAAATAAAATACAATCATATGATTTTTACCTACATTAAAACATTATTATTTATAACCCTCAATTCCACTTTTCAATGTAAACCCCAGAACTACCATATGGTTTAACCATCATAGTTACTCTTGGAATAACCATTATTGCCAACTTCAAACAAAAACATACCCAATGCATTAGAGGGGTATCATAGACCCACCCATCATCATAAATAATTCCCATAAATCAAAATATAATATTAAAACATGAATACTTTCATCATAAAAATATTCCATAAGAAATTTGTAAAAAAGATTGGTTTTAAATGAAATTCCACTAACTCAGGTTTGACATCCTTAAAACTTGTCCAAAAATCATGTATAATGATTTAAAAAGAGTTATAAATTTATTACATAACTATACTCATATTTATAATAGATTATATGACCTTTTACAAACATCTTTCCACCTATTTGTTAATAATATTTTTTAAATCTCATTTTTTCTAGTGCATTTATTTCATAGTTTTCTGGGTTGGAGCATTATGAATTCTAATTTAAAAAGGAATTAAAAATAAATAAGTATAATGGAATTTTTTAAATATGTTTTTAGAATTATAAGTTATAACATATTTTATTTTTGATAATATGTGGATTATTAATAATATAATACATTAATGATAAATGATTGGTTTATTTTTTGAGGGTTTTTCCGACCATCACAAACAAGTTTTTTTATTTAATGTTATGCATAGAAAGTAGTTTGAAAACACTTAACATGTTATGATATAAATATTAATATATTTTTTAACAATAACATTTTTTATGGAAAAACATGAAGGTAGTAATTGTAAATAAAAATTTGATGACCACGAAGGTGGTGAATCAATACATCAATGGCGATGCTTAAATTTTCATTAATAAAAGGAGAAGAGGTTTGGTTTAATTAATAGTATTCCATTAAAAAATTAATATTACAGAATATTTAAAATAATTGAGTTATCGTGTTACTTTGGATAGGTAATTTTTTAAGATGATAAAAAATGAAAATAAATTGAATAGAAAATATATGAAAGTGAAAGAGGTTTTTACCAATTGATTTATCCTCCATGATAACCTCTTTAATGAAATTGTAATCATTATTTTGTTGAGACCAAAGGATCACGAATTTGGTTGATTGTCTTGAAAGGATTATTGGGTAGAATTTTGGCAATATCTTCGTAATTTTTTGTGTAATTTGAAGAGTTGGTGATTTGTGGGATTTATAGTGGATAAGAGGGGTGTTTACTAAATATTTTATTCATTATTTTGTTATTTTTTTCTCAATAATATGAAAAATTTGAGAATTACCACTATATATATTTAAAAAATTACAGTATGTTCTATATTATTTGTATTAAATCACTAATGACTCGATTAATAGTGTGGTTTTCATATAATGAATATATAACATAAATTATCAAATTTTTACTATTCACAAAAATTCATATATTTTGAATAACTTCTGAATAATCACCCTAACCATTAATAAATGTGTCTAATTCTAAAATGAACTCCAGTTTTTATATATTATTTATTAAATATGATAGAAATATTTATTAATTAATATCGACATATGATCATAAAATACCGATTTTAAAAGTATAATTGATTTTATGACACCTTGAAAATTTAATTAAGGTCTCCTAAAATTATCTTATAATTATAATGGAAAGAGTATTAATTTATAAATCTATTTTATGAATATAAAATTATTATTCATTCTATTAATTAAAATTTTAAATCAATATTGGTTTCTCACAAAAATACTAACACATAATTTATCATTTGCAAAAAATTTATTTATTTATTATTTGATGTAAATATATTATATTATCACTTATAATATGTTTAAATATTATATATACTCTCATAGGGGAGTTTAATGTTATATTAGTATATTTTCCGTAATTTATAAACGTACCAATTATTTTATTACACATTTATTATGAATTTAACAATTTTATTCAAGAATAAAAATTAGTAATTTTATATGTACCTGATTTTTTATAAAATAGGTAAATAAAAAATAATTTTATAGGAATAGAATACTTTTAGACTCACGAGAATTATAAAATTAAATGTTTTCTCATGTAAAACCTTTTAAATAATACTCAATTAATAGTAAAATGATAAAATACATTTTAAAGAAAAGAAGTGTTGGAAATATGATTCAAAAATATCATAAATTCATTCTTGTATTAAAATTTTAAATAAATTATGTTATTATTTTTATAAATAAACTCTAAATGAAAAAGTAACCATTTTCTTCAGAAAATTTATTTTAAAAATATTAAATTATAAAATTACAGAAATATTAAAAAGGAAATTTTTAGTAAATCTACAATTAAGTAATTTTGAACCATACATAATTGTTATATAGAAAAACATGGTATGGAAGATAATGGAGGTTATTACAAATGGTTACAAAAACATTTAAATTTTTTTAAATACCCTAGTAAAATCCCGCATAAAAAATCAATTAGATTTTATTTATGAAAATATTAAAAAAAAGTATTAGGGTCATTGAAAATGATCTATATTTTTTATTCCAATAGAGGTAGGTGAATGTTTGTGGAATGCCAAAAAATTGACACAAAGGAAAATATCCTTTGAAATGTGTTGGATTTATTCATTCCAATGTCAATCTTTTATGTGATATAGAATTTCATCAAGGTAGGTAATATCAATTAAATGGTGTATCTTACATTTATAATCATTCCAAATTCCATATAAATAATGAATCGGGGTGATAAATGTGTTTTAAAATATTAAAATAGAATAGGGAGTTTATGACTTAATGAGAGTTAATTCATGTCATGAAAATGATTATGGCTCAAGAAACATTTAAATAGATACTCATTGAATGATAATGACTGTGAATTTAAACTAATAGTGTGTTAAACTATGTATTTTATATCCTTTGATGAATCAAATTTCTAGCTTATACACCCTATAAAAAAACTCTGGGTCATAATACAAACATATATTAATGAAATGAATTTTAGACAACATAACATTACCTTATTAATGATTTTCATTGAATTTCCTATTAACATCCAGAATAATATGATTATATTTATTTGGTTCCATATTAATTAAAAAAAAATCATTATGTAAAATTTATTATCAAATTATTTTAATATTTTATATTGTTTATACATATATTTCAATGAAAATTGAATAGGTTTTGACCTTTTTTTGATAATTTTAGAGATCAATGAAGTTATTTAAATAACAAGATAAATACATAATATATCCATACTTGATTAGAAAATAAATCATTAATTTATTATTTAAAATATATTATATAATAATTTATGATTCCATGATCGTCCATGGTATATTTTTGTATAATTATTGAATTGGGTGGTAAAACATACCCCTAATGTGAACATTATATATATTTGTGAGTGAGTACGGTAAAGGGGTGGTATAATAACATTATAATATAATAATAATGATATTATTAACATTATATTATTTTTTCAGTCAAATTATAATTTATTTAGATAAATAATGAACATACATATATAAATAATGTAACTTTAAGTACCAGTTTCATTCCACAATGCATGATTAATATAATTTTGTTTTTCAAGGTGGATGAAAAGAAAGAAATATTAGTTAATTAATTGCATAAACAACACTTCATTATATTTATTTAACATAAAACATTATATTAATATTGTTAGGATATGTTTGGTAGGGTAATAATAAAATGAGAAAACAAGGATTATGTAATACTCACATTGGGCCCTTTAATTTGTTAATTAATCTGTCAATGGCAACGAAGGGATAAGATGAATTATGTTGAACAAGGGATATGGAAGTGGTATGGGGTTCTAGGAGGGATAACGTTATTTATTTAATTAAAATTATATTTGATATTTTTTTCTGATGTGGTGGACATGTGTCTCTTTTATAAGTTTAGAAATTAATAATTTTGTGAGTAACCATTAATTTTCTAGGATATCATTACGCTATTAAAGATTCAATGGTTTCAAAAGTGTTAAATAATGTATTTTTACGGTAGATTATGTCAAGAACTTATTTATAAAATATTTTCCTAGATTTTTTAGTCTTGTTTTAATCATTTTACCATTTTATTATAATAATTTATTACTATGGGTTTTTCTATGCAAACTAGTTTTACCATAGTAGTCTATATTTTCTTTGAAAAAATTATTGTAACCAATATCACAAAATATTTTTGTGATAAATATATAATTAATCACATATATTATAAATCAATTTGTAAATAATTTAAAATTTAAATTAAAATTAAAACATATCATATATAGAAATTTTTTTTTACAGAAATAAGTTTTTTCACAATTAATTTTTCTTAATGTCTTTTAGTATTGGTTTTGAATTTAAAATGTTATAATACACACACACACATATATATATATATATATATTCTAAAATTACATTAAATTAAGCATTTAAAATTTATTAATTTATTCGATTTTTTTCAAATTACACAATGTTAATAAGTTAACTATTTTTCCATTATCATGGTAATTAAATTTAAAATTTTTAATCATAGTTTTATACCCCAAAATTTCATTTACCTTAGAATATAATATAACAGGGTCTGTAACTTCCCAACTATAATCATTTTATTGATTTGAGGAAGAACTTATATTTATCCCAAGGGAACATCCCCAAGACTCCAGATCCTAATAATACATGTTAATGGATTCATAAACACTTGGGGGTTATTTTCCCCTTGAAACTAAAACAACCAAAATTACTATGAAAAAATCAACAAACAACTAATTGATTCAAGGTAAACACATTTAAAATTAAAAACATACAAAAACAACAACATTCTATACTAGAGAATCATGTGAAAACCAACACCAACATCATTGTTTAAAGAGGCAGACAAAACCAACAAAATACAAAGACTCCGAAGACATTTACACCATAGTTACTAATAGGATCCAACCTTCAACTCAACAATCTAAGATCAAATTATAATGAAGAAAAAATAAAAAAATCTGATAACCTACATTTACATGTGTCTTGATAAAAAATATCAAAAATTCACATTATATCCAATTTAGGTGTTGTGTATTGAAATTCAATAGGTTTTCCCCAAATGACATCACTACTAATTACACTAGGTTAGAACATGTTAACACAATTATAAAGAAAACCCATATAAATATTTTTTCAAAAAATAAAATTCAATATATCAAACTATAAAAGCAAAATTCATACAAAAATAGTTTATAATGAAAGAAACCAAAGAATTCATTATGCAATATCACATTCCAATATAGTGTACCCAATTTTTGTATCACAAACCCATGTGCATGAATGTTTTAATGACATTTATATACTCATAAGGTGTATCACGTAAATCCACTATGTCATTAATAAGTGGGAAATATTTCATCTATCCAATGTAATAGGGACCTAGTTTAGCGTTTCATGCCTTATAACCTGATGTTACCGAACCCTTATTCAAGGTCACGTTTAAAGAATCACCAACCTGTGTAATCAGAAACCAATACAAACCTACCATTTGAATCTATTTTAATGAATTTTTTTTTATTGAAAACCATTATAAATTTATTTCATATAATCAAAAAAATATGTTAAAATTAACATCCAAAAATCATATAAGAAAGAACTTTGGAAAACAAATTATCTCCCCAAATTCCTAACCCATAACTAAAGAGGGTTTCTACCATGATTTGAAATTAAATTTCACAATAAAAATCAATAAATTAATGAAATTTGAAACTAATACAACATTTTCAATTTAGAGGAGTATAGAGTGAACCAACATAGCACATAAACTATGGTGGAAATGAATAATAAAAATTATTCTTTGACAAACTCAGGGTGATTCTCCAATAACCCATCTTAAATATCATTCTATAACATTAACACAAACATGTCACTTCATTATGGGCATAAAATCTCATATATATATATATATATCCTCAACAGACTAGATCTATGAATCTATTATTGGGATTAATGAATGGTCTATGAAAAACCACTAAGAACAGAGACATACAATGAAATTTCTCCATCAACGCACCAATATTTTCTAATGGGTCACTTACAGAATAAATGGTCGAGTCTCCATAGCAGTTGAGATTATCAAAACCTAATTATGGATCAATATAGACGACAAATGAGTTTATTTTAGAAAATATAAACTAATATCATGTTTTTTAAGGTATAATATTTATCTTAACATGGTTTAATAACGCGGTAAGGAAAATTGTGCACCAACCACTCCCTACCAACACCATTTGGATAGTGGGATTGAATTCATTGAAAAACCATGTGCAAATCATGTTTTTCCTATTTTCCACTTTTCATGTTTACTCCTAAGTGGACTAATGGATTTTCCAAACCATGCACCTAACTGTGATCCTACAAAGGTCTCGTATCCATTTGTTGCATGGTTTCTTGTATGTGTTTCAGAGTTTTCACTGCCCTTATTCAATCATTACACCATAAGATAATCCCAAAAAAAAATACTAAATTATTTCAAAACATCCCAAAAATCTCCCAAAAACAGTAATATGCTTATAATATATAAATAATGGGTTATATAATTGGATATTTGGTTGTGATAATCTCCCAGAAATTTGAAATTCCATGCATAGAATGTAGATCTCATTAATTATCCTGGAAGAGTATGGCTTATTTGTTGATCATTTTTACCTCTCATTCCCAAGACTCTACATAAATCTGACTATGTTTCCACAAAACCCAAAGTAGAACAATTTTTTTCATAAATACTTTCTATTTCCTATCCAAAATATGTACTAGAACATATACCAAATAATCATCCAACTCTAGGTCAACGAGTTCACATTGAATCACATGGTAATGATCTGGAATATACCTTTTCATCAGAGATACCCAAAAAAATATTATTAAGAACACATAACAATGGTTGTAAATCCAACCAGTACTCCCAAACAATAAAACATTCATGTATCTTAAATGGATATATGTATCTTGGGTATAACATGACCTACATCCCAAAAAAGGATGTAAAATCCATTTATATATTCTCAAGAACAAATGATAACTATCCACGAATGGAAAATATCATCTAAGATGATCCACATATTATTAATGATGACACTAATCCATCTACAAACAATTCTGAATCATCAAATTCTTCTCCATTGTACCTTTTAAACTATTATGTCCTACTAGTGAAGTATAACCAATATTCACCCTAAAAAATGGATAATGAAAATGTTTGAATATAATGCTTCACATTGAACTATTTGTATAGAGATATGGTAACTTTTTTCATATATGAAATCCACTAACGGTGTGTGATTCTCCTAGGGGATTCCAATATCTATTACATAAGACCAAATAATTTCATCCAATGTTTGTATAATATTTTAGGTTTTTTAATTTGTCTAATGATGATAAACTATACTTGTAGTCAATGGAATCCCAAGGTCTCACTATAAAGTTTTCCAAAAATGAGACCAAAACCTCAGATCTCGGTCTAAAACTATCAAAACTAGTATTACAGGACTATTTACAGTTGATCTAATAAATATTTTGTAAATTTATTTACTTTTTAAGATTCATTCATATGGATGAAATGAGAAAACATTTCTAGTTGATATACTATCACACATATGGAAACGTCATTCATAAATGTTCTTATGACAACTTATACAAACACCATTGAATTTTTTTCCTATTTTAACACATGAATCTGTAAAGACTACAATATACTAGAAGGTAACTAATACTCTTACTCCACCAGTTGATAAGTTAATTATCATGAAATAAACTAAACTACTATTATTTTCCTTCTTAACCACCAAAACTGTACTTTCGTCGCATTATATATCCTCTGTCATCCAGGATTCACATCACATCATTATTGTTCGTAATCATTAAGAAGTTATTACTAAAAAATAATAGTTAATCACATCATATTTAATTAATATAAAACCATAATCCCATAAAGAATACATCCCTAAGTGTTATCCCATCCATTTAGTTCGAAGCTCATAAAAACACATTAACTATCAAGTGTTTTTGCCACTTTAATAGTTTAAAACAAATCACGAATAAATGATATATGAAACCAAACTGCAACACTAACTCAGTATTCACAATCCAACAACATTTTGGATATGACCGAAATAAAATACCATTGATATGAAGCTTATTTACCAAACTAATAATTTCAATTTATTTTAAATTCACCTTCCAACGAATATTTGATACCACATAACAACCCTTCCCTTTATGTCACATTATTACATAATTTATGACATAAATTTACACATAATATAGCTAGGAAGATCATGAAGTATAGTTTATTTTTTTATTAGGTACATATCGTAACATAATGAAAATCGGATAAATCAATATTATTGAAAACATCGTTACCATACTTCTAAAATTCCATTGCTTTTAAAACTGCACAAGATAACCAAGGGACATAAATAGGAAATGGTGGAGCTGTAAAATCCTGTAAGGAAATAATCATGGAATAAGATGATTAATATTAGGAAGTAGACATATAATTTGGTAATAAAATGTGTGATAATTATAAACACGAATAATAAGGAATGATAAAACATTAAAATCATAACATAAAAAATGTGGCAACTACATAAAACAATGCATCATAAACATATGTCAATGAAAGATGCCAAGCCATAATGATTGGAAATTTCACATAATGGAATAAGGTTAAAAAACTATCCCAACAATATTTACAGTGATAATAATCATTTCTCAATGAATTGGAGCATTATATATTTCTTGTCATACCTGTCACATTCATTTTAATCTCATTCATAAGTGTGCAACATAGATCATAAACATTAAATCATTAATCAACAAATTGTTTCCCAAAAAAATAATTTATCGAATAAATACATGTAAGTCCCATGTAATATATTTATTAGTGTATGGAGTTCAAAACACTTGATATAAAATGGGTCTAGTATTCCCCTATAGAATTGTGTTGGCATCGAATATTGTGGTGAAAATTTTTCTGCATAAAGACGTCTCTTAGAAACTAATAAAATGATTTGATGAGAGTTGAAGGGGTATTTAAATTTTTTTAAATAGAAATGGTTTTAATATGGATATTTAGTTATATATACTAACATTAAGAAATGTAAATATAAGGTAAAATTTAGTAATGAAGGTAATGTGAGTATCCCTTAATTTTAGTGTGTGATTACAATTCCTAGGTAGCAGTTTCTTGAGATATTGGGGGAAACACAAGAAATCTCAAGAGAGTGTTGGGTTGAGTAAGTACATGATCCTTGTATTATGAGTTAGTAGAAATGGGATGTTGGGTTGGTCTATATAGGAAATTAGTTTTTATTTCCTTATTATTTATCAAACATATGTTTTGGACACTATTATAAAATAACCAAAAAAACAAGCCATGTTTTTTACCGTGGTTTCTGAAAAATGGGATTTTTTTCATTATTAAACAATTAAAAGGTACAAAATTAATAGAACAATACACATTATTATATGAAAGTGGGTCATAATGTTCATGAAATTATTTTAAAACCTTAAAATATTTTAATGGTTTTGGAGGATTTTTAATGGATATATAAAATAAATAAAATAAACATAAATTGGGTTATTTTGAATGAAAAACTTATATTTTTTCATATATACCATTAATAGAATTTATTACATCATATATAATATCATTAGGGACTCTTAATACATGGAGTAAATTTATAAGGTGTTAAATTTTCACCAGATAATTTGTCTGTATCAAAAAAAAGGAAGAATTCACCATTTGATTATTTTAAAATTCAGTTTCCAAAAAAAAATTATCTAAAAAATTATCGAACTATGTTAATTTTTAATTTTAAAATAATAATTGATATTTATTGAGAAATGATGGGTTTTTTACAATAATACTTTTTTAACCATTCTAGAAATTATATTTTTCATCATAAAAATTATATGATCAAATATATATAATAAAAGTAATTTATTAATGAAATTTTATTAAAATTTTATTTGTTTAAAAAAACTATTAATTAATTAAAATAAATTCATTAATATAATTTGTATATTTCCCAAAAATAGTTTTTTTCTTTTATAATATCAAAATATATATCATTTATAATGTAACAATAATATGATGAAGATGTATTCATTATTCATTAAAATTTTATGAAACTTCTCGCACTAATAGGGTCTTAGTATATATCATTATATTACACTAGTGAAAACCTTAAGTTCCATGATTGGGAGACATTCATGGGGTGGTTCGGTGAACATCATTTTGGTTAGGATCTCGATAACCTTGAACTTCTCTTATATATTGTTTCATTAATTCTTATGTTATTGGATATACTTGTGGGATTAGTCAAATGGAAATCTAACTGATTTTATCTCTATAATAAGATCTGATAAATAGGTTTCATAGTATATGATCCTATATTTTTAGGTCATCACATACCAGGTATTTTTCAATTGGATTTGTTAAAATCATATATTTATACAAACCTTGTGATCACTTTTTAATGTCTATATTATAAATGGTAAATATACTAAATGTTATCTTAAATACAATTGGATATAATGAAACCAAAGAAGTTAATGTTTTTTTCTATAACCATATTACATAATTATAACTTTTATTAAATACTAAGGTAAATTTCATTTGTAATAGTTTAGGTTATTGTAATATCCTTACTACTTATAAAATTTCTCCATCAAATTTTTTTATTCCCACTCTAAAATAAATTAGGGTAATTTTGTTCCATCACTTCATTTAGTTCCCATTACACTTATTCAAATAGGTGGTTCCTACACAATAATCTGATAGAGTTTATTTTCCTTTTTTTGTAGAACTTTATCTCTATGATCGATGATTTAAATAGGCTAATCTTCATAGAAAATACCATTCAACAACACTACAACATCCAAATTTATTACATGCATGGGGTATGGTGTGTACCTCCCCAAGAGATATATATGGAAACAATAAAGTACATGATATAGCTTATGTGGGAGGGAATGTTGGTTGGCCACCGCTCTGATGTGATCATGTTTCTCATAGGGGATGATACTATTCTTTCCCTTCATCCCAAATATCTACATTTATTATATAGAGATATTTAAAATAGAACCATGACTCTAATATCAGACTCTCGGTCTTATCGCTGATTATCATCATATTTATCCCATCAACTCTCAACAAACATGACATGTTATTGAACAGTATTATCTTCTTCCCACATTTACAAAAACATTTTAGGGCCATACGAAATTAGTTACCCAACATAATAACAACATAGAGGAGTTATTAGCCTCTTCCCAAAAAGGGATTCATAGGGTGCCATTTTTATACCAATACTGAAACTACTGTTTTAAGAGAACTAGATCAGAGGAAGAAGTTCGCCACATCTTCCTTTAAAGTCCATAGAATACTCTATCCACATTTCTTACATTGTTTGTATAACCTATTAATATTGGGAATCATTTTTCGGATGAAATTCCAAACTAATGATCATTTTACTATTTAAATCATGTTGTAAACTTTTCCAGAACATGAAGGTGAATCTCAGGTCTCAGTCAAATTCAATTGATAGTGGTACTCTATGAAGCCTTGCCTCACTTATGTATATCTATTAATGTTGATCAAGTGAGAAATAATCTCAAATTTCTACTAGGTATATAGACTTTTTAATATGATCCACCACAACCCATATAGAATTATTACCACATGACTTCTCTAGATAACCGTTGAAAATTTCATTGGTGGTGTTTTTTCGTTTCCATGTAGGTATGATTAACGATTGCATCATTCCCTTGTTTTTTCACTTTACTCCTTATCTTGAAGACATAAAAGACATATTAATGTATATTAAGTGATATCCGCTTATTGTTCCCCTAATATCTCTCTTGGATATCTTGATACATGATTGTATATCCAAGGTGGAAGGAGAATGTTGAGTTGTGTGCATAATCTAATAGTTCTTTATTTAAATCATTATTTTAGGGAACACATATTATTGACCAAAAACTCACAATTCCTAATATATTAACATTGAAATCTATGGAATAACAAATTCGTATTTTCGAAAATTTTTAATTAATTCCAACATAATATCTTTAAGATTCCATTTTATTTTCTAAATCGGATGGTTGAAAAAATATTTCTTGAAATATTGGTGATGTTCCTTCCTTTATGATTATAATGTCCATAAATTTCAAATCTATGATTATTGAATCAATTTGAGGTCTCACCAAATATATGATTGTGGTAAAAGTTACTCATAGAGCACCTTATTATTTAATTACTTTACCATATTTGTATTATATTGAGCAGTCATAGACATTCATCAGTTATAACCACTTTCATTGGGGAATAATCATCTCTTTCTATATGTATATATACATTAGGGTTTTTTATTTGTATATACTTCACAAATCTCCCCAAAGAGATAATATAACAAATATTTTTAAATGAATATCACAACATCCATATCTGGATCATTTTTTGGGTACTTTTATTTTTAAACATTCAATTTCCATAATGCTTTTGTTAAGAATTTTTAATTATGGATAAAAAAAATCCCATTATCTTCTTCGGAGAATCATATATGAATTCAAATATTTATCCACTTGTGACTAGTTTCATTATAGTGGTATTTATATTACTCCATTTTAGAACTTTTAATATCTCTTCACATTCACCATTATGAGGTAACTTGACTCCCTTTTGAGTTATCCAGTTAATAAGGGTTTTCAATCACGAGAAATATCTCAAATATGGATGATGGTACCTAGATAACCAAATAAAACTATTGATATATATCATGAATGTTATCCTCGTCCATAATTCAATTACATATATCTTTGAAGGTTCCATAGATAACACATTTCATGTGATGTTATTCCATAATAATGATACATCCCTAAACTATAATTCATATTTTCTATAATTAGAATAAATCTCCTAATTTTGAAATATCTATAAAACCGTGGTTTCATATTCCTCATGCTCCACCTTGGTTTTACAGAATATTAGAATGTCATCTATTGAGACTAAAATAAATTTTTTGAGGTAATCTATACAGACATTATTCATCAATTCCACTAGGATTGATAGAGAATTAGTGAGTCCAACATGCATCACTATGAACTCAATGTGCTCATACCATAGAAAAAAAAATATTGGTGATATTGTTCATATTTACAATAACTCGGTAATATCCCAACTATAGATCCACCATGGAGAATTATTGTGAACCAAATAATTTATCAAATAAGTAATCAATATCTGGTATAATATAATTTTTCATTATCATGATCTAGTTGAGCTCATAATAATCACAGAAAAGTCACAGTGACCCATACATCTTCTTGACGAAGAGAAATGAGGCACCCCATTATGCAACACTTTTCTTTATGAACCCATTATACATATTCTCAAGTAGTTGTTTCTTAAAAAATTTACATTATACAACTACAATTCTCTATAGAGTCTTGGATAATGGTTACACACCAAGAATTTATTCGATTGAATATTCAACATCTCGGCTAAAAGGAAGACTGTGAAATTCGTTTGGAAACAATTCAATGTATTCCATCATAATAACATTGTATTCGTGGATGGTTATTTCTATACATGAAATAATTTATGCCAAAAGGTATTTCATATAGGGAAAAAATATCCATTATTGAAATGTTTGTGATTAATATTATTTATCTTTCGGATTTCACTAGTATAGAAATGAGGTTCAATTATTGATTTGGAGAGTAGTATATTTCTTATGTCAGTATATTTTAATTTTATATATGAAATTCATGTAAAATACTTGAATTCCATAAAGTTCCCCCAAAGGGCGTATAAATATGTTCTCTTGGAATTTCATCCTGCATATTTTTATTGGGTAAGGGTTATTTAATTTGGATGCAATAATTTCCCCATTTTTCTTTTTCATAAACAACTTTATTTCCATGATTTACTGTGGTTTTCGAATTGTAATTTAAATATTTTATGATATGAAGCAATGTATAGAACCAAAATTGAAATTTTTGTTCTATATTATTTAATTAATAACTACACTTACCATCACAAAATCATTTTTTGGATCCACCTCAGTGGTTATGATAGAATGAGATTTCTATTGATGCCTTTGAGATTTTTGATCTCTGAAAACTGATGGCTTAGTTCACTAATTAGAAAAGTGTTGTGATTTATTTTTAGTTAATGTAATGAAAAATATGTTTAGTGTTGATTGGATCATTCCATTCCTCCCTCCTATTGGTGGGTTTCACATATCTTCAATCGTTATCTTGGTGTCCTTCATTCAAAAACATAATTAGTTTCCTCATCCTCCATCATCATTATCATAGGTAATTATTTCTTTAAAAATAATTGGTGGGATATTGAAATTTTATAGTAGCGTTAGATTAATCCATCAGACCACCCAAATTAATATCCAACATTCGCATCATTTCCCTATGATTCACTGGAGATTCAGTGATTCCCAATTTGATATTGAGGGCACATTATAAAATATCCTTATATATATCAATTTCTTAGATATCCATGGATTTTTATAGACTAGGATTGAACTCCACAAAGAAGAGGTCAACCATGCATTCATGGTAAAAAAATATGAATGTGTGTCACTCAATTCATGTTAATTTTTTAACATACTCTATAATAGATTCATACAATTATTTATAGAGGGAAAGGAAATACATTTAAATTTTAATTCATAGAGTGAGGAAAAGGTTTATCAAAAAACATATTCTGAAATAGCTTCCTACCAATCACTTTCATATCATCCTCAAAAATTATATTATTCATTAATTTCCACCACAAATAACGTTATCCCTCCCTATGATAAATATCAAATAGAGTAATATCTTGTTTGGAGAATTGATGAATGGGGAATATATTCCAATGGATTTGATACATTATTCCAAGATTAAGTGATCAGATTATCCAATGAAAGACAGATCCCTTTATACCATAAAGGAATCAATTGTTTCTTGTTCATTCATAGGGGGACTAGGGTGCTCTTCCTGATCATAGTTCCTATTCATAGCCTGTCTCATAAAAGAGAGTATCATCACAATGTTTCTGATTTATTCTCCCACTAGGCTGGACTTCTCAATGAGTCAATCATACATTTCCCCTCACATTTATTATTAATATGATTCCATTTATTTCAAACCATTGGCTAGAATAAAAGAAAAATTAGGGTTGAATATTTTTTAAAAACCCTTAAACACATAATATGGAATCTAATGAAATTAAAGTTATCACATTTAAATTTCATGATTTTTTTAACTTATGTATTTATATGCTTCAAAATAAGTTATTAATGATCTATTTCTTAATTTATACTCTTATCGGAATTTTTATTTCCTTAATAACAGTCCATAATTATCTTATGAATTTACCAAAACATAACACCCAACATTGTAGAAAAAGTTGGGAAGTAGGGCTCATTTTCATGTAAATGGTTATCCATTGTTAGTCTTAACGCACCATGTAATAATTGTAACCCCTAGGTACATCTGTGCCAGATCCATGAGAACGTTTGTATCCTACTAATATATATTTATTTAAAGCAACATAATCTAAATTTTATAAAAATTATGGATGTTTGAATATTATTAGTCTAATACATATATATTTCCCTTGTGATTATTAATCATAATCCCAAAAATAACTAATGTTTTGATTTGATACAAAAAAATACAACCCTACTGATTTTTTTACACTAATACATAATTTATTACATAAACGTGCACACAGTACAACATATAAGATCTATAATTTTGTTGTATTTTGAAATTATGTATATATCATAACATATTTAACATGTAATACAAAAATATGGCTGAAAACATCATTTCAATGCTTCAAAATATCCATCGCTTTTAAAACGTCATGGGATAACCTAGGGACATATATAAGAAAGGGTTGAGATATAAATCTTTGTATGTGAATAAACATAAAATATGGTGATATATGTTAGAAATTAGGCATATCAAGGCTAAATAAAAAAATTTTAATCACAAACATGAACAATAAGTAATTATATTGCATGATAATCATAACATGGGAAATATGGGAACAATACTAAAATAAAGTGTCATAATCATAGGTCAATGATAACTTCCAATACATAATGATACATAAATTACAATAAATTAATAATGTTTACTTCCTATCCCAACAGGATGTCTCAAGAGACTAAAAATTACCCAATGTATTGGATCATGATATACTTCAGGAATCACCCATCACATTAATTAAATTATTATATATAAATATCCCCCATAGATTAAAAATATGGACTCATTTATCACCAAGTTATATACCATGAACATAGAGTTTGTAAAACAAACATGTTTGGCCCATTTCTGAGTGGTATATTTGTATAAATCTGGACACACATTATAGGATATGGGTATGGTATTTACTACACAATTATTTTGGCCTGGGAAATCATGGTGATATTTTAACAGCTTAATGGTGTCACATAAAAATTTATAATTGATTTGATGATTGAGAGATATATCTCTCATAATTTGGACATAAGATTTAATGTAATATAAATATGGAAAGACATGTACTATCATTAAGAAATATAAATATAATGAATTATATAATAATGAAACATGAATAACGAAGAGAAGGTGAGGATCCCATACTTAAGTGTGTCACTCCAAAATCTTGGAAGGATTATCATGAGAGCATGGGGTGTCCTGTGAGGGCTCTAAAGAGAGTCAGATGGAGTTTTTACATTATCCAAAGGTTTATATTAATGATTAATGACTTCATTTCTAGGTTTAAATATGAAATGAATCGGGCTCTCTTTATTATTTTTTGAACATGGGTTTTAGACACTATAGAATAAATCTACCAAAACCATAATATTTCCCATGGTTTTTATCAATGGTTTCTTCCAATTGAAAGTGGATTTAATTATTTTATAATGAAAAGGTCCTAAATTAATAAAATATTAACATTATTATGTGTATGGGAGTCATAATGTTAAATAAATGATTTCAAAATCATAATATATATTAATGGTTTTCGGGGGTTCATAAATAAATTATAAAATTAAAAAAAATAAACTAAAAAAATTAAAATCATTGATTTGGTTTTAGATACCATTTTTAGTATTTACGAAATAACTTATGGTACCTTATGATGTCATAATACACAATGAATATTCATACGGTGTCTATTTTTTACAAGAATATTATACTACATTAGAAATTATGAAAATTTCAAAATTGGAAAATTTTTCTGTTATGATTCAAAAAAATATTAATTTTACATAAGTAAATTTATAAATGTGGTCATTTATACTATTAAAGTGTTTATCTCCATTTTTTATAATTTTTTGGGTTCATTGACAATAATAGTTTTTGAACCCTTATAAAATTTACATTTGACATCATAAAAATTATATGATCATTTTTTTAGAAAAAATATTATTTAAAAATAGTATTTTATTAAAATATTATTTATTTAAAAAATCCATTAATTCATAAAAATGATTTATTAAATGAATTTTAATATTAACCAAAAATACATTTTTTTTGTTGTATCGAAATAAAAATAATTTATAAGTTAAAAATTTACGATAAAAATATATTCATTATTCATTTAAAATGATTTAATTCTAATGTGGATAGGGTCTTGATACATATCCCTTTAATACACCCACAAACTCATAAGAGTAATGTGTGCATCAATGAAACTTTTATTGGTTGGTTCAACTAACATTCTTTGGGTCATGATCTTGTTGACCATGAACTTCTCTTAAAAGGGTGTCTCTCAAGCATGATTTATTTGATATCATCATTTAAATTTTCAAGGAAAACCCCCAATGATTATAACTCCATAGAAATCCTCGATAAATGAGATTAATAAGACAAAATCCTACTCGTTGATGGAATAACACCATTTTTTATGTCCATTTTATATGTTAAAACGCTATATTTATACTAATCATGTGATCACTATTCCGTGGATATATTGTCAACAGAAAATATACATGATGGTTATTTGAATTCAATTGGATATAATGAAACTTAATTACATTATGTGTTTTTTCTAACCATATAATATTATAAGATATTTACTTAAATAGCAATGTAAATATTATTTTCAAAATATTAATTGGTTACATACCTAGTGCACACACCTTGTCAAAATCGATGTTTTGGTGATACTCCATCTATCTTCTTTTTCTCAGATTGAAATCGTTTTCATAGATAATGTGTTTTATGCTCTTATGATCTATAAACACCATAAATTCTTCACCAAATAAATAATACGATGAGACTTTAATGAATGGGTGTTTATAATTAACTCTAAATATTTTATTGGGTAGTTTATCTTTTGAAAATATAACATTCATCACTCATATAAATCTAAATGACCTCTCAACATAAGAACAAATCCCAAACCAAATCCCAAAGCATGAAAATATATCATGTACCATTGTAATTACTATAGAAAAATCATGATTTGTGATGATTTAATGAGAACATTAATCTAATGAAATTAATTTTGACATTCTTCATTCCATTATAATAATAAAATTTTTCTCATAAATGATTTAATTGATGAAGCTATTCATGATAACCTGTGAACAAAACATCGATAATAACCCCCAAGACCTAGAAAAATGCATTTCTCAAAAACATACTTTTGTGGTTGCTAAGGTATAACCACATTTATGTTTTAAGGATCTATACAATCACATATTTCAGGGATTACATTGACAAGGAAACATACCTCTTGTATCAAAAAATAACTCTTTGATAATTTGGCATAAAGATGATGACAAAAAAATTCCCAAACCTATATCCACAGGTTTCCCATTCCTATCAATTTTTCATGAATACAACAATAAATCACCCTCAAACACCACCATATAATAATGTACATATCATTGAAATATTTGATTCATTAATGAAATAATGTCCATTATGAAATTATGAATACCCACAGGTTTAAAAACATATTAACAATGTCTATGTCTACTACTAAATGTTGTCAATAGAATATCCCCTCTCTTGACCAATGGTTATATCTTGATCACATATAAATTTCAAATAACCACTAGGGGCCCCTCAATGGATAAATAAAAACATCAATGCATGGAAATGGATACCAATTCATCATCATAACATGATTAATAATAATAAAATCCACATGAAATTGAAGAGTTTCATGCCCTTTTTGAAAAACAAGACTGCTACTACCCTATGTGTTGTTCTATGATGAATTAACCCTTTTATTTCCTGGTCTTCCAACTATACTTTCAATTCCATTAACTTTATATTTTATTTTATATTATTGAAGGAAAATAATACTGGTCCCATAAATGCGATCAATTGTAAATTACACTTCTCTTATGGGTGGAAACCCTATGAATGTTTTGTGAAAAAAACATGAAACAAATAGAAAATAATTAGAAAACTAATATTCTAAATCATTTACACTGATTACTAGCTAAATTTTCCAATTAGTATGAGATCATTCTAGCTTCCATTTCTAAGAATCCCATTGTACCTTCCATTGCATCTTGATCGCCCTTAAATAAGTTCTGGATTCCATCATCAGTTAGAAAACTAAACTATCTTGTATAATAGTAAATTTTGAGCTTCAATCATTTTCACACAATCCCAACACATGATTTTATCACATATCTCTTTTCTCTACTTCCCTATTGATATTTAACGTCCTGAGGGGTCACAGTATTCCTATAATAACCATTGATAGATTAGTTTAGCTAATAATAGGTATTCATTTTCATCCTTCCTATTAAATCATATAACATCTAGAATAAATGACAATTGTCTTACCACCAGACCTTGGAGCACATTATTAATAGCACTGAAGAATCACCATCTAATTCAAAATGTTCCAAAATCTAAGTGGTTTCATACACAGTATCTTCATGTGATTGAAAAACTCACATCTAAAATATCCATCAATAGTCTAGGGTCTTGAAGAATGATTCACTAATCTAGTTGTATGAATATGTGTCTACCCACTATATTTGAAATAGTTTCCCTTCATCTATTTAATACTAGGATTATAGTTCCCATAGATTCCCTAAATTATTAAAATGCTTCTTCGACCCTTATATCCTGAAATTTCTCTCTATACAACTACCTCTCTATTGAACATATCCATATAATCGGTTATACAAATAACAACATTCATTCAGTGAATCTTCTACATCAACCATGATTCAAAAAAATTCCTTAATTTAGAAAATTGTATAAACATAATGTGAAAATAATAATATTTTCATAAATTTAGACATATACTCTATCATAGATAGAATATAATTCTTTAAGAAAAAATATTTAATCATTCATTCAATCCAAAATGAAAGAGGGTAATTGTTTTGTTGAATAATTATTTAAAATCCTCACATCCAATTCCATTGTATAATTTATAATGAACTACTAAATCCCACCATTTGTGTGAAGTATCCTTCTGTGTATATATCTCTAACTTGAAGTTTTAATCTTCTGGTGTTCTAAGGAATCCAAATAATATATTCATCATATTCATCCACACCTCTACCATCTCATGTTCTAAATAAAACTAAAATATTTTCAAATTATTCTTTTGAAAATTAATGGAATGATACATATTTCTGTTTTCCCCACATAGGTTCCCTTTATCCACATCCATAAATGCTTGGTCTATACTCCCCTCCAACTATTGATTAACATGTGGCTCAGGTATAGCCGCATTCTAATCATCCTCTTTACTTGGATTCAATGATTCCTATCGGGATCCATTTTCCATCACCCAAAAAATTTCATAAGTTTAACAATCTATAAATTTAGGTCTTAACAATATCAAATTCTACCATATCACAACTATCACCATTGGATTTCCCCAAATTTCATTGTTTCTATTTTCAACCCATTTTTTAAAATTCCATCATACTATTGAAAATCAATATTTTTCAAAAAACCTCTATCAGGTCATTATCAAAATTTCACATTTGAAATCTTTTTTTCAATACTATTCCAAATTAATTTTTTTTGAACGAAATGATAAATAATTAATCAATATGAAATTTTAACTCTCATTTGGATGTCATTTTGTTCAATGAATGTGATTATAGTCTCATTGGGTAAACCCATGAAAATGAGATTATGACTCTTATAAGAGTCCCTAAAACACTTATTTTCCGACCTCCTATTTAAATTGAATTTCATGATAATTAGGTTAGATATTTATCATTATTAACTACATTTAATGTCCCAAAAATCCTACTTCTATATACCAACCCAAAATGAAAGAATAAACCCGCATGAATTTCAACACCAAAAATCACAACTAATAACATTTTTTCCAAAATGAATGATATATGAACAGGATGGATACCATTTTTATGTCAAGAACTGAACATGATAATACATCCTGTAACATATTTCCCCTCCTCATTTTCTTGAGTAAATGAAAAATTAATTATTATCCTTGGGATATATGACTAATAAATCAATGGATGGAAATAAATTCTAAGGCTTCATAAACAATTTGGGGATGGTTTTTCCTTTGAAAATAAAATAACTGAAGCAAATATAAACACTCCAAATAACCACTAATTGATTAATGAGATCAAATTGTAAAACTCAAAATTAACCTAACCAATAATAGATTTTACATGAGTACCAAGAAGAAACCAAACCATATATTTGAGTATAAAGTGTAATAAAAAGCCAACATAAATCAAAGGATCCAAAGATATTAAATCCATAACTAACAACATGCTCCATGATCTTACTCCATGATCCATTTTAAATGTATGATGATCAACTACTAAATATATGTGACACTTTACCTTTCCATGTATCTCGATAAATTATATTTTCAAAAGCACCATATAAAGAGAATGTACCTCATCCCATCACCAATGTGGGTTTATACAGTGATTTACTATATATTTAGCAATAATCATCAATCAATTCAACCAACATGAAACTAATACGATAAAATTCTATTCATAGGAATCAATAGTGAAGCCACCTACCTCAAAAACATTGGCTGAAATAAAGAATGGCACTTATTCTTTAACAAAATAGGGTTAAATAACCAAAAACCAACCATATATCTAGTTTACTGACATGAAAAAAACCATATATAATCACCAATGAAATTAACTATCATTGATATATCCCCAACAAAAAATATACATATCTATGATATGGATTAATTTTAAATCTAATGAAAACCTATATGAATGGAGTTTTACCAAGAAATCCAACCTTCACCACACCATAAAATTCTAAATGGATCTATTCTGGATTTAAGGGGAGAGTATCCATAACCTTTTGGGGGAATAAGAATAATGTTAGTTTTTAAATAGATTAAAATAGTGGATTTTCATAAAAAGGATAGGTACACTATTTCAGGATCGAACCTTTAACCTGGCATTGTTGGCTTGCAGGGATAGGCGAACTCATCATGATCCATTTCCTCCAAACACCCTTGGTGGGGTTGCCTTGCACATTTTGATAAATTGTGTGCTATATATGATTTTCCCTTCTGTTACACAAATATATATTACTCCCATATAGCCACATGGTTTTTTCCAACATTGTTCCAAATAATGAAAATTTACATATCACACTACCTCTCTTTTCATGTTTTCTTTTTGGAGTTGCACTTTTTGTACTAACCTTGATCAAACTTTTCTCCTCTAGAAAAGAATAAAAAACACTAAACAATTTTACCAAACCCTCCCAAACACAACCAACACACATTATATACTATAAATACAGAAATAAAAGGTTAAAAAATGGAATTGATAGTTCTAATATTTCAGGCTAAAATATAAAATATTAAATATTAAATTTAATTTCAATAAATAAGAAAAATAAATTTTCAATAAAATAGATTTAAAACATTTGTAAAAATAATCTAAAAACTTATGTTTCAAAATAACTAAATATCGGCTTTATAAATTCAAAATATTAATTTAAAATAATTTAATTTTCTTTTAATTTTTTTATCTTTTTGAAATATTGTTTTAAAATATATACAGATATTAAAAGTTATGGTTTTCAAAAAAATAGTTTTTGTTTCACAATATGAAATTATTATCCATTATTAATAAATTTTTATCTACTAATGAATATAATATTCAGAAAATTATAATAAGTCAATGTGTATTTTAATTAGGTGTTTCATTTTTTGAATGTTTTCGATCACGTAATATATTTGTAGAAAATGTTATTTTAAATGATCCAAAATATTATGTCACTGCATTCTACCACCTAAAACAAATTATGCCCTCTCAATTTTATATATTACTCATTAATGATAGTAGGATAGGTTTATTTAATATACTATCATTTATAATATAACCTCTAATATGCCATAAACCTTCCTCACATAGATTATATAAATTTACTTATATGTCATCAAAAAACATTAATCATACATTAAATCGTATACTCAGGTATGTATATTCCACAATCTCACATTCTATACAACATAACATTCAAAATATCATCTTAATATATATGAAATTAAACAATAATGAAACTATACATTAATTAATAAATAAACTCAATATATTAAAACAAAATGGTAAAAACCACAAGTTCATAATTACAGACAAAAGAAAATATATGAATTAATCCCAAAAATTAGATAAACATGACACAAAAGTTCATGTATAAATTATTCATTATCAAAATAATCAATTACTAGGATATCGAAACTATATAAATTACTTATACCAAAATCAGGAAACCGTTTATTATTATAAAAAATCATATATTAAACAAAATATTTTTCAATTCCACAATCATGTGTTCTCAAGTAGTTTCCCCAAAAAATATAACCATATCATAAAAAAAATTAAGGCTATTTATACCATTCAGTATGTGGTCACAATCCATTATTTATAAACTACTTTTACTTTATTCTAAATTACATGTAATTTTTTTAATTATAGAGAATTATTTGAAGTTCGTGAAATTCAAAGGCATGTGATTTTGAAGCTTGGAGAGCCCAGAATTAATTTATGAAATTCTCTATGGTATATTCAGTAATAGGGTGAGTGGGTTTTTATATTTTGTGAACAGTTTCTCAGATTAAAAATATCAGGGAACTGTTGAACTCGTGATACTAGGATTCTACTAGAAATGACATAACATTGATTAGCAAGGTCCGAGTAGAAAAGTTATTTTTTGGAATTTTTGAGAAAACAATAAATAATTTAATTTAATTAATTTCTTTATTTCTTTCTCAACGTCAAGTGGATGATATAGATGATATGGTATTGTGATGAAGAGGAGACAAGGAACATTAATGGAGGGTCAATAACGACATGTTTGAATCCTTTTTGCTATTACATTAATGAATAATTTAATGTGGCTTATATAATACGGTTAATTTAAGGAGCATCATCAATGGGAACAATATCACTACTCTTTTTTCTTTTAATAATCCTACCTATGGAGTTTGGAAATTAAAATTGGAGGATTCTCTGACAAAAGTCGGATGAATATCCCCTCTAAAGAAGAGTGACGAACACCATTGGATCATCATCATCTTCGACCCCACTCAGAAATCAGATTAGGTAAGAGACATAGTTGACTTAAATTCAAATGGAAAACTCTATGGCATCTAACGTCAGTAAGGTAGGGGTATGAGTTTTATTTAAATGTTTTTACTTTTTCTTATTATCCTAGAAATTATTAACACAGATCAACCAATGAATATGATGATATGTGTTAAATGCATTTCTACATGATGGTGACTATTAATTGGTATTTTTTATCTGAGATTATGTTTATCACTTTATATTATTTGACAATCATCCATGATACTTCCTCACCATTAAAACCACAAATGTAATGGGTTGTGGGACGACACGAACTAAGACATGGACCTCTCTACATGTGTGCCCTTGTGAATGGATTGTTCAATTCAACTGAATGGAGGAAATGATATCTCTATAGTTAAGAGGCCGACATGATGGGACTGTTTCCATAGACAGCATGAAGAACAGACTGCCATAGTGCCTCTGGTGGTCCACAGATTATCTTATCAGTGCACTGTCATTTCCTACGGTGGTAGGAAACACAGAGTTCGGTAGGAACCGCGTGAAGGGAGCTAGCCAGTGTTTGGGCCACCCAGTTTGCTGGATGAGCCATGATTCATCGATCATGATTGGAGATGGAGAAAATGTGGCATCTTGCAGGGTAGAGGAGGTTGGATGCAGCTAGTTTCCACTTATCTGTTCGGCATCACACCACCGGATGCTCCAGCGGCCCGTCCCCAGTTGGTCAGCCGAACCCCCATCGGGCTAGGCCGATTCCATACCCAGTGGCCTAGTCCCAGGCCTAGCGGGGAAGACCCGCACTGGTGGGCCGGAACTATGTTGGCGGCTCGGACATGCACCCAGCACACCGAACCTATTTCAGCAGGTCAGACGCATGCCCTTCTGGCCAGGCCTGACAAAACTAGGCTTGGCCTAGTGAGGACTATTGGGTCTGGCCCACTAGTCACTCTGCATTAGACAAAACTCACCCCAAAAGAGGTCAACCAGAGTCTAGATAAATATACTGAGGTATGTGGCAGCCCTAGCCCGGGTGGGTCGGGTATGTGTGACCGGGTAGGACCAGGCCCTCGTTGTAATCATTCCTATGATTACTAAAATTTATGTATCATGCAAACCGCACGTCCAATTTATGAGACATTTGTGGCGTTTGTACCCACTTTTTGAGTCATATATTTTGGCATGATTTCTAGTGACTTTCATTGAAAACAAGATGCAACGATTGGCCGAAATAGTGGTTCTCCCAAGGGTGCTACATACAAAACCCAGTGGTTAGCTAAGACCCGAAGACTGCTCGACCATATCAAAGATGGAAGTAAATTTGGGGGACCTAGAAATCCCATGATGGGGATCAGCTATATGTTACTGGGAAGACTCACATTACTTGATAGTAAGAGTACCTTAGTTCATCCATGGTGGGAAGTATCTTTGTGTGACCTGGTAGGCACACTGGGGGGGGACAGCTCTATGTCACCCAACGTACCCAAGTTAACAATCCGAGATGTGTATAGTAACATTACAATGTTAGTGGGAAGAGGATCTGTGTAACACATCAGGCCCACAATACTCTAGAGAATATGTGTTCTCCCGAAGTTGAGGATTTCGATGATAGGACTGATAATTCTACAATAACATCTCGAGAACATACCTATTGTGAGTTTTATTGTGCTTCATGATTTGCAATGAGATATTTCTTAGTGTTATTAACACTATTGTTTTATCTGGTGTTTTCTTGTGTGGATTATAGAGATACCTTTGAGGATCTCTGACTCCCTTTTAATTTTTTTACTCACCAATGCGTGAGAATTGTGTGCACTTGTTTTTTCTAAAGCAGATGATCGAAGTTTCGATAGAGGAGCTCAGGGGGACAGGAATGACAGATTCTACGATAGAGGACTTGGTGGAATAAGACCAGGGGCCCCAGTAAGATCAATCAAGATATACTACTTCGACGTCCAGTATATTCACTACCCTCTTAACCTAGTAGGGTTTTTCATTAATGTCCATGAGATTCTCCTTTTTGTACATTTCTTTTTTCTGTTCCTTGTTTGGTTTTTATCATAGACCACGTACCCTCACTTTTATTTGCACATATCATTATTTTATTGGTATAAATTTTGACCCCATTCAGTGATTTGGTTTGTGGTTGGGTGTGTGTGCATATGGATACTCCAGAAAACCCCTCCCACTTGCAGTTTGATGCCTTCGACTCTAGTCTCCTGCACGAGGCCTTTAAGAGGTGGGCATGGGGTAGTCATGACATGGTTCATAGGGTATGGGTCATGAAAATTATTTATCAAAGGGTTTCTGTCCAACCATAAATACCAAGAGTCATTTTTTTTGTTTCGGGGAAATAGTGTTAATTTTTCTAGTCCCACATTCATATTTGAGGAGTCCAGTGTTTGTGCGGCGACTGATGTATCCATACACCAGAAACCCGAATTCTCCTTTGTGGCTCAATACATGAATAAATATGTTTCATAAGTATCTCCTTATGTTCTTTTGAAAAAAAATCATCTCACCATGTATAACATTCTGACCGTGGTGCATCTTGATCTTTTTCAGAATGCCTAAATGTGGATAAATAGGTAGGGTCCGGATATGAGGTCATGAGGATAGTCCACCAAGAAACAAGTCATCTGTTAAGGGACTAGTTATAGGGGTGTCCCAAAAAAGTGGTTCACCAGTGCTTCCATAGCCGGATGGTCAGCATCTACTGCCAGTAGTTCAAGCATAGTACATTCATATGCTCAGTGCCCTACATGAGTTTCAAAGATAGAGACCTCCAAGGTACCGGTGAAAGATGGATCCTCTGGTGGGTCTTCTGCTTAGTCAGGACATCAAATAACTAGATTGAGATACTATCACTGACACATATGTAGGTATCAGTTGAGAGATGGTGGAGCTTTACCACCCAGATGCACGATGTGGTGGCCCTAACATGGGGAGACTTTGATTGTATATTATGGTAGAATTTTTCCCCTGCCACCTTACTCTCTTTGAGCATTCATAAGTTTGTTCATCTTCATCACGGGATCATGAATATTGATGAGTACTCATCATGGTTCATCTAGATATCTCACCACTCCACATACATTGTGTGATACCCTTTCATTAGGACACGAGCATTTGAGTAGGGACTCAGGTTGGAGATCAAAGCATCAATTTTGTCTCTATGCGTCCCTACCCAGGACAGGGTGCTGGAGCGAGTCCATCATGTGGAGAGATTCATATCAAAGAAATCACTAATAGCTAGAGAAATCAGAAGACCCCAGGAAGTAGTGTCTTCAGCAAGTAATAGATAGCAAACATGTTGTCCCAAGTGGGTCAGGTCTTTTATAGGATGATACTAGGAATCAGGGTCAGTAGTTTTGGGATCCTAGTCTAGGGGTGTTGGTATGGATCTAGAAAGTTCTTCGAATGTGGTGGGAAGGGTCAAATGGCATGTGAATGCCTGACCCTCTATACAGATGACTAGAAGGCAGTTGAAGGGTCGTCGAGGCAGTTGTAGCACTTTTTTCAAGGAGGCCCTCAGGGGGGTTGATGTGGTACGATAGATGGATGAGCAGAAAGTAGTGGGTGATGGTTTGATGTGTTACCACCACCACCCCTAGATTGTCCACCCAGACCTTAGGGAGTAGGAAGATAGGCTCGAGCTCATCTATAGACAATATAGGCTTATGACCATGGAACTCTATAGATGATCAGAGGTATAATCCATGTCTTCACCACCCTAGTTCCAGAACTTATAGACATAGGTCCTTGTCACTACTACCATTCCATGGATTTCATTAGGAGCTTGTAGATTGTGGTGGATCCTTTGGATTGATCCATATAGCTAGAGACTCTTACAAAATATGTCTCGATGATAACACACTAGTGAGAGAACATTGAGCTCACACATATAGGCAACAGTTTTAGATGGGATCTCTTAGTAGCTATGTCGAGGCCTTATAATGTCATCTTGTCTATGGACAAGTTATCATCATTTCATGCTGATATTGACTATTTTAGGCAGACAGTGTGGTGTGTCCATGGATATGGGACTATTTTTTCCTTCATTGGAAGAAAGGAAACCCTTACAATGTAGGACTGACTCTCTCATAGGAGGGTGCAGTCAGTCACTCACCATTTGTCTAGCCTCACCCTCAATTCAATGGAAAAAAAGATTCCAAGCTTCGTTGTAGTGGTGGATGAGTATGAGGATGTTTTTACTGTGGATGTTCTGAGACTACCTCCTTGCATGGAGTTCGAAGTTTTCATTGACATGTACCCCGAGAAGAAATAGATATCCACACCAGCATATCATATGTCTCTTGCGAAGCTTTGCGCATTGAGGGTGCAACTATTAAACTTCCAATAAAAGGGGTTTGTAAGGACCAGTGTTTCACCATGGGAAACTAGATGCTTTTTTCCATGAAAAAAGATTTAATTCTGAGGTTTTGTGTGGAATTTCACTTCCTGAACTAGGTGACCATAATGAACAATTATTCACAGACGTGGAATGATTATCTCTACAACCAGCTGAATGGAGCAAATGGGTTCTCCAAGAAAGACATTAGATCAGGCTATCACCATCATTGAGTACGTGATGAGGATGTATCGAATACATCAATCTAGTGCCGGTATGACCACTTTGAGTTCCTGGTGATGCTTTCAGCATGACAGACTCCCCAATAGTATTCATGGGTCTCATGGACTGGATCTTACAACCTTTTGTTGACCTATTTCTCTTGGTCTTCATCGATGAAATCCTGGTGTTCTCAGCATTGAAGGAGGATCATGATAGAAACCTTCGGATAGTCCTGGATACACTATGAGAGGACACACTTTATGGTAAGATATCAAACTTCTAGTTCAAGATTAGGGAGGTCCACTTTCTGGTATATGTCATCTCTAAGAATGGAGTTGTGGTAGCTATAGTAATGATAGAGGTGGTGCTTGTTTTAGAACCACACATGCTCATGAATAAGGTGAAGATGGTTGGAATTATAATTAATTAGATTTTATATTATGATGGATTTGTTGAAGTAGAATATTAATTTTAGTGTTATCCATGGGATAACAATTCTTGTTCACTAAAAAGTTACCAGACCAATATAAATAATTTCATCAAATAAAAAACCTAATTATTATGTGGATACATTGACAATGTGATTGTAAAATTATGTGTTAAATCCTTGAAATATATATTGTACTCACGGATTTTTTATATCATTAAAAAATTATTCAAGTGATTTTTCATTTTTATTTTGAAGACAGACACTGGTGGACAATGGTATGGAAGATATCTGAAAATGAGGTGATCCATTCCTTGGAATGAGATGAATTTATAGATAACATTCTTAAATAATATTTTCATATAGTATCCAACACTAGATGCAATATAAATTCATAGATATGTGGAAGAAAGAGGAAGATTTAGGGGCTATGTATGATGAAAAAAACTATAGTTTAGTATGTAATAGAGATATTCCCCCATAATCCCAAAAGATTTATTTTTTTATTTATTTTTTGTATAATCCACTTTTAAAGGGTTGATAGAGGACCCTTAAAAACCCATAGTCCCAGAGATATATGGTTCATACAAGACCTATAAGCCTTGACACACTAGGAATATACCGTAAACATTTGGAGAACTAAGACCTAACTACACTTTGGAAAAACATTTCCCCATCATTTACTTATTCAAACACACTTAGCTACCCACCTCTTATGGATGGTTTGCTAGTAGTTCCCCATGCAGATATACATGATTCCTAGTACAGATTGAAATTTTTATACATACCCATTCATCCTATACATTTATCTCTACTTTGGAGGTTGATTCTTGAATTGAATCATCTTCTATGGCCTGCTCATGTGTGGTACTCTCAAGTTACTTTTTATTCCTTTATCAAGTGGAATCTCAGTGGACTGAAGGCAGGTGATCACTCGAAGGCCTCATGTCTTTAATGCCTTGAAGGATTGAAGTCCCATCGGACCGTAGGCCCATAATGGTGTCCCTATGTCCAAAAACAGATGTATAGTTCTAGGTGCTATAGTACCATAGAGTACCTACTAAATTACTACTACAGTAACCTAGAAATTCACCCCCACAATGATTTGATCCTATTTATTTTGAATGCTAAATAGGGTAAATTGTATTGGAATATCATGAATTTAATTATTATGATAATAATTTTCTATTTTCTAATAAGAAAAATGAAGTATATTTATGAACTTGAGTACTATAAAAATAAGTAGAAATGTGGTCAATGTGAAATAAAATAGGGAATAATCCATCAAAAATATGGTGGATTAAATATAAAAGTTTCATGTTGTGATAAGTGTAGTAAATATCACCATGTATAATGTATTATAAAATATATAAAGTGTTTATGATATTGTACTTTCAGAAATATTTCCCTTGACTTTAATGAAAACGATCATATTAAGGACTAGTTGAATAATGAAAAGTTAGTATTAAGATGTTTTAATTCTTTTGAGATGGGTCATCATGTGATTACATGATTGAATATTGGAATAAATGATATAATTCATCAAAGTTACATGAAAAAAGGTTTGGATAGATCCTCTCTTACAATATCTACTAATATTTTACAATCTAGTGATGTGGTGTTAAAAATTTAATTTCTAATTTAGAATATGCCGATGTTTGTTTATTATAGGGTCTACAAAAATTTTCACTTATAAAAAATGTTCTGGTAAATTTGAAAATTAACCATAATAAATGAATAATGAAGATTTTTTAAAACCACATGGGTTTGTTTTCGAGATAATAATTAATAATAAGATTCATAATATTATTTTTATGGAAATCATTAACCTAAAAATTTATTGTCATTCCCTTGTAGAGTTTAATTTTATCATTGGTATATATTAAATTATTATTTATCATTCTTTTATTGACTATAGAGATAATGAATTTTTATTTTATAATGGGTTTTATTTTTATACATAAATTATTTTTTACCATTAATAACATATCAAGAAGTTAAGAAATTTCTTAATGATAAAAATGAAATTTATCTTAAAATTTTATTATGAAGAATGAGATTGTTCAAATATTTGATGTTCTTAATATAAATGATTAACTGGATTTAATATATAATTAATTTTCTTTTAATATTATTTACTATGATATTGAATTAATAGTTGACTTAGATTAATATTCTAATCCAATATACTAACCTACTTATCAATAGGCTAATGTACAAATATTGTAATTGAAAAATAATATCATAAATTTGGATAACAAAGGAATTATTCATCCTAGAACTTCACTATTGGGTGATTCTATTTTTCCATTCAAATATAATGATTTTTCAATGAGTTTCTTTGTTGATAATGTAGTATTGAATACTAATAATTTTATAAATAAGTATTTTTTCCACATATAAAATAATTTTATCATCGTATCTCCGAAACTTTGTATTATTCAGTAGTTGATTTTATGTTTGGGTACTAATATCTGAAGGTAAAGGTGGATGATATTACAATGATGAAATTATAGACAGGGTATTGGAATTTAATGTTTATGGATACTCACATTGGGTCAAAATTTTATCCATCTATAATGACGTATAATTTTCATACATAAAAATATTAAACCAATTTTTATTGAACATTCCTTATATTATAAAAATTCATGCTTCAGGATCATAATGTTACAATGCAGTAAGAAACATGGAATCATAAGACCCTAATTAAAAATTAAACTACATCACATCCTACTATGTTCATCATATGTAGAACCCCTCATAGTCTTATCATAAAAAATATATTTCTTTATAACATATGAATATGAATCAAAATAATGGAGGAGCTGAAAATCTTAGTAAGGGTAAAAAAATGAGATATGTAAACCGAACACGATAAAAATGGCACTATAACATTACAATAATATTTTAAAACCATATCCCTCGTATCAAAGATCAAAATATTTGGTATTTTTATGATGAAGAGGTTTTTCGGATATAAATCAGGATTGACATCTGGTATTTTTTTACCTTTTTTGATCCCACATTGGTTGGGTTTTAACTAGGTGTGTGTTTGGGTTGAATTTGAGAAGTATTAAAATAATAAGTGTAGTGAATGGGTGTCGAATGGTTTTCTGAAACCATACCTCTTGGCCCAGAAAATTGTGAAACACTAGACAGAGGGGGAGTCCATAGTTGGTGCATGGATTGTCAAAATGTAGAACCTATTATGAGTTACTATGCACCCCTATAAAAGAGGTTCACAATTTAGGTGCACTATTTTGGAAATCCATGTTCTCTATATAAAAAATAGTGCAACAATTTTTAATTCACATGAAAATTATATTTTTAATCACCAGAATCCTCATATTACAACCTATTTGACCCTTATTCTACCAAATAATTTTATCAGGATTGTAGAACAACTCTGAGGAATTCCATGAATTCAGGACGTCTGTTATTCATGATTTAAAACCTGCATCAAAGATCTACATCTCTCCCATTAAGTAAATCAAATCCCATTTTGGTTCATTTCACTCATATGTTCTTCTTCCATTCCTGAAATGAATTGTCATTATATTATGATTATATATAGATCATGTTTTTTGGAACATTATCTAGGGTTGTGGATTTATATCTGGTTTTGATGGATAATTTTGTGTTCTGTCATGATTTTTTTTATCTTGATTTTGAGTTTTAGATTTAGACCTCATTCTACATTGATGTGCCACTCAAATTTTGGGGATTTCTATTTTCAGATAATTCAAATATTAATTGTAGAGGTAGTCTATAATTTAAATACCAATGTCTAGATTGAAATTATGTGCATGTTATTGTAGAGTTTCTATTAGATATTTATAAATTGAGTATTCGATGAATTAATTAATTTTTCGAGTTAAATAATTGTGAGAGAATATTAAATTAAGTATGTTAAAATTGTATATTATGAATCATTAAATTTATATTTAATTTCAAGGGAATTGGGTTGTTTGAATTGAATAATTAATTATTGAATAAATTATAGGACAATGAGATTATAATATTAAATAGATGTGATAATTACTTAATTATTGAGTTAATTGATTGTATTTTTATGAGTAATTAATTATTTAGTTATTTAATTAGATTGACAGGATGAATTAATTATTGTCTAAATTTATATGATTAATATGATTAATTAATTTTTGTGTAAATTAATTATATTAAGATGATAAATAAATTGTTCAGTTTTTTAATACAATTGAGAGGCCTAATTTATTATTGAGTTAATTGATGTGATTGAGTGGATTAATTAATTTTTGGGTTAATTAATGTAACTGAGATGACTAACTAATATTTTAGTAAATTAATGGGATTGATATTTTTAATATATTTTTAAATTAATTAATTAATAGATGAAGGGTAAAAGGGGAATTCATATGATAATTGAGATTTAGAATATTAAAAATTGATTTTTGTTAAATTATATGGGAAATAGAATGGTAATATTACAATTATAAGGTATGATATCTCTTGTATATAGCTCATACTTTAGCGCGGCCCAACGCAGTTATTGAGGATTGGGTTTCCTTGGAAACCCAAGACCTTGATGTGGTAAAATAAAGAATATTATTAATATGTGATAACTATTTATTGATGAATTTTAAATATTTGTTTATACACATGAAATCACTTGTTATTGGCTAGATATTATTTTAGATGTGGGTTTTGGTGGGCTATATAGTTGTACTCACACCCTACTCAAGCTTCCTAATCAGTTCCTAAATAAATTTCATTGTTGTTAGAAAGGATAATGAAAAAGGACCTCTATTATATTACAGATTTGGGGTGGAATATGGATGAGGAACAAGATGTGGTTCAGGGCTAATTTGGGAGTCATTAGTCTCTTTACGTTTGTGGTCTGTAATTTGAGATTTTTCACATACATGAGAATGAAATATATATCCTTCAATTTTATATTTTATTTTTAGTTTTGGTCATCATGTGATATTGACATGTTTCTAGTAGTGGATATATATTTAGTAATTGTTTATTCATTTTCAACTTCTGTTTTACTCTAGAAAAGAGGGCACAATATCTCCAATACTAATATGAGACCCTTACTAATATTTGGAAGCCTCTAGCATATGTGGAGGCATGCATGAGGGAATGTTGAAGACTAGATCCATGAACTAGTGTGTAAAACCTACAGTGGGATGTTACCATGTTTTACTGGAAGAATTTTTATCCCATATATTCTAGTAACTCGTGATTGTTTTATATATTAATTAATTTATTAATTTTAGGAAAATGGGTTTTGGGGTATGTTTTTAACTGGAACTTTTGTTCCTTAGTTATGAAATTCTATTAGAATTGGTGCGAAACATAAAATTGAAATTAATAAAATGATACAGTGTAAGGATAATTTGGTGTGAAAATGATAAACCCTGAATAATGTAAATGATGTATCCTTAGTTAACCCAAAAATAGATGTAGGATGGTTATGTGTAGTGATGGTCATTTTTTGACCCCATGACGAAGTCTAACAAATGAATTATTGTGATGTATTTTTTGTTTCTGTTAAATTTGATTATGTTGAGAAAAATATCATAATGCATTTTTAAAGAATTGTAGTGTTATGACTCTATGACGAAACCTGTTGAGATGAATACTAGAGGAAATGTCCTGAGATGATCCTTTAGTGATAGAACCTGATGCAGCAATAGTGTCATGTGGGAAAATTGGTGAGAAAAACTAATAGAATTGGATTTTGTTTAGAGAAATTATGTATATAGACACAATACATGTTGTTAGAATCATGTTTGATATTATGAGAGTGTTTTAGTTGCAGCATCCTCCATGTTTTGTAGGATAGGGTGGACTAGAGGGAGATAAGTTCTGGATTTATTCTATCCAGACTACACATGACCACATAGAGTCTCCTACTAAGATGAGGGTCAAGATGGATGTATATATGCAACAAGGATCAAAGAGGTGTTAGTGGGATGTTCAGGATCTATTTGGAAATACTGATGGTATTTTATGGAATGAAATCATCGATATTTTCTTGGAGAAATTCTATTCTGAGACATTAGGGAATGAGAGAGTATGTGAGTTCTTGTTATTGAATTAGGAGAGTATGTTCATGATTAACTATGTGGGATAATTTATAGAATTATATTTCATCTCTCCATCATTGTAATTGAATGTGGATACGTTGGGAAAAAGATTTATTGAATGACATAATTGTAAAATTACATTCCATGTAAATATTTTCAGGATGAAGAATCTTTCATATTTGGTGACATAGGCTCCCATAGATTATTTGAATTTGAAAGAGGTTTCAACATAATGACCAAGGGTTGAACCTAGGTCACATGAAGATGCATATTTTGAGAGTATAAATGATATTTATGAGAACATTATCATGAGTAGTAGAAAATATAGTGTCGTGGGGGTGGTTAATAACATTGTACCTTGTACAGTGATTATCCAACTGTGTGTTTAGCCATGTAACATTCATATAAATGTTCCCTGGAAACTAGTAGAGTGGCGATCTTGTGGAATTATGGGACTTCTACTGAAGTTATGAAGGAACCCACAATAGAAGGGAGTCAATTGGGAAGCTATAATAAATAGTGTGTATAAAAGAGACCTTATAGACCATGTAATTCTTGCATTTTGAGTTCTAAATTCTGAATCAGTAGAGGTAGTGGACAAATTAATTATGGGAAAGATGGCATATATTAAAATAGTGTTATAGATCATGAGACTCAAACTAAAATCTAGGTAAGAGGGGTAGGTTAGTTTCATTCAGTGCATGATACACTTGTTGAGAGTGAGGTTGGACTATCAATAGTTAGCGGTACAATTCTTCAAACTTATACATTAGGTACTACCAAATTTTACACTGGAACCACACATTCCATTATATCTACTATAAATAAAAATGATTTGTGTTGGGAGGTAGAGTTTTTGAGTGGGGTGTTAATGATAGGCACACCAAAGGGAGTGCATTCTACGGAAATCATCTTGGAAAATGGATGTTTTCTCGATGTTGGTGAGTATCTATTTCTATAGAATCTATACTTTCTAGACATGTGATGATTCAACCTAATTTTGGGTATTTAAGTGTAATTAGCATATCAATACCATATTTAATGTTTCCATAGTACATTGACTTTAATGTCTCCTATAGTTCATATCTATATTCATCAAGGAGAGTGGGATATACAGGTTGGCCGAGCAGTGCCAATTACTCCGCTAATAAGAGAGAGCACAACATAGGTTTCTATAATTTTGTTGGAGGATAGAGGTATATAGTAGGTTTTTAATTAAAATATTGTTGAACGATTTCAAGATATTATTCCGGAATACTTCTCATGTATTCCACTTGAGATTGATGTGAAATTTACTTATTAGACCATTCTTAGAAGTGAACCTGTTTCAATTACATTACACAAAATGGTAATGATAGAACATCCGACGATAAAGGAAAATCTAAAGGAGTTGATCGATAATGTTTTTATCTATCTAATTACATCACCATAGGGGATAACATAGTCTATTTTTAAGTATGTATTATGGGAGTTTGTTATTTTGTGTTGATAAATGTAATTGGAACTTAATGACAGTGAAGAAAAATTTTCTACTTCTGTGAATTGATTATCTTTATGACCAGTTGAGTGGATCTTGTGTATTTTCCAATGTTAACCAGAGATTAGGGTAACATAATTGGAGTGCTCGACCTTCTGATATACCACAAACTACTTTTTGAAGTAGATATGGCCTATATGAGTTCTTTGTAATTTCATTTGTGTTAACGAATATATCAGCATTGTTTATGGACATCATGAATAGATTCTACCATCTATACCTGTATTAGTTTTTTATTGTGTTTGTCGATAACTTCTTAATTTACTCCAAGACTCAAATTGATCATTCCCAACATCTTGACATCAATCTGAGAACAAAAAGTGATCATCTTCTATAATACACTACGTCTAAGTGTCAATTTGGGATTGATCTTCTACACTTATTGGGTCACATCATCTCAAATGAAGGTGTTTTAACATATCAAAATAAAGTTTGGGTAGTGGTTTCTTGGGAGTTTTCAATTATTGTGGTCTATATCTATAGATTTTTTGGGTTGGTTGGATAGTGTCTAAGATTTTTCTATGAATTTTCTCTTTTCTTAGCACTACGTTCTAGATTGAACAAAAAATGGGCTATAGTTTTATTGGTTGGAATCATATGATAATTTTTTCTAGTTGTTGAATATTCTCTTGACATTAGAACCATTTTTGATCGTACCTATGAAAGGTGAGGAGTATAGAGTGTATTGTGAAGCTTTTGGGATAGGTATTCAAGTGTTGTTGATACAGGGGTATCATGTTGTGGCTTATGGGTCTAAACAGTTAGTTCCACATGAATGGATCTACCATATACGTGCCCTCAAATTGGAAAGAGTGGTTTATGATTAGAATTTTAGGTGGGATTATATGTTGGGAGATAAGTTTACAGTGTTTACCAATAAATATATATTAAGGAATATCATTACTTAATGGGATTTGAATATCTGAAAATATATGTGGGTTGAGTTTAAGTACTATTTACATTTTCATCTAGAATATATAACCAAGAAGGGAAACAGTTCTAATAATTGTTTAAGGATAAGAACTCAGAAATGAGATGTTTGAGAGTCTAGTACATTGTGGAAGATGATGACTCTACGTGACAAAATGTATGTGGTTGTTTACAATGTTAAGGATATGATGACTCTAGTAATAGTTTTAGTGTACTATACTCATTTTATATGGATCGGGGATAGGCACAATGGGGATACAAAAAGTATATATTTGAGTAAAAGCCACAATTTTGGGTAGGAACCTTCAGAGTGGTTGATAAATAAGGACGAGATCATTTGTGTCAAAATTTGGGATATTGTCCCTAAGAGAATTCAGGAGTTCATAATTACATAATTTCAAGCTTGGAAGTTGTACATGCATACTGGTGTTAATAAAATTTATTGTGTCTTATGATGATAGTTTTGGGGGATAGGCATTAAAAAAAGAAACCTGGGTTCCTGACACAGTCTTACACTTATCTGTAGGTGATGGGTGAGCATCAACGACCTAGTGGTTTACTACATCTACTACCAATTCTGTAGTGGAAGTGGAAAAAGAAACCATGGACTATGTGATGAGTCTACCAATGAACCCCATAACAATGATTCTATTTGGGAGACTATAGAACATCTGAAAAAGATAGTTCATTTAATTATTATACGAGTTACATTTTTAGTGGAGAAGTTGCGAGACTTTTACATTATAGAGATGATATGTCTTCGTGGGGTGTGAAAGAGAATATTTTATTGTAAATTTTTATTCAAGATATGTATTTTTATTTATTATTTTAATTGATAAAACAAATCTATTTGAAATTTTAATAAAATAATGTGTAATTTGAATTATTAATGGAATATGGGATATGATATTAAAACTATTTAGGTTTATAATATTGAAAACAAATTACATTGGTATTTTGATCATACCTTTTAAATTATTAATCTTATTTATATATTTCTTCTTTAACCTAATTTCTAACCCTTTTAGATAAAACATTCCCTTCTCGAATCAAAGGAAAATCATCCATTTGAAACCCCAAAATATCTCACAGGTTGGATCATTAAATAGTTCATAGATATGATAATTTATGTTAGTAGAACCCTATATCATTATGTGAATAGAAAAATCTACTGAAATATTGAGTAGAGATAACAAATACATTTATTAACTACATTCATGAAAATTTAATCCTGTGAATTGACTGTTTTCATGGACGATAATTAATGGGAAACTAGGGATATGGAATATGGAGAGCCTTTATAAGATTATTAAACTCTCATAGTGTAATGACCATAATTATCTCTACATTTTGTAAATATTCTCTAATTTTTATAGGAGACTAGAAAGACATATAGGAACCACATTAAGTAAGACATACATTCACTAATTAGCCCTTTAATGGGCATAACATGTGGAATATTTCAAAAATAAAATCTATGCTATAAATAGAGGAGAAATCCTGCATCCCATATCATTCCAATCTATCTCATACCATCATTTTGGGTTCCACAGAACAGTTATCCACTATGTGAGGCTAGACAAAAATAATCGGAATCTCTTCTTATTCATTATTTTAGTTTTATTTCTATTAGTTTTATATTAAATTGTAATATAAACATTTCTTTTATGTAATTAATATGCATATTTGGGTTTCCCTATCCACTCCACAATTCTGTTTATCAAATTTTTTCATCTAATTAAAATTAAAATTATTAATTTAAATATTATTAATTTAAATATTATTATCATTATTATAATTATAAAATTATTATTTTTAAATTTTTGTATCCTTTTTTCCGTTTTCATTTATGAAAATTAATCTTTTTATAAAAAAAATTATTATTATTTATTTAACATTCTTTATAAAAAATATATTTTACTATTTTCATTTATTTCCCTTCCTTTATCTGTTTCTCCCTTTCTCTTCTCACCCCCCATTCTTCCATTTTAATTTACTTCCCTCATCCAACATTCTTTTTACTTTTTACATTTTTCTTTTTATTATTATCCTCTTCCCCTTCCCCATAAATAATATCTTACTCTATGAAATGATATTCTGTACCTGAGGATTTTCCTTTGAGCAGGTTAATGAGTTCTTGAATTTTCATTATATTATAATTCATTATTTGTAGATGTAATTGAGTTTCATGAATGAGTGAGGCCAATGTGCCCAATGTGGTGACTGCCTCCAATGATATTAAACTCAATATATCTCTATTCATTAATTTAAATTTTTTTTCCTCTCTACGTTGATTAGTTCATCACAAAATTTATTTTAGATAATCAATGTATAAAACAACATCTATAGAGCTAGTTTCTTGAAAATGGCACTTCCTAGACCAAGGAGTATCATCAACTATCATTAAAGGAGAAAGTGTAATTGAGGGTTCTTAGAAATTCAATGATATTCCAAAATATCTAAATAAATATAGTAGGTCATACTAGATATTTCATGTTTTTACTATCCAGCAAAAATAAAACCTATGAATGAGTATAAGGATTAAACCCAAAACAAACCCAAAATCGAGTGTTTTCTTCCTTAACCTGTTGATTTTAGAATTGAATGTTAGTATCGAATAATAATTTTTTATTTTTCATGAAACTATTTTAAATATTAAAAACATAAAAATTAAATTATTATTTAAATAATAAATTAATCAAAAAAAATTAATTTAGGTTATTTAAAATTACTCATGGAACAAATAGAGGGGCTCCTCAAGTAAGATGAACCTGGTCATACATGGTGTTGTACTAGGAAAAATATGATTTCCTTTGACCATGACCCATGATTGGAAAGTGTTAGGTTTTAGTGAGTACTATATTCTCACTAAAGACATATGGGTAGTCAGAGCATACTATATTGGTGTTTGAGGATGCACATCAAGCATTTGTAATTTGATTCGGTGGATGTGAGGATAAGTATTTTCCTTTGATGGAGTTTTCCAAAAAAATGTATTAATGAAATTATATAGATGAAACAATACAATGATCTTTATATTTGTCAATGAAAATCACCTTTATAATCTTTGGAATCTGGTGAGTTAGAGTTTCTTAAATCTAGACTCGTACGAGAGACATTAGAACAAGTTTGGTTGATTTGGAAATGTATGGGTACGACATAATGTAGAAAACGTTTTGTATGTTTACATAGGAATAATAGCCCGAGAGATTATAATGGGTGATCATTATTTCCTTATAGTGTCTACAAAATTCGGTTACCACATGATACAGAGATAGGGAGAGCTGGAACCGAGGTTCATTAGACCATTTTAGGGTAGGGAGAGAATCTATCTCGTGGTGTACCGACTAGGACTTCTACAAAGATATTATTTTATTAATGGAATTTTTCAAGACATATAACATTGCATTTATAACCACAACTATTTTCTTTTCATCAATATTGATGGTATTTTTCATGAGATAATTTTTACTATGAGGAGCATATAATATTTGTGTTTGATTTTTGTGAGAAGTTGTTGTGGAGAAAGACCATGTCGATATTTGACATATCGTGGAAGCATGGATATGTTTCAGATGAAACATAGGAGAGAGAAGTAGAAATTATGCCTTAGTATCCTGTTATTTTTTGCTCAAAAATATACATATTCATAGAAGTACAGCTCGAAGATGAGATGTTATAAGGATGGGAGACTATAAGCACACGACCATTTTTTCAGATGACTCGGGGTTATTTTCAAGAAGGAAAAAAATTTATATGAGAATAAATGGGTTGGTTTTTACTATGGTGTATATTTTGTTGAAATTAGAGAAAACATTAATGGATAAGGGTTGTGTAGATGTGGAACACAATTTTCAATAACCATGTTCCCTTTCCGAGTTAACCATTATACCTTGGGAAGAGGAGGATTGCACTGTTGGTGTGTGGTTTATAAAAAAAATATGTCATGTTAGGAGTAAACATGCACCAATATAATATAGGAACATATTTTAGGTTAATGGTTCAGTAAAACCAAGCACCCCTTCCCATGAAACTATGTTTGACTTTTTAATTAACAAGAAAATTAGATTTGAAAACACCAAAACTCTCATATTACATTGTATTCAACCGACATTAATCCCTTCCATTGTAGTCATGATTTTGGTGCCCCACATATTGATTTGATTCCTTCGTGACATCTGTTCATCATGAATTTAATCCCATGTGGAAGATCTACACCTCTCCATGTAAGAGAATCATATCTAACTTTGTTTCTCATTATTCTTCGTTTATTATTCCATTAATGAAAGGTTTTACTTCTTATTTGAACTATATCAAGATCTATTTATTAGAATATAGCACTAGAATTGTGTATCTAAAACTATATTTTATGGATCATTATTTTTTTGATCTTGATATTGGGTTGTAGCTTCGGATCTATTTCGCAATCATTATTTTGATAAATTTTTTTAGTTTTTTATTGGGTGTTAGTTCATCAATTAATTGAGGTAGGTGTTTTATAATTAAAATCCCAAGGCTTTGATTTTAATTATGTGTATGTAATTGTAGAATTTATAGTATATGTTTATAAATTAAGTCTTTTAATTGTTTTTATTATTTTGGTTATTAAATTAGGTGAGGAAAATTTTGAAGTTGGGGTGATAGAATTGTAGATTATGAATCATTAATTGTTGAATTAATTGTTATGGAATTGGGTAAACTGAATTGAATAATTTTATATTGAATAATTTTAGAAAAATAATATTTTTAAATTAAATCATTGATAAAATTAATTACATTTTGAGTTAATTAATATGATTAAGAGGATGAATTAATTTTTTAGCTATTTAATTGGATTGATATGATTAATTAGTTGTTGGGTAAATTAATAGGATTTAGATAATTAATTAGTTATTGAGATAATTTATATTACTGAAGTGATTAATTTAGTTTTTAGTTAATTAATGGAATTAAGATGAGAAAATAATTATTTTGTTAAATAAAGGTATTTATATGATTAATTAATTACTGAGTTAATTAGTAGGATTGAGATGAATCATTAATTGATGAATTATTTAATGAAATAGGGAATGGTAAAAATAGAATTAATATTAGAATTGATACCTAGAATGGTAACATTAGAAATATGAAAAATAACATGAGAAATTGAATTGTAATTGTGGCTTCATAATGCATGTCATCTATTGTGTATAGTTTAGACTCTGTCGTATTATAAAGATGATATTGATGCATAGGTTTCCTTAGGAACCTGGGGAGTTCACATGGTGAGATAAATAATATTATAATATTTAAAAAATTATTTATTTATTTGTTGTACTTATTTCATTATAAAAATACATACACCTCTTGTTGATTGTATATTATTTTATATAATTTCGCGGGTGGCCTACTTATTTTTAATCAAACCCAAATTGGATTTCCAGATCAGTAACCAAATAGATTTCATGGTTACAGTATAGGATAGAGGCAAATGCCATATATTAATTGGCTGAATTGGGGTGAAGCATGGATAAGGGAACCAGACATGGTTCGGGACCCTCTTGTGAGTCATCAATACCGTTACTTTTAGGTCTTCATTTTGACACTTTGAAATTACATTATCATGAAATATCAATCATTGAGTTTGATATTATATTTCTAGTTTTTGTCACCATGTGATATTGACATATCACTTTTTATGGATATATATTTTATTAATTTTAATTTATCATCAACTCTTGTTATACTCTGAAAATGATGTTACAGTCTCCCCATGACTGATATTAGACCATTAATACAAGTTGGTGGACTCTATTATATAAGAATTATTTCATGAGGACCCGTAGTGGATCAGATCAAGGCACCATAGTGTGGCTCCAATTTTGAGATGTTATAGTCATGTGCTACTGATAGTATGTTCCTAATATATGAATCATAAGGCAGTCAATTAACATAATCTAAAAGAGTATAAAAATTAAATAATACATGCAATATTTGAATACACAAAAGAAAAGAAAATAATTTCCATAGAAGTAAATGTTAATTTCTATGATTGTATAATTGGAATTAATTAACTACCCAGATGATCGTATTAATGCAAGAACTCTCTCAAGACTAACAAAGCGGACAAAGTCCCTAACTAAATTGGTTTTACTCTCTATTCTATTCTAGTTTATCTCAGGAGATTTCCAGATTTTCCCAATCCATTAGACGGAGATATACATCCCCATAAACACATAATTAAAAAAATTAAAAAAATTACAGATCATAAAACAATAATCATAAGTGAACCCTTGAAAATAAATTGGTTTCATATGAATTACATAATAGAATAACCTATGGAAAATAAATATGTTTAAAATAAATATCATCAGATAATAACCCATGGAAAAGAAATCGGTGTCACAAATATATATTGATAAAAATAATTGATGATAAAGGAAATAAAAGGATTATTCAACTAGATTATATCTATAATAAAACATAATAAATAACAAATGTTTTTTTGTTTAATAATTTAAATTAAATAAATAAACATCAAATAAACAAGAGAAAAATATCATTTCAATATCAACTACAATTATATAAAATATCAAAACATCACAAATATTGAAGAAATTTTATTTTGGTAAAATAATCATAGATATATGTAATTTAATATTTAAAACATTTACTTTTCATGATGTTAGAAAATTAATTCATGTATTACCCTTAAAAAGAAATATTCCTTTCATATTTTTGGTTGATGTCAAAAGCACCTCATTTCTAATATGACAAGATTATTAATTTTATTTTTTTTAATTAAAACATGGGTATAAATGAAAATAAAAATTAAAATTATATATGTAAAAAAATCTTTAAAACATTTTTTTAAATCATTGATGTGGAAGATAAATCATTTTTGACTGAACTATTAAATTAAACTATTTTTCCTTAAAAAAATTTTTGATACAATTAGTTCATAAAAAGAGGAAAATAAAATAAAAAATTCTAAATAAGTGACCATATTATATGAAAATAAATTAGTTTACTTAGAGATATATCATTTGGTTTCGTCATTTAAATAATATTCCTAAACAAACCCAACAAACTATGAAATTGTATCATAAAATATTTAAAACTTAGGTGTATTGTCAATCATAAGTAAAAATAATGATTAGATTCAAATGAAACATTAAATCTGATAAAAACAAGTATATTCATGATATCACAAAGTCTAATGGTATTATATACCACTGATAAATTAAAATGGGTTCCAAACATATCTTTTTCCCCAATAAGGGAAATTTGGGACAAAAAATCATATACCCTAAGATTTGACATAGTTTTCATATATTTGAACCTCCTTTATTAAAAACATATGTTTAATATATATATATATTTCTGAAAAAAAAATTATCATATTAAATATGATTTACTTATGACTTTATATTACCTCTTTATCAAAAATTCATTGTTAAAATCACTTTTTAGTTAATCGGAACTTCCTTCTTCAAGTATGTTTTGGTTTATAATTTTTTTCCATTAACATTGATAATGGTTCTATAATATAATGATTTATAACTATAATAAAATTAAATTATAAATTATTTAAATATTTATTTATAGTAATACATTTATATTATATATATATATAAAATTAATTACCATTTTCATGGATATAGTAAGTCATACGTACACATAAACATGGTTTCCATTTTGTCGATGGATCGAAATAAATGATACTGAATAATATATATCAATTATAGAGTCATTATTACTTGATATATATTAAATATATTTATTACATATACCTTGACTAACATTCATTCAATGTTTTAGTAAAAAATTAATCATATCACTTCATGGGGTGGGAGTCTTCTTGTACACAGGACTAATGTTATAGTATCCCCACAGAAGGGAATGTAAGAATAAATTTATGATATAATGATTATAGAGTCATAATAAAATTAAATATATCTTATTTAAACATGATATTCATATTTAAATCCATCTTTTATACTTGGTGATGGAAAATGAATAACATTGATTCGTGAGGTGGTAATCTGTCATACACATTATTGATGGATTTATTTTCTATTTATGGGAAGAAAAGAAAGATGTATGTAATGAAACTATGATAATTTCATATAACATTATATTATATAATTATTTTAATATGTTATTCGGGATTAATATGATTTTTAGTAGGTGAGGAACAAAATAAATTAAAAATAGAATTACAATAAAATTACATCTTCTTTTGAGTGGCACTTTATGTTTATACCTAATGACTTCCTAAGATGGTTTATTGTGAAAAATAATCCCTATAGGTTTATATAGGAAAATAATTAAATATAATTTGTTTTTTTGTTTCTTAATAAAATGTTTTTGGATGTATGAAGAGAAGTAGAGAGTGTGCGGCCATTTATAAGAGGGGGATAAAATAGAAATTAAATATTATAAAATAATAAAGTGTACCCATCTTTTTTACATTATAACAGGAACCAAAATAGGATATAACCAAAATATAAATCTAATAATGTCTATTTATTTCCATGAAATAGGATTTAATATTTTTTTAGGTCAATCTACCGTTTATCGTTTTACTTTCACCCCATGTAAACACAGGTTAACCTCTAGTGTGGTAATTTATTTTTTATTATTTTTTATATTCATTATGATAAATAATTTAGTTGAAGTTATTATATAATTTTAATTATATTTACTAAAACTATGTATTATAGTTTTTTAAACTCAATATATTGAATGGGAATAATTTAATATGAAATTAATCTCATAGACAACACCAAAAAATGGTCTTTCAGAAAGAAATTTTTAGAAATTTTAAAATATATATTTATCAAAATCGAATATAAAATGGATTAAAAGGACTCATATTTGTTTAATTATAATATAATTTAACTAATATTACTTTTAAACCCATTTTAAATTAAAAATTATTCTTATAAATTCTTTATACAAAAACAAATTTTTCATTAAAAGTATTATTTTTCACTATTCATTGAAAAGTTAACATTTTCCTAAATATATTAAAAATTCAACCTAAGATTATTTTGACATGTTGATTACTAAAAAGATTCTAAAATTTTCATAAAAATTTTGAAAATGTTTCATAATTACATTTATTATTTTTTCACAAAAATCAATAAGAGTACATTTGAGATAATAGTATTTTCTTAAAATATATTGAATTTAATAAATATTAAGTACTTTTTTATAAATTTTATTCATTATATATTATAATTATATTATATATCCAAAATTTTATTATAAATATGCATACTACCATGATTAATTTCTAGATCATGATTATCATGTTAAACCGTAATATAAATAATATATTATGGTTCATTAAAATTGTGTGTTACATATAACACTGGTTTTCAAAGAAAATAATTTTTTTTAGAAAAAAATAATCATGAAATATTAAGGTCTTACACAATATTTATTAAAATAATTCATGTATTGATGTTTTTTATGAGTTGTTGGAATATTATTTGTTTTATTATTTTGAACACATTCTCATATATCAAATAATTTAATGAAAAGAATTAGTAACTATTTATATTTTAAAAAAAAATTGAATTAAATGAAGTCATATATAAATATTATTTAATTTGAATTACGGTTTTTACAGATTTCCTTCCTTGGTCATATTTTAAATAATCGTTGATATTGTTTTGCTTTAGTCAAAACAAAATTGCTTTATGAGGGTCTACAAAATATAAATTTCAATTTGATTTATAGTTTTATTAGATTAGTGGTATACTACAAATGGATAATTAAAAAATGATCTACGTTTTATAGAACACCAACTATGTTAACTCTATATAGAGTTAAGTTCCTCAAGATGAAATAACAAAATTAATTATTTCTTGAATTTAAATTATGTTTAGATAACACTCGAGTTTTTCCTATAATATATAGAAGTTTTAATTTTTATACATTGATGCATATTGGACTGTTATTCCATGTCTAAAAATACATAATTTCCAAAAAGTTGCATTCACTTCATGTCTATTTAATAATCATGATCTAAATTATAAAATATATAAACATGAATAGGTTGTTCTAGTTTATGATTTATAAATATTGATACATAAATTATGTGGAGTAAGTTGGGAAACTTATAGTGATCATAAATTTTTGAAATATATATTCCAATTGAAATAGTTAAACATGATACAAAGAATATTTATGGAACTGATTAAGGATTTTAGCTTTATAATTTATTACCGTCTATGAAAAAACAAGAATTGTTGATTCATTAATACAGAAAGATAATTACTCATTACCCTTCCCACATTTGAAATATAATCCCATTATAAATAATAATATAATTTTTATTTTAGAAATTTTGAATTTAGTGACTTAATATATTTTTTTTCATGTATTTTGGTAGAAATTGTTTTAAAAAAATTAAGAATGAGACAAATGATTAATGTAGTTTGGAAAGTATAATGAAATCAGTTAAGAATATTATGTTTCGTGATTTTAATGTTGTTAATAAATGTGTTATCATATTTGAAAATGGGTTGTGTATTCTTTTTTATTCTTAGTTGAAGATAAAATTGTTGTTTGAAGCGCATAGTTTCTTATTTCTATTCATAATGGGAGTAAAAATATATATATAAACCTTCAAAAACATTTCTATTAGGATGGAGTGAAAAAATATATTCTATTCTTTATGATGAAATGATTGATTTTTCATTAGTATAAAGTACATTAAACATTACTAAAAGTTTTTATTATCATTTTTCAATTCTAGAATAAAAAAAAGTAAATTAAATAAATATATTTAATGTTTGGAATGAAAATTACATCTCAAGGTAACAATGTAATATAGTTTATGGGTGATTACTCAAATAAATAATCATATTCAATTCATATTAAAAATAATATTTATTTATATCATCTATCTAGATTGTATCTCATGGATATTGTTATGTAACATTGAATTCCTCTATCCATTGTATTTCATAATAATTCCATGTTTCCATCTATGATTTTTAAAGGTGTGTAGAATACGTTTTGTACTAAATTAAATTTCAATATTTCTATTCATCCAAAATATTAGGGATATTTTGTGAAAAAAAATTAGCCATTTGGAGAAAATATTTGATCTTATTCTCTATATTACCTTTGATTTTGGAATCATCGTATTTTATTAGATTAAATATCTAATAATAATTATTTTATTTTTTACTTATATGGACACCATTTTGGGATTTATTTTGAAGTTAGTATCAGGTTGAATCTAATGGTTATGAAGTGGGTGAAATAAAATTTTTGTTACTATAATTTTTAGTTGACATTTTTAATAAGGACAATTTGATTTAAAATAAAATTAGGAAACCATCAAGTAAACAGATTGGTTTTTTAGAAAACCAATGAAAAGATCAATCATTCGAGGTAAGTGAAATTGTTTTCTTAATGTATCTTTATACAAATGTTTTATGTATTTTGATAAAAAATAATGTTTGGGCTGTAGTTCATTAGACCATATGAAATTATTTATAAGATTGTATTTTTTATTATCTAGTGTTATTTCTATTTAGTTTATCCAAGGTAAAATATGGGTTTCATTTTTCATTGTAGAGATATTATATTCTATGTGAATGTCATTTTTTTATAATTAAAGTAGTCTAGTTGAAATAGAATAATTCATATGAGGAACATAAAAATTAGATTAATAGAATAATAAAATAGGTGTTTCAAAAGAATTTGATTCTACAATTTCATGTTTTTCATAAAAATGATCTTATTAATGAAGATACATGTGAATCAGATTCTTTTATGATAGAAAAAAATCTCAATATATTTAAGTAATGATTAATATTTTGAGGATTCCCGTTAAAAAAGGAGGGAAGAATATCAAATCTGATTTAATTATTATAACAGTTCAATTTCATTAAAATTTAATATTCATGAATTAGATTTCATAGATTTATAATTCATTTTAATAATATTTATTAATTTTCCAATCATAAAATAAATAAATGTATTCTTACTAAAAATATTTTTTTAAATTTATTATATTTTCTTTTCATGATTTACAAATGTTGTAATTTTAATTGTAAAAAAATAGATTAATTTTGTAAATTATAAAATTTTAATTATCATAATTTTATTTTATTATGAATTTTCTGAAATTATTGGGTTTTTGTTAAATAGTATAAAATATCCATTTCTATGAAAACATTACTTTTCATCAAATACATTACAAAGTAAAATAAAATTACAATTTGTTTAAAATAAAATTAGTTAATTTTTATTAAACATAATCCAATTAATTTCATTGATATCAATATTATACATGATTTTTTTATAATAATTGTATGCCTAAAAATGAATGTTTCTAGAAAAAAACTTTTCATCTCATTACCTCTAATTATTATATTCATAATTTATAATACATATAAAAATAGAATTAGATAAAATTGAGTTCATATGTACAATCATAAATTCCCAATTTTTTACTGTTTCTGTAAAAAAATTATGGGCATTATTTAAAGTAAATTTTGTAAAAGAATGTTAGTTATCTTATTAAGAGATAAAATATGTTAAAAGGGATGAGAATAGATGGAAAATGGTTAAAATGATGTAAATCATGTGTGGATCATATTTTCTAACCATATTTCAATTATGTATAATCAATTTTTTAATAAGTCTTGTTTTAGGTCATTTTTAATCATTAATACATTAGTAGGTTTTGATATTTTATAAAATATAAATTATGCTATCTAACTCAATTATAAATTGTAAAACACAATACTATTTTATCCACACATAAATATCCAATTAACATGGAAAACCCAAACTAAATCTGCTGATAACATACCAAACCAAATCCTACTAGCCCTCATATGAATTGTGTACCATCAAAATAAGTATTTTTTTTATAAACCTAAGGATCATGACCAAAGAAGAGGTGTAGTTCTAAATTGGTATTTTTAGATTTATTTGTTATTCTACCTCCTTAAATTATTCATATACAATGATGAAATAATAATATCCACATCTACCATAAATATATTTATATTATGCTTATGTTATAACCCTTTTCAATCTATATGACATTTCAATGAAATAAATACAAGGCTCATGAAAACATGCTAACTACCACCGATTGAGACTGTGAATTGTATTTTTAATATGTGAATTTTATGGCTTATTTATTTGAGGGATCAAAATGAAATAATATGATATATTTGATATATATTTTATTACATAATTAAAAATAAATATTATAATTATTTTATAACCATTCAAAAAATATATATCACTCATGTGTAAAAGCTAGTTATCGCCTCATGAACCACTATATTTTAGTTATAGTACCACATCACATGACTTCTATATATATGTTGTTTAATTTAAATAATGTGAATATTATTATATAATAAATAATTTTAAAATATACGAAATCCTATATCTTTTTATCATTATGTTTAATTAAAATTGGAAATTTTAATCATGCGTACATATGGCCTACCATCTCCATGATTGTAACATAATTCATTTTTACAAACCATATTACAAATATTGTTCCTAAATAATAATTATTGTATAAAAATAATGAATATAGCAACACTAATATTTTATAAATGATATAATGATTATACATTTGACTAAATTTAACCTACTAATTTCATTTTAGAATAATGAACCAAACATACTCAAAATATATGTTGTAAATATAATCAATTATTGTATTATGTGTGAGACTTATATAAGTTATTAAAAGGTATAATATAAGAAAAATAGCTTATTATGAAATTTAATAATTAAAATTAGATTATTATTTATGATGTTAAATAATTTATGTGATAAGTATGAATCATGGTATGGGATACTACAGGTTGAAAAATCAATTATAAATGTATTAAATATTTATTTTCTAAAATGTTACTCTCAATATTCATGAAATTATATTAGGGATTAATTTATATATAAATAAATAAATTATTCAGGATTTTATATCTCCATTTTAATTTCATTTGAAGGTTTTCTAAATGAATTATTTTACATATCATAAATAGATTGTTTTGAAAAATGTTAAAAGAAATTCTCTATTTTCATATATATGCTTTCAATGGATATTTATTTCATGATAATGAAATTTTTTTTATTTGATAAAATATCAGGATTTTTGTTTCCCTCAAATAATAAACATCTTTCACTTTTTTCTAGGTATTTTAGTTATGAAAATTTGATAATAAACAAATATAATACATCAATATCTAAAAATGATTTACATATGGGATAAAAAGTTTTTTTTTGTTTTTTTTATGGGAAGGAATGATTTTATTTGTTTAATGTATGTTTTGTTCCTTAAACATTTTTGATATGCATGTGTTTTCCATATATATATATATATATATCTCTAGTCAATATTGTAATGATATTTTTCTTTGAAGAATTATGTTGGAATTAATCATGTAGGTTTATCCATTTTTAGGGTTAATATTTTGCCTCTATTAAGATGATGTCATAATATACCAACATAAAATTTCTATTCTTTCAAATGAGTTTTCATAGAAATCATTTTATTCTACAAGGTAATCAATTGATATTTTTTTAATGGAATGATTATACCCATTTAGTATAAAAAGGTCTGTTTTATGATAATGGATTTCATGTGTTCTTTTGTTTTCTATTGAAAAATCAGGATTATGATTTTTTCTTTTTTGTATTATAAAAAAATAAGAAAAATATTTGGCAATAATTTTTATATCACGTATAGTTAAACTATTATTTGAACTTAGTGATTAATATTTTGTAGGAAAACTCTCTAATATGATCTCATGTTTTGTAAATAGACTAATGATTTTATTTTTACATTTTTAAACGTACCTTAATATGATTTTTTTCTCATAACACATTTTTTAATTTATGTCAGATGATTTATAGATGATTATTAAAAATGTTGAAGAGAAGTTGAAAATCGTGAATATTTTTTATGATTAGAAAAAGTATTCGATTTTAAAATTATTCAATTATAGAAATAAATGGTAAGTATTTGAACTGTCAACTATGTAATGTGTGGGTTATTTATGAAAGATGTGTGACATAATTATCTAAAACCATGAAATTGAAAAAAAATCATTGGTAATGGAATTCACATTTATTCTTTTTTAAAAATTAAATTTAGTGTTAAATGATGATCAATTATTTATATTTGGGATCAATGTAGGGTTTAGATAAATTTATAGGTCTGTATAATTTTAAAATGTTCCCTTATAATAATATAATTGATGGTTTTTATGATAAATCATTTTAAATACTACCCAGTAACTTCATTTGAAAAATATTTATTCATAATGGGTTTTCTTATAGGAAATAGGGAAGCTGATTTATGAAGGGACCAATTGAATAATATCCTTCCAAATCAACAATATGGAACTATTGGAACAAGAATAGAGTAGTTCATTATTATTATGGTTTAGTTGATAGGGGATATATATACTTGTGGGGGCCATTTGAGTGGAAAACCAGGATCACTAAAGAAGAAATAATATATTATATATATTTTCATGAATGAACTATAAAAGGCCCCGGCCTTAAACCTTACTTAATCTTGAGTTATTACAAGATTACACATTGATGATCTTTTTAGGTTTAGAGTTTTAGAGAATTAGATCATAAAACTTGCATTACATTCCACATATAAACAAAGTGGTTACATAAAGATAGTATTCTTCATTCCCATCAATGGAAACATATTTAAAATAAAACATGGATTCATTCTTGACACTTACTTGACATTATCATCATATCATGTACCTTTCCCTTGACCTGTGAAAACATTTCAAAAAAACTTGGGATGAGCATAAAAAGCTCATTATGGGTTATAAAAACATGGAAAAAAACATGGGTACATATATACATAAGAGTGAAATCATACATTACCCATAAAACATAAGCACATTAACATACCTCATCAAATAATTAGTAAATCATTGAAATCATAAGACAGAAAGGTAACTTGAGGCATTCATAACATTTTTACGTAGGGAATAACCCTCTTGGTTACGTTTGGAATACCCATAACAGTATATTCCCTAAAATCTCTTCGGAGAAACCTTAACTTTTCACTCCTTCGCGTTACCCAATGCATTGGAGAGCTATATCGGGCTCACCCGCCCTTAGTTTATCACGGAACCACCAGTTTTCATAATAATGCCCAAGAACCTCAACATAATCATATCACATAAAACATGAATAAATGAAATATAACATTACCACCTTTCAATCACAAGATATCAATACAACACATTGATATAAAAACATTATGAAAACCAATTTCGATACCAAAATAAAAGAAAAGTAAAACATGGTATTTATTTTTTTCCTTTTAAAAAGAAGGTATGGATTGTAGAGGAAGCCGAAACTCAAATACGGTCACAACGGCGGAGAAGTCATTGTCGCCACATACGTACGACAAAAACATTACCTTTTTTCGTTTAGTAAAAGCTTCGTATAAAAAATATTCCTTTTGAATAAACGTAAAAGTCAAATGGGTTTATACACCATATAAAAGAAAGTTGTGTATAAAATAAAATATGCCTCAATGAAAGGAGATTGAGACAAAGTCCCATACCTCGTATCCATCTTTACCCGATCGTTCTTTAATCTCATGAATAATAAACTTGAGTTAATATCTACTTTCTTATGAACCTTTTTCAAGTTCATTATTCCTTTTATACCATGATATTAACATCATGTAATCATTTAAGTTAATAGTGTTCATTTTGTCGGTATTTGGTTCTTAAGTCCAAAAAAGACTTCTTACACTTACATGTTGTAAATTTGGTCAAAGTTTAGTTATATACAGAATTATATTAATGATTTGGATAACATATATATCATATATATTCATCATATACATGTATTTATAATCTTACATCACATTTATAGGTAAGAAATTAAATGCACCGTTCATGGAGACGGTAAGCCGTACGTACGCATGAACGCTACTTCCATTTCTATTTCGTATTTTCTGGAATGGAATCATAATGATATATAAGTATATTATAATTCCAGTATAATAACATATATAATATCATTAACTTTATCCTTTACACATCACACATATGGTATTAACGAATCAAATCACTTTCAGGGGGCGGTAGTCCGCACTTCCTAAAATGAAGATATCGTGTTTACCCAAAATGGAAACCATAAAGGTATGCCCAAAATGAAAAAAACAGAATTTTAAGGAAAAAATAAACATATTATATGTCATATATAAAAATAGTGACATCATAATGGCCACATTTGAAGGTGTTAAATGAGTATTGAACAATCATCGTTTCGGGAGGCAGAATTTCTCCATCCACGGAAACCGTATGTTCTTTAACCATATGATGTAGTTGTGTCAGAGTGTGGCTCAAATAAATCTTATAACAACATACTAGTATATTTAAGATACTTGTTTTGTTACAAAAGAAGTAAATAAAAAGAGTTGAGGGGGATGTAGAAGAAAAATAAAACAAATGAACATGAGAGAATGAATTACATTTAAAAGTGTAACTCGTTTTGATTTGAGCCTAAAGGCTTCCTTTGAAAGGTTTCTGCCCAAAGGGGATCCTCTAGGATGAGGAGAGGTATGTGGAGAGAGTAAATGGGCAGGGGTTGGCCGAGCCAAAGGCTTGATAAGTGTGTGAAATGAGGTAGAGGTGGGGGCCTTTTATAAGAGGAGAGGTGGGGGCACTTTTGGAAAGTAAAGATAAGGTACTTTATTTTTAAATTGGTTTTCGGATTCAAAAGGTCCCACATTGCTATAATTCTAGGATAAGGTGATAAGTCTTAGAAATACACTCATCCAATTGGTTTTGGCCATGTGTAGGTTTTAGATTTTTCATTATCTTTCCATTTTATTTAAATCGTTAAATAATGAGGTCATCACTGCATCATCGTGATGTCATAAATAATTTAATTTATTTAAAGTCTAAAAATTACAAAACAAATACTATGATGTAGGAAATCGTTTTAGGTTTCAAATGAATATTTTTAATCAAAAATATGACTTGTATAACCCCATGTAAAAATTGTTTTAGTAAAACATTTCTTTTTTGTGTCATTTTTACTTTAACATTTAATAAAAAGTTATTTATGTCGTTTCCCAACCAAAGTGTCTCCATGGGGTCCCCAAGTGGACCCATGGCTTTTCTTGGTCTTCCATGACACAAAACATAAGATTGGGACATGTTTCTAGGTCATTTCATATTATTAAAGCATTATTTATACCTTAAACTACCCTAATTACCACTAATCGCGATTAAAAACTTAATAAGTTACTATTCACGAAAAAATTATTTTAATCCCATTGAACCACATTTTAATTCTTAATGAAAACCATGTATGTCAGCTTTTTGAAATTCAAAACACAATGATGCCAAAATTTCATTTAAACTGAAAATCAGTTTTTATAAGTACCACTTAGTGGTTTCACTATTCATAAAAAATTGATGTTTTTCAAAAAATTACCAAAAATTCACCCTAAGCTATATATGATATTCCGAATTCAAAAATGAAGTCTATTTTAAAAAATTAAATACATATATGTCACATTAATTAATTTAATAATTAATTCCCGCTGTCAGAGCAAATAGCGTGTTTTTATAAAAGAATAAGTATCAAAAGATTGACACCAGTTTAAGTCCAATTTCAAAGTGAAATTGATTCCAATGACAACCAATGGATTAAATGGTAAAAATATATTCTAATTTCACTTCAAAACCAATTAAAAACATAATCTAATCATATAAATAAATTGGATTAAAAATCATTTTTGATGTAAAATGCAGTATTTTTCACTATTCATTAAAAAATGAACATTGTCAGAAAAATACCAAAAATTCACACAAAGTAAATTTTGATGTACCAATCATATATAATAAGTTTATTTTGACAAACATAGATTATAAAATCGTCAAAAGATAGATTCAAAATTGGTTTTCCATTAAAAAGCAGTAAAACAATCTTTTAAGAATATTAGTGTATTCCATGCATAAGATTGTATTTATTTTCATTTTAATCCTCTATAACACTATCTTAATCATTAATAGACATAGGTAAAAATATCTATTATTCATTACTTACTTGGGATGTAGCATCCTTCCCCCCTTTAGAAAATTGTGTCCCCGCAATTTATTTACTTATCAAATAAATGGGGGTACTTATCCCTCATTGCATTTTCAGATTCCAATGATGCCTCTTCAATCATGTGGTTTTTCTACAAAACCTTTACCTGGTGAATCACCTTATTCCGTAGCACTTGCTCCCTGTGGTCAAGAATCTGGACCGGTTGTTCCTCATAAGATAGGTTCTCTTCCAGTTGAACTACCTCTGGACTCAAAACATTAGATGGATTGGCATTTACTTTCTCAACATCGAAACATGAAAAAAATTGTGTACCTGAGATAAACTCGGAGGTAAAGCCACTCGGTAAGCAACTGATCCAACTTTCTCTAGAATTTTATATGGTCCAATTAACCTTGGACTCAACTTTCCTTTCTTACCAAATCTCATCACACTTTTCCAAGGAGAAACCTCGAGAAAAACATGATCACTTACCTCAAAAGATAGATCCTTCCTCCGGTTATCCACATAACTCTTCTGCCTGCTCTGAGATGTTATCATGTGTTTCTGAATCAGCTGAACTTTTTCTGCCATCTCTTCTACCAATTCTGGTCCCATCAACTTCCTTTCACCCACTTCATCCGAGAAAGCTGGAGTTTGACACCGCTTCCCATATAATGCCTGAAATGGTGCCATCTGTATACTGGAATGAAAACTGTTATTATATGAAAATTCAACCAAAGAAAGATGGTGGTCCCAACTTCCCTGATAATCCATAGAACAAGCTCGTAGCATATCCTCCAATGTCTGAATTGTTCGTTATGACTGGCCATCTGATTGAGGATGAAAAGCTGTACTAAAATTTAATTCAGTACCCAACGACTTCTGAAGGCCTTTCCAAAAGATAGAATTAAACCTGGGATCATGATCAGATACAATGGAGAGAGGAACTCCATGTAACCTGACTATCTCTTTAAGAAAAAAACAGGAAATTTGATCAAGAGAGAAAGTATCTCGTACAGCAAGGAAATGAGCAGATTTGGTTAGGCGATCAACAATAACCCAGATTGCATTATTACCTCGAGATGTCTTCGGTAATCCAACAACAAAGTCCATGGATATATTCTCCCATTTCCACTCTGGCACTGGTAAAGGCTGAAGCATCCCTTTCGGTAACTTCCGCTCTGCTTTAACATGCTGACAAGTCAAACACTTCATAGTAAAATCAGCAATATCTCTTTTCATTCCATCCCACCAGTAATACTCCCGCAGATCTCTATACATCTCAGTACTGCCCGGATGAACTGAAAACAGAGAACTATGAGCTTCACATTACAACTCTCTCTTCAACTGTGAATCACAAGGTACATAAAATATCTTCCCAAATCTCAAAACGCAATCATTATCAATGTTGAATTCAGGCAACTTACCTTTCTGAACAAACTCTACCTTTTTCTGCAACTCAATGTCTTGCTTCTATGCTTGCTTGATTCTATCTGATAGAGAAGATCTCACTGATACCTGAAACAAAACAGAAGGAATTCCTGCACCAACAACTTCTATGCCAATGTTCATCAAATCCTTAACCAAAGGATCACGTTCCAAATGCAACATTGTTAATGAAGCATTACTTTTTTGACTCAAAGCATCAGCCACTTTATTTTCATTTCCTGGATGGTAATGAATTGTACAATCATAATCCATGATCAATTCCAGCCATCTCCTCTTTCTCATGTTCAATTCTTTCTGAGTGAATATATACTTTAAACTTTTGTGATCAATATATATTTCACACTTTACTCCATACAAATTATGCCTCCAAAATTTTAAATCAAAGACAACAGCAGCTAATTCCAAATCATCTGTAGGGTAATTTACCTAATGAGTTTTCAACTTTCGTGAAGCATAAGCAATTACCTGATCATTCTGCATTAGGATGCAACCAAGTCCTTTCAATGATGCATCACTATATATAACAAACTCACCATTACTGGAAGGTAGTGACAAAACTAGATCTTTCACCAATATTCTTTTCAATTCCTCAAAAAATCATCACATTCTTTTGTCCAGATAAACTTAACACCCTTCCGAGTTAGCTTAGTCATTGGACTAGATAACAGTGAAAAATTTCTAACAAACCTTCGGTAATAGCCCGCCAAACCAAGGAAGCTACGAATCTCAGTTACATTTGTGGGTCTTGGCCATTCTTCCACAACTTTTGTTTTAATAGGATCAACAGTTATTCCATCTTTTGAAAAAATATGACCAAGGAAAGAAATTTGTTGCAACCAAAACTCACACTTTCTGAATTTTCCATACAGTTTCTTTTCCTTTAAGGTTTGCAAGATAACCCTTAAATGTCTTTCAAGCTCCTTGATACTTTTAGAAAAAACCAAAATATCATCAATAAAAACCACAACAAACTTATCCAAGAACTCAGGGAAAATTCTATTCATTAAGTCCATGAATACAGCAGGTGCATTGGTTAGCCCAAAAGGCATTACTACACATTCATAATGGCCATATCTCGTACAGAACGCGGTCTTCCGAATATCTGCCTCCATTACCTTCAGCTGATGGTACCCCGATCTCCGGTCAAACTTTGAAAAAAACTAATCTCCCTGGAGCTGATCAAAAAAATAATCGATATGAGGCAAAGGATATTTGTTCTTAACAGTGATGTTATTCAAGGCTCTATAATCAATGCAAAGTCTCATAGAAACATCTTTATTTATAACAAATAAAACAGGAGCACCCCATGGTGATGTGCTAGGTCTAATGAATCCTTTCTCTAATAAATCTTGCAATTGCTCCTTCAACTCTAAAAGTTCAATTTGTGCCATTCGATAAGGGGGTTTTGAAATTGGCTTAACATCAGGAACTAAGTCAACAGTAAACTCAACTTCCCGATCTGGTATTATTCCAGGAAACTCATTAGGAAAAACATCAGGATACTCATTTACCACTGGCACATCATTAATCTGAACAGTTCCATTATTTTCAACGACGTGTGAAAGGTAACATTCATTTTCATCTTTTACATGTTTCTCGGCCTCTTGATATGTTATCAAAAGTAAGGGTTCATTCTTGTAAACAAAATTAAAGTCTTTCTGAAAAGAAACTTATTTAGCTCTACAGTCAATCTTAGCAGGGTAAATAGAGAGCCAATCCATACCCAGGATAACATCAAACTCTACTAGAGGTAGAACAATAAGGTTTTCATGTAGGTTCTTTCCACAGATATGGATAGGAAGATTCTTATAAAATCTTTTTGACTCAACATTTCCCCCAGGTGATTTTACCAAAAGTTTAGGAGTCATTTCATGAGATGGTATTCCCGTTTTACTAGAAATGGTTTCAGAGATGAAAGAATGTGTAGACCCCGAATCAAACACCACACTGACATAATCTAATAAAACAAACAAAGTACCTGATACAACTTCATTTGATGGCCCGAAATCTACTGAAGTAGTTGCAAAGGATTTCACCACCCCTTTCTACTTGTAGTCTAACTGCTTCCCATCACTCAAGCTCTTTTTCAGACACTCGTTTGCATAGTGACCCATCTCATTGCACTTATAACATTTCACTAACTGTAAATCAAATTTGTTCTTACCTACACCTTGATCCTTTTCAGTGAAATCACGAGCCTTATGTCCCATCTTACCACATCGTTAGAACTTTCCAGAATTCAAAAGACATTCCCCAGCATGCCTTTTTCCACATTTATCACAAACTGGAAACTTATTTTTCTTACCATAAGACTTTTTTGAAGAATTCTTACCTTTCTCCTGCCACCTCGGTCTCTTCTTCTGGTGGTTGTTATAGAACACTTGGTCATCGAAAAACTCCATTTCCACCTTCTCAGCACATCGATGAATCTTTTCATAACTTTTAAACTCACGAGAAGCTAATGCCCTATGATATTTTGGCTTTAATCCTGAGTAAAAACGATTGATTTTACTATCAAGGTCTCGGATAAAATTTGGAGCATACCTTGCCAATCGAGTGAACCTTTCTTCATAGGCAGCCACTGAGTCTTCCTCTTGCCTCAATTCCAAGGATTGTTTTTCCATCCTAAGTTGAACAGCCTTAGGAAAATACTTCTCAAGAAACATACCTTTGAATTCATCCCAGTCAAGAGCATCAATCTCATCGGCGTCCCTGATATTTTTAACCATAGACCACCACTGATCTGCCTCACCCTCCAAACGATAAATAACAAGACTAACCTTTTGATTGTCTGAACACCCCATGACATCAAAAATCTTCTCCAGTGCTTTAATCCACCCTTCAGCTAGCACAGGGTCAGATGATCCTCTGAATGATTGTGGATTTTGCCTCATGAAATGTTCCACCACTGACATGTTCCTCTGCGGTTGATCTGGATGATCTTGTGCATGGATACCACCACCGTTTATCGCTTGAGTCAACTGCGCCATTACTGCAACAAACTATTCAGTTCCAATTCCAACCATCTCAGGATGCTGATTCAGAAGGTTATTTCCTTCTGTATGCCTTCCAAGCACTGCTTCCCTATTTCCTCTGCGGAAAACCATTCTGAACAAACATGTCCTAGATGAAGCAACATTGTAATCTTCAAATTCTATATCACTTCAATTTGACCATAAAAAAATATTTTTGGATAATCATTTAATAGAATTCTAACTCCTAATGTTATCTAAACTGACCTTTGATACCAACTATAAGGCCCCGGCCTTAAACCTTACATAGTCTTGAGTTATTACAAGATTACACATTGAGGATCTTTTTAGGTTTAGAGTTTTAGAGAATTAGATCAGAAAACTTGAATTACATTCCACATATAAACAAAGTGGTTACATAAAGATAGTATTCTTCATTCCCATCAATGGAAAAATATTTAAAATAAAACATGGATTCATTCTTGACACTTCCTTGACACTATTATCATATCATGAACCTTTCCCTTGACCTGTGAAAACATTTCAAAAAACTTTGGATGAGCATAAAAAGCTCAGTATGGGTTATAAAAACACGGAAAGGAAACATGGGTACATATATACATAAGAGTGAAATCATACTTTACCCATAAAACATAAGAACATTAACATAACTCATCAAATCATTAGTAAATCATTGAAATCATAAGACATAAAGGTAACTTGAAGCATTCATAACATTCTTACGTAGGGAGTAACCCTCTTGGTTACGTTTGGAATACCCATCACAGTATATTCCCTAAAATATCTTCGGAGAAACCTTAACGTTTCACTCTTTCGCGTTACCCAATGCATTGGAGAGCTATATCGGGCTCACCCGCCCTTAGTTTATCATGGAACCACCTGTTTTCATAATAATGCCCAAGAACCTGGACTTAATAATATCACATAAAACATGCATAAAGGAAACATAACATTCCCACCTTTAAATCAAAAGATATCAATACAACATATTGATATAAAAACATTTTGACAACCATTTTCGATACCAAAATAAATGAAAAGTTAAACATGGTTTTTATTTTTTTCTTTTAAAAAGAAGGTATGGCTTGTAAAGGAAGCCGAAACTCAAATACGGTCACAACGGCGGAGAAGTCATTGTCGCCACATACGTATGAAAAAAACATTCCCTTTTGTCGTTTTGTAAACGCTTCATATAAAAAAGATTCCTTTTGAATAAACATAAAAGTAAAAGGGTTTTATACACCGTATAAAAGAAAGTTGTGTATAAAATAAAATATGCCTCAATGAAAGGAGATTGAGACGAAGTCCCATACCTCATATCTGACTTGACCCGACCGTTCTTTAATCTCTTGAATAATAAACTTGAGTTAATATCTACTTGCTTATGAACCTTTTTCATGTTCATTATTCCTTTTATACCATGTTATGAACATCATGTAATCATTTATGTTAATTGTGTTCATTTTGTCGGTATTTGGTTCTTAAGTCAAAAATAGAATTCTAACACATACATGGTGTTAATTTGGTCATAGGTTCGTTATATCCAGAATGATATTAATTATTTGGATAACATATATATCATATATATTATTAATATACATGTATTTATAATATTACATCACATTTAGAGGTAAGAAATGAAATGCACTGTTCATGGAGACGGTAAGCCGTACGTACGCATGAACGCTACTTCCATTTCTATTTCGTATTTTCTGGAATGGAATCATAATGATATAAGAGTATATTATAATTCCAGTATAATAACATATATAATATCATTAACTTTATCCATTACACATCCCACATATGGTATTAATGAATCAAATCACTTTCAGGGGGTGGTAGTCCGCACTTCCTAAAATGAAGATATCGTGTTTACCCATAATGGAAACCATAAAGGTATGCCCAAAATGAAAAAAAACATAATCTTAAGGAGAAAATAAACATATTATATATCATATATAAAAATATTTACATCATAATGGCCACTTTTGAAGGCGTTAAATGAGTATTGAACAATCATCGTTTCGGGAGGCAGAATTTCACCATCCACGGAAAATGTATGTTCTTTAACCATTTGATGTAGTTGTGTGAGAGTGTGGCTCAAATAAATCTTATAAAAACATCCTAGTATATTTAAGATACTGATGTTGTTACAAAAATAAGTAAATAAAAAGTGTTTAGGGGGTTGTAGAAGCAAAATAAAACAAATGAACATGAGAGAATGAATTACCTTTAAAAGTGTAACTCCTTTTGATTTGAGCCTAAAGGCTTCCTTTGAAAGGATTCTGCCCAAAGGGAATCCTCTAGGATGAGGAGAGGGATGTGGATAGAGTAAATGGGTAGGGGTTGGCCGAGCCAAAGGCTTGAGGAGTGTGTGAAATGAGGTAGAGGTTGGGGCCTTTTATAAGAGGAGAGGAGGGGCACTTTTGGAAAGTAAAGATAAGTTACTTTATTTATAAAAAGAGTTTCGGATTCAAAAGGTCCCACATTGCTATAATTCGAGGATAATATGATAAGGCTTAGAAGTCCACTCATCAAATTGGTTTTTTCCATGTGTAGGTTTTATATTTTTCATTATCTTTCCATTTTATTTAAATCGTTAAATAATGAGGTCATCACTGCATCATCATGATGTCATAAATAATTTAATTTATTTAAAGTCTAAATATTACAAAAAAATACTATGATGTAGGAAATTTTTTTTATCATTCCAATTAATATTTATAATAAAAAATATGACTTGTATAACCCCATGTAAAAATTGTTTTAGTAAAACATCTCTTGTTTGTGTCATTTTTACATTAACATTTAATAAAAGGTTATTTATGTCATTTCCCAACCAAAGTGTCTTCATGGGGTCCCCACATTGACCCATGGCTTGTCTTGGTCGTCCATGACACAACCAATAAGGTTTGGACATGTTTCTAGGTCATTTCATATTATTAAAGCATTATTTAAACCTTAAACTACCCTAATTACCACAAATCGCGATTAAAAACTTAATAAGTTACTATTCACCAAAAAATTATTTTAATCCCATTGAACCACATTTTACTTCTTAATGAAAACCATGTATGTCGGATTTTTGAAATTCAAAACACAATGATGGCAAAATTTCATTTAAATGGAAAATCAATTTTTATAAGTACCACTTAGTGGTTTCACTATTCATCAAAAATTGATGTTTTTCAAAAAATTACCAAAAATTCACCCTAAGCTATATTTGATATTCCGAATTCAAAAATGAAGCCTATTTTACAAAATTAAATACATATAAGTCACAGTAATTAATTTAATAATTAATTCCCGCTGTCAGAGCAAATAGCGTGTTTTTATTAAACAATAAGTATCAAAAGATTGACACCAGTTTAAGTCCAATTTCATAGTGAAATTGATTCCAATGACCACCATTGGATTAAATGGAAAAAATATATTCTTATTTCACTTCAAAACCAATTCAAAACATAATCTTATCATATAAATAAATTAGATTAAAAATCATTTTTGATGTAAAATGCATTATTTTTCACTATTCATTAAAAATTGAACATTGTCAGAAAAATACAAAAAATCACACAAAGTAAATTTTTATATCCCAATCATAAAGAATAAGTTTATTTTGACAAAAATAGTTTATAAAATTTTCAAATGATAGATTCAAAAATGGATTTCCATTAAAAGGCAGTAAAACAATCTTTTAAGAATATTAGTGTATTCCATGCATAAGATTGTATTTATTTTCATTTTAAGCCTCTATAACACAATCTTAATAATTAATAGACATAGATAAAAATATCTATTATTCATTACTTACTTGGGATGTTACACACTCCGTCAATAATTCAGTGGATTATCATATCTAGTGATATCTAATGGATTTGTAATTTCTATGGAGAATATTTTCAATGTCTTGTGTTGTTCCAAGTATAAAAATTTACTTTTATTTATTTATAGTATTGATACTGAAATAGATCATTGGTTTATCGTTAAGAAAAAATATACATATAGAGTTGATTTATTCCTTAGGATATAATTAATTTAATAATATTACAATATATATATGTATGTATTTTTCTATGGTTCTTCAACTATGTTTGAAATACTGATTCTTCTAATTGAGGTATAAAGAGAATGATTTAGTTTAATTATATGAAGAATACTTCACCTATTGTGAATGGTATACACCAAGTTATATCTGAGTTATTATAGTAAAATTAATAAATTTTATTTAGGATTGAATCCAATATTTCATGGTGTAATTTATTTCTATAAATTTAAATATTATTATAATCTTGTTTGGTGTGTCAAAAAAGATGAAAACTTGAGTTCTCAATGATCATGTGTCCTATGACAATAAGTAGAGAAATATGTCCAAGTTGTATGCAATTTGGTATCATCCATTGAAGAAATATGATGTTTGTAAATTCATATTTCAATCTTTTGATTCGTTTGGTACAATGAATTAATTAAAATTTCTTATAATGATTGTAATTTTTTTGAGGAGTAGTGTTAGGACATTTTTCATAGGAAATTAAATAAAATGATCATATGAATGATCATATAAATCCTTAAAATATGACAGAAAATATTTTCAATTGTAATATGATATGTTAATATGTGATTACTTGAGAATGATAAGAATTAGGGATAAAAGTACTCAAGATAAAAATATGAATGGTGTGTCTAAATCCGTCTCAAATACATTCATTGATCATGAGATATCAACTGATGTGGTTTTAATAAAATTATTATTTTATTCACAATATTCCAAAGTCTTGTCTGATTTGGGACAATATATTATTTAATTTGTGATAAATATTATGGTAAATTATATATTTCACTTCAAGAACTAATTTTATAACTTTTTGTAAAAGCACTTGAGGTTAGTTTTACATAAAAATAAAATTATATCAATATTATAACTAATTTATGTGAAATGAATTAAGAAGAAAACCTTATTCCCTTTCCCCGTGTAAGATTCATTGTCATTCTGGGTATGATCTGACTTTCTGTTGATTATGCTAAGATGGATTTTATATATATTTTTTTCTCAAAAAGTGTTTATATTTTTATAAAATATTGATTTTATATATTTGTTAATATATCATGAATATGATAAATAGATAAAAGATATAAATCGATGTTATATTTAAAAAAATGATGAAGGGGGCTATTGAAATTAATGATTCTATTAATGTAAAATTAAATTTTTATTTATTTCATAATGAATTATTGTGAATCAAAAAATATATACATAAATAACACATATTAATAAGTGTGTATTTATTCCATAACATAATGATACCGTCTAGAATCTTATATTTATCATATCTTTGGATATATGCACACATAAATAACTACTTCCTAAGATTAACCCATTAGGTTCATTATAACATGAAACCTACAAGGGAACATCAGTCCTGAAACCATTATTTGAAATGTGGGTGAAGAAAACACAAGAAACTATTATATTATATTCAAAGTAATGTTAAATTTTTTTTGATATCAATGAAAATATATGAATAAAATGAGTTAAAGGTTGTGAGGACATGATAATAACATTATACATCCTTACCCTATATATAATAGATAATAATCTAGAGTCATGGGATAAATCATGGTAGTTCATTAGAAAATAACCATAATGAAATAAAAGTAGATGTTTCATTATATAATGTCATTTTCAAAAAACATAATATTTTGAATACATATAAGCTTTGAAAATCATTTCAATATTAAACAATGATTATTTCCAAGACTATCACTATGCAATTGGTTCACTCTCACAATCATATTAGTAGTGAATATTCCCACCCAATACAACCGTATATGGAATAATATCTCACTAAATTGGGTTCACCCCCCATTCTGGTCATGTTTTTATCAAGAGATAAGAGATATCGATATATTCCAAATGTATTTTAGGGAGATAAAGGATACACCTATCGAATAATGAAAAGCATACATATGTGTCCCATTGGATCATAAAAAGTCTTAATATTTGAACCCATGAAAAGCAATTAGTTTCCTAAAAATTTCACCATAAGATAAAACATATAAAAGAAATATATTTCATGAAAATATAAATGAGTTAAATTCAATTTTTAATAACTAAATGATTTTTAATATATGGTTACTAATTATATAAATTCAACTGAAAATATTAATTTAAAAGATAAATATAATTCCTACCTAATTGTATTTTTATTTAAAAATTTTAGACACTAAATACTGTAATTTATATACGACACATTGATGATGCAATAATTACCTTATTAATGAAATATTAAAATAATTGATATTATAAATATCCAAATAATGTAAATTAAGAAATCTAATGAATTTCACAAATTTTATATTTTAATATGTCATGTTAGAGATTTTTAAATAAATTTTCTTATAAGTGATAATAATTTTATGGATTTCAAAAAAATCAAATACTAAATAATGTTAAAAATGACATAATTGAGTTTTTAAAACAAATACTATATTATTGATTCATATGATATTCCTAAAAATCTATGGTTTGTCCAAAAAACATATATAATGTTATATATATTAATAATGAACGACATGGGGTTAGTTTAGCTTGTTACAGTATGTTTATTTTCCATATAATATAAAAATATAAAGAGAAATGGTAAATGTCAAACTATTTAACTTAGAGTTAAATTTAAAAGATAAGGTTAATATGATGACCTAAACCTGTATAAAACCTATGGGTTGGATGTTTTGTGACTTATCCCAACCTTAAAATTTAAATAATTCATTTTAGGTCCATTATAAACCAAAAATTATTTTATTACAAAATAATATTTCAATGTTTTACTAAAGTGACCCTCAACTCTCTTATCAATGGGCACTTCCCCTTATCGTACTTTCACACCTCCAAAGCATTATTTCTTAGATAAACCCTACAAAAAATCCTAAAAACATTCCATCCTTCATCCTAGAGGCCATTATTTTGTCAAAAGGACATCCTAGAGAGAACTTGTGATCAAATCAAATAGAACAACCTGTAAAAGTCCTAAATATTGCATCACCTCATTCATGTTCTTTACTTCTTCCACATCCTATTTATTTGTTGTTTCCATTATAAAATAATAACACTTGTATATTCAATATACTGTAATGTTATTATAAAATTGGTAGAACCAAATTCAAAATTTTATCCATCCTATAAATGACAATGTCACCATATGTTCGTATGTTCGGATTAACGTCTCCACGTCTTGGTGTAGTTTGTTATTCAAAAACATCATTATTTTTAAGGGTATAATAATAAGTATAACTGATTAAAATAATAAATATGAAATTTTAATGACTCTTTAAATATGCTATAACATCTAATTAAATACGATTTAATCATCAATATAATGATATTTTCTCTCGTCCATACATGTGGATTATCGTCCCCATGACGCAATGAGATTCATTTCCACGTTAACCATTCAACGATGATTATAAAAATATATTTTATTAATATTTATGAAATATATGACATAATAATGATACTTAAAACATATATATATATATATTAAAATATATATTATTCACTTAGTTTTTTTCAATACGATATGAAGACGGAAACAACGTTTATGCGTACCTACGACCTACTGTCTCCATAAATGATGTTGTCCATTTCGTGTATCTATCTATAATATATATTTATATTATAAATATATATGACATATAAATCATGATTTATATTTTTGAATTATTTAAATCATGTTCTAAATGATATGATCAAAAATAACAACTTATACCACGTACACTAAAGAAAGTGATTATTACCTGAAATGCTAATTTAACCTAGAAATCATTATCAAATAGGTTGTATAAAGTCATTAATGAATCATGTGTGATATTATAAATTGTAATATGGTTCTGGAATAATTTAATAACATACTATGGTCATTATACAAGAGTATAAAAATACCCTCGACCAAAGGAAAGTTCAAGGTAAGGGTCAATTCCTCAATCTCATTATTATCCAAGATTGTTTATGTGTATGTTTTTACAGAAACATATTTATTATCCTTATCCAGGTTTCATAAAATATTTTTCAAATGGATTATTATTCAGTTAAATTTAACACTGAAATAATTTTAAACATTTTAAAGATTTATTCTTTTAAACCTTTCATCATTAATGTCCTTGTTTTCAAGATGATTTTAAGGATATATTTTTATGGACATGAATGTTTTAAAATGTAAATTCTTTTCAAAAGTATCATAGTTGTATGAAACACTTTGATTCAAAAATATCTTTTAAATGACATCGTTTATAAATTTTGTGTCCTTTAAAATTATATCATGAAAATGGGATATTTCACTCAAAGAGTTTTATAATCATTTTCATCTATGTCAGCATCTAATGAAGGATTTTAAACATGATTGAAGTTGATTTATTGTGATAGAAATCTTCCTTATTGTATTGAAGTTTTTGTGATATGTTTGACTGTGGATTTATTATTTTTATACCATTCATGGTTTAGGGATAATGTATTGACATTTCTTTTACTATTGTTAATACGATTATTTATGTCATGTTTAAACCTTTTAATAAGATAAATGAATTGGGCATAGTAAGTGAGGGGTGGATCCCGCTATAGCTCTTAGATGCATTGGTATGTCTCATTTGACAAACTATTGTCTTTTCACAAGGCCTTGTCAAAAATATTTTTTCTAGTCTTGGTAAAATGCTTTTACTATGTGGTTATGAAGTCTGGTATTATGCATTCCATCATTATAAAATTTGATACTTATATTAAATTTCATTATTTTACTAGTAGAATATTCATTTAAATAAGAAAATTGAGTTATTTGATTTCTCATTTCCATATTATGATTATGTTTATGTTTAAAAGTCATGTGTTTTAGTCTTATACATTTCCATAAATGTTTATGCATATTTGTAAAAGTTCCAGCAATATTTTTATCCTTACTGAGCATATGAGCTCACCCCTTTCATATGTTTCATTTTCCATAGATTCTAAGAAGTGTATTAAGATTGATATGAAGGGTTAAGAAAGGGGATTAATGGAATTATCAAATTTTAATTTATGTTGTGGTTTATTTTTTTTATTTTTAATGTAACGTTCATGTGTGTAATCTATTTTCCATGACTGCTAAACTGATATATTTTTCATGTCTTGATTCCTTATATCATGCCAATGTTATGTAATAATGCATAGACTCTGGGATTCTGGGGTCGGGAAATTACAGTTGGTATCAGATGAAGTTTAGAAATATCCATGGAAATAAGATTTAGAAAAAGTCGGATTATAGAAAATTACCCTAAGAATGACTTTGAGGATTAGTATAGAAGAACATCCTAGAATTTTTGTAATATATAGATTGTGTGAATTTTCCATGAAATACATCCATATCAGGATACGAGCAGGTAGAGGCGGCACAATCACAGATGTACATTAGAGTGAAAGAACTGGTATGGAGTTTTAGGCTTGACCCGAGGTATCCTGGTACATGACAAAGGACATTGCTCCACTCTTTGTAATCACACTCTTAAGGTATATTCATAGGATAATTCACATTTTCATTACAAGCCATTATGATGTGTTTATAAGTAAATAATTCCTAAAAGAATATATTTTATGATTATCAATTATATAGATAATCTTTTCTATTTACGTCAGGTAATAAAATGTTTGGAATTATGATTGTGATTCATAAATTATCCTAGTTTATTCCATTGTTTAGAAATGGTTCCCAGAATAAGGAATGCGAACTCTAGCAAAACACATGATCCTATGATTAATAAGGATGATATCTTTCATGGATTAAGTTAACATTTAGAATGGAAATAGTATCCCATGTGTTCTTATTATATTAAGAATTATCATCATTCGTTAATAATATAATTAAATAATTCACTAAGTCCTATGGTTTTGAACAGATGCAAATGAAGACAAGGATGGAAGAGAGAAATATGGATAAAGGGAAGAGGGGAAAGGATTTTACCATACATGGTAATTGTAAAAATAATCCCCTTGGTAATTTCGTGAGGGGAATGAGAATTTTTTGTAAGTGTGGAGAAAAATGACACCATGTATATGACTAAAAGTGAAATAAAAAGGTTTAAAATGTATAATGCTTCATTTGTAAGGATTTGGGACACAAAGAGATTCAATGTATAGGTCATCAGAGTATACGCTAAATGTTATTATTGGATAATAATATAGATATGATACTACCGAAGTTAAAGCAGAATTATTATGAGTTCTTATATTGTTATTAAAGTATTGTGTCATTTGTGTGTTTTTTTAATGATGTACATGTTATAAGAATTATAGAGTATATAAGGATTGTACTGTAGTACTATTTCATTATGTGATTGATATTTTGTGGAACCATGAAAAGTGACTCAATGGATGGTTATTTTTTTGGAAAATATATGTTTGATAGAAAGATAAACATTTATTCAATTCTGATACCGAGGTAGTGATTTTGGAATAGGATATGATTTATTTGGATAAATTATATTGGATATTCTTGACTACCGTAAAACTTATTAATGATTAGTATATTTCATCATTGTGGGAGTTTACAACATTTTTGGATATAAATATTATATCTTCTATTAAATATGGAATAAGGGAGCATGAATAAAATCTGAACGGTTATATGATAATTCAGGTTGTTAGCGTATTTTAAAAGAATACATGATGAAGGTATTCACATGATATTACGTGGGAAAAAGGATCTTCACTGTGTTTACCTTCCATAAAAATATTGGGCAGTGAGTTTGGATATAAGTATTTTGGATAAATCTAAAAGTTGGAATGGATTAACTTTAACATTGGATACTATTGTTAATGTAAAATCGTTTCACGATATTATTTTTGGATTCTCATAAAAATGACAACCTGGGAGTCGGGTGACAACTCGTCGCATCCGACAAGGCTGTGAGAATTGAACCTACAACCAAAGGGTGGCAGGGGTGGATCTCCTACCACTAGAATATGTGATGTCGTGGTCTTTATAATGTAGTTTTATTAAATAGTTTGACAAATGAATTATAAATTCATTATTTAAGAAACCCTATATGATTAAGATAGATAGAATATTTTGGAATTCTATTATATATTGGACTGAAAGATGAGTTTGTGGTAGGAATTAGTTGATGGATGATACTCCACATGTCAAGAATATTTTTTCCCTCTAATTCTATGAATAAATTATTTCTTAAAATTTTGGGTAGGGATGTTAAAACCCAAAATGTGTTTTCTTAATACATTATATTCTGGTCAACTAAATATATTTTAAATAATCTTATATTGATGGCTTTGAGGCCCTCAATTTAGAACTTTTTTGTGATTGATGGCCTAAATCACTCACTATAAATATTTTTTTTCCTGCATTTATATTTATCTAATTTTCATCAATTTCATTTTAATCGAGATCATCAATTGGTGGTGACTTTTTCATTCACTTTCCCTCTTATTGAGACTCAATTTTACTAACCTAATTTATGATGTGAGTTTTCCGTAATAGTATTTTTCAATTATAAACCTTTTATTTTCATATAAAATTTCAAATTATGAGGACACAATTTATTGAAGGAGTGGAAAAGCTACCAACCTATGATTTATTAGTACTTTAACTCATAAAAGTAATTCAATAGCTAGTGTTACACCCAACACTGAGTTCTAGCTCACCACAACGTACCCAACTAGCAATTCAAAAAAAGAGGTTATGAATAGTATTTACAGTATTTTGAATCTTATATAATGTATATAATTTTTATATCAATATTTTGTGTTTTTTAGACATAATTTAAGAACTAATTAAATTTTTCATAAAAAATAAGTATTTTTCAAAAAAATGCAATTTTACAGCCTTTTAATGGGGATCCATTTTTGAAACCAACATTTGACACTTTTATATATTAAATTAAATTAAATTAAATGCTTCTTTATAAGAAAGAAATTAAAATTTAGTTTGGTTAAATTTTTTGTACATTTCTGATAACTTTCATATTTTGACGAATTGGGAAAAATACATTGTTTTAATTGATTTTTTTTTTAATATAAATAATTTTTACTTTTAAATAATGTAATTGAATGGTGTTGAAGTATAATTAGATTATATTTTGATAATTTAATACAATTTATGTCATTATAAGTAATTTTACATTTAAATTTGACATAAACTCATTCAATATTTTGATAGATTTTTCTATTTAAAAATTCGGTTTTTTGTTTTGACAATTGGAATTAATTTTAAAGTAGTAAATGAAACTTATATATTTTCAATTTCATTAAATAGGCTTAATTTATGAATTTGGAATATCAAAAATAACTTAGGGTAAATTTTTAATATTTTTTCTGAAAACATTCAATTTTGGATTAATAGTGAAAAACATTGCGTTATTATTTAAAACTAACTTTTTATTTAAATAATTAGTTATTTTATGTTTATTTATTTATGTTCAAAATAGATACATATTACTAATATATTTTCAATGTTGTAAATACACAGAATTCCCATAATGTTTTTTAAATAAATTGGAATTTTACGAGTGCGTGAAAATTGACGGCTCATGATTCCAAGGCCTGGAGTGCATGAAATGAATTTATGAACTTTTGTCCAGTTACATTCATTAAAAATATGAGTGGGGTTTTCTGAACATTTAACATGTGCTTGGAATTGATATCAGAGGGCACCATTGAACTCATATCACCAGTATTCACATAAAAAGACTTTCACCTCAACAATAGTTGGTCGAGAGTGAAGGTTACTTTTATTTGGGTTTTTTGTAAAAATAATAAAATAAAATAAACAAATGTCTTATTTTATTTTTTTGTATCCACCCTCCTTGCGAAAGTTGAGATGTGAGGACCACCAGACATTAACCTCCCATTAGAGTTTTTGGTGGTGGGAGCCACCCGAGGTCTAAACCTCTTCAACTCTCTCATTATTGTGGACAAGCCTCTTGAGCTTCCTCCACATTAATTGTGTCAACCCTCCATAATTAATTGTGACAACCCTTGGTATCCTCAATTTTAAATTTTATGCAAACAAAACCCATTTTTTATTTCCACTTAATTATGAAAACTTTCATTTCTAAAAAATTAAATAGATAATCATATTTAATTTGGTTATTATTCATTTGTAGGAAATGTGTTGGAAAAGGTGGATTGGGATATCATGGGAGAAAGATCTCCATTGAAGAATGCTCCACCAATGAATAACACCGAACTCCTTCGACCTTCATCATTGGGACTTCTTGTGACGTGGGACGTCCTCATCAACAGGGAATCGACGACTGAACTACCTTCTTGTTCCATCGTCGTCATGTGAAGAACTTTGGGATTTAATTGGTGAAAGATTATATTTTTACCCATGTTTTTCCATTCTAAAACAAGGAATTTGGATCAAAATTCTATATAGTTGATCTGCATATATTTTCTATTGCGGGTTTAGAGAATAATCATTGCAGAGGGTTTGACATTCTTTATTCTGGTATATATTCAGCTGTTTCTACTGCCCTAACGCGGAGTGTACGAGGCAAACAAACATGGCCCGGCCCCTCTGAAAATCTTGTGATGATTTTTAGTGTTGAACGCAATGAAGGTAAAAATCAACCGACACCACCCCGTGGACACCGCCTCACGACCTCCTCACCTCGCGGCTCTTCCACTTGTGGCTCCGACATCCTTCGGGCTTCCACCACCATCCATCAGGCCACCACCGCTGTCCACCGCACTACCGCCACTACCCATCGGGCCACCGCCGCCGCTGGACCGCCATCTTGTGGTAGGACCGCCACCCCGTGTAGGTCTACCGACCCGCGTCTGGACGTCCGCCCCTCAGCCAGTCTGTTGACCCGTGGTCGGACCTCCACCCCGCGGCCGATCCGACGAACCGCTGCAGGACCGCCATCTCATTGATGGTCTGACACCTGCGCCAACGGTCCACGACCCCCACAACTGGTCTGCGACCCCTGTGGCCGGTCAGCAATCTTGTGTCCAAACCGCGCCCCCGCGGCCTGTCGGCGCCCCTACGGCTGTTTCACACCCTCACATTACCCCTCGGCCAAGCCACCCACACAACACCATAAAGGTCCTCAGAGGTTAGGCCAGACCCAACAGGTCGGGTCGCACTTTGAACCAGGCCCGACCCAGCGGGGCGGGCCGAGTCATTCCGACAGGGTCGGACAGGACCTGGTCCCACTTCGACCCTTTTACTTTCTTTTTCCCATACCATTGTCACCAGACATCCGTTAGATGAACTATCAACAGTTTTGGTATCCTTGGAATCATTCGTCCCCTTTCAGTGATACCCCACTGTGTTTTGGAATGAGATGGGGTATGGTCGGGTTGGATCGACTATGAATCCAACCGGGCCCCCGGGACTAAATGGCTAATAACTCACAGACCAGGCATCCTATGGACGAGATGTCTGTTACATTGAGACCCCGATGATGTGTTGTAACATTGAGATACATCTTTTTCTGAATTCATGGAAGATAGAGTATCAACCAGTAGCTCATGGAGCGGATCCTCTCGAAGACGAGCGAGCGTAGTGCGGGAACCCAGTTGCTGGTTGAGACTTGACGACTACTGACCATTTGGACTCGGAGTGACTCGACTGGCTCAGTGGTGGAGCACTTATGTGATGCAAATGACCCATGGTGGGGAGTACCATAGTGATGTGGCAGACCCACTGTACTCTACAAGATGAGTACCTTATAAGGCTACAAGGGTGAGTGCCTCTATGTGACTCGACAGACCCACGGTACTCAACAGGAGGAATACATCATCAATCAATGGATAATAGGAAGTGCCTCTGTGTGATGTGGAATTTCCACTGTACTCAAAAGTGGAGGAGTTGTCCAACATCTGAGTTGTTCGATGTTGTGACTAGGAATGTTACATATCACAAAAACTAAAATATTTCCTGATGTGAAATGGGTCGGAACCTCTGTGTTTTCCTCATGATTGAGATGGATTACTTGATAATATTTTTATATGTATGGGCATATTAATAATTAAGGTTATCGGTTGATTTCATACTTTGTGTTTATCCTAGTTATATTTTGAGTGACCAAGAGGGACTCAGGGTCCCTATATAGTATTTTTATACTCACCCATGCACGGGTTTTTCCTGAACCTTGTTGTGCTAGATATAGACGAGGAATAACTCTAAGTGAGTCTGAGAGTACCAGGACATGACGGCAGATAGAGGTGGACCATACGACGTGTCGATATAGAGAGGAGATGATTGGATGTGGAGTGTTGTGGAGGCGAACTGTACGTACACTTTAGGTAGGAACCTCGAAGGATGATCTAGTATTGATCCTTTCTCTTTATTCATTTGTTTTTTATCACAATTATACTTGTACTTCCCTGTTGGGATTGTATTCTGGCCCCTTTTTCTTACTGCACTCCTTCTGTTGACAGTTTATTTTACTTGTGTTCTTATCTTTCTCTGTGCTTAGTTACGATTACTTGACATTTATAAAGGCAATGCCTTCCCAGTTTTAGGGAATACAACATCGGGGCTAGTCTCCAGCCACTAGCCTATGGAAGGAGTTCGTTAGGTATTCATGTCATAGGCCCCAGTGGACGGGTCGTGACAAATGTAATTCATTGGATTCATTTTATAACAAGTTTAGATATATAAAAAAATTTAGAACATTTTACTATCTTTTTCCCACCTTCTAGGAACAATTAAAAATTTTCATAAAACATAATTTTACCTCTTATCAAATATGAATTACAAAAATCTGAGGGAAACAGTTGACATTAGTATGTAAAATATTATTCAATAAAATGAAAATAATTTTTTTTGTGAATTGTAACTTTTGACTTTTATTTACCTCGGTTAAAATTAAATAGGGTAATTAAGGGAAAAAATGATATTATAATTTCCCTAAAACATGTTCTAATTTTATCGGATAAGTATTATTCATCTAAAAACAACCTTGGTAAGAAAATATGACACCCTTTTGTCCACTTTCATAAGATTAAGACATTTACTATTTTTTTAATTAAGGAATACTTTAAAGAGATAATAAAAAGTTTAATAATTAAACCATTTTAAATAAAATGTTTCACACAATATAAATTTTACTATAAATATTAATTGAAAATATAAAATGGTTTCCTACATAATGGTATCTTATTTTTAATTTTTAGACATTGAATAATGTAATTTATTTATGACACAATAATGATGCAGTAATTACCTTACTAATGAAATATTAAAATAATTTGTATTATAAATATCCAAATAAATGTAAACAGAGTCTTTTGAAAAATTACACTAAATTTATAGATTAATATGAAATTTTATCGTTGGTTAAATAAATTTTATTCGAACTTTTAAAATTTTTATGGCTTTCAAGAAAATCAAATACCAAATAGTGTCAAAACTGACATAATTGAGTTTTTTAAACATATACTATATTATTAATTAACATAATATTCCGAAAAAAACATTTCTCATCCAAATAACATAGATAAGGTTATAAATATTAATAATAAACCACATGGGGTTTGTTTTTCTTGTTATAGTATGTTTATTAACCATATAATAAAAAATACAAAGAGACATTTGTTAATGTCTAAATATTTAACTAACAGTTAAATCTAATATATAATGTTAATATGATGGCCTAAAACAATATAAAACATATTTCATGAGAGGTTTTAGACCCATACATGCCTTATCCTTTAAATAATTCATTTTTGATCCATTACAAACTGAAAAATATTATATTATAAAATAATATTTCAATCATTTTCTGAAGTGACCCTCACCTCTCTTATAAAAGGACACTTCCCATTCTCTCAATTTCACACCTCTAACGCCTTTTGTTTCGGCCAAAACCTACCCAAATACCCTTCTAAATATCCTCCATTAATCATAGAGGGCTTAATTTGTTCATAAGTACAACCTACGGACCCCATTTAATCAAATCAAACGGACGAACCCGAAGAAGAGATAACTATTTTATCACCACTTTCATGTTCTTCTCTTCTTCTACATCCTCTTTTGTTGATGTTTCCATTATAAATTAATACCTCTATTATCTTTTATATTTGGGGATTTTATTATAAAAATGGTACAACCATATTCATTATTCTATTCATCCTATAAATGACAATGTCACCATACGTGCCTACGTACAGATTACTATCTCCACATCGTGGTGTAGTTTGTCAGTCTAACATTTCATTATTTAGATGGGTATAATAATAAGTATAGCTGATGTAAATAATAAATATATAATATTAATGATAATGTATATTTGATATAAAATCCAATTACATACTATTTCACCATAAATATAATGATATTTTTACTCGTGCGTACATGTTGATTACTGTCTCCACGACACGATGAGATTCATTTCCATGTTCATCATTTAATGATGATTGTAAAAATATATATTATTAATAAGTATGAAATATATTAAATTATAATTATACTGAAAACATATATATGTGTGTGTTTTTGTGTATTTAAACATATCTTATTCACTTAGTTTTGTTCAATACGATATGAAAATGGAAACAATGTTTATGCGTACGTAGCGCCTACCGTCTAAATAAAAAGAGTTTTCCATTTCATGTATCTATATATTATACATATATAAATTCTAAATATATATTATTTATAAATCATGTGTTATATTATGGACATATTTAAATCATGGTGTAAATGATACGAGCACGAATTACAAGTTAAAACACGTATAATAAAAAAAGCGAATATTTCCCAAAATGTTAATTTAACATGGAAGTCATTATTAAATCAGTAGTATGAATAGATAAATGAATCATGTATGATTTAATATATATGAATAATATTTTTGAATAAGTTAGTAACATACTATAGTCATTATACAAGAGGTTAAATATACCCTCAACCAAAGGAAAGTGTAAGGAAAGGGTTAATTCATTATTCTCATTATTATCTGAGATTGTTTATGTGTATGTTTTTAGTGGGAAATAGTTATTATCAATGTCCATGTTTCATAAAATAGTGTTTAAAAGGATTATATTTATGGGACACTTTAAATAAAACATCATTATAAATTTTTTAATGATTTATTCTTCTAAACCATTCTTATTAATGTCAATGTTTTCAAAATTATTTTAAGGATTTATTTATATGGACAGGATTTTTTAAAAATGTTAATTCTTTTAAAAAGATTCAATGTGGTATGGGATACATTGATTCAAAAATATCTTTTAAATGACATAAATTGTAAATTATGTGACATCTAAAATTATTTCATGAAAAATGTATATTTCACTCAAATAATTTTATAAATCATTTTCATCTATGTCAGCATCCTTTGATGGATTTTACATTTATTTGAATTTGTTTTATTTTGAAACAAATATTCCTTATTGTATTGAAGGTTTTTTTGATATGTTTGACTGTGGATGTTTTATTTTTAAACCATTCATGTTTTAGGGATAATTTATTGACATTTCATAAACTAGTTTTAATACGATTTTTTTTATATTTAATGCATTTCATATGAGTAATGCATTGGACTTAGTAAGTTATGGGTGGAGCCCGCCATAGCTCCTTGATGCATTAGTAGATCTCATGAGACAAGTAGTTTCTTGGCACACGGCCTTGACGAAATCATATTTGTAGTCTTAGTACAATGCCTTGAATACGTGGTTATGATGTCTAAAATTATGAAATACGTCATTATGAAATTTTTTGTTGATATTGCATTTGATTATTCGTCTAGTAGAATATCCATGTGAATAAGTAAATGGTTTTATTTGATTTATCTTTTCCATATTATGATGAAGTTTATTTTTAAGAGGCTTGTGTTTTAGTCTTATACATTGCCTTAAATGTTTATGCTTATTTGTGAATGGTTTTGCTATATATTTATCCTTATTGAGCATTTGAGATCACCCCTTTCTTATGTTTCATTTTCCCAAGATTCTATTATATGTATTATGATAGATAATAAGGGTTAATCTTAGAGATTAGTGGCGTTCTGAAAGGATAATTTATGTTTTTTTTATTTTATAATGTGTAATGTTACGTTCATGAATGTAATCTATTTTCAAAGACTAAAAAACTTATCGGTAATTCGGGACATGATTACATGTATCAAGCCAATGTTATGTAATAATGCCCCAACTCTGGGCTGCTGTGGTCGAGGAGTTATAAATATGAGGTATTTAAATTAATGAAATTGACATTTTTTAACATTAATTTCTTTAAATATTATAATTGTCATTTTGGTGGAAAATGTCCTTAAATAACTAAAATTAGAGAATAAGGATATAATTTAAAAATTAACTTCACAAAATGTTAATTATGATAAAAATATTAGGGAATTATCACTTATTTTTAACCTAGATTAACATGATTTAACTTTTCGATGGAGAAAAGTTTGACCAATGTTATTATCCATATTGAACAAAAATAAAAGGGACCTATTTAACTAAATTAAACATAATAATATCAAATATGGAATAAATGTTATCAAATTAAATATGTAATAGTGAAAAAATTGAACATTAAAATAATCTGGAATCATCGTATAACAATCAATTTTTTATAAAAAATATATGTTCAAAGTATAAAACATATATTAGTCTTCTCCCATGATAATAAAATAATTTAATGATTACTAAAACATATTTTTTATATATAATATATATATAATTAAAATAGTTAACCAATACTAATTAATACAACTTATTAAGATAAAAAATATTACTCACATAAAATTAGTTTTTTAGAAAAATATTTCTTTTACATTCAATTGAATTTTATTTTGACTTCTATTAAATGAAAACTCAAGGAATTTATTTATACATATGCAACCATATTTTTTAAGATGTTATTTTAACCTTTTCAGACAAAAAATACAATGATTGGTGATGAATAAAATTAAATATTATATCATGGTACATTTAAAATCCATATTTCATTTAATACATGCTATTGTAAAAATTAAATCTATTTGAAACAAGTGATATTTTATAAAATTACAGTGTGAAACATTTAAAAAAATCAAAATTAGTTTCTCCCTCATAATTTTTCTCTATGATACAAAAAATAAGATTATTTTTTATTAAATCATTGGGATTCCATGTAGCTTCTTCAAAATTGTGATTTCTCTAAAGAACATTCACTAGGTGGGTAATATTGTTCCCTAGAACATTACCTCTACGATCCAAGATTTTTATTCATTATTACTCATAAGAGATATTTTTTTCATATGGTATGTCCTATGAGATTATTATATGTAATTCATTAGTTTTGCACATCCTTTTTAGTGATACGAGGAACACATCGTCAACCTGAAAGTGGTTTTGTGGATTCTCCAAATGATATGTTATAACCCATAATCAATCAAGAATATAGAAATGTAAGATATGATTAGGACTTAATATTCCATTAATTTTTAATCTCATAACCTTATTCTATAGATATATTTTTAGAAAACATTATCACTAACATTAAATTATAAGCCCTAATACAAATTTTTACCATAACATTTTTATTGAATATGTGATATCGTGATCTGATACTAAATTTATCTAATTTTCTCCATCATTTCCTCATCTATATCAGATATGAATAGAATTATTTATCTAATATAAACCATTCGTATTGATTTTATAAATTTATAATTCATTTATCACTAGAATAAATCAATATTCATGTTTAATTTTTTTGTCATTTAGGAAGCACAAAATTTAAATTTTAATGAATCATAAGTACCATAAGTCATTCCCTATGCCTATAAATATTTAGAAAAATAAAAAAGGATAGAAAATTTTGTCTAGTAACACCCAATATTAAACATAATCTATTCTAGAAATATATAAACATATACCTTTTCAAATTATGACTTATAAAAGTTATTCCCAAATATTGGAATAATTTAGTCTCATATCATTTCATGATCAACATAATAATTATCATGAAAAAAATTAATTACTCATAAAACATCATATCAATATTTATATATCCAATTTATATACCTAAATTAAGTTAGAGTAAAATCACGTATTATTCCAAAATAAAATTCACCATGTATTCTATAAATAAAATAATTTATTTAATTATAACATTTCTATTGGATGTCTGGGTTCATCCTTGCACAAATTGATGATCATAAGTTGTTTCAGAATATCAAATTTTAATTATTCATTCCATAATATATGTGGACATATCTAATCAAAGCTATAAATATCAATAAATTTCACTAAAGTATGAATAATACAATATTCATACGGAATATTCATAGAGAAATCAACATGAAATCCAAAACCCATTATCAGAGGATAAATGTTCAATAATTATCTTGATTCACACCAACTAATGTGATTGAAATGTATTTTTGTTATTATTTTTCACATAAAATGAAATTTTTATTATTATCCACATTAACCCCCTATTAGGTAATTGGTTTACATCATTCCAAAACACATTTTATATATAGCACTAGAGTGTGAGTGGTTTATTATGTGTAGATTTCTCTCTATTCACTTCATTAGAAAACATATTCCCACTACATTGGAATTCAATTTCTTAATGAACTTACATTCTATAATTGAAATATTTTCCAGTAATCTTAAGGAAATTTTCTTTATGTTTCATTCCACTCATTGAGCATAAAACATGGTCATCTTCTTTTGCTCTATGATTTTTAAAACATTATTTGAATTACATCACTTTATTCTTATAAAGACCAAGATATTAATGGGTTACTCTAATCTCCATATCCACCAAGATGTAACATTTAATATATTTATAGATATATACTAAAGACCCTTATAGACAATTCCCATTAGATCCATTTTGTAAATCCAATTAATAATCGATCTACCTTACATTTTCATTCAATAATAATACCAAAATCATACAATAAATAATTATGAACTTTTTCTCATATGTACCAATAGAATCATCGTCCTATTTTATTGTATTAAATAATTTCTTCACCATTTTCATATGAAGAATTAAAGGAATGTACCTATTGAAAAAATTCCCATTAATTCATCCCACTACATGTAGTCAATATCTTCCTGTTGACACGAATTCTACATGCGATTTAATTATTGATATGATTTTATAAAAGAATTATAGATTTTCCAAATGAATATTTACTGTTCTTAATATTTGAGAATGGAAGATATCTTCTCAATGGTACTGATACACTTCTCATTAATAATTAGATCTGTGAAACCACTAAATTATTGTGGGTGTTTCTTTATAATGGACTCAATTGAATGTTATCCCTTCCATTATTCTTTTAAAACATTATCATGATTCATATCTTGATAAATTTTACTATTAATATAAAATATATTATTTATCTTATCTCCCAAAAAATTTAGGCTATAAAAAGAACGAAAATTTCCATTTTTCATCACATTTATATTTAACTCCATTTCTTTTTCTTCTATCCATCAGTTAAACAAATAGTCACAACATGACAAATAATAATCATTTTGGATATTCATATTATCATAAAAAACACTTATAGAATGTATAAATAATGTAACATTCTTCAATGATGTCTTAGTTTTAAAGCTGTTCATTTATGGTCTTTACCAAAACATCAAGATTTTATCTTGTAATTATACTTATCCCTAGGGTTCTAAATTACGTTTTCTAATCCTAGATTCTAAAGGATAATTGAACCTTACTATGATAGAATCTATATAAACACAAAAAATTTATACATATATATCACTTCATAAGAGTTAAATATTTATTACATAATATATCAGTCCATAGAATAATTGTAATGTTATAATATTTTTGTAAAATTGAAAACATAAAAAAATGGTTCGTATATGTCACCCATTAAGTTATTTTTTAATATCTACCTTCTTACACATAGAATTCCTAAAACAATTATTCATAACCTCTAGAAATGAATCATTGGAAAGGTGGTCTTAGAGGCTCGGTAAGGGTGATATGGAATATATTAATGATGAGATAAGAATGAGATGTTAATAAGGATTTTAGAACATGATATTAACATTTTAAATCCATACTATTCATAAGATAGATCATAATATTGATTTATGGGATAAATTTTAATATTTCATAAGACATTAATCATAAATTAATCATATACAATGATTCAGGGGAGCATAAAACTAGTGTAAGAAATAATTTAGTGTCATACACATAGCGTAGAAATTCATTTGTTTTGTGGGGAAGGCTCATTACAAATTGAATAATAATAATATGGGTTCACTCCCCAAAAAATTATTGTATTAATGGTTCGCTGTCAATTATATAATAAAATATATAGTCCCTTATTGAATAGGGTTCACCATCCATTATGATCGAATTTATATCATGTTATTTCAATCATTACCTTTTGAATTTTATAAAGATATAGGTCCAAACCTTCAATTAATGATAATCATACATCTGTGTTTAATGATAATATAATAATCCATCATATCAGAACACATCAAAAGAAATTGGATTCAAAAATATTTTATTATGGCATAACCCATAGAAGAAATAGGTTTTGTAAACATTTTATCATTTCAAAATTGTATAACTCATTGAAAGAGAATGTGTTTCATAAAAATTTCTTAATTTTATAACCAATGAAAAGAGATATGGGTTGTATAAAATTATTTTTATAAATATAAGCCATCCATCATAAAATTATGTTTATTATAATTGGATCATATACCCAGTAAAGAAAAAGTGAAAATAAAGTGTCGTTGTATTTTATTTATAGATATACCACTAGAATATCATTAAAACATTATTTAGTTGAAAAGCACTAACAATCTGAAATATTTTTTAAAAAACACCAAAATTTTAAATTTTAATTGAAAAAAAATCATTTAAAATAACCATAAATACATGACATTCAATATTCAAATAATTTATCATTTATTATAGTAGATAATTCTAGTCATTATTTATAAGTTGAATGAAATCATTACCGTAACACATAAGTATGAAAAAAAAACAGTTCTGGAAAACAACTAGAGGATTTCTTTGGAATAATTTATTTAAAATTAAATCATACATAAAAACAGGTTTAACAAATAATAAAATAATTCTTAAAAACATATTTAAAAACATTTTACAAAATATTAATATATAATAAAAAAAATTATCATATAGATTGTTGAAGTGAATCCTCACAAATGACCTTTTTTTAGTATATTATGAATATCATGTGAGGAAAAATAAAGAAAAATATTTATTTTTAATAAAAAAAACTATTCATAATATACATATGTATATTAAAAGTTTGATCATAATATTTAATCATTAGAAACATAATCATAAGAAATCCCAATATACAGTGACACTGTAACGTGAAACCCATATCAATTATATAACATTAAAATAATAAGTACATTGAATAATATAGCCTTATATAGATATTTAAATGAAAATATTTTTAATATTAATCCTTCTAAAATATATTCATGAGTAGTATATACACCACAAAAATAAATATGGGGTGTATGAGGCATGTGTCTCATAAAAAAATTATGAAGTGAAAACCCCTTACTTCTAGTCTAACTTCTGTCGAACATGTTAGAACCACATATATTATAATTCTAGATTTATATATATTTATTATATAAATATAATCATATACATGATACAATATATTATTTTATTATAAAATTATGTCACTCATTTTCTATTAAATCTTTAATAGATTCACTATTCCAGGTGATATATGCATTATTTCTATGTATGTTATGAATTTGTACTTCCATTCCTTATATTTTGATCTTAATTAAACAATCAAAAGAAATTTAATCATGATATAAATATTACATTTAATATATATATATATATATTTATTTATTTATTTAATCATTCATAAAATATGGAGATTAAGAAATTATTGACACCATTCATGGAGACAGTAGGCTATATGTACCTATCAACATTATTTTTATTTGGTTAAAAAATTGAACTACAGAATGTTAAATAATAAATAACCATTATCGAATGATTATTATATCATTTAAAACATATATATTCACTAAATTGAACATTATTACTATATAATTTAAATATAAATGATAAATATATCACATTGCTTCAAGGATTTGGTAGTCCACATATATGCATTATCTACAATGTCATTTTTTAACGGTTTAGATGGTAATAAGGTTTATATTATATTATAATTATATAACTATAATTATATAATTGTTATAAAATATAAATATTAATGCTATAATAATACCCGTATATAAAATATGGTGATGATAAATTAATTGTACCTAAAATTGAAGATGGTAAGTCATAATTACACATAAGGGATATAATCGCTTCTCAGTTGATTTAATGAAGGTTAATAAAGGTGGTTTAATAGTCATAATAAAATTTAAGTATATTTTAGAAAATTAATTTATTTCTTATTGAGGAATATAAAATATTTATAAATGATAAATGATTAATTAAAAATAATATGACAAGTTAAGGTTGTTAAATCTAAATTGAAATAACTCTTTTAGATATCCTTTTACGGGATATTGGGCAGTTATTTAGGGAGTAAATACACTTATAGAATGTGTATGGGATGGGGGTTGAGGAGAAGAATTATTTGATTATTATTTATATTTAAGGCTCAGAGTGGTATTAATAATAGAAATGAGTTGTTCTGTTTTATAATTGATGGGTAGGGAACATTTGGAATTTATTATATGATTAAAATATATAAAATTCATTCTCAAAAAAATGATTACAAATGGCCAATAAATTTTCAATGTATGAAATTATTGACCAAATAATATACACATTACCATTTTTTTATATTTTAATCATATCTAGGTGATTTCATAAAATATAATTATCATAAAATATCATTATTACCAATTTTCAATCTATTGATTTAATTATACTGAAAATATTTAGAGGCAATGTTGGTATTAAAATATAATTATTCCAAATAAAAATAATATGTCTTGTTAACATAAAAATTCATTGAAATTATTAAATAAATAAAAATATACCAATTTTAATTTTTTTAAAATCATTATATATATTTATTTATTTATTAGTGGAATATTGCATCGGTGTTGCATAAAAATTTAATGTTATTTAATAATATCTAAAAAAATATGAATAAATTAACAATATGGAGAAAATATCCAATTTAAAAAATTAATATATTGAATCATTAATATGTATTTTGTATATTATTATGAACAAATAATATATATTTACAACTAAGATAGTGACATTTTGTAACGTTCTTTTCATTAAATATTATATAGATCATTTTCATAGAGAATTTTCCATTAAATAAATCAATTTTGAGCCTATGGTTATAATTATATAATTAAATTCACCAAATAAAAATTAGGGTGAAATATTATGGATTTTCACTTATTATTAAACATGATTAATCAGATTTACCTTTTACCGAGGTGATAAATATTACCACATTTACTATTCATATTATCAAAAAATTGAAAACGCATATTTAACAAAATTTAACATCTTGAATAAAAATATGGAATCAATATTTTATAATTAAATAAATATAATTGAAAAAATATATTAATAATATAATATTGAAATATGTGATGAAAATGGTTCGTTAGAAAATATATCTTTTTATGTGTAAATCCTTTTTTATTCTTATCCCATGCAAAGAAAAAAATTATTAAATTAATGTTAAAATTTTGATATAGTATTTAATATATAGATTTAATTAAAATAATTTACGAACTATGTATAACAAGATTGATTATGTCACAAATAAATTTGTTCTATAAAAATATTTTCATAAATATATATCTTTTACATTAAATTGATTTTTATTTTTTATTTCCAATTAAGTGGTACACAAACTATTATTTTCAAAATGATATATTTTTCTTAATTAATTATTATTCTTCATGGCCACCAGTTAAATAGTTAACTGATAAAAATAATTAAATAGTATATCATGATTCTTATAAACTCAATGTTTCATGTAACATAATCTATTGAAGAATTGAAATCTATTTTATAAAATATACAATTCTTATAATCAGAGGGAGTTACATGTATTTTCTATTATTATTCCTAAAATATAGATTAAATTAACTAATGCATTATATCTTGATTATTATAAATTATAAAAACCTCCATATAGAATGGATCAATTTGAACTTTTTTAATTGAAAAAATCATTAAGTATAATTTCTTAATAAATGATCAATTTGATATACCTTGTGTTTTTAAATGAAAAATATATGTTTGATAGCATATGAGACACAAAACATTGAACCCAAAATAACCCTGACTATTTAAATATGAATATGATAACTGATAAATAAAATTAGAGTGTATGGATAGTATTATCTATTTTATTAAATAGATATAAAATTTCCAACCAATTTATAAATTCATCAGAAATAAGCAATCAATTTTTAATAAAAAATTTCTAGTAAAAAATACATTTCTTCAGAAATTATTTTTAGAGATTTTCTTAGTTTATATTATAATTAATTTCTTGATATTACATAAAATATTTTTTATAAAATTTACAACATTTATTGAATCATCGTATCAACCATTACTTAGGGTGATATTTTGTAATTTTATAAAAAAATATTTAATTTTTAAAGAATAGTGAAAAAGACAAAAGTTATGTAAAACAGTTATTTATTTTAAAAAATAAGTCATTACAAAATAAAATTTACCAGTTAATAATATTTAAATGTAAAATATTTACCATTTATTTATATTTAATCCAAGTGATTACATTTAAATCAATATTGTGACGTCTTTTAACAGAAGTATATATTTAAGTCTTAAAACTAGTTTTTCTTTGAAATGTTTTAATAAGAATAATGATTATCCATTTAAACCAAATAAAATAAATCCTAATTTAAAACTAATTAATTTAAAATTAGAGATTATAAATCTAAAAATATGAATTTAAACTAAATTATTTATGATAAATTTTCATAGTGTTATTTTGAGATCATCTTATGGTTGAAGAAATCGTTTAATGAATGATTATTTTTTAGACATGTATGTTGTATTAATTAAAATTTAAATTATTCCAATTTTAGTAATAAAATTTTATGAAATATATTTCATATTAGAAATCATAATAATTAATATTATAAAATTAATATTTTTTTTCTCATACTGTATAGTAAAGATAATAAAAATATGTTACTGTAGATAATATTAAAACAAGATTACTGGGGGTTAAATGAATGAGGTAAACCGAATTAATTTTTTATTTTGAATGGTATAGATGTTTATCATACATATATCTTTTAAAATCCATTTTTTTTAATTTTATTGGCACATTTCATGATTGTGAGTTCCCAGTATTGAATTGTTTTTTTATTTAGAAGGATAGCACTCCTCTATTATAAAATAGAACCCCATATCCTGCCATTACCACACATCCAAGATAAATTGTTTCATAAAATACCTTCCTAAACACATTCATTAATCCCATTCCCATGTATTATTGGCCATGTTTTTAATATAAATCTAATATAGGAATTTTGTATGTATAATCCAAATGTGGTGATCTGAAGTAGATGTAACATTCTTAACTGAGCATCATTGTTTTGAATCTTCATCAAACCTTTTCATATATTATAAATATTTATAAAAAATATCGGTATATAAAATATAATTTTATTATGTTATGTTAATTTATTATTCTATATATATCTCCACTTCCATCAAATGGGATACATAGCAATCATTCTTGAGTATAAAAGGTTGTCGCCTTGTGAACTAATGTACTATTTTTCCATCATCACCTCATAGAGATATTTACGATGAGATATATAATTTTTATATATTATAGTAATGATATATTAATTAGTAATTAAATTTAATACATCTTATACTTTCTACCTTACCATCTATTGAAATGATATTGGCATTCATATAAACAACAAACTACCACCTCTTGAAGTGATGTGATTCATTATTTGTTACCGCATCACATGGATTTTATATGGTAGTGTATTTAATTATGTAATATTAAATTTATAATATAATTGTCAATATTTTAATAAAAAATAACACTAACCTTCTTTCCATCATGATCATATAAAAATGGAAACTTTAATCATGAGTATGTATGGTTTACCATCTCTATGATTGTAATGTACATCATTTTCCATAACCATTCATCATGATTAGTTTTAAAAGAAAAATTAATATAAAAATGATAAATAAGTAATTATAATAATTCGAAATATTATTAATTAATAATCAAGTTTTACATTAGTCATAAATATAAATTGATTTTGGAAAAAAGATCGGAATATTATCAAAAGTATGACATGAACCGAAATAAATAAATAATTAAATATATAATGAAAAAAATGAATAATAGACCTGAATAATGTTTTTAGGAAGAAATAATTAACATATATTTATTATTCAATAATATAAATAACACATGTGATGAGTTTGTTTTGAGGTAATGGATCTTTCAAAACGACCATTTTTTCAGGTTATGACTATTCACTCTCTAACTCACAGTAGCTCTCTTTAATGTTATGAAATGATTATAAATTATTTATATATATATCCCCAAAATATGGTAAAAGATTATTATCCCTTCATGTTATGTAGTAATAAATGTCTTATGTTCATTTCTAAAATTCATCATTATGAAACCCATTTTTATTATAATATATGGTTAGAGTATGAAACCCAATTTAATTTTATTTGTAAATATATTGTTTTGAATTATGATTGGTTTATTTTATAAGGAACACAAATATTGTGAACATGTTTTGTGGATTCTCCCAAATAGTTGTCCAACTGATTGGGTAATTCTATAATCTCATGATGCGTCTAGTATGGGGTTTTGGATTTGACCTAATATGTTATGGGACCTTTCCCCTCACGACATGGTTTAGGTAGTTGGAATTGACTCATATTTATTTAATTATTTGTGTTTTTACCACATTTAGAATATTTTAATGATCTTAGGATATAATATACTTGGTATTATTCTTCCAAGTCATTACTCTTCAACTTTTTCTATTATGATAGCATGTTATACATTTAACTATCATGTTATATTTCCTAATCATGTTTATTCACTTAAAAGTATTTTTGGATCACTACTTTATTAATGTATTCCCATTTTTATTATTTATAATTTTTGGATTTCAGATGGATTTAGATCTCATTACAATAATAATTCCAGGATTCAATGTTTTTGTTTTATTTAATGTAATATGAACAAAGATTTCTAGATACACTAGGCCTCACAATATTTGGGTTGAAATGGTTGGATATTTATTCATCAAAATAATGTAATAACATGTGTAAAAGGAAAGGGATCCTATAGTTGATATTAGAGAAATAGTTTACTTAATCATTGAAAACTATGTTTAGAAAACATTATTGATAACCCTAGGTATATGCTCAATGATAATTCTATGTATACGAAAATATCCAAAAATATTGATGAAGGATAAAGAGAGTGTTTTCTAAGAAATTATATCATTGTCTATATACATAATGTTGACGTGGATATGACACATTTATACCTATGGGTAACAAATATGAATAAGTGACATTGATCTTGACTCAATCATCACCTAGTGCATCAAAATGATCCTTTCAATACAATATACTTTGCACTCATGGGAGATATATGTTGGAAATTCTAATAATCATTACGAAGAATTATTATGCACTTCAATAAAAAAATTTGTTATAAAATATAATAGGGAAAATTATTATGGGTAACCAAGATTGAAAAATAAGCAATCGTAAGATATGAATTACTTATAATATAAAGTTATTCATCCATGGTTTCTTAGATTCCCTTTTGAATGTTTATGTAATCTCATATTTTTTACCCTTTTTAGTTAATGGATAGAAATTGGAGAATATTTTCAATAACCAACATGATAGGAAATGTGTTATTTTCCCAATTATTATACTAACCTATATGGGGGAGTAAGATAAGAAAATGTGTGTAGTATTTAAAGAAAGATAATGTTTTTAAAATAACATGATTTATTAATAAAATACTCATTATAATAAGAAGTAACAAGTTTTAGTTGAGTCATTAATTCACAAAATATCCCCTAATATTAGTCAATAATATAATTCCCTAATAGTTGAAAAATATATTAACTCTATAGAGAATATTTTCTATATCCCCTAATGCATATAGTAATATGATGTTATATTTTCCATATATAGTTATAAGAGGTAAGATAATAAGTTGTGGTTAATAATCAAGAATACAATTTCCAAAGAGTATATTGATTCAATGGAATTATAATACTTCAGGAAAATATTTTAATATAATTTTTTTCCAAAACTCTCCATTATTAAATGAAGTGGTGTTCCCTGGTCTAATGAAAATGGATTTTGAGTTTATTGGATAATAGTAAGGAAAAAAAAGATTTTATGATATTCCTACAAAGATTTCATGAAAATTAAATTTAAAGTCAATTGATTCTTTATTGGGTTAAATTAAAGTCTATGATACTCATTATCAATTAATAACTTTGACTCATATGGAAATTTTTTCCATTATAACCATATTTTTTATATAGATATCATTGAATCCTAGTGACCTCATCTGAAAAAAGACAAATAAATATATAAAATTGAGTATAATTTAATAGTATCAATAGATAAATCCCATATCGTAAAGATAACCCAACATCCCACTGGTTAATTGTGCAAGAAGAGGAATCCTGGAAACTATTTGATGGGAATCAGGAGACGCTTGAAATAAGGAAATGTAGTGAACCAGGATAATTAGTGCCAATGGGATATAATAAGACCAATGGATTTTGAATAAGTAAATAAGGATGAAATAAATACATGATATATGATGTATTTTTTCAACTAAAATTAGCATGGGAATTATTCAAGTCAATGGGTTATTCAATGACAATTAATTAATATTAAATGATAACAACCACTGAGGCCATGAGATAAAAGAAGATCATATTTAACCACTACAAATGTTTTGGATCTATACAATAATGTTTTGATAGGGATATTAGGTATACATTTAATAATAATAAATGTACATCTTTATTTTGAGTCTGCACATACTTTTATAACAAGAAGGTTTATTTGAACTATTATAGAACCACCTCAAAAAAGGGGAAGAGCTCTCTATGAGAATGAAAATCACGGAAATGGTTGTATCCCAATGATATAACTCATACCTAGTCAATATTTATGTTGATAATCTTATATAAAAAACATATTACTCCCTTTATTTGATTTTAATATTATTTTGGGCACATATTGGTTGTCCTTATATAAATAAATTAAACTATCGATAGAGGGAGATCCCTCTACATGTACCAATTCACCCTCTAGGTTAAATAAAACATTATGTAGAAGGATGATTCTCCCATAAAATATTTTTATTATTCATGGATATTATTTTCATATAGGATGGAATATATATCGCAATATATTTATAAAATGAATCGAATCATTCTTGAAGAAATTCCGATTATGAGGGACTATACTAATGTATTCCTCAAATATATTTTTTTATTCCTTTTGATCAAGAGATTGAGTTATCAACATAACAAATAGGTGGATCATTGTCCATGTTAAATACTTTATTAAAGATATAAATTATTATGTTGGATGAGCTGATGAACTAGTGGAAGGTGAATTCTGAAAAGGCATTTATACACCTCAGTGCGTCAGTATTGGGTGCAATAAAAACGTTATCAATAAGAATAATGGATAAATGTGACTCATTATTGATCATCATGAACATGAATGAATCATGATAAATAACAACTATGCATTTCCATGTATATGTGACTTCATTGATCAACTATGTATAGCTTGGTATTTCTCTAAGTTAGACCTTCGGTTGGGATACCAAAAATTAATAGTTACGAAGGAATATATTCCAAAAAATGTCTATCAAAAAGGTATAAAAAATACGATTTCATAAGGATTTATTTTTGACTCAATATTTATCTAGAAATATTTTTGGACATAATGAAAATATTATTTATAGTTTACATTTATAAATTTGTTGTAGTATTTAATGATGATATTCTCATTTACTCCAATATCAAGGAGGATCATGAGGATTATTTTAATATTGTGATAAATGGTATTTTAAAGGAAAACCTATATTCCCACTATTGTCAATTTGAATTTTATATAAATTAATTATCATTATTGGAGAATAATATCACATGAAAATGGATATGTTTATACGCTACTTAGATAATGTCATTTAAGGACTTTTCTACACAAGCATCTGTGAAAAATATCAACAGTTCCCGTGGAATAATTGAGTATTACTGAAGATTGTATAAAAATATACTGTGATTTTAAAATCCACAAAACAAGTTAACATATAAGGGAGTAATTTTTCTCCTCATTAGTGAATGCGAAGAAGAACTGACAAAGTAAAAAAACGCTTATCATTGCAGCAGTCCACATGTTACCCTCATGTTGGGAACTTTTTTGGATTATTAATGATTCTTCAAAGAAGGTTTTTGTTTGTGTACAAATGTAAAATAATGAAGTAATTATCCACACCTCATGGAACCTAAAAATCCATGAGACAAATTTCCCACATATTACCTAGTGAATACTGTAGTATTTATTGAATTGATGAACTAGAAACATTTTCTCTTTTAGGATAAGTGTGAAAAATATATGGATCAAAATATACAGAAATTTATATTCCCACATAAATAAACTAGAATGAAATAGTGATGATGGTTTGATCTAAAAAGGTGCTAATATTCTATTCATTACCATCCTATGAATGATAATAATGTGTGTGATATTCTGAGTATTATATTTCTGCTAATTTTATAAGTGATGATAATTTAGAGGGATCTAATAATCATAAAATCATAAACTGATTGTTATAGGAATATTAAAAGGATATTAATCATACCTTTCTCAAATAATTTTTCATAAATCACTTCGTGAGAGGATTAAGGAGGCCTACTATGACTTTGTGGTGAAATAGAATATGGTAGAAAAAATTTTAGAGTTCAAATTTACTAAAGATCGAGTTATAATTATAGTATCCTAGATTGGCCTCTCATCAAAACCATAGATGAATAGGGAGATTTTAGATTATATGAATTGATCATCCTTCAATATTCATCAGTGAAGAAATAAGATGAATAGATATATGCTGAAAAACATCTGTAGAGATAACCTAAAGATAGTGATTGTGGAATCTGTGTCTCAATTCATAGTATTCAAACAAGGAATGCCTAAAAGATATGATTATATGGTTTTGATACAATCATTTTCAGTAATAATAATGAAATTGGAAAAAATGACCATGGATGTGCTCATTGGACTCCCCATGACACATAATGGAAATAACTCTATCAAGGGGGATGTCGATATCCTTAAAAATTTGGTATATTTCCATATTATTAATGAATATTTCCCTCTTAGAAAACATACTATGATACCAATATGGGAAGTGATAATAATGATTGGAGTGCCACTCTCAATAGTATCTTATCGAGATACAATGTTTACCAAAAAACTGTATAGAAGAAATTAGTGAGTTGTGGATATAAAAAAATAGTTTTAGTATATCTAATCATCCTTATATGGATGGTCAATACGAGAGAACAATCCACACACTAGAGGATATGATAATATATTTTTTAATGGATTTCCATGGTTGATTGGATAAACCCCCTACCCAAATAGCGTGGTCATATAACAATAGATTCCATTATATAATTAAAATGGTACTTTATAAAGATATATATGGGGGGATGTTTTAGACTTCATCCCGATGGAATGATTTCTGATATCAGAATCTAATAAGACATAATCATTTCCCTGATATGAAAAAGAAGGTTGAATACATTAATCATCATATAAAACCCAAACAAAGCCAATAAAAAATCTATGCTGAAATATAATAATTGGACCTGGAGGTTACAGTCATAGCTAATAAGTTTCATTTTATGTTACCTATGAATAAATTCACAAGGATTGGGAAGAACGGAAATAACAGTCCTAAATACATCGACCCATTTAATATCCTTCATCTCATTGGAGTAGTGACCTATAAACTATCTCCTCCACCTATCCTATATCAAGTAAATGAGGTGTTACATGTATCCTTATCGAGGTTCCCTCACATGTACTATATCTTGATTTGGTATAGTTGTAAAATGAACTTTTTATTATGATTATAATACTATTAATATCTTATATCATAGAGATGATGTTATCTAAAATAAGACCACTCACCTAATCAAAGTGTTTGGGGGAAACCAAATGGTTAAAGAATCAAAACAAGAACTAAAGGTGGTGATGATGTAGATTTACCCCCACCGATATTCAATATATTATGAAATGTATAACTTAAATTTTCAAATTTATAAATAGTTGAAAAATGTAACACATAATGTTTATAATAGAAACACTATGTCTGATAATGTATTTGGAAGGCAACACTAAACCCAAACAAACAATGATTATTTATTCATACAAATCATAAACAACCTCTTAAATTAGAATATTTCAATAGGGTAAAATAATTCCTTTAACAAACATAATGTTTATACTAAATTTATACAATCATTGGAAATAATCCCTAAAATTTTTGTAAAGTCATTTACTCCTAAAAATGTGTTTTCTTCATAAATGATATTTAACCCATTTTTTAGAAAATATTAATTTTAATTTTTGTTTATGAGAGAAATATTATTTTATATATTTTAATTAATTTTTTAAATTTATATATTTTAATTTATTTAAGGTGAAATTTTAGTTATGTTAATATTGATTTCTTAGTGTAATGTGAAAAAAAGAGTTTTTGGTAATAATGTTATTTTTTTTTTAGAAATTAAGTAATATAATTGACTAATTATTATTTATTAAAATTTTAAAAATTTATCAATCATTTCTATTTAATTTAATTAATTATATTTAAATCTAAATTATACTAGATTTTAATATAAGTATATTTTTAGTCATTAAAACACATTTTCTTGGAAACCATTCTAAAAAGAATAATGATTGTCCTTTTAATTTAATTAAAATAAATCCTAATGAGGAAAAATATAAATTTTATTTTTTATTATATATCTATACATTTTAATTTGAATTAATTTAATTATTATTAGATGTTATATATATTTTATAATATTATCTTATTATTGGAAAATGCATTACATGAATAACATCTTTCGACACATCTGTGGGGTTTATTTTAAACTATATAATACAAATTATATGAATTAAATTTGATAAAATGGATTAAATATTCTTAATCAGATTAGATAACATTATACATTATGTTAAACAATAATTTTTTAATTTTAAAATGAAAAAATATTCATAATAATTTGTGATGGTTAATATTAAAACTTGTATATCAGGCTGGGAAAAATTAAGAGGTAAAAAAAGAAATATTATTAAATATTATATTTTTAATTTTATAGGTATTTTTGATCTATTTACCTCTTATAATACATCATTATTAAATTTTGGAAACACATTTCCTAACATTTACTTCCCATTACTAAATACTTTTAGGTATTTACAAGACTTTCCATCATTTTCTCTTATAAAATGGAACCCCGACTAATATATTTTCCTAACATAAAACCCTTTGGATAAGCCAATACCTGAAAAATATTATAGCTACATCAGTTTCCATTTCCTAGATTCATTTCTTTATCATAAATATAATCAAGGAACTATTTAGGTATATTCCTAAAGAGGTGGGTCGAAGAAGAGGTAATTTACATAATTGATATTATATTTTTTATTTCATCTTACACATACATAATCTCATAATAAATTTTGTAAATAAATCATATTCATTATCTACAGTATACTAAGATTTTATTATCTTATTTCATAACATAAATCCATCTCCAAATCCATTAAATGAGAATTGAATCAATAATTCATGTGTACAGTAGACTACAACGTTGTGAACTGATGTAATTGGTTTTCCATCATCGCCTATCAGAGCTATTAATGATTATGAATACAATAATTATATAAGATAATAAAGAATTATTAAGCATTGCATAATATTATTGTTTCATATACATTCATACCTTACCATTAAATGTAAATAATAATTATGTTTGTGTGTATAACAAACTACTACCTCACGAAGAAATGTGATTCAACAATTATTACTATATAACATGAATGGTATATGTAAGAATATTTAACTAAAATTATTATATTTATAATATAATTTTACTTTTAAATGATAACATAACAATTCTCATCTTTATAGAATGAGTTCTAAAAAATCGAAATGTTACTCATTTTTACGTACGACTTACTCTCTCTATAATTTTACCATTTTTTCATAACCATATGTAATGATTCGTTTTAAAAGTATTTTTTATGTATTAAAATTATAATTGTTTCATTATTATTATAATTATATGATTAATTAATGATCTCTTTGACAATATTTAAATTTCTATAGTGTTTTTGAACTTCTGAGTTGAACATTGTACAAATTCCCTATGGGAAACTAAATTAATTATTAATTGAATATAAAATGATAATAAATAAAATGAAAGGAATAATAAATAATAAAAAAGTTATTAATAGTGTCAAATAGTAATATATGTTTATTATTCTAGAATATAAATATGACATTTTATGAATCAGTTTGAGGTATGTGTTCTTTCTAAACTGTACTTTTCATTGGGTTAGGACCATTATATCTCAAACTAACATTCCCTCTCTGTAAGATTATAGAATGCTTATATATTTTATATTTTTATCTCACATGTTCATATATATTATTCTCCCTTCCTATTATGGTGAAATACATTCATTATGTTCATTTGTAAAATTATTTAATATGAAATCTTCCTGGATTATAATATAAGGTAATATTATGAATTGTATTTTCATTCCATGGGTAATTATTATGTTATTCCATACGACTGACTTCAATTATGTGTCACACATAGATCCTAAATATTTTATGATTATTATGCCAAGACTGTGCTCAAATTCATTTAGTAATGTTATAGTCTCATTATTATTCATTTTCTTGATTAGGGAGTAAACCTACTCTATAATATGACTTTTCCCACCATGTGATATTGTCTAAGATGTTATCCTTGATTAATATTTATGTCTTGTTTTTTCAACATTTAATATATTAAAATTATATAATCATAAAATGTTTCTTATGTTATTCTTGCATGTTGTTACTTTTGAACCTTCTCTTTTATGACATTAGTTTATAACTTTGACTCGCATGTTATGTTTCCTTATAATACATTTTACATTATTGGGATTTTTATCTAACCTATATCTTTATGTATTGTCCTGGTTATCCTAGGTATTTTTAGGAACTATAATTTATTTAATATTTCATTATAGATAATTAATTTAGAATATAATGTTTTGGTTTCATTTGATGTAATATTCCCCATATCTTCCAAATACACTTCGTCCCTAAACATTTGGGTTTTTACTTATTAGATAAAAAAGATTAGAAATAATGTAATAATATGTTTAAAATGATTGGGTCCCTATATAATTCATCCAATAACATCACCATTTGGTTCACTATTTTTTATAAAAAAATTATCTGCCCATGAGGATATCCATTATTATTAGAGAATTGAATAATGTAATTGTAAATAATAATTATTTGTTACCTCATAATGGAGACTAATTTTATTACATTGAGGGTTATTATGTTTTCTTGATAGATGACCATATATATATTTACCTTACGATTAAGGTAAAATAAGATGAATTTTTGGATCTGAAATGTGAGAATATGAATGTGCATTTTGTGTTTGGGTTTATTCCTTTTTTTAAATAGCTCGATTTTTATTTATAGGAGTTATGAATTGAGTTTTCCTTGAGTTATTTTATAGTTTCTTCATACATATTGATGACACCAAAAAATATTCTCAAATTTATAATGACCATGAGAAACTATTTGGTAATTTTTAGAAATCCTTAGAGAAACGATGTTATATTTAAATTTTGTACATTTGAATTTTTGTTCTCTCCAATTTCCTTCCATGTTAAAATTATAAATAAATAAGTAATTACATTTTATCAAGATAATAAAATATGGTTTAAAATGTCCAAAACACAATAATGTCAAATAAACTCATAGTTTTATATATTTAGTAGGTTTATACAAATGTTTTTTGAAAACGTTTCTCATTTGTGTATCCCCTAACATTGAAAACATGAAATGTCGTTAATTTCATCTAGGGGAAAGAATTTAGTGAATGTTTATAGTAATTGAAAACAACCATAATGATATAATTTTGGACCCACCATATATAAATTATCACTTTTTTGTCTAAAATTATTCTTTTTTGAAAGAACGAGGATTCTTATAATACATAATAACAAGGTAATTTTTTATTACCTCTGTCAAATGAAACATCATTTGTTAAATTATCATATACATGACCTTGAACTCAAGGTTTTAGTGTTTTATTTAAAATTATTTAGACATAATTTATATAGATTTATGAGAAAAATATATATTCATTAGATAATTTTAATGTACATATTATCTTATAAAGATTTGAAGATGATATATATAATTTGGATGATTATAATTATGGATTATGACTGCATAATTAATTACCATTTTAGAAAATAATAAATAGTAGTTTATACATTATTTTTATGTAATAATTCCACATTAACCATACTATTTTTTAATCCTGATCCTTTGGTAAATAATATAAGAATGTTTCCCTAGAAATTGTTTATATAGGAACTTCCTCTATTCGATTTCATGTGTTATTGTAGTCATCATATTTATATTGAATTAAAAAATATGTGAAATAAGATCTTGGACTATAAGAATATGTATAATAAGTCATGTGGGGTAAATTTCCTTATTTTGATATTGATTAAAAAACGTTTTATCATATTTGTAAAGTGTTTTTGTAACAATTTATAGCTAACTAAAGACTGAATTATTGTGTGATTCTCATTGTTATCTATTTTTATCATCCCTATATAACTATGTTGTTAATATACTTTAGGTAAATTTTTGTTGGAAGGAATGAAAATATATTTTTATATCTTCACTATTAATGTTTTTTACTTTTCAATAGGATAAATTAGAATGAGTATTTCTAAAGTGTATATATCAACATTTTCCAATGTAAAATTTAAATTGTGAAAATATATCTATGGATTCTGTAATGTGATATCCTAAGACATCTCAAGTAACTAATACCACATGGGTTATTATGTACTATTAAAAAAAATATGGATTTTATTCCAATATGATATACTATGTCTTTAGATGTGGTTTCATGATTGTATCTCAAGGTGATATTATGGTTACATGGAGTTACTCTCTCGATTATATCTATTTTTTATACTCATTGGGTAAATTTATATATAATAATAGTATTCACTAGATTATAAAAATTTCACTATTTGAGGCATTATATAGGAAATAGTGTTGAACAACAGCTTATTGTGAAGAAGTTGGTGAAATAAAATTTTTGTTACCCAAGTTTTTATAAAAAATGGATGAGAAGATAAATATGATAAAAAATTATATGAATATAACTTATATAAAGAAGAAAAATGAGGAATATAAATAGAGGAAATATCATTCTTGTGATGTATTAAAACATGTTTTCGTAATGTATCTCCTTGGAACGGTTTTATATGGTTTGCTAAAATGGTAAAGTTAAGCTGCAATTTAGTAAGACAAGATGCAATTTGGGAGATGATTTTATTGGTTATTATCAAGGGTCTTTGAATATGATTTTACCACAATGATAATATTTGATTCAAGTTTCATTTTTAGGGATGTATCTATCAAATGTATCTCATTTTTGGCTCCTTGATATAGTAATGTTATAGGAGAATATTTCATATGAGGAACCACACGTTTCGATTCTTGACTTTTGAGAGAAGGTGTTACAAATTAAGGTTATTTACTATGTTATTATTATATTGAAAAATCATATGATTGAATAGTATATATGTTAATTTGAAAATTATAATAATGAATAATATCTCTACTTATTTAAGTAATGAATTAAATTGAAAGGATGGAATTTATTAAAGGAGGAATAATGTGACAACCAATTTATGTTGATAATAGATCATTTTAATTTTTCTATTAATATCAATGAGTTATATATTATAGTGTTATAACTCATTATAAGAATATTAGGTGTTTTTAAATTATTTTAAATTTTATTTTTTAAAATTTATTATGTGCTTTTATTTAAAAAAATTATTTTCAATTTTTATAATATCAATTAAAATTCAAAAATTAATGTTTCATATAATCATATTAAAATTATATTTTAATGATTAAGTCTAACATGGGAATAAATGAAAAAAAAGAACAAACTATACAAATTTTTTCATATATGTAAAAATTTAACAAAAGTTTATTATTTAGTTATATAGTATATGTACATACCAATTTGGTTTCATGATAATATTCAATTTACCTTAAAATGATGTTTTATATTTTTAATATATTTATTTTCTAAATAGTCTTCCATAATATAATTAAAATTATTTTATGGATATATTTATATTTATATAGGTAACATATAATTGTTTTTTATGTCTTCTTTTACTCTCATTCTAAATTTTCCCAATGAAATTGTTTATGTATTTTTAAGAAACAATTTGAAAAAGGAAAATTTAATGTTATATTTTAATGTATATCAAGTCAATGGATTATCCTGTCAATATAACCATTTTTTAGATAACTTTACTAGATTCCATTTTTTCTCAAATAAAAACCCACATTCCCTTTGTTCTATGTATTTTAGTTTTAAAAATTTGGTTTTAAGGTTAATCGGATACATCAATATTCTTAAACAATTTAATTATGGGTTCAAAAGTTTATTCTTATCATTTTTATGATGTAAATGAATTGTTTTAAATTGTTAAGTATTCTAGGCCCTATATACGTGGTTTATAATTATGGGTAATCATTATATATCTATAAAATGCATTGGTAAAAAATAATTTCTCAAGAAAATTTTGATGGAATTAACCGATAAGGTTATTCTATATAAATGGTTCGTGAAGGAGTTATTACAAGGGTAAAATGTAGATGATTTCCCAATGAACTAACCTGAATTTTCAATTATTTATAATAGTTTTTCATGGAAATATTTTGAAGTCATATGGTTAGATAATTTTATTTTTTTAAGGAATGATTATTCTGTTTAAGGTAGTAAGAATTTTTATTAGAAATATTTTACATGGACTCTCATGTTTCTTAAAAACATATCATGATTATAATTTTTCAAAATTCTTTCTTATAAACTATTTTACAAAAAAAATTGGTTACTAAACATGATATCATGAATATGCAAACAATTATTTGGGCTCAATGATTATTATGTTAAATGATAGACCACTTATATGATATTGTGTTATAGAAATAGACAAATGTGTTTATTTTTTCCTTTTAATATGTACTTTATTGATATTTTGGTGTTCATATATAATTTCTAAATCTTTTTCATAGTGTTTATGGATGAGTAAGAATTGTGATGATGTCAATTTGAAAATCAAGATTATTTTTCAGGAAAAGGATCAAAAATTCAATGTGAAATTACATAATTTTGGTAAAAATAGATACTGAGAGTAAGTGCATAATTATTAATATGTGTGTTTTCCATGTAAGTGATAAAATAATTATCTAATCCTCTATACCTAAAAATATCTTCTTATAATGAATTAAAATTAATTCTTTTTTAGAAAGGAAATTATGGGATGAATATAAATCAGTTCTCTATAATGAAATTAAACTATTTAAGATGCAATGGATACAATAGTGACAAATAATATCATTTGAGTTAATATAAAGTCAACAAATCCTCCACCACCCATTTTACATCATGTTTTCAACAAGATTCAGACATTTTACCAACTAATTATTACAATTTACAATTATGGTTTTATCTTTACTAACTAGTTTTTACCCAATAAAACCATATTTTATTAAAAAATATAATTTAATGAATATATCTAAATTTACAAGGTCTAATACTAAATTTATTCCCCATGTAATATATTTCAATTTATTAATAAGATAAAACCATATATTAAATTAAAACATGTTATATAGAAAAAATTAATTTAATTGAATTTTTTTTTCACCAATAAATATTCATAATCATAACTAGTATTGATTACAAATTGAATTAGTGAAATTGTATTTATATTTTGGTTTAAAATTTATAATTATTTCATTTTTGAGAATTTATTAATTTATTTTATTAGGTTAAAATTACATAATATTAATAAAATAAGTGGTTTTCCATTATAACCGCCATTAACATTAATCAGAGTAATCATATTTTTATGACCAAAATGGAAATTTTCAATATTTCGTAATTGGGTTATTTTTCTAATATATGAAATCTAGTTCTTTATAATTATTTACAATACTTATTGAAATTAAAATTTTAATATAATTGAATATAAATAGTTTTTTATACAATGTATTAATTAAATTACCAAGACATTACACATGGGTTTTTTAAATTTGGAATAGTTTCTTTAAATTTTTTATTTTAATTTACATATATATAATGTTATTATTATTTTTAATCCCAAAAAAATTTTATTTTATAAAAAATCTATATATTATCACTATTCATGTAAAAAAAATTAATTTCAAAAAATTTTAAAAAACCATCCTATGGTAATATTGAAATTATTAATTAATAAATTTAGGTTAATTTCTTCAAATTTATATTAAATATTTTATAAAAAAAATAAATTAAGATACAATATATAATAAAAATTTACTTTAATTAAAAATGAATCTTAAAACAACATGTGTCATTAACCATATTTCATATTAATTTCTAAGTATTTTAATATTTATATATAAGTTTATAAATAAAAATATTTCCAATTATAATAAATTTTTATCTATGATAAACCCAGTCCATTACATTAAAATATAATACCCTATTTCAAAAATGATTCTTCAAACAGAGTCATTTTTTTAATATAAATCAACGAAAATTGTAATCTATAATTATTTTAATTTATTTTACTACATTTAACTATTTATTAATATATTAATTATGTAATTTTAATATCTCATGGTTTATTTTAGTCAAGATTTACAATAATTTGATATTATATAGAGAAAATCCATTTGAATATAATATTAATTAAGATTATCTAGAATCGTGGGTTTTACATTATATTATTCATATCATGGGTAATATAACCAATAATAGGGTATTTTTTTCTTCGCTTGAATTTCACCCATTCCTTGATAGAAAACACAATTTTTTATTATTTTTTCACTTATTACATATTATATTATTACTTATTCATTATTAATATGATATTTTAATATTATTATCTATATTATTTTTATTATTTAATTTTAAAAAAATATCAGTTATCATTGTTAATATGAAATACTAATTGGGGTACAGATAATTTCATTAACAAACCAAAAAATCATTCAAAAAATCTATGGTTTTTAGTATTTATCTATTCAAATATGTTAAAAGTTAGTTCATTGGAAATAACTGATACTATAATTTTGATCACCAATATATTAAATCTATTTATTATTAATAAATATCTTATCACATAATCATCATTCATCAACTTCAAATAAGTGAGATACTAAATTTAGAGTGTCAGTTTCACTGAAGGTTCAAATAAATCCACCACAATTATGAGAACATTAAAATGTTATGATAATATTCTCATATATAAGGTATGGTCAGGTTACATCATCTATCTAGAAACCAAGTATTCTTACTATTAAGGTTATGGGGAACATATGAAATTGATACCTCTTTTAATAAATTTTATCCTTGGTAATCTCTAAGATAAAATACTATGAACCAGACCAACCATTATGAAATCCATATGTTCTATGTTTAATTTGAGGCTCTTCTATATATATGTGTTAAATGATCATTATACATTATGAAAAATATTTGGGTATATCATGAGTTGTGTACTATGGTATTTTTACTAAACGATAAAAAAATTTATTCATGCCTAAGTTATATTATTTGGGTGTGTCACAAATAACATAAAATTAATGAATTTTTAAGAAATTATTGTTTCACTACTTTAATTGAGTTTGATATTTCAGTCCCTTTGATAAAAATGGATCAACAAAATTATGTCCCAGAAAATAAATGTTAATAAATATCATAATCATTTTTTGAAAGATAATGGATGAAATTTTCAATACGTTGGTTGATTAAAAAACCCAAGGAATCCTACATGAATGAGATATCAAGACAATGGGATAATATTACATTTTTATCCACCATAAAAGGTTATCATTGAATTGAATTATAGATATCTATTTAAGGGTATGATGGGACTCTATATTACACTCTTAGTCTATGATTCATACTCATTTCTATCAAGTTGAGGTCTTAGAGGGTCACATAAATAGTGTATTCACATGTTCCACCAATTTAGATGAATTTGAGTTGATGATGAAGTGGCCCCCAGTTTTAGTGATATTGGATGCTCAAGGGAATGATCCCAAGAACATTAATTTAATTCTAATATTCAAATATTGTATAATGATAAATGAATTTATATATAAATGTTTTTTATGATTTATTTTATCATAAAATTGAATATGATAGAGAATTATTTTTTATATGAAGGTCTCACTATTAAAGGTTAATAAATGATTATGGAATGATTGAATGGAGATAATGGCTAGTTATTCACTAAATGGAATTAAATTAGGTACCCAGTGAGTAGCGAACTATTTTTAACATTTACAACATTTTTAATTTGTTATTCATAGAATTAGTGATAGATTTATAAGTTTATCTTGTATAGGGTATTAATCAATATTTTGGAAAGTAAAAAATATAAACATAAAATCATTTTTTATCCATGAATAGTTCCCTAAATCATTTGCAAGAATTTAGATAGTTTCTCTCTTCATCTCCAATTCTATCAGTCTTCTAGAAAAATAATGATCAAAAATAGATTAAACCAAGTAAAATCATCAATCACCTGATCATTTGGGAATCGTATTACATCATAATGTATTTATTTTTTATGATAACACAAAGTAATTGAATTATGATTTTCATGGTGATATGGTATAATTTAGGATGACCTAGAGGAAATATAATTTGTTTTGTTACGGCTAAATCAATCTAGATAATAGTGAATATCATAGGGGATGTGCAATTTTACAAATTTACCATTTTATTAAGTTTATATAATTAAATTAATTTTTATGAGTTCCTTGGAATGAAATTCTCTTCACTATATTTAATCACATACTTTACTACAGATTTTTTTTAAAACTAAAAAATACTAATTATTTAATGATTTATTTTCATTGCATGATCCTTTAACAGTATTAGATACTTTTTCAAATTATTTTAGTAAATATTTAGGTTGAATAATATATAAATCCAATAAATGGATTTTATAGTGTCTCAATTCCATAGATGAATCATTGATATGAGTTAACACCACCATGATATGGCCGATCAAAGTACAACTCGGTTTTTTGAAATTAAAAATGGAAATTATTAAATATATATATGTGTGTGTCTGTGTGTGTGTTTATCATAGGTGTAATGCTTTTATTTGGGGTCTAAACTAACAGGTTGACTAAATAATTACGAAATTGAAATTTATTATATTGAATTTTTTTTAATTTTATCTTGTGTCACAGTATATATCTGAAATTAATTAAAACTATCTTAATGTGATTTTAAAATATTAATAGTTCTACTAAGTAGTTTTTTTTTATTTTTAATAGTTATTGAAAAATATAATTTCATGTGTATAGATCAAGATGTATGAAAAACTTGTTCATGTTTGGCTATTTATTAATTTCATTTAATTACTAAATTTGATATTTAATAAGAAATTATTATTTTATGTTTTTAAAATTATCATATCATCCATAAATATTTAGATTTATAAGAGTTTACTTTTCCATATTCAATTAAATAAATTTATTTTACAAACTATAGTTCCCTCAACAATGTTTGATTAAATATTTTGAGGATCATAGGATTATATGTCGATGTAGTACGAATTGAGAGTATAATTATGTAGCCATAAAAAGTATTATCTTATATATTTATACTATATTTCAATTTATTTAATTCCTAAATATATTTTAGGTTTGGAGTTTCAAATAATAATTAAATTAATCATACAAATCAAACCTAAAATTTAAAGTGGAAACTTCTAATCAATGTCCATTTTTTATAAATATGAAACTTTTAAAAGGAATAATTAATTTTTAAAAAAAAATCCAAAAATTTAAACATAACATACTGTATTACCTTAAAAATCCTTAAACCCTGTGAAAAAAAAGTTTTAAATTGTTTGATGGTTAGAAAAATCTATGTAAGGGACCTAAAATTAATAAATTTATTAGTCAAGTGAGAAAATAAACAAAACCAATGAAAAATATTTTCCAAAAAATGTACCCTAATACCTAAAAAGTGAATCATATTTTAAAAAATATATCTTTATCTAAAAATAAAAAATTAAATAATTCCCTTCAAAACATGTTACCAAGAATTGAAAATTCATGTAGGTTTCATGAGAAATACTCATTATATAACTCTTACATAACCCTTTTAAAAAGTATTAAAATTTAATTATTCATATGGCTAACATTAAATATAATTATCTGGAGAAAATAATAATTACACAATTAATTAGAAGAATATGTTTGTGTACCCATTTTATATATTATATAGGGCTCACATATGAAATATTATGGATCTCAACAATTCTTAAACAATTTACATGGTGCATAACATGGATAAATCCAATGTAAATTAATCTTAAACTCATTTGGAAAACTAATTCAGATATCAAAATACACTTTTATTTTAGCAAAAAAAAAACATTTTACAAACAAATATACATAGAAAAATGGAAATGGGTTTCTTCTTTAATGAAATCATAGAATATTTTAAAGGAATCCAATCATTAAATAATAGTTGTGGATATAGAAAAAACCATTTTCATCACATACATTAAAATAAAACATTCATTTTTATTTCATAAATAACATCATAATGTTCAATAGAAATAACTTTTTATTGATGGCCCTTGAAGGAAAGTTGTAAAAGAATCACATTATAATTATTTTTTCCCCATATAAATACATCTATAAAATAATTTTAAAAATATAGACATGCATGATAATGGTTTTTTAAAATAAACCATTATATCATTTAAATCGATATATAAGATAAAATATCTTTTACCTCGAATCAAACACATCATACTTTTTTTATCATACATAATAAAAAACATATGATATTTATTTACATTATTAAAAAAATTTAAATGTTAATTAATTTTTATATTTTATTTTTTACCAAGTATTTACAATTACACAATCTCTTAAGTTGACCTTTGAATTTCTTATGATAGTTTGTTGTCCAAAATGACATTAGTATGTTAAATATGGTTAAATAGGTCATTATTCAACCATATTTAAAATAATAATCAAACATAATTATCTTTTTTATTTATTAAATATACGTTTAAAACTAATCAGGAATAATGGATTAGAAAAATGAACTATGTTACCATCATGGAGGCTGTATTTCATACACATGCAAGTGTAACATTTCCTTTTTAAAACATTCATTATGGAGAGAATGTAAATATTATTTTCTATTTGGAAAACTATAATTTTATAAAAAATTATATATTGATTATATAAATACATAAATATATTTAATCCATGTGATGTGTTGGTAGTCTATATGTATGCACGAACGATGTTATCAAATTTTAGTTAATGGGAAGGAAATAAAAAGTATATGATATATTGTATTTTCAAAAAATATTAATAAAGTAATGAATATCATATATAAATGTAAATTATATAATTTTAATCATATATGATAGGTAATGATGAAAAATAGATTACATTTGTCTATGTGTTGGTATTCAAATTACACAATAATGATATATTCCTTTCCCATTGGTCGATGGTTGGAGATAGATATCAGTTATTTCATTAACTTAATAACATATCAGTATGTGGTAGAAACTAATATTGTTGTCTTATCATGGGTAAATAAATTTTAATTGGGTATATGAACTAATAAAAAAACACTCTGTTAGGAATGATTCATCTTCTCCAAACAACCTCTTATGGTTTACAAAATTATATTTTCTAGGTTGTTTTTCAGACCAAAAAAACATCTAGGTGGTTAGGAGGAATTTAAAGTTATTATTTTGGAATATATTAGCATAAAAAGGGTTTGTAACATTTTATACTAATAGGATCAAAGGTTCAGTTTTATATAAATGGGGAATTAAATTGATAAAATTTCAAAGAGTATTCAATTAATAAAACATATTTTCATTTTCCAAATGGATAAAAATGATTTAATTAGAATCTAAGATGAGGATTATTCAAATAATCACATATAGTAAAAATTTTACATGTTCTGAATTTATTTTTACCCTTATCATTTTTTATCCCACCATTCACTCATTTCATAGTGACCATAATGTAATTATCTTTTACTAATTGGGGGTCAATAAAGTTTCTATATATAGAAAAAATACACATAAATGGATGATGGATTATATTATCAAATAAATACATTTCACTTTTAAAATTATACAATATTTAGGATTTTTGAAACATTTTATTAAATATTTTATTGTTAAAATATCATTAATGTAAATATTAAAACTATTCATTTACTTTCACAATAATAACTTCGATACAACAAATGAAATTTGAATAAACTATTTTATTTTATACAAAAAAAATTTATCAGTATATAAAATCTAGGGATCACATTAATTCATTAAAATTATGTTAAGTTTATAATTTTTAATATACCATAGGGAAATTAGTCTTGTTGCACACCAGTTTGTACCATTTTACTACCCAAGGTAACTGGTCTAGGATAGAGTCACACCAGAGTGACACTTTTTATATTAATTATCATTTGATTTAAATACATTATCCTAGATAGGTGATATTTTTCACATTCGAGGGTTATAGGTGTCCCCCATCTCAGATTTAAACATTTATAATTCACACATTTTCAAAACTAATATATTGGTGAATATTAGAAGTCTCTCATTCTCTATATTTATGATCAAATAGAGACTTTCCCTTTATCATGATGGGTTTCAATGCATATTGAAATTTTGATCCATGAGATATGATTGTCTTCACGATGACGTATATGATTGATGAAATTTCTTAAAAATTGAAAATCTATATATCGAAAACCATGTTCCAAAACATTATCACTTGGGAGAGGAAGCAAAAATATCAATTTCCATAAACTATAAGAAGGGTATAATATTTTTCAATGAATATAATTATTCATGAAAGGTTACAAACAAAAGAAACTCTTACCTTTATTGATGCTAATCATGAAATTTTTCAGGAATGTATATTTAATTTTCAACACTAGGTCTTTCCTCTGGTTACACAACTGCTACATTACATTCCATGGAAGATTTATAGGATTCATAGCTGTATTTCAAATACATGGGGTTCTAGGCATGGGAAATTGACCTCAATAGGTAAGGGATTTTCTACATATCCTCTTTTCTTTTAGGAATTTAAAATCTATGGCATGGGGGTGTGGAATGGTGCCCCTAAATCCTAGTACTCTAAAAATATTAGACTATATCATTTATTTAATCTCTCACTAATCTAGAATACAATCTCTTGTGTCTATATTCTAATCAATAGATTAAGATGATTTTTATGTCAATTGACGATTCTCTTGAACAACACCTCCTCAGTGGGTATCCCCATCTAGTCTGAAAAATAAAATGATAGAATAATGTGCTGTCACTTTTCATTGGAACTCGTTGATGTTGATCTTGTTGGACCCCTTAGTAAAATCATTATTTTTTTGGTAGGTGAGTTCAGAATTTAAATATTAATTAATCTGGATATGATTCATAAATTGTTTTATAGATGTCAAAATTTTTGATGTAACACTGAATATTGTTATAAGGGTCTTAATTTTAAAAATTATAGGAATATGAGTCACCCAATTGACTATTAAAAATTCAATAATCCACTCAATTCAATAGAATTTACATTAATAGATGGTAAACCATATTTAATATTATCAGATTCTAGGATTTACCTTGATATATCCAATGAGGATTCCAAGACGTACAATGTTAGAATTTAGGTATCCTATTAATTTACATCTATTATAGATATAGGATTTCATGATACATTGATGTATCATGAATACCACAGTCTTTTTCATGGGGTTAATTAGTCCTTGGGTCATGTTAACCCACTGAATTATTTTACATCCACTAAAATCTCTACTATGTAAAATCATAGAATATCAATTGTTGTATTACACTTAATATTACTCCAGGATAGGGGGAACCTTTTAGTAGTCACTAATGATCAAGTGTAGATGAATTTGAGCTCAAAAGTGACTAAGTGATTTCCATTCCCTTCATTACATGAGGTTCAATATATTAAAAATCAGATATAGTAAGATACTTTATAGAATCTTATTTTCTAGGTTTATATTGAAGGATCTTGGGAAGATATTTCAGGTATGGAAGAAAGGTAGCTTGCAGGGATGTTCTTATCAATGGTATTGAAGGTGATTATTCTTGTATCATTGATGTGACATCTGATGAAGAATTGTTTTCCAAACTAAATTTAATTTAGAAACATAGAATTAGTGTAAGATATCCACTTTGAAAGGTATAGGTAATGGTAAATTGAAAATAGTTAGTGCTTTTTCAAAAAATATTAATTGAAAACCCGTTGAATATTCATAGATATAAAGGAGTCTCTTGCTTCATTGTATCTAATTCTATAATAAATTATAAGTTGAAAATCCTCAATTTTACAAACAATTGAGAGTACTGAAATAGCGATACTAAATCCATCTGTATCCTTTTATAGTACCATCACAAAGGCTAAAACCTTTCGACCTTCAACACAGACAATTATGGAAGGAGTGGGTGATTTTTTATGTGGGATATGGATCACATATAATAAATAAATACATATAAATGAAATGAATACATGGTTGAATACATCCTATTTTATATATTCCCTTAACTAACTAAATGATCTTAATGAGCTTGGAGGTAAAGAAGTCTATGATGTGGTTCAGATACAAAAATAGGGGTGTAGAAGCAGTAAGGATTCCTTTCTAGACACTCTCTTAAAGAGGGAAAAGATTGTGACATATGTTACCGAGGTGAATCAGGGAATTAATGAAATAGGGATAGATTCTATGAATATTACTATACTTGGAGTATATTTCATCATCAAAGAATTTTCATTTCTCACCGGAATAAAATTCATTATTGGGGTTGACATAACGATAGGTTTGATGCTCAATTTGATATTATTAAAAGATTATATTTGAAACATGTAACTGATAGGTGTTGTGGATTTATCCAATACCATCCAAATCCATGATATTTTTTATATTTTGATAGTGGATCTTAGAAGGAATCCTTTCTAGAAAAAATTCTACAATCATTTATTTATTTCTTAATTAATTGAATAATCATTAGGTCAACAGTGGGTAGGAAATTAATATAGTTTTTTATTCACTAAAATTAAAATATAAATTAATATGATGAAGATATGTAATTTATAAATAAAAATAATATTTATAATAGGCCATGTCATCTATGTGTCCCCATGTTAAAAATATTATAGTTATTAAAAATAACAGTTTGACATTTTTTATATTTCTTTACATAAAACATTATAACATTCAAAATCACATTCAATTAAAAAAGGACATATAAAAGATTTATTATTGTGTACGAATGAAATGGACACATCATGTAAATTTATGTCATGTTTAGGGTCATTTTTTAGTCCATGTCGTGTTATTTTGTACCACTAATTAATCTATTTACCATTTTTCATGGTAACAATAATTAATATGTTTACTATTCATAACGAATAAAAACAAAAGGAGACCATATAATAAATTAAGAGGATATAATTCCTAATGTGGAATCCAATTTTCATGATTTAAAACCTATATGTGGAAGAATTATATTTATGATCAAACTGTAATAATATGATAAAAATGGTTTTTCAGAAGAGTTATCTTCTAAAATATAAACAGTTTTATACTAAATTAGTGTATAATATTCATTTTTAAATAATATAATATAAATATTTTAAATTAAAAATTAAGAAATTAATTTTATAATAAAAACAAGATATAATTTTAATTTCTTATAATAAATAATTTTTTTTAAATGGTATTTTTAGTATTTATTGATTAAGCAATTATTTCAAATAATTATCAAAATTTATAAATAGTATACTTCTGATACTCTAATTTCAAAATTGATATTTATTTTATCCAATAGAAATTCTAAAATTTCTAGAAATTATTTATATTATTTTATCACTAAAATTAATTAAAACCCATTTTAAAAGAAAATGTATTTCTAAAGAGTAATACGACCCTACTAAAAATATACTAAATTTATCCTTAAAATTATGTATCACATTAGTAATAATTATAACCATAATATATTACATTATTTGATCATACAACCCATTTCCATCAATTTAATTTCTATTTATAAATGTCATGATTAAATAATTATATCTTATTATACGTTTAAGTTTAATGTTTCGTATATTATACAATATAGAACATAAACATTATTTTCTGAAATATTATAATATTTCATTAAATCCTAAAATTTAATAAATTTAGTCCTCTAAATTTTAACATTATCATTGTAATCTTAATTTTTTATTTTGAAATACCACTGTTGAAATCCCACATCATTAAAAGGAGTATCAAAATGTCCTCCTAAAACAGTGAAAGGGAAATATGAAGATCATATAGAATAAGAAAAAGTAGTTTTTCCAAATGTATAACATTATTAGAAAGTGAATATTTGGACATGGAATAAGAAATTAATTTTCAATCGATAATGGAGAATGATAGAAAATATTGATCAAAAGAATTAGAATGATCTTCAAAAAGATAACAACCATAAAACTAAATCCTGATGACTTGTGAAAAAGACTATAAATTCATCAAATAAATTACTAGGATGATTTTTTGGTTTCAATAACATTTTAATTATGTTTTTTTTTCAATTAATATTTTGACTAAGTACCTGTGGAAATATACATACATGAAATTTTAAATTTATTCCATTAATCAAATTCGACAACAAAATCATATTTCGCTCTAAGTAGTGATTATTCATGGTGAAATTTTCATTCCAGAAGAATAAATATTAACTTTTAATTATTCATATCATCCATATATATAGTAGCGTGATATTTAAATACATAAATACTATATGATTTTAAAGGAATATTAAATAAAAACATTTTGATCCTTGCGAAAAACATACTGGTGTAGAATCATTGGAAACTAGATTTAAAATATTCTTATTTCATTAATGATATTTAATATCTACTATAATGATCATCCAATATAGTACTCTTCATAGGAAAACCCTATATAAAACATTCATCATAACCTAGGGAAGGTTAACATAAGAATAGGTGATACAAGTGTCTCAGTAAGTGAAAGTAAGTGAGATATCAATCTATGATCATATAAAAAAAAGATAATCATAGTGCTATTTTATCATGATCAGAACAAAAAGAGTCCATACCCATTTTGATAAGGATCATAAATATTAGTTTTTTTTAATAAAGCATTATCATTTAAAAAATACATGAATCATAAGAATGATAAATCATCGTAACTCAATCTTGAACCATATGTTCATTTTATAAAATTTATTGGCACCATAATATGTATAGAAACCATTTCATATGTAAATGTTGATTATTATGACCACCATATAAGTAATCAGTAACAGTTTTCCATAGTGGATCAAGTACATAACATTGATTCTCATAATAATTCAGACACTTTTACTTGTTTCCCATAATTGGTATATCACATCATCTAATTTTCCAAAACTACCACATAAGATATAATAATTTACCCACTGATTTAGTGGGATTTATCGGTACCACCATTCACATAATGAAAACCACACTTATGGGTTCCACAAGATCATAAAAAAATCATCATGTCATGATATAATAACCTGTGCAATAAAAATAGGTTTCATATTTCATTAAATCATAGAATATCCCATTAAAATTGGTGTTATAAACATCTCATTAACATAAAAATAAACTGTATTGAGAAATAATAGTGGTTGAATCATTTTATCAAATCCCAAATTACACATTATCAATTACAAAGGTTGTTTTCATTTATTAATAGAAATACTATTAAATGATCATTAAAACATTCTTGAGAAAAATATCATTTCAATTTGAAAATCACTTTTCGGAAACATAAAATTTTAAGAATTTAATTGGAAATTTTTAAAATTAAAATAGTATCATAAACATATAATTTAATCAGTAATATATCGGGCATTCTGGATTTTTGGAATTTTTTTCATGAAACTTATGTTAAATGAAAAAAATCCTTTCATATTATGGTCAAAAAATAACTCTTTCAAAAAACAAAAAGAGTATTAAATTTTAATTATTTAAAAAACAATAAATGGGTAAAAATTTCATTGAAAAATCACATGATAATATTAAAACTATTGTTGTAAACATTTTTATAAATTAAGGATGTGTATGTAAAATTATTTTAGATAGAATGTAGAAATAATGTCAATTTTCCAAAAAACCATCTTTTGGTATCATATATAATTAATGTGAGGAAAATGAATGAAAATTATTTATTATAAATAAATAATGAGGGGATAAGAAAATGTATTGGAATAATTAGATAAATATCATTTAATTTAATCAATGTAAATTCATGTATAAACTATCTCGATAAAAAATCAGATTGATACATAAATCCCTTACCTCAGGTCTCTCATTTCATTTTTAACATTAAAACATCATGCATAATAAATATAGATTTATTAAAACTTTTTTTAATATCCAGTTTTATATCTTATTATACCGTTTATTATTTGTTCATGACATCTTATCACTACTGTATTATTAATTTTTCATTGAAATCATTATTCATGGTGATAACTACTTCGTTTCCATGCGTGTTTTCAATTGAAAATCCAATACCTTATAATTTGATAATCATTATATCATTTAAAAAATTAATATAATGGTGTAAAAATCAAATATATTCATTATATATATATATATTAACAATCCTTTATAAATAGTATAAATATTAAAATGAATGAAACCACTCGAGGAAATAGTATGGCGTGCGTACAAATGAACATTGTTTTCATTTTTTTTATTAATGTTAATAATGAAGGGTAAATAATTGCACAAATTTCAAAAAAAAATTATTATATCATATGTATAATATAAATTCATTAAATAAATAAGTATTATCATCCAAAAATATATAAAATGAAAAATATAATATTGCTTTGTAGGGGTGGTAGTCCACACATACCCACAAGCGGTATTATAATGTTTTAATAGATTGTAAGGTAAGAAGGTGTATTTGATATTATGATTATTGAAGTAAAAAATATGATAAAAATATAACATATATAATCTTTAAAACAATCATAATAACTATCAGTTAAATATGGAAATGGAAAATTAATAGTGTCTCTACATAAAGATGGTATGTCTTACATACACGTGAGTGATACCTTCACATCTCATATAATTGAAAATTGGGTGGAAATGAATAATTCATAAAATTAATAAATTTTTTGTATATTTTTTATAATAAATTAATTATTTTATTATAAATACCATGGATTAAAAATAAGTAAAAAACAACTAAAAAAGTGTTCTGTTAAGGACATTAACTCTTCTTTGAATAAACTCCTTTTGATATCCTCGTAGGAATCCTACAGTTTGTCAATTTTAGAGAACAAACCCACTATATTATAAATAAAAAATTTTAAATTGTATTGTGGAAGTTTTTTTATGATATAAGGCTTAAAATTGTGTAACTTTTTTTATGGGATGGTACCCTTTTATAATTGTGGCGAGGGGACGTTTACAAATTTCTAAATATATTTAATTATAATAAAGTGATTTTTTATCCCAAATTCTTCAAAAATCCAAGGTAATTTATTATTATAAATTATATGGTTATAATACCATAATCCAATAAAATTTTGATAGGTTTTTGGTGTAGTTTTAAATCTTATATTCTTTATAACCCACGTAGTTAACATATTTTAACCACACCAACAGTATCGTATTTTTCACTATTAAAGTGTAAAAAATTTACATATAAAGTGAAAATTGGATAATAAATGATCATGTTATGAAATTTTATATCATATATTGATCTCATTTCCATATTTCATCATTTTTATGTTTTTTAAATTTGTTAATAAAATATTATAATGATAAATTTTTATTAATGTCAGTTTTGACCCTATTCATTTTATTTTACATAAAAACAAAATACATATTTTTAATTGAAATATTTTACATCAAAAAAATATGTCATATTAATATATAAATATCATTAAAGTGTTATATTATACAAATTATATATCTGTTAACATTTTAAATATCATTTATTATATTTTTCTATTAATTTAATAAATTTTTTAATGCTTTGTGAAAAAATATTTAAGGAAACTATTTAAGTAATATAAATTAGAAATAAATTATGATAATTAAAAATTGTTTATTATAATGAAAATAAAAAAATTTATTCTTTAATATCATACATTTTTCCCTATGTACACAAAATATATATTTAAAACTTTAAAAGTGGAATTTTGTTACATTCTTTGGTTTAAATAATATATTTGTCATTTTTAGGGAATGTTTTGTATTAAAGAAATCCATTTCAATACCAAGGTGATGAGGGTAAAATTAAATTTCTCTAATTTTAATTAGGTTTTATAATAATAGCCTAATAACATTGATCTATACTAGAATAACCATGTCTAACCATTATCAAGGAAATAATTTTTTCCATTGTTACGGTTCCTATTAACCCAAAATAAAAAGCGATTATTTTGAAACATTTTTTATATTGATTATAAATATGGAATCCATTTTATCAAAATAAATAAACATTTGTGGTGGAAATTAATTTTAAAAATAATTATTCAAAACGCGATGAAAATTTATTTTTAGAAAAAAGAAAAATCATAACCATAACACATGGTTTATTATTATACCATTTTCCAAAAAATATTAAATGAATGTCAACAAAATTAATGAATTTTAAAATAAATATATTTATATATATAACTAAAATTAATAAAAAAAATAGTGAATGGTTTACTTATTAATATAAAAAACCATTTTTGAGATTACAAAAAATTTCAAACAAAACATTATTTTTACATTCAAATAATATTTTTTTTCAATTATATTCATTACATAAGAAATTAGTTTGTTTTTTATTTTTTGACCATATATTTTTGGTATGTTATTTATTAATATTCATACCCACAAATTCAATAACTAGGATATTATAATAAAATAATAATATTTTTTTTATAATTTCACAGTTTATTTAATTTTAGGGTTGTGGGTATCACAAGATATTGAAAAATTTAAATTATTTGAAGAGAAATGGTTTTCAAATTTTGTTTTTTTATAATTAGATTATAAAAATATATTCCACTTATCTGTAGATGTTAATTGAAATCAAAAAAATTACCAGAAGTTAATATAATTCACAAATTCATTAATCCTTCAAATGAACAAAAACTACATTAATATCATAAACATCATTATAGTACTAATGTTAAACATATACCATTTGAAAAATAATAGTCCTTAAATATCTTCAAAATTTTCCATAATAAATTTTAATCCTATAAAAAATCATTACATATTCATCCAAGACATATTTTGTGTTTATCATCAAATAATACTAATTATTCATAAAGTCTCATTCCAAAATGTATATTCCAAATCATAAAATCTCCAAAATTTGTGAATTGTCTCCATATATAACCTGAGTGACCATAAAGGTTCAATAAATTCATATATTTTTAAAAAATATAATTTAACCAATATTCCTCAAATAAAATCTCATAATATTATTTTTATATTAATCCTATAATATTTCAAAAATTTATAGTGATATTATTTGTAAAAAATGGGAATAATTTAATCACAAACTCTATTTTCAATACCATGGTTACTTATAACCTAAAATATATGTTCCAAAAATATAATAACCCATAATTAACTCAAAATCATAGATCATATTAAAATAAATGTTTTCCAATATGTTTAAAATAATATTGACCAAATGTAACAAAATTATTCCTCAAATAACTAATTTCATAAGTTAACCTTATGGGTTCCACATATCATAAACTCAATATGAGTTTCTCATGAATCATTACCTTTTTACTACACCATTATTCAATGTTATAGATTTCATCTAATATATGTTTCCAAATTTTGAAAACAAAACCTATGATTTAATAATACATAGGTGTTTCCTGATAGATTAAATGCCACTATATCATTATTCTAAAAACTATTTTCATAAACATATCCTTAAAGACTTAACTATGCTTCTTTTTCTCATTCCTTAATACATTATTTCAATAAATAATTTTTATTAAATATTTCCAAATGGTTTCTAATATAAATAAAATTATTTTTCATACATATAATATAATAAAATAATTCCTAACTTAAATCGATACATCATGGTATTCGTTTATGATTTTTATGGGACATTTATCCTCCAGAATAAAATCTATATATTTAAAAAATATATTTATTAGTATTTACCTTAACTATTTAGATAGATAAAATGAAATTTCTTTATTAGATAAGTGAGTCACCGTAAACCATAAAACCATTAGAAAAATGTGATGTTGTTAGAAAGATAAAAAATATCATACAAGGGATTTAGATGTTCAAAATGTGTTCAAAATAATTTGAAAATCATTTCCATGATAGTGATTATTAAATAATCTTGAATATATTACAATGTTTTGTGAGATCTATTCACTTTCATCATAATGAATAATATCATTAAAATGTAAAATTAAATATTTCATGTTAAAAAGAAAATTTTCATAGTAAAGACAATTAAAATAGGAAATATGTAATACTTTAACCTTTAAATCCATTATACCTTAGTCGATTTAAATTCTAAATCCAAACTCCAAATTTATCATTAATCACTATAAAATCCATTAGTTAAAACATAAAAAAGGATGTTTAGGAAATTTTAATTATGATTAACTATAAAATTATAATCCAATGATGGTATACAAAACTCTTAAGAGAATCAAACATGGAACCATTCTAGCCTCCAAATTTTTCTAAACACACCTATAATAACAACTGTAAGGATCTATCATTAAAAAATCAAAAAATCTAGTGTCTTTAGATTGTAATTCAACATTTAAAATTCCATAATATATTTCATGTCTATTATTCTATATAATATATCCTTAATCACACATTTAAAAACCATATTTTACATAGTGGACACATTAGATCATTATCCATTTTTTCCACAATATAAACCATCTACAATAATGCACCATTTATTTTTATGAAAAATAACTACAATGTTCTACTATATGTATTCATTTCCCTTATACATCTTTAAAACATATGAAATAACATTTAAATATTTGGGATGATACAAAACATATCTTCACGGGATATAAAAATGTGTAAACAGGTTTTCCATGTGAAGAATATGAAAACAATTTTCTTAAAAAAAACCTCTTCAGAAAGGGATTCATATTTAAAAAAAATCATTATCTATTATTCTTATTTAAAATTATTTCAATGAAAACTATTTAGAAATCATAGAAATTTCTTTTAGTTTCCTTGATACATCATCGTCATAGAACCCTTATTGCACCCTCAAAATGAACCCTACAATTTGAAAAATCTATATCGTCGACTTCCCATATAATTCTACGAATGAAGTAATAATTACATACTTAATTCGAGTTCAATTTGGGGATACCCATAATATAATTATTATGAAGATCACCCATGAACTATAACGAGAATATACCCTTCTTCAATAGTTTCTAAGGATAATATCATGAATAATTCCCAAAAAACACTATAAAAATGTGTGCAAAACACTTTTTAATATTTAAATACCAATTTATTTTTTGAAAATTATTTTCAGATGAAAAAACCCAAAAACAAGGTAATGATTTATTTTATTTGAAGATAAATTTTAGATTTTAAAGAATCCAAAAAATAAAATAATGTTTCTGGTGGATGTAAAATTCTTTATTATCTTATATGTTAAAATAAAACATTCCTTTTTTATTTGATAAATAAAGTCAAAAAATCCCTAAAAAATATAGTTTTGAAACCCAAGTAATGAAAATAGAATAAGATCCCATTTATGGATTTTTTATTCCCATAAAAATATATTGATAGACTAATTATAATAACATGTACTTTTATGATAAAAATATTCAAAATAAATCAATATAAAAATTTAAAAAATTAAGTTAAATTGTCATATACCTAGAATCTCTCTCATCATTTATTCCATTTATCTTCAAAAATAAAAAACATATGTTAATTATTTTCATTATTAAGAATATTTATAATTTTTATTAACCGTTTAATTTTATTTTATTCCATTGATATATAATTACTTATTTTTTCAACTTCACCCTATATGTTTTGACTATATTTGGTTCATAGGGAAAAAATGTCTCTCGTAGGTTGACAATGGAAAATTAGTCCTATATTCCACCATATATAGAATAAAAATAATTAAATAATTCTATTGAATATATAAAAAATGTACTTTTATAGCTAGTCATGAATTATTTTTTTTAAAATTAAACTATGTTACAGTCTTAGAGATTGTAGTCTGTACATACCTATGAGTATTATTTCCATTTTTCAATGATCACTATAGAAAGAATATATGTATTATTATTTCCAACCGGATTAATTATAACATCTCAAATACCATATTAGTTATTTAAATAAAAATATATATTTCATCTATGAGAATTGTTGATGAAAAATTAATCACATTGCTTTATAGAAGAGGTTGCATGTACGTATGGATGAACAACATCATCATATAGTAATAAACTGAAATGAAATAAAATACATGATATATTATCTTTTATGAATGATAAATATTTCATTAATATAATATAAAAACATTAATTCCATCATTATCACCATCCCTAATGGGTTGTTATAGAAAATTAATTTTATTAGTCTGTGGGGTTGTAGTCCACCTTCCACATGAACGATTGATTCATTTCAAATTTATGGGTGGTTGGAGATGGATATAATTTATTAAAATAATATATTAATATATGGTAAATTATAATTTTTCATCACAAAATGGATAAATATTATTTTAAGAGGTTGGAATAAGAAATAAAAAACCATCAGTTAAGAACGATACATCTTCTTCAGAAAATAACATAACATTTACTCCAAATGATTTACTAGGTTGGTTTTATGATTAAAAAAATACTATATATTGTGATGAGGACTTTATTTATTGTATTTTTTAGATATTTTTAGTATTAAATGTTTTATTATGTGTGAATTATATAGGATATAAGGGGCCCATTTTCAAGAGTGGGGAGGAGAATTCATCAAATTTAAAATTAATATAAAATCATTTTCTATTATAAATGGTTAAAAAAAATTTGGAATATAATAATATTATGACTACATAACCTCCCATAAAATAAAATATGAAATAAAATTTACTATGTTTTAACCCCTCCAGTAACCCGTTTTACACTTACCGTGACAATAATGTTTTTTACTCTTTGTGGTCCATGGTGGTTACTATAAATGAAAAAATAGACCAAAAATGGAACACAGTTGATAATATCAACAATATATATTTCTATCTGATGATGAAATTATGTTTAGGATTTTTAAACCTTTTAGTAAAATATTATTTTCATAAAATATCTATAATAGTAATTAGAGAACAATTCATTTACATTGACTTTAATAAAATGGAGAAAATGAATTTAATTTGAATAAAATATTTATATAATAAATAAAAAAATTTAGTTATGTATGAAATTATTTAATCACATTATTTAATTAAATTATTATTTGATATAAATTTTTTAATATCAAATTTTTTTAATTTTTACATTAATTTTTTAATTAATGTGTCTGTGTTTCGTAATAATTTAAGGTACTTTTTTATAATTTAAATATATAAAAAAATTAACATTATGAATTTAAATAATTTATATGTCATGATAATATAAATAACGTAACATATGGTCTGCATAACCGAATATTAAAATTATTATAGATTTTAAAACTAAGGAGTTGAAATTTTTTTAACATAAATTATTATAAATGTCATAAATATTTTTTAATTGAAATAATAGGCCATATAAAAAAATAGTGTATAATTATAGTGTAAATGGACTCATATATTAAAATGAAGTAAGTTATTAAGGTCATTTTCTAGTCCTTATCATCTTATTTTTATCCATTACTAACCTTGTTGATACATTATAATGGAAACAAAAAATATATTATATTTATTATTTATAAGGACTAAAAATAAAATGGTACTATGTACTAAATTTAAACCTCATAATTACTAATACAGAATCCATTTTTCATGATTCAAAACCTATAATTTTCAGAATATTATTTATAATTTTATTGTAATATTGTGATGAATATTTTTTGAAAATTATCATTTTTAAATATAAAATGTTTTATTCTATTTATAAGTATTGAATTAATTTAAAAAATCTTCAATATTTTAAAAAAAAATCGAAAATTTTTATTTTAATAACAATCTAACAAAAATTAATTTTTTAAAATAATCTAAAATGAAATATAATTTTCAATAAAATACATTATTTTTTAAAATTCCTTAAATATTATATTTTATCATAAAATTATCAAAATTTAACCGTAGGGTAATTTTCGTAAATTTATTTCTAAAATATCATTTATTGTTTATAATAAGAATTATAAAATTTCATATATTAATAATGTTATTCACACATAAAATAAATAAAATAAATATTTAAAAAATATATTTTTAATGAATAAAATAATATTACTAAATATAGTGTCCTAATTTCAAAAATATTATCAAGTAAATTAATAATTATTATCACCTTTATATATTTAATAATAATGTTAATTTAATTCCTTCTCACCAATTTAACAACTATGTTATAATGGTCACATTTAAATTATAATGTTACTTTTTTTAAATTCAGTGTTGTGTATCTTGTACGATGTCAGACATATTATTTCATTTAAAAATTATTAGGATATTACGGAGAGATGTTATAAAACTAAACAAGTTAAGTGAATGATAGTTTTAATATTTCTATAAAAAAAATTATATATGACCCATGTTATTCCCACAGGGTCTCATTTAATCTATTATCCACTCATTGGATCAACCAATATATTAGAGTTAAGGAGCATGTCATTATTTATTTATTTGTGTCTTCCATGGTAAATGATATTTTAATATGGATGTTATATGAACACATATAATATTTATCATTCTTGTGAAGGTAAATAAAATTTCTCAATAGTGATTGTTGTTATTTATACATGGTCAAATATGATTGGGTGATCATATAATAAAAAATATGATAAATAGAATTATATTTCAGTCTCCAAGGGACCTAAATCTGTTATGTATAAATGATATTATTACTATATTTTAAACTAATTATGTAAACATCATATCTTAAAAAAGTGTAAAATAATGACTATTTATAAATAATATAAAAATATCTTATTTAATATAAATTCATGATTTCCTTCCATTAAATGAGATTAAATATAAATATAGATCAAAGTGTTTATTCTGGACCTCACCAGGAATCATTAAATTATGGAGAAGTTTTTAGCATTATTATAGTGTTTAATTAATCAATTTAACACCAAGGGTTGATCTCCTTCAAGAGTGGAGTGAATTTATAAGGAAGGTGATCTAAAAACATGATTTCAGGATTTCAGGATTAGTGATTGTACTCAAAAGATCATGGAGAAGAATGTTTTAATAATTTTAAAGTTACACCTAACTTATTACCCTTTTTTATAATTTGTACCAATCCAAATTCTGGGTTATGAGAAGTTAAATATGAATCATTTTCACAGTATTATTCATAAAATGAGAAATTATGAATCTAACAGTGAGAGATTTAATGATTTAATAAAATTTTTGGGAAATAATAAATTATATTCATTACATAATTTTTTTCGTAGTGATGATAAAAAAACTATGTTATACTATATTATATGAACCAGTATGTTAAATCGTGGAATCAAAGTGATCTTTCATTGAAAAATATCATTACATTACCAACTCATACTTACTTGAGTGGCATTATTTTATTATAATATACAACTACTATAAATATTATATAATGTATCGATGCCCCTATTTCTATTTTAAATAATAAATTTGGATGTGAGGATGAAAAATATTATGAAAGGAGTTACTTGGATTTATACATCATTGAAATATATTTCTTATAATGTGAAGGAACGGTGTATTATAATAAAAGGGATTATCAATACACCATTTTAGTGTAAATTATTAGGATGGTTCCTAGATAATTATATAGAAGTCATTCTTCCATATGGATAACTAATTTTCCATTGATCACATAATACCATGCATATTATATATTTTACATAATCATAAATAGACACAATATGAACAATACAGAGAGCCAATCATGGATATTTTCACAAGGTTTCACCACATATATAAGTATTGGTGGGAACATGTTTCCTTACTACTTATGGTAAATTAATTGAATGAATATATCTAAAATAACATGACAAGGTTAGTGTTGATATTTTATTTATAATGAAATTCAAAGGGAAATAATAATCAAATGTACTGTGCTAAATAAGATTTCAGTTTCCTCTCATCCAATCAAAAAGGTAATTATAAGAAGAACTATAGTGTATTGGAGAATAAGTATGTAATTTCTTCTATTTCCAATATAGACATCATTATGTATGATATTTATATTTCAAATCAAGGGTAATATATATATATATATATATATATTCAAAAACAATAACTATGAAAGATAATAATCATCACAAACAGTAAATGAAATTATCCTAGTATCAATGAAATGGATATTCTTTTGTCAGTGGTGAGAAACACATGAATTCAGTTTAGAAATTTCATAAGAAGAAAAGGGACTTCTCTAATTATATGAGAAAGGGAAATTTCTATACAAATAGTGATAGCAATAAGACACAATTATAGAAATTTCATTATATGGGTGGTGAATTATATTATTACCTAAAAATAGGTGAACTCTATTTTAGAAATCAGTACCATGTCACTTCATTTTCCATTGTGGATTGATTCTTTTAAAACTATGATTTATTAATTTTGGTAACAAAAATATTTTAGGCAATTTATAGTTAGAAAAAATGGTACATTATTTATTTTGAATTTAATAGTGTTATGGTATTTCATATATTATAGTTTACATTAATCATAAATAAGTTATGCCTAATATCAGTAATGACATGTTAATATATAATATATGACTCATACTCCATCATGGTTAGATATTTCGTAGTTAATAAAAACATATAACAGTTTTTAAGGACATTCCTATGGGGTGTTTGGAATCCATAGTTCTAAAACCCTTAAAATTTATCAAAATACATATTATATTTTAGAAAAAAACATTATATGTAAAGGAATTCCACAAAGACTCCAAATCCCATTTATCATAGAAGTGTAAATTTTTTGAAGGATAATATAGATATTATTCCATGTTATTCATGAGAATTATTTAAGAAAATTTTAGATTAAAAAAAGTGAAGAGGTGATTATATTTGGAAGGATGATTTATTATTCTCTATGTAGTATTTTTTTAATATATCATGAGGAAGTGTTCTTCAATCAATTAAATTAATATTTATGGTTTTATTAAATTCCCATTAAAATATATATATTATATTTGTGATTTTACAATATGGAATATCTATGATGAATCTTTTATATATATTTAGTCCTTTAAAACACATTCCAAATATTTTTTTTGTGAATACCACTGTAACAACTAACCATATCACAACTATATCGACTAATTGATATTATATAACTAACTATTTGATTGGATTCTTTGATAAGATAGACTTATCTGTTAAATGGGAACCATTTTTTTAAATCATTTCATACCTACAAACATAAAAAAATGATACACAAATTCATCCCCATTAATAACCATATAGCTAATTCGGTTAATTAAATCACCAATATATAATTATATGAATAAAACCCATTATACATATATAAGAGTTTCGTATATATTTTTAGATATTGAGGTAAAACATGAATTTGATTATATATATTATCTTGATGTATATAAATTGATATAAGAAGTCAACACTCAACAATTTTATGTGCAATGAAATTTTAAAGAGACACCTACTGTGTAGGAAAGTTGAAACCATATAGGTAGTTTTACATACACCTACACATATGATGTATTTTATAGTATGAATAATGAATCCCATAGGGTGTAGTAAGTTACATCATATTATAATTGAATAGTTCATATGAATTAATGAGTGGATTTAATGTAACCAAAACCAATTTTAGGTTTTGGTAGATTCCCTTAATATGTTAAGTCATTGTTTGGTATTCAAGATAAAATGGGCATTGATAGTATAATAATGGTGTAAGAAATTATTGATTGGTTATTCAAACATGTTATGATTAAACCCATTTCAAGTATAGTAGTAATAATAATTTTCATTTATTATTATATTGGTACCTTAATGCCAGGAAAACCTTCCTTTGTGGAAGCATTATGAATGTTGAATATACAACATGGCCTAAAAGAGATGGTGAATTTAATGAAAACCGATAAGATATGAATATTTAATAATGCCTAAAAGAGGTTAGTGGGAGTGATATTTTTTCCCTAGATAATTAGGTTTTCTAACAAATGGATTACATATGATTAGATTGGTTTTTAGTTAAGAATTTGAGTAATTATCCATGGATGAATGAAATTCACAACCTATGTTCTAGGGAACACAAACTAATACCACTGATAAATGGGGGTTTTTAGTATAAGTCAATGTATATGAGTTGATATTTTATTGAAATATACAAGATTGAATTGTCATATTAATTATTTCAAATTTTATATCTAATTATTGTAATGAATTTAATTTATATAACTAAGGATTCATTATAAATCTATCTCACAATCCATTGCGTATTCCTAGGTTTAAAATATCATATGAAAAAATCATAGAAATTTAATATCAAATCGGACCATGAGAAATGTACAGTTTGGAGGTCCAAATTATCAGATAGTGCTTAAGAACAAAAAACTAGTAAAGTTTATAGTAATTATATAAATGAGAATACTGATATTTTAGAGATACAATTATATTATTCTATTAGTTCATTTTTATCAAGGATAATTATTTGGATATTCTAATAAGCTAAATAATGCGTATTCTGGAAACTAGTTTCTATGTATACATAGAACATGATCATTATGGTTCTTAATGAACCTTAATAATGGAGTTTAGTAAAGTTTTTTTTATATATTTTTGTTGTAAATATATATAATGTGTTATAATATTATGATGAAAATTATTAAATGAATTTTCCTATGATCATAGTGACAACAATGTACAATAGTATATAATCAGTAATATCAAATCTTGAGGAATTTTATTCATGTGGTGTTTTTCTAGTCAGAAAAAATAATAATTATATTCCTCGTAGTTGTAGCAATATATAGCAGATGATTGTTTATCATGTGATTATAACTAGAATGATAGTTAATTATTATATCTAGTTCATGTTAATGTATCCTTGTGTTAGTTCCTCCGATATAATATAATGGTTTCATTCAATTATCAATATATTCAAAGGGTTTAATATTAATAAATATCTTGTGAAATTATAATCATTCTCGCATATAGAAAGATCAAATCAATTATCGTCAATGATGATACCCTTAATGTAATTTGAAGATATTCATAGAAATTTATTCTATAATTCTGTGTCATCATCTAACTAGACACTGATGTTACATGATATCAGGGATAGAGATCTCATAACAAATTGAAGATTATTCAATTAATGTTTTCTATTGGTAATCTCTAATATACAATATCCTGAGAACATACCTTCTAGATGTAAATCCAGATGCTCTGTGTGTCATTAGATGTTTCTATTTGTGGATTTCTATAATGAACTATAGACTTTATGAATATTATAATTGATATCATGTGTTTCATATGTAGATATATTTCAGAAAGTGTCATGACATATGATCGGGTTAAATTTTCATATAGTGGATGTCTCTTGCATGAAATGGTATTAATGAATCATTTAGGATGGGATTTTTCATTTCCATTATTTAACAGATGGTTAAATATTTAGCCCTTTCATGGGTATGGAAGGACATGATTATGACTTTGGCCAAGGATTTCTTTCACTATTGTGGTCGTTTCATTAATATGAATTAAATAGATCTCAAGAATATATGATAGTGATAAAATCGATGAAACCTCATTGATAAAATATTGTAAAGAACCGTAAATTTCCAAGGAAATGTTTTTCATGATTTTCTTTAGAATTGTACGAGTATGCAGTTTCTGATGGCAATAGATTCTGAGGCCAGGTGTCCCCGGAATCAATTTCTAAAGATTAGCTCAGGTAAGTTCAAAGAATGAACGAGCAGGTTTTACTAAATTTGAATCGGTGCTCAGAATCAAAATTTGATGGCACTGATGAAACCGTAGCACTGATAATTGCTTAGGAACACCTTTTCCGAAGGTGTGTTTGCTCGGGTGGTGATGCAAAAAAAGTGAGGAATAAAAATATAATTGTTTTATTTTTATTAATTTAGTAGGTGATTTAAGTGAAATTAGGTTGTGTCACAACTTAATTTCTCTCTACCTTGCAGTTAATATCCTTATGAGGGATTTGGGGAGGGGCCCACATGATCCCCCACCTTTCAGTTCTCTAACTCCCCATTAATCACCCTCTCACTTTTAATTTCGTAACTCACCCGCTCCCCTGTTTTAATGTAAAGTCAAATCAATCAGTTTTTCATCCACATTAAATAATTTCCAATAAAACGCCTAATTAATTGGGCAACACACGTTAATTAATTTGGTGAATTAATTTTTAATTTCAAATTAATGTTGACACGTATGTGTGTGAATAAAATAATCCAAGGTCTTATTTTATTGTGGTGGATTTGTTGTGCAGAATCACAGAGAGAACTCTTATGGTCTTGAAGAACTTCGTCTTACATGTAAAAAAACATTGAAGCTTCAACGAAGAACGCAGTACCATCATTGCACCTTCTTCCAACATCGAAGAAAGCGACGACGCACCACATTCTTCTTCGGGCAAACATCGACGACGCTTACGGAGCCTCGATCCATGACGGAATCTTCCATGACGCCATCTTCCACAATATCCTTTTCCCGTGACGAACCTCTTTCGATGACTTCTTCGAGGTAGGGGGTTTTCGAATAAAGTTTATATGTGAATTATCCCCTCCTGCATGAGTATTATAATTTTAGGGTGTTTGAATAATTTACCTTCAATAAATTATGCCCTTGTTTAAAGCAAGTCTTTTAAATATTTACTTTTTAAAAACAACTAACGTTGAGGGTGAGGGCCAAACAAACACAGCCCGAAAACTCTCCGCTGTTTTTTATTGATGTGATGATTGACGGGTGCCGACGAATCGGGCCGAAAAGGTGTTTTGAAACCTTCATAGTAATGTACTGGTCCCGTGAGTGCTACAAGCATAGACCTTGGGCAAAACGGACCACCGGAGTGCGTATGGTGGTCTGCGAAAGATGAGGCCAGCATGCCGCGCTGTCACGGAGGTGGCGATGACATGAAGTGGCACCCAACGTCCCTCCAGGAGGAACTGTCGTGGCTGCAGCGGCAGCGGCAGGCGACAGGATCCTGCGGTCGTGTGGGACCCGGAGGAGGATGATGCGGTGCCTGCTGCGTCCGTGGGGCGCAAGAGGGGGGGGGGGGAGCACGTCCCCCCCCGACCCGGCCAGGCCAGGGTGGGTCACACGGACCGGGCCGGGCCACCCCCAGCCGGGCCGGACCCGGACCTGGGTTGCGTCGCCCAGGTTCGGGCCGCCCAGGGGGGGTTGGGTCGGGCTGAGCCGGTCCCAGACCCCCCATTTCGGAATGTTTTCAGTATTTTTCCCATATCATGGGCTTCGGACATTCGATCAACGCACCGTCATTTGAGATGGAATCCTTGGATAGAGATAGTCGTTTCGGTATATTAAACTCAAGGTTTCGAAAAACTTTGTGTACGACCGAATTGGTTTGAACACGAAACCAACCGGGCCCTCAGAGTGGAAACTATTATAAAATGAACTCCAGACATCTGATTGCCATGCTGTCGACTTTGTTTTTATTACTCTTAGTGAGACGGAACTTTTGGAATACACTGCTCGAGGTTTGGATGCAGTTGCAGTGCGGTCGGGTTGGTTTTGACATAAAAACCAATCGGGCCCCCAAAACGAAAAGGACAATAACTCTCAGACCGGGCGTCCAATTGACGCGCCGTTTTTTGTGTTGTGTTCCTAATGACATGACAGAATGTTGTGATACATCAACTCTGGTCAAGTGTTAGTTGATGTACCTACCTCATTGCTTGTAGAGCGGGCCCTCCCGAAACAAGCGTGCTGTGGGCGGAAACCCTGGAGCTGGATGAGACTTGACGACTCCTGATCGATCGACATGGATTGTTTAAATAGCCCAGTGGGGAGCGCTTGGTTGTAGAGGCAGACCCATGGAGGATGAGTGCTTGGTTGTAGCGGCATACCCACGGTGGAGAAGCGCTTGGTTGTAGCGGTAGACTCACAGTATTCAACAGAAGAGTACCTTTGTAGGCTATGAGGGGGAGCGCTTGGTTGTAGCGGCAGACCCAAGGTGGGAAGCGCTTGGTTGTAGCAGTAGGCCCACAGTACTTTATATGTGGAGAACTACAACAGTCCAATGTTAGTGGGAAGTGATTGGTTGTAGCGGCAAGACCACTGTACTCGATAGAGGAGGAGTACCCCATCAGCAAGGGGTTCTATGGAGAAGACTATCGAACCGGAATCCTCCATGGGTTCGACAATGATGAAAACCGTTTTGGAATCCTACGTGGGTTTGATGGTGAAGACTTTTGTACTGGAATCCTCCGTGGGTTTGACGATGATGAAAACTGTACAGGAATCCTCTATGGGATTGGTGGTGATGACTACTATACTAGTATACTACGTGGGTCCGCGCTTAGATGAATCAGTGGCTACATCTGATCAACTCTGTCTCCTTATGAAGAAGTATACTGGTGTGAGCTGATTCTTGAATTTCAATCATTATCTTCGATATTATTGACTAGCATTCCTATGTGGATTTGGTTGTGCTTTCTTGTGTGGATTGGGTTGTATTATCCTGTGTGGACATGATCGATCCTGGGCTCTGATATAGGATCTGAACTGGAATTGATGACTTAGGTATAAGTATGGGTATATACCTAAGTAGTTTTGGATGTTACTTCATGATTGTATCTTTCCTTTGTGGATTTTGGGAGACCTTCAGGGGTCTCGGGGTCCCTACTGAGTATCGTATACTCACCCCTGCATGGGCTTCTCCATCACTACGTTGTGTTGGAAGCAGACAACAGTAATCACTGATCGAGGTTGAGGCATGTAGAACTGTCTGGTTCCCGAAGAAGGAACTCACGACAAGTCAGTTCCCGGAGGTAGATTTTACGATGAGTCCGTACCTACAGGTGGACCACTGGGCGGGATGTACACGGGGTGGACGGCTGGACCTAAGGAGCTGAGGAGGCTATCTGTACCCACCCTTCAGGTGGGATTTTCCAGTGGAAGGCTCGGAATTGCTGCTTTACTTTTCAGTTGTTGTAGTTCCCTTCCAGTTGTACTTTACTTTCAGTTTGGGTTTGTATTCTGGCCAACCTACTTTTCCGCACTTATTATTGTACACGGTTTTTCTTAGTGTTTGCTTCCGCTTCTACTATGTTGTGTTGTTTACTTTTATAAATACAATTCATTCCCTTTTTATTGGGACTTACTCCATTGGTGCTAGTCGCCAGCCACTTGCTTATGGAAGGTGGGCTTGGGGTAGTCACGGTACAGGCCCTGAGGACAGGTCGTGACAGATATCAAGAAAATGGAATATACTAAATCGTAAGAGTTCATAGGTGGTTATATTACCTTTATGATATCCATGTCTCTTTAAGGTATTTGATGTATTTATAGAAACCAATATTGGTATATGATTGTTAATAATTTATGTTGAGATTGGGGCATAGAGGTTAACAGAAAACGAATATTTATCAGACCCACCAATTTAGATGAATTGGATTTCAGGATGATTTAGCCCCATTTACAGTGGCCAGTAGACATCTACGTGAATCAATGAAAGTCTCTTAATTCAAATATATTGACAATTTATTGAATAATGAGAATTAATTTAACTATTAAATGTTTGGAAATTATTATTTATATATAAAATTGCTAATATAATGTGTTTTTATTTGTATGAACATCAAATTATTCAACATTTGTTAATTAATTATAGGAGGAAATTTATGAGTGAGTAGCTCTTGGTTTATAATGTGAAATTAAATTTTATCAGCAACAAGTTGTGTAGTTATCATCAGTTATATGATACATTTACATACATATTCATGGTGTTTTCTGATGTTTAATATTTTTAACTTCTCAATGATATTAAGGGAAATCGTTGAAATTAAAACATAACTATTTAAGAACATTTTTGTTCCATTAATAGTTATTAAAATAATTTACATGAATTTAGTGAGATTGAATCAATTTCACCCATTATTTCAATATATTATATAGATAAATATTGTGAATGTATTGATCCATGTTTGGATGTTGGCCCCATGATCATATGGAAATCATACAAGAATCATAATGAATTGTTTTCTACACTAGTACCTTATTATTGAAGAACAATGTTCATGAAGTTATGGTACATGTGTGGATGATAGATAGGGCATAAATTTCGAAGAAATAAAGATATGATGATATGTAGAATAATTAATATCATTATGATCACAGTGTTCTACAAATGTACAATTTTTTATGTCCATAGTTCATTTCTCAATAAATTATTGGCATGAATCAGGGATAGTTATACCAATTAATGTATTTTATTATATTTTCAACGATAAAATATAATACTAAAATCCCATTCTGGTTTCAGATACAGGTCTAGTTCATCAATTAATATCCTTCCTTTACATATTTAAATACATTTTATAGATACTATTAGATAAAGAGTATTATTTTCATCAAATTCAATATTATATAGAAAACATTTTGATTTATAATATAGATATAACTAAAATTAAGAATAATTTATGAGCTAATCTATTTGGGACATCCATGTGGAACTAGGGGAAATAAATTACACTGTAAATTTACAAAATAACTAGAAATATTTATAATTAAAAATCACACCCTTTCTGTTAGTATTTATTTATAATGGGTTATAATTAATTGGATGTTATCAAATTAATACAATATTTTTTTGGTTGAATTTTTCATATGGTGAATTTTTATAATGGAATGATATGATTATGATATTTATTCCCTTATTGATTAATATCTTGACCAAAACACATAATTTAAATAATATGAACATATTTTATGAGTCAAAATGATCATTGATAGAGATACAGTCAATTTACAAAATTAATAAAAGTTTTAATATATTTTTACCTATCATTTTTTTATGATTATTTATAATTTTTTTAGATATTTTCGAATTAATTATAAAAACAATGTGATAAATTCAATAATATTTTAATTTCTAAATGTAGATATTTTTACCTCTTTTGATGACATATTTCTCAATGTAGGATAGGGAGTGAGTTCATTTATTATCATATATTATATATCATATAAGGACCTCGTATTTCAATCTCATGATTCCTGAGATGACTTTATTCCATTAATAAAAGATTGAAGGACTATAAGAGTGATATAATTAAGATGGGAATTTATACTTTCTTAACATTATATATAATTTTTTATCTGATGAAATTTTTTGAATATGATAAGTCCATATCCCACTAAGATGCATTTTGGTTTCATATGTATTAATGGTGTATATTTTATAATTAATAAATATAATCACATAGGAGATATGAGAAATTAGAACCATATCTGTGATTTCTGTAAATTTTTTTACAAAAGTATCAAATAGAATTATTTTCACCTAGTGGAATGATTTGGTTACATACTGGTCAGTTGGGTGATAATGGTGGGAATTATTAGTTTGAATATTTGAAATGGTCTAGTATTTTATTAATCCAATAATAGAACATTTTTATGTATATTGAGTTAGGTTTTCATTTATATTATCATTCCATGTAAGTGACATTATACATATATAGCACAAAAAATTTGTCATGTCTTTAATGTTATATATGTTTAGAAATAATTTTTCAATCAAATACATAATATTTCTTAGTATTAAATGCATAAAAATATTTATTTTTTGTTTGGTATGTGTAGTTTTTTATTGAACCTGTCACCTAAGTTTTTGGTTTAATAACGAATTTCCTAACCGTTGACTTAAATATTTCTGAAACTATAATAATAAAATTATTAATTTAACAAATTTTTTTCATATTATAAATATTTTTTATATTTTCATTAATTAACTATTTATATTCCTTAATAATAATTTTCATTGATTTTTATTGACCATCCGAGGTGAAATTATATATTATAGCTTATATATATGATATAATAAAATAATATGTAGGTTTGGATAGATAAAGATATTAATTATTGTAATACATAAGTTTCCCATGAGTTGTAGTTTTATGTGTGGAGGATGTAATTCACTATAGAGATGTTGAGATGTGCAATTAAAATTGTGAAGATTTCATGATGTTGTCAATGAATCATGTGATAGATGATTAGATTACAAATATATATTGTATTATGAGTAGATATATATCCATTCAGAGAAAAGTCTATAAGAGGTGGTGAAATGATCAAAATAAGGACATGAAACCCTCAAAACTACACATGTTCCAACAACACTGTTAAACAATAAATATGTTATTTTTAAATTAATTTTATTATTTATTTTATTAAATAAAATATTTATATGTTTTAGGCTCCTCAAGAACCTTGTTTTTGTTTTCTTGAGTCTATGGAAATCTAGGTGTATATTCATTAGAATCAGGATGTATTTTAAATAAAATTATTTAATTTTTAATTTAATAATTATATTTATATTTATATTTTCGTTCTAAAATAAATTTTTTAAATGGAACAAAGAAACTAAAATTAATCATGTGTTTTCATTATCATAATAATAAAAAATATAATTCTAAATGTTATTTAACAAAAAGCATCACATCAAATGATCAATATGATAAATAAATAAATTATTATGAACTAAAATAATGGATTGACCATTAATCTAATTTCAAGTTCATCCAGAATATCCAAAAAAGTGTTGTGATGCTAAAAATTATTTTTATCGTATAAATATACACTTCTTCCTTTAAATTTATAAAAACACCTAATAAACATGAAGCATAATGAATAAAAAATTATAAATAATTTTTACATGTAGGAATAATCAAAACATCAATCCAATATATAGAATTTTCAATATAAAAAAATGTGTTCCATTAATGTTAAAAATGATTCATATATACTAAAAAAATTGGAAAATACCTCTTATTTTTTCAAAATAATTGTATAATAATCTTATAATATTTTTTACCCATAGGAAGAAATCATTATCTACTCTAACATTTTTTATGATCAGAATTGCTGAATATTCCTTATTTAAAATAAATGTATACTTTTCACTAAATAATATGTGTCACATTGTTAAAAAAATTAAATGATATTGAGTTACATTAAACCTAGATAACCATTTTATTAGGAAATTATTATTTTTAGAAATGGATCACATGTTAATTTGATGTCTAGTTTAGTTAGAATGTCTAATATATTGTTTTTTAATATAAAATTATTTTTAACAAGAAGTGGAATGAATTAGATATTGATGAATGATAAAAAAATTAAATTCCCTAGAAATGATTCAATGATGATAATTTATTAATTGTTAATGTACTGGAATGAAATAAATGTTAATATATTTTTCAGTTTGGTAAAAACGTGATGATGTGAGTGTAATGACCCTGATATTCTAGACAACATTACTCTCGATAACATGTAGCTGTTTTATTTTCTTTTTGATCTATCATTAGTTTAAGGGGATCTGGAGGGTTTGGTTTTATTAGTAAAATAGGGAGGTGTTCTACTAAAGCACCCACATAGTAGCTATTGGCATAGTACTTGGTATAAGGTGAGACATCTAGGGTTATAAATGACTCAATTAGATCAATCAGGCTCGTGAATTATTATTTATAGGTACCCAATATCCTCTTTGGAATAATTCCAATTTTAAAGTGAAATTCTTTCATATCATGCCTAAAATTAAATTCAATTTATTTCTATAAATTTATAAATAAGATAAATCGTCACTCATAGGGTCTTTTAAGAACTCTTTAACAGATTATTTGTAATTCCCCGACCCTAGTTACCATGGGCCGATGCCTTAATTTTAATTCAATTACATTATTACAATGAATCAAGTCCTGAATGACCGATTAGTTTAGCAGTCTTGGAAAATATATTACATATATGAACATTACATTACACATTAGAAAATAAAACACATCATAAATGATCCTTTGAGAACACCATTAATCCACTAGGATAACATTTCTTATCAATCATATTACACATCTAGGAATCCTAGGAAAATAAAAACATAGAATGGGGTGAGCTTATATGATCAGTATGGATAACAATATAGTAGAAACATTCATTAATAAGTATAAACATTCAAGGCAATATATAATACTAAAAAATCCTTTTAAGCTTAAACTTTAGCATAATATCGCAAAGATACAACAATATAATTCCATTTACATATTCACATAGATATTCTACTAGTAAAATAATCACATGCAATATCAATATCCACCATTATAATTTTGGAATGCATAATGTTGGACTTTAATTTATGTGTCAAGGCCTCGTGCCAAGACCTACGGGATAACTGTAACTGGACCCCAATTAGAGAGCCTCTGAAACTGGACTCTATCCCAAAGAGCATCTATAACCAGACTCCAACCCAGAGGGTCTGCTGTAAGGAGACCCCAACCTGGTGGGCTTACTTTTACCAGTCCCCAACCAGGAACATAATAGTTCAATTCATTCCTAATATGAAAATGTTTAAACATAACATAAAAATTCATATTAAAACTATCATATGAAATGTCAATACATTATCCATATACCATGAATGGTGTAAAAATAACACACCCACAGTCAAACATATCACAAAACCATTAATACATTATGGATGTTTTGTATCATAATAAATACACTTCAAATACGCTTATAATTCATCAAAGGATGTTGACATAGAAGAAATGAAAACTTTTTTAAGAGAAATATCAATTTCTATTTTGAAATTATTTAAATGATAAATAATTATAAAAAACCTATTTTTTTTGAAAATATTCTTATATGATTGTTAGGAAATCTTTAACGATGTTATAACAGTAGAAAATAGAATCACCCACTATATAAGTTAAGAAAACATTTTAACCTTAATTTTGTCAAAATGGTCTTAAAGTACCTTGTTTGGAAAATGAAAGAAAGATTTCATTAAAAACAAATAAAGTAAAATAAGGGGTTAAATGACATAAACCCATTGTCTATTAAATAGTAAAAAAATTCAAATTAATTTTTAGGAAACATGGATGTGGATTATAAAGATGTCATAATAGATACTCACATACAAAACAACCTTGGATAATACGAATATTGTGAAATTAACCCTTACTAATTTGGTATCTTACGAAACATACAACCCATGAAATAAGTATCATACAATGAATATGTAAATACACATAAATTAAAGTGTATTACATGAATAATACAATTATGGGCAGTACCTGCACCACAAAAAGAAAATAGTTGCAATATAGAAGGATTCTCACGGGAATAAAGATTGAGATGAAAACCTCTGACCTTGTAATTTCGTTTAGTATAGGTTACGTTTATCCTCCTGTATAAAGACTATAGTATGTTATTTAATTATTATAAAACCATATTAATAATTTTTATATCATAGATTATTCATTTATGACTTTATACTACCCATTTAATAATACCAGGAAAGTGTATCCATAGATAGAACCCCTGACCATTTATTAAGATAAAATAAAATGACAGGAAAGAAAACATTACAGCACCAACATTGTCCCTGAAAATACTCAAAATCATACCCCACACCACCACCATGAAAAACAAAATCTTCCTCCAATTCCATTTCCTACACCAAACACTTGTAGTGCTTCAGAACCTTTGCATTCTCCCTCCTCAGATTCAACCGCTCCATCTCAAGAAACACATTTGAAGATTGTATATTTCAGACAGTCGATCTGGTAGGCATCAGATTTTCCATATAAGAGTAGTCGTTCTTCCTCCATCCTTGGGGAGAAGCAATCACCTTGTCCTAGATCACTGGCATCAACTTATTCCCCACTTGGAAAATCTCATTATATGATGGCATATCCATCTCCCCATGATTTTCCTTATTACTATCAGCAAGGTCTCTCCATTTCCCACAGAACTGCATCTCTTGATTCTGCACTAACGGGTTTTTCTGAAACTGAGTATTCATGTTAATCCTAGCCAAATAGTGAGGTTGTTCCATCATTGTATGTTCAACATCTATCCCACCTTTACACATTATTGCATTATCCTTCAACTCATTCTTCATGCTGCCACTACCACATATAAGAGGTATCTCATCCATAGCTACCATGCATAACTCATGAAAGCGATTCCACATGGGTCCGTTATTCAACACAAAAATAGAAACATTACCCTGACTACTGCAGATGCCTACAAGCTCCATATTTATGTTCTTCTTACATCCAACAGATTGTATTTTCTTCACATCTATGGTAGACCCCTGCATGATATCCATTTCATGAATCAAATCAGACCCCTGCTTACAATTACTCATAACACCACTACTACCCCCTTCACCCTGAGTATCTCCACCAACTTCAGACTGACCGATTTGAGCATTGACTTCCCTCTCTTGCACAACAGATTCCTCGGGTTGCTGCGGAAGAACTGCAGTCGTGAGACCATCTGAAGGGCATGCCGCCCCACCATCGCCAGCAACTTTGGGATCACATAAATCTCGGTCATTCCCCCTATTCAGATCCTACCTGAGCCGGACAAACACCGCAGAAACCAACAGCTTCGATGTAGCACCCTTGGATGTGTTAATGATTGTGTGCCCCGCGGTCCGAGATTGCCTTTCTCAGTTTTAACCATAGCGGGTCTCCTGTTCTCAACGAGAGAGCTCGGTGCCGGTGGCCTCCTGCTCTGTAACCCGGCAAGGCATCTCGAATAAGAATGGCCCAATTTCTTACATCTTGAACAATAATCAATCTAGGATTCATAGTTTACAACTTGATTCCATCAAAATTCTTCTCTAACTGATATCCACACCCATTCCACCAGTGGTCTAGAAACGTCCACCTCAACACAGCACTGGGGATTAATCGGGTGGCTCTTGGTTGATGTACGCACATCAAAACATATGAAGAAACCTATCATATTCCCAAGAATACAAAAGATCGCTGGATTTTGAAAGGGTAAAGGAAGATTGGGGAGACATACCCAAATCAGAAGGGAAGTGGAATCCCAATTCATACAACATTCAATCGTCCACCAAAATTGAAAGAACTAACAGTCGTTGAAACTTCGAGGGGAACTGGACCAAGCACGAACCAGATCTTTATCAGAGGCAAAACAGATCATTATGTGACTATTTTCGAGGATGCCAACCACAGCTCGATCCCGCAAGTACCATTTGGCAAAGACACATCGATAAAATTCATCAACATATGGCGTTCAGAAGTTGAATCGAGCCACCAGGGTCATATCAAGATGCTTCATCACTTTAGAGAACTCCATCACCAAGATCGGTAGATGAGGATTCCCGAGATGAAGATCAGGCACCTTCAGTTGTAAAGCAATCGACGAAAAATCTGGGAGATTGTTAGGGTTAGAAAAAAACACAATGGGGGTTTGTGGCTTCAACGTCAGTGGAACCAGATCATCCTCCCCCCTCTCACCCCCTCAGAAGGGGGGGAAAGTCATCGTGCAGCATGCGATAGGGTTCCTGTATCGCGAGCTCTGACCAAAGAGATGAAATATACAACCCATTTAATAATAATTTCCATGTTAAATTAACATTTTGTGTAATAATCACTTTCTTTATCATATGTGTTATAACATGATTCTCTAGATTTTATCACATATGTCAAGATTTAAATACTTCCAGAATTTAAAACATTATTTACATATAATATATATATTGAATATAAATATGTATAATAGGCAAATTTATTAAATGGGAAACAATGTTTATGGAGATGGTAGGCCATACGTACGAATAAACATTGTTTCCATTTTCATATCGTATTGAACAGAACATATTAAATAAGATATATGTAAGTACATAAATAAATATATATATCTAGTGGAATTATTATTTCTTATGTTACATACTTATTAACTATATATTTTATTTATAATCATATTTGAATAGAGAACGTGGAAATTAATCTGATCGCATCATGTATATGGTAATCCGTACATAAACACGAGTGATAATATCATTATATTGATGCAAAGATCATGTCTAATTGGATGTTATATCATATATTAAGAATCATTGACATGTTATATTTATTATTTACATATGTTATACTCATTTTTATACTCATCCATATAATGATGTTTTTGAATAAAAAACAACACCACGACCTGGAGACGGTAATCCGTACGTACGCACGTATTGTGACTTTGTAATTTATAGGATGGATAGAATAATTAATATTGTTGCACCATGATTATAATAACATTAATTTATATAGAAGATACTGGAGTTATTATTTTAAAATTTAAACAACAAACAAAGAGGAAATGGAAGTAGAAAAGAACGTGAAATAGGTGATGAAACATTTACCTCTTCTTTAGGTTTTCATTTTGATTTTATCAAAAGGGTCCTTAGGTTGCCTTTCATACCAAAGTAAGGCCTCTAGGATTAAGGGAAAAAATATGGGAGGATATTTTGACAGGGTTTAGTAGAGCCAAAAGGCTTTTGAGGTGTGAAATTAAGAGAAGGGGAAGTGCCCTTTTATAAGAGAAGTGAGGGTCACTTTAAGAAAAGACTGAAATGTTATTTTATAATAAAATCATTTTTGGTTACTAATGGCTCCAAGATAATTTAATTAGATTTTTATTTGAGTATGGGTCAAAAACCTCTCAACCAGTAGGTTTTAGACTAGATTAGGTAACCATATTAACCTTATATTTTAGATTTAAATCTTAGTTAAATAGTTTGAAATTTATCGTGTCTTTTTTTTTTATTTTTATATTATATGGTTTATAATATTACTATAAAATGACAATAGAACCCTAAGTGGTTCATTAATGTAATATATATTATTATATATGTCTCTTTCCCAATCCATAGATTTTGAGAACAATTATATCATATAATAATATATTTTTGATTAAAAATAATTTTATGTCAATTTTCACACTATATTGTATTTGTTTTTTTTGATAAAATCATAAATGCATGATTACTTAAATAAAATATATTTATTCAAACCTAGAATGTAATACTAATCTATAAAATTATTGGAATTCATGCTAAGTCTAAATTTACATCTATTAGGATATTTATAATATCAATTATTTTAATATATCTTTAATAAGGTAATTACTACATCATCATTGTGTCATAAATAAATTTAATTATATAATGACTAAAAATTATAATTAAAATAACATTTTTATCGAAACATTTTAGCTTTCTTGTGAATATTTATAGTAAAATTTATATTGTGGGTACACTATATTAAAAATGGTTTAGTTATTAAACTTTGAATTTAACTCTTTAATCTCTTCATTAAAAAAATAATAATAAAAGCCCTAATCAAATCCAATTTTACCAAATATGATCATATATTATTCCTAAGGTTTTTTTGGTCAAATTACAGTAATTCGATAGAATTATAACATGTGTTAGGGTAATTATGATATCACTTTCACCCTCAATTACCCTATTTACTTTTAACCGTGGTAAATAAAAGTCAACAGTTACTATTCATCAAAAATTATTTTCATTTTATTGAACCCCATTTTATATACTAATATTAACTGTGTCTCTAAGATTATTGGAATTAAACTCAAAAATTAGGTACAATTTTGTTTTATGCAAATTTAGAAATTCTCTTATGAGGTGGGTAAAAGATGGTAAAAAGTTCGATAAAATTTTATATATCTAAAATTATTATAAAATGACACCAATGAATTACATTGTACAAGTATAGGTATTATATATATATATATATATATATATATATATTTTTTTACTTGAAATAAAATAAAATAAAATAACTAATTATTTAAATAAAAAGTCGGTTTTAACCAATAACGTAGTGTTTGTTCACATTTCATAAAAAATTAAATTTTTTATAAATATTCCAAAATTTCACCCTAATCTAATTTCGATATTAAGAATTGAAAAAATGAATCTTATATTTCCAATTTTAAAAAATAGAAGATCCATTTATTAGTTTAAAATTAAATCTCTTTATCAAAACCAAAAAGAGGTTTTCTTAAAAGTAAAAACTAACAATATATTGACATGTGTTTATGTCAAATTTAAGTGTGAAATTACATATAATGACATAAATTTTATTAAATGATAAATATATAATATAATTATACTTTAATACAATTGAAATTCATAATTAATCACTATAAATTATTTCGAGTAAAATAGTTGTTATTAATTAAAATTTTGTATTTTTAATTATTCATCAAAATATCAAAGTTATCAAAAATGTAAAAAATATTTATCCAAAGTAAATTATTAAGTCCCAATTATACAGAATATTTAAATTTCATTAAATTGAAGATATAAAATTTTCAAATTTTGGTTTTAAAAAGTGTTCCCTTTTAAAATGAGGTAAAATTGAATTTTTTGAAAAATATTTATTTTATCCGAAAAAATAAATTTGTTCTTATATTATGTCTATGAAACACTTAATATGGATGTTAAAATTATATTGAGTATATAAGATTTAAAATGTAGTTAATACTAGTCAGAAATTCTTTTTGAATGGTTAGTTTAGTATATTTGATGAGCTCAAACTGAAAGTTGTGTGTAGAGCAAGCTATTGAATTACATAATTGAGATAACATAATATGAAATCCTAGGGTGTTACATTCTCCCCTATATCAATTAATTATGTCCTCCTATTTTGAACTTGTTCTTCAAAAATATAAGGTTGAAAATAAAAATGATACCTTTTTGGAAAACCCACACTAGAAATTGGGTTAATAAAATTTAATCTTAATAAGAGGGAAAGTGAAATGACAAAGTCGCCACCAAATTATGATCTCGATTAAGAGAACATTGATAGAAATAATAAAAAAAATTGAGGAAAAACATCAATATTTATTGGTAGTTATTTATTTCATCAATCACAAAGAAGTTTACAATTGAGGGCCTCATAGCCATCGATCTATGATGATTTAAAATATCATCATTTAAACAAAACACAAGGTATTAGGATAACACATATTTGGTTTTAAGATCTCTTCCCTAAAGTTTAAGAATTAATTTATTCCTTATGTAAGAGGGAATATATATATATATACACACATGATATGTAGATTTTCTTCATTCAAATAATTCCTACAACAAACTAATCTTTCACACCAAAAGATAATCAAAATAAAAAAATTTCTATTTATCCACTTCCTATAGGGTTAAAAAATGAATTTATATTCATTTTTCATAATATTTTAAAAAAACTACATTATACAAAACATGAAATCTCATAGGCCAGTGGTAGGTGATTCGCCCTTGTCACCCTTTTGTTGTGGGTTCATATATCACATCTTTTCCAGACGTGACAGGTTGTCGCCTGACATCCAGGTTGTCCTTTTTATGAAAACCCAAAAATAAAAATCTCCATAAATGATTTAACCATACCAATAGTATGCATTGTCTAACATATTGATTCCAACCATTATAATTATCCATGATACTTCTATCCAAACTCACAGTCCAAAATTTATAAGGAGCGTAAACATACTGAAGATTCTTTTTTCCACATAATAACATGTGAATACATTCATCATTTACTCTTTTAAAACAGGGTAAACCATAAATTAAGATATAACTATATTGATTACATTCATGCTCCCTTATTGCTTATAGAATTCTAGATATACTCCTAATATACAAAAATGTAGTAAACTCCAACAATGATGGAATATACAAATCATTAATCTGTTCAAGGTAGTCAAGATATCCAATAAATTTATCCAAATCCATAATATCATACTAAAAATATAATTTCCTCAGTATCAGAATCATATTAAGGTTTATATTTTTCTCAACAATATGTTTTCCAAAGAAATTAACCTGCCATTGTGTAACTTATCATGGTTCCACAGAATATCAAGTCTTTATTGAAATAGTATGCAGTACAATCCTAATATATTCTATAATTCTTATAACCAGTACATCATTGATACAATACAAAAATGAAATTATTCGTTAATATCAATATAAGAACACTAGTCATTACTCTTCATATATGGTAATATAATAACATTATTATTATCCAACAACATCATTTGTGGTATGCACTAATGATTTGGACATTGATTCATGTATTGTCCCAACTCCTTGTATATGAAGCATTGTACATTTGAAATATTCTTCTTACCATTGGAATCACGTACTCAGTGCCCCTTTTCTCCACAATTATAACAAACTCACATTCCCTTCAGAAATTTACAAAGGTCATTCTTTCCACAGTTATCACATATGGAAAAATCCTTCTTTCCCTTGTTCTCTTTATCCATCTTTCTCGCTACCATCCTTTTTCTTCACTGGCATCCCTTCATTGCCATATGACACAAAAAAATTCTTTACTTATCTTAGTAACTCATGATATTATTTCTTCATATGATAATAAATACATGAGAGACTATTTCCTTTCTAAATGTTTTCTTAATACCATAAAAAATATGATCCTTCATACTCTTGGGATCATGCGTATTGCGGGAGTTCCAATTCCATATACTGGGTACCATATCTAAAAAAATGGAAAACAATAGATTAGTTTATGAATCGAAATACATAATTCAAAACTTCTAAAATAATTAACATAAATTGAACAGTTTATGGATATAATCCATAATCATAACTATGTTTTCTTTGAGAATGTATATACACATAAATACATAATAATGGGTTTTAAAGTAAATGATTATTATCCCAAGAATACCCCCCTGGAGTGTCGTAACCAATACTGCATCAAGTCCCATTTTCATTCACTAGTTCCCGTTCAAATCCTGATCAAAGGGGTGTTTTCGGGTTTTACCTCTAGGTACATCAATGCCAAAGCCGCCTCTACCTGATCGTATCGAGACAAGGATGTATTGCTTGTAAAACTCACAAAATATCTACATTACCAAAATTATATGAAGTTATTATATACTAATCCTCAAAGTCTATCTTTGGGTAACATTCTCTAATCTGAGTTTTTCTAAATCTAGTTTCCATGGTTACTTTAAAACGTCCTCTGATACCAACTGCAATGTCCAACCCCAGTTACCCAGATTTAGTGCATTATTTTAATATATTTGCATGATTACAATAAATATTGTCCCAAACAACCGATGAGTTTATCAGTCATGGAAAATATATTACATACATGAACGTTACATTACAAATTAGAAAATAAAACACAACATAAATGATCCTTTGAAAATGCCACATATCCCATATCATAACCCTACTTGAAAATCATAATACACATCGTGGAATCCTTAGAAAATTAAAACAATGAAAGTTGTGAGATTAGATGCTCATTATGGATAACAATTTAGTCGAAACATTCTTAAAGAATCATAATCATTTACGACAATGTTTAAGACTAAAACAAAATCCTTTTAAACATAAACTTCAAAATAATATGGGAAAGATAAAATAAAATAAATCCATTTACTTGTTCACATCGATATTGTACTAGTTGAATAAAAACATGAAATATCAATAGCCACTTTCATAATGATGGAATGCATAATGCTGAACTTTGATTTCTATGTCAAGGCCTCGTGCCAAGACATAGGGGCTAAGTATATCTAGACCTCAACACAAAGATCCTTTGAAACCAGACTCTATCACGGAGAGCCAATGTAACTAGACTCCAACCTAGAGCATCTAATATAACAGGAACCCAACCCATAGGGCATAAATTTTCCAGTACCTAACAAGGAACATACTATTCCAATGCATTCCTCATTTGAAAAGGATTAATTATAACACAAAAATTCGTATTAAAATAGCATTCAAAATGTCAACACTTTATCCATAAACCATGAATGGTATAAAAATAACACATACATAGTCAAAAATATTGAAATAAATTCAATAAATTGTTGAATTATCGTATCATAATAAATAAAAATCAAATATGCTTATAATCCATCAAATGATGTTGACATAGATGAAATGATAAAAAATTTATCTAGAGAAATATCTCTTTATATTTTGAAATTATTTAAAAGTTATATAATCATAAAACAAAAAATTTCTTTTGAAAATATTCATATAAGCTTGTAAGGGAAGCTTTGACGATGTGATAATGGTGTAAAATAGCCTTTCCCATCGTATAAGTTAAGAAAAAATTCTTACCATAATTTTGTCGAAAAGGCCGTAAAGTACCTTGTTTGGAAAATGACTGAAATATTCCTTTCAAAAATATATATTATAAAATAAGGGTATCAATGAATTTAACAAATTTTCTATTAAATAGTAAAAAATTGAAATACCTTTTTAATAAACAAAGATGTGGATGATAAAGAGGTCCTAGTAGATACTCACGTACAAAACAACCTCGGATAACAAAGTAATTGTGAAATTAACCCTTACCAATTTGGTAACATACAAAACATAAACCCCATGAAATAATTATTATTTAATAAATATGTAAGTACACATAAATTAAATTTTATTACATGAAGAATACAATTATGGTCCGTACATACACCACAAAAAAAGGAAATAGTGGAAATATAGCAAGAATCTGACTGGAATAAGAAGTGAGATGAAAACCCATTACCTTGTACATTCTTTTAGTTGAGTTTATGTTTAAACTCCAATATAAAGATATTAGTATGTTATTAAATTATTAAAAAACAATATAAATATTGTTGACATCATTCATGATTCATTTATTACTTTATACTACCCATTTAATAATAATTTCCAAGTAAAACTAACATTTCTGGTAATAGTCACTGTCTTTATTGTACGTGTTTTAACTTGTTACTCTTGATTATATAATGTAGATCATGATTTAAGTAATTCTAGAATATAAAAAATAATTTATATATAATATATATTTAGAATATAAATATGTATAATAGACGTGTATATGAAATGGAAAACACTGTTTATGGAGACGGTAGGTCGTACGTACGAATAAACAATGATTCCATTTTCATATTGTATTGAACAAAACTAAGTGAATAAGATATATTTAATTACGCATATATATATATATCTATTAGAATTATTATTTAATATATTACATACTTATTAATGATATATATGTATATATATTTATAATCATCGTTGAATGGTGAACGTGGTAATGAATCTCATTGCAACGTGGAGACTGTAATCCGTACGTACGCATGAGCAAAAATATCATTATATTGAATGTAAAATCGTTTGAATTTTGGTTTTTATATCATATATAAAGAATAATTACCATCTTATATTTATTATTTACATCATTTATACTCATTATCAAACCCATATAAAAACTGAACTGTTTGAATAACAAACTACACCACGACGTGGTGATGGTAATCTATATGTATGCATGTTTGGTAACATTGTCATTTATAGGATGGATATAATAATGAATATGGTTGTAAAATATTTATAATAACATCACAGTATATTAAATATACTGGTGTTATTATTTTATAGTTGAAACAACAAAGAAAAAGGAAGTTTAAGAAGAAAAGTACTTCAAAGAGGTGATCGAACATTTACCTCTTCTTCAGGTTTTCCATTTGATTTGATCTAAAGGGCTCTATAAGATGGCTTTATAAACAATGTAAGGCCTCTATGTAGAAGGGAAAAAAGTTGGGAGGATATTAGGGTAGGGTTAGGATGATCCAAAAGGCTTTGGAGGCGTGAAACTAAGAGAAGGGGAAATGCCCTTTTATAATAGAGGTGAGGTTCACTTTAGGAAAAGCATGAAATATTATTTTATAATAAAATCATTTTAGGTTTATAATGGATCAATAATGATTTAATTAAATTCATAGGTTGGTATTGGTCAAAATCCTCTCAATCAATAGGTTTTAGATAGGTTTAGGTCCCCATATTAACCTTATTGTTTTGATTTAAATCATAGTTAAATATTTTGACATTTTCCATGTCCCATTGTATTTTTCTATTATATGCTTAAAAAACATATTATAAAATTAAAATAGAACCCCAAGTGGTTCATTAATGTCATATATGTTGTTATATAAGTCTTTTAGAATATCCTTAGATTTTTATTACTATTATATCAATTAATAATATAACATTAGTTTTAAAAACTATTTTATGTCCATTTTGACACTATTTAGTATTTGTTTTGTTTTTAAAATCATAACTGCATGATTAAATAAAAAAAATTGATTTATCTAACCCTAACAAGTCTTATTAACCTATAAAATTATTGGAATTCCTATGGGGTCTCAATTTACATTTATGTTGATATTTATAATATTAATTATTTTAATATTTCATAAATAATGTAATTATTTCATCATCATTGTGTCATAAATAAATTAAATTATATAATGTCTAAAAATTATAAATAAAGTAAAATTATGTAGGAATTTGTTTTTTTTTCTAATGAATATTTATAGTCTAATTTATATTGTGTGTAACTGTAAATTAAAAATGGTTTAGTTAGTATACTTTGAATTTAACTATTTTCACTCTTATTTAAATAAAATAATAATAAATTTTTTAATCATATCCATGTGGACCAAAGAGGATCATATTTTATTCCTAAGGTTTTATTGGCTAATTATACTTGTCCAATTGAATTAGGACATGTGATAGGGTAATTATGATTTCATTTTCACCTTTAATTACACTATTTACATTTGAATGTGGTAAATAAAAGTCAAAAGTTAATATTCAACAAAAATTATTTTCATATTATTGAACCACATTTTACTTAATAATATTAACTGTGTCTCTTGGATTTTTGAAATTCAACTCATATAAGTGGTAGAATTATGTCCTATGAAAATTTTCAAATGCTCTTTGGAGGTGGGTAAAAGACGGTAAAATGTTCAATAAAATTTTATATATATAAAGTTATTATTAAATTATTCCAATGAATTACCATGAAAATATATAGGTATTATATATCTATTTTGAATTAAAATAAATTAAAATAAAATAACAAATTATTTAAATAAAATTACGGTTTTAACCAATAATGTAGTGTTTTTTCACTATTCATAAAAATTGAAAGTTTTCAGAAAAATACCAAAACCTAACCCTATCCTTATTTTGATATTCTGAATTCAAAATTGAAGTTAATTTTTCCAAATTCATAACTTAGAAGTTTCATTTATTAATTTAATATTAAGTCCAGTTTTTAAAACCAAAAAGCTGGTTTATAAATAGTAAAAACTATCAAAATATGGACACATGTTTATGTCAAATTTAAATGATAAATTACTTATAATGACATACATTGTATTAAATTATAAAAATATAATGTTATTATACTTCCAAACTATTCAAATTCTTAATTTATTACTATAAATTATTTTGAATAAAAATTTTGTTTTTAATTCAAATTTTGTAATTATCACTATTCATCAAAATATGAAAGTTTTCAGAAAAGTACCAAAAATTATTCCATACAAAATTATTATGTCCTAATTCTAAATAATAATTTAATTTCATTAAATTTAATATTTAAAATTTTCAAATATTGGTTTTAAAAACTATTCTCCATTAAAAAGCATTTTCTAAAAAATACATATTTAATCCAAAAACAGAAATTTGTCTTTATATTATGTCTAAGAAACATATAATAGGGATGTTAATATTTTTTATATTATATAACATTAAAAGTTTTGTTAATACTATTCATAATTACTTTTTGAATGATTTTTTTAGTAAGTTGTGGTGAGCTCGAACTTGGTGTAGCGTGTAGCGCAAGCTGTTGAATTACATTAATGAGATAACATACGATGAAATCTTTCGGTGTTACATCATTACTCCCACTATTGAATCTCATATAATCCCTTAATCATTTTGCTGTTAATTAGTGTAAGTGGATCATCTCTAATAGTTTAAGGTGTTTGGTAACCTATGAATCCATTTTTCCAATTGTTTCTTATAATAGTTGGTGTACCACTTTATTATAAATATTTGGGACTTCTTATATAATTTTTATTCTTCCATAATCATTCAACTAAGAATTTTTGAAAACCATTATTCTTTGATAAAAATATTTTACCATTATTACATTCTGTAATTACATATATTTTTTCTAGGAAAACCTCAAACATAATCAAGTTTTGGTTTCATGTTATTCTTAAAATACTATTGGACTTATTATCATATTACATTAACCATGATTAATGACTCGTTAATTTTTTTGGTCAAAAATCCCTCACTACTATAAAATTCATTAATGGTTGGGTTAGTAATAATTCATGGAATAGTGAACATAAATAAATACAATGGCCTTTTTTCTGATAATTTTTTCCCTACTGGATTTTGGAAAAAAATATTATTTATCATGATATTGTATTTGTGTTTATATGTCTGAATTCCTTAGTATAATTATTCCTCATTATGCCATATTTTTATAATAATAAAATCCACCATTAGTCCACATATGTAGAAGAATTAAATGAAAATCACGATTTATGTTTTTTTAGTCAAAAGTCCGTATGTTTTAATTCATAGTACATTTTAATTTCTAGGTTACCAAGTATTTTTTCCTATAATGTAAGAAATTATTTGTAATAATAGATAATACAATTTGACATAAAAATTGGACTGTTTAATATAAAATTAAATTTGACCAGTTATGCCCAATAATGATGATCAAGTTTATGGATTAGAATATTTCTATAACACTATAATCCAATTTAGTAACACCCTATAATTCATGATTTATATTATTTAAATTAATATTATGGTTTATACTATGTACAACATAAAATTCCATGATTATATTAGTAGTGATATACTCTAGAAATAATATTAATTATGTATGACCATTATAACCTAGTTATTGGATTGGTGAGTATTAATAGGAGTAACATCATAATGAAATATATGTAAAATATTATATAAAAATCAATTTATATTTTACAACCTAATAAATAAGTAATAAATTTTGAATTAGAATAATTGAGGAATATAATCTTAAGAACAGTGAATATTTGATAGGATAGTTTATATAATAGCTTGATTTATTTACATTTTTTATTTTCATTCATGTAAAATGTATATATTTTATAATTTTGAAATGATAAAATAGAATTTATGTTTTTATTATTAATATCAAAATATTTTGATGATAATTTTCCTGGATTATTCAAAATCTCATTGTTTTTGGGTGAATATCCAAAAATGATAATTTTACAAATACATCGATTTTACTATATTATTATTATTTAATAATAACATTAATGTTTATGAAAACCTTTTTCAAGAACAAATATATATTTAATAATTAATATAATATAATTTAAAATTAATATATTGGACTTGGGAATCTATGTTTGGATTTTTGGAAATCTGAGTAAGTTATTATTCAATATCAATCTATTATATAGATTTCCATTATAATAATGTTATTATGATATTACATTTGGATTTGGATTATATCTAAATAACTATTCATCATATTATTTAAAATAATCCAATTAATTCTCTACTTATCTATATTAGACTTTTTTGATGTAAAATCATTTTATGGGTACTTTTCTAAAAATGGGTTTTCATTGAATTTTTCAAAATTTATTTTGGAAGTAATTGTTTCCACATATATAAATTTAAAACTATGAAATATATTACATATTATGGAACATCATGTTTTAATTATGAAATTTTCCCAATTTTATTTTCATTTATAATGAATATAAATACGAGTAAAAGTTTATTACCAATTTAAAGAGTAAGATATGTTAAACAAGGTTTTAACCTTGGAATATGACGAAAAAATCTATCAAACACTTGAATTTATTTAGTTGTGTGATTTTAATTATAATAAACATATATTATCATCTAAAATATGGAAATTTTATTACATTGTTTATGGATAATTTCTTCTATATTATTCATCTAAACAATATTAATAAAATATCTCTCTATTTCTTCTAATATATCTAATATGTTGTTATAGGGATATTATGATTTTATGAACCATTATAAATAGTTATTTTTAATAAGAATAAATTATTATATATGATTTTATTTTATTTTATTTTATTTTATTGATTAATTATCTTAAAAACGTATGCACTATTGACACAACACATGTGAAAATAGTAGAAAATTAAAATAATGGATTTTAAAAATATTAAAAGTAATATATGTGTGGATTAATAATAGTGTAAAATAAATTTAATGAATAATTTTAAATTATTGATAATGTTTAATTTACTTGTAATTTTAATCAGTGATTATATAATTGTTTTAAAATTCAAATTATTGGAATATCTTAAAAAAGTCTTAAGGATATTTAATGTTAAAAATATGTTGTAACATGATTTAAAAATAAGTAAAAAATATTATAATATGAAAAGGGGCATAGAAAACAGTCTAAAAGTGCATACTTGATCCATTTTTTAGATACTTATAGATTTTAAAATTACATTCAATACCCTTAAGTACTTAATATTTTTAAAAAAGGCTTTTGATTTTTTGATCAATAAAATGAGACTTAGGTTAAACATTAAAATTAAAATTTAGAGTAGTTTTTTTTCTAAAAGAACTACCTAAATAACAAACAAACATCAATGATTATTTTATGTAGTACTTTTTCTCACCAAAAGCCCAATATTATAGGGATAAAGGTGGAATACAAAGGAAAAAATACATATAGGGGTATTAGACTTTACCATGTTCGTTCAAGTTTATTTCTTACTATACCCCCTTAAAATATATATTCACTATCCTACGATAACTAAATAAACATATTTAATATATTTTTATTTTACTATGTTAATGGTATAATAATTTTAGACCTTATTTATATCTAATAAAAACACATCACAAGTGCACATGAAAAATACTATATTCACAAACCGATGTATCTCATTTTTTATCACTACCTATCATAGATGGGTTTGAATATATATTAAACACACACACACACATATATATATATATATTTTATAATTTTTTTATGATTATTTAATGATAATATTATCCCACTTTCTTACAATCCCATGAGTTGGAAAATTATATTATATATTATGTATACTTGTGGATTACAACCTCCATTATGTGATATAATTTGTTTTTCAGTACCGCTTTTTAAGGATTGTCATAAGGATAAATTTTATGAATAAATACATAATTTATATAATATTAATGATTATTTAAAATTATGATATTATTTATTATATTTTTTTCTTCCCAATAGAAAAATTAAAGTGTCATCCTTGCGTACATACGGGTTATCGTGCCCACAAAATGATGTGCTTCATTCTTCATGATTTCTATATATATATATATAGTTATTGATGATTATTCATGGTTTTAAAATAGTAATTATAAATTTTATAAAAATTTATATGGAACTATACCTCCTTTTACAATGGTGAATGAACCAATCTTATTCATAGTTTATTAACATAATGACCCAAAACAAACAATATAAATATTTCCATATTAGTATCTAAATAAAATTTAGAACTAATCAATATAAACTAGTATTTATATTGTAATTTTAATAAAAAATATTATTATGTATTTATGTAACTAAATTTTTATTATTCTATATAAATAGAACATACTAATATATCCTAGACTTATGGTAAGGGATTTTTTGACTCCATTTTATTTCACTAAATATCATATCATTTTCAACATAGGTTTCCATTATATATTGTATATAATTATATATTATTATTTTTTATAATTAAATAGCTAAAATTAAATGGGTTCTTCGATATTATTCATGATAGATCCTTCAATGTTCTTTTGATTCAGTTGTTACTAAATTTTTAGTTGGTTTTTCATTAATTTTTTTTTTAAATATTTCTCCTTCATGTCCATGTTTTCAAGAATATTAATTTTTATAATAATATGAATGATTATTGTATTTTCATATTTACATTCAATTTCATTAAAATTTATTTAAAGTTATTCTTTTTTAAACATTCAATACGATTCATTTTGAATTTCTTTGTGAGTGTACAAAATGAATGTTTTTAAACTCTTTTTATAAGACCACCCTTTCACACTACCATAGTTTTTATTTATTATCTTGATTCCTATAAAACACAAAAAATTTGATCATTTTTGATATATTATATTAATTTATCATTTTAAGTGTTTTAAAAAGGAAATTATATTTCTCCTAATTTTATGTGAACATTTAATGTTCTTTTTTATGGGTTATAATGAGATTTTATGGGTTTCGAAATTGAAATTATGGGATAAAAATATATAACCTTAATATAGTACATTATCATTAAAGATGTAGAGGTGTGATATTAGTACATATCATTGATTTAGGTGAGACCAATATAACTCTGTAATACATTGTGTAGTGATTTTGTCTTTATTGGTGAAAATGGGGGATACATCCGGGTTGATTACTCCAATGGAATTAATTTGTCATTAATTACTATAACACAAGATAAATAACGGTAAAATGGGTTATATATTTTATTATCAATGAAAATATATATATTTTTTTGGTATGTATTTTTATATATATCATTTTATTTCATGAAGTAATGAATGTTGATAAAAATTTTATGTGAAAAGGTTTCTTCTTCAAAAGACATTTTTTTCCTGAGTTTTCATATACTTCATTAAGCTGTCATTTTCCTCATGTTCCTAATAAGTGGTTTCAAAATCATTCATTAAAAATTATTTGATTATCATATTTATATATTTTTATTTATGTACTAAAATTATTATAATAAAAATGAAAAATGTTTCATGGGTTTTTTATTTTTCATTGGACTAATGGGTCTTAATAATTTTTATATCATTTAATGAGCCTTTATGATAATCTATTTTTTTAAATAATTTTAAAATTATATAATGATAATTATGAAATATGCCACTGTAAAACAATCCACATTGGATTTCGGTTAAATGAATAAAAAATTTCTCAAATGAAACATGGTTTTATAACTCTAGCCCTATTTTTAAAGTAAAAATATTCATTCTGTGTATGTTTCAACTTATTTATTTATTTTTTTTATACCTTAAAAATATAAACATAAAATACCATGGTAATTAAATAAATGTAAAAACTTGTAATAAATCATGTAGTTATGAATTATCAATGTTTTAGGGGATTATATTTGTTATAGAGAAAAGGATTATGAAAAATTAGGGGCTTGGAAGTTTTAAAATGAGGATAATTTTATGATTTTAGATACCATCATGGGATAATATGTCTATGCTTTATCTTATGTTATAATTCCTTTATAATAATACATATTAGTATATTTTAGATTATTATGGATATTTTTTTCCAACATTAACATGTTGAATCGAAGATGAAATTATTAAGGATATATTTTTATTTATCCTCCTCATCAGATAATTTATTATGATTTCATTTTAGATTATCAATAATAAAATTATATGTCTCATTAAAATGTGGTACTGATAGGTACTAATTTAACAATGGATGGGATGGAAAATAAAAATGTTTTCCAAATATGAATACAACTAGGAAAAGAGCTATATTGAAAACTATTTTGGTTAAGACTAACCGTAAATATTGATTTAATTAAAAACCAATAACTAGGTTAGTTTCCTAACATAAAAAACAAGATAAAATGGATTTTCATTTCTTAGGTGATAAAGACCATAGATTAAAAAATATACATAATTATTTTTTATCAATATTCACCAACAAGTAAATATGTTTTTTCAAAAATATTATATTCCCACACAACTAAAAAATCTTAATTTTTATGATTTTTTAAAGAAAATGATATTTATTCATATATTATTTGAACATGAAAATTGGGATACTTATGGGTTCAAATGAGTTTTCGAAGGGTTTTGTAATGTAAATTGTCAATATTAAATGAACATTTATTCATGATATTATATTTTATAATTACATATGATGAAAGGTGTGCCTGATATAGCTCGTGATGATAGTTGATCTTGATATATTTCAATAATTCATTGGGTATTGATTTTTTCTAGAAATGAAAATATGAGTTAGGTAATTATTTTGGATACTGATAAGGAAAAAACCAGGTTTAATTTATACCATCAAAGATGAATCATGTGTGATAACATTTTATTAATATGATTCTCCATGATAGCTAATATATAATAATTTCATATGTTTTTTATGGAAATTATTATATACCATAATGTAAGGAATGTTTGTATTCTTTTTATGTTGGAAATTTTGTTTTTCAATGAAATTGTTTCATGTGTTCTCACGTGTTTCATGATACATTTATCTTTTAACAATTTTTATTAATGGGGTTTTAAGGGTTACATTATGAAATGGATAATTTTAACATGTTAGTATATTTTATTTATTTTCCCCAATTATAATAGTAAGAAGTTAATAATTGCCTTGGGTTTTCATGTTTTACACTAGACTGATAAGTTTTCTTTATTGTTATATCCCTTATTGAGATTTAATTCTCATCAGACATTTTAAAATTATATTAAAAGGATAAAGGGATAAGTAAAAACTATATCAACGTCAAAATTTTCACATTTTCATATAAATAAATAATAAAACACAAATTACATAAAATAGTGTTGTAAACATAATGGTATTTTTATGGAAAAAATGTACAATGTGTGGAAATATAAAAAAATTTATGTAATGGTTTTCCAAATTCCCAAAAACCCATAAGGTAATCAATAATGGGAATGTAAAATATGTGAATAATATATCTATTAATCTCATATTTATGGGTTGTTAATGTAATTGGTTGTTATAATTACACCCCTTTATCTTTTACCAAATGGTAGGGAAATCATATGTGATTTTTCTTTATTATAACAATTTTATATTTCCTCTAAATGCGATGGTTGGATTACCCTAACTTCAATTTAACTTTATATTAGATATTGGAAATTTATTATATAGGTATTACATTCATATACCCTCAATGTATTGGGTGTTTATTTTTTTATTTAAATGATAATCTTAATTTATTGAATGATTATTGTTACTTTTTTATCCTTCTTATTCCTATGGGTTTTCCCTATTTTTATACACACCTGAACATTTCATGCATGGATAATTGAAGGATTTCATGTAAATCATTGTATATCACTCACACTATACCTAAGACCCTCTCAATAAAAAATTAAACATGTTTATAGGTGACCCAAGGAAGGGAAGAGTGCATGAACATGGGACATAGTTGAATGTAGAGAATAGTATCAAGATTAACTCTTTTTGACACGTTGACAGAAATCTAGATTGTAGTTTGATTATTATCCATAAAGGTTATAAGGATATATAATAGAAATCATCATAGTATTTAGGTTATTATACCATGTTTGGTTAGAATAAATAAACAAATATTTTTTATAATCCCATACAATTACCTCAATCATGCTATTGTTGTTTGTTTTGTAAAAATTATGATAGATGTGGGTAATGTTATTTCAATGTTATAAATTATGTGTAAATATGGATATTAAAACATAAAAATGTGGGAAACACACATTTTTTTGAGGTAATGAGATGATCCAAAATATGATTATACAACTCAAGTGAAGGATGAAATTTTTTTCTATTCCTGAAAAAGACGCTAGTGGGATCTCTATAGGCTATAGGACTAATAAAACATTTACAGATGTAGATTCAACAAAACATTTTTCTATACTATCGATATGGTGTTTAGAACCACCCGCTATTAGTAGACTATATAGTCATGTGTTGGTGAATTTTTTTTTTCAACCCATAAAATTCAATTTTTGGGTTTTTTGACACCTTTTCACCATGACCATGACATACCAAATAATAAATACAAAATTTGAAATCAATCATTAATTTATATAATTATATAAGCTATATGATAGAAATTTAAAACATAAATTTTAACTAATAGGTAAATGGAAATAGGTTTAATTATATTACCAAAATAATAAATATCAAATTTTGGCAAAAAATTTCAATTGTTTAAAAATTTATTCTTTAAAAAATGGTAAATTATGTTTAATCTATATAAATTTAAAATAAGAAAATAAAAACCATATTATCATTCAATGAATTCTATTTCTTTTTTTCCATAGGGTTTCATAATTTTTTAGTTTTCATGATGATAAATATCATTGAAAAACAATAAATAAATAAAATGAAATGAATTTATTTAGAATAATAAATCATTTATAACACCATCGTTAATTTTATTTTTCAAATTTGGAATGTCAGAAAAAATTAATATGAGATTTATTACATGAATAAAACTCATTTAATGTTTGAATCCTACATGCAATGAATTCCTCTAAGGCCTACGGGCCATGTATTACCTACGCCTACAGGCCTTGTAAGGGTTCCACCTCACCCCTTGAGAGGTGGATTATCTAAATCAATAAAAAATGAAGGCCTTAAATATTAAAATAGAATAATTAATATCACAAATTTAAATGTTCCTGATAGATTTCATATATTTCATTATCATAATAATAAGCTCAATATTGTTGGAAAATATTAAATATAAATGTAAATATTGTAATTTTTTAAGGAATACATATAAAAATTTATATGTACTAAAAATTTGCTGAGGTGTTATATATTAATAATTGGATACATCTTGAAAATTTCACCCATTTGGAATTTTTATAAATACCTTGAATTATATCTTCCAATGCATATGGGAATTTGTATAAATATTATGTTTTATATTAGTAAATATACATTTATAATATACTGACAAAAATCTATTCACTTATTGTAGATGCCAAATAGTATTCATAAAAAATTGTAAACATTATTTTTAATATGTACTTAAGTAATGGTATTAGTACAAAAAAATTCAATCAAATCAACATAGATTATCTATTTTGTACATAAAATTTTAAAAAGATAAATAAATAGTTGTGTAGATATATTTTATGTATTATATGTAATAATTAAGAAATCACAACCAAATAATGAATCCATTAACAAAAACATAAACATATAAATAATTTTAATAATTAATATAAAATGAATAAAATTTTTTTAAACATATAGAATAATTTCATATTTCGATATTCAAATGCAATTTTTATATTACAAAAAAGAAATTTCAATAATAGAAAATGAACATTATAGTGTAATATTAATAAAAATTGTTCTCATAACTAATACCTGAAGGTTGTTAAATAATACCTTTTTTATCGGTATTATTTAAGAAGGTGAATTTTAGTAAATTTAGATAGAGAATAATAATATTTATAATTATATCACAGAAATGTTTATTTAAAATAATGCATTTCTAGAGAACATACGGGTTTTTATAAGTAAGTTTTTTTCATTTGAATCCAAAATAGAAATACATACATTTCTATAGATTTTTCTTATTTTAAAGATATATAAATGATTTAATTCATCAATACTAGTGGATTTTATGATAGATGATTGGATCATTGGGAAGACTTAGTGGATTTTATTTATCAATTATTTATCCTAGTATTATATGAGGTTATATCATTTAACTCATTTATATTATTTAAATAGTTTTCACTATGTAAAAAAAATAAAAATCGAAATTTTAATGATTTCAATTTTCTAGTTGAAATTACATTGATAAATAATTAATTTATATATATTGGATATAAAATTAATCTAATGGGACATAGTAAAACTTATTTATCATTTATATCCAAGATTGGAAATAAATTATCTCTCAATATAACATGTATATCACTTCTTTATTTTCTATTTTTTCAAACCAAATAAATTATATTTGTGTAATAAATTTTATGAAATATCCTTAGAATTATAGAGAATCAATATTTCTTTGAGAATTATGAGTAATTTCAAATTTTATAAGCTTCATCCAAAAATTCTGAATGAAAAGAATGATATTATTCATATTTAAAGTAGTCTTGTTTCTTATCATTCATCTTTACATGCATTAATTCAGAAAATAATTTGATGTTGGTAATTTCGTTAACATTATAGAATTAATTCTCAAGAAGTAATATAACAAAAAAATTAGAAATTATGGTGATTAGAATACGAAATAAATAAAATTAATTTAAATAAATAATTCATTATGAATTTCTATTTACCATAAAATATGAATATATGGTATATCCGTAAGATGGTCATATTTCGAATGATACATAAATTATTTCCTTCCTTAGTGACATAAGTACATGAGGTAACCTTTGGAAAAATGATATTATTATAGGCTAAATCAATTTTGAGAATAACTTGATTCTTAATTTGGTACCTATAGATAAAATTGATAAATACATTTCATTTTCTATTAATTATAATAGCTTTGTTGTTAAATAATTATTTATTAAAAATATGATTGGGAAATATTCCATGGATAATTATTCTCAGAGACAATTATATTTTAATCATGGGATTAAAATGAATGGTTACCTTTTTAGTGATTTTTATCATGATTATATTACTCACTATGAGATCCTAAAATATATAATTTTTAAATTAATACCAAGTTGAGTGCCAGTGTTAAGGAAAAACCCATACAGATAGGTGGACATAATCAAAATTAGATAAAATAATTTTCTTTATTATAAAAATCAAAAATAATATTCATTATATAAGATAATGAGTTATAAAAAAATAAATTTTGTTTTTTTATTATATAAAAACTCATTGAATTAAATTTCATAATAAATTTTTTATATTTTTGTTTAAATAAATAATATATAATCACATGTACAAAAAATTTGTTTTCATTTCTTGGAAATCCCTAAATGAAATTTTTTATTTCACTAATCACTGGGGATGAACATATTGCGAAAATATTAATGTTATTTGAATTCAAGAAAACTATTCTATCGGTTTTTTATGATATGAATATATTAAAAACTATTTATAATACTTTTCAAATATGACAAAATGTTTGAATGAGAAAGAAAAAATAGGTGTTAGTTCTATTTTTAAAAGAGTACATAAACCTAAATTCCAAAATAAATCTAATTTAATATGTTTTAACGGTATTTATTTAATAATATATATTGTTTATATTATAAATAAAATAATATCATATGGCTTTTATGTGGTTTTAAATAGTTTTATTAAACATACACTCAATTTTAAATGAAATCCCCTTAATGAACTTGTGGAAAACACCATTTCATTGATTGTTTTTTTTGGAAAACTCTTAGTAACAATTCCATAAATCACAATATACATATGATATGTATCATTAAATAAAATAGTTGTGTTTATTCTTTTATAAAAAATACATGAACATATATTAATGAGGAAATAACATAAACAATTTATAGAAAACAACTTAAATAAGTGGTCCAAATTAAATAATGAAATAAAAATAATATAGAAAGTATTATAAATATTATATAATAAATAGATTCTAACAAAGAATAATAAATATATCATTTATAACTAAGATCATAAAATTTATGATAAATTCTATAATGAATTTATGATTACTATCATCGTATAAATTATATGTGTTCAACTAGTTTTTAGACTGTGTTGTTAAAAAATATACTTATTCGTTAAATCATGGAAATGTCATCCTGTTAAAAAAATTTACCTTCATAAAACTAACATCCTCCAAGGAAAACTAAATTAAAATTCAATGCATCACATGTTTTACTCGATATCATTCAATGGAGAATTAGAAAATGATAGAGGATTTTTTGAGTTTATTTTTTTATTACTTTATAATTCATCAAAATCATATCTCGTTATTTTTCATAGTTAGTCAACCAAATATAAATCCTTATTTAATATTCCAAAGTATTTAAATTAAAATTTTAATATATGGAAGATAAAAACAAAAAAGTAATAGTGTTTAACACATTTTTCTTATATAATAAAAGTAGAAAGTAAAATAAAATAATAGTTATAAGAAAAACAATTTTATACTCTTTCCACTATGTTATCCCTTAAAGGTTTCTCTCAACATCGTATCGTCATATAGATTTTAATTGAAATATTAAATAAATAATATATCACAAAAAAATATAATTAAAAAAATGAATATATAACATAAAACTACCAATAATATAAAAAATCTTGAAAATAATAATAAATAATGGAAAATAAATAATTAGTAAAGAAATAAAATACATCAATATAATGTATCTTATTTTATGTTAATCAATTTTATAAGAAACGTTTCAACAAAATAGAATTTCAGTATCATTTCATATAACCTTTGGAAAGAATTTTACATCAGGTTTGATTTCCCTACTCACATATATTTACACCCCAATAAATTATTTTTCTTCAAAAAAAAATAGGAAATAAATATTTCTTATTATCTATATTATTATTATAAATATTCAAAACTACAACTTATTATAATCTCTATAAAATTTAAATAATTTTATTTACTAATAAAAACCACACAATTTTTTATTCTTGGAGTCATAAGTGATTTGTGATGTAGAATATTTTTCATATGTATTTTCAAATGGATCCTTATAAATACAATATAAACGTTTAGAATTTTCATTTTTAAATTTCACACACTGTGATGTAAGGAACTTATTATCATATCTTGTTTTTAAAAAAATTAATTTTTTTTCAAAGAGATAATGTATCCATATCAAAAAAATAAAAAATAAACCAGAAGTTGGGATTAATTTATATTTTTTAAAATATATTCAGTTATCACATGCAAGGATGATATAATGATTAAAACTTAATTCTTTCAAACCCAATAAATTGTTTCAATCCAAAATACCAATTATTTTCATCACCAAATTTAGAAAACAGTAGTTTATATAAAAAAGAGATGTTTATATTAAAATTTTAAACTATAGAGTTTGAAATAATAGTTTGAGATAATTTATTACCATGATTGTATCTAAAATATTTTCATGATATGATATTAGTTTAAAACATTTTAAAAATTGATGACTCTTTCTATTAATATTGTACATCAATCTGTGATCACAATTATATTTTTTATTCTAAATTATATACATATAAATATATTTTTTGAATAGAAAATAAAATAAACATAATTATTGATGAATATAATATTATGTGATTTTTTATTAAGGAATAATATATTTATTTATATATTAGTCAAGTTTTATGATTAATTGATTTGATTTTGTTATTGTTGTTTTAAATAAAATTGAAAAAAAAACATTTTATTTCATTTTATTTACCTGTATTTTTTGGATTAATGTTTTTATGAAAAAATATTTTTTGCTATTATAAGAACCATTGAATATTTTCACATTATTTTATAGTTTTTATACATTTTTTAATCTATTTTTATCTCTAAAAAGAGAAATTGTTAATGGGGGTAATAAAATCAGATGAAGGACTTCCATTTTTATATTTTAGTGTTTAATTAAAATTGAATTAAATATTTTTTGATATATATCTAAATATGCAATTATTAAAATCTTATAAGTTATTTAATTTATTTTTTAAAAATACTATGTTTTCAAAAAATGAATATCTAATTTAATAGATGTGAAAAAATAATAACATTAGTTCATATTTATTATGTAATGAGACTATCAATCCCGAAGTTTTATAAATAATGTAGACACCCAAAGCATGACGTACATAGATATTACATTACTTCTGCAGAATACATAATACATAACAAATACAGACACACAAGGACTGTAATAGTTTAGTTTCTTTGGAAACTTGGAACGTAATCTTCTAATCATGGTGAAAGATCTTCAACATCTCCCATAAATATCTTCCACTATTTGTTTCCTTACCTAAAACCATTCATTTAATCCTGGGGGAAAATTAAACATAAAAATGGTGAGCTCAAATTCTCAGTAAGGGTGAGCATGGATAAAATAAAAAATACTATATACATTAGAACATAAAAACTTGAACATAATGTTTAAATATCAAAATCTTGAGCAACGACTTAAAAAATTGAAATACATATGGCATAAGTCATAATGGAACATAAAACATGATAACATAGAATGGGAATAGAACATGTAATTGTGGAATTCATTAAGCACATTTAATGATTTCCAAAGTAGCCAAGGCATTGCTGTCAAGACCATCTTAGTGGACAAAGTCCCTTTCTGAATCGATTTCACTCCTCGTTACAGTCCTATAATATTGAACCGTATTATATTACCATTCCAACCATGTCTATCTCATGAGATATAAATCATTACCCAATGCATTGGAAGGAGATATATGTCCCACCCATCTCATAATGAAACCATTCTTATGTGTGCCAAAAAATCATATATCATATATCATAGCATAACCCATGTAATAAAAATGGGAATCTTAAACAACATGCCATCATAACATAATCCATATAAAATAAAAGGACGTCCTAAAAATAACTCCATCATAACATAATCAAATCAATGTAAAAAATAGGGATTAAAACAAAACCCTATATTATCTTAGATGGAAAATAATTTTGATAAAACTCTTGAAATAAATTCCTGAGGAAAATATCCTTTCATATTCAAAATCATTTTCTTTTCACAATAGGTCATCCAATTATAAATGAAATAGATATTTTTTAAAATAGTCATTAAATCTTTTGGAGGAAGCGTCCTGAAAATAAGGCTTTTTAAAACCGTAAAAATTTGTTTGTGCCGTATAAGTTAAAAAAATATTTTTCTCGTACTTTTTCTGGAAAAGTAAAAAAGTACCTCGAAAAAGAAATATTCCATAAATACCATGTATTAAAAGTCCAAAATGGGTAAAAATTACAATAACTATACGTGAAACCATTTTTATAAAAAATAGACATGGATGAGAACACTAACCCCAGTAAATACTTACGAATAAACAATCTCAGATAAGAATGAGATTGGAATATTTGTCCCTTACTTGAGGTCCGATATGCTTCATACGTATCCGAACCACCTGTATAATTATTTCATTAAAGTCATTGACTTATTATAGAATCATATTCATTGTTATGATATCATATATGTTTCACTTATGACTTTATATTACCCGTTCTTTTTTAAATTCAATGTTAAAGTGCGTTTCAGGTAAAATCGTTTCATTTTTCGTCCATGTTTTGACTTGTAATTATTAATATGATTAATTAGATCATCATTAATTATTTCAAGATTATAAAACATGATTTACATATAATATATATTCCTAATATACATATATATAGTAGATCGATAAATGTAAAAAAATACACCATTCATGGAGACGGTAGGCCGTACGTACGCATGAACGTTGTTTTCGTTTCCTCATTGAATTGAATGGTATTAATTGGATGAAATACATATATATATATATATACATAAATCCAGTATCATTATTATATCATATATTTCATGATTACTTATTATATAAACTTTATAATCATTCATTAATGGATAATCATTGAGAATGAATCTTATCGCGTCGTGGAGACGGTATTCCGTATGTACGCACGAGCGATGATATCATTCCCATGATCATGGAATTTTATTAGAGTGTATGTATACTTTTAAATAATCAATATCACTTTAAAATTATCATATATATTTAATATTTACACCATTATACCCATCCATTCAAGGTGGTGGTGGATAATAGATTACACCACGGCGTGGAGACGGTATTCCATACGTACGCACGCGCGGTGATTTGGTGTTCCGTTGGATGGATAGATGGTGAAATAGGGTTGTTTTATAATTATAATAACATATCAGAATATGAGTGATACATAATTTATTACTTCATAGTGAAACAACCTAAGAAGAATTAATGGAAGAAAAATAAAGTTGAAAGAATCGGTAACGGACATTAACTCTTCTTTGAAGCGCCTCTTTGAGACCTCCACTTAGGGCACTAAAAATTAGTCATTGAAGAAGAAAAGGACCTCTAGGATGTTTCTAGGGAAGTTAAAAAGTGAAATTGGAAGGTTTTGGCCGAGCTTGAAGGCTCAATGTGGTGTGAGGAAGAGAGGGAGGAGGTTCCCTTTTATAAGGGAGGAGAGGGGCACCTTTGGAATAACTAAAAATATTATTATATTATAAAGTCATATTCAAATTTTAATGTCTCCAAATTGATTTATTTCTATGATAAGGTGCGTACGGGTCTAAATATTCTCATAGAATATAATTTAGACAAGTTTAGGTTATTATATTATCCTTAACTTTTAGTTTTAACTCTTAGTTTATTAGATTGACATTTACTATGTCACATTGTATTTTAATATTATATAGGTAATAAACATACCATATACATCCAAGAGTCCCCCAAGTGGTCCATTAATAATATACATATAATTATATAAGTATCTTGGCCAAACAATTGATTTTTAGAAATATAATAATAATTTATAATATAATATTTGTTTTAATAACTATTTTATGTCAATTTTGACACTATTTGGTAATTGATTTTTGGGAAAATCATAACAGTTTTATTAGTTCGAAAAAAGATATTTAAATCAATAAAAACATGTCATATTAACAAATAAAATTATTGTAATTCATAAAAAGTTTCAAATTACATTTATTTGGGTATTTATAACATCAATTATGTCAATATTTCATTAATAAGATAATTACTGCATCATCCTTGTGTAATAAAAAATTAAATTAATTGAAGTCTGAAAATTTAAAATAAAATACTATTATGTATCAAATCTTTTTTGAATTCTAATTAATATTTATATTCGAATTTATCTTATGTATAACCCTAAATTAAAAATGATTTAGTTATTAAACATTGATTTTAACTATTTTAACCCTTCTTTAAATAATTTAATAATAAATGTCCTAATCTAATCCAAGTTGTCCTAAATGGTTATATATTATTAATATGGTTTTTTTGGCTTAATTACACTTATCTAATAGAAAAATTACATGTGTTAGGGTAATAATAATATCATTTTTACCCTTAATTACACTATTTACTTTAAACTGGGGTAAAAAAATTAAAAAGTTACTATTTACAAAAAATTATTTTCATCTCATTAAACCACATTTTAGTCCTCGATATTAACCGTGTCTCTTGGATTTTTTAAATTACACTCACAGAAGCGGTAAAATTCAGTTTTATGAATAATTCAATTTTTTAACTACCACTTAGTGGTTTCACTATTCCTCGAAAAATGAATGTTTCCAAAAAAATACCAAAAAATAGGCCTAAGATATATTTGATATTATGAATTCAAAAATGATATATATTTTACCATATTCAAAACAAATAAGTTGCATTAATTAATTTAAAAATTAATTCTGGTCGTCAAAACAAATAATGTGTTCTTAAGAGTTAACAACTATCAAAAGATTGACACTTGCTTATGTCTATTATAAATGTAAAATTATATACAATGACCAACATTGTATTAAATTGTAAAAATATATTTTAAATATACTTTAAAACCACTCAAATTAATAATTTATCACTATTAATTATTTTGATTAAAAAAGTTGTTTTAAATTAAAATTTAGTCAATTTCACTATTCATCAGAATATGAAAGTTATCCGAAAAGTTCCAAAATTTCACCCTATGCTAATTTCGATATTCAGAATCCAAAAATGAAGTTCATTTTGAAATATAAAATTTATTAAATTTCAAAAAGTTGGTATTACTATTCATAACGGCTAGTTCATAATAATATTATAATAATATCTCGTTTAATGAAACTCGGTATTGCGTACTACACACACTATCGAGGAAGGTCGTGATTGCGTGTAATGCAAGGAAAGTCAGGGATTCATGTTGTGCAAGCTCCTTTTGGTGTAGCATAAATCACAAGACACTAATGAAATTAAAAGGAATATTTTTCATAAAATCTTGGGGTGTTACATTCTACCCCCCTTAAAATGAATTTCGCCCTCGAAATTCATCAGGGTTATAAATGGTTTACCACTCAAAAGTTTCATTAATAGAAATCCACATTGTAAAATGAAATACCAAAACATGGCATTAAAAAATAAAATATGAAACGTAACGGTTAACCAAATTAACTCATCACTTGGTTTCCATGTAGGAGAACAGAGGTGAAAATATTGATATGGAAGAAAAATCTAACCATCAAGTTCTGATAGAGAGTTGTAGAGAAAATGGATATGAAAAATCAAACAATCACAAAGCCATTAATTTGTGACGATCTAATATACCATTTGATTTATCAGATATAAGAGCAACAAGACAACATATTTGGTATTCAAGATCATTTCCCTAAAGTTGATGAAATTGTAATTAGAGGAAATACTTTCGTGATTTTGGTACAGCCTCACCGTTGGTCATTCTTTGGACAATTTCCACTTCATCTCTTAAAGAAAAGAAGATGAATTTATCATTTGTGATGTGTTATTAGATCATGTTATAGAATGATGGGTCATTCCATCTGCCTCAAACAAAAGGTTAGAAAATTTATCACAAAATACATAAGTCCATCTATAGTGAGATTATTCAAATATGGTTCTTAAAATGGACTTATACTTTATATATAATACTTCTTAATATAATAAAACTAGATTCTACTAATCAGGGACTTCCTGTAGGCCAGTGGTAGGCGATAAAGGTCAGTCACACTTCGGTTTTGGGTTCAATTCTCACAGCCTTATCCGAAGCGATGGGTTGTCACCGATCCTGCAGGTTGTCTGCTTTCTAAAACTACCTTACTATAACATCCCATTAATAATATCAAAAAAAACATTAATCCTTAAACAATACTAACTTATGACCAACAAAATCCATTCCAATCTTTAGGCTTATCCAAAATACGGTTGTCCAATCTCATATTATAGTGAAAACGATTACCAAAGATTTCATATAACAATCATGTTAATACCATCGTTGATCCCCATATATCATGAGATATGTCATTTTGATAACCTTCCAAACATTCGAAGGCCTTAATCATGTATTATCTTGAAAAAATGAATACTCATTGAATCTTAGTGAAAACATGAGTTCTATCAAAAGTTAACTCTTTTCACATACCAAAACATCAATCCATGATATAACTATTTCCTTATATCAGTCATGAGCTCATGAATACTATCAAGCATTTCATTTTCTCCTTATCCCTTCATTATGTTCATATAATCTTTTTTCCAAAAATATCTCAATCAATTTCCATGGTTATAGGTACCATAAAATTATTGAAAACCACAATAGACCAATACAAAAATATTCCAATATTCCAGGATACTATATACAACATTATTTTGGAATCCCATTACATAAACACTTAATCATTCCCCCACATCGTTGTCATATTCAACATCGCCAATAGTGATCGCATGTGACTTCCCTTTGTCCTTCACCTTATGTGGTTGATCATGTCGATCATCACTAACCCTTGGATTAGGGCATTTATTAGAATAATACCCCATTTCCTTTCACTTGAGTCATTGAAGTGTTGGTGGTGAGTTCTCTATAGTCTTTTCGTTATTCACGTCATTAGAAACCATTTTTCCATTACTTCGACACTCAGCTGCTCGATGACATTCTTTTCGACACTTAAAACATTTTCTAGTCCCATTGAGACAATCTCCACCATGCTTCTTTCCACACTTTGAGAATATGGAAACATTCATCTTCTTTTCACCATTGTTCTGAGATTTCTCCTTGAACTCCATCTTTCGTTTCTTGTCAAAACAATGAGATGGTTAAGTAACACCAACTTCTATTTCTACCTTGATATCACAACACCCAATTTCTTCATAGCTGATGAAGTCTCTTATAGATAATTCCCTTCAATGATTTGGTTTTAAGCCACTGAAGAATCGATCAACTTTACTTTCACGTTGGATGATAATGACAGTTTCATACCATGAAATCCTTGTAAAATTTTCTTCGTATACACCAACAGATTCATCATCCTTTTTCTTTAGTACAAGAAACAATGTCTCTAACTTTTTTCAAAGAATACGAGGGATGTACTTATTGAAAAATAAGTTCTTGAACTCATCCCATTCCATGGACTCAATTTCATATCTTGGCCTTGTATTCTTGATAAGATTCCACCATTGTTCTGCTTCACCTTCTAAACGATATACTGCTAAGATGACTTTATCATGTTCATAATATTGAATAACTAAAAATATATTTTCAGTGGTACTGATCCATTGTTCAGCAACAAGTGGATCAGAAGACCCACTGAAAGAAGGTCGACGTTGCTTTATGAAGGACTTAATAGAATATTGTTCCCTTCTATGCTCATTTGGAAGCACAGAATGATTCATAGCTTGTGTAAGTATAGCAATAAGATTTTGTACTCCATCTCCCATAACTTTTGTTTGTTCAGAAGACAATCATTGCATTGTCCATTGCATTGATCAACACAGTTCCTTCGGGTTCCCGCCATCGTCTAAATCCCAAAAAGAATAGTGTGAGAGGAAAAAATCAAGCTATGGAAAACAACATAATAAAGGGGCATTACCTTCAATATCTAACATCTTAGGTTTAATTCTATGATCGTTACCAAAATTCAAGGACTATAACCTATACTTATACTAAACATTAGGTATATCCCTAGATATACCATTAAAATATTTCTAGGGATCCCACTAATGTTCTTGCATCCTAGATTCCAAAGGATGACTAAACCTTCCCTCTGATACCAATTGTAGAGACCCGAAGCTTGACATACATAGAAATTACATTACATTTGCAGAATACATAATAAATAACAAAAATAGACAAACAAAGACCATAATAGTTTAGTGTATTTGGAAACTTGGAACATAATCTTCTAATCGTGGTGAAAGATCTTCAACTTCTCCCATAAAGATCATCCACTTTTTGTTTCCTTACCTAAAACCTTTATTTTAATCCTGGGGGAAAATAAAACAAAAAAAGGGTGAGCTCAAATTCTCAGTAAGTGTAAGCATGGATAAAATAAAACATACCATATGCATTTGAAATTAAAAACATGAAAATAATGATTAAACATAAAAATATTGATCAATGACATAAAACATGGAAGTACATAAGGCATAGATCATAATGGAACATAAATCATGATAACAAAGCATGGTAATAAAACATGTAATTGCGGCATTCATTAAGCACATGTAATGATCTCCATAGTAGTGAAGGCATTTCTACCAAGAACATCTTAGTGGACGAAGTCCCTTTCTGAATCGAGTTCACTCCTCGTTCGAGTACTGTAATACTGAACTAGATTAACTTACCATTCCATCCATGTCTGTCTCATGAGATATAAATATTTACCCAATTCATTGGAGGGATATATAGGTCCCACCCATCTCATAATGAAACCATTATTATGTGTTCACAAAATCATAAATCATATATCGTAGCATAACACATGTAATAAAAATGGGAATCTTAAACATCATTCCATCATAACATAATCAAAATAAGATAAAAGGACATCATAAAATTAATTCCATCATAACATAATCAATTCAATGTAAAAAAATTGGGATAGAAACAGAACCCTATATTATCATATATGGAAAATAATTTTGATAAAACACTTGAAATGAATTCGTGAGGAAAATATCCTTTCTTATTCAAAATCATTTTCTTTTCAAAAAATGTCATCCAATTTTAAAAGAAACGAATTTTATTGAAAATATTCATTAAATCATTTGGATCAAGCGTCATGAAAATAAGGCTTTATAAAACCGTAATAATATGTTCGTCCTATATAAGTTAAAAAAACATTCTTCTCGTACTTTTGCTGGAAAAGTCAAAAAGTACTTCAAAAAAGAAAGATTACATACATACCATGTACTAAAAGTCAAAAATGGGTAAAATGGACATTAAACATACATGTAACCATTTTTAGGAAACATCTACATGGATGAGAACAATAACCCAAGTAAATATTTACGAATAAACAATCTCGGATAAGAATTAGATTGGAATATTTATCCCTTACCTTATGTCTGATATGCTTCATACGTATCCAAACCTCCTATATAATGACTTAAATAATGTCATTGACTTATTACAGAATCATATTCATTGTTATGATATCATATATGGTTCACTTATGACTTTATATTACCCGTTCTTTTGTAAATTCCATATTAATGAGCGTTTTGGGTAAAATCGTTTAATTTGTCATCTGTGTTTGGACTTGTAATTATTCATATGATTAATTAGATCATGATTAATTAATTAAAGAATATAAATAATGAATTATATATTATATATATTCAGAATATACATATATATAATAGATCGATAAATGGAAAGAAATACACCGTTCATGGAGACGGTAGGCCGTACGTACGCATGAATGTTGTTTTCGTTTCCTCATTGAATTTAATAGAATTAATTAGATGACATAAATATATATATATACATAAATACAGTATCAATATAATGGAATATATTTAATTATTATGTATTATATATACTTTATAATCATTTATGAATGGTTAATCATTGAGAATAAATCTCATCGCGTCGTGGAGACGGTATTCCGTACATACGCACGAGTGATGATATCATTCCCATGATCGTGGAACATTATTGGAGTGTATGTATACTATTAAATAATGAATATCACTTTAAAATAATCATATATAGTTATTATTTTCACCATTATACCCATCCATGTATGTTGGTGGTGGAAAATAGTTTACACCATGGCGTGGAGACGGTATTCCATACGTACACACGCTCGTTGATTTCGTTTTCCATAGGATGGATAGATGGGGAAATATGGTTGTTAATATACATATAATAACATATCATTATATGATTGATACTGACTTTATTACTTCATAATGAAACAACCTAAGAAGAAGAAGTGGAAGAAGAAATAATGTTGAATGAATCGGTAACGAACATTACCTCTTCTTAGAAACGCCTCTTTGAGACCTCCTCTTAGGGCACTATAATTGGTTTTTGAAGAAGTCCAGGACCTCTAGGATGTTTCTATTGAAGTGGGTATGAGAAATTGGCAGGGGTTTGACGGGATTGAAGACTCAAAGTGGTGTGAGGAAGAGAGGGAGGAGGTGCCCTTTTATAAGGGAGGAGAGGGGCACCTTTGGAATAACAAAAAATATTATTTTATTATAAAGTCATATTCAGTTATAAATAGCTCCAAATTAATTTATTTCAAATATAAGGTGGGGAAGGGTTTAAATCCTCTAATCCAATAAAATTTAGACAATTTTATGTCATTATATTAACCTTAACATTTAGTTTTAACTCTTAGTTAATTAGATTGACATTTACCATGTCACATTGTATTTTTATATTATATAGTTAATAAGCTTATCATATACATAAAATCGACCCCAAAGTGGTCCATTATGGATAAACCTATCATTATATATGTATATTCCCCGATCCTTATATTTTTAGGAATATAATAACAATTAATAATATAATATTTGTTTTAAAAACTATTTTATGTCAATTTTGAAACTATTCTGTAATTGATTTTTGGGAAATTCATAACAAAATTATTAGTTCAAAAAAAGTTATTTAAATAAATACTAACATGTCATATTTACCTATAAATTTATTTTAAATCATAAAAAGTCTCAAATTACATTTATTTGGGTATTTATAACATCAATTATGTCAATATTTCATTAATAAGATAATTATTGCATCATCATTGTGTCATAAATAAATTAAATTATGTTGAGTCTAAAAATTAAAAATAAAATAATCTTATGTATGAAACCTTTTTATCTTTCTAATGAATATCTATAGTCAAATTTAAATTATGTATAACCCAATATTAAAAATGATTTAGTAATTACAATTTGATTTTAACTATTTTAACTCTTCTTTAAATAAATTAATAATATATGTCCTAATCTAATCAAAGTGGGCCTAAAGAATCATATTTTATTCATAAGGTTGTTTTTGGCCGAATTACACTTATCCAATAGAATTAGGACATGTGTTAGGGTAATTATAATATCATTTTTACCCTTAATTCCCCTATTTACTTTTAACCGGTGTTAAAAAAGTTAGAAGTTATTATTCACCAAAATTATTCTCATATCATTGAACCAAATTTTTGTCCTTGATATTAACCGTGTCTCTATGATTTTTTAAATTACACTCATATAACAGAAAAATTATGTTTTATGAAAAATTCAGTTTTTTAACTACCACTTAGTGGTTTCACTATTCATCAAAAAATGAATGATTCCAGAAAAATACAAAAAACTAGGCCTAAGCTATATTTGATATTATGAATTAAAAAATAATGTTTGTTTTAACAAATTCAAAAGATATCAGTTTCATTAATTAATTTAAAAATTAATTCCCATAGTCAAAACAAATAGTGTGTTCTTAAGAGATAATAACTATCAATAGATTGACACATGTTTATGTCTGGTTTAAATGTGAAATTACATCCAATGACCAATATTGTAATAAATTGTTAACATATATTCTAAATATACTTTAAAACCACTAAAATTAATAATTTATCACAATTAAATATTTCGATTAAAAAATTTGTTTTTAATTAAAATTTAATAATTTTCACTATTAATCAGAATATGAATGTTATCTCAAAAGTACCAAAATTTCACCATAAGCTATTTTCGATATTCTGAATCAAAAAATGAAGTCCTTTTTGAAGGATAAAATTTATAAAATTTCAAAAAGTGAGTATTATTATACATAACGGCTAGTTCCTAAAAATATTATAATAATATCTCGTTTAGTGAAACTCAGTGTTGCGTACAACACACACTATCGAGGAAGATCGTGATTGCGTGTAATGCAAGTCAAGTAAGGGATGCGTGTTGTGCATGCTCCTTTTGGTGTAGCGTACAAAAAATGACATTAATGAAATTAAAAAACATGATTCATAAAATGTCGGGGTGTTACAAATAATATTTTCCAAATGAATGTACTCAAATAGATTCTAATAGGTACAACTAAAAAAAATAATATTAAAAATCATAACCTCAAACCATCTACAACCCATGTTTGATTAAAAATTATCATTAAAGAAAATACATGAATTAAAATTGAAATAATAAACTATTTCAGTGAAAAAAATACAGGGTAAAAAAGATTTTTAAATAATGATAATTATAAATCACATAGAAAATAATCATAATGAATAGAAAATAGTGAATAGAAAATTAGCATATAATTTGAACCATATAAAAATTCATTTAATATTTAATGTCCCATAAAAATTAATAACACTACAAAAAAACGATGTCTTAGATGCAATTTATTAGGGTTCTTTATCGAAAATTCCTTTAATTAATTTTTTATAAAATACATAAAATATTGGGGTGGTTTGATAAAAATTCTAATAATAATTATATAGAAAAAATATTTTATTAAAACCACTGACAAATACTTAAAACCAGAGTTTCTCTCAACCACACCACCATAATCCTTATACCCTTGACACTCTAACACCCCCCTAAGAAACCTACTAATTCCCCCTCCCTCGATGTCAACCCCCCCTCCCATGGTGGAAACCACACTCCCATGATAATGATCACCTATCACTAATACCCCTCCTTTTATTCCAATACTAGAACACCAACCCCCTCCCTGATCAACGATCATTGACACCCACTTACCCCTAACCTCTTCCCCACATCCCTATATTCCTACCACCCTCCTCTATTTCCCTTAATTTGTTATATGTCACATGTTTCTAGGATATTATCCCCAATATCAATGATGTCTATTTCCCTATTCTTACATCATTGACCTTCATCTATGATATCTGACACAATTATTGTTTGGGGATAATATGAATACATTTATATATATATTTTTCATTTCAAATTTAATCTTTTTCATGAAATATTTTGGTTTTGTCAATTCAAGATCATTCCCTAGTAAATTAAGAAATTGGGTGATGTCAAAATTTTATTATAATTATTTTATTAAACATTTATATTCTAGTATTTTAATTTTCCAGGATACAAGTGAAAATGAAATACATATTGTGTAAATTTGGATTAATTTTCATCAAAAACACGCTTTGATATACTATGGTTTTTGAATTATTTTTTATTATTAAATGGAAAAAAATTATTTGATGGTGTAATAAAATTTCCATGACCTGATTTTATATTCGAGAGATGGTTGAATATAAATTATGTATTTCAAAATGTTATATTGACATAGTTTCCCAATAAATATTAATGTTGAATTTGGATTGATTAATCTAATGTTATGGAAATTCAATAGAATTATTATGCAGTCAATGAAACCCAATGTGACCTGCCAAAAAAATTAGTTATAATCATTATAAATGATGCATTTGGATTTATAGGTTAAAATTTACTAGATTTTAATAGATCAACAAAACCCTCAGTAGATCTTGATTATTTTAATCCACTTCAATCATTCAATGAAAAAAATAAATAGTTCTAAATATTAGTTAAATATGGCGAATAAGAATTGTATGAAGGGTTTTTTCAGTTTTCAATGTTTCCTTTTCTACTTTTGAGGTATCATATAATGTGTCTCTATGGAAATAAAAAAAATAATTATACATGATTTTATAGAAAATTCCTAATTCATTTAGATATTTTATGATCCCTACACCATTCTATGAGATAAATTAAATCATCAACAAACATAGGATTGATTAAACCAGGACACTTAAATGCCATAATGACTGTATGATTTACAAGGGATAAGAGTCTGATAAATAAGAATCAGTATAATATCATAAAAGTAAATTAATTCAATTAAAAACAATAAGAGTAAAAATTAATGTAACACTATGATGAAATTGAAGAAGAAAACACTACCGGGGTATCACATTACATTCCTCTTAAACCACGCTTGCAGTGATTATTCTTGCATTATAAGACTGTTTGGGACATTGTGTAGCACTATAAGGATAGTAAACATGATGACTTGATGAGATATAAAAAATATTTAAAATTTTGGAAGGTTTTTGATTCATTATATCCATATTTTTATTTGTATCCTAGTAATGTATGTTTGGTATTTTCTTCGGATGGTTTTAACCATTTTAGTACTATAAGTAGTTATAATAATATTTTTCCAATTATTTTGATCCTCTATAATCAACCTCTATGTATATGTAAAAATGAATAAATATTCCTTTATTTTTATGATTATTCCGCGATAATAAATTCTTGAAAAAGACATTTATGTATATCATTGACCTCTAAAAAAGAATGGTGAGAATTATGGTGTAGTGGTGAGGAAACATATGACACACCAATGAGACATATATTAAAAATTAATGCAGTATTTATGTGGGAAAAAATATACATTTTTTGGAAAAGATAACTTATCATATTATAAAATAATAATCGTTTTCTTTTATATTTTATAATTTTTATTTTTAACCTCAATAATTTCCTCATAGAAGAAAATGGTGCTTTTGGTGTCTTCATCAATTTTATATTGCATCCCATAAATTTGGATTAAGTAAGACACAATGAGAATGGGATATTCTTTTTAGAAATCAAAAAAAAATTGACATATCCTATATAAATATTGGGATAATTAATTAATTTCACTGTATAATTTAAAAAAAGATACCAATTTAAAGGAGTTGAGAAAATGTTATCATGTAGAGAGTTTGATATAGGTTGAACACAATATTAAATTAAACTGAATATATTTTTCATACTAACTTATATGAAAATTAATTTTATATTTTGTAATATTGAAAAAATTCATATTAAGAAAAATTATTATGAAAATGTACTATTTACATTATTTAATGAGTTGGGTAAACCAATGGATCACCTTATTGCTCTTAATGAGGCAGAATCAATGAATAAAAAAATTTGTATGTAGGTAATGAGAAAGGAAATTATCTTTCGGTTCTTTTTAAAATAAAACAATTAGAATGTTTTATTCCATAAAACATTAAAGAATATTAATGTGCCAAATAGATGATCATGGAAAATTTAATAGGGTGTTTACTTAAAACATAAAACACATAAATTGAATGAAAATTCATGAACTGTATATTTTTATGGAGTAGTTTCCCTTATTGGTATTATGTAATATATTACATGAATTAGTAACTATATTACTTGCTATATTGTTTGCCTTTTTCTGAGTTCTTTGTGGAAACACATAAATCTATATGTTCTTGACTAACATCAAAAAAAGTATCATGTTTACATTTGGAGATGTTATTTCCCCTTCATTTTCCACAAACAAAATTTAGTTTACTACTTATTTTTTTGATGAAACTAAACTTAGTGAACTGGTACAATGTGAATGGATGCATCAAAATGAGAGGTATATTAAAAACTTTTTATTTTGATCAGTTAATTTAATTTTGGAAAATATTGTGAATTTTTTTAAATATGTTTCTTATTTTTTTCATCAGGTACTTTTGACATTTATAATCGTATTTGAGTCATAGAGATCAACCAGAAGGCTCTATTGATAAAGGATACATAGCAAAAGTGTGTTTAACATTATTTTCTATAAATTTTTATATAATTTAGTCAATATTCAATCATGTTTGATATATTTATAATATCTCCACTAATTATCATTATGAAAACCATCCATTTGTTTTTTAAACAATTGGAAGTCCAATTGGAGTGGGTAAAAATTTTAAATTGGAAAAATTAATGTCTCTATTAGCACCTAGATATATGATACTAAATAGTTGTATTTTAGATCCAATTATTGAATAATTATCATTGCAAATAGATATTATTCTATGGGGTCATACTCGGAAAGGGATTGAATTAAAAAACGTTTTAATAATGATATTGTCGAATGGTTCACAAGTAAGGTAAATATATACACATGTTCATATTATTAACATGTATTTTTTTTTCTATGATAAAATCAACACATTATATATTTATTTAAAGATAATGAATGTTTAGAGTCTAGCTAAAATATAAAATTAATTGAAGTTTATTACTCAAGGCCATCTATGGAGAGTTAAGATATTTGATACATACAATCACTACTAAGATATATTCTTTTAATAGCGCGAAAAATTTGAATTATCAGTTCTATTGAATCTCTTAATATTAGAGATGAATTAAAATCCCTTATCTTTTATCAATTCTTTTAGAATAACTAGTAATGTGGTTTTTTGTACTATTTTCTAACAACAGATTGTAGTAGCAATGTTGTGTATGGTAATAGAACACCACCACATAGAATGGAATTCCCCTACCAGAGTTACACAAAGTCAGTGCATTATTACATAACATTTTCATGATCACAAGGGATCAAATCCTAAAATAATGATCGGTTTAATATCCTTAGAAGTGTTGGATACATACATAAGTTTCACATTACATTATAAAATAAATAAAACAACAACATTGTCTCTTTTGAAAAAATTCATATCCCTTACACTATTCTTACTGGTCAGTCATAATTTTCTTCTTCACATCCTATGAAAAATAAAACATAGAAATGGGTCAGCTCAGGTGCTCTGTAAGGATAAAATTATAACAGAAACATGAATAAATAAGAATAAACATTTATTGAAATGTATTAGACTAAAACACAATACTTTTAAAAATAAACATTAGAATAACATGGAAAAGATAAAAAATTTTAATTTACTTATTCAGATGGATATTCTACTAGTTGAATAATAATACGTAATATCAATATCCAATTTCTTAATGATTGAATGCATAATCCCTGACATAATAACAACATAGTCAAGGCCTCATGCCAAGACTACAAATAAGATTTTGTGAAGGCCTTGTGCCAATACACTAATTTCTCTCATGATACCTACTGATGCATCGAGGATCTATTTCAGGCTCCACCCATCACTTACTAAGTCCAATGCAATCCTCGTATTAAAAGGTTTAAACATAAATAAACATTTGATTTAAAATTACCATAATAAATCTAAATAATTTATCAATAATCAATGAATGGTTTAAAAATAACACATTCGTAGTCAAACATATCACAAAACCTTCAATATAATATGGATTATTTTTATCAAAATAAATCAACATCAAACAGGTTTAAAATCCACCATGGATGTTAACATTGATGAAAAAAAAATTGATTGAGAGAAATATCACATTCTATTTTGAAATCATTTAAAAGTCTGCTAATTGAAAATATTCATATAAGCTTGCATGTGAATCTTCAAAAGAGTTATAATGGTGGAAAATAGATTCACCCACCGTATATGTTAAAAAATATTATTTCTAAATTTTGTCGAAATGTTCATAAATGACCTTTTTTGGAAAACGATGAAAAGATTCCTTTATAAAAATATTATAAAAATTCAAATAAGGTTATAAATTTTGATAACCCATACTCTAGGAAATAGTAAAAATGTTTTTAGATACATTTTTAAGAAACATGGATGTGGATGATAAAGAGGCCCCAGTAGATACTCATGTATAAACAACCTCAGATAATGAAGAGATGTATAATTAAACCTTAAATTGTAATATTATTTGATCAAGGGTAATTTAACCTCCTATATAATAGTTAAAAAAAATTTATTAAATAAAACAAGAATAATATACAAATATATGATATTGCATATGATCTTATAATATTTATTTGTTAATAATATTTCAGTTGTATCATTGTTTCGGGTGTTAAATGATTCATTTTCCATTATATGTTTTGTTACGTAAGTCAGGTATGTTATTTATAGGATTTATTTGATTCATATACATAATTATATTTTGTTCTTAAACATTATTTTTAATCATAAAATGAAAATTATTCTTGAATGATTACGATGGGGAATAAATCTCATCACATTCATGGTGATGGCAATCCATACATACGCACGAGAGAAAATATCATTATATTGATAGTTAAATAATATTTAATTGAATGGTATATCATATGAAAATAATCCTTAACATGTTATATTTATTACTTACATCAGTTACACTCATTATTATACCCATCCAAATAATAGAGTGTTTGAATAACAAACTACACCACGACGTGGAGACGGTAAGTTGTACATACGCACGTACGGTGACATGTCATTCATAGTATGCTTAGAATAGTAAATATGGTTGTACCAAATTTATAATAACATTATAGTATGTATATGGTACTGGTTTTACTTTTTTTCTATGGAAATAAAAAAGGAAGATGAAGTGTAAGAAGAAAATAATTTTGAAAGAGGTGGTGAAATTATAACCTCATCTTCGAGTGTTTCCTTTTTATTTGATCAAAAGGTATCCATAGAATGGCTTCATGATCAAATTAAGGCCTCTAGGATGAAGTGAGTGTAGTTGGGAGAATATTTGAGTAGGATTTGTCTTATCCAAATGGATTTGGAGGTGTGAAATTAAGATAAGGGGAAGTAACCTTTTATATGATAGGTCAGGATCACTTTAGGAAAACCTTAAAATATTGTTTTAATATACAATCATATCTGATGTATAATGGCTCCAGAAAGGATTTATTTTAAGTATAAGGGGTGGATGGGTAGAAAACCTCTCAAACAATATGTTTTAGACTGGCTTATGACAATATATTGACCTCATCATTTAGATTTAACTCTAGGTTAAATAGTTTAACATTTACCATGTCTCCTTGAATTTTTATATTATATGATTAATAAACAAACTATTAAATTCCTAGAGAACCCCAAGTGGTTATTTAATGAAATATATATTATTATATAAGTCCGTTAGACATAAAATTTATTTTTAGGACTATTATATCATTTAATAATATAGTAGTTGTTTCAAAAACCCACTTATGTCAATTTTGACACTATTTATATCGGATTTTTGATAATGTTTTAACAACTTGATTAATTCGAAAAAAAATCATTTTATCAACCCTAACATTTCATATTATCATTTAATTTTTTTTAAATTTATCAAAAGTCTCAATTAACATATATTTGGATAATTATAATATCAATTATTCTAATCATTCATTAATAAGGTAATTACTTTGTCATCATTGTGTCATAAATAAACATAATTATTTTATGTCTAAAAATTATAAATAGAATACCATTATTTAGACAATAATCCTATCTTTCTAATGAATATTTATTGTATAATTTATCTTATGTTTAACCCTATATTAAAAATTATTTAGTAATGAAAATTTGAATTTAACACTTTCAACTCTCTTTTAAATAAAATAATAATAAATGTTCGAATCTAATCTAAGGGGACAAAAATGATCATATATTATTCCTAATGTTGATTTTGGTCTATGAACACTAATCTGAAAGAATTTGGACATGTTTTAGGATAATTATAAAATCATTTTTACCTTTAATTACCCAATTTAATTTTAACTGGATTAAATAAAAGTCAAAAGATTCATTTCACCAAAAATTATTTTCATCTTATTTAACCACATTATAATTATTGATGTCAACTGTCAATATCATTATTTTTAAATTCAATTCACAGAAGTTGTAAAAATTATTTTTTATGCAAATTTTCAAATGCCCCAAGAAGGTGGGAAAAAGATGGTAAAAAGTAAAATAAAATTTTATATATGTAATATTATTTTAAAACGACTCTAATTAATTACTTTAAAAAAATATAGGTATTATGTATCTATTTTTACATAAAAATGATTAAATAAAATAGTTATTTATTTAAATAAAAATGTGGTTTAAACCATAATGTGGTGTTTTTCACCATTCATCTGAAATTGAAAGTTTTCAGATAAATACGAAAATTCACCCTAAGTTAATTTTGATACTTCAAACTAAAAAATGAAGTCCATTTTGAAAATTAAATATATAAAATTTTAAATGGTGGTGTTTAATATTTATAATTACTAGTTTGATTGGTCATGGTGTGCTAGAACTTGATGTAGCATATATCGCAAACTATTGTATTATTCAAAGGGAAATACTTGGTGTGTTACATTCTTCCATCCTTCAAATAATTTCATCCTAAAAATATTTAGAATACTGATGCATAAAAAGATCTGGGTGGCTCTTCGTCATAGGTTTATTAGGTTATTACATTGCCTCTTCTATCTTATGATTTCTCCATAGTACTTTTACCAGACAAGTCGTCTGATTTCTCTACACTTTTTCTCTTATATCAATAATCCTGAAAGGCTCTTCACAATAAGACATACCAGGTTCTAGTTGAATTTCCTCATAGGTGAGTACATCCATTGGGTTGAGCATGTATTTTCCAAATAGTGATACATGGAACACATCCTGAACATTGGAGAGACATGACGACATTGGGAAATCATAACATACAACTCCAATTCATTCTAGAATTTTGAAAGTTCTGATATACCTAAGACTTAATTTACCCTTCTTACTGAATTGTAAAACACCCTTCCATGGAGATAACTTCAAGAAAACATGATCACCTACATTAAATTCAAAACCCTTCATTTGGTTATCGGTATGGTTATTTTTCTTCCATTGAGTATCTTTGATGTGGGTTTAGATAACCGTCACATTTTCCATTGCTTCCTCAACGTGTTATGGGCCTTTGAGTTTTCTTTAACCAACATCATCCAAAAAAGATTCTGTGCGACATCCCTTTCAATATAACGCTTCATATGGTGGCAGCTAAATACATGAATGGTATCTATTATTATAAGAAAATTCTACCATAGGTAAATATTGATCCGACATACCTTGAAACTCAAGTGAGAAAGTTCACAACATGTCTTCTATGGTTTGAATAGTATGTTCTGATTGTCCACCAGTTGGTGGTGGTAGGTATTGCTCAAAAAAAGTTCAGTAACAAAGTTCATTTGAAGGATTTTCTAGAATATTGATGTAAAATAGAGATCACGATTAGAAATAACATATTGGGGTACACCATGGAGTCTTATAACTTCATTAATATATAGTCTTGTTAAACGTTCAAGTAGTTAATCTTATCTTATATTAAAAAAATATGTGTATTTTTAAGATGATGAACAATTACTCATTATCATCATTCCTTCTAGGAGTCTTTGGTAGTCCCATGAAAAATTCCATCGTAATATAATCCAATTTCCACACAGTTATGGGAAGAGGTTCCATGACACCTCTAGGATGATGTCTTACATCCTTCACCTATTGAAAACCCATACATCTAGACACATAATAAGAAATATCCATTTTCATGTTGTCTAACCAAAAATGTTCCTTGAAGTCTCTATGTATCTTAGTACTACCAAGGTGTATAGAAAAATTGGAGCTATGAGCATCATCCAATAATTCCCATTTTAGATAAGTTATGTTCGGAACAGAAATTCTCTTCCATAATTTTAAAATCCCTTTTTCATATACGAAGTCACTCAATCTCCCATCATTCTAAACATTAATCATCTTTTGAAACTCCTCATCATCATTTTGAGAACATTTTATCCTTTCTATTAAATATTGTTTAGTATTTATTTTTAAAAGTATTGATGTTTCACCTTCCATGATTATTCCAATATCCATCTTTCCTAGACCCATGAACATAGTATCCCTTTCAACTATCATCTTATTCAAAAATCCATGATCCCCTCTGCTCAAACAATCTTCCATCATATTTTCCATCCCCAGGTTGTAGTGTATAGTGAAATAGTAATCGTTGAGTAGTTCAAGCCATCCCCTTTTCCACATTTTGAGTTATTTTTGTGAGAAAATATACTTCAAACTCTTGTGATCAGTATAAATCTCACATTGTTCACCATAGAGATTGTGCAGAAATATTTTTTAGAGAAAATATTACAGATTTTACCATGATATCATGAGTGGGATTGTTTTTCTTATGAATATTTAGCTTCCCTGATGCATAGGAAATAACTCTATCATTCTGCATAAGAACAAAACAATGTCCTTTCTTTGAAGTATCAACATAAATAACGAACCCATAATTCCCTGATGGTACAGTAAATATAGGATCATTGACTAATCTACACTTTTGTTCTTCAATACATTCTTCACACTATTTTTTCCAAATAATTTAATCCCCTTTACATGTTATCTTGATTAATGAGTTCTCCAGTCGGGAAATATTCTGGATGAAATGCCGATAATAACCTTACAAATAAATAAAACGGCATACCATAGTTATAATCGTTGGTGTTGTCCATTATTGGAATTCCATGGTCTTTGACGATTCAATTGAGATTCAATCCTAAGAGACAATATGGCCAAGAAAATATATATCAAGAATCTAGAACTCATAGATGATAAGCATTCCATATAAATTATTTCTTTTTAGGGTATTAATAATAGTGCACAATTGATTTTCATGATCTTCATTTCATTTAATTTATACAAAGATATCATCAATAAATACCACTACAATGTCATCAGGATATTAATTAAAAACTCTATTCATTATATCCATTAAAACTGAGGGTGCATTAGTCAGTCCAAAAGGCATTACTCTAAACATGTAATGCCCGTACTCGGTTCGAAATTCTATTTTCGGAATGACTTCCTTCTTCACACACGACTGATGTTATCCAGATCAAAGGTCAATCATTGAAAAATATATTGCTCCATGAAGTTTGTCAAATAAATCATCAAGGTGAGGTATGTGATACTTTTTCTTTATTTTTATATCATTTATCTCCCATTAATCAATTCACTACCTCATAGATCCATATTTCATCTTAACGAAAAGAACAGGGGATCCCCATAGAGAAACACTAGAGAAAATAAAAACTTTAATACTAATTTATTTGAGTTGTTTCTTTAGATCCACTAATTCTAGAGTGGCCATTACATAAGGGTTCTTCGATATGATCCTTAAACCACAAATTAAATTAATGGAAAACTCAATTTCTAATATTAGAGGATTTCAAGGTAAATTATTTGGAAACACATCAACATATTCTGGCACAATAGGTACATCCACTATTTCACCATTCTTTTCCCCACCCATAGTTATTTCATTCACTTCCTCCCCAATAATTAAGTTTAGTAGATGGGGTGTATATATATAAAAATTTGGTGGTGATGTTTTTGATCTAATGATAAAGTAATCCTTATAATCATCGAAAATTGTAACCTCCTTCTTCTTGTAATATATATTCACATTATGGTCCGAAATCCAATCCATTTTGAGGATTATATCAATTTCAATCATGGTTATGACGATGAGATCATTAGATAAAGAACATTTATATACCCTAATTGGGACTGATTTACAACACTTTGTTGCAATGATACATTCCATTGGAGTTTTGACGAACAATAACCTTGTTAAATCAAATTGGAAATATCTTTTTTTCTTAGAAAACTTGGAATATATGAGACAATGCGATGATCTGGAATCAAGTAAAGAATTTGATAATCTTTAGGAAACCATTAAATTACATGCCACCATGTCTTTTGGAGCATCAACCATGGCGGTAGTGATCACATAAGCTTAGCCTTTCTACCATGGCCTTTTCTGAGGTATGTTTTCTTGGTGCATAGGAACTTTATTTTGATAATGCCCAATTTCTCTAAAATTGTATAAGTCAACATTGACAGCCACTTTCATTCCCTTATAATCACGAGCTTGGTGGCATTTTTCACCACACATGTAATAGACTCCCATTCCCTTCAGGAAAGTACCTGGGTGTTTCTTCCCACAAAATACCGAATGATGGATATTAAACGTTTCCTTTCATCCCCTAATTTCCATTTCCATAGTGCTCAGCATATCTAATCTTCTCCTGTATTGCTTTAAATACATAAGACATAGATAATTCCTTATCTATATTGACTTCATATGAGACAATATCATCATATGATGATAATGATTTTGAGACTAATTCTCAATGGAAAAATATTCTTACCCATTGAATAATCGATCAATATTACTCCATGGAATACATATATAATCGGTTTCATGCCATCCTAAACATGTAAAGCTAACTTTGTACTTTTCGTCATTCTCATCCTCATTTTTCCTTAGACTCTGAAATTGCTTTTCCATATCTGTGTCATGGTCACAAGGAATGTATTTTTCTATGAGAAGATTGTAATAATTTCTCTATTACGTATTTGATACTTCTTCATCTTTATTTGTGTTTTGAATTAATGACTATTGTTGATCTGCATCACCCATGAGGTGATAAACTGTCATGACAACATTTTTTCTTCCTATACTCTTTAAAGAATGAAATATTTTATATAAGGAAATTATCCCTTTCATAACTACAAATGGATTTTTAGTCCCATTGAATGTTGGTGTTTGTTGCCTCATGAAGCGATAAAACACTGATCCAATGTGTTTTAGATCAGGGTGCTCTATATAGGTAATGATATTATTCATAACCTAAGTGAGTTGTCTCAGTATGGTGATAAGCTGATCAGCACTAGTTGTATCACCAACTCCACTATAATTATCTTGAGTAGGAGGGAAATCCATATATGTATTAAGTGAATTGATACAGTTTCCATTCATTCCACTTGGCACCATTTCTAAACAATTTCATAAACTAGATTAGTTCATGAATCGCAATACATAATTCCAAACATGTAAAATACTAAAAAAAAATTGAACAATTTATGAATATAATCCATACTGATAAAAATTATTTCATTGAAAATGATATACTCATAAATAATTCATAATGTTTTGAAATGAAAATATTAATTATCCTAATCATATCTCCTGGGATTACCATAACCAGGAGTGCAGCAAGGCTTGTTGTTGTGTACCTAGATACCCTAGGTCAAACACGAAACTCCTTGGTAGATTTTTTACTCTGAGGTACATCTCTACCAGAGCCGGCTCTACCTGCCTTTGTCTAGACATGTATGTATATCATTGAAAACACACAAAATAACTACATTAAAAATATTATATGAAGTTCATCTATACTAATCCTAAAAGAATATCTTAGTGTAAATTTCTATAATCAGAGATTTTCTAAATCTAAATTCCCTGATTTTGACTAAACATCCTATGATACAAACTACAATTCCGCAACGCCAGTTACCCTGAGTCAGTGCATTATTACAAAACATTGGCATGATCACACGAGATTATGTCCCGAAACACCGATCAATTTAGTAGTCTTGGAAGAACTAGAAACCTACATAAGTTTTACATTATATTAAAATATGAAAAAAAGAACATTGTCTCCTTTGAAAAAATTTATATCCTTTATACTATTCTTGCTGGTCGGTCATAAAATACTTCTTTGCCTAGTGGGAAAAATAAAACATAGAATATGGTGAGTTCAGGTGCTCAAAATGGATAACAATATAACTAAAACATTCATAAAATGAATAAATATTTAAGGCAATGTATAACACTAAAACAAAATTCTTTTAAAAATAAACTGTAGTATAACATTGAAAATATAAAACAAATAATTCCATTTACCTATTCACCTAGATACTCTACTAGTCGAATAATCACATGTAATATCAATAACCAATTTAATAATGATGGAATGCATAATTTCGGACATCAAAACCATATATTACAGGCCTCGTGCAATGGCTACAAATAAGATTTCCTCAAGGCCTTCTGCCAAGACACTAGTTTGTCTCATGAGAGCTACTGATTAATCGAGGAACTATAGCGGGCTCCACCTGTCACATACTAAGTCCGATGCATTCCTCATATGAAAATGTTTAAACACAACATAAACATTATTATTAAGATTAGCATATAAAAATTTAATGCATTATCAATAAACCATGAAGAGTATAAACATAACATATTAACATTATAACATATCACAAAACTTTCAATAAAAAATTGAATATTTGTGTCATAATAAATCAACATTAAACAAGTTTAAAATCCATCTAAGGAAGACGACATAAATAAAATCAAAACTAATTGAGAGAAATATCTCATCATATTTTGAAATAATTTAGAATCCATGCAATTGAAAATATTCTTATAAGCTTGTAAGGGAGGCTTCTAATGTGTTATAATAGGGGGAAATAGTCACACCCGCTGTATAAGTTAAAAACCATTCATTCATCATTTTTTCGAAAAGGTCATAAAGGGCCTTTCTTGGATTATTGTAGAAAGATTACTTTATAATCATTTTATAGAATGTAAAAAAGTGGTATAAATTTAATTAAACAATACTCTCGGAAATAGTAAAAAAGTTTTTAAATTTTTTTTTTGTGAAACATTGATGTGGATGATAAAGTGGCCCTAGTAGATACTCACATATAAACAACCTCAGATAATGAAGAGATGGTAGAATTAACCCTTACATTGTACTTTTCCTTTATCGAGGGTACATTAACCTCCTTTATAATAGTTAAATCATTGTTATTAAATTATAAAAGAACCACATACAAAAATATGATATCTTATATGATCTTCTAATATTGCTTTGATAATAATATTTCAGTATTATCATTATTTCGGGTGTTAAGTGATTCGTTTTCCATTATATGTTTTTTTATATAAGTCATGTTTGTTATGGATGGAATTTATTTTATTCATATCCTGAATGATATTGTGTTTATAGACATTATTTTTAATCGTAAAATGAAATTTATTCTTGAATGATTGTGATGGAGAAGAAATCTCATCGCATTCATGGAGACGGTAATCCGTAGAAACACATGAGTGAACATATCATTATATTGATGGTGAAATGGTATGTAATTTAATGGTATATCATATATATAGAATACATAACAAGATATACATATTATTTACATATATTAAACTCATTATTATACCCATCCAAATAATGAAGTGTTTGAATAACAATCTACACCACGACGTGGAGTTGGTAAGTTGTACGTATGCACGTATGGTGACTTGTCATTCATAGGAAGGATTGAATAATGAATATGGTTGTACTATTTTTATAATAAAATCACATTATGAATATATTACTGGTGTTTTTATTTTTTCATGGAAACAACAAAGAAAGAGGAGTTGGATGAAGAAAATAACATTGATAGTGGTGGTGAAATTATTACATCTTCTTCGGGTGTGTCCTTTTGATATGATTAAAAGTTTTACTAAGTTTAGATTTATGACCAATGTAAGAACTATAGGTGTAATTGAGGGTAGTTTCAAGGATATTGGGTCTGGGTTTGGCCAAGTCAAATAGATATGGAGGTATGAAATTAAGAGAAGGGTAAGTACCCTTTTATAAGAGAGGTGAGGTACACTTTAGGAAAACCTAGAAATATTATTTTATTATAGAATCATATTTGGTTTAATATGTCTCTAAAAGGATTTATATCAAGTATAAGGTTGGGATGTGTCTAAAACCTATGAACATGAAGGGTTTAGGCAGGTTCATGCCACTATATTAACCTTTTCATATAGATTTAACTCTTGGTTAAATTGTTTAACATTTATCATGTATCCTTGTATTTTTATAGAATGAGGTTAATAAAAATACTATAAAATTCCATGAAAACCCCATGTGGTTTATTAATGACATATATATTCTTATATAAGTCCTTTGGTGGATCCTTATATTTTTATGAATATTATATCATCTAATAATATATTATTTTTTTAAATCAGTTATGTTAATTTTGACACTATTTAGTATATGATTTTTGTTAAAGTCCAAAACAGTTGATTAATTTTAAATAAATTCATTTAATCAACCCTAAAATCTCAAATTAACCTATAAAATTCGTTTAATTCATCAAAAAATCTAAATTAAATTTATTTGGAAATTTATAATATAAATTTTTTTAATCATTCATTAATAAGGTAATTATTCAATCATCATTGTGTCATAAATAAATTTAAATATTTAATGTATTAAATTATAAATAAAATACCATTATGTAGAAAATATTTTTATCTTTCTAAACCATATTTAAAGTATAATTTATCTTATGTGTATCCCAATATTAAAAATAATTTAGTTATGGAAAAGTGAATTTAACACTTTAACTATTATTTAAATAAAATAATAATAAAAGTCCTAATATAATATAAGTAGATGAAAGGATCATATTTTATTCATAAGGATGTTTTTTTTCAAAAAAAACATATACAATTAAATTAGGACATGTTTTAGGATAATTATGATATACTTTTTATCTTTACATACCATATTAACTTTTAATCGGGGTAAAATAATGTCAAAAGTTACAATTCACCAAAATCATTTTAATCTAACTGAACAACATTTCACAAGATTATCTCAACTGTGTCTATGTGATTTAGTAACTTAATTTTAATATTTCATTAGAATTATGTTTTATTCAAAAAATCCAATGCCCCTTGAAGGTGGGTAAAGGATGGTAAAAGGTTCAATAAAATTTTATATATCTAATATTATTATAAAATGACTCCATTTAATTAAATTGAACTTATATAGGTATTATGTATCTATTTTTTACTTAAAAAATATAAATAAAATAATTAATTTTTTAAATAAACTATTGGTTTTTAACAATAATGCAGTGTTATTCTCTATTCATCAGAAATTGAATGTTTTTAAAAAAGTACCAAAAATTTACCCTAAGCTAATTTTGATATTCTGAATCCCAAATTGAAGTCCATTTTGAAAAATAAATTTTATAAAATTTAAAATCATGGGTATTAATGTTCATAATGGAAAGTCTGATAGGTCATGGTGTGCTAGAACTTGATGTTGAGTACAACACAATCTATTGTATTATTCAAAGGGGAACGTACTGTGGAAGCATGGGTTGTTACACCAAAACACTATGAAATCATAAAAATAAAATAAAAATACCAAATTTAAATGAAATAAAATTTATAACATAGATAAAAAATGCTAAATTATAGACATTTGAAACATTAGTTTATACAATTACATAAATAAAAATTAATACGTACACTTAAAACCATCAGTGTTCCTTTATATTTTGATATTAACCCGTGATCGAAAAAAAAAGAAACTATATATGGAATGATTTATTTATTTAGTAATAATAAAAAGAAATAAATTATCAAAAACTGTTAATTTTAAACTAAACATTGAGCCATACCAAGAACATTATGTATCATATTTAGATACAGTTGATTCTTTTAGACTACACCATTTCTTTTTCATCTTCAAGAATTATATCAGTATAAATTAACAAATACGTATTAGAAAAAAATGGAAATGAATTAATTTATTAATAGAATATAGAATGATGAGAGAAATATCAAGCTCATTTTCTCAGGTTTAAGGATGTGATGCTCTTTTTAAAGTGAAATGACATTTTATATATTGAAAATACATACTTGGAGTCATACTGGTTACAATATCCATTCGATTGAGGTGTGTCTGATTCCTATATGTCTCAAATTAATTATGGATCATTTTCCAAATTTATGAAGAAAATATAAATATGTTTTCTCTCTTTTTAGTATGTCTCTTGTCTTTTTTAGTAAAATTTCATTCTAAACTTGAAACACACAATTTTACTAATACCGGTAACATCTTGAACAGGAATGATGTGATACTAATTCCTACATGTCAAAAATTACATATGATTCATTTTACAAAATTATCAAGACAATCCAAGTGTTCTTTTTTTGTTTTCAGGCAGTGAATCGTTTTTAGACTAAAATAATTATTTTAGAGTGATAATAGAAATAATGAGTCATATGAGGTATTCCATGTATCGAATTATGGTGTGTTTGATTCCTCAAATTCAAAAAATGGCTTATGGATCATTTTATGAATGTGTAAAAATAATCAGAATGTGTTTACTATTTTTTGAGTACATCAGTTGTCATTTTTACCAAAATTTATGTAATCTTTATTTCAAAAAAGACACACTTGGAGACATACTAGTCACATCGTGCATCAGAATGATGTTAAGATAATTCATACACATCTCAAATGACTTATGGATCTATTTAATAATTTATCAAAACAATCTGAATGCTTTTTCTTCATTTTGAGAATGTCAATTGTCTTTTTAATAAAATGTCATTTTAAATTAAAAACACCCAATTTGACTCATACTGGTCACATAATCTGACACATAGACATGATACTAATTCCTACATGCTAGAAATGACATAGTAATCATTTTCCTAAATTATCTATACAATCTGAGCGTGATTTTTTGGCTTTCTATGAGTAATAGGTTTTTAAAATAAAATTTCTATCTTAAATTGATAATGAAACCAATGAGTCAAATTATTAACACCATATATCATAGTGATTTGTGGATGATATATAGAAATCAAAAATGACATATGAATCATTCTTCTAAATAGAAAAACTAATAAAAATGAGTTTTTTCAGTAATGTGATGTTCAATCTCCCTATTTTCTAGAATTGATGTCAAATTTAAAATACAACATGTAATTTTAGTCATAATTGTCACATCGTGAATCGAATTGAGTTTCTGATGACATATTGATCATTTTTCTAATATTTAAAAACAATCTGAATAATCTTACATGGTTGTGAGAAAATCACCTATCGTTTTTAAGAGGTTGTTATTTTATACAGTAAACTTGCACATTGACTCATTCCAAACACCTCATGTGTTGGTTTTACATGAGACTAATTCTTAAATGTCAAAAATTAAATAGGAATAGATTTCATATATTATCATTGAAGTCCAAGTATGTTTTCTAGAATTTTAGTGAGTGACACTAATTGAACTAAACTATCCTGTTTAGATTCATAATGAACACATTGAGTCATATAAGGAACATTGTGCTGAGTAAATAAGGTTTCTTTATGTATTTTACATTCTTCTATGTTTTGAAAATCACAAACACTTTTTCATAAAGAAAAATCATATTTCTCTAAGGTTTTTTTATTTAGGTAAATTTCCCTTCTCTAAGAGATTTTTCCTTACCATATTTTTCATTATCTCTTTTTATGTTCTACATAAACCATGTTTGTTTTATTACTATTTCTAAAATTTGGAACCATATTAAAAACTATATAATCATAAAATTCCTACTATATAGAGTGTTATGTTTTTTTTTGGGAATCTGAATTCCCTGAAATTATGACCCCAAATTCTCTTAAATTCAGACTCTAAATTACAATGAATTCAGACTCCAAATTCCTCACAATTCGGACTCTGAATTCCTGAGAATTCAGACTCTGAATTCCTTGGTATTCCTACTCTTAGTTCCTTAGAAATACTAATCTGAATTTCTTATAATTCAGACTCCCAATTCCACATAATTCAAATTCAAAATTCCTCTGACAACAGATTCTGAATTCATTGGAATTTAGACTATGGAATCTTTTTATTTCATGTTCTGAACTTGTTGAAAGACATATTCTGAATTATCATGTACTATAGTTTCTGATTTTTTATATGATTAAACTCCAATCATTATTTTTTCCTTAGACTCCAGATATTCAGTTTTGGACAAGAATATTTATTTTCTTTATACATGTTATTATAAAGAAATGAAGATTTAAAATATGTTTCTGATTAGCCATTGGTTGAGTGGCACATGTACACGTCCCTCCGATATTCAATGAAATACATTATTGTTGGAGGAGGGAGTTGACCGTTGGAGTTTTTTCTGTAAATTGCATCTCTTTTGAACAAGCACGTACACCATTCAATAAATTTATATATTACATGTTGTGAAGTGGTTTTTAGAGAGATATACTCTCATGCTTTGTGTGTATCCAAACTATTGTTCATCTTGCTTCATGAAAATATGATTATTGGTGAGTAAAATCGAGCGATTTCAGGGATAGATAGAAAAAGGTACCAACAAACATAAAGAATGAGGACATTCTAGGATAGCAAGACAGATTCTAATATCCCCATTGAGGGATTACCCTAGAGTGGGTAATATAGACTTTCTTGAACGTATAAATCATGTTACCTTTATCTAAGGTTATTCGATACCCTAGTCATTGGGTCAAATGATTTTCTACTTATTACTTTTTTTGATTCATGTTATATTTCTCTTTATTTTGATAAAGGAAGAAATTAAAGTTTTCTTATACTTTATTATAATTTTATTTAATCTAATAAATATGATTCTACACAATTTATGTCAGAATCCTTACCTATGTAACAATTTATTATGTTTCATTTTCAGAATAACATTTATGTAACTTAAGAATGATTGTCTAATTGAACTATTTTAGGGTATGTGAATTTAACTTTTTTAATTTTGTAAAACATAGTTTTCCTTATGGTTAAAAATGTATGTTTTTAAACTTAAAATCCCACCTCGTGTAATAGAGAACCTACATTCATTATTTTGATCCAACAATTGGTATCATAGGATATAATTGATTTACTTATAATAACATATATGGTTTCTTGCTCATGTTTTATTTTATTTCTGAAATTATCTTATTAAATAATTACACAAGGATTTTTATACTTGTTTATAAACTTTTAATACTAACAAGTATTTTAAAAAAATATTTTTCATATAGGATTATAGGTATGATTATTGGTTACCATGATAATCAAAATCCAACAAGACCACTAATTTTTTATGATAATGATTATTAGTATTGGAGAGATTGAATGAAGAAATTTGTCATTAACACTGGTATGAAATACTTTGTTGTGTTTAATGACCAGGAATAAATACAGTCAAATATCATCATGTGGAGCTTCCAACTACATCTTGATGAAACTTGAGGTTACACATTTTTGTACTTCTAAAGTGGAAGAAAATAGAAGAGCAATGTTGGGAGTTGAATATCATGGATTTATATTTTTATTTGGAGAGAATGTCTGTAATGTGCAACAATGATTTATCACTATCTTCAATAGTCTTTAGTCTATGGTAGAGAAAGGACTTAAAAATGAAGCTCTTGTGGAAAAGTTAATTGATATTATGTCAATTGAGTGGGAATTAAAAACAACTACAATTGATGAAAATTGGAATGTTTATAATATTACTCTTGCTGAACTTTTTGGAACGCTTCTTAAACATGACACCATAATGAAAAGATATGATTATATGAATAATAAGAAGAATGGAAGTGGATGTTTAGCTTTTACAACTACTAAATACAAATCTCCCAAAAGGGCTACTAGTTCTATTTCTAAGAAAGTCACTATTCTATATGAGTCTAGTAAAAGTGATCATTTTGAAAATGAATTCTCCAATCTTGATCAAAGATGAACATGATAGTGGGAAAAAATGACTTTCAGTATAGATATTAGAGGAAAGAAATAAAGGACAAGAAATATTCTAATATCACTCACTTTGAATGAAAATTATTTAAATACATCAGGCAATATTGTCCAATGATCAAAACAAAAGATATAAAAGAAAATATTTTTGAGAGGAATAGAAACAAATACTGCAATACTACATCTAAGAATGTTGTTAAATCAAATTATACATGTAGATCCATTGGTGGTGACTCATTTGATGAATTATAATATTATGAATCTTTTGGTAAGTAGAATATTTGTCTACTGGCCAAACTACCCATTGAAAATCATTATCTAATGGACAAGGTACACAATGTTGAATCTATTACAAATGTATCATTGAAATAAAATTATACTGATGAAAAATATTATAATACTTCAAATGATGAATCATATTCTGATGAAGAAAACTATAATCCTTTTTATGAATAAGTTTCCATATTTTGTAATATTTTTGGGAATGAAAATTATATGATAAAAAAGAAGTTAGAGAAATAAAATTATAGAATTTATATTTTAACTTAAGAAGTATTGGATCTTTTTAAATATCATGATGTAAAAAAAATTTATTTTGAATGTTCTTCAAAAAAACATAAAAAATTTAATTCTGAGAAGGATAAAATTTCTAAGGATCTGGAAGATGTGATTTCTATGATAAATATTATTGCGGCTAACTATAGTTCTAAAAATAATAAATTTGAGGATAAGAACATGTTTATTAAACTAAAGTGAAAAATATTTTCCTTAAGAAAATTCTTGTAAAACATTACCTATGGTAAGGAAAAAATGACAAGATGTATTCCCATATTCAGCCTCTAACGAATGGTTTGGTATTCAGTTATACTCATTCAAAAACAGGTTTTAGTAATAACAATTTTGTTCCCCAAACTGCTCAATATTTGTACAAATTGTCAGCGTGGTGGAAATTGGGGAATATATTTTTCAATAAACAAAACCCAATCTTTAGGATTTCATAAATCATATTTTTCTAAGAAAATTGGATTCTAAAAATATAGATTTTTATGATTTCTAGATCCAAGAAAGATTGGATTCTGAACATCTAACTCATTTATTTTCAGGAAAATAAGGAAAGTACCAACAACAATACACTGTACATGGATAGAGGATTCCCCTATGATATTACTAGTAGCAATAACATATTTGAAAATTTTATCAATACGAAGGGAGGAAATGTACCTTTTGGTGATAATGCTCAGGGAGAAATTGTCGGTATAGGTAGAATTGTTTTTTCTGGAAAAAGTTTATTTTCAATTTTTTTATTTGTTAAGGGTCTTAAGCACAAACTCATTAGCATAAGTCAATTATGTGATGAAGGTTACAATGTTAATTTTAGGAATGATAAATATTAAGAAAATAATTCCAAGGAACAATATATTCTTTCTTCCCATAGGAAATAATGTGTATACACACTAAACAGAGAAGACCATAGGAGACATGATCTACCTTACTATAGAGCAATAAAAGACCAATCATGGTTATGGAATAGAAGGTTACTACACTGTAACCATAGAAACCTATAAAAATATCAAAGAAATGTCTTTTTAAGAATATATCAGGGCTTAGATCTGATTATTCAAAAGTTTTTGACCCTTGTCAGTATGGAAATAAACATAAATCTAGTTTTTAATCAATCAGTGAAGTCTCATCTTCTGATGCAATACAGTTAGTGCATATGGAACTTTTTAGTTCAATACTAACCGAAAGTATTGGAGGCAAATATTATATATTTTTCATAGTTTATTATTACAAGAGATTTATGTATTTAAATTTTCTAGCAATGAAATATTATGCTTTTTCTTATTTCAAACCATTATAGCCAAAAAATCTAATGACAAAAACCATCCATTGATAACTATTCATAGTGATAATGGAGGAGAATTCCAAAATTATTGTTTTGAAACTTTTTTATGTAGAAAATAAATTTATCATAACTTCTTTGCTCCAGATCTCCTCATCAAAATGGTATTGTTGAAAGAATAAATCTAATTCTTACCGAGATAACTAGAACCATGTTGAGTGAGTTTTCTATTGTCAAACACTTTTGGGCTAAATCTGTTAGTACTTCTTCTTATAACATAAATTGAGATTTAATTAGACATTTTCTTAACATAACACCATATGAATTATGCTATGGTAAAAACCTATACATTCATACTTCAATGTATTTAGTTTCAAAGTGGTCATTTAGAATACAAAAGATATTTTACCTGAATTTTCACCCATATCTTATGATGGAATTTTCCTAAGATATTCCACTACTTCTGTGGTCTATAGAGTTTTTAATATAAATACATGTGATGTTGAAGATATAGCGCATGTCAAATTTGATTAATCTGATCCTTTTATTTTTAAACATCCCCAACCCAAATCATTGGATGTGTTTTCAAAAACTAATTATCAAACCCTACAATAAGATTATTCTAATGGGGAAATTGGTCAATAAAATATTTTTGAAGAATTCAATCTAGAATATTTCCTACCATATATTGATGAACTTGTTTTACAAAATCCAAATCAGTTGTTTCATAAGAATCATCCCAATGATAGTATCATTGGTGATGTAAATCAACCTATAAGTACTAGAAGTTCCTTTATAAATTAAGTAAAACATCTATAATTTATTTTCTAATTTGAACAAAAAACACTAATGATGCTTTATGTGAAGATTATTTGATTAAATTCATGTATTATGATCTAAATGATATCTAAAGGAATAAATTCTTCCCCTAGGTTGAAAGTCCTTAGGAAATATATGTAATTGGAGTAAAATTGGGTTTTAGAAATAATTGTGATGATAATGTAATCATAGTAATAAATAAAGATAGATTAGTTGTTAATGGATATAATCTACCAGAAGGAATAGCCTATGAAGATACTTATGATCCTATATCTATACTTGAATACATTCACATTATACTTTCCTTTGTCACATTCATTAATTTTATACATTTTCAAATGCATTTAAAATATGATCTCCTTAACGGATATGTTCACGAAGAAGTTTTTTTAGAACAACCTTCTAGTTTTGAAGTCACAAAACATCATGAACATTTTTTCAAACATACAAATGCATTATATGGAAATAGACAAGACTCTAGAGCCTGGTATCATAGACTTAAATTATTTTTGTTATAAAATAACTATGTTATGTGAATTGTTGATCCAACTCTTTTTATAAAGAATGAAATGAAAAACAGTTGATCGTTCAAATTTATAATGATTACATTATATTTGGTTCAAATCAGAAATATTTAACTTTTTTGTTAGTTAATTTTATGAAATGTGTGTTTGAAATGAGTATTATGGGTGAGTTACCATTTTTACAAGGTTTTCAAATATCTCAAAAACCATAAGGAACTTATATATCTCAATATAATTATATAATAATGATCTTCTTAGAAACTATGAATATGACAACACTAAAAGTATTATTACATTAATCTGTAACTCAATCTCCCTTGATCTTGATGAAGTTGAGAAAATAGTAGATCTAATATCATTTAGTGTTATGATTGAAATTTTACAATACATGAAATCTAGTCATCCAGACAAAATGTTTTCAGTATACTAATATGCAAGATATCAATCCAATCCAAAAAATTATCATTTAAAATCTGTGAAAATAATTTCTTCTATTTAATGGGATCACCGGTATTAGGAAATTTATACACATTCAGAAATTATTTTGTTTTAAAAATCCTTTCATATGGTAACGTTGTTGAATGTAGAATGGATAGGAGAAGTAAATCCAGAAAATTTAATTTCATAGGAGATTAATTAGTTTGGTCATTAAAGATAGTAAGTATCACTTTACACTACTGAAGGTGAATATGTAGAATTAGGAAGTAGTTGTTCTCATGTGTAGTGGATGCAACACACACTCATAGATAATGTAATGGGCTTAACAAAACATAGAAATTTTTTAATAACACTAGTGATATTTCCCTATTAAAAAACCATTCACATCACTCTCGTGAAAAAAACATAGATATTAGGCATCACCTTATTGGGGATCACGCACTAAAAGAACATATGATTCATCAATTTGTCATATTAAAGATCAACTTGCTGATATTTTTACAAAATCATTACCGTCTGACGAATTTGGATACATTAAAAAAAAGATAGGAATGATAATTGTAAGATAATATTCCATATTAAATCATTATTAGAACCAATCTCCTTAAATTAAAAACTCTTTTTCATATGAGGGAGTACATTTTCATGATTAATAAATACATCTTCGTAACTAAAATTTTTCAGTAATTATATTTTTTTTAATCAAAATTCTTCATTTATCAAATTTTTTTGTAATCAAAATTATTCCTTAATCAATTTTTTTAATAAAAATTTTTCTTTATTAAATTTATTTATTGTCAAAATAATTCCATAATAAATCATTTTAGTCAAATTTTTCTGAATCCAAAATTCTTGAACTCAAACATTCCTTTACATAAAATATTTATTGTCTACAAAAATTGAATTTCATTAATAAAATTTTACAGAATCTAATGTTATTCAAGAAGAATAATTTTCTTTACTAATAGTTTTATAGAAATACAGAAGTCGTGTTTCCTTACATAGGTCTTTGTAGTTGAATTTTTAATTTTTGGTATTTTTAACCTGTTTTAAGAAAAAATATTAGATTCACTTTCCCTAAATATGAATTTTTTCCTTAAAACCCTCAAAAGATCAGAACCTACTAAATCCATCATCGGATATCATCTCAACATTCTGATCAGATCATGCTTGTCTCAATCGTTGGATCATTTTTTGAATATGAACTATCTCTTCAACTTCTATATAAATTCCCCCCAATTCATTGTCCCACATCGACTATCAAGACTTTTCAAACCGAAGGACTTCCTCTCTTTAAAAGAGTCGTTTTGCATATCATAGTTTACTAAGAGTACATATGTCTTTGGAAGCCTATCATCAGAGGAAAATGTCTTCATTTAAGGAAATATCATAATTGAAAATTTGAAGGGAAATTTTATTTGATCTAATATTTTTTGTGAAGTATAAGTTTCTCATGGTAGACCCAAATTTGATTTCTTGTTGATTTTTAGAAATAAAACATACCTATTTGATGTGGGATGTCCTCAGAATGACTTGGAAAATTGTTTTTACAGATACCAAAGTCTATAAACAAATATTTTAAATAGATGAAAATGACATCGGATGGAAGTGAAATAAAAAAAATATTGTAGATTTATTTCCTAAATAAAGAAACCTATGTATCATTATTTTGACTTATACCAAAAAGTTATATTGAAGCCCTATAAAAAATGTGGATGTTGTAGAGTCTTCCATGAAAACATTAAAGAAGAGAAAGCAGAAGGATCCAGAAGACATATAAGAACTTTTAGTTCAGGAATCCCAATAAGCACCCCCCAAATTCAAAGAAGATGAAACCCTTCCATGATGAATTTTTTGCTAAGTGGAGTGTAAAAAAGATGAATAAAAACACAGAAAATCCTATCTTTGGCCAAGATACTACTATGAAAAATGCACTTAAGGATAAATATGATGAAGATCTAGAGAAACAAGAGAAAGAGAGGAAGAAAATGATGAAAATGTATAAGGCTAAAATAATTAAAGCTATTTTAAGGGATTCTGAGAAAGCTTCTGAAAAAATCTAGGTACCTGAATCCTTTCTACAAAAACAAAAACCAATAGTGAAATTGGAAAGAAGATCATAATTTTGGAACCCAATATATAGGAAGAAATTATAGAAGAATAAGATGGTGAAGAAGGATATGATAGTTATGATGTGATTAGACAAGTTGAAGAATATTATTACAAGGGAATACCCAATGCAAATATTTCAATATATAATTCTCATGCTGAATCAACTAAAATTATTTTTCAAGGAAAAGATGATGAGGTTTATCAATAGGTTAATAATCCTTCTGATGATGAGAGTAGAAATCAATAATTCATTCAACCTGATGATCATAATGCAGATGCTGAGAAGGAAAATGTTTGCAAATATAAAATAGTTCATGTATTAGACAGTGAGCATGTATCTGTAAAGGCTATAGGGAGAAATTATAATGTAAACAAAGGTAAACATGTGATTGATAATACACATTATATGTTTATGGTGGTTAAGAAGGATGATGCTCTAGGTTCACCAAATAGGAAGTCTTCTGAGATTGAAAAGGAATATTCCTATATAAGGGAATCAGATTACAAATCATCTTCTATGGGTCATGACATTGTGATTCAACCACAGAAGAAGTTATAAAAGTCCATCCCCATAATTCCTAGTTTTGATTCGAGGTGTCATTTGCATGAACAATCTTCCAATCAGATGTCTGATTCTATAAGTTATCCCTTGGAAAATTTCACACAGCTAGAGGGAAATTTTCTATCTTTTATTAGTGATGATGCTCACATAAGGTCTTATAAAAATATTACTATGTGTTCCAAGGAAAAAATTGAAGATCGAGGAATTCTTGATGACTTTCTGGACTCTTTGAAGGATTATTTTGATAGAGCAGATGATATGATGAAATAACTTACAAAAAGTTTTACAGAGATGTTGAACCTAAAACAAGTATCTCAGAAGTATGAAAAAAATATCTGATTGGGAAACTAAATTTTTTTTCTTTTAATTTGAAGAGGGAAAGGGATCTCAGAAAATATTTTAAGGACATTTTTTATCCTCACGAAGTGATTTTGATGTCATAGGAAGAAATCCTAAATCATCGGGATGAAAAGGTCATGGATCATGAAAATAAAAATAAGGATAAAGAACATTTGATCATGTGCATTGAAAAATATCATGAAGGGCTTAAGATGCTGAAGAACATCATAAAGAATATCATTCTGAAGGAAAAAACAAGGATGAATATTTTTTCTAACAAATTGGTTCTTTTGATGTACTCCCTTCTATCAATTTTTCCTATCAAAATGAAAGTTTTGTTGTTAGTTATTTGTTTAGTGGTATAGTTTAAATGTTTAATGTACCAAATTATTTTTCTATTCTCTGTATTCCAGTTTTAAAATCACAAATGGGTAGAAAGGAAAGATAAATAGAATAGTAGGTTTAATGAGTAGAATTTCTTATATACGGGGGAGTGTATGTAAGGAATAATTTAGTTATAAAATACTTTGAATGAAACAAAAAGAAAAATCTCTCTATGGAAGTCATGAATATTATCCTTAGGGATTTAAAAACCTAAGGGGATGTTAGTCGTATTTATCGTGATTCATATAGGAAAGGAAATAATTTTTTCAAAAAATTTCTAAAGAAAAATCACAGTCCTTATATTCTTTTTCTTATTGTTTTTTATATCCAAAAAGGGGGAAATTGTTGATTTAATAAGTATTTCTTATGACTTTTCCATTCCTTTATTTTCTGAAAATAAAAAACTCTTTATCTTATCAAAAATCATTTTTTCGTAAGGTTTGTTTTCATATGGAAAATTCTACTTCTCTAAGGAAATATTTCATTACCCTATTTTTCATTATCACTTCTTATGTTCTCATTAATACAAGTCTATTTTATTACTATGACTAAAATATTGAACCTTAGTAGAAACCTCAGATCCTTATAATTTGATCGATATAGAGTGTTCTATTTTTTCATGCTTCCGAATTCCCTAAAATTATTGCTCAAAATTATATGAAATTTACACTATGAATTCTATAAAATTTAGAATAAAAATTCCATAGAATTCAGACTCTAAATCCCTTAAAATTAAGACTCTGAATTCCTCATTATTCTGACTCTGAATTTCATAAAATTCAGACTCTGAATTCCCCAGCATTCATACTCCAAATTCCCCAAAATTCGAATTCTGAATTCCTAAAAATTCTGATTCAGAATTCATTGGAATTCAAATTCGGGAATCATTTGTATATAGATTCTGAACTTGTTGAAAAATAAAATCTGAATATAAATGTCTTATAGATTCTAAATTTTTATATGATTAGACTTCAAAAATTATTTTTTCCTTAGATTATGGATATTCAATTTTGTCTAAGACTCCCTATTTTCCTTATACATGTTATTATTATGAAACGATGTCTTGCAATATCTTTCTATCTGACCATATGTCGAGTGACACGTGTACAGGCCTCTCCGTGATTCAAGGAAAAATATGACTGTTGGAGGAGGGATCCAATCATTGGACTTGTGGCTATAAATAAGATCTCATTTGAACAATATCATTCACTATTCCATCATTCTAGAGATTACATGCTGTAAAGTGGTTTCTATAGAGAAAGTCTTTTATGATTTTTGGGAATCTGAACATCTTGTTCAACATGCTTTATACGACTCTGATTGTTGATGAGTACAATAGAGGGCTTCCAGGGATAGGGAGATAGGGGTTTCGAAAACCTTAATGATCGAGGGATTCTTGGGATAGAAAGATAGATTCTGATATACCTATCGAGGGCATAACCAGGTGTGTGTAAAATATAATTTCTTGAAAGTACAAATCAAGGGACCTTTATCCAAGGATGTTTGATACCCTACTCATTGGGTTATAATTTTTCCTCCCCATTACTTATTTTTTCATGTTTTATTTCCAATTTATTTTTATAAATTATGAAAGAATAATATTCTTATACTTTATTATTCATTTATTTACTCTAATAAATAATATTATATATGAATTAAGGTGGAATCTTTTCTTCTTTATACTTTTCTTATGTTTCATTTCCAGAAAAATATTGATGAATCCTATGCATGTTTTTCTTATATAACTATTTTAGGTTTGGAAATTTTCCTTGATTAACATTGTTAAACATAGTTTTCAATAAGGCTAGAAATGAAGTTTTTTGATCATACATTTTCCCCTCCAATAATTGAGCATCTACATACTTCATTTCGATCCTATACATCATGTATTGGATTGATTTGAGGATAATTTCTGAACATCAAAAATTACTTAGAGATCCTTTCAATAAAGTATAAAAATAATATGAACACATTTTCACTATTTTTAGTTAGTTATATGTCCAAAATACTGAAATAGATGTCAATATTAATTAAAAACATGCACATAGACTCATATTTATCAGAGTGTTCATAGGATTGAGGTGTAGATGATTCATACACATCCCAAATTACATATGGACCATTTTACAACAGTATCAAAATAATAATAATATGATTTATTGGTTTTGAGTATTTCATTTGTACTTTTTTCACATTATTAAAAAAAGAATATCTTCGAGTCATACCAGTCACACCACGTGTCATATTGATGTTCAGATGATTCTTACATGTCCCAAATGAAATATGGATCATTTTCCAATGTTATCAAAATAATACAAATGTGTTTTCCTGGTTTTTATTAAATGTGTTTTCTTTTAAAATAAATGTAGTTTTAAACCAAAAATAATCACTTTTACTAAAACAAATCATATCATTTATTAGTTTGACATGAGACAGATTCCTACACATAGAATATTATTTATGAATTTATTAAATAAATTATCAAAAAAATATGATAACATTTTCTCAAGTTTATTTGAGTGACTCTTTATGAACAAAAATGATGGTTTTTAAATGATAAGAGACACTTTGAGTCATATCTGGCACATCTTGTATGAGATTATGGTGATTAAGATTCCTAAACCTAATGAATGACATATGGATAATTATCTTAATGTTTAAAAATTATCAGAATATTTTTTCTCATTTTTGAGTTTGTCATTATTCTTTTACTTTTTTAAATATCAATTTTTAATAAAAATAATCAATCAGATTCGTACAGGTCACTCCGTATATCTAATTGATGTGTGGTTCATTCATATACATCCTGATATATCAAAAAATCTTAATATCCAATGTTACCAATATTTCCATTTCCTTTCTTTATAAAAATTCCAACATCTAATATTGATTCGATGATTTTAATAAAAATTAATCTCATTATTGAGTTCTAGAAGAGAAGAGGAATTTTATATTCCAATTATATCATGATAAGTAACCAAAATGGGTATTTGATCTTCCTATACACCATTGGATTTCAACAATGAGAATGTTTTTTCAGCTAATAACATAAAATCTGAATATAGTTCTTTCAGTATGTCAATGAAAGGAAATAGAAATGGAAGTCATGGTAACCAATGTAGAAAGAAATATTTAATCTCATTTTTGGATTATATTTGAATGAAAAATATGACATCCTAAAAGATATTTTAAAAAAAACTAAATATGTATAAGATAAAAATAATGTGGAAATTAAATTAAAAATAGATAAAATGATGAATAAAATAATTAAATATTTATAATTAATTCATCTTATCATAATGGTTCTATATATTATGGATGTATTTCCATGTTTCCATTATCTCAGTTGCAACCATGAAAATATATTATAAATATATAATATATAATATATATCTATATCTATATTTTTTATATATGTGTATATTTAATTATTTATACAGATAAATATATACATGTTTGACATATTTATATATGTAATGTGTTAAATCCTTTTAATACAGAATTATAAATATATATATATATATATATATATGTAATATTATATATATTATACACACACACACACATGAATATATATATATATATATTGACAGACATAAATGTAAATGCATTTCTAAACATGTGTATGAGTCTGTGTGTATGTAAATATAATTATATTATAAATTTACTATTATATATATATATCATAATATTCATATATTCCAATTGAGGGGGTATGCATATATCTTTAATTCCATAAACCATATGGTCGAGTAAAATAGGTAGAGAATTTATTTTTTTAAGTTAATTTTTTGTAGAAGGGTGATAGTGGTTTCATGTGCTATGATAAGTGATCACATGATGGGGGCAGTTATGTGTAGATGGAATGAATGGTGTTGATGAGATTAATTATATTTTCAAATTTTGAAAAACAATTAGTGTTTGTGATCTCATGAAGCATGAGTCAGTGGCATTGGGGTGGGTAGGTTTAAAAGAATCAGAAAGTGGTGAGGGTAAGAGAGTGAAAGGAAAGATAACCATAACCCCTTTCAACAAACCATCACCAGTAAATATTGTTGACCATTAGGATATATCTATAGTACCTAAATAATGATGATAAAAAACACAAATAGATCTCACCAAACTTGTAATCAATGAGTTAGGAGGATAGGATAAAATAAGATAACATGGATTGTATCATTAAATCATCTGAGATAAAGTGGGTATATCGAAAAAAAACAAACACTTTTGAGTCAATGATTCATTTGTATCTTGAATTATTCGAGACTTGTATCTGAGCCTTATTGTTTGGATTTGAGCCCGGATTTGAACATCAATTCATCAAGGAGGAGAGTCGGGAGAGGGTGGATTCCGTTTAAATCTTAGGTATCATGATGAGTTCACAACTAGTTAGGGTTATTAAAATAGATCAGGACAATTTAATAAGAACTTATAAAAAACTTCTAAATATACCTTTTATCTTCTCTAAATTCAATAGTGTTAATAAAAGGCATCTTTATCATAGATTTTCTAGAGATTATAATGGCATAGATTTATCAAATTTAAAAAGGAACTAGTGAAATCAATCTTTATCAGCACTAATGTTTTGTCATTGATAAATATTAATTTTATTACTGCTTTTTAGCACTGATGAAACTCTTTCTCTATCACGTCTAAAAAAGGTCTTGTAAATAGGCATTTTATTAGTGCAAATTAATTATGAGCTGCAAAAGGTTTTATAATTATGATTATAGTTAAAACATTTCTATAAATATATTTATATATATAATTAAAAAATGTATAAAAATAATAATATTTTAAATATATTATTTATTTAAACATATTTATTATAATTATATAATTATGTATTTATAATTAAATAAGTACACTTTTAAAAAATATTTTATTTATATTAGTATGTATAATTATATAATAGAAGTATATAAGGATAGTGGATGAGGCTCTATACATGTGACTTATGATCCTTTCCAATGGTGTATATTGTTCTAGATTGACAATCCCAAACCACTTCTGGTGGAGGGTTCGTTCTTACCTATGTGAAAATTTAACCTCACATGGATGTTTATAATCCTTCTTCCAATCCTATATCATGATCGAAGGCTATAGGTGTGGGATTTTATACCACTAAAACAACCAGGCAAGGTCTGGTGATAGGTTTGATTCTGTTTTCATCGAGCTCAAGGGTTATCTGTGTTCAATCATGTGTGTCTAGATCTGATTGTGTTCAATCATGTGGAGCTAGATATGGTGGTAATCCCACCGGTTCTTTCCTTCCTACAAGATGATTTGTTGCTTACAAGGTTGTTTCCATCCTGACTCATTCTCGAAGGCTCTGGGTGTGGGATCTACCCCTGATACATCCTTCCATGAATTGGTGATGGTTTTGAAACCAGAATCAGCATTGGGCAAGGATATATAATTCATATCCTCCGGGCATTGGAAGTTATTCACATACCTAACGATAGATTATGCTAGGACTCTCATCACTCTAAATGGGAATTTCTTTATTGTGGAAGTGAATTCTATGATATTGGATGCTCTAATTGAAGAATGTGTGTTCTTGATGCTTTCATGAATGATCACTTCTTAAGAGGATAACTCGTGGATGCTTGATGAGTAGAAGAATCGTATCATTCAATTGTGATGTTCCGGAGGGTGGATTATTGTCTCGATTGGAAGGGGTTTCTATTATATAGTCATCCCCTCATATGAGATGAAGATCAAAGTATGGGGTCATATCCCGGTTTCTCCCAAACCAAGGTCTTGGAATATCCATAACCGGGATCCCTTTTTTGATCCTAAACATATTAACAAATCTATCACCCAATCATGGGTTCATATTCGTGGGGTTTTCTGGATCATCTGAAAACCATAAATTTATTGGGATATTTATTCTTAGTTTTTATACCGATAAATCTTTATTTATTGATAGAAAAATATTGATATGGGAGGTTTTCCTGTATTTTTTTTAATTCGACTTCTCAATCACTTTGATTCAATCGATAATTCTCATTGCTTTAGGGAATCGTATTGAACTTTTAATTAAAAATGAAAGGATATGAATTTATTCTTCCTCATGAAATGATATTGGGATCCCGTCAAAAAATGTCTTAAATATTAATATGTTTATACTGTAAGATGGATGATCACATATCTGGTGATTGAATAATCATGTGTGGATGCTTGAATATGGGGACCCTGGTTGCGACTGCTACTGGTGTTGCATCCACTGGTCCCATGTAGGATTGCAGTTCAGGAATGCCCATTTATAATAAAGGGAAATGTAAAATTATGAATCCCCATTATATTTAGGTAATTATTTCTAATATAGCTCAAAATAATGTGGAAATAGTTTGTAAAGAAACTAATTAGTGGAACATTTGTGACCATAGGGTTTCATGGGATATTGTCACTAATATGGAGAAGGAATTACAAGAGAGTGAGATATTATATAGAAAATGTAATCCTGAGGATGTGGTTTAGAGATATGTGACAATGATTTCAGGAAAGCGGAAGACCTTGTTTCTAGAAAAAGGAAAAGGGAAAAAAATTTGGATGAGGATGGATTCTAACTGGTTTCTAAGAAATACATGGCTGCCCCACCTTTGGTTAAACAAATTGTGCTCGATGAGGGTCATGGCCAGACATTAGATAGTGAAACAATGTATTTTAAAAACTCACTAGATGTAATGGATGAGTGGATGGGGACTGATAAACCATTTACGGACTATGATCCTTGATGTGAGATGGGTTTGGAGACTGGCATTCAATGCATGTCGGATGTGATGGTGGTAGAACTAGGAGGGACAAGGAAACAATCCATGTTAAGGAAGAGGACATGGTCATGATTATAGGGCTTCTACACATGGGACTGGCTGAGATGATTGTGTGTATCCACATGATCATGTCCAATATGGGTCTTTCAAGGGGTATTCCAAGAGACTCACACTGAAACAAGAATATCATAGGGAAAAATATAAGGTGATCTTCAATCAAAGGAACTCACATTTATATTGGTAATCTACTGATGAAAATGATGACTTAGATTCTGAATATGGTAATTAGCCTATTTTTTATTTTTGGTCCTTTTCTCATGGATGATATCATGCCTCTTTGTTTGACTCTATCCATACTCTTTTTCTCTGCAATTTTCCAAAATAAAATTTTATGAACGAGGACCCTCCGATTAGTAAAATTATTAGTATATTTATAACATTATATATATAGATATTTAATATATATATATAGAGTATATATATTCATTATTTAGATATATTTATTGGAATTTTATAATAATTAATTAATAATCCTAAAAATAATTATTTTAAAAAATACTATTTATTTATTTATAATTGTAAATATACAAATGTATAAATATACTAAATATATATTTGTTAATATTTTTTCAAAATACATTTTTATCATTATTAAGGAATATTTAATCATATGTGCATGTATGTTAAAAATGACTGAAATTGAATAATTAAAAATCACTACACTTAAATGATAAAGAAAAAAAATAAATACCCTTATGAATTGAATATAAATGTTTTAATAAAATTGATATATATTGAAATAAATATAAATATATATTGGAAATATAAAAACATTGTAAATAAATATATATAATAAATAATATAAATTGATTAAATTCCAAAAATGTTATTCTTGGGTGTGCCTTGTATATAATAATGCATTAATTATGTATATGTGAAATCAATAATACACATAATCAATATATGTTATATTGTAAAATAAAACAACATTCAATTATATCTAGTACTCGGTGCAATTAGTCATTATTTTTAATTCATATTAATATATAACTATAAATAATTATTCAGAAAATATATTACTATTTAATGAAAAGAATAAATATTTCATATTATATAAATCATATTTATATACATTAATATATATTTATATGTTTAATATATACTATTTATTAAGATTTTGAATAATTATTTAATTAATAAAATGTTTAATAATTATCTTAATTGAATTATTTTTAGTTTTCATTTCATTAATATTAATATTACATATATCTATGTATTTAATATATAAATTTTAATAGTTTTTATAATTTATATATCTCAAAATCAATTTATTTATTTTTATCAATATTTATTGTATTAATTAAAATTTTATTAAATTTTTTAATAAACTCATTTATTTATTTATTTCTATTTTCTTTTTTTTTCTTACCATTATCAGTGCTAAAAATGCTTATAAAGTATCCAGTTATGGACACATAAGATAAAGTATTGAGAGAGGGTACCATTTATTATCACTAAAAATAATCCACTGATTAAGGTCAGGGTAGTTAAAAACCTATTTTGTAGTGTTGAAAATTTATACATTTTGTTTTCGTATAATTTATCATGAAGAAGACATGAAAACCCAAAAGATTGGGGTATTAACACATAGAGAGGTGGGATACCATGGAAATATTTTAGATATAGTCAAATTAGACAATGATGGTCATTTTTCATTTTTAATGTTCAAATTTGTGTTGGTCAACATAGATAGAGGTATAATTAAATATTTGAACATTTTACTTTTTCTCAGAGTCTCTCTCTTAATCCATTCTGCTGATCACGTAGAAAATGATACATTTACCTTATCTTCATAAAACAATATGTTTTATTACATGCATGAAGAAATATATTACTTTTTTTTCTTTTTTATACAGTTAAATATTTTATACTTAGATAATATGGGTGGTGGATATCAATTGGTACATTCTGACCGTGAACCACACCAACCAAAAAAAATTAAACAGTTCATTGTGAGAAAATTCAAATAATTGAACTTTAAAGAGATATAAAAAATGAGTTACTCAATGTAATGGATTTTGATTACAATGAATAAGATGAAGATGAAGATAATTGAATCTATATAATTGTAATAAAATTATAATAAAATTTCAAAATTATATTAGTTTATTATATATATAAATTTTTCTATTTTTTTCCTTTTTGTAGAAAAACATCTTCAATATTTTTTATTCATTTCATATTATGGATCATATAAATTATATTAATTTTAAGAATAAAAAATTTGGCATCCTAGATTATATAATACTAACAGAACACCACCACTATCATCCGCTTCAATGGATCTGAGTGATTCTATTATACAAGAATCATCTAGTGAGCTAGTAGTTTCCACTGATATTGTTGTTATCTAATCATCCAATGCACCATGTGTAGAGGATATGTTTCTTGCCATTCTATATAGGGGATTTTGGTTAGTTTCCATTAAAAGTATGTATTTCATTATATAAAAAGAACAGTATATTTTATTAGTCGTTTATTGAATTTTTCAAACAGATATAGATACAAATAGAAGATATATAAATATGAAGAAAAAAGATGCATATGATCTAAAATACTTCAATATTATCATTCATTTTGATGAGATTACTGTTCCAACCAGTATTGCTACTAGAATATATGGGCATATTCTTGGGATTCTTGCTTGTGAGGCGATGATATATCACATTAATTATAAATATTGAAGGAATATTCCCATAGATCCAAAAAATGGGGTCTCTAGTAACCATGTGAATTTTAATATTATTTTCATATCCATTTATTACTAATTTAAAATACACGAGTAAAATTATTAATTTTCTTAAAAATGTTTAGGTTTCGTATCTAGATTTTTTTATTTGGATTCCCCAAACATTGTTTCACACCCATGGACTCTAAAAAATTGTTCTAAAAAATGGAAATATTTAAAATGGTTCGTATGCCTGAATTTAATGAAACATCTCTAAGCTCATGAAAAATTTATGAGAATGTGACTGATTTCATTTCTCGTTGGTAGTGGAATATGTTTATCTATATTGACATAGATGAATTACATGATGTAATAGATGACTATAAAATATAATAATTACATAAACATAATAAAATTATAATTTTTATTAATGATAATATTTTTGGAAGGAGTTATCTAAAAAATTATAAATCACAAGAAACAAGTCATTCTTCATATCATTGTCCCTTAGTGTTTTTCGAGAAAATGGAAAATAATGGTTTTATATTTTCCATTATTTTTTTATTTTTTATTGTATGTCATGATATTTTCTCACTTGTATATATTATTTATAAAGGACACAAATTTAGGGCACTCATTTAGATGGGAAGATATATGGATTAATGTTTATAGAAAACATAATGAAAATTTTCTAAAGGAACCAATAATAGAAGTTGGAATCGGCACTTTTCATTACTATTTAATGTTATTTTGTAACTATAACAACAAATGGATAAAAAATAAAAAATAAAAAACCACCTTGAACTAAATTAAATGGTACTGGCTACATGGATCCAACGGTGCTAATTATCACTACTAATGTCATTAAGCGCATGTATTTGGGATTATTTAATTAGGTTTAAGTGGTATTTTTGTTATAATTAAATTTCATTATTATGTTTTTATAGTTATGAAATAAAATTAAATACTAATGGAAAAATTATGAATTATATAATATTATTAAATTTATTAAATTAAAAACCCATTGTTAATATTATGTATTATAGGTTAAAATTCAAGATTCTTGGGTACTGAAACCTTCACAATCATCATCGGTATCCCAGAATGATGTAGTTATAATTTTTTTAGGGAACAAGAAACTCGAGCGAGTCTCAAAGATGGGTTCTAGGAATACTCCATTAACTAAATTTTGTAGGGCATTGTAATCATTTACTACTACACCTAGTGTAGGTTCTACCAGTTCTATTAATCTATAATTTAAATGTTAATATTTAATTATAAAAGATAAAAATTTGAGAACATGAATCTTATTAGAAAAATTTTTATGAGTGTCAGTACAACAATGGAAAATATTTTTTTTTTATTTTAGAGGATGATGGGAATGATCCTCATTGAAATTTCTATCCTTATAGATCATCATATTGAGGTGAATTGTATACTCAATAGCTCATTCACACATTTTTCAAATAAAACATATAACTTCCATGAATAAAACTATAATTCCACATTTAAATTGAGACACACATATCAAGTCCTACTTAAAACATTTCTTGTTAGATTGACTTGTGGTCGATTCCTAGACACCAAAAATTAGTTGAGGATCATTTTTTTAAAGATATATAACAAATCAATATAATTTTCATAGTTTTGTTTAGGTAAGATGAGATTTAATGTAAAATAGAACTTATATTGAAAACATGAACTGCTAATCATACTACCTACATGGGGTGAATAAATGGAATATAGTAAATTCATACACATCACAAATTAATTATTAATCATTTTACAAGAGTTTGAAAATAATATTATCTTTTTTCCTTCACTATAATAATTTATTAGTAGTTTTAAAATAAAATTACACATTTATATTTAAAAAACACACTTAGATTCACACTAACCACATCATGTGTTGGATTTATGTTCGTTTAAATTTTATAGGTAAAAAACGTATTATGGACAATTTTTGTAATATATGAAAAAATTATAAGATTATGTTCTCATTTTTTTCAATGTGAAATGCATATTAAAATAAAAATGACTGTTCTATACTAAAAACTTATAATTTATGCCATACCTCCACATTCATGTTTATGATGACCATGAAATCAAATGAAAACAACTATTTATGAATTTTGTAAATATTTGAAATGAAGACACATCAATCGGAGTTATTTTTAGCTCAGGATGCTCGTTAACACATTTTTAGTATATTTATACACTAAAACTTGTGTTTAATAGTTAAAGTTCCATTCAAATACCTCATAATTTTTTGAAATAATATTAAGACCATAATTGATTTATTTATGATGTGTACATGTAGAAAAAATATCAATCTATCATGGGGTGTTCATGAAATGACTCAATGGATAGTTTTAAAAGACACAAAAGTCGTTACAAAATTAGTGGATCAAAACTATGGTACTACATCATATGACCTTGAAAAAAATAATAAAATTACCATATATTGATTTTTTTAATGTAGAAACCAAAAAAATGTCATTCCAACTTATAGTTTTTCTAGTATTCTTGTAAAAGAATATTGTATTTTAAATCACTAAAACATGCATGTATTAGTCAAGATCATAGAGAGTAGCCTATTATTGATGTGAATTCGTGGAACAAACACATTTTAATTTATTATGTTATATACTTGTAGATAAACCATCCATATGATGAGTGGTGCGCTCAAAATGACTCAATAAAGTGTTTTTAAATACTCCATAGTCATTAATAACATGTGTCATGGGTTTTAAACTAGAAAAATGATATTTTAATTCCATGACATAATAATAAAATTAATGAATATTTATTTTTAAAATGTACTAAACATTACCAAAATATTGTGATTTATAGTTTTCACAAGATGCCCGAAAATGTGTTTTTAGAGTTTTAAAACACTAAAATGTGAATGTGATAATCAGAACCGTAGAAAATGAACACATATTAACATGAAATCAGGTAGAAAACAATACTAAAATATTTTTGACTTGTACGTATAGATTAAACAACCATCTAATTTGTGGTGTTATAATAATGACTCAATAATAATTTGTTGAAGATACCAAAGTAATTGAAAAAATTTATTAGGGTGTCAAAACTATGAAAATGATTTATGATGGTTGTTAAATAAGAGTTACAAGACCGTAGATTGATGTTTTAAATTTTTTAACTAACAAAATTTCATTTGGGATCCTCGTAAAATGGTTTTTAGGGTTCTGAAACACTAAAACATTAATGTAACAGTCAGGACAATATTAAATGACCTCATATTGACCTGAAATCATGGTAGACCCACTTTTGATTTATTATTGATTTTTAGAAAAAAAACATGGCTATTTGATGTGGGATGTTCTCCGAATGATTCTGAACAAATCTTGGTACCTGAATCCTTTCTACAATAACAAAAACCAATAGTGACATTGGATAAGAAGATTATAATTCTGGAACCCAATGTATAGGAAGAAATTATAGAAGAATAAGATGGTGAAGAGGGAGAAGAAATTTATGATGTGATTGGACAAGTTGATGTATACCATGACAAGGAAATACCCAATAAAAATATTCTAATACAAGATTTCTAATGCTGAATCAACCAAAATTATTTTTCAAGGAAAATAGGATGAGGTTTAGCAAGAGGTTAATAATCTTTCTGATGATGAGAGTAGCAATCATGAATTCATTTAACCTGATGATCATAATTCAGATGCTGAGAAGGAAAATGATTAAAAATATAAAATAGTTCAACTATTATAGAGTGAACATGTATATGAAAATGCTATAGGGAGAAATTCTAATGTAAACTATAGAAAACATGTGATTGATAATACAAATTATATGTTTGTGGTTGTTACGAAGGATGATGCTCCAGGTTCATCCAAAAGGAAGGCTTTTGAGATTGAAATGGAATATTCCGATGTAAGGGAATCATATTACAAATCATCTTACATGGGTCATGACATTGTGATTCAACCATTGAAGAAGTTATAAAAGTCCATCCCCTTAATTCCTAGTTTTCATTCGAGGTGTCATTTGAATAAACAATCTTCTAATCAGAAGTCTGATTCTATATGCTTTCTCATGGAAAATTTCACAAATCTAGAGGGAAATTTTATATCTTTTAATAGTGATGAAGATCACATAAGGTCTTATAAAAATATTACTATGTGTTCCAAGGAAAAAATTGAAGATCGAGGAATTCTTGATGACTTTAAAGACTCTGTGAAGGATTCTTTTGATAGAGAAGATGATATGATGAAATATCTTACAAAAAGTTTTACAGAGACGTTGAACCTAAAACAAGAATCTCATAAGCATGAAAAAAAAGATCTGATTGGAAAACTAAATTTTGTTTCTTTTAATTTGAAGAGGGAATGGGATCTCAGAAAATATTTTAAGAGAATGTTCACATCACAAGAAGTGATTTTGAAGCCATAGGCAGAAATCCTAAAGCCTCGGGATGAAAAGGTCATGGATTATGAAATGAAAAATCAGGATCAAGAACATTTGATCATGTGCTTTTAAGAAGATCATGAAGGTCTTAATATGCTGAATACCATCATAAATAAGATTATTCTGAAGGAAAAAACAAGGATGAATATTTTTTCTAACAATTTGGTTCTTTTGATGTACTCCCTTCTATCAATTTTTCCTATCAAAATGAATGTTTTGTTGTTAGTTATTTGTTTGGTGGTATAGTTTTAATATTTAATGTACCACATTATTTTTCTATTCTCTGTATTCCATTTTTAAATTCTCAAATGGGTAGAAAGGAATGATAAATATAATACTAGGTTTATTGAATAGAATTAATTATATACCGGGCAGTGTATGTAAGGAATGATTTACTTATAAAATACTTTTGAATGAAATAAAAAAGAAAAATCTCTCTATGGATGTCATGAATATGATCCTTAGGGATTAAAAAACCTAAGGTGAAGTTAGTCGTATTAATCATGATTCATATGTGAAAGGAAATAATTTTTTGAAAAAATATATAAAGAAAAATCACAGTCCTTATATTCATTTTCTTATTGTTTTTTTTTTCTATCCAAAAAGTGGGAAATTGTTGAGTTAATAAGGATTTCATATGACTTTTCCATTCATTTATGTTCTGAAAATCAAAAACTCTTTATCTTATCGAAAATCATTTGTTCCTAAGGTTTGTTTTCATAAGGAAAATTTCGCTTCTCTAAGGAAATATTTCATTACCCTATTTTTCATAATCACTTTTTGTGTTCTATTTAATGCAAGTCTATTTTATTACTAAAACTAAAATTTTGAACCTTAGTAAAAACCTCAGAACCATATAATTTTATCTATATAGATTGTTCTACTTTTTCCCGAATCTGAATTCCCTAAAATTATGGCTCAAAAATCTATGAAATTTAGACTCTGAATTCTCGTAAAATTAAGACTCTGAATTCCTCATAATTCTGACTCTGAATTTCATAAAATTCATACTACGAATTCCTCAGCTTTGTTACTCCAAATTCCTCAAAATTCGGACTCTGAATTCCTCAAAATTCTGATTCAGAATTCATTGGAATTCAAAATCTGGAATCATTTGTATATAGATTCTAAACTTGTTGAAAAATAAAATCTGAATATACCTGTCTTAGAGATTCTAAATTTTTATATGATTAGACTTCAAAAATTATTTTTTCCATAGACTATGGATATTAAATTTTGGCTAAGACTATCTATTTTCCTTATACATGTTATTATTATGAAACGATTTCATGCAATATGTTTCTATCTGACCATATGTTGAGTGACACATGTAGAGGCCACTCCGTGATTCAAGGAAAAATATGATTATTGGAGGAGGGATCCAACCATTGGACTTGTGGCTATAAATAAGATCTCATTTGATCAATCTCATACATTATTCCATCACTCTAGAGATTACATACTATGATGTGGTTTCTATAGAGAATGTATTTTATGATTTTTGGGAATCTAAACATCTTGTTCAGCATGCTTTATCCGACTCTGATTGTTGATGAGTACAGTAGAGGGGTTCCAGGGATAGGGAGATAGGGGTTCTGAAAACCTTATTGATTGAGGGATTCTGGGGATAGTAAGATAGATTCAGATATACCTATCTAGGGCTTAAAGAGGTGTGGGTATTATATAATTTCTTGAAAGTACAAATCAAGGGACCCTTATCCAAGTATGTTTGATACCCTACTCATTGGGTTATAATTTTTCCTCCTTGTTACTTATTTTTTTCAAGTTTTATTTCCAATTTATTTTTATAAATTCTCAATGTATAATATTCTTATACATTAGTATACTTTTATTTACTCTAATAAATTAGATTATATATCAATTAAGGTGGAATCTTTTCTTATTTAAACTTTTTTTCTGTTTCATTTCCTGAAAAATATTGATGAAACCTATGCATGTATTTCTTATATAACTATTTTAGGTTTGGTAATTTTCCTAGTTTAACATTTTTAAACATAGTTTTCAATAAGGTTAGAAATGAATGTTTTTGAACTTACATTCCCCCCTCCTATAATTGAGCATCTAAATTCTTCATTTAGATCCTATACATCATGTATTAGATTGATTTCAGGATAATTTCTGAACATCAAAAATTACTTAGGGATCCTTTCAATAAAGTATAAAAATAATATGAACACATTTTCACTATTTTTATTTACTCATATGTCCAAAATACTAAAATAGATATCAGTTTTAATTAAAAACATGCACTTATACTCATATTTATCAGAGTGTGCATAGGATTGAGGTGTAGATGATTCATACACATCCCAAATGACATATGGACCATTTTCCTACAGTATCAAAACAATAAGAATATGAGTTATTGGTTTTGAGTATTTAACTTGTACTTTTTTCTCATTATTAAAAAAATATCTTCGAGTCATACCAGTCACACCATGTGTCATATTGATGTACAGATGATTCTTACATGTCTTAAATGACATATGGATCATTTTCCAATGTTATCAAAATAATCCAAATGTGTTTTCCTAGTTTTTATTAAATATGTTTTCTTTTTTAATAAATGTAGTTTTAAAAAAGAAATAATCACTTTTACTGAAACAAATCATATCATTTATTAGTTTGACATGAGACAGATTCCTACACATAGAAAATAATTTATGAATTGATTAAATAAATTATCAATAAAATATGATAACATTTTCTCAAGTTTAATTGAGTGACTCTTTATGAACAAAAATGATAGTTTTTAAATGATATGAGACACTTTGAGTCATATCTGGAACATCTTGTATCAGATTATGGTGATTAAGATTCCTATACCTAATGAATGACATATGGATCATTTTCTTAATGTTTAAAAATTATCAGAATATTTTTTCTCATTTTTTAGTATGTCATTTTTCTTTTCTTTTTTTAAATATAAATTTTAAATAAAAATAATCACTCAGATTCCTACTGGTCACACCATATATCTAATTGATGTGTGGTTGATTCATATACATCCTGATATATCAAAAAATCCTAATATCCAATGTTACCAATATTTCCATTTCTTTTTTTATAATAATTCCAACATTTAATATTGATTCGATGATTTTAGAAACAATTAATCTCTTAATTGAGTGCTAGAAGAGAAGAGGAATTTTATATTCCATTTATATCATGATAAGTCACCAAAATGGGTATATGATCTTCATATACACCTTTGGATTTCAACAATGAGAATGCTTTTTCAGCTAATAACAAAAAATCAGAAGATAGTTCTTTCAGTATGACAATGAAAGGAAATAGAAATGGAAGTCATGGTAACCAATGTAGAAAGAAATATTTAATCTCTTTTTTGGATTATATTTGAAAGAAAAATATTACTTCCTAAAAGAGATTTGAAAATAACTAAATAAGTATTAGATAATAATAATTTGGAAAATAACTTAAAAATAGATAAAATGATGAATAAAATAATTAAATATGTAGGATTAATTCATCTTATCAAAATGGTTGTATATATTATGGATGCATTTCCATGTTTTCATTATCTCAGTTGTAACCATGAAGTACAATCTCTAACGATCATGTGAAACGTTGAACAAAATACCCAAACTCAAAAAAACTCACCTATATTAGAAAACAATTAGTGTATGATTAGTACAAAAAATAAATAAAATAAACATAAATATCAAACAATACATTAATTCCATTGTCAATTTTCTTACACTAAAAACATCGAAATTAACATTGTAGTTGAGTGGTGTAGTTGTCATTACTATTCTTGTAAAGGCAATTGTAGGAATTTGATGGAATCTGATAAATCCAACACTTCATTGGTAAAAACGTTTTGACTAAGGAGAAGTCTATTGATGTTTTAGTATATAATTTAATGAATGATATCTAGAAATATTCTAAAATATATAAAATTAGTGATAAATAATTAAAAGTTAATCAATAGTTTATTCTAGATTTTTTTAAAATAGTTCGTTTATACAATAACATTACCATTACATTTTCTAAATTGTTTCTTTCATTAGAGTTTTTTCATCCGGGAGATTTCTAACATCATAACGTGAAGAAGACATATTCTACATGAGCATTCCAAAAAATTGTTTTTAACATGTTAATATTGTAGAATACATATAATATTATTATGAAATACAATGTATATTAAAAAACACATTTAACTTCTCATTGAACTCACTTTATTATTATAAAATTTGATTGATATTTTGTTCCTCTATCGAAAATATGAATATATTTTTTATTTTCCCCTCTAAAGAGAAGAAATTCTCTTCTTTGGTACTAGCCTGAACTGATTGTGATCTCCCAATTAAAGGATTAACCGCAATTTTAATTCATTCAATGGTGAATTTTTTTGACAATTCTCTTCATCATCACCTCATCTCCTAAAATTTTACCATTAAATTTTGTTGTTTGACACACATCCTTCATCATATTTTTCCAGATTCACATATGATCACAAAAATACTCTAACACATAGACATCCTATTGATGACTAGTTCTTAGAAAAGTGAAAGAAAAATAAGAGATATTGGGGTTGAGTCTGATGTAAACTAATTGGAAAAGTAAATATTCAGGAGATAAAGACAATGAGGACAACAATTTTACTACATTGTGTTCTACAGAAGGGGTAATTCCGAACATTTGTCATAATTACACCATCAGAACATGTTATTAACAAATGTCTTATTGAATCCAACATCTGGGGGCCTAAATATTCTTGAATGTGATTCAAGGGGTCTCATCATGGACATTTTATGATATATGAATCTTTGGGGCCTCTATGAATTCTATTTTTATAAGATAAATAATATTTTTAATACTATTATTCCACTAAAAAAACTAGTTCTACATCTAATTAAATGGTCTATAAATTCATTCTTAAGTAACATAAACAAATGAAAACATTATATAGGCAATTAAATAGTAACAAGAATCCCAATTATGATAAATAAGAATAATAAGCTATCATTTGATCAACTAGAAGATATAAATATGTTTTCTTAATTAAAATTATTATACATGGTTAGTAATAATAGATTCTTATGGGTGGAAACAATACATGTAGACCATCAATGACTTCAAGAAGATGAATAGTACAATATATTTGTATAATATAAGTGAATAATATATATTTTATAATATAATATATATTTCAACTTGTATAATATATATATATATATGTTAATTTATTATGTCTTTTTATAATATATATCTATCTTATATAATATATATTTGTGTGTGTGTGTGTGTATAATATTATTTTTAAAATATATATGTGTGTGTGTGTGAGTGTGCGTGTGTGTTTGTGTGTTTATATTATAAATATATAATATATAATATATATATATATCTATATTTCTTATATATCTATATATATAATAATTTATACATATAAATATATACATGTTTGAAATATTTATATATGTAATGTGTCAAATCCATTTAATACAGAATTATAAGTATATATATATATGTAATATTATATATATTATACACACACACACATGCATATATATATATATAGACATAAAAAATGTAAATGCATTTCTAAACATGTGTATGAGTCTGTGGCAATGCAAATATAATTATATTATAAAATTACTATTATATATATATCATAATATTCATATATTCCAATTTAGGGGGTATGCATATATCTTTAATTCCATAAACCATATAGTCGAGTAAAATAGGTAGAGAATTTATTTTTTGGAGTTAATTTTTTGTAGAAGGGTGATAGTGGTTTCATGTGCTATGATAATTGATCACGTGATGGGGGCAGTTATGTGTGGTTGGAAAGAATGATGTTTATGAGATTAATTATATTATAACATTTTGAAAAATAATTAGTGTTTGTGATCTCATGAAGCATGAGTCAGTGGCATTGGGGTGGGTAGGTTGAAAAGAATCAGAAAGTGGTGAGGGTAAGAGAGTGAATGGAAAGATCACCATAACCCCTTTCAACATACCATCCCAAATAAATAATGTTGACCATTAGGATATACCAATGGTACATAAATAATGATGATAAAAAACCCAAATAGATCTCACCAAACTTGTAATCAATGAGTTAAGAGGATGGTATAAAATAAGATAACATGTATTGAATCTTTAAAACTTCTGAGATAATGTGGGTATATCGAAAACAACAAACACTTTTGAGTCAATTATTCATTTGTCTCTTGAATTATTCGAGACTTGGATTTGAGCCTTGTTTTTTGGATTTGAGCCTTGATTTGAACATCAATTCATCAAGGAGGAGCACCGGGAGAGGGTGGATTCCATTGAAATCTTAGGTATCATGATGATTTCACAACTAGTTAGGGTTATTAAAATAGATTAGCACAATTTAATAAGAACATCTAAAAACACCTCTAAATATACCTTTTATCTTCTCTAAATTCAATGGTGTTAATAAAATGCATGTTTATCATAGATTTTCTAGAGATTATAATGGCATAGATTTATCAGCTTTAAAAAAGAACTAATAAAATCTGTCTTTATCAACACAAATGTTTTATCATTGATAAATATTAATTTTATTACTGCTTTTTAGCGCTGATGAAACTATACCTCTATCACTTCTAAAAAAGGGCTCGTAAATTGGCTTTTTATTAGTGAAAATTAATTATGCACTGATAAAGGGTTTATAATTATGATTATTGATAAAAAATTCTATAAATATAATTATATAATTATATATATAATTAATATTTCTATAAAACTAAAAATATTTTAAATATATTTTTTATTTACACATATTTATTATATTTTTAAAATTATGTATTTATAATTATATAAGTACACTTTAAAAAAATTATATTTATATTAGTATGTATATTTAAATAATTGAAGCAAAATAGGATAGTTTCTAAGGCTCTATATAGGTGACTTATGATCCTCTCCCATGGTGTCTATTCTTCGAGATTGACAATCCCAATCCACTTCTGGTGGTGGGTTATTTCTTACCTATGTGAAAATTTAACACTCACATTGGTGTTTATAATCCTTCTTCCAATCATATATCATGATCGAAGGCTATAGGTGTGGGATTTTATACCATTAAAACATCCAGGTATCGGCTGGTGATAGGTTTGATTCTGTTTTCATCTAGCTCAAGGGTTATCTGTGTTCAGTCATGTGTGTCTAGATCTGATTGCGTTCAATCATGTGGAGTGAGATATGGTTGTAATCCCACCAGTTCTTTCCTTCCTACAGGATGATTTGTTGCTGATAAGTTTGTTTCTATCCAGACTCATTCTTGAAGGCTCTAGGTGTGGGATCTACTACTGATACATCCTTCTATGAATTGGTGATGGTTGTGAAACCAGAATCAGCATTGGGCAAGGATATATAATTCATATCCTCTGAGAATTGGAAGTTATTAACATACCTAATAATAGATTATGGTAGGACTCGCATCACTCCAAATGGGACATTCTATATTGTGGAAGTGAATTCTATGATATTGGATGCTCTAATTGAAGAATGTGTGTTCTTGATGCTTTCATGCATGATCACTTCTTAAGAGGATAACTAGTGGATGCTTGATGAGTTGAGGAATCGTATCATTCAATTGTGATGTTCTGGAGGGTGGAGTATTGTCTCAATTGGAATGGTATTCTATTATCTAGTCATCCCCTCAAATGAGATGAATATCAAAGAATAGGGTCCTAGCCTGGTTTCTCCCAAACCAAGGTTTTTTAATATCAGTAACCGGGTTCCCTTTTTGATCCTAAGAATATTAACAAATCTTTCTCCCAATCAGGGGTTCATATTTGTAGGGTTTTCAGGATCGTCTGAAAAACATAAATTTATTGGGATGTTTCTTCTTATTTTTTTATATCGATCAATCTTTATTTAGAGATAAAAAATGATTGATATGGGAGGTTTTCGTGTATTTTTTCGAGTTCAACTTCTCAATCACTTTGATTCAATCGATAATTCTCATTACTTTAGGGAATCGTATTGAAATTTTAATTGAAAATGAAAGGATATGAATTTATTCTTCCTCATGAAAAGATATTGGGATCATATCAAATAAAGTCTTAAATATTAATATTTTTATACTGTAAGATGGATGGTCACATATCTTGTGATTGAATAATCATGTGTGGATGATTGAATGTGGGGACCCTGGTTGCGACTGATACTGGTGTTGCATCCACTGGTCCTATGTAGGCTTGCAGTTCAGGAAAGCCCATTTCTAATTAAAGGAAATGTAAATTTATGAATCCCCATTATAGTGATGTTAGTAATTATAATATTGCTCAAAATAATGTGGAAATAGTTGGTAGAGAAACTAATTATAGGAACATGTGTGACCATAGGGTTTCATGGGATGTTGTCGCTAATAGGGAGAAGGAATTACAAGACAGTGAGATATTATATGGATAATATAATCATGAGGCTATAGTTTAGAGATATGTGACAATGATATTAGGAATGTGGAAAACCCTGTTGCAAGAAAAAGATCAAGGGAAACAAATTTGGATGTGGATGGATTCTAAGTGGTTTATAAGAATTACATGGCTCCCCCACCTTTGGTTAAACAAATTTTTCTCGATGAGGGTCATGACCAGACTTTAGATAGTAAAACCATGTATTTTAAAGACTCACTAGATGTAATGGATTAGTGGATGGGGACTGATAAACCATTTACGGACTATGATCTTAGATGTGAGATAGATTTGGAGACAGGCATTCAATGCAAGTCGTAAGTGATGGTGGTAGAACTAGATGGGATAAGGAAACAATCCATGTCAAGGAAGAGGACATGGTCATGATTATAGGGCTTCTACACATGGGACTGGCTGAGATGATTGTGTGTATGCACATGTTCATGTCCAATATGGGTCTTTCAAGTGCTATTCCAAGAGACTCACAGTAAAACAAGAAAATCATCTGGAAAAATATAATGTGATCTTCAATCAAAGGAACTAACATTTATAGTGGTAATATACTAATGAAAATGATGACTTAGATTATGAATATGGTAATTACCTTGTTTTTTATTTTTGGTCCTTTTCTCATGGATGATAACATGCCTCTTTGTTTGACTCTATCCATACTCTTTTTCTCTGCAATTTTCCACAATAAAATTTTATGAACGAGGACCCTCATATTAGTAAAATTATTAGTATATTTATACTATTATATATATATATATTTAATTTATATATATAGTAAATATATTAATTATTTAGATATATTTATTGGAATTATATAATAATTAATTAATAATCCTAAAAATAATTATTTTAAAATATATTATTTATTTACTTATAATTGTAAATATAAAAATGAATAAAAATAGTAAATATAGATTTGTTAATATTTTTAACAAATACATTTTTATCATTATTAAGGAATATTTAATCTTATGTGCATGTATGTTAAAAATTACTAGAATTGAATAATTAAAAATCACTACACTTAAATGATAAAGAAAATAAATAAACACTCTTATGAATTGAATATAAATGTTTTCAAAAAATTGATATATATTGAAATAAATAAGAATATATATCAGAAATAATAAAACATAGTAAATAAATATATATAATAAATAATAGAAATTTATTAAATTCCAAAAATGATATTCTTGGGTGTGCCTTGTATATAATAATGAATTAATTACTTAAATGTGAAATAAATAATACACATAGTTGATATATGTTATATTGTAAAATAAAACAACATTCAATTATATCTAATACTCGATGCAATTAGTCATTATTTTTAATCCATATTAATATATAATTACTAATCATTATTCAGAAAATATATTACTATTTAATGACAAGCATAAATATTTCATAATATATAAATCATATTTATATACATTAATATATAATTATATATTTAATATATACAATTTATTAAGATTTTGAATAATTATGTAATTAATAAAATGTTTAATAACTATCCTAATTGAATTATTTTTAGTTTTCATTTAATTAATTTTAATTTTACATATATATATGTATTTAATATATAAAATTTAATAGTATTTAAAATTTATATATATCAAAATCAATTTATTTATTTTTATCAATAATTATTTAATTAATAAATATTTTATTAATTTTTTAATAAACTCATTTATTTATTTATTTATTTTTCCTTTTTTTCTTACCATTATCAGTGCTAAAAATGCTGATAAATGATCCATTTATGGACACATAAGATAAAGTATTGAGAGAGGGTACAATTTATTATCACTAGAAATAAACCACTGATTAACGTAAGGGCAGTAAAAAACCTATTTTGTACTGTTGAAAATTTATACATTTTGGTTTCGTATAATTTATCATGAAGAAGACATGAAAACTCAAAATATTGGGGTATTAACACATTGATAGGTGGGATACCATGGAAATTTTGTAGATATAGTCAAATTAGACAATCATGGTCATTTATCATTTGTCTTGTTCAAATTTGTGTTTGTCAACATAGATAGGGGTATAATGAAATATTTGAACATTTTACTTTTTCTCAAAGTCTCTCTCTTAATCCATACTGTTGAGCACGTAGACAATGATCCATTTACCTTACCTTCATAAAATAATATTTTTTATTACGTTCATGATGAAATATATTAATTTTGGTGATTTTTTATACACTTAAATATGAAATAATTATATAATATGGGTGGTGGATATCAATTGGTACATTCTGACCCTGAACCACATCAATCGAAAAAATAAAACAGTTCATTGTGAGAAAATTAAAATAATTGAACATTAAAGAGATATAAAAAATTAATTACTCAATGTAATAGATGTTTATAACAATGAAGAAGATGAAGATTAAGATAATTGAATCTATATATTTGTAATGAAATTATAATAAAATTTCTAAATTATATTAGTTTACTAAATATATAAATTGTTCTATTTTTTCCTTTTTATAAAGAAACTTCTTCAATATTTTTTATTCATTTCATATTATGGATCATTTAAATTATAGTAATTTTTTGGATAAAAAATTTGACATCCTAGATTATATAATACTAATAGAACACCACCACTATCATCAGCTTCAATGGATCTAAGTGATTCTATTCTACAAGAGATATCTACTGAGCTAGTAGTTTCCACTGATATTGTTGTTATCTAATCATCCAATGCACCACAGGTAGAGGATATGTTTCTTTCCATTCTATATACGGTATTTTGGTGAGTTTCCATTACATGTATGTATTTCATTATATAAAAAGAACAATATATTTTATTAATCGAGTATTTAATTTTTCAAACCGATATAGATACAAATGGAAGATATATAAATATGAAGAAAAAAGATGTATAAGACATAAAATACTTCTATATTAACATTCATTTTGATGAGTATAGTATTCCAACCAATATTTCTACTAGAATATATGGGCATATTCATGGTATTCTTGCTTGTGAGGCGATCATATATCCCATTAATTATAAATATTGAAGGCATATTCCCATTGATCTAAAAAATGGGGTCTCTGGTAACCATGTAATTTTAATATTATTTTCATATCCATTCATTACTAATTTAAAATGCACGAGTAAAATTATTAATTTTCTTGAAAATAGGTAGGTTCCTTATATAGACTTTTTTATTTGGATCCCCCAGACTTTGTTTCACACCCATGGACTCTAAAAAATTATTGTAAAAAATGGAATTATTTATAATGGTTCGTATGCCGGAATTTAATGAAACATCTCTAAGCTCATGACAAATGTATGAGAATGTGACTGAATCCATTTCTCGTTGGCATTGGAAGATGTTTATCTATATTGACATAGATGAATCGCATGATGTAATAGATGACTATAAAATACCATAATTACATAAACATAATAAAATTATAATTTTTATTAATGATAATATTTTTGGAAGGATTTATCTAAAAAATTATAAATCACAAGAAACAAGTCATTCTTCATATCATTGTCCCTTATTTTTTTGAGAAAAAGGAAAATAATGATTTTATTTTTTCTAATATTTTTTTTATTTTATGTCATGATTTTTTCTCACTTGTATATATTTTTTGTAAAGGACACAAATTTAGGGAACTCTGTTAGATGGAAAGTGATATGGATTAATGCTCATAGGAAACATAATGCAAATTTTCTAAATAAACCAATAATAGATGTTGGAATCGGTACTTTTCATTACTATTTAATGTAATTGTGTAACTATAACAACAAATCGATATAAAATAAAAATTAAAAAAACACCTTCAACTAAATTAAATGGTACTGGCTACATGGATCGAATAGTGCTAATTATCACTACTAATGTCATTTAGCGCATGTATTTGGCCTTATTAAATTAGGTTTAAGGGGTATTTTTGTTATAATTAATTTTCCATTATTATGTTTTTATAGTTATGAAATAAAATTAAATACTAATGAAAAAATTATGAATTATATAATATTATTATATTTAAAAAATTAAAATACCATTGTTAATATTATGTATTATAAGTTAAAATTCAAGAGTCGTGGGTACTGAATCCTTCACAATCATCATTGGTATCCCAGAATGATGAAGTTATAATTTTATTAGGGAAAATGAATCTCGAGCGAGTCGCAAAGATGGTTTCATGGAATACACCATTAACTAAATTTTGTAGGGCATTGTAATCATTTAGAACTACACCTAGTGTAGGTTCTACCAATTTCAATAATCTAGAATTTAAACGTTAAATTGTAAGGATGAAAGAAAAAAACTTGATAACATGAATCTTATTAGAAATGATGTTATGAGTGTCAGTACAACAATGGATAAATATTTTGTTTTTCTGTTTTAGAGGATGATGGGAATGATCCTTATTGAAATTTATATCCTTATAGATCATCATATAGAGGTAAATTATAAACACAATAGATCATTCATACATTTTTCAAATAAAACATATAACTACCATAAATAAAAGTATAATGCCACTTTTACATTGAAACACACATATCAAGTCCTACTGAAAACATTTCTTGAAATATTTACTTGTGGTCGATTCCTAGACATCAAAAATTAGTTCATAATCATTTTTTAAAGATATACAACAAATCAAGATAATTTTCTTAGTTTTGTTTAGTTAAGATGAGATTTAATGTAAAATAGTACTTATATTGAGAACATGAACTGCCAATCATACTACCTACTTTGGGTGAATAAATGGAATATAGTCAATTCATACACATCAAAAATTAATTATAAATAAATTTACAAGAGTTTGAAAATAATATAATCTTTTTTCCTTGACTATAACAATGTAGTAGCAGTTTTAAGCTAAAATTAAACATTTATATTTAAAAAACACACTTAGATTCACACTAACCACATCATGTGTTGGATTTATGTTCGTTTAATTTTTATAGGTAAAAAACTTATTAGGGACAATTTTTTTAATATATGTAAACATTATAAGATTGTGTTCTCATTTTTTTCAATGTGAAATGGATATTAAAATAAAAATTACTGTTCTATACTAAAAACATATAATTTATGCCATACCTCCATATTCATGGGTATGATGACCATGAAATCCGAAGAAAACTACTATTTCTGAATTTAGTAAATATTGGAAATGAAGACACATCAATCAAAGTTAAAATTACCTCCATATGCCCGTTAACACAATTTTAGTAAATTTAAACACTAAAAATTGGGTGTAATCGTTAAAGTCCCATAAAAATACATCAGATTGTCTTGAAATAATATTAAGACCATAATTTAATTATTTATGATGTGTACATGAAGAAAAAATATCAATCTATCTTGGGGTGTTCATGAAATGACTCAATGGATGGTTTTAAAAGACACAAATGTCTTTAAAAATTTAGTGGGTCAAAACTAGGGAAAACATCATATGACCGTGAAAAAAATAATAAAAATATTGTATATTGATTTTTATAATATAGAAACCAAAAAAATCAATTCCAACTTATAGTTTTTTTAGTATTTTTGTAAAAGATTATTGTATTTTAAATCACTAAAACATGCATTTATTAGTCAAAATCATAGAGAATAGCCTATTATTGATGTGAATTCATGGAACAAAAGCTTTTTAATTTATTATGTTATATACTTGTAGATAAACCATCCATATGATGAGTGGTGCGCTCAAAAGGACTCAATAAAGTTGTTTTAATGACTCCATAGTCATTAATAACATGTGTCATTGGTTTTAAACTAGAAAAATTATATTTTATTTCCATGACATAATAAGAAAATTACTGAATATTTATTTTTTAAATGTAGTAAACAGTATCAAAATATTGTGATTTATAGTTTTCATAAGATTCCCAAAAATGTGTTTTTGAGTTTTAAAACACTAAAATGTGAATGTGATAATTAAAATCATAGAAAATGAACTCATATTAACATGAAATCATGTAGAAAATAATATTAAAATATTTTTGACTTGTACGTAAAGATTAAACAACCATCTAACTTGTGGTATGCTAATAATGACTCCATAATAATTTATTGAAGACGCCAATGTAATTGAAAACATGTTTTAGGGTGTCAAAACTATGAAAATGATTTTTGATGGTTGTTAAATAAGAGTGAAAAGACTGTAGATTGATTTTTTTTTAATTTTTGAACTAACAAAAATTCATTTGGGATCCTAGTAAAATGGTTTTTAGGGTTCTAAAACACTAAAACATTCATGTAACAGTCAAGAAAATAGTAAATGACCTCATATTGACATGAAAGCATGGTATACCCACATTTGATTTATTATTGATTATTTGAAAAAAAAACATGCCAATTTGATGTGGGATGTTCTCAGAATGACTTGGAAAATTGTTTTTACAAATACCAAAGTCTTTAAAAAAAATTAAATAGATGAAAATGACATCGGATAGAAGTGAAATAATATAAAAAATATTGTAGATTTATTTCCTAAATATAGAAACTTGTGTATCATTATTTTGATTTTTACCAAAAAAATTTATTTATGCCCTATAAAAAAATGTGGATGTTGTAGAGTCTTCCAAGAAAACACCAAAGAATAGAAAGCAGATGTATCCAGAAGTCATATAAAAACTTTTAGTTCAGGAATCCCAATAAGCACCCCTAATGTCAAAGAAGAAGAAACCCTACCCTTATGATTTTTTTGCTAAGTGGAGTGTAAAAAAGAAGAATAAGAACATAGAAAATCCTATCTTTATCCAAGATACTACTAATAAAAAGGCACTTATGGTTAAATATGATGAAGAGCTAGAGAAATAATAGAAAGAGAGGAAGAAAAATATGAAAATGTATAAGGCTGAAATCATTCAAGCTATTATAAGGGATACTGAGAAAGCTTCCGAAAAAATCTAGGTACCTGAATCCTTTCACCTATAACAAAAACCAATAGTGACTTTGGAAAAGAATATTATAATTCTGGAACCCAATGTATAGGAATAAATTATAGAAGAATAAAATGGTGAAGAAGGAGATGATAGTTATGATGTGATTAGACAAGTTGAAGAATACCATGACAGGAAAGACCCAATGAAAATATTTAAATTCATAATTCTCATTCTAAATCATCTGAAATTATTTTTCAAGGAAAAGAGGATGAGGTTTAGCAAGAGGTTAATAATCCTTATGATGATGAGAGTAGAAATCATGAATTCATTCAACCTAATTATCATAATGCAGATGTTGAGAAGGAAAATGTTTACAAATATAAAATAGTTCAAGTATTAGAGAGTGAGCACGTATCTACAGAGGCTATAGGGAGAAATTCTAATGTAAACAATGGAAAACATGTGATTGATAATACACATTATATGTTTGTGGAGGATAAGAAGGACGATTCTCTAGGTTCATCCAAAAGGAAGGATTTTGAGATTGAAAAGGAATATTCGCATGTAAGGGAATCAGATTACAAATCTTCTTCCATGGGTCATGAAATTGTGATTCAACCACAGAAGAAGTTATAAAAGTATATCTTCCTAGTTCCTAGTTTTTTTTGAGGTGTCATTTGCATTAAAAATCGTCCAATCAGAAGTCTTATTCTATAAGCTTTCTCATGGAAAATTTCATAAATCTCGAGGGAATTTCTTTATCTTTTATTAGTGATGATGCTCACATAAGGTATTATAAAATTATTACTATGTGTTCGAAGGAAAAAATTGAAAATCTAGGATTTCTTGATGAATTTCATGACTCTGTGAAGGATTATTTTGATAGAGCAGATGATATGATGAAATATCTTACAAAAAGTTTTACAGAGGAGTTGAACCTAAAACAAGTATCTCAGATGTAAGAAAAAAAAAGATCTGATTGGGAAACTAAATTTTTTTCTTTTAATTTAATGTGGGAAAGGGATCTCAAAAAATATTTTAAAGAAATGATCAGTCCGCAAGAAGAGATTTTAAAGTCATAGGTAGAAATCCTAAATCGTCTGGATGAAAAAGTCATAGATCATGAAAAGAAAAATCAGGATCAATAACAATTGATCATGTGCTTTGATGAATATCATGAAGGGCTTAAGATGTTTAAGGCCATCATAAATAAGATCATTCTGATGGAAAAAACAAGGATGAATATTTTTTCTAACAATTCGTTTATTTTTATGTACTCCATTCTATCAATTTTTCATATCAAAATGATAGTTTTTTTGTTAGTTATTTGTTTGGTGGTATAGTTTTAATATTTAATGTACCAAATTATTTTTCAATTCTCTGTATTCCATTTTTAAAATCACCAATTGGTAGAAAGGAATGATAAATAGAATACTATGTTTAATGAATAGAATTCCTTATATACGAGGGATTGTATGTAAGGAATAATTTACATATAAAATACTTTTGAATGAAACAAAAAGAAAAATATCTCTATGGAAGTGATGACTATGATCCTTAGGGGTTTAAAAACATAAGGGGAAGTTAGTCGTATTCATCGTGATTCATATGTGAATGGAAATAATTTTTTGATAAAATTTCTAAAGAAAAATCACAGTCCTTATATTCTTTTTATTATTGTTTTTTCTATCAAAAAAGGAGGAAATTGTTGAGTTAATACGGATTTCATATTACATTTCCATTCCTTTATGTTCTGAAAATCAAAAACTCTTTATCTTATCGAAAATCATTTTTTCCTACGGTTTGTTTTCATATGGAAAATTTCTCTTCTCTACAGAAATATTTCATTACCCTATTTTTCATTATTACTTTTTAGGTTCACTTTAATGCAAATCTATTTTATTACTAAGACTAAAATTTTAAACCTTAGTAAAAACCTCAGAACCTTATAATTTCATCGATATAGAGTGTTCTACTTTTTTCCGAATCCGAATTCCCTAAAATTTTGGCTCAACATTATATAAAATTTAGACTCTGAATTATCTTAAATTTAGACAAAAAATTCCATAGAATTCAGACTCTAAATCCCTTGAAATTAAGACTCTGAATTCCTCATAACTCTGACTCTAAAATTCAAAAAATTCAGACTCTGAATTCCTCGGCATTCGTACTCCAAATTCCTCAACATTCGGACTCTGAATTCCTCAAAATTATGATTCAGAATTCATTGGAATTCAAAATCTGGAATCATTTGTATATAGATTCTGAACATGTTGAAAAATAAAATCTGAATATACATGTCTTATAGATTATAATTTTTATATTATCAGACTTCAGAAATTATTTTTTCCTTAGACTACGAATATTCAATTTTGGTTAATACTATCTATTTTTTTATACATCTTATTATTATGAAACGATGTCGTGAAATATGTTTCTATCTGACCATATGTTGAGTGACACATGTACATGCCTCTCCGTGATTCAAGGGAAAATATGACTATTGGAGGGGGGATCCAACCATTGGACTTGTGGCTATAAATAAGATCGCATTTGAACAATCTCATACATTATTCCATCACTCTACAGATTACATACTATGAAGTGGTTTCTATAGAGAATGTATTTTATGATTTTTGGGAATCTAGACATCTTGTTCTGCATGCTTTATACAACTCTGATTGTTGATGAGTACAGTAGAGGGCTTCCAGAGATAGGGAGATAGGGGTTCCGAAAACCTTAATGATTGAGGGATTCTAGGGATAGTAAGATAGATTCTGATATACCTATCTAGGGCTTAACGAGCTGTGGGTATTATATAATTTCTTGAAAGTACAAATCAAGGGACCTTTATCCAAGGATGTTTGATACCCTACTCATTGGGTTATAATTTTTCCTCCTTGTTACTTATTTTTTTCATGTTTTATTTCTAATTTTTTTTTATAAATTATTAAAGTATAATATTCTTATAATTTATTATACTTTTATTTACTCTTAAAAATAAGATTATATATAAATTAAGGTGGAATCTTTTCTTATGTAAACTTTTTTTCTGTTTCATTTCCTGAAAAATATTGATGAAACCTATGCACGTTTTTTTTATAGAACTATTTTACATTTGGTAATTTTCCTAGTTTAACATTGTTAATCATAGTTTTAAATATGGTTAGAAATTAATGTTTTTGAACTTACATTCCCCCCTCTTATAATTGAGCATCTAAATTCTTCATTTAGATCCTATACATCATGAATTGGATTGATTTGAGGATAATTTCTGAACATCAAAAATTACATAGGGATCCTTTCAATAAAGTATAAAAATAATATGAACACATTTTCACTATTTTTATTTACTCATATGTCCAAAATACTAAAATAGATGTTAGTTTAAATTAAAAACATGCACTTATACTCATATTTACCCGATTTTTCATAGGATTGAGGTGTAGATGATTCATACACATCCCAAATGACATATGGACCATTTTCCTACAGTATCAAAACTATAAGAATATGATTTATTGGTTTTGAGTATTTCATTTTTACTTTTTTCTCATTATTAAAACAATAATATCTTCGAGTCATACCAGTCACCCTATGTGTCATATTGATGTTCAGATGATTCATACATGTCCCAAATGACATATGGATCATTTTCCAATGTTATCAAAATAATCCAAATGTGTTTTCTTGGTTTTTATTAAATATGTTTTCCTTTTAAATAAATGTGGTTTTAAACCAGAAATATGCACTTTTACTGAAACAAATCACATCGTTTATTAGTTTGACATGAAACAGATTCCTACACATAGAAAATTATTTATTAATTGATTAAATAAATTATAAATAAAATATGATAACATTTTCTCAAGATTATTTTAGTGACTCTTTATGAAAAAAATCATGGTTTTTAAATGATAATAGACACTTTGAGTCATATCTAGCACGTCATGTATCAGATTACAGTGATTAATATTCCTAAACCTAATGAATGACATATGGATCATTTTCTTAAAGTTTAAAAATTATCCGAATTTTTTTTTTCATTTTTGAGTATATAATTTCTCTTTTGTTTTTTTAAATATCTATTTTAAATAAAAATAATCACTTAGATTCCTACTGGTCACACAGTATATATAATTGATGTGTGGTTGATTCATATACATCCTGATGTATCAAAAAATCCTAATATCCAATGTTAGCAATATTTCCATTTCCTTTCTTTAAAAAAATTACAACATTTAATATTGATTCGATGATTTTAGAAAAAAATTAATTTCATTATTGAGTGCTAGAAGAGAAGAGGAATTATATATTCCAATTATATAATGATAATTCACCTAAATGGGTATATGATCTTCCTATACACCATTGGATTTCAACAATGTGAATGTTTTTTTAGGTAATAACATAAAATCAGAATATAGTTATTTCTGTATGACAATGAAAGGAAATAGAAATGGAAGTCATGGTAACCAATGTAGAATGAAATATTTAATCTCTTTTTTGGATTATATTTGAAAGAAAAAAATGACTTCTTAAAAGATATTTGAAAAAAAACTAAATAAGTATTAGATAAAAATAATTTGGAAGTTAACTTAAAAACAGATAAAATGATGAATAAAATAATGGACTATGTAGAAGTAATTCATCTTATAATAATGGTTGTATATATTATGGATGCATTTCCATGTTTTCATTATCTCAGTTACAACCATGAAGTACAATCTCTAACGATAATGTGAAACATTGAACAAAATACCCCAACTAAGAAAAACTCACCTATATTAGAAAACAATTAGTGTATGATTTGTACTAAAAATAAATAAAGTAAACATAAATATCAAACAATACATTAATTCCATTAACCATTTTTTTCCCTGAAAACACCTAAATTAACATTGTAGTTATGTAGTGTAGGTGTCATTACTGTTCATGTAAAGGAAATGGTAGGAATTTGATGGAATCTGATAAAACCAACACTTCATTGGTAAAAACGTTTTGACTAAGGAGAAGTCTATTGATGTTTTAGTATATAATTTAATGAATGATTTATAGAAATATTCTAAAATAAATATAATTAGTGATAAATAATTAAATTTTAATCAATATTTTATTCTAGATTTTTATAAATTAGGTTTTGTATACAATAACATTACCATTAAATTTTCTAAATTGTTTCGTTCATTAGAGTTTGTTCATCCGAGGGTTTGGTAACATCATAATGTGATGAAGACATTTTCTACATGAGTATTCCAAAAAATTATTTTGAACATGTTAATATTGAAGGAAACATATAATATTATCATGAAAAACAATGTATATTAGAAAACACATTTAACTTCTCATTGAACTCGCTTTATTTTTATAAAATTTGTTCGATATTTTGTTCCTCTATCGAAAATCTGAATTTATTTTTTATTTTGCCCTCTAAATAGAATAAATTATCTTCTTTGGTAATAGCATGAACTGATTGTGATCTCCCAATTAAAAGATTAACCTCAATTTTAATTCATTCAAAAGTGAAATTTTTTGACAATTCTCATCATCATCAGTTCATCTCCTAAAATTTTACCAATGAATTTTGTTGTTTGACACAAATCCTTCATCTTTTTTTTGCAGATTCACATATGTTCACAAAAATACTCTAAGACATTGTCATCCTAGGGATTATTAGTTCATAGAGAATTGAAATAAAAATAAAAGATATTGGGGTTGAGTCTGAAAGAAACTAAATGGAAAATTAACTAATCGAGAGATAAAGCTAATGAGGACAATAATTTTACTACATTGTGTCCTATACAAGGTGTAATTCTTATCATTTGTGATAATTACACCATCAGAACATGTTATTAACACATGTCTTATTGAATCCAACATCTGGGGGCCTAAATATTCTTGTATGTGATTCAAGGGGTCTCAGCATTGACATTTTATGATATATGAATCTTCGGGGCCTCTATGAATTCTATATTTATAGGATAAATAATATTTTTAATACTATTATTCCTCAAAAAAAAACTAGTTCTATATCTAATTAAATGGTCTATAAATTCATTCTTATGTCACATAAACAAATGAAAACATTATATTGGCAATTAAAGAGTAACAAGAAACCCAATTATGATAAATAAGAATAATAAGCTATAATTTGATCAACTAGAAGATATAAATATGTTTTCATAAATAAAATTATTATACATGGATAGTAATAATAGATTCTTATGGGTGGAAACAATACATGTAGACCATCAATGGCTTTCAAGAAGATGAATAGTATAATATATTTATACAAAATAAGTGAATAATATATATTTTATAATATAATATATATTTCAACTTGTATAATATATATATATATTTATTATGTATTCTAATAATATATATCTATCTTATATATATATATAGATCTGTGTGTGTGTGTGTGTGTGTATAATATTATTTTTTAAAAATATATGTGTGTGTGTGAGTGTGTGTGTGTGTTTTTGTGTATATATTATACATATATAATATACAATATATATCTATATCTATATTTTTTATATATGTGTATATTTAATGATTTATACAAATAAATATATACATGTTTGAAATATTTCTATATGTAATGTGTTAAATCCATTTAATACAGAATTATATATATATATATGTAATATTATATATATTACACACACACACACATGCATATATATATATATTGACATAAATAAATGTAAATGCATTTCTAAAAATGAGTATGTGTCTGTGTGTATGTAAATATAATTATTTTATAAATTTACTATTATATATATATATCATAATATTCATATATTCCAATTGAGGGGGTATTCATATATCATTAATTCCATACACCATATGGTCGAGTAAAATACGTAGAGAATTTACTTTTTGGAGTTAATTTTGTGTAGATGGGTGATAGTGGTTGCATGTGCTATGATAACTGATCACGTGATGGGGGAAATTATGTGTTGATGGAAAGAATGGTGTTGATGAGATTAATTCTATTTTAAAATTTTGAAAAACAATTAGTGTTTGTGATCTCATGAAGCATGAGTTAGTGGCATTAGGGTGGGTAGGTTGAAAATAATCAGAAAGTGGTGAGGGTAAGTGAGTGAAATGAAAGATAACCATAACCCCTTTCAACAAACCATCCCCAATAAATATTGTTGAACATTAGGATATACCGATGGTACCTAAATAATGATGATAAAAAACACAAATAGATCTCACCAAACATGTAATAAATGAGTTAGGACGATGGGATAAAATAAGATAACATTTATTTAATCTTTAAATCTTCTGTGATAAAGTGGGTATATCGAAAACAACAAACACTTTTCAGTCAATGATTCATTTGTCTCATGAATTATTCGAGACTTGGATTTGAGATTTTTTGTTTGGATTTGAGCATGGATTTGAACATCAATTCATCAAGGAGGAGCACCGGGAGAGGGTGGATTTCGTTAAAATCTTATGTATCCTGATGAGTTCACAACTAGTTAGAGTTATAAAAATAGATTAGGAAAATTTAATAAAAACTTCTAAAAACACTTCTAAATATACCTTTTATCTTCTCAAAATACAATAGTGTAAATAAAAGGCATCATTATCATAGATTTTCTAGAGATTATTATGGCATTGATTTATCAGCTTTAAAAAAGAACTAATGAAATCTATATTTATCATCACTTATGTTTTATCATTGATAAATATTAATTTTATTTCTGCTTTTTAGTGCTGATGAAACTCTATCTCTATCACTTCTAAAAAAGGACTTGTAAATAGGCTTTTTATTAGTGAAAATAAATAATGCACTGATAAAGGGTTTATAATTATCATTACAGATAAATAAATTCTATAAATATAATTATATAATTATATATATAATTAATAAATGTATAAAAATAATAATATTGTAAATATATTATTTATTTACACATATTTATTATAATTTTATAATTATGTATTTATAATTATATAAGTACACTTTTAAAAAATATGGTATTTTTATTAGTATGTATATTTATATAATGTAAGTATAAGAGGATAGTGGCTAAGGATCTATAGAGGTGACTTATGATCCACTCTCATGGTGTCTATTGTTTGAGATTGACAATCCCAATCCACTTCTGGTTGTGGGTTCTTTCTTACCTATGTGAAAATTTAACACTCACATGGGTGTTTATAATCCTTCTTCCAATCCTATATCATTCTCGAAGGCTACAGGTGCGGGATTTTATACCACTAAAACATCTAGGCATGGGCTGGTGATAGGTTTGATTATGTTTTTATCTAGATCAAGGGTTATCTGTGTTCAATCCTGTGTGTCTAGATCTGATTGTGTTCAATCATGTGGAGCTAGATATGGTGGTAATCTCACCAGTTCATTCCTTCCTACAGGATGATTTGTTGCTTAAAAGGTTGTTTCCATCCTGACTCATTCTCGAAGGCTCTGGGTGTGGGATATACCACTGATACATCCTTCCATGAATTGGTGATGGTTGTGAAACCAGAATCAGCCTTGGGAAAGGATATATAATTTATATCCTCTTAGCATTGGAAGTTATTCACATACCAAATGATAGATTATGGTAGGACTCCCATCACTCCAAATGGGAATTTCTATATTGTGGAAGTGAATTCTATGATATTGGATGCTATAATTGAAGAATATGTGTTCTTGATGCTTTCATGCATGATCACTTATTAAGAGGATAACTCGTGGATGCTTGATGCGTTGAGGAATCGTATCATTCAATTGTGATGTTCTAGAGGGTGGAGTATTGTCTCGATTGGAAGGGGTTTCTATTATATATTCATCCCCTCGTATGAGATGAAGATTAAAGTATGGGGCATATATTGGTTTCTCCCAAACCAAGGTTTTTGAATATCCATAACTGGGATCCCTTTTTTGATCTTATGAATATTAACAAAATTGTCACCAAGTCATGGGTTCATATTCGTGGGGTTTGCTAGATCTTCTGAAAACCATAAATTTATTGGGATATTTCTTCTTATTTTTTTATACCAATAAATCTTTACTTAGAGATAGAAAATGAATGATTTGGGAGGATTTCATGTATTTTTTTGAGTTCTACTTCTCAATCACTTTGATTCAATCGACAATTCTCATTACTTTAGGGAATCGTATTGAACTTTTAATTAAAAAGGAAAGGATACGAATTTATTTTTCCTCAGGAAATGATATTGGGATCCTTTCAAATAAATGTCTTAAATATTAATATGTTTATACTATAATATGGATGGTCAGATATCTGGTGATTGAATAATCATGTGTGCATGCTTGAATATGGGGACCCTGGTGGCGAATGCTACTGGTGTTGCATCCATTGGTCCAATGTAGGCTTGCAGTCCAGGAAGGCCCATTGCTAATAAAGGGAAACGTAAAATTATGAATCCCCATTATATTGAGGTAATTAATTCTAATATTTCTCAAAATAATGTGGAAATAGTTGGTAGAGAATCTTATTAGAGGAACATGTGTGACCATAGGGTTTCATGGGATGTTGTATCTAATAGGGAGAAGGAATTACAAGAGAGTGAGATATTATATGGACAATATAATCCTGAGGCTGTGGTTTAGAGATATGTGACAATGATTTCATGATAGTGGAAAACCATGTTGCTAGAAAAAGGTAAAGAGAAAAAAATTTGGATGACGATAGATTCAAACAAGTTTCTAAGAAATACATTGCTCCCCCACCTTTGGTTAAACAAATTGTGCTCGATGAGGGTCATGACCAGACTATAGATAGTGAAACCATGTATTTTAAAGACACACTAGATGTAATAGATCAGTGGATGGGGACTGATAAACCATTTACGGACTATGATCCTTGATGTGAGATGGCTTTGGAGACTTGCATTCAATGCAAGTTGGATGTTATGGTGGTAAAACTAGACGGGACAAGGAAACAATCCATGTCAAGGAAGAGGACATGTTCATGATTATCAGGCTTCTACACATGGGACTTGCTGATATGATTGTGGGTATGCACATGTTCATGTCCAATATGGGTCTTTCAAGGGCTATTCCTAGAGACTCACATTGAAACAAGAAAATCATCGGAAAAAATATAATGTGATCTTCAATCAAAGGAACTCACATTTAGAGTGGTAAGCTACATATGAAAATGATGACTTAGATTCTGAATATGGTAACTGCCCTATTTTTTATTTTTGGTCCTTTTCTCATGATTGATAACATGCCTCTTTGTTTGACTCTATCCATACTCTTTTTCTCTGTAATTTCCCTCAATAAAATTTTATGAACGAGGACACTCAGATTAGTAAATTTATTAGTATATTTATACTATTATATATATACATATTTAATATATATATAGAGAGAGTAAATATATTCATTATTTAGATATATTTATTTGAATTTTATAATAATTAATTAATAATCCTAAAAATAATTATTTTAAAAAATAGTATTTATTTATTTATAATTGTAAATATACAAATGTATAAAAATAGTGAATATAGATTTGTCAATATTTTTAACATATAAATTTTTATCATTATAAAGGAATTTTGAATCTTATGTGCATGTATGTTAAAAATGACTCAAATTGAATAATTAAAAATCACTACACATAAATGATAAAGAAAAAAATAAACACTCTTATGAATTGAATATAAATGTTTTCAAAAAATTGATATATATTGAAATAAATATGAATATATATTGGAAATATTAAAACATAGTATATAAATATATATAATAAATCATAGAAATTGATTAAATTCCAAAAATGATATTCTTGGGTGTGCCTTGTATATAATAATGAATTAATTACGTATATGTGAAATCAATAATACACATAGTAGATATATGTTATATTGTAAAATAAAACAATATTCAATTATATCTAGTACACGGTGCAATTAGTCATTATTTTTAATTCATATTAATATATAATTATAAATCATTATTCAGAAAATATATTACTATTTAATGACAAGAATAAATATTTCATATTATATAAATCATATTTATATACATTAATATATATCTATATTTTTAATATATACTATTTATTAAGATTTTGAATAATTATTTAATTAATAAAATTTGTCATAATTATCTTAATTGTATTATTTTTAGTTCTCATTTCAGTAATTTTAATTTTAAATATATCTATGTATTTAATATATAAAATTTAATAGTATTTATAATTTCTATATATCAAAATTAATATATTAATTTTTATCAATAATTATTGTATTAATAAAAAATTTATTAATTTTTTAATAAACTCATTTATTTATTTATTCTTTTTTTTTCTTACCATTATCAGTGCTAAAAATGATGATAAAGGATCCATTTATGGACACATAAGATAATGTATTGAGAGAGGGTACCATTTATTATAACTAAAAATAAACCACTGATTAAGGTCAGGGTAGTTAGAAACCTATTTTTTAGTGTTTAAAATTTATACATTTTGGTTTCATATAATTTATCATGAAGAAGACATGAAAACTCAAAAGATTGGGGTATTAACAGAAAAAGAGGTGTGATACCATGGAAATATTGTAGATATAGTCAAATTAGACATTCATGGTCATATTTCATCTGTCTTGTTGAAATTTGTGTTGGTCAACATAGATATGGGTATAATGAAATATTTGAACATTTTAATTTTTCTCGAAGTCTCTCTCTTAATCCATACTGTTGAGCACGTAGAAAATGATCCATTTACCTTACCTTCATAAAATAATATGTTTTATTACGTGCATGAAGAAATATATTAATTTTGGTGCCTTTCTATACACTTAAATATGATATACTCGTATAATATGGGTGGTGGATATCAATTGGTACATTCTGACCCTGAACCCCATCAACAAAAAAAATTAAACTGTTTATTGTGAGAAAATTCAAATAATTGAACTTTAAAGAGATATAAAAAATGAATTACTCAATGTAATGGATTTTGATTACAATGAAGAAGATGAAGATGAGGATAATTGAATCTATATATTTGTAATTAAATTATAATAAAATTTCTAAATTATATTAGTTTACTATATATATAAATTGTACTATTTTTTCCTCTTTGTAAAAATAATTCGTCAATATTTTTTATTCATTTCATATTTGGATCATTTAAATTATAGTTATTTTAAGAATAAAAAAATTGACATCCTAAATTATGTAATACTAATACAACACCACCACTATCATCAGCTTTAATGGATCTGAGTGATTCTATTATACAAGAGGCATATAGTGAGCTAGTAGTTTTCACTGATATTGTTGTTATCTAATCATCCAATGCACCATAGGTAGAGGATATGATTCTTTCCCTTCTATATAGGGGATTTTGGTGAGTTTCCATTACATTTGTGTATTTCATTATATAAAAAGAACAATATATTTTATTAATCGTTAATTGAATTTTTCAAACAGATATAGATACAAATGGAAGATATATAAATATGAAGAAAAAATATGTATAGGACCTAAAATAGTTCAATATTATCATTCTTTTTGATGAGTTTAGTGTTCCAACTAGTATTGCTACTAGAATATATGGGCATATTCTTGGGATTCATTCTTGTGAGGAGATGATATATCCCATTAATTATAAATATTGAAGGTATATTCCCATAGATCCAAAAAAGGTGGTCTCTAGTAACCATGTAATTATAACATTATTGTAATATCCATTCATTACTAATTTAAAATACACGAGTAAAATAATTATTTTTCTTGAAAACAGTTAGGTTTCTTATCTAGGTTTTTTTTTATTTGGATTCCCCAGACTTTGTTTCACACCCATGGACTCTAAAAAATTATTGTAAAAAATGGAAATATTTATAATTGTTTGTATGCCTGAATTTAATGAAACATCTCTAAGATGATGAAAAATGTATGTGAATGTGACTGAATCCATTTCGCTTTGGAAGTGGAAGATGTTTATCTATATTGACATAGATGAATTGCATGATGTAATAGATGACTATAAAATATCATAATTACATAAACATAATAAAATTATAATTTCTATTAATGATAATATTTGCGGAAGGAGTTATCTAAAAAATTATAAATCACAAGAAACAATTCATTCTTCATATCATTGCCCCTTATTGTTTTTAGAGAAAAAGGAAAATAATTGGTTTATTTTTTCCATTATTTTTTTATTTTTTATTGTATGTCATCATTTTTTCTCACTTGTATATATTTTTTATAAAGGACACAAGTTAAGGGCACTCTGTTAGATGGGAAGAGATATGGATTAATGTTCATAGGAAACATAATGAAAATTTTCTAAATAAAAAAATAATAGATGTTGGAATCGGTACTTTTCATTAATATTTAATGTTATTTTGTAACTATAACAACAAATGGATAAAAAATAAATGATAAAAAAACACCTTGAACTAAATTAAATGGTACTGGCTACATGGATCAAACAGTGCTAATTTTTACTACTAATGTCATTTAGGGCATGTATTTGGCCTTATTTAATTAGGTTTAAGGGGTATTTTTGTTATAATTAATTTTCCATTATTATGTTTTTATAGTTATGAAATAAAATTAAATACTAATGAAAAAATTATGAGTTATATAATATTATTAAATTTATAAAATTAAAAAATCATTGTTAATATTTTGTATTATAGGTTAAAATTAAAGAGTCTTCGGTACTGAAACCCTCACAATCATAATCGGTATCCTAGAATGATGTAGTTATAATTTTTTTGGGAAGAAGAATCTCGAGCGAGTCTCAAAGATGGGTTCTAGGCATACTCCATTAACTAAATTTGGTAGGGCATTGTCATCATTTTCTACTACAACTAGTGTAGGTTCAACCAGTTCCATTAATCTAGAATTTAAACATTAAATTGTAAGGATGAAAGAAAAAAATATGAGAACATTAATTATATTAGAAAAAATGTTATGTGTGTCAGTACAACGAAGGAAAAATATTTTGTTTTTGTATTTTAGAGGATGATGGGAATGATCCTCATTGAAATTTCTATCCTTATAGATCATCATATTAAGGTAAATTATAATCTCAATAGATCATTCACACATTTTTCAAATAAAACATATATCTACCATGAATAAAACTATAATGCCACTTTTACACTGAAACACATGTATCAAGTCCCACTAAAAACATTTCTTGTAAGATTGACTTGTGGTCGATTCCTAGACATCAAAAATTAATTCAGGATCATTTTTTAATGATATAAAACAAATCAAGATAATTTTCTTATTTTTGTTTAGGTAAGATAAGATTTAATGTAAAATAGAACTTATATTGAAAACATGAACTGTTAATCATACTACCTAATTTGGGTGAATAAGTGGAATGTAGTCAATTCATACACATTACAAATTAATTATAAATCATTTTACAAGAGTTTGAAAATAATATAATCATTTTTCCTTGACTATAACAATGTAGTAGTAGTTTTAAACTAAAATTACACATTTATATTTAAAAAACACACATAGATTCACACCAACCACATCATGTGTTGGATTTATGTTCGTTTAATTTTTATAGGTAAAAAAAATATTATGGACAATTTTTTTAATATATGAAAACATTTTATGATTGTGTTCTCATTTTTTTCAATGTGAAATGGATATTAAATTAAAAATTATTGTTCTATACTAAAAACATATAATTTATTCCATACCTCCATATCCATGGGTATGATGACCATGAAATCAGAAGAAAACAACTATTTATGAATTTAGTAAATATTAAAAATGAATAAACATCAATCGGAGTTATTATTAGCTCAGGATGCTCGTTAACACATTTTTAGTATATTTATACACTGAAACTTGGGTGAAATAGTTAAAGTCCCATACTAATACCTCAGATTGTCTTGAAATAATATTAAAACCATTATTGAATTATTTATGATGTGTATATGAAGAAAAAAATATCTATCTATCTTGTTGTGTTCATGAAATGACTCAATTGATAGTTTTAAAGGACAAAAAAGTCTTTAAAAAATTAGTGGGTCAAAACTGTTGAAAAACATCATATGACCTTGAAAAAAATAAGATAATGACCATATTTTAATTTTTAAAATGTAGAAACCAAAAAAATGTCATTCCAACTTATAGTTTTTCTAGAATTCTTGAAAAAGAATATTGTATTTTAACTAACTAAAACATGCATGTATAAGTCAAAATAATAGAGAATGGCCTATTATTGATGTGAATTCATGGAACAAAAACATTTTAATTTATTATGTTATATACATGTAGATAAACCATCCATATGATGAGTGGTGCGCTCAAAAGGACTCAATAAAGTGTTTTTAAAGACTCCAGAGTCATTAATAACATGTGTCATGGGTTTTAAACTAGAAAAATGATATTTTATTTCCATGACCAAATAAGAAAATTACTAAATATTTATTTTTTAAATGTAGTAAACAGTATCAAAATATTGTGATTTATAGTTTTCACAAGATGCCCGAAAATGTGTTTTTAGTGTTTTAAAACTCTAAAATGTGAATGTGATAATCAAGACAATAGAAAATGAATTCATATTAACATGAAATCATGTAGAAAACAATACTAAAATATTTTTGACTTGCACGTATAGATTAAACAACCATCTAACATGTGGTGTGCTAATAATGACTCAATAATAATTTGTTGAAGATACCAATGTAATTGAAAACATGTTTTAGGGTTTCAAAACTGTGAAAATGATTTTTTATGGTTGTTAAATAATAGTTACAAGACTGTAGATTGATTTTTTAAATTTTTGAACAAATAACATTTCATTTGGGATCCTCGTAAAATGGTTTTTAAGGTTTTAAAACACTAAAACATTCATATAACAGTCAAGACAATAGTAAATGACCTCATATTGACATGAAATCATGGTAGACCCACATTTTATTTATTATTGTTTTTTAGAAAAAAAACATCCCTATTTGATGAGGGGTGTGCTCAGAATGACTTGAAAAATTGTTTTTACAGATACCAAAGTCGTTAAAATATATTTTAAATATATGAAAATGACATCGGATGGAAGTGAAATAATATAAAAAATACTGTAGATTTATTTCGTAAATATAGAAACTTATGTAACATTATTTTTAGTTATAGCTTACCTAGGATGCCCATTAATGTGTTTTGAGTGTTTTCAAACACTAAAACATGCATGTCATGGTCAAAAAAATATAAAAAAGAAAAAAATATGCATATTCATTGGGATGCTAATGTTGAACTATTTTTTATTTAATTTTATATAAAAATATCATGTGATGTGTGGTGTGTTAAGAAAGATGCAATATATTGTTTTTAAAGATGCTGAAATCATTAACAACACGGTTCTATGGGATAAAATACAAAAAATAACCATGAATGGTCATGAAATCATTGTAAAATAACCAATGAATTAATTTTTTATTGTATGAAAAATCAAAATTGCATTAAAAGTTATGGTCTTCCAAAGAAGCACTATTGGAACTGAATTTCATTTGAGGACATAAATGGGAATATTTGGGAAAAAGAAAAAATATTTTGTATCAACGTACATTTTTTATTAGCCGAAGGGAGTTGTGTTCATTATTTGATGCATGCGTTTAATAATGAACTCCTAATTAAATCACCTATAATGACCAATACATAATCAAATGGATTCTCCGGCGTTGTGATCCCAAAAAATTGCAATGGAATATGTGCTAAATAAATTAAGTAAACATGCATGAAAATGGAACCACATGAAATATTGTTGCACACCCAATGAGACATCCAATCTCATCTTCCATGAAGTCCTCTTTGCACACCACCACTGTTATTTTTCCTAAAAATAGAAGCATACCCCATCACATCGGGGTACCATTCTAGAAGTTGAATCATTGTTCTCGTGTGCATAGGATGACACATTCTAGGACCACGACATGGATTCCAGGTATTATATCATCCAAGACATGTCCCAAATGTTTCCCCCTTTATGTGGGTGCACTAGGTATTGACCCTCTCCCATTTCCTTTTCCTCTATGGAATTTGCGCATTGTAGATCCTTCATTCATACAATATTCCCATGTATCGTGCCACTTTTGCATGCAGGTTTCCAACTTATGCATATAATTCCTTATTGTGTGAAATAACGCAATCATTCATGAACTTATCTTTATGTGATCCATGTGTTTAACATACCATAATACATTATGTTCATCCTCATTTTCTTCACAACACCCCAATATTGCATGTACCCTCTCTCTGCAACCCTCCAGGCTTGCACGTAGTGATTTCCTAGTATCTAAAGTGGTGTTTCATGTTTTGTTTCCCTACCTAATGATTCTTTTCATTAGTAATCAAACAAATGTGGCTTATTCATACATTTATTCTAACATGAAGCCCTATATTGAATACTCCTCTACCACGTTAACACCTACCATTACTTGTGCCATCCCTTCCCCATGTATAGGATTTTTAGTGTTTATATAATTCCTAGGGGTGAGAAGTGAGAAATCATCATCCAAATGGTGGAGCATTAAACAACCAAAAAACCAATGTCATCAAAAAAATGATTTTATATTGTGACCATCACATGAGTGATAGACCCAAGAAGACCATGAAATAAATGGGAACTGGTTCCCTCTCACTCCTACCCTCTAACTGTGATTTTTCTCCATGTGAACGACAGGTTGTATCTTCATAATACCTAATTCAACTTGATAGGGTCCTACATGAATGTTGACAATATTCTCCTCATACTTCTAGATTTCGGCCTCGGGCTTCCCTCTTGGTGTAAATTACAATCTTCCTTTCCCTGGGCTGCCAACCACACGTAAAACCTTGTTTCCTCTTTGGGATACTGACCATGGGTAATACCCACTCCACTCATCATTGATGCATCATTCACGATGTGATTGTTATGTCTATTATTTCCACTTGGTTCTCACACCGAGCATAAATCACATGATCTTAGAGTAAGCATTGACGATGAAATCCTCTATGGGTCGCCTTAGTGTTTATATCTCACTACCATATTCACCGAACTACATGGAATATGATTCCCTACCATTGGGATATATAGGAAGCCTCTCTAAGGATCAGTACCATCACTCATATTTCATGGTCATTCAAATTGGTTCACTTTGACTCTTGGATGATGTCAAACTGGATCTCCAAACAATGTTGGTTTTGATTATTTTCAGGTATGTAGTAAGATTGTTTTAGGTTGAACCCCAACCGACGATAGACTCTGGTACACCCTCCTATGTATATAACCTCATGATATGACATTTCCATTTTGGGGATATATCATTTTGATCCACCTACGTGTGTTGTTTTAATCCAGATATTTTGGATGCTAACCATGGTTAATCACTAGAATGTCGATGGGTTTTTTTTACACCCTGACCGCATGTCCCCTTTGTCATGTATCTAACCATGTATTAGACCTGCACTCCACCATACTCCTCCAACCATGAGTATCCCTCATATGATGGGATGATAACCATCATAGGCCCCAATAATTTCCCAGGTTGTTTTCCTTGGTGCAAACCTGGATTCTATGCCTCATTTCATAAACTATGTTGGCTTTGATTCTCTATTGTGAGGATACGTAGGAGGCCTCCATGAGGTTCAATCCTATTACTCATGTCCCGTTCTTTTCCCTCCCTAAATCCTTTTTTTCATGGTTGGAACATGCCTCAACCCATGTTTCGACATATGGTATCGCCCCATCCATGCGCAAGATCTCAAATCCACCCCCTCTGATGTCTCATTTTTCCATTCCTGAACTACATGGACATTGATTCACAGCCTCAAGGATACATAGGAAACCTCCTTGAGGTTTGATCCCAAATAATTTATCTTCAAAATGCTTCCATCCCATCCATATTCATCATTAAACTCATTTGACCTCATCTGTCCTAATTCTTACCTAGGCTTCCACATCCTAGTGAGGCCATTCCTGCAACTTCCTCAGTGCTCCTAGTAGCACCTTGGTAGCTATCCATTTGTAATCCACCAACCACCCATTTGATCAACATGGGTTTTCATCCCTATCATTTGTAAAGGGTATATAAATAAGACTCCATGAGGTTCAACCCTCTCTAATTTTAAACCATGGTGTACCACTCATTGGGGCCCACCCCCCAATGATCCACACTTTTAGGTGTATAGATTAGCCTTCACGGTGTAACATCTTCCTATTTTGGGACTCACCACCTTAGGTATGCTTTTTTTGGGTGTTCTGAACCATCCATCCTATTATCCACCCTTTTGGTTGTCTAGATCATCCTTCATGGTGAGACATGATCCCTTTAGAGATACAAAACTTTGGGTCCTCTCTTTTTGGGCATTCAGATCTATCCAACCAATAAACCTCTTGGGTTATCCCTTATAGGACATACCAATAAAATCCACTCGTATCCCTATTATTATTAGTCTTATCTATCATTGATAGATGTTAAACTCTTTTCAAAACCCGAGTTAAACATAAGAAGATAAGGAGAACCTTGGATTCACTCCCCCAGCAGAAGATACCCCATTGACTACATGGGATGCCTCTAGATTCTGTGGCCTGGAGAAACCTTTTCAAATAAAAATCCAGTATTACTAGTATTTAAGCATCCAGAAACTATTGTGATTACCAATGTGGCTAATCTCTACCTAAAATTTCACTATAATGACTAGACCCCTTAAAATCTACATACAGAAGTAGTGTATTTGAGAAGTATCCACAATGATATGCTACTGGGATGAGTTTCACGAATAATGTATTAATCATTAAGGCATAATGGAACAAGAAAACCAATTATAATGAGAAATAAATGGAAGGAGAGACTGAAATCCCCTCATCCCATTTCGATCAAGGAGAAAAAATCTCAAAATAAGTGTGGAATGTTGCCTACCATTGTAAATAAAGAATGTGGGGAAACAATTAGCACATCTCTACCAACGATGTCTTCCCCAGTGGAATGCATTGAAAACAAAAATGGTGAACCTAACATAAAACTCATCTCCAAAATATAGGGATTAACACTATTTAAGAAATCAGTATATAATAATTTCACTGGATCACGTTATTTGGTGCTACTTCATGCCCATAAATTAGTTGGCCTTGAGTGAAACTCAATAGGATTTGGGGTAGTTAATAATTGGGAATCATAGTCAGTGATGTTCTAATCATGGATCTTTCTATCCAATCATGGATGGTATAATATAATTGGGGCATTGGACATTTAGTTAATACTATTTTTATTGGTGGATGAATCTTCCTCCTTTTTAACACCCAATCTACATCTATCTGAAACCAATTGACTTCCGCTTGCAGATTCATTTTGAAGAGGTTATGTCAGCATGGGAATCTCACATAGCTCCACCAACACCACATCATCATTTTCTACAACAACTATAATGATTCCAAGCCCATTCTAACCATAGAAAGTTCTTAAAAAGATATTGATGGATATTCTTCTTCAATTATATGAAAAGGAGGGGTTCATCCTTACAATGGATATGTCCTTCCAATATATGGATAATTATGTACCTATTTTCACCATAGCCCCCAAGGGCCGTATAAGGATCCACTTTCTCCCCACTCCAACATTCAATAATTTTGAAGGGCCTCTCCCTGGAATTCCCTTATGACTCACTCCCTTAGACTGACAATATAAGGGATGTACGAGACAATCCAGCTTTGACATTGGCTAGGGAGCTTCCACGGAGGGCTCCAACCAGGTTGCATCAACACTACCATTCAGTCTCTCTAGATGAGGAGAAGGTGGACTCTCAACATACACTACCAACCCCAATTTAGCTAACCAATCACCAATTCTGGTTGCAAGCTCAGGAGGATACCTTCCATGGGGCATCATCATCTATGGATTCAATGGCCTGAGCCACCATCAGCACAAGATGTCAACCCCTTGTTAATACAAAGATGGGGAACCTCCCTATTATAGATTAGACGCACTTCCTTGACTGGTCTGAGTTGAGGCTCTAGCCACCCCACAAATAGGTTGGTTTGGCTCTTATGGTCATTGACATGAATAGTAGACATTGTGGGTTAACCCGCGATGATGACATTTAGTACGAAGATCCTCCCCATACCACCATCAAACAGAGTGGAGGTCTTCCTACTATTGCACCATGTATGATGTTATTCATCATTCCCATGATTCTGGGTATCAGATTTTTCCTCAAAAACCAGTTTTTCAATGAGAGATATATCCTCCCCCTGTCACCCCTCATGATGGAGGTCCTCCCATGGACTCCATCAACTTCAGTGGAGGTCATCCCACCTCCATAAATAGTCAACATGGAGGTTTTACTCATGTTCAGTTTGATTAGTATGAAGTTCCTACTCATACTACTACTACCAAATCCAATCGTAGTGGAGGCCCTTCCTTCCCCATCACTATCAAACATGGAGGTCCTTCCAGTGTTACATTTGTCATTTTCATGGGTGCTCCTCACACCCCAGTTCAACCCATTGGTGGTCCTCCCCAATCAAATACTAACCTGCACGGAGTTCTCCCCTATGTTGAAGAACTACCCCACCCTTAATAACCACCCTAGGGTGGGAGGGAGATTCAACACTAACAAAAGAATGGTCTGGAGAAGATACAGATCAATGTTAAACTTGTCCTCTTTTTTGAAATTGATGTAGAGAGTGACTTGATGATAGATCCCTCACCTTGATACTTTTGTCGGGGTCTAGGGTAAAAATCGGCTTATCATATTTTTCCTTCTATAATGTGAGAGGAACCAAATACATAAATTTCATTTCAAATATGTATAGTTGGAGGATGATTTGGGTATTTTCTTGGGTATCAGTGTGCAATCCTCTCTATCAACACATGGATCATTCTCTACATCGAAATGATATCAGTGAGAGTTGTTTTGGGGACCGACGGATGAAGATAACCATCTTTATCCATCGCCAAAAAATAACAGAATTTCATATGAAGCAATGGATACTTGACCATTCTATAGGGATTTGGCGATATATTTAGTATATTCCATAGGATATAGGTCAGTATACATCGGTTTGTTAGCTCACACACTATACTCTCCACCGACTAGTACAACATTGCAATGGCCCTTGTTAGAGTCATTACTAATCCATAAATTTTCCCAAAAAAATAATGGAAAAACAAGGTCTGAATCATATGTCTGAGAACTATTTTTTGTTGAAAAATATTATGGTAGGCCATTTCCCTAAGATTCTCTAGACAATTGAATCTTGAGGTTTCAATATTCTGAAGTCCCTCGCTTGGAAAGAGGTCATCTGATTTTGTATAACCCTCTCATAATCACACCTACACCACTGAGGAAAACATTGGGTATACCCCAAGTGTTAGGAACACTTTGATAACATCGGCCGGTAGTACCACCTGGTTTTGTTGGTCTCACATCATTTCACTCAGCAACCTGCATCTACTGGTCACCATCGAGCCCTCCAACAACGATGCGTTCGAAGCTTTATTATGATACACAAAGTTATTAATGATTGTCCCCCACATATATGGATCTGTGGATGGGTGAAGTATGATCCCGTGAATTTTTTTCTTATCCGGCATCAACTTGATATACCCAGCGGTATCGAGGATATGCCTCCAGGTTTCATTATAGTAAACATGGTCATTCCTGGTATTTACCAGGAATGGGGTGCCATCACAGAATCTGGAGAGGATAAAATTCCCCTAGGGTAGAACATCACAAGATAGTTCTTGCAGTCATTCAAACTCATCATCAGAGGCAAAAGATCAACCTAAGAGTTCATTTTGGTTCATTGCCTCTTGGTCGGGACCCTAACAAGGGTAAAGTGCACACTGGATTTGTTAATACCTCTAGTCCATTTGGTTCAGTGAAAAATATGGAAGAGTATCCAAAATAGGTTTCTCTATGTCAGTAGGTCACTAAATTTAATAATATTATTGATCAACTTCTTTCCAAACATGCTATGGAACAATGATTATATTACAGTAACCTTCAACTAGAGAAGTAGTCATATAAATAGATCCCTCATACAAGGTGCCTGTAGTTAATCTGGACAACCCTTCACATCTGGACCAATTAGAGGCCAAATTTTACAGAATGTGAACATGGTAAGAATCATTGGTCAACCCAAGATGAGTGTGAATCCTCCTTGGGACACGACTCAATTTCCTCTCACTGCTTCACAGTCCAATCCTACTACATCTCCAAATGTCATTACCCTAGCTATTCTATGAGCCACTTAGTTGGCTTACCATCTTGAAGAAGTCTTCCAATGCACTAGTGTTCATGAATATTCTCCAATATAGAAATCCCTACTAGGATGATGAAATGGTCGATCTAATTGGTCACCTTGAGGCCCTTGAGACCCTACATGTGGTGCTCTCAATTTAAGGAAATATAAATCCAATTTTGGTGGATGATTTTCCATCACCCCCGGTCCTTTAGAATCCTACCTTATCCCATTTAGAGGGAACAAATGACACGCTCTAGCATCTGTACCACTTTATTTAAATGTGTGGACCCATGTGGTCAACTCTGTAATAGAAGGACCCCTCTATCCTCTAGTGTATCATACTAAAAATTAAAGGGAATTCATTTCTCTATTATAGCTAGATACCCATCTGGTCTATAGTCTGGTGGAAAAATTATCATTGGATGTTTTTTTTCGGTGAAGTTCCACCACCAGCAAGACTAGTATTGTCAGCCTCTTCTTGTGAAAGAAAAGGCTAGATGAGTGAGTCATAGAGGTTTTTTCCATGTTGAAGGGCCTCACATATTCACGTGATATTCCACGGACTTAGGAGCAGATACTAATGATGTGTGAGGGAAACGTAAATAATGAATTTGTCCCTTATCTCATCACTCATAACATCCCACGCATATTATGAGAATTTTATAATAAGGATTAATTCCTAATTGAATCATTGAAAAAAGCCAATAAGGAATTCTTGTTCCCTCTTACAGCTCCACCATAAAGAGGTAGCAAGGTCGAGACAACTATTGTAGCACATGTAGTGGCTCCCAAATAAAGGAAATTATTACCGACAAAGCCACCTCCATAGCCTTTCCAAGGGACACTAGTTCAGGATCATCCTAAAGCTCAGAATATACCACATTAGAATCGCCATGTGCAACTTTATCACATATAACCACCACCTAGAAGAGATAATTAGGTTCCCCCTCATAACTAAGTTATGGCCCCTCATCACGGCCGGGCTCCCAGGGACTCTTTCCAAGATCAGGGAAACCAGACCTACTCATTCAATGATGCTCATGACCCAAGCTGTATCCAGATTTCCTTGGATCATGGAATCTGCTAGTTACACTTATAAAGGAGAAACTAAGAGTAATATCTCACCAAACACCCTAATTACATCCCATATCATGAGTTCCTTGGACACACTCTCCAGAAGTTCTTTGTGTTCAAGGACTGTCTTTAGAAATAGGTCAATATGAACATAGTCAGACTTGGTTTGGCCCTAGACCATGTGGCATGTGTATTTGCAAATCTTGATAGTTAAAGAAAGGGTGAATGGTAGTAGGACTTTGGCTAGAGGTCTCAGATGTATGATGACTAGATAGCCTGAAAGGTAGTTTCTCATGCCCATGGTATTATTTGTGCCCATTTGAAACAACCCAATCCTACTGAAATTTATGTGCTACCCACATCTACCATATTTGCATCGACATCTCATCATTATCCATCATGGAAGAGCATGGGTCTATTGTACAAGGATAATTAAAGTCCTCCACAAATACCAAATCCATCCCGTACTCTTGGTTTTTTCATTCCATCGGAGATGGGGATTTTCCTAGAATCCACCTATTAAAGGATTATTCCTCATCTGATGTTCAAGATTATTCCTCAGTGAACATCATCGAGCTCATGGACCCATACCTGGTCCACAAAGATGTGGAATGCCTGGAATAACCACCCAATATTCCTAAATGAGGCAACTATCTATGAAACCATGGATATGTGAACTATGAAAGTGTGATGGCCAATGATTCCAACCATTCCACGCACACCACTGAGACCAGACAATAGGATTAGCGTTAGACTCAGCATGCGTATTCCTCTCACCATGTTTCATCATATTCACTCCCCCCCCCCTCAACATGACTAGGAAAATACACCATGATCATGCTATGATCGTCCACATACAACATAGGCTAGCCACATTCATCTAACAATCAGATGGTATTATTCCTATGAGATATAGATAGTGTGTAGTGTGATACCCCCGATATCATCTAAAATCTTCAAGCTCAACCAGTAGAGTCTCCCATACCTCCTACCATAGAGATACCTCTTTTCAGTAGAAATGTGTGTCTGACATGGAAGTATGATGTGCTCAAGCACCTTTCTGACATTCCTACAAAACACATTATTATTGTGGCTCCCCTCCTGTCTGATGAATGAAGTCCTCATAGAGGCATTGAGGATCCCCATGATATTTGAAAAAGAGGTAGCAGTCGAGGAGGCCATCCATATTGTTGAACTTGAGAATACAGAATGTCATGTCGTTATCTAATTATTAGGAGAAGGTAATGGTTCTAATATAAATGGGATCATACACTCACTATACATCCCCATTATGATCAATGGTGTTGAATTCTATCGTTGTCGCATTGAGACATGATCTAGGATCAATCTCAAGCCAACTAGAATACTACGCAAAATGAGATTGTCTAAAAAATATCTGAGATATTCTGACATGAAGATTTCAGGTTATTATAGAACATAGAATACAATTCATTATAATATCCTCCTAATAACCCAATTCAGTGTCGTGGTTGCCATTATATATTTCCTGGTCATCGCACAACACATATCCTATGAAAAGCCGATGGGTAGAGACTATCTTTATCTACATTTAGCAGTCCCTTCCTTGTATAACCATTTCGTCAAATACTCCCTTGGTGGTTGGTTGGGCATGATATAAGTTGATGTGTCTCCCATTTCCACTTGTGAATCCTACTACATTGGTATCGACTAATATAGGATAAGAACAAGTAGGATGTGGACAATGAGGTTGAGAAAACTACCTTAGTGGTCGACCAATGAAAAGACATGGATGATGTATACACACTTCCAATTCAATGATTGGTGGAAACAAACCCATACATAAGACACTACTTTGTCATCTATGGTATAATGGGGAAGAATGTTACTAGGAGCCAGTAACAACTTATGATCACTTCATAATCCTACAAGAATAAGTATTGAGTGATCATATAACCCCTTACCTCTATATGGAATCAGGATCTTTGCCCCATGGCAACAACAATTTTCCATAATTACATATTTCGTCACGCTAGGTTAAACCGACTCAAGAAGATGCACCACTATTTCGTTTATATTATGAAGTGTTTTCAATTGGGTTGATGCCCTAATAGAATCAGTTAAATATCATTTTTCTATGGTTTCAACAACACAAGAGTCCTACAATTATGATTTTTCTACACTCCGGCCATCACCATCATCCCATCAAAATCATCCAATTTATAATACTTTATCACTTTCGATGGTCTTTTCATCATGGGTAACGAAGAGGATTTGAAGGGTCCTACTCCCATGTTTGAGGAATGTGTATCCATCACTATTAATGGGTCGGTATAGGTGAACCTCAACACTAAATATGAAACCAACACTGGACAACAGCTCAATGTATGCAGATGAGTAGCTGTCTTATGTGGATTTCCTAAAGTATCATTAAGATTTATTCTCTTAGAGTTACTATGAGATGCTAGGACTAGGTCAATAGGACTTCTTCCACCCCCTTGGTCTCATGATAAACCATCATGGTTTCCAAAAACCTCCCAAAAAAGGTGCACCCTTATCACAATTCCCTGGCTGAGGAAAAATTGGATAAGCTTGTTAAATAAAACATTTTCAAGAATGTCTGGTAACCAAAATGGATAGACAACACCATTCCAATACCAAAGAAGAATGGACAAATCAAAGCCTACATCGAATTTTGGGATCTGAATTTTCACTTCCCAAAGGATTATTTTCTCCTTCACGTGATAGAGTAGTTGATCAACAATACCACTAGATTCCATGATCTCTCTCCTTTATGGATAGGTATTCTAGATTTAATTAAATCTGAATTTCCCCTAGCGTTGATGATTCTACCACATTTAGACCACCACAAGGTACATTATGTTACAATGTAATGATATTTGCGCTGAAGAATGTAGGTTCCACCTATCAGTGTTACAGGTACCGCATATTCATGAATATCATAAAAGACAATGTAGTAATACTTTTTAGAGGATTGGGTGGTCAAATACAGCCAGTGTTAGGACCATCTAAGAGATCTTGAGAAATTTTTAGGCTTTCTTAGCTCCCTCCACCTATTGATTAAAACCATGAAATGTGCCTTTGGGGTTACCTGTGGAAATTTCCTTCGATTCATCATCAGATATATAGTAATTGAGTCTGATCCATATAAGATCATGTCCATCAGTTGGATACCTCCTCTGAGAAACCTTTGGGATGTCTGAGGTTTTTAAGGCCACCTATCCTATATACAATGGTTATTTATGAATCTAAACTTGAAGTGTAATCCCTTTTACAGACTCATGAAGAAATGTATCGACTATTAGTGGGATGAAGAGTGCTGATACGCTTTGAAATAGATAATGAAGTACCATCTTTAGCATCCAGTTCAAATGCCACCCATCTCTAAAAAGCTGCTAGTCCTTTATGTGACTTCCTTAGAATGGTCCCTCAGTTCCCTTATCACCCCAAAATAACAATGGGGGGATATAGAATAATTTATAGAATCTCATCTTCATGCTTCTCAATACTGATACCATATATTCCTATATAGAGAATAGTTGTCTCGCAGTAGTATTCACAGTCCAGAAATCATGACAGTACCAACAGCACCACGAGATACAGATGGTGTCTCTCATAGACAACCCTATAATGTATATTCTTACTCCCCCCACCATTATTATAGAAAATATACCTTAGTAGGTAGTGATACATCAATTTTTTGACATCTTGTTAATCCCACAGATAGTTATTAAGGGCCAAGCACTGGAAGACTTTATTTCCACCCATCCATCCCATAGAGATAAATATCTAGATCTTGACTTCCTAGAAGAGGACATCCTCTCAATGTATCACATAGTATCGTGATATAAAATTCACTTCAATGGTGATTTTTGATGCCCCACTGGTAGAAGACTCAATGATCTTAGACACAAAAGGGTTGGCCAGGGTATCATCTTCACCATAACTACATAGGTTGTCCTACCCAATTCATTCTTTTTTATACGACTACACTAACAATGAGGTGGTGTATCATTCCCTTTTCATTGGTCTCGAACTGGCCTACGAGATAGATGTTCCCCACCTATATAAGAAAGGGGACTCTGAGCCATTCATCATGCAAATCAATTGTGACTACAACATCAAAAAAAACTGATCTCCTGCCTCTGTTAGAGCACACTCTCTAGCTGCTGGACTAATTCCCTTATCATTTAGAGATTACTCACATTCCCCGATCATATAATGGTTGAGCTGATTCCTGGTCCAGCATTTCTGCATCTCTTGAAAATCGTTACCAGGATATTTTGATCATCCATGTGGTGCATCAATGAATCATTTCTCCCATCACTATGGATAATGATGATAACCACAATAAAATTCATCTTACCGCTATTTCAACCACATCCATACCATGATGTACACTTGAAACTACCCTAGAAGAGGCCTCTACTTGGACTGTTCCATTCCTAAAGTACCTATAATATGAAAATATATTGACAGATAGAGATGAACATGAGAGAACCCATCATCATGCAGTATAGTTCTCTCTCTAGAATGGTCCTAGCCTTGAGAAAATCATTTACAGATGCAGTTTTGATGGAAGTATCCTCTGTTGAATTCATGTAGATGATATCTCTTAGGTTATGAAGGATGTTCATGCCTCTTTTTTGGAGCACATCCGGAATGGTCGAAACTCCCTCATCAGATATTAGGGTGTGGTTACTTCGGTCCCACCTTAGTCAATGACTATATCAAGTTTTCCACATGGTGACTTGCATGCCAGATCCATGATAATTTTTTTCAACAACTGTTGGAGCCTCTCCATTCTACCATTTTCTCTTCACCCTTTTCAGTCTAGGGAATCGATGTCAGTGGACCATATCCAAAATAAACATCTATCAAATTTAGTTTTACCCTAACCGCCATAGATTGTATTTCCAGGTGGGAAGAAGAAATTCCACAACTAGTAAATCACATGAGAGATCCTTCATCCAAAATGATGGTAAACTGTAAATGGAAAACAAAACATATGGTTCATGCTCTACCACTTTAAACTAGGAACTCCCTTCTTCCCCACAGCATGATGTTAAAATGAATGGAATTTAGGAACTATGTGAGATGTTATTACCCTTATTATAGGATATTTAGTGATGTCCAAATTTTTTTCCTTCAGCCCAACCACAAACTCTATGGTCTAAACCTCTCGACCTACTAGGTACAAGATCGGGATTCCCCATCTTACAAGATGCTTCAACTTCCTCACAAGAGAGGATTTCCCCCACCAGTATTGGGTTCTAACCTAAATTTTCTTCAAGAACTACATATTTCTTTATTCTGGCCCGTACAGTATACATAAGAATGCATGGAATTTTTTTACTACTAGTCCAACACTACATTGCCCATTTTTCATCTCAAAAATTATGATTCCTTTTAAGATAACGTGTTGTGGTATTGACATCATCGGTCCTAATTCACTACGGGTATGAAAACCACATCACATTCCCCACTTAGGAATACCTCCCTTCATCTACTTCATCATAGCATGACGTTAAAATGTACGACATATCCAGAACTACATATGTCATGATTCCCATCCTTATAGGATATGGAGGAATTATTGGATATTGTTTTCCCCGGGTCCATCTCCAAGTTTTAAAAACCTTTTAATTCATCTATCCCCTTGTCCCCAGATTCATTTTAGGATTATGTGATGTTGTATGAGGCGCCTTTGGACTTTATTCACGATGGGTTTACAAGTATCCACATCACGTACCTACTCCTTATTGGTATTCCCTTTCTCCCTCGTCTTTATCACAAGATGTTAAACATACTGGAATTATATGAACTACATATATCTTGATTAACATCTTTATGGGATCTGTAGTAATTCCCAAACATTTCATCTTTGGGTCTATCCCATGATTCCTGAACCTTTCTGGCATTTATGGCCTAACTCACGGTCAAAGCTCAACAAACATAAACTAATATCTTTTTGATCCTAAATGATGTTAAATTGTTCTGTATTACCTATAACACATTAAAATAAATTGTATTTATGATCTTTTATTCATGCCCGTAAAATGAAATTTCCCCTCCATCTTGTGTGATGTTTAAACTTTGTGAAACATCACCAATTTTCCCCTCATTTGGCCTCCCATCCCAGTTCCCCTCTTGGGGGTGAATGGTACGACATTGAATTATTTTTCACTCTTTCAAGTTAGGTTATTCTATCATTCCACACACATTATTATATTGGGAAAACTCTACCACTTCATCCTCACCACATGACATTAAACTACACGACACTTAATGAACTTCATGTGGCTAGATTCCAATCCTTGTGGGATGCATATATATTACCGAAAATTTTATATTTAGGTCCAACCACAGGTTAATCAACCAATTTTTCCATATTCCACTACTCATCTCCTAGATTTCTCTACTATTAACTGAATCCCCCATCCCCTTTTATTCCTCACCAATGTGCTCAAATTCACTAAGGATTCGGACATGGAGTGTTGGATTCTCAATGGATAAGATTTTCATCCATTTCCATGCTTCACAAGTCCCTTAATTTAGGTTTATATGATTTTAACATGTGAATGGAACACCAAGTATATAGATTCTTGTCATTATGGATCTCCTACAAATTTCGGGACAAAGTCCCGGAGGGTTTTAATGACATTTTGAGATAGTTTTCGGGTTTTGAATACGGTCAGCAGCTGACCCTAAGATGTTTGTTTCTACATCATGGCACATGATAGGGATGTTGTGCCTTGAATAATGTAAATAGATATCCACTATATTTATTCCAAACCCATTATTACTTATTTATTGGTTTCATGATTCTCCCACCTTTATACTTCATCATTTTCAGATGGAACATCAACACCCTTGGGGTTATCCCTCTATGCACCTTTGCAGGTTGAGAGGAAGAATCAGTGTCAAGGGGTAATCCTTGAGTGTGCACCTCCATTTACCTATCATATGCTTCCATGTGTTGTAAGGATCTTCTCTATGATTTTCCCCACATTGATCCTAGCTCACATGGGATTAGTGATCATTTAATGACTTGTACCTGCATGGAAGAACCACACTGCCCTTTGGTCAGAACCCTATGACCTTAAAATAAGAGTTCATGATTTAAACTAGGTGTTGAAGTCTAGTAATCATGACTCTAAACTATGTGTGTGTGTCCTCTTAGGGATTTACGATGCAGTGCATACCTCCATGGTCATAATTCACAACATATTTTTATGGAACCACATTACATATTTCCACCTGGAATGTCTCACCTTCTAGTCTGATCTATTTTCCCATAAACTATGATCTCTTAAATCCTTATTTTATGATGTTAAATTACTCCTTTTACATCCATGAAATAAAATGATATTCTAGCCATAAATACAAAGAATTCATTCTAGAATATTTTCCCCTCTATCATTCACCCTATATCATGCCACGTTCTATAACTACATGTGGTTTGATTCTCACCCTTGTGGGATACATAGAGATGCCCAATAACATTGCCTCTTGATCCGGCCATAGAATTATGAGCCTTGCCCTCCCATTTCTGGGTCTATTTTTTCTTCATATAGGGGTTCAATTTGGTATAGACTTCTTATATCCTCACCCAGGTTGGGTTTTCCACAACGGAATTAGGACGCAACTCTCTACCTTTTATGGACCAAACTCTACAGCATTTAAACTAAGATGTCAACCGTCATTGTTCACATGAAAATAAACTATGTAAAAACTATGATTTTTATCACATGAGATGATATCACCCTATTTTGGTAATGGGTTGTTTCAATTCCATCTTTAAGAACTACAGGGGCCTTGATTCCCTACCGTAGTGGATACGTAGAAACACCTAGACTTTCCATATGTGGTCTAGACACAACCCCCCCTCCCACCTCTTTGGCCTCCTGTAATAGGATCTCATAAGAGTATGTGGCATGATATGGACTTCATTTTACTTCATTCACATCGATTTTATGGTCAACCATATCGTGTACCTCCCTTGAGAGTATCCCATCGTACATTCATCCATATCGTATGATGGTAAACCACCTGGGTAGGTCCAAGCTGCATTTTTTCTTTTATTTGGGGTTTCCAAAATCTTTCACACCTAAAGGGACCCCTCAAATGTTATAGATGCTCAATATTTTGGATCAATTACTATTTTGGGAAAATGTACATAAGGACATCGAATGAAATTTTGAGATAGGTCATGCATAGTGAATATGGTCAGCGGTCGACCCACATTTATTTATTCCCATCCTAGATTTCACGATACAGATGTTGTGTTTTGAGTTCGATTAACAGTTATCCCCTATCATCATTCCACCTTCACTATATACCAAATATCAGATGATGTGGTTCATATCTTTATTAACCCTTTTCCCTAGAATATTATCGACACCCATAATATTTTTTTGGTCCCAATGCATTGAGTATGAATGTTTCCATAGTTGAGATTTTCTTTCCTGGAGTTTCCCCTTTCACTGTTTTTCACTCTATTGTGTAGGAAACTTTTATCCTAAATCCTTTATTCACACACCAAGCATAGATCAGTACATATGAGTCATGTTAGGTGATACCCACATATAGGACTCTGCAACCTTATGGTCCAAGATCTGTGATCTTAAACTATGAATTTATTTCATCTATATGATAAAACACTAAACTGACTTGCCTTGTACTACATGACATTAAATGGTTTCATCATTACTGAATGATGTTAAATTCCGTAGGACTATCCTGTCATATGACCTTAAACAATGAAATCCTCGTCTTGGCCATACGATGAAGAAGAACACCTCGTTTTGGCATTCTCAGTTGATAGAACACATATTTGGTACTATTTATTAGGCATGACACTTTTCAAGCCTACATATTACATGATTCTCATAGTGTCCCACAGACATTTCATCCTGGGATGCTCGCTTGCATGAAAAGTGTATCAAACAAATGTCCATACAAGATATATCAAATGCCTCTTCCCTCTACGCAGGATTCCAAACTGCAGGGTGGAACCACTCTAGAACTACACGTGGCATGATTCCCATTCTTATGGGATACATAATGATCCCTTTATCATTAATCATGGTCTGCCCACATCATTATTTCCTCCTTCATCATGTTGAATTTCATTGATTATCACAGCGTGATGTTAAATTACACAGAATTCAAATAAAATTATATGGCTTGGTTACCATCCTTATGGGATACATAGCGACACCTGTGAATTACTTCTTTTGGCCTAGCCCTATATTCCTTAACTCTTATGGCTCATTTAACCTAATCAGGGCCAAAACTCTATGATAATTAACTAGGAATCCCCATTCCATATGACATTACTTTAAACGTTCATACATGTGGGATTTTTCGGGCTTCCACACCCTCGAGAAGCCTTGTCAATAGAAAATCCATGTTTTCTTGGGTTTCAGTATCCAGAAAAACCCTCAAATGCCCTATGAGACTACTCTCCTAAGTGATGTTCATTACTATGTCAAGACCCCTCAGAATGTATAGACATAAGCAGTTTAACTAACCATTAGCCACAAATATATGTCACGTGGAATAGTTTGTAAAATATCTTAGTTTTTAAGGGAATCTCGGACTATGCTACAAATTATGAGGTGAAATCCATGGATGGATAGAATGATATACCATCATCCTATTTCAATCAAAGAGAAAACATATCTAAAGAAGTGATGAATGTCACCAACCATTAAAAAGATGGAATGTGGATCAATAATTTGAATTCCCCCACTAACGATGTGTTTCTTGACTGAAAGCGTTGGAAACATGCACATAATCTCCTTTTTACGGTTTCAAAACACTAAAAAATGAATGTAACAATCAAAACCATAGAAAAAAACACCTCATATTGACTTGAAATAATGGTAAAACAACATTTAATTATTTTTTACAAGTACACATAGACAAAACATTCATCTAACATGCAGTGTGCTTGGAATTACTCAATAAACAGGATTTAACGATACATAAGTCTATAAAAACGACTTTCAGGGGGTCAAAACTTGGAATAATGCATTAAATAAAGTTGAAATTGTTAAAAACAACATTATAATTATTTATGAAATGTTGAAACTAATGGTGCATCATTCTGAGTTAGGGTTTTCTTAGGATTCCCATAAACACATTTTTAGTGTTTTAAAACACTAAAACGTGCATGTAATAGTAAATACCATTACAAAAAACCTAAATTTTCTAGAAATTCATCCAAACTCTTCAGTTTACATATTTATTTATGTTTATACATTAAAAATTCACCCATTTAATATGTGGTGTGCTCAAAATGACTCAATAAACATTTTTAAAGACATTAATGTCTTTAAAAAAATTCATGTCCAGATCTAGGAAAAGTTAATTTAATGATCATTAAATCCTAGAGAAAAATATATATTTATTTGTTAAATGTAAGAACCAATAGAATATGATTTGGAGTTATTTTTTTTTCAGGATATCCATAATCACATTTTTGGGTTTTGAAACTCTAAAATTTCATTATAATGATAAAACCCCGATAAAAAGACATTATATTGACATAAAATATTGGTATTATGACTATTTTTTTATTAGAAATGATTACACACAAATACATGGTCCATCTTACATGCAGTGTTCTTAGAATGACTAATTAAATAGTTTTTAAAGATTCCAAAACATTTAAAAAAAATTATGGGGTCAAAATAAATAAAATGGCGTCAAATGGATATGAAATCAAAAGATAATGACTTTATATTAATTTCTGAAATGTATGAACTGATTTAACTTCATTCGAAGTTATTCTCTATTTAATATCCCTCTAAATTTAATTTTAGTTTTTTAAAACACTAAAATTTGTGTGTTATGGTAAAAATCAAAGAAAACAACCACATATCGGAGTGAAATCATGACACAAACACTATTGACTTATTGTTTAAATATAGTGCATGCATCCATATTAATGTCTTCAAAAAAAATTTATTCACCAAATTTCATGAACACCACACATTGATTAAAAATTCATTATATTATTATATACTCATCCCTTTATAATTGTAATTGTTGGATCATTTCATAAGTAGGTATGTTTATGTTTTCACTATTTTTTAATGTCATACACATTTTTATAAATTAAAATTCTTCTTCTTTATTAACAAAATAACGAATGATATGTGAATTTTTTTGAATAAATTTTATTTCAATTATCATTCACATTTATATTCTTAAATGTTATGGTTTTTATTTTAGTTGAAAGATGTCAGTATTAGGAAAGAGGTTGACAATTATGATCCAAAAATTTCTTAATAACATATTAATGATGGTTTTTAGTGTATATGGTATGTTTAAATATTATAAATTACTCTACTATAATTATTATTTATTATGGTCAACTATACATTCTATCTTCTTCTTTTCTCTAGTTAATGACATGATGAGGTTGGATTCCAATTTATAACATGATGTGTTGGTTGATGGATAGAGGGAAGGTTGTGGGAAACATGTATATTTGAATAGGTCATTGTTTTAGATTGATTTATTTTATTTTTATATGTTGATTATTGAGGTTATTGGTTGACTGATGTTATGGTGACTGATGATGTATATACAAGATTGCAGATTAATGATAGTGTGTGTATGATGAGTTTATTGTGTTTTTAAGTTTTTTATTGTATGTATGAGTTTTTATATGCATATTTTTATTAAATATTAATGTAAAAAATATTTTTGGTGATATATTTAGTAGATTCATAGGATAACCATCATTAAATATATTTTTTAAAATACCTTTAGAAAACATTAATAACAACTAATTATGTTTGTAGAGGTAGTTTTGTTCATTTCCTCAATTTAATTTTTGTATGACTTCTAATAAATTATTTTTTTATGAATGATCATTAAAAGTCCATTTGGGGGTCTAAAAATGACCCCAAAAACTACCAAAAAAATAAGACATGCTGCAAAATGATCACCAACCAAAAAATACGTGGTTTTTAGAACCTCCACTAAACCATATATTTAAATATTAAACTTACACCACCATTAATAATATTTCTAATGCCTTTATTTTGTAGTGGATGAAATATGATATCCTATTATTTGAAAGAATAATTCATAGAAAATTAACATGGAAAAAAATAACTCATATATTACAAATTACATAAATCAAATTTGAAGAACACAATTTGAAATGTTATCTAAAAAATATTAAAAAATAGGAATTATTCCTGATGAAATCTTGTGTTCATGTTTCCATACATTAATTATTTAATGTCAAAAATCATTATGTATAACATGATCTAGTGAATTATGATCCAACTTGATCAGGAGAAAATGAATTCATAATTTAAGGAATATCAAGGTTGGTTATCATCAAAAGAAAGTGGGAGGGTTATAGAAAGATATATGAGTGGTGGATTTTGAATTAAAATAATGATAGTTTTGAATAATTTTTTATTGGAAAAAACCCCACAAGAACATGCATGTGTTGATAGTTGAATGATATCATAATGGAAAGGGTGGATTTAATGGATGGGAGTTGAATATAGAGGAGATATATGGATGGAAAGGTGGGGAGGATTGGGATTTGAGAGCGTGAGCATTAGTTGAAATGATGATGGATTAATCCAAATAAGTATTTGAAATGAGGGGAGGAAAATTAGGGGAATGGGACTAGATGATAAAGTTTTTGAAATTAAAATTTAAAAGTAAAATGATATTTTTGAATGAAAAACATTAGTAATAGTAAAAATGATTAAGATAATGATGATAGTGGTGAGGTTGATATTTCTATTATTATTAGGACACAAAAAAACTCATATATAAATATATGTAGAAATATATTAAATATTTCTTAGGAATCACTACTACAAAAGTGGAATTTAAGAGCACTAGGAAAGGCCTTTATCATTGAAAAAAAGAGTTTTTGAATTGTGGTAGTTCTCAAATGGACATCATGATAAATATTTGTTTCCATTTGAAGTTTGGGTATTGTTTTCTAATTATTTTATATCATTTGTTAATTTATGGACTTTATATCTTAAAATTGTAATTATATGTAAATTACTCAATAATTATTATCAAATTTTTAAATAATATTATTTTTTAAATTATTTTATATACCCTTTTCTGGTTAACAAACTTATATATTAATTATGATTACTTATTTCTTATTATAAGAACCATATATTATAAAATATGTTATATTTATATCAATATATATATAAGTATAAATATATTATTTTTAATTATATTTACTTTTTTTATGAAATATAAATTTTATCAGTTCTAAAAGAAATATTTTTACCACTATTAAATGTCGTAGTTTTATTAGTGCTAATAAAAGCGATTAAAATAGTACCCTTTTGTAGTGTTAGAAAAAGAACTAATAACGGTTAGTTTTGGATAAATTCAAATTTTTTTAGTTCTATTCAATACCATTTTCATGTTTAGATATGTAGATTAAAAATTTATAACAATAGGGTCTATGTCAGGGTTTGTGCGCATCAAATAAAAAATTTTATGGGTCCATTATTTTCTTACTCATCTTGTGTGCATTGTACAATGAGGTTTAGGTTTCCCATATGTCAACTAGAGTATGATTTTATCCCACCCACATACTATGTACCCCCCCCATCCACTTTGATCTAGTTGTACACTACTCAAGGTGAAGGTCCTCTATAAAGTCAGTTCCTTCCCCATCTAGGTGTAGGGATGTCAGTAGTTCCAGTTATCCCCCTTGACTAAAACCTTTCTTTCATTGAGTACTAGTATTTTAGTTTTTTTATTAAGATTCCTAATTAATATGTTTATAGTAACCCTTTCACAATCGTTAGTTGTGAATGTAAATTGATTATGTCCATATTTTACTACTTTAATTATTTATTTAAATTTTGAGGTAGATAAGGCATTCCTAATAATCTTGTAACAAGATAATCAGTGAGGATCAACTAAAAATAAACAATCCTTTATCAACTAATAACTTCCATGATCTGATACCCATTATTTCGGGATATGTTGTGGGACAGTATGACTACAAACATTTTATGAAACTTTATTTCATGATTTTTTACAAAAAAAATCACTTCATAAACCGTAGGTAGATCATGAGGCCTATTGTATTTTTTAAAATAGCTACATAGAATATTAACATAAAACATGGGTAAAAAATAATTTTTATAAATAATGAATCAAGACATAATATTACATGGATCTTCTAAACATGGATGGGTTAATCTATAGAAACCAATAAGAATGGGTTTATCTATAAAGAATAGTAAGGTAAGACAATAACATGGCATAATTTATTGTATTAAATGTGATCCATGAGGCATATCAAGGTAACATATGAGGGGTGATAATTTTAATCATGGGAAATTGTGAATGTTATAACATGATTGAATTGAGGAAACATTGGAATGTGACCAAAAAATGACATCATAAACGTTTTTAAATGATAATGATAATGAAAACCTAACATACTATTCTTAGGGTAAATTGATTTTCATCATAAATATAATTCCAATATATTAAAACACTACCCAATGCATTGGAGGGACATATAATTATGGGCCAACTTATCACTTCAATATCATGAAAATTCAGAAGTGTACTCATAGATCATACAATATAAAGATTTATTTTATCAATTTTATCCCCATAATTAAGTATTGTGAGTTTCATACAGTAAACTTATGAAGTACATGTACAATTTCGTGAAACCCCTTGTGTAGAAATACAAATTGGGATTCACTATACTAACTTTTGGTATGGAAAATTAGAAGATAATTTATACAACAAAATAAGTGTACGTTAAGGTATATAAAAGGAATCAATGATAAATAAATGGGAATATAATTATTAGGTAATCATATGTATTATAAGGTGGTCGTGTAAAAACATCTACCAACATGATAAATAGGAAATAAAAAGGCCTAAAATAAAAAAGGAACATGAATAATGAGGAGAAAGACAGGTCCCCTTATCTTGAGAGGGTGCTTATAAAATCATGGGAGAAGATTAATTTGGTTTTGGGGAAAACTTTGAAAGACTATAGATAATGAAAGGTATAATAATTACATGATAATGGGGTTTTGAGTGAATAGAAATGTGAGTTTGGGTGGGTTTATATTTTAAGAGACAGTGTAATTCATTATTAATTTCCAAACTAATGTATTGTACTCTATAAAATAGTATAATATTACCAAAAAACATTCCATGGTTTTGGTGCCATGGATTCTACCAAAGAGTATTTTTTTAATCATTACATTATATATATAATAACATAATACATTAAAATAATTCTGTTGGTGATTTTGAAGTGACTCATGTTTGTAGAGAATTTTTTTAAAAAAAATTAAAATATAATATTGGTTTTGGAGGATTCATTAAGGGTTTATTAAATGAATAAAATTACCTCAAAAACAAATTAAAATAAATTTAAAACATTATTTTGTTATTGGATTACCTTTATATTATTTTTTACATCACATTGGGAGTATAATGATTCCCTATTACATAACATATTTTTATAATGTATTAAAATATGTCTCAAAAATTCTACTATATTAAAAAATTATGAAACAATCACCATTGTATAATTGTGATTTTTTTCTCATAAATAATATTTATTTTATCCCAATAATTATCTATGTATTATAATTTACACATTTAAATTAAAGAACTATTTAAATTGGTAAAATGCATGTGTTTTTGCAATAATACTTTTCATGGAATTACAAAAACTAATTTTGACTTGAAAAATTACATTACAATTTATATTTAATAAATATTACTAAATAATATTATTTTAGTCAGATATAACTTATTTTAATATTTTATTAATTCATTAATATATTGGTTCTTGATAGAAACTATATATTTACCAAAAAATACAATTTTTGTTTCTTCGTATAGAAATCAAATTCATACACAATATCAAATTTAATATTTAAAAAATATATAATTGATTTTTTTAAAAAATAAAATATAAAATTCAATACTATTAGTATATATATAAATATAATTTTGTTATACTAGGGAATTCACTAAGGGTATGCTGTGTGATTGTGATATTTTCTTGGTGTGGTTATGTGAACATGTTTTGGGTGGTGATCTTAATTTTATTTAACAACTCCCTAAATGGTTTCACTCGTGCATAATTGGTTGAATAATGGATTCATATTTTTCATGGGTAATCCTCAGTGATTCTATCTCCCTCGGATTTTTTTTAAATGGTCTTCTTGGTGTACAAACCTACTTTTCTAGGACATCACTTACTTTTTCTATTTCAATTTGACTTTATCATAACCCATAATTTAATAATCACCATTTTCACTATATAGTGACTTTATTATCAACAGATATGATTTATAAAATTATTTTAAATTCAATAAGATATATCTTATAATGGTAAAAATTAACGAAATCAGTTCATGAGTTTTCTATAACTAAATTAATTGATAATGAATTTATTCTTTCAAGAAGAAGATTTTAATTATAAATATTTGGGTTGTTTTATTTTTCCCCCATTCAGAAATAAAAAACTCAAAATTTCAATTTCATATACAAAAATAGATGAGGGTGCTTCTATTTTACAAGTACTATCCCTAATCATATGGTTTCCCTACAACTCATTGACCATGTAAGTTGTGTTGTTTCACATAAATTTTTCTCAACAATCCAAGATCTTCACTATATAATCCATATATGAAATATCATTTTAAAATGGTACCACCTATAGATTCAGCTCATGTTGGGGATTGTTATGAACATCCTAAAGAGGGACACATTTAGAAAATAATGTACTTGATATTAGTTATATGGATGTGCTATTAGATAGGCCACCACTCTGATGTGATAGAGGATCTCAAATTCCCCAGTATATCTTGGAATAGGATTTCCCTTCTATCCAAGCCTCATGAATTGCTTCCATGACGATATAAAAAGGATCACATTATCTCCTCCCTCAAACTGAAGGTCTCATAGATCATTATTTTCATTGATTTTCTATGGAATTTGTGAGGATATCATATTATGTTAAATGGTTTGAACATTCTTTGTCAGGTTTAGTATCAGATTAAGTCAAATTAGCATCGGCTCTCAAATTTTATCCAAGCATGCTGTATCGAAAAATACTATTCTCATAGAGAGCTTCATAATGTGACTTTTGAATAGTATATTTAAAATATTCACCATACGAGAACTCATCTATGGGATATTTTCATCCCAACATCCTTGTAAGTACATTTAATATAATCTTAGTATATTCTCCATATTTTTAAATGTAATTTCATAAGGACCATCATTATGAGGGTGATAAAATATGTTGAAGCATGGTTTTATATCCAACACTAGTTAAAATCTTATAATAACAGTAAGTAGTCCTTGGATCTCAGACATATGCAATAGAGACTAGAGCACAATGATTTCAAAAAACTTATCTTATATATATCATGATGTGTTGGTAAAGAGAGAAATATTTCTTGATATTATGGAAATGTTAAAAATATGTATTGTGATCACGTACCACCCAGATGGCGTCGTTACCTTTTTGATTATGAGGGAGACGTAAAATTAAATTATTGTTTATATTATCCCAATTCCATACTATTATGGTAAATAGTTTCATTATAACCTTATAATTATATTTTTCTTCCTTGGCGTATTGGCATACCAATCATTGAGAAAAAAACTCCACAATCTCTCTCTTCATTTTATCCCACCCAAATTTTTCATTATAATATATATATATATTAATATACAGAATTAATTCCTCGATAAATAGAGAAGGATTTGATATGTTAATTATCCATAAGTTCATTATTTCATTATGGGTTTTTATAAGACATATCTAGGATCCAAATATTATAACTATGTCCTCAAAAAATTTATACTATGAAATATTTATTTCATTGTTATGTCACATCTCATTACCATTATTGGCATCCTTGATCCTCTCAAAATTGGATAATTGAGAAGTTATTTGAACAATTTATGATAATGATCATTTTATTATTCTGATATTTATCCTTTCTATGTATAAGAACATTTGATCCCTTAGAATCCTCATTATGGAGAGTGTTGTGGAATCATTTCTACTCCGATAATATTCTGCTTTGTTTGCATTCCTAGGATAGTAATGAATCAAACAATAGTAATCCATGAATATATCTGACCACCATTCATGGTGCACATTTATCCTACATTTTTTGTAATATATACATGAGGATTTTGTGATGTATATATATGTCACTTCATTCTCCATAAAGATATGTTTTCCAAATATTCAATGAAAATATCATTTTATCCAACTATAGGTCAGTAATTGGGTGGTTAATTTCATGTATCATTAATATTTGGAAGGAATATGATATAAATTCTTTTCATCCCTGAATACACAACCAAGTACCTTTTTGGATGTAGTGCTGTAGATCCAAAATCGTTCCCCTATTGTGGGTAATGAGGGAACATGTTCTACTATTAGCCTCTCTGTTAACTCATTAAAACACATATTGAATTCATTGTTCTATAAAATATTAATTCCCCTCCAATTTATAATGGTTATAGGGATTTAATATCATGATATGTTTCTCAAAAATTGATGATTGTACTGATTCAACCTAAGGAAATTTCATATTTACAACACTAATGTTGGTATTTTCCATCCATCAATTTCCATTTTTCTTAATAATCCATAGATATAAACTTTATGGTGATAACATTAAATAAGAATGTTTTCATTCCCATCTAGAACATTCATTTGCTATACTTCCCAAATAAAATTTCATTTGACAATGTCATCAGCATTGAATTCAAGTACTCCTCATGTGCGTCATTTATTTTGGAGTTGTGAAGAATAAAATCTATAAATACTACAAAAAATAATGTTAATCCCTAAACCCTATATTCATACAATTTTTGATGATTTATAATGTTCTATTGTGTCCAAATTTCATCATTATAAACATATAGTTCTCTTATCTTTTATAAAAAGTATTCATGGGGATATCTTCCTTCTTTCCCTTTACTAGATAATATCCTGAATGAAAACCCACAAAAAATAATTACTGAGCTCTAGGTATCTAATAAAAAAAGTCATCAATACTTATCAAGGGGAACTTGTTCATTATATTTATCTTATTATGCTCATGATATTCAATGAAGAGGATCATTGACCCATCCTTTTTCTTGACCAATAGGATAGGTGCCTATCATATTAAAGTACGTTGGCATATGAACACTTTATCAATATTCTCCTATTGTTTATTCTTTATCTTATAATTTTCAGTAGTGGTAATTATATATGGATTCGTGGATATTATAAAAGATATAGGTATGATTTAGATTAAGAACATATCATCTAGGATAGGTGGAAGACCATAAAATTCATTGGAAAAAACATCATAAAATTCCCTCAAAATAAGACTATAATTAAGAATGATATTTTCATTGGTCTATATTATTTGATCAAGATATTCTTACTCCCATAGAAATAAAATCAATTCTTGATATTTTGGTACATAATAAGATTTTTCCCCCTTTTTTATATTGTTTATATTTAGATGAAAATTTTCAATTTTGAGGTGTGTTTCCTTCTCTCAAAATTTTTGTTGTATCTATAAAAGGAAATACTCGTTGTGCCCATGATAGCATAGAATTTTGGAAATGGTAGTATCAGATAGTTTTCAAGGGAATTCTGTACAAAAATTCATACTGGGGTTGAGTTGGATGCTTAAGGCACAAAAAATTGTCTTATATGCCATCTTCACTGATAAACCGACTTTAATGTTTTGAGGTGGGGTTTGAATATTTATAGTAATATTGGGTGATATAAAATAATTTGATGAACTATAATAAAAAATCATCTTCTCTATTAATGTACGAATAAATAAAATACCTATAACAACATCATTTTTTGGATCCACCTCAGTAGTTTTTATTGTATATGTCCACCCTTTCTCTCTAGGACATGGAGCTTGTTTATATTACAGATCGTCGACAATAGATGTCATAGGAAATTGATTAAAATAGTTTAATTATTCCATTCAATTGAAAAATTAAAAAATTGGACGATGGATTACTGTATAATTCCTTTCATCAGTCACATTCGTGGGTTTCTACCACTTTTAATTGTATGATTTATATCCTTCTTTCACACACCGAAAGCATTCCCATGTCCCCTTTAATAAATTTAAAGGTTACTACTTACATCAAATTTGAAAATTAGTTTGTCGGAATTTATTTTCCCCTTAAGAATTCATTATCACAACTCTAAAATTAAATTACACTCTCTAATTATCTTCTCTAGACCAGTGAGGCACATGATATTTTATTATTTCAATATTGAATTTGATGTAACATAAAAAAATTTCCTTATTGCTGTCAAATTTCTTAATGGATAATTCCAGACATAGAATTAGCTTTTTCTCGTTGAAGAAGAGGTCAATATTAAATTTGGGACTAATGAGAAATCCAAACCTATATCATGATTGCCTTTTCAAATTTACCTCATATTCCATGATCGATTCATCATGCTTTTTCTTAAGGATAAAAAAGTCCCTCAATATTTTCAATTAAATATTGATAGGAAAATATTTTTCAATATCAATTTTCAAGAATTTTTTCTACTACATCGCTTTGATATCATCCTCAAGATTCATATTTTTGGCCAACATTCAGAATTTATCATATTCTATATATTTATATAAAACTGATAGCACAACCAACACTTCTCATATAATTTAATGATGGATAATATCTTTTAAATGGAGTTGATCTATTTATCCTCAATTAATAGATCATATGATACACTGAAATTCATAGTCCCTTTCATATATTTTTCCCAATAGAAACTTCTTATTCCTTATGTATATTGGGGAATTATTCCACATTCATTTTTTAGTTCAATACATGGGTTAATTGAGAAATACTTATACCATAGTTCATGAAACCTTTTCCCATCATTTTGTGCATTTGATTTGGGTCATCATCATATTACTCATATTATTTTTTGTTGAAACAGTTTCCCCAATTTCCATCCATTGAAGAAAATATTGAAAAATTTGAGATTATAAATTTTAAACTATTAATGACATATAGAAGAAACAATGAAAAATAAATTAATATATGATAAATGATATATATTATTTATCCTATAAATTTTTTGGTTTCAATAAAATTTAGACATTATATAATTAGAAATAAAAAGTATTATAGTTGTTTTCCACTTAATAATGGTTTGTAAATAGATTATGAATATAAAAAATAAAATACATCATTTGTGTAGAACTAGTTAATTAGATAGGTATTTTTTTCCTGAATTTTTTATAGTTGAGTCTAGATCATTTCATCATTTTCAATGTTATCACACATAGGTACAACTACTCCAGAGCCAAATACACTTGTAGTATCCAAACAGGTATGCATTTCATTGGAAACAACTTACTCTATACTTTGCCTAAATTTTGGGATGTTTCTTATGTTGACTCTTACCCCTAAGGCTTTGGATAATGTTACCTAATCCTATGACAAAATATGACTAGAATTTGATCTAAAACCAAATATGAAAACCCATATTTTATTACATCTCAATTAATGATTTATTATATAAAGATGTAGTTAATAAAACCGCAATAAATCTAGAGGCCTAGTGTGTAAAGACCCATAACATTCAAGTGAAATATTTTCCTAATTTTCTACGGGATTTTACAAGAATGCACTTTCTAACGGCACCTGATTCTGAGGCTCAGTGAGCCCGGAATAATTTTCCGTAGTTTAGCTCGGGTACATTTAGTGAACGGACGAGAGGGTTTTTCTATCTTTTGATCCGGTGCTCGAAATTTAATTTTGACGGAACCGATAAAACCGCAGCACCAATAATTGCTTAACAACACCTTTTCTGGGGTTTCCTTTTCTTGGGTAGAGATGTTAAAAAAATGTGGAAGATAAAAATAAAATTGAGCTATAATTTTATTCCATTTTACTAAGTGGGTATCTGTTGGGTGGACATTGGGGAACTAACCTAGATATGATATTTGTGGGGTGGGGCCCACAGGAACCCCACCCCTTCATATTCCCTAACTCCCTTAACCCTTCATTTAATATGACAACATAAATTTAATTAATTAAGTGAGTTTAAATTGAATGTTTGAATTTCAAAAAATTATGGCATGAGTAATAAAATTAGATAAACACTTAATTTATTACTGTTGTTATCTTGTTGAGAGAGGATTGGGGGAAGAATCTCTATGTCTTGAAGTTCATTATCTTCCTCTAAGAACGCGAAGAACACCGACATGCATTCATTTGTTCCTTCTTCCCGCGTCAAAGGAAGGGAGACCCCGTTCCTCCTCGGATGATCTCTGTCAACGTGTACAGAACCTTCTTCCGCGACGCCTTCTTCCACGAAATTCAATTCTGTGACGTGCCTTTGTTCAACAATGCTCGAGGTAGGGGTTATTTGTTTTTTCGTTATCACATTTGTCACCTTTCGTCGTTTCAAATTGGGCCGACTGTTATCGCAATAACGGGAGGAGGTCAGACCGCATGAAGACGGCCGACCCTCCTCTCCCCTTGATTGTTTGAATTTGTTGTGGCACGTGTAAGACGACACGGTGCCGTTGCACATCATGGAAACTATGAGAATGGATGAAGAAGCACTGTGTCGTCACACTGCACCGGACGGACCAAGGCCGTGACCTTTCGCCGCAGCGAAGCAGGGAGTGGCGGCCGGCTTTCGACTGCCGGAGTAAGAGGGCGGGACAACGCTGGTCCCATGGCGGTATCAACTGGCCGGCCGGAGCGGACTGGCTATTAAGGGGGTAGACCGGGGGTTCTTAACCCCCAGCTGGAAGGAGGAGTGGTGCCTCACGTGGGGGCCACATTTCATTAAATAGGGGGGCAGCACCCCAACCCCCCCCCCCCCCATCTGCTCACCTCGGCCAAGCCGAGCTGGCCACTGGACCGCGCCAGTGCGCCGGGCCACGCCGCACAAACTGGGTCGGTCCGCGCCAGGTAGGCCAGGCCATTCCCAAACGGGCCAGACCCAGACCTGGTTCGGGTTGACCCAGTTCGGGCTGACCTAGGGGGGTCTCGGGCCGGGTCAGTCCGGGCCGAAAACCCCCATTTTCTGACAGAACCGTTCAAACGCCCATAACATGTGCTACAGACATCCAATTGACGCACCGTCAGTTGCGACGTGATACCTGTATTGAGAGGGTAGTTTCAGTATATTACACTCAATGTTTCAGAGAACATGGGTTTCGGCCGGGTTGGTTCAAACACGAAACCAATCGGGCCCACTGAGCCGAAACGCTTATAACATGATCTCAGGACGTCCGATTGTCATACCGTCAACTTTGTTGGATTACTCTTAGTGAGACAGAGCTTTTGGCATACTACACTCAAGGTTTGGATGCAGTTGGAGTATGGTCAGGTTGGTTTTGTCTTACAAACCTACTGGGCTCCTAGGACCAAAAATCCAATAACTCTCAGACCGGGCGTCCGATTGACGCGCCGTCTGTGACGTTGAGTTCCTGTTGATGTTACGGATCTTTTGGACACATATACTCCAGACTTTGTTTCAGTTGATGTATCATCCCCTCGAATCATGAAGCAGACCCTCCCGAACGATCTTTCTGTGTGCAGGGACCCTAGAGATGGCTGCGACTGCAACGACGATGACGACTGTCCAGAAATCCTCCATGGATTCGACGATGATGACTACAGCACTCAGCGAACCTGTGTGGATCAGTGCTACTGATCCTGTGTAGGTCTGTGCTCAGCGGTCCTGTGTGGGCCATTGCATATCAATCATGTGTGGGTCAGATCTAATGTGGGTCATTGCGGGGGTTAGTACCTATCGATCCTGTGTGGGTCCGACAACATAAGTAAATCAGTGTCTCAATCTCATCATCTCTATCGTCTTACGAAGAAGTATACCTGTGTGAGATGAGTCTTGACTTTCAATCCTTATATTCGATAAGACTGACTTGATATCCTGTGTGGATTACGTTTTGCTTTCCTGTGTGGATTGGGTTGTGTTTTCCTGTGTGGATTGGGTTGTACTTGGTCTCGGAGGATGGAGCCGAACCAGAATTGATGAATTAGGAATATGTATGGGAATATAACTAAGTAGTTTCGGATGTTACTTCATGATCTTATCTTTCCTTTGTGGATTATCTTGTGTGGATTCTAGGAGACCATCGGGGGTCTCGGGGTCCCTACTGAGTATCTTAAACTCACCCCTGCACGAGCTATGCCCACACTACATTGTGTTGGATGCATACAATGGACATCACTGATCATAGTGGAGGCTTGTGGAGAAAGTAGGTACCTGGAGGTGGACCACTGGGCAGGACATAGACAGAACGGATGGCTAGACCCATGAAGCTGAGGAGACTATTTGTACCCACCCTTCAGCTGAGGCTTCCAGTGGATGGCTCGATGTTGCAGCTTTATTTCAGTTTCGTTACTTTATTTCCAATTGTACTTTACATTCATTTTGGGTTTGTATTCTGGCCCACTTACTATTCCACACATACTATTGTACCCAGTTTTACTATGTTTTTACTTCTGATTTCTTTCATTGTGGTGTTTGTTTACTTTACACAGGTAATGCCTTCCCCTTTTTCGGGATTTTACACCTTCGTGCTAGTCGCCAGCCCATGGCCTATTGTAGGTGGGCTTGGGGTAGTCACGACACGAGCCCCGAGGACGGGTCGAGAAAAATTGGTATCAGAGGATTCAGTTCTACCGCAGAACATATAACTCTGATATTCCCTTTCTGTGAATCAATAGTGTTAAGGGTATTGAGTGTGTTTATCCATCCAGGGAGTCCAGTTTTGGTTCGGCAACCGACGTATCTGTACACCAGGACCCTGACTTCTGAATTCCGACTTAGTGAACGAAAATAATGATTGCATGTGTGTTTCATGTTTTCTTTGTGATTTTTTGTGTTTTCTCACCAGGTATACTGTATTAATCGTGGCGCACATATTTATTTTCCGGATGGCCCCCCCAACGGCATCCAACGGGGGTTTTGGGTTTTGAACGTGACTACAGCCTACCGAGCGATGAGGCCTCGTTGTAGGGCTCTATTATTGCAGAGGCACCGGCGGTACCACTACCTGCTGTGCCACCGATGCTACCAGCCTCAGCCAATGAGAGTGAACGTCGCCTTGGTCCGCTGCATGGGTTTCAGTGTTAGCGACCGCCCAGGTTCCATAGGGAGATGGACCCTCAGGTAGCCGTGGATTGGCTGGAGGTAGTTTTACGAGTTTTCCGTTTGGTAGGGTCACCAGCAGACCTCATGGTGATCCTTGCTGCGATTCTCTTGCATGTGGTGGTATGAATATGGTGGAGCATGATGCTCTAGATACACGATGAGGCATCTCTCCACTAGACGAACATTAAGAGCCTCTTCCGCACGGAGTCCTTCCCAGCCACTCTCCGTGTGGTGCGCATCCAGGAACTACTACAGCTGCGGCAATGCAGCCTGACAGTCCCCAAGTACTCGGCGAGATTTACTGATCTCTCACATTATTCGACGGACATGGTACGAGACCCATTCTCCCGGGCATGGACCATCGAGTAGGGATTGAGGCATGAGATCATGGCTTCATAGATCTCCCTCAGCATTCCGACACAAACACGAGTACTGGAGCGAGCCCTTGTCATTGAGATCTTTCTTGCTGAGCCTACATCAGCAGCGAGACCTACTGTAGGGTAGCACATAGTAGAGTCTTCTGCAGCTAGCAGTCAACGGATGACACATGGGTCCAGGCAGACCAGACCCTCAAGTGGATGACCTCAGGACACTAGCTCAGAGGTGCGGGGAACATAGCGCAGAGCCAGTATTTTGAGAGGCATACAGTGCTACGCATGAGGTGGGCAGGGCCACATGGCACGTGACTGCCCGACCCGCTTTAGAGAGGAGAAATATACGATTGAGGGACCACCCAGGCTGAGGCAGAGGGTTGACCATGGCAGTCTGCAGGGTGTAGGCGGAAGAGGAAGAGGATCTGGTTGAGTAGTACGTGGTGGGCGACGCTTTGAGGCTCTACCACCACCACCACCAAGAGGTCCACCCCAACAATAGAGAGCTGGCGGGTAGAGACAGGCACAGCTTCAGGCAGCGGAGTCGTACGACCCCGGCGCGCCCAAGATGATTCAAGGTACTATCTTTGTCTACTCCACCCTTGCGGAAGTTCTTATAGACACATGATCGAGTCATTTATTCATTGTTGCTGCCATTGTTTGGAGCTCGGAGATTCCGATAGAGTCGTTGGCTCGATCCATACAGCTAGAGACTCCTACGGGAGAGACTCGATGATTACGCACTGGTTTCGGCAGTGTGAGCTTACTATAGGAGGTGAGAGCTTCGGCTGGGATCTTCTTGTAGCGAAGTCGAGTCTTTACGATGTCATATTGGGCATGGATTGGTTATCTAAATTCCATGCTCAGATTGACTGCTTTAGGTGCAAGGTGCGATTAGTTCGTACCGATGGGAGCAGGTTCACCTTCACCGACGAGATAGGAGCCTTTGCATCACAGGACGGATTCACGTAGAGGAGTGGACATCCCATCACTCATCAGTTGTCTAGCTTCATCCTAGGAGTAGTTGACGTGAAGAGTCTAAGCTTACCTACAGTGGTGGATTAGTATGCGGGCGTTTTTTACGACGACATTCCAGGACTACCACCTCGTAGATAGGTAGACTTATATATTGACTAGTACCTCGGGACACTACTGATATCCACCCCAAAATATCGGATGACTCCCGCCGTGATTCAATAGCTACGGGAATAGCTGGAGGACTTGCAGGGCAAGGGATTCATCCGACTCAGTGTTTCACCCTGGGCTTCCCTGATTTTGTTTTCCATGAAGGCAGACGGTAGCTTGCGACTGTGTGTCGATTACCATTGATTGAACCATATGACTGTGTCGAAAAAGTATCCACTCCCGGGGATTTATGACCTCTTCGATCAGCTCAAGGGAGCACGGTGGATCTCGAAGATAGACCTCAGGTTAGGCTATCATTATCTTAGAGTTCGGGACGAGGACGTGCAGAAGACGGCCTTCACATGTCAGTATGGCCACTATGCGTTCTTGGTTATGCTATTAGGTGTAACCAATGCTCCAGTACTGTTCATGGGCCTCATGAACAGGATCTTTCATCAATACCTCGATCGATATGTCTTGGTCTTCATTGACGACATTTTGATATACTCGACCACTGAGGTGGAGCATGCCGACCTCTTGTGGGTTGTACAGGACACACACCGAGGGAACCAGTTTTATGGTAAGATCTAATAGTGTCATATCTAGATATGTGAGGTCCACTTCTTGGGACATGTCATCTCTGAGGTGGGAGTTGCAGTGGATCCTGCGAATTTCGAGGTAGTGCTTTCTTGGGGGCCACCTAGGAGCGTGACAGAGGTGCGGAGTATCTTGGGTCTAGCTGGGTACTACCAAAGATTTGTGATAGAGTTATCCAAAGTTGCGGCACCACTTTCAGCCGTGACATAGAAGTGGAAACCCATTGTGTGGTTAGACATATGTCAGCAGAGATTCTAGGTGCTGAGACAGATATTGACCAGCGTGCCTATTTTGAGACTACTAGAGGAGGGAGTAGGGTACGTAATCTACTGCGACGTATCAGGGACTTGGCTTGGATGTGTCCTAATATAGGAGCGGGAAATGATTGCCTATGTATCACATCAGTTGAGGAAGCATGAGTAGAACTACGCTAACCATGGCCTGGAGTTAGCAGCAGTGGTCTTCGCTCTAAAGATGTGGCGACACTATTTGATGGGCGAGCGCTTTACAGTCTACTCTGACCACCAGAGTCTCAGGTACATCTTCTCGCAGATGGACCTGAACCTGAGATAGCAACGATGGCTCAAGTTCCTCCAGGACTATGACTTTGAGATATTCTAGACTCCTGGAAAGGGGAACATAGTCTCTGATGCTCTCTGTCGGATGACGGGCATCGAACTACTTGGTGAGGCGATAGAGCAGCTAGCCGCTTTGTTGATATCCTTCCTGGATAGTGATGTAGAAGCCTTTCTGCATTCACTCACAATCACTCCTCCACTACTAAAGTGGGTAAGAGAGGCACAACGCGGGGATGTTGACTGTGAGACATTTCATGCACATATATCCTCATGACAGGCACCTGAAGGATTCTCTATGGGAGGAGACCACATCATCCTTTTCAAAGGACGTACCATTGTACCAGCTGCTTTACAGGAGGAGGTTCTGAGGGAGTTTCACACATCCCCTTTAGCGGTACATCCAAGAGTGGCGAAGATGTACCAAGATCTCAGACAATAGCACTGGTGGCCGGGTATGAAGAATGTAGTGGTATAGTTCGTTTCTCGATGCCTCACCTGCCAGTAGGTGAAGGCAGAGCCCCATTTACCAGCAGGCCTGGAACAACCCTTGGAGAGCCCGAAGTGGAAGTGGGATGGTATATCTATGGACTTATTGACTGGACATCCACACACTTCCAGAGGACACAACTCCATTTGGGTGATTGTCGACCGACTGACAATGTCGGACCACTTCTTACCCATTAGAGAGCAGGGCTTAGTGGAGTGCTTCGGACGCCACTACATTCCGGAGATTGTATGGCTTCATGGTGTACCATCATCTATCATCTCTGATCAAGATGCTCTCTTTACATCCAGGCTTTGGAAGGGGATGCAGGAGGCATTCAGGACGCAGCTACATATGAGGACCGCCTTTCACACTCAGACATAAGGTTAGACGGAGAGGACCATTCAGAATCTTGAGTACATGCTATGTGCATGTGTCCTCGACTTTGGTTGCATCTGGGAGGACCACCTACCCTTGGTGGAGTTCGCGTACAACAACAGCTACCATCCACCATTGGGATGGCACCATACGAGGAGTTGTACGGCTGACAATGCAGATCACCGCTATGCTGGATAGACCCTAGGGAGTAAGCACTTGTGGGACCAGAGATGGTCCTGGACACGATGGGGAAGGTCCAGGTCATCTAGGTTCGGATGAGGATTGCTCTAAGATAGCATACATCTTATGCTTACAGGAGGCGGAGACCACTAGAGTTCGAGGATTGTGACCACGTCTTCTAGCGGGTCTCACCTCGAAGTGGATTGCAGATATTTGTCCGAGGAGGCAAGTTGTCTCCATGCTTCATCAGACCATTACAGGTTCTCAGCAGGACAGGCAAGGTGGCGTATCGCTTGCCTCTACCACCTCAGTTGCACCGGGTGCATGAAATCTTCCACGTATCTCAGCTGAGGAGATACCTGCATGACCTGACGCATATCATCAACCATGGAGAGCTGGACATTGATGATGGGAGACTTTTTCAGAGGTCCTAGTGGAGATCGAGGACCGACATGAGCGGGTCCTACATGGATGGTCGATTCCTCTAGTGTGCATCAGATGGCAGCACGGAAACCTCCAGGAGGGCACTTGGGAGCGGGAGGCTCAGATGTGTGCTCAGTACCCACATTTGTTTCCCCAGTTTATGATGTATATTTATGGGGATGTAAATCCAGAAGGTGGGAGTAATGTATAGGTCCGTAAAAATCAAGGGAATGTTTTTCTCAGTTTTCTTTGGGATTTTAAAAGAATTTAGTTTCTTACGGCACCCGATTCCGAGGCCCGGTAAGCCTGGAATAATTTTCCGAATTTTTTCTCGGGTACGTTCAGTGAACGAATGAGTGTGTTTTTCTAAATTTTTATCCGGTGCTCAGAATTGAAATCTGAGGGCACCGATGAAACCGAAGTTCCGATAATTTCTTAAGAAAACCTTTTCAAGGGTTGCGTTTTCTCGGGAGCAGATGTTAAGAAATTGTGGAATGTAAAAATAAAATTGAGCTAGAATTTTATTCCGTTTTACTAAGTGGTTATCCGTTGAGTGGAAGTTGGGGAACTAACCTAGATAGGATATTTTTGGGGTGGGGCCCACACAAACCCCACCCCTTCATATTCCCTAACTCCCTTAACCCTACATTTAATATGACAACATAAGTTTAATTAATTAATTGAGTTTAATTTGAATGATTGAATTTCAAAAACATATGGAATTAGTAATAAAATAATACAAACTCTTATTTTATTACTGTTGTTAGATTATTGAGAGAGGATTGGGGGAAGAAGCTCTATGTCTTGAAGATCATCATCTTCCTTTTTGAATATGAAGAACACCGACGCGCATTCCTTCGTTCCTTTGTCCTGCATCAAAGGAAGGGAGACACCGTTTCTCCTCGGACGATCTCCGTCAATGTGTACAGAACCTTCTTCAGCGACTCCTTCTTCCATGACGTTCAATTCTGTGACGACCCTTCGTTCAAAAATGCTCGGGGTAGGGGTTATTTGTTTGTTCGTGATTACTTCTATCACCTTTCTTCATTTCAAATTGGTCCTCCTGTTATCGCAATAACGGGAGGAGGTTGGACCGCATGAACACAACCGACCCTCCTCCCCCCATGATTGATTGAATTTGTTGCTTCACGTGTAAGGCGGCGCAGTGCCATTGCACCGCACGGAAACTATGAGAATGGGGGAAGAAGAACAGCGCAGTCGCGCCGCACCGGAGAACCTGGAAGAGACCGCGGATGGATCGGGGCTGCGGTGGAGGGGCACAGCGCCGCTGCACTACGCCAGACAGACCAAGGCCGCGGCCTTTGGCCGCTGTTGAGCAGGGAACGGTGGCCGGCTTCCGGCCGCCGGAGCCGGAGGGCGGGATTGCGTCGGTCCCATGGTGGCAGCAACCGCCCAGCCGGAGCAGGTCGGCCATTTAGGGGGGAGACCGGGGGTTCGTAACCCCAAGCTGGAAGGAGGAGTGTCCCCCCACGTGGGGGTCGTGTTTCATTAAACAGGGTGGCAGCACCCCCCCCCCCCCCCATCCGCTCAGCTCGACCACGCCGAGCTCGCCAGCGGACCGCGCCAGCACGCCGGGTCGGGCCGGGCCGCCCCCAGGCTGGGTTGGGCCGCGCTCTCTGGGCCGGGCCGCGCCCAAACGGGCCGGACCTGGACCCTGTTCGGGCCGACCCAGGGGGTCTCGGGCCGTGTTGGTCCAGGCCCAAAACCCCCATTTTCAGATAGTACCGTTCAAATGCCCATAACGTGGGATCTGGACCTCTCAATGATGAAATGTTAGTTGCGATGCGATCCTTGGATCGAGACGGTAATTTCGGTATATTACACTCAAGGTTTCGGAGAACTAGGGGTTCGGCCGGGTTGGTTCAAACACGAAACCAACCGGGCCCTCGGAGCGGAAACACTTATAACTTGAGTTCTGGACGTCTGATTGTCGTGTCGTTGACTTTGTTGGATTCCACTTAGTTAGACGGACCTTTTTTCTTACTCCACTTGTGGTTTGAACATAGCTGGAGTACTGTCAGGTTGGTTTTGTCTTAAAAACCAACAGGGTCCCTAGGACAAAAAAGCCAATAACTTTTAGACTGGGCATCTGATTGACGCGCCGTCTGTGACGTTGAGTTCCCGTCGACGATACAGAACGTTTGGATACATCATCTATGTACTTCATGTTAGTTGATGTATCAGCCCCTCAGCTTGTGGAGCGGACCCTCCTGAATGAGCTTGATGTGTGCGGGAACCCTATAGTTGGTTGCGCCTGCGACGACGATAAAAACTGTAAGAAATCCTCCATGGATTCGATGGTGATGACTATAGCACTCAGAAATCTGGTGTGGATCAGTGCTACCGATACTGTGTGGGTAAGATCCTATGTGGATCAGTGCTCAGCGGTCCTGTGTGGGCCAGCGCATACCGATATTGTGTGGATCAGATCCTATGTGGTTCATTGTGGGGGTTAATACCTATCGATCCTGTGTGGGTCCGACAGCTTAGATGAAGTAGTGGCGACATCTGATCATCTCTATCGTCTTACGATGAAGTATACCTATGTAAGCTGAGTCTTGACTTTCAATCCTTTTCATCGATAATTTTGACTTGATATACTGTGTGTATTACGTTATGCATTCCTGTGTGGATTGGGTTGTGTTTTCTTGTGTGGAATGGGTTGTACTTGGGCTCGGATGTTGGAGCTGAATCGGAATAGATGACTTAGGTATATGTATGGGAATATACCTATTTAGTGTCGTATGTTACTTCATGATCTTATCTTTCCTTTGTGGATTATCCTTTGTGGATTCTGGGAGACCTTCGGGGGTCTCGGGGTCTTTACTGAGTAGCTTACACTCAGCCCTTCACGGGCTATGCCCACACTACGTTGTGTTGGATGCAGACGATGAACAACACTGATCGTGGTGGAGGATTGTGGAGCAAGTCGGTACCTGGAGGTGGACCACTGGCTGGGACGTACATGGAGCGGACGGATGGACCCGTGGAGCTGAGGAGGCTATCTGAACCCACCCTTTAGGTGGGACTTCCAGTGGACAGCTCGACATTGCGGCTTTACTTTCAGTTTTTGTACTTTCTTTCTAGTTGTACTTTACTTTCTGTTTGGGTTTGTATTCTGGACCACTTAATTTTCCGCACTTACTATTGTACCTAGTTTTACTTAGTATTTAATTCCTCTTGCTTGTTATGTTGTGTTTGTTTAATTTACATAGGTAATGCCTTCCCATTTTTTGAGGATTTTATGCCTTGGTTCTAGTCGCCAGCCCCTGGCCTATGGGAGGCGGGCATGGGGTAGTCACAGCCCAAGCCCTGGGGGCGGGTCGTGACATAGTGTATTTGTGAATTTGGGTATATATAACATTAACACAAAACATTTTTACAAAATCCTATTTCAAAAACATTTAAACATGACATTATATTACTTACATATTCAGAACATCATGGGATAAAACAATGAGATTCATAATATGGAACAATGAGTCATGATAAAACATAACGGAATAAAGGGAATATAGGAATGTGGAAATTACATAAAACATGACATCATAAATATAACCCAAGACAAATCACCAAAAAAACACAATATAACGTTCTTAGGATAACCTCTTTCGAACCATACATGGAATATCATGAGATAATAACATTGCCGAATTCATTATAAGGATATATAATTCCTCTCTTACCCATCACTTTCTTATCATGTACATTCACAAGAGTTCCACATAGATTATACAACATAAGGATATCTTCTATAAATTTTAACCACTTGATTAAAGAGTAACGGTTTAATTAATGTTAATCCAAAATCAATTATCATTAGGTAAACATGTTTTATACCATTGAGTGTAAAGGGATATAGGTATTCAATTTATAATTTTTTGCCATGGGAAACCGTCAGATAATTTGGGTATCACAATAGGTGTACATAATTAGTTATAGAATGGGTGAATGTAACACGCTGAGTTTTAATGATTTATTTATTTTAAAAATAATATTTGATATATTTTATTACATGAAATACCAAGATTTTATTTCACTACAAGAAACACTTGGTTGGATTGTAATACAAATGACGCTATGTTTCAATAAAATGATTATATATTATTAATATAGTTATTTAAACCAGACCATTATTATCTATCAATTACACATAGTGATATGAATAGTAATAAACAAATATTAAATATTAATTATAATGTTTTTACATAAATTAATAATATTGATAAAAATGGTAATTAATTTCCGTAATGTCATCACATGATAAAAAAACATTTTCCAAAAAAAATATTTTATTTTTTTATAAACATTAATATAATAAAATTTTCAATTTTTTTACTTATTTTGATAAAATAATAGTTTTTTGAACCATCTTGAAAAAATTAACTTAGGTTGAATTTTCATGATTTTTTTGAAAAGTTTTATTTTTATGAATAATGAAATACAATTAATTTTAAATGAAAATAACATTTTTATTTAATTTATTTATTAAGTTAAATTAATTTTCAAATTGGTTTTAATGTAAAATTAGTTAAATTATAAAACAATTTATATAATTTTGTTGGAATAAATTTCTTATTGAATTTTGATAAAAAAACATTATAAACATTAGAACATTTTCTTCTTAAACACTCACTTTCTCGCTGCATCTACCTGATTTATTTTCAATTAAACTTTCCTAATTATATTAAAGATTTCCTAAAAAATATTTCCATATCTTGCATAAAAATAATTTTTATTATCTAAAATTTTCAACTTAATTTTTTTAAAAAAATTAATTGTATAAACAATAAATTTTTTTTACTGTGATTAAGATAATAATGGGTTTATTAGTGGTTAAACTAAAAACATAAGTCTTAAAAATATTACAAAACCCATTTTATTGAAATATTTGACCTTATATTGTATTTTATCTGTAATGGTTTTTTTAAACCTTGTGGAATTATAGAAAAATGGGGAAAATGTTTTCTTTTCAAAATATTTCAACTGTTCCACTCACCTCACTTATATAATGCCACCTTCTCTTCACTCTTATTCACTCCATAAAATTATTTAGTTAGGTAAATACCAACCAAAATAATTTTCCAAATTACCCCTCTCATCCTATAATCCTTATTTTGAAAAAAAATCTTATAAGTAATGGATTTTGGTGCAATCACAATGAGAATACTCAAAGAAGAGGTAACACTAATCAACAAGCATTTTTTACATCTTCCTCCACCTACATCAATTACTATTATGTATTGATGATATAATAACATAACTATATTCCATATAATTTGACTTTTTATTATTTCCATTACCTAAAACCATCCCATGTTCTACAAAATATTTTATGAAATCATTATTTGTGTGTACGATGGACTGCTGCCTCACGAACTGAGGTCATTAATTTTTCTACTGCCAACAATCATGGATGGATATAATTATGGATTTATTATTTATATAATATAATTATTATCTTATTATAATTTTTGAATTATTATATCATATATTATTTCATACAATCCTTTTTTTAGTAAAATAACATCCCACACATGTACAACAGACAACATATCCAATAAGCAATGTAATTCGTTCATGCTTTACATGGAAGGTAAATAATAATAATGGTTTTAATGATCATCTGTGATATACATGAACGATGTATTTCAATTTATATCACTAAATTTTTCTATTACCAAAAATACATATATATTGAATATATATGATATTTATATCTTGTTTATGATTATATATATTATTAAATCATGTTCAAATTAAGAGGACAATAAATTAAAAATCAAAACATATACAAAAACCAAAGGGAATATTATGAAAAATGTATGATTAACATGGAATTGATGATAAATGTGTAATAAATGGTTATAAAAAAATAGTATATGGTATGATATATATAAATATTTTTTTAATAGATTTATAATAAACATATATTTATTATAAAGATGTTTTTAATGTATAATCCGGAATTCAAGGCCAAATGTACATGTTTTTGTCTCAATTTTCGGTATTAATGATGTAAGTTATGTTATGGAGTTCAATTCCTTCACCAAGGGTATATATGTCATCTTTGATATGTAATATCATGAATTTATTTATCCTACTGATATTTTAAGTTCCATTTTATGTTATTTCTTCTTGTGTATATTGATTCAAAGCGACCACAGTTAAAATGATTTTTTATTACAATCTCATTGAATATTTAAATTATTTATGATTATGATTCAAATGATAAAAAAATTGATCCATATCTAATGAGACTAATTAGTTTAACTCTCCATTTTTTATCATATGATAATACATATTTTCCCTTCATTTTACTCTCTATAATGACATAATATATTCAAAAAATTTAATAAAAACTCTCTTTTCAGTCGAAACCCTTTTTCTTAAGAAACCATGTTTAAAAAAAAAAATTTTTACCATTATTAAAAATATTTTTAAAATAAAATATTACCCATATTTTATCTTTTTCAAAAAAAAATTAGAGTAATATTCATGTCATTTTTTTAAAAAAAATTACGTTTTAATTTTTAATGAAAATGTGTATGGAATATTTGTTTTAACATGTATGGTATGAATGGAATTATCATCTCTCAAAAACAATAATTTCATAAAAGGTTCCATTATTATTTTTCAAGGACATATTAAATTTTTTTAAATTTTTTAATGTATTTTTTTCAAAGATAAAGGATATCTTCCTTGATTTTTTTTGAATGGTTGTTCAAAATAATTTTCTATATAAGATGACATATGTTGATGTTACATTATCCTTAATATGTATATGATCCAAGGATACCATTATTAATAATTCTCAAAATGGTTTATGTTTTGAATGGAATGATTTTTATGAAACCTATTTCGATTCTAAGGGTAACAACATGATAAAATTATAAAAAAGCCACTTCATTTTTGATGGGTTATACAATAATGAAATGGTGAAATGATTATGAAACCTATATCCTTTAAAAAAAGTTATGATAGGATGAAATATTTATGAATCCTTTTTTATTTCATTTGTTATTATTTGATGAATGTTTTAAGATTATTTAGTACAAATTAATATAGTTTTCATTATGAGGTAGGTGAGACCTACATCTCCATATAATGAATTTGGTAAAGATTTATATATCTCATTATATATATCTGATAGGAATGGAGAATGAACATGGTTCTATAAAATTATTTTTCTACAATGATGGTATTGGGAGTGAAATTTGACTACTATGATGGTTTGGGGATTGAACTCATTCCAATATGATGGCCTTTATAGTGATCCTTAAATGTTATAGAAATGATCTCCTATGCTTATCTTTATTCTATAAAACCATGTCTTATTCTAATGTTATAATATCTTTGATCATATTCCATAAGAGTATTATGTTTCATTTATTATTAACATCCTTCATTTATACCATGACTAATGATTATGATATTTTATTTTAGTTTACGGTTATCAAATTTTATGATCATGATCTCATTCCTTTATGCTCCTGTTATGCAAACATATCTCCCTTATTTACTGTTATTGAGAATCTGATCTCGCTCCTTATTATGTTGTATATCCCCATGTTAGGAAGAAATGTCTTATATGTGATATTTCTTAAAGGGTTTATAATTATGAAAATATTATTGTTAGATGATGGATATTACCTATGGTCTAGTAATTTGTGTTTCCAAGTCTCCAAATACACTAAAATGTTTCATTCCTCTAACATGTTTTTGTGAAATGTAATAATTTTATTTCAAAATGATGTAATATCTATGTCCAATAAGCCTATGTTTCAATAGTTAATTATTCATAATTGGGTATAAAATGACTTCGGAATCATAAGAACAATAAGAGGTATGTTTAAAAACATATCCCAACTTCAGAAATTGGAACAAAAAATTAATGTCATAAAGATGGGGTTTGAAAAAAGAGAATAAGGAGAGGATTAATTACCTTTATAGGGTGATTCTAAAAGCATGGGATGAGCACATTTAGAGATATGGTGAAATTTTGGTGGAATATAGAAGGGAAAATACATATCAATTACATCTTCCATTTGTTTTTAGTGATGAAGAATGGGAATTTGGGTGGGTTTATATATAAAAGGAGAGGAGAATTAATTATTAATCTCCAAACTTATATTTTTGACTCTATATGAAAAATTAATAAAACAATCATCACATTTTATTCTTATGGTTTCTTGTAAAGGGGTTTGGTTTTCAATATTTTATAAGGATAATAACTAAACACATTAATATATTAACCTTAGTGATGTGTAAGTGAGTCGTGTTTATAAATAATTGATTTCAAAACCATAAATTTTTATATTGGTTTTTGACGAATCATTAATGGATAATAAAATCATTTAAATAACCATAGAAAATAGTTTATAGGGATAACATAATTTTTTACATGGGTTCTATTTATATTATTTATTAAATCAGTTTGGGTCTTCTAAGATGTCATAACACATAATGTATCTTTCTACCATAATTTATTTTGCCTAAAAAATTTCACTACCTCTAAAAATTACGAAACATATATATACCAGATTATTTCAATGTTCTAGTTTCAAATATAAAATTTATTTTATCCAAAATAATTCCATAATTATTATAATTGAATATTTTAAATAAAAAATCTACATTTATGGAATTATACAATTTTTTTGAGAAATTTTTTTTTCAACCCTTATAAACAATATTCTTGACATTGTAAAATTATATTATCATTTATATTTAATAAATATTATTTAATAATATTATTGTAATAAAATATAATTTATTTTAAAAATTCATTTATTTACTAAAATAGTGTCTTGGTTGAACTTATACAATTTCTAGAAATACAATATGTGTTTTATCATGTGAAAATCAAATTCAAACTCATCATTTGATGTGATATTATAAAGGGTTAAAAAAATTCATGTTTTTATTATAAATAAAATATAAGAATACATATTTTTAGGGTCGATACATGTAACCCTTTATTACACCAGTGAATACCTTAATAGTAAGGTGTGTAATGGGGAGATTTCATTGGGTGGTTTGTGAACATCGTTTGGGTTGGGATCTCGATGAGCATTAACATCACCCATAAATGGTTTTTCTGAGGATTTAGTTTTTGAATATAAGCATGGGATTGGATAAGTGTAAATCCAAATGATGTAATATCCATTTTCAGATCTGATAGATGGGCTTCAAAATGTATGATCCTAGTGGTCGAGATCATCACTTACATTGTCTCAATTAAACATTATCATGACCCTTTATTCAATAATTATAATTGTCACTGTAGAATGGTTATATTATAAATTGTCATGCTGATTGATAGTCTATATATACGATATGATATAACTTATAATGGATTAAAATAACTAATTAAGTGCATCTATTTTATATTACTGCATTACAGTATAATGTATTTATTTATTCAAAAATGGAATTTCATTTATAAAAGTTCGGGTCACTATAGACAATGCACATTCTATAGCTAAATGAATTATTGACGTTATATAGGGTTCATGAAAAACTCAAAATACAAAATATTTTTAAAAAGGATTGATTATATAAATTCAATAACAAAATCTAAATTTGAATTTATCCTATGTGTAGGAACAAGGAACAAATTTAATAGAAGTGGCACCAACATGAATATGAATCATGTTTAAAACTAATATATAATAATATAAAAAAAATAAACATGATCAAAATTAGAAAAAAAGGAAATAGAACCCTCAAAAATCATCTCTAACCAGTTCAATCATATGAAAACCATATCAATAAATAGAAAAATTTACACTAACACTAAACAAAGAAAAAATCAATCTATTCAAGAATTTATACCAAGAAAATACATATTAAAATTTAAAAAACAAAAATACATGTTAAAAATTTTCTTAAAAGGAATCAAATAAATTACGGATGAAAAGTGGTAAAGGAAGAATGTTATTTATATACTAAATCAAAATTGGACTATGTGCATAGTAATGGGGTGTAGTGGTTTCAATAGTAAAAATAATGGCATATTAAAAGACCGATGAAAGGATACTAAAAACCAAAATCTGCATCCCTAAACTAGTATTGATTAGAGTAAAAAAAGGAAACCATGAAAGCAAAATTATAGTGAAGATTTATTTTAAAAAGTAATTTTTTTCTATACTCCATGATTCCTAGTATCATATGAAAATGTTCATCATTGTGGAGGTTCACAAATTTCCAGTTAAAAAAGTCAAAAACCCATTTGACTTCAATTCACTATGATCAAACACACGTGAACAAATACCACATCAGCTTGAATATCCTTGGTAAATCCTCTTATAATCACTCATTTATCTCCCCTTTTGATTCATTGAATCATGGAATAGTCACCACATGAATTCAAACCATACACTATACTACCAATTATTTATCATCAATCTAGAAAAACTAGGGTAGAAATGACCATGAGGGTCAATGGGTAGTTTTAATGGCTCTATGGAATCTACAGAAATGAATGGATAGAAAACCTCTATACCTTACATCCAGATAGATCATCAAAATGAACCACATAAAATTTAATTTAGAATACTATGTGAGGTAACTACAAAAATTGTATTTGTACCATATACATTGTGTAATGATTTGGATCTGGTATATACGGGTCACCTCACCCCTGTGTTAGGGTAAACTAGATCATTGTGTAAGGGTTATTTCTATTGCATGAGGTTACTAAACCCATGAAACTGGATGTTTAAGGGTTAAACCAAACTCTCAAAAGGCTAAACCATAGATATAAAATCCAACATAATCATGAACATAATCATATGTAAGGGACAAGGTACCTCTACGTGAGGGTAGAACTAAAGAGCCAAATTCCCTATTAGGGTAAATAAAGAGCTACATAATGATTAAGGGACCTCTACATAGGGGTATCTCAGAGAAGTAGTAACTCACATAACAGTAGGGAATATTCTAAGAGATTAATAAAAACCTAAAAACAATAATAGAATCTTATTAAATCTGTATTTAATAAAAAACACAAAATTAGGAGAAACCAAATTAAAAAATCTCTACCTTGGAAATTAAATAAAGTGGAGGTTTCATATAAAACATCACCACACGTCTCAGCCATATATAATAAAATCATAAAATTTCAAAGCACAATATCCCTGAAACACTAAACATATCAACTGAATCAATCATTCATGATATACTACATAAGAAAATAAAAAACATCAAATAGTGATAATCAAACTACATGCTAATTATTCTAAAATGTGTATCAATGTGATACACACCCACAATCATCAATTCCATTTAAACTACCAAAAAAATTATATAATTACGACACATAACATAACTATATTAAACAAACATAGCTTTATATACTTGAGATTCCCAAATCAGATTACATATCTCCCAACTAATTACATTCTAATTATATGTTCCCAACCAAGCTATACTTCCTATAGAACACAGAATAACTAAGCAGTAACCATCTTCAAAGAAATATATCAATACAGGGAATGAACATAAACTCAACGTGAAGTTAGTCACATATGAAAAACACCATCAAGAAGAAAATAACATATAAAATTAATAATGATAACACAACATAAACTATAACGCTTATAGAAAACAAGACACTCACTCCACCAGAATCTAAAATAGATCCATAAAACATTTGAACAAATGGGAACACACGTGCTAGAATAGTGGGACTGGAAGAAAACACAACCTAACCATTATCATTGTAAGACCCACACAACCCAAGTCCAAAAATGCTTAATCATGTATATAAGAAAAAAATACCAATATGAAACGAAAACACTCTAATGACCACGAAAAACCAAATAAAATATTTTTTTACTAAATACTATAGGAACCAAACATCAAGGTACCCATAAAATGTCATCAAATAAATAAAATTGTCACAATAATAAATTTTGGTGGTTTTCCAAGCATCAATACATGATAATGAATCTCTAAGCACTTTCAAAGCCCTAATTATTATGAAACATGGTTACCCCCTGAGAAAAAAAACCCTCCTAGGACATGATAATGGAAACAAAAACCTTGGGTTGAACACAAAAATTATACTACCGAAAGTAAACTATAGAGACTACAATGCATTAATATCATCGAAAACAGAATCAACTACATTATATTGAACCCCATTATAGTTTGATACATTTTTCTCATGACAGTCATTCTTAATGTGGCCCAATTTACCACCCCAATAACACATTAGATTATTATACTTACACTTAACCTTCCTTTTATCCTTTCCATTTTTCTTCCATTTATCCCCATTATTAATTATACCCATGGAATTCAACCCCTATCACAATAATAATATCACATTCATATTCTTTAATTCTTTTGAAAGAAGTGATGACTTAACCTCTTATAATGTTAATGAATCCCTATCAATAATCATGTGATCACAAGTATTATAATATGAACTATCTAATTAATTCAAAAGGATGAAAGATTGATCCTAATATAAACTTTTTACATCTATGTTTTCTAGGTCAAGAATAAATATATTAAATTAATCTTTGTGAGCTTAGATGTACGTCTCATATTATTTCATAAAAGTAAAATTCTTACTTATTCATAGATCCTACAAACTAGAATTTTTTTATCATAAAATGTTTTTAAATATTAGTCTATATATATGTGATGGTTATTTCATATGCATGATCATTCATCACATTATCACCCAAAAATAAGAGTAGAAATATGTGTGATTTAACTTAAATGTTTGAAAAAACATCTTAATAGGTAATTGTATGTCCTCCATCGATGAAAAATGTGGCCACCATTCTCTTAGGACCATAAAGGGATTCAATTAAACCATGTTGGACTAACAATGAACACATCTAAATATGCTAAAATATAAAATTATTTACACCATCGATTACCTTGATTGGGAATTTTAATTATTTGATCCCTAATTTCATCCTTACTATGTTTCTAGTTATTGTGGGAAACATTGTAGGTTAGTATAAAATCAATAGAAAAATGGTTATTTTATTATAATGTTGGATTGTGTAAAAAAATATGTTGTAAAATATTTTGTAATATAAATTTAATAACAAAATGTAAATATTTTTTTACCAATTTTAGTAATATGAAAAAAATTTAATAGTAATGAGAACAACCTGGGTTGGTATAATATTCAAAACTATGATAAAAATTGAGAATTAATTGAACATGTTCCAAATTAGAAAAAAAATAATAGAAACATCTTTCATCAACTCTACGTAGTCCAAACTTATGACATAAACAGTAATGAATAGAACAATTTACACTATTAGAAAACAAAAAATCTATTTTTATGGATTCATTTATTTATTCCAAGAAAACACATATAACAAAAAATATTAAAAAACACAAATAATAAAATTTTACAGAAGGAAACAAATAATGTAGTAAATAAAAGCAACCAATAAATTAGAAGATTTTTATAATTCTGGTTAGATGGAAAATGCGCATAGGGTAGGGGAATTATGGTATTCACTATGAAAACAAAAAGATATATTACAATGTATATTTGAGGAATATAAAGACCAAAATTGAAATACCTAAACCAATCAGGACCATTTGAAAAAAATGAAACCACGAAAACAAACTTACAATGGTGAGTTATTTTACCAAAATATATTAATGTACCCACCCTGCTTTCTTAAAAATGAATATAATGTTCATATTTGTGGAGGTTCAAGAGCTTTAAGATGAAAAAAGTACACATCTACTACCCTTAAATGCACCAAGACCAAACATTCACGGACCAGTACTGTGTCGTCCTGATTCTCCATAACCCCTCCCCATGTAAGTACCCACTTCTTTCCTCTATTGAATCCCAAATCACAAAACCAGTACCACTCTTTCTATCTATCCTTAAAAAATAACAAATAAAAATGATGCATCCTTGATTTAGATGAAATATGGTTGACAGACCCATTAAATATAAAGGGTTATTGAAACAAATGAATAAAATCAATAGAAATAGAATGTTAAAAACATCAAGCACTAAAAAATGACATCAAAAAAATAAAATGCCAGAACGTATATTTAAAATTCTATGTAAGGGTATCACACATTATGTAAGGGCACCAAAGAAGATTACCATGACCATGGTGTAAGGTTCAGGATCCACTATGTAACGGTCATCCCACCACCATGTAAGGGTAAAATAGCCTTATATATAATGTTCATCACCACTGTGTAATGGTACTACACTCAATAAACAGTCTACATAAGGGTGAACCCAAACTCAAATAATGTGAAACCATAGAAAAAAATCACAATTTAGGGTACAAAAAAATATAAATAAGGGTTTTTGAACCTCTATATACAGGTAGAACCTGAGAGACAAAACCCATGTAGGGGTTTAGAAAGAGATACATAAAGGTCACATGACCTCAACGTAAGGGAATGTCAGAAATGTTGGAGCTCATGTATGGGTTGGGTAAAGGAAATACGATGATAAAACGAAGAATAACATGTACAAAAACACATTAAATATAAATTTAATGAAAAACAAAAACTATGGGGGGAAAATCATCAAATACATTAAGGAACATAATATTTTCTTAAACAATATATTCTAGGGCATCTAACAATTAAATAAAATACTCAAAACTTTAAAAGTAAATGTTTTTTAAATCATCACATTCAATAATATCTTGAAAAAAACTGAATTAATTAGTTCTGTATGATACAAAATATTAAATCACATTATATTATATATATATATATATATTTCTAGGAATATTGTACTAGGTAATAAAATATAGAACACAAATTTCATATTTTTATTCATCTATTTATGTAATTTAACAATTATAATTTACATGTAATTACAAACCAAGTATTTATTTGAACATTATTTTTAAAGGAAATTTATTATAACTTCTAAAAGTTGAAATATTTTCGTATAATTTTTTTTGGAAACATTGAAAACTAAATTATTTAATGAAATTTTATAATATAAATATAAAATAATTTCTATATGAATATAAAAAAATCATATTCATTTATTTTACAATCCAGATTTGAACCAAACCCAATTTGGTGGAATTATCATTGGGGAATATAATAACATTACGTAATTTGAACTTTTATAGGGAACCTAAGAGAATTTATTTTTGAGGGAAATAAATAAATTTTCTTCTCATGAAATTGGAGATTCATAAATAGTTATTACTATCAATTGAGTTTTAAAAGTGGGGAATAGCCCAATTCTAAAAGGTATCATGTCATTTATATATGTATTGTTTATATAAAGGGATGCAGATTTAGATATATGGGTTCAATGATGCTTATTAAGTAAAATTATTATAAATAATTTATAAAGGGTAATAAATTATGAAATAATTCCAAAAGACATAATTTTTACAATTTAGAACTGTTCAAAATTAAATAATATGATTTTTTCAAATTAAAATGTTATTATTTGGATATTATTTATGACACATAAAAAAGTGTGTGGATTATTTATGTGATCAAGGTTTGAATAATTAATCAGTATAAAAAATTTAGATAATGTAAAATATTTTTGTAATAGAAATCAATTTAAACAAAAATTATAGTTTCTAAAATATCATATATTTAAAATGGATATTCTATATAATGATAAATATGAATGTGTTCAAATTGGAATGAAATTAAAAAATTTATATTTTAATAATATGGAATTTTCAATTGGTTAATATGAAATTATAAAGGGTATATATTTATCATTTATTAAGGAATTATTCATAAATTGTTATCATATTTATAAATATTTAAATTGTTTATAAAGTTTAAAGGTTTTTCCCCATAATATTCATGTATATTATAATTTTTTGGAAATTTGAGTATTGTGTATGATTTTAACTAGTAGACATATAGTCATCAACGTCGGGGTTTTAACATCAGTTTTTCAAAAAAATAGTGTTAAAACTAACATGGGAAACATTAAACATTGGTTTTTTGTATGCCCGACATTAAATGGTAATATATTTTTATTTTAAAGAAGGAATTATAAAAATTATGATGAAAGCCATTAAAAACAATTTTACAATGATTTTCAAGAAAAACAATGTTTATTGTTCTTTAAAAAATATATTAACACCCTAAAACCCTCATTTTCACTCAAAACCCTTTCTCTCAAATATGGATGGAAATCAAAGTCTCTCAATGACAGTTGATCATATATAGTAGTCAATTTTCATCCAAGTAAATTTTTTCTCTTTAAATTCATCATTTCATGATCCTAATTCTATTCTAGTAGACCGATATTCACGGTTTTATTTTTTATAGGTTCTTTATTTAATTCATTATTACAATTGTTTTTAATTATTCTTTCATTGTTCACCATACTCCCACTGACTTTGATTGAGTTTATTATAATTAATGATCAATTTTAAACTGTCTAACTCCAAATATTTTCGATTATTATTTATCTTTTTAGGATAAATTGATTATCTATTAGTTATAAATCTGATTCATCGATTCAATTATTTGTTTTACTACATTATCAATTATAAATTTATTTGTTAAATTTTTTTAAAGTAAAAATCTATTATTATTATAAATTTTCTTTCTTTTTATTTTTTTATTGAATTTTTATTATTTATTGTTCTTTGTATTTATAATATTTTTCATTATAATTTTCTCTTCGTTGAAATAAAATATTATACTATAATATATTATTTTAGAATTGTTTTTCAATATAATGAATTTGGATTTGTTTTATTTTATCATTTTTTACTATTTTTAATACATAAATTATATTATTCAAGTTTTTCAGTTTTATATATCCTTGAAAACATGTATTAATATTTTTCAATTATATGTTTGGATCATTATATTTAACTTTTTGTTATCATAAAATAGTTAGCAATAACTGATTATTTTAAATATATGTTTTTATATTTATAATTATATATATATATATTTAATGGTTTATATGATTAAATATATTCACCTTTTATATTGCGATATTACGTCTTTAGTGGATCATTATTGGATATATTTTTTAAGACCCATTGATGAATATTAAAAAGAAATTGATAATACCATATAATTTTTTAAAATAAATATTAAAAAAGATCGAATTCATTATCGATGTGTAAATTGTTTGAATGTGAGAAATTAATATTCCATAGAAATCAAGGATCACCAATTTTTCTATGCTTTTAGGAATAATTATAGAATTTAGATATATAATGGCGAAATAAAAGAAAATGAAATTTCTTATATTGATGAAAATATTTAGCTTGTGAAAAATGATCATATTTAAGAATTAATTCATGATTTAGGTGTTGAAACAATAAAAAAATTAATAAATGATTTTATGAAAATAATGAGAATTCACTGTTCTATGGATATAATAAATTTATTGTGTTATTTGCAGTTCTATGATTAGTTAGTATGAAAGCATGAAATGGGTATAGAAATAAAATTTTCTCTGAATTGTTCAAACATTTAAAAGAGATACTACCTTAAGGAAATGTTATTATGGAATCGAATTATGATTTAAAGATGGTATTATTACCAGTGGGATTGGTTTTTATTAAGGAATATAATTGTCTACCAAAATATCCATAATATGGGACATCATGATATAATATGGATGAAAAATTCAACAACGATTTATTTCCATGTATAAGCAATAAACATCCTAGAAAATGAATGTTGTACCTTCAAGGAATTAATTATTTGAAGAATCAATATTAAAATTATAAAAAGGATAAGATTTAAAAATAGTGAGCACATCTCAAATAGAATCTTACATAGACCTTTTAACTAACCTTATTGGGAATTATTTGATAAAAACATTCCATATTTTTTAACTGATGATAGAAATAATCTAATAAGAATATTCATAGTTGTACTAAATCCATTTTGAATCCTCAATAACTAACATTGTTCACATCCTATTATTTGGTAGTTTAAAAATTATCACCACAAATATTTATGATGAAAAAAAATGTTTTCCATGATCTCCATGATATATGGGCCATAAAAGTAATCAAAAAATATTGATGTATATCTTTCACCATAAATTAATTATTTGAAACATTAATGCGAGATAGATGATACAATTTTTTGAAACCAACGATAGAGATAATTTCATTTTACATTCATCATAATATTCACTGTAAATTAGTTTCATACAAATTGAAACATATCTAGATATAGTGCTATGATATTTAGATAATTTCCAATTTGTAAAGAATAGAATTCATATTGTCATTTGTAGAATGGGTGAAAGATAGCGTCAATGGGACATAGAATATTATTATGAATAGATCATTTATATCACAGTTTAAATTTTATTTAATGGTTTATAAGAATATAATCTACCACCACAACCACTTTCATATGAATATTATTTTGAAATGTTGAAAAATATTAATTTTAAATATATAATTAAATTTTTCACAAGTAATAAAATAAAAAAATAAACATTATTTATTATTCGATCTAGATTATTATAGATTTTTAGTGATAAAACATATAATTGTCTTTTTTCATGATGAGAAAAATATGTGTGATGGTTTGATTATATTATTGTTTGATATAAAAAGAAATTTCAAAAGATGTATTGCATGATAGGTTTGACAACATATATATGGGAAAATGTTTGGTTTTTTATCCCACTATTAATGTAATTAATAAATAATTACCTCCATTATGTCAAACAATAATAAATGGTCATTAAATGAATTTTTTAGTGTCTACATGTTATTAATGTACAGATGAAAAAATATTCAAATGTGAAAAAAAATCATTGAAGGAAATTAAATTAATAAGTATGAAATCACATGACTTTTATATATTCATTCAATAACTACTATTAGTTTTTGTTCATGGTATATTACAAACACCTGTCAGATAGAATATCATCATATTATGTTATTATTTAAAATACATTAATATAAAATAAATTATTCCCAATCTGTATTATTTTCTTGGATAATTAATTTATATTCATTCATTTTCAACTAGAAATAAATTTTCCTCCAATGTTTTTCGATATAATAGTTATAATTGTGGTTTAATTTTTTTGTGATATGAGAATATGTGGGCCTGTTTATTTACATTGGTTGTATCTATTTCAATGATAAATGTATATTTATAACGGATATATTATAAAACATCATAAACTAGAAGTATATATTTTCCAAAATAAGCTTTGGAATATGTGATTGAGTTTTGTACTAATAGTTTTTATAAAGGGGAGCATGTCGGTCTCCTTATATCTAAAAAATGGATAGTTGATAGTGAAGATATAGTGATTCTGAGGTTAAAGGTAAATTTTCCTCATTGAGATGGAGTTATATATGCACATTTTTACATTTTGAACAATATATATATTGTTGAACCATATATATCATCTCATATTACACGTTTAAAGGTATGATATCAAAAAATAAATTAATATTGGTTGATGATTTAGTATAAAGAAACATTTGTTTTGTGGTTTAATGATAATGTAAACATAGTTATCTCTACATCAAAAACATTAAAATCATTGGAAAGGGTCTATCCCTTAATGTGATCATATTGTCCAGTTTTTATATTAATTATTTTATATTTTACTAATATAATTAAGGATGATAGAAGTATTGTTTAAAATAGTGTGGTAATGTTCATCACTGAAGCACTGTATTTTTTTATCGAAAAAGATAAAAGCCAAATTTATAAATCAACTACATGTTTTGGAGTTATTAAGGATATAAAAGAAATTGAATATAATAAAATTATTGTAATAGTGTTTATGCTTAACTGGTTTGATAGTAAAAGTGGTGTGGAATTTGCTGATTTTGGATTTAATCTCATCGATTTAAAAATATTTATTTGCAAAGAGGAAACATTTTCCATGGTGACACATGAATGGAAAATATTTTATGTTATTCATTCAATGAATGATTAGTAATCCTTCATTTTGAAGGGGAAATGAATTTATTTGGGTGATGAGGATGATGGTGATGTCACGAATCTTTGTGAGGTATCTTCATCAATCACGTGATTTATAGATAAGAAAAATTATTAAAATACTGAAATTGTCCATGTTGTATTCATATTTTTTAATTTATACAATTATTTTGACTTTATAATGACTTGATTCAATAATTTTTGTTTTTATTTTTTTTTCAATTTTATATTCTTTTTTATATATGACTAATTTGATAAAAATTTATTCAAGCTTAAATTGTTTGTTTCTTTATGTTCTTATATGATTCTCTTGAATCTAGTAGCATTCAACCAATTTACACTACCTTCGATGTAGTTTAATAGCCTTCAGGATCTATTTACGTCCACATTTTCGTAGTAATGTTTTCATTTTTTAAGAAAACTTTATTTTCTAGTTGTTATAAATTGAATTCACCCAGTAATTTTTTTACATTATATTATCAATTAAACATTTTTAAGTTAATTTTTTTTATTTTTTTCATTTTTTCATTAATTTAATTTTTTTGTGATTGAAATTTATCTATTTTAATTTATTTTTTTTATATTGTTTATCATTATAATATTATTGTTGTTGAAATAATATTTTTCTTTATTTGTTTAATAATTTATTTATTATCTATAATGAATAATCAAATAATCATTTATTATGGTTATATAATTTTTTTAAAATATATGTACACATTATTCTTTTGAGGTATCATTCATCTATTAATGGTATAGACACTGAGACAAGGGAACCAAGGTATGTAAATTTCATCATTTAAATATATACCTATAGTAAGTAAATTATTTAATTAAATAAAACAAATATTATTTAAGATTATTGTCATATCTTATTCTTCTCTGGACATGACTGGACCTAAAGATGGTGGTTATAGTATTAAAAATTTACAAAAACATACACTCACATTTGTAGATAAAACGGTTATAATTTACTTGGATGAAAATTGCTTCCCAACAGGCCAAAATGCCATACATATTAGGACATTCTAGGTTTTATAGAGTCATTATAGTATAAGAATTTTATACACCAATTGTAGAATCATCAAGAAGTATGTGAAATATATTTTAAGGGAGTCCCTAATGTTAAAATTAATAAACTTGTTTATTGGGTTTCCAATGGTTTAATTATTATACATTTCATAATATTTTATTTTTTCAATTATAAATGAAATTTATCTTTCAAGAGACAAAAAAATTTAAAAAAATGTTTCAATCCTTTTTGGAAACAAGATGGATATATTTAAACCCAAATTTGACTTCAGCTTATAATTTTTGGATAAAAATACGTAAATATTTTGGACATATGTATGAGTTTATAAAAAGAGAGACATGACAGAAGTTTGTCTCTTGTTAGAAGCATGAATCTTTTAGGGTATGTTATTGTTATTTTCAAAATTTATTTTTTATTAATATTACTAAATATATAACTTATTTCATTTTAGTTAGATAACAGTCTTCCCGGAAAACACGCCATTAGATAAGATCAAAATTTATGCACACATACATTTTTATAAGGAGGGAATTCTTTATTATATGAACAAATTATTGCCAAAAACCATAGTGAATTAATACCCAAGTTAATTAGAGGCTCTGAAGAGCTATTAGTTCAGCCTCCATCTCCTCCCACTATTCATAAAAAAATTAAAATGGAGAAAATAAAAAAAAACTGTATATTACGTATATAGAAAATGAACAAATATGATAAAATTGTATTTAATTAATTTTTACTTTTCATCAATATTTCTTTGTAGTAAATTTATATAACTAATATTAAATTTGAATATATTAATTATATATGAAATTTTAGGAAAAAGGACATAGGGGACCTTTTTCCACGTGATATCCAGACCTGGGTGCCACTATGTTTTGTCCCATGTTGGTTTCCCACATGCCCTCAAGCACACCTCCCCATTCTCCAAAGGGTGTCTACTAGCAGGGAGGGTCTCATAAGTCATTATTTCAGATACTATACCCTCTTTAATCAAAATAAATCACCAATAGAAAAAACAAAAATAACTAAGGGTGGAAGAGTATAAATAACCAGAACAATACCATGTTATATGATATTCAAAACAAGAAAACACAATACCCAACTTAAAGGTAAAACATGCTTTTACAATGTGAATGTCAAGTGTCTACAATTAAACTAAACATAAAGACAGAACGACTCCATTGAAGGTCCCGATCCACATCTCATTCCCTCTCCCATGCTCTAATACCAAACAACAACCAATCCCAGAGCCTTTTCCTTATCATTTTCTTTAACAGTAATGTCTACTTAGGTGCCGACCAGGTGGCCCGAATAAGGTATGACCACTCCTCAGTAGTCCACCAAAAACAAAATCTAAAAAAGTCCAATCCAAAGATATTTTATGTAGTTTTATGAATCAATAAATACAATGAATCATTAAGTAGTTATCACAAAGTCATTTAATCTTTAATCATCTCATTAGGCCCAGATTCAGTTCATGTTTTCCATTTTAACCATATTTCATTATTATCATTGACTTGGTGTTGAATTCCATTTCAAACACCCCAAATCTCATTTAGTTTTGGTCACTATGCCTAACACTCTATATTTCATTCAATGTATGTCGGCATTCCAAGAACCACAAAATCTCATTCGGTGTATGTCGCCATGCCTAGCTCCCCATAATCTCAAGATTAGATAACTGTTGTGGAGGAGTTCCATGTATAAATCTAAAATTATATTCAGTCTATAATTCCATGTCTATCACCACAAAAATATCATCCATTTAATCATTCATTAATTCAATAGAATTAGCCATAGCAATCCCTTAATAATCCAACAATTAGTTAAACATTTCAAAGGACATTCATTAACTCATCAATTAACTAAAAATATATCCCACTAATGAATTCATCAATTAATTAATCAATCAAAAAAATCCTCATTCCATAATTATTTCTTCAGAATTAATTATCCATTTCAAATCTCAACATGTCATAATTCATTCTCACAATTAATTATCTTACACAGCCAAATCCCATTTCATAATTAATTTCCCCCAAATAATAATCTGAACACAATCAATTCAATATTTCAATTACAATATCTCAACCCATAACTAATATCCAAAACAAATATCTATTTGGGAAACCCACCCCCCCCCCCCCCTTCGTTTTTTCTATGATTCAATTATAAATTAATCACCAAGGTAATCACAAGTCAACTCCACATTCTTAATTACTCCAATTTAGGAAATAAATTATCCAGGGAATCTATATAATCAATAAACTCCCATTTACATATCAATTACACGACTATGGTAGTTCGATTTAGACCTCCAACCTCATTTTATTGACAGTTGTTTTCCCAACGGAAAACCCCAAAGTTCGAGTGGCACACCATCATCGATCGAGCTCCAGATCTAAATCCATAATCCCAAAATTAATATCAAAGACATCAAGATCTTGAAAATATTGATTCGGATCCACAATACTAGATATAGATCTCAACTCATGTGTTTAGATGCATGTAAACGGTGTAAATAAACCCTAAAAAGATCAAGGAATGATTGATAAACGAACACGAGAAGCAGCATGATGAAATCCTCTTAGCCGGAAGAAAGAGAATCTTTAATCCGAGCATTCTATCTCAAAGATCAATTAACTAATAACCTTTAAAACCAACTGTAAGGCTCTAGGATCACCTATATTTTTTCAAACCTAGGCCAATTTCAAAATATGGGAGTCTTATGGGGTTCAGGTTCTTTTAAAATAGATTTTTGAATAATTAATCATGCGTGTGTGGTTTCGTGGAGAGTGGAGAATGGTTGGGGGAAACTGTGCGCCATCCATAAAGACCTCTCTATCAAGGTTTGCACAATTGGCATATTTTAGTCGCATAGTTTTTCAAACTATGTTCAAACCATGTGGACCTCTCTATCCAGTTTTCATGGTTTGAATGGTTTAGTTGCATGGTTTTTCAAACCATGCGCAAACCATGCACTGCCCAATATTTGTTAGTTTTTCTTAACAAATACACCCAAACACACCGCTATACATTACTCCAAAAAATTAAATTAAAACCCTTAAAAATTATCTGAAAATGCAAATGAGATGACTCCAAAAAAGGATGAGTTAATACAATATCCTCACCTTATAACAGATTGTCCTTGATCTACACTCTTGAAATTCACTATGTTTTTAAGCCAAAAATATTTGGCAATTGAGCCCTCAGGTCTTCTTCCCATTCCCATGATTGCTCTTGAACACTTCAATTGTTTTTATATTACACGATATAATGGAACGTTCATTCTATGTTACAATTTCTCACTATGACCCAACATGCTTATCATATTCTTCTCAAAGGACGCATCTATCTTGAGGTCAACCTCTTTCACATCAATCACATGATAATGGTGGGGGTGATACCATTGTATTTTGGAAATATCAAAAACTTCATGCATAGTGATGAATTTATATGGAAGGACTAATCCGTACACCACCGGCCTAATTCTCTCCAACACCTCAAATGGTCCTACAAACATAGGTGCTAACATTCCTTGCCACTTTATCTTGTGGTGACCTAATATAGGTGACACATTAATGAATACATGATTTACCTCTGTAAATTATAAAGGTCATCTACTTCTATTAGCATAAGACTTATGACTACCATTAGTCATAGCCTTATATTTCTGAATCAAATACACCTGCTCTGATGTCTCCTGGATGAGACCCAATCCCCACAGTTCATACCACCCACCTATAACCATCGTAGAGTTGATATATAACTTATAACATAAAGGTAGTCTTATATATCCATATGTATAGTTTCCTAATAACTATTGTTATAGGAGAAATCCACAAAAGCCATGTGATTCTTCCAAGAACCACCAAACTCAATCACATATGCCCGTAGTATATCCTTTAACACATGTATAGTATGATCTAACTACCCAATTTTATGTGGGTTGAAGGTTGTACATAAAAAACTTGTATACCATGCACCTTTTGTAAACCATTCCAGATGTGCGAAGTATAGCGCGAATCAAGATATGAAATTATAGTCGGTGGAACACCATACAAATGGAATGTCTCATGTGTCTACATTTCTCCCAAATGTTCTACTATATGGGTTTCTATGATGGGAAATAAATATTCTACCTTTGGTACTCGATCCAATACTACCCAAATAGAATAATAATAATTAAGAGTCTTCAGATGTTCTACAACTAAATACATAGTGACGTCATCCCTATTTCATTCTAGGATTGGAAACATTTTCAATAGGCCTCCAGGTCGTTGATGGTCAACATTATCCTGCTAATAGGTGAAACATCTTTTTACGAACTCTGTTATCTCTTTTTTCCTTCCTGTCCACCAAAACTATCCTCATAGGTCACGGTACATTTCTGTTAGCCTTGGATACACCATCCACTTTGAGGCATGAAATTCTCTCATGAGTTCCTCTCGCATACTCGTAGGCACAACGACCCTATTTTTCACATAGATTATCTCATCATCATCTACTATAGAGTATAAATGTGTATTCCCACCATCAAAGATATCCCTTAAGGATGATCATTCTGGTTCCTCATACTGCATATCTTGGATTTATCACAAGAGTGTAGACTCCACTACAATAGAATCTAGATTCATACTCTCCTAACTCTCTTAAACCACCACATATATTTCCTCCAAAAAAGTCATTATCTTCTACTATGCAATCGACTCATGTACCAACGGAGTTTTAGTTTTATTTCTCAAATAATCATCCAAGATATTCCCCTTTTTGGGTGTATATTCTAGTTCAAAATAAATTACAGCATATACACTACCCATATTCACTGCTGAAGATTCCAGTCCCATTTTAAATGATATACTGCAAAATTTTATTGATTTTTAAAAATTGTAAAATTTTCACCCAAAAGATAGTGTCACCAACACTTAAGATCATAAACCACAACATCCAACATGTGGTCATGTTTAGGGTAATGTTTTTCATGTGGCCTCAACTTCTGAGACAGGTAAGCTATGACTTGATCCCCTTACATCAACACAGCTCAATGTGTGATCCCTGAAGCATTGCAATACACTGTGTACACCTTACCTGACATAGGTAAGATAAAAAATGGTGTTGATGTCATGTGCTTATTCAACTCCTAGAAAGCACTCTTTCATGCTTCTATCCATTCAAAAATTATATCATTATTTTTCAAATTTGAATGTGGTGCTTCCAATTGGGAAAGGTATTTTTATGAACCTTTTGTAATAACTATTTAATCCCAAAAAGCTTCATATTTCAAAAACTCTCATGGGATGCTCCAAAGAAATCATTATTTTTACTTTTTTCGGGTCCACTACCACACCTTAATTCTAGATGATAGGCCCCATAAAGTGTACCATGTCAATACAAAACAATAATTTAGATATCTTGGAATATAACTTATGCACTCTCAATTTACCCAGGATGATGTCACGATGTTAGGAATGATCACCACCAAGATGTTTTCAACAAAAACCACCACAAATTGATCATATTATGGATGAAAGATCATTATTATCCTGGCCATAAATATTGTTAGAGCATTTTCCAACCCAAATGGAATTACAAAAAATTCATAAAGGACAAACATGTTTCTGAAAGCAGTTCTTGGTATATCAGAGGTCCAAACTCACACATGATGGTACAGTGATCATTGATCAATCTTTGAGGACATACATTCCCCTTCATCTATTCAAACAGATCATCGATACATAGAAGAGTATATCGGTTCTTTCCGGTCATTTTATTCTACTATTGGTAATCAACACACAAGTTTAAACTCCCGTTAACCTTCATTTTAAACAATACAAGTGATCCCTAAGGTGACATGCTTGGATGGATAAACACTTTATCCTCCAACTCATCCAACTAAATTTTGAGCTCTTAAATATCAGTGGGTGACAATATTTAACCTAGAATAGATAATGGATCCGCCCCCGTTAAGAGATCCATAGTAATTACCCCATCTCTATCAAGTGGAAACATTAAAAATTCTTCAGGAAATTCGTCCTAATATAGTTCTACAGCTGGTGGAAGGAATTATTTACTACCACTCCCATTATCCAATAAAAGACATAAAACATGGGACGTGAGATCTCCCATTTTCTAAATAATTGGTTCATCTCATCCGACATGGATATCCCATTCTCCATGATGAACATACCGGTCACCCTTATGATATACAAAGGACACTCTCCTATAGTATCAATCTATGTGGGGTTTGTATGTGATTAGTCGGTCCATACCCATAATCAGGTTGAACCTATTATATCCAGTACATAGATATCCCAATGAAAACAATACTCTTCAATCTCTAGAGAACCTTCCTTACATAAATAGATAACCCTAGACTGTGTTCCCAATGTGGTATCAATATTAATCACGCCACTTATAGACTCCACCTTTAGGCTCAAACCATTAATAATAATTTCATATATAATGGAATGAGAGGAACTGTTATCAAACAAGTAAGTATCTAAAGTAAATGCAACTTGAGAAGTACCTCTCACAATCGATGGACCAGCCATGCTCTCCACATGTTTTGGCTTCACTGCATGTAACTAGCATGCCCCCTTTCTCTATAGTGTCATATGACTCCCCTGAGTAGCACCACTCTACTGATACAGGCACTCACACTCTGATGTACCACATCCACTACCTCTATTGCCTCTTCCAATATAACTCCAGATACCTGACCTATATGGTGTAGAAGACCCTATTCCCACACTCTGACTCTGAGCAGATTCTCCCTCAGAACAAGATTATCGCATCTTCCTAGAGAACATCCGTTGGTTTCTCATCTTTCAACAAAACAAACACTCCACTGGTGGTCGAGGACAATGTGTACAATATTTTCCTCACCTACCACACTAGTGGAAAATAACATGAGTATAATCCAATGAAATTGTTACTCTTTACTATTCACATTTCTTTCCACTTTCCGGACTATTATACTTGTAATGGTGCTTCCTATTATTAGAATTCACACTCTCTGATTGTCCAGTAATAGCAACATGTTTCGTACTGGAAGACCCTTTCAGGTTCCCCATTGAAATGAGAGCCTGGTAAACTACTTTTGATAATTTTTTCAGCCTAAATATATTTACCTGATACTCAATTTCACACCTATGTCCATCATAAAATTATTTTTCCAAAGAAGCATCATCTTTTTCTAAAGATGGAGAAAAACATATTAAATCTATTAAACGTTCTGAGTAATCCATTATATACATGCTTCCTTAGGTCAGATGCATAAACATGGAAGCCTTATCTTGTCTCATCATCTCTGGATAGAAATGTTCCTTGAACTTTACATGAAATTACTTCCATAATATATCATTAGTCTATTCAGATCGTACCTAAATGTCCCATCGACACTTCGCTGAACCCCGTAGAATATAAGTAGCCAACTTGACCATCATATGAACCGGAGACACCAACTGGACAAGTATTGTATCTATGGATTATATCTAGAATTCTAATCCCGCATTTCAACCATCTCTAGTAATAGTAGGATGGTGCAGTAGCTGAAACTCCCTTTTCAACTCAGACATGTTTTTCAGAACTTGCCTTGGGACTCACTCCATGAATTGTATGAAATGAGAAAATTTCCCTCTGAATTTTCCCCTTACTTATTTTATCTCCTCATTGTCAACAACACGACATTATCACTAACCTTAACCATCCTACTCCTAGTTCTTGGTTAACATGGGTACATGAATTATCTTTAATTAATTCAACCATTATCTAATCACAATATCTCAAAAATATTTATTCAATAATTTATCGACAATTCATAATCATTTCATCAATGGTGGTCATTGATTCCAAACACAAAGGAAGATGAATAAGTATCAAACATGGAATGGAGGGTGTTTAAATTGATTTCCTTAGAAAAATAATTTCCTCATGACCATTGAGTAGATATGGAAAGACAATTTCTGAGTCTGAGGCGAAAGAGGGATGAGAATGTCGCAAAGTATGAAGCTACCATTACAAGGATAGAAAGTAATTCTACATATTATATATGTAACCCAATGAATAACATTTATCGTTTTGTTGATTGGTTAAAACAATTTCTCCATCGATAATTAGTCCCACAATCCTACTAATCATATGATTATATTGCCTCATTTACTATCAAGACAGAAGATAAATTCTCTATGTCTTATGACTTTAATGCTAAGAAAGAGAAAAAGAGATCTGTTGAACACTATGGGAGAAGAAATAAGGAAACAGGGAAGGAAGGAAGTGTTGAATTTCTACACTGTTATAATTTTGGAAGGAAGCACCCTGGTGCCTATCTAGAATGAAAATGATTGCACTACAAATGTGGATAGAAAGGCCATATTGCTAGTGATTGTAAGGGGAAGAAAGAAGCTACCAATGATCAACGAAACAATTGTAAGGAGATGGAAAATTATGAAAATGGATGTCCTAGGTGATAGGGAAACATACCTTAATAAAAGGCCAAGGGAGTGAGGCCAAGCTTATGTTGTTAAGTGGAATAATTAATGTATTTTTGTTTTTGGATTCAAGCATGATTTTCAATTCATAATAAGAATGAGATATATATAAGGATTGTACTAGAGTACTTTTTGTTTTTTTTATTGTTTTAATTTGATGAAGGTAATGATATTTTAAAGATGTGACAATAAGAGAAACATTACGTAGCGAGTTATTTTGGAATTTAGAGACCATTTAGGGAGAATTTGGACAGAAGTATTTTGGATACCTATAATGGTTGGAATGGATTTAGTTGATCTTTGGATTGAATTTCGTAATATTATTTTTGGAATATTATAATATTATAATTTAAAAAAAAGGAAAACCTGTAGGATTGGATATAACTTGTTGTGTGGGAAAAATCTGCAAGAATCAAACCCACAACCAAAGTGCGACAAGTCTTTATGACCAACCACTTGCCTACAAGAAGTATGTGGTTATTATAAATTAGTTTTCTTCATGGTATATGTTTGCAACCTTATACGATTAGGATAAATATAATATTTTTGAGTTCTATTATCTTCTAGAGTGAAAGATATGTTTTTAGTATAAATTAGTTGAAGGATGTAACTATTCATGTTAAGTATATATTTTCCCCATTATTCTATGAATAAATTAACCATAAAACATTAGGGAAGGGATCCTAAAACAAAAAATGTGTTATCCTAATACCATATGTTTTGTTGAACCGATGATATCTTAAATCAACATAAAATTTATGGCATTGAGGCCCTCAATTTTACACTTTTTTGTGATTGATGACCTCAATCACTCCCTATAAATATTTACGTTTTCCCTCCAATTATCACTACTAAAAAATATGACTATATCCATGGTTTTCAATCATGTCTATAGGTTATAGGCATGGTTCTATCATTCCATGGTTGGCCACTTACATCCTCCCCCCCACCCCCTACAAATCCGCCCCCAACTCTCCCCCCCTTCACCCCAGTTGCACCTTACACCTCCCCCCATGCACCCCTCCCCCTACAGCCCCCTTCCCACATTGGAAAGACCCCCCCCAGACAATCCCTACTCACCCCCTGGACATAACCCTACCTTTTGGACACCCCTGGAACCCCCCCCCCCCCCGGACTGTCGGCCCACCCCACAAGCAGACCCAGCACCCTCCTGCCCCCCCCCCCCTCTTGGGAACCCCCTCCCTCCTGGAAACACCCTGGACATACCCCCCCCCCCCCACCCCTAGAATGACCCCCCCCCCCTCCAGGACACCCCCTCCCTCTTGGAATCTACCTGGATAGACCCCCCCCCCACCATCCCTGGAAAACCACACATAGAGAGCCCCCCCCCCCCCCCCCACGCTGGACACCCCTGTTGGACACCCTCAGTCCCTCCTGGAACTCCCCCCCCATCTCTCCTAGAAACCCCACTTGGATAGACACCCCCTCTCGCCTAGAAGCCCCCCCTGGAAAGACCACCTGGACAACCCCTCCCAAACATCACCCCTACTGAACACCCCTTTCACCACCCCTACTGACCCCCCCCCCCCCAGCACAGACCCCTTGAACCCCACCCTGCACAAACACCCCCTTCAGAGCTGCATCCCCCCCCCCCCCGAACAGGCAGCCTGCTGCACAACTCGCCTTGTACCCCACCCTGCATACCCACTACTAGACAAACATTGCACTACCCCAGCTGGACACCCCCCACCACCACGAAAAGACACCACGGCACCCCGCTGCATAGCCCCCCTTGCAGCACACCCTACACCCCCCCTACACACCAGTATAGCCCCACTGCACAACCACACCTCCCTCTTAACCCCCCCCCCCCTCACACACACACACACACACACACCTGCACACCCCCACTGCCCCCCCCCCGCACACCTTCACAACCCCACTGCATACCCCCCCCCCCTCCTGGACACCTCCTCCCTCCCGGACAACCCCACCCGAACAGCACCCCCCCCCCCTCTATTGGACACCCCATGCACCACCCTCGATGGACACCCCCCCCCCCCCGGACAGACACCGCCTACCCTACTGCACAGCCACCCTTGCACCCCACCCTGTACACCCCCCTGCACACTTGCAAACCCCCCCCCCCCCTGAACAGACACCTCATCACCCTACTATACACCCCCCCCCCTTGCACCCCACCCTACCCACCTGCACACCCCCCATACCCCTTCCACCACACCCTGTACCACCCCTTGTAGGTGGAATTTTGGAATGGCACTAAAGCAGGAATGAAGGTATCCTGGTAAACACATGGAGACCTCATGTGTAGGGAGTCATGGTTTCCTAGGTGTGGTTCCATGGATCAAACATAGGTTTGGTATCATGAATCACTAGTTAACAGAAATAGCATCATGATGTCTTTTCCTACATCATGTTGAATACTTTGGTGCATATTTACAATAATCTTAAACTTTCACATATGCATCATTGGTTTTATTCAAATAATTGAAAATCATTGTGAAATGATACCATGTCTTTTGGATATGATATTTATATAAACACCCTCAAACATTGGGAGAAAACATTATACCAAAATTGTAAAAAACTGGAAGCCCTCAATGGGCATTTTGGAGGACATTTTAGAGTTCTGAAAGATATGATTATATGGTTAGGAGGTGGTTGACAAAATATTATTGTGGCCACGGAGATGGTTTTTTTCCTGATGATTAACTACTTGATGCTACAGTTTCAAGAAGAAGGGTATTTCATTGGGAGTGAAGTCCTGAGAAGCACTCTAAATGATATGGTAATAGTGGTTATGTTGTACATCATTGATAATCGTATGACTTATAAAGTAATATGAAAATATTTTGCATAAGTCTTTAGTAAAAGTAATCAAATATTGAAATTTTTGCATTGATTGACAATGCGATCAAATAAGATATGACAATATAGTCTAATATGTGGTATTAACACCCCCCTGCTCACCCCTTGCACCCTCCCCCTGCCCCTTGCACCCTCCTCCTACCCAGAAACATCCATTGCACCCTTCCCCTAAATCCCCACCTACAACCCCCTACCCCCCCCCCCCCCCCCGTCCCCTGCACCACCCCCAACACCCCTTCTTCACCCTCCCCCATCCCCCCTATAGAACCCCTACACCCTCCCCCCTTTCTTCAGGGATATGATTTCTCTCTCTTGGCCCAGATCCAGGGTTCTCTACTATACCATCACCACCACTTATTTATGATGAAGAATCACCCTCTATTAGTAATATCACATAAAGTTATGCAATTTAATCTTTTCCCTTTAATATTATAAATGAATTTGATAATATTTTAGGAGATTATAAAGAACCAAAACATGAGTTAAAAAATAATAATAGTGAGATTATATAACTTAAGATGCCCTTTATTCCCATGGTTGATTTCGACAAGTTGGTTGGGTTAAAAAGTACCCAAACAATGTTGATTAGGGTTCTCCAATCATTCCCAATAATTCAAAAAGTTTTTTCTGAAGTATGATTCAAAGACCAAAATGATGTGAATGATCTAGTTAGATATTTTCATGACTTTTATACTACCAAGTCTGGGTTAAATGATCTTGGTGTTATGGTTGTATCTCAAAGGTACATGTTCAAAAATCTTTCAATGGTGAAATTAGACATGTCTCAAGATGTTCTGGATGTGGTTAAGTCTTTCAGGACTGAAATAAATGTAATCCAACATAAATTATAAAGTGTTGTATTAAGCTAGTTTGAGTTCATCAAAAGGATTCAACCCTATATAAATTACACCTTAAAATCTTCAGTTGTTCTTGTTCTTTAGAGTGGACTTGATCAATTTCACTCAAAATTGAATTATGTATCCTTATAGATTCAGTCCCTATAGTGTTATATGTTCACTCCATTCCTTATGAATGATTTGAAGTGGAATATTATGGGTGAGTTACATGATACCAGAGAAGATTTCAGGAAGTTTGTTATTGGAACTAATAGATCTGTAAAATTAAGTAGTGATATTTTAGGATGAATTTTACGGGAAGTTGAATGAGATCATGAATGTCTTGAAGGATGATCGATGTATGGTTTCTATATCCCTAGTTCTAGTATCTAGAAACTACTAGCATTGGTTAATCTCCTTGAAAAAGGTCTATAAATAAGTTCAAGGGAAATATTCTTATTCTTCCTTGACAAAGCTAGTGGTTATTAGAAAACCATTTTTCAAAAAAATAAAGCAATTATGGAAACAAGTTTTTAAAACAATCAGGCAATTATATAATTCAAATTAAAGGTTTTGGTAGAGGGAACTTACCTCAACTTCAAGTCGTGTAGCTTTTGTTGACGACATCTAGAATATTATTTTTTTCCATATGCATGCATATGCAACATCACATATATATAAGGACACCTAGCCCTTATGTACATATTTTCATGGCCAAATATGGACATGAGGGTTCATAGATATATGTTAATACTAACATATACCCAATTACACTTACACATGTATGAATTTTTCATATCTATATATAAGCACACCATTCCCAAATATAAATATTCATACTTCCATAAGTTAATATATATATATAAAGGGGAACTGATATATGTATATGCCTACCTATGCATACACACTTAAGCCATTTTAAATGTCGAGTTGAATCCACATCAATGTAATCCATAACACACTACAAAAATATAAGCGACACATTAATAAAAAATTCCCCAATTAAAATTAGGCTAATGAATAAAAATGGAATACAACTTACTCAAATATGATTTTGAACTCACTATCATCGATAGTGGTGGATTAAACCGGCCACATCATAAGAAACCACATGTAAGAAAATAGTGGGGAAAATGAGATATAAGGACTTCTAATATATGTGTGATCATTGAGTTATCTGTGCATGATAAATGATACATGAATCTATAGCCAACCATGAAAAAACAATATTAAGACTGATATATACCTCCCAATAATAAATAAAATGATCATTAATAAACCTCTTTATTATTCAAATGTCACCTTCAATTGCCTATTCAAAATCAAAAATCACCAACATATTGAAATAAATTAAACATACATAATCACTTAAATGTGAGAAATAGGGATCAGACATTGTTCTTAGTGGAGAAAATCCATTCCATGAATGTATACAATTCATATAACTATTCATGCATATATCCTTTATTTATTTTCGAAATTGAAACCACTTATTTGCAATATTCCCCTTCTAGAATTCAACTTTATTATTAGTTTAAAAAGTGTTTTTAAAATTTATAATGTAACAAATTTTATTTTTTTTATTCTTACTCAATACCCCCCCCCCCCCACTATCCCCCTACACCACCACCTCCCCCTACACCAACCCCAGCCCACTATTCCACACTAGTCCCCCAACCCCCTAGCTTGCACCAGTCCCCAAATCAATGCACCCACAACCCTTACCCCCCTACACCAACCCCCTGCACCACCCCACCCCTTCCTTTATACTATCCTCCCCCCAAACCAGTGCCCTCCCCCCAAACTAGTATCCCCATCCACCTTCACCCCCAGCCCCCTAGCCTGCACCCCCCCCCCCCCCACACACCCTTGAACCAGCCCCATAACCCCCCTGCACCAGCCCCACCCATTCCCCTGTACTAGCCTCCCCCGTAAACCAGTCCCCTCCCCCCAAAACCAGTCCCCCCAACCCCCCCCCCCCAAAAAAAATTCCCTCTACTTATATTATACTATAATTATAAATGTGAGCTAACTTGTTATTCTTCATAATTGTATATGTTGTAATGTATTTGGGGATTAACTTCTCATTTTTATACTCACCCTTTACTTGGGAACTTTGGATCCTTTGTAGAAGTTGTGTACCAGGATATTTGTAAATGCATGGTATCATATATCTCTAGTGATGCATCATAATGTTATCGGCTGGGAACTTGGAGTTTGATCTTGGTGCTGGATTGGGGTGATGACTATGTTGATGCCACATCAGTGTAATGGAGTTATTTGTTTTTTCATGTATGTGTAGTATCATTTATTTTATTCGATCTACTACTCTGATATTACATCTAGTTAGGTTTGTATTGTATTTCATTAAATGAATCATATAGAACTGGTTGTCTTTTTTTCATATTCAATATTTTATTCTCATCTATAAGAAATTCATCCCCCAATGATCTAGTATTTCCCTGGAATATATTTATACACTTTGATGTTTTAGGGATTCCACCTAAGGTTAATATAACCCCTTCCCATTCCGAATCCAATAGGTAAGATGAAGGATGTTACACAGGTTGGAAGAAACTTTATTGCACATATGGAAAATAACCTAATCATCTTTGAGGCCTCAATCCCACTATCATCCTTATTCCAATTATGTTTGATTGAATTTTATATTCTACTTATATTGGGATTATTTATATTGATCGAGAAATAGTATGAGTGGGAAACTAAGTACACTATTTTTAAGAGTGAGGATCTATCTATAGGATCTTTGGGATAATGGATCACCCAGAAAGAGACTAAAAAGGGGTATATATTTCTCAGGGCTAACCATGTCCACCCACCCTCACTTTGGAGGTGTGGTTTCACTACTTGGGTGCCTCTATCCAGTTCCTTATTGATCAACTTCATATTCTAATATAGGGTTGTGGGATATTGTTCCCTGAGCCACTTGTACACCCATTTTATCTATCTAAGAGATCCCTGTCCTTATATCCATCCTCTTCCATTGTCTAATCAAACCCTATCCCTATTCTTACTAAAATCAGTGGACCAGCAATCCGACACTATATTCAAATTCATGTTGATATCAGTAGTCCGGCAACCCAAAACGAGTATTTTTTGGCTTGCCAACGCAAGGGGACGATACATGCCACAAAATAGGTTAAAAGAGCTTCTTTTTAACCATAATAAATAAAACCGAACATATTATTAGATTATAAATGTACTGAATGAGTATCCCTCAACATAAACACCAACACAGACCACGACTACAGTGTAGAGTTCCCTAGTAGTATATGAGCAGGCTGCACCCAGTACCCCAGATTAGACTCCTCTTATTTTAGACCAACCCATTCTATATGGGTATCCAGTTTCCACCGTTGTTACACATTATCTATAATAGGTAACTATTTAGTCTATTGATAATACCAACCATCATAAGTATATCTCTCCTCATGATAAGGATACTCATACCGAAGACACCAGGTAGAGAGCTTGTGGATGTGATCCTAGAGTCTTAGGATCTTCCTACTCCCCAGTTTTTATCTATTTTGAACTGAACTTGTGTTGGATATGTATTTCATTATTATTTTTTTTATTTTTAGTCTATTTTATATGACTTTAATGAACAGATATGCTAATTTTTTAACCACCTATTCTTTGACTGAATCGCTATTTATCTTTTTTGAATTCACCACTTTAATGTAAAGGTATTTTTTGATTGTGTACTCTCATCCCATTGCTCACAAATGAAAAGTGGTTTCCAACTACACCATATTCATTTTTTATTCACCTCAAAACCTACATATCTGAGGAATCCACACATGGAAATATGAACATTATGAAGTGGGCCCCATAGAATAGTGAAACCAAATTATGTGAAACCTAATGAAAACCCAAAGGGTCATACTTATTAGAAGCTAAGTCAAGGATACTAGGATCAAAAATCTTGCACTAAACCCCAATACTAACCAACGACTACTATCATAAAGAGATTGGTCCTCACTAGAACAGTTTATAGACTTCACCTCGATCATCTAAAAATGGTCAACAATTTACACTCTGTATTGAAAATTAGTATGATCCTTGAATAAATAAATAACTACCCTTAATGATTAATACTCTCCTTTAACCTGGTACGTTTCTGGGAGGCAATCTTTAATCAAATAAAAACATATACCACACTTTTTTATGTTTCTAAAATAACATGAAATGGTCCCAACCTACAGGATACGAAAAAACCCATAAAGCACAAGAAAATAATGAAACCCATATTCCAAAAATAACATTTATTTAAAAAACACTATATTCCCATATAAAAATATATCCATTATTTGATAACTCCAATGTTTTTAAAATCACAAAACCATTTCAAAAATTTTTTATTTATTTTAAAATTAATCTTTTAATAGGGAGTTCTAAAACATTTTATCCAAATTTTAAATAAAACTAATTCCTTTACAAAATAAGGAATCAACTCTAATGCTAAAATACCATTCTCCAATAAATTTTCAAAATAAAACCACCCACAATTAATTTTTGTTTTAAAAATTATCCACATCATCATCATCCAATGAAAACAAAAAATATTTTTTGGAACATGGCCCAAGGGATCTAAAATTATCCAAAAAAAATTATATCCAATGATTTTTTTAACTTAAACATTTTCCAGATTCCATAACCAAATCAACCAATATAAAAAAATAAATAAAAACTATAAAATAAATTCCATTTTATAAACAAAAAAAATGGTGTAACCCCAAAACCAAAATTCTTAAACCAAATTAAAACCCATTATTTATACAACCTTAAGTTCTTTATTTCAAACCGTAATAAATATCAATAAAAAACTCAAATTTTACTAAAAATGGTTTGAAAAATCACACGAAAATGGGGGAACAAAACAAATACATGTAAAAACCAATTTACATCATCAACATAAAATAAGACCCACTATGATTGAACTAATTTTGAATTCAATTTATAAAGGGTAGTCTAAACATCTAGTGAAATGGGATATAGATCCATGCTTTACTGAGCCATGTAGTTAGATAGTTTATGTTCCATTTATCTAATATTCCCATTAACATCATTATGGTTGAGTGTTTGTTGACTTCCTTGTTTATCTGATCGTGTGATCTAACATAATTACATCAAACAATATATTTTCCCATCACAAAATTTAATTCGAGCCTTAAGGTTTCTCACACAATACAAATGAGGATTTTCACATCATCACAAAAAATCAAGTGAGATTCAAAATACATAACTCAAACCCCACTAACCATGGATAGTCCTATGTCATTATGAAGGGTGGTTACTAAGAACCCACTCTTGACTAACCACCAAAGTCCTGATGAAAAAATAAACTAAATCATACCCAGTTTCCCTAAATAACAATAGATGGATCGGAGAACCATGGTCTATATACTGAATCCTATGACCTAATACCATTTATAGTGAATATTCCTTGAGGTAACATCTTAATAAACACATAACCTAACCCATCACTAGCCATATGGGGGTTCCTGATACCCCCAATATAGATACTACTACATGGGTCTTGAGAAAACCCTCTTGGGAATGATTTCACCCATGAATATTAATGTAAAAATAAACAAACAATGGAAAATTAATTAAAATTCCTTACAAATGTAATATAAGAATATATCCATAAAAGGATATATATTTAACTGAAATAAAACATTGTGGAAGAAGATACATAAATATAATAGGATAAAAAAGGCTGATACATCAATACAAAATGAAAATAGATAGGAAAACAAAACCAAAAGAGATTTGATAACACAACCTGTGAAATTTGACAACTCATCACTTCCCACCCTTCTATTCATAAATAAACCCAAACCAATGAACCTAAATAGACTGCCAATTTCATCCAAAATTTCTAGAAATTCTAAAAAGATCAAGAAGGAATTGTACCAAAATTGAAATTAAGTATGATAGAAGAGGGGAGATCAATTGTGGAGAGGGGCTGTTTGATCATGCATAGGATGGGGTGCTCGATCACGAAGAGGGGATGCATTTTCTGACACATCAAAAGTAGGAGGAAGGCCTGAATAAGGGTATGGAGGAGGGAAGGAATGTGTGAGGGATAGAGGAACTGAGAATGGAGAAGTCAAAAAAGGATGTAGGAACCAAAAAGGAGAAGCCAATGAGGATATGATGATGGAGAACCGATCGAGGGAATATTTTCTGAGGATATTGGCTTTGGAAGAGAAAATCATGAGTGCGATGGTGGGAGAGGAAAACCGAGTGTGAGGGTGGAAGTGGAAATTGAGAGCACGCAGATGGGAGAGGAAACCCAAGCACAAGGGTGGGAGAGGAGAGCGGAAATCCGAGAGAGAGTGTGGGAGAGAAAAATTATAGGGAGTTTCTTCCACGGGGGAGAATCTTTATGTGGTTTTATCTTACATATATCCATGGATAAATTAATTTTTGGCTATTGATCTGTTGCTATAAGTCATTTTCTAGTGGTGTATGTGTCTATAATTTCCACCAATGTTCTCCTATTCAAAACCCTATTTTGGTGGTGACTTTTTCATTTCCCTTTTCCTCATATTAAGTTTAAATTTCATTCACATGATTTTTGATGCCTGTTTTCTACAAAGGTATTATATATTGTAAACATGATATTTTCAAAGAAAAATTTCAAATTGCGAGGACACAATTTATTGAATGAGGGTAGAATGTAACACCCCATGATTTCTATAACATCCTAAGTAACTATTGAGTAAGACATATTCAATTGTGAAATAAATATTAATTTTACTTTAAAGTGGATTCTATGTTCTATTGAGTACCCGATAAGCAACAATGGCTTTCTTTGAAATCTTATGTTACACATAATGCTGAGTCATACTGAAAAATAATAATATAATATTATTTTAAATGGTAGTTAAATCCTGACTGTTGTAATTTTAGGAATGAATGGAGCTAACTAAAATATGATTATATTTGTTTGTTAAATGATTCAACATTTATCCAAAAAATCAGAAGCTAAAATAAGAATGTATCTGATTTTATGCTTAAATACTCTAATATTCATTAAAAGGATGATATACTGACTTTTAATGGAGAACCCTATTTAAATCTAGTTTTTTCACATTTATATTTTCTATTTGAGAAAATAAAATTCTTTTCTAGAATCAATACATCAAAATTTATTTTGGGTAAAATTGCAGTATTTTTCTGATTAAATTAATTTTTTATAAATACTAAAAATACTCTATTTTAATTCAAAACAGCCTTTCAATATAATATATTTATATGGATAGAATAGATTTTTAATTTGATTTAAAGTATAATTATATTAAATTTTTACCATTTAAATCAATTTTTTTCATTGTAAGTAATTTCACATTGAAATTGCACATAAACAAGGGTCGATCATCTGATAGTATTTTTTTCTTAAAACCACGTTATTTGTTTTGACAATAGGAATTAAATTTAAATTAATTAATACAACATCAATGTTTTTAATTTGGTAAAATATACATAATTTTTTAATACGGAATATCAAATATATCTTAGGCTGATTTTTTGGAATTTTTTTGAAAAGCTTCTATTTTTGATGAATAGTGAAAACACTCAGTAGTAGATAAAAAACTAAAATTTTCATTTTAATGAAATTTTATTGCTTCTGTGAATTGAATTTCGAAAATATGACATATATGGTTTTTATTAGTATGTAAAATTTGGTTCTATAAGATAAAAATAATTTTTGGGGAATTGGAACTTTTGAGTTTTATTTGACGTGGTTAATGGTAAATAAGGTAATTCAAGGTAAAACAAATATTATAATAATTAAAAATTACATTAATACATGTCCTAACCTTATTGGACGATTCATGGGTGACCATGGGTATCATTGGGTCGCTTTTGGGACCCCATGGATCCACGTAAGAGTGATAATGACACTTTATTTTTATTAACATAAGGTAAAGGACTAATTGACATAATCTAATATCTTTTAGTAAATTAATATTTAAATGGGGTTATATAAATTATCTCTTAGACTTTAAATATTACTTCAAAACCTAATAAGATTTACTACATCATGGTATCTTTTCATATATTTTTTATACATTAATTAAATAAAAAAATTTCTGAGACAATAATGATATAGTATTTACCTCGTTATTAAATGATTTAAATAAATAAGTTTATAAAGACTAAAATAACATCCAAAACCTATCGAATTATTATTGGATGAATTTATATTGAATATTAGTCATATTATCTTTGAATTTAATTAGTTTTTGACATTTTGAAACCACAAATCATTATATAATAAATTAATATTTTCACACTTTCATAAAGAGCCCCTCCTCCCCCTTATAAAAAGCCCTCACTTCTAACTCATTCCTCACACCTCTCAAGCCCTTTTCGTCATCCAACCCCAGCTCAAATAAGCTTTAAATATCCCTATCCTCCTCTTACAAGCCTTACCATAGGTTGAATTCCCTTCAATAATTCTATTTTTTTCAAACCAAAGAGAGTTACCCGAATAAATGGTAACATTTTCTCTTAAATTATTTTCATTTATATTACATCTCCAAATGCTAAACTATTTTTACTCCATTATTTTAAAACAATAGTAGAATCATAAATATAACAGGATTTTGTTCTGAGATTTATTTGAACAACACTTACCCACACCTTCATCTGATGGGTAAAGAACATATTGTTTTTGCGAATGGAAATTGAACGCCTCATGAAACAATTATTGTTCAATTATCTCCTAACACATCTTATGGTGGCTATTATGATGGAAATATTTTTATATGTTATAAATGTTATATTTATAATGTCTATATTTTTCTTTATTTTTCATTTATATCATACCTTTATGGTTTACATAATGGGTAAATTCGATAATTTCATTTAGGGAAGTGCGGACTACCGCCCCCTCAAAGTTATATGACTCGTTTATGCCACCTGGGGAATGTATAAAGAATTGAGTAACTGAAATTATATATCATATTTTATTGGAATTATATTATTCTAATTTATCATTAGGTATTAATTATATTAAAATAGTAAATATAAATGAAAATAGCATTCATGAGTACGTACGGCTTACCGTCTCCTTGAATGATGCATTTCATTTCTAATCTCCAAATGTTAGGTACTTGTTGCTGATGCTTTCACCGAGACGCACATGTCCGATCATGGAGGATGCACAACTACTAACCCACATTCATAATTTCTAAAGGTGGGTGCCATCCATTCCTTATTTAGGGACATTTTCTCCTTGATCAAAATAGTATAATGGAATGTTGGTTCTTCCTTCTGTGGATTGCTCCTCAAAACTCGTCACCTAGTCCGAGTCTCCCTTATAGATTTAAGTCATGGTTCATTAATCTAATTCTTGGTGCCATATATTTGTGTATGATGGTTAATTACACTACTTCTGTTATTACATTCCATTGTGTCTTGACATGGTATAAACCTTCGGTCAGAGTAGAGGGTAACAACAGTCATGTTAGGGAATATATGGATAGATGGACAATGGGGAACATGTACTCTTCCTCATAAGATGGAATCTCAAGGATGAAGAACCCAAGGCATCCAACATAATTGGGGGGGTATCATATGCGAGAGGCATGCCTATGAGGTCTTCCTCAGCTTCCTATGTTTAACACGGGGTATGTCATGAGTTTAACATCCAGTAGAGATGGTTATGCCAAAGGCGTGTCTTCCGAAAATTTCAATGGGCATCTCGTATTTAACACGAGGTAGGCCACGAGTTTAATGTCTTGAAAATATAAAATTAGAGTGATCATAACATCCCATATAGATGGATCGATTTGGTACATCCCAATGAGGGAACACCTGTAAGATGGATGTATCAAAACACCCAATGAGGACAGATCCAAGGTTGTATGCCTCATGGAGGGGAGATGTCACATTATAATGGATGATATGAACACCACTGAGGGGAGATCACGGAGAGTACACCCCACAATGGTGGACCCAAAGTTTTCCCATTTTCTGGGATTTAACCTTGTTGAGGTTTCCTACATACCCTGTGTAGACGAAATGGATCAAAACCCACATAGTTCGAAGGGTTGATGAATCAGGGTGTACACAGAGGACAACGACCCCGATAAATGGTAGGGCTTACGCATTAAAAGTTTCCAATTACAAGAAGGATATTCTTAGGTATATGGATATGGATTTTCTGGGGTTTATGCATGGTTAGTTTCCTGAGTACAGAAAGGAGTGGCGTTGGGATGAATGTCATGATCTCACCGGGATGTGGCGGCCCAGGTAAGAATCAGGATGAATGATAGTGAGTTGAATGAAGTGGAGGGGGATTGATATGGGACCATCATGAAGGGGATGGTAATGCTGGTATTGAACCCCAAAGATTCTTCCAATATATCCTAATGGAAGGGAATCAAATTCTGTATAGTTCAGTGGGACGATGGGACACGTGAGGAGGAGACCCGTAAGAATGGATGCATGGATGGGACCCGTAAAAAGTGGAACCTTAGGGTTCGTGAATGTCCATCCCGAATCTCATAGGCTCCAGGGAGAGATCAGGATGAGACATGAGTGATGGTATTGAACCACGACGATGCTTCCTACCTATCCCCATGGTAGGGAATCAAATTCCACAAAGTTCATCTGAAGACGTCTTACCATTGAATGGGGTTGATAATGAGTAACCGCAGAATGGGGTTGACAATGGCTTACCACTGAATGGGGTTAACAACATCTTTCCACTGAATGGATTTGACAACATCTTACCACTGAATGGGGTCACAATGGCTTACCACTGAATGGGGTAACAACGACATACCACTGGATTGAGGATGCAGTTTAACGTCGTGCATGATGAAAGTGAGGCATGTAGTTTAACTTCATTTAAGACAAAGGTGACCCGATGTGAAGGGGGTCGAATCCAATAGGATGTGGGGCTTGAACCTCATGGAGGCATCCTATATACCTTCCCTTGGAAGGGATCAAGGACCGCATAGTTCAAGGACGGGTTTGGTGACCCGACATGAAGATTGTTGGGAATGATGGGTGATGGGATTGAATGTTAGGGAGGCTTCCTACGTACATTACCATGGAAAGGATCAAATACCTCGTAGTTCAGGTTGGGTGTGGGGATTAAACTATAGGCTGCCTGAGTGTCACTATGGAGTAGCAATGGTGGATGGGGATTATTCAAGGAAGCTACCCCAATGCCGCTCTTTAGTGGAAATTGGGATGTGGCTTACACAAGGAATCTACCCAGGCACGACTAAGTAGTGGAAATGGAGGATGGGGCATACGACAGTATGTTGCCCAGGTGCCACTATGGAGAAGATTGATAGATGTGTAATACACCATGAAACTTCTTAGGTGCCACTATGTAGTATAAATGGCGGATGGGGAATACCCCAGGAAGCTGCCCAGGTGCCACTATGGAGTTGCAATGTCAGATTGGATTTACACCAGGAAGCTGACAGGTGCTGATATGGAGTGGCAATGGTGGATGGGGCTTACACAAGGAATCTTCCCATGATATCATCCTCGTGTCTATCCAAGAGGGCATCCCAACCCACTGGTGTGTTGAGGCATTCACCTATGCTCTAGTGCACAAGAGGGAAAATGCCAAGGGTGTTGGAATCGGTCCAAAAATAGGGAGATGAAAAAAATGTGAATCACATGCCCATCATTCGGAATGCGGTGATAGTGGCATGACGAGGGAAGATAAATATTTACCGTGTTCGAAACACAACATCGATTTTGCATTATCCTGAAATGGGGAAAAATGAGGGTTGACCGTTGACCATGTTTGAAACATAGGACAAAACTCAAAGTGTCTTACAGAGTCATCCAAGGCGTTGGCCTAGGATGGTAGGTGATCTGATGTAGCATGGGACCAGGCCGTTAGGGGGTCCCTTCAGACAAGGAAGTGGATGATGATCTGAATGAAGGACATGAAAAGCGTGAGGTTGTGTGGTGGAATGTTTGAATGGATTCCAATGCTCTGGAAATTTCACCGATGTAATCATTACATTATGCATCTCATGCTTGGAGCATAAGTCATCTCTTGATTGCATTAAGTGGTTTACTATGTTTGTAATATTGGGTGTACTATTGTTTATAGTCATGTAGATAGAACTATTGGCATCTCATGCTTGGTGAATGAGGCATCTTTTATATTGAGTAAGAGGCATCGTATGTTTGGAACATAGGGAGTACGACAGTTTATAGTCGTGTAGAAGGGACTATTGGCATTTCATTCATAGAGCATAAGTCATCTCTTATATTGAGTAAGAGTCATCCTATTTTTGAAACATAGGGATTACTACAGTTTATCGTCGTAGAGAGAGTACTATTGGCACAAGGTACCTAGAAATGGATGGTGTTGGGACTTACACAAGGGCGTCCCTTTCTAGTTCAACCTGGCATAGAAGCCAACTGATAGGGTTTGGATGAGTTGTTTGAGGAATGGTTTGACTAAATGTACTCAGGAATTGATGAGGAGAATCTCCGCCCATGACATGAAAGACGAACCAAGTCGAATTTGTAGACTCAAGGAGTTTAATGGAGTGCAGAGGGGTATCTCAAATCATAGTATTCTATAGGTTGATGGAGGCTGCGCATAAGGGAACAATGGAAATTAACGACATCCCGGCCCGCAAAGGATAGGTCTTCGATAAGATTCTTTGCAGAGCAAAGGGGGTCATGGAGCATGGGTTCTCTCAATGTATGTGCTCACAGAGCATGGACTCGCGGGGAAGCTTTGAGAAGGAACCTACTCGTGGAGAATGGACTCACGGAGTAGCCTCACGAAGGAAGCTTCTCAAGAAGCATGGAATCACAGAGAATCCATGTGAAGTAAGATGCTTGCAGAGCATAGACTCACGTAGCTCATGAGCTCTGAAAAATTGGAGCGATCAGCCGCCCAAGGGGTGGCATAACCATCCAATGAAGTGGGGTGAGTTGGGTATTCATAAAGGAGAGGAGTAGTGAAGCAGATCCAGCTCAGCGTGAAGACCGGGCTCACTTCGTGGTGGGTTCGTAAACGTCTAAGTGGTTCACGGAGCATCCTACCACCATTCTCTACAGTGGGATTTTGAACTTCAAAGGTATTCACGAAGAATCTTGCCTCCTTGCTCCATCGCTGGTGTGAGAATGTGAAAGGGGTTCATAGAGCATCCTACCTCCTTGCTCTGTGGAAGGTCCACGAACGTCAAAGGGTTTATCAGAGCATTCTTCCACATTGATCCGCTACGGAGGGAGCTTCGAAAATGGTGTTTATGATCCAGTTTTCCATCCCAACATCCAATGTCCATAACTCCTAATCCGTAACTCCATTTGAGACCTACAACCTACCAGAGATAATATTTTGAAATGCGATATGCTCTTGGATCATTTACGAGAACATTTGGAAAATTTTGGGGGCACATTTTCTGATATCAACAAATTCCCCCCTTAGAACGGGGTCCAACGAGGATGAGGAGGGCGAGGCGGACCATGTTCTGAGGTAACTAATGAGGAAAATGCCTCCATTGGGGTCTATTGTATCTCGATCATATTGAGGAGATAATCAAATAAATCTATTATCCCTCGTGATCCATGTTCGGAGCGGGAGACAAGAGATAATAAGATCTTGTGTATGAGAGTTCTAAACAACGTATGGTGTGAGGGGAACAGAATGGGATATTGATCACTATTTGGGGGAATACTAAAAGAGAGAGGGGTCATAGATAGAGAACATGGCCCTCTGGACACCCGACCTAGTTCTCTAACCATGATCTAGGGCATGATCAGGGTAACACCAGGGGCATTAGAATCAATCCAAATCGAGGGGAGTGGAAAATTTGAATCATGATACGAAAAATTAGGAACACTGTAGGGACGGTGGGACAATGTTGAATAACTGTTGACTGTGATTGAAACATAGTATCCTTATTCTGTTATCCTGAAATGGGGGTAACAGATGAGGGGTGACTGTGGACCATGTTTGAAACATTGGTCCTAAATAAAAATTCTACCCATTTGTCTTCTAGAACGTTGGCCCAGGATAGTAGGCGAGCCGTAGGCTGGGAATCCATACAGATAGGGGGTTCATTAGATGTGAAAGAAGAAGAGGGTCTGAATAAATGGCATCGAAATCATGGAGTGTGGGTTTTTCAAATGGAGTCTAACACTCTTGAAATCACACCACTGTGCTGAAGGAAAGTTGGGTGGGCATACCCGTCTGATCGTGGATCCAACATTCTTCCGAGTAGGGCCTTTTTTGAAAGGGATCTGGTGTATCCCATGATTAACATAGGGAATCTTGAGCTTGATTAGGGTAGAATCGCAGTTTAGTTTTATGCACTGAGTACATGTGGGCTCGTGTAGTTTAATGTCATATGATAGGATGGAAGGTGAAAGGGGAGATCCCCAGAAGGGAGTATTTGGTGTAATAGTTGTAACCCTAACGTGAATGAGGACATAAGCCCACACATGTATCCCTGGAAGAAGATCCTTATGTCAAGGGACCAAAAGTTGAAGTTAGGATGGGTCCAAAGCAAGGTGCCTGAACATTCCTACATACCCCATTAGGATGGGAATCATTCCATGTGTAGTTCTGAAAGCGCAGTTTAACATCATGCGGGATAAAGAAAGGCATGTGCGCCATGGCTATGCTAGTACATTTCCAACCAAAACATCTAATCCCATGTGATTCGTGCTCGATGTGGGAAAATAGGAGTTGTGATGGGACTATCGTAGTAAAACAATTCCCATGTTAAGGGAAATAAGATGTGATATGAATGACACCCCAATGAAGCTGACCCACCTATATAACGCACCTAGATGCATAACGTGGTAATGCCGAGTATATTGGAATTCCACTTGAACATAAGGAAGTAGAAATATGTGAATCATGCTGCTCAAGATCTGGACCACAATGATGGTGTCTTGAAAATAGGGGATATATGTTGACAATATTAGAAACACAATATCCATATTGTTTTAGCCTGTAATGGGGATACACAAATGTAGGTCTACTGCTGACTATGTTCGAAACACAGGACCTGCCGTAAATGTCGTCTGAGGTCCTTAGGGACGTTGGTCCAAGATGGTAGGTAATCCAGTGTGGCATGAGACTAGACCAAAATGTGGGTCCTTTAAGACATGGAAGAGGATGAGGATCAAAATGATGGTCTCATAAAGCTTGGGCATGGAACAAGGGGAATGTCCATATGAAAAATCCACACTTTGGGCACTTTGTAAAAACATGCCTAAATATGACTTTATGACATATCAGATAGAGGGAGTCGAGTCCCTTTCCATGGATGAGGGTCCTGGGGTCTCATGCTTCTAGATTAATGGTCATAGGATGAGCCATTAAGGGGTCTTAATTTAATTAATTGGGTGCAGGGCGGCGAAGTAGCTAAAATGATGTGATGTTCCCCTAGAGAGATCTTAGTTTAGGGTCATAGAGCTTATAACAGTTGGGGAGAAGATGTGGGAGGCACATGGTGTGGTATTTTCAAAACCTGATGTGAATGAAGAGCCATGAGGTACTCGATACAATACATCATCCCTAGAGTGTTTGAGCTGAGGGGCCGAAAGAGAGGTGAAAAGACTTTGGATTCCTCGGGATAGACCTAGATACAATCATTATTGGTCATTTCTATGTATCCCATGAGGATGGGAATCATGCCACATGTAGGATTGAGGGTGGCATGGTAAGATACCGGTGCTATGGAAAATAAGGATTTGTAGGTCTCTACCATTCACCAAAAGAAGTGGTATCTGATATATCTTGTTTATTTTCAGGATGAATGGTTTTTTCTGTGATGTGATGGAACTAGGATGGAAGGTCTAGGTATTTACACAATAATCAAGCCATATGAAGGAATTGAAAATTTTTATGGTGTGTAACTGATACCAAACATGACATCCCCTCATGTGAGGACATAACAATGTTGTGTCGTTTTCCATCGTGTGTACTGGACGATAATGTCATAGTTTAGGGTCATGTGATGGGACCAACCCTGAATTTTTTATGTTGTTCAGGATAAACACAACTTATTATAGTCATGTGAGACTTAGAATCATAGTTTCGAGTCATATGGATCAGACATGTACATGAGATATGAGGTTCTAGATGGGATGTGCACGGTGTGACAAATAATACCTGCCGTGAATGATGATGGGGTCCATAGAATACCATGTCTGATTATGAAGATGAATCCTCGGACTGAGGGGCCAGGAATGATTATAGGAAAAGGGGCAGGAAAAACTATCACCCAATTGATCTGGAACCGAAGACGAGATGTTTGAGTGTTCCTATGTATCCTGTGTGAATGAGAATCGAGACACCCATAGTTCTTGAAGGTGAGTTTTATAATCGTGCGAGACAACAAATAGTTTCATGTCATGTGGGACATTAAGTAGGGGGGCTACCTCCTAGAAAGGGGAATATATGGTTCAACTGATGAAAACCTGGCGTAAATGAGGACATAATCCTATACCATGCCATGCAGTCCCGTAAGAGTTAAATCCCTGAAGGCAGAATAGAAGAGATAAATTAGTGGAACATGAGATGGACCAAAAGATATGATTTCTAGGCATTCCTACATATCCCATGGTAATGGTTATCATTTTGTACGTTGTTCTAAAAAAAATCACAGTTTATGATCTTAGAGCTCATACCATAGATGATTGAAATCCTTCCATCTGCAGACCTCAACCCCATTCATAAGACCAAATGAGTCAAAATCAGTGTGGGAAACAATTGAGGGAGATGTTTTTTTGAAATACCAGGATCACACACCAAAGGGAAATCGGTGAGGAGACCCAATTGTTTCCTTTACCGATGTTTTTTCCCTCCTAAAGTGAAAATGAACACTGAGGGATAGTACAAAGAGTGTCAAGATTCCACATTAGACATGATGAGATGGAAAATGATGTGATTCATGTGACCGATATTCAGAGCCTGAAGGGGCAGGCTTGACGATGTAGGATTGCAGTTTTCCATGATTGAAACACAATATCCATATCTTGTGACATGAAATGGGAATAGCAAATGAGCATCAACTGCTGACCATATTTGCAACGTGGTACTATTATCAATTTTTTCACTGAAACCCTCGAGGATGTTAGCCCATAATGGTAGGAGGGACCATAGGCCTAGAATCCATTCCATTTGGGGGTCCCTTCGGGTGTTAATGATTATGGAAGCCCAAAGGAAGGGGAACTAGAAGCCTGGAAGGTGTGTGGGAACGAGTCTAGTTAAAATCCGACACTCCAGGTACTGAACCAGAGTACTCTTGGGCACATTGGTGAATCACTGAAGAGGGGCAAGCATATTAACTTGATAGTATCTGATTTTAAAAGAAGATTGTAGAACAAGGTGATAGAGAACTCTTATGAGAAATAGGTACATGGTGTTTTTTATACAAACCTGACGTTAATGAGTACATAATCCCATACAACACAATATATCCCTCTCATGGAAGAATACTAGCCAATGTGCCTAGTTAACCGGCATATCTCTTAGAGATGGGACTTGACCAAAAGACTAGATGTTCGGGCGGTCCTATGAATCCCATGAAAATAGGAATCAATCCACACATAGTTATAGAGGAGGGTAATGTGTAGTTTATCGTCACACAAGAAGGACCTAAATGGGTAATATACCCCAAAATGGGAGGTGTACGGTGCGACGAGTAACCCGATGTGAATGAAGAAATAATCCCATACCACACCGTACAATCCTAAGTGAATACTAGGGCATGGGGTCCATGATTGGGCCATAGATAGAATGTCCTGGCCAGATTGTAGTTTAAAGTCTTGCCGTGAGGATGAAGGTAGGGGTATAGTATCTCATTCAGGGATGTGTACGGCACAGCGAGAAACCTGACGTGAATGAGGACATAATCCCACACCACACCGTATGAACCTAAGTGAGAACATGGGCCAGGGAACCGAAAAGGCCATGGGGCCTGAGGCTAGGCCTCAGACAGAAATCCCTAGCCAACCTATAGTTTAACATCTTGTAGTGAGGAGGAAGGATATCTTAGATTATGGTCAAAGAGATCGGACCGTATATGCCTAGTTTAATTTCATATGTGTGGGAAAGAGATGGAGAATCATCGCGCTTCTGGAAGACCACAAAGAGGAAACTATGATTGTGGACAATTGTTGACCAGGTTTGCACTATAGTATCCACCATTGTGTGACAAGGATTTGGGGAAAACATTTGAGAATCAATCTTTGACCATATATCCAACACTGGACATGTACCAACATGTCACTCGTAATCCTCGAGGGTGTTAGCTCGTAAGGGTAGGAGATCCCTTGGGCCGATAATCCATTCAATTAGGGGGACCTCTAGATATAGAGTGTCATAGAAACCCAAATGATGGGCCGTGCTGAGTATGGCGGGGCCATTGCTCGTGGAACAGATGCTAAATGATGGAAGGGATATCTTAAGGGGATATTTGTGGTGTGGTGAAATAGCTCGATGGGAATGTGGATGTGAGTGCATACCACACCACACAATCCTAAATGAGAAATTGGGCCAGGGGCCCGGAAAGGCTGAGGGAACTGAGGCTGGACCAAGGATGGGATGTTCCAGCCAAATTGAAGTTTATTGTCATGCGGGACATGTGTTCAGTGGTATTATGTCCTTCAATTGGGATGGATCACATAGTTTAATGTCGTGTGATATGGATGGTTGTGATCATAGTTTAAGGTCATATAGCTCAGAACGTTTTGCAGATTATTGTCTTCTGAGATGATAATGAGAAGTTTAACATCGTGAAGGATGACATATAGTTTAACTTCATGCAGGACGTTATACAGTTTAACATCATGCGGGATGAGATACAGTTTAATTTCATGTCAGACGATATATAGTTTAATGTCATTTGGGAAAATAATGATTAGTTTAACCGCATGACGAATGAAGATGAACATTTTAACGTCATGCAGAATGATGATGCAGTTTGAAGTCATGCAGGACGATAATGAGAATATTAACGTCATGAACGTAAAACATGAACAGTTTAATGTCATGAAGGATGATGATGAAATTTAAAGTCATGCAGGATGATAATGAGCATTTTATCATCATGACGGACGAAGATGAACAATTTAATTTATTTCAGGATGATGATCTAGTTTAAAGTCATACAGGATGATAATTAGTAGTTTAACATCATGATGGACGAAGATGATCATTTTAACGTCATGCAGGATGATGATGCATTTTAATGTCATGCAGGATGATAATGACCCCTTTAACATCATGACAGATGAAGATGAATAGTTTAATGTCATGCTGAAATATGATGCAGTTTAAAGACATGCAGGATGATAATTAGTATTTTAACGTCCTGACAGATGAAGATGAACAGTTTAAAGTCATGCAGGATGATGATGCAAAATAAAGTCATGTAGGACGATAATGAGCAGTTTAAAGCCATGATGGATTATGATGAATATTTTAATGTCATGTCGAATGATGAATCAGTTTAAAGTCATGAAAATCATAATGAGTTGTTTAATGTCATGACAGGAGAAGATGAAAAGTTTATTGTCGTGCATGAAAATGATGCAATTTAAAGTCATGGAGGATGATAATGATCAGTTTAGAATCATGATGGACAATGATGAATATTTTAACATCGTCTATAATGATGATGCAGTTTAAAGTCATGCAGGATGATAATGAGTAGTTTAACGTCATGACAGACGAAGATGAACAGTTTAACATCATGCTGGATGAAGATGTTTGTGTCACTCAACCATATGTGTACACATCCTACCAAAACAACTTAGCACATATGAGTCATGATCGGTGTAGGAAACAAGAAGTAATGGTGGGGTTTTCCTGACACATGTAAGCACATAGAATGAGGAGTGGAGATGTCAGGCTAGATATATCCCAGGTACACTGTCCAACTTATTCAACATGCAAAGAAGAACGGAAGGGTAACGGTAAGGGTGTTAGAGTTACACCTTAACATAGAGAGGTGGAAAAAGGGGGAATCATAGAATTCAATATGTAGATAATAATTTTATTGGTGTAATGATGGAGTATAATTTCAGATCATGTTCAAAACATAGTATCCATATTGTATTACCTGGGATGAGTATAGACAAAAGATGGCCGACCGTTGTCCATGTTCAAAACATAAAACCCCTCGCAAAATTTCATCCAATTTTTTCTAGGGCGTTGGACCAGGACAGTAGGCGACCAATAGGCCGAGCATCCAAACAATTAGGTAGTACCTTCAAACAAGTTAGATTTTGTGGATCTATATAAAGGGATGCTACGAAGCTTGGAGATGGATTGGGATTATAATCATTCAATGTCCAACACTATGGGTTCTAAATCACATCACATCAGAGCATGTTAGTTGGAAGACGTAGCTAGACTCAGAGTTATATAACCTAGTGTTGAAAATAGTTTAAGGTATTATTTCTTGAGGCAAAGTGTCTTAGTTTAATTTCATATAATTTGGACCTAGCTAGGACGATTGATTTTTGGTGTTTAGAGTCACATAGCTTTGATCTAGGTTGCTGCAGTTTTAGGTTTCATAGCTTTGACCATGGTTGGTGCAGTTTTAGGTCGCATAAATTTGACCAAAATTTTGTACAGTTTTTTTCATCATGTGACCAAGACGTAGTCTAGTAGTTTAAAGTTATGCGTCCAACATGATGGTTGTTATGCAATTTAACCTCATGCAATTAGGAATTGGATGTTAAATAATTTAACTTCATGCAACTAGGATGTGAAAACACAATGATTATGTCGGTAGAGATACAGTCATCTCTACCCCATTATGGCATTTTGGGGTGAGGGGGATCTATATTGTTGGATTTCCCTAAAATTCCAATATCGTATGCATTGATGTTCTATGTGTGTGAGCTGGGATACCACTATAAGGCCCCAGCCTTAAACCTTACTTAATATTGAATTAAATTAATAATTCACATTGAGGATCTTTTCAGGTTTAGAGTTTTAGAGAATTAGTAGATAACTATTACATCTCAAAAGATTACAAAGTAGACACTTATACAAAGTTTCCATAATGAAAAAAACTCTTAAAAAGAAACATGTCTAGTTCCATGTATTATATAGAATGACATTCCCTTGAACCCATCCTTGACCTTATTCCACTTTAAGTCCTGTGAAAAACATTTCGAAAAAAACTTGGGGTGAGCATAAAAAGCTCAGTAAGGGATGCACAAAGAATGAAAACTGTTACTTTTTCAAACATCAAGTAAACCATGTATACTCTAAAAAATTAATACCGTCACCGTCATGAAGTAGTAAAAACTCTTCAGTGAATAAAGTATCATTACATACCTTTTTGTAACCAAAGGATTACCATAAAACCCATATAAAGAACACATAGCATATATAAAGGTAACTTGGGACATAAACATACTTAAGTGGAATAACCATACGGTCGACTTCAAAACATATCACTTAATGGAATCGCCATACGGCCAATTTCCATACATACTTAATGGAATAGCCATACGACCGACTTCCATACCCAATGCATTGGAGGTTATAACGTAACCACCCGTCCTGGTATTCACGGCACCTCCCGTCATATGGTTTATCACGTAACCACCCGTCAAATGTCCAAGTACCAAAATAAAATCATAAAAAATAAAACCAATATAAAGGAATGATTACATTTCCACATTTCAATCAAAATATGTCATAATAGAATCCTTTATCAAAACCATTTTCAATACCAAAATACATAAAAGATTATATGGTATTTATTTTATTTTAAAAACATTACCGCTTGTTGAGGAAGCCAAAGACCAAATAATACTCGCAGCGGCAGAAAAGGTCGTTGTCACCGTGTACGTTAAAAAAACATTCCTTTTTGTCATTTAGTAAAATGCTTCGTAGAAAAAGATTTATTTTGTATAAAAGTATAAGTCAAAGGGTTTTATACACCTTATAAAATAATGTTGCGTATAAAACAAAATATGCCTCAATGAAAGGAGATTGAGACGAAGTCCCTTACCTTGGGTCCGACTTGACTCGATCGTTCTTTAACGTCCTGAATAATAAACTTGAGCTAATTTCTACTTGATTAATAACCTTTTTAAAGTTTATTATTCCTTTTATATCACCTATTGCCATGTTATAAACATTATGTAATCATTTAAGTTAATAATGTTTGTTTTGTCGATATTTGGTTCTTAAGTCGAAAGTGGACTTCTTACAATTACATGTTGTTCGTGTGGTCAAAGGTTCTTTATATCCAGAATGACATTCCTGATTTGGATATCATATATATCATATATATCCAGCATATACATGTATTTATAATATTCCATAATAATTTAGAGGTAAGAAATGAAATGCACCGTTCATGGAGACGGTAAGCCGTACGTACGCACGAACGCTACTTTCATTTCTTTGTCATATTAATGGAAATAAAACTAAATGAGAGGTATGTATATTTTAATTCCAGAATTATATTCATAATTTAGATATATCATTCATTATATATATCCATTATATACATGTACTTTTAATAGTACATTACATTTGAGGATAGGAAATTAAATGCACCTTTCATGGAGACGGTAAGCCGTACGTACGCATGAACGCTACTTTCATTTCTTTATCATATTAATGGAATTAAAACTAAATGAGAGGTATGTATATATTAATTCCTGAATTATATTCATCATTTAGATATATCATTCATTTTATATATCCATTATATTCATGTACTTTTAATAGTACATTACATTTGCAGATAAGAAATGAAATGCACCGTTCATGGAGACGGTAAGCCGTACGTACGCATGAACGCTACTTTCATTTCTATCTCATACTTTAATGGAATGAAATAATAATGATATAGAGGTATATTATAATTACATAATAAAATCATATATAATAACTTTAAATCCATCCTTTACACGTCCCACATATGGCATTAACGAATCACATCACATTGAGGGGGCCGTAGTCCGCACTTCCTTAAATGAAGATATCGTGTTTACCCATAATGGAAACCATAAAGGTATGCCCAAAATGAAAAATACAGAAGCTTAAAGAAAACATAAACATATTATATATCATATATAAATATAGTGACATCTTAATTGCCAACTTTTAAGGTGTTTAAGGAATGTTGACCAATCATCGTTTTGGGAGACATAAATTCACCATCCACAGAAACAGTATGTTCTTTAACCATTAGATGAAGGTGTGTGTAAGTGTATCTCGAATAATTATTATAAAAACATCCTAGTATATTGAATATACTTTAGTTGTTACAAAATAAATAAATAAAAAGAGTTTAGGGGGTTGGAGAAGAAAAATAATACAAAAGGACTCAAGTGAAGACATTACCTCAAAATGGGGTAACTCCCTTTGGTTTGAGCTCAAAGGCTTCCTTGGGAAGACTTATGCCCAAAGTGAGGCTTCAAAGAGTAATATAAGGAAGTGTAGAGACAAAATGGGTAGGGTTTGGCCGAGCCAAAGGCTTTGGGAGTGTGGGTAAGGTGGTAGAGGTGGGGGCCTTCTATAAGAGGAGAGGAGGGGCACTTTTGGAAAGTAAAGAAATATTACTTTATTTGAAAATGTGTTTCGGTTTTAAAAAGTCCCACATTGATATAATTCGTGTATAAGGTGATAAGGGTTAGAAATCCACTCATCCAATAGGTTTTGGACATGTGTAGGTCTTAGAAATTACATTATATTTCCATTTTATTTAAATCATCAAATAATGATGTCATTGGTGCATCATTTTTATGTCATATATAATTTAATTTATTTAATTTCTAAAAAGTATAAAACAAATAATATGATGTATTAAATCTTTGTATCTTTCCAATGACTATTTATAATCAAAAATATGACTTGTATAACCCCATTTAAAAATTGTTTTATTAAAACATATCATGTTTGTGCCATTTTTTACATTAAAATTAAATAAAAGGTATTTATGTCATTTTCCAACAAAAGTGGTTCCATGGGGTCCCCAAGTTGACTGATGGCTTGACTTGGTTGGCCATGACACATAAAATTAGGGTAGGACATGTGTAAAGCTCATCTCATATTATTAAAAAATTATTTTTACCTTAAACTACACTAATTACCTCTAATCGCGATTAAAAACTTAATATGTTACTATTCACCAAAAAATTATTTTAATCTCATTGAACCACATATTACTTCTTAGTGACAACCATGTATGTCAGATTTTTGAAATTCAATACACAAAGGTGGAATATTTTCATTTAAACGGATAATCAGTTTTTATATGTACCACTTAGTGATTTCACTATTCATAAAAAATTGAAGTTTTTCATAAAAATTACAAAAAAATTACCCTAAGATATATTTGATATTCCGAATTCAAAAATGAATTCCATATTACAAAATTCAAAACATATAAGTCAAATTAATTAATTTAATAATTAATTCCCGCTGTCATGACAAATAGCGTGTTTTTGTGAAACAATAAGTATCAAAGGATTGACACTAGTTTAAGTCCGATTTCAAAGTGAAATTAATTTCAACGAACACTATTGGATTTAATGGTAAAAATATTTTCTAATTTCACTTTAAAACCAATTCAAATAATAATCTAATCATATAAATAAATTAGATCAAAAAAAGGTTTTGAATTAAAATATAACATTTACAGTATTCATTAAAAAAATGAACTTTATCAGAAAGATACAAAAAATTTACACAAAGTAAATTTTCATGTCCCGGTTCTAAAGAAGAGTTATATTTGGTCCAATAGAATTTATAAGATTGATCAAAACTATATTTAATGATAGTTCACCGTTAAAAGGTGATAAGTGAACCCTTAGTGAAAATTAGGGTATAAATGCCTAAAATTGAATTCATTCCGTATTTTAATCCTTTATCATTTATTTGGTTAATATAAAAACATTTAAAAACATATATAATCATATTTTAGTTATTTCTATCCATTCCCGCTAGTACAACGGCTACATGTTAACTACCATTTAAAATAATATTATTATATTACTAGTGTGCAACGTAAGATTTCAATGAAACTCATCGTTGCGTATTGAGTACGCTATCGAATGTAGAAACCCCTTTTAATTAAAATTAATATTTAATTCGTAAATATTAATTAATATGAATATTATTTATTCTTTATTTACCTGGGATGTTACATCCTTCCCCCTTTTGGGTATTGCGTCCTCGAAATATTATTCACTTATCACAATAAGTGGGGGTATTTATCCCTCATAGCATTTTCAGATTCCCACGTTGCCTCTTCAATCACATGGTTTTTCTACAAAACCATTACCTGATGAATCACCTTATTCTGTAACACCTGCTCCCTGTGGTCAAGAATCTGGACTGGTTGTTCTTCATAAGATAGGTCTCTTCCAGCTGAACTACCTCTGGACTAAAAACATGAGATGGATCTGGCATATACTTCCTCAACATTGAAACATGAAAAACATTGTGTACCTGAGATAAACTCGGAGATAAAGCCACTCGGTATGCAACTGATCCAACTTTCTCCAGAATTTCATATGGTTCAATGAACCTTGGACTCAGGTTTCCTTTCTTAACAAATCTCATCACACTTTTCCAAGGAGCAACCTTGAGAAAAACATGATCACCTACCTCGAAAGCTAGATCCTTCCTCCGGTTATCCGCATAACTCTTCTGCCTGCTCTAAGCTGTTCTCATGTGTTTCTAAATCAACTAAACCTTTTCTTCCATCTCTTCTACCAATTCTGGTCCCATCAACTTCCTTTCACCCACTTCATCCCAGAATGATGGAGTTCGACACCGCTTCCCATATAATGCCTGAAATGGTGCCATCTGTATACTAGAATGAAAACTTTTATTATATGAAAATTCAACCAAAGAAAGATGTTGATCCCAACTTCCCTGATAATCCATCGAACAAGCTCGTAGAATATCCTACAATGTCTGAATTGTTCGTTCTGACTTCCCGTCTGATTGATGATGAAAAGTTGTACTAAAATTTAATTCAGTACCCAAGGACTTCTGAAGTCCTTTTCAAAAGTTAGAAGTGAACCTGGGATCACAGTCAGATACAATGGAAGGATTAACTCCATATAACCTGACTATCTCTTTAAGATACAAACGGGAATGTTGATCTAGAGAGAAAGTATCTCGTATAGAAAGGAAATGAGCAGATTTGGTCAAGATATCAACAATAACCCAGATTGCATTATTACCTCGAGATGTCTTCGGTAATCCCACAACAAAGTCCATGGATATATTCTCCCATTTCCACTCTGGCACTAGTAAAGGCTGAAGCATCCCTTTCGGTAACTGCCGCTCTTCTTTAACGTGCTGACAAGTCAAACACTTCACAGTAAAATCAGCAATATCTCTTTTCATTCCATCCCACCAGTAATACTCCTGCAGATCTCTATACATCTTAGTACTGCCAGGATGAACAGAAAACAGAGAACTATGAGCCTCACATAACAACTCATTCTTCAACTGTGAATAACAAGGTACACATACTCTCTTCCCAAACCTCAAAACACAATCAATATCAATGTTGAATTCAGGCAACTTACCTTTGTGAACCAGCTCTAGATTTTTCTGCAACTCGCTGTCTTGCTTCTGTGCTTGCTTGATTCTGTCTGATAGAGAAGATTTCACTGATACCTGGAACAAAACAGAAGGACTTCCTGCACAAACAAATTCTATGCCAAAGTTCATTAAATCAAAAACCAAAGGATCTCGTTCCAAACATTGCATGTTTAATGATGCATTACTTTTTCGACTCAAAGGATCGACCACTTTATTTGCTTTCCCTGGATGGTAGTTGATTGTACAATCATAATCCTTGATTAATTCCAGACATCTCCTCTGTCTCATGTTCATTTCTTTCTGGGTGAATATATACTTTAAACTTTTGTGATACTATATATTTCACACTTTAATCCATACAAATGATGCCTCCAAATTTTTAAAGAAAAGACAACAGCAGCTAATTCCAAATCATGTGTAGGGTAATTTACCTCATGAGTTTTCAACTGATGTGATGCATAAGCAATTACCTGATTATTCTGCATAAGGACATATCCAAGTCCCTTCAACGAAGAATCACTATATATAACAAACTCACCATTCTTGGAAGGAAGTGCCAAAAATGAAGCATTCAACAATCTTCTTTTCAAATCCTAAAAACAATCATCAAATTCTTTTGTCCAGATGAACTTAAAACCCTTACGAGTTATCTTAGTAATTGGATTAGATAACCGTGAAAAATTTTCAACAAACCATCGGTAGTAACCTGCCAAACCAAAAAAACTACGTCTCTCGGTTACATTTGTGGGTCTTGGCCATTCATCAACAACTTTTTTTTAGTAGGATCAACAGTTATGCCATCTTTTGAAATAATGTGACCCAGGAAAGAAATTTGGTGTAACCAAAACTCACACTTGCTGAATTTTCCATATAGTTTCTTTTCTTCTATGGTTTTCAATATAACACATAAATGACTTCCATGATCCTCTTTACTTTTATAAAACACCAAAATACCATCAATGAAAACTACCAACATTTTTCACTTGAGTCAACTGAGCCCTCGCTACAACAAACTGTTTAGTTCTGATTCTGACCAACTCAGGATACTAATTTGAAAGGTCATTTCCCTCTGTATTCCTTCCCAGAAAAGCTGTTTTGTTTCCTCTATGAAAAACCATTATTAACACAGAAATATCTTAAGCGAAGCAACATGGTAATCTGTAAATTCTATATCATTTCAATCATATCATAAATTAACTTATAATTTAACAATTTTCTAACTCTTAAAGTTGTCTAAACCGACCTCTGATACCAACTATAAGGCCCCAGCCTTAATCCTTACTTAATATTGAATTAAACGAATAATTCACATTGAGAATCTTTTCAGGTTTAGAGTTTTAGATAATTTTAACATAACTATTACATCTCAAAAGATTAAAAAGTAGACACTTCTACTAAGTTTCCATAATAAAAAAACTCTTAAAAAGAAACATGTCTAGTTCCATGTCTTATATAGCATGACATTCCCTTGATCCCATCCTTGACCATATTCCAATTTAAGTCCTGTGAAAAACATTTCAAAAAAAACTTGGGGTGAGCATAAAAAGCTCAGTAAGGGATACACAAAGAATGAAAACTGTTACTTTTTCAAACATCAAGTAAACCTTGTATACTCTAACTAAGTAATATCTTCACCATCATGAAGTAGTAAAAACTCTTCATTGAATAAAGTATCATTACATACCTTTTTGTAACCAAAGGATTACCATAAAACCCATATAAAGAACACATATCATATATAAAGATAACTTGGGACATAAACATATTTAAGTGGAATCACCATACGGTCGACTTCCACACACATCACTTAATAGAATAGCCATACGGCCAATTTCCATACATACTTAATGGAATAGACATACGGCTGACTTCCATACCCAATGCATTGGAGGTTATAACGTTACCACCCGTCCAGGTATTCACAGAACCACCCATCATATGGTATATCACGTAACCACCCGTTAAATGTCCAAGTACCAAAATAAAATCATAAAACATAAAACCAATATAAAGGAATGATAACATTTCCACATTTCAATCACAATATATCATAATAGAATCCTTTATCAAAAAAATTTTCAATACCAAATTACATAAAAGAGTATATGGTATTTATTTTATTTTAAAAACATTACGGCTTGTTGAGGAAGCCAAAGACTAAATAATACTCGCGGCGGCGGAAAAGGTCGTTGTCACCGCGTACGTTAAAAAAACATTCCTTTTTGTCATTTAGTAAAACGCTTTGTAGAAAAAGATTCCTTTTGTATTAAAGTATATGTTAAACGGGTTTATACACCATATAAATGAATGTTGTGTATAAAACGAAATATGCCTCAATGAAATGATATTGAGACGAAGTCCCTTACCTTGGGTCGGACTTGACTCGGTCGTTTTTTAACATCCTGAATAATAAACTTGAGTTAATTTCTACTTGATTAAGAACCTTTTTAAAGTTCATTATTCCTTTTGTATCACTTATATACATGTTATAAACATTATGTAATCATTTAAGTTAATAATGTATGTTTTGTAGATATTTGGTTCTTAAGTCGAAAGTGGACTTCTTACAATTACATGTTGTTCATGTGGTCAAAGGTTCTTTATATCCAGAATGACATTCCTGATTTGGATATCATATATATCATATATATCCAGAATATACATGTATTTATAAAATTACATAATTATTTAGTGGTATGAAATGAAATGCACCATTCATGGAGTCGGTAAGCCATACGTACGCATGAACGCTACTTTCATTTCTTTTTCATATTAATTGAATTTAAACTAAATGAGAGGTATGTATATTTTAATTCAAGAATTATATTCATCATTTAGATATATCATTCATTATATATATCCATTATATACATGTACTTTTAATAGTACATTACATTTGGGGATAAGAAATGAAATGCACCGTTCATGGAGACGGTAAGCCGTACGTACGCATAAACGCTACTTTCATTTCTTTGTCATATTAATGGAATTAAAACTAAATGAGAGGTATGTATATTTTAATTCCAGAATTATATTCATAATTTAGATATATCATTCATTATATATATCCATTATATACATGTACTTTTAATAGTACACTACATTTGAGGATAAGAAATGAAATGCACCGTTCATGGAGACGGTAAGCCGTACGTACGCATGAACGCTACTTTCATTTCTATCTCATAATTTAATGGAAAGAAATAATAATGATATAGAGGTATATTATAATTCCATTATAACATCATATATAATAACATTAAATACATCCTTTACACGTCCCACATATGGTATTAACGAATCACATCACTTTGAGGGGGCTGTAGTCTGCACATCATTAAATGAAGATATCGTGTTTACCCATAATGGAAACCATAAAGGTATACCCAAAATGAAAAATACATAATCTTAAAGAAAACATAAACATATTATATATCATATATAAATATAGTGACATCTTAATGGCCACCTTTGAAGGTGTTAAAGGAATGTTGAACAATCATCGTTTCGGGAGGCATAAATTCACCATCCACGGAAACAGTATTTTCTTTAACCATTATATGAAGGTGTGTGTAAGTGTAGCTCGAATCCTTCTTATAAAAACATCCTAGTATATTGAATATACTGTAGTTGTTACAAAATATAAAAATAAAAAGAGTTTAGGGGGCTGGAGAAGCAAAATAATATAAAAGGACTCAAGTGGAGACATTACCTCAAAATCGGGTAACTCCCATTGGTTTGAGCTCAAAGGCTTCTTTGGGAAGACTTCATCCCAAAGTGAGTCTTCAAGGAGTACGAGAAGTTAGTGGATAGACAAAATGGGCATGTGTTGGCCGAGCCAAAGGCTTTGGGAGTGTGGGTAAGGTGGTAGAGGTGGGGGCCTTTTATAAGAGGAGAGAAGGGGCAGTTTTGGAAAGTAAAGACATATTACTTTATTTGAAAATGTGTTTCAGTTTTAAAAGGTCCCAAATTGATAAAATTCGTGGATAAGGTGATAAGGGTTCGAAATCCACTCATACAATAGGTTTTGGACATGTTTAGGTCTTAGATATTATATTATCTTTCCATTTTATTTAAATCGTCAAATAAAGATGTCATCGCGACATCATTATTATGTCATAAATAATTTAATTTATTTAATGTCTAACAATTATATAAAAAATACTATGATGTAAGAAATTTGTTTAGCTTTCCAATGACTATTTATAATCAAAAATAGTACTTGTATATCCCCATTTAAAAATTGTTTTAGTAAAACATATCATGTTTGTGCCATTTTGTTCATTAATATTAAATAAAAGGTATTTATGTCATTTTCCAACCAAAGTGGCTCCATGGGGTCCCCAAGTTGACTCATGGATTTTCTTGGTCGGACATGACACATCCAATAAGTTTAGGACATGTGTAAAGCTCATATCATATTATTAAAACATTATTTTTACCTTAAACAACACTAATTGCCTCTAATCGCGATTAAAAACTTAATAAGTTTCTATTCACCAAAAAATTATTTTAATCTCATTGAACCACATATTACATCTTAGTGACAACCATGTATGTTGGATTTTTGAAATTCAATACACAATGGTGGCAAAATTTCATTTAAATGGAAAATCAGTTTTTTTAAGTACCACTTAGTGGTTTCATTATTAATCAAAAATTGAAGTTTTTCTGAAAAATTCCAAAAATTCACCCTAAGCTATATTTGATATTCCAAATTCAAAAATGAATTCTATTTTACAAAATTCAAAACATATTAGTCAATTTAATTAATTTAATATTTAATTCCCGCTGTCATGACAAATAGCGTGTTTTTGTGAAACAATAAGTATCAAAAGATTGACACTAGTATAAGTCCGATTTCAAAGTGAAATTAATTCCAACGACCACTATTGGATTTAATCGTAAAATTAATTTCTAATTTCACTTTAAAACCAATTCAAATAATAATCTAATCATATAAATAAATTAGATCAAAAAGAGGTTTTGAATTAAAATACAACATTTACAATAATCATTAAAAAAATGAAAATTATCAGAAAGATACCAAAAATTTACACAAAGTAAATTTTGATGTCCTGATTCTAAAGAAGAGTTATATTTGGTCCAATAGAATTTATAATATTGATCAAAACTATATTTAATGACAGTTCACCGTCAAAAGGTGATAAGTGAACCCTTAGTGAAAATTAGGGTATAAATGCCTAAAATTGAATTATTTCCGTTTTTAAGCCTTTATCTTTTATTTGGTAAATATAAAAACATTTAAAAACATATATAATCATATTTTAGTTATTTCTATCCATTCCCGCCAGTACAACTGCTACATGTTAACTACCATTTAAAATAATATTACTATTTTACTAGTGTGCAACGTTAGATTTCAATGAAACTCATCGTTGTGTATCGAGTACGCTATCGAATGTAGAAACCCCTTTTAATTAAAATTAATATTTTATTCGTAAATATTAATTAATATGAAAATTCTTTATTCTTTATTTACCTGGGATGTTACAACCTCACAGTGAACATTCCACAAGTTGGTCTCAAGAAAACCTGGAGGAACTTAGTGGTTGATGCAATGTGGTAGTTGGGATGACATAGAGTGTCACAAGGGTGGTTGGGATGAAAAAATTACCTAAGTCTGGATGAGAGATGATGCCATGATCGTTGGTAGGACTGGGAAATGGAGCTCGAAAGGGGAGGAAGTTGGGAATGTGGGTACGAAGGGGCGATGGATCCTGAAAGGTCTGGAAGCCAGAAATATCAGTACAACAGGGTGATGGATCTCAAAAGGTGTGGATTCTTGGATATCAGTACGATATGGGTGACAAAGCCTAGAAGGTGTGGAACACTGGAGCATCAGTACGATGGGGGTGATGGAGCATGAAACACATGGAATCCTGGACGTCAGTACGATGGGGGAAATAAAGATCGGAAGGAATGGAAGCCTAGAGCGTCGGTACAATGGGGTTGATGGATCTCGGAAGGCATAGAATCCTGGATGACGGTACAATGGGGGCGTTAGAGCCTGGAAGGCGTGGAATCCAGGAGCATCGGAACGTCAGGGCGATGGAGCTCGGATGTCATGGAAGCCTATACGTCTGTACGATGGGGGCGATAGTGCCCGGAAGGTGTGGAATCCTAGAGCGTCTGCATGATGGGGGTGATAGATCAGGTATGGCATGGAAGCCTAGACATCATTAGGATGGGGTCGATGGAGCCCAGAAGGCGTGGAAGCCTAGACATCAATTTGACAGGGCGATGGGGCCCGTATGGCATGGAATCCAGGAGGTCGGTACAACGTGGCTAAGGAGCATGAAAGGCATGGAAGCTTGGAGTGTTTCCCCATAAGGTAGAGTAACTTTGTTGATGAAAAGGGATGACCTCCATGAAGGATGATGTCGGGGACAGGGTGAACCTCCATGCAGAATGGTAGCTGTGTAGGGAGAACCTCCGCAGTGGCTTTTGGTACTGTTGAAGATGCACCATTGGATTGGGGCGGTTTTACCCTATAGAGCCCATGAGGGTGGCGAAGTCGGTGAGGAGCTGATGGAGTCGGGGGGAGGATTCTCCCTTCTCAGCTTCTTAAGGTGATGGATTCGGGGAGGAGAAGATGGATTCAGAGAATGATTCCCCCTGTGTACCCTTTTAATGTCGCGGAGTCAGTGAGGAGCTGATGGATTCGGGGGAGGATTCCCCCTACACAACCTCTTAAGGTGGCATAGTTGGCGAAGGGCCGATGGATTCGGGAGGCGGATGCCCCCTATGCTGCCTCTTAAGGTGGTGTAGTCAGTGAGGGGATGATCGAGTCGGGTGTCAGATGCCACCTTCCTGGCCTTCTGAGGCTGTGGATTTGGTGAAGAGCCAAAGGAAAGAGGGAGAAGATACCCCCTTCCCGACCTCTTAAGGTGGTGAAGTAAATGAGAAACCGATGGAGTCGGGGTGAAATGCCCCCCACAAAGCCTCTTCAGGAGGAGGAGTGGGCGAGGGGCCGATGGAGTCAAGGGCGGATGCCCCCTGTGTGGCCACTTAAGGTGGAGAAGTGAGAAAGGGGCAGATGGAGTCAGCTGGCGATATTCCATCAATGTGGCCTCTTGAGTCGGCAGAGTCAGCGTGTATCCTAAGGAATCGGGGGGCAGATGCCCCCTTCCCGGCCTCATAAGGAGACAGAGTCGGCGATGAGCTGATGGAATCAGATGAAAATTCCCCTTGTGTGTCCTTTTAAGGTAGCATAGTTGCCGACGGGTTGATGGATTCAGGGGGTGGTTTCCCCCTACACGACCTCTCAAGGAGGTGGAGTCGGCAAGGAGCTGATGGAGTTGCGGGAGGATACCCCATAAGGGGCCTCTTCAGGCGGCGGAGTCAATGAGGGGTCGATGGAGTCTAGTGGTGGATTCCACTTGCACGACCTCTTAATGTAGCATATTCGGCAAGGGGCCGATGGATTAAGGTGTCACATTCCACCTGCGCGTCTCCTTGAGGCCACAGAGTCGGTGAGGGGCCGAAGTAATCGGGGGAAGAATCCCCCTTCCCAGCCTCTTGTGGCACAAAGTCGGTGAGGAGTCGATTCAGTTGGGATGAATTCACCCTGCGAGGCCTCTTATGGAAGGTGGAGTCAGCAAGGGTCCAATGGAGTCTATGTCCAGATTCCCCCCGCACGGCCTCTTAATGTAGTGGAGTCAGAGAGGGGCTGATGGAGTCTGGTTGCAGATGCAACCTACGTGGCCTCTTGATGTGGTAGAGTTGGCGATGAACCAAAGTAATTGGGGGGGTAGATGCCCTCTTCCCGGCCTTTTATGGCGGAAAATTCAGTGAGGAGCCTATGGAGTTGGGGGAAAATTCCACCTGCGTTGCCTCTTATGGCGGCAGAGTCAGTGAGGGGCTGATGGAGTCGGGGGAGGATTCCCCTTGCGTGGCCTCTTATGGTGGTCGAGTCGGCGAGGTGTCGTCATAGTTGGGGGATCATTCCCACTATGTGGCCTCTTACGGTGGAGGAGTCGGCGAGGGGCCGATGGAGTCGGGTGGCGGATGCCACCTGCGCGGCCTCTTAAGGAGATAGATTCGGTGAGGGGCCGATGGATTCGGGTGGTGGATGCCACCTGCGCTGCCTCTTGAGGCGGCAGAGTCGACGACGAGTCAAAGGAATCAGGGGTAGATTCCCCCTTCTTGGCCTCTTAAGGCAGAAAAGTTGGCGAATAGACGATTGAGTAAGGGGAAAATTCCACATGCACGACCTCTTAAGTTGGCGGAGATAGCGAGGGGCTGATGGAGTCAAGGGCGGATTCCCCTCGCACGGCCTCTTGAGGCGGCGAAGTCGACGAGGAGCTGAAGAAATCATGGGGAACATTCCCCCTTCCCGACCTCTTAAGGCGTCGGAGTCGGAGAGGAGCCAATGGAGTTGGCAGAAAATGCCCCATGAATGGCCTCTTAAGGCGGCGAAGTTGGCGAGGGGCTAATGGACCGTAGTCTTCACGCATATGATGGTACTCATCCACTGACATATGAAGAAGAGGGGATTCATGTAACGACTGAATGTTTTTCAATGGAAATTACCTTCATATAATTATGTCATAAAATAACATGAAAACACAAAAAAATGAACTAAAAAGTGATAAGTGACCTTTAAATATAAGTTTTTCCCTTTTGTGATTGTAATTTTAAATATCTGACATACACGGTTCTGCTCAAGAAGATTTTTGATGTCTAATGAAACAAAAATATTTTTTAGTGAATGGTGACCTACCCTTATTAATAGTAGCTTACCCTTATTAATAGTAATATGACCCTTATGAATAGTAAATCATCCAACATATGAGAAACATTACCTATGAATAATTAAATAAAATTTAGACATCTTAGAAAGTGACAATTTGACCTTAGTAAACATTTTGGAATTTTGTGAGTCATAAATAAATAATTATAATTAATTAATTAATTTAAAATATAATTTCATTTCTTAAAATGTATTCATTATTTATCAAATCAATGTCTTATAGTTTTTAGATAATTTCATAAGACCCTTATTAATGTTTGAAAGAACTATAATATTAGTTTTAATCATAAAAACTATTTTTTAAGTAAATTAAGATTTTAATTATATATTAAATTTATAATATTAATATAATTATTTTTGAAAAATGGAATTCATTTTTGGATTCTACATGTTAAATAATGGTTGGGGTAAATTTTTGGGATTTTTCAGAGGTACATGAATTTTTGATGAATAGTAGAATCCGATAATTTACAATAAATGATAAATAATTGATTAATTGAGTCATCGATGATGCTCTACTGATTTAAGATAACTCGGTTCATGATCACATGATAAAATTACTATTCACGGTCATTCAAGATTCACTATTCCTTGTCTTAGGGGAAATTAATAAACAAATGAATTTTATATTAAGGAAACCCCTCTCCCCTCCACAATAAAAGCCACCCTTCACACCCTCATTTCCTTACACATATAAGCTCCCAGACATCCCTAAAATCTACCCAAACACCTTCACTATCCATTCCCCCACGACCATGAGCTTCTGGTCTCATCAAAATACCAATATTAGGCTCTTAAGGAGGTTCCCAAGAGGAGGATACTAGAGGTAATTTCCCTCCCTCTTCTCCTTAAACTTCCCTTCATGTTCAAGTAAATTTCATGATCTCTCCCCAACAATCTTCATCAATATTGTATTGTAACACTATTATTATACATATATTGTAATTTTATGATTATAATCAGATATTATATCATCCAACACCCTTTCCCTCTTCCTTTTATTTTTTTAAAAATAACATTGTTCGTGAGGTGTTAATTTATCACCTTCAAGAATGAAATGCTTTCCGTTTCCATTTCTACAATCAGATATGGTCATGAAACCAATTTTATGGCTGAACCAGAAAGTTTTATGTGTATTATCTCCTATTTAAATATCTTGAACAAACTTATTATCACATTTCTAAGTGATAAAATAAACCAAGTTCATTATGATCGAAAAACCGCCCAAATTGACCCAAATAACCATCATTTAATTCTTATCAAATGATTCATCAACATGGATCTAATATAAGTAGTTATAAGATCAAAAAAACACCAGTAATATTATTAATGACATGTAATATCATTTATGGATGTTTACTCATGTTCTACCCAATATTCTATTTAAGAATACAAGTGAACCACCCAACAATAACCATAAAAACGAACATCCTGGAACAATTTTTTTAAACTCAATAATTCATCCAAAGGAACATAATATATCATAATAAACCATAATGAACCCTAATAAGGTACACATGGTTCTGAATTTCTAATTAATGTATATAATGTCATTATATAGGACATTAAAGGTAAGGAAGCATTCGGGTACAAGGTAAGGGGAAATTCTCGAACCCAACATTCATCCTTAGGGTTTTAACTCATTCACACAATTTTTTTATGGTTACAACTTAAAGATTATATGTTCATAGTTATATTACATTTTTTGGGATATAAATGTTTTCTACTAATGTTTATGTCGATCAAAATTTTTTCCAAAAGAACTCACCTTTTACCTCTCATTCAAGGTTGAGGCTTCTTTTGTACAGTATGTTGTTTCCTCTTTGTTTTGGGAACCCAATGTTTATGAATGTGTTCTTTTGAGATGAAATTCATTCATTTTCAGGGGCTTGTTATGTTCATTTATGTTATAATTTCATTTCTTTCATGCATGATAAATGATAATGTTATGATGTGATGGTTGCGCCCAGAATTATATAGCGCAATATGAATGTTTAAATGTGACATGTGCACCCAGAATTATATAGGGCTCCAATGCATTGGGTAAAATGATGAATCTCATGAGTAAATGTAAAATGATGTATGAAAAAAGATGATATCTTGGTTCACAAGAATGTGTGGTAGTTAACCACTATGAAATTATGTTTCATTTTTATGCGTTGCCACATTACAAGTCTTATATTTATGATTCCTCTCATGTTCATGATCTTTTTCCCATGTTGTGATTATGCTCACACCATGCTATATTGTTCTTATCTATCCTCTTACTCGGCTTCTAGCACACCCCTTTTGATGTATATCCTCAGGTGGCTACATGTACTAAGGAGAGTACAAGTGCCAATAAGAAACTAGAGAATAAGAAATTAAATAAATTTTTATGCTTGATGTTGTAATTATTATGTATGTTCCTAGGATTCCCAAGACACTAAACCTTTGTATCCTCTAAGGGTAATACTATTACGTATTTTATCTTTAAATTGATGTAACAGTAACGTATGAAACGTTTTGGGTCACCATAGTTGTTATCAGAGGGTTGTTTAGTTAATTTGGGAATTAGGATTAAGGAACCCTAGATAAAACGTCTAGCATGAGACTAAGTAAAAAAATGCACACAAGAATATTTACACAGGGATCCCATATGTTATGTTATTTGTATAAATTGTTAAAACGAATAAGTTGTTCATGAATTTTTTACTTATGTTTTTTTCAACCCTTTTCCATTTTAGAAAATGGTGGGAACCAGGAGAAATCAAGCCAACACCTCCTGTGAGGGCCAATACAATGATTGCTCGAAGGACATCCCCAATGATTTGGGAGGTGGAGTTCAAAACATCATGTCGATGCTTACCCAATTATCTCATGTTATGAATAATAACCATAATAATGGAGAACATCCTCCTTCACCAAAGTGGGAGAAACTGGCTATCGAATGTTTTCTGCGGCAACGACCACCATCGTTTTGTGGATCATCTGATACACTAGTTGTGGAACAGTGGGTCAACTCCATGGAGAAGATCTTTTCTGTGATTCACTATTCTAAGACATAGAGGGTGACTCTATCTGTTTATCGTCTAGATGAAGAACCTGATCGATGGTGGGATTTGATAAAGAACACAATTCCAAGGGGGGAAATTGAAGAGACGGAATGGGAAGACTATTAGATAATGTTTCGTAATTTGTATTTCCCATGAACTCTTCACACAAAGATGGAGAGAGAATTCATAGAGCTCAAGAAAAATAAAAGAGAATCTCTCACAACCTATGAAGCGAATTTCACAAGGCTCACATATTATTCTACAAGTTTTGTAATCAACAATGATAGAAAAATGGATTGATTCTTTAGTGGAATAAAACCACAGCTTCGAACGGGTTTTGCAGTTCAAGACTTTGGGAGTTATGAAGAAGTTGTTCGGTGTTCTCTCAAAGTGGAGATGGTGTTTGGAGAATAGTCCCATGGATATTGTGATAAGAAGAGAAAGATGGATTTTCAAGCTGGTGGATCTAATGATAAAGGTGGGAAGAAAAATCAATGACCCACATGAAAAAAATGTGGTCAGTTGCATAGTGGGAAATGCCTCAAAGGGACAGGGAAATCCTTAAAGTGTGGGAAATAAGGACACCATGCTCAATAGTGTCAAAAAGACACAAAAAGGAAAGAGAATGTATCCAATGAAAGGAGAGAACCACTAATGGTTCAATGCTACAACTGTAAAGAGCTAGGGCATTATGCAAACCAGTGCACTAAACCTCGAGTTCTCGAGGGTAATCAGCGTCACCACCAACCAATTCCAAAGGAACAAGAGAAGGCTTATGCCATCACTACAACAGAGGTGGAGCATGATAATGAAGTCATACAACGTACACATCATATTCACTCATGAATGGAAAATGTCTTATTTGATTCAGCTTCTATGCATTTCTTTTTATCATGCAAGTTTCTTAGAATTATAGAATCGAAGCCCCGAAACCATGAAGTTGAGATAACTATAAAAACACTAAGTGGTGCAATCATTTCAACCCAAGTGCTTTACTCTTCTATTGTTGGCGTATGTGGAATGATTCTTCCGGAAAATCTCGTAATACTTCCCTTGGTGGAATTTGAAGCTATAATTGGAATGGATTGTCTCTCATTATATAGAGCACATATCAACTATCAGGAAGAGGAAATATATTTTCATATTCCGAACCATCCCATGCTCCTCTACAAATGCACAGAAGATCATGAATATCCTTTGAAAAATCCTTCAATGTTTTGGGTGATGATTCCCTATGAAGAAGCATACCTCACCCAAGTGGTTGAGTCAAAGGAAAGTGCCAACCTTGAAGAAATGCCCATCGTGAGAAAATACAGTGATCTATTTTCCGATGTGTTACCCGGAATTCCCCCAGATCGTGAGGTATAGTTCTCAATTGAACCCATTACTGGAGCTATACCTATATCTATGTGTCCCTATAGGATGACTCCTATCGAATTGGAGGAGTTAATGAAGCATCTGCAAGAGCATCTGGACAAAGGGTCCATACACTCTATTGCATCACCATGGGGTGCACCAGTGCTCTTTGTGAAGAAAAAGGATCGAACAATGCGGCTGTGTATCGATTATCAGGAACTCAACAAGATCACCATAAGGAACAAGTATCCTCTCCCAATGATTGATGACTTGTTCGACCAGTTAAAAGGAGCTCAATACTTCTCAAAGGTGGATCTTCATTCTGGATATCATCTAGTAAAGGTGAAGAATGATGATATTCACAAGACTGCCTTCCGTACAATGTATGGGCAATATGAGTGTTTTGTGATGCCCTTTGGACTTACTAATGCCCCTATGAATCTACAGGGATTTGTTGAATAGAGTATTTTTAAATTACCTTGACAATTCTGTGGTAGTGTTTATCGATGATTTTCTCATCTACTACAAAAGCAAGGAGGAACATTAAGAACATATAAGACTTGTTTTTGGCGACATTATGAAAGGAGAAGTTGTACGCAATGTTCCTAATGTGTGTCTTTTGGATGAATCAAGTCACGTTCATGGGACATGTGATCATATGTGAAGGAATTTCTATGGATCCTTCAATGAAAAAGGCGATTGAGGAAGTCATAGAAATCCATTGTTTTGTTGGATTAGCTGGTTACCACAGATGTTTTGTGAGAAACTTCTCACGATTTTCAAGCCTGCTAGCTAAGTTAACATGGAAAGGGGTAATGTATGTCTGGACAGAAGAATGTGAGGAAAGATTCAAGGGACTAAAGAGAAGGCTGATCACTGCACCTGTACTCACACTACCAAAAAGTGGAGAAAGTTTTGTGATATACAGTGATGTATAAAATAATGGCTTGTGTTGTATACTCTTGAAAAATGACAAATTGGTAGCCTACAGCTCATGGTAGTTGAAGATCCATGATCAGAACTATCTGATGCATGATCTAGAGCTAGCAGTCGTGATTTTGGCCTAGAAATTCTGGCAGCATTACCTTTATGGTGAGTAGTCTGACATATACACTAACCACAAGAGCCTATAGTATATATTCTCACAAAAAGAGCTCAACATGCGTCAAATAAGATAGTTATAGCTAATCAAGGATTACGATTTCTCTTTTCACTATCATCCGGTAAAGGCAGACAACTATCTGATGCTCTAAGCATAAAGGAAGCTGCTACTTTATCCATGTTGTTGATTGAGAAAGACCTTATCTTCTTGGATTTGCAAAGAATGGATTTTGAAATCATAATGGCAGGGGATACTTCCAACCTTGCCCCAATGATTTCACAACCATCCATACAAGAGAAGATCAAGGATGTATAAAGAGATCATGTGGAGATACAAAAGTGGTTGAATATAGTAAAGAAAGGGAAGCTACCGGAGTTCCATATCGACGATGACGGTGTGATTCGGTTTGGAATGCCTCCTTATGTTCCTCCATCACCCGGGATAAAGAAAGAGCTATTGGACAATGCACATAGCTCAACATTCACTATCCATCATGGGAGTACCAAGATGTACGGTGATCTCCTTGAACACTTCTGGTGCGATATCATGAAGAAGGAGATTGTAGAATATATATCAAGGTTCTTGTTATGTCATCTATTTAAAGATGAGCGACAAAAGTCCAATGGTATGATATAGACATTTCCTATACCCATGTGGAAATGGGAAATTGTTACTATGGACTTAGTCATGGGTCTCCCGAAGACGCCAAAGGGAAATAATGTGATATGGTCTTTGGTAGATCGACTCACCAAGACTGCCCATTTTATCCCTATTTGGGAAGATCTCTCGTATGAACAACATGCAAGGATATATTTGAAATAATTGGTGAGATTTAATGGGGTTCCACTATCAATTGTCTATGACTGTGATCCAAGGATCACATGTAAGTTCTGGAGGAGCCTTCAACATGCTTTGAGTACTTAATTAAATTTCAGCACGGCATATCACCCCCAAACAAATGGCCAGTCTGAAAAGGCTATTCAGACTCTTGAAGATATGTTTAGAGCCTATTATCTAGAATTCAATGGTGGATGGGATCAGCATCTCCCATTTGTCGAGTTCTAATACAACAATAGCTTCCACTCAAGTATTTGTATGGTTCTGTATGAAGCTCTTTATGGGAAGCGATGTAGAACTCCAACATTTTTGGATGAAGTTGGAGAAAGAAAGATACATGGACTCGATCCTGTTCGAGAGATGACAGAGAATGTTCAATTCATCCATAATCACATCAAAGATTCTCAAATTCGGAAAACGAGATATTTTGACAACCGTCGAAGGGACTTGGAGTTCTATGTTGGAGATAAAGTCTTCCTTTGAATATCTCCATCGAAGTGAGTCATGTGATTCGGGAATAAAGGGAAGCTAAGCCCATGGTATATTGGCACCTTTGAGATCCTTGACCACATTGGATCTATGGCCTATCATCTCGCACTTCCACCAAATATGGCTCATGTTCATGATGTGTTTCATGTATCACTACTGAGGACGTACATACCAGACCAATCACATGTACTAAACTCAAAGGTGGAGCAGCTGGAAGATGATCTCTCCTATGAGGAGCACCCAGTTACAATTCTGGACTGGAGAGATAAGGTTATACCCAACAAGACAACCCATCTTGTCAAAGTTTTCTGGAGGAACCATATGTTTGTGGAAGCATCTTGGGAACCAGAAGAGGCAATGAAGGAGAAACTCCCTCACCTATTTCTGTAATGTGAAATTTTGAGGGTGAAGTTTCTTAAGGGGGAAATAATGTAATGACCCAAAGTTTTTAAATGGAAATTAACTTCTTATTCTTATGTCATAAAAAAAGATGAAAACACAACATAATGAACTACTAAGTTATAAGTGACCGTTAAAAATATTTTTTCAACTTCTGTGTTTGGAATTTTAAAAATCTGACATATACGGTTGTGCTCAAGATGATTTTTTGAGTCTAATGAAACAAAAATAATTCTTAGGGAATAGTGACCTAACCTAATAAATAGTAGAATACCCTTATGAATATTAATATTTCCGTTATGATTAGTAAATCATCAAATATAAGTGTAACATTATCTATGAATAATTAAATAAAATTTAGACATCTTAGAAAGTGACAATTTGACCATAGTAAACGTTTTGGAATTTTGTATGTTAGAAATAATTAATTATAATTAATTAATTAATTTTAAAGATAATTTATTTTCTTAAAATGTATTTATTATTTATCAAATCAATGTCTTATTGTTTTTAGTTAATTTTATAAGACCCTTTGTAATTTTTGAATGCACTATAAAATCAGTTTTAATCTTAAAAACTGTTTTTTAAGAAAATTATGATTTTAACAAAATATGAAATTAATAATATTTAGAAAACTATTTTTCAAAAATGGAATTCATTTTCTTATTCTACAAGTTGAAAAATGGTTTGGGTAATGTTTTGGTATTTTTCTGAGATACATGAATTTTTGATAAATAGTAGAATTTGATAATTTACAATAAATGAAAAATAATGGATTAATTGAGTCATCGACGATGCTCTGCTGATGTAAGACCACTTGGTTCGGTATCAAATGATAAAATTACTATTCTTTTTAATTCAAGACTCACTATACCATGTCTTAGGGGGAATTAATAAACTAATGAACATTATATTACGGAAACCACTCTCCCCTCCACTATAAAAGCCACCCTTCACACCCTCATCTCCTCACACCTCTCAAGCTTCAAGCCTTCCCTAAAATCTGCCCATAAACGTTCCCTATCCCATCCCACACGTCCAAGAGATGATGGTCTCATCAAATACCACGCTTAGTCCTTTTAAGGAGGTTCTCAAGAGGAGGATTCTAGAGGTAATTTTCCTTCGTCTTCTCATTTAACTTCCTTTCAACTTCAAGTTCATTTCTTGTTCTCTCCCCACCTATCTTCATACAAAATTTATTCTAACTATATTATTATATATATAATGTAATTTTTTGATTCTAATGGGGTATTATATTATCCAACCCCCTTTCCCTCTTCATTTTATTTTATTAAAAAGAATGTTGTTCGTGAGGTTTTAATTTATCACCTTCAAGAATGACATGATTTCTTCTTTAATTTCTACCTTCATATCTGGTCATGAAACCATTTTTATGGTTTAACCAGAACAGTTTATATGTATTATCACCTATTTAATGATCTGTAACTAACTTATGATCATATTTCTAAGTGACAAAATAAAAAAAGTTCATTATGATCGAAAAACCACCCAAATTGACCCAAATAACCATCATTTAATTCTAATCTAATGATTCATCCACATGGATCTAATATAACTAATTATAAGATCATTTAAACTATTTCAATATCATTAATGACATGTAATATCATTTCTGAATGTTTACTCATGTTCTACCCAAACATCAATTTAAGAATACAAGTGAACCACCAAAGAAAAACCATAAAAACAAACATCCCCGAACAATGTTTTTAAAATCTATAAGTCATCCAAATGAACATAATATGAAATAATGAAACCATAATGAAACCTATTAATGTACACATGGTTCTGGATTTCTAATTAATGAATATAATGTCATTATAAAGGAATTTAAAGAGAAGGAATCATTCTTTTACAAGGTAAGGGGAAATTCTCGAACCCAACTTTCATAATTTGGATTCTCCCTCTTTCACACAATTTTTGATATGGTTACACATTAAATATCATTTTCTCATAATTTTCTTACCTTTAATGAGATATAAATGTTTTCTACTAATGTTTATCTCAATCAAAATGATTTCCAAAAGAAATCTTCTTTTAAGAACTCACGTTTTACCTCTCATTCAAGGAAGATGGTTCTTGTATCATGTATGTTATTTCCTCTTTCTTTTGGGAACCCAAAGTTTATGAATGTGTTCTTATGAAATGAAACCCCTTAATTTTCAGGGGTTTTTTATTTTCATTTATTTTATATGTTCATTGTGTCATGCATGATAAATAATAATGTTATGATGTTATAGGTACGCCCGGAATTATATAGCACAATTTGAATGTTTTAATGTGACGAGTGCACCAGGAATTATATAGCGTTCCAATGCATTGTGTGAAGTGATGAATCTCATGAGTAAATTTAAAATGACGTGTGAACAAGATTATAGCTTGGTTCACAAGTATGTGTTGTAGTTAACCACTAAGACTAGATGTTACATTTTTATGCATTTCCACATTTCAAGTCTTATATTTATGATTCCTCTCGTGTTCATGATCTTTTTCTCATGTTGTGATTATTCTCACCCCATTTTATATTGTTCTTATCTATCATCTTAATAGTCTTCTAGCTCACCCCTTTTTATATATATCCTCAGGTTGCAACATGTACTAAGGACAGGATAAGTTCCAATAAGAACCTAGATAAGAAGAAATAAAATAAATATTTATGTTGGATGTTGTAATTGTTATGTATGTTCCTAGTTTTCCCAAGACACTAAACCTTTGGATCCATTATGTCTAATACGATTATGTTTTTTATCATTAAAATGATGTAATATTAATGTAAGAAAATTCTTGGGTCACCATAATACACATGGTTGATGACTCAATTTCCCCAACATATTTGGCCTACTCACTATTGAAGGAAAAGAGATTCACATTTGGTTCATCATTTCTGTTTCCGATGCTTTCTTCGGGGCGTGCACTTCTGTTTCGTTGTGGGACCCACATATATGGCCCCACATTCCCGTATTCCAAAGGTGGGTGGAATCTATTCCATATTCAGGGACCTTTTCTCCTTGATTGAAACGGGATGATGGGATGTAGGTTCTTCCTTCCGTGGATTCCTACTCAGAAATCGTCATCTAGTCCGGGTCTCCCTTATAGATTTATGTTGTGGTTTGTGAATGTCGTTCTTGGTGCCATATTTTTCTGGACTTCGGTTAATTACACTAATTCTTTTAGGACATTACATTGGGTCTTAACATGGTAGAAACCTTCGGTCGGAGTAGACGGTACCATCAGGCATGTCAGGGAATATCTAGATGCATGGACATTGGGAAACCTATATTCTTACTCATAAGTGGTAATATCAATGGTGCAGATCCCAAGGCGTCCTACGTCCATCGCAGGGTATCATATGCTAGAGGCATGTATCTAAGGTTTTCATTAGCTTCTTATGTTGAACATTGGGTTTTCCATGAGTTTAACATCTAGTAGAGATGGTTACTCCAAAGGCATGTCTTCCATGGTTTTCCTCAAGCGTCACATGTTTAACACAAGGTAGGTTGTGAGTTTAATGACTTGCAGAGAAGAAATGAGAGTGATCATAACGTCCCATAGAGACGGATTGTTTTGGTACATCACAATGAGGGAACACCTAGAAGATGGATGGATGAGAACGCCCCAGGAGGATGGATTCGAGGAGGTTCTCCCCATGAAGGTGACATGTCACACCGTAATGGCTGATCTAAAAACCACTGGGGGCGGATCACGGAGATTACACAACAGAATGGGGGACACCTAGGTTTTCCATTGGCTGGGATTAAACCTCACGGAGGTTTCCTACGTACCTTGTCTAGACGACACAGATCAAAACCCACATAGTTAGAACGGTTGATGAATCAGGGTGTACACTGAGTACAACGACCAAAATATGTGATGGGGCTTATGCATTGTAAGTGTCACATCGCAAGAGGGACTCTCTCGGGGTATGGTTATGGATTGTGTGGGTATTATCCATGGCTATATTTCTAGATACCGCAAGGAGAAGCGCTGGGATGAATTGGATGATTTTTTTTGGATGTGGTGGCCTGGGTAAGAATCTGGATGGATAATAGAGAATAGAATGAAGTGCAGGGGAAATGAGTTGGGACCGTCAGGAAGGTAAAAGTAGTGTTGGGCTTGTGCCTCAAAGAGACTTCCTATGTATCACCTTGGCCGAGAATCAAATTCTGCATAGTTTGGTGGGATGATTGGACATCTGAGGAGGCGACACCTGAGAATGGACACATGGATGTGTCCCGTTAGATGTGAATCCACTGGGTTGGGGAATGTCCTTCCGAAAAACATAGGCACTAGGGAGAGATCAGGATAAGACATGAGTGTTGGGCTTGAACGCCAAGGAGGCTTCCTACATATCCATGTGGAAGGGAATCAAAGTCCATGTAGCTCATCTGAAACATCTTACTGTTGAATGGTGTTGACAATGGCTTACCGTAGAATGGGGTTGACAATGGATTATCGCTGAATGGGGTTGAAAATGGATTATAGATGAATGGGGTTGACAATGTCTTACAACTGAATGGGGTCCCAACGGTATACCATTGAATGGGGTCACAACGGCTTACCGTTGGATGGTGGATGCAGTTTTATGTCATGCAGGATGAAAAGGGGGCATGCATTTTAATGTCATGCGGGACTAAGGTGGTCCTATGTAAAGGGGGTTCGGAACTAATATGATTTTGGGAATAAACCTCAGGGTGGCTTCCTACGTGTCTTGCCTTGAGGTGGAGTGATTCAATGTTTTAATGGATTCAAATGCTCTTGAAATTACGCCACTATAATCATGGAATTACTCATCTCATGCTTGGAGCATAAGGCATCTCTTGATTAGAGTACGAGGTATCCTATGATTGGAACCTAGGGTGCACTAAATTTTATAGTCCTGTAGATCAGAATTTTGGCATCTCATGCTTACAGCATTAGAAATCTCTTATATCGAGTAAGAGGCATCCTATGTTTGTAGCATAGGGACTTATATAGTTTATAGTTTTTTAGAGAGGGTTATTTCAATCTCATGCTTTGAGAATATTGATTCTCTAATATTGAGTAAGAGGCATCCTATGTTTGGAACATTGGTAGTACTACAATTTATAATCATGTAGAGAGGAATCTTGGCTTAATGTTCCTAGATGCAGATGGTGTTGGGACTTACACAAGGGAAGCCCTTTCTGGTTCAACCGGGCATAAGAGCCATGTGATTGAGTTTGGATGAGTTGCTTGAGGAATGGTTTAACTCATGGTACTCAGGGAATTGACGAGGAGAATCTCAACTCACGATATGAGGAACGAACCAAGGATAATATGTGGACTCAATGTGATTAATGGTGTGTGGAGGAGTATCTCAAATCATGGAATTCCATAGGAGGAATGCAGATGCGCATAAGGGGGAAATGAAAATTGCTGATGTCCCTACCCGTAAAGGATATGTCTTTGTGATGTAGCTTCGTAGAGAAAAGGGGCTTGTGGAGCATGGGGTCTCGCGAAACATGGACTCGCGGAGCATGGACTCGTGGAGTTAATTTGAGAAGGAATATAATTTTTCATCATGGAGTAACGGAGCAGCCTCGTGAAGGAAGCTACTTGTGGAGCATGGACTCATAGAGCATCCACACGAAGGAAGCTGCTCGCGTATCATGGACTCGTGGAGCTCGGGAGCTCCGCAAAATGGGAGAGACTAGCCACCCAAGGGGCTACGTAAAAATATGGTGAAGGGGGTGAGAAAGTTATTTAAAGAGGAGAGGATTCGAGAATTTCATCCTGGTCGGTGCAAAGACAGAGCTCGCTTCACGACGGGTTCGCGAACGTCAAAGGGATTCCTGGTGCATCCCACCTCCATGCTTCGCGGAGGGTTCACAAACATCAAAGGCATTCGTGGAGTATCCTGCCTTCTTGTTCTGTAGCTAGTTTGAGAATCTCAAAGGGGTTCACGAAGAATCATATCTCCTTTCTCTACAGTGGTTCTGTGAATGTCAAAGGGGTTCGCGAAGCATCCTGCCTCCTTGCTTCGTGGTGGCGGGAGCATCGTTAATAGTCTATATGATCCAGTTTTCCATCCCAAATTTAAATGTCCATATCTCGTAATCTGTAACTCTGTTCAGGCTCTAAGACCTATCAAATATAAGATAACGAAATGGGATACTCTCTTGGATCAATTATGTGAATGTTTGGGAATTTTTTTTGGGGGGGGGGCTTTTACGGTGTTAATTTTACTATTATAAATACATATATATAGATGATATATAAGATATATATGATATCTAAATCATGAATATCAATATGGATATAAAGTACTTTTGACCACATGGAAAACATATAATTATATGAAGTTTAGTTTGGAATCTAATACCAAATATCATCAAAACCACCGTTATTAACATAAATGATTTTTTACTATTTATATAATACTAATAAGTGGTATAAAAGGAATAATAAATTTTTAAAAGTTTCTAAATCATGTAGAAAATTAATTCACTATATTATTCAATAGATTAATAAATGAATGGGTCATGTCGGACACGAGGTAAGGGTTAATTTTACAATCTCTTTGTTATTTGAGGTTTTTTTTACATAAGTATCTATTGGGACCTCTTTATCAATCACATCCATGTTTCATAAAAAAGTATTTCATAACATTTTTACAATTTAATAAACTATGGGTTAAAGTCAAATATACCCTTGTTTGACTTTTTATAAAATAGTCTCAAAGGAATATTTCAATCATTTTCCAAACAAGGTACTTTAGGAACATTTTGAAAAAATAAAGGTACGAATGTTTTTTAATGTATACAGAAGGTGTGTCTATTTTTCCTCATTTTAATATCATCGAAGATTCCCTTACATGATTATAAGATAATTTTCAAAATAAAGTTTTCCTTTTATAATTATGTGACTCTTAAACGGTTTCAAAATAGAAAGAGGTATTTCTTTCAAATAGTTTTAATTTAATCTATGTCAAAATCCTATGATGGATTGCAAACTTGTTTGAAGTTGATTTATTATGATACAAATTATCCATATTGTATTGAATATTTTGTTATATGTTTGACTGTGGGTGTGTTATTTTTATACCATTCATGGATTATGGTTAATGTATTGACATTTTTAATGCCAGTTTTAATACAAATGTTTATTTTCTATTTCAACCTTTTCATATGAGGAATGTATTGGACGTAGTATGTGATAGGTGGAGCCCAATATAGCTCCTCGATGCATCTGTAGTTTTTATGAGACAATTAGTTGTGGAGTTGGTCGAGGACATTCCCAATTTTATATATGGTTTTGGCCATGACCTTAATCATTTTTAGACATCTTGGCCGAGACCTTGACAAAATGTTTCAGAATTTCATGCAATATACTATCCCTCATTATGAAAATAATATTGATGGTTCATGTGGTTATTGGACTAGTAGATTACCCATGTCTATGCTTTAAATAGAATTATTTACTCAGTTCATATTCCTACCATAAAGTGTTCATGTGTATTTTTTGTAAAGGCATTTGTTTTTAATAATCCATCATGTCTAATGTTTATGATATCATTAAGTATATTTCTTACCCTTACTGAGTGTTTGAGCTCACCCGTTTTTTATGTTTCATTTTCCCAGAATATGAAGAAGTTAGTTTTTAGTGAATTGAAGGAATAATCTATGAGTCTTGAATGTTTTTTATGGAAAAAATTAGTGTTTTATTTCATTTCAAGTTGTAATGTGGAACTTATGTATGTATCTTGTTTCCAATAATACTAAACTATTCGGTCTTTTGGGACATGATTCCTTTTCACATGCAAATGATATGTAATAAAGCAACGACTCTGGGTAACTGGGGTCTGGGGATTACACCCTTTGTGTTTAGTGTGGTTCGAGTTTCATATAAAATTCTAATTTGATCATGATCGTTGGATTTAACGTCTTATTTTACATGCATTAGAAACTATTTTATATTATTATATATTTATTTAATTAATATTATTATTAAAAAAATGTGATTTATAATTATTATTTTCAAATTAATAAATATTAATAATATATATTAGGTAATTAATTGTCCAATTACAATGAAACACAAACATGTCATTCACCCACACCCAAAAAAGAATTTCATAACCACTTAGAGATAATCCACCAATCAAGACTATAATATTTATACCATTATATGAACCATAGACCCACTTCATTATTGTCAACCATCCCAAAAGTCATGTATGAAGACCCTTATTTTTTTCACCTCCCACGACCCAGCCCTCCATCATGGGCCCTCTATCAAGGCCCTCCATCCATGTCTTCACCAGTAGATCCCCTTTTTTCACACTTCCTTGCCATTCGTCACCTAAAAACTGTTGGGGCCTTTATCCATGTAGATTCCATCATCGTGAAACTTCATCCCTCTATAACTATTGATCTCTTTACCCAGATTGACGCCAACCTTGTTCATGATGTGTAGCTCCGATGTTAGCAACTGTCACTCGCTCAGGTGGAATCTGTTATCATTCTGAAACTAGCGACTGCCTTGCCCCCACTGCTATTCGTCGTGCATAGCTGTCTCCCACTCATGCGGCATCAGTCATCCACCATTCCCAAATTGTCTGATCAAACTCTATTGTTGATGCTAATCGGCCATCACCCTTGTGAAATTTAGATGATTAAAAACTAATATCATTAGAAATTAACAATTTACAATTAACTTGATTAAATATGATTAAACAATATTATGTTTAACAATTAATAATTCTTTGATTAAAAGTTACTAAAATTTAATAACATTAACAATTAAAAATTAAAAGTTAACTGAATATGATTAATAAATATTTTTAATTAATAAATAATAAATAATATATTTATAATAATTTATTATTAATAATAAATTAATTATAAATAATAAATAAAACTATTTCAGAAAAGTATTATTTAATCAATGAGTAGTTTATAATATCTCAAATTAATTTCACTCCACTAATATTGACTTCTATTGATAAAAAACATGAAAATTACTTTAACAATGCCCAAAAATCAATATTATCATAAGGGCCTTTAATAGAGGGCCCCCATTATCCATGCTAAAAGTGAGATGATAAAGTGGGATATTTTTTAGTTCTAAAAAGAATCGATACATGTGGGTATTTATCATCACTAGCTTGGTACTGATAAAGGATACTCTATATTATCACTGATGAAGGTCATACTATTGTAGTGTGCCTTCTTTATTACAACACATTGCACCAATAAAAATAGCCAACAAATATTGGAAGCAATAGAAAATTCCGGATCTGTATAATTAGTTACTTAATTGAAATAAAAATTTCATCGCAAATAAAAACACTATATTATATAAATCTCAAACATTTTTTGTACAATTACATTAACCAACACAATTTGGGATAATCATTCAAAAGCATCAATGGTTTCATTTTCTTTGGCGCCCAACCACCTCTCAAAAAGCCCAAACATGCTATCAGTTTTTGAAAAACCCATACCAAATCAAGAAAAACAATCCACCTATATGAGAAAACATTTCATATGTTATTAATACTATAAAGAAATAAATTAAACAAAATTATGAAATAGTATATTAGTAAAATCTCACTTTTAAATTGATAAAGGAAATATTGAATCATACAGGGAACATCGTTTATCAGAATTAGGTTTGGATGATTCATACATGTCAAAATGACATATGTATTGTTTTTCGAATGTATCAAATCAATCTAAATATTTTTTCTGGGTTTTGAATATATCACATTTTTTTACTAAAATGTTAATTTAAAAAAAAGACACATAGAGTCATACCAGTCACACTGTGCATTAGAATGAGGTGTGTATTATTCCTAAATTTCAAAAATGACATATGGATAATTTACAAATTGAAAAAAAACAACCTGAAATATTTTCCTTATTTTTTAGTATGTCACTTTTTTTTTCTAAAATGTCATTTTAAACTGGAAACTCAATCTTTAATCTACACCAGTCACACCGTGTGTCAGTTTGAGGTGAGGCTAATTCAAATGGGCCCGAAATTACTTATGAATAATTTCCTAATATTATAAAGACAATTTAAGTGTGTTTTATTTATTTTTATTCATTAGAACATGTTTTGAACTAAAATGTCAATTTTGAACTGATAATAGACACATTTGGTTTTACCAAGGACATCGTCTTTTGGATTGAGGTTCGACTAATTTATACAAATAAAAAACGACTTCTGGATCATTTTTTTAATGTATAAAAACAATGTGAAGGTGTTTCTTTAGTTTTGAAAATGTTAATTTTGTTTTTTTTTAATTTCATTTTTAAATAAAATGATACACTTGGAGCCATACAGGTCATACCATGTGATAGATAGTGGTGTCATTTATTCCTACCAGTAAAAAATGACTTATGAGTCATTTTTTTAATTATCAAATAAATCTAAATTTTTTTCTTAGTTTTTGATCATGTCACATTTTTTTTTGCAAACATGTCATTTTGAACTAAAAACATGCACCTTGAGACATACTATAAATATCGTTTATCAGTGTGATGTGAGACTCATTCCAACATGTCTCAAATGACTTATGAATGAATTTCCTAAATTTTAATGACCATTAGAGATGTTTTTATATGTTTTAGATTAGTAACACAAATTTTCAAAACAGACATCAATTTAGAAAAATAATGGACAGTTTGAGTCATACTGGGAAAACCATATATCATATTTGGGTATGACTGATTCATACATGTAAAAATTGACATACGGATTGTTATACTAAAGTATAAAAACAAAAAAATTTATTTTATTGGTGTTGATTATGTCACATATATTTTTTTACAAAAATGATAATTTTAAATAAAAAGGCACACTTAGAGTCATACAAGTAACGTCGTGCAATTGATTAAGGTGAGACTGATTATTGCATGAAAAAAAATTATGGTTTTTTTTCCTCACGTATCAATATAACAGAATTGTTTTTCTGATTATTGAGTATATCAGTAGTTTTTTTAATAAAAATAATTTTAATATGAAAGCACATAGGTTGAGTCATACTAGTCACATCATGTGTTGGTTTGATGTGATACTAGTTTTTACACATCAAAAATTACTTAATAATTATTGTCTTTAAGTATGAATACGATTAAAATTTATTTTCATTGCTTTCATGTAGTTACACCTGTTTTGAAATGAAATATAAATTTTTGACTGATAATAGACACTATCAGTCATACCTGAAACATCATGTATTAGATTTATGGGGAGATAATTGATACATGTCATAAATGAAATATGGATATCCTTCCTAATGTATCAAAACAATCTGAATTAATATTCATAATTTGAGTTTTTCCATTGACATTTTTAATAGATGTCAATTTTTAATGTAGAGACACACTTAGAGTCATAACCATAACACTGGTTATAGGATTGAGGTGTGGATGATTCCAACACATCAAAAATGACATATGGAATTTTTCATGAATTATATAAAAATAAAAATTCATTATATCGTTTCGAGTATGTAGCATTCCAATTTATGAAAAATCCATTCTAAACTAAAAAACATGCACTTTTAGTCATACCGGTCACATCAAGTGTCAATTTTCGGTGAGAATTATTCTTACACATCAAAAAATAACAGATGAATATTTTCCCTATGTTATTAAGACATTTCAAGAATTTTTTCTATGTTATTAGTGAGTGACACATATTTTTGACTAAAACATCAACTTTGGACTGATAACAGACAATGGGAGTCATACAGGGTATAGAATATATCATATTGAGGTGTGAATAATTTTTACATGTCAAAATTGACTTATAGTTCATTTTAATAAATTATCAAAATAATCCTAATGTTTTGTCAATGTTTTGTGTATGTCACTTATCTTTTTTAATAAAATGTAAATTTAAAATACAAATACACAACGAGAGTCATATCGGTCACACCATGTGTCAAATTGAGGTGTGAATGATTCCTAAACATCACAAATTACTTATGAATCATTATCCTTTAGTATCAAATCAATCTTAATTTTTTTGATTATTTTTCAGTATTCGATGTGAACATTTGATCTGAAATGTAAATTATATACTAAAACAAGAACTTTAACTCATACCGAGAAGATTGTGTATTTGATTGAGGTAAAACTGATTAAGATATGGATATTTACTACACCATTAAAGACAATTTTCATTATATATCATTTTGGAAGACATTATTTTCATTAAACTATTACAAAATCCCTTTGTAGATTTATCCTTATTATTTTCTTCACATTTAATGTAGTATAGGGTTTCCTCTTCCATATTAAAGGAACATGTGCTGTCTTTTATATAATACGGATGATAATTAAAATACAAACATTAAACCCCAAAAGATATGTTGAAAAATTAAATAAGTATTATATAAAAATTAAATAGAAATTTAGATAAAATTATTAGATAAAATGTAGAAAAACATAATGGAAGAAGTAGTAGGAATTCACCTTTTCATGATGTTTATATAAATTCTAAGCCCATTTTTTTATTTATATTATCTTAGTTTCTTCCTCAATGTACAATATCCCATGATCATGGGAAAAATCAAAAAAACCTCCCCAACATGAGAAAAAAATTTGGTTGTAAAAAAACAATTCTTTGTTATGTAATACTATAATGAAATAAATTAAACATAAATATGAAATGATGAATTAATAAAAATTCCATTTTAAACTCAAACCACACAATTTTGGTCATTAAGGTCACACAATGAATTAGATTCAGGCTGATTTTTACATTTCAAAAATGAATTATGGATCATTTCCCTAATGTATCAAAATAATCTGAATTTATTTTCTTAGATTTCAGTATGTCACTATTATATTTTATCAAAATGTCAATTTCAACTAAAAAGAAACAATTTTAGTTATACTAGTAACACCATAATTTATATTGAGGTGTGAATGATTCCTACAGTTCACCAATTAGTTATGGTTCATTTTACTAAATTATTAAAAAAATATAAATAAGTTTTCATTGTTCTGAGTATGTCAAATGTCTTTTTTTAATGTAGTTTTGAACTAAAAACAAAAATTTTGATTCATACCAATCACATTGTTTGTTGGATTGATGAGAGACTTATTACAACGTGTTAAAAATAAATTTTGAATAGATTTAAAAAATTATTAAGAAAATATGAGAAACCTTTCTTATTATCTCGTGGCTGACACATGTTTTAACCTAAAATTTCAATTTTAGATTGATAAAACCCACTTTTAGTTATACTAGGCACACTATGTATCGAGTTGATGTCTGACTGATTTCTACACATCAAAAATAACTTATATCCCATTGTCCTAAAGTATCAAAACAATATGATTTCATTTTATTATTTTTAGGTATGTGATAGGTTTTTTAAACTAAAATCATAGTTTCAAACAAAAAACAAAAAATTCAAATTATATTAGGAATTAAATGATGTCAAAAGATACTAAATAAGTAGTAATAAGTCACATATTCATGATTTATATGTTTATTTCTAAACCAGGTATATTTCCCAATAATTTAGGAGAAATTTATTTCCTCTCAGGAATATGAAGACTATCTACAGTATTGGTAATACTGATAAAATAAAAATAAATAATTAATAAATATTTTTAATGAAATTATAATAATCATAAAAAATACCAATTCAAGGATGATAGTTTTATGATGTTATAAGATAACGTTCATTATATTTCAAACATAATAACCACAATATTTTTCAATGTTTTAATTCCAAAACTAAAAGAATCATTTCATAAAATAAGTAATTTATTTTGAAATATGTTTTCATAGTGAAATGGAATTATATATACCCAAACACTTATCCAATTTTAGAATTCAATGGGCCCCTTTTACCCATGTATTGTCCTCATGTAATGATTTTGGTGATATTTAAACACAACCCTATAATAAAAAATTCATTATAACTTAATATAAACCATATAAATTGAATTTTAGTAGTAAAATATTTGCATGTAGTTTCATAAATATTTATAAATGTTATCTTGCATGGTTGTTTTTTTTTCATTCATTAATTACAAAAAATAAATTTTTGGAGTATCCATTAAAATCAATTTTTTTAAAAAAAATTGTATTAATATATAAGCCTATAAAATCATGAATAATATTAAATTGTAATTAATATAGGAGGTTAGTTATTGTACAAAAAAATCATGAAAACCCACAACATTTATACATTTACAAACAATACTCATATTCATTCATGATTTTTGGATTGAATTTACTTTCTCAAGACCAATATAGATTGTAATGGCCTCTTCATGCATATTTTATTCAAAATAATTTTTTCTATGTGACCAGATTCTAATATTGTATCCTTAGGAACCATTAAAGTTATTAAATGAAGAATCTAAATGGACTGGGTAAATGTATTTTGTGAAGATATTTTCAATTGTTTGGTTGATACTTTATATTGTTTTGATTTCACCTTCCATTTCACCACACCCATTTGTCCATATGTAAAAACAATAATAGTTTCAAACCATTTTTCATTAATTCTTAATGGCATTGAATGAAAAAATAGAATAGAAATTAATAACTTAGTGTTGAAATATTTTTTACAAGATATAAATGTCATGGTATGAATGTTTGAGTATATTTTTTGACCATAGGAATGTCTACATAATCGTGTGGAAAAGGTAGCTCGATGTTCAACTATGGATATATGTTAATACCCACTCTCAGATAAAATATTGGAAGTCGTATGTTGTGAAGAGTATTCCATGGATATTGTAAATGTCATCCATAATTACATGGAGATGTGTGGGATATGTATATATATCAAAATAATTTTCCATTTGAATAATATTAGTATAAGAAATGTATTATTGACTTATTGATCCAAAATTCTAATAAAAATTTATATAAATATTGATTACCTCTTCTCTAATAAATATTTTAGGGGAATCGATCACCCCAATGATAGTGGGGGTGGGTGGGGTATCCTCATATAGTGGTTGATCTTGGGTTATTTCTTCTCTTGGATTAATTCTCATAAAATTTTCTAATTACATGGACTTCTAGTTATGATTTTATTATAGATGAGATAATAATGCATGCAACTCATCCATTTTCTTATTTTATCCCCCTTTCTATTTCTTTTCTAAGACATTGTTAAGGGTGGAACCCAGAAACCCCCACCTCTAACACATCCATACTATTAATGATACTTAATGGACACTGATATTAGTTTTTCATCCTTTAAAACTGATGACGATAATTATTGTTAAGTTAGATAAAAAATATAGGAAAATGAGATATCATTATTATGCTATAATGATGTAAAAAGAAAATACTTTTTTTGTTATACATAAAAAATCTTCTGACACATTTTCTATATTTTCATTTATTAGTATCCATTATTCATTTTCACTTGCCTACTTACATGTCCCAAGATGTGGGATTCAGTTTGCTATTGATTTTTATCCATAAATATACATATAAATTGAGATTCATAATTGTGTTGTAGTTTCATGTCATATAAAATTATTAAAGTGTATTTAAAACATGTACCATTTTTTCAACGGACGTGTATCTCATCTTAGCATTATGGTAATGGTATGTTGGTTCTTATATTCATTTGTTATTTTTAGCACTTATATTTTGGTTCGTAAATTAATTATTCATAATTAAATTGATTAATACGCATACAGTCATGAAATGTGTTACCAGTTACATTATAGCTAAAATTATGTCTCATCATTTAGAACAATAAATACATCCCACACAATTTTTTTTATCATGAGTCCATACTTATATGGTGGTTGTGGTTTTGTTTTCCCTTCAACATCATTGAGATGAAAATTCAAAAAAATTGTTTAAAAGAATCTAGGAGTCTTTCCCATGGGAATTAAAACAATTTTTTTTGGATTCATCTACTATAAATTCACTGTTGAAGGAATAATAAAGACTAGGTAAACATTTCATTAATTTTTTTAGTAGTGTAAATAAAATATATCATAATTTTACCCTAATATATTCCCAAACTTGTGTCTTTAGTGTGAGAATAACATTGTTCCAAAAATCTACATCAATCAGAATGTGTATGTTAGTGGTGATCCCAATGTCACTACTGAACATTTATATTTTGGTGTTAACATACAGGCCATATACATTCTATCCAACCTTGAATTTGATAGCTTTATTTTCCTCCTTAATAATTATTTCTAACACCTTCATACTAATTCTCTCTTTCTTTTACTAGGGAATTGGTTGTTCACCGTTTACAATTTATTCATCTTCAACATCATCAACATGTTATCCCTCTTGGTTGGTAGCCTCATAATAGGAATATGGTTGTTCTTCCACTGCATTGGGAGTACAAGATTGTTGAGAAACCTATTTCTCCCTAAGATTGGTAGCTTCGACACGTACAAATGTCATTATCTATAGAGGTGGTTTAAAATTAAATTTATAATATTTCAATTCAATAGTGAATAGATATTGGTTTGAGTTAATTTAATTTATATTAATAAAAAATTATTACCTAATTATTGAACTCACATTTTTTAATGGATGAATGTATTTGACCCTTATATCAAGAAAGAAAATCCCTTCATTATTGTCTCCTATGATATACAAGCACCAATTTATAACGGGACCTGTGAAAAATGATTGCAATATCCCAAAATATGATTCATACTCAGTTAGATTGACATCTAACCCATCATTGGTTTTATTGAATAATATAACAATTTATTATATTCATTTTCAAGTATCTATATCATAAAATAATTTCACTGATACTGATTCTTTTATCAATGGTTTTTCATTGTACCCTTACTTATTAAAATCCACTTTCACAAATCTGAATTCATATATTTTAATATTACTCATGTTTTCAACCAACATGAATAATAAATTTAGCACCTTGAATGTAGTATAATCTAACTCCCATGTTTTTTGGATTATTCCAAAGTATGACATATTTGTATAAGTTATATTATTGTATGTGGTACCAGATACATGCATCGATCCACCCATAAGTGTAACTCCACTATGATTCATGGTATTGTGATCACCATGTTAATATTTATAGAACATATAACCATTAATTACATAACCATTGTAAGATAATACATACCCACATGGTCATTTGGATAGCCATCAAAGTCATTCTAAAATGTAAGCAATATTTTAGATAAGTCCTTCAAAATATAGTCTCATAACCATCCTATCAACCTTTTATTATTTGTATTGGATATATATCATTCATACATTGATTTATTAAAATTATTAAGAATTTATTTTTTGGGATTCATAATTTGGGGAAACATTTAAACTGTTATGAAAAACTTAATGGTGGGACTGCTCTGGTCTAGTAATATTATATCTGAAAATAACTATTCTATAAATTCATTCACCCAAAGTCCACCTGGTGTGGTAAGATTTTTGTAGACCAATGCTTCCCATATTGTATAGGTAGTCGATACATTATTCAATGGATTGCTAAACAATATAACACATCACAAATAAACCTTTCAGTTGACTTTTATTTTTCACATACCCTTTCAAAATATTCATATAATTTTCTATGGTGTACATCCATTTATAATGTGTAGAAACACATAGTCGAATCTATCCTACCATGTGAACCATCAAGTTAACCAATGTATCAATGAATGTTATCAGAAGAAATATATATTAAACATAACATGATTATAATTTATCATTGGATAGTTGGATATTTCTTCCGGTTTAGAACATTGATGCATATATCTTTTAAAAAGAAATAGGCTTGGTTAATGTATAAAGTACATTCTTTTGAATAATATAATGTAAATCTACTGACAGTAGATCTTTCATCAAGACATGATAGTCATGTGATGTAATAACCTTTAACAATAAATCAATCATTAACATGATATTGTAGATATAAGTTGAATAGAAAAATGAAACATTACCATCATTCAAGAAGATAATAATCTAATATCTCTCTTTCTTGGAAGTAGCTTATGATGTTAGTGGAAGAATAGTCCATTTCTTAATTTTTACATGAACCTACTCTTCTTGTATTCCCATGTAAATCATGAACATAATAGTATCAATATCATCCATTTTTTTTCTAGAGGCATTTTGTAATGGGCCAATGACACTATCACATGAATGTTTTTAATAAGAATAGCATCAATAAAATTATTCATGTATAATAAATTTCAGTATGATAATGAAAAATATCATGTTTTTTATCCAGTTTTTATAAGGTTCTTTTTAAAATTTTACCAAAAGAAGTTCCCATATCTTTTACTTTCACAAATAATTTATCATTCATTACTAAAGATGATGTTTTTAATTATTTTAAACTCTCATATAATGATGTCTCCCAATATAGGTACTTATGTGGATGAGTTATAAATCTATAATGTCCAAGAAACATAGTCTTTGATGAATGTTTCAACCTAATTGACTCTAAACCTTGTTTACAAATAGAGAACCCTGGAGTTCATTTTTTTCTATTTCCTAAAAATTTTCCGTAAGAATTATATTCATTTATCTTCCCATACAACATGGATATCAATTTAAAATCAATATTTCTATAAGAATCATATAACATAACACATGAATCACATAATAATTTCAAATATTTGAACAATGGATCCAAATAAATATCAATATCATTACACAATTATTTGGGACCTAATATATGTAGAAATAACATAACTTTTTTTCTATTCATGAATAAACAAGCTAAAAAATTATAATTTACCGACATAATAATCCGTCTACTATGGGTTCTTCATTGAAAACCAAAAGGACTAACCCTATATAGAGATAGAACACGTCACATGTTTCTCATCTCATTTCCAAATTCAGAATACTCTGGATCAATTACCTTCAACTGAGAAGATTCTTTTGTTTGATAAGGATTCCAAACATTATTACTTTTATTTTTTCCCTCTTCAATTGTTTTGTAGTGGCCTCACATACATATGGGTACCCAAATCTCATAATTATCATAAATTACCATACAAATATTTGAAGAGCTGATACAACATTCTTATGTTTAGATGACCACAATTTGGGGAATTTTCATGATTTTTATCGTTCCAGTAAAATAGCATAAAATTATTTTTATAGGAATTTATTATTTCAGAGATCATACCCATTGAACAAATGATTCCTTTGGCATTATATGTACAGAAGGGATGGACTTTATCATTTGGAAGCATATAATTCAATAGAAAAACATGTTCGAGAAAACTAGAATCACTCCTTCTATTAAATGATTTATAATTATATAGCTTCATCATGGATGATTATGATTTTTTATTAGTATAACTAGCATGAAGTGGAATATTTTTATAGATCTATAATTTATCAAACAAATTCAGTAAATTACAAGCTTTATCATCAATTATAATTGAAATTTCGTCAATATGATCTTCATAATATTTCAATCATGTAATCACATTATATATATCATCTTTATATTTGTACAATCATCTAATCATATTAGATGATCCATAATACATATTCATATCCCAACCGCTAGATACATTTAATTTTTTTTTTCTATTTAGTCAAAAATTTATAACATTGGCCTATTCCATTAAAGATGAAGTATTATTCCATCATTTATTTGATAATTAATCTTTTTTGATAATAATATAAATAGATACAATGAATATTAGAAGGGTCATATGCATGAGCGTTTTCAAACTGGATGATCTATTTCATAAAATAATCGTACTCTTTTTTCATATGATAGGAATCCACACAATTTTTATTCGAATCCATCATATTTAACAATATAAATAAAGGATAAAAACTATTTCATAAAAAAATATAATCTAATGTTTAAAATATTTGTCTAATAAAACATTATTAATGGTAATTATTTTAAATAAAAAATGTTTTATTAATGGTTATGATTTTACGATCTTGGCTTACCATTAATATTTTCTATATGATATGAACATAAAAAACCATCACATTCACTAATTTGGGTCCCAAGAGAGGCCTTTTGACAATCATAACAAAACATATATGTGGTAAACATATAGTCTTTAATACAAATCATCAAAACTATTTATCTTTTAAAATTCATGATAACTATTTTTATAATAAATTAAAATTTGTATGATTTAAAATATTATATCATAACTTTTGGAACAATATAAATTCAATGTTTTGTTTCCCTGAAAGGAAAAAAATATTGATAGATGATACACTAATGGTCACTAAAAATGAAATACACATTGTAATTACATACTTTAAAAAGAAATTTCTCTTTTAATACATTAGAGATGGAGACATGAATGGAAACTTATGAGTATAATTATTTTCATTTAATCCATTGGAGTAATATGGATAAATATAAATTTGATTTGATTACCAACTATGCATTGAAAAAAACTTCCAACATATCATTTTCACCCACCACCTCACACAATAAGTGTGAAAGGGTTTTGTGGTGAACAACTGGGTGCCCTATACAATTTGAGGGAGAAATAATAATGAATGAGTGAAAATAAACTTGATCATGAGGGAGATGGTGAACCCAAAATGGCTCAATATATGATATATGGGGAGGATAATCTACAAGGTTGATTCAGTAAAAAAACTAATCGTGTTTGGGCCCACTATTTCTACCAATTGGGAAAATAAAAAAATTAAAAGGATGTTCGATGGGGAGTAATAAATCATAAATGTTCACATACCTTGATTATAATATATAATTATAATTTCAAAAAGAAGGTAGATAAAATTTACACTAAGACATATATAATAATATAAATTTAAAAATTTTAAAAAAATAAATAATGAAATGATTGTAATTTTAATTTATCTTTATTTTATGTGAATTTTAGTAAAAGAAAAGAAATGATTTTAATAGCTCTCCATCTGGTTTACTGATATTTTTAAAAATAAATGAAATGAAATGTTTTGGAAGCATGAGAAATGTAACCCAAATTAAAAATATATTTTTCCAATATTCAGTTATTCCAAATAAAAATTATTATAATTATAAATTGTATCTTTGTTTTTAAAATTAATATATATATATATATTATAAATAAATAAATATATTTCTTTTTTTAAAAAAATATTTATATAATTATATATATATATATATAATTATAAATATATCTATATAATTATATATATTTTTTATAAATATATTTTTTAAAATATAATTATAAAAATATTCATTCATAAATTTTTATATTTATACATAAAATTATGATTATATATATATATATTTATTAATTTAATCAATATTTATTTAAAAATATATTGTAAATTCTTATTTATTATAATTTATAATTTAATTTGAAAAAATATTTTTATATACACATAAAAAATTTATTAATATATAGCTGATAATTTATAATCAAAATTATTTATACAAATGTAATAAAAATAATTTATATCCACATAATTAAAATATTCAATTCACTATAATAGAAATTATTTTTAAATTACTTATATAATTTATAAATTCAAAATTATTTATTCAAGATAATCAAAAATATTAATACCAAATTATTAATGCAAATATATATTAATTTAAATTTATATATTCATAATTATTATTAATTAAAAAATATTAATTCAAAATAAATATTAATTCAACATCACTAAATCAAAATAATTATTAATTAAAATTTATCTATAAATAATTTATATAAATTATTAATTTATGACGATCCAAATTATTTGGTGCAAATAAATCATTTAAAAATATCATGCATGTGATCTCTACCACTTTTGAAACAAAATACACACATTATGAGCCGTTATTGAATTTTTAAAGAAAAATTGACTCAAAAATAAATTGATACAAAATGTACATTTAGAAATTCATGGTGGATTAGGGAGACACATTTATAAAACACTGAAAATATTATCTAGAAATTAATTTTCCATTTTAAGAAACAAATGTTAAGAAATTGCATTATATGATATGGGTTGAAAGAATTTCAAAAATAATATTTTCTCTTCATGGATAGTCAAATGGAAATAACATTAAAAAAATCATTGAAACCAAATATCATTCAAAGGCTTGTAATATAACATTACAACACAAAAACATCTTCCATGGATCAATGGAAAATATTAAAAAAGTCATTATCTATAACAAAATATACTCTATCAAAATAAGAAATTGACATCTCTCTACTGAGATTTAATTTCTTCCCATTCAAGAAACTCACAAAATAGAACAGTCAATGTATTTTCTATGGGTTTGACGAATGGAGGTTTGATCAATTGTTTTTCATGTGATGAGTTATGGTAGAATAGGAATCAGGTAAGGTGTGACGTTTGAATTATGATTAAAGAGGAGTAGAAATATTTTCATACCACAACTTTGATTGGATTGATTCATCAGGAAGATCGTTGATGAGAGACAGTAGAGATTTAGTTCCATGAGAGATTTTATAGTGCCAGTTAGGAGAAATCTATTACAGTTCTATTTAAAATATTGGTATGATTTTAATTAGGGAGTTACAATAATAACTAATAATGAGTTATTTTATCCACAATAAAATTTGAAGCCCTGATAAAATAACTCTTTAACACAGCTAAAAAATCAATGATAAACACATATTTTTAATAAAGTAATAAATATAATTAAAAAAAATAAATTTAAATATTTATTAAAAATATATTTAATGATTTAAAATATACATTTATAAATATATTAAAAATAAATTTATTTAATATTTAAATATATATCAATATATTTATTTTAATTTTATAATTACATATATATATAGGTAATGAATGAGTATATTGGAACTGCTGGAAATAATGGATAAGGATCATCAAAGTAGCATTTTCGCTGTAGTAGGAAATGTGGAATCATTTAGTAGAAAATATAATTGTGTGCCTTCTATGAAAGATGAAGGTGATAGATAAATGTAACAGGAAATTTATTTGGCTAAGGGGAATGTAATTTTTATGATGGATAATCCTCTAATTGACATGCTATGCAACAAACTGCCTCTTCGGAAAAGTAAAATATTCTTATTTAATGATGACGTATTTCAGTTATTCAATTCGAGGAAAGGTATTTATCATAAATCGTTAAACATTAGGCATACCCAAAGTCATTCCATGCATGTAGTGGTGAAATTTAGTGGTCTGAAAACCAGAATTCCACCCACTATCCAGTGTGAGGTCACCAATCAACTCTCAATTAGTGGCAGGAAAAGTAGTAGACCATGATAGAAAAGTTTTCCTTGAAGATGTAGTGGGATATCGAGCTACTGGTATTCTAGAAGGGAAAATAGTTACAAAGATTTGTGACAGTGTTTTACGTATACTCTAGTTAAAATTTAATTAAATAGAAGGATATTTTAAATAAATCTAAAAAAGATAATATTCTAAGAGGAAGTTGGAAGTGTTTACTGCCCTTGTTAAGTGGATGTAAACTCTTTAGGTCAAGGAACTGAGCCCCATGATGAGGAATAAATATGATAAAGCATGGATGATCAGGTAAAAACATACTCGAAATGGAATTAAACGTGGATAAACTCCACATCTCCCATGAATGATTTGTAAAATATAATGTACAAGAAATTAAATAGGAGTTTTACATTGCTTAAGAAACATCACCAACATTCATTCCCCATTCAACTTCTTTTATGTATACTTCCCCTTCAACAGGATCCACCCCATCCACTCAAGTGTCTACATCAATTACATTTTATAGAATCATTCAGTTTGTCGTGCTAAACATCCATGACCAATGAATCATCTTCCTCATCATGTGTCTAAATTTCTCAAGTTCCACGAGCATTTCCAAATTCCTTACTGAATACTTCCTTACTATTATATCTATTTAAAATATAAATAAGTGAAAATTTATTCATACAAGTGAAAGAAACTTATGGGACACAAAATTTTGTCAAATTCCCTTACAGTTTCCCACTAGTATCCATACCCATTGTTTCCTCAAGACTAGCCTACTCCTAATAATATGAATTTAAAGTCTGCAACGTAAAATCATTCCAAGGAATTGGTGAAAGAGTCCTCATTTTTTTATAAGTGAGAAATTGAAATAAAACTTTTATTAATACAGGTACATTCCCCATAAAATGAGGTGGAAGTATCATTAGAATAATTTTTTGAGTTGTTTCTCTGGGAGATGAAGCAATAACTACTTTACAAATTCTTATCTCCTGTAGAAATTCCAAACAAAGAGGTGGAATAACCCTATCATCATCCTAGATAGGAGATCTGTATCCCTTAGTTTCCACTAACTTCCCAACTTCTATAGTATCAATTATTTTTTTGGCATAAATATGTGAACGCCTTTGACTATAAGAGTACGGTGAGAATAAAATCATCTTCCTACCTTCCTGAATAGAGACAAGAAAGTGGTTCTCTTGATTCAATTGTGTATCCTCAGTGCAATTTTCATATTTTTCAAGGTTCGATTGGATATTTGTATCCCCTCCATAATCCATTTCCTCCTCATAAGCATATGCATCCCATGAAAGTTTCTGATCCAGTATTAATGGTGGTCTCTCCATCACATTACAAATATCCATCTGTTGGGAAGTGTTTTATAGTCACTAAACTCCAGAATCTGTAACAATAAGAGCATGAACACCAAAACTCTCACTAATATAGGGTGGATCCCAATGAAGGGGTGGTAGTCATAAATAATTATAATTGAATATTTATTTATTTTTTTGTTTCAATTTTTATGCCACTTTTTATCATTATAATCCCCTCTACCATCATTTATTTTGTACTTTATTTTTAATAATAAATTTTCAGGGGCTATGGATTTAATCCATGTTTCTCCCCATTATGAGTATATATATTTGTAAATATGTTGATATAATTATATATTTATTTAGATAATTATAAATATAATAAAAATATTGATTATTTCAATATATTTTTTATAATTTTGTAACAATATTAAAATATTTACAATTATTTATAATTATAATTATAAATAAATGTTTTTTAAATATTTTCATTCTATTATAAATATTCATATATTTTCTGGAAATGGTAGGAACAACCCCGCTTTAGTAAAAGATATAGAATCAGGTATAGAATGAGATATGGATAGTCATGGAAGTAATTCCCTCGTTAAAAATAGTCAAAGACCGATCATTTCTCTGATCGCAATTCCAATCCTTCACTACACATAAAACATTGAATTAAAATTTATTCTTTCGTGCCAACATCCTCATCCTCTAGTATGCGTAATTATCCTGCAAGTTCTCACCTGTTATCTGAGAGCTTTAATGTCACTACTCTTCAATTCCATTTTCCTAAAATATAATTGAGCTTCCACCCTCTTAGAATTGTCATCAACCAGAGTGTCTTTATCTATAAGTCCTTGAGCCACATATATATGAACACTTCCATCATGGGTGTCATTAATATTTTTAGCCCAATTACATTAACATCCCTAAGGGGGTGAATTAGTGTTTGATTGATTAAAAAACTTCCATTCCGATCTTTTTTTGTCATTAAAAAAATATCTTCTCTCCCTTTCCTATAGTAATGTATAAATAGAAATGAAATCATGCCCATGAAACAAAAAAATTAATTTTTTCACACTCACTTTCCTAAGTCCAATGGGAATACCATGTTATTGTTATGATGTACCAAATTGTTTATGTCTCGCTATGAATTCACGGTTTGGTCTACATCAATTATATTCATAGGCTCACTACCTCTATAATGTTTTGTAATAGCTCACTACATACCAAGGGTCGCTCTATAAATCTTTCCATTGATGGATCACTACTGATGGATAAGATCACCTTATTCCTCTTCCATTTATCACTACTCCAGAAGGAACATAGTTTATGGAAATGTAGGCCCCATCATTTCAAATAATGAATATATCCTCAGTTGTATGCATATTCCTTGTTGAAGTTATAATTTCATCAACATGATGAAAACAACATAGACAAAGACTTACTGGGAAATATATTTTAAAAAATTTCTCAATTATCATGATCCTTCATGAATCTCACACATCCTTCATGCAACTTCCAAATTATTCATAACTATATACTACTTTAGTGAACCCCACTACCTTCATGAAGTTCATCTCTTTCACAAATCTCAACCTTCTTCCACGAAGCAACAATATTTCACGGAGCTCAAACTCTTTTGTTAATATCATTTATCCTTCGTAAAGAGCATATCATTAATTAAAATTATTATAGACATCATGAACATCAATACAATTAATATTATTTCAAATTTCAGTTTGACATCATAGCCTTTACAAGCGTCCCTTCTTTGAAATCATTTCTGCAAAAAAAAAACATCACAAATCACCATTAAAAATTGAGAGACCTAGAATATTCATTAAGTAATCACTTCATTTTTAAGGGGTGTGGAGGCCAATTTATTGGCATTGGACCCTTTTCTATTAACTTCAATCCTAATAATCACTTTTTCAGAAATATCAAAAACTTGTTCAAAAGTATCCATTTATCCTTATGCTCTAAAAAAGTTCCACCATTCATGAAAATTCTGGTAGTCATGGAGAATCACCATCAATCTATCACGTATTCATGACCCTCTATTTCTTGTAGTTGCATAGATTACCATCAACCCTTCACAGACTCAGGATGCACTATAGCTTCTCAAAATCAAGCCTTTATGACACCGAATTATTTTCCAAATCTCCTTTACATTAAAAACTTTGGTATATATAAAACTCCTGACTCTATGCTTTTATGAAACAATGATTTAAATCTAACTATCATGATTATGGAGCCATATGACAAATTTTGAACCATAAAAATTTGGAAAACACTTAGAAAAAACTCCACATTTAATACATAATTTTATGTACCACCTACTGGGAATAAATTCCCTTGTATGGGATCATTGTAAACATATTTTGTCAATAATTTCCATGTAAGACTCAAAATGACCATGAAAACCTGATTTTTCAACAAACTAAATCATCCCAAATACAATGAAATGTTACGTTGAGGTTAATTTTTCAAACATTCTACCCCATTGGATTTGTTGACATCTATTCATATTTTGATACCTCATTACATATTCTCCCATATTCTTCTATTATTACCACATTTTCAATTCATATAGTGAAAAAATATTTAAACAACACATACTATAAGCCCACATGTACCATACTGGGCATAATAAATAAGAGTATCATAATACATTCATCAATGAATCACATCATTCCAAAACCAGTCATCTTATTTATTCGCAACACTCATCTATCATGATGTATATTCTTTGATCAAGCATATTTAGTGTTATATGATTTTAAACACAACCTTCTTTACTGATACCCCAATCAAATTCTCCCCTATATTTATTAAGACATTTTCACCCCTTTTAAATCCACAACATCCCTCTATTTCTCAATGAACCCGAAGTTCACTCTTTGGGGTTTGCAATAGGTTAAAGTGAAAATATAATCATATTTCTGAATGAACAATACATTGGTTGTAGGGGTTCCCACAAGCATAATTATTCAATGACTAGGACTCAATAGAACTCCAAAAACAATTCAATGACATTAAAAAAAATTAGGTAAGGAATTTATCAGAATTTCAATAGCCTATAGCCCTATTGGCGCAAACACCAACTTCACCAACCCGTGCTCCACCTTCTCCTTGAAAAAACGATATTTGATTTCAATGTGATTTTCTATGAGTGATGGGCTGGATATTTTCAATGGTTTTTATCATATAAAATTTTTCAATGGATTTTAATTGGAGACTTCAATAGAACTCAAATTTCATCATGTTATTTCTTCATCCACAATAACTGTATGGAAACATTAGTGGCTGCAATATATATATATACTACAGTGCTCAATGAAACACAATATTTTTTATTTCTTAGCCAATAAATACAAAATCAACCAATATATAATGAACCACATAATTTTTAATTTCTATAATCTGCACAACCAGAATAGTCTCCATATGTATAGAGAAATTAATCTTCATTAGATTTATTATTATACAAAAAAATCCATCAGGATCTTAATATAACAAATTATTATTTTCACTAAAATAAATTGGGTTTTATAGGGATTTATTTAATATCATCCTAATTTTCATTTTTGACAAAATCATCGGGTTCTGTCACTATACAGTACAACATACTTCTAATGATTTTTTTTAATTTTTGACATTAAATGTATTGACTTCATCATCTTGTGATTGATTCATTTGATTAGCCACTAATGTGATAATTTTCTTGGAATTATCTTTTCAAATTATTTATAAAACCAATTTGGAATATTTATCTTGATAAATGAGTGTTCCATTTTTTCATTGTGTCACCTATAAACCAATAAAGAACATCATTTTTCCAATCACAAGACATTTTGAATACACCTTTCATGAATTATGTTAACTGTTTTCACTCTACTTAATCGGATAAATAAAATATTATAACATAAAAATAAACTAAAACTATAATCAATTGATTACATTCAATGTTTACATAGAGACTCTAGTCAACTCCACCATGCTGAAAACTATAATTTTTCAAAAACAGGTCTACTCTTCAATACAATGCTCTTGGTTATTGCTTCAACTCATATAGCACATTCTTTATCAAAAAACTCTTCTACCATCTTCAGTAATGATAAAAATATATGACCTATAAATATAAACATATTATTATATATCCAAATTTAGAAACATTGACTTTACGTTCGTCTAGAAAATGTGGACCATTTTTATTATGACTAATAATAATCTTATTGTCTCCAACCACGCAATATGTGAAAGTTTTTCCTCAACATAAAATTTATAACAGACCTATTCTTTATTTAACATTTAAACATGATTTATTATATAAAATTACACATAATACAACCTAGAATATTGATATGTCTTCTTTATTTGGGAAATTAGTTACATTACATAACAAAATGGAACATTAAAAACAGTATATTTATTGAAAAATTCTTCAACACATTCAAAATGTTCAATCATAGTTAACATTAAATGGGATAACCGGAGGACAAACCTATGAAATAGGTGATATATAAATACCAATATGGAAATAAACAAGGAATGACATAAATAAGACAATATGTGTTTGAAAATAGATATATAAATGGAGGATTAAAGGAACATGGATAATATATCAGGATATAGCATGATAATCATAACATGGGAAATGTGGAAACAACTTAAACACTAAATCATAAAAATAGTTCAAGGATTTAACAATGAAGAAATCGTGGTTGAAAATATACTATAAAGGAATCAGGTAAACCCCCTATCCCAACATGATGTATCATCATACAATCCATTACTCAATGCATCGAAGCGCTATATAATTCTAAGTGAACCCATCACTTTCATTTCATTCTCAAGATATTGAGGTCCCTATTGATTAATATACATGGATTGATTCATCAAAATAATTTATTCCAAAAACATGGAGTGTGAAATTAATATATTTAAATCTCTAATAAAATAGGTATATGTTTATAAAGGTTAATTCCCATGATAAAAAATAATCATTGTATTCAATACACAATTGGTTTGGAATGGAAAATCATGTTGCAATTTCTACACCATAACGACCCCACATAAAAATTCATAAATTATGTTGATAATAAAAAAATGGGTCTATAATCATTTATATATTAAATTTATATTAATATGTACATGTTAATTCATGTACCAACATAATCAATTTGATAAAAGTCATAACATAATAATGAAACTTGAAGAAAGTAGAGAAAAAAATAACCTTTACTAGAATGTGGGGTTCCAATGTCTTGATAGGGGATTTTTGAAATCTTGGGGTGTCTTTTAAGGACTCTAGGGAGTGGAGGGAAGATATTTGACCTTATCCAAGGTGTTTTAATGAAGATAAATGAGGTTTTGGGTGGGTTTATATAGGAAATGAGGGGGGTTTCTTTATTAATTAGGTGTTGGAGTGTACATAATAAAATATCCAAAACCACCGAAAATATAATGTTTTAACCCATTTTCTCTACCAATTAGGATTTTCATACACAATTTTATATGTCCAAGGGGAAAACGTATGGAAATATTACCCTTGGTGATGTGGAGGTGAGTCCCACTCTTAAAAATTGATTCTAAAATCATAAAATATGTAATAAATTTTGGGGGATTCATAATGGCTTTACAAAATTATTAAAATAAAATTAAAATCAAATTATATTAAATTAAAAACATCCATTTATTCATATATAATATTTATATTACTTATTACATCCCTTTTGGATTGTTGTGATGTCACAAAACACACGTTATATTTATACATTATTTATTTTTTACTCGTAAATTCGACTATCTGAAAAAATTATAAAAAATTGAACATTGGATAATTTTTACATCCAGAATTCAAAAATAATAATCATTTTATATAAATAACTTTATACATCTGTGATGTATTACATTTATTATAAAAAAAATATTTATTGAAAATGACTATTTTTTTAAAATAACATTTGTTTGAATCCTTTTAAAAATTAAATTTACTTCATAAAAATTATATGATCATTATTATTTTATAATGTTTATTTAAAAATAATATTTTATTAAAACATAATTTATTTTTTAACTCTATAAATTCATAAACTCATTAATTTAATTGTAATTTTAATGAAAATATAATTTTTTACTGTATCAAAATAAGAATCATTTACAAAGTAACAATACAATGTTTAAAATGGTTTGGGTTGTGATTTTGATGATTGTGAAATTCTCCTATAAATAGTTTCTCTCATGCTTAAGTATTTTTATACCTTTCAGATAATAGTCAAGGTAAATTCCCAAAAATGCAATCTCTATGGGATACTCTGATAAATTGGCTTCATTTGGTGTGATTCTACTATTTGAGGTCATCTCTACATTTTACATTTTCAAAAGGATTTATTAAAAACACCTATATTTATACTAATATTGTGTCACTATTCAAAAACTATATTATCAAATGAAATGATACATAATATTCAGGTAAATTAAATTGGATATAATAAAACAAAATATGTGCATGTGTTTTCTATAACCATATGACATTTAATTAAATCTAAATGGTGAATTTTATTTATAATAATTAGGGTCGTTACAATAATCCCCCATTAAAAATTTCACCCTAAATATTTTATTTTTCCACACTAAAATACATGAGGGTAACTCTATTTCATCACCTCCCCAAGTTCTCAAATATCTCTTTCAAACTTGTTTTTTTTATACAACACATTGAAGATGGGAATTGTCTTATTTTGTAGAAATTTTTCTCTATGACCTACGATCTTAATCGGCTTATCCTCATAGAAAAAATAATTATCCAATGGTAACACCTATATATATAGTAAATGTGAGGGGTCTAGTATGTACATTCTCAAGAGGGGTACATGGAATACATCAAGTACATGAGATTTATTTGGTGGGAGTTCTAGCTGATAGGCCACTACTCTGATGCGATCAAGGATCCCAAAAGAGATGATGTGCCTTGGACTAAGCCTTTCCTTATCCCAAAACCTCATCACTTTCTTCCATGGAGATATGAGGATCAATACCTAGTCTATTACATCATACTCTAGGTCTTTTTGACAATTGTAAATATAGGTCTTTTGTTAACTTTAACCACCCAATAAGTGCTTCTTAATGGTTTTTACCTTCTCCACCATTTCCCCGACCATTTCAAGGCATAGAATTTTTTATTCCCAAACTTTATCCAAACATTATAGTGTTCTTAATTGCATCCCATAAGTGGATTTATGGGGATCCATTTGGATGCTAGAGTAGATACTATTGTTGTAAGTTAACTTGAATAGTGGAATATATTTGTCCCATCCTCCCATGAATTCAACTGGGTATGCTCTAAACATGATTTCATGTGTTTTTACTATCTACTAATATTAACCATATATTTTATGGTGATAATCCGTACTAATTTCATTTTAGTGTTTATATCATGTGAGATATTTTTTCAAAACATAGAGGTGAATCATGGATACTGATCAGACACAATTGGTAGTGGTACTCCATGTTTTCTCACCAGTTCACTAATATATATATCCATGCAATTTGATCTAGTGAAAAATCCTCTAAAATCATATGGAAGTGTGTATTCATTGTAAGATGGTTCACAACAAATCATATAGTATTGCTTCCTTTTGATGTCATCATATGTCTAGTGAAAAATTCCATAGTTATGTTCTCTCCTCAAATATTTGTTTTTTAATATTATGTCAGCTGCATTATGGTTAGTGGTAATGGTTCAATTTTGAATAAAATACACCGTGAATAAAAAATTAAAATTTTTAGATTCAAAATTCAAAACATATACCAAGATCCACGTATTAAAAAAACCAATCCTCAATTCTAAACAAATCATCTCACCTCGAAGGAAATGAGATACACATTGTGGACCAAGGACATGGATGTATAGTTGTGTCCACATCATCACCACAATAATCACATCAATATAGGGATCATCACTTCACTATCTTCCCCTCTTCAAGAGTCTTCCTCATGAACATCCCTGATCATCGGCCGAAGGAACAACTGGACTGAATTGGTACCACAAGAACAGAAACACTAGAAAATCAACAAATTAAAAAATCCAACATACCATCACTCCACATTCATCATCACAAAATGAACAAATAAGAACCACAGATTGATCACATCAATCCAAGAGGAACCAACATCAGCCAGTTCATACCAACATCCTCAAGGACTACACCTAAATTCATCGTCATCCAATAACCACCATCTTCCTCATCCACCATTAACAAAAAAAATTGGATACTAATTCATAATGATGAAAAACCATCAGACCACCAAACGAGAGCTATCTGCATCAATGAGATTCATCGAACAAGGTTCACCGCATAGGAAACTTGGTTTCTCCCAAATCCCACCACCCAAAACCCCTTTGTTTCTATATAATGACCCGTAAATTTCAAGGAAATTTTTTTATTAATTTATTTGGAATTTTACAAGACTGCGGCTTCTGACGGTACCTAATTCTGAGGCATGGTGTGCTTAAAATCAAGATCTAAAGTTTAGCTCAGGTACGTTTAGTGAACGAACGAGCGGGTTTTTCTATCTTATGAACTATTGCTTAGAATCGAAATCGGAGGGCACCGATGTAAACGTAGTGTCAGTAATTTCTTAAGAAGACCTTTTTGGAAGGTGTGTTTGCTCGAGTGGAGTTGATTAAAATTTGAGGCATAAGTGAAGAATAAAATAAAATTTGTAATACAATTTTAATTTTCTTCTACGTAGATTTATCCTTTGTGTGGAAGTTGGGTTGGTAACTTCCTGTGGGAGAATAAAGGAGAGGTGGGGCTCACACGAGCCCCCACCTTTTCAAATTCCCCATAACCCCTTTATACTCATCCTAAATGTTTTGACATTACCTCTTCTATTTTAATGAATGCCAACACACTCTCTACTCAAATAATTGAACACATTAATTAATTGAATTAGTTTTTATTTTTAAAAGTGTTGGTATGTGTGAATAAATTAAGACAAATTATTAATTTATTTTGGTTGATGGGTTGTGTGGGGAAATGGAGGAGATAGAACTCGTCTTCTTCATTGGAGAACATGAAGAACGTGAAGAACACAACGAAAAACGCTGTCACCACAAGGAGTGAATGACGTGCAATTCTTCTTCCCACTCTGTAGCCGGTGAGAGATGCCTTTGTCGATGAATGATGATGCGCCACATCCTTTATCGGGAGAACACTGACGATGATTACGAAGCCTCGATCCGCGACACCATTTTCTGTGATACCGCCTTCCGTGACGCCATCTTCTGCGACGTCTTTTCCCAGCGATGACCCTCGTTTGACGACTACAATGATGTAGGGGTTTACTCTTCGTTCATGTTTATTTAACAAACATCATTGATAAATGTTGGTTGCTTGCTATCATTATAACGGGAGGAGGTCGGACCACCCAAACACGACCGACCCACCTCCCCCTATTTTTGTCACACCACTTGTGGTTCAAACGAAGGCAACGCGGTGCCGTCGTACTGTGAAGAAACAATGAAGAGGCGTGGCACCGTCGCACCGCGCCGTTGAGGTTGAACGAAGCCCTGGAGCCGTCGCGCCCCACCTGAGAACCACGAAGAGGCCGCAACCAGTGCAGGGACGTGGCCTTTGGTTGCGGTGGTGCGGGGAGCGGCGGCCGGTACTGCCAGTCGCCGGAGCAAGGGGGGCACAAAGGGGGTCCTGTGGTGACACACTGCCCAGCCGAGCCAACCGGTTTCCGAGAAGCCGGGGGTCATAACCCACGGCTGGCAAAAGGGAGCGGCCCCTACGTGGGGGGTCGCGACTTCAATCAGGGGAGCAGCACCCCCCTTCCTGCAACAGCTCGGCCAGCACGAGCTGGCCGTGCGGGGTGTGTCGTGGCAGGCCAGGCCGGGCTACGCCAGCAAGGCCGGGCCGCGCCCTATTGGGCCGGACCCGGACCCGGGTTGGGTCACCCGGTTCGGGCCGACCCAGGGGGTCTCGGTCTGAGCCCGAACCCCCTATTCTCGGGCAGTTTCTTTCAAATGCCCATAACATGGGCTAAGGATCTCCGATCGATGCAATATCAGTTGATATGTGATCCTTGGATCGAGACAGTCTATTTGGTATATTATACATATGGTTTTGTATAACTTTTAGTACGACCGGGTTGGTTCGAACCCGAAACCAACCGGGCCCTCGGAGCAGAAACGCCTATAACATGAGCTTTGGACGTCCAATTGACGTGTTATAAACTTTGTTGGATTCCTTTTACAGAGACAAACCTTTTTCCTTACTCCTCTCAAGGATTGGATGCTATTGGAATATGGTCGGGTTGGATTGTACCCGAAATCCCACCGGGCCCCTGGAATGGAAAAGCCGATAACATTCAGACCAGACGTTCGTTTGACGAACCGCCATCGGCGTTGGTGATCACGTTGTGAAAAGGTCACTATGAGTATACCCTATGTGAGTTCGGGGTACAGTTGATATACGGTCGGGTAGGTTGGTACACGAAACCAACCGGGCCCCTAGGACGAAAAGGCTAATAACTCACAGACTGGGCGGCTGATTGACGCACCGTCTGTTGCGTTGAGACCCCTATGACGAGGTGGTACATTGTGATACTTGGAGTATCGACCTGTATCTCTTGGAGAGGACCCTTATGGAGGTGATCATATGGATTATGAAGACCGTGTACCTGGATAAGACATGATGACTTTTTGTCAAATTTGATTCAGAGTGACTTGCATAGCCTAGTGGGGAGAACTACTTTGTGAGGTGGCAGACCCCTAGAGGAGGAGCACTACTTTGTGAGGTGGCATACCCATGGTGGAGGAGCACTACTTTGTGAGGTGGCTAACCCTCAATACTCGACAGGAGGAGTGTCTCAGCAGTCATAGGTTAGTGAGTAGTGCCTCAGAGTCGTAACATGATCAGTATACTCGATAGAGAGGGAGCACTTCAGTAGTTATGATTTCAATAATGAAAATCCCGGTTTGAGCTGAGTCTATAACCTTTGTGTTTACCTCATGATTGAGATGGGTCACTTGATAACTTACGTATATGTATGGGCATATACCTAGGGAGTGGTTATCCGTTGATATCGTAACCTTGTGTTTCCTCATGATTGAGATAGGTTACTTGATAACTTAGTTATAAGTATGGGATTATACCTAACTAATGGATATCCATTGAGATCCTTCTTTGTGGTTATCCTTATTGGATTTAGTGAAAAATTTAGGGTCTTGGGGTCCCTACTGAGTATCGTATAATCACCACTTCATGGGCTATGCCCACACCATGTGGTGTTGGTTGCAGACGACATGTAGTGATGACAGAGGTCGAGTGTTCGAGGATAGGACGATACCTGAAGGTGGACCTCCCGACAAGTCAGTATCCGTAGGTGGAATTCAAAATGAGACGATACTCGGAGGAGGTTGACAGGAAAGATAGGTGTGGAGGCTATCTGTACCTACCCTTTAGGTAGGATCTGAGGAGGATGACCCAGGAGATGCTTCTATTTTTTCTTCCAGCTGTTTGTCTTTCCTGTTGTACTTTCGTTCAGTTGTAGTTGTACTTTCAGTTGGGTTTGTATTCTGGACCACTTACTTTTCAGCACTTTCTTCTATACTTAGTGTATTACTTCTGCTTGTACTCTTTGGTGTTTTTTTACTTTTATAAATTTAACTATTCCCAGTTATCGGGATTTACGCCTTTGGTGCTAGTCGACAGCCCTTGGCCTATGGAAGGCAAGCTTGGGGTAGTCACGAAATTGGCCCTGAGGACGGGTCGAAACAAATTGCTATCAGAGGAGTCGGTTCTACCGCAGAACATAGTACTCTGATATTTTATTTCTGTGAAGAAATAGTGTTTAGGGTACTAAGTGAGGATTTATGTTAAGGGAGTCCAGTGTTGGTGCGGCGGTGGACGTATCTGTACACCAGGACCTTGACTACTGATTTTTCACTTAGTGAACGAAAACACTAATTGCATGTGTGTTTCAAAATTTTTCATTAAGTGAGCTCAAACCATGTCAGCTCACCAGGTTTAAATCGTTTGACCATGTCGCACTTGTTCAGTATGTCTCCACACTTTCAATGTGTTGGAGTTTCCGAGAGAGTACTTGATGATGGCCCACCAAGCGTCGAGGATCTGGTGCAGGGCCCAGTAGTGCAGAAAACATTTTTTGCGTCGGTTATTTTTAATTTTTTACATCGATTTCTAGCCAAAGTTAATACGTGCGAAGTTATAAATAAGGTTTTTGATGTCGGGTATTTAAAAACCGACGTCAAAAACATAAAATCGCGATTATTATCAGGTCGGTTATTTTAGAACCGATGTGATAATGGGCCTGGAGAATGGTTTATCACGTCGGTTCTTGAAAAACCGACGTGACAAACGGCCTGGACCATGGTTTATCACGTCGGTTCTTAAACAACCGACGTGATAAACAGGGGCGAGGGGGTTTATCACGTCGGTTTATATAGAACCGACATGATAAACTAGGGTGAGGGGGGTTTATCACGTCAGTTCTATAATAACCGACGTGATAAACCGAGGTAAGCATGGTTTGTCACGTCGATTCATATTAAACCGACATGAAAACCCGGGGGAGGGGGGTTTATCTCGTCAGTTATTATATAACCGCCGTGATAAATCGGAGGGAGGCGGTTTATCACGTCGGTTATTGAATAACCGACGTGATAAACCATGGTCGTAGCTGTTTATCACGTCAGTTATTCAATAACCGACGTGATAAACCATTCTACAGGCCCATTATCACGTCGGTTATTAAATAACCGACATGATAAACCATTATCCTGGACTTTTATCACATCAGTTATTAAATAACTGACGTGATAAACCATTCTGTATGCCTTTTATCACGTCGGTTATTTAATAACTGACGTGATAAACTATTTTCCAGTCATTTTAACACGTCGGTTATTAAATAACCGACGTGATAAACTATTTTCCAGGCATTTTATCACGTGGGTTATTAAATAACCGACGTGATAAACCCAATTTTATTTTCTAAACAGAATGCAGTCATCTTCTCTCCACCAAAATCAACCAGAAAACAAATCAAGAAATCATACCACAAAAACTAAAGTACATCAAAATTAAGCATGTACATAGATTACATATAAAACTTACCCCCTAGACATCATCCACCCTCATTTATACCCCATGGACAGCCCTCCCCCACCCCGTTGGATCCCTCACCCTCATGTATACCCCTGAACAGCCCTCCCCCACCCCATTGGAGCTCCCACCCTCATGTATACCCCTTGGACAACCCTCCCCCGCCCCATTGGAGCCCCCACCACACTCCTGGACTACCCCCCGACCCCCGAACACCCCCAAACACCCCTCGACAACCCCCGCCCGCCTGAACAACATCTCCTCACCCCCTCACCCCACTTGACAGCCCCCACCATACCACTTGACAGCCCCAAACACCCCTAGACAACCCCCCCCCCCCCCCACCCCTGGACAGCACTCCCACACCCCTGGACCTGCTTCCCACACCCCTGGACATCCCTGCCACCCCCCAGGACTGTCCCCCCACCCAACCGGCCAGCCCTCCCAGACCGCTGGACACCCCCCAACCCCACTGAACACACCCCCACACCATGGGAACCCCTCCCCCACAGAACCAAATCCATACCAAAAAAACCATCAAAAGTAGACCAAAACAAGAAGTAGAGAAAAATTAAACAGTCACTTATATAACTTTCAAAACATACACTGTCAACTTCAAAAAAACTAAATACAACCTAAAAAACTACCAAATACACAATTAAGACGACAATATTCAAAATTACATTTTACATTACAAACAACTAAAATTCAATCAAACCTGTAAAATAATTTGACCACTCCACCTGTACGTGTTTGATGTCTTCAGCAGTATAGGGTTGAGGTTCATCAAAAATCTACAAATGAAAAAGAAGACAGTTTACGTGTATAATGAATAAATAAAATTGAAATATTATGGAAAAGTTTAAGAGGAAATCATACCAGGTCAAAATTCACAACTGTCCCAGTTGTTATTATTTCATACATAAATCATCACATATAATATCCGCATTCGATGAGGCCTTGTTGTTCATGAAAATTCTGTTTTGAATGAGTGTAAATTTAATATATTATTTTTATGTAATAAATAAAAAAGTACAAATTATAAATGGAAATTTACCATCGCATTTACATATTTGATCTTTGCATTTCTTTTCTTTGTGTTTTTTCGAAAGTAGACCCATGCACTGTTAGAAAATAATATGAATGGGGTGAATTTAAAATTCATTATAATATATTAAACTATTGAGAAAATGAAACTTACTTTTCCAATATATTCTTAAAACATTCCCACACATCACCATGAACAGAGAATAACAAATAAAGAGGTTTCTCCCTTGGGAAAATAATTCCTACCATCCAATGATCACTGATAAAAGGAAATTTAATGTTAGTGGTTTTTTATGTTAAAAGATAATTAACTCTTTGAGAGAAATGTGTTTAATACCTCTCACAAAAAGGCATCATCCATCATTGTTTGATTATATTCTTTTCAAATCATTCAGCAATATAAACCATTCTTTGATCCTCAGTCAATGCGCATGCATCAGGGGAAATCAATTGCGGGTCCATGAATCCATATACTTCTGTCAGTTCATTCGTCTCACAAATTTTATAAAGATACCTAATAAAAAACATACATAAGTATACATTTTTAATAAATATAACGCAGGGAAAAGGTGTTAAGACTTACATGGAAAAAATTTGCACCACGTTGATGCCCAACTTATCTCCAGTAACAAGCTCCATGATATCAGATTTTGTAATCCCCACACTTATTTCACGTCCACAAACATGAGATTCCATTGGAAACTCATTAAAACCCAACAACAAATGTGAATATCTTGACAATCTGTCAAGACCACTGGAATATGTATCTGATGTCATAGCATGTTGTCTTTGTTGTTGTCTATACAGTTTTTCTTTACCTTTGAAGTATTCCTGTGAAATTTTTTTTGGGAAATATAGCAGTTTTCCAATGATAAAACAACTTTAATAAAAAAATAAAATAAAATATATAACATTCATACCTCTATGGTAATGAGTCGAAGAAGTCTGGATGGCCAAACTAAAAAATGGTTGATACTCTGTCCAACTGTCGCCACCTCATCTGTAGGTATTGGTACCCTAGCTGATCTATCTATAATATCCTGTACAATGACCCTCTGATTCTCTACCTCTAATTGTTGATGATGAACTGTATCTCCTATACAATATACCAACCCGTATGCTACTATATGATTTTGAGAATCATCAACATACAACTCGCAATATGTAGGAAGCTACGGTGGAGGCATATGATAAACAATGGGGTCTGCAGGCTGAGGTGGGGGAGTGGGAGCTACTGGCGGAGGTGGAGGATAAATAATGGGGTCTACAAGGGGAGGTGGAGGAGTGGGAGCTGCAGTCTGAAATTGTCTTTTCATTTCTGCAAACATAGACTGCACCGACTCTCTAATATTGTCTTCCATCGTCGCATTAATATTTTTAACTTCAGCCTCCAAGGATTCTATTTTTTTTATAAACCCCCTAAATGTTAGAAGTTGAAGAACGTGGAAACAATTTTCTTACCGATACACCTGTCGGATATCTTCTTACATGACCAGGATGTTCTGGCCTTCCCAATGCTGCACATAAAATATCTTCCCTCCCAGTAGCTGTAAATGTCCCCTATGAACTCTGCTCCTCAAGAGAGTCCTGTATTAATTAATTGAACATTTCTATAATGATTAAAACTTTTATGAAGAAAAAAGTTAACTTAAATAAATTAAATAGATATCTTACAATCCTCTCAGCTACGATTCTCAATTTTTCTGAAAGTTATTGCCCTTTTTTCCCTTCCGAGCTCTCTTCCAATTTTCATGTCTAGATGGAGGGGATGGAGGGGCCACCTCTCTAGAGCTTGAAGACTCAGCTATTAGTTGTTGAAATTTTTCCGCCATCATATTTTCTTCCAATAATGTATACCCTCCCCGAGATAAACAATGAGGGTGTGCATTTTTAGATTGGATCTCATGATGAGATTTTCTTGTTTTCTGTAATTTAAGAATAAGAAATCATTAACAAAACATTAATAAAATCATTTATATAAGAATGTTTATAAAAGTTTACACTGCCCTTACCAGAAATGACTCTTTTTTCTACATTCATAAAACTGTCTCCATGTGTCTTCATCTATAAAAGGATATATACGACATGGATTGTCATGACTCCTATGACCATAAATGAAATTAGATGAGAGGGTTGATATGAAATCCCTCTATCTCCTGGCAGCCAATGATAAGCAATTATTCATGACTCCTCCAGTGTCAGGAATATCAAATTTCATCTGATAAAGAAGAGGTTAAACATATTATATACACTAGAAACATTAAAAGAATGGTCAAACAATGACAAAAGATCTTACCAAAATCGTCTCCCACAACTGAGAGATAATCGCTTTATCCACACCTCTCCAATCATCATACAGAATGCTTACTTTGGTCTTAGCCTGAGTTGCAACAAAACTCTTAAAATCTTTGGCATTAGGACCTCTAGGAATATCATCATCATCAAACTCAACTACTATTTTCTGATCCTGTGTACGGGAAAGTAATAATTTTGGTAAACGTGTGCACCCACGTTTACCGACCTTTGAAATCTTTGTTGTAATAGGAGAATGTGAATGTTCATCCCCAGAGGTATGACCAGCAATATGCTCCTCTCCAAAATCATGTGGTTGATCATCTGAATGATCTGTCATTATCCTTCAAATCAAAAAAACAAATGTCAGTTCACAAATATACAAATTCAAATATTTTAATACTACTGTAATCAGAAAATAGAAAAGTGTACTATGTTACATAATAGTAAACATTTGTAATATGGTAAGCATGTTAAACAATGTTAAAGATGGAAAAGATGGTCAAGATGGTCAAGATGGTAAAAATGGAAAAAATGGTAAACCTGGTAAACATTGTAAACATGGTAAAGTAATTGTCAGTGAAAAAATATACAAATTCAAATATATTAATACTACTATAATCAGAAAATATAAAAGTGTACTAAGTTAAATAATAGTAATCATTGGTAATATGGTAAGCATGTTAAACAATGGTAAAGATGGCAAAGATGGTCAAGATGGTCAAGATGGTAAAAATGGTAAAAATTGTAAACCTGATAAAAATTGTAAACATGGTAAAGTAATTGTCAGTGACAAAAAATAAGCATTTTAAAATTCATGTAATGGTTATAAACATGATAATGTAAACTAAACAAACATAAAACAAAAAAACAATATACTTATTGAATTTTAAAACATGTTTTAATAAATAAAAAACTTACAATATCTAACATTTATGGAAAAAATAAATGTAAACAAGATATAGACATATGTTACCTATAATTTTAGGAATGTACAAATGGATTGTTTTCCCAAATTCCTTCATCATGATCATTTCTTATGGCACAAACTATGTCTTCATCATGATCGTCATTATGTTCTGTTAATATTTCCATGGAAGTAGGGATCTCACATAAATCAGCATATTCATCAAGTTCATCCTCACCAACATATTGTTTCTTCCCTTGTAAAACAATAGCCCACTGCATATCTGATTGATCTACTACATAAAAAATTCGTTTTCCATGTGTTTCCATTATAAAAGAATCAGTTCTGTCTTCCTATCTATTCAGATTAACAAGTGTCATTCCAAATTCATCGTTTCTGACGCTGTTGTTACCGTTATACCATTTACATTTAAAAACGGTAACTTTAATTTTAAAGTAATCAACCTCCCATATGTATTCAATCACTCCATAATATGAATTTGATGCAAAAATTTGGTTTTTGTCCTTAGCACTCGAAAAATGCATTGCTTCTGCAAACACCAATACACCACTATTCTGAACTGCACTTCTGTTGTCCTGAACTTTTGTATGAAATTTATAACCATTAATTTAATAACTGGACCATGTTATCACATTTAAACATGGACCACCCACTATCCATTTTAATGTCTCTGATACATCTGATCTACCAAGAAAAGTCTTTTTAATCCATGACAAAAAAATTTTGTTGTGCTCATTCAAAATCCACATTTCTTTCTTCTTTGGATGACATTGTTTCAACTCATTAATATGCAATGTGATATACGGTTGAGCATCAGCTATGTTATTCAAGATGTAGGATTATAACTTCTTCATCTGTTCAGCTGACAATGATTTGACTTTGAAGCCGTGAATCCCCTTTCCCTCATTATTAACTCGTTCATGGCGAGATGGAGGCAAACCTATGGGTTGCGCCGCAGCCAGGTAGCTCGTACAAAACTCTGCTACCTCCTCAGAAATATACTTTTCAATAATGGAGGCTTCAGGTCAATATAGATTTTTCACATACTCCATTAATATTTTCATATAACTTTCAAAAGGATACATCCAACGAAGATATACAGGTCCACAAAGCTTTATTTTTCGAACCAGATGAATCATTAAATGCACCATTATATCAAAAAAAGTTGGAGGAAAATACATTTCCAATTGACAAAGTATAAAAATTGCATCCTTTTCCAAAATGTTCAAATCATTCACATCAATCGCCTTGTTACAAATTGAATTGAAAAAATAACACAACTTCATTATAGTCTTTCTGACACGAATGGGCAATATTCCACGCAATGCAACTGGTAGAATTTGTTGCATCATGACGTGACAATCATGTGATTTCATACTTATCAACTTCAAGTCCTTCAATGAGACAAAATTTTTTACATTAGAAGAATAACCTTGAAGCACTTTGGTATCACGAAGACACTGACAAAAGCTAATTTTCTCCCTCTTCGACAATGTATGACAAGCTGGGGGAAGAAATGTTCGTCTTCCTTTAGGAGTGGGAGCTAACTCCAAACGTATTCCCATTGATAGTAAGTCTAATATTGAATTCAACCCATCTTTAGTATTTCCTTTAATATCTAACAATGTTCTAATCAAATAATCACAAATATTCTTCTCCACGTGCATGACATCAATATTATGTTTAACTTCATGATACCTCTAATATGGTAGCTCAAAAAAATTGACCTTTTCTTCCAAATATGTCAATCATTACCAGATTTATGTGTCTTTCGCAATGTCACGTCAATTTTTTTCACCCTCTCAAAATACAGATCAGGGGATAACTTTTTTGGAGAAGTATAAAATTCTTGTGAACCATTGAATGCCTTTTTTATTCTTATATAAGGGTGTTCTATAGGCAAAAACTTTCGATGACCCATGTACAATGTTTTCTTCCCATGATTCAATTGACAATAGGACGTCTGTTGTTCGCAAATTGGACTTGCTTTATGCCCTTTAACACTGTATCCAGACAAATTTCCGTACGCTAGGAAGTCATTTATAGAGAACAGAAGCACTGCATGCAATTGAAAATATTCCATTTTATAAGAATCATACACCGTAATACTATCATCCCATAACAGTTTCAAATCATCAATCAACGATGACAAGTAAACATCAATATCATTACTGGGTTGCTTTGGACCAGAGATCATTGTACTCAACATGACATATTTGTGCTTCATACAAACATCAGGAGAGAGGTTGTAAATTACCAATAAAATAGGCCATGAGCTATGTGTGCTACTGAGTGTTCGGTATGGATTCATTCCATCTGTGCACAACCCTAGTCTAAGATTTCTAATTTAATTACCAAATGTTGAATATTGCGCATCAATTTTCTTCCATTGTGGACAATCAGCTGGATGACATATTTTTCCATCACATACATGCTCTTCCGCATGACATCTTATCCTTTTTGCATCATGTGAATTAGCAAATAAACATTTGAAATGATTAATTATAGGAAGATAGCAATATACCTTTGAAGTGAGCTTTGTAATATCTACATCAGCCTGTGATTTTTCTTTCACCTTATACTGTGATGTCCCACATTTAGGACACTCTGACAGAAATTCATATTCCTTCCTATATATAATGCAGTCATTCAGGCAAGCATGTATTTTTTTGTATTCCAATCCCATTGGGCATAATATTTTCTTGGCTTTGTAATGTGAATCTGGAATATCGTTTTCTTTTGAAAGAATGTCTTTCATCAATTGTAGCAGCTCTGTAAATCTTTTGTCACTCCATCCATGCTTCGCCTTCAGGTTAATCAATCTTAACACCGCTGACAAAACCGTAAAATCTGTACAACCGGGATATAATGTTTTTTCAGAATCACCATATAGACGCGCAACTGTCGGTTCTATCTCAATTTGTTCTGTTACAATATCGCGAATCATTTCTTCAATTCCATCGGAGATACCATCTTGCGATTCATCATCATTAGTGACAATCCGTCCAGTTTCACCATGCCAAATCCAAAGGTTGTAACTCGGATTAAAACCATGACAAATCAGATTATCTTTTATCTCTCTACTTTTCAACTTATTCATATTCAAACATTTCAGGCATGGACAGGAAAAAATGTCACTACTTAGAACATTTCATTTTGCAAATTCAAAAAAGGCATCAACACCTTCCTCAAATTCATTGCTCATTTGATGTTCCGTAATCCAACTTCAACTCATTATTACCTATAACAAATATCAAAAAAATATATATATTTTTAAGATAATACAAAAACATGTTTATATGAAAAAATCATAATTTGAATGTAAAACAATTTAAAATATAAAACAAATCTATAGGTATTTAGAAAAATATGCTTGAATATTATTTTTAAAACAAAATATAGTTAGATATAATAGTTTTAAATTTCATTGAATCAAATAAAACCATGATGCCTGCATAGTTTAATATTGATTGCGGTTTTGATGTTTTAATATATTAGATAAACAACCTATTTTAAATGTCGTGCAGACCTTGATATTGGTCTTCATCACCCTTCGGTGAGAATGGAAAAAAGAGGTCTACCAGCATGTTATTATTTTATCAGCAATTCACTCATTCTTGTTTCTGATGATCGTTAATTGCATTAGCAGGCTGAGAGTGCCACCCAGCGCGTCCAACACTGGTCTGCTCAGAATAACAATAGTCCCACTGATTCAGTTTAATCTTTTATTTCTGCTTTTTAATCCCATGTAACATATCTTGTGGGGATTTTATTTTGAAGTTGTCCTTCAGCAGTAACAGTTATCAATAAAAATAAAACTCGACAAAAAACTCTGTTTATTTTTTGTTTTCAAAATACAAAAAATGAAAACAAAAAAACCATGGACAAAAACCGAATTCTAATTACAGAAAACATGTTCAGAAATTCTAAACACCAAGAATTAACAAATATCAACAACAATAGTGAACATCCTGGAAATTACAAGACTAAACAGTTATTCAAAGGCAAACTGGTTATATTAATTCTCATAAAAACAGAAAACAAAAATCTGTAAAAAAACTAATTCAACCAAAACAGAACCAAAAAACATAAGAAATAATTTCCATATTAAGAAACATTTATATCCAGAACCATAAGAATGTTCTAGCACATAAAGTAACCATAATAGTGAGCAATATTAAATAATGTCACAAACAATCAGCATTGATTTACATAAATGCAACATAGTCTTTTATATCAACAAAATACAAATAACCATTTTCAATAACAAAAAATTCCAAGAGATTCTCAACATGATTAAATAGAAAATAATATTTGATGCAAACAAATTACATCAAGAATCGAAACAAAAGCGAACGAAATAAATTCGTGGAAGGCATACTTGAATGTGGCGAGTTGAGATGATAGATCTGAGAGGAGTGAAGAAGATAAACAATGAAGCCAAAATGAGTTTAACACAGGTCGATCAATGAGCCGATTAGGGATTATCACGCGAGAGAGACGAGCCGACGGACTGTCAATCGAAAAATCGTAAATGACAGTCCACAGGCTTTAATTTCTTTAAAATTTTTATAACGTTGGTTATTATATAACCAACGTTATAAACTATTTTTTAAATTTATAACGTCGGTTATTTTAAAACCGACATAAAAAAGCTCCTGCAATTTGGTTTTTTACGTCGGTTATAAAATAACAGACGTAAAAAATGAGATATCTATGGGTTTTTTACGTCGGTTATTTTATAAACGACGTAAACCCCCCCCGATGCTTTGGTTTTTTATGTCGGTTATAAAATAACCAACGTAAAAAACGCGTAGATATCTACTTTTTTACATTGGTTATAAGATAACCGGCATAAAAAACCAATGCATGGGGGGTTTTTTACGTCAGTTATTTGGAAACCGACGTAAAAAAACCTGATATCTACGCATTTTTTACGTCGGTTATAAGATAACCGAAGTAAAAAAACAATGCGCATGGGGTTTTTTACGTCGGTTATCAAATAACCGACGTAAAAAACCAAAGCCCGTGGGGGTTTTTTACATCGGTTATTTTATAACCGACGTAAAAAACCACGCGCTTTCATTTTTTACGTCGGTTATCACATAAACAACGTAAAAAACGTGTAGATATCCGGTTTTTTACTTCGGTTTCCAAATAACCGACGTAAAAAACCCCCCGCGCATTGGTTATTTACGTCGGTTATAAGATAACCGACGTAAAAACCCAACAGGCGTGATTTGTAACGTCGGTTATTAAAATAACCGACGTTAAAAATAAACTCTCAGCATTTTTACGTCGGTTATATATAACCGACGTAAAAAATGGTGACATAAAAAACGTTTTCTGCACTACTGTCCCTTTTTACTATGTTGGCACCCTCAGGTGGTGAACCAACAGCACCACCACCTGTTGGGCAGCAGATTCCAGCAGCCATACAATCGAACTGCGCACACTGGCAGAGCGCGTTGCATGAGTTCCAGCCACAGTGGTCTATGAGGTTAAGAGGCGAGGCAGATTCCCAGACAGCAGAACAATGGATGGAGGCGATTTCTAGAGTTTTCCGCCTAGCTGAGACATCAGTAGAGTTGATGGTGGACATGGCTACTAGTGTTTTCTAGTGAATGACCATGAGGATGGTCCGCATAGTGATGAGGCTTCAGTACGTGGACTGATGCCTGAGATAGTGCCTTCGGGTAGTGTGCCAGCTATATATCACTACCTGTTGGTCCGTAGTTACAACCGGCGGTACCAGTATGTGACACATGTAGACATACTGCCTTACACGTGTTCCAACATCATATACCCTCATGTTCAGAGGCAAGCCTGACTCACAACCAGCTGAGGACTATCTTGAAGAGGTGGCTAAGAGTTTTCTAGAGCTTATACAACATTGGCATGCCGACATGTCGGTAGCTGAGAATTCATCGTGGCATACCAAAGCATTCCTGGTACTCGATGAATTTGATGAGATCAGTGCTTCATGGATCGGACATCCGAGCCAGCACCTTTTCTCTTTGCAATCCTACTTAGGCTGGGGTGCTAAAAAGTTCCTTTGTGGTTGAGAATTGTTTTCCTGAATGGATGCAGTTAGTGAAGGTTAGCAGTGGGAAAGCTGGAAACCAGTGCCAGTATCAGAGACTTGGGCATGTTAAATGGTTCAAGTAGATGAAGTAAAAAAGGACAAATGAATATTCAAGGTGACAGACATGGAAGTAGTGCTATGAGATCAACATGGGGTGGTGAACATTTTGACATGTTGCAACCACCCTCCCATGTAATTCCCACTAGGCTCAGGGAACTGGGGTAGGGGGAAAGAGTAGCTGCATGTGGTCATGGAGTGAAACCGAAAGGCTCTAAGGATGATTCGAAGTACGGAATGTGTCTTCTACTAGCTGTCATAACAACAAGAAATTGATACGAATCATTCCTTCCTTCCACGAATCATGCCCCAGGCTTGGAGTTTCTGGTAAGCCATAGATTTGACCCACACGTCTGGGGAAACCTTTTGGAGGAGACACAATAATCACATTTATGCCGACAGTGTGATCTGACCCACGAGGCGAGAGTTTCGGTTGGAATCTCTTTGTGGCAGTGTCGAGGCCTTAGGATGTTGGTCTGAGTATGGAGTGGATCCACAGTTCATATTCAGATTGATTGTATTAGGAAAAAAGGATGTAGTTTATCTAAAATGTTGGGATGGAGTTTTCCTTGGTCGATGAAAAGGAAAACCCAGGAAGCACAGGATGGAATCATTAATAAGATGGTGCATTCAATCACTCAGGACATGGACAGACTTACCTTTGTCCCAGGATTCACCACAGTTGCGACACCACTTCCAGTAGAGATGACAAGAGGCCTCTAGAGTTCGAGGATGTTGACCACGTCCTTATACGGGTCTCACCTCAATGAGGTTTACGGAGATGTAGCCGATGCGGAGAGATATCTTTGAGGTTCAATAGAACATTCTAGGTCCATAGAAGGGTAGGTGAGGTGGTTTACCATTTGGCCATTCCACCACAATTGCATCGGGTGCATGATGTCATCCTCATATCTCAACTAAAGAGATATGTGCATGACCCTTCACACATCGTCGACCGCAGGGGGTTGGTCATCGATGAATGGGTGATATTCATAGAGGTTCTACTGGAGAACGAAGATTATCAGAAGTAGGTCCTATGTGGATGTTCGATTCCTCAGGTGCGTTTTAACTGGAAGCTCAGGAACCTCTAGGAGAGCACATGGGGGCGGGAAACCCTGACGTGGGAGTAATGTAAAGACCCAAAAATTTAAAGAAAAATTTTATCTTAATTTATTTGGAATTTTATGAGACAGTGGATTCTGAAGTAACCTTATTCTGAGGCCCGGTGTGCCCAGAATCTTGTTCCGATGTTTAGCTCGGGTACGTTCAGTGATCGAAGGAGCGGGTTTTTCTAACTTTTGAAACGTTGCTCGGAATGGAAATACAAGGGCACTGATTGAACCGCAGCACCAGTAATTTCTTATGAAGACCTTTTCGGAAGGTGTTTTTTCTCTCGAGGAGTTGCTTAAAATTTGAGGTGTAAGTGAAGAATAAAATTAAATTTGTAATCCAATTTAATTTTTCTTCTATGTAGATTTATCCTTTGTGTGGAAGTTGGGTTGGTAACTTCCCTTGGGAGAATAAAGTATAGATGGGGCCCACACGATCCCCCATCTTTTCAGATTCCCCATAACCACTTGAAACTCCTCCTTTATGTTGTGACTTTACCTCTTCTCTTTTAATGTATGCCAACACACTCTCTACTCAATTAATTGAACACATAAATTAATTGAATTAGTTTTTAATTTTAAATGTGTTGGAATTTTTGAATAAATTAATACAATGTTATAATTTATTTATTTTTTGATGGATTGTGTGGGGAAATAGAGGAGATATAACTCGAATTCTTCGTTGGAGAACACGAAAAACGTCAAGAACACGACGAAGAATGCTGTCACCGCAAGGAGTGAATGACGTGCCGTTCTTTTTCCCTCTCCATAGCCGGTGAGAGATTCTTTCGTCAATGAACGAAAATGCACCACATCCGTCATCGGGTGAACATCGAAAACACTTACGGAGCCTTGATCCGCGATGCCGTCTTCCGTGACGCCGTCATCCGTGACGTCATTTCCCCGTGACAACCCGTGTTTGACGACCTCATTGGTGTAGGGGTTTAATCTTCGTTCAAGTTTATTTAACTAACTTCGTTGATAATTGTTGTCCGGTTGGTATCATTATATTTGGAGGAGGTCATACTGCACAAACACATCCGACCCACCTCCCCCTTTTGCTATCGTACCTGTTGTGGCTCTAATGAAGGTGACCTGGTGCCGTCGCACCGCGCAGAAACAAAGAAGATGCACGACGCCATCGTGTCGTGCCATTGAGGAAGAACGAAGTCGTGGCGCCATCGCACCGCGCCGAAGAACCACAAAGAGGTCGCGGCAAGAGTGGGGTCGCGGCGTCGTCGGGCCGCACCGGTCAGAAAATGCCGCGTCTTTTGGCCCTGGTGGTGCTGGGAGAGGCGGTCGGAACCGAGGGCCGCCGGAGCAAGGAGGGAGGGACCCGCGGAGGGGTTCCCACGGTGACACACCGGCCGGCCGAGCCGACCAGTTTTTGAGAAGTCATGGGTCGTAACCCCAAGCTGGAAAAATGGACCGGCCCCCACATGGGGGGTCGTGACTTTAATCAGGGGGGAACGCCCCCTCCCCCTTCCCACAACGGCTCGACCAGCACGAGCAGGCCGTGCATGGCACGCCGCGAAAGGAAAACAGGCCACCCAGGCCGGGCTAGGCCGGGCCGCACCCTATTGGGCCGGACCCAGACCCGGGTTGGGTCACCCTGTTCGGGCCGACCCGGGGGGTCTCGGGCCGGGTCGGTCCGGGCCTGAACCCCCTATTCTCTGACTGTTTCGTTCAAACACCCATAACATGGGCTACATACCTCAGATTAACGCACTGTCAGTTGTGTAGCAATCCATGGATCGAGACGGTCGTTTAGGTATATTACACTCAAGGTTTCATAGGACATTGAGTACGCCGGGTTGGTTCGAATATGAAACCAACTGGGCCCCCGGAGCGGAAATGTCTATAACATGAGCTCCAGACATCCGATTGATGTGTCATTGATTTTTTTGGATTCCTCTTACTGAGACGGACCTTTTGACTTACTCCACACGAGGTTTGGATGTAGTTGGAGTATGGACGAGTTGGATTGTACCCAAAATCCAACCAGGCCCCTAGAATGGAAGAGCCGATAACTTTTAGACCACACGTCAGTTTGACGATCCATCAGCAGTGTTGGTGATCACATTGAGAAATGGTCCATATGAGTATACCCTATGTGAGTTCGGGGTATAGTTGAGATATGGTCGGGTTGGTTCGTACATGAAACCAACCGGGCCCCTGGAACGAAAATGCAAATAACTCACAGACCAGGCATCCGATTGACGCACAGTCTGTTGCGTTGAGACCCCTATGACGAGGTGGTCCTTTGTGATATCTGTAGTATCGACCTGTAGCTCGTGGAGTCGACCCTCCCAGAGGCGATCGTACAGAGTACGGAGACCGTGTAGCTAGATGAGTCCTAATGACTGCTTGTCCAATTTGATTCGGTGTGACTTGCATAGCCCAGTGGGTTGCACTAGTTTGTGAGGAGGCAGACCCACGGCGGAGGAGCACTACTTTGTTAGGTGGCAGACCCATGGTACTCTATAGAAAAAGTACCTCTGTAGGATATGAGGTGGAGCACTACTGTGTGAGGTGGAAGACCCATGGAGGAGGAGCACTACTTTGTGAGGTGGCTAACCCGTGGTACTCGATAGGAGGAGTATCTCAGCAGTCTTAGGTTAGTGAGTAGTGCCTTGGAGTCCTAACAGGATCAGTGTACTCGAACGATAGGGATCTCTTCAACAGTTATAGTTTCGATAATGAAAATCATGGGTTGAGATGAGTCTATGGCCTTTGTGTTTACCACATGATTGAGATGGGTCACATGATAACCTAGGTATATGTATGGGCATATACCTAGTTAGTGGTTATCTTTTGATATCGTGACCTTATGTTTCCTCATGATTGAGATGTGTTGCTTGATAACATAGGTATAAGTATGGGTTTATACCTGAGTAAGGGTTATCTTTTTAAATCCTTTTTTGTGGTTATCCTAGTTGTATTTAGTAAGACCTTGAGAGTCTTGGGGTCCCTACTGTGTATCATATACTAAACCCTACACGGGATATGCTCTCACCTCATTGTGTTGGTTGCAGATGATGGGCAGTACTGACAGAGTCCAACTGTTAGAGGACTGGACGGTACCCGGAGGTGGACCTCATGACGAGTCAGTATCCGGGGGTGTACTTCACGATGAGACGATACTCAGAGGAGGTTAACAAGAAATATCATTGTGGAGGCTATCTGTACCTACCATTCAGGTAGGATCCTAGGTGGATGACCCATGAGCTACTTCTATTTTTTCTTCCAGCTGTTTGTCTTACCTGTTGTACTTTTATTCAGTTGTAGCTGTACTTTCAGTTGGTTTTGTATTCTGGCCCACATAATTTTTATCACTTTCTTTTGTACATAGTGTATTACTTCCTCTTGTACATTGTGGTGTTGGTTTACTTTTATAAAGGCAACGCCTTCTCAGTTATCAGGGTTTACGGCTTTGGTGCTAATTGCCAGCCCCTGGCCTATGGAAGGTGGGCTTGGGGTAGTCACGGCACGGGCCTTGAGGACGGGTCATGACATTCTACCTCTCCCTATATGATTGGGAGAGCAGTTGTGGATCTTAGGGTCATTTAAAGGAATTGAGTGCTCGAGGGCCCCATACCACTAACCTCTAAACCACAAACCCAAAACCGCTTTGATACCCCCACTCTAGATCTAACCTGGAGAGGTGCGGAGGAACCTTAGGTCTGACCATGTTTGTAGCTGTTAAGGGAACAATAGAAAAACCCATCATTGAAACCATAAAAATATCCATTGGAGCTTTCAATAAGAATAACGTCACCTCCTAAATAAATATAGAGATTAAATAATATGTACAGGTGAGGAGGAGGTAGAGTAAAGAAGAAGGCGGGACGTCACTATGAAGAAACGTCCTCCCTCGACCTCATCATTGAGGGTATCCCTTGGGATTGAGGGATAAAAGGATACACAACTCAAATGATGGGATTAATAAAATTTCCGATATGGGACCTAATGAATGTGGTATATGGTAATGAGGTATATGTGGGGTGCAAACCATTCTTATTATGGTCCCAACTCACTACATGTGAACCACTTTCCCCCATCTAAGTTTGAGTGTGGCAGGAGTCGATTCTAAGACAATTTTGTTGCTAGGGAGTGGCTTCATTACATGATACCACTAAGCCAGCCCTGGATTCCATGATGGTTTTTTTTATCATTTCTATGTTGGTATGGGTAATTTTTGCATCATCCCCTTAGGATTCTTACTTTAATACTTCCCTGCTGAAAAACAAGGCTCTTTGATGTAAATTCAATGATCTCTTTCTTCATGTTGGCCCACCAATAGTTCTCTCAGAGATCACGATACATAAATTTTTTTCTATTTTAGTGAATAAATTCAATCTTTGTGCATCATCCAATAGTTCTTTATTTATATTTTTATTTTATGGGAGACGTAGACTTGACCCAAATATCAAAATTCCTTTATCATTTACATTTAAATCCAAGTATTTTCCTTCCCTTTTAGTTTCCACTATCTTTTGAATTCTAACATTATATATTTTTAGAATCATTTACCTTATCCAAAAGATATGGTAGAGAAATAATTGTTAACTAATTGATGATGTTCTTTTATTTATGATACCCATTTCATTCCTATTCAAATATATGAAGATATGATCCTACTCAATTCTCATTAATGCTAGAATTGTTGGGCCCATTCATCTTAGAGTGTACTTCACCATATTTACCTTAAAAGGTTGATAGATGATTGAGTATTCATAATCCATGATAATATCTAACCATATTATCTATCTAATTTAAACCTCATTCGGTGTGAATATATATTTGAGGCTCCTATGATGATTCAATATCTAACACTTCTCACCCTAGAGATAATGAATCCCTATTTTAAACAATAAGATCACAAATTACAACTCTATATGATGTGTGGGATGGTTTTCCTCATGAATTTTCAACTACCTTGACGTGTATGAAATGAATTTTTCATTTTCCATCAACACACATCCCAATCCTTTCTTCGATGCATTGCTAAAAATTACGAAAAGTTCCCCCCTAATGGGTAGTGTGAGCACATGGGTATTGATAAGCCTCTTTTTCAAATCCATGAATATTTATTCACATTCATAATTCCAAGAAAACATAAATACCTCATGAGATATTTTGGTAATAGGGTTTTAAAATCATGAAAAATTTCTCACAAATCCTTGAAATTATCCAGCGAACCTAAGGAAGCTACATAAATCAGTCAAAGATTTTGGCCTCAATCATCCATCAATTGATTTTTTCCTTGAATGATCCATATATATACCATTTATTTTGATTATATTAAATAATAATTATACTTCCTTAAACTATAACTCACATTTGTTGAACGTTTCATAGAACTTCTCCTTTCACTAGGTCTTTAGAATAGTGATTTGATGCTCCTTATGCCCCCTGGGTTATGGAGTATATTAGAAAATCAACAATAAATACTATCCCAAATTTTTCAATGTAATATCTGAAGACTATATTTATCAAGTCCATGATTATTATAGAGTATAGGTGAATTTGAGTGGTATCACTATGAACTCATTGTGTCTGCACCTTGTATGAAAAGAGGTCTTTGAGATATCTTCCTTATTCACACATACCTGATAATATCCAAACAAATGATCCTCCTAAGGGAAGTATTTTTATCCATCTAATCGATCAAACAAGTCATTAATCCATGTAAAAGGATACTTGTTATTTATCATGATCTTTTTTAACTCATGATAATCAATGAAAAAGAATATTGACCCATCCTAATTCTTGATGAAGGGGACTAGTGCACCCCATGTTGAAGGACATGGACTTATAAATCCATTATCCAAATTCTATTACAATTGTTTATTAATTCCTTCAAGTTCCACAATATCCATTATATAAGGAGTCTTTCATATTTGAAATTCCCACGTATAAGATTGATGAAAACTTTAACCTCTCAGCTAGGAGAAATAAAAGGAAATTCCCCAAGAAATACATAATCATATTCCCACTCATTATGCATGTCTTTGTGGGTGGTTCCTTCCTTATACTCAATAATCTCAGCAAGATATGCATATTCATAGTGAATAATATTCATTCTTCAGATGATTTTTCTAAAGACTATTCATCTTCATCCTTTCACTTGTATATAATTAGAGGTCGATTCTCAATGCAGATAGTTATTTCCTTCTCAGGGAAATTAATGTTGGATCTATATATGGAAATATAATTTGTCCCCATAAATACATCTAATTCCACCAAACATAGTATTTTTGGGATCAATAGGAAGTTAATCCCGCAAACATTGATAGAGAAGAGTTATATACTTGGGATATAATGATTTCCCCTTTTTCCATTTTCACGGTCATCTCTATTTTCATGCTTTGTGGGTGTTCTTGAATAGTTCTTATACGCTTTTGTGATATGATGGAATACGTAAAACCAGAATAAAAAAACATTTTCTCTACTATTTATAGAATAACAAGTGTCCCTATCACTAGTTCATTTTCAAGATCCACCTAGGTTGTTGTGATAGAAAAAACTATCCCTTACTTGCTCGGAGGTTTTTCGTTGCCTCCGAATACACATAACATAGTACATTAGTTTGAAAACAACCATGTTTCATTGCAGCTGAATAAGTGAACAATGCATTAATGTAACAACCCAAACATTCAATAATGAAAATTACTCTTGATCTAATTAAATTTCTTATTATGGTTATATAAAATGTGATCTTCATTGGTTTTCTGTGTTTGGATTTTAAAATACAATTATGAATTGTGACTGTAGCGAATATATCTATTGAACAATGATCACATGATTAGTATAAATATAGGGCCTTAACATATCCAATTTACTCAAACAAATGAAGTGTTGGCCACATCCAGTATACTTGCCTCGTACGAAGCCCATTTTTTAGAGCTTTTAAATGAGGTGGCATCAGTGGGCTTTGATCTTGACCGATCCCAAGTCGAGCTTGAACACGTTAAGCTTGAGAGGAACCGACTACGGGAGAAGTGGAAGTTATTAGGGATTACCACCTGAGCGTTGTTATCCAAGGAACCCCAAGAGTCTATCACCATCACACACCTTAACCTTCAGTATTATGTGGGTGTTATAATAGATAATGTTACAATACCATAACAATATGACTATGTACGTTATTTTTGTATAAATAATGTGCATTCATTTTAATATTGTTACTTTGTAAATAGTTTTTAATGCAGAAATATTATTTTTAGTTAATATTCAACTAAGATATTTAGTTTGATGAATTAATGTATTTTTTAATTAAATAATATTTTAAAAATATATTATTATTATTAAATTAATTTTTATTATATATAAATGACCGTATGATTTTATGAAATCAATTGAAATTTTTATTAAGGTTTGAAAACTGTTTTTGTCAAAACCCATGATTTTTCTGTAAATGTCGGTTTTTATTTTAAAAGTAAAAATTAACATATTTATAAAATTACTTTGAAAAAATGAATATTATTTCTGGAATCAGGACATCGAAATTATCCAATGGTGGCTTTTTCATAATTTTCTAAGACAATGGAATTTTTAGGAAAAATTAAATACAGTTTAAATATATAATGTGTTTTATGACATAAGAATGACCCAGTAGTGGTATAAGAAAACAATATAAACAATATGTTTGGCCAATATATGTTTTTCCATTAAAATAATGTTATATTTTTGTTTTATTAATTTTACAAAGCTTTAGTGGACCCCTCAAGGCTTCTAAAACATTTTCTCTTTTTAAATTGTTTTCCATGAGAGTGTGAATCAACTCCACATAAGATACCCAATTATTTAAAGATGTTATAACATTGTCCTTAAAAAATACTCATTTCTACTCTACTTTGGAAAAAACAATGGGAAAACCATGGTCTAGTTTGTGGGTTTGATTAGTTTAATTGGAGGTGTCCCAAACCTAAATAATAAAAAATTACCTCTCCTTTCCTATATATACCCACCCATGATCCCACTTCCTATTCATTCAAATACTCTTTAGTTAGACCATACCCTGGCCTCCCTTATCTAGAGTCATACGTATGTTCCCCAATCTACAAAGAATCCCTTCTCTAGCCTCTCCCAAGCCTTTGGGATCACACTTCCAAGTAAGGTATTTCTTCCATTCTCATTTTTGTTCAATTTTAATTAAGTTTCTATGCCCTTTTGATTTAAATTAAAATGTTTGGGTATGATTTTGAACCTCTCCCATAGTGCACTATTTATTTTTGGATTATGGGAGACCCTTTTCTTTCTCATTAATGCCTCCCATGTACACCTGTTACAATGCCAAAATTCTGTGAGTGATTTCTCTCTCCTCATTTTCAACCAAGTAATTATTTGGTGTTATTCATCTAAATTCTATTACATTTTTAGGGACATGTATCTATATTACCCATTATTATCCATTTCATGTACATATTATGATACAGTCATTTATCTCTCATCAACCATTTTCATGAATCCTTAAGTCACTCTGTTTTGCTGCTGAAATTGCACCGCATTTTTCCAAGCCATGATCATTAAGTAGTGAATACCATACCCATGTCACTGTAAAGGGTATTCACCATTATGCACATATACATACTGATTGGTACTTTCATAATTTTATTCCACATTAATTAATTGTGGAATAACTTATGATGTTGATTTATTTCATGTTAAATGATCCATGTTTCCCACTTATGCATGAAATTGAATGTCTAAGTAGGGTGTACCCTGATAGCTCTCTAATGAATTAGGTAAAGTATAGAATCATGATACATCATGTGAAATGTTTCTTGACTCATTATAATTCTAGTGCAACAAGGTTTTACTCATGAATCATGTTCAATGTGGGTTTAGTAATACTCCATGTGCAATGATCCTTGGCTCATGATAATTCCATGTTAAGGTTCGTTTCCAAATTTTCATGTTATGATTATCACGCTTTATTAGGCCTTTATGTTTATGTTTCTCTTTCGCTCCATTGATATCCCTATTTTCTAACATGTATTGTATTATTCATGTTATTCCATTTTTATTCCCATAATGTGCTTTATATCTCACCCTTTTCTTATGCATGTCCTCAGGTTATCCCATGCAAGGATAAGCACGAGGTAATGTAGTGGTCAGGTAAAGGAAGTTTTCAATAAAGTTGTTGTATATCATTTTTTATGTTTCTATGTAACGATACTAAGACCCAAATACACTAGAAGTCTCGATCTTCTATGTTGTATCAAGTGATTTTTATGTTATAAATCATGTTAAAGTTTGGAAATAATAGCTGGGTTGTTATAGTCGGTATGAGAGGATAGGTTTAGTTCTTTTTGAGATTATGTTTAGAAAACCACAGTGATGACTTAGAGACAAGAATATGTATAATAAAAATATCCCTAATTATTGGTGAGTATAGATTAAGTGGTTTATCATGAAAATACATCCCTGTTTGGATACGAGCAGGTAGAGGCAGCTCTGGAATAGATGTATATTAAGGGTAAGACCTGAGAACACAAAATTGAGATAGACTCGAACAGGAACTAGTGCCTGACAATGGGAATTATTTTACTCTTGGTTATGAAACTCCTGGGGGATATGCTATGGTAAATTCACAATCTTTGTATGAATCCTTATTGAGGGAATTAAAAAAATTCCCCAAAGAATATATGTTAGAAAGAAGATCATGAATAGAATATATTGAACCCTACGGATTCATAAGTTAAGGAAAAAAATGATATTTATATGTCATCAGTTTTGTTGTTGGATTTTATTATTATGTTTTCTCCTTAAATTCTTTTTATTCTATCCAACGGCTAGTAAAATTTGGACTCGAGATAACATCTTATGTGAAGATCAATTTGATGATTGTGATAATGATATGCCCATTCTGATGGGAGCACGAATCATGAACTATGCCATTCTTCCCTCTCAGTTAACTCAGGGTTTGAGTAGAAACATGGGTCAAGAAGAATGTTCACCCCCACCCAATAAAGAACAAGTAGCTATCGAGAGATTCATGAGACAAATGCATCCTGCTTTAAATGGATCATATGATCCCTCAATCTCCAATCAATAGATCAACTCCATTGAAAAGATATTCTCCATCCATCAATGTTCTAAACAAGGGAAGGTTCTCCTGGATGCATATCGTATGGATGGTGATGTTGATCAATGGTGGACGTCGATCAAAAATACGATGGCTGTGGAGGAGATTGAGGCGTTGGAATCAAAGGAATTCCAGAAGATGTTTTCGATAAATATTTTCTGCGCACCCTCCGACATAAGATGGAAATGGACTCCATTCAATCAAGAAAAAAATGGATGAGTTTTTCAGAGCATACGAGGAAAACATTACAAGGATTTCATGATAGGCCTTCTCCGTTGTCATTTCCCATGAATGATAGGTTTACCACTTTTTAATGGGCTGAAACCTAGCCTAAAGAAATCGATTGTGATTTGTGACTTCGACAGCATTGGGGAAATTGCCTGATGTTCCCTCGAGATTGAAATGAAGATCAGAGATTCTTAGGGGTATCATGGAGATAAGAAGTGTAAGGTGGAATTCAATCCTAGAAGTTCGATGGATAAATCCAATGGTGTTATGATGATTTAGTACCCCACTTTCCAATGGTGCGGAAAAAAGAAACCCAGAAATTTCTTGAAGGGGACGAGGAAATGCTTTAGGTGTAGAAGGGAAGGTCACCTTGTTGTTACATGTCGACAATAAAAACAAATGGCTACAACATAGGAGTGGAATGATCTGTTCGAATCTCAACACGTTTTTCATTGCTAAAACTACAAATAACCATGACATCTTGCAAATTGGTTCCTGAAACTATGTGTTTTCCAAGGCAACCAAAAACCTCCAAGGCAGTAAAGGTGATATTTTTCCATCACTACTGCATAAGTGAACCCCGAAAATGAAGTGTTGATTGGCACATTGGTTATTCATTCAAGAATAGTGAATGTACTTTTTGATTTTGGTTCTACACATTCTTTTTTATCAAAAATTATTAGTAGAACAATAACAGCACCACCAAAACTCATGGAAGTGAATATGTCGGTGAGTATGTAAAATGGGGAAATCATTTCATCCCCAGAATATAACTCATCCCATGTCATAATCGGTGGATTGAATTTCCCAGAAAACTTTTTATTACTCCCTATGTATGAACATTATGAAATTCTTGGCAGGGATTTTCTTTCCTTATATAGAGCCAACATAAATTTACGTGAGAGTAAAATCACTCTCTATGTTGAAAATTGACCCCTGATTCTGTACAAGTTCAAGGAGGAGGATGAATCTTCTTTAGCTCCATCATCTCAAGTGTGAATATTACTGCCTGATGAACATGCATATCTGGATCAGATGATTGAGGCGAAGAATCCAACCATCCTTGAAGACATGCCTATTGTTAGGGCATTGGCAGAGGTGTTTCCCAAGTAATTTTATGGTCTCCCTCTGAGAATAGATAAGGAATTATCAATTGAACATATAAATGGGGAATTACCAATATCAAAGACTCCGTATATAATGGGTGTTTCTAAGGTTGAGGAGCTTATAAAACATCTACAAGTGAATCTAGATGAAGTGTATATATGACAAAGTGCTTCACCTTGGGGTGGACCAGTCATATTCGTCATGAAGAAAGATGGTTTGATGTGCCTTTGCATCAATTATCACGAGCTTAACAAAATCACAATAAAGAACAAGTATCATCTCCCGTGAATTGATGACTCGTTCGATTAGCTACGTGGAGCACAATACGTCTCCAAGGTGGTTTTTTGATCATTATATTATCAGGTAAGGGTGAGGAAGGAATATATCCCCAAGACTACTTTTCGTACAAGTTACGGGAACTATGAATTTGTAGTAATACCATTCTGACTCACTAATGATCCAGCAATAAACATGGACTTGATGAAAATAATCATTAGGGATTACATTGAAAAATCTGTGGTAGTCTTTATAGATGATATTCCGATATACTCCGAAACCAAGGAAGATCATGAGCAGCATCTAAGAACTATACTATAGACCTTGTGGATGTAGAAGCTCTATTCCAAGTACCACAGGTGTGAGTTTTCATTGAAGGAGGTCTAATTCTTGGGCCATATCATCACAAGCAATGCTATATCTGTAGATCCCTCCAAAATCGAAGCAATTGAGGGATGGTCGAGGCCAACATCGGTAACGGATATTATAATTTTCATGGGGTTATCTGGATATTATCAAAGATTTGTGAAAATTTATCATGAATTTCCAACCCTCTTACCAAGCTTACTCGGAAGGGAGTAAAGTTTTCTTTGAGTGATGAATGCGAAGAATGCTTCAAGGAGCTAAAAAGGAGGCTTATCATTGCACCCGTGCTCACTTTACTCACAAGTGGAGAACATTTTTTGGTATTCAGCGATGCTAAGAAGAAGGAAAGGGGTTGTGTGTTGATGAAAAATGGTAAAGTCATTGCTTATGCTTCAAGGCAATTGCAAGTTCCTGAGAAAAATTATCCCACACATGATTTGGAGTTTGATGCGGTGATCGTCGGTTTAATAATTTTGCAGCCTTATCTCTTTGAGGAGAAGTTTGAAATATATATGGACCATGAAAGCCTCAAGTTAATATTCACATAGAAATATTTGAATATGCATCAACGAAGATGGTTAGAGCTGATCAAAGACTACAACTTCTCAATCCATCACCACATTGGGAAAGCGGACAAGGTGGCAGATGCTCTAAGTATAAAGGACCCATCGATTATATCATTGATGAGAATTAAGAAGTATCCAATCTTCTTAGATAGGATGATTATGGACATGGGAATCCTAAAAAAGGGAACATCATCAATCCTGTCAAAAATGATCGCTCAAACAACTCTTTTAGAAACATTAAATTATTCTCAAATGATGATGTGGAATTTAGAAGAAAGCATAAGCTATCAAAAAATAGAAATCCATGGATTTCAATGTTAATGAAGAATGAATTGTGATATTTGGTAAAAGACTATGAGTTCCATCAAGTATGGAGTTGAAGATGGAACTTTTGGATGTTTCACATAGTTCAAATTTTTCTATCCACCCAGGGAACATAATGATGTAACGAGATCTCTAAGAGTATTAATAGTGGGATAATATGAAGAAGGAGATCATTGAGTATACATCAATGTTCCTGGTGTGTCAACAAGTGAAGTCAGAGAGGCATAAGTATAAGGGGATGATGCATCCATTGCCCATACTAGCATAGAAATGGGAGAACATCACCATGGAATTTGTCACCGGACATCCAAAGACATCCAATGGCAATAATGCAATCTAGGTTGTTGTGGATCATCTTAGAAATTCTGAACACATCATTTCAATTCTGATGGATTTATCATTGGATCAACTGGAATGGATATATATTCAAGAAGTGGTAAGGTTGCATGGGGTACCACTATTTATTTTATCTGATCTAGATACAAGATTCAATATTATATTTTGGAAGAGTATTTATCATGATTTAGATACTGAACTGAACTTCAGTACAGCCTAGCATCCTCAAACTAATGGCCAATCTGAGCAGATTAACCAAACACTTGAGGATATGTTTTGAGCATGCTCAATGGAATTTAAAGTTGAATGGGACCGACATCTTCCACTAGTTTAATTCTCCTAAAATAATGGTTTCCACTCGAGAATCCAAATTGAACCTTATGAGGCCTTTGAGAGGATGAGGAGATGAACAATGGCAGGTTGGGATGATGTCGGTGAGCGTAAGCTGCTAGGACCAGAAATGGATGAAGAAATTGTGGAAAAGGTGGAAACTATGCAGCAGCATATCAAGGAAGCCTAGAGTCGGTGGGAGAGTTATGCAGATAACCACCGATGAGACCTAGAGTTTAAATATGAAGAAAAGGTATTTCTACGCATATCTCCATTGTATAAGGTCATGAGGATTGGAATGAAAGGGATGTAAAGTCCTAGGTACATCATCCCCTATGAGATTCTTGATCATGTTGGGGTTGTGGCCTATCGACTAGAAATGACACCTTCCAAGGTCAAAGCACATGATGTCATTCATATATCCCACTTATGGAATTACATAATCAACCATTCAAATGTACTCTCTTTTGAGGTCATACAGCAAGAGGATGATCTTTCATACGAGGAGAGACCAGGTAATATCATAGATCATAGAGATAAAGTTCAACAAAATAAGACAATGCCTCTCATCAAGGTGTTGTGGAAAAACCACAAGTTTGAAGAAGCGATGTGGGAATCAGAGGAAATGATGAAGCAGAGTTACCCATGTCTGTATTAGTGTTGGAAAATGAATTTTCAAGGGCAAAATTTCTTAAGGGGGGAAGATTGTAGTGACCCAAACATTCAATAATGGAAATTTCACTTGATCTAAATAAATGTATTATTATAGTTATATAAAATATTATCTTCATTGGTTTTATGTTTCTGGATTTTAAAATAATGCTATGAAGTGTGATTGTTGCTAATATACTCATTAAACAGTGATGACATGATTAGTATAAATATAGGACATTAAAAAATCCAATCTCCTCAAACAAAGGAAGCTATGGCCTAATCTAGTTGACATGCCCCAAACAAAGACCATTTTTCGGATCTCAGAAAGGAGGTGGCTACATTGGGATTGTATCTTGACCAATCCCAAGCCGATATTGAACATGTTAATCTTGAACAGAACCGACAACAGGAGAAATAGAAGTTAATAGAGGTTTTCACCCAAGCGATGTTATCCGAGCCGCCACAAGAGTCTGTCACCATCGCACACCTTACCCTTTGGTCTTATGAGAGTGTTATAAGGGGTTATGTAACAAGACCCTAGCACTATGAAAATTTACATTTTTTTAATAAATTATCCTCATTCATTTTATTATTGTTACATTGAAAATTATTTTTAAACCACAAATAGTATTTTTGGTTAATATTCAACAAAGAAATATATTTTAATGATTTAATAGATTTTAGAATTAAATAATATTTTACTAAAATATAATTATTTTTAAATTACTTTTTATTAAATAGAAATGATTATATAAATTTTTGAATTAAATTGTAAATTTTATTAATGTTTGAAAATTCATTTTGTCAAAACCAATGATTTTTTGGTAAATGTAGGTTTTTATTTAATATGTAAAAATTAACATATTTATAAAATTATTTAGACAAAATTTATTTAATTTTTGGAATCAGGATATCGAAACTATCCAACAGTGAATTTTTCATAATTTTCTTAGATAGTCGAATTTTTGGGTAAAAATTTAATATCATTTAAATATATAATGTGTTTTGTAACATCATAATGACCCAATAGTGATATAATAAAATAATATAAAAAATATTTTCGGCCAAAATATGTTTTACCATTAATATAATGTGATTTTAGGTTTTTTGATTTATTTTAGAAAGCTCTAATGGGCCCTTCAATGATTATAAATCATTTTTTCTTTTTAAATTGTTTTCATTGAGTGTATGACTCACCTCCACATATGAAACCATATTATTTTAAGATATTAGGCCGTTGAATTTTAAAAATATTGTTTTCCAATACCTTTGTAAAAAACCATGGGCCAAAAACATGTGATGGTTTGTGGTTTTGATTTGTTTAATGTGAGGTGTCCCAAACCTAAATAATAAAGAATTCGCTTTCCTTTACAATATTTTCCCACCCATGCTCCCACATCCTCTTCACTAAGTACCTTTTGAGTTCGACCAAACCCTGACTTATTCTCTATAGAATACTCCCAAGGTTCCCCAATCTCCCATGAATCATCTCTCAGGCCTCTTCCTTACTTTTGGGATCACACTTCTATGTAAGTGATTTCTTCATTTTTCATTTTTGTTCAATTTTCTTGATGTTTTTATGCCCTTTTTCATTTTAATTAAAATTGTTCGGTATGATTTTCCTCCTCCCCCATACATCACTTTTTTTTGGATAATGGGATACCCCTTCCTCTAACATTAATTCCTCTCATGTACACCTATTACCATACCAAAATTCAGTGAGGGATTTCTCTCTCCTCTTTTACAACAATGTAATTATTTTGTATTATGCAAATAAATTCAATTATGTTTTATGGGAAATGTATCTATACTACCCCCTTTCTTTCCATTTAATGTTAATATTATAAGACTCTCATTTCTCTCTCATCAACCATTTTCCTGAATCCGTATTTCCCACCGTTATGTTGTTGAAATTGCACCACATTTTTTCAAGCCAAGATCATTGTGTAGTGACTACTATACCCATGTCTTTATTAAGGGTATTCACCTTTATGCACATATAAAAATTTAACATTACTTTAATTTATTTAATACACATTACTTAATCATGTAATAACTTATGATGTTGATTGATTCCATGTTATATGATCGATCTGGCACACTTATGCGTGAAATGAAATGTTTAAGAAGGGTGGAACTAATAGTGCTCTAATGCATTGTGTAATGTATAGTATCTTGATAAATCATGTCAAATTGGTGTTCACTCATTCTAATTCAAGTTCAATGAGATTATACTCATTCTTCATGTGTAATGAGGGTTTACTCATGCTTTCTGTGCAATGAGCCTTGGCTCTTAAAAATTCCATGTTAAGTGTTTTTTCCACATTTCTATGTAATGATTATCATGCTTTATCATGACTTTATGTTCATGTTTATCTAGTGACCAATTGATATTAATATTGTCTAACATGCACTTTATTCTTCATTTTATTCCTAGTTTATTCTCTTACTGGGCTTTATATCTCACCCTTTTCTTATGCATGTCCTCAAGTTATCCCATACAATGCTAAGTACGAGGGAATGTAGAGGTCATGTAAAAGAAGTTTTCAATAAATATGTTTTATTTCATGTATTATGTTATTATGTAATGATCTTAATCTCCAACGAATCTATACCTATAGATCTTATATACTGTATCAAGTGAAGTTTATGTGATATATCATGTTTAAGTATGGTAATAAAAGAAGGGATGTTATAGTTGAGGGTTGACCATAGCATTCCTTTCCTCTATCACATTGGTGGGTTTCTCCTATCATAAATAATTGAACAATATCCCTTCTCATTAACACCTAAATAATTTCCTTATTCCCCTTAGGCAATTTCTAGGGTTCTTAGTTTCTCACCTATGATAAGTTGGATACCAAACTTTCTTAGCACAACTATATTTTAGATTGGATTTCATGAAATAAACTCCACATTATTCTTATTATCCCTATGATACCCTTGGGATTATCAGATAAACATTTTGTAATTGAGGGGACAATAGAAAATTTCTTCATAGCTATCAAATTTGATGATCTCCTGTACTTTTTGTTGAATGTTCATTATCCCACCAAAGAAGTGGTAAAACATGCATTTAGGGGTAAGGAAAAAGATGGTGGCATATCGTGCAAGTCTTCAAAATATTTCCTATTATTCCATGATATATTCTTTGATATTTTCCCCTAATTTAATAGAAATAAATTTCCATTTTAAGATAGAGGGTGTGAGGAAAATAATTATCAAAAACATTTTTTAGAAATCCATCCACTATATCGTGTCAATATCTTCCCTATGCTTCTTTTTCGTGATCACTGTCCACCACTGATCATAATATTCATCCATAAGATAAACATATGGAGGAAACTTCTCTTGTTTGGATAATTGAAGGATATAAAATATCATCTCAATGGGGTTAATCCACTATTCTAAGTTTAATGGGTCAGATGATCTTTTTAAATTTGGATGCCTTTATCACAATAAGATCTCAATTATGAATTGTTATCTCTTATGGGGGTTTGGGTGATCCACGTGATCTAGGTTTCTATTTAGAAATTGGGTTAGCTGAGAGATTATTGTGACAAAGATTAGCATTCCCACTCCCATTATGTTGGGAATATCATTGGGTTTGTCATCACATTTCCCTTTACATTGGTTCATAACAAGATTCCTCCTATTGCAATCCATTGGTAACAATAAAGGTAAAATTATAGAGGAGTATTTTAACGTTTTAAATATATAAAGGGGGATCCAATATAAATAAAGGGATAAATTATAAATTACAATTATCTCCTTATCTTAAGAATTTCTAGGATTAAATACATATTATCAAAGACTAATTTCCTAACACATATTCATATGGGAAATTTTTTGTTCACACAATTATGGTTCGTAATGAGATTATGAAATTAAAAAAGTATATCCCCCATAATTTTCAAACCAGGTGCGTTTTAAGGACTATTCTCTTATACCACATTACCCTGTGTTAGGCCCAGAATAACTTTTTACAGTTGTTTCCCCTTGTTATATCTATTCTAGAACCATGTCCACTTGTAGTGTCCAGACAATGATATATTTTATTGATAAACCACTTAATCTATAATTACCATAATTTAGTGATTATTTATTATACATATTCTTGTCCCTAATATTTTCTCAAATGTTTTTTATTCCTAATCCAGAAATTAACTAAACATACCCTCTGATAAAAACTATAACAACCATTCTCTTTATTTCACATTAAAATATGATTTATTAGATAAAATTACACTATACCCAACCCAAAACATAAAGTGGTCCAGTTTCATTTGGAAATTAGTTACATTACATAATAACTTAAAACATAAAAAACAACATGTTATTGAAAACATATTTTACAAGATCAAAATTTTCCTTCATTAATATCATTGAATTGGACAACCTGATGACATACATAAGAAAGGGGTGATCTATAAAAACCATTAAGGGAATAAAATAGTCAGAACATGAATAAGAATCAACATATATGAAAATTGTAATATCAATGGAGCATAAAAGTAAAATTAATAACAAGGCATGATATATGATGATAATCATAACATTGGAAATGTGGAAACAATTTAAAACACTACATCATAAACATATGTCAAGGATAAATCTGCTAAGACAACATGGTGGAAAAATTATAATAATGGAATCAGGTAAACCCTTTATCCCAATGTGACATATCATGTTCATAACCATTACTAAATGTGATGGAGTGATATATAATTCCGGACACACCAATCCATTTCAATTCATTATCACGCTTATGTGTGCCACATAGATCAGTAAACATTGATTCATTCATCATCAAAATTTAATCCACAATAAAATTGATGGGAATTCATACATTTATGTCCCAAATAAAATTATTATATGTATATAAAAGTGAATACCAATGATAGAAAATTGGTAGAGTATTTCCAATATAATTTTTTTAGAGTGGAATATCATGTTGTAATCTGTGCAGCATAATGATGTCACACAAAAATTCATAAAATGGGTCGTTGAGAGTGAAATGGGTCTATAATAATTTAAATAGGAAATTTATAATCTGATGGATATGGAAAAAAATTTACTAACATAATAAATTGTAAAATAGAAGTTAATTAATAATAAAACTTCAAGATATAGGAGAAATCAATGAACCCTTACTTCAATTTGTGATTCCAAAAGCTTGGTAGGGGCTTCATAAAAGCTTGGGGAACCATAGGAGGACACTATAGAGTGTAGGGAATATTGTAAAAGTTCTCCAAGGAGTTTGACTAAATAGAAATGTGGGATTGTGTGTGTGTATAATGGAAAGGAGGGGATTTCATTATTATATAGGTTTTGGAATCTACATAATAAAATATACAAAACCACAGACCATCCCATAGTTTTTACAATAGTTTTTACAAAAGGGGAGTGGTTTAAAATATTTTATAAGTATAAGGCCCTAAATTATTGAAATATTACATTGGGTGATGTGTATGTGAGTCACACTCATAGATAAATGATTTTAAAATCTTAAAATATATTATAACTCTTAGAGGATTCATAATGGATCTAAAAAATCATTAAAATAAAATTAAAATTAAATAATTTTGACTGGAATACATATATTTGATCATGTATAATATTTATTAAACTTATTACATCACTTTTGGGTCATTTTTATGTCATAAAACAGAAGGAATATTTGTACATTATTTAATTTTTAACTCAAAATTCAACTATCTAAAAAAATTATCAAAAAATCACATTTGGAATATGCTTACATCTTGATTCCAAAAAATAATCATTTTACTTAAATTATTTTACAAACATTTGAATATTCACTTTCAAAATAAAAACTAATATTTATTGAAAATTAATGGTTTTTGATAATATTTGTTTTTGAATCCTTTTACGATTCACATTTAACTCAATCAAAATTATATGATCATTTATATATGATATAAATTATTTAATAATAATAATTTATTAAAATATTATTTATTTCAAAAATTCATTAATTCCTTATTTCATTAATTGAATTTGAATATTAACCAAAAAATATAATAATTTCTTTATTTTATCAAAATAAAAAACATTTAAAAAGTTACAATATTAGTATAAAAATATATTCATTATTCTATACAAAAAATGTAAATATCTATATTTCTACAGTCTTGATACATATTTCTTTAATAGTCTAGTATATTCCCAAAGAGTGACATGTGTGATGGTAGGTATTTTATGGGGTTTTTCGGTGAATGTGGTTTGGTTCATGATCTTGTTGAGATTTAACTTATTCCGTAAATGGTTGTTATCATGCATTAGTTTTTGGATATCAGCATGATCTTAGTCAATAGAAAATTCGAGAAATGTTATCAACTTCAAAAGGATTGATAAATGGGCTTCATAGGGTACAATCCTGATGTTTGAGTCTGGCACGTCCTTTTTCTATGTCAGAAGGATTTTTTAAAAACCCTATATTTATACTAGTCATGTGGACACTATTAAATTGATATATTATAAATGTAAATGATACTTAACAGTCATATAAATCAAATTGGATATAATAAAACAAAATAGTTGAATGTGTTTTCTATGACCATAGTACATTTAATTAAATCAAATGGGGAATTATATTCATAATATTTTGGATAATTACAATTACCCTTAAACTAGTAGTACCATTTTCACACTAATAATTCTTTGTTTTTGAATCATTATGACATATTAATTCATCTTTTTGTAAAATACCAATTTTGTCCAAATGACATTTTTATCTATTGGTCTCGAAAAAATCTGCCATGTCTGATTCTTCTCAATTTGATGAAGCTCTTCATTCATGGAATGAACCTAGTTCTAATCAACAGCTACATATTCAAATCATTTAGCCTCTACCTGAGATATGAATGATTCTTACATTAATGACTTCATTAATCATATATTAATTGGTGAAGAATGATAACTAATGATGTTATGTCTATCAATTTCATCTCGACTCTTTGGATTTTGTGATGATATATATTTGAATTCAATTTTTTCATCATAAATATGTTCTTATTAATCATAAAATTCCAATACAACTCCCCCTAAGGTACATACCTCTTAATTACATTAATCACGAAATTGTTCATTCTGTTGTTTAGTATTCTGTTCATTCCCTACTATAGTGACATATTTTTTTCAACTACCTTTCCATGCCACTTTTTTGAACATTTATATTCTTTTCTTTTCCTTGAATATCTAATAAATATCCCCACATCTCCATAGATTTCAAATTTACTATGTTTCCCCTTATTGATATTAAAACATTTAACTCCAAATATTTGAATGCGTTTCAATGTTGGATTATTCCCATACCATAATTCATATGGTGTATTTTTTTCCTTTGGACATGAAATACATGCTTGACATGTACAACGATGTTAAGACTACTTCCTTCCATAATTTATTTGGTATGTTTTTTTTAATAAGAATTATTCTGGATATGTTTTTTATGACCTAATTTCTCCTCTAATAAAATCTAATTTTTTAAGAGTTATTACTTATAAAACATTATTCCTTTTCTAGTTTTCTTGAGATTATATTACACTTGACTATTTCTTCATTACGTATAATAATTAGTAAAAATCATCAGAATATTCTATCCATGAAACCTTTCAGATTTCCTCTAATACTATTTTATTAGACTGATCACATCATACTCTTGTGATATGAAAAATACCCAAGCCATTATTCTGAAATCATTAATAAAAAGAAAATAGTAACTCATCTTGTCAATTTTCCTGGGTGAGATAGGCCTACATACATCTTCATTCACCAATTCAGGCACATTAGTTTACCTTATCTCTTTTTCCATGTATGTCTTTATGATGATTATCCCTTATTGATGAGCATTGTACGTCTTATTATAATCACGTGATAGATTTGTGAGATCTTGAGTTGCATCACATATTACCAGATCTCTCGAGGATCGATGGAATATATGACCAAGTTGTTTATGCCACAACTAGTTTTGTCCTCTCTTGATAAAAAAATATCTTCTTCTCCACTTATAAGGTAGATAACCTCCTTCGATATTTTTTTCTAAACAACTTCGACATATCTTCTTTTTGTGAGACATAACTTCTTAGTAATTATATAACATGTAATGTTTTTTCATAGTTTATTGAAACTCTAAAAGTGGTTGCTGATACCATCAATAATTAACACATCCACATGCCTAATTAATTTTCCCCAAAAATTATAATTTTATGATCCAATAATCTTTTTGCCTTCAAAATTTCCAAAATTTCAAAATCCTTCCATGTCATATTTTATACCTATAACAGGATCTATATTACATATCATGTGGGATGTGCATCTACTGTCATGGATCCATACGTGAGAACGATATGATTCTTTACAGGTAATCTTGACAACCACTTTTTACTCAATTCTTTTCTTTTCGATCCATGTTTTTGAATTCATACTCACTATTCATTAATAATTGTGATTGTTGACCTCACCTGTTTTGATAATCTCAATCCTGTATTCATATGTGTTGAAAATCCCAATTATGTTTTCATTCTATATGATATTCTTAAGTATCATTGATCTATACTTTAATTCTTTCAAATCTCTGATCAAACCAATAATAATTTGTAAAATAGACTTTGGAAAATGTTAATCCTCACTTATCCATGTTCATACAAGTTATAAATTGATTCTATCCCAATCGGATGTGTTATGCATAAAACAGACAAGTAATCTGCCTATAGCTACTTATAATGAGCTACCGGTAACCAGTCTACCGATAGACTTAACACAGAGCCACCGATAGACTTAGTCTACCGACAGACAGCTACCGATAGATTTAACACAGAGCTACCAATGTTCTTATAAATGTAAGCTACTGACTTACAGACAGCTACCGATACAAATACAGAGCTACTGGTGTAAGTATAAATAGCTACCGATGGAATAAGAGTCACCGATGGATGAAGCTACTGACAGACTCACAGCTACTGATACACACATAGAGCTATCAGTCTACCGATACAAGCATGGAGCTATCGATGCATGGAGCTACCGATGCATGGAGATACCGACGCATTGATCTACCGATGCATGTACCTACCGATGTTCAAGCTACCGATGTTCAAGCTACTGATGTCCAAGCTACCGATGCTGATCACCTACCGATCACTCGATGCACTGTTTGAATTTCTTTATTTCCTATATTTAATCTATCCAACGGTCATATCATGTACATTTTAATGATTTGTCAAATATCTGATAAAGGTTGTCGGATGTCAGGAACCTGTACCTCGTACCTGTAGAAAAGAAAATCTTTTCTGTCTCCTGTTGCACGTGACATAAATACAAGAAGAACCATGCGAGACAACACACACAGAGACAAGGAAGACATACGACATACTCAAGAAAAGCTCTGTGCATACAAGAAGAACCAAGCAAGAAAGAATCACATATACAATCAAGCCTACTCGAGAAGAGTTCTGTGCATTCAAAAGAATATCAAAGAGATTCATCGACTACATCTCACTACCTACGAACCTGGAGCATACGACACTCTGTTTCTCAAACAGAAACGAGAAGAGGACTCAAACTCACTTCTGATTGAATCCAAAGAAGTCCAGAGCTACACTGAAATCACCAGAACCACTTCTAAACTCTACAACTCTTGTTCTGTGATTTATTATTACTCTTTTCGAGCAGTGTGTGTTATCTGCTGTATCTAACACATACACTGTCTCCTGTACTCAAACTGAAGGATTTGTAAATCCTTACCAAACTCTTTCATTCTTTCTTTCCCACGAATAACAGTGGTAGAGGTCGTCTGTGACCTGGATAGCTGGTTGCTGTTGAACTGTTTCCCATGAAGAACAGTGGTAGAGGTCTTGGACCTGGACAGTTGTAAACTGTTGAACCCCGATCCAGGGTGTGGATAATTTTTATATAAACATTTGAGAGGACTAAGTCTCGACTTGAGACTGAACCTCTTGGTTACATTGTTGTGCCATCTCTTTCAATGTTTTACTCCGCTGCTAATCACTTTAAAACCAATACTGTTTTTAAAGTTACTTTGATAATTAAATTAGCAAGTGTTTATGTTAAGTGTAGATTAGTAAGTTAGTTTCAAAAGATAATCACACACTCCTGTGTTGGTTAACTGGGAATTAATCAATCCCTTGAGAATCTGACAGAATCTCTACTTTAATATAAATTCACTACAGTTTAATTTATTATTTTATTTGGGGGTCTTTAAGACACTTTTTTTAAATACAGAAATTTTAATTGGTACTCAATTCACCCCCATCTTGAGTAAACCACTCCGACCAATAGTGATCATCCTCGTATAATTATGGAACAAAATCCTCTTGAAGATATTAAAATCAATTTTTCATTTTCAGCTCATTTGATGATACATTGAATTTCTACTTATGAACACATTTACTCTACATCCGTGCATTTATATGAATGTCTATGAGAAATATTTTACCACGAATCTGAATCCCCCACACCAGAAATAGTAAAAATTGAATGATTTATTAGAATATTTGTAGTGACTCAGGTGTTGGCCCTATCACACTTTGAAGTATTCCTACATATATTTCCAGATCTATGCACGAAGAAGGTGTGCGATTCTGTGGCCCGGTGTGCCTAGAATTAATTTTATAAAAATATTAAGAATTTTTATATTATTCAAGTTGTAGGGATGGTTTTTATCAAAAATGGTAGCACAGATCATAAATTTGAAGGTATATTTGCATTTAGAGCGTATCGTTCACTGAAGGCGGGGTGTAAATGTTACGGTGTTGCAACCATTGTAATTCTATGCATGAATTACAGTATTTTTTGTGTTTGTTGTCAATTTTTATTGGAAGTTTAGAATCTCTTCTAGCAATGTGATCATACAGAACATGCAGATAATAGGATTAAAGGTGGCACTGCTCTCCAGTGTTTGCCAAATTTGCGCCTGAAAATCATCAAATAGAGAAAAGGTGCTTTGGAAAAAGACTTTCTTTCCATTGAACAGAAAGAGAGGAATCGTTCATGCCTATTGTTTTTCAAAACGATAACATGAAAATGTGGAAATGGAAAGAGGGTCGCGCAAGTATTGGTTTGGTAGACCAATTGACTTGCGTGCCGAGAAAAGTCTTGTGCGCCGGTGCTGAAGAGGATTAGAAATTTGTGTGCCATATGTTTTTGTAGATCAAGAAATCAAAATATGGAAAAGGAAAAAGGGTCGCACAAGTATTGGTTTGGTCGTGCAAGTGAGTAGCGCGACTGAGGTGAGGGTGGTTGGAGCTATGCGCCTTTGCTTGCGCAACATGAAGAGGCATGCACGCCACGCCGAAGGGTTTCCATTTTTCCTATAAATAGAGTACTACCACTCCTCGTTTTTAACAAAGTTCGAGAATTGGAGAAATTCAGTGCTCCCATCGCACAGGTGTAGTGGTCACGCATGTGGTTGTGGGTCGTGCAAGTATAAGCTGCATGACAGTTGTTTGTTGCATGCCAAAACCGGTTTTGGTGGAAATGAATGTGAGTCTGGCAGGTTCGGTGTTGACGAAGGTTGAGTCGTGCAAGTGTTGTAGGTGGACATGCATGCCAGTTATAACTTGTGCACCATCTATGAAACTTTCATGCCAACTTGGAGAATCTTGTCTATTGTGGTTGATGTACGCCCATCATTTTGAAGGTACATGAAAGCTGGGAGATTTCCCAGTATCCTCAGTACTAAGTGAGATTCGTCTAATGGTGAAAGTTGGACTTCAACATGGCATCTACATACAATAGAGGATGAATTCCTTTGCAATGATGACAATACCTTCAAGTCTATAAAATGAGTGGGAATTCACCAAAGTAAATGAGTCAGGGGGAGTCAACGAGAGTGACCCGAGGGATGGAGTGAGCTCTCCCCGAACCTTTGTAAAGGCAGTGATCATGGGATAGAGTGACAATTCCCAAACCATTTTAATACACAACTAGTGAAGATTAGTGGAATTTGGTATTACTGACAACTTGTTTGCTTACGCTCCTTGGATTTAGCCCTTATTATTGAATCATGTAAAAAGTGTTGTGTCATCTCTCTGCATGGGAATGTTAACTTTCTGATAATTTTCATCATACAGGTTTAACAGTTTCCTACCAATGTGGGAACAAGATCTATCACATTAAAAGAAAAATTTGTCACCCTGATTCACCCCTCCCCTCTCATGGTGTCCCGAGGTCCTACAAGTGGTATCAGAGTCAGGTTGATGGTGTTGAATATGTCCTTTACCATCATAGTGAATTCATCCAGTGTTTGGGGAGTCCCCATCTCTGATGGAAGTAATTTTCAGACTTGGAAGAACAAAATGAGATCTCATCTAAGATCCATTTGAATGGAAGTTTTGTTTTCCACTGTGCAACGTATAACTGTTTTTGATCCAATAGGACTGGCTATGACTAATGTAGATTGGAAAATTCTCGATATAGATGCTAAAGCACAAAATGCTCTCACTGCAGCCCTTTTTGATCAGATCTATCTAAAATTGTTCAGTTTCACCTCATCAATGTACATGTGGGATAAAATTGAAAATATTTATGAAGGATTTAACAATGTGAAGGAGGAAAAACTACACGTTCTTCAAAATAGGTTTGATGATTTAAAGATGCATCCTGATGAGAATACAAACTCCTTCTTCAATCGAATTAGTGAAGTGGTTGGAGAAATTCGGGGACTAAGAGAAGAAATCAAAGACACTGAAATTGTGAAGAAAATACGGAGAATACTTCCACCTTTGTACAATGAAAAGGTGTCATCCCTTGAGGAAAAATATCTTTCTAAACATTATTTGGATGATCTACTGAGTAGCCTGAAAGTTAAACCTGAAGATTCCATGACTCGAGTGAGCAAGGAAATGGCATTCAAATCCATTTAGAAATGGAAATACTCAAAATATAGTAGTGGTGAAGATGATGAGGAAAAAGAAATTATTTCTCTCATTGGAATGACGTTCGAGAAGGGAAAAGGGAAATTCAAAGGGAACTTACCACATGATTTCTTTTGTTGTGGTAATGTCAGACAAATTTCTTATCAGTGCTTAAGAAAGATCGATGATGATGATATTGATGCTAAAAACATTGAGAAGCCTTAGAAAGGTTTTTTCAGGAAAGGAGATTTCAAATCTAGAAAGAATGTTCTGAAGAAGTGTTTTTTGTATGAAGAAGAACATGATGATAATGAATTTTTTGAAGAAGAAGAACCAGAGTTTAAAACTGGAAACCATGATTCCATGATGGAAACTATTTGAAAATCAGAAGATAATGGTGGAAAAAATCAGTTAAAAACTAGTGAGAATCCTAAGATGAAACTTAAGGATGTTTCTAGAAATCATTAGATGAAATGAATGAGTTTCAATAAGTGGAAATCAATTGTAGTGCAATCAAATGAATATTTTGATCAACATGAAACTGAAATTGAACGACTGGAAGAATTTTTGAAAGTACAGTCTAAAATCCTTAGAAGAAATGTTGATGTAGTGGATCTGAAGCAGAGAATTGAAGAGGAGGGAAAGTTCACCAATGACATCACATCCTGCCTGGAAGAAAAATCAAAGAGTTCTGAGGGTATTGATGAGTAATTTGTTACTCTTAAGAGTAAACATGAGACTGGATCAATCTCAAAATATTCAAGAAGGAAAATACAGTTTGGAAGATTTGCATATGCTGAATTACTGGCAAGAGGCAAGTGTGGTTCAGATGGGGTTGGAAAAATCCTGAGTGATTAAAGACCCACTGGCATGGGAAAGAGTGGAATTGTTTGTGATTCTGAGACATCGACTGCTAGAATTAAAGAGATCTAATAGAAAGACAAGTTAAATGTTGGACATGTTGAAATTTTACTTGAAGTGCTGAAAAATAAACCCTCCATCCAAACTAAAAGAGAACTGTAAATTATCCTCAAACATTCAGAAATGACAGGCAGTCCAACTATTATCTCAGGTAAGAAGGTAGGAGGAGAAACATAAGTGAGATGACATTTACTCTGATGAAGTGTCAGTTCTATGGCAATATGGGTCATACCATGTCATATTGTGAAGAGGCAAGGAGAAACTTTAATGGGTACGATCTGGGACGTCAAAAACATATACTGACTTCATATCCTACATCTTATGGAAGAAATAGTTTCTATGGATACTATTTTTGTTTTCTAACATTGGTCATAAGGATTCTAATTGCAGGCAGAGAAGGGACATGGATACCTCATACCGGAATTCAAGACAAGCCAAACCTCATCCAAAATATTGTGTTACTCATTCAAACATGTTTTCTCCTCTCAAAGAGGAATTCAACAATGAAGAATCAATGTACACAGATGAGATAATTGAAAGGCCATCAGTACTTTATACCCAATCCAATGTCTCATTGAATGAAAGTAAGAAAATTGAGAAATCCAGTCTTGGAGAGGTGGCCATCAAAGCTACAAAAAGCAATAGTTTCATGATTCTGGACATTGGTTGTTCATCTCACATGATAGGTAATGATGGCAAGTTAATGGTTATCAAAAGGAAGGTTTATGGTATAGTACAATTTGGTAATGATGGAGCTCTGAAAATCAAAGGCAGTGGAAATACTGAATTAGCTAATGGAGAGCTAATGAAGACTGATGTGATCTACGTGGATGGCCTAAGTCATAATCTACTCATCATGAGTCAACTCTGTGACATGGGACTTATAGTTACATTTAACCAGAAAGGCTGCACAATCAAGGGAATGATATGAAATTCACTAATTAAGGGATGCAGAAGAGAAGGCATCTTTTATCTGGTTGATAGTAAATAAATTTTTTGTTACATGAATATTTAAGAAGAAAAAAATTTGTGGAATCAGAGACTGGGACACATCAATCAACAAGACAAGGAAAAAATATCAAAATTGTGGATTGTCATAGACATTCCCAGCATGAAGCATGAGCGTGAATAGTATTGTGATGCTTTCATTTGTGGAAAGCTGGTTTGCAGTTCATATCAGCCAAAGAAGAAAAGGGAATCTCATTTTCTTGATCAAATCCATATAGATGTATGCAGGCCGATAAATTTTGCTGGAACTCAATGAGACAGGTACATTTTCCATTTCATAGATGATTACAGTAGAATGGCATGTGTGATGTTCATTCATAGGAAATGAAAAGTCCTTGACTACATGAAAACATATCAGATAATTGTCGAGAATGATACCAGACGAACAATCATTTTGTTGTGATCTGACAATGGTGGGGAATACAAGTCCATTGAATTTAAGAATTATCTAGAGAAGCATGGGATACAACATGTGGTAGATGCTATGAGAACTCCAGAAAAAATGGATTCATTGAATATAATAATCGATAGGTGAGCAACATGGCATGAAATATGCTGATTAAGAGTCATATTCCATGACACTACTGGGAAGAGGTTGTTCAAGCTACTGTGTATATTTAAAATCTAAAAAGACTCTATATGGGTGAGATGTATACACCATATGAATTGTGGCACGAAATAAATCCCTCTTTAAATAATTTCGTGATTTTGAATGTAAATTCTTCATCAGAAATAAAAAATGAAATCAAGGGAAGTATGGTGACAATGCAGATGAAGGCATTTTCCTCAGATACACAATGAACAACAAAGCGTACAACTGTTTCAACAAGTGATTAGGAAGGATTGTGGAAGGCAGTGATGTTATGATAATTGAAGAGAAAGCCAAAAATTATTCAAGGATGTCTTATGCTAATGTTATATAGATTAAGCAAGAAAGTGAACGTGGAGAAAATATAAATACAGAAATAGAGGAAGTTGAACCAAACACTCAACAGTCACATCATGATGTTGAATCAGAAGAAGAATCTGAATAAGAAATTATGGCTAGAGAGAATTCAACTGAACCTCACATGAGAAATCAAAGAGATGAGATTGATCCATCTAACATAATTGGGGACAAGTGTGCACCCACTCAAAAAATGGAGGATGAGGAATTACACGCAATCTGCATTTCTGTTAGTTGTGTAGCAATCCTCATTTGAAGATGCTAAAAAAGATGAATCATGGGTAAAAGCCATGAATGATGAGTTAGATCAGATTGACAAAAATAAAACATGGGATCATGTCAAGAGACACAAAGGTCACAATGTGATTGTTACAAAATGGATCTTCAAGAACAATTTTCATGAGCATAGAAGTGTTATTAGAAACAAGGCACGTTTGGTATGCAAAGGATACTCCCAGATTGAAGGCGTTGATGTTGAAGAAAACATTTCTCCAGTGGATAGACAGGAGTCAATCATGATTTCCATTTCCATGTCACTCCAAAGAGGATATAAATTATATGAAATGGATGTCAAGATATCTTTCTTGAATGGTGTACTCGAAGAAGAAGTCTACATCGAACAACCAGGGCGTTTGGATCATGGTATTGATGAAACAAAGGTCTGCAAACTGAAGAAAGATCTATATAGTTTGAAGTAGACACCCAAAGCATGGAATTCCCAACTGGACTCATATCTCAAGAAGATGGATTTAAAAAGAGGAGGAGTGTACCACAAAATATATGTGAAATATTCTCCAAAATATCATCTCATGGTTCCAGTTTATGTTGATGACATTATTTTTAGTGGTATCAAGCAGAAATCAGTGGATTAATTTGCCTATCGCATGAAATCAGAATTTGAAATGTCTATGATTTTGGAGCTCACATTTTTCTTGGGGATACAGGTGATTCAAAGGAAGGATTACACTTTCATTTCATAAGAAAAATATGCAAGAGAGCTGCTGAAGAAGTTCAATATGAAATACTCCAAACCAATATCAACTCCGATTGCAGTTGGAACCAGACATGGAAAGCATGAGGATGGGGAATCTATAGATCCCACTCTTTACAGGAGGATAATTAGGATCCTACTATACCTAACAGCGACACAGCCATATATTGTCCTTGCAACCTATCTAGCGGCCCGCATTAAGGGTAATCTAGTGGATTAATATAAGATAGCATTAAAAATAATCATGAGTTATATTCATGGTAATCACAATTATGGCTTATACTTTTCTGCAGGAAGAGAAAGTGAATTATCAGAATTCTATGATGCAAACTGGGCTGGCGATGTTGTGGACAGAAATTCCACCAGTGGTTGAGCATTCTATACTGGGAATAAATGTGTTGGTGGGTTGAGTAAAAAACAAGAAATTAATTCTATTAGTACTACTACAGCTGAGCATATATCTGCTACAATGGAATACACTCAACTACTATGGATGAAGCAACAATTTACAAATATTGGTGATGAGGTAAAAAACCAACGGTGATTTACTGTGATAAAAGAGTGTAATTGATCTTAAAAAGAATCATGTTCGGCATTTTCGTACAAAACATATTTAAATATGGTATCACTTTAACAAAGAGAAATTGTAGCAAGTATTGATTAGAATAGATAATGTGGGAACAGATGAGTAAGTGGCTGATATCCTAACCAGGCCACTATCTGCAGTTGTTTTTGAGAAGCATTGGTTTAACCTCGGTGTTCAGCCACCTCCATGAGTATAAGGAGGTTACGAAATACCCCTCTCCCTAGTTATGTTAACTATTTTTTTTTTCTGTTGGTGGCTGTGATGTAGGTTTGTGGGTGAGATACTATCCAGGGGGTGTGGTTTGAGCTGAAAAATGAACATTTACCGATCTTTGGGTTTAATTTCAATGGGGGAAAAAGGAATATATTCAGGCTTATTTAGGCTTGATTAGGCATGTAATGCATCTTGGAAATGATGATATTTCAGTGTCAGTCATAGGATAAGAAGGAAGGTAAGGAATACGTTGGTCATGTAATTCTTTTGTGACACTATTGTAATAGAATTTCTGGGGTGTTATTGTGAATTCCAAAACACGGGAAACCAATTCAAGAATTTCTCATGTTTTCTACACCGATCATTTCTTTTGTAGACATAGAGTTTTGGAAGATTTGATTCTAGCATTTCAAGTTTTCCTTTGGATGGTGCTTTATTTAATTTATTTGTTAATTGACAACAAACCCAATGGGGGAGATTGTTGGAACCATGGTCGTTTTATGCATGAATTATAGTATGGTTTGTGTTTTTTTCAATACTTAGTAAAAGTTCAGAATGTCTACTAGAAAAGTGATCATACAGAACATGTAAATAACAATATTAAAGGTGGCACCACTATCCAGTTTTTTCTAAATTTTGTCCTAAAAATTGTTAAATGGAGAAAATGTGTTTTGGCAAAAAGACTTTTTCCCCATTGAATAGAAAGAGAGTAATCTTGCAAGTCTGTTGTTTTTCAAAATGAGAACATTAAAATATTGCAAAAGAAAGAGGGATGCGCAAGTATTGGTTTAGTCGCGCAAGTGACTCTGCCCACCGAGAAAGGACTTGCGCGCTGGTGCAGAGAAGGATTAGAAAGTTGCATGCCATATGTTTTTGTAGATCAGAAAATTGAAATATGGAAAAAGAAAAAAAATTTAGTCAAGTATTGGTTTCGTCGCGCAAGTGAGTTGCGCGACAGAGGAGAGGGTCGTTAGAGCTACGCGCCGGAACATGCGTGCCTTGAGGAGGCTTGCACAACACCATGCAGGGTGTCCAATTTTCCTATAAATAGATTACCACCCCTCATCATTTTTAATGAAGTTCGATACTTGGAAAATTCAGTGCTCCCATTGCATAGGTGTAGTGGTCGCACCAGTGGTTGTGGGTCCCGCATGTGTAAGCTATGACACAATTGTTTGTTGTGTGCTAAAACTGGTTTGGGTGGAAATGAATGTGAGTTGCGCAGGTTTGGTGTTGAAGAAGGTTGAGTCGCGCATGTTTTGTAGGTGAAATTGTGTGCCAGTTATAACTTTCACGCCATTTTGAATCTTGGGCACTGGCTTGGGGAAGCGTGCCTGGTGTTGTTAATGTATGCCCGTCTTTTTAAAGCTACACAAAAGTTGGATTATTTCCCAGTATCCTCAGCGCAAAGTGAGATTTTTGTAATGGTGAATGTTGGACTTCAACAGATCATCTACATACAATAGAGGATGAATTATTTTGCAATGATGAACAGACCTTCAAGTCTATAAACTGAGTTGGACATAACCATAGGTAGTGAGCCTGGGGGAGTCAACGGGAGTGACCCGAGGGATACAGTGAGCTATCCCTGAACCTTTATAAAGGCAGTGAGCCTGGGAATGATTGATTGTGCCTGAACCTTTGTAATATATAGCTATTGAAGTTTAGTGAAATTTTATGCACCTTGGATGTATCCCTTAGTAGTGAACCAAGTAAAAAGTGTTGTGTCATCTCTCTATATTTGAATGTTAACATTCTAATCTTTTTCATCATACAGGTTTAACCCATTCCTACCAATGTGAGAACAAGATACATCACATTAAAAGAAAAATTTGTCACCCCAATTCACCCCTCCCCTCTCAGGGTGTCTCGGGGTCCTACATAAGGGTGTGGGCCTGTTGTGGAAAAAGCCACAAGGGGCATTTTGGTAAATATTAGGAAAATTTTTTTATGAGATACAACTATAATTACTCTTGAATGGAGTCACAGATTGAAATTATTATCTCACTATTGTGTTCATAATGTCGTGTTTACCCTAGGGGTGATGTAATCTTTTCATCGTTGGGAAGTTTCTTTGGGGGCTTGGTTGTCAGTTGAATTGATTTATTAATTAAATAAAAATTAATAAAAATCAATCAATATTCTCCTCCCCCCCCCCCCTCACGTTTGTTGTGTAGCGGCTCCCTCCCCCTTTAAGTGGTGAATCTCCACTTTGAAGAAACAAGGTGTCGTCAGACTCAAATCTTGACGGTGATCAGTCCTAGATGGTGCAGTAGATGCTTCGGAGCACGAATCTGGCCTAGAAGAATCAGTTTTTCTCCCATGAGGTATGATGTTTTAGTTTTCAAATCCAAAACCCCTTTTATGTGTTCTCTATCTTCAATTATTCATAAGGATTGTGTATTTCAGGACCCCGAGCATTCCAAAACATGTTTCGGAAATAATTTAAAAGCATCGGGTGTTCCCGGTGGATCTAGGAATTTTTTCGGCAGAAAACCTGGTTTTCGGCAGTAGACATGGAAGATTCCTGTGAGTGTGGTGGTGGAATGGTAAAATATAGCTTCATTGCAGTGGTTTTTTGCGGCGGTGTGGTGGTTTCCAGTGAGACAGTCGGTTGTCCGACTAGGATTTTCTAGGGGTTCTTTCATCCCCCGTAACTCACAAACTGTAACTACGATTTGTGAGCCGATTGCAGTGAAACATTCCTTACATTGAGATGAACCTTTTGAGATTACTTCAAGAATTGTATGAGTCTAGTTCATGGCTAGGGGATAGAAAACGTTCAAATGATAATAATATTTTATTATTATTCAACTTTGACACGCCGTAACATCTGCACAGAGCGTCTTATTTACGGGTCATCAGTGACATTGTGATCCTGAGTGTAAAGAAGAAATTTAAGGATATTTTTTGGGCAGTTGGATAGTGATCAGGGTGTGGTCCCCATGATGCTAGTTTTGATCACTTACAGAGAAACACTACTTTTTCATCAGGTGTCTGTTTTGGACGTACAAGTAGTCACTGTCGTGGGTTTTTTTTGAGGGGATCACAAATGGTGTAGTCTTCTTGATCTGTTTCAGGGTCTAGGTGTAGGCTTCACCTAGGGTGACTATGGTGAATAGTTCTTTTTTCTCCAGTTTTCCATTTCTGGCAAGTTAATTGCTATCTTGCGTTTTTTCTTAAATGTACGCGGTGGTGGCTTCAGTTTGGTCCTAGGAGGTGTGCACTGTGACAATGTTGTTTTTCTCTTGGATTAGCAATGTTTGGAGCATTAGTTGTTGAGTGTACTCCCTTGGGTCATTCCTATGAGGGTTCATGTGGCATTACAACCTTATTCAAGGCTTGCGATCCCACGATTGGATGAATTTTGGATAGAGTTTTGGAATCCCTTGGGTGGGTTGTGAGCGGGATCCTCTAGCTTCGCTTCCCACGATCGGGTTCTCGGTATCGTAGTGACCACTTTTCCATAGGCGGTGATCCCCTATCAAGTATGTTAACCTCATAGGGTTTGAGGCATCATAGGTAATATACTCCCCTACATATTGGTTTGTTCATAGTAGGGGTGTGGCATCGTCGGGTATACAATCCCATACTCAGCATCTTGTTTATTGTAGGCTTGTGGCAATGTTGTTTATAAGATCTCCTACTCAATGTGTTGTTTCATCAGGGTTGGTGCATTGTCGGTTTGATCCCCTACATCATGAGTTATACCATGTTGGGTTTAGGTATCGTCGTGACCACCATCACACAGGTTTTGATCCCATATCAAAGTGATGTGATTTATGGAGCACTAGATCATGTGGTGGAATACCCCAGCTATTCTGGGGAGTGATCCCCTATATGAGTTATTTAAGAGTTAGCGAAGTGGGTTCATGTATACCCTAGTGGAACCTAGGAGTGATCCCCATTCTGAGGAGTTTGGTAATTCTGTTGTTTCAGCATGGTGTTCTCAGTGACAATATCCAATGTGCATGTATCTCTCATACAAGTGTCATCTGGGATGACAGAGCTTGTGGAGTATGTTGTCCTAGATATGGTCATATCGTAGGTGATGAGGTCTGAAAATCATGAATATTGGGTAATGAAAAGAGAATATCTGGTTTCTCATGGTATGCGTATGGGCATATACCTGAGCATATGTTCATGGTATATATATGGTCATACACCTGAGCTAAGCTGACTAGTCGTGTTTAGCCGAGGATGGTCTCGAGATGGAGTTTCTCTCTCATTTGGGTTCCCTCTGGGAGGGATGAGCTGATTGTTTCCTTTTAGATACCCCATTTTATTTTGTGTTTATTGGGGTTCCTACTGTGTAATTTTATACTCGCCCCGACATGTGCTTTTCGCACACATGTTTGTGTGTTGTGCAGACCACATGCCTTTCAACAAAGTCCTAGGAGGACTCAGAGAAGGCGTAGCATTGTGAGAGAGACTGATCAGGATGTTTAATGGAGTTGTGCTGAGGATCTAACCAATGGTTTCTTTTTACAGTGATACAATCATTCTGAGTAGGTTGGACACTTTTGTGGTTTTTTTGGTGGGACCTATTTTTTACCTTTAGTACATCTATTGCACTCTATTTTGGGATAGATGTATTCACGAATTTTATTTTCAGATTAATATATCTCTACATTATTTAATGGAGGTGTATATGGGTATCTATGTACAGGTACCTTAGAAGAATGCCTCTATTGACTGTGATAGCCTACTCGGTGTTTGTACCATCCCTGGCCTATTAGAGGCGGGATTGGGGAGTCACAGATCGATCCCCTTTGGGTCAGGTCGTGACAATATTCAGCTATACAAGGATTCCTCTGTTTGTCTTCTTCCAATTGGAACCTCTTGGTTATTGAGATGATATTTTCTGAGTGTCCTATCTTTCCAAAATGAAACCATCTAATGTGTTGTGCATTCTTATATGTCACAGTGGCATCATAGGAGGTTCCACCTTTGGGATCTTTGAGCAGAGTTGGTCTAGCTGTGCATTTTGTATGGCTTTTATAGCGATGGTGTTAGGATGTTTCATGATCATATTTCAGGCCAGGGACTCCAGTTTGGGTGCAACGACCAATGTATCCATTCACCAGGACTCTGATAACCTTCCTTTCAACTTTGTACATTAGGAAACTGGTTGTAGGGGAATAACGGTACATGAATCCTATAGGACTAGGTTTTGGGTTTCCCCTATTCTTCTTGAGTTAGCTCCCAATATATACTCTTTGACCATGGTGTGACTTGATTGTATTTCAGGATGTGTCCACGATGAAAACCAGCGAGGGTTTACTAGTGGTATTGTGGTGATGATCCGCCCCATGTAGAGGTTGTGGAGCAGGGTTTAGGTTCTATGGATGGACCTCCAGGTGTTTTTCCAGTTGATCCACCACCTGTTGAGAAACTGGTTCTAAAAGTGGTGTGGGATGAAGATGCACACATGCATAGTGCAATTCATGAGTTTTAGAGGCATTGACCTATAAGGTTTTGTGGTGATCCAAACCCTCAGGTAGCTGATGACTGGAACGAATCAATCACAAAAATATTTCACCTAGTGAGGACATGTAATGGACCAGAACCACCTAGCCCATTACTTTTCCAAATTCAATGTTTTTGGGTGCCGTGGACACCATCGGTGAGTCCGGAGGATGTCAGTGTTAGTGGAAAAATGTCACCATGGTGTCAGCTATCAGTGCCACTGATTTGTCTCACCAATCAGTTCCATCCATCGATCTCACAGATCAGTTTCACATATCAGCTTCATAGATCAGCTAAACTGATCAGCTTCACTGATAAACTTCAGTAATCATCTTCACATATTCTCTTCACAGATTAGTTTCACATATCACATTCACATATCTGCTTCACAGATCAGCATCACTAATCAGCTTCACAGAACAGCTTGACTAATCAGCTTCACAGATCAGCATCACTATTCATCTTCACAAATAAACTTCACCAATGAGTTTCACTGATTAGCTTCATAGATCAGCTTCACTGATCAGCTTCATGAGATCAACATCAAGGATAAGCTCCACCTGTTCCACCCATCAGTCTCACCGTTTGGTTTCACCAATCGGTTTCACCCATCAGTCTCACATCTCTTTTTCACCCATATATCTCACCGATCAGTTTAATCCATCGATCTCACCAATTGGTTTCACCTAATCAGTTTCACCTGGTCGGTTTCACTGATCAACTTTAAACTATCAGTTTCACTTGATCTGATTCACTAATCAGCATCACTTGGTCAGTTTCACTAATCAGCTTCACCTTATTAGCTTTACCCAATTAGTTTCACTTAACAGCTTCACCTGATCAGCTTCACCTGACTAGTTTCACGAATCTACTTCACCAGATCTACTTCAACTTATCAACTACACACAATCATCTCCACCGATCAGTTTCATTTGTTCATCTCACCAATCAGACACAGTAGGGTGTTGGAGTTTCCTTCCCTAGTTTTCCAATAATGCAACTTTTATGTCCTTTTTAACCTCTTAATGTGGTTCCAGGAGGATTTTAATGCCCATAAATGATATCTAAAATCCACCAAGATCCGGGAGACCCTTGACTTACCAATACATGTGGGTTTTTACTCAGTGTCACCATCTTTCCCGTACTTTTCATCTTCTCCTGTATTGCGTGTTTTTTTCATTTAAATGAAAGCATTTAACTCATAGTTTTTATCTCCACCTCTCTGATTAGTTTTATTAAATAAAAACAAATTCCATCGTTTCTAACCACCCATACCTGTAGAGAAACCATGATCCATCTTTAAAGGCATTCATGATTTCATATCCCATAACTCTTGGATCAGACCTTTATCACAAATATCTTCTTCCATGGAATCTTTGGTTCCCTATGGATGAGCTTGAAAGTCCTTCCTCAAGAGACAAGTTGTGCGCCCATGCTCGAGGCCTTCCTCCTCCATCGTCATGGAGTTTTTCCTACTTCCCACGCAATCATAGTTTTTGGGGTGGGGAGGAAACGTTCATCCCTGATCATCCATGTTGGGATTTATTCCTTCGTCTCTCTTTACTATGCATAATACAAGGTGGGTATGATGATGTTCCCTCAGGACATAGATGAATCCAAAGATAAATAATATAATAAAATATCCTTTAAAGAATGAAGGGTTGGTAATGTTGATGTTGTTTCTATGTTATACCTACTTTGTTATATTATGAATTTTATGGGATTTTTAACATTGATAATCATTATCATTGTTGGTCCATCCTTGTGCACTAATGATCCAATATTTTTCTGGTTAATCAAGTGATTGAATGGCTGTAACATGTAAAATGGTTAATAATGTAATTTTTTTGTTAAATGGATGACCTATGAATAATATTCATTGTTTTATCACCCTAGTAAAGAAAATATAAATAATTAACTCAATGAACGGTGTGGTTAAATATAAAAAATATCCTTTCTCTGTTCTGGGGATATGTGTGGTGGCTCTACTTGATGTCATGTGGGGAGATGTGGATGAGGATGGGATCCCCTGTTGTTGAATTTTTGGTTGTGGACCTGAGGCCATGTGGGGTCATATGATGGGGATTGGGTTGGTTCCATTACTTCGAGGGATGTCATATATCCATTTTGTTATTGTGACTTAATAAGAAAGCTAGGTGTGAATGATTAAATTACTGTTTGGATGTTTTTCCTTCCAGGCCATATGTCTATTTCTATTAGTTGTCCAGTAGTGAAGAATTATTTAAATGGAATTATTTTTATATGATAACAAGAAAGTGTTTAATCAATAATTTATTTCGGTCAATGATTTGTGCTCTTTTTGTGGTTGTTGTGCTTTTGTATGAATGAATTGTAACGAGGGTGTTTCTGTATGGGATGGTTTTTAAACCCTTAGGTTGGGATGAGTTCTTGTTTACCTATACATAAAAATTTAGTTTTGTGTTTTTTATTCACACCCCACCCAAGTTGAGCACTTCGTGTCAAATACCCCCATTTTATGGGGTGTGTTTCTTCCAACACTCCTATTGGGTCACTGGATATTAGCTCCTATATGGTCCCTCTCTAAAGTAATCCATGACTCTTCGGGCTATTTGAGATGGCTTGAGGTCTATTATAGCCCAAAATTCTTCATCCATGGTATGTTGTGGTGGTTGGGCCAGGTGTGCGCAGGTAGGTTTACTTCCAAAGTGTCTTCGGGTGGGGCCAAGGTGTCCTCGGGTGTGGTGGTAGTTGTTGTAGCCCATGTGTCTGCAGGAGTGGTTACATATTATTATGGTGGCCCAGGTGTCTATGAGTAGGATATGTGGTTGCGGTGGCCCATAATGTCATTGTTGGGGTGGCAGTGGGACTGTTTTGAAAATGGCGGGGGAGGTCTGATTCATATGATATCATAAAAAACTAGTGGGAAAGAGGTGTTAGGTACAAAAATGATGGTGATCTAAAACTACAACATTATGTGACTTTCATTATTTGGGGAGTGTGCCTTGGTGAGGATGGGTGGATAGATTTCATTGCAAGTTGTTTTGGTTATCTCTATTTTCTCACAGGGTATTATATTGTCTCCCACTTGTACAATATAGATTTTGGGTTTCCCAACTGAGTATACTTGTATACTCACCCTAAATATATTAAATTGTATTTAGGTTTCAAGGAGGACTTCGGGGACCATGCAGGATGGTACTAGCTCAAAAATCGGTATAGTTTTCATTGTTTTTTCTTTCTTTTGGTAACTTCCCTTTGTTGTTTTTCTTGTAATCGATTGGGTTTATCATTGAACATGCATATGGTAATGGGTTTTTGCTTTACATTTACCTTTAGTTTGGTAGTTTTTAGGGTTTTTACCATCGTATCTCTTGATCCTAATAAAATAAAAAGGTTAATTCCTTCCATATTAAGTGTGATTCTATACAATTGGTGTTATTTACCACTATAGGACCTATTAAAGGGAGAACTCAGGGGGCCATTATCTCTCCTTCAAATTGAGGAAGGAAGGTTCTGGAAATTTGCAATCCCTTCCCTCATCTCGGTGAAGGTGGTCATGACAGGACACCTCCAGATCAGATGGTGGTCCAAGCGGCAAGCCTTCTGTATGATTCGTCCATGCGATGGTGGAGTTTGGTGACGTAGTCCCATGATTAAGAGACACTGACATGTAAAAAAATTTATCAGCTCTTCAGAGAAGAGGTCTATCCGATAACTCTGAGGTCAGTGCGGATCTAGGATCTCTTGCACCTTCGGTAGGAGGGCATGATTGTGTCAGAGTACTCAGCGAGGTTTACAGACATGTCATGCTACTCCCTTATTATGGTTAGAGACCTATTTTTTAGGTCTTATAACTTTTACCAAGGCCTATGTAGAGACATCAGGGAAGGTGTGATTTCCTTGAGCCTACCCACATATGCTAGAGTGATGATTTGAGACTTATAGGAGGAGAGCATCATGGCTTAGAGGATTTAGCCTGTGAGTGTTGGGTACATGGAAACTAAGTCCTCAGTAGTTGGTAGTCGATGGTAGGTGCCCTAGTATGGACATGCCTAATTATTTAGGAGGTGACCCTATGATGAAGGATCTGAGCCTTAGGGCTCTCAGGGATCTCAGGACAGTTTTGTTCAGCCGTAGGAGAGGTGGTGTTACACTTGTGAAGGTTGGGGACATCTTGCTAGTTATTGTCCGACCCATCGTGCTGCTGAGAGGGAGCCAGTAGACAGACCACATTGGCAATGGAAACATCTTGAGTATGGAGGTCCGTAGGATGGCAGATGTGGTGACGAAGCTAGTACATTAGTGGGAGGTGGTATGCAGTATCAGATGCCACAAACACCACCCCCCAGGTGGTCCACGCTAAGCTCAGGGAGGTGGATGGTGAGGGCAAGGATAGCTGCAGTCCTTAGAGGTTTTTGACCCAGAGGATTCACAGGTGGATATAGGTACACTCTGTGTCCTTTCAACTATTACAACATTTTTTCTGGACACTGTTTCATGGTACTCATCCATTTAGGTTGATTTCTTGAGTTCCGTTCATGGAATTGGTAAGACCCCATGTGGTTGTTCTTCTATGTGATTCGAATGCATGAGGAAGAGGGATCCTTCCACCACCGATATTCATTTTTGTGATGCTATAAAAATTGTACGGGCGAGATAGTTTTTTTCAAATAGAATAATGTCAATGTGTAATGGAAGAGTCCCTCTGACATATGTGTTTGGTCATGGGTGTATGTTGGTGAACTCACTGGTGTGGGAGACCCAGTAGAGGGTACAGTTTCGTTCCTTGTGCTTATGGATTTTTGGGGATGAAATTTTCTATATTGGGGAGGATTTAGCGACTCTGTTTTTGGTCCTGTCAAGCTTCAGAATATTCCTATAAATATTTCAAGAGCTATGTGTGAAGATGGTGTGAGATTACAAGGCCTGAAGTGCCCAGAATTAATTTTATAAAAATATTAAGTATTTTTTATATTATGCACATGGAGGGGATGCATTTTCTCTTAAATAGTTTCTCAGATCTGTAATTCTATGGCATAGTTGGATACGTAGCATGACATTTAACCTAGGCATGGGGTAATCATTACAGGCTTAGGCCTGCTGTGGAAACATCCCATAGGGGATTTTTCATAAATAAATGGAAATGTTTATTTCTGAGCATCATCTTGAATAACTACTAAATAAAGACTTGCATCAAAATAAGGAGCTCATTTTTACATTCAGAACGCCACATTTACCATAGGGGAAAATTAATATTTTCTTCGTCGGGAGGTTTTGTTGGGGTAGTGGTCATCAGTTGAACTGATTAATTAATAAAAAAACCAATAAAAATCAATAAATCATCTCCCCCCTCACGTTCATTGCACATCATCTCCCTCCCACTTCAAGCGACGTACCACCAGATCGAAGAAACAAGGTGTCTTCAGACTCAGTTCTGGACGGTGATCTCTACCAGATGGTGCAAGAGTATCTCTAGAGTGTAGATCTAGCCTAGAATAATTGGTGATTTTCATGTGAGGTTGGAAGTTTGAGCTTTAAAATTCTGTATCCCTTTTATGTGTTGTTTTTCATCAAATATTAGTAAGGGTGGTGTAGTTCGGGTCCTGATCATTCTGAATCATGTTTCGAATCTAAATTTGGAACACCGGTGAGTTTTTAGAATTTTTCTAGTGGAAAACTTGGTTTCTGATAGTGGACATGGCAGAATCCGGTGGGTGCAGTGGCGACATGGTGGAATCCAGCACCAGCAAGCCTGTTTCCAACGGTGGCGTGGTGGTTTCCGTCGAGATAGGTGGTTGTTCAGCCATGATTTTATTGGGGTTCTTTAATCTCTCGTAACACAAAAACCGTAACTCATATTTGTGAGTTGTTTGTGGTGACGCATTGATTACATCGTAACGGACGTTTTCAGATCACTTTTGAAAATTTATGAGTCGGTTTCGTGGCCCGGGGCCACAAAACATTGAAATAATATTAATATTTTATTATTATTCTGCTTCGACCCACCGTGACCTGGGAACAGAGAGTCGGATTTATGTGTTTCCAATGATGTTGTGATAATGATAATAAGGCCAATGTTTCTAGATAGTTTTTGGGTCCTGGGACAGAGATCAGGGTGCTGGCACCATGAGGATGGTTTTGGGCATTTATGGATATATGCGACATTTTCGTCGGGTGTTTGTTTTGGATGAACAAGTAGTCTCTCTCGTGTGTTTTTCCTAGGGGATCACAATTGTATATTCCTCTTGACGAGTTATGAGGATTAGGTTTGGGCCCCACATGGGATTGCTATGGTGGATAGTACAATTTTCACCAGTTTTCTATTTTTGGCGAGTAAATAGAATGTATTTCTTGTTTTTCCACGTTGAATGCAATGGTGGCCTCAAATTGGGCCTAGAAGGTGTGTAGTGTGATTATATTATTAGTCGCTTGGGTTAGATATGTTTGGACAAGTAGTAGTTGAGTTTACTCCCTTGGTTTTATCCTTTGAGGGTTCGTGTGAAATTACATCGTTATTATTGTTTTTTCATCCCCTCGATTGGATGAATTAATGGTAGAGTTTTGGCATCCCACCAATGTGTTCAGAGTAGGATCCTCTATCTTCGCTTCCCATGATCTGGTTCTTGGTATCTCTATGATCGATTTAGATCGGTCGGTGATCCCATATCTAGGAGGTTAACCCCATAGGGTTTCTGGCATCATCTAGAATATAATCCCCTACATTGTGGGCTATGCATAATAGTGTTGTGGCATCGTCAGGTATATGATCCAATACTCAGCATGATGTTTATAGTAGGGCTGCAGATTTTTTTGTTATTGATCCCCTACTTGAAGGGTCGTTTCGGTAGGGTTGGTGCATCATCGGTTCAATCCTCTACATTGTGAGTTATACCAAATAGGTTTGGGTATCATTGTGACCACCATTACACGGGCGTCGATCCTCTATCTGAGTGATGCGATCATTGGAGTACCAGATTGGGTTGTGATATCACTACTATAAATATGTCCTTTATTGGTGCTAGAAAAGTTTATTAACATCCCTAAAAAGGTGTTATTAATCAAGGCAATGATATAGTGGGTCCATTTTATCAGCGCTGTGAAAAGCACAGATAAAGGTAAAAAAAGAATTATATAATAAGGTGGAGCTTTTAACAGAACTTGACCCCCCTCCCCTTAACAGCGCTTGACCCCTTCTCGGGCATCCTCACACATGCGCACCCCCTTTAATCTACTGAAAATCAAACCCACAACCTCCCCCCTTTTGTGGCTACACCTTTACCACTAATCCATTTCATTTTTTTTATTTAACTATATATCTATATATATATATTTATATTTATATTTATTCATATATTGATATAGATTAATATTAATATAAATATATTTATTAATATATTAGTATATATATATTCATTCGTATATTAATATAAAGTTAATGCAACACCCCGAGCTTTCACGATACGCTTCTCTTTCAATAATGAAAATGCTTGCATTGTATGCAAGTTCGAGATTCTAACACACCACGACCAATCAAAGTAGTAGTTATGAAAATTAATACCAATTTTTTGAAATTATATAAATTTTATATTTCAAAATGGACTTCATTTTTGTATTCAGAATATCGAAATTATCCTATGTTGATTTTTTTATAATTTTCTGAGAACTTCCATTTTTTTATGAATAGTGAAAAATACTTTAAACAACTTTTTTAATAAAAATAATTTATATTGATAAATTTTACTATTATTGGTTTTAAAGTATAATTAGAATATATTTTTACCATTTTATCCAATGGTGGTCATTAGAAATAATTTAACATTGAAATTGGACATGAACAATTGTCAATCTTTTGATATATATTGTTTCTTAAAAACAAGCTATTTGTTGTGACAGCGGGAATTAATTATAAAATTAATTAATTCAACTTATATGTTTGGAATTTTTTAAAATAGACATCATTTTTTTATTCGGTATATGAATTATAAGTTAGGGTGAAATTTTGGCAGTTCTGAAAAACTTCAATTTTTGATGAATAGTGAAACCACTAAGTGGTAGTTAAAAAACTGTTTTTTCATTTAAATGAAACATTACCACTTCTATGATTTTTTTTTTCAAAAACCCGACAAACATGGTTTTCATTAGGAAGTAAAATGTGGTTCAATGGGATTAAAATAATTTTTTGCTGAATAGTAACTTTTAAGTTTAATTAAACGTGATTAAAGGTAATTAGTGTAATTTAAGGTAAAGATAATGTTATAATAATATAAAATGACCTTTACAGTTGTCCAACCCCTATTGTATGAGTCATGGCCGACCAATACAATCCATGGGTCAACTTGGGGACCCCATGGGGCCACTGTGGTAGGAAAATGACATTAAAAACGTTTTATTTAATGTTAAAATAAGAATGTCACAAAATGAGTTGTTTTACTAAAACAATTTTTCAATGTGGATATAAAAGTCATATTTTTGACTATAAAAATTCATTAGAAAACTAATAATATTTCCTACATCATGCTATTTTTTTAATAATTTTTGTACATTAAATAAATTTAATTATTTAGGACACTATGATGATATAGCGATTACCTCATTAATTAACTATTTATATAAAATGAAAAGATAATGTAAACTCTAGATCTTACACTTTTCAAAAACAAATTGTATGAGTATATTTAGAACCCTTATCACCTTATCCTAGAAATATATAAGTGTGGTACCATTAGAATCCGAAAAATTATTACATAGTAATGTAAGATTTCATTCTTTCCAAGAGTGCCCCTTCTCTCCCCTTATAAAAGGCCCCCACCACTACCACCTTATTCACACCATCAAAGCCTTTTGGCTCGGCCAACCTCTGCCCAAATACTCTCCCAAATTCCCTCCATTACTTCTATAAGACTCACTTTGGGATGAAGTCTTCCCAAAGAATCCTTTGGCTCAAATAAAAAAGAGTTACCCGATTTTAAGGTAATGTCTTCTCTAATGTTGTTTTGTTTTATTTTGCTTCTCCAACCCCTTAAACACATTTTATTAAATTATTTTGTAACAAAACCAGTATATAAAATATACTAGGACGTTTTTATGTTATGTATTTGGTTTACACTTACACACACCTTCATTTAATGATTAAAGAACATACTGTTTCTGTGGGTGGCGAAATACTGCCTCATGAAACAATGATTGTTCAATATTCTTTTAAAACCTCTAATGATGGACATTTTGAAGACACTATTTTCATATATGATATATATATTATGTTTATGTTTTCCTTATGCTTCTGTATTTCTCATTTATGGCACACTTTATGATTTCCATTATGGGTAAAAGCGATAATTTCATTTAAGGAAGTGCGGACTACCGCCCCCTCAAGGTGATTTGAATCGTTAATTCCATATGTGGGATGTATAAAGGATGGAGTAAATGGTATTATACACTATATTATACTGCAATTATATTATACCTTTATATAATTATAACTTCATTCCATTAAATACGAAATAGAAATGAAAGTAGCATTCATGCGTACGTACGGCTTACCATCTCCATGAACGGTGCATTTCATTTCTTACCTCTAAATGTTATTTAATATTATAAATGAATGTATATTATGGATATATATGATGTATATGAAATATAAATCATGAATATAATTATGGCTATAATGGATATTTTAACACGTAAACAATGTGTAATTATAAGAAGTTTATTTTTGACTCAAGTACCTAAGATCGACAAAACGACCATTATAAACTTAAATAATTACATAATGTTCATGACATGGTAATAATTGATATTAATGGAATAATGAACTTGAAAAAGTTTCTTAAGAAGGTAGATATTAACTCTAGTTTATTATTCAGGAGGTTAAATAATGGTCGAGTCAAGTCGGACACGAGGTAAGGGAAATTCTTAACCCAATTTCTGTTCATTGGGTTAATCTCCTACTTTCAAATTATGTCATGATATTATTATGTACTATCTTGTATTTGAAAATTCTTTATGTGTAATTATAGTGAATACACATAATAGATCTATTTTATTTTAAAAATTATCTTTTTAAGGACTTCATCTCAATCTCTTTTCATTGAGGCATATTTTGTTTCATACACAATTTTCTTTTATATGATGTATAAACCCCTTTGACTTTTACATTTATTCAAAAGGTTTTATTTTATAATTAAGTGATTTTTAAATGATTTCAAAAAACAGAGATATATTTCTATCAAATATATGAATATCCAATGCAAATGTATACGTATTTAACGCAAGTTTAAAAATGTTTTCAGAAAACCCGACTCTCGAGTGTGGTAGAGAGGAAGGGATTGGGCATGGACCTATCATGGCCTGTAATTAGTTGAGCAGTCTCAAAATTAGTTATTTTGCTTTCAGAAGCTTGCATAATGTCTTCATAACAACACTGTAGTATATTTGAGCAATTTTAAACATATGTATCTTCTAAAAAAATTGCATCGGTACGTCTCATGAGACAAACTACTGTCTTGGCATGAGGACTTGAAAAAATTTTGTTTGTGGTCTTGACAAGAGGCCTTGGCTACGTGGTTATGATAGTCTGGAATTATGCATTCCATCATTATGAAAGTGGTTATTGATATTTCATGTGATTATTTGACTAGTATAATATCCATGTGAGTAAGTAAATGGTATTATTTAATTTTTTTTCCATATTATGCAGAAGTTCAATTTTAGAAAAGCTTGTGTTTTAGTTATACATTTCCATAAATGTTAATTTTTATTTATGAAAGCTTCCTATATATTGTTATCCTTACTGAGCATCTGATCTCACCCCATTCAATGTTTTAATTTTTCCAAGATTTGAAGAAGTATACAATGAATGACCTGCAGGGATAATATAAGGGGATATGAAGAGAAGATGTTGTAGTTTTGTTAAAATTTATGATGTAATGTAAGACTTATGAATGTATCTAGTGTTTCCAAGGCTACTAAATTAATCGGTCTTTCGAGACTTGATCTTTTGTGATCATGCCAATGTTACGAAGTATGCACTCACTCTGGGTAGCTGGGGTCGGGGGGTTACAATTGGTATCAGAGGCAGTTTAGTACTAACCTTGGAAGCTAGATTTTGATAAACTCTCATTAGAGCACATAGCCCAAAGATAGTCTTTGAGGATTAGTATAGAAGAACTTCCTAGAATTTTGGTATTATAGAGATGTTGTGAGTTTTCTGAGCAATACATCCATGTCTGGTTACGAGCAGGTAGAGGCGGCTCTGGCACAGATGTACCTTGGGGAAAAAACTGAAAACACCTCTTTGAGCTAGACTTGAACAGTAACTGGTGCACGACAACGGGCCTTGCTGCACTCTTGGTTATGACACTCCCAAGGGATTTTCTTAGGATAATTCTCATTATGGATTCTATCCATAAATAGTTAAATTTATGTTAAGTGTTTTACAAGAATGGAATTATGTATTTTGATTCATAAATTGATCTAGTTTATTCCATTGTATAGAAATGGCGCCCAGTAGAAGGAATGTGAACTCCAGCAATACGTATGATCCAAAGAGTAAGAAGGATCATATTTTCACAGTATTAAGCCAACATTTATAGGGGGATGAAGAAATAGTATCATGTGTTAATAAGATAAGTAATGAATTCTCTGAGTCTTATGGCTTTGAAGAAAAGCACGAGAAGAAAGGATGGAAGAGAGAATGATTGATAAAGGGATGAGGGAAAAGAATAATTTTCCAATATTTGATAATTGTGGGAAGAAACACCTTGGAACTTGTTGGAAGGGAAAGGGAGTTTGTTATAGGTGTGGAGAAAAAGGACACAAAGTGCGTGACTATAAGGTTAAGAAAAGGGTTTCAAATGTACAATGCTTCATCTACAAGGAGTGGGGACACTACGCAAACCAATGTCCAAATCATCAGAGTATGACCCAAATGATATTATTGGATAATAATCAAGTTATGATACTACCACAGATGATTAGGAATGATTAGAGTTCTTATGTTGTTATTATAGAATTTTGTCATTTGAGTGTTGTATCAATGATGTACAGGTTATAATAATTATGGTGTATATAAGGATTGTATTGAAGTACTATTTCATCAAGGACTTGAGATTGTGTGGAACCAAGAAAAGTGACTCCACAGGAGGTTAAATTTTTGAAAATATATGGTTGAGAGAATGATAAACCATAATATGGTTCTGATACCGAGATAGTGATTTTGGAATAATACATGATTGATTTGGATAAATTATATTGGATATTCCTAACTTCCTTAAAACTGAATACTGATTTTTTTACATTTTTGGATAGGATTATATCTATTATTCTCTAAGGAATAATGGTATATGAATGTAATAAATAATGATTTATATTAATTCATGATGTTGTAGTGTTTTAAAAGAATACATGATGAAGGTGTTCACATGTTGTTACGTGGAAAAAATGGATTTTCATTATGATTACCTTCCTTATAAAATTTGGACTGTGAGTTGGACAAAAGTATTTTGGATAGCTATAATGGTTGGAATGGATTATATTTTACATTGGATACTATTGTTATGGTTATTTTTGGATATTTATAAAATGGACAACACACAGACCGAGTGACAACCCATCGCATCAGACACAGCTATGGGAATCGAACCCACAACAATAGTACGATTGGGATTAATAGCCTACCACTGGACTATGTGAAGTCCCTGGTTATTAAAAAATAGTTTTAATAATCTAAATGGTATGTGTTAATATTTTGAACCTTGTACGATTAGGATAAGTATAATATTTTTGAGTTCTATTATCTTTTTGAGTGAAAGATGAGTTTGTGGTAGAAATTAGTTGAAGGGTGAAACTCTACTTGTCATGCATTAATATATATATACCTATCTCTTATTCGATGAATAAATTAATACATAAACTTTAGTAAAGGAATATTAAAACAAAAAATTTGTTATCCTAATACCTTATGTCTTTTTGAACTAAAAATATTTTAAATCAATATAGATTGAAGGCTTTGAGGCCCTCAATTTTACACTTGTTTGTGATTGATGACCTCAATCACTCCCTACAAATAATTATGTTTTTCCTCCAATTATATTTCTCTAATTGACACCAATGTTCTCCTTATCGAGATCATAATTTGGTGGTGACTTTTTCATTTCTCTTTCCCTATGATTAAGGATAAATTTTATTAACCTTATTTATGATATGGGTTTTCCACAAAGGTATATTCTATTTTCACCCTTTTATTTTCAAATAAAATTTTCAAATTGCAAGGACACAATTTATTGATGGAGGGGAGAATGTAACACCCCGAGCTTTCACGATACGTTTCTCTTTCAATAATGAAATAGATGCATTGTACGCAAGTTCGAGATTCTAACACACCGCGACCAATCAAAGTAGCAATTATGAATATTAATACCCACTTTTTGAAATTATATAAATTTTATATTTCAAAATGGACTTCATTTTTGTGTTATTAATATCGAAATTATCCTATGTTGATTTTTTTATAATTTTATGAGAACTTCCATTTTTTTATGAATAGTGAAAAATACATAAAACAACTTTTTAAATCAAAATAATTTATAGTTATAAATTATAATATTTAGTGGTTTTAAAGTATAATTAGAATATATTTTTACCATTTTATACAGTGGTGGTCATTATAAATAATTTAACATTGAAATTGGACATTACAATTGTAAATATTTTGATATATATTGTTTCTTAAAAACAAGCTATTTGTTGTGACAGCGGGAATTAATTATAAAATTAATTAATGCAACTTATTTGTTTTAAATTTTTTAAAATAGGCAACATTTTTTAATTCAGAATATCAATTATTGATTAGGGTGAAATTTTGGCATCGCTCTGAAAAACATCAATTTTTGATGAATAGTGAAACCACTAACTGGTAGTTAAAAAACTGATTTTTCGTTTAAATGAAACATTACCATTTTTGTGATTTGATTTTCAAAAACCCGACATACATGGTTTTCATTAGGAAGTAAAATGTAGTTCAATGGGATTAAAATAATTTTTTGGTGAATAGTAACTTTTAAGACTAATTAATCGTGATTAAAGTTAATTAGTGTAATTTAAGGTAAAGATAAAGCTATAATAATATAAAATGACCTTTACACTTGTCCAACCCCTATTGGATGAGTCAAGTCTGACCAAGACAATCCATGGGTCAACTTGGGGACCCCATGGAGCCACTTTGGTAGGAAAATGACATTAAAAACATTTTATTTAATGTTAAAATAAGAATTTCACAAACATGAGTTGTTTTACTAAAAAAAAATTAAATGGGTTTATACAGGTCATAATTTTGACTATAAATATTCATTAGAAAGATAAAAATATTTCCTACATGATGATATTTTTTTTATAATTTTTAGACATTAAATAAATTAAATTATTTATGACATCATGATGATGCAGCGATTACCTCATTAATTAACGATTTAAATAAAATGAAAAGATAATGTAAAATCTAAGACATAAACTAGTCAAACCCCTATTGTATTAGTATATAGTGAACCCTTATCACCTTATACTCGAAATATATAAGTGTGGGAACTTTAGAATCCGAAAATGCATTTCTTAATAATGTAACATTTCAATCTTTCCAAAAGTGCCCCTTCTCTCCTCTTATAAAAGACCCCCACCACTACCACCTTACTCACACCATCAAAGAATTTTGGCTCAGCCAACATCTTCCCAAATACTCTTCCATCTTCCCTCCCTTACTCCTAGAAGCCTCACATTGGGCAGAAGTCTTCCCAAGGAAGCCTTTGGATCATATCAAAAAGAGTTACCTGATTGTAAGGTAATGTCTTCTCTAATGTTGTTTTGTTTTATTTTTCTTGTCCAACCCCTTAAACTATTTTTATTCCTTTATTTTGTAACAAAAAAAGTATATAAAATATACTAGGATGTTTTTATGATAAGTATTTGGTTTACACTTACAAACACCTTCATCTAATGGTTAAAGAACATACTGTTTCTGTGGGTGGCAAAATACTGCCTCCTGAAACGATAATTGTTCATATTCATTTAACACCTCTAATGGTGGCCATATTGATGACACTATTTTCATATATGATATATATATTAAGTTTATTTTTTCCTTATTCTTCTATATTTCTCATTTATGGCACACTTTTTGATTTCCATTATGGGTAAGCGCGATAATTTCATTTTAGGAAGTGTGGACTACCGCCCCCTCAAAGTGATTTGAATCGTTAATTCCATATGTGGGATGTATAAAGGATAGAGTAAATGGTATAATACACTATATTATACTGGAATTATATTATACCTTTATATAATTATAAATTTATTCCATTAAATACTAAATATAAATGAAAGTAGCGATCATGCTTACGTACTGCTCACCGTCTCCATGAACGGTGCATTTCATTTCTTACCTCTAAATGTTATGTAATATTATAAATGATGTTATACACTGGATATATATTATGTATATGACATATAAATCATTAATATAATTATGGATATAATGGATATTTTACCACATGAACAAATTGTAATTATAAGAAGTTTATTTTTGACTCAAGTACATAAGATCGACAAAACGACTGTTATAAACTTAAATAATTACATAATGTTCATGACATGGTAATAATTGATATAAAAGGAATAATTAAATTGAAAAAGGTTCTTAAGAAGGTAGAGATTAACTCTTTTTTATTATTCAGGAGGTTAAAGAACGGTCGAGTCAAGTCGGAAATGAGGTAAGTGAAATTCTTAACCCAATTTCTTTTCTTTGGGTTAATCTCCTACTTTCAAATTATGTCATGATATTGTTATGTACAATCTTGTATTTGAACTTTATTTATGTGTAATTATAGTGAATACAAATAATAGATCTATTTTATTTTAAAAATTATCTTTTTATGGACTTCATCTCAATCTCCTTTCAATAAGGCATATTTTGTTTCATACACAACATTAATTTATACAGTGTATAAACCCCTTCGAATATTAAGTTTATTAAAAAGGTTTTATTTTATAATTATATGATTTTTAAATGATTTCAAAAAAGATAGAGATATTTCACTCAAATTTATGAAAATCTAGTGCAAATGTATACGTATTTAACATAAGATTAAAAATGTTTTCAGAAAACATGACTCTCGAGTGTGGTAGATAGGAAGGGATTGGGCGTGGACCCAACATGGCCTGTAATTAGTCGAGCAGTCTCAGAATTAGTTATTTTGTTTTCAGAAGCTTGTATAATGTTTTCAGAAAACAACTAGAGTATATTTGAGAAATTTTAAACATAAGTTTCTTCTAAAAAATTGCATCGGTAGGTCTCATGAGACAAACTAGTGTCTTGGCATGAGGCCTTGAAAAAAGTTTATTTGTGGTCTTGGCACGAGGCCTTGGCTACGTGGTTATGATAGTCTGGCATTATGCATTCCATGATTACGATCATTGTTATTGATATTGCATGTGATTATTCTACTAGTAGAATATCCATGTGAGTAATTAAATGGAAATATTTAATTTTATTTTTTCCATATTATGCTGATGTTCAAGTTTAAAAAAGCTTTTGTTTTAGTTATACATTGTCTTAAATGTTAATTTTTATTTATGAAATCTTCCACAATATTGTTATCCTTACTGAGCATCTGAGCTCACCCCTTTCAATGTTTTAATTTTTCCAGGATGTAAAGAAGTATATTATGAATGAACTGTAAGGATAATATAAGGGGATATGAAGAGAAGATGTTGTAGTTATGTATTACTTTATTATGTAATGTAAGACCTATGAATGTATCTAGTGTTTCCAAGGCTACTAATTAATCGGTCTTTCGAGACTTGATCTTTTGTGATCATGCCAACGTTACGGAGTAATGCACCGACTCTGGGTAGCTGGGGTCGGGGCGTTATAGTTATATTTATTTATAAATATTTATTTGGATATAATTTTTTATCCATATAGTTTTTTTAATATTAATATATACTTATAAGATTAGTTTGAAATGCATTTATGAAATAGGTTTTCTATTTGTGTTTATACATAAATAAATAAATACATGCATATATATATACAACACACACACACATATATATTTATGAATAAAAACATATATATGTGTATTTAAAAAGACATAAATGTTAAAATGAATATAACTTATAATCCAAGAGCTCATCTCAACACCACAACTAGTAAAATCAAGGAAAATAAAATAATCTTTGATATGATATGTAGTACAGTCCTAAAGGACATCAAGATCAGAAGTTATCATTTTGTTAATATTAACATATCGGGGTATCCCGACTAAAAACTCAGTTTTGGAGGCCTTCTAGGCCATTTTTGGCTTTGAAAAATGCGACTGAAGCTTTTATTCTGTGAACAAAGCCTAGAGATCATCACATGCTTCGATTTGATGTTCTATAGAGGTCAAATGGACCCCTAGATCAAAATTTATGGTTGATTGATGTTTGAGTTACATTTTCAACTTATTTTAGATATTTAATTATTATTTTTGATTATTGGGACTTCAAATTGATATTAAATGATTTTTAATCAATATTAATAAGAAAATTAATAATTAATAATATTTTTTAAAATATTTTAAATCTATTTTCACTAGATTTATGATATATTATATGTAATAGTCTATTTATAGGTATCTAAATCCTATTTAAAAAATATATATTATATTTATATCAATATAAATATACTTATATAACAATAATTTATTTTTCATGATTTTTTTGAAACAAAAAAACTTATCACCGGTAGGAAAAAATGATTATAAATCCACCCTTTATCAGCGCTACTAAAAGAAGCGCTGAAAAAGGTTCCCCATTATCAGCGCTAAAAAAAGCGTTGATAAAGGGGGACCTTCATCAGCATTTTTTCTAGCACTGTTAAAAGTTCCCCTTTATCAGCGTTTTTTAGTGTTGATAAAGTCCCCCTTTATCATCGCTTTTTTAGCACTGATAAAATGGAATTTCTTCCCTTGCCTATTTTTTTAGTAGTGTATCCCCCAGTAGCTCCAAGGAGTGATCCCCTTTTTTGAGATCTACGAGTTACCAGAGTGGATTCCTGTATCTCTTAGAAGACCCTAAGACTGATCCCATATCTGAGGAGTTTGGTAACTCTATTATTTCAGCCTGATTTTCATAGTGATGATATCTGACGAGCATGTATTTGTCGCTAGTGATGAGGTGGGAACCTCATTAGGCTTGGGGTGTGAAATGAGTATATCTAGTTGTTGTGGTATATGTATGGTTATATACATTAGTATATGTTCATGGTGTATGTATCGACATACACATGATTTCAGATGACTTGTCATGATTATTAAAGGATGGTCTTGATATGGAGTTTCACTATCATTTAGGTTCCCTCTAGATGGGATGTGCTGACTATTGCCTTTCAGATGCTCCCTTTTATTTAGGGATTTTTGGGGTGCCTAATGAATACTTTTATACTCACCCCCGCACGGGCTTTTCCCGCACATGTTTGTATCTTGTGCAGCCCACATGCCTTTCGACGAAGTCCCAGGAGGACCCAAAGCAGGAAGAGATTTGTGGGAGAGACTGACTGGGGTGTTTACCAGAGTTGTGCCGAGGATCTTACTGATGGGTACTTTTGACAATGATCTCCTCCTTTTGAGTTTGTGGTACGATTTCCTTAGTTTTCTTTTGGTGGGCCCTATTTTTTCCCTTTAGTACTTCTATTGCACTCTTGTTTGGGATAGATGTATGCATTAATTTTCATATCAGTTTTATATATCTATGCATTGTTTCAAGGAGGTGTATATGGGTGCATGTGTACAGGTACCTTAGGCTAATTCCTCCCATGTATGTGATAGCCTACTCAGTGCTAGTTCCCAGCTCTTGTCCTATTGATGGCAGGCTTGGGGAGTCGCGGCTCGAGCACAATTGGGTTAGGTGCTGACAATATTAAGCTATACATTGATGCCTATGTATGTATTGTTCCCTTTGATACCTCTTGGTTATTGAGAAGATATTTTATTGATTGTCCCATAATTCCAAAATATTACCATCTAATGTGTGGTGCATTCCTATGTGTCACTACTATAGTATTATTTTTATCTTGGGTTATCTGAATCTTTTGATTCTGATTTGAACCTAAATAAATCTTCAATATTAATGTTGTTTATTGTGTTATGACTTCAACCATGACTACTTTCTATTTTCAATCAAGCACCATAATAGCTGTATCATTTGAATCTATCATTTTGTTTTCCAAAATTCCCTTTACTGTCTCACTGGAACAATGAACTATACTTTTGCATTTTTTACTACCTTTGTAAACTGCCTTATTAGATTCGAGAGTTTGTACAAATATTTCACTTTCATTATTACACTGAAAACATCATCTTCAAGTACTTCGATATGTTTTTGTTGATCTTTTGAAATTTTAGTAAGACATCCTATTTCACTTTTTTTCTGAGATTTTGAGCATGTAGTCAACTATTGTTTCCAAGTTATCATGAATTGAAGAAATATTTTTTTTCAATTTCATCCATCATCTCATGCTTCTCTTCTTCTTGCTACTGCATATAGAGGTTTTCAACTTGAACCACTCTATTTGATTTCTTCATTTTGGATCTCAGAACATTTATCTCCTCAAAAAAAGCTTCTAATTAATCCTTCATTAAAACTCTTCCTTAAAATTCTCTTTCATCAATGTCTCCTGCATTATATTTCTAGTTGTTAACTACAACTAAAACTATATCATTTTCTCTATGATCTTTTCAATTCTGCAACAGTTTAACCACAGATTCATCTAAACTATCATTTTGTTGTAAAAGAATATTCTTATTTATGAAGAAATTTCTCTTGAACATGTTTTTTATCTTTCACATACACTGAATACATCCTTATTGGAATTTTATCTTCATCATCATCATTATCATGAAACTTATTGGAGAACCATCATGAAATATTTCATACCTTTTCACATAGAAATAATTCCATTGAATGTTTCCCTTTGGAATTTCATTTTCCACATTATAAATTAAATAATTAAATGACATGCCTCTTCTTCTTCTGTCCCATATTTGATGACAGGCATTTTCAAGGCCTTTAATGCCACTTCTTTGGACTTCTCTTTTTATATAGACTCAATATCATCATTTCGCATCTTTTATGAAACTTGAGTACTATGAAATCTATCTAATTACATCTCCTTTAGATCAATATCTTCTATTACAAAAACATTAATATTGTCATACTGAACGAAGGAGAAATTATTCTAAATAAGTGATTTAAAATATTAACATCTTCAATTATTTCTCCTAGACAATAATTCTTCCATAATAACATCCACTTGATCAAAGAAGGCATCAACAGACTAATTATGGTTCATTTTTAGAACCACATTCTTATTCCATAGAACTAGTATCTTTTCTTCTTAGACTTTATTGTTTCCCTTATAAATAATTATAAACCATTTCCCCTTAGTATGTGATTAATTACATGACATCACATTCATATATAATGAATTGGATATGGCTCTCCCAACAGATTTTATTCTTTTAACGTCAGCATCCAATTCCCTTGGGATAGCCATAGATAAAACAACATTATCTGCATGGGCCAAAATACAATGCATTACTACAGTAATGAAATCTACTCCTAATGATCATAACAATTAATATATCTAATTCCTCTATAATTTACAAATGTTTCAATGATTCATTAGAATCCATTTTTGATTGAAAACCTCCATTGAAACACCTGAGAGAGAACCACAAACATTAATCTTTCCATTTGATAAAAATTGTTATCCTAAGTAGGATAAATACCCAAAGAGTGGAGGGCTATTTTAGGGTATGAAAGATTGAAAAAATACTCCTTATGACATTTTTACTTTTTAAAGAAACCGTATTTTCTCCTTTTTCCCATAGGAATTTATGGAAAAAAATGAAATCATGCATGAGACATAAGGATTTTTTCACATTTCAACCTCACTCAACTACGTCCAATGAGAATAAAATTTAACTATACCTATGTACAAAATTTACTAAGGATCACTACCAATTTAATGTTCTTGATAGATCACTTCTATGTCAGGGCTCATTGCTTTCACAATGTTTAGGGATAGATCATTTCTCCTCAATGGTCACTCCTAAATTCATTCCATTGATGTATCACTTCCAGTGGATAGGATCATCATCATCATCTTCCTTTTATCACTACTCTGGAAGGGAAAAAATTTATGGATATGTAGGTCCCTTCATTAAAAATATTGAATACATCCTTAGTTTTAGTTTGATGATTTTTTGAAGCTATACTTTTATTCACTTTATGAAAACCAATTTACCTCAAGTTTATAAGGAAATATGTTTTCAACACTTTCACGATTCTCACATCTGTGATAATGCTCACACAACATTCATGAAACAACCCAACTTGTCATTAGTATATAGTTCCTTGGCAAACCCCATAACATTATTTAAAATAACCTTTTTCACAACGCTCAATAATCCTTTGTGAAGAAACAACCATTCGTGAAGCTCAAATACATAAATTATTCTTAATTAGTCTTCGTGATGCTCATCAATTTCAGTGATATTTTTATATCCTTTGAGATCATCAAAACATTCATGAATCTTTATAATTTTGGTTGCATTTAATAAAATTATCAAATTTCTTATCTTCAAGAACAATTTCCTAAGAATAAAACTCATGAATAACATTAATTAATTCAGATCCTTATATTCTTGGTTACCTCATTCTCTCTTTTCTGATGTGGTAGAGGCTTATTTATATGCATTTCCACCCATTCCAAAAGATTAAACCTATTTCATCACCCTTTCATGAAGCTCTCTGATATCATCTATGATGCTCCCTATTTTTTTTGAAGCTCCAGGGAAATTTCTCCTTTCACTAATCATCTTGTAGTCATAGAGAATCACCTTAAACCCTTCATGCATTCAAGATGCCCTATTTATTATAGTTTTGAATATTTCTATACACCCTTTGGGAATTTTTGATGCTCCACATAATTTTGAAACCCATAAAATATAACACTCAATTCCTAAGTGAATCTCCATACCTTCACGAACCTCCAATATTCATGAAACTTGTTCCCATTCAATATTTTTATCAGGTATTCATGTAAATCCAATTTTCATGGTGATTGAGCCATCCTCCAAATTTTAGACTCCAATAAATTAGAATGTAGTAGGAAATAGTGACACCATGTATATGAAATTTTTTATACCACCTCCAGGGAATCCATTACCATATCATTGATCATTTAAAATATATTGTGTCAAAAATCTATTTGAATATCCAAATATTACCATGGAATCATACTTTGTGAAAAAACATTATCAACATAAAAACACTACAATGTTAACTTGATGGATGTTTTCCCAAAAAAAAATCAATACCATCAAAAAGGCTCTGAGTGAAAAAGTAAACATTACATAATATTTCTTATAATGATTTCATATTGGATTCCATGGTATAAGTAGAGGTAGATCCCTTATTGTACATTTAACTTACCCCTTGACCCCCATATTCTGGGATGCCACATGTTTCTGCTCATCTTTAAGTAAATAATAACCTTCATTGAGCTGATCAATCACTCCAAAAAGGGTGGATGTAGTTACCTAAACTCTACCTATCCTTCTAGTGCCCTTTATATTTTCCATGTTGATTTCAGGGTCACCCAATACTTCAGACCAGATATAAACAATTTTTCTGCATGTGGGAGCGATTAATGGAGGCTCCATATGAAGAGGTTGAAGTAATGGATAAAAATACAAGTCATTTAAACTGGAAGAACATGAATGCTATCCAGAATCATAGGAATGAGATCTGAACTTCTTAAATGGAACCTGTTGGAAACACTCTTTATCTACTGACATGGATGATGTTTCATTCTTACCATATAGAGCTGAAGTGGTGTTCATTTTAGAATAAGTGAGTTATTTTTTTGTAACTGTTCCACATCCACGTGCCTTTGGATATAATGTTCAAAAAAATCTTATAATCGAAATTTGGATAATCATTAACATGTAATATTGACCCTTTATCCTTCTCTTATACTGAAATTTCATCCAAAATTCCCTTTATTAGAGTTGATTTAGTTTCATGATAATTATTTTCAACCACATCCTACACATAGTCATCTGATGAAATATTTTTCACCATGGGAGGTTCCTTTTCATTTTCAACAAAGCGGTATTCCTTTTAATTAACCCTAGGAGAATGTGGTAGAACCATGTTAGGAAACCCATCATTATCTCCCTAGTCCTCTATATGACCATCCACGGGGAATCAACCTGCTGCATGGTAGCCCCTTTCAACAGTTCTTCCTAACAATAGCATCCAAGACCCATGCCTGTTGATATCCTCTCCAAATATTGTTGAATCAAACCTTCAACGATGATATACACTTTTCTAGGAGTCATATCATGATTGAATATCACATATTGTGCATTCTTATTACATTTTTATTACTCATGACTATGATCTGAGAAAAGGTCATTGGCCAAATCTATTTTACAGTTTGAGATGTCATGACTGGTCAACCTACATTCCAAAAACAAGTGGCACTCTCTCATATTAAATTTTCATATAAAATTAATCACTATCAGTGATGGGGAAAATTGTGCTAACTAGAGTAGATCATAAATCCACTTCAAAAAATAAATATGCATATTTCCCAAATCTATCCAGTTATATATCTTTGTTCATTATAAAATGTAATCTAGTTGCTAATGATATTCCATTTAGGGTCCTTGGATTCCACAAAATCTAATTCAAACAAAAAAAATTGAACTAAAATTTCCTAGAGGATTTTCTTACCTCCATTGGATTAAAATTAAAATCCCACTCATGGATATGCATTATACTTCGCTTGAAGAAGATCGTGTCGAGACCCCTTTCCTTCATATTTAGATCTTTAGTGTGGAAGAAGACATGATAAAATCCTTAGCCTATCGAGATATGCATCCAATTACTGAAATCTCATAAATCTAAAATACTAGTGACCCAGTCCCAAACAATTCATGGCTTAGAGCCCCTCAACAAAATAATCTTGGAAATAATGGAGTACATTCCAATTTTCATCCATTCAAATATTAAATTTGAGTTATCATTAACATGGGAAAAATTACCATTAAGATTAATCACATTAGAAATTGATTCTGTAGAGAGAATGAGAGAGAGAAAGTGCTTCTGCCAGCATTTTTAAGAAGTGAAGTAGCCGGTTTAAATCCACCATGAACCACCCTATGACACTCGAATTTTAGAGTGGAATTCTTGTATAAGTTAAAATACCATCAATCCAGGAAGGGATCAACTATCAGAGGTTTAGATGGATCACCAAAAGAAATGATCCCTAGACACCATTGGGTTTTTGAGAGAGTCTCTCAATCAATTCCCATATCCTCCTAAATATTCATATATAATAATACATATTTATAAAATTATATTTATTATATATATTTAATATTTAAATATGTATATTATAATTCCTAAAATATATATATATATATTACTATAATTATTAATAAATATAATAAATATTATTTATATAAAATTATAACTATATTTATATATATATATATTTACATAATTCTTTATATTTATTTTTATATATATTTACATATTTTTATAAATTTATATAATTATATACATATATATTTATTCTTATATTTATTATTATATAATGATATTTATTTAAAAACATAATTATTATTTAAATGTATTTATTATAATTTTATAAATGTATATATATATATATTTATAATTATAAATTAATATATTAAAATTTTATTTATATATATTTATTAATATATTTTTTTTATTATATATATTTATATATTTATACATATATATATAATTATATGTTTATATAAATTTATATTCTAAAATAATAACTATATTTATTATTTAAATATATTTATTATAATTTTATAGTCATTTTGTTATATTTATATAATATATATATATATGTATAATTATAATTACATTTAGATAATTATATATAGTTATATCATTAAATAAATATATATATTTATATATATTTGTAAAATTATATATATATTTATATAGTTATAAATCTAATAATATGAGAACAGGTCTGAGTACATGTTAGCAAGCAAACACACAACCATAAAATTTATTTGGAAAAATTCAAATTAAACAAAGGAGATGTTGGGGACATAAATGATTTCATACATCATTGGAAAAGACTATAAGTTATAATGATTAGGGTCATCACCATGATTGTGGTCAGAATAATCATCATCATCTGCAGTTTCCCACTCATATTGTGATTTTTATAGCTTGATGATTATAAAATACATCTCCCTGAGCTTTTGCAGCTCCAAAGTGAGATCTTTGGAAGAAGACCTAGTGGACATTCGACCAAACCCCCGTGAACCATCCCAATCAAAAATATCGCGTCCTTTTCCATTATTTGTTGGATGTCAACCCCAGTGTCAAGTCGTAGCATGATACCACACCCATTTGGTTTCTTCTAATCTAGGGGCAACTCAAAATCGTCACTCACCACATTCTTCTTATCAGGATAATCCAATTCCATATTATATTTACCCTTCTTTTTAGAGGAATTTCATGTTTTTTCATGGATAAATTATTTTCCCACTTCATCTTGAATAGTCACTTCAAAATCCTCCAACTCATCAGAATCAGTAACAACAACAGCATGCTCTTACTCTCCTATGTAAATTGAATGTGGGAGAAGTGATCCATCTAGATCAATATATGTCTGCATTGGAAAATTTCCCTCCATTTTCTATGAGGTTATCAGAACTATATATAGGTTTACTTCTCATAACACCCTGTGATGCAGAGAAAGTCATGCTAATTACTGGATGACCCAAAACCTGGGCCATTCCAAACATAGAATCATCTTCATCCTCAAAAATTTGCACCCATTCCTTGGAAACCTTCTTGTTCACAATGGTATTCTAGTCATATCCCAGACATGCATCGTCCCCTTCCATATTAGAAGAATATTCTCCCTCTGGTTTCACATTGTGACCACTTTGCATAGATCCCCTTACCACACCCGCAGTTTCATCCAGATATGGAGCATCTTGAATTCTATATCCATATGTTGTGTGGGTTTTAACACCAATCGGTGTCTTTCCAACAAGTCTAACAAAATTTCTTTCCATTTTGAAAAAATTCCATTAATCATGACCCCGAGCCTCACAAAAATCATAGGTCCTAGATCGATTGCTAGATGAGAAATAATTCTCAATCAATTTTCATTCATTCTAGAGCATTGGAACATTTTCAGATTCAACTCTTAATTAATTTTCATCCAGATCAGTATAGATATTTACCTTATGAACCATGCTTTATTCCTAGACAACTTCAACCAAAAATCGGTCATATTGAACTCTTTTTCTTTATCAATCATAATCAGTACTCTAATGGATAACGCAATATCATATAGTATCATTGGATTCCACAATAACCAATTAATGCCAAAAAAATTTACCCACAACATGAAAAATAAATTACATACCTCCATTGGTTTCAAATTTTTTTCCCACTCTCGAAGATTCATGATTCCCAGTTTTAGAGCGACTAATCTAAGACCCCATGGACAAACCATCAAATCCCCTATGGGGGAAGTGAATGTGGAAAAATAATCCACCCCCTGAGATGCATCTCCAATCGATAAATCCCCACACCAATGAGATTCATGCAACTACATCATTCAACCTCCTCGGTTTTGAACACTTAGTAAAAAATAATCTTGCGATGATCAAATTCTTACCAATTTTTAGGCGATCTGAGACCACCTCAATATCATCTTTGACATGGGAAATGTTTCTCTTCCTATAAATCATCCCAACTATAGAATCCTTGTAAAATTCAAATGGACTACGTTGCCGAAAAATTAAGGGCCTTTCATAGCCATGAGGGTTACTAAATAGTTCCACTCCCCCAGATCAACAACTGCTCAGCCCCGTTCTAGTCTGTGCCGATGAAGGAACACTCGATCTTCCACTTGGGATCACACTTCCCTAATAGAAACAAGGCATCACCATCGCAAAAAAACTAGATCTACTGCTCAAGATCACACTATCCTGAGGGAGACCAGCCATCATCGTCACATATACTTCAGATCTTCAACCCAACTTGCTCGATTCCAATAATTCCGACATCGACACGTCCCTACATGCACCACCCTCACTGGATTTGGGAACGAAGATATATACATCTTCTTTCACCACCGCCAAACTATAAACTCTTCTATAATCCTCTCTTTCATCATAGAGATTCGATCCAAGATACTGTGGAATCCCCATGAGCACTACAACCTATCTTCCCAAATCCGAGGAATCACCATTGCATGAGGGAGTCGTATCTCACATACCTATCCTCCATAAAACTGTAATAAATATATTTATCAATTATATATAATTATTATAAGTTTAAAATTATTTAATTATGTATGTATTTATTTATAATTTTATAAATACATTAATAATATATTTAAATTTATAATAATTAACGATTTAAAATGGTAAAATTACTAAAAAATCATTTAAATAGATTAATTATAAATATTTCAAATATATTTTAAATGTTAAAACATAATAAACAAAAACATATAAATTCCATTCCAGTAAATTACAATCATATGGAAAATATTTCTTGTACTGCAAATATATATGTATAAATAAATATTACAAAATGATTAAATATATTTTTAATATTTTAAATGAATGTATAATACTAAATGATTAAGTAAAATTACAATAAATTACAATAATATTTACAAGTGGATTTGTAACATTTATGGTAATTAAGAACACATAAAAAAGAGAAATAAATAAGTAGATGATATTATATAAATAACAATATTATTAAAAATGAATTATAATGAATATAAACATATAACAATAATTAAATTTAATAAAAATAAATAAAACACAAACCCAAATATATTAATGATTAATATATTAAAATAAATTACTATTAAAAATTAAAAAATATAGAAAATAGTAAAAATAGAGATATATTAAAAAAGGAATAAATAAATATTAACTAAATAAATAGACTTTATCACAAAAATATATTTTATTGAAAATATTGAGGCTCAATAGCCTCTTATATTAAATAGAAAGTAATGAGAAGGAGGAATTTACCATACATCAAAAGTCCATAGGAAAAAATTGACATAAAAAGGACCAAAATAGATCATATAGCTGATGATATGGTACTTATGCTATGACGAGAGACAAGCCCACCATGAAAATGAGGATTATATCCTTGTATCCATATTTTGATCTAAATCCACAACCCACCTTCGTATTTCAAGAGTTCCTGATCACTGATCACCAACTTCTCTTTAACATCAGGCACATGATCGCTGCAAAATAAATCCTTTTAACCACTTCTAGAGGAAATCATATTAATGGTGTCTTTTACTAAATTTTGAAATATTTTTTAGATGATTTGTGCCAGTTGGGGTTGAAATAATGGACTTCCCCAAAGTTTCATTTTCCCTAAATACACTTACAACCAATGGTATAATAGAATCAATAGATAGAAACTCCATACCTTGAGTTGTTTTCGAAACCACTCGATGAACCAACATTTTAATATTGGATTAAATGCATGAACATATAATGTCTTCAACTAAAGGGAAGACACATGTTCATATTACAATTCCCTATCATGTTTATTCATTTGAGAAATTTTAGATGATAGCTTAATTGATGTCTCCCTAAAGAATTGATTTGTGTCCTCCTATTTTGATCCATCTAACCTGTTCATATCCCTCATCCCAGAGTTAATGTGTAATACAAGAAGATCTGTTTCCACAAGTTCACTAGCTCCACTGGAAATGTAAATTTCATATGAATTTTTCTCCTTAACATAGATATTTGAATTGATAAAATTTCTATAATAAATATAATAATAAAGTCATGCCTCTGTATCATTATACTCAGACCCAAGAGAGGGAAAATAAATATCAATCGGTTTCACCTATTTTCCCTCATCCTGATATGAATTTTTTTTTCATACATGATATTAATTGATCCTTCATCATCATTTTTATTAGATAATCCCTTGTATAAGTAATCTTTAAATTAGACCATCACAATATTATAATCCCCAGTGATTTTGTGAATTTATTTTTTTCGAGTTAATTTAATATTTTGATATTTTTACACACCACACTAAATATATATTTTTTCATTATATAAAATAACTAATATTTTATTATGTTATATGTAACACAGAGTGATGTTTTCACTATACACAACACTGACATGGATTGCATTACATGAAACACCGAGTTTCAACGAAACAACACATTACTATTATAATTATATAAATATGATATTTATAACCTATCCAATAAACTTTTAATATGAATAATAGTAAATGATTTTCAAATATTAGTTATAATGGTTTTGATAATTAAAAATATATTTTTTGGTAAATTTTTTATATGTTTAAAACGACTATTTTCTCAAATGAAATTATTTTCATGTCATTCAATTAATATTAATAAAATTAATATTAGAGAGTCATAGAAATTGAATTTGACAAAATAAACATCATTTTTGAATTCAGAATAAAAAAATTAACTTGGGGTTAAATGTTTGTAATTTTCTGTGAAGTTGCATATTTTTTAAATAGTGAAAAATACTTCATCATATTCAAAAACTAAATTTTTTATATAAAAATTATTTTTTAAAATTTCTTTTGAAGTCAAAATATATCAAAAAACCTTTATTAATACAATTTATATCATTGGGATCATTTTCTTATAATCTAATTAGATTTTAAAATTGATTGATCTTTTTAATGTCTCTTTTACTAGCCATTTAGCCACATCTGTGGGGTCATCATTACAAGTAATTTTACAGATTCTATGAATTCAATTTCAAAAAAATGGTAATACATGGTTGTAATTAGTATGAGAAATTTGGTCTAATAGGATCAAAATAATACTTGGTGAATAATAACATTTGAAAAATATTTACCACGGTTAAAGGAAAATAGGGTAATTAAAGTTAAAAAAATATTATAATAATATAAAATAACACTAAAACTTGTCGTAATTTCATTGGACATATATTTTTAACCAAAATAAACCATAAGTCTAAAATATGATCATTTTTTAACTTCTGTAAGATTAAGATTATTACTATATTTTAATAAAAGAATAGTTGAAGATTTCATATTCAAATGATAAAAATTATATCAATTTTTAATTAGAGGTTATATAAGTAATATGGTCGACTATAAATAGTAATTATAAAGCTAAAATTTTTATATACATAAAGTTACTTTTTTATAATCTTTACACATTAAATAATAATATTTAATTGTTACATAATGATGATGTATTGATATATTTATTAAAGAAGGAATGAAATAAATTATATTAATAATATTTAAATAAATAACATATGAGAAATTTGATGTCATAAACAAATGTATTGGATGAAAATAACATGTTAGGTATGAGTGTATTTTTTTGTTAAGGAATATAGATGAAATGATTTTATGAAAACTAATGTAATAAATAGTGTTAAAATTGACATAAATGTGATTTGAAAATAAATAAAATTTTATTAAATGATAAAAAATTAATAAAAATCGTCATTTTAGAAAAATAATTATGAAAATTTTAATTATTTTATAAATTATCCAAATTTGGTTCATTTGGAATTTTTCAGTAACTATATAAACCATATAGTGTAAAAAACATGTTTTCACAGTAAGAGTTATATTTTTTAACTATAGGTTAAATCTAAAAGATAAGGATAATTTTGTGACATAAAAATTTATAAAACTCATTGGTAGAGAGGATTTTGACCCATCCTTATCTCATATTATAAATAACTATCTTTTTATCTATTTGAAATTTAAATTTAGTTTATATTAAATTAGTAGTTTTGGAGTTCCATAATGTGGCATCCCCCCTCTTATAAAATGGAGCTTCTTATTCTCTTCAGTTCACACCTATAAAACACATTATCTTGGAAAAAATCATCTATGTTCTACTAAAAATTTCCATTAATTCACCATAATGTATATAATTTGGGTATAAATCCAACCTACGGAGTCCTATTGTGGTAATCAAAAGGAGACACATGAAGAAGAGGTAATTGTTTTACAAACTCATTCAATGTTATTTTCTTATTCTACTTCCATTTCCTACGTTTTTTCCATTGAAAAGACCTAGATCTTCTGTATAATTGTATTTAATTATATGGTATTATTTCAATACAACTAAAATTTGCAGCACGTGATTTGTTGGCCTGGAGTGCCCAGAATGATCTTTTGAAAATGGGTTAATCTTTAAATACCTCGCCTGAGAAATTTTCCTGAAAAACTAGAATAACTCATAAATGGGTGACGTATCAAAAATTTGATGGCACTGTTGGATTCAAGATGGTGGATTTAACCTAGGTGCAACATAAGTTCAGCAGGTGCAAGCCACCAATTAGAAAATCTAAAAATTGCATAACTGTAGATAAAATAATTAAATAAAATTATTTTATTTTTTAAATGCTTATAAATCCCAAACAGTGAATGAAATTATAAATTTGAGTCCACCGGTGAGGTTGTGGGGGTATGATTTCTTTAGGCATACCATAACCTTTTCCGGTGCCATCCAAAAGTAGAAGTTAGGTTTTTCAGTAAATAAAATAATTAAGTAACAATTATTTAATTGTTAAATTCTTTAACTCATAAACCGTAACTATGATTGGAAATCTGAGACTACCGTTGAGCACGTGAGGGTTTTTTCCCCTTTGGCAGAACCTACCCTTGACTACTATGGGTCGAGGGTGACTGTTAATACTTTTTGATCTTTTTTAAGGTATATTTAGTAAACATGCGGGTGGAAATTTCTATATTTTGAACATGTCCTCAATTTAAAATTTTGAAGGCATTGTTGAATTTGTAGTGCAGTTATTCACTTTGGAATTTCTTAAATTGGTTTCCAAAATGTCACACAAAAATATTAATTTTTGGACATTACATAAAATAACTCCATGAGTTATTTTGTCTCTTTTCTTGTAACTGATGAGGGATATGGAAGGATAAAATAGCTAATAGTTCATTCAATTAATTGACCCTTGGATTGTGTAACCTCGACGTTGGTAGTTTTAATGGAACACTAAATGCGGTTTATTAATGAGCTGCACTATTGTTATGAAACGTGGTTGCTTCCTCAAATTTATTTAAACAAAGCCTCGACTTGGTTACTGTGCACTCATGAGAGGAACCTCTTTCAATGTGCTAGAAACAAATTCCTCTATTGTATAATGGAGCTTCGATGCCTAAGAAGATTCAAACTAGACATCAACAAACGCCAATGAATACGCTTCGAACGCAGGGCCAAATTCCTCATCTGCACTCTCTACCAACGTATTTGAGGTAAGGGGTTATGTTATTAATTACCCATTTTTTCATGTTCTTGGATTTTATGAAAAAAACTGATCAACTGTCTAACCGGTTGATCCACATTTATTTATTTAATATAGGTGGATTATGTAGGGTTTTTTATAAGTGTTTTATAATTAAATAATCCTTCCCATGTTATAACGCTAACTCAGAGGGTGCGGGCTGAGCCGAACAAGGCCTGGACCCTCCTCTGATCTCGAGTTTGTGACGTTCTTCATGGGAGAATGAGAAATTTTTAGACAATGCGAAAATTCAGTCTATAAGGTGTAGGAACTGTCTCAAGAGGCTGTAGACGCAAATGGAAAATGAACCGGACCACATGAGCTTTACCGGTGGCCAGTAGAAGCATCACATGCACGGTGGGGACAACAACTAGAGGAGGTGGTGGATGGATATTATCAGCTGCGAGAAAGAGTTGGTGCGTAAAGGAAACATGGCATAGAAAGTGGTTTCTGGCCTTTGTTAGCCACATCGGAGCAAGAAGACACGTTGAGGCGGCATGCTGTAGAGGAAGGTCGTGGCTTCGAGCTGTGGTGGAGGTTGGAACCGTGATCTATGGGTTTCATAGGTGAATGATATTTTTCGACCGGCAAGGAGGGGCAACAACAACTGTAACCACTGCTTTGAAGACCCAAATGGCTTTGTCGTTCAGAAAGGGAGGGGATCCCATGTGCCTGACAAGTCGGCCGTGTAGTTTTGTGGCCCAGCGGGCCTCGCCGAACAAGTTGGGACGGGACGCACCTGTGGCTAGCAAGCCATAAACATGTCCCAGAAGGCCAATCCCATGGCCCTCTGGCCCAGTCCAGGCCCATCTATACTAGGTCAATCCCCACCCCTTCAGACTGGGTCGGGTTGGACTTGACATAGATCCCCTTCGTCCCAATTACGCTGAAATGGGCATATCTTCTAAACAAGACGACCGTTTAATGAACTGTCTATGGCGTTGGAACCCTTAAGATGAGGATAAAGTTTTGAAAAACTCAACTTGAGTTTTCCATAAAGTTGGTTTATGGCTAGGTTGGATCGAAACTGAAACCAACTGGGCCCTCGGCACTAAAATGTGCATAACATACAGACCGGGCGTCCAGTTGACGCGATGTATGTTGCCTTGGAACCCTTATGACATGGAAGTTCTTTGGGTTAATTCCTCATATGAATTCATGATGGATGAAATACGACCAATGGAATGAGGATCAGATCCTCCCAGAATTAATTGTGCTTTGTGCGGGAATCTAGTGGCTGGTTGTAACGTTATGAATGAATACCGATCAAGTGTGGGTCATCACTGAGAGATCCTATGTGGGTCAGCACCAAGAAATCTTGTGTGGGTCAACACCTAGCGATCCTATGTGGGTCAACACCTAGTAATCTTGTGTGGGTCAGCATGGAGTGATCCTCTGTGGGTCATCACCTAGTGATCTGATGTTGGTCAGCTCCTAGTGATCTAGTGTAGGTCCGCACCGAGCGATCCGATGTGGGTCATCACCCAGTGATCACGTTTTTGTTAGATCTAAGTGATCTATTGTGGGTCAATATTTAGTGATCCTCTGTGGGTCATCACCGAGCGATCTTGTGTGGGTCATCACCGAGAGATATCTTGTGTTTGTCAGCACCTAGTGATCATGTGTGGTTTAGCACTAAGCGATCCTATGTGGGTCTTCATTGAGAGATCCTATGCGGGTCAGCAGCAGAGCCTCTTGTCAGAATATGATGCTCTAGCTTTACTACTAATCATCTTTAATTCTATATTTATGTTATACCAGTTGTGAGATTTCTTTAAATTTTTGTCTTGTGATTGAGATCATTCTTTTTGTATTTTCCATTGTGTAATTATTGGAGACCGTCGGGGGTCTCAGGGTCCTTATTTGGTATCTTTATACTCACCCCTACATGGGATTTTCTTGCACCATGTTGTGTCTTGTGAAGAAGATGGACAACTAGACTGTGTCGTGAGGAGTCAGGGCTTGATGGTGCTCAGAGGTGATTGATAGATGGAGTACAATGGTGATCGATATATGTGGAGAGCTATGTTGGTGAGCTGTTCCTACACTGTAGGTAGGAGCCTTAGCGGACGACCTCAAGAGTTATTTTTAATTTTTGTTGTACTTCATTTTTATTTGGGCTTGTATTCTGGCCCCTTTACTTCCAATACTCACATTTACACTCAGTGGTGGTTTTTAGTTGTGGTTGGACCTTCCTTATTCCATTGTGTTTACTTTTGTTAAGAGTGCAATGTCTGTGTGTGTACAGTTCTTTGAGGTAATGTCTTCCCATTTTAGGGATATGACATTTCAGTTCTAATCTCCAACCCATGGCCTATGGAAAGAGGGATTGGGGTAGTCATGACACGGTCCCCATGGTATGGGTCATGACAAAGTGGTATCAAAGGCGTTTGTTTCTACCCGAATAACTAAGAGTTTATGTATTCAATGGATAAATAGTGTTATGTGTCTTTAATTTGGGTTTCAGTTTGGGGAGTCCAGTGTTGGTGCGATGACCAACGTATCCATACACTAGGACCATGAATTCTAATTTTTTACTCAATACACAAAAACACTATTTGTGTGTGTTTGGAAAATGTGGTTTTTCTTTTGTTCACATTGAGTCACCTCACCAGGTATTACATACTGACCATTGTTCATCTTGATTCCCTTTCAAGATGCCTCCACAAAGAGAGCTAGCTAGGATTCCAATGCATGACCAAGAGGACAGTCAATAGCGTGATGACGCTTTAGTAAAAGTAATGTTGCCTGAGATGGAACCTTTGGGTGGTGTCCTAGTGATACCACTACCTGTTGGTCAGTAGTTACTATCTGTGATATTGGTTGAGGACACATATAAGCTCAGTGCCTTACACGAGTTTCTGTGACAGATACTCCTCAGGTTCTGAGATGAGCCCGACTCACAAGCGGTTAATGATTGTCTTGAGATGGTGACCGTGTTTCCATATGGCCATGGAACCATTATATCAGATGGTTGTCCTATAATTTATAATTCTATGTGACTTAATAGGGTGTTGATAGGGTTTAGATTACCCCAATCTCACAATTAGGTGGCTTTTTCTGTGGACAGAGCTTGAGAACCTTTCTCAGCAAATGGTGTCTCATGCCATGAAAATCTAAGTGGGTTGTGTTCCTAAGAGCTTCTATAGTTATGATAGGATTACATGTCATTAATTGAGTATTCGTTGAGTTGTATTGACCATTCAAGTTACTCGATGAATATGATATGACCCGTGCTTCAAGGCATAGACCTCCGAGCGAGGCGTGCTCAGGGACATCTGGGATAGCACTATTCCTATGTGCATTCCTACTTAATTTATAGTGCTATATAGAACCATTGGGGTTGAAAAAATTTTCGTTGAGTAGATACAACTAGTGAATGTTAGTATTGGGAAAGTAGGAAATTGATGCCAGTCTCAGAGACTTTGGTGTGTACAATGCATCTGAAAGAGGATGTGATAGAGAGAGATGAATCTGTTGGGAAGCAGACATGGAAGAGGATCTAGGAGAGCAGCATGAGGTGGTATATATTTCATCATGTTACAAAAACAACCCAAATGTGGTCCCCACCAGGATCTGGGTGCTAGAGGATAGGAGAAAGAAGTAGTTTCATGAGGTCAAGTTGTGTGACCCAATTGCTCTAGGAATGATTTGAGGTATTGCATGTGTCTACTAATACCTGGATTAATTAATAGGCATAGTTACTAATCATTCCTTCTTGTCATTAATATTCTTCATGACCTAGAGTTTCTAGTTAAACCATTGACTTGAACCATAAGTTTGGATATACCTATAAGGGGAGACTCGATAATCACACTTATTCTAATGATGTGATGTAGCCCTTGAGGAAATAGTTTTGGTAGAAAAATCATGGAGGAATCATCGAGGACTTGTGATGTTAGCTTGGGTAAGGACTGGTCATCTATTGTTCATTATCAGATTGACTATTTTAGGAATAAATGTTGTGGAATATCTACAACTTTGGAATGGGGTTTCCTTGGTCAATGTAAAAGGAAACAAAGGAAGCCTGGGATAAAATCATGCATAGGAGGGTGCATCAGATCATTCTTGATTCATCCATCCTTACTCCTATGGAAACATGTGTTTTGAGTTATCAGTTCCCAATAGTAGTGGCAGTGTTTGGGAACATCATTTCAAAATATATTTCTAGGATTACATCCCCATCGAGGAAGGGAATTTTGAATTTTCTTGTACCCAAGGGTGTAACCAATATCTTCCACTACATATCAGATGGCTTCAAAAGAGATTTGGGAGATGAGAGTATAGTTGGGTGAACGGTCTACCATCTACTCCGATCACAAGTGTGCCAAGTATATCATCCCACAAAAGGACCAGAACCTGAGAGAACAGTGATGGCTAAGGTTCCTCTAGGATTATGACATTGAGATAGTCTACACTCCGGGAAAGGTGAAGGTGGTGGCAGAAGCACATAGTCAGAGGTCTGGTTTACAGTTGTTGTGTGAGGCGACAAATTATCTTGTTGCATTGTAGTTATCCTTCTTGGATAGTGAGGGGGTATCTTACATCCAGTATATGATAGTTACACCCCACTCCTTTAGAGAGTCTGTGAGGCACATCTTGTGGATATTGACTGAGAGGCCCGACATGCTATGAAATCCTCAAGATGGGCTTCTGATGGATTTTATGAAGGTGGGGAGAACATTATCTTTTTTAGATGATACACCATGGTACTAGTGATGTAATGAGAGGAGGTTTTGAGGGAGTTCCACACAACCAATTTAGAAGTACATCCGAGTGTGACGAAGACGTACTAGGACCTCTAGTATCAGAACTACTGTCCAAGGATGAAAAAAGTAGTGGTAGAGTTTGTTTCACGATGCCTCACTTGACAGGATGTGAAGGCCGAGCACCAGGTTCCAAAATGCTCGAATCATCCAATTCAGTTGCCGAAATGGATGTGGGATGGAATATCCATGGGATTTTTGATAGGGCTACCACATAAGTCTCGGGGCCATGATTCTATCTGTGTGATCATTGACCGACTAACCAAGTCATCTCACTTCATACCCATCTAAGAGTAGGGATCATTAAAGGTATTGGGACACCTCTAATTAAAAGTGAAACATGGATTCATGGGGTGCCATCGATGATCGTCTCAGATCGTGATGCTTGTATTACCTTCTAGCTATGGAAGGGGTTATAGGAGGCGTTCAGGACTCAGCTGCGCTTGAGCACCGCCTTCCATCCTTAGACGGAGCAGACCGTATAGACACTTGATGAAATTATTCATGGTTACGTCGTAAAATTTTGTCATTTTTGAGAGTACCACCTTCCCCTATTGGAGTTCGCATACAAAAATAGTTATTAATCCACCATCGACATGGAAACGTTTGAGTGACTGTACATGTGACCGTGAAGAATATCTCTATGCTAGACATACCCAGGGGAGTCAACTCTTACTAGTCTAGAGTTAGTATATTCTACCACTGAGAAGGTGCAGATCATCTAGGATTTAATGAAGACTACATAGAGCCGACATAAGTCTTATGCTAATAGGAGAAGAATACCCTTGGAGTTCAATGAGGGAGACCATGTCTTACTATGGGTGTCACCCCAATGAAGATTACCGAGATTTGTTATGGGAGGCATGCTATCTCCAAGGTACATTGATCCCTTCCATATCCTATCCAGAGTTGGTGAGGTGGAAGACCATCTAGCTCATCCCCCACAGATGCAATGGATGCATAATATTTTCCATGTGTCACAGATGAGGAGGTACATGCATGATCCATCTCACATTATCAACTGGGGAGAGTGAGACATCTATAATAGGGAATCATTTTCATAGTTTAAGGTGGAGATAAAGGATCGATAGAAGTAGGTCCTTCGTGGGTGGTCGATTCCACTGGTGGGGGTTCGGTGGCAACCCGGGAACCTCCAAGAGAGAACATGGGAGTAGGAGGCACAGATACATGCTCAGTACCCCCATTTGTTTTCCTAGTTCTGTTATGGATTTTGGGGATGAAAATCCCTAAGGTGGGGAGAACTTAAAAACTTGTATCTTCCATATAAATTATAATTTTTAATTATATGGGATTATTACGAAACTGTGAAAATTAACAACACATGAATCTGAGGCCTAGAGGGCCTGATGTTATCCGTCGAAAAATTGCTAAGATTAAATTACAATGCGTGAGTATTTTTTCCAAAAAAGAGGAATAACTCATAAATGGTTACCCTGATTAGAAATATGAGGGCACCATTGCATTTAGGATGGCAGGTTTACCCTAGGTGTGTCTTAATTTTAGTCGATGCCGACCTCTCGTGACAAAACCCAAAAATGGCATAACCGTAGATAAAATAATTAAATTAAATAATTTTATTTTTAAAATTCTTATAACTCATGAAAGATTACATGGATTAAAAATATGAGATCACCACTGAGATCATAGAGGTATGCCTTCCATAGGTATATCCTAACCTTGTCCGAGGTAGGCCAACAATGGAAGCTAGTTTCAGGCCATAAATAATATAATTAAGTAACCATTATTTTATTATTAAATTCATTTACTCATTAATGGTTTCTCAGATTGGAAATACAGGAGTTCCATTGTGATTGTGAGGGTGTGTTTCCCTTATCCAAAGCATAACCTCGACTAGTGTGGGTTGAGGGTGACTGTTAATAATTTTTTATCTTTTTTTAAGGTACGTTCTGTACACGTGCAGGTGATTATTTCTATCTTCTAAACCAGTGCTAGGATTAAAAATTTGAGGGCACCTTTGAATTCATAGTGCAGATATTTTCTTAGGTGAAGATTAAATTTTTTGGGAAAAAGTTGGAAAAATGTTATTTTTTAGACTTTTTAAAAAATAATTAAATATGTCCATGAGTTTTTTTATATCGGTATTTTTATTAGATTAGTGTCGTGGAAGGGCCATGGATTTTATAGGTCATTAAATGACTTATCCCTTGGGATGTGTAACATTGATGTAGTTTGTTTTAATGGAACACTAAATGTGGCTCATTAATAAACAACATTATAGTTATGCAATGTGGTTGGATCCTCACATCAATTTAAATAATGCATGGGCTTGGTTCTTGTGTACTCATGAGTGGAACCTCTGACGAAGATTTGGTGAGGACTTCCTCAAACATAGAACAGAGAATAGACACTTTAGAGGATTTGAACCGAATAATGTCGAACACCAATGAAAAGGCATGTAACACGGTCACATCTTCCTCATCAATACTGTATACCAATGCATTCAAGGTAGGGGTTATGTGCTTAATTCCTCTCTTTTTCCTCATTCATGAATATTATGAAAAACAAAGATAAACCATCCAACAGGTTGATACACATTTCATTCTTCAATGAGGGAGGATAATTAGAGGTTTCTTTATGGGGGTTCTTAGGATTAAATAATCCGTCCCATGTTATAATGCTAACAAAGAGGACGCATGCCAAGCCAAACATTGCATGATCCCTCTATATTTCTTTGGTTAGTGTTGTTCTCCATGGGAGACCAAGACATATGGTGACAAGGCAAAAAATTAGGATACATGGTGTAAGCAACGTCCTGGGAGGCCTTAGGCACAAAGGAAAAATGAATCAGGCCAACTGAGCATTAGCGGTGGCCCGTGGAATCATCTTCTGTGCAACAAGACCGACTACTGGAAGAGGCGGAAGCTAGCTTCTGCTAGTTATGACATGGTGGCAGAGCCCGAAGTCACCACATTAGACAAAGGGGTAGCTGACCTTTGTCGGATGCATCAGATCAGAACGACACACTATGGAGGCAGGCCATAGATTCGAGCCACAGAGGAGGTCAGACCCATGATCTGAAGGTTCCCCAGGTGACTGATCCAGCATGACCGGCCTTGAGGTGCGATGACAACTAGCACGTCTATTTTACGACCTGAACGACTTGGCTGTTTGGTAGGAGAGAGGATCCCATACACCCGACCAGTGGTCCAGGAGGTTTCGCAGCCCGATCGACCATGCCCGACTGGGTGGGCCAAGCCGAACATGTGGCCTAGCAGGCCAGAACAAGCCCTGCCGAACCGGGCCTGACTGGGTTGGGTCAGTCTGACCGGTTCAGACCGGACCCAAACCCCTTTCCTCCCAATAATTCTTATATGGGCATATCTCCTAAACCGTATGTTTGATTGATGAACTGCATATGGAGCCAAAACCCCTAGGAAAAGGTAGTCCTTTTGAGATAACACAATTGAGTTTTGATGAATAACAGAGTACAACCGTCTTGGATTGAATGAAAATACAACCAGGCCCTTGGTGCTAAAGTGTCTATAACTTACAGACCGGAGGTCTGGTTGACACACCATCTGTTGAATTGGAAACCTTATGACTTGGCAGTTCTTTGGGTTACTTCTTCGTGTGACTTTGTGCTAGTTGAAATATTACCAATGGCTTGAGGATCAGATCCTCCTTGAATCAAACATGAATTGTGCGGGTATCCAATGGTTGGCTGTGACTTGAATAATGAATAGTGATTCTATGTGGGTCAGCACCTAGAGATCATGTGTGGGTCAGCACCTAGAGATCGTGTGTGGGTCAACAACGAGTGATACTATGTGGGTCATCACATAGAGATCATTTATAGGTTAGCACTGAGTTTTCTAATATGGATCATCACCGAGTGATCATTTGCGGGTCAGAACCGAGCGAACTTGAGTGGATCAACATCGAGTGATTTTTTTTGGGTCTACACCTAGAGGTTGAGTGTGGGTCTTCACTAAGCAATCCTATGTTTATCAGCATGGAGTGATCTGTTGTGGGTATGTAGCAGAGCCTCTTGGAATAATAAGATGATTTGTCTTTATGGCTAATCATTTATACATCTGTATTTATGTTATACATGGTGTGAGTTATCTTTTGATTCGTGCTTTGTGACTGAGATCACGATTTATAGAATTATATTTGTGAAATTTTGGGAGACCATTGAGTGTCTCTGGGTCCCAAATATGTATTTTTATACTCACCCATGCACAGGCTTTACCCGCACCTTGTTCTGTCTTGTCAAGACGACGAACAACTAGACTGAGCCTTGAGGAGTCAGGGCATGACGATGATCGGAGGTTATTTATTAACAGAGTACGGTGGTGACTAGTATACTTGGAGAGCTATAGTGATGAGATATACCAACCCATCAGGTATAAACCTTGGAAACCTTCCTCAGGAACTGTTTTCCCTTTTTCTTTTACTTCCATTTTAGTTGGGCTTGTATTCTGGCCACTTTACATTCAGTACTCACTTTTACAATTAGTGGAGGTTTTCAGTTGTGCTTGTACCATTTTTCTTCCACTATGTTTACTTGAGTGTAGTGTTACATGTCTATCTGTGCACAGGTTTTCAGGGAAATTCCTTCCCAATTTAGGGATATTTTTTTCTAGTGCTTTTCAACAACCCCTGGACTATGGAAGGCATGCTTGGAGTAGCCCTGGCATGGGCCCTAGGGGATGGGTCATGACATCCATACTAATTTTGTAACTCCATAATTTGATATATTCTGATATGTTGTTATTATTATGGTACAACCATATTCCTCCTTCTACCCACCCCATGAAAAATGATATCACCATATGTGCGTACGTATGACTTACCATCTCTTGGATGAGGTTTAGAAAAATTTCCATATATACTCTATTTGTGTGGATATAAAGATGAATATATTATTTTTAGATAAATAATATGACATGATAATGATTCCTTATAATTATTATACCATCCAATTCCACACCATTTTACCATTTAGGTAATGATATTTTTTCTCGTGCATACCTACGGTTTACCATCTCCACGATGTGATGAGATTCATTCTCCATGTTAAATATTCAATAATGATTATAAAGTAAATATAAAAAATAATTATATCAATAAATAATTCTACTATAATATGTATATAAATATATCATTTACTAGCTTCTAATCCATACAATAAGAAAATGAAACATCGTTCAGGTGTACGTACGGTCTGCCATCTCCATGAACGATGTCTTCCATTTGATTTATCAATCCATTTTATAAATTTTTATACTAAATATATATGATATATAAATCATTTTTACATTAATTAATTAATTAATTTGTTATCTATGTAATAAGATAATTAACAACAAGTCAAAACACATATGATAATCAAATCAATTATTACCCTAAACATTTTCTTAACATGGCCTTATCTATAAAGGGGTAACTAAAAGTCATAAATGAATCATACATGATATCATAAATATTGTTATAATTCCGGTATAAGTTAATGGTATTTTCAAAAATACTATATAATTTTTTAGATCATGTATGGATGGAATCAGACCGTAGCTAAGAGGATTTTTCTCTCCTATTTATTTCTATGAGACACATGACTCACACACTACTGGTTTCTTCTACATGGTGTATATAATTTCTATTAATAAATTTTATGAGTATTATCCTAAAGATTATGATATTTTCGTATTATTATAATTTTCCTTCTTTCATGGGGTATACCATACCATTTATTATAATGTTATGGGTATTGATTTCACAATCTCTTCCATATTTGGTATTATTTCGTTTTATGTACCTATTAAGGAATTTTTATCATCCCTATCCATGTTTAAAAAAAAATCATAAATGTATTTTACCATTATTATATGGATATTTAATGTTATTTTTACCCATTTTGACTTTTTAATTCACGTTTTGAAACGAATCATTCTTTTATTTTCCAAACGATGTACTTTTCCAATTTTTCCAAAAAAGTACAAGAAGAATGATTTTTAACTTATACTACATGAATGTATTTTTATTCATTCATGAAGCCTTATTATCTCTAATATTCCCCTATAATATTACAAGTTCATTTTCAGTTTTTTTTTAAAATTACTTTGAATTTTAAAAAAATAAAAAAAATTTAAAAAAGATAGGATATTTTTCTCAAGAACTATATTTAATTATTTTCATGATTCTTTTATATGTTTTCAGCATGGTTTAAAAGAAAAGGGTTTTGAAAATGATTACTGTTTTAAAAACATATTTTAAGTAAAATTAATTTTCCATGTGATCTTTCAATGTTCGTCCCTACCTATGATGACATACATTGTTATAGTCCATGAATACCATTCATATTATTTTTATGAATGGTATGTGATTTTTTGGAATTAAGTTTAAGAAACCCCATTCTTTTTACAAGTTATTATTTTGATGAAATTATTATAAAACCAATCTTTCATTCATAGGTTATTATATGGTTACATGTTTATGACACCCATTCAATTCTATGGGTTATGATATAATAGTTTATGATCTTGCAGAACATGAATGTATGATTTCGTTATGAGATGGGTGGGACCTATATCTCACTCAAATGCATTCGGTAATGATTTATATCTCATGAGATATACATGAAGGAAAATTTCTTCCTAGATGTTATAGAAATAAACCATGACTTCCATGATAGTTATGGGAGTGAACCATGACTACGAAGATGGTGTGGGATGTGAACCCATTCTATTATGACGGCCTTGGTAGTAATACATTGACTAAAATGTAAATAATTATTCTATTCTTATGTGCATTCCAAAATTCCGTGTTGTATTACATTTCTATACTTTCATAGATCATGTTATTTATTTCCCTGTTATTCATGTTTTATAAATTGCCGATCATTATTCTATGATTTGTGTTTTTGGTCTTTAATATTTAGGGATTTTCTTCTATTTTTATGATTCTGTTCTGATAACCTTAAGCTCATTATTATGTTTACATGTCACTCTTGTATAACTTTACTAGTCACTCGATCTTATCCATTTTCTTGTTTTTTCTTCTCTCCGTGTTATAAATAAATTTTTGGTTAGGGGTACTAAAGGGGATGATATTTAAGAGAAATATTGAAAATATTTCACCAAGTTAGATGAATGTGTTCCATATTTCCAATGGCACTAAACTAATATGTTCATTGGGTGTCTTTTTAAATAATGTATTAAGTAATCCCAAAAAGTAATGTAATTTGTATATTGGTCAATGATGGGTCATTATAGTTGGTATCATAAAAACATTTTAGTTAAAATTAGGAAACTATGATGTTAAAACCATAGTGAGATTCCTAGAGTTATTTCTGAGGATATGTCTAAGGATATCCCAATAGATAATTCTAAGGATGATTTATTTTTTAGAAAAATATCTTTTAATTTTTATAAATGATTGATTAAGTGGTTTCCTATCATTAAATCCCTGTCTGAATAATACAAGTAGATGTGTGTCTGTCACAGATGTACCTAAGATTAACAACTCTAACAAGGTGTGTCGGGAAAGACTCGATCATAGAATGGTACACAACAAGGGGCCTTGCAGTATCTCTGGTTTGGAAATCACATGGGATATTATTTGGAAATTGAAAAACTATTCATGAACCATCATAAATGATTTAATTATAATTTTTCTATTTATAACCTAGGATAAACCTATGGTTCCATATATTAATGAAGGTGTCATAATTTTGATAGTCTATAAGTGATTTTACATGATTATTTAGTTTCAATTATGATAAATGTTTCTTCCACTATGATTACTAGATTAAGTCAATAGAGAGAACAAGAAGGGATTGTGTTAAAATTAAATATTTTGGAAATATTGGTGACTATGAGAAACAATATTGGGTAATGGATAGAGATAAAGATATTGTGATTATGAGGAATAAATTATCATGATATGTCATTAACAAGTGAATTTTTGTAGAATTCCCATGTCATCAAATAAGAGGAATGTGGATTTTTATTAAGGTTCATATGGTGAGGAACAATGAGTAATGAACATTCAGCGTCCAACATGTCGAGAATAATAGAATAAGAACCTTTAAGAATATCAAAAATGGAGGGGAAGATTTTATCTATGTGGAAAAAAGGTCATAGTGTGACGAACTATCATAGTTTCATATGTCTTTTCTATGGTGGACATGTAAATTACCCAACTAAATTCCCTAACCTAAGAATTTAAATCTAAATCAAGGAAGGACCTATTCCATTCCACTCATTGAAGAGGATTTATTTATATGTTTATGTATTATTATTCAAGAATTATGAAATATACAAGGATTTTTCAGTTTATGTGTTTTTCAGTAAAGATTTACATAAATGTGTTGAATGGTTTTTATGTACAAGATAAGAGGTGGTGAAATTATTAGTAAGGGAATGATAACCCTTAATATGTTCCTTATGTTATGGAGAATAAGATATATAGGATATGTGTAAGTAATTTAGAGGGTATTTAATACCTTGGATCTAATTAATTTTTTTATAGCTTGTTTAAGCTATAATTGATGAAGTATAAAACATTTTTGGAAATAAGGAATATATATTATATACCTTGGAATAAGGAAAGATGCATGATTTAAATAAGGGTATATGGTGATTCATGTTATTTTCATGTTTACAGAGAATACATGATTAAGGTATTCAAATAATTAGAATGTATGAATCATGAACTACCTTATGATATATGGGAGACAAATGTGAAGCTGATTTAGTGGAATTATTTCTATAGTTTTTTATTTTCGTCCATCTAAATGATTGTGGGCTTATACATTTATGGAAATTAAAATCTAATCTTCAGATAAGTTTGTGAGATTAAACTTTAATCTCACCATAGTTGGATTTATTCATATTTGATAACATGTTCAGGCCTTTTCATTATGAACCATCATTCTATTTATAGATCTCATGATCTGATAACACTTTAGAAATGAAAAATTCAACATCAATTTATAGAATATGAGATGAATTGAAAATTTAAATAGGAACATAAAATGGGTAAATAATGCTGAAATCAAGTAAGTAAATCTTATCTTGAAAATAATTAAACATTTGGAAAATAATTAGGATATAAAATGTTTTCCCATTATTGTCATTTTTTATGATATCAATGGCCTCTTTTTGGATTCTTTATATTTTGGTTATATGATTGTTAATTCAATGGATCACCCACTTTATTGTGTTTAGTGATCTTTTTTAACCTCTATGATAATTTATTCTTTTCATCCATGCCCAAATCATCACCTATGTTCTCTTTTGTGGAAGACAAGTTATGAGTTACTTTGTGTAACTGTTGTCATCTAACTGTTACTTTTTAAAATGATGTTTTATAGTTCATTATTATGATTCATGTTTCTTTGGAAGAAGTATCCAAGTATTAAACAACTGAAAACCCAGATTAATTTTGAGGGAAAAAAATCATTTTATGGGGGGTAGAATGTAACACCTAGAGAATTTTTGAATTTATTTTTTCTGAATTATGTTTATTTTTTTAAATTTTCAATTCACCCAACTATGAATATAGATTTATTTTTTATATTAAATAAATATGATTGGATTATGTTATATGAAACTCCAATGGAATCTTTCATTACAAAAAACACTGACTTGGCCTATGTTGCACGCAATAATGAGTTTCAACAAAAAAACACTTTACTATTATTATTATGTAATTAGGATAGTTATAGACAAGCTGATTAATGTTTTCTATGAAAAGTAAAAACTATTTTTATTATTGATTGGATAATGAAAAATATATTTTGGGTAAGTTCTTTATGAGTTTAAGCTACTCTTTTCTCAAATGAGCTGCTTTTCATGCCCTTATATGTAAAATAATAAAATTAAATTTATACATTAATATAAATTATATTTTATAAAAGAAACATCATTTTTGAATTCATAATGATGATATTATCTTAAGGTGAATTTTCAGTATTTTTCTGTAATGTTTTATTTTTTGATGTATAGTAAAAAATATTATATTGTAGTTATAAACTGTGTTTTTAGTTTAACAAATTTTAATTTAGAAATTGATTATAAAGTATCAGGGTATCAATAATACATGTTTAAATTCAATTTAGGTCATTGGAATAATTTTTTATAATATAATTAGATATAAAATGTTTATTGATCTTTTGAATGAATTTTTTAACCACCTTCTTTCCACATCTAGGGGACAATAATTAAATAGAATTTTACCAATTCTATGAATTGAATTTAAAAAAACATAAATACATGGTTTTAATAAAATTGAAAATATGGTCTAATAGGATCAAAATAAATTTTTTAATAGTAACTTTTCAATTTTTTTTACCACAGTTAGTGGTAAATAATGTAATTAAATGTAAAAATAATTTTATAATAAAACAATTACTAAAAAATATCCTAATTTAATTGTATATGTTATTTTCAAAAAAAATCCCTATTAAGATAATATGATACTTTTTAATCCACCTATGTAGTATTATGACCATTATTATATTTTATTTAAATGAGATTTAAAAATGTCATATTTGAATTTTAATAACTATATATATTCAAATTTTAATAACTATATCATTATTTAATTAGAGGTATTATAAGGTCTATGATCAACTAAAAGTAATAATTATAAATATAAAATGTTTATCTACCTCATTTAAATTTATTTATAATTTTTAGACATTAAATAATAAAATTTAATTGTTATACAATGATTGTGTAGTAATAGTTTCATTAAAGGAAGAATCAACTAAATGATATTAATAATATTAAAATAAATATCATTTGATTTATTTCATGCCATAAACTAATTTATTGGATTAATATGATATTTTAGGGATGAATTAATCTTTTTTAATGATGTAAAGATTTTATTATTTTATAAAAATTCAAGTAATAAATCGTGTCAAAATTGAAAAAATGGATTTTAAAATAAAGAATATTTTATTAAATGATGAAAAAATAAATATAAATAAATATTTCAAAATAAATGACTATTATAACATTAAATATTTCATAAATTATCCAATTTGGGTTCTTTAGGAACTTAATTGAAAATATATGAATCATATAGTATAAAGAAAGACATGTTGTCGCAGTAAGGGTTAAATTGTCTAATTAATGGTTAAAGATAAAAGATAAGGTTAATTTTGTCACAGAAACGTGTCTAAAATTCATTTTATAGGAGAACATAGACCCATAATCATCTAATATTTTAAATAAATCACTTTGGATCTATTTTAAATTTAAAATCAATTTATATAAAAATAGTTGTTTTGGATTTTCATACTGTTCACCTCTCTACTCTCATAAAAGGGAACGTAACCTTCTCTTTTATTCAGAGCACTAAATTACCTTTTCTCTGCCAAAACCTACACATTTTTCTTCCCAACATACCTAAAATCATCCTAGAGTCCATAATTTAGGACTAAATCCAAACTATGGAGTCCTTTAGTGTAAATAAAAAGGAGACACTCGAAGAAGAGGTAGTTGTTTTACCAACTCTTTCAAATTTCATTTCTTCTTCTAATTCATTTTCATAAGTTGATTACATATTAAATTAATAAGTCTGAAATTTGAAATATTCTGATATTTTATTATGATTATGAGATAACCATATTCTTTCTTTTACACATCCTATGAAAAATGATATCATTGTGGGTGTCAACATATGGTTTATCGTCTCCATGTGGTGTTGTAAACTATTTATCATCAATAATTTATTTTGATGGATATAATGACGAATATAAATGAAATAAATAATGAATATGATTTTATAATGATTCTGAATAATTAATATATCATCCAATTCAATTCCATTTAACCATTTTGGGGGTGATATCGTCGCTCGTGCCTAAGTATGGCTTATTGTCTCCACGATGCGATGAGATTCATTCTCCATGATCACTGTTAAAAAATGATTATAATTTATATATAATAAATAAGCATATTTATGGTTATAATGATGAATATAAATGAATATAAATGATTAATATTATTTTCTAATGATTACTAATAATTAATATATCATCTAATTCAATTCCAATTAACCATTGAGAGGATTATATCATCGCGTGTGCGTACGTATGGCATATCGTCTCCATGAAGAAATGAGAATAATTATCCATGTTCACTATTAAAATATGTTTATAAAGTATAAAAAAATACGCATCAATTCATTGAAATAAAAATTCTACTAGAAATATATATATATATATATTTAATTTACTTTCTTCCATTCAATAAAATAAGAAAATGGAAACACATTCATGCGTATGTATGGCCTACCATCTCCCTGAATGGTGTATTCCATTTCATTTATCTATATACTATATATATTTATATGTGGAATATATATGATATATAAATCAGGTTTTTCATTTTGGAAAAATTAAATCATGATATATGTAATAATATCAATAATAATAAATCAAAACATGTACAATAAATAAAACAATTATTACACGAAACGTCCCTTTAACATGGAATTTTCAATAAACTGGTAATTTGAAGTCGTAAATGAATCATATATGATATCATATATAATATAAAAATTATTGTATGGGTTAGTAATATGTTTAAAACCGCTATATATGAGTTTGGACCACATATGGAGGGAATCAATGTAAGGAGATTTCTGTCTCACCATTATTTCTGTAAGACACAAGACCCATACACTACTTGTTTATTATAAAGGGTGTGTATACTACCCATGAATTTATTTTATGAGACTTATCCAGAATATTATGATATATTCATATTCTTAGTATTTTCATTCTTACATGGGGCATAAGATTCTATTAATTGTAATCTTATGAGTATTAATTTCACAATCTCTTCCATATTTGGATGTATTTTGTTTTATGTGTCAATTGGGGGATTTTTATCATCTACATCCATGTTTTCTCAAAATTGATTCATAAAATGTTTTAAAATTATACTATGGATGTTTAAATTAATTTTTACTCATTTTTGACTATTTAATTCATTTTTTTAAAGAGTATTTCTTTCCTTTCCCAATGAGGTACTTTTTGAATTTTCAAAGAAGAGTATTAGAAGAATGTTTTTTAACATATACATTATGAACCGAATTTAACAAATTCATGACACCTTATTACCTTGAATCATTCCCCACAATCTTTCAAGGTTATTTTCAAATTAATTTTTTTCTTTTAAAAGTTTTTATCATTTTTAAAAAAGAATACTATTTCCACAAAGAAAGGATATTTTCCTCCAGAACTATTTTAAATTATTTTCATGATTCCATTACATGTTTACAATGTGGTTTAAAATAAATATGTATGGAAAATGTTTTTTGTTTTAAAAATATATTTTTAAAGAAAATTCATGTTCTATGTGACCATTGAAAATCATTCCCCTCCTATGATGACATACTTTGTTATAGTTTAAGAATACCATTCATATTAATGCTCTAAAAGGATTATGTTATGATGACATTATGTTTAATAAACGTCCTTATTTTTATGGGTTATTCTTTTAGTTAAATTATTATGAAACCTATATCATTATCAAATGTTAATATATGATTACATGATTATGAAACCCATTCCATTTTATGGGTTATGATATGCTTTTTTATAATATTTTGTTACGTGTATGTATGATTTCATTATGATATGGGTGGAACCAATATATCCTTCTGATGTGTAGAGTATTGATTTATATCTCATGAGATACTTAAGAAAGACATTGTCTACCAAGATTGTTATGGAACTGAACTGTGACTACTAAGACGGTTATGTGAGTGAACAACGACTACAAAGATGGTATGGGAAGTGAACCCATACTACCAAAATTTCAATCATAGTAATTCCTTGACTACTATGGAAATAATTGTGATATTATTATATGTCTTAGAAAATTCCATGTTGTATTCCAATTTTATATATCCATGACTCATGTTATTTATTTCATTCTGATTCTTGTATTATGAACTATCAATATTTATTCCAAGATTCATGTTTATGATCTATGATATGCTGGGTATGATCTTCAATTTTTATAACCTTGTTCTTATACCCTTCTGATCATTATTATGTTTACATGTCTCCCTTGTTTACACTTACTAAGAATATGAGATCACCATTTTTCTTATGTTTTGTTTCCCTTAGGTTATAAAGAAATATTTTAGTAAGTTGTACTAAAGGGGATGATATTTATTAGAGATTATAAAGGTATTTAACCAAATTAGAAGAACGTGTTCCATGATTCCAAAGGCACTAAACTAATTTAGTATTTGGGCATCTATTTTGGTAATGTATTATGTATTATGAAAAAGTAATGTAATTTATATGTATGTTAAGGATAGGTAATTATAAATTGGAACATGATCTTCTTCAATAGAATCAGCCAAATCATTTTTTGTTTAGAAGAATCCATCAATTTTGAAGCAACCTAATGGGAGGGAAAAAATTTAGAGTTACCAATAACTATACATACCTTCTTCTGAGAAGAGCCAATAGAGTCCAAATTATACTACATCTGCAAAGGAGCCCCAAACTATGGTTGGACCTAGTACATTTTAGGAAGAGTGGTTTCAACAACATATTTGTAGTGTTTATTAAAACATTGATCAGTTTATACATTTTCTTTCTACGACAATTTATACTGTCATGAAATCTTTTATGAAAGACACAACATTAAATATCCATTCTATAAATAGATATATTATGACCAATTTTTTCACAAGCATCACAAAATGGTGGAATCATTCCATACTTCATTTTCCAATATAATTCATCTTGTGGTGTTTAATAAACTACTCTATAAAAAATATTAGAGTTTAAATCAATCTCTACCTAAATCTAAGAAAAATTCCTACAACTGACCATTTCTGTAGTATTATTATCATTTTCATTAGCACTGATAAAATAATGTTTTCAGTTCTTTTTATGAGAATCGATAAAAGTCCCACCCTATTATGAGTTTTTTTACATCACTGTTAAATGTTATTTTTGGATAAAGCATGGTATATGGTAGTGCTCGAGACACACTAAATATTCTTTCTTGGTTTAACACAATTGGAAAATATACATTGGACAATTGACATGATCATTATAAATAATTAAACATTCGAGAAAACCATATGATAATTCTATAAATGGAAAAGACTTAAATTTTTTTTATTAAATTAAATACTATTGGTTCAAGGCATAGTAAAAATGTGTGGTGGTGGGTTAAATATTAAAATTTCATTTAATATTCAGTTTCTCAAAACCATAATTAAGGATCTTGGGAATCAAATTTATAATTAATTTATTTAATATTAGAAGAAACCAATAGCATATCTTATGATATTTCTTTGCTGTGAATATTGGTCATATGAAAAGTCCCTTTAATATTTCCTTTGAAGCTTTCTGAGTATCTAATGATATTATCCCTCTAATGATGATCTTCTTGTGATCTTCTGATCTCCATGAAATTCTAATGAATCTCTAGGTGTTAGCGAGGAAAACCGATTTTTTGTATCATTTGTGTAGGTTACTGGCCCTTTAGTTTGGAGGGAATCTCCCATTTGTTTCTCATTATTCAAAGTGATAGGGAAGGGAGGATTTTATAGAGAGTTGTTTTTTCCAGAATGGTTCTCAAGTTTCATTTTTTAGATACAATACCCAATATATATAATAATCTCTTTATAGTAATATTATTTTGGGTAAAATATTATTTAATTTCATTTTGGACATTAAATAATATTATAATCATTTAAAATCTCCATTAAATGTAATAATAATAATAATATTATTATTATTTTGTGCACAAAAACTTCCACAATAACAATTATTTTTTAACTAAATTGTTAATTAATATTTCTCAGAGATATAGACTTTTTTTATATGAAATCCTGTATCATATATTGGACACCTGAATAAATATTTAGTTCAAATATTTCCATTAGAAATAAATATTTTTGATCGATAAAGCTTGAATAAATTTGTCTCTTAATCTTGAGAATAATATTTATTCAATTAATTAAATTGATATAAAATTTAATCAGTGAAATCTCAAGTAATTAGTTTTTTAATCTCTAGGATTATTTTTCATTAGAATTACATGGGATTTCCAAAAATACAAAATTATTATCTAGAAACATTTTGTGGAACCCATGATAAATATCTTAGTGTTGCAATGATGAGAACCTCATATTAATTCTCATGAGTAATATAATCCATTTATCAGAATATCTCATCAAGCAGGTTGCACATTCGTATCCCTAAACTATATGATCAATAGGTCTTTCTTTGAAAAGATTAAATAAACATTACATTACACCCTAACCATGTAATATAGGGTGATGGTTCTATTCCAATCAAAGGGCCAAGATGTCATCTTCCATAAAGATGGAATGGATATATCCTTCATTGAGTTATCCATTAATGACTTTCCAATCGTGACATGCCCAAACTACCATACCTCACTATGAACGTATATTATATAATATCTTCATCATATAATATAAGTGTGAAAGTAATGAAATGTATTAACGAAAATATTATCGACAAAGGACCATTACAAACACACCAATAGATAAGAATATTTGATAACACCATAACATGCATAATTCATACTATTCGTTCTGGTCTTATAATCTCCCATTTTGGATATTAACAATTAAAAAATTCATGACAAGAATCCTCATAGGCTTATAAGAACAAAAAAATGATTGTAAATATACTTTTTGTCCCATTATATTAGATTATCAGACCTCATGACTATCTTAAAGAATATCATCACAATACATCGAAGTTCTCATCCTAGTAGGAAACTGAAATGACCTTATCAAGGCTACATATACTCTAGGAAAATATTATATTATATTAATATAGGAGAATGACAAATATGTAATAAAATGTTTTATTAATATTCAATACATGGAATATATATAATTAAATTACAAATAGTTATATATAGGACACCAACTCCAATAATGATTATATTTTTTTTCCAACAATGACAATTTTCTGGATTGTGTTTGCAGATGTATGCTTTATTATAGACTTACCTTGGGTCAATTTCCCAAAAAGTGGTGTATTGGGTATTATAGAAGTCGTTACTCAGTGTACGATAAGGAGGCCAAATGTAATATGTCATATTTCTTCGTAAGGTATGTTATACATCAGTTTCAGTTTAAGCCCTTTATTTTAGTTAATTAAGTGCTTACTCGAGTCTTTAAGGAGGCACAGGGGTGTTATGAGGGTTCAATACATTAAAAAGGAGAAAATGGGGGATTTCTCAGTAGGTCGCATGGTCTATACAGGATTAGTGCTAACCATGCTGACAACCCAAGGAAAATGTGCCTGAAGAGGGGTTTTGGACAATGGGATCCACATAGTTTTTACCCTATTTAGAAAATCATGAGGGTAAACCGTGCGGCCCGGAAGCATTTAAAAAAATTAAAAAATTGTTTCATTGGGGGTTTTATATTCACTCAGGATTTTTCACCTCCTCCTCCCTTGCAACCCTCGGAATAATCCAAAGGGACCAATTGCTTTGAATGATCGATATAATTAGATACTTGACTTTTTGGAGTGTCTTTGGATGTGAACCAATGATCTGGGTGAGTCTAATCTTCGCCACCACTCTCTTTTCTGGTTTATGTATTGTATTTTGGGCGATTTCCATCCAAATCTTTCAAACCTCTATTTTTCGGTGTGATTTATGTTGAGTCTTAAAAGGGGTGTTTTATTGGGATCTAAGGCCTGTGATGAGATGGAATTCATCAAAGGATTTAGGATAGGTGGTCAAAAAGTTATATTAGTTGAGTTTTATGGTGATTTGTGCATGTATGGTTTTTATTTTTACCATCTTGTGATGAGTTTTTCGTGCTATTATTGTGATGTGATGTTTACGGTGTCTAAACAACCTAATGTAACCCTCATAATCCCCACGGGATGCAAGGAGGATGATGTGACCTATGTTAGGGCCACCCATGGGGTGTTCCCACATTTTGGTACTTAGAGTTTATGTAATGGTCAGGACCTCTCCAGTCCATTAATTTCTGAAAATGTGGTGTTGGAGGTGTTCCGGGAGGACAAGGTGACATATCCCCAACACTTTTCCAAATTTCCAGTTCTGTGAATAGTGTTTCCAGTTTTATGAACAGTAACGGTAGGTGTACATTGTTTCAAAGATCGGTTTCCCAGATCGATTTCACAGATCGGTTTCACATATCGGTTTCACAGATCGGTTTCACAGTTTGGTTTCACAGATCGGTTGCACAGATCCGTTTCACAGATCGGTTCCACAGATCTGTTTCACAGATCGGTTTCACAGATCGGTTTCACACATCAGTTTCACACATCGGTTTCACAGATCTGTTTCACATATCTGTTTCACAGATCTGTTTCATAGAACGATTTCACAGATCGATTTCACAGATCAATAAGTGTATAGTAACGGTAGGTGAACAGTGTTTCCATCTAGTTATAGTTTTGGACGTTTTGACATTTCCTTTGATGTAAAATACATTTAAAGACTTATTTTAATGACACTTAAGGATGATTCAAAGGCCATATATCCTATATTAATTATTCCTATGGATCGATATGTTTTTACATGGTCAAACCGTAAGGTTTAATGCAATCTGATTTTAATTGGGAATTATGTGTATCTTAAACTGTCGCCCCATTAAATCTTCAAATAGGGACGAGATATCATTCTACCTTGTTCTTCCACTTTGTTATAAGCTATTAGATGCTAAAACCATTCAATCCTTTCCATGGGAGTTTCACAATCATAATTTACTCCAAGGATTGGTTCTGCTCTTTTTAGATGTAACAAAGCTATATCGATCAATCTTCGATATAAGGTATGTTGTATCGTCATTATTTTGGGGATAATCTTCTCATTTTCTCCTTTCCATATTATATCATGTAATCTCCATACTTCAAATGTGTTTTTCTTGGTGTTTGTTTGGTGTTGTCGTATTGTGGCATCCTCGGGTGGATGCAGTTGTCGCGAGAGGGGGATTGTGACCCGTTGTGTGGCTAAAGAATGTCAAGAATTGTTGAGGTAGGGGATTCTCTGGTTCTCTTTATTTTACATGCAAATGTATAATTAGCATGTTTAATCCCATTGGATGAAAATGGAATTGACATAATAAATACTTTGAAACAGATAAATTAACTCTATCGATCATATGTTATTTCATCTTGTTTTTCTAGATAGTATGATTTGTATGCCTTCTTTTCTTAGTAGTTGTTCTTGAGGAAAATCTGTAAAAAACATAAACTAGGATTAATTCATAATTGTTTCTCTAAAGATAAAGAGGCATGAAAATGAATATGGTTCTCGTTTTAATTTGATGTAAATAAAATTATTGCAGTAAGCATGTTCATTTATTTATGATAGCTTACTGATTCGGTTTCCCGTATTACGAAACATACGTTTAAAAAATATATTAATTCATGACGGATTAAATAACTGCTTGTTTGATAATTTCTAAAAGGGTTCTGAGTTACCCTCTTGATTGTTAAAGGACTACGAGCCCATTGATATGATGTTTTTTTTCCTGCTGCTTGTCCTATAATGTGATCCTGGATGGCTTTGTGATATGTGGAGGCATGGAGAATTTTGGTTGTGGTAGCAGATGATGACTATAGTGGCGAGATGAATCAGTTTATGCTTGTGGGTGTCAGGGAGGACACTATGGATGATTGAATGGAATGGATGTGATTGTTGGATGGTTGTTTTTTTTAATCGATTGCTTATCTCCTTTACTTTTTCCCACTTCTCAAGGCAGCTGGTCTTGCTTACCCTCCTTCCGAAAGAGGTGAAGACATGTGGGGTATTCCAATTACATTCTGTGTTTAGCTACTCCAAGGAGGATGGGACTTTTCTCTTTCTATGGGCGGAAAAGATTCGATGGGTAGTACATCTAATCACCATATTGAACCCCTTCTGTTAGTAGCATAGGTTGCTTTTCTTGAATGCTTGTGAATATGGGAAACTAATTCTATAATGAAGGTTTGAATAAGTGCTGTTAACCCATGGGGATAGAGATGATGGAACATAATAAAGAGGTTAAAAACTGATTGAAGGTGTAGTTGACTTTGGGTGTGTTGCTAATGATATTTAATGTTGTTTAATTCATGGTTAATTAATGTCTATAGAATTAATTAACATAAAGTGGAACCGACAAAAAGGGAATGAAGAAATACAATAAAGCTATTTAAATCGTTGTGTGCTTATAAGATACCTAGTCTTAGAAGTGGAAGCTCAGAGTCTGAGAGACATTAGCTGCAGTTGTGTCTAAGACAAGGTTATTCCCATAGTGTGGTTGTGAGTTAGAATATATTCTGTACTTTTTGTGTTTCTATACGCTACTCCACCCTGTCAGTAAGGGAAACTGACACCCTGAGGATTTTGAGCCCCGGGGGTGGTGTTTTCCCCAACATTCATGTGGGAGGATAAATGGATTACTACCCCATTTGGCCCAGATCTCTTATCTTTGTAGATACTTTTGCCATTGGGCACAATGGTTAGTTTTCCCCATATATGTGTTTAGAAGGCTGTAATGGATTGTGGTTATTCACACACATATATTCTGGATATAGTATCCTATGGACAACTATATGTGTAACCTGTATAGGATTTGATGGCTTGAGAATATTTACTCGGTGTATGGGCTGTAATTGCTTGAGGTATAATACCCAACATATTATAAACGTTATATGAGCTGTTGTGGCTCCTAAGAAATACATGGTTTTTTGGTTTTGGGGATGGTGTGGTGCTCCGCCCAGGTGTCTATGGGCTAGCCTTTTTGAGAGAGATGCTTAGGACGTGCGACGTTTGGGAAAAGTGGCAAACCCCTGGGTAAGTAGTAGTGGGGTACCCTTGATATTCTTTATTATATGATATATTATTGTATGTGTTACATGGTTATTGTAGCCATGTTGAGGTTGGGAACATAGTATACCTGTTTAGGTGGCGAGTTAGTTTCACGTGTTCTTCACTGTGCTTTAGCATGCTCTCTCTACTTTTTCATGAGAGGCTTCCGGGAGGATCCTATTGAGTATACTGTTATACTCACACTATGTACATATATAAAATATTTTTTAGGTCACATGGAATAGGTTGGATTTAAATCTAGTTTCTACTAGCATGGAGTTACAGGAGTTGTTCGGGCTTGTGGTTGCGGCTTTTTTATTTTCTTTCAGGTACATTAATTTTTTCCCGTACAGTTGTAGTAATTTTTCATGGAATTTCATATATGAACATGGGTTTATTTTATATTCCAGTTCTGAGTTGGAGTTGATTGGTGTATATCATATCTCTCTCTTCCACATGTGTTCTCTTATAGGTTAATGCCTCCCATTTGTGTGTTTACTATACCCTCAGTGCTACTCGCCAACCCGGGGCCTACTGGAGGCGGGACTCAGGGGTCATTATCTCCCTTCTAACATTGTCGGCCCAGGAGGGGTACACGTTGTGGGGAGGGGGTCATGATAGAGTGGTATCATAGGGAGGTTGAGGGATAGGATGGAGATTGGAGTTAGGCACAGGTGAGGTTGCGTGGGTTGGTAGGGAAATAGTGTCATTCTTGTTCAGAATGTGAGGTAAACACTGCAGACTGGTTGAGACATAAGCTTTTAGGGCCCCCAATGATCTGATGTACAGAAAATTAATTTTACAATGGCTACTAAAAAAGCCAATACTTTTTACAGGGTAGAGACCTAGGAAAGGATCATGCATCATTTTTTCTTTGTGCCTGTGTTTGAATGGGTAGACCTTGGGATAAGTTAACCTAAATTGAACAAAATAAAACAAATAACTGATTAATGTTGAGTCTTCCCTATTCTAGGTATAGGAGTTCTAAGGGTTTGTTATTTTGGAGGTATGTCTCCAGGAAGATGTCTTCATTAGGCTCGCATAGAAGATACCCAACAGGTTGTGCCAGCGGATCACTGCTGAGTAGAGGTTGACGACGACGACACGTAGAGGAAGACACCCTGAGAGTTTTAGCTCTATAGTCTGTAGAAGTATGAGGGCTCCGTCTCAGATGCATTCATGGAAGACTGGTTGGAGGAAGTCGAGATAGGCTCCAGTTTGATTCATGCTCCTATGGGTCAATGTGTTTCCTCGGTTGTGATGATGTTGCATGGAGGTATGAGACAGTGGGGGTTCTTGTTCCTCGAGGATTGTGAGGAGTCAGAAATATCATGGGAGGAGATCAGAGATAGGTTTAGAGTCGAGTTTCATTCTTCTACTACAAAGGCATCCAGTCGCCAGGAGATTTTTACCCTCCGATAGGGTTGCTCTAGTGTTTGAGAGTTTGGAATCCATTTCAGAAACCTTTTATGATATTCTTCGGACCTATTACCAGATGAGGAGTCCAGGGAGAGGCACTTTGAGTAGGCTTTTCATCCATAGATCTAGTGCATGGTCACCCTATATATGCTAAATACATATCTTGTGGTGCTAGCGAGGGAATAGGTTGTTGAGAATACTTTGGACTAGACCGGATCATCACGAGAGGGTAATCATCATGATTCCTCACGAAGCAGTGATTTGGTTCAGGTTTCCCGGTTTTCAGGGAAGAGGAGTTTTTTGTACAGCCGGGGGTAGGTCACATACCTTAACATCTCATTTCTCTTGAGGAAAAATCTCTCATGACTATGGCGAGGGATCTGGGTCTTTTTTTCTTGTGGTGTTCATGGCCATCAGCAGATGGAGTGCCCGACCATTCAGAGCGATCATTATGCGCAGGGTACTACGGTCCAGGTTCCTCTGTTGGGACAGTTCCAGCCAAGGCAGTGGCATCTAGTTGTGCCAACATAAGATCAGCATAGGGTAGATGGGGAAGGCAGAAGACATCCCCATGATGCTCCCCATCCTCAGAGAGCATAGAGTTGGCGTGGTGGTGTTCGTCAACAGGGTCTTAGAGGCCATGGAGGTGGTCATGGTTAGCTTCATGCTCTAGAGTTGCCAGCACCAGACGAGCAAGATGTTGTTCGAGGTACCCTTTACTTTTTTTCTAACGTGGTGTAAGCCTTGTTTCATTCAGGAGAGACACACTCCTTCATATCACCTACCCTTATCCATGCTTTGGGACTAGAGGTAGAGAGGCTTCTAGTTCCTTTGGCATTGTCTACGCTAGTTGGAGGTCGAGCTAACTTGTTTGAAGTATGTTGAGACAATGAGCTAGTGTTGGGGCAACACCTCTCTTGGGGAGATTTCCTATGTTTATGAATAAAACCATATGATGCCATCCTCGGAAAGGATTGGTTGTATTCGGTGCATGATATCGTGGATTTATTAGGAAGAAGGTCATCTTCATTGGGGCGGATGGAGAGCAAGTGGTGTTTGTTGGTGAGCGAGATCCTCAGATGGGTCATAGGCACATTCCATCCTTATCATCCATGATTGCTGAGAAGATGCTGAGTTCATCAAAGGTTCAACAGTTGGCATTTCCTAGGATTGTAGAGGAGTACCCTGATGTATTTACAGAAGAGGTTGTAGCATTACCCCTTCGACGAGAGATCGAGTTTGGGATGGAGCTACTTCCAGGGGCATCCCCTATCACCATGTATCCATATAAGATGGCCCCTTATGAGATATGAGAACTACATATACAACTTTATGGAGAGTTACATTGCGGTTTTGTTTGGCCAAGTGTGTCACCATGGGGTTCACCCGTTTTGTTCGTGAATAAGGATGACATTACATTGCGAGTGTGTCGATTATCATCACTTGAAAAAAGTGAAAGTAAAGAATCGCTATTCTCTTCGGAAAATTGATGACTTATTCGATCAACTGAAGGGTGAATGTTGGTTCTCGAATATCGACTTGTTGTCAGGATATCATCAAATGAATATGAAGGTTGAGGATATCCCAAACACTGCATTCTGTTGTCGTCATATGGATTATGAGTACATTGTAATGACATTCAGCGTGATGAATTCTCTAGCTGTGTTAATGGGATTGATGAATTATGTGTTCTGTGAGTTCATAGACACGTTTGTGGGGATTTTCATCGACGACATAATTGTGTACTCCACAACTGAAGAGGGGCATGTAAAGCATCTACGTGTTGTTTTGGGAGTTATTTGTAAACATCAGCTATTTGGGAAGTTGTCGAAGTGTGAGTTTTAGGCTTGAGAAGTCCGTTTCATGGGCCATGTTGTGTCTTAACAGGGATTAGTTGTGGATCCATCGATGATAGAAGCAGTCGTGTCTTGGGAAGCCCCCAGGACCATGTCATAGGTGAAATGATTCCGTGGTCTCACAGGCTTCTACATGAGGTTCGCAGGAAATTTCTCCTAAGTTGAAACTCCTCTGAAATCTTTGATCATTATGGATCAAGCATTCATATGAACTGATCAGTGTCATGCATATTTTAAGTATCTAAAGGAGATGATAGTAAGTGCCCCAGTTATTTTTCTTGCAGCTGAGGGAGTTTTGTTTGATGTTTTCTACAACGCTTCACATCTAGGGATAGGATGTGTCCTCATGTAGCAGAGGTACGTTATTTATTATGCGTCTCGGCAGTTACGTTCCCATTAACATAACTATGCCACTCGTGATCTTGAGTTAGAATCTGTGGGGATTTCACTGATGTTTTGGAGACATTACCTCATTGGTGAGCACTTTTTAGTTTTCACCGATCATAAGAGTTTGAGCTTTGTTTTCTCCCAGTGTGACTTTAACTTGAAATAGAGTCTATGGATGGATTTAGTGCAGGAATATGACTTTGAAATATCATATAAACCTGGAAAAGGGAATGTTGTAGCTGATCCACTAAGCCTAAAGTCCCTTAGTGATGTTGTGTGAGAATCTGGTGATTCTTGGAGAGTAATGGAAGAAGTGTCAGCATTGCATCATGATATGGGATATGTTGGGGTAGAGGTAGTCTTTTTCTGATGATGGTACAATCATCCCTAGTGCAGAAGGTCGAAGACTCCCAGTTGGGGGATATATAGGTGGAGGATTTGAGAGACCGATTTGTTTTTGGTGAGGCCCCTAATGGTTCGTCGGAGTATGACCATCATCGAGTGTTGTATCATTGAAGGCTTTTTGTTCCCTTTAAGATGCATGAGACGGTCCTCATAGAGTTCCACAGTTCCCCTTTAGCACTACATCTTGGTGTGACAAAGATGAACAGATCGTTGAGGAGTCAATTTTGTTGGTCTTGTCTGAAGCATGCGGTTGCGTAGTTCGTGTCTCGATGTTTAGTCTGCCAGTAGTTGAAGGCTAAACACTGTGTCCCTGGTGGTCTAATCCTACGATTAGAGATTCCTTAGTTGAAGTGGGAGGATATCTCAATGGTCTTTGTTACCTGTTTACCTTGAGATCCAGGAGGACATGATTCTATTTGGGTGGTTGTGGATCGCATAACAAAATCGGCCAACTTCATAGCGATCAAGGAGTTGAGCACAGTGGAATTCATGTCGGGGTAGTATCTAGAGGAGATGGTGAGACTACATGGATTCCCTAGGACGATAATTTCTAATCGAGATTCTCATTTTACCTCCAGGGTGTGGAGAGGTCTCCAACATGCTTTTGGTTCTCAACTCTTCCTAAGCACTACTTTTCATCCTCAAACAGATGGTCAGACAGAGAGAACCATCCAAAATCTGGACGACAAGATACACTCTTGTGTTCTTGATTTTAGAGGTTCATGGATGAGGTACTTACCCTTGGTGGAGTTCACTTAAATTAATAGTTTTCAATCCACCATCGGCATGGAGCCGTTTGAAGCCTTGAATGGTTGGCCTTGTCATTCTCCATTGAGCTAGACTGCGGTCTAAGAGTCATCAATTCTCAGACCAGAACTAGTGAAGAATACAAGAGAGATGGTCTAGGTGATTAGTGAGAAGAATAAGACGACACAAGATCGTCAAAAATCATATACTGATCAAAGGAGTAGACCCTTGGAGTTTAATTTGGTGGATAATGTGTTTCGGAAGGTGACTCCCTATCAAGGGCATCGAAGGTTTGGTCGTGGAAGTAAGAATTCTCCACGAATTGTTGGTAATTTCAAGTTATTAACTCATGTTGGAGCTATGCCATATCGTGTATCACTTCCCCCACAGATGAGTCGGATAAATGATGTTTTTCATGTATCACAACTCCATCATTATCATCATGATGACTCTCACATCATCGATTGGGGAGAGATCGATGTTGATGATGATGCAAACTTTATGGAGCGACCTGTGGAGATCCAAGATTGAAAGGGGAAGGTGATGTGTGGACATTTTATCCCATTATTTTGTGTCTTGTGGCGACATGGCGGCATCGAAGAGAGTAACTGGGAACGTGATTCAGAGATGTGTGTTTGGGACCAAGGGTTATTTTCTGTTGTTGTGATGAGTTTTCTTCGATCCTTTATTTTATATACCTTTGATGTGATGTTATGCATATAATTTTTTTGTTATGAAATGTTTGTTCCCTTGATCTTGGATTATGTGGTTTTTTATCCATTGAACAACTAAGGGTTGTTTCCTGATAGAGGTATCTTACAGGGTGGTTGATCGGACCCCTTTATTCTTCTAGGTTGGTTTTGAATTCTCGAGGATGAGAATGTTTTGTTAGTTATATGATGTAATGGTCCGGTCCTCTCTGGTCCATATATTTGTGAAAATGTGGTGTTGGAGGTGTTCTGGGAGGTGAAGGTGACATATCCCCAACACTTTGCGAAATTTCCAGTTCTGTGATTAGTCTTTCACGTTTTATGAACACTAACTGTAGGTGTATAGTAAGGATAGTTGTATAGTATTTCATAGATCAGTTTCACAGATCGGTTTCATAGATAGTTTTCACATAACGGATTCAGAGATCGGTTTCACTGTTTGGTTTGACAGATCGGTTTCACAGATCGGTTTCACATATCGATTTCACATATCAGTTTCACAGATCGGTTTGACAGATCAGTTCCACATATCGGTTTCACAGATCGGTTTCACATATCGGTTTCATAGATAGGATTCACATATCTGTTTCATAGATCGGTTTCATAGATCGGTTTCACATATTGGTTTCCCAGATCAGTTTCATAGATCGGTTACACAGTTCGGTAGATGTACAGTAACGGTAGGTGAACAATGTTTCCAGCTTCTTACAGTTTTGGCCCTTTTGATGTTTCCTTTGACGTAAAATACATTTAAAGCTTTATTTTATGGACTCTTAAGGACGATTCAATGTCCATAAATCCTATTTTAATTATTCCTATGGATTAGGATGTTTTTACATTGCCAAACCGCATGGTTTAATGCAGTATGATTTTAATGGGTATTAAGTGTATCATAAACCGTAACCCCATTAAGTCTTCAAAAAGGTATGAGATATCATTCTACCTTATGCTTCCTCATTGTTATCAGCTATGAGACGTTATAACCTTTCAGTCCTTTCTATAGGAATTTCATAATCAAACATTACTCCAAGGATTGGTAATGGTGTATTTAGTTGCAACCATGCTATATCAATCAATATTCGATATATGATATGGCGTATCGTCGTTCTTTTTGGGTTTATCATCTCATGTTCTCCTTTCCATATTATAGCATGTAATCTCCATGCTTCTAATGGGTTATTCTTGGGGTTTTTTTGGTGTTGTCATACTGTGGAATCCTCAGTTGGATGTAGTTATCGTGAGAGGTGGATTGTGAGTCGTTGTGTCGATAAAAAACGTCAATAATTGTTGTGGTAGGGGGTTTGTTGCTTCACCTTCTTTTACATGCAACTGTACTGTTAGCATGTTTAATCCCACTAGATGACAATGGAATTGACATAATAAATACTTTGAACCAGATAAAAGAATTGTATCGATCGCATGTTATTTCCTCTTGTTTTGCTACATAGTGTGATATCTATTCCTGGTTTTCTTAGTAGTTGTTCATGATGAAAATTCTTAAAGAACATAAATTGGGATTAATGGATAATTGTTTGGCTAAAGATAAAGAGGCATGAAAATGAATCTGGTTCTTTTTTTAATTTGATGTTAATCAAATTATTTCAATAAGAATGTTTATTTATTTTTGATAGCTTACTGAATAGGTTTCCCAAATTTTGGAACCTATGATTAATAAATCTGTTAATTCAAGATGGATTAAAGAACTTATTTGTTTAATAATTTCGAAAATGGTTCTGGGTTACCCTATTGATTGTTTAAGGGCCAAGATCCCATTGATGTGATGTTTTTTTTCCTACAGCTTCTGCTATAATTTGATCCTGGATGGCTGTTGTGAAATGTGGAGGATGGAGACTTTTGGTTGTGGCAGCAGATGACACCTAGAGTGGTGAAATACATCAGTTTATGCATGTGGGTATCGGGGAGGACACCAGAGATGAATAAATGGAATGGATGTGATTGTTTGATGCTTAGTGATTTTAATTGGTTTATTATCTCCTTTACTTTTACCCACTGCTCAAGAACGTTGGTCTTGCTTACCCTCCATCCGAAAGAGGTACTGATGCACGAGGAATGCTACTTACTTTTCGTGTTCAGCTTCTCTAGGGAGGATGGGTCTACGCTCTTTCTATGGGAAGAGAAGATTCGTTTGGTAGTACATCTACTCACTATATTGAGACCCTAGTGTTAGTAGAATAGGATGCCTTTCTAGAATGCCTGGGAATATGCTAAAGTAATTCTGTAATGAAGGTTTGAATAAATGGTGTTAACCAATGTGGATGGAGATACTAGAAACTAATGAAGAGGTTGAAAACTGATTGAAGGAGCAGTTGAATTTGGGTGTGTTGCTAATGAAGTTTAATGTGGTTTTGTTCATGGTTAATTAATGTCTAAATAATTAATTAATATACAGTGTAATTGATAAAATGGGAATGAATCAATCTAATAAAGCACATTAAATGGATGTGTGCTTATAGGTTACCTAGTCTTAGAAGTTGCAGCTCAGAGTATGAGAGACGTTAGATGCAGTTGTGTCTAAGACTATGTTATGCCAATAATGGGTTTTGAGTTAGAATATATTCTGTAGTTTTTGTGATTCTATGCGCTACATCACCTTGTCAGTAAGGGAAACTGACACCCCGGGGATTCTGAGCCCTGTGGGGTATTTTCCCCAACATTCCAGTAGGAGGATGAATGGCTGACTACCCCCTTTGGCCCCACTCTCTTCTTTTGGTAGATACTTGTCCCATCGAGCACAACAGTTAGTTGTCCCCATATATGCGTCTAGAGGGATGTAATGGCTTTTGGTTATTCACACACATATATTATGGATATAGTATCCTACGGAATACTGAAGGTGTAACATGTATAGGCTGTGATGGCTTGAGGATCCTTACTCGGTGTATGGGTTGTAATGGCTTGAGGTATAATACCCAACGTATGATACATGTAATGTGAGCTTTGGTGGCTCCTGGAAACTACCTGGTTACATTGGTTGTGAGGATGGTGTGGTGCTTTTCCCAGGTGTCTGTGGGCAAACATTTGTAGTGCACAAGGTGTAGATTGTGGTGCATCGCCCAGGTGTCTGCGAGCAAGCCTTTTGGGAGAGAGATGCTTTGGACATGCGACGTTGGCAAAAGCGGCAAAGAAGTGGGTCATTCGTAGTGGGGGTACCCTTGATATCCATTATTACATTCTATATTCTTGTATGGGTTACTTGGTGAGAGTATCCATGGTGAGGTTGGGAACATAGTATAACTGTTTAGGTGGTGAGTTAGATTCACTTGTTGTTCACTTTGCATTAGCATTCTCTATTCACTTTTTCACGAGAGGCTTCCGGGAGGATCCTACTGAGTATACTGTTATACTCACCATATGTACAAATATAAACTATTTTTCTGGTCACATGGAGAAGGTTGTAGTTCAAGCTAGTTTTTACAAGCTTGGAGTTGAAGGAGTTGTTTGGGTTTGTGTTTTCTATTGTTTTATTTTCTTTTGGGTACCTGCTGTTTTCCCCTTCCAGTTTTTGTACTTTTGCATGAAATTTCATATATGAACATGAGTTTCTTTTATTATCCAGTTCTATGTTGGAGTTTATTGGTGTATATCATATATCTCTCTTTCGCATGTGTTCTCTTCGAGGGTAATGCTTCTCATTTGTGTGTTTACTGTACCCTTAGTGCTTGTTGCCAACCCGGGGCCTACTGGAGGCGAGACTCGGGGGTTATTATCTCCCTTCTCACATTTCCATCCTAGGAGGGGTACACTTTGTGGGGAGGGGGTCATGAAAGTTTATCTATGTAAATGTAGGTTCGTTGTGAGAGAACATAGATCATAAGGTGAATATGATATTAAGTTTTAAGGATGTGAATGAGAGTCCTAGTAACACACCTTAGTTAGTTGGTGACCTATCTGGGTGTGGGGTTGGCACAAAAAGGGGTTATATGAGATAAGGGGAAATTCTAAGGGATTAGATTCATAAAAGATTAGGCTTAGTGATATAGGCATGTGAAATGGTAAATTGGGATGAATGTTATAGGTTAAAAATGAAGAATATTTTAATGGATCATGGAATAATGTTAAATTCCCATTTATTGATATTGTTTTTATAATGACCCGACCTTATAACATTGATTAATCTTGATTTTTAACCAATAACATACATTATTATGCATTTAGGATCTTTTCAGGTTTAGAGTTTTAAAGAATTAGGAAAACTTACATACATAACATACCACATTCATACAAAGAGGACTTTATTAAAAACAGTTTCCTTTTTTTTCAAAATACAAGGAATTAAAACATAAAGAATGTTTTCTTTGGAAACACTTCATATCAAACATCATTAATCCCTTATTTCACATACACATCCTTATATCCTGTGAAAAAAATTAAAAAACATTGGATGACTATGAAACTCAGTAAGGGATATGAAGATATAATGTGTTAGTCAGGTCATAACATAAAAACCAATATAACACATATCATAAAAACTTGAATGCATGGTATACTCATGTTTTTATCTTGGGACGTATATACCATATCACTCTTAAATTAACCATAATATATGGAATAACCTTTTATTCAACTTCTATCTTTGAAGTACCCAATGCATTGGAGAGCTATAATGGGGCTCACCCGTCATATCTTGAGCTATAATGGTGTCAACCGAACATATCTTGAGCAATAATGATCTCAACCCAAACTATCTTGAGCTATAATGGACTAAAACCAACATAAATAATATCCAAGTTATATATCATGGTAAAAAATTTCTTTAAATCAATATAAATCACTCATTCCATATACTTATAAAAATACAATCCCTTTGAAAATTATTGGAGAGACTTTTAAAAGGATTTTAAAAAGGAAAGTCCATTGAAAATATAATTGAAGTGAGAATTAATAGAATGTAATGAACATGTGTGTACAATATAAATACACATAATAATACATTATATAAACAAATAATTCATCACACCAATATTCTTAATAAAACATAAGGGATAAATTAGAAGTTTAACCCAAGGAATGGAAATTGGGTTATGAATTCCCTTACCTCGGGTTCTTCTTACTTAAAATGTATTTAAAATACATATATAATCCATAAAATATATCTATTAATGTATTAAAGAAACATATTAATCTTTATAGTATATTTTATTATCATTTCATTAGATAATGTTACCCTTTATTTGTTAGTATTTGGTTCCTTGCATTGTTTTAGGGTGTATTCTTTACATGTTTTCCATGATTGGTGCATGATGAATATTGTTGTAGATTAGAAGTGGAACTCCAGAATGGAAATTGGAAGGTATTTACATATTTATAGTATCATAATTTTTACAATTTATCATTTTGATGTTTTATATGAGGATTATTTATAAGTTAAAATATTAATGATGTCCTTTTAAATAATTTTAGTGGTTCTTTGATAATAACGACCTCATTTTGTATTATAAATTAAAACCCTGAGTAAAAAAAGAATTCTAGAAATATGGATGATACATAATAAATAAATTATAACCTTGTAAAACCCGGAATATTTTTTTATTACAATCCTTGAAATAATTAATGAAAATTGAAATCACATCATCCAAGATGTCGGTAATTCGACACATCACAGACAATGTTTTTTTATTCCTTGAATAAGTGAGAGAGGAGAAAATAATGATGATGGATTTTTCATGAACATGAGAACTTATAGAATATATATAATTTCTAGATATTTCATGCTTCTTGTGTTCTAGTAGATGAGGAAATAATAATAAAAGAAAGAAACTCAAAATAAAAGAATAATTGAGAAATCATTTTAAAAAATTCGACAGCGTAACGACTATGCAACATGTTTTTAGAAAATATTAAAAATAGAATGGAAAATGTTCACTCATAAATTAATGAATCATAATATATAATATATCAAGAATAATAATTTAATAAGAACATGGTATGGAAACTAGGAATTTATACCACATAGAAGAGAATTTGAATGGAAAAAGAATGAAATTTAGAATTTTTTTACCATGTAGAGTAACTCCTAGAACATAAATGTTGGGACCTTAGGGGCATGATGAAACCTTATTAGGACTTATAAGGAGGTAAGGATTCATTTTCTTCATTTATGAGGAATTGGGAATGAATTTATTTATGGAATGGGTTGGTATTTATAATCAAAATTGAGGGAATATTTTTATAATTTCCAAAGGACACCTCATTAGTGGTATTTGCAAAACCATGGGATTTACCATGGTATTTTCCCAAGGTATTAGACACATGAGACACCTCACATATTATTGTACTATACCCATGTCAACCATATTTATTACATAATTATTACATCAACAATGATGTAATCAATACACTAAAACTCAAAACTGTACTTTTACTGTTCACTGAATAATCAATTGTATCAGAAAAATACCAAAAATTTACCCTTATCATTTTTCAACATGTAGAATTCAAAAATGAAGTCCATTTTCCAAAAATAATTATCTAAATATTATTAATTTAAATTTTAAATAAAAGCATACTTAATTCAAAAATAAACAATTTAAAAACTATAACTACTTTTATATCACATTGAAAAATTATCCAAGATGTTATTATCATAAAGCCTTAAGAAAATAAAATATTAATTCAATTTACTATTCATTAAGGTCATATTTCTGTTCATAAGGGTATGTTACTATTCACCAAAAAACAAGTTGGTTCCATCAGACTCCAGATAACTTACTGAACACAATTGTAGATTATTGTTTTTAGAAATTCAAAACATTAATGCTTCAAAATTTTTCATAAAGGATATTTATAAATATCTACATAAAATGATGTATCAATAATTAGATTTATTTTTAAAACTTTGGGATGTTATAGTTGTGATGTTTTTAATGACATTAGAGATTCTAGGTTGTGAATTTTTGTTGTATGTGATTAATGTTAAAATAAGCATGTGCACATGGATTTGTAGTGTGGGGTATAGGCTTGAGGTTCTAAATGCACGGGGTGAGTTTTAACTAATGTTCAAAACTCCACCCACTAAATTTACGGGTTAGAGAAGGGGAGAGAGTTCCATTCCCCTAACTGTTTCATCCACCCAGACTAAGGCTTCGAGGAGAGGATAATAGAAATTGTTGTGTAATGATGCCTAGTGAGACATGACTTGTTTAATTCCCACATGTTGTGAATGTTGATCTTTCCTAATACATTGAACACATAGAAATGGTGAATTGATAAATAAAGTATCTTGGAATGATTATGGGTTATTTGATAAGTTAACGGAAAAAAACATAAAAAATCTTGGCATTCTAATTTGTTTCCATTAAATGGTTTTATTTTCTACTACATGCACTATCTATGGGATGTATATTTTTTAGACAATATTGGTGGTGGAATACTTAGTTTTACTCACATCCTTTTTGGGCCACCGTTGGGTACCTGAGCAGGCTTCGTGGTTGCTGGTCAAAAGAAGGGAAATGGCCCAGTGCTTAGTAATTGAGTCAAGATTCAGGATGAACATGGTTGAGGTTTGGGACATAGTCCCAGAACCATTTTGAGGATAATGTTTTTTGTCTTCAATACAGTTTTTGTTCACTTTGCACTATGTCATGGCGTGACATACTTACTATTGTTTGCGATGTACCCTATTTGGGAGTGGTTTATTTATGAATTGTGTTGGTTGTTTTATAGTGTTTCCACTATTATATTTTTACTGATGTGTCTTACTATGATAAAAAGGGGTTATAGTCTCCAAACATTACTACTTATACTTTCTCTGCTAGTTGGAAACCTCTGGTGTGTGGGGAGGCGGACTTGAGGGCATGTAACTACCCATATTGGGGAAACACTTAGTGGATCCCAAGACAGGGATTTTACAAAGTGGTATCCGAGGAGATCCTTTGTCATTATTACTATTTGGGGAGTGATGATGGAGGGTTGGATAGTGTCTAGCCTTAGTAATGAGCTCATTCGTATGAGTAGCTAACCCATTTATGGGGAAAAACCCAAGTCACCCATTGTGGTAATTGTTGTTCTTGTTATGTGTTGTTATATTTGATGATATTTTACCATCATTTGATGCACTTATTGTGCGATTTTAAGATTTTGTGATATTTAACTCATGGAAGGAATGGAATAAGGCTTTACATTCATTCATCATCCTTGGAACCTATAAATATAAGTTATGTGCATCTTGGTAGGCACACACACAGAATTATTGTGTGGGATGTAAAGGTTACGATACATTATTTATTTTAAAAGTCATGAATTTATGCCTAATAAGATGATTTGAATGGGTAACAAGGGGTGGTAAAAGGTTTGGTGATAATCTAGGAACATGTTTAATAATAATGTAAAGTGGGATAAGATGTTGTTAAAGTAACATGTAATGTGGAATGGTTTGAAATGTTGTGTGAGTTGGTCAATCTTGTTGGCCATGGTCCTAGGAGGAATGGATAAGGTTAGTGATCTAGATGTGATAGGTGTGTTAGAATGGTGTATGAAAAATAGTTGATTATGGCTAGTGATGATTCCTTTTATGTTATCCCTTCTTTTTGTGAAAGATTTAGTGCTTCATTCAAAGGTTCTATTTGGAAATGTAGAGAAATGTCATCATGAAGACGTGTGTCAGTTTGGAGACCGGAAGATGTTGATAAGAATGCTCCTTTAGTAGTGGAGCAGGGGAATCTAGTGGTTCAGGGTGATAGGGAATAAAATTTCTATGATAACTTTTCTGATTTTATGAAGATGATAGAGCTTGATCTAGGGTAGGTTATTCTGAGTATGTTTGTGCAGACCAAAGAGTTTCAAGTACAAAACCCTTAGAACATTACCGTAGAGGGTTTCCCAGAGGCAGAAGAGTTTTGGATCAAGTCTATCTAGAATATTCTGGACCATGTAGACAATACTGTTGATAAGTATATAGATTTGGAAACTTATATGTTGATATGCCAAGTGAAGCAATGGTGGGACCTCATGTTCTGAATGTAATAGGTTGAGGGAATTATATGGAATAACTTATAGGAAATGTTTATTTAGCGCTTCTATCCAAATACCATGAGATAGGAAAAGGAGGTGATTTATATGATTTTTATTCAAGGTGTGATGTTAGTGATAGAATACATTAGTCATTTCACTGATTTGTGTTGCTTCATTTCAACTTTGACTATAGATGAGGTAGCTATGGATAGACGTTTCTAGGATGGGTTGAGACATGTGATCAGGTCTCATGTAAATATCTTTCATCTGAAGAGGTTTGCTGAAGTGGTATATCATGTTGTTATCTCAGAGTGAAACCCCAAGGGGGCTAAGGTAGTGAGCATGTGAGGGAAGCTAGGTGGACCAATAGTGTGTGTTCTAGTGGTAGGAAGAGCCATTTCAGAAAAAGTCAGCAGATTAGTTGTTTGCAGAGTAGAAAAAAGATGGGAGTAGCGTATTAAATTGGTGAAAAGATAATTTTCTATTAGAGTGGTAGGTTGAGGAACATGCATGGTTAGTTCCCATACCACCAGTTGAGTGTTGGGCATGCAACAGGTTATGCCATGTGTAGAAGTTCAACGTGAACCGGTTGTAGCTGGTAAAAGAAGGAAGTCAATAGCAGATGTTGAGTGCAGTAAGGGGGTTGGTTACCTCTTATCAGGATGGTAGTTGGATCTCTATATGTCATATTGGTAGGGGTGGTAGATGTGGAACTCTAGGGTGTGAGCATTCTTAACATCAGGGTAGTGCATTGCATGTTACATATGTTGGGGCCCAGGGTAAATGGATGGGTCAAATCCACACATTACAAACTATATCTGCGGGAGGTGAGGCAGGATTGTACACAATTTGAGGTATGATTCCTATAGCTTCCACAATTTTTAGTTCATTAATTGATACAGGTGATTCAAATTCTTTTATTTCCCCTCAGTTGCTATTTGTGTTGGGTTTTACCATGGAGAATGCATGTGGGGTAATTTCAAATGATACATCATTGGGAGTACAAGTCTATAACATCAGGAAATGTAAGGGTTGTTCTCTAAAGATTGCAAATTATCATTTTCTGTGTGATCTGTTTGTCCTGTATATGTCATGTTTTGACTTGATCTTGGTCATGGATGGGTTAGTGTTGTATCAATCCCATATCGACTGTTATCGACATTAGGTAATGATTACATCTCTTAATGGAGATACCTTTGTCCTTTATGGTGAGTGTGATTCTTGATCTATCCATGTCAGGCCTCTTTACCAGTAGTTGGGATATCTCAGGGACTAGGTAGAATGCCTTATGTTAAACGATAGATAGAAGGACAAGCCAATATTCACACTAGAATTGGATTGGTTTTAGGATGTTTTTCCTGAGGACTTATTAGGGATACCACCCGATAGAGATATTGAGTTAACCATTGAGTTTTTACCAGGAGTAGAGCCTCCCTCCATTCCACCTTATCATATGGAGTCGAAAGAAATCCAAGAACTAATGGTTTATTTGGAAGAATTAGAAGATAATGGATTTATTCATCTTATTATTTCACCTCATCGTTCACCTGTGAATTTTTCTAAAAATTCTAATGGGTCACTTATTTTTTTTCAATTATAGGAGGCTAAACCAGATGATGGTGAAGAACTGAAAACCTCTTCCAAGAATCGATGATCTTTTTGACCATCTCAGAGGTTCTTTGGTGTTTTCTAAGAACAATTTGACATCAAGACACCATCAGTTAAGTGTGAGACTTTTTGACATACATTGGACATTCATCTAAAGATGGAATGAGTTGTATGAATTTTTGGTAATATTGTTTGGTTTGGCCAATGCACCAGCTATGTTCATTTATTTGATAAACTAGATATTTCACCCATATCTAGACCGGTTCATTGATGTTTTTTTTGATGATATCCTTCTGTACTTCAGGAATCATGATGATCATTCCCAACATATTGACATCATTATGAGTACAATAAGAGAACATATTATTTACACCAAACTATCAAAGTGTTCATTTTGGATTGGTGACGTGAAATTTTTGGGGTACATCATCATAGAATTGGGTGTATAGGAGGATCCAGAGAAATTATAGGTTTTTGTGTCATGGGAACAACCAAATAGAATTTCTGATGTACAAATTTTTCATGGTTTTGTTAGTTATTATCAGTGTTTCATTAAGGACATATCTCATGTGGAATCACCACTCTCTGGTCTGACCAAGAAGGGATTGATGTTAGAGAGGTTAGGAGCACATGATGGTGCTTTTCAAGAGCTGAAGAAGCTTTTGACTACCAAACTGATTCTAGATTTACCTAAACTGGTCAAGACGTATACCTTATTTTGTGATGAGTCTAGTGTTGGACTTGGTGCAGTGCTGATATTGGATGACTGGGTTGTTTCTTATGGTTCGATATAGTTGATACCACATGAGGGAAATTACCCAACTCATGACATTGAACTAGCTCCAGTGGTTCATTCCATGAAGTGTTGGATGCATTATTTGTTGGGAGAACCTTTTATGGTTTTTACTAACCATAAAAGCCTCTTGTACATATTATCATAGAAGCATCTGAATCATCAACTTTGAAGGTGGGCTAAACACCTGTAATCCATTGATTTGGAGTTGGTTTACATAACAGGAAAAGAGAATTGTGTTGCTGATGCTCTGAACCAGAAGACTCAAAATCAGGGGTTCCATGAATAATCATCAGAGTATAGATTGATGGCCTTGTTTTTTGAGATGTACCTGGAGGTATAGGATGAGTATTGGCAGACAAATCCTGCATGAATAGCAGTTGAATCTACACTTTTGAGCCATCTTAAGGAGATCCAGTTGTTGGATCAGAAGTGTTTATCTTTGAAGAAAAGTCTTAATGATTGGGAGTCACCTTCTAGGTGGGTTTTGGGAACTGATGGTGTTTATCATATTCATGATGGTTTTGTGGTACCAGAATGATTATGGGAAGAGTTGATGCGTGAGTTTCACTCATCGAAGTGGGAAGTACATTCAGGTTCTACAAAGATATATTTTGACCTTCCCGATAAGTTTTGGTGGCCTAGAATGAAGAAATAGGTTGCAAGATTTGTGGCAAGGTGCCTTACCTATCTACAGCTAAATGATAAGAACCAGTATCCAGTAAAACTGTTGCAATCAATTCCATTCCAGATTTTAAAAGGAATGACATGACAATAGACAACATGGTTGGACTTCTGAGGACACCATGGATGAGTTATACAATTGGGGTGGCCATGGATCAGTTGACGAATGTCGCTCATTTCTTGTTGATCCAGGAGACCTTTATAGTTGATCAACTATGTGAGTTATAATTTAGAGATTTAGTGTGATTTAATGGTGTTTTGAGAACCATAGTTTCAGATCGTGATCCATGTATCACTTCATGCTTCTGGAATGGGATGCAGAAGGCTGTTGGAACCCAGGTGTTGTTGAGTATAGCTTATCACCAGTTGACAAATGGGAAATTGGATCGAACGATTTCGGTGTTAGAGTAAATGATGAGAGCATTTGTTTTGAATTTTGGGGGCTTGTTGGATAAACACTTTCATCTAGTTGTGATTTCCTACAATAAGAGTTTTCATGCTAAAATTCAAATGGATCATATTGAGGAACTCTATGGGAGACTATGTAGATCATTTCGGTGTCAGTTATTAGTGAGAGAGTCTATGTTTTGGGGACTGAGACTCATGAGGTAATCATCCGATAATGTTAGATTGATTCAGAAACAAATATAAACTTCAAAGAGTTGAAATAAGTCTTACACAAATCAGCATCGTAGACCTCTAGAGTTCAGGGTGGGTGATAGTGTGTTTCTTCGAGTGTCTCTAAGGTTGGGAAACCGTCGAAATTGGAATCATGAAAGTTGGCACCTAGGTATGAGGGGCCATTTGAAATTGTAGAGGGGATCGAGTCAGTGACTTACCCATTGTCTCTTCCATAATGGTATAGTGGGATGAATGATTTGATTAATGTTACACAACTTTAGAAACATCACCCTGACCCATCTCATGTTCTCGATTCTGATGATTTTGAGCTTGGTGTTGATGCATCCTTCGAGGAGCATCTGGTTCATGTCGTGGACTGCAGTGATAATTTTTTGCGATGCAAGGTTGTGCCTTTAGTCTGTGTGTTGTGGCAGGAAGTAAAATTTCATGAGGAAACATGGGAGTGAGAATCAGGTATATGGGCTTAGTGGCCCGAACTCTTTTCATAGCAACTCAGTGATGCTCGGATAAGCAGCTCAAGGACGAGCCGTTATAAAGTGGGGAGGTTGTAAGATCGTAGATTTCACAGTAAGGTATGTTCTACTAACATTTCAGTATAATCCTTTTTTGATTAATTAATGACTTACCCATTTCCTTAAAGAGGCTCGAGGGTGTTTTGAGGGTTTTGAACACAAAAATGGCTGCTTTCTAGGTAGGCCGCATAGTTTCTGCATGGTTAGTGATAACCATGTAGACAACCCAGGGAAACTATATAGGGGATGGGATTTTACACAGTGGAATCTGCACGATTTGAAAACATTTTGGAAAACCATGCAGCTAAACCATGCATCCCAGAAAATTTAAAAAAAATTACAATAATTCAACTATAGGGTTTTTATGTTCACATGTTATTTTCCTGCTCCTCCACCCTTGAAACCATAGGAACAACAAAAAGGGACCATGATCTTCGATGGATCGGTCTACATTGATTCATCACTATTTAGAGTATCGTTGTATGCAAATAGAAGATCTGGGTGAGTCTAGTCTTCCCCCCCCCCTCTTTTCTGGTTTAGGTCACATATTTTGGGAGACTTCAATTCGAATCTCTCAAACCTCTCTTTTTCGGTGGGATATAGGTTGAGGATTCAATGGGGTGTGGGATCAGGATATAAGGCTTTGGTTGAGAGGGAATTCATTAATGGATTCAAGGTAATTGGTCTACATGTTATATCCCATGGGTTTTATAGTGATTTGTTCATATAGGGTTTTGATCATTACCCTCTTGTGATGAGTTCTTGGTGCCATTATTGTCATGCGTTGTTTAGGGTGTCTAATCAACCTAATGGAACCCTTATGATCCCCATAGGATGCAAAGAGGATTATGTGACCTATGTTAGGGAGACCCATGGAGTGTGCCCAGATTCTCAAACTTAAAGTGTTGCTATGTAAATGTATGGTTGTTGTGTGAGAACATATATCCTCAGGTGAATATTTAATTAATATCGAAGGATGTGAATGGGAGTACTAGTAACACACCTTGGATTAGTGGTGAAATATGTGGGTGTTGGGTTGGCTTAAAAAGGGGATTAGTGGGATAAGGTAAAATGCTAAGGGATAAGCTTTATAAATGGTTATTTTTAGTGAGATAAGCATCGGAAATGGGAAATGGGTATGAATGTTGTGGGTTAGAAATAAATAACGTGTCAATGGATCGTGACATAAATACAAATTCTCATTTATTGCTATTGTAGTGATGTTTCTAATGACATTAGTGATGCATGGTTGTGAATTTTGGTTGTATGTGATCAATGCAAAATAAAGCACGTGAACATGGCTTGGTAGAGTGGGGTATAGATTTTGGGTTATACACCCATAGGCCGTGTTTTGACTAAGGTTTCAAACTACACCCACTAAAATCAGGGGTTAGGAAAAAGGAGAGATTTTAATTTCCCTAACAGTTTCTTCCACCTGGACTGAGGCTTTGAGTTACGGATAATGAAAATTTTTGTGTTATGATGCCTAGTGATATAGGACTTCTTTAATTCTCTCATGATGTGAATATTGATCTTTCCAAATCCATTGAACAAATATAAAGGGTGAATTGATAAATAATGTATCATGTAATGAGTATTGGTTATTTTATAGGTTAAGTGAAAAGAACATAATTAAGCTTGGATTTGTAATCAGTTTCCTTTACATTATTTTAATTACCACTACATGAATTATCTATGGGACAGATATTTTGTATACACTGTTGGTGGTGGCCTACTTCGTTTTACTCACACCCTTATCAAGACGTCGTTGGGTACATGGTTAGATTTCATGGTGGCATGTTAGGAGAAGGGAAAAGGCTCAGTGTTGGGGAATTGATTTGGGATTTGAGATGAGGTTGGTTGAGTTTTGGAAATTAGTTCTAGGACCATTTTGGGTATTCTTCTCTTTGTCTTCATTTTGGGTTTTGTTCTCTTTTCACAATAGCATGTCATGACATACTTACTGTTGGTTGTGTTGTACGCAGTTTGCGAATGGTTTATTTATGCATTGTTTTGGTTGTTTTATATTGTTTCTTCTATTATATTTTTATTTTTGTGGATTATTCTTGTAAAAAGTTGTAATAGTCTTCCTACGTGACTACTTAGACCCTCACTACTAGTTGGAACCCTCAGGCATATTGGGAGACACGATTGAGATCATATGACCACCCGGATTGGGGGACTGGTTATTGGATCCCGATTAGGGGATATTAGACCTAACAAATCACATAAATTAACACTCCCATGGGATATTATTTGTTTAATTCACAAGATCTATACTATGAATAATTTTTTTAAACCCCTAGATAATTTCTATAAATAGAAAAAATATCTTAAAATTTTTGTAACATAAATAATAAGTAGTTTTCTCAAAAATTAAATCCCAATATAGATACTATATGATGATGTATGATCTATAATATATGAACCTATGGGTTGTGATACTAAATAGAGAGTATTATATATTACCTCAATCATCACTCAGTGCATAAAAAAGACGCATAACTATACAATTGGATTCACACTCCCAAGGGATTCGACTTTGATAATTCAAATTATTTTTATAAATCATGAAATTTTAGAAAAAACAATTTCCTGTTTTTTAAAATAAAAATTAAAGACTACGTGGTTTTCCCAAAAAAGAAATCACGTTCTGATTAATATTAGTGGATATTGAATTTGAAACAAATTCACCAAGGGGTAGTAACCATGAAATGTGTGTGTTGGGTATTAACTCAATCTTTACATGATGCCTGATAAAGAGACTTAAATTGACACCTAGTTTAATAATCTTGATGGATATGATTAAGATAATTTTTGTGATCTTTATGAATGATAAAATATTAGAGAAATCCATATCCAAAACTTTTATTAATGTTAATACTATGTAGTTTTCACGAAAATTAAATGTATGTCCTAATATAATATGTTGATGTTCACTCTAGAACATATGGCCCTAGGGGCTGTAACCATGAAGGTGGAATATTGGGTATTAATGTAAGGACCACTATGTGCATGAAAAATAGTCCTAAATGATTATATAGTATGATACTCCAATGGGATACACTTTGGTTAATTCGAATTCTCATTATAAACCATAATTCATTTTGGAATGTAGGAAAATAAATCATTTTTTCTTCAAGGATGAAAAAAAATGAAAAACAATATAATATATTTATATAACATTAGAAATATTTCCTGTAATTGAAATGAAAAGTTGAAAATTTTCAAATTAATATAATTTTTTTTGAAATCATAAAATTAATAAAGAAGTATTTATATAGATAAAAACCACATGTGAATATATTTATTTCAATGGTCATATAATTTATTCTGAATGAAGGTGTAGATATTCTACAAATATTGAAGGATTTTTAATTATTGGGGAGTGTACAACTTGGGAATCCATTCAGGGAAAAATTCATCAATGTTTGAAATTAATAGATAATCAAGGAATATATTCTCTCATTTAAAAACATTAACAATTTAATTATAATCTATAGAATATATCCTTTCAATTTACTGATAATGATGATTGAGTTCACATACTGTCATTGGTAATGTATATATCCAAAAAAATAGATGATGGATTTTTATGTCCCCATAGATATCCTGAAATAAGTTTCATGAAAATTAGTAGTTGTACCATCACATCATCATGATACAATGTCAAATTATCATGATGAAACATCGTAATAAGTTAAATATACAATGAAATTTGTAATATTATAGCCTCTAGATTCAATTTCATGACCTCATGCTATGACATCTTGTAGAGACAATTATATTTTTATTGACATTCTTATACATAATTTAGATTTGATGGTGTGAAATTTTGAGGATAATGAAAATTCAGAACAAAAAGAAGTTGAGAATGTGAAACAATAATAACATTCCAAATAACATTGTGATCCCCCCATTTTAGGTCACATCATCGTTTAAATAATCCTCCACAATTCGAATCGTGGTTGATAAATTTCATGACACAATAACAAAAATTTTATTGATCAATTATTTTTCCTGGTAAAAAAATAACCAAAATTACTATTTTTAGGATTTGAGTGTCAATTGAGGCCATTCAATATATTAGAAGTGAGTTTGAAAGAAAATAATTAATGAATACTATGACTAAAAATATTACATTTAATGTAATTATAATTATATTATATAATATTAAAAGAGTTATCTTTATATGATTAAATTAGAAAATTTTGATCCAAACAATCTGTTGTGTTTAAGCACTATAATTGAAAATAATTTTCACTATTTTAGAATTAATAGATTTAATCCATGAACATTTTTGTACCCAATACAATCACGGGATAATTCATCATTAGATATTGAATTCATTTAGAAATATTATTTTCAAAATGATAAGAGAATGGTAAGACATGTTTTTTACTTATGGTGATAGAGATAATAAAATAAAGTTTAGGGTATCAAATATCTTATTAGAAAGCATGGGATGTATGATAGTTGGATATTGTGAATATTTATAGTGATTAAGATGAAACTTATTGAGTTTTATACTAATTTATGTTTATTTTACATCACAAAAATCATGTTATGTATCAGTTACATACCATGGAATATGTTAACCAACAGAACCAAGTTGACCTATCTAGTATGGTGTTTGATAAGTAATTATAGAAATTTTTACCATGTGTGGATGCTTTTATACATTGTTAAAATTTTGTCTAAATTAATGTAACATATTTTTATGGAATTCATACCAGAACATTATTGGTTACCACAATACAGGATGAAAATTGAGCTCTTATACCTTTGAAATTTTCCATTGTTAAGAAGTGGAACATCTATTATTGAACATGGTTATTCGAATGCCACAGATATCCTGTGATGGACAGTAAATGAGTTTTTATGATTTGATATCCATGTCGATCTATCAAGGAGGTCGTAAAATGTGATGGTGTTTTATAGAGACCATACAATACCTATCATTAATACTATACTTGAAAATTTGTAATAAATGTGTGAATTAATTTCCAGGATGAATCTATGAAAAAATAAATCATAAAACATAGTATAGATATCCTTCTAAATTGGAAAAATCATTGCAGTAGTTACAATTTTTTATTTTTTTATTTATAGTTTTATATCATACAATCCTTAATAAAAGTGTATTGAAAAGTGTTCAAAAGGTGTTACCAATGATAATTAGGAATTTTATGATTACATACATTCAATTAAAATGAATAAATGTCCACTTGTGAATAATGATGGGAGGATATATGGACATATGAAGACCAACATCATGTAATGCATTAATCAATTTTTTAAGGGTGTTTGAAATAAATATATCATAGGTGATAATGAATATTATATTATATGTCAATTAGAATACACAAAATTATAATATAATTCTTTAAATTTGAATTTTATGTTTTGTGAAAGATACCATCTATCAGACATTAAATTATATAGTGAAATGAGGAAAGTATGTTGAAGATGTTCTGAACTAAGGGATTCAATATGATTACAATTTCTTGTGAGAGATTAATAGATTTATTCAAGTGATTGTTACATTTTTTTCAGTTTATTTGACCATGTGGAGTGTAGATTTGAAATCACAGACTGTGAGGATCCTATGATTGGTAGCAATGGTCCTATGGTTTTAATTTTAATAGATTCTTGTTAATGTGATTATGGTAACTTCAAAAAAATTATGGTATCCTTGTGTATATGTGATTGCACTATATTATTTTGTACACATATATTTAGATTAGTTCTTTGATCCAGTTTATCAAATAGATAGTTTTAATGACTTCATAAATTCTATATGGATTCCTATCAAGGAATATCAAAACATTTGCTTATCTTTTGATGCAAACATGCTTCTACCAATCATGATTAATTAGATACCAAGAAGAAGGATAAAGTTGATATGAATTCGAAATGATATGGATTAACCTTGTAAATTGGATCCTTTAATGTGGTGTAGTCTATATAGCCATGAAGATCACACATAAAGACATTTTCAAAGATGTATAGGGTAGTCATTGATCTGTCATGATGATTGATGAACTCTAATGATTAAAATAAATGTTTTAACATGAAATTATCATTCTATGTTTTATCAAAAATGGTAATTAATTAAACATTACAATATAATTACCCCAATACAAATATAATGAAATAATAATTTTTTTAAAATTTTAACACATTTAATAAACTGAATAACAAATCTATCTAAAATAACATAACTCCATTTTTGAAAAAACTAAGAGGAAATTAATTTTAGAAAATCTTTTATACCAAGTCACAAATCCATGTATGATTTAAAATTATGTGTAGTTCATGAATATTCAAATGAATAAATGTAATAAATTAATTTTTCATCATTTAAATTATTAATAAAAAATTTATAAAATATTATATTAATTAGTAACATACTAAAATAGTTGTCACCACTAATTTATTTTCAAACATTTAGATAGTGGATCCTCTATTATCTAACCAAGAATATCATGTATCACATGGAATACTAGAGGGAAAAGTTATTTAACATGTTCCTATCTAGATTGAACATTATTTTCACCATGATGGACCTCTGTAAGTCATTATTCGATATTTTAATCTTGTTGGATTTTATAGAGTCATCATATTTGACTTCAAGACTATAGATCATCATTTTATTGCTACACTAGTTGAGAGATATGGGAAATACCAACATAGTTTGTATCCCTTATGGTAATATTACGAGAACATTTGAAGACATAACATATATGATCAGTCTACCCATCCATGGATATGTAGTTATGGGTGAGAATATTGGACACTTGTGTATGATCATAAAATATCTACTAGGTATTTATGTCATCGACACACAACATGCCCTCCAAGGTCCCCAATTACTCAAGGTCTACCTTGATGAGAATTTAATCATGAATCCTATTGATGGTATGGAGGACATAATTATTAAATGCACAAGTCTATATATTATGTGGCTAATTAGAGGCATGGTGTGTGTAGTCTACAAAACTGCCTTAGTATAGATGACACACCTACCATTATTTAAGGACCTTGTCCATACAGGTAGATACAATAGGGGGTCTATTGTACTATCAAATCTATATAGATCCCTCTGAATAATATATCTAGTATAAGAAAAATAGATTGGTGGATTTATTTCCATACTTTAGATTTCTTTTCTAGATAGTATTCAGTGAATCACACTTACAGTTATCGCACCACTTCCCCCACACCTTATTAAATACTATCCTCAAAGAATCTAGTAATCTTACATCATTAATTTTAGTTGCTTTGTAAAATTATTAATATAATATATAAAAATACCATATATTACCTCTTCCTAATTAGGTGGATTCTAGATCAGTTTTATTTATATACATTGAGCATACTGTACGTAGATTATGATGGATTTTTTACACTATACCGACCGATCATTTAAGTTAAAAATTAAATTTATTTAAAGAGATAATAATTTTATTATTAATTTTTAGTATATTGACATGATATATTTGTATCATTATTATGTTATTTTATGAATTATTTTCCAAGTGGAAGTTTCTAGTTTTGTGGACCCCGTATAATGGGTTTTTATATGCATTGGTTCCACTATTCTTAGTGGATATAGGTGGAGACCATGGTGTAGTGATTATATCCATCTAGTTCCACATCATTGATTAAAACCAATTAGATAGAGTCCTGAGATAGTTTTTATATATATATTTTTTATCAACATTACACCATATGTTGTTAATTCATTAGATTAGAAATTTCTTATTGGCAGGAAGGAGACAGATTGGTTGTACTATCATTCATGTTACATTGAGTTTTAGAACATGCTTTCCCAATACAATATATTTCAGCACATATATCCAAATAAATTCCTCTATCTAGCTAATTTTAACGATTTCACATATTGGTAGCAGTGATATAATTTCATGTATCGAACAATCCATGGGATATGAATTCGTTAGGTGGTATATCTATTAAATTATTTGATATCTTTTTCTGTCATATTTCATATTAATTTTTAATATTTCATAATTTTCTGTTAGAACATATGGAGGGGCTTATGCATATCATTGATCATCAAGATGTTGAATTTATTAACATATTTGTGGTTCACCCATATATAGTGGCTCTTAAAAATCCTCTTTGTATCATAGGGGACAGTGTGTATGATGTGGACTCTTATTCATATCCTTGTTCACATGTTTATATTGAGGCATCTAGGGATGATGGTGTGTCTAATGTTCACACTGAGGAAAATTTACTACCACTTCCACCTCTAACCATAGTATTGATAAGAGGAAATTGGATAGGGTAGATGTTAGGACATAGGTTTTGGTGCTCGATGGAGTCTTCTATAGAGGCTCCTACACCATAGGGAGAGGATAATACATCAAAGGAAAATGACCTTGTATTGAAGGGGGAGGTTCATGGACCCCATATGTTAACTTGTACACCTAGTATAGAATTTTCATATCAGTAATTACATGTAGTATATATTTCATGACCTCTAATGGAGTTAGACCTAGCTATGGTATCATTGCTTCAACAGACCTCGGGAAAAACATCTGCGGTTAGTGACTTATTTGACATCCCATTTATAGAATATTCAAGGGAAACTATCTTGCCATAACACTGATTGACATATGTATCCACATATGATGTTGGGATGTCTTATTAGTAGCGACAATTCAATTTTTATTAAATAAAGAGAAAAAGACAATCAGGAAGAAAAAACAGGTCCAAATGAGGTCTAAAATAATGCAGGTAGAGTGCATCCCCTAGAATAAATGACCTTCCATTAGGTTTAAAGAAAGATATGGTTAGTGGGATGGTGACTTCTAGGATTTTTTCATCTTGAGAGGAAAATTGATCTCTAACTTTATTCCCTTTATTTTACGTATGAGTAACTTTAATGTCATTTCTATGAAGTGCTCTGTATTTTCTTGTGACATAAGATATCGACCACAGGGTTAGATCTTTACCGTGAAGGGAGATATGAATGGTCATATAATCAATCTCCATGTGAGATAACCGAATTTTCTTCTGAATGATCTGCATGATTTTAGACAACAGTGTTTTTTCATCAACCTGAATTCTAGTACCATTCCCATAGAGGGCCTTAAACACCAGAACCACACCCCACCTCTGGTCCCGCAAGACCCCTCCACCCCGAGCCATGCCATCATTTCATGAACCATCCATATTAAACATTAATAAAACCTCCATAGGAATCCATTTCAATTACTGGCCTCAAAATCTAATGCGAGGTGGAAAAACCACTGTGGAAGAAACAAGACGCATCTTTAGAGAGTGCACTTCTTCCCAGTTTTTGATAAAAGGCACTAGGCCCCACAACATGCTCCAAATTCTTGCGATTATGGAACACATAAAAAAAGTAAGTCCCTAATACCTTTCTTGTTTAATTGCTTTCCAGAAAATCTAGAATTTGGCATTGGAAAGAATAGTATGATCCCTCCTCTTTGTGTTCATTCTGTCCATCCACTGAAACCATCTCTCTAAGAAGGGTTCGTCGTGGTGAACTAGGGACGAGTACGTTGTGAAATCGCTGAAGAAACACTACACCGCTTGAGCCCAGTCTCCCTCAATAAATATGTGATTGGCATCCTCCTCGAGCTTACTACTACAACAGTTGAAGAAAGACGTAATAATTATTCCCAATTTTTGATACTACAGTTTGATGGGATGGTGTGATTTCTAATCCTCCAGATGAGAATGTAGTATTTGGAAGGAATATTGTTGCACCACACCACCTAACTCCATCTAATTCCTTGAGACTGGGGAAAAAAATCCTAAGATAATCCTTTGTATTGACGTTTCCCATTGCTGAATGAGTAAAGAAACGTTTATCTGGTTCTAAATTGATAAGAATAGTATATAACACCTCTATTTTCATTCCATACAGGTCCATAGATATAAATTCCAGATAATCACTCACTTCCCTGAAGGAAATAGTGGGCATAGGGAAACCCGGATACCATACAGCTTCACTAGCCAATTAGACGAACTAGAAGTTAATGTTCCCCTGTCCTATGACCCATTGTGCGTGCTGTTGTAGAGTCAGAATGATGGAACAAATCGAAGACCACAGAGGACAACCAATCAAAGGTTGGTTGCCCACATTACCTCCCCTATTAAATTCCATGATCTTTCCCCATAAAGATCTCTACTCAATCGTTTCCCATGCCAGTTTTGCATGCATGCATGGAATAATAGATGTTAAGATCCTCACATTAATACATCCCTCAAGGATTGTCCTTTCCATTCATCCCCAAGAAACACAGTGTATTTTCCCCTCCGATGCACCATCCCATATAAAACTAGTCATTTTTTTAATAGTTCCAATATCCTTTTTAAGAACATTGGTATATGTTGTTGCATGTACTTTGATTACTGATAAAACAATGTTAACTAGAGAAATACATCCACCAAAAGATAAAAGATAATTATTCTAGTTGAGCAAATGGCTCATGATCTAGATTACCATGTGATCGATGTCCCTGATCCACATTCTTCCTGGAGATATAGGAGTTCCTAAATATTCCAAAGGAAACTGGCCTTCATACTTGCCCCACCTATTGCTTAAATGCACCGCTCTCCAAGTTGTGCACTTTTCAGATATGAAGAACTTGGTTTTGTCTTTATTCACTTCTTGGAAACTCTAGTGGTAGTATTAATCGATGATTCTAGTAATTCCTCAAATTGATCTCCTTCATACATTAATGAAGATAAATTAATCATCAGTAAACATGAGATGAAAAATAGGTGGCAAGCTCTATTTTCTTCGATAGGGAAGGTTGAATCCATTCGCAATCCCTATATTGATCATTCCACTTAATGATTCCTGCAGTAAGACAAATATACTTAAAAATAGAGGGTCTCGTTATCGAAGAGCTCAAGTATCCTTTAATAACCCGTATCATCCACGCATTAAAGAAATAGGGAGCCAGGAAGTGCTGAAGCATCTGAAGAAACTTTCCCATGCCCATGCAGAGAAACCCATGTGCACCAGCTCCCTGTTGATCAATCCCCTTTCCAACCTCTCAAACACCTTTCTTATATGCAACATTATGATGATATTAGACCTATGACTTTTGTTGTCGATGTCCATGGTTATCTCATATGATATATCTATTGAGCCTTGGATAGATCAGCCCTTTAAAACCCTAGTTTTTGAAGGGAAATGCACAGAGGAAGAAAATCATACAACCTAGTGTTGATAATACTTTCCAAAATATTTTTAGGGAAGTTGCAAAGGCTGACAGGGTGATAATGATCTATAGAAGAAGGTTCTTTTACCTTTGGAAGAAAAACCATGGAATTTTCACACGACAACCAAAGAAGGCCTCCTTCCTTGAAGAAGTCTTGAATCGACACTATGATGTCCTCTTTAATGGTATCCCATGAACCACTATTGAAAGAGCATGTGATCTTTTCTGGACTTGCAGAACTATCAGGATTAGGATTCATCATGGAGACATATATTTCTTCCTCCTCTGGCTGGGAAACAATGTATTCATTGATCAGAGCAGGAAAAACATTCAAAGGAACTCCCAAAAAAACCTCACTCCCTAAAGGAGATCCTCCTAGGATTGTTGAGTTAGGCCTTGAAAACAGGTCTCTAAAATACATATACGCCATCCCTCCAACCACATCTTTGTCAATGGTGAAGGACCCATATTCCATCTCTATATTAGATTTGGTGTTCTGTCTCTTCTACTTATTTCTTGCATGGTAGAAATCTGTGTTTTTGTCACCTTCATTAAGAAACATGATCATTGAAGCCTCCCTAGACCTGTGCTCTTGAGAAAGGATCAGATTTCTCAGATCGTTCTTCTTATCTAGGACCTCAGCGAAAACCGACTCATCCCACTACTATTCTAGGAAGGTGTCTAGCCACTCCACCGCTTTCTTTAAGTTCCCTATACACTAATTTGTTGGAGTTATGTTCATCTCCCACCGGTGGAGTCTCTATTTCAGCCTCCTGAAATGTTATGCAGGGCCACCCAGGAATTACCACAAACATGATCTTCCCATGACTCCAAAACCATCTCTTTATAACCTGGTTCCTATCTCCAGTGGGTGAAAAGCCTCAATCTATAATATTGGGTCAGCAGTGGGGATAGAGAGAGCAGGAACATAGAGTGATCTGATACTCCTCGTATCAGATGTTTGACCTGTGCATTGGAAAACATGGAGAGAGCATGAATATTAACAAGGAAACGATCTAAACATCTCTATAATCGACTACTCCCCATTGATTGTAGATACATGGAACCTATCACCTAAGAATCCCATGTCCATTAATCCTTTTCCTTCCATAAATTGAACTTATTCTAGAATAGAATTCCGAGGGAAAGTACCATGTTGTTTCTTCTCCACTGGATTCATAACAACATTGAATTCGCCCCTATAATTGAAGTTAAATCCCATAAGTTGAAGCCCAAAAGCTCTTTCCAAAGCATCTCCCTCTTTTGGTCATCACAGCTTCTATAGAAAAAATACATAAGAAGAACTCCCAGGGAACTGGTGATTTTAATGGTGATGAATTGATCCCCCACCCGAACCAAGCCCATTGAAATACCCTTACTCCAAAATAACCAAATGTGAACATTAACCAGATCTTCATGCTTGAAATTCTGTATTTTAATCTTATGATAGACGTCCGTGATTTTTCTAGTTACTCTTTGTATTATAGGATAGAAATCAATTGAACCTTGTTCATATTAGTTTACAAAGATATAAAGTCTATTTTAACACACGCTCCTAAGCCGCAGACATTCCATACAAGGATTGATATCATTGGAAACATAAGGGCCTAGACTTTTCCCCATGCGATAAGGTCTCTGTGCGAAGGGGAAGAGAAAACTCCAAATACTATTGATGTTTTGATCACGATCTAGTACAAATCTACGAACTATGATCTGAAGGCCTTGGGGAAGTCTAAAGGGACTATATTATGAGTTTAGCATGACACCCCCTCCTTGCTCTCAGCGGAATCTTATACGAACAAACCTGCTCTTCAACTTGTCCATCCTCATTTCAAATCAATGAGACTGACGGAGGACTGCTCAGCTCGACATTATTCTGAGATTCCTCTAGCTCTTTAAGAGAAGAAACACTCTTGACACTACTCTTCGGAAAATAAATCCCTTTGAAAGAACCAAGATTAATCCTTGAGGATTCAATGGATAGAGGATAAAGGCCCATTTGAGACAATGTAGACCTGAGGAGCCGCTCCAAATGTATCTAATTCTAAAACCACTAGGAGGACACACCAAAACACCCTAAGTCAGCAAGGACCACTCCATTGTAGACTTGTTTACCATAAGGAGTTGTCGCCTTGCATGATGGGATATCCCTCAACTTCTAAGGATTAAGGGAAGCATTTATGCCTATTGAAAACAGAAATAAACCATCTTGATCACATGATAAGTCCAATTACACCACTAGGACACTGTGTGATCTTGGCCTCGCTGAAAGAAAAAAGAGGGATGCGAGAAGGCACCTCTTGATCTTCTTAGTTCCTTGATTCCAAGCGTTTTTCATGAAATTGTGAAAAGATTGGCCATGGAGAAGGAGGGTTTTGAAATACCTGGAAAAGTGGAAAGAATATATCTTGAATCCAATTGAACGAATCCTGGTCTTTCAAGGAAATATTCTTTGGGATGGGAAGCAAAAGGTCCAAATCAACACAAATGTGTTCTGCTGTGGTCTCCTCTCCCACTTGGGTATGGTCATCCACACATATGAAACTGCCAATGAATATTCAATTTCCTGAAGAAGAGATACATTCTAAAAAGGAAATGGAAGACCTGGTAAGAAGATCCAGACGGCCGCATGAGGGCTCTCCTTCCATTTGTGAACCTCTATGGAGCACCCAGCCAGGTTGAAGAACCATCGACCCCAGGAACGAGATGCTTTGTCTTAGGCTTTTAATAAGTCTTCCTATGATTCCAAAACTATACAAAAAAGAGAGGTGATGGATATCCGAGATGCTAGCTAGATTATACAAACCCGAGAAGGCCACAAAACACTTTATGGACATGAGAAATAGAATCACAGATCCAAACTGAGCAACTAGTGTCCAAGTCAAGCAGGAAATAGTGTCTTCAATAGCCAAACCCATGAAAACCACTGAATCCCAGAAGTTTCCATGAGATACCATTAGTGACCACCCAGTAAATTCTATTGCCCAAGAATGCATAAGAATTTTTTCCCTAAAATTCATTAAGATCTATAGTGAAATGGTAAAAAAATTACACTTTCCCTTGTATTTTTTTCAATTGTTTGGTTGTTGACCTAGCCCGGGGCTCATGGAGATTGCCCCAGGGCTGGCCCTAACTACCATAGGAGAGACCAGATGAGAAGCCGAGAATCAAGGTAACTGAGGACCTCCTGACGATCCACACAAGGCATCCATAAAGGACAGAGCCTCGCTACGAGCTATTGGAAGAAGAATTGGAGACCCCCACATCTGTAGAGGGCCTTTATTTAGAAGAACTGAGCCTGGATCGAGAAGAACTAGAGCTAGGATCGCCATCATGGTGTAGGACGACAAGGGCATAATGGTCGAGGAGATTTGAAAATCCCCTAGCACGTTAGGCATGTTCTCGGCCACAACAGAAGCATCTATTCTAATGACCCAATGTTTTTGAATGGAAATTACCTTCTTATAATTATGACATAAAATCACATGAAAACACAACTTAATGAACTATTAAGTTCTAAGTGACCTTTAAACATAATTTTTTGACTTTCGTGTTTCGATTTTTTAAAATTTTACATACACGGTTGTGTTCAAGATTATATTTAGAGTCTAATAAATCAAAAATTATTTTTGGTGAATACTAACCGACCATTATGAATAGTAACATACCATTATGAATAGTGATATACGATAATGAGTAGTAATCTTACCTATTATGGTATAAAAATAATATTCATGTGAATGTATGATGTATTTATATTTTAGAATAACTAAATGAATGTTTTAAAACTATTTTTTAGTAATAAACCATGAATTTAATTAAAAATTAATTTAATCAAATTTAGAAAATTGTTTTTGAAAAAATGGAGTTTATTTTTGGATTCTACACATTGAAAAATGGTTGTGGTGAAATTTTGGGATTTTTCTGAAATACATGAATTTTTTGTGAATAGTGAAATACAATAATTTACAAAATAAGCTAAAAAAGCTAATTATAGGGACATGTGTGATGTTCTGCTGATGCAAGACCACTTGGTTCGATCTCAAATTATAAAATTACTATTCTTTTTCATGAAAAACTCATTATTCCTTGTCTTGTGGGGATATAATAAACTAATGAATTTTATATTAATGAAACCCCTCTCCCCTCCACTATAAATACCATCATTCACACCCTCATTTACTCACACCTCTAAAGCAAGAATCCTTAGATAAACTCTACCCAAGAATCTTCCCTAGCACCTCCCCCACATCTATGATCTTTTGGTCTCATCAAAAGACCAATCATAGAGCCCTTAAAGTTGATCTCAAGAGAAGTATTGAAGAGTTAATTTCTATCACTATTCTTCTTTAATTCCCTTTCAATTTCATGTTCTTTTCTTATTCTCTCCCCACCTATATTTTTTAAATTGGTATGGTAACAAAATTATCATAAATATATTCTAATTTTATGATACTAATAAGATATTATATAATCCAACCCATTTCCAGCTTCCTTATGTTTTATTAAAGAGAACGTTGTTGGTGAGGTGTTAATTTATCACTTTTAAAAACAACATATTTTCTTCTTCCATTTCTAACATTATATCTGGTCCTGAAATCATTTTTATTGTTGAATAAGAATATTTTATATGTATTATGTCCTATTTTTTGTTCTAGAACTGAATTATTTACATATTAATAAGTGATAAATTAAAACAAGTTTGTTGTGATCGAAAAACCACCAAAACCAACCCAAACTATCATCCTTTAATTTGTATCAAATGATTCATCCACATGGTATATAATATAACCCCTTTTAATATCATTTTAAATTATTTAATTTCATTAATAACATATAATATCAGTTCTGTATGGTTAACCATGTTCTACCCGAACTTAAATTCAAGAATACAAGTGAACCCCCAAGAAAAAACCGTAAAAATGAACATCCCCGATAAATGTTTTTAAACTCTTTAAGTCATCCAAAGGAACATAAAATGACATAATGAAATCAGAATGAAACCTATTCATGTATAAAAGGTTCTGGAATTTATAATTAATGAATATAATGTCATTATACAGGACATTAAAGAGAAGTAAGTGTTCAGATACAAGGTGAGGGGAAAATCTTGAACTCAATTTTCTTTCTTCAGGTTCTCCCTATATTACTCCAAATTTGGTATGGTCACTCCTTAAAAATAATTTTATCATCCTTATCTTCCCTTTTCTGGGATATATATTTTTACTACTGTTGTTTAGGTCAAACTAAAGGTTGTCCAAAATAACTCTTCTTTTATGAACTCACCTTTTACCTCTTATTCAAGTTTGATGGTTCTTGTATCAAGTATGTTATTCCCTCTTTATTTTGGGAACCCAATGTTTATTAATGTGTTCCTATGAGATAATTCCCATTCCTTTTCATTACTTAGTTATCTTAATTTTTGTTATATGTTCATTGTGTCATGCATAATAAATGACAATGTTATGATGTGACTGGTGTGCCCAGAATTATATAGTGCAATATAAATGTTTAAATGTGATGGGTGCACCTAGAATTATACAGCCCTCAAATGAATTGGGTAAAGTGATGAAAATAATAATAAAATTTGAAATGATGTGGACAAGATTATTTCTTAGTTAACATGTTTGTGTGTTAATTAACCACTAAGACATTATGTTTTATTTTTATGCATTTTCACATATCATGTCTTATATTTAGGCTTCATCTCATGTTCATGATCTTTTTCTCATGGTATGATTATGATCTCCCCAGTAAATATTGTTCTTATCTATCCTCTTACTGGGCTTTTAGATCACCCATTTTTTTATGTATATCCTCAGGTGAGTATATGTAATAAGGAGAGGGAAAGTTCCAATAAGAAGCTAGTGATGAAGAAATTAACTGATTGTTTATGATTTATGTTGTAAAAGTTATGAATGGTCCTAGTTTTCCCAAGACACTAAACTGTTTGATCCTCTAGGTGTAATATTATTATGTTTTTTATCTTTAAAATGATGTAATAGTAATGTAAGAAAAGGTGGGTTCGCTATATACATCTTAAAAATGGGTAGTCATATACTCAGTAGTCTGAGGAGGCTCATGGGACACCATATATTGAGTTTTCGAGATCATTATATAAGTACACATACCATTAATACCATATTCGAATGTGCCCTCTATTTTTATAGTGGGAAAACATAAGAAGTAACCCTTACCTGTAGATGGTTCACCATAGTGGGGAACATGTTGGATGTGATGGGGTTGTGAGGTTTATACGTCGATTTTTTGAACATAGGGACATCAATGTTAATTTTTTCTAATGTTACACATTTAAAAAAAACATTGTTATTAAAATTATTAAATTTTTATTTATAATAGTGATGGTTCCACATTCATTTCTAGTGGAAGGTTACGAATTTAACAAAATAAAATTATAAATATAAATATATATATGTTTATAAAAACATTTATTACCTAAATATAAATATATATAGTAGGTTATTGACGGTACAGTTACAATCAAACACACACACACTAGTCAATGTAAAACCATGTCCATAGCCCTTGGGGGTACACTAGATAATTCGTGATTATATATATATATATATATATATATAAATTATAATGGTGGTAGCATGTGCTAGCACCTTTCAGCCACCCCTGATTTTTATATAGGGGAATCCTTACGTCGACATTTCCAAAACCACAACATCATCGTCGGCCTTCTATCGACCATGTATCACCATCCCCTGCTCGGGGTGGGGGCTCCTTCAAGTTCTAGGGTTGTTAGTTATCAAACATCACGTCAGCATCAGTCGAAGTTGGCTGAGCATCACACCCCTTATATATGGATGGGGTACCTTATACCAGATGATGTTGTCATGTCCCGCCAGTGATGCAGACCGCACTATAGTTGGGACCTTCATCTTCACACCACACGCCGCCTCACTACTGTTAAACAGATGTTGTACACCCCCCCCCCCAACAGCAAGCCTCCTACATCCCAGTTTCGGCAAAAATCGTTGTTAAGATTCGCAAGAAACTACCATCATCCACCAGATACCACAAAATCCCACCATCCATATATATCACAGGCAGAGAAAGACCACCCCCAGCCTCGAGGAGGGGTCCACCATCAACACACTCATGGACCAGTATAGGAAAAAAATCATGCCAACATCAAGAATATCAAACACACTCACACATAAATTTGTTTAAAAATATAACTTATTAGAAAAATATAAATATAAATATACAAATATAACCATAGGTATAGAAAATTATATAATCAAAATTATAAAAATAAAATTATAAATATAAAAATGATTAATAAATTCTGTATATATAAACATATAATTTTAAATATAATTATACTTATAATTATAATTATCTTTATATAATTATAAAATTATAAATATAAATTTATTTATAAAATTATAAACATAAATATAACTATATGATTATTAATATAATAATAAATATATAAATAAAAATGTAATTATGATTATTAATATGTTTATAAATATAAATATAATTACATAAATATAAATAGAATAATATTATTATAATCGGAAGTGGTGCATGCCATGAGTTTTACCCCATGGTCCCCTAAAATAATTATGAAATGCAAACTACAAACAAATGGGGATGGGGCACATCAATTACCCCCAAAAACAAAAATTGCCAACAAGAGCCCTGAAATGTATGCAGCTTTAGAACACCCACTAATGCACGACCCATAGTCCCACAAAACGAACTAGAAGACCCACATAAGAATGAACCAAAGGCACAGAATAACACACACCATCACCGTATGATAGCTTCCATCCATGATAATGTCACCCACATGATTACAACAACGAAGCTGGCCAAGAAACACCACCTAAGGTCATCCGCCTAAAATGATGATATGAGGACTTCATTGTGCCATTCAACATTATAATTCACATGAACGTAATCATAATCAATGACAATCACTAGAGGTGTCGGTCAAAAAATCATCAGCGGGATATGCTAACCATTAGTATCTCATACCACCAATAGCTCATGGTACACAAGAAAATTATACCCAACAACGCCCCATACCATCGTAAAAAATCCAACAACCATAAAAATAGAACTCATTCATCATCCAAAGAATGGACCAATTTCGAAAAATAAATTCAATCCAAATAAATGGACCAAATAAAAAATGAAAGATGTGGGCCTAATGTGAGCACCACCTTCAGCCTCTCATCTGGGTCCAACATTAGTGTTCTGAAAAATTATTCCACGCGGGCTTGTATCCATCACCACGTATAAGGTCATTGCTCAATCACTTCCCAGGGTAATCCATGTCTGAATCATGATGTTATCCCCATCCCAAGCCCATGATCCACACGTGAGAAATAAAATGGGTGGTCACCTACCAAAAACATCCCCCGAAATCATCACCCAGCAGAAAACTTGTAGTCATACATCGCTATCTGGATCCCAAATCTGCAACACTGGCACATAAATGTTGATGCTAAAACTTCCACCCCCACCATAGAGAGGGGCCACCACCATCTCCCACAATCAACCCCACACATCTTCGGTGACTTTCCTACCACACCCAGATGCCCCACTAACACTTTATAAATATTACATGACCACCATCACCACAAATCATGAATTATCTTCATCCCCATTCTTCGCTCATCATCAGCTCCTGATCGGACAATAGTCTTCTATTGACGTGACACCATAATCCCACGATTTTCACTCCACCGCCTCCCACCTGAATTTTGTTCTATTTCATCAATACATATTCATCCCTAGCATCCACTCAAAAACATCTCACGACCAGACAAGAGGATGCTACCATCACCCCACCATCTTCCCTGATCTTCATTCACTATCACCCCACTCTTGAACAAGAGTCCACTTCCATATCTAGGGTGATAATCAAATATTGATCTAATCACTGAGAGGTAACCTCCCATTTCTTAACTGGATTAAACCTAATGATGGTGACCTCTAGCTGTAAACATATCAAAATAACCAACAATTTCATGAGAGATATTTCTTGGGTTGCGGAAGCAACCCCCATTGAAACCTAGAGATAGTCGTTATCCATTCTTGAGATAGAGGATCTCCATATCCCCTAAATATATTTATAATAATATAAATATAAATATATTTATATTTATATTTATAATTATATAACTATTTTATCATTTATAATAATAAATATATATTTCTATTCATATGAATATTTAATATTATCTTTATTTTTATATAGTTAAAAATATGTTTATATATATAATATTTATATATATTTATATTTATAATTATATTTACAAATATATTTATATACATATAATAATACATATAAATATACTTTTGTAATTATAAATATATTTATATAATTATTGTAGTATGGGTGGTTACTTAGTGGAAAAATCCATTAGTCTACATCCAAAAGACCCATGTTCAAAACAAGTTGGGGGTAATTTTGTGAGTACTCTACCGGGAAACTTTAGTAGTGGAAAAAATATTGTAGGGGTTTTACTGTAGCGGTGTTTATACTATAGCTCCTAGAATCTATAGCAATTCTATTCACCAGATGGGTATTTGGGATAAAAAATGGGATTTCAGGCCTAGAATTAGCACTTTTAAGCCCTAAGTCCTTTGAACCCTGTTCATCCACCAATTTCCCTTAGACATACGGTCTATGTAATAGATTTCCCTCTACCCATATAGAAATAAATCTTTAATGTCATCCTAATAAGAGGTTTTGGCCCCAATTAAAAAAAATTATAAATATAATTATATTTAGATAATATAGACAATTATAAATATAATAACATAATTATAATTATAAATAAAATTATATATATATAATTAATATTATTATAATTAATAATAAATAAATAAATAAATATTTATAAACATATTTATAAATATATTTATATAGATATAAATATAAATATAATTATATATATATATGTTTATATTTCTAAAAATATTTATTAGTATATTTATATAATTATTAATAATTTTATATAATTATATAAATTATTATATAATATAAAAATTGTAACACTTTCTTAAATGGGTAATAATGCTAAATAATTTATCACTTTATACAACTAGGTCTAAAATACCCACACTTATTTATTTAAAATTATAAATAAAATATACCTATATAAAAATTTGCATGCTTGAATCCTCAAAAAGAAAAATCAAATTTTTGGCGGGAAGGGGTTTTAGTGGCCATCTATTGGTGGTTTGAATGCTTATTATAGAGGGTAATCATGTGAGGCCTTTCTGGATCCTAATTTATCCTCCCATTTTTCATTAACCTAATTTTCAACCATATCCATGCATAGTTGTCTGAATTCGGCCTCTCATCATTGGTTCTAAAAGTCCCTGCAACAACTAATCTCTATCAGATATTACACACCATGAAAACATCATTATTTTCACATACAGAAAGTACTAATGGTCTCAGGCCCACACCCACTACCACTTTATAAGTCCCCCTTTTGACATATATTTCCTCTAACCGATGAGACTCCCAAACCATCTCCTGAGAAATATTTTCTATTTTTTTATTTTATATTAATTTATTTTATGAAATATAATTTGTCTATGAAATTATTAATATATTGACTTATTTGATAATATAATTCATATTATAAATATATATATATATATATATATTATTTTTCTACAATTTCATTATATTACTGTGATGTTTATGTTTTTAATACAAAACAAATATGTTCATATTTTGGTTAAACTAATCATAGTGATTTTCATAATTTTATTGAATTAATTTATTTTCATAAATTTTTTTTTTTTGAAATATTATTTACAAATATATAAATATTATTTATGTTGAAATAATTTTTTAATAATAAATTTTTTTAACTTCCATTTGATAAAATTATATGGTTATATAAAAGAGATAAAAATAAAGGTATATATTATCATTTAATGAAAAAAACTAAAAAAACTAAAAACCCTTATATTTTTCATGATAATAAATATTTTTAATGCATTAACACATATAAATTTAGATTTTTGTGGCGAAAAATACATGTAAATATAGTTTATGAATTGGTTTAATATATAATATATATAATTTTTACATATTTTATATTTATAAATATTATTCATATAGGTAAATTATTTATTAATGCATAAATGTAGATATAAAAAACAGTTGAATTACTATATTGAAAATATTTTTACATGATATTTTGTGGAAATTAAGTATTTTATTAATTTATTTACTGGATTTCAAAGTGAGTATATCTATTGTCTATGTAGAAGCATACAACAAGATCTATTTTTAAATGAGAAACTATTACGTAAAACATATGTTTCTAAAAAATATTTTTTGGAAATTTCTAAGAATTCAACTCATAATGAGGTATTTTTTTAATCTCATCAAAAAGTGAAATATTTTTAAATAAACATTAATATAATTGTATTTTATCAGATTAATATAACACTAAATTACATGGTATGTCATTTTCCACCTCATGTGAATTACAGAAAGAACCCGAGGCACAATTGAAGCATGAAAAAAAACAAAATTCAAATTTTTTGGTTTACATTAATGTTAAAAAAATAATCCACAAAAAAAATTTCCCATATTACTTAAATTATCAAGTTTAATTCTATTTAACCATAAAAAAATTAAATTTAACAAATACATAATTGGTACCTTGTTTGCTTGATTTTTTCATTTTGATTCGCTGAACATAGACAAGTCATTGATCAATGACACTAATCTATGTATCATTTATATCCTCCACACATACACTATATCTCATAGATCATAGATCTATGTTTCTTCAGCTCTATCATAGGAAATCGAAGAGATTTATGAATTTCTTTCATTCATGTGTTAAACAAAAGCTTGATCAAGAATATGAGATTAATCCAACCTTATTATTTCTTTGGAATTTCAATCTAAAAACATCATAGGAGAATAGAATTTATATTATATCACTAAATTCATAGAAATGGTGACGATATGTATTCAAATGGATAAATTATCTTTCATATCTAGGTTATACTTTCCAAAATTACATTTTGGTCCCTAGAAAGTAATAAAAACCATTTTAGACATTCAGAAACACATAGGTATTAATAAACTTGTCATAAATATAAACAATATTTTAAAACCCACTTGTAATAATATAAAATGTTATTTTATAAAATATGAGGCATTCACTTGGTCTGCAGGCTCTAAAAATACATTAATAAATCATGATCATATAATGTTCATTCGAAAAATAATATTTTCTTACTTTCCCTTGTATGATAAAAAAACATTTGAATATATTCAAAAATATATTCAATAATCATTATTCTAAAGTTTAATAATATCATGGAATTGGTTTTACTTAGGATCGATCATACTAATATTTTCATTGTCCCACACATGTGTGGACCACAATATCCTAAACTCTTATTCATTAGAATAGATTTAATTTAGGTATACAATTTCTGTGTGATTTTCAATGTCCTTATCTTGATAGAAATGATTTCCAACCAGAGATCAAAAGTGGAGTATAGAAACCCATAATTTCCCCAAAGTATATAAGTAATTTAATAGTTATAATTACTTCCTTCAAAGATGTTATTTTTAATATATTCAGTTTTTATAATGATATCTCATAAAGCAGGTTGCACACCTATTTCTACATCCTTATATTACATTAAATATTTAATGATATTATTAAATGGACTTTACATAATGTACCATGTCCATTTATTTAATGAAGGCACAATAATATTGGTCATCCTAGGCCTACGAGATATCTCTTCCACAACATAGAAGTGTAAAAGTTTATCTTGATCATTCAACCAATGTTATAACACAAATGATACACCCAACACAAGTTTCCTCACCAGGACATCAATTTCATTGTTTTATTCAAGCATCAAATTACATCATAAAAAGGAAAACAAGGATAATGATATTCAGTCTAGTTCCCAATACACATGTTCATAGATAGGAATAATCAATCAAATATAAACATGTGGTGTTCGTATTGAAAAGTATATCCTCATGATCTCGTCTTCTAGAGATCACCATGTGTGAACTTTATGAGTAGAAGTCACAATGCTTGTGTGACCTCATCACCTAATATTTTGACATTATCTATTTCCTTTCAGTATGATTTATCTAGATCATAAGACATATATTTAGGATTATTGTCATAGTATCTAGAGGTTCTAATTATATCTTTTAACTGCTATTACCTTTTGATAAGACACATTATTTAAGGAAATTTCCACATATATAGTGGATGCACAAGTATCAAAACTATCATGTTAAGAAGAAACACATTTATATATTGTACCCTATATATGTAATGGTAATAAAAGTACATAAATGAGTTGGGTGAAGGGAACTAACTCATAAATCTACCACTTTCACTATATAAAACTACTAAAGATTCTAATCATGATAAATTTCACATCGGTATTATGATTCTACTGAGATAAAAATTTATTCAAGGGTTATGGAATGTTATCCTCTCTGTATAATCTTATAAATACAACTTCAAACCACTACGAAAAATACATCAATAGATAATTTTTTTAGGCATATTCTTTGTCCTCTAGTGCGACTAGAGATCATAACCAAGCACCCCAAAAGAAGTATTATCATAGTAAAATATAATAGGGTTTCACTACAAGGTAAATTTTCATAGTTAGAAACAAATATTCATACCCAAACTACTTCATTACCTATATTAGAATCCACTATATAGTCGGACTCTATTTTAGAATTTGGAACCACATACTACTTAGAGTGTGTTCACTTCACTACACTACTATTCATGAAATAAAAATAGAATAGATGTGATTTTTGATCATCATGATATATATAGAATCAAGAATCAGTATATCACGACACTACTGAATTCACAACTACTCAATACACCAATAACATATCATTTATAAGTCACAAGTACTTTTGGATAATTATTACATTTTTTTAATGTAGCTATCCGGTAATGGATTGATAGCTTCCAACCATGCTTAAAGAGAAGGAATAGCCAAACCCAGTACATATCATGTAATAAATGATATATCCCACTACTAAAGTATAATGTAATCTACACATTTTATCAATACCCAGAGATTAATGCAATTTGACACTATTAACAATTCACTATTGGATTTTTCTATATGATACATTTTCAACAACTTTTCAATATATTTACATTGACATAGTACAATATACCTATAAGATATACCTTTATAAATTTTTATCCCTAGAATATAGGTTGATTCACCTATGTCTTTCATTGAGAAGCATTCATTTAATATTTTCTTCAATAATATAAGGAATGCTCTTCATTTCCCATGACTAATATGTAATAATCATATAATACTAGGAAAACAATGGCACTTAAACTAATATACCATTAGATACATGGATCAAATTCATTTGAAATGAAAAAATTCTCTAATGGCCTCATAAAAATGAATATTACATGATCATGATTCCTTCATAAATCCAAAAATGCACCCCTATAGATTTCACACTTTATTGGTACTCTATGACATAATAAACCCTTCAGGTTGTGTCATATTGGCTTCTTCATCAAACCAACCATTTATAAAATTATTTTTGAGATCCATTTTCAAAAGTCTATAATCATGAAAGAAATATATTAAAGGTAATATTCTAATTGATTTCATCATTACAACTTGTGAAATGGTTTCTTTATAGTAGATTCTTTAATGATTAAAAAACCATTCACTTTTATATTTTCCTTAATGGTTATTACTTGGCCATCATTGTAATTTTTTTTATTGAATACCCATTTACACCCAATTGGTTTTTTATCTACTGGTGGGTCAATTAAATACCAATTTTATTTTGGTACATGGACTCTATTTTAGAATGAATGTATTCTTTCTATTTTAATGCATCCTAGATATCTTATGCTTCTTTTTCAGTCATAGGTTCTTCATTCCGTAGAAGTAATGTGTCACATAACTCAATAATAAGAAAACCATATCTTTATGGTTCTCTAACATCTTTATTATATCAATGTTGTTCTTATTTCTTGGTAATATCTTTCTCTCACACTATCTATTGTGAAGATTTTGTTGATACCAAATATTGTACACCAAGAGAATCGACATCCTCAAGGTCAATCTATATTCCACTATTTCTATTAAAATTGTATTCCATTTGTATAAATTTAGAATTTCATTCTATAACCACTTATTTATTTTTGGGGTTATATAGGAAATATCCTTTATTTTCTTTAGGATAACATATAAAGAAGCACTTCATGCTTCAAGATACTAATTTTTCACTAGGTATTGTATTGAAGAAATCATTGCATCCCCATAAAAATAAGTCTGAAAAACTGTATTTCATTACATACCCCAAGTCGTATGGTATATTATCTTCTACTTTAGTTGTTACTCAGTTTATTTTATATGACATAGTTTGTAGTTTTTATCCAAAAAATAATAATGGTATTTTTTTAAGGCTCGTCATCTATATGAAGAAGAAAATCAAGGCATAATTCTTTCTTTAACTAACACCATTCAAATTTGGTGTAAAAGAAGGAGTGAATAGAGAAATATCACATGATCCTTTAAATTATTGATGAAATATAGGTTAATATATTCTCCACCATGGTATGAGTGGAGTTTCCTATGCTTCTTAACATGTTTATTGTCTATATCACTATGATATTTTATAAAAATGACACTGAAATCATAAATATAACTCATTGTGTATATATATCTATATCTATTTTAGTCAATAGTAAAAGTAATAAAGTAAAAAAACACACCTTTCCCCTACTGTAAATGGACCACATATATCTATATAATCCAATTATAAATTTTCTTTGAATATTTATCCTTTCCCACTAAAAGGTTATTTGGTAATTTATTCATGTTTACAAGTGGGACATATATCCAATGGTTTTAACACTAGTGTGTGCAAATACCCATCTTCATGTAGTTTCAAAAACACTTCTCATTTACATGGCCTATCCTTATTTTCCATAGGTGGATAGGATATGAGTAATTCTCATTGGATTTTCATTTATTACTATAATATATTTTCTAGTTCATGTTTATAAAACCCATTGTTAATATATTCCATAATAAAATATATGTTATCTTTATACAAAAGATGAAATTTATTTCAAAACTCGAAATAAAATCCCAGAGTGTATAAAATCGACATGGATATTATGTTTCTGGTAACAGATGATACATAATAAAAAATATTTAGAACAATAACCGTCTCACCCATAAAAATAAAATGATAATCTCCCACTACCAAGGCTACATAACTCACAACATTCATATCTCGCAGATGAGATTCATCTTTATCAATTGTCTAGAATATAGATAGTCCATTTATTTGAGTTCAAATGTGTAATCAAAATAATGTATCCAATACCCAAATAATAGAAATAGATAGATTTCATGCATTGAAAAATATTACTAAAGTAGATTCATATACATTATTCCTATTACAAGATGTTCAATTATTATTCTAATGATATTTCTATCCACTTGAAATGTTGACTACATCCTACTAATTTCTCTCTATCAATATTTTTTTCTTCATTAATGGGTGTATAATTGATGTATTTGAAATAGAATTAACCATAAACATTGTATACTTTCATTTCCCCCTCTTATTAATTGTAAGGACCAAAGAGTTTCAATTATTCATATCTTTATTTTCATGGAAAACTAAATCCAAAAAAATAGGGAGTGACTTATTCAAGTCATTAATATTATAATTAATAATCAAAGCCAATAAGCTATGTAGTAATGAGGAATGAATGAGATCAGTTTCCCTTTATTAGTTTTATTTGAACCAAAGGGACTAAAGTCTCTCAATGTACTTTATCATGTTTAGTATATGATGTTATTTTTTATTTACCTATAATAGCATGCATCTATATAGATGACATGATATCTCATATCTTTTTTACTGATATATATCCTGGTATAACTCTTGGAGATATGATTACAATGGGAAGACATATTTTTCCTCATGTATTTTCTACAACTCCTTAGACATAGATGACAACATGAATAATTGAACATATATAGGATCATCTAAATAGTTTTTGTATTTATATTTATCTTCCTTGATTTTTATTTGATCAAGCTTATATGGAAGTGGGGATTCCAACACAATATTCTTTCTCTCTTGGAATATTATTATACGCAAGATCTTGTACCACTTCTGAACATTATAGATAGTCAGGATATTCTCTTTATCCAATATTGATCATAATGAATTTGAATTGGTGGTGGTTTCCATTTTTGATCTACAAAAAATAAAATTATAATTTTAGTATATTATTTTGATTACAAGTATAAATTTTCAAATTATAAACCATAAATGACTCCCACAATTTTATCAAATCCTAGAAGACCTCAACTACTAGATTTAGAATAATATGTATCTTGGATAATTTAGTGTAAAGGATCCTTGGAACTAATCCTCGTATTATATAAGGTATGGCAATTATAGTACACAGATAATTCATTGTTCAACATTTGACTAACCGACCACATTAACTTGTGGATTGTCAATCCATTGAGTGGAGTCCCATCCCCGGTAAATAAATACCTTTAATTTCCAAAAAATTGTCCTCTAAAGCATTAAAGATATTTCTATCGATACTCCTTTTCTGGTAATTGTATCTATGTAAACCCCCACTCTTGTATGAACTCCCCTTTAGTTAGAGACACCATAAAATAAGGCCAACGAGCCCCTCGACAATCAGTTTTTTCCAAATTCAAGATATGGAATGCAGTTAATGAATTAATGTAAAGACATGGAATTTTCAGTGGAAATTTTTTAATTAAATAAATGGGAATTTTACAAGTCTGTGAAATTCGACGGCACATGATTATGAGGCCTAGTGTTCTGGAAATCAATTTCTGATGTTTTGTTTGGGTGCGTTTAGTAAATATAAGACTGGGTTTTATAACATTTGAACCAGTGCTCAGAATTGAAATCTGAGGGAACCGTGGAACTCGCATCACCGATAATCACGTATGTTAAATTTTACCTCGACGATAGTGGGCTGAGAGAGAAAGACTGTTTTTGGGTTTTTAGTGAATTAATAAAATAAAAATAATGATTTGAAGCTTTATTTTTATTTGTTGGTTAAAAACCTCCATGTGGATGTTGGAGGTGGGGACCTCTACATCTTAACCTCCAATGAGAGGTTATGGTGGTGGGGGCAACCTGAGGTCTAAACCTCCTCTTCTTGTTTATTATGGTGGGCTCAACCTGAGGTTAAACCCCCTTGAAACTCCCCTTTAATGGGTAGAAACCCTCCACCTTCTAGTAAGTGTAGGGGAGCCTCTTTAACAACCCAACACATAATGTTTTTCAAATCCTCCAGATTAATTAAGTGGAGCCAACCTAATTTTAATTCAGCATTTTTGAATTTTGTGTCAATGATTAAATAATAGATAACCATAATATATTATTTTGGTTGTAATTTGTCTTTTTGTGGATCTTTGGAGAAGAGAGAATGCAAAGGGAGAAAATCTCTTGCCTACGAAGAACGAAGAATGCCGGTGAGGATCGTCTTAGACTTCCTTCCTTGGAACCTACTTTGACATAGGACGTGTTCATCTATAACAAATTGGAATCCTCTTTATCACGCCAATGTTGACGCTCAATGATCAATGGTAGGGGTTTTTTTGATTTGATCAATGTTATTATTGTTCCTCATGTTGTTTTATTCCTCCTGAACCGCTTGCTATCAAACTAATGCAGAGGGACCAGGCCAAATTAACACAACCTGATTTCCCCACTATACTTCTTGTGGTGTGTTCTTCTCGTTATTCATGGGTTATGAACAATGGATCATTTAGGGTTTGTTGTCTAACACAATGATCCCAAATTGAAGACCCAACATCATGACGACCTAGCGGAGGTGAAATGGAGATTGAAGGCGACAGAATGAACCAGACTGGGACGATCGTTCTTCGAAAGTTCTTCGAGTGGGTGAATCAAAACATGTTTTTGGAGACTATTGGAGGTCATAAAATAGTGGTGATGACTTTGGAAAATCAGAGAGACCTAGAGTCTACATTTTCTTGATGATTGGACTGTCAGAACAAAGAACATGCATCATAAGAGGTGCGCTGGCCAGAAGCGTTGTTTTTGGAAAATTCCAGAATTCATGGCATGTACATCCGAAGAACATCTCATTTTGTACGGGTGTATTGTGGCTAGGGTTTCGGGTGTCAGACGTACATCACACAAAATGAAACCCTGGTCACACTGCATGTACTCTTCACACAGCTTGGCGGCTACGCGAGACTCGGTGTGTATCCCGGGGATACGCGGACGCTGGGTGAAGTACACAAGAATGTACTCCACTACATCCCCAAGCAAGGCCAATGACATGGACTACCCCATGTACCATTTACACGGGTTGGCGAACAAGGGTTGAGGAAATGTATGGGCACAAGGCCAGCGTACACATAGCCGACCCCAGTTTCATAGAGACATCGTGTAACCATACCACACACCATGTACTTAATTCTCTACCTCACCAGTCTTATGACATGGGCCATTTCACATGGGCATTACCCGATGTCTGTAGACACAGCATTTAACCATACCAAATGACTTATACGTGATTTTCTACATGACCAACCTTTCGACAAGGGCCGTTGTATAGGGGCAATACTCGAGGTCTAAAGACACGACTTGTGCCTTATTCCAACACGTTGTGTACTTTTTGGAAAATGGCTTGGTCATTTAATCCTCTGTGTCTTGGACACATATTGCTTGGTTTTCCCACTATGAAATGGCGGACATTTGAGATACTAATTCATGGGACTTCATGGAAATTGATGTATCGACACTTGGATTGAGGAGCGTACCCTCCTAGAATCATGTGTGCTTTATGTGGGAACCATATGGTTGGATGCCCTCTAACAACTGTTTCTGGATGTTTTCTGGGTTCAACTACTCTTACTTCTATTCCTGGATCCTACGTGGGTTCGATAGCTCTGACTATTATTCCTGGATCCTGTGTGGGTTCGACAGCTCTGAGTACTCTTCATGGATCCTATTTGGGTTTGACAGAATAAATGATTTAGTCATTACATCTAATCTTCTCTAACTCTCTACATATGTTGTATACATGTGTGAGCTGAGTTAGTATCTTTCTGTTTTCCTCATGATTGAAATAAATTACCTGATAACTTAGGTATTTTTATTGGAATATGCATAAGTGGGGTTATCTTTGGATTTCATTCTTGTGGTTTATCCTTATTGATTTTGTGAGACCTTGAGTTTCTCAGGGTCCCTAGTGAGTATCGTTATACTCACCCCTGCAAGGGCTATGCCCACACCACGTTATGTTGGATGAAGACAACGGACAATGCTGACTGAGGCTGAGAGTTCCAAGACTGGATAGCACTCAGAGGTGGACCATACGACATGATGGTACAAAGAGGAGGCAGACGGACGTGGAGTTATGTGGAGGATATTTGTACCTACCCTTCAGGTAGGAATTCCGGAGGACAACTAAGTGGCTATTCTTTCTATTTTCCTAAGTTTTACTAATACCTTCAGTTTCTTGTACATTCCAGTTGGGCTTGTATTTTGGATCGTATTTACGTAATGTACTCACATTTCTATCATTCATTTTCATCATGATTATATCTGATATGTGTGTTTATAGGTTATAAAGGCAATGCCTTCCATGTTTTAGGGAATTACGCCTTTGGTGCTTGTCACCAGCCCCTAGCCTATGGAATTCGGGCTAGGGGTAGTCATGGCATGGGCCCTGGGGGATGGGTCGTGGCAAATTGGTATAAGAGGAGTTGGTTCTACCACATAAAATATGACTATAATATTTTCTATGAAGAAATATTGTTAACTATAGTGAGTGTGGTTTTCAATTCAGAGAGTCTAGTGTTGGTACGGCGGCCGACTTATCCAAACACCAGGACCCTGACTTCTGATTTCCGACTCAGTGCATGAAAACACTGATTGTGTAAGTGTTTTGAAGAGTATTCTTTGAATTATTTGAGTCATGTCACCAATTATATCTTTTTTACCATGGCACACATGTTTCTTTTCAGGATTCCTCCACGCAGATAGCCAGCTAGGGTTCTGAGAGTTGTACGAGATGGCAGCCCACTAAGTGGTGAGGCCTCAGTGTAGGGCCTTATCATAGCAGAGGAACCAATAGTACCACTACCCATTGGGCCACCAATGCCACTAGACCTAGCGGAAGAGAGTGCACACCGCCTGAGCGCGTTGCACGAGTTCCAGCCCTAAAGGCCTCCCAGGTCCAGGGGGGAGACGGAACCGCATGCATCTGATTATTTACTGGAGGCTGTGGTGAGAGTCTTCAGATAGGTCGGGACACAAGCCTACCTTATGATGATCCTTTCCACCATTCTCCTTCAAGTAGTAGTAGGAAGATAGTGGATCCTGATGCCCTAGGTGCATGATGAGGTGACACTACTCTGGGAAGACTACGAGAGCCTATTTCGGCGGAGTTTGTTCCAGTCACCCTAAGTGCAGTGTGGATACAAGAGCTACTTCATCTGTCATAGGGTAGCATGAGGGAGGAACGATACTCAGTGAGGTTTACCAACCTCTTTTTTTACTCCATATATGGTGCGAAACTCATTCATCAGGGCCCGAACATTGGAGTAGGGGGTCATGCGAGAGATAAAGGATTCAATGATCTCCCTCAGCATCTCGACACGGGTTGGGGTATTGGAGCGAGCCCTCGTAGTATAGAGTTTCCTTGCGGAGCAGTCACCAGAAATGAGACCCACCACCGAGAGTCATGTAGCAGTGTCTTCTGTAGCTGGTATCCAACAGATGTTGAAGATATCCAATAATACTAGACCATCCGGTGGACGACCTCAGGACACAGGTTCAGTTGTGCAAGGCACATGAGACAGATCCATTCATTTGAGGAACATGCAATGTTTCACATGCGGCGAGTAGGGTCACATGGCTTCTGACTATACAACCCATTGTTCATATGATCAGAAGATTGTTGAGGGACCTCCCAGGAAGATGCCGAGGTTTGATCAAGGCGATCCGGAGGGCGCAAAAGGACGTGCCAGAAGAGATGGTCGTGCAGCTGGTGGTGGATGGCATTACGAGGAGCATCCACCACCACCACCAAGAGGTCCACCCTAACTGCATGGAGTAGATGGAAAGGTGAGATCATAGCTCTGGGAAGCTAAGTCATATGATCATGGAACTCCGGAGGTGATTCGAGGTATGATCTTTGTCTACTCCACCTTAGCTACAGTTCATATAGACAGAGGTTCCAACCACTCTTTCATTGCAACCTCCCTCGTTTGGAGCTCGAAGATTCCAATAGAGCCATTGGCTCGTTCCATACATCTAAATACTCCTACTGGAGTAGATACGACGATTATGAACTGTTTCATGTAGTGTGAGCTTACTCTAGGAAGCTCGAGCTTTAACTGGGATCTCCTAGTAGCGGCATCGAGGACTTTCAATGTCATCTTGGGTATGGACTGGTTATCTACAGTCCATGCTCAGATTGACTGTATTAGTTGCAAAATGAGGTGTGTCCACACTGATGTAACTAGTTTTACCTTCACCGGTGAGAAGGGAGCCTTTTCAGCACAAGACAGACTTACATGGAGGAGGGTTCAGCTGATCACTAATAAGTTGGCCTACCTTACCCTCAGAGCAGTTGATGTGGGGAGTCCGAGCTATCCTATAGTGGTGGAACAATACGCGGATGTTATACTTGATTATGTTTGAGGTCTACCTCCTCATAGATAGGTGGACTTATACATTAACCTGTACCCTAGGACAACACCGATATCTAAACCATCATATCGGATGTCTCCCGCAGAGCTTCGTGAGTAGTGGGTACAACTAGAGGACTTGTAGGGGAAGGGATTCATCTGGCCTAGTGTTTCTCCCTGGGCAGCCCTGATTCTGTTCGCCAAGAAGAAGGATCAGAGCTTGAGACTTTCTATCAACTACTATAACCTGAACTAGGTGACTGTGTAGAACAAGTACCCCCTCCCGTGCATTGATTACCTCTTTGATCAGTTGAAGGGAGAATGATGGTTCTTGAAGATAGACCTCAGATCAGGATATCACCAGCTCAGATTTTGAGATGAGGATATGCAGAAGAAGGCTTTCTGATGTCAGTACGACCACTACGAGTTCTTGTTTATTCCATTCAGCATAACCAATGCTCCATCAGTGTTTATGGGACTTATGAATAGGATCTTTCAGTCATACCTTGATCGCTTTTTCGTAGTCTTTATCGACGACATACTGGTCTACTCGACTAATGAAGAGGAGCATACCTACCATTCGCAAGTAGTACTAAACAGACTCTGAGAGAACTAGCTTTATGGTAAACTCTCGATGTGCCAGTTCTATATTCGAGAGGTTCACTTTCTGGGACATTTGATATCAGAAGCTAGATTTTCGGAGGATCCAGCGAAGATTGAGGCGATACTTTCTTGGGAGACACCTAGGATTGTGAAGAAAGTATGTAGTTTTTTTATTGGATGGTTATTAACGGAGGTACGCACCAAAATTATCCAGAGTTTCAGAATCACTATTAGCCTTGACAAATAAGGGTAAACCCTTCTTGTGGTCAAAGAGATGTCAGAAGATCTTTTAGGAGATGAGGTAGAGGCTGTTTAGTGGCCCCATTTAGTGGCTTCCAGATGAGGTCATATAGAATTTAGTCTACTACAACGCATCATGGACCAGACTCAGATGTTTCCTGATGTAGGAGAAAGCAGTGATCACATATGGTTCTCAGCAGCTGAGACCACATGAGCAGATTTATGCTACCCAAGACCTGGAGTCAGCAACAATGGTCTTCTCCTTGATGATGTCGCGACACTATCAAATGGGCGAGCATTTTACAGTGTACTCTGATAACAAGAGTCTCAGATATATCTTCTATCAGAAGGACCTAAACCTGATACATCATCATTGACTTTGTTTTATTCAGGACAATGATTTCGAGATATTACATACTCCTAGGAAGGGGAAAGTTGTTACAGATGCACTTAGAAGGAGAACTAGTATACAGCTACTAGGTGAGAAAACAGAGCAGCTGGCTGATTTACATATATCCTTTTTGGATAGAGAAGGAGAATCCTTTAGCTAGTCTCTTACAGTCACTCCCCCGCTTATTTAGTGAGTTAGGGAGGCGCAACATGGGGACAATGATATAGAGACACGATGTGCTCAGATATCCACAGGGTAGGCACCTGATGGATTTTCTGATGGTGGGGAGCATGTCATCCTCTTAAAAGGATGTACTATGATGCCAGTGTAACTTCAGGAGGAATTGTTGAGGGAGTTCCACACATCCCCTCTAGCAGTATATCCAGGAGTGGCGACGATGTACCAGGATCTCTAGTGACAACACTGGTGGTCGGGAATGAAGAAGGCAGTAGCAGAGTTCCTCTCTTGAAGCCACACTTGTCAGCAAGTGAAGGTGGAGCATCAGGAACCTGCTGTCCTGGTTTAGCCTTTAGAGGTCGTAGAGTGGAAGTATGATGGGATATCCATGGATTTCATGATTGAACTTACACGTACATCTAGAGGTCATGACCCGATTTGGGTGATCGTTGACCGACTCACCAAGTTGGCCCACTTCCTACCGATCAGAGAGCAGGGTTCAGTAGAGAGCTCGTGATGCCTCTATGTGCAGAATGTTGTCCAGCTACATGGAGTTCCTTCATCTGTTGTCTCTGATCATGATGTACAGTTTACTTTCTAGCTGTAGAAGGGGTGGCATGAGGCTTTTGGGATGCAGCTTCATCTGAGCACAACCTTCCACCCTCAGACGGATGGCCAGACTTAGCAGACCATTTAGACCCTCGAGGACATGCTCTGTACCTGTGTCCTCTACTTCGGTCATAGCTGTGAGGATCACTTACCTTTGGTGGAGTTCCCATACAACAGCATCTATCACTCCACCATATCAATGGGACCATTTGAGGTGTTATACAGGAGACCTTATAGATCACCCTTGTGTGGGACTGACCCTGGGGAGTCACCACTAGTGGGACCAGAGATGATACAAGATATTAAAATGAAGGTGCAGATAATTCATGAGCAGATGAAGACTTCACAGAGCAGGCAGATGTCAAATGCTAACAGGAGACAGAGGCCTCTCGAGTTCAAGGATGGAGAGCAATATTTCTGTGGGTATCACCTCGACGAGGTTTACTAAGATTTGGTCAATGCAGTATGTTATCTCTGAGAGTCATTGGAACATTCCAAGTCCTCAGTGGTGTTGGCGAGATGACTTAACACTTAGCTCTTCCACCTCATTTGCACCGGGTGCACGACATCTTCCACGTATCCCATTTTATGAGATACGTGAACGACCCTTCTAACATCATCGACCATAGAGAGATGGACGTTGTCAATGGAGAAACATTCACGGAGGTTCCAGTTGAGACTGAGGATTGATAGGAGTAAGTCCTTCATGGACAATCAATACATCTGGTGCACATTTGCTGGTAGCATGGGAACCTCCATGAGAAAACATGGTAGCAGGAGGCTCAGATGCGTGCTCGAAACCCTCACTTGTTCCCTTTGTTAGATTTGTAGCTTATGGGGACATAAATTCTCGAGGTGGGGAGAATGTAATGAACTGTAATTTCCATAGAATTTTTTTTTCAAAAATACATGGGAATTTTATGAGTTCGTGAAATTTGACGGCGTAAGATTCTGAGGCCCGGTGTGCCCATATTCAATTTCTGAAGATTTGTTCAGGTACGTTCTGTAAATATACGAGCGGGATTTCTTAACATTTTAACCATTTATTGGAATAGAAATCTGAGGGCACCGTTGAACTCGCAATGCCTGTAATCTCTTAGGGAGACTTTCACCTCGAGGGGAGTGGGTCAAGAGTGAATGATAGTTTTTCGGTATTTCGTGAATGAATAAAATAAAAGTAAAGATGTGAAGATTTATTTTTATTTGTTGGTTAAAAACCTCCATGTGGAAGTTAGAGGTTGGGACCACCACAACTTTTCCTTTCATGAGAGGTTATGGTGGTGGGGCCTTCCTGAGGTCTAAACTACCTCTTCTTGATTATTGTGGTGGGGACCACCAAGGGTTAAACCCACTTGAAATACCCCTTTAATGGGGAGAAACCCTCAACCTTCCATTAAGTGTAGGGGTTCCTCTTCAACTCCCCAACACATAATGTTTTTGCAAATATTCCATATTAATTAAGTGGAGCCAGTATAATTTTAATTCAGCCTTTTTGAATTTTGTGCCATCCATTAAATAATAGATAAACATAATCAATTATTTTTGGTGGAATTTGTCTTATGTGGAGCATGGGAGAAGAGGGAGAGCTTAGGGAGAAAAGATCTCTCCAACAAAGAACGAAGAACGCCAGCGAGGATCATCTTAGACTTCCTTCCTAGAAACCTTCTTTGACATAGGATGTGTTCATCTACAATGAATCAAAATCCTCTTTCTCGTGCCGACTTCAATGATCAACTATCAAAGGTAGGGGTGTGTTTGATTCGATCAATGTTATTCTTATTCCTCATGTTGTTTTATTCCTCCTGAACCGCTTGCTATCAAACTAATGCGGAGGGACTGGGTCAAATTAACACGACCTGATTTCTCCACCGTACTTATTGTGGTGTGATCTTCATGTTCATCATGGGTGATGAACAATTGGTAGTTGCAGGTTCGTAGTGCGATGAAACAATCCCAAATTGAAGACCCATCATCACGATGACCTAGTAGAGGTGCGATGATGATAGCGGGTGATGGAACGGACCAGACCGGGAAGAATGTTCTTCGACCATTCTTCGGCTATGCGAGACTCAACATGTATCCTAGGGATACACTAAAATGGGGTGAAATACATGGGAATGTACTCCACCACATAGCCATGCAAGGTCCGCAACATAGGCCACCCCGTGTACCAGTTACATGGGTTGGCAAACAAGGGTTGAGGCCGAGTACGGGCACATGGCCAGCGTACACGGAACCAACCCCAATTTCTTAGACACAGCGTGTAACCATACCACATGTCATGTACATAATTCTCTACCCTACCAATCTTATGACATGGTCCACATAACAAGGGTAGTACCCGAGATTTTTAGATACAATGTGTAACCATAAAAAACGTTGTGTACATGTTTTTCTATATGACTATCCTTTCGACATGGGCTGTTGTACATGGTCAGTAACCGAGGTCTAAAGAAACAATTTGTGGCTTATTCGAACATGTCGTGTACTTTTTAGAAAATGTCATGGTCATTTAGTCCTCTGTATCATGGACATGTATTGCTTGTCCCCCCCCCTATGCCATGGAATACTTTTGGGATACTTCTTCGTGGGTCTTTGTGGCAGTTTATGTATCGATACTTGGATGGATGAGTGGATCCTACTGGAATAAATTGTGATTTTTGCGGGAACCCTGTGGCTGGATGCATTCTGAATACTATTCCTAGATCCTATGTGGGTTCGACAGCTCTGACTAATGTTCCTGGATCCTACGTGGGTTCGACAGATCTGACAATTGTTCCTGGATCCTATGTGGTTTTGACATCATTGATTACTGTTCCAAGATCCCGTGCTGGTTTTATAGGTCTGATTTATGCTCCTGGATCATATGTGGGTTCGACAGCTCTGATTACTATTCAAAGATAATGTGTGGGTTGAATAGCTCTAACTACCATTCCTAGATCCTATGTGGGTTTGTCATAATAGATTATTTAGTGGATACATCTAATCATCTCTAACTCTCTACATAAGTTGTATAATTGTGTGAGCTGAGTCAGTAACTTTGTGTTTTCGTCATGATTTGGATGGATTACCCTGTAACATAGGTTTATGTATGGGAATATAACTATGTGGGGTTATCTGTTGATTTAATTCTTGTGTTTTATCCTTGTTGGATTTTGTGAGACCTTGAGGGTCTTGGGGTCCCCACTTAGTATCGTTATAGTGACCTTTGCACGGGCTATGCCCACACCTCGTTGTGTTGGATGTAGACGATCCATAGTACTGACTGATATTGAGAGTACCAGGATTGGATGGTACCTGGAGGAGGACCATATGGTGTGACAGTACACCGAGGATGCGAAAAAACGTGGAGTGTTTTGGAGGATATCTGTACCTACCTTTCAGGTAGGAATTATGGAGGATAAATCCGTGGCTATTTTTCCTATTTTCCTCAGTTGTACGTGTACCTTCAGCTTCATGTAATTTCTTGTTTGTTTGGTATTCTATCCACTTTTTTCTTACTATACTCACTTGTCGCTTATTCAGTTTCCTCGTGACCGTATCTGATATGTGTTCTTACAGGTTATCAAGGAAATTCCTTCCCAGTTTTAAGGAATTACGCCTTTGGTGCTAGTGACTAGCCCTTGTCCTATAGAAGGCGGGTTTGGGGTAGCCACAGCATGGGCCCTGAGGGACTGGTCATGACAATTAATTTTTTATTTGTGGGTATTATTAATTTTTAATGGATAATAAAATAATTTTCTTTGAAAAATGAATTTTTATTTGATCATGCTCACAAATCAACCATTCATTTAAATAGAAAACATCCACTACACATGTTTATTTTCTATTTTCATTATTTCTTATTATTATACTATTAATCATTTTTAATAAATAAATAATAAAAAATAATAAACGATGAATATGATAAAATAAATAAATAAATTAATACATGAACATGAGCCTTTAACTATTGGTTAATCTATTATGATAATATGGATTAATCAAGACCTGAGGGGGAATTCCTTAAGACATTACATGGCTTGAATTATAGTGTATGCAACTCCCTTCTGTTTCACAAGTTTGATTTACATCATCTAATGACTTGAACCACTTTTCAATGAATTTATTTGAACATTACAATCTCTACTCATGCGTAGGTGAGAGGAAATCAGGATGTGAAATTAGAATTTATCACATAAATGTGGACACACTATCCCTTATACCAATTAAATATGGAGGGATGATACAAACATGGTAATAATAAAATAAATATTTAATTTAAAAAAACATAAATGAAATAAATAGATTAAATAAATATATAACCAAAAATTCTTGGGGTTTTCTATTCTCAAGATCAATAAACAAGTAATTTTATTGCATAAGAAAAATTAAATTTCTAAACATCCAATCAAGAGTATTTTTAATGCATTTAATTGCATTGAAATAAATTTAACTAATTGTCAATAAAACATTATAACCCCTAAAATAATTTCATTAAATACCATGTAATTAATAAAAAACTAATATTTTTATATAATTTTATCAGTCTATGTGGACCTAACTTAGATTCTTGTAAATTAAATTTTGGCTTGTGATGAGTTAAATGTGTCAGGACAGTCGGACTCAGACCTAATTTGTCTAAACCAAATGAGGTTTCCTTTTGAGGAAATATAAATAAGAAAAAGAAAAACATGTGATGTTTTTTATTTTTGTTTTTTATATTGTGTTTATAAGGTTTTTATGGAATATTTGTGTCAACTTCCCATGATAGCTTTTTGTATTCCACATATGGAAGCATGTAGTAAGCTTCCCATGTAAACTTTGTGTAATATTTTCATGGAATCATTGAGTAAGATTCACATGGAATATTTGAGTTATATTTACATGGAATATTTGAGTAATATTCACATGGATACTTTGTGTAAGCTTCCCATGGGAGATTTGGGTAAGCTTCTCAAGGAAATATTAGGTAATTTTCCCATGGAATCATTGGACGACCTTCCCATGGAAGCTTGGGGTTCCTTTTCTTTAAAACAAAATCAAGATTCAATTTCATGATTTCAGTACTAAAGGAATACCACAATTAGGTTTTAATATATTCAACTAACATTAAAATATTCACATTTCACTCTATCTAAAAATCTTCTCAGATTGATAGCCATTAATGTGGAGAAAAAAATCAAAACATTATTTTTCATCAAAAAAATTAAGAAAAACCCATCGATATTTGATTTTCTATATCAGGGTCATATGAAATCGAATAAATGAGATATAATGTTATTTATGACTATAAAAAACCAATTTCTGAATCATACATAATTTAATTAAATTTTTATTTTTTTATTTAAATAATTACATATTTTCTCTAATACTAATTGACGGAACATGGGTCATAGTGGAAACATTAAAAATGAACAATTCAAAATTTTGGGTCAGGATTCTTGATATAAACACTAAATCCAAAAAAAACCCACTAATATATTTCTTAATGGATTGTGTATAATTAAATTTAATCCTGAAATATAAAATCCAATTAATTTATAAATGTTACCTTATTTGTTTGAAGTCAACAGTTTAATTTTCTCAAATTTGATTTTTCATGTCTCATTGTCACCAAGTTGGGTGTCCATTAGATATTCAATACATGAACCATTCTTCCTAGATCACAGATCGACATTTACCAAGTTATATCTTGAGTAATTTAAGATCATTAGGACGTCCTTGTGATCATGTAAAGAATGTGGACTCAATTTAGAATATGGGACTAATCCTACCTTGTTATTTCTTAGTAATCCGACTCTAAGAACATAAGGAGATAAAAAATATGGATTATCTCACTAAATTATTCCAAATGGGGGATATCCGTATTCTAGAGGATTAAATTAGGTTTTATACCAATATTATACTTTTCAATATTTCACAATGGTCTTTGGAAGGTAATAAACTTCATTTTATAACATTGCACACACATATGACTTAACAAACATATCATAAATTTCAGAAGTATTTTATCACCAACTTATAACACTCTAAAATGTAACATGATAAAACATGAATGAATAAAGTTCCACATAATCTCCCCCAACTATTTAACTAACATTGAAGATCCTATGTTCATTCTAATAAATTATATTTTATCATATTTAATTTTACAAACAACAAACTTTTTAATACATTGATAAATAAATGAAATCATCATTATTGTAAACTAACATAACATAATTTATTTAGTTTTACTTGTGATCAATAATACTCAATCATTCATTGGCCCCTATATAGGGGGACCAATTCATTCTATACTGTAATTCATTAGCATAGGTGGAACTTGTGGATACATAATGTGTGTCAACCTAAAGGTCCTTATCTCGATAGTAGTTATTCCAACCTAAATATCAAGAGTAGAGTCTAGTGTCACATCATGCCCCCTAAAGAGATAAGTAATTTCATATCTATGGAAACCTCTTTTGAACATATTCTATGTTATATAATCTATTTGACTTGCGATATCTCATACTGTAGGAAGCACACTTGTGCCTTCATAATTTTGTTTCCTTATATATTACAATACTTTACTAGATGGACATACCATCTTATAACATGAACATGGATTTAATAATAGTTCTACCATACTGATTAATATGGGTTAATGATATATCTCCTCTTTAACTTAGAAGAAATAAATTATATCATGACCATTCATCAAATTCCATGCCACAAATGACACGACAAACACAAGCTACATTTCAATGACTACAGTGTCATGGTTTCTTACTTGTATAAATGTATGAAATCAAATGGTACATATTGATAATTATATCAAGTCCATAGACCAATTAACATGTTAATATATTGTAACATACAATGAAACTAGAATCATGTGTTTCTCATATTGATGGGTATGTCCTCATGATCTCACATAATCAAGACCACAAAGTGTGAGCTTCATGAGAATAAGTCTCAATATATATGACCCCATCTAATTGTAGTCATACATTATTCGGTTCCTTTCATTATGATGTATCTCAACCAAATGACATATATTAAATATTAATTTCATTTTATCTTCAAGAACTAATTATTGTTGGGAACTTCTATAGCATTTTGATAAGACACATAATATAAAGTCATTATCATGTAAAATTTAAATGCAGAAGTATAAACAGAATAAGAGTAAGAATAACACATGTTTATATCAAATTGAAATCCTGTAGTGGTAGTCAAAGTACACAAAGAAGTACGGCCTTTGGAGACCACTCGTAAAAATAACATCAAGAATGATGATGTTGGGGTGAGTAATTATAACTATAGTATTGATCAATAGGAATTGATATAATTTGAAACATGTTCTTATGATCATATTTAATTATTTCCTAGATATACCTATTTTGATAAATTTTTATTTACAATGAAGTTCCAATTCTTGATGTCATCAAATTAGTGGACAAACACCATGTTTGGTATTATTATTTTTGTAGGTGGTGTGTCATGTCGTAGTAACGATTCAAGGACATAAAATAACTATTATATGTTTACTAAAAACATAATTTTCTCATATAAGACCATTGATGGTTTTACTAACAACTACATAATTCTTCAAAAATAGAATTCCTGACTCACTATTTTTACAATTCATAAGTCATTCATGTGGAAGGACAGTGAGGTAAAATATTCCCATCTGATTCTTCATGGTAGGGTCTTAAAATATGAGAAATATATTATAATAAAAATGATATATTGCATTACACTAAAATTGAGGATGATTAGATTTTTCATTCCATATAATATAAGATATTAATAACATCACATATAGAGATAAATAATGAAATTGGTTAATTAAATTACTTATATGATTCTATATCATGTAACTAGCTTTATATAAGGTAAAAATAAAATTCCAAGTATAGTTTTAATATCCATATGTGTTTAGAATTATATGGCCTTAACTAGTTGAATTTTTTTTTATTTTTGAAACCCATAAAATACAATATGGGGTGTTGGATCCATACATGCTTCCCTAATAGTAATGTATGAAATTTATTTTTTAAGATTTTTACTCTTATTGATAAAACAAGATGAGATAAAAATTTGAGGATTACCCATATGAACTGATTGATGTTTAATCTAAAAGAACTTTTAAAAAAAATATTAATTTCCCTATATGTGTAAATTTATCATTTCTGAAAATAAAAGGATAATTATATAAACCCTATTTTATATAATAAAAAATTAATGCAACTAAATCATTGTAAAAAAGTAGAAATACATCCATACTAAATGATTTCGACCTCATTTTTCTAACACCCAGTCCCCAGTTACCCAGAGTCGGTGCATTATTGCGTAACATGGGCATGATCACAAAGATTACGTCTTGAAAGACCAATTAGTTTAGTAGCCTTGAAACAGTAGATACATTCATATGTTTTACATTACATCATAAAGTAATATAACACTACAACAAAATCTTGTCTTTATATACCCTCATATTATCCCATCAGGTCATTAATAAAATACATCTTCACATCCTTGAAAAATTAAAACATTGAAATGGGTGAGATCAGATGCTCAGTAAGGATAAAAATATAGCGGAAGCTTTCATAAATAAACATAAACATTTAAGGCATTTTATAACTGAAAAAAAGCCTTTAATCTTGAACTTCAGTATAATATAGAAAATTAAAATGAAATAATGCCATTTAATTATTTACATTTATATTCTACTAGTCGAATAATCATGTGCAATATCAATAACCACTTTCATAATGATGGAATGCATAATGCCAGACTATCATAATCACGTATCCAAGGCCTCGTGCCAAGACTACAAATAATATTTTGTCAAGGCCTCATACCAAGACACATGTTTGTCTCATGAGACCTACCTATGCAACGAGGAGCTATAGCGGGCTCCACTCATCACTTATTATGTCCAATGCATTCCTCAAATGAACATGATTAAACATATCATAAACCATAACATAATCATATCACATAAAAAATGCATAAAGGAAACAAAAAATTTCCACATTTCAATCATAGGATATCAATACAACACGTTGATATAATAAAAACATTATCAAAACCATTTTCAAGACCAAAATAAACGAAAATTAAAACGTGGTATTTATTTTTCATTTAAAAAAAGTTATGGCTTGTAGAGGTAGCCGAAACTCAAATAATGGTCACGATGGTGGAGAAGTTGTTGTCACCGCATACTTATGAATATAAAAACATTCATTTTTTTCATTTAGTAAAAAACATCATATAAAAAAATCCTTTTGAATAAACGTAAAAGTCTAAGGGGTTTATACACCTTATAGAAGATATTTGTGAATACAACAAAATATGCCTCAATGAATGAAGATTGAGACGAAGTCCTTTACAAAGATAATTATTATAAAATAAAATAAATATATTATGTGTATTCACTATATGTACACATTAATATTGTAAAAATACAAGATAAGACATAATAATATCATTATATAATGTGAAATTAGGAGATTAACCCAAAGAATAGAAATTGGGTTAAGAAGTTCCCTTACCTCTTGTCTGACTTGACATGATCGTTCTTTAACATCATGAATAATAAACTAGAGTTAATTTCTACATGATTAAGAACATTTTTGAAGTTATTTATTACTCTTATATCACTTATTACCATGTTATGAACATTATGTAATTATTTAAGTTAATAACAGTCGTTTTGTCGATCTTTGGCACTTGAGTCAAAAATAAACTTCTTATAATTACAAGTTGTTAATGTGGTAAAATATCCATTATATCCAGAATTATATTCATGATTTAGGTATAATATATATCATATATATCCATTATATACATTTATTTATAATATTACATAACATTTAGAGGTATGAAATGAAATGTACCGTTCATGGAGATGGTAAGTCGTACGTTTGCATGAACGCTACTTTCATTTCTATTTCATAATTAATGAAATGAAATTATAATTATATAAAGGTATACTATAATTACATTATAATATAATGTATAATACCATTTACTCCATCATTTATACATCCCACATATGGCATTAACGATTCAAATCACTTTGAGGGGGCGGTAGTCCGCACTTCCTAAAATGAAATTATCGTGTTTACCCATAATGGAAATCGTAAAGGTATGCAATAAATGAAAAATACAGAATAATAAGGAATAAAAAAACATAATATATATCATATATAAAAATAGATTCATCATAATGGCCACCATGATAGGAGTTAAAAGAAGATTGAACAATCATCGTTTCGTGAGGTAGAAATTTTCCAACCACAGAAACAATATGTTCTTTATCCATTAGATGATGGTGTGTGTAAGTGTCAATAAAATCATTCTAATAAAAAAATCATAGTATATTTAATATACTGGTTTTTTTACAAAAGAAAGGAATAAAAAGATTTTATGGAGTTGGAGAAGCAAAACAAAACAAAATAACATTAGAGAAGACATTGCCTTAAAATCGGGTAACTCTTTTTTTGATTTGATCCAAAGGCATCCTTGGGAAGAATTCTGCCCAAAGTGAGGCTTCTAGGAGTAATATAGGGAAGTTTAGAGAGTATTTGGGAAGAGGTTGGCCGAGCCAAATGGCTTGAAGGTGTGAATAAGGTGGTTGTGGTGGGCGCCTTTTATTAGAGGAGAAGATGGGTACTATTAGAAACTAATGAAATGTTACATTATTATAAAGTACTTTTCGGATTTCAAAGGTCCCAAAATTACATATTTCGAGGATAAGGTGATAAGGGTTCGAAAGCTACCCATAAAATAGGGTTTTGAGAAGTGTAATTCTTATATTCTACATTATCATTTCATTTTATTTAAATCGTTAATTTATGAGGTAATCGCAGCATCATCATGTTTTCATAAAAATATTAATTAATATAAAGTCTAAAAATTATATAAAAAATATCACAATGTAGGAAATCATTTTATATTTCCAATAAATATTTATAGTAAAACAGGTAACTTATATTACCCCATGTAATAATTGTTTTAGTAAAACAACACATGTTTGTGACAATTTTATTTTTACTTTAAATGAAAAGTTATTACTGTCATTTTCTTACCCATGTGGCTCCATGGGGTCCCCAAGTTGACCCATGGACTTTAATGGTCATCCATGACTCATAAAATAAGGTTATAACATGTGTCAAGATATTTTCATATTTTTATAACATTATTTTACCTTATGTTACACTGATTACCTTTAATCGCGATTAAGAGAACATAAAAGTTACTATTCACCAAAACTTATTTCAATCCCATTAAACCACATTTTACTTCCTAATGACAATTTTGTATGTCATATTTTGTAAATTCAAATCACAGAGGTGGTAAGATTTTATTTTATTGAAAAATCAGTTTTTTAACTACAACTTAGTGGTTTCACTATTCATCAATAATCGAAGTTTTTCAGAAAAATGCCAAAAATTAACTCTAAGTTATATTTGTTATTCCTAATACAAAAATGATGTCTATTTTACAAAATTAAAAGAATATATGTTGAATTAATTAATTTAATAATTATTTCCTGCTGTCACAATAAATAGCGTGTTTTTAAGAAAGAATATCAATCAAAAGATTGACAATTGTTTATGTCAAATATCAAAGTGAAATTAATTCTAATGACCACGATTGGATAAAATTGTAAAAATATATTCTAATTACTTCTTATAAACACTAAATTTTATAATTTATCAATATAAATTATTTTGATTAAATTTTTTTTAAAGTATTTTTCACTATTCATCAAAAATTCGAAGTTCTTAGAAAAATACCAAACATTAAACATAGGATAATATCGATATTCCGACCCAAAAATGAATTCCATTTTGAAATATAAAATTTATATAATTTCAAAAGGTGGTTATTACTATTCATAACTAATACTTTTATTGGTCATGGTGTGTTAGAACTCGAAGTTGTGTAAAACACACGCTGCTCTATTATTCAAATAGGAGTGTACCATGGATGATTGGGGTGTTACATTCTCCCACCCTTCCATAAATTTCCTCCCCGCAATTTAAAATTTTACTTTTCTAATGAAAGGTTGAAAATAGAAAATACATTTGTGGAAAACCCACATCAGAAATAAGGTTAATAAAAATATAACTTTAAATGAAGGAAAGATAAGTACACAGATCAGCTGAGATAGCCCATACTAGAATTCAATGAAAATATGGATATGGAGGAAAAAAACCATCAACGTCTGATGGAGAGTGGTATAAAACAGGATTAAGAGAAAGATAACTACAAGAAAATTACAAACTTGTGATTGGTTAAACGGTCATTGATTCCCCAATTGGAAAATTTAACCAACAACATTTTTGGTTTAAGTTACCTTCCATAAAGATGAGGAATTTATTTTGGAGATTTAATAAGAACGTAAGGAAATATAATTAATTTTTATGTAGACTTTCATTCTTTAATAATTTTTTACCACAAAACCATCTTTCACTCCAAAAGGTAATAGAACTACAAAATATTCTATTTATCATAATTTTATGAGGTTCCAAATATTAACACATACCATTTAGATTAAGAAAACTTTTTCTTAATAACAAGGGACTTCCTGTAGGCTAGTGGTAGGTAATAGAGGCCTGTCACACTATGGTTGTGGGTTCGATTCCTATAGCTTTGTCGCGACGGGTTATCCCCCAACCTTCAAGTTGTCCTTTTCCTAAAACTATAGTATTATAATATTCCAAAAATAATCTTCATAAATGTTTTAACCTTAAACAATACTATCCAAAGTTCAACATAATCCATTCCACCATTTATATTTATCCAAAATACCTATGTCTAGACATTCTCTAAAAGGTCTCTAAATTCCAAAAACAATTCATCAGATTCCCCAATCAAAGTAAAGTTTCTCTTATTGTCTTATACTAAAAATATGATTACCTTCATCATATTAAAACCTTAATGAAAACAACTAGGACTGCAGTACAATCCTTATATATATCACATTACTCTTATAACCAGAATATAATCCTTGAGTCCAAAATCACCAATACATTAATTATTCCATTTCAACGGCAGTAACAACATAAGATTGTCCATGATCCCTTTCACTTTTCTGAGGTATGTTTCCCTGACGATTAGGAAATTAATTCTTATAATGCCCTATTTCGCTACAATTGTAGCTTTAAACATTGATAGCCTCTTTCATTCCCTTAAAATCTCGAGCCTGGTGACATTTTCTCCACATTTATAACAAACTCCCATTCTTTTTAGGCCAGTACCGGGTTGATTCTTCCCACAATTATCTCATAATGGAAAATTCTTATTTCCCTTTTTCACATTAAATTTTTCTTGTTCCACCATTCTCTTCTTCTATTTATTTACTTTATTTCCACATGATTTAATGAATTCCTTTTCCTTCTTCATAGAACATGAGACAATATCTTCGTACGTTGAGAAAGATAGTTATACTAAAGCTCAATGGAGAAATGGTTTTAACCCATCAATGAAATAATCAATCTTACTTCTTGGGTTATGTGTAACGCCCCGACCCTAGTTACCCAGAGTCGGTGCATTATTACATAACATTGGCATGATCATGAGAAAGATCAAGTCTCGAAAGACCGATTAGTTTAGTAGCCTTGGAATAACTAGATACATCCATAAATTTTTACATTACATCATAAAAAAAACATCTTGTCTTCATATCCCCTCATACTATCCCTGCAGGTCATTCATAAATTACTTCTTCATAATCCTGGAAAAAAAATAAAACATTGAAAGGGGTGAGCTCGGATGCTCAGTAAGGATAACATTATAGGAGAAGCTTTCATAAATTAGCATAAACACTTAAGGCAATTTATAACTAAAACAAAAGCCTTTGAAACTTGAACTTCAGCATAAAATGGCAAAGGTAAAATGAAATAATGCCATCTACTTACTCACATGGATATTCTACTAGTCGAATGATCACATGAAATATCAATAACCACTTTCATAATGATGGAATGCATAATTCCAGACTATCATAACCACATATCCAAGGCCTCGTGCCAAGACTACAAATAATATTTTGCCAAGGCCTTGTGCCAAGACACTAGTTTGTCCCATGAGACCTACCGATGCATCGAGGAGCTATAGCGGGCTCCACCCATCACTTATTAAGTCCAATTCATTCCTCATATGAATAGGTTTAAGCATAAAATAAACATTCGTATTAAAACTAGCATACGAAATGTCAATACTTTAACCACAAACCATGAATGGTATAAAAATAGAACATCCACAGTCAAATATAACTCATTTGATACAATATGGAATATTGTATTGTATCACAATAACCTCAATCATGAATAATGAAGGATGTTGACATAAATGAAAATAATCATCAAAACTATTTGAGAGAAATATCCCCCTTTTCTTGAAAACATTTAAAAGTCACACTATTTGTCAAGAAGCCATTTAAAAATAGATTTTTGAATCAAAGTGTCCCATACCACTTTGAAACTTTTAAAAGGATTTTTAAATTTAAAACTTTAATGTCCATAAAAATAAATCCTTAAAACCATTTTTAACATATGGACATTAATGAGCATGATTTAGAAGAATAATTCTTTAAAACATTTTAAAATGGTATTTTGGTTAGAGTTTCTAACCAAAAGAGAGACACTTGAATACAAAAAATTGAGGTAATCAAAACATTGTAATATCATGAGAATAAATGAATTCATGATATACTATGTCAAATTACATTATATACACCACATAAAAGTGATTCGGTGTATATCATCAATGAAGTCTCAATGGAATGTAAATTGAGATGAAATCTCTCATAAAGGTTGTATCCTTAGGTTAAGGATAAATCAACGACATAATTATGTGTGACAAATATAAATACACTAAATATGATTGGATATTCAGTGTAAATCAATCAATGGATATTCACACATATTCTTGTAAAAACAATACCAACGAATTGGATGTTTAACTCAACAAATGGAGAATGAGTTAAAATTACTCTTATCAAATTCATATCAATGAATTGAGAATTATCAATGGAGTGATTATGTGTATCAAACTTATCTCCACAGGAAGGGGAGTGGAAATTATGACATAATCAAATGAATAGTTATTCCACACATAATCTTGGGGTAATATAATCAATGAAATATGCGTAAAACCAAATGAGTGGAAATTGAAATCTCAAATTCCCTTATTGATTAGGTAACTTAAGAAACAAACACCCATGAATGAAAGATCATACCATGATGTTGTAAATACCCATAAAATAAAGTATATTACATAATGAATACAATCATGGGTAGTACAAATACACCACATGCAATAATTAAGTGGTGATCAATGGAATTCTCACGGAATTAAAAGTGAGACAAGAAACCCCTTACCACGTTAATCAACTGAGTCGCATGGCCAAAAGTTAATAACCACCAAATGATTTACAGAATAACATGAATATAAAGTGAATCATGATAATATATATCAAATGGAAGTACACAATACACCACTTTCAGTAATTTAGTAGCGAACAATGGAAATCTCACGGAATTGAAAGTGAGATAAGAGAATCCCTTACTTTGTACTTTTTCCTTGGTCGATGGTAGGTTTACCTCCTGTATAATGGTGAAATAATTGTTATTGAATAATACATGAATCAGTTACTTTAATATGATATCATATATGATCTTTTAACATTGATTTGTTAATAATATCTTAGAATTATCGTCATTTCAGGTGTTAACGAGTTCATTTTACTTTATATTCTTTGTTATGTGAGCCATATTCTTTTTTAATGGGATGTATATTATTCATATCCAGAATGGTATCAAGTCCTTAAACATCATTTTTAAATTATCAAATGATAATTATACTTGAATGGATATGATGGAGAATGAATCTCATCGCGTTCGTGGAGACGGTAGTCCGTACGTACGCACGAACACTACTTCCATTTAATTTTTATTTTAAAATAATCGAATCCAAATGATACATAGGTATATTACTATTCCAGTAAAATATAATATTTTATATATGTTACTTAAGTTCATTAACACCATCCTTTATACGTTCCATGTGTGGTATGAACGAGTCATATCATTTTAAGGGGGCGGTAGTCCGCACTTCCTCAAATTAAATTATCGTATGTATATACAACATGAAACGAATAATTGTATGAAATAAAATGGAATTACAGAAGCTTATATATAAAATATATATCATTAATATCATATTTAATTACAGTTCCATCCTAATGGCCACCATGAGAGGCGGTAAGATGTATTTGAACAATCATCGTTTCGTGAGGCGTTAGTTTTCCATCCACATAAACATTATGTTCATCATCCATTAGATGGAGTTGTGTGAATGTGTAGTTTGAATCCTTCTTATAAAAACATCCTAGTATATTTTGGATACTGGTGTTGTTACAAAAGAAAGGAAATAAAAAGAGTTTGGGGGTTGGAGAAGCAAAATAATTGAAAATAATTTAAGAGAAAATGTTACCTTTAATTTAGGTAACTCACTTTGGTTGGAACCAAAGGAATTCTTGAAATGATTTCTGCCTAAGTGGAAGCTTCAAGGAGGAGGAGAGGGATGTGGGGAACTTAGTTGGGCAGAGTTTGGACGAGCCAAGTGGCTTGATAGGTGTGAGGAATGAGTAGAAGTGGTCTCCTTTTATAAGGGAGAAGAGGGGCTCTTTAGGAAAGAGTGAAAGTATTACTTTATAATTAGTTATAATCGGTTTATAATGGTCCAAAAATCATTGAGGTCAAAGATAAGATGACTCATATTCTAAATAACATCAACCAATAAGAATTGGACAGGTTTTAGATAATATTTTAATCATTATAATCTTATTTATTTAAATGATTTATTAATGAGGTAAACATTGCATCATTATTGTGTCATTAATAATTTAAATTATTTGATGTCTAAAAATTATAAATAAAGTATCATTATGTAGGAAATCTTTTTAGCTTTCTAATGAATATTTATAATCGAAAATCCAACATGTATAACCCTATGTAAAAATTGTTCTTCTAAAAGATGTAAGCTTATGCCATTTTTATTTTTATTTTATCTTTATTAATATAAAGTGTCCCTACCACATACAAGTGGCTCCAAGGGGTCCCCAAATTGACCCAAGGATGATCCTGGTCGGGTATGTGTCCACCAATAAGGTTAGGACACGTTTTAGGGTAATTTTGTAGTATTATAATATTATTTTTTAACCCTTATTTACCGGATTTACCCTTAACCATGGTAAATAAAATATTTACCACAGTAATTATTCAAAATGTCTAAAAATAAAAGTTACCTATTTACACAATTTGGACATCCTGATTCCAAATATGGAATCCATTTTTCTAAATTCAAAACACAGAAGTGGCAGAAATTAATTTAAAATTAATTCCCGCTGTCAAAACAAAAAGCGTGTTTTTAAGAGGTAATAACTATCAAAAGATTGACACTTGTTTATGTTCGGTTTAATTGTAAAATTATGTCCAATGACCAACATTATATTAAATGGTAATAATATATTCTAAATATACTTTAAAACCACTCAAATTCACAATTTATCACCATTAATTATTTTGATTAAAAAAGTTGTTTTTAATTAAAATTAGTAATTTTCACTATTCATCAAAATATAAAAGTTATCCGAAAAGTACCAAAATTTCAGCCTAGGCTAATTTCAATATTCCGAATCAAAAAATGAAGTCCATTTTGAAATATAAAATATATATGATTTCAAAAAGTAGGTATTACTATTCACAACGGCTAGTTTAATTAGTTGTGGTGTGTGTTAGAACTCGAGGTTGCGTACAACACACACTATCGCATTATTCGAAGGGAAACGTACCGTGGAAGCTTGGGGTGTTACATTATGTTTATAATCTGTAGCATGCATCTCTATCCTTGTAATGTTAGCCTCATAATTTGTGACATTCTCATCCTCCTTATGCCTCAGACTCAGAAATTGCCTTTCCATATCTTCTCGATTATCATGTGGAAAATATTTTTCTACGAAAATATCTTTGAACTCTCTCTATTCCATACTTGATACTTCTTCATCTTCCTTTTTGTTTTGAATCAGCGATCACCACTGATCGGCATCTCTAGTAGGGTGGTAAAATGCCATGGCAACCTTCTCACTTTCGCAACTCCCCAAGGCGTGGAATACATTCTCTAAGGATTTTATCCATTGCTCAGCTACTAATAGATTTGTACCTCCATTAAATATTGGAGGTTGTTGCCTCATGATGTGGTCTAATATTGATCCTCAACATTCCGGATTAGGGTTCTCCATACGAGTAAGGTTATTATTCATAACCTGAGGGAGTTTCCCTAGTATAGTGATAAGTTTATCAGCACCAGTTGTATCAATAGCTCAACGATAATTATCTTGAGCAGGAGGGAAATCCCAGCATGGATTGTGTGCATTGATGCGGTTTCCATTCCTTCCACTAGGCGCCATTTCTAAACAATGGCATAAACTAGATTAGTTTATGAATCAAAATACATAATAACAAACATGAAAAGCACATAACATAAACTGAACTATTTGTGGATATAATACATAATTATAAAAATGTTTTCATTGAGGAAGTATATACTCATAAACCCTTCATAATGGTTTGTAAAGAAAATGATAATTATCTTAAGAATATCCCCCAGGAGTGTTGTAACCAAGAGTTCAGCAAGGCCCGTTTTTGTGAACCAGTTCCAATTCGAGTCTAGCTCTAAGTGGTGTTTTCAGGTTTTAAACCTAGGTACATCTGTGCCAGAGCTGTCACTACCTACTCGTTTCTAGACAGGGATATATTGCTCGGAAAACTCAAAAAATCTCTATAATACCAAAATTCTAGTAATTTCTTCTATACTAATCCTCAAAGTCAATCTTTGGGCTATGTGCTCTAATCAAAGTTTATCTAAATCTAGCATCCATGGTTAGTACTAAACTACCTCTGATACCAACTGTAACGCCCTGACCCTAGTTACCCAGAGTTGGTGCATTGTTGCGTATCATTCGCATGATTACAAAGATCAAGTATCGAAACACTGATTAGTTTAATAGTCTTGAAACACTATAAACATTAATAAGTTTTACATTACATCATAAAGTAATACAAAACTAAAACAACATCTTGTCTTCAAATCCCCTCATATTATCCCTTCAGGTCATTCAAAAATACTTCTTCACATCCCAGAAAAATTAAAACATTGAAATGGGTGAGCTCAGATGCTCAGTAAGGATAAAAATACATCATAAGATTTCATAAATAAACATAAACATTCAAGGCATTGTATAACTGAAACAAAAGACTTTTAGTCGTGAACTTCAGCATAATATGGCAAAATAAAATGAAATAATGCCATTTACAAATTCACATGGATATTCGACTATTCTAATAATCACATGAAATATCAATAACCACTTTCACAATGATGGAATTCATAATGCCAGATTAACATAACCACGTAGCCAAGCCCTCGTGCCAAGACTACAAATAAGATTTTGTCAACGCCTCATGCCAAGTCACTAGTTTGTCTTAAGAGACCTACCGATGCATCGAGGATCTATAGCGGGCTCAACCTGTCACTTATTAAGTCCAATGCATTTCTCATATGAACAGGTTTAAACATACCATAAACCATAACATACTCATATCACATTAAACATGCATAAAGGAAACATAACATTTCCACATTTCAATCAAAATATATAAATACAACACATTGATATAACAAAAACATTATCAAAACCAATTTCATGACCACAATAAAGGAAAATTAAAACTTGGTATTTATTTTTCATTTAAAAAAAGTTATGGCTTGTAGAGGAAGCTGAAACTCAAATAATGGTCACGGTGGTAGATTAGTTGTTGTTGCCACATACATATGACAAGAAAAACATTCCTTTTTGACGTTTAGTAAAACGCATCGTATAAAAAGATTCCTTTTGAATAAACATAAAAGTTAAAGGGGTTTATACACCGTATAGAAGAAATTTGTGTATAAAAAAATATGCTTCAATGAATGGAGATTAAGACGAAGTCCCTTACAAATATAATTTTTTTAAATAAAATTTATATATTATGTGTATTCACTATATGTACACATAAATAAAGTATAAATACAAGATAGGACATAATAATGTCATGACATAATTTGAAAGTAGGATATTAACACAGAAAATAGAAATTGGGATAAGAATTTCCCTTACCTGTTGTCTGACTAGACTCGATCGTTCTTTAACATCCTAAATAATAAACTAGATTTAATTTCTAATTTCTTAATAACATTATTCAGGATCATAATTCCTTTAATATCACTTATTACCATGTTATTAACATTATGTAATTATTTAAGTTAATAACGGTCGTTTTGACGATCATTGGCACTTGAGTCAAAAATAAACTTCTTATAATTACATGTTCTTCATGTAGTAAAATATCCATTATATCCATATTAATACTCATGATTTAGGTATCATATATAACATATATATCAAGTATATACATTCATTTATAATATTACATAACATTTATAGGTAAGAAATGAAATGCACCGTTAATGGAGACGTTAAACCGCACGTACACATGAACAATACTTTCATTTCTATTTCGTATTTAATGGAATTAAATTATTATTATATAAAGGTATAATATAATTCCAGAATAAAATAATTTATAATACCATTTACACCATCATTTATACATCCCACATATGTCATTAACGATTCTAATCACTTTGAGGGGGCGGTTGTCCGCACTTCCTAAAATGATATTATCACGTTTACAAATAATTGAAATCATAAAGGTATTCCATAAATGAAAAATAAAGAATAGTAAGGAAAAAACATAATATATATCATATATAAAAATAGTGTCATCATAATGGCCACCATGAGAGATGTTAAAAAAAGATTGAACAATCATCGTTTCGTGAGGTAGAAATTTTCCAACCACAGAAACAGTATGTTCTTTAACCATTATACGAAGGTGTGAGTATGTGTAAATAAAATAATTCTAAAAACAACATACTAGTATATTTAAGATACTGTTTTTGGTTCAAATTAAAGGAATAAAAAGTTTTTAAGAGGTTGTAGAAGCAAAATAAAACAAAATAACAAAAGAGAAGACATTACCTTAAAACCGGGTAACTAATTTTTTGATTTGAGCCAAAGGCTTCCTTGGGAAGAATTATGCGCAAAGTGAGGCTTATAGGATAAATAGAGGGATGTTGAGAGAGTATTTCGGCAGAGGTTGGCCGAGCCAAATGTCTTGACGGTGTGAATAAGGTGGTAGTGGTGGGGGCCTTTTATAAGAGGAGAGGAGGGGAACTCTTGGAAAGTAATGAAATGTTACATTTTTATGAAATAAATTTCGAATTTCAAAGGTCCCACAATAACATAATTCTATGATAAGGTGATAAGGGTTCGAAATATACCTATCCAATAAGTTTTTGACAAGTTATCGTCTTATATTTTACATTATCATTCCATTTTATTTAAATCGTTAGTTAATGAGGTAATCGCTGCATCATCATGGTGTCATTAATATTTTAATTTATTTCATGTGTAAAAATTATATAAAAAATATCATGATTTAATAAATATTTTTAGGTTTCTAATGAATATTTTTAGTCAACAATTTAATATATATAATCGCTTGTAATATGTTTTTAGTAAAACTACACTTGTTTGTGACAATTTTATTTTTACTTTAAATAAAAAGTTATTAATGACATTTTATTTCCCAAGTGGCTCCATGGGATTCCCAAGATGACCCATGGATTTTCATGGTTAGAAATGACTCATCCAATAAGGGTAGGACATGTTTCAAGAATTTTTCATATTTTTATAACATTATATTTACCTTAAGTTACACTAATTACCATTAATAACGATTAATAGAACTTAAAAGATACTATTCACCCAAAATTATTTTAATCCCATTGAACCACATTTTACTTCCTAATGACATAGATGTATGTCAGATTTTTGAAATTCAAATCACAGAGGTGGTAAAATTTCATTTAAATGAAAAATCAGTTTCTAACTACCACTTAATGGTTTCACTATTCATCAAAAATTGAAATTTTTCAGAACAACACCAAAAATTAACCCTAAGATATATTTTATATTCATAATTCAAAAATGAAATCTATTTTAAAAAATTAAAAACATATAAGTTGAATTAATTAATTTAATAATTAATTCCCGCTGTCACAACAAATAGCGTGTTTTTTAGAAAGAATATCAATCAAAAGATTGACAATTGTATATGTCCAATTTCAAAGTGAAATTAATTATAATGACCTCAATTGGATAAAATTGTAAAAATATATCATAAATAATCATTAGAACCAATAAATTGTATAATTTATCACTATAAATTATTTTGATTAAAATAGTTGTTTTTACGTTTTTTTCAGTATTCATTAAAAATTGGAAGTTCTCAGAAAAATACAAAAAATTCAACATAGGATAATTTAGATATTCCGAATCAAGAAATTAAGTCCATTATTAAATATAAAATTTATATAATTTCAAAAATAGGGTAATACTATTCATAACTGCTACTTTTATTGGTCACGGTGTGTTAGAACTGGAGGTTGCGTACAACACACGCTGCTCTATTATTCAAAGAGGAGCGTACCATGGAATCTTGGGGAGTTACACTTTTAAATTGTGCAAACTAGATAGAGAATATTTTTATGGTTACAAGGAACACAATCCAACATCCCAAATCATGACGGGGGTTTAAATTTTATCTTAGGATAACCTAAAAATCATTCACCCAATAAATGGTTTTTGTGAAATACTAGATCCTTTATATTAGTGTTAGTTTCCTAGAACAAATTAAAATTTTAAATTCAATTAACTATATATTAAAACATTTAAATATTAATAAGTATTATATAGAATGATGATCATTATTCTATATTACATAATTGTTATAATATCATTAAAGTATCGGTGACATTGAAATGTCATCGCAGTTCCCTAGTATGATTAAAACATTGAAGTGCTATAATGAAATATATATATATATATATATATATATATTCTTTAGGTTCATGACAACATCTCACTTGACACAAATGATACAAGATTTTAGGGGATAGGGATCATAATACACTAAGAAATTCTCTCATATAGTTTGACTATGGTAATCTATAATATAATAGGTTATGAGTACTAACCCACTGTTGGGAAGTTTACTTGTATTATTTTTTATTAGATGTTCTTATCTATGGACTTGTGTAATGATACTTATACATTAATATTAATATTAATGAATATCATGAGTTAAATACATTGATGTATTTCAAAAACCATTATGACATATGCTCATGCTGAAGTTTGATAAATTGGGTGCATCATGAATTATATATAATTAATGAATTAGTTTTTAAAGAAATTTCCCTTTATATTATTTAATTGAGGAAAATATCATAATCCATTTTATTGGTATAGAATATCCTTTCTAAGCCTTTGGTCATCAACATTTATTATTATCAAGTTAGAATGTAAATGGAAGAGATTATGAGCATATAGGATGATGAATCAAGTGATACAAACGTCGTGAATGAGATATCAATTGAAAGTTATTATATTACATGGTGATAATTAATAAGAATTAGTAATAGATTTCACTTATCCATTCTATTTTGGGGTTATGATGTGTCTCTATATACGCCGATTGGTTTTTATGTTGGACTCACTACTATTTGGAATAGGGGCCTAGTGGGTCACACATAATTTGTTTTTAGAGGATCCGCCAATTTAGGTGAATTTTTGTTCAGGGTAAGGTGAACGCAAGTTTGGGGAAGAGAGGCAAACCAAGTGAATTATCATAATTATGTTTATTTAGGTATATTATTTTAATTTAGAATATTGGTAATTAAATTTACTTTTAAATATATTAAATTTTTTATTTAATTATAAAATACAACACGAGGAAGTATTATTTTCTAAATAAATTACACAATATTTAAGGTTCATTAAATATTAATTGGAGGAACAACCCAAAATAATGGATAATGCATTATCATATGACATTTAATTATATCACCAGGGATTGGTGAAATGCTTTCAATGTATATTTCATATTTACATAGTTATTCATGGATTTTTAAATCGGTTAAAAAGGTTTGACATCACCAAGGGATAGAGGGTAATTATTGAAAGTAAAAAATTTACAATTTAAGGTCATTTATTATACCTAAATAGTTTCTACAATCATTTTTTGGAATTTTTAATTGTTCTCCCCTCTTTTCCTCTTTTCCCAAAATTCTAGAGAGACAAAGATAAAAAAAATTGATCCATTTTCAGGTACCAATCATGTGATCTTCTTGTGACTTCATGTTATTCATAAGGTCTTAATTATTCCATTCTATTACCCTATAAATGAGGAAAAACAGTTATAGAGTTGTAATGAATGACTGGATGGTCTAGAGGATATCTACTTTAGTTTCATCAAGTTATCTTAATCGATAATAATGTGGATACCCTTGGGATAAAGGTGTTTCACAAAGGTACCATTTTATTTAAACTACATACATAAATTAATTCACATGTGATCCTTGGAATTAATTCATAATTGTTATAATGTATCTAGTATTTAGTATGACAAGGTTTTATACACAAAAAATATACCTACTTCTATAGTTTTTCAATGCACTTGGTTCCTTCATTAGTGTGAAAGTGATCATGAAATTATTTTAGTTTGAATATTTATTATACTTTCTATAATTTTGAGAGTTATATTTGACACTGTCCTAAATCCACTAATGACACATAGATCTATGTTCACCCCACCGATATATCACTGATCTATTATTAATGAGTTTATGAAAATGAAAAAAAAAGTTGATATATATATCACTAAAATAGAGAGTTCCATTAGAGGAGGAGAGGGAGTTACTGATGGTCTTCAACAGCTAGACTACACAATATAACACTAGTTGTTGTATTTACTAGAGCCAATTATCGGGTGTCTAGGAACACTAAACACACACAGATTGAAAAAAACAAATATACTGGACAAACATAACACTCGTGTTGAAAGAGGAACCCACATTTTTTGTGGTTTTCAATCTATACAGCACTATAAGAATATTATTTGTTATAAAAATATTTTTCCATTGTAATATGGCACCCCAAAAGGGGTTTACTTCTTATCCATGAATTCCTAGTAGGTTCATGCAACCCAATGTTGATATAACATCTAGGAAGGTCACCCAAAATGTTCTGGGTCTAGGGAGAACATACATGACCCGACTAACCTAGCAGGCCCACCCTATGTTGTATTAATAATTCTAGGACCCATTTGTTGTAAAAAAATCCCAAAAAACATGAAAAAATTAAAATTTAATTATGTTATATGGAATTTATTAAAAAATGTCATGTTTGGTGAAACATTTCAAATATTAATTTATATTATTTAATGAATTAAATTTTCAATCATGGTGAATTTTGGAATTTTTAAAATTTATTATTGAATATAATTTAATGTTGACTAATCCGGAGTGAAGACTGACATGTGAATGTTTGATTATTTATTTATTTAATTTGAAATTTAAATTTTAATAATTATTTCTCATTTTGAAAATCATCATATACTCCCTCCATATTTAAATCTATAAGATACTACATATCCACATTAGAGTAATAACATTTAATTTTTCATCCAATGTTCTTCTTACTTCTAAGTCAGTATACAATATAAAGTATATCATATCACATGAGACCGTGGTTTGGGATGAGAGCTAGTATAAAACTGAAAAAGTGAAGTGATTTGGATTTTGATGAGTTTTGAAATATGTGTGTAGACATGACTATAGGTGTTCAACAAGGTTATTAGTTAATCTATTATCCACTTGGTGAATCAAAAAATTTATAACATATCATGTATAACCCATATTTCAAAGTGTTTGGTCTGGCCCTCATTAGGAATATTTTAATCATTGGGTAGTTTTCATCTCAAATCCAAGGTAGATTTAACCTAATTAGAATCAATGTTTTTGAACCACTATAATAAATTTTGAAACTAGGATAATTTTTATGGGGGAATTCTAGTCTAGTATTTCAATTTTTTTGAGTCCACTCAACAGATCAAATCGATGTGAGTAAATATAGTTGGAATGTTACACCGACCAAAATACAATCAGTTAATTTTTAATAGGGCCTCACATGGGTTATGAAAAGTTGAATATTGGTATTTACCACTAAAACATTACATGAAATAAGATATTTTAGTCCAATCATGAGTTATATTATGATTTGATAAAATATTGGGAGACTAATATTAAAATTTATTACATCATTATTTTGGAAATCACAATAACTTAAAAGAATCTGCATTTAATCTATTGTAGAAATCACAGTGCCAATATTTTCAATTATTATAATTTTAATTTCAGTTTTTAATCCCACCATTATATTATTCTTAGGTAAATTTTCACATAATATGGATTTTTCAGTATTTTGAGCTTAATTTCCAAAATGGCATATTTTGGATTTTAGATATTTTAATTTATTTCATTATATTTTCATTTTTATTTTATATACTAATTAAAATTTTAAAATTCTGTAATTATAGGATTCCATACACATTGGGTTTCATTTATTTCATTTAGACCCAAAGCCTAGTCCAGCAATTGGGGGCCCATATCCAGCACACAATTCAGGCCTCAAAATATGTTTATATATCTGAAGAATTTTATTTTTGGGCTCAGAACACATAAAAGACAAGTCCATATAAACTAAAATTTGACAAATAACTTCAAAAATCTAGATGAACAACTTATTTTACTGTGATATCAACTGATTCCACTATATTCATGGTCATTAATTCATCATAAATTGGATCATTGGAATATGATGATTCACCTGCTTAGAATTAATTTCTATTATTAATATAGCCATAACACCTACATCATGATTCTAATAAAGATTAATTTTTTTATGATAAATGGGGTGATAATAAATAAAAGCATTCAGAAAGAAAACAATTTAAAATTCCATCATTTATTGTGGATACCACATTGAAAAATTTAGATGATCTTTTGGATCCAAATTTTTCACTCCCTTTTCCAATAAAATAGTGTTCCTTCTTCATTCCAATGGGTTGTAAACATAGGTTGGACATTTCTGATAGAATTAGGTTTTTTCATGATTTAATATTTTTTAACATTTTTAATTTTCTTATTTTCATCTTATTCTCTGATGTTTTATTTTCTATTTTTCAATCCCCCGCCACAATCCTTCTAATATACATACATGTAGAGAACTAACTCTCGTTGTTGTCGTCGTTGTCATGAGTGATGGTTCATGAGTTTGTTGTTCTTAAATACATATTTTTATTTTATTATATGATTTTCAATAGTTCCAAAACGGTTTTCATGTAGTGTTCACCCAACATTCACTACTATTTAGTTCTTCTTCCAGTTTTAATAATTCTCCTCTCCTTTATCATCATAATGTTTCATCCATGGTGGAGTAGCATTGTGGCAATGATGAGAGTGAGTAATATATTTCATGAGGAGGGTTATTGTGGGATAATAACATTTCATGGGAATTTTTTAAGTTATAGGGTTGATATAAACATTTACTATAATATTGAGAATAAATATTTTTAAAGAACTATGATTTCATCACTACGATTTCCCAAGAACAACAATGATTCTTTACTAACTTATTTTTGTATTACGTTATCCATTGTGTTTTGATTGGTTATTTTTGTTTTTATTAAATTCAAACACACACACACAGATATATATATATTGATATATATATATATATATTAAGTTCATTCATTTTAAAACTCAAGTTATTTATATTAGTTTAGTAGTATAGTAGTTATTTTATAAATCATGACAATAGAATAATCATTGCGTGTAAGCGGCCTCCTCAGGAGATCGACCCTAGGGTCAAAACTGTATTACATTCTTTGGTAATTAAAATTTATTGGTGATTGATTCATTAAAAATACCTATCAAAAATTTGGTACTGTTTCTAGGGAGACCATTCAGTAGCCCAAATTATTTTCCAAAAAAAATCATAAATTTCAAAAAACAAAAAGAAATTAACATCATTTTATATCTTTATTTTATTATTTCAAATATGGAATTTGAAGGTAATTTTTCATATTATTTTCATGTTAACAATATTGATGACTCTATCCAACAAGTCTCATTGAAGATTTAGTTGGATGAGAATTAAAAAATTATAGAAGATTTGAGGAATCAAGTGGAGTTTATTACCTCTTCCTTGAAGGAATTGTCATCTAAAAATGAGGCTGAATAAAACGATGAATAAAAGATTATTTTTCAAAAAAAATAAATATATGATTCATATGAGAAACAAATTTTTAAGGAACTATCCTATAACCTATCTATACCATTTCCATTGGAGGTTTAAAAATAATACTTTCTAGCTGATTCACATGTGGGAGATCAAGGTGGATTTGATGAATATTGGGAAAATTTTGTAGAAGATAAAAAAGTTATGTGATTCTCCCATATTTTATAATGATAAATAAGAACCTCTCTCCTATATATTACATTAAAAATGAAGAAGAAGATGCAGCTTCTTATATTTAGTTTCCAATGTCCTTTCTAAAAGAGATCAATTTCCAGGATTAATAACCTGAAAATAAAGATTTATTTATTAATTCATCATGGTTTAATATTATTAAATATAAACTATTTTTTGACGTATCATTTCCTAAAAACTATAATATTGCATAAATGGATCTATCATGGATGTCAAGGAAGATACCACCAAATTGGTTGTCATTGAAAAAGAATAATAGATAGAGAATCATGATGTGAAACTGCCTCCTCAAAAAAATTATATGCCATATGGGTAACGACACCACATATGTCAAAATGGAGTACTTATATCTTTTTTCCCACCCCTCTACACCGAAAAATATTTATTTCATCTCTTTTGGTGGTTGGGGATATTTTTATTTTCACTTGGAGTGGTCAGCCTTGGTATCCACTCATGGGATTCATGTGAAATAAAATGTTGTGGTTTTTAAGAATGAAAAACCATCCACCCATAGATTCAGGTTACACCACTACAAATACATGACTATGGAAAGTAGAATCCTATCACCCACATGGGGTTCCAAACCATGTTTTATCCTATTTTCCCTTCTAGTTTCTTTTTCTTTATTTTTCATACATTTTATATTTAATTCATTTTAGGTTAAGTGGTAGCACATAAGAGATTAAATAGAAGCTTCCAATGATAAATAAAGCCAGGTTTTATATTTTAATCGCTTTTTTTTCATACCTTATTATTATTTTTTGTTCAGTTGAAATTATGCATAGTAAATTCTAAGTGTGGGGGTTATTAACCTTTCATTTTGTTCTTGTGTTATTTTAACATTAACCATTTTTTCATTTTTTTGAGCTTCAATGAATATTATTATCATTTTCTACACAAAAATTTATTTTGGTAAAGAAGAAACGAATTTTTAAAAAATGTTTTTTAAATTATTTTTTTGTGAGAAACATTTTCCTTGAATTGGATTATCAATAATTCTTACGAGTTTGACAATTTTTTAAATATATTCCCATGAATCACTAACTCAAATATTTTATCTAGTGTTTTTAGGTATTTTGAACCATTTTTAAATTTTATTCCTAATACCCACACATTCTAGAGGGAAACTGGAAATTTTTTTGAAAACCAAAACATGTGGTTTTTCTCATTCAATGATTTAGATTTCATGGAATGTTTTAAACATGAATTAAGAACATGTTTGGATATCCATATATTTATCTTCAGACCCACACATATTTATCATTATTTATCCCTTAGATTCAATGAATTTACATATAGGTTTGAGCCACATTACAATCCAATTTCTCCTAACATACCTACACTCATAATATTTTTTAGGGATATATCAAGTATGAGTGTGGGGGAAAGGTTGTTCCTATGTTTTATTTTGGATGCCATTAGTATGTGGGGGTGTGAGGTGTGTTTATTCCTTTTGGATAGTAGAGATTAAGAAACTTGTTCATTGGTAATAATTTAATTATCTTTATTTGTTTCATCTTTTTCCCATTCAAAAAAAAATTTAAAACAATTTGTCTATTTATATAGAATTAAAAAATCATAAAAATTGAAATAAAGGATAAATTTCATTATAATATTCATTTTAATCAATTTTTCCAATTTACCATTTCTTAAAATTATGGTACTGTTGTGTTTAAAAATTTTAAGGGGGATTGAGTATAAGGACCCAACCTTAAAACAATACATAATCATGAATTAAATGAATAATTAACATATAGGATCTTTTCAGGATTATAGTTTTAGAGAATTATGACATAACTATTACATCTTAAAATATTACAAAGTAGAAACTTCTGCTATGATTCCATAAAATAAAAACTCTTAGAAAGAAACATGTCTAGTTCCATGTTTTAGAAAGAATATCTTTCCTCGATACCATCCTTGACCCTATTAATCATTAAGTCATGTGGAAAACATTTCAAAAACTTGGGATGAGCATAAAAAGCCCAGTAAAGGATATACAAAGAAAGAAAACTGTTAGTTTTTCAAAAAAACAAGTAAACCCTGAATACTTTATCTAAGTAATAATTTTCACCTTTAAGAAGTAGTATATTCTATTCAATGAATAAAAGATCATTACTTACCCTTTTGTAACCAAAATATTACCATAAAACCCATATAAAGATCACATAACATATAATCGTGACTTGGGACATAAACATACTTAAATAGAACAACCATACAGTAGACTTCCACACATATCACATAATGGAATTGCCATATGGCTGACTTCCATACCCAATGCATTGGAGGTTATATGTGTAACCACCCATCCTGGTATTCATGGCACCACCCTTCATATGGTTTATCACGTAACCACCCATCAAATGTCCAAGTACCATTATAAAATCATAACATATAAAACAATTATAATGAAATAAAAATAATTCCACATTTCAAGAAAAATACATCACATAAATATATTGACATAAAAAATCCATTATCAAAAACATTTTCAATACCAAAATACATAAAAGAGTATATGGTATTTATTTACTTTTAAAAATATAATGGCTTGTTGAGGAAGCCAAAGATCAGGTTGTACTCACGGTGGCAGATAGGTCGTTGCCACCGAGTATGTTAAAAAGAAACATACTTTATGGTCGTTTAGTAAAACGATTCGTATAGAAAATATTCCTTTCTAATAAAGGTATATGTCATAGGGGTTTATACACCGTATAAAAGAAAGTTGTGTATAAAACAAAATATGCCTCAAAGAAAGGAGATTGAGACGAAGTCCCTTACAAAGTCAGTATCCATAGATTAAGGATAAATCAATTACATGATTATGTGTGGAAAATATGAATAAACAAAATATAAGTGGATATTAAGTGTAAAAAAAATAATATTTCATTCACATGTACTCTTGGAAAAACAAACCCAATGACATAGATAGTTAACTCTATGAAATGAGATTGAGTTATGATTTCCCATACAATTTCGTCTAAATGACGTAAGAATTTATCAATTAGATGATTATGTGTAGAAATATTATATCCACACAAAGGATTGTGGAAATTAAAACATAGAGATTCCACACATAATCTTGGAATAATAAAATAAATAAGTGGAGGTTTAACCAAAAGAATTGAAAGTGGGTTATGAAGTTCCCTTATAGAAATCCGACAGCCTAACGGCTTCACATTAAAATTCATAAAATGAGTTGATGATAGAGAAAATGGTATCTCATCACTTGGACATTAAATTTAAATCAATAAGGATATATAATAACATATCCCAACATAATTTTATGTGAATTAAAAGACATAACAAAATAATCCTTTTAAAAAGAAGAGGGTGAAAGTTTCCCTTACTGACTTGGGTAACTTTTGAAACGTACACCCCATGGAAGAAGGGTCATAAAATGAAGATGTAAATACCCATAATTGAAATTATACTATGAAAAGAGTATAATAATGTGAATTATATACACACATCAAAATAAATGGTGGAAATCTTAGCATAAATGTCACGAGAATAAAAGTGAGATGAAAAATCATTACGAAAACTCGGAAACTTAACAGTGCCACTAAAAGCTTTCAAAAATGGTTTGATGAGATCAAATAGGGTCTCTAATCATATGAAAATAAAAATTACAGTAATAGGAATATAAAATAACATCCCCAAACATAAAAAAATACGAGATTAAAAGAAATGACATAAAAGAGAGTGCTTAAAAAGAAAGATAGAGGTAGGATCCCTTACCTCAAGTCCAACTTGTCTTATTTATTTCTTTATATTACTGAATAATAAACATTGTTAAATTTATAATTTATTAATGAAATCCTTTAAATATTATTATTCAGTTTATATCACATATTATAATGTTATAATAATTGGTTAATAAAGTGAGTTCATATTAGACCTTTTTGTCGATGTCGGTACATGAGTAAAAATTGAACTTATTGGAAAAGAATTTAAATGAAGTTATAGGTACATAATATCCAGAATAGTATTATTGTTTTAAATATCATATATATCTAGTATATATTCATTTTATACTATTACATATCATTTTTAGATAATTAAAATGAAATGCACCATTCATGGAGACGGTAGGCCGTACGTACGTAGGAACACTACTTTCATTTTTTTGTCATATTAATGGAATTAAAAATACATGAGATATATATATATATATATTATAATTCCAGAATTATATCCACCATTTAAATGTAATATATGAAATATATATCCATTATATATATTTACATATAATAGTACATAACATTTGGAGATAAGAAATGAAATTTACCGTTCATGGAGATGGTAAGATGTACGTACGCATGAACGCTACTTTCATTTCTTTTATTCTTGTATTCAATGGAATTAAATAATAATGACATAAAGGTTTATTATAATTCCAGTAGGATATCATATGTAATACCATTAATTACATCCTTTATATGTCCCACATATGGCATTAACGAATCAAATCACTTTGAGGTGGTGGTAGTCCGCACTTCCTAAAATAAAGATATCGAGTTTAAACATAATGGAAACCATAAAGGTATGCCATAAATTAAAAATAAATAATATTAAGGAAAAAATAAAAATATTATATATCATATATAAATATAGTGACATATTAATGGCCACTTTTGAAGGTGTTAATAGAATATTGAACAATCATCATTTCGTGAGGCAGTAATTCGTAATCCACAGAAACAGTGTGTTCTTTAACCATTAGACGGTTGTGTGTGTTTGTTTAGCTCGAATAAATCTTATAAAAACATCATAGTCAATGTATGATACTTGTGTTATTACAAAAAACATGAATAAAAAGTGTTTAGGGGGTTGGAGAAGCAAAATAAAACAAAATAACATAAGTGAAGAAATTACCTTAAAATCGGGTAACTCTTTTTGATTTGAACCAAAAGGGTTTCATGAAGAGCATTCTGACAAAGGTGAGGCTTCAATGATTAAAAGAGGGAAGTTGAGAGATTAAATGGGCAGGGGTTTCCGAGCTAATGGCTTGAGAGGTGTGGGTAAGGTGGTAGGGGTGGGGGCCTTTTATAAGAGAAGAGGAGTGGCACTCTTGGAAAGTCATAAAATATTACTTTATTATAAAAAGATTTTCAGATTTTAAAGGTCCCAAAAGGATATATTTAGAGGCTAAGGAGATACGGTTTCTAAATCCAACCATACAGTAGATTTGTGACATGTTTAAGACATATATTTTACCCTATATTTTCATTTTATTTAAATCATTCCTTTATGAGGTAATCGTTGCATCATCATGGTGTCATAAAAAATTTAATTTATTTAATGTCTAAAAATAATAAAAAAATATAATTATGTAGGAAATATTTTTATATTTCTAATTAATATTTATAGTAAAAATTATTACATTAATAAACCCATGTAAAAATTGGTTTACCAAAACAATACATGTTTGTGACATTTTTATTTTAACATAAAATATAAAGTTATTAAAGTCATATTCCTACCAATGTGGCTCCATGGGGTCCCCAAGTTGACCCATGCATTTTCATGGTCTCCCGTGACACATAAAATAAGGGTATGACATGTGTCAATGTTATTTCATGTTATTATAACATTATTTTTACCATAAATTAAACTAATTACCTTTAATCGCGATTAATAAAACATAACAGTTACTATTCATCAAAAAATTATTTTAATCTCATTGAACCACATTTTACTTCCAAATGAAAAGAAAGTATGTCGGATTTTTGAAAATCCAATCAATGAAGTGGTAAAGTTTCATTTAAATGAAAAATCTGTTTCTTTAACTACAACTTTGTGGTTTCACTATTCATCAAAAATTGATGTTTTTCAAAAAATTACCAAAAATTCACCCTAAGATATATTTGATATTCCGAATTCAAAAATGGTATCTATTTTAAAAAATTAAAAACATAAAATTTGCATCAATTAATTTAATAATTATTTCCTTCTATCAAAACGAATAGCTTGTTTTTAAGAAACAATATCTATTAAAAGATTGAAACTAGTTTAGTACAATTTCAAATTGAAATAAATTCCAATGAACACCATTGTATTAAATGGTAAAAATATAATCTAAATTCAATTTAAAAACAATTCAAAAAATGATATATTGATATAAATAAATTATATTAAAAATAGGTTTTGAATTAACATTCAATATTTTCACTAAAAATTAACTTTATCGGAAAAATTAAAAAAATTTACAGAAAAAAATTTTGATGTCCAGATTCTAACGAAGGATTTTATTTGGTCAAATATAGAATATAAAATCTTCAAAAGTATATTTAATAAAGGGTTCTCCATCAAAAGGAGGTTAATCGAGCTTTTAAAGGATATTAGAAGATTTATTCTTCAAATTGGATTCATTGGAATTTTAAGCCTCTAACATTTATTTGAAAAAGAAAAAATATTTGAGAAACATATATAATCATTTTGTAGTTAGTTATGTTCATTTTCTCCAATACAATGGCTAGGCATTAACTACCATTTAAAATAATATTATTTTATTATTAGAGTGCAACGTAAGATTTCAAAGAAACTCATTTTTGCGTATTGGGTACGCCATCGAGCATAGTGTTCCCTTTAAATTAATATTAACATTATATTTTTTCATATGGATAAATATTAAAAAGTATTACTGTTTATTTACCTGGGGTGTTACATTGAGTGTGGATCATCTTGTGTTTTCACTTGATTATTCATGCTTTGTACTTAAGTATCGAACCCCGACTTTCTATCCTTAAATATATTAATCATTTTCCCACCAATACTAATCCATTACATTAACCTAGAAAAATACCAAATGATGGAATTTATTTTCATGTCTCTTTTTGTTGGTAAATGAGAATTTACACAGGCCTATGGTGAAATGTGATATTTCAATGTATGAGCATAACTCCATAATTAATTTATCTTAAATGAATAGTGACATAAAATTCAATGGGAGGTAGGATTTGATGGGTTCATTGCTGAATTTATGAGTATTAAATAATTTAAATGCGAGGAATGAAAATGAGACATAATTGTTTTTCATATAGGATACATGATGGAATCCAATTTCAGAAATTATCAAGGATGTTTTATCATTTTTAATTTTTATGTGGATTTTGATTTTAATATATGATGATTTTACAGGGGTGGACTATTTACATGTAAGGGAATTAACACAGACAATATTTTTATTTATTTTTATTTTAACTTCAATTTTTAAAACCCACAATTTTATTAGTTTAATGTAAATTGTAACATTTTATTGGTTTTGAAGTATTTTGAGCATAATTGTAAAAATGGAATATTTTGGATTATAAATATTTTAATTTTTATCATTATATTGGACTTTTAATTTTGTATAATAATCTACATTGTGAAGTTCCTTTGATATAAGATTTTGTACATGTGGGTCTTCATTTACTTCTTCAGGACCCAAATCTCAATCCAACATTTGGAGGCACAAATCTAGATCACAAGGTGGGCCTCAAAATCAATGTGCAGATCCGGATAATTTTTTTATTGGGACCATATCACATACTGGGCATGTAAAAATAAGATAAAATTTATCAAGGAACATTAAAATATCTAGATGAAGAAATTATTTTACTATGTCCCTATATGATCCATCTTTACTTGGGGACATTAATGACTCATAATGTTGAGCATCGAAATAGGAACTCCACCTTCCTAGAATTAATTTCTAGGAGTAATCTTGCCATGAAACCAAAATAAAAATGCTGATAAAGAAAAATTACTATGGTTAAAAATAATTCATAATACCGAACAAATTTCATGGAGATAATTTTTATAAATTTAGTAATTTATTTGGGATACTACGTGGGAAAATTATGATGATCTTTTTAGAGCTAATTTTTCACTCCCTTTGCCTATAAAAGAGTATTCATTCTTCTTTCCAACGTTTTGTAAGATAAGGTTATACATTTTCTATGTAATTATGGTTTATTCTGTTGTAATATGGTTTTATTTGTTTAATTTGGTTTTAATCATCTTCTTATCCTCTATATGATTTTCAATCCTGTGTCAACCCACCGTGATCCTTCTAATCTCCATGCAAGTGGAGAACTAACTCTCATTTTTGTTTGAGGTGTGAGTGGATGTTCATGAGTTGTTTTTATTAAATAATTATATTTATTTCATTCAAAGATATTCAATAGATTTGAAATGGGTTTGGTATATGGTACACCCCACATTCAATACTATATAGTTTTTCTTCCCGCTTAAATCTTTTTCCTCTCCTTCATCATCATAATATTGCATCCAAGGTGGTGTAGCATTGTGGTGATGATGTGAGTGAGTGTTATCTCGTATGTGGATGGTTGTTTTGGTATAATTACATTTCATGGGATGTTTTTTAAATATAGGGTTGAGCACAACATTCATTAGAATATCGAGAATAAATATTTTTAAAGAACAATGATTTCATCACCATGATCTCACAAGAACAAAAATGATTCTTTGCTAACTAATTTGTGTCTTATATTATCCATTGAGTTTTGTTTTATTATTTATTTTTCTTACAGTCATATAAAAATTATGTTCATGAATTTCTAACCCTCCAATTTTATTTATTTGTTTACTAATATATTAGATAGTTTAAAAGTTATGAAAATATAAAAATTGGTATTAGTAAGCATTCTCTATGAGAGATAGACCATAGGGTGCACCCTATATTTCATTTTTAGGTAATAAAAATTTATTGATAGGGGATTCATGAAAAATACCTCTCATCAATAAAATGGCATATAACAACATAATAACAGTATAATATTTTTATAAATAATACCATGTGTAGAATAAAAAATATTTATAATAGTGGTAGAGTTGTTTATACACTACAATACTACAGGATACACTGTATTGTGTATTGGTGTCCCTTATTCTTGTTCACCCACCTAAGTTTGCAAGAGAGTATGTGAGGGATTAATAAATAATTTATGTAGATTCATACATCATGGCAACTCATCACTATTGACTTTTAAATGAAAAATGGTGGATTTAGACAATAGGATATCCCAAATAATATTTCTATTGAAATTTGAAGGCTGGTACCTAGAAAGTGATAGTAGAGTTCTACTTCCAAATAGATAATCAGTTATCCATTGATCTCAAAATATAATTCTAACATTCGAGGTTTTCCTCATTCATCAAGAGACATAAGATGAATAATATATTGAACCACTCAGGTATCTTTTGACTATGATTTAGTAGGAAGATAAGGATTGCTGGGAACATGGTTCCTAATTCCATATTGTGAATAATGTGAAATAATTGTTTGAAGAGACCATAAAATGTTCAGTATCAATGTTTTCATTACAATGTCTTTCAGAGGAAAACAATATTCAAGGGTAGTTTAGTGAACATTAGTTTATATCACCATAATATTGAAATAAACTTCATTAGAATAGGAACTATGATAGATAAAAGTATAAATTAGTTTATTATAATTCATGTATATTCATCATTGCATGTGATATTCATGTTTCACTTCATGGGTATTTAATACATAATTAAATTAAAATACAATATCCTCAGATGTTCAGAAACATCAAAATAATTTTGATTAATTTTCCTAGTAGCAATGAATGGGTGACTCTAATCCTAGTATTAAGAATCACATGATTTAATTACCAAAATTTTACAAGAAGTGAGAAAATTATCCTACTAGATATGAAAGTGTAATTCCTTTATAAGTGATGATAATCACATGAAATGAGTTTTCAAAATGATAAAAAAAATTAAGTGGAATTATCCTTGTATATGAAATAGGGTGATCACTATATCAGTAGTGAGAATAAAATTAATTTAGTTTTACATGTTTATTGAGTCTTGTAAAATTATATTTTGGTATTGAGGGTTACCAAAACATTTATATCGATGTATAGTTAGACACAAAAAGTAATAATTTCTTATGAATCATATTATTTTATGTTATTACATACATAATAGTGTATTTAACACTTGCATTAGTATCATGAACTATCCTTGATACCCTGGTACACTGATAACCAATCACACAATAAAATTCCCTGATGTTCATTCTGAATCCCCACGTGTCGGTGACTAAAACCTGGAATCATACATGATAAAATTGGGAATTAATATTCCACAAACATAGTGGAAGAAAAACATATCTATTAGTATGCCCAAAATCATCGAGGATATTATACCTAAAACAAAAAATGTATATCAAAAACATAAAAAATATATAATCAAAGTACCCAAAAAACACAATATTACCAAACATCCAGAGGGACATGTCATTTCTATCCCTAAGGGATCAAGATTGAAAAATACCTTCAAAGGTCTATTTATAATTACTCAAACCATGCAGGATTAAACCTATAAATTCACCAATGCCCATGTAGGGTATGAGCTAAAAATCATAGTTGGGTCTCACCAAGTGTTCCATAATAAAATTCCAAAAATAATAATAAAATAATGATTTAAATTTTAATCAAAATAGGCATGGTAGTATTTTTTGATATGTAAGACAAAACATATTTATCATTTCAAAAAGATAGAAATTATTTCAAATAGGAAATAAATAGATACATTATATAAAAAAATTTATATAATATAACAGGATTTAAAAAAACATTCTGCATAAATGGAATATATATCAAAACAATCAGTACAATAAATATGGTCATATTCCTTATGGTATAATATTATCTAGTTATAATGCTCTCACGAAATTTATATTAGTGAAAATGGAAATCATGTATACACACATCCCTAAGTCTCATGCCGAATATAACTCATCAACAAACCATTAGGGATAAGATATGGTGAACTATTTTTTCTAGAGTTTTCATCATTAATCTATTACAATGGAATTACCAACCATGCATGTTTCCCAACAAAAACCACTAAGTACCCAGACATACATCAACTTAATTAATCAATGAATTGGTGGAAAATATTTTCAAATCATTTTAAGGTAATATTTACCCATTTCTATTATCAATATTCAAATATCTTTCCAAAAAAACAAATTGTAGTTTTTTCAACATTTCATTACCCTTAAAACCAAAACAATTCATAAGCAGTATTCATTTTAATTTTATCCATTTTTATCAATAATAAATTCACAAATTCGTTCAAAATTTCTATCATTTTTTCAAATACACCCTAAATTTATAATTCCATTAGAATTTTGGATTTTCCCAAAAATCATACCCTATAAATTTTAATCCAAATTTGAATAAAATTGTTCTTTTTAACCAAGAAATTGAAATAAAATTAAAAAAAATAATAAATTAAAGTTTTATTTAATTATAAAATCTTAAATAGAAACACATACCCTTTTAAAAAAATCCCAACACCTACAATGAGAATCTCCAGTGAAAAAAGGCTCATAATTTATATTAACCCAATAAAAAATAAATATTGGTCAATTCAAAGTTTTGATCCTTATTTTTTCAGATTATCCATTAAAATAAAAGGATTTAATGAGTGTGAGATGAAAAATATATGAATACTACTTTCCAAGAATGATACATCGTGACCAACATAATGATAAATCGCTGAATGGATGATATGATGGTATTGGAGGACACCAAAATCACTAAGGAAGAGTCCCTATGTCAAGATAAATTTAATACCAAAAAGGGAAATATAATTTTTTTCTAGGACAACTACTAAAAAAAAATTCATTATTTTACATGGGGTGTAACCCCATTACACATTGGGTAATTATCGAGTCCCATATAAACAAAAAACCTCATCTCCTTTTTAAAAAATCATGATTTTTAATATTTTCAGGGAATTTCAACTTTTCATGGCATGTAACATTGAATTATATATACATGCTTAATGGAATCATCCAGGTGATGATTACATATCGTGTATCCCCATTACATATCTTTTAAAAACCCATCAAACTACAAAACTTCAAGTCTCATGCTGTAAATTCAAACAAATCCCCTACATCACCATTCTAGGTATCCTCCCAATTCCTTCTCATCCTTTTTCAACCAATGAAATTTAAAAAAAATGTTTAGAAAATTCTTCATAGAATTGTAACATGGTGTAACAAACTCCCCACTATAAAAATATTATGTACTATAATTCCTATTAATAATCTTCTATATTCAAAAGGTGATAACACTAATCTCTCATAAATTAATCTTTCTTAAATGTATCATGAGAATTATAACCATATTGCAATAAAAATTGAACCAAAGGTATCATTCTCCGCTGAATTACCTTGGTTTCAGAATCCACTATCCTATATGGATGCTTAGAAACCGATAAATCAGACTCATTATCAAGATCAATCTATCTCAAAACAATAGATGGATTCGAAAGATACATCTGAAGTTGGGATTCATGGAACATGTTATGTATCAACATTGACTATTTTAGAATTTCCGAATTATAAGACACTTTACCCAACAAATCAATAACCTCAAAAGGTCCCAAAAAATGAAGAGTAAGATTACCTTGCCTCCAAACCCTTCAATAACCCAAATGAGGCGAATCTTTCTAGAATACCATATCACTGATTGAAAACTAAAATGCTCTACATTGATGATCAATATAATATTTATACTAAGTCTACGATGCCAAAATTATTTGATGATTCATATAAATCATCTTTTTCATCTCTTGAACCAATATCAGTCCAAGAAAGGATGTTTCACCAATATCTAACAAAAATAATGGGGATTTACAAGGCCGAATATAAAATTCCAAAAAAAGATCTATTCTGATCATGGACTAGTAACTATTGTTATAAGAAAACGCAACCAATTCCCAATTTTCTTCCCAATCCCCTCAAAAAACGAGGACATATGTGTGAATAATATCATCATGAATATGTATACAACTATTTGTCTCACCAACCACTTGTAGATGGAATATCTTACAAAAATTAATCTGAGATATTTGTTCCTCTTAAATACCAATCCAAAAATTATATGTAAAATGAGGATCTCTATTGGAGAATGTAGCTATAGGAACCCTATGAAAATGAAAAATCTCTTTCACATAGATATTTCACACATTATTAACTTTGGTTATGTCATGAATGGGTATAAAGTGAACCTATTTGGTCAATAGACTACCCATAACCCATATTGAATTATTCTTTCAATGAAATAGTGGAAAATTGACCACAATGTCCATAAAAATATCATTCCAGTTCCAATTCAACAATTTATTTGTTTGACGTAAACCTAAAGATCATTAGTGTTTGGCCTTGACATGTTATAATGTTAAACAATGAGAAGTCAGTGATCCCTAATCTCATAAATGGACAATATAATTTATATTACATGTAATGGAACAAATTATTGTTCTTGGGTTCACAGACCATTGGAAATTATGGAAATACCGCATTTTATAATTTCTCATGGGTACGTACACAATAAATCGGTTTTGAAAATAAATAATAACCTCTATGGAGAATGACCACCTAGAAACGGTCTCCCCACCATAATGAGAATCTATAATTCTATGAAATTCATCATTAAGATGGTATTCTTAAATAACCTTATCAATATGAGTATTGGTCAACTATGCACTATCCAAGAAATCCTCGACCCCTGATTCACAAATCCTATATGCAACTATGAAAAAACATTCCATAAATCTCACTATTCTGATGATTCTTCCATGCCCTTGGTCGAAATATTCATTCTTGAAGAATTTTAAATGGAATTACCTTTCCCCAATGTATAAGAAATATCAAAATCAACATTTACAAGTACTCTCCCAATTCTTATGATATAGATTCTAATATTTTTGAGAGATGATATAACTCTAGATATTGTGGTAACAATACACAGTAAACCTTTCTACAAAAAGAAAATGCCACCACCCTTAAGCACTTAAATCAATGTTACAAGTTCAATGTCATGGGTCAGATAATTATACTCTTATTCCCTAAGATAATGGAATCCTTATGCAATTTCATGATCACCCTACATATGAAAAATATCTAAACATGAATATGATGTGTCATAGAAGACAACATAGAACTTCTTGACCTCTGGAGGAGTCAACACCAATGAATAATTCAAAATATATTTCATCTCTATAAAATAACTCTATAATTTTACATCCTAATAAAATATCCCTCCCTTCCAATTTAGATCAGTCATAAGAGATGCCAATTTCTAGTAATCCTTTGCAAATCAGCAATAATATCCAACTAAACCCGAAAAAATTTTAATCAAAAAAACAATTTGTGGATTATCCCATGTTATAAAAACATTCCCCTTCCTATTATCAATTGAGATACATTTTTCTAAGAAGACATGTCCCAATAACTTTACATACGAAATCCTGAAATTAAAAATTGATTCCATGGAAAAAGGTCAGTGATTTATAAATAGTTCTAGAAATTTTATCAAATGATTCACAATATCCTCCATGTAACTATGTTACACTATGAGGTCATCCAAAAAGAACACCACAAACATATCAAGATACTCATAGAATATCATTTTCATAAAATCAATAAATACAAAAGGAGGATTGGTTAGAACAAATGGAATGCATGGTTCATGTAATGGACATATCTACTTTGAATTGAAGTTTTATAAATTTCAGATTCATTTATTTTCAATTGATGATACAAAGAACGAAGATTAATATTTGAGAACCATCTCTTCACTTTCAACTAGTCAAAAAGATCATCAATCAATGGTTACATATAATTTTTCTTTATTGTCACTCGATTGATTTTTCAGTATTCAAAACACAAGAGAAGTGTTCAATTATCTTTCTTTTAAAAGAGAATAGGCACCACCAAAGGTGACATGCTCGGGCAGATAAATACTTTCCATAATGTGTCATTAAATGGATTTTTATATTATTTAATTTTGTCTCATTCCATGTGGTGACATGTAATAACAAATTTTTGAATGGCATACCCTAAATAAATAGAAAACTCTATCTCCATTACTGGTTGAGAACCATAGAAGTGTGAATGAAAAATGTCCAAAACCATGATGATATTTGGAGGGAGATAATAGATAAATAATTTCCACTACAGATCAATAGAAAACACATATATTACATTCCCTTTCTCTATATAAGAAGTTTCCACTCTTCGTGAACTTGGGTCTCCTCCTCCTTGTAAGATATAAAACCCCCCATCCTGTGAAGAAAATGAGACTCATCAATGATAAAAATAAATTTAGGATTTACTGGTAATGAGACAATATATCCCATAAATGATATCAAGTGGTTTTATGTTGAGAAATATAAAATCCAAAATTTGATCAATCTTTGATAAATGGAATAAACAAGTAGGCCAATAGAGACCTTACACTATCTTTATTTCAAGAGGTGTAGTATTATCCATCACATAATAAAAAATATATATGAAGATTTAGAATATTCAAAATATGAGTTGATATAAAAAACTGATATGAACCTATATCAAATAAATTAGTCACTAAAGATGAAGATATAGTGATGGTACATGCCACGGTCACTAGACCAGTATCTTCTCCATCTAGAGGCTCTTCCATTATGTGAAGAAGGATTGTTCTGTATTCATATGCCTAGAACCCCTTTGATCATGAATAATCTTATTTCACTATGCCAATTTTAGGGTTTGATGGTCCCATACCACTAAATGGAGTGGAATAGATAAAACAAAATTTTTACAAGTGACCTGAGTGACCACGAAAACAACATATCTTGGGTGACTCAGTGTAAACTAGTTCTGAATACCCAGTCCTTCCACACTAAAGTCAAAGGGATAATACTAGGATTAGAAAAACCTAGTGAAATCCTTAGGGATAAGTCTAATTATAATAAAAACATCCCTAAATGTTTGTGAGTATTGATTAAGTGGTTTATTAATCCAATATATCCCTGTTTGGATATGAGCTGGTAGAGCTAGCTCTAAAACATATGAATGTAGTTGTAAAACCCGAAAACACTACTTTAAGCTAGACTTGAACGAGAACTGGTGCACGATTACAGGCCTTGTTTCTATCTTGGTAATGAAAATCCAGGGGGATATGATTTGGTAACTTCATAAGCTTAGTACAAACCATTATTAATGGAAAAAATTACCCTAAAAATATAATAGTTGAAGTAGATCATGGATAACATAGATGGAAGCCTGTAAATTCATATGTTAAGTATATAAAAGTAATTTATAAGTCATCCATTTTTTATTTATATTTCCCTTTATGTGTTACCCCTAACTTTCCTTTTATTCCAACCAATGTCCGGTAATAAGAGGACTCGGGCTAACAACTAATGCGAAGATCAATGTGATGATTATTCTAATGAGATGTATACTTCGATGGGAGTAGGAATCACGAACTTTGTCATGATAATATTTCAATATACTCATGTTTTGAATATAAACATGGGTAAAGAGGAACATTCAACCCCCCCCCCCCCCAATAAAAAATCTTAATCAAGAGATTTATGAGACAAAACCCCCTACTTTTAAGGGATCATCTGATCCTTCAATTGCCGAAGAATGGGTCAACTCCATTGAGAAGATCTTCCCCATCATTAAATGTTCTAAAAAAGAGAATTTAGTTCAAACAGATTATCATATGATAAGTGAATCTAATAAATGGTGGACATTGATCAAAAATATGAAGCCTGAGGAGGAGATCAAGGCATTGGAATGGAAGGATTTCCAAAAGAAGACAAATATTTTCCCGGAACCCTCTATCAAAAAATACAATGGGACTTCCATGACCTCAAGGAAAAAGACAAATATTCAATATAAGAATGTGATGAAAACATTAAATGTATTGAATGATATGCCTATTACATTGTCGTTACCCCCGAATGTAGGGTTAGACGCCTTTTGGGGGGCTAAAACCTAGCCTTCTGAAAGCCCTAGTGATCCGTTACATCGAGAGCTATGAAGAAATTTTCATATGTTCCCTCCAAGTCGAAATAGAGATCAGAGAATCTCTAGGGTATCATGGGGATAAGATGCATAAGGTAGAATTCAATTTAGGATGTCTGATGGATAAATATAATGGTGTTAACAAATCCAGCACCCCACTTTCCAAAGATGTGGAAAGAAGAATCTTGGAAATTTCTTGAAGGCGACGATGAAATTCTTTATGTGTGGAAGTGATGTTAACCTAGTCATTAACTGCCAACAAGAAAAACCCGTAGCTGTGATAGAGTAAAGGAACGCTCTGTTCAACACTCAACATGTTGGCCATTTCTTCAACTTCAATGAACCTGGGTACTGTAAAAACTAGTTCCCTAACCCAAGGGTTTTATGAGGCAACCAAAAAACACCATGGAAGCAAGGGAGATCTTTATCCATTATTATAGTGGAATTAAACCCCAAAAATTAAGTGGTTATAGGTACACTAGTTATTCATTCAATAATAGTGAACATACTTTTTGGTTCTGGTTCTACCCAGTCATTTATAACTCTAAAGTTTAGTAGAGAAATCCCAAAACCTCCACATATCATTGAATTAATGATGTTGGTGAGAATTAAGAATGGGGAAATCATTGCAACCCATGAATATAACTCATCCCCTATCACAATTTGTGGATTGAACTTCCCAAAAAACCAATTAATTCTCCGTCTATTGAAATTTTATGCAATTCTTAGCATGGATTGGATTTACTTATATAGAGCCAACATAAATTGTCATGAAAGGGAAATCACTCTCCAAAGGGTGAATTGACCCTTAATTTTGTACAAGTTTAAGGAGGAAGATGAATCTTCTTTAGAACCAGCATCTCAAGTGTGGATATTAATTCATTCTGCACATACATATCTAGATCAAATGATTGATTCTAGGGAATCAACCATCCTTGAAGAAATGATTATCTAGAGGGAATTCTCTGAATTGTTTCCTGAGGAAATGTCTGGTCTTCCTCCTAGAAGAGATGTTGAATGTTCAATTGATCTTATATATGGGGAATTGCCAATATCCATGAATCAGTATAGAATGGTTCTAGTGGGGCTTGAAGAGCTATAGAAAAATCTATAGGAGAATGGATAAAGGGTTTATATGCCCAAGTGCTTAACCATGGGGTGAACTAGTCCCTTTAGTCATGAATAAGGATGGTCCAATATGCCATTTCATTGATTATCGTGATCCCAAAAAAATTATGATAATGAACAAGTATCCTCTACCATGAATTTTAGACATGTCTGATCAGCTACATGGAGATAATTACCTCTCCCAGGTGGAGTTTCAATTGAGATATTACCATCTAAGGGTGAAGAAATATGTTATCTCCATGAAAGATTTTCGTATAAGTTACCTACATAATTAATTCATAGTAATTCCTTTTGGACTCACTAATGCTCTTGAAATATTCAAAGACTTGATGAATAGATTCATTGGAGATTACCTCAACAATTTTTGGTTTTATTCATAGATTATATTCTAATATACACAAAACCCATGGAGGAGCATGAGGAGCATCTAAGCACTATACTGGAGACCTTGAGAAAGGATAATCTATATGAAAATTATAGTAACTGTGAGTTCTGCTTGAAGTAGGCCTCATTATTCATTTGTATCCTCCCAAAAAATGGGATATATGTAGATCCCCCCAAGAAAGATGCAATAGAGTGATAGCTGAGGCCAATATCGATAATGGATATCCATAACATCTTGGGTTTAGATGTATATTATCACTAATTTGTGAGAAATTTCTCACAATTTTTCATCCCTCTTACCAATATAACTCAGAAGGGAGTAAATTGTTCTTGGAGTGATGAATATGAAGAGAGATTCATGGTGTTGAAAAAGAGGCTTATCACTATGCCTGTGCTCAGATTACCAACAAGTGGAGAAATGTTCGTGTTATTTAGCTATGATTTAAAGAAGGGATTGGGTTGTGTGTTGATGAAATATTTAAAGTTCATTTCCTGTTCTTTAAGGTAATTGAATATTCATGAGAACAACTACACAACACATGATCTGGAGTTGGCTGCAGTAATCTTCTCTTGGAAAATTTAGCGACATTACATATTTGGGGAGAAGTGGGAAATATATACTGACCACAAAAGACTCATGTATAAATTCACATAGAAGGAGTTGAACATGGATAAACAAAGATGATTTGATTTAATCAATGACCGTGACTACTCAATCCATTACCACCCTAGGAAAACATACAATGTGGAAGATGCTCACTGTAGAAAGGCCCCAGCGATTCTATCATTCATGTGAATCGAAAAGGATCCAATATTCTCAGATTTAATGAAGATGGAAATGGGAATCATAATAAAGGGAATATCATCAGTCCTTCAACAAATGATTTCTAAACAATCTCTTTTGGAAAGGTTAAAGGATGCTCAAAAGGATGATGTGGGAATTCAGAAGAAAGTGGAAACTATCAGAAAAGGGAAATCCCTAGAGTTCAGTGTTAGTGAAGTAGGAATTGTGTGATTTTGGACAAAAATACATGTTCCATAAAATTCGGGTTTTTAATAAAGATCTTTTGGATGATGCTCATAGTTAAAATTTATCCTCTTATCCATGAAACACAAATATGTACCGAGATCTCTGGAAGAGTTTCTAGTGGAATAACATGGAGAATAAAATTTATGAGTATACAACACAGTGCATGGTATGTCAGCTAGTGAAGACCACGAGGAAAAAGGCTAAGGGGATGATGCAACCATTACCCATACCAGCATGGAAATGTGAGAACATATCTATGTACTTTGTCACAAGACTTTCGAAGACATCCAAAGGAAACAATGTTATCTCGGATTTTGTGGATTGAATTAAAAGGATACACACTTAATTGAAATTTGAGAGGATCTTCTATTGGATAAACTAGCACAGATATATATCAGGGAAGTGGTAAGGCTGCATGGAATAGCACTATCTATTGTATATGATCGAGATCCAAGATTCACCTCTATATTTTGGAAGAGTCTTCAACATGCTCTGAATACTAATCTGAACTTCATTATGGCTTATCATCCTCAATTTGATGGCTAATTTGAGCGGACTATCCAATCACTTGTGGACATATTGAGAGAATTCTCAATGAACTTCAAAGGAGGATGGGATCAACATCTCATTCTCGTTGAGTTCTCTTATAGTAACAGTCTCCACTAAAGCAACCAATTGGATTCTTTTTAATCCCTTTATGGGAAGAGGTGTAGAATGCCAGAATGTGGGGATGAAGTCGGAGATCAAAAACTCCTTGGTCTAGAAATGGTCGAAGAAATGGCGGAGAAGGTTAAGACCTTCCAACATCAAATTACATCTGCTCAGAGTTGACAAAAGAGCTATGCCGATAACCATTGATGAGACATAGATTTTTATTTTGGGGACACGTTATTCCTCACAATGTTACCATGGAAGAGTGTTATGAAATTTGTGAAGAATATAAATCTTAGTCAAAGGTACATCATCCGTTTTGAGATCCTTGATTGCATTAGAGCAGTGGCCTATCGACAGCACTCCCACTGAACCTTTCTAAAGTATGTGACGTGTTCCATGTATCACTCTTGAGAAAGTACATACATGAACCATCTCATGTACTCAATCCAGAGGTGGTGCTATTGGAGAATGAGCTCTCTAATAAAGAGAATATGGGGAAAATCGTAGATCATATGGGAAAAGTACTACGAACTAATCAATTCCTATCGTCATGGTGTTGTGGAGAAACCATGAGTTTGAAAGGAAACATGGGAATCATAGGAATTCATGAAGCACAGTTACCCTCATCTATTTTAGTATGGGAAATGTAAATTTCAACAGTGAAAATTTTTAAGGGGGGGTGATTGTAAAGACCCATACTTCTATCAATGAAAATTCCACTCGATCTAAATAAATTTATTACTATGTAAAATGGTTTTGTAAAACATATTCACTTCCTTGGTTTTTTTTTGTTTTTTGATTTTCTAATACCATTAAGAATTGTGGATGTTGAAAATATAGCCTTTAAACAGTGGTCACATGATTAGTATAAATAGAGGGCTTTAACAAATCCAATTTTACGAGTCAATGGATGTGATGGCCTCATCCAATAGAATTGCTTCAAACAAAGCCCATTTTCATGGGTTCATAAAGGATCTGGTATCATTGGGATTCCCTCTTGACCAATCCCTAGCCAATATTCAGTAGATTAAGCTCGAACAGAACCACCTATGAGGGAAGTGAATGTTGATAGAGATTAAAAACCAAGTGATGTTATCTATGTCACACAAAGAGTTTTTCACCATCACACACCTTACCCTTAGGTCTTATGTAGGTGTTATAAGGTGTTATATAATAAGACCCTAGCACTATGGTTATGAAAATTATTTTTTTATAGAATAATGAATATACATTCTTTGTTACTTTGTAAATACATTTTTTAAATAATAAATATTATTTTTAGTTAATTTTCAATTAATAAATCTACTTTGATGAATTAATGGATTTTTGGAATTAAATAAAATATTAATAAAATTTGATTATTACTAAATTAATTTTTATTAAATATAAATTTTACTATAAATTTTATTAATATAATTGTAATTTTTATTAAGGTTTGAAATCGTTTTTTTTTTCAAAACCCAAAAAATTTCAACAAATGTCGTTTTTTATTTTAAAAGTATAAAATTCCCATTATTAGATAATTATTTAGATAAAATGAATATTATTTTTGGAATCCCGACATCAAAATTGTCCAACAGCAAAAGTTTCATAATTTTCTGAGATAGTTGAATTTTGGTGTAAAAATTAAATATTATTTTAATGTATAATGTGTTTTATGACGTCATAATTATTCAATAGTGATATAAAATACTATAAATCTGTTTTTTGGAAAATATATGTTCTAACTTTAAAATATTGTTATTCTATATTTGTTTCGTTAAATTTATGGTTTTTTAGCAGACCCTCCAAGCCTTATAAAACAGTTTAACTTTTTGAATTGATTTCATTGAAAGTATGACTCACCTTCAGATGAGAAAGCCTAAAATTTTAAAAAGTTCTGCCATTTAACATATAAAATAATGTTTTTCACCCCCCCCCCCATTGCAGAAAACCATGGAAAAAATAATGGGGTGGTTTGTGGTCTTTATTAGTTTAATGTGTGGTGCCAAAAACATAAATAATAAATAATTACCTCTATTTTCCTATATACACCCACCCATTCTCCAACTTAATCTTCACTCAAAGCCTTTTTAGATAGAAAAAACACATCACTACTCTCAAAATTATCCTTACAAGGTGACCCAAGCTCCAAATTAGCCTCTCTCAAGCCCCTCTCAATCCATTGGCATCACACATCCATGTAATGGATTTCTTCCTTTATCATTTATGTCCAATATTCTTTATGTTGTTATGCCCATTTCGATTCAATTAAAAATATTGTGGTATGATTTTTCACCTCCCCCATACTACCTTCCATATTTTATAATGATTATATACCACTTTGTATCTCATTAATTCCTCCCATTTAAACCTGTTACCATGCTGAAATTCTGTAAGGGATTTCCCTCCCTTCCTTTACATTCGAATAATTATTTTTTATTATGAATATATATTCAATTAAACATGTTGGGATATGTATATATATGGCACCATTACTTTCCATTTCATGTATATATATTGATACACACATTTATCTATCATCATACATTTTTATAAATTCTTATGTCATGCCATTATGCTACAGAAATTGCACCGCGATTTTCAAAGCCAAAGTCATTCTGTAGTGAGTACCATTCCAATTTCTCTATCAAGGGTATTCAACTTTATGATCAATTACTTATTTATTATAGAGTTTGAGGTATTAATTCCATATTCCTTTATCATTGAATAAATAATGATGTTTAATGAATCCATGTTATATGATCCATGTGGCACACTTATGAATAAAAAGAAATGATTAACAAGGGTTTTCCTTGATAGAACTCTAATGAATTATGTAAAGATTAGTGTTATGAAATGTCAATTCCAATGAAGGTTAACTCATGATAATTCTACTACAACGAGGGTTTACTCATGATTCATGTGTAATGTTCCTTGAATCAAGCTAATTTCATGTTAATTGTTGTTGTCACATTTCCAGGTTATGATAATCATGATATATAATGCCTTTATGTTCATGTTTCTCTTATGCTCCATTGATATGCCTATTTACTAACTATTAATTTATTATTCATGTTGTTCCTTGTTATCTCCCTTAATGATATTTATAGATCACCCTTTTATTTATTCATGTCCTCATGTTATCCCCTGAAATTCTATGTACGAAGGAATGTGTGTGGTCATGTAAAAGATGTTTTAAATAAAGATGTTGTGTTTTATGTTATATGATTTTATGTAATGTTCCTAATTTCCCAAGTCACTAGACCCATCGATCCATAGATTTGTATTATGTGCAATTTTATGATATAAATATTGTTTATGTGTGTAATAAATATCATGGTTGTTATACTTTTTGTTCTGTATGTGTATTTTTTAGGTGAGATTAGCCGAAAGATTGATTTTTTGTGTGGATGAGGTCTTCTTTGACCACTTTTCCTAATATTGGTGACATTAGGGTAAGTAACTTATTTATTCAAAAATGATTATTTTTCAACTATATATATTATAAATATATTTATAGTAATTCATTTTATAAATTCCTTAGGTAAAATTTGAAATTGAGTTTGAACAACTATTATAGGATAAATGATATATTACCGCTCATTAAGATGAAATATACTCTGCAGTTTTAGATTGCAATAGAAAAGTATATTCATTTATGTATGAAATAAGTATCATAAGACAAGAAATTCAGTTAGTCAAGGTACTAACTCTATTCTTAGATGTATATATCTTCTCATTGGATATGGGAATTTCATGGTAAATCCCATGAATCATAATAAAGATACTTAGTTTAAATTGATAAAGATGGATTAAGGGTATGGATATGAAAATTTGGATAAATTTCTATGGGAAGTGGAAAAATTTTCTGAAAGGGGACATGCACTAATTGATGATGCACAAGTCCAAACATCATGGGTAAAAAATCTGACAAATGATAATTAATCTGATTGTGTTATTATTAATATTATATAAAATATTTATTTTTTTGGGCTCCAAGTATAGTATTTTTTAATATCAAGATTATTTAAGAAATATGGAACATGTGAATTAAAAGGGTGATGTATGTTTTGATATAATTTTTTTAATTCCAAAATTGATTTCTAAAGGAATGATATATCTTATCTTGAATCATATTTTTGTTTTGATCACAATGATAAAAAAACTATTATAAATGTTTCTATAAAATATATTCACATAAAAGTTTCAAAATAGAAGGTAAATCAAGATTTTAACCTGAAGGAATGTATTGTACATTTATCTAAATTATTTCTTGGTATGTATAAAAAGATTTGAATTTCCATGTAAAACAATTGTTTCTAACAAAAAAAATATTAATTCCATCATTAAAAATGATTAATGACAGAAATTTTCATAAACTGCTCTAAATGAGAAATTATAACTAAAATTTGAAATATATGAACGAACCATAAATCAATTAAATGACTAGTTTTGTCAACTTTTTTTAAATTTTTCCTTTAAATATTATAGTTCATGTTAAATAGTAAAAAATGAGAAAAAAACCATTATATTTTGTATAATTACATTATATTGATATTATATTAATTTTTGACAATGATAAACATACCAAAGACCATTATAAAATTTCTTATGCTTGGAATGATTTAAATTGCAATATTTAAATTAAATTTTGACTTATTTTACATGTAAGAAATGTTCACATAATTAAATAAAATAAAATTATATTAAATTATTATGAGACTCTATAATGATGATTATCAGTTAATTTTCAATTACTATAAATTGATCATATGTCAACAAAAAGTCCAGTTTTTTAGAGTTAACTATATATTATTTTTCAAGTTAAAATTCCATTTACACATAGAAACAAAAAACATATATTACAAAATACAAAATAAACTCAAAATCACATAAAATTAATTTATAATTATCCTTGATTAATTTTTTCTTTATAGGAATGAGCAACATGTAAAAATGATGTTTGGTTTGGTAAAAATGACAAAATTTTTATACAAGGAAACTAATCTTATAGACCACTTAATCCTCCTTATTATTTAGTTATTTTATTTTCCATTAATATATTTTAACTTAAATGGATCTTTAGAGGTTTGGAATGTATTTTAATGGAAATGGTGTGGTTGGGAGTTATTAAAATCACTAGGTACCTAGTGGCTTTTTACTGGGTAAGTAACAATCCCTGATATGCTGTGATCCACATTAAAATTTTCAATGTAAAGAAGCCATATGGAAGAAAAATTCCTCTACACATTCAATGGGTCAAGTAATGTCCCTTTTCATCTGGGGTTTTATTCTGGCTCCCTGATAACCTTAACATAGGATGTCGAGTATAATATCTCATCGAGTATTATTAATAGTAACAATGAGCGGTTTTAAAAGTGGTACTCATAATACTCATCAGTAGGATATTAATCCATATCTCCTAACAATGAGTTATAAGAGAGATGGAATAAACCCTAAAATTGCATGGAAAATACATTCCATGTAGAAAGTGGTGCGGTGTTTGCCTGCCACATGGCCATTTGATTTGGCAGATTATTTTGTTACATGAGAACTACTGAGGATCATTACATAAAAATATGTAACATCCCAAGAAATGTGATACTTAAAAAGATAATTATTAATACCTATGTAGACAAGGGAAACCATTATTTTTGGAAGCCTATACAATTATTACTCAAAAATTAAGAGTTATTGTCCTAGTGTAGTGATAAGGATGGGTAACATCCTAGAAAGTTTCCAAGCGTTTGTACGAGTGGGGAAAAATTACACTGGAAGAATATGTGTTGGGATTTGGGTATAATCATTTTTATTATAGGTGACCCAATTGTTTAATATCCTTGAGTGTGATGGGAAGGAAACCATGGTATTATAGGAGACCCAAGGAGTTAGTTGAAAAATATTATGTCTAATGGATGGTAGGGTCATGAATAATGGTGTCAGAGCCAATACCTAGCTTGAAGTTTAGAGGCACTTCCTAGGTTTATGGAGTGGTGTCCACAGTGAGGGAATTTTTCTTTAAAGTGGGAGAGTCTAACACCCCCGAAAATAGTGAGACATAAAAAGTTAAATTTTACTTCCCATGTCAAGAAGGTTCAACTTTATTTTTAAGATCCTATATGATTTTAACAATACAGCTAATCATTCTTGTCCTAGAGTAGGGATCATGATGGATGTACTTCTAGGAAGATTCTTAAGGAGTGTGTGAGTGGGAAAAAAGAGTGGTAGAATAATATTTCTTGGCATGTAGAGACAATCATTAGTCGGATAAGTGACCCTAGTGGGTAACACTCATTGGTTTTTTGGGAATGAATCCAATGTATTACGTGAGACCAATGGGTTTAGTTGACCAGGTTCACGGTATTAGGTAGGCCTTCTGACTACGGGTAACTCGTGGGACATCTAGAGCTAGGGGTGGCTCCGTTAGATCCCCTGAGAACCTTGTGGATTTGTATAGGGTTCTAGGTAGACACCTGGGAATAACTCCATTACGAAATGGCATTTTTTCAATTTCAATCTGAAAAATAATATTCATTTATTCTTCTAACTAATGAAATAACCTCATTAATCAATCATATAGTCTCTTGGGAACTATTCAATTCCTTCTTCCTCCCACTATTAAATCACCTACAATCCCCTGATCAATTTTTTGTCTCTTTTTTATGGGAATTATCTATTGATGAGGTAAGGTCTTAAGTTCCCTCAAAATCCATTCTTTCGTCTATTTTTTATTTTAATGGATATAAGTTCTTTCTCTCAATACTCATATATTCTTGAATAATTAGGATTATTCTATCTTCCATTGTTTTTGAATAATTTTAAGGCTATATTGAGATATATAAATGTAGAAACATGATTTAATTTACTAATTTTATATTTTTTGTTAGGAATAACCCAATGCTTAATTAAATTGTGGTTTACTTCAAGAGTAACCCAATTTCATAATTAAATTGTTGTTTTAGGTTTATTTTAAAATTCTATTGGATTCATAATAATCTTCTTAAGAACCCAAGGAACAACTTTTCAATTTACTTTGTTGGAAACTCTATTTATAATATCATATATATTAAGTTTAGGATTAGAAATGATATATGGATGAGTGAATAAAAATAAATCCAAAGGATTTATATTTTATAATGTTTTTTCTCAATTTTTTTAGAATAACTTGATATTTCTTATGATGTTTTAGTTTTTTTGTACATGTTATCGTTTCTTCGTGTAAACATTCATCATTATGTCATGTTTTTTAATTTATAAAAATTAATTTTTTGTTGAATGTTTTGGATTATTTAAATGAAAATAATGATTACTGTTTTGTTTATTGTCTAAAATAATTATGTTACCATGTTTAGTACATTTCATTTTTCCAGTTATCAATTATAATTTTTAAAAATGTAGGAAACGATTTTTTATAATACATAGTTACATTTTACTTGAAAAAATGGATATATATATATACATTAACAAAACATAATATGGAATGCCATATAAAGATGAATAGTTTGATTTTGTGGGATGGTCCTTCAATGAAATTACTATACTATACCCCTTTCCCCAATACCAAATCGGAAGGTTGGATAAGTTGAGCTAACTATATTTTATTTTTTTCTCTTTCCCTATAAATTTATCATTGTTTAACCAATATTTAATTTTATTTTGTCTAAAATTTCAATTATGCTTAGGTATAACATGCATGCCCCCTCTTAGTATAGGGTGTTAACTGTTTTAGTTGAATTTTAGGCTTAAAGTATGACAATAGTGTCGTATATTATTTTTCCTATATATTCATTTGTTATTTCTCTATTTCCACATACAAATGGTCTTATAATAAGTGGTTAGGGGAAGGTTGTGACTTCTTATTAGGTATATAATTCACAAACAATATATAATACACTCTATAGATGGGCGGAAGACCTTTTATATTTGACCTAGGTATGGTAATGTTCCCTGAACATGGGATGTAGTTTCATAAAGAGGGTAATATATGGGTAATGTCTTTTTGGCCACATTTTGGGTGATATTTTTGGTGATATGAGGTCTGACCATGACACTTACAAGGATCTCATACACACTTAAACCATTAATTTTCCGTCGTTGTACCATGAATGTATAGCATTTATGTACATATAAATTTCTTGTTTCCATATAATTTCCTCAAACATGATATAACCATTTTTTATGAATCATTATGATATATATGCCTCTTTTTCATACCATGTTACATATTATTTTGTAACTCCATGTATTGGAACCAAAAAATGTTTTCCACACACTTTTCTACAGAATCCATGATACAGTTCACACATGGATTTCACAAATCAGGTGTGTATAGAAAATATCACCATGCACAAATAAGACATCAATGTTTTCTATATATTCATCATGACTTCACACACACGTTGGAATGGATATTCCACAGACATTTTTCCTTTAATGGTGTTGTGGTGGTGAGAACCTTCCACTAGAAGTGGGATATGTATTCACCCTCAGTGTGTTAAAGGGGTCACAAAACTATAAAACTCAATTTTTAGGGTCATCTATGTACTTTTCTGACCATATTCATGATATTAAAAATAAAAAATGTAAAATAATGAAATCAGTTAAATAATTATTCAATGTTTTTTATATAAAAATAAAAATTAACTATCAATTATTAATAAAATAGAAATTGGAATGATATAATTACCTGAGAATTGAATATGTAATATAGTCTAAAACTTCTATGATGTTTAAAAATGATGGTATAAGAAAACATTGGTAAATTTTGTAAAATTAATATATATTTAAGATTAATATATAATTACATTTCAGTTTCTCATCCCATTCTATTAATTTATTTCCATAAGGATTCAAAACAATATATTTTTTTTATATATCTAGTAAAATATTAAATGAAGTGAAAAAATAAAAAAAAATTGATTTAATCAAAAAATGAAAATAGGTATAACATCATGGTTATAGCTTTTTATGAATAAAAGTCTATAACAAGTTATAATACATTTATTACATTTATAGAATTCAAATTTGAACAAACAAATGTAATAAATTATATCCACAATTTAAATGTGAAAAAATGATTTATAATATTCTAAAATTTTATTAATATACTCATTATTTTTTATTAATATAGAAACTCAATTAAAATATTTTAATTTTATTATGAATACGTATATGAAATTTCAGATGTATAAAAAATTTTATATGATATTATATATCTATAACTGGATACATCTGGACAATTATTTCAATTTACAATATTCTATTAATACATATAATATTATCTACATATATATATACATTAAAATTAATATAAATATTAGTTTTTATATTTTTTAATACATAATTATTATATGTTGACAAACATGCATACACTAATTGTATATCCAAATCTTTATACCTAATTAATTAAAAACACAAATGTCACGAATCTGATCTGGTCACCATCAAACCGGAACCAAACCCGGCCCGTTCCAAGGCACGAAGGGTGTTCCCGATCCCCATGGTCTGGCACAAGTTCCCGGGTATCATAAAATGATGTTTGGGAAAAGTTTACCCAAGTTTATAAAAATTAAACAACAAACAAACTGAATAAAATGAATCTGGATTTTTCAACTAAAACCATCGTTTACAAAATTAAGAATTGAGTTACATATTTTAAATCAACTCAACAAGACTATAAAAAAGGTACCAAATCAAAATTAAACAGCCCAAGAACCCTCATGCCAAGGGGCACCGCCCTCAAGCCTTCTCCAGATGACTTCATCACCATGAACATGCAAGAAACCCGAACCATTAGAACTAAAAACTTTATCCAAACATGAAATAACAAAATAACCAAATCTACTTTCACCCAAGTGTGTAAGTATTGTGTGAGATAACTCCCAGTAGTATACCACCACTAGGAGATTCCATGTGATAAAATTTCATAAATCACCTCGAAAAATTAAAAAACGTTACCAAACTATTATACAACATAAATGACCACATTATGTTTCCAAAATTCATTTTAGGAACATACTATCACTAAAATAGTACATAATCAACCATTTCAAAATTTGTTTAACTCATTAAATCATTTATAATTTTCATAAAACCAACCCAAGAGGTGCAAGGATGGTTTAACTACAAAACCCTTTTCAAAAACCTAATTCAAGACCAAAACAATTCCAATAAAAATCTAAATCATAAATGGAAGCCACAATAAAATTTATTAAACCACCCCCAAGTTTTATAAAAATACCTCAAATAATACCCCAAAAGGTACACATGAAAAAAACATGTTTTCACCATTCACTTTCAAGAAGTACAACATGGTTTCACAAATTATAACCATTCAAAGACCGCATTACAAGGCCAACATCAAATTAAGGCATTAAATAACCAGATTTTTCATCCCCTTTCAACACTAATAAATCACTTTCACATGTTATAAAATACCCCCAAATATTTCCCCAAGATCCATGAATGAAAATCACCCAATTCCAAGAAAAAATTCAACTAAAAAATAAAACACTTAAATCAATCCATCAAAAAAACAGTTTTCACACCACACAAAACTTATTTTAAACATACTAAATTAATAATCCATGCAAGATAGCTCATCTTAAAATGGTTATACATGGAATCACCTACCTTTTGAGTCAAAACCCTTGAATCATGGTGTGAAACCACAACCGCACCTCCGCCGCACCACATGGATGTGAAAATGAACCCTAAACCATAATATTTCACTAACAATACCACAAATCAAACTCTAGGTATGAACCCTAACTTCTGGACACTCTATAATATTATGAATGTGGGAGGAAACCCTAAAGAGAAGGGAGGAATTGAAGAGAGAAACACATACCCAAAATAATCTTGATGAAAACGACAAAAAATCCACAATTATCTGAATTTGAAACATCCAACCATTCATGGGAGGTTCAAAAAAAGATTAAGAGATCTTGTAGGAACTGGAATGGGGGGGGAGAGTAAAAATAGAAGGTGTTATGAAAGGATCAATTTACCTCTCCAAATCTGGATGATTTCTGAAATCTAGAGAATTTTCGACCATTTCCGCGATTCTATCGAGCTTCAAATTATAGGAGGAGGGAATTGGGGAGTGCCTTAGGTAGGTGGGCTCAGGTGAGGGTTGTAATCACCGAAAAAATAGAAATATTGAAGGAGATATTAATTAATTAAAATTTATTTTTAATTCAGAAAATGGGCTTTCGGGTAGGACAAATTCCTTAAATAAAAACCCATATCCACCATGATTATGGATTTATAAATGGTCCAAATTAATATGGTGGTGTTAATATGTCAGGGGATGCCAATAAGTAAATGTAATGGATGAAAATTTTTAAAAAATGAAGGAGTTATAAAGGAATCAAAATTTATTTTTAAATCTGGAATTGGGCTCACGGTTTGGCCAAATTCGTAAAAACTCACCCATTCCTCCATAAATTCTTGGGAATCCCTCAAAACAAATAATTAAGGGAAATTAAATGGAATTTAACTTTAAAATATGTCCTAAATGTGACAATTCTCTCCACCATGAAAATATTCCTCCCCGGAAAGTCACATTAAGGACAAAGAAACAACCAAACACAACTAAGAAATCAAGAGGTAGTCCTTCGCCAGGTTTCACCCCCAAAGACCAAAACACCTATAGTGATAAATTAAGGATTACTCTCACAACCAAAACATATACCAATTTCCTAAAATGATTAATAACATTCATAATTTATCCCAAAAAAACTCCTCAAACACTATCCGAACATGATTCAAGAAATTCACCCAAACGAACAATAACATTGAACAAGGTTACACTTACCTTACTTTAACTAATCCATTGGGCTCTCTCCAGTCCCAAAGTTTACCCAAGGAAGATTTTTGTAGCAAGATTGATCCAAAAAAGACTATCTACACCAAAACAAGCCCATGGATAAATGGATGTTACTAGTACGGGGGACACAAATACGCTCCCCACCAAAAGAGACAACCAATAATGTTTTTTTCCGAGACAAAATCCAAACACTAACAGGGGAGGCCTGAATGGACTCCATGGTACATAGGGTAGTCTTCCATTAAAAATTTCTTAAGGAACATACATGAGAATCATAGTGGTTCTCCCCACTCTAAGAACCAACCATCTTAAACAACTAGCATGGGCCGAAAAAAAAACCCTAAAATTTCAAGATTTGCGATGGTCGCATGGTTAGTCAGCACAGTTTGTGAAACCGTGAACTAACTGTGCTGATCAATATTCTTACACGGCTTCTAGGAACATAGTCTCTCTTAATCGTTCAAAAACCATGTGCTCAGCCTATCTAGCCAAATTTCCCACCATTCTCCAAAGACTCAATGGAAACCAAAGGGGGAGGTAATGACATTGGGCGATGTCATGTGTACACTGCCCTCCACCTACTTCCACCAAACGTGAAAAACAGAAGAAATATAATGACACCATAGGTTTAAACACTTCCTATCATTCATATTTAGGATACGACATTGTACAAGAGTTTAAATGACCCAGTTATTTCCTCTAACAATGAGATAGCTTCTCTCTAAGACCTATGGCTAAAGCTCAAATGATTGAAGCATCTTCGGACTCACAGTTAGTCTATTAAACCCACTGAATGAGAACTCTTCTTTCGGTGCAACCAACAACTACACCACAATCCCAAAAATGTTTTCCAGACATAACAAATTCAAAACTCACTTTACCCTATCCTGATATTTCACTGTTACAAGGGCTATGAAGATGCGAACACATCACACCTTGTTTCTTCATGTGAGAAATAAATGAAGTAAAGAAAACCTACACTCACCTTCCTCTAAAATGGATGATTTTGATGCTTTTCCAAGGTATACATTCACCCAACATAACAGGGACTCTCAGAGGATTTCACAACTTTCACCTATACGGTCAATCGAGCAGATGACATCATAAGGCCTCACAGAACATGACCATTGCGACTGATATAAACAATGAATGGAGAGTGAACTTAAACAACATCCCCAAACAACACACAATTCTAGAAAGTGGCTACAATATCCAGTCATGACCATATTTCCCACACCGGTGGTTTAACATGAACTCATGCTTCATAGAAACTTTGATGAACCCAAAGGTCCTCATAGAAACCATTAAGACACTCATCCACACTAACTAACGTAGAGAACATCCACCTTCGACAAATCATGAATCTTAAGAAACTAAGGATTCTTTCAACCTTCCACGAGCACTCTCCCATTACAAGTGGATCAAAAAAACCAGGAATGGAAATGGTGTAGACTCAATCTAAAAAGATCAAGTAAAATATTCCTTATATTGATCAACTAGAGGGTCTTCAAATGTAGAAACAATCCGGGTTGTACTTCAGTTGTGCACTAACCCTTAATTGGGTCTACCTTATCCAACGATTGAACCCAAGCACCCAACCAAGATGGTACATTGGTCAAGATATACCACATACCAGATCCAAAAACATTATGGGAACAACCGTAAGGGCGTCCCAAAACATTTTTCAAAAGAGACCACTAACCGTCCCTACAACACAACTTACCGACAAAACTCAAACCCAAAACATAGTTCAAAAAGGAGGGGTTATTGAACTCAAATCATCCCACAACATCAACTTTTTGAAAAAAACATAATACACACCGTCCCAAAATATTTATCAAGACATCATGTTTTCTATTAAAACCATTTCATTGAAAACAAACGGTTCAGCGATAAGCGTATCCACCATTGGTACCCCATAGGCCTCACACATGCATGTTTTGGTGCCACACCGAGCACCCTCCTCATATCCGTTCTGGAACTCATCCAGTCATGCCGTCAACCATCCATCAACCCATATAACCAAATGCATGTGGTCGCTCATGAAAATACCAAAGGTTAAAACACAGATTCATTCCACCTTTCAAAACCAAAATGGTCAACTAACACATCCTTTTTCACAAAAACACTAACCAGATGATCAAAATCACAATTCAAATCTTATTAATCATTTCAGAAAGACACAACCATTTAGACAAGAACTCACTATCATGTTATTCACAGCAATTTCATATCATCTTATCCCATTAAAATACCCTTTTATTATTTAGAAAACTCTATTGGAAAAACATTTTCAAAACCAACTTCAGTATAGTTTATACTTTTAAAAAGAGATGTAAGCACACTAGATTCCATTTGAATATAATTCTGAAAAATCAGTTCCACCATTTCATAAATCAAACCATTCCATCATTATTTGAAAATCATTTCACAAAAACATTACACATCATAATACCAAGTCACTTTAAAACCAATGTTCCTAGATTTCAAAATTAAGGAACACAAGACAATACGAGATGAAACTAGTTTTAGTGGGTGACATGAAAATATGGTTGGCATCCATATTCTAATCACCTCACTATCACAGAGAGTGTTCTAGGAATTATCTGCAGCTCCACATGGCTTGCCAGGCCCTGCGAGCTCACGGAGACCATTAAACCAACTCTCTTTTCATTTCCCCTAATCATCATTAAACCAAGAAAAACAAAGGACTATGAAAGTTTCGAAAATCCCCTATAGACCGGAATATTGTCATGAGGTGTGGTGATCAGCCACACTACTCATAATAAAAATTCCAAGTCCCAACATTCCTAACTCCAGACTATCCCAAATTTTCCCCAAATAACCTCACTCAGAGAGAGCAAACCTCCTTTGATACCATTTTTTCACGAAGCAGATCTATTCACCATCAAACTGGAACCAAACCTGGCTCGTGCCATGTTACTAAGGGTGTTCCTGATCCCCACGGGCTAGCACAAGTGCCCGGGTATCATAAAATGATGTTTGGGAACGATTTACACATGTTTATATACATAAAACAACAAATAAACACAATAAAACGAATCTGGATTTTTCAACAAAAACCATCTTTTACAAAATTGAGAACTGAATTACATCATTTAAAATAACTCATCAATACTATAAAAAAGGTAAAAAATCAATATTAAACTTCCCAATAACCCTCATGGAAATGGGTATCACCCTCAATCCATCTCCACAATACTTCACCACCATGGACATCCTAGAAACCAGAACCACTGGAACAAAAAACTGTATCCAAACCAGAAACAACAAAATATCCAAATCTACTTACACCCAAGGGTGTAAGTAGGGTGTGAGACAATGACCAATAGGATACTACCACTATGAGAGTCCATGTGAGAAACATTTTAAGACTAAAATCTTGCAAATTTTCATAAACCGAAAATGCTAGTTACAATTTCTAAAAGATGAAACTAAAAAAATATTTTTAAAGGGGGAAATCATTAAGAATAAACACGTTTAAAAATAATTTTTACACTACTAAATTTTCCAGCCAACTATACCATATACCAATGGTTAGTACAAAGTAAATAATGAGCGCAAGAAATAGGAAATAACCCCTAGGCACTAGCTCGTTCTGGGTCCCAGGTAACTTGTATCTCAGTGAGAGTAACCATCACTGTATCCATTCTTGTGCATGATCCAATAGTAGGGAAAAAACCCATAACCTACTCGTCCGAAATCATCATCATCATAGTTTAGTTAGAGTTTACGCTTCAATATTACTAATTGAAACTGAGGCCAAAGCCCACGGATTCCTTAGCATATTAATAGACGTCCACCCACCCAGATACCTGGGTTTTCCCCTTGTGCTCAGACAAGTTCAACAAGTCAATAAATATACACTGCACATGAAAATATCATTTTCACATCACATGTTAACCAAACAGCCAACATTTATTCCACACAAGTCTAAAAATACACTTTTTCAGCCAAATGAATTTTGAAATCATACTCACACCAAAAATAGCCCACAACACATTTTTCACATCCTTCGCAATTCAAAAAATCCGTTAAAAAGATTATAAAATCTTTCTCATGATTCTAAACAACACTTCACAGCCCAATAACATGTTACATAATACACTTTTCATAAACAATGTGCCTTTTTCACATCACACTCACGCAAAACAGCCCGAAAACACGTTTCACACCCACATCCCAATTTCATAAATCACCTCGACAAATTAAAAAACATTACCAAAACGTTTTACAACATAAATGACCACATTATGTTTCAATAATTAATTTTAGGAACATACTGTCACCAAAACAGTACATAAGCAACCATTTCACAATTTATGTAACTCATTAAATCATTTATATTTTTCAAAAAACCAACCCAGGAGTTGTAACTATGGTTTGCCAACAAAATCCATTTCAAAAACTGAATTCAAGACCAAAACAATGAAAATAAAATTTTAAATCTGAGTTGTCTTCCCTTAAAACATTTATTAAACCACCCCCATGTTTTATACAAATACCTCAAACAATACCACAAAAGGTACACATGAAAAACACATGTTTTCACAATTCACGTCCAATAAGTACAACATGGTTTCACACATTAAAACCATTCAAAAACCCCATTACAAGGCCAACATGACATTAAGTCATTAACAAACCATAATTTTCAGCCCCTTTCAACACTAATAAATCACATACACATGTTATAAAATACACCCAAATATTTCCCCATGAGCCACGAATGAAAAGCACCCAATTCCAAGCAAAAATGCATCTACAAATTTAAACACATAACTAAATCCATCACAAAAACAGTTTTCACACCACAAAAAACAGATTTGAAACATACTAAATTAATAATCCCAACAATCTATCACATCATAAAATGGTTATACATGGAATCACCTACCTATTGAGTCAAAACCCTTGAATCTTGGTGTGAAACCTCAACCGCACATCCACCGCACCACAATAATTTGAAAATGAACCCTAAAAAATAATATTTCACCACAAATACCCCTAATAAAACTCTAGGTATGAAACCTAACTTCTAGACAATCTATAAATTAAGGAAAGTGGGAGGAAACCCTAAATAGAAGAAAGGAGTTGAAGTGAGAAACACATACCAAAAATAATCTTGAAGAAAACGACCCACAATCTACCAGCATCGGAATTTGAAAACATCAAAACATTCATGGGAGGTTCAAAAAAAGATTAGGAGATCTTGTAGGAACTGGAATGGGGGAAAAAATAAAAATAGAAGGTGTTATGAAAGGATCAATTTACCTCTTTAGATCTGGACGATATCTAAAATTCAGAGAAGTTTCGACATTTTTCGCAATCCGATCGAGCTCCAAATTGTGGGAGGATGGAATGGGGGGGCGCCTTAGTTATGTGGTATCGAGTGAGAGTTTGAATCACCAAAAAAACGAAAATATTGAAGGATATATTAAAGACATAAAATTTATTTTTAATCAAGAAATTGGGCTTTCGGGCAGACCCAATTCCTTAAATAAAAACCCATATCCACCATGATTATGGATTTATACATGGTCAAAATTAATATAGTGGTATTAATATGCCAGGGGATGAAAATAAGGGATTGTAATGGATGAAAAATTTTGAAAATGGATGGAGTTATAAGCGAATCAAAATTTATTTTTAAATCTGGAATCGGGCTCACGGTTTGGCCCAATTCATAAAAACTAACCCATTCCTCCATAAATGCTTGGGAAACCCTCAAAACAAAGCATAAATGGTAATTAAATGGAATATTACTTTAAAATAAATCATTTATGTGACACAAATGTTAAAACTAATTTCCATATAGATATTAGTATATCTCATTTTTTTTAATGAATAATAATTGACATTTATTTGAATAAAAATAATAAAATGAAAATGAATGATTAGAAATAATATTTTTTAGAAATCATGTATAATAAATAAAAAATCCAAACTATGATATGAATATATTTAAAAAAATACATATACATAATTATAAAAAATAACACAAAAAACTATAATAAATTTTCAAAACATATGCATAGATTTAGTATTCCAAAATTCCTAGGAAATTATGATATTACTGATTGATATTTGAATAATAGAAACCAAAATTATATAGTTGTATAAATATAAAAAATTTTCATACCTAATATATAATAAATAAAGTACATTAAACATTTTTGTTTGAATTATTGAACCCAGAGGGAATTTTAAAAATTTATCTAGATTAATTGGAATTATCTTAATTATTTTTTGGAATTTCATTTAAAAATAACTCATAGTTGGAGATTTTATATGTTTTTGTAAGTAAACATGTATTAATGTTTATAAAAAAGAAAAATCTACAAATTTCTATTGAGTTTTTATATTTCATTGATATAGTGATGATATTTCGTTCAATAATATTTATTGTTATGTTAGAAGATGTTATATTTTGGAAGTATTGGTGAGGGATTATATTATAAATAAGTTTCCTGGCATTCAATATGGTTTTTTGACCAAATATTTCCTTTTATTTAAATGGTTATAACTATTTAAAAATTAAATAATTATTTCTACAAATTTTATTTATTCTTATCTACTAGTTAAAACTTCACTTTCTAGAAATTAAATTTTATAGATTATAAACTCAATTTAATAGAATAATAGATTGTATAATTGATGCAGGCTTCATATCTATGATTATAATTTAATGTTGTGTCAACTTAAAATTTATAACACTAATATGTTTTAACTCTAAAAAATGGGATAAATTTTACTTGGGTAATACTTTATAGAGAATCATATAGTAATTATAGAGAATAAATACTTTAATGATGATTATGAGAAAATATAAATTTCATGATTTTAATTATATAATAACATATAAAGATGATAATATTATTAAAATTTAAAGTATTGTTTTTTGTAATTATTCTTTTCATGTATAATTTAAAAAAAAATGGAGATTTATTATATCCTTAACCATATAGGAAGCATTATCGTGATGCAATAATGTGCAATTCCAACATGAACCACTGGGTCCAAGATGAGGTTCCACATGATATCATGCATCACTCCTAGTATAAAAGAGTCTAATGACTAGTAGTGAGGTTATAAGCTTTTTAATGGGGAGAACATATACTTTAAATTGTGTCATAGATATAATAATAATAATAATAAATATGGAAAATCATGTACAAATAGAATGATCAAAAATGTTCAAATTTCATACATATAATAAATAGTCTCCCGAAGTGGAAATACCAAAAATATTCTAATTTGTGGTAGGTAAATAATTAAATAAAATGGAGTTATTATTTAGAGTTTTTCCTTGTCTCACCACTATCACCATACTCCACAGCTTAACTATCTTCGATGGGTGCCTTTACTAATCCCATATCCCTTTATATGAAATCTATATGTGCAACATGTGGGAAATGTAATCTATGAGTATAAAACCGAGTTGTACATCACCAATGTGTTTTTACATGAGTGGTCATGAATAAGACTATGTGACATGATAATAAATAAATGATCACATAGGTGAAAAATCATACCTAGCTTTTATGAACTAACCTATCCGACACAAACCTCGGTTGTATCTACATCAGATCCTCAGAGGTGCATATCAGAATAGTTGTGGATTTTTCACAAATGAAAGAACTATCCACAAAGAATCTCTATTTCCATACAATCACAAAGCCTTCAGGGAATACTCCACTAGTCCATTAAACCCTATCTCTATATCATATTTTACGTCCAATATACCCTGATTCCCCACTATAATATCATGGTTCGAATCGCATATGATCTCTATTCCCTAAGATAAATACAAAAAAGGTCATAATGCCCCATCATCTATCTAGGTCTCATAATCAATTCACATGAAATGTCTGAATATGATCCCCCTCTAGGACTAATGAGCCCTGATAGGTCTACCATTGATTTTTCGACCATGTATGGACAACAACATATCATATAACATTACATAAAATAAGGAAATAGTGGTATCATTTCAAGGCACATAGAATATTGTTAATGAGAACAAAATATAAAACATGCACACATGTGAGAAATTCAACATGGCCTAAATAAAATCAACAAGAATAACCCTATCATGATAAAAATCATTAAAATAGAGTCAAAATATAAATTATTTTCCTACCTCTGTGTTTTCAATGACAATGTGTAGGATAAACCACCCTATGTTTTTATAAAGATGGAGTGGAATCCTTTAAAGACAAGAATACCTCCTCTCAATCCTTATATCATAGATATTGAAATTTCAACGTGTTCTTAATTCCAAACTTCTCAGCATGGATTCATAGAACCAATTCGATAACGTTATTACAAAAATATATAAAAATAGACATGTGATAATATCAATATATATCTTCAGTAATCCATACTAATAATTCTTTTTTATCATACATTTATAGTATAATATAATAATTATTTTAGTTTTCATTTATAATCACAATATTATTTATAATATAGAAAGAAACCCAAACATCATCCAGAATAGATAGAAAATATCATTTCCCAATAAAACTAGAAATATGATACATTGAATTTATTCATTAAATAATGCTTATAATAGGAATTAAATGAGAGAGAGATATTGGTTTAACCAACCCTAGAAAATTATATGGATAATCTTTTTTGGTTAAGGATGAATTCATAGATCTAACATAAATTAATTTTCAGCCTCCTTAAACAAAAATATCAAACAAAATTTAATGAATTTAAGTTATTTATATTTCACAAATATCAATTTTTTCTCATAGTGGTAACATTAAATCCTAAATTTAATTATCAATTTATTTTTACTTTTCGAAGACTCATAATTACGGAGAATTTAAGTCTTTATTATCATTGGACTTAAGGGAATATGAATCAAAATAATTTAATTTCATTATTTTTGGAATTTAAAACTATTTAAATGTGTTGAAGGTGTGATCTAGTGGTGAAGGGGTTGAAAATGATGTTTTAAAATTATTTTTTACCAAAAAGGATGTCGTAGAAGGGTAACATTATTTTACCCTTATGATACACCATGGTGTTATATAAGGGTATGTACATAACTATACAATCCATATTTAAACTCTAGGATTCCATTAAATAACCCTTATAACATAGGCTTTACCCTTACATGTCCTTATAAGTACCCTTACATAGCCCATATTTACCCTTACATATCCTTTATGAAGTAAGGGTTACCCATACATAGCTCATCAGTTACACATACATAACCAATAAAAACTTTGGTTTACCCTTACAAAACTCATAGTTTACCCTTCTGTAGCATTTATAAACCAATTAATATCTAAATGTATCTCTTTATTAGCCTTACGTAGAACCTAGGTACCCTAAGACAACCCTGATATTACATTTTCACACCCTTTTTAATTCACGAGATTCCCATAAATAGACTTCGTAATATAATGCTTACTCTTATGAAGTGTATGCCTTACCCTTCTTTAGAACCTACATTTCCCTTATGTAGCACATATAAATAGGTACTTACCCTTACAAAACCAACATAAAATTAGTATTACCTTTATTAAACACATATAATTTCCCTTAAACATACACAAAGGACAATGTATGTTTATATGATGAACAAAAAAGGATTTTTCCATTATATAATGCTTGAAAAATAATAGATACCTACAAAATATTCCTTAAAACATTAAATAAATGTCAATTCAAATGAAAATTAGGATTCTAATTCAAAAATATAAGTGTAAATTATATACAAAAGATGGTTTGATGATCATTAATGAATATAGAATGTTACAATTCTACACCACCAATGACTTCTTACCCCTGAGATGTATCTCCAAATGTCTAGCTCAAACAAATAAGGACACTAATCATGAACATGAAACTCGAACTCCCATGTCTCCTCAAGTATCCATGCTTCCTACCATAGGAGTATGACAAGTGGTATTGTATTCCCACACAACACCATCTCACCTTGGTCTAAAATCCATGTTGAACACTCCTCAAAAGATACATCTAGATCCTACTCAACATACATTGAACCTAGAAAATTCACATGATATGGAATGTACCTACAAATCTCATAAAATTAAAACAAATCGTGCATGCCTTTATAACATGGAGGAAGTCCCATATGGTTTACAATAATCAAAAATTATTCGGTAATTTTGAAGGGTCTAACAAACCATTTTGTGATGTCCCCATGTGTTCAAAATTGATGATTTTCCAACCAAGGTGACATAAATAAGAAAACCTAGTTGCCAATAGTGATATAAAAAGGTCCTCTCCTTCCATCTTTATTTGATCACTTCATACTCCAAGTGGTCATCAACCAATTCTAGTTCAATTACACACTCTCTATTGTCTCTTGAACCATACTAGGCCAAAAATCTATTGTCTCACTAACCTCATGCCAACAGAATAGTGGGTAGAATGAACATTTATAGAGAGCCTCAAACATTTCCATTTATAAATAATCCTTTATTTTTTTAAGATTACTATACAAATGATATGAACTCATTAACATATCTTCTAAAATCTAGAATTTAATATTGAAAAATATCTTCTCTTATGTGAATTGTAATCTTTGACTATCTGTATATCTGAGGATGGTAAATAATGATCAATATCTATTGAGTACCTATATATTTCTCTAAGACCTTAAAAAATAGTGATGTAAAACAAACATCTATATCAGATCAAATTATAAATGTTACTCTATGTAGGAAAAATATCTTATAGACATATAGATTTACCAACTCTTCCATTAAGAGAGTCTCTTGAGTTTTAAAAATTAATTAAATTTCACGAGTTGATATTAAATCACTTAGATAGCATCATGAACCCTTAGCGTTAAAGGTAACCTTGTAAAAAATTTCATCATGATCTCCTCCCACATCCATGTGGGTATTGGAATTGGGTGGAGTAAACCACTGGGATGTTGATGCACTCCCTTTACTCTCTATAAGGCATAGAAATGAGAGAGGAAACCAATAATATACATCATCATCATTAAACATCATATCTATCTCCTAAATTAATTTTCCATCTTTATGAAATAAGAATATACCTCCAAACTAGTGCTATGTAAGTACTTACTTATCTCATCTCTCTTAAAATCATGGACTACCCCCCCCCCCCTCAACCCCCATGAACAAGTATCACATTGTCATTGCCCAATGACCACAAGAGTATTAGATCACCTCTATCTAGTTGATTATACATCATATTACACTCTAGGTATGTGTCCAATACATATTTTACTGAGTATACTAGAGAATATTTAACCACCAAGGAAGATCAGTCCACAAATCCTTTATCCACAAAAGAATACATCCTCTACAATAAAAAGAATTTCATCAAGTGACACTACTGTCTATAATAATGCTTTCTAACCTCCTGCTCAACATATGTCTTATGGTTACTATCATATGCAATAATGTTACCTTTCTCTAGTTTAAATTAAATAGGAAATTACAATTTCTAAAAATACCCTACCTAGTGACTCTACCTTGTGATCAGGTCCCACTGTGTGAAGATACAATAGATTTTACTATGATCTGTGTAGACTCAAATTCTCTCACTGTGGAGATAGTGTCTGTAATAATTCTTTGGAAGGATGATGACCTCCAACCCCAAGTCATCAGTTGGGTAGTTATTCTCATGGGGTCAAAAAAATGAACCATAATCCACTAACTTCTCCATCTGCATCTACCCCACTCCAAGACCAATTTAGAATGAAGCATATTACAATTCATATCTAATCCAAGGCTCTGGGTGTATCATCATTGGATTTAAAGTCAGCATCCTATCCACCTAATAAAATTTCTCATCACACTAATCTAGCCACTTGTAATTCACTCATGTGTCGATTAGAAGGGTCATGGGTGTTAGTAAATGGGATAATTCTAAGATAAAATGATATTAATATCCTCCAAGGCCCAAAAAGCTCGTGTTTTGAGGATATATCCAGGACATCACTTCCTCTACTTTCACTATGTATCAGGTTATACCTATCTCATATGAAACATACCACAACAAAATCACATCATTAATTTAAAATTTTCACATTCATATCATGATGTATTGTTTTTGTGCTTGAAACATACTCAATACTAGAATAATATGTTATGGTTTTTACTCCGATGTTAGTATGTAAATGCGGATGTCATCAACAAACACTATAATGAAAACGTCCAGGTAATGGTGGAAGATCATGTTCATAATGGCCATGAACACTGTCAGTGCATTCATCAGTCCAAAGAGAATCATCATGTACTTGTATAACCAAGACCTTTCCTAAAACACCACCATTGGGATGACCTTCTCTCTAACCCATAACCAATGGAATCTTAATCAACAATAAATCATAAAGAACCACTGCACTCCCTTTAACTGATCAAAAAGATTTTAGATCATTGGAAAATGATATATGTTCTTCTCTTTCACCTAGTCCATATACCTATAATAAATATTTTTACAAATACATCCATCTTTAATCTTGAAGAACAATATAGGTTCACTATATGGATAATTAATTGGATTGATAAATCCCTTCTAATCAAAGTCTTCAAGCTCTAAATTCACCACATTTAACTAGTATGGTACCATGTGGTCGAAATAGGTTGTAAATCATACACTATATCTATCTCAAAGACATATCCTCTATCAAGATGATTTTATATTAATTAATCTAGAAAAATATCCTAATCTAGATTCACGACTAGAGGAAAATTAATGAGGGATAACACTAATCCTGTTGAAATAGACAAGAATTCCATATATTTTGTGATCATATCAAGATGAATCGTGTCTAGAAAAACATAATATTATCCCAATAACAACTCTTTGAATGTTTCATAACTCTCTACCTTTGGAAAAAAAATCAAAGTGCATGTCTCCGATAGAAATCTATTTGATCTTATTATCATTCAAGCTAGTAAAAATTGAGAATCACACCAATGATTTCACATAGATTATCATTATAATGATGTCTCATAGATGTCTATAACCAACAAAGACTATAGTAAACTCTGTAAATCATTGAATATAGTCCAGTTTTTTTCCCAATGGTGTATCAATGAAATGTAACTCAGAGGGAAATTGCCCAGTATATAAATTATAGTTACTAATTATTCATATATAATTGAAGGGAGGAACGAGTATCGAATAAGGATACAGATAAAGTATATTTGATCAAAACTATCCCTGAAATGTAATTGTTCCCTCACAACCATATGTTAATGTTTGATCCACTACACAAATGTATCCTACTATGGCTCTATGAAACTCTCCATGATAAGAATTATTTTCCTATGTCATCATCATATGGGCCTAATACTGACGACCCCAACCAAACACAAGGCTCGATGTTTGTGTCTATATAAAATCATCCCAAGACCATGATCATGATTCCATCAAGAAGAATCACTATTGATTCCATATTTTTCTGACCTAATGAATATATACAATTTGTAAGGGGAATGAAATATGATTATTCTCCCACTATACATAGTTGTGTCACTATGTACATACATACCTAGAAGAAGTTGTTGCAGATCCCTTTCTTAGCGTCATCATTCTCCCACTCCTATGTCATGAGTTTACAACTATCCACTTCATACTATAATAAAAAAAACATCCATTATAGGTTGAGAAATTTTAGTAATTGTTCCACTATGTGCTGAAAGAAGGTATTTTGTCTTGTATTCCACTATCCTCCTCTAAAATCTCATGTCCTTATGGAGAACAATTATGTACATCATCAGATCAATGTACCTTACCTGAAATCTGAGCTCAGATCAGAGGTATGTTTTGATCCCTTGATCCTCCTAGTCCTCATTCCCATTAAATATAGGAGAATGGAAATGTAACTCAATTAAATAAGGATAATATTCATAGACATAAATTGAAATATTTTTTCTAATTCATGTAATCCTTCACATGGTATTCCATCATCAGTTATGGAACGAACTACTCACTAAATAGTTCCTTGAAGGATTCCCATGTAAGATCCTCTCATCTCCAAGCTGGAATCATTGCATTCACCATATTGTGTTGGGTCCATGGAACATGAAGGATTTCAAAATAACTCGTACCTCATCAAGAGTTTATAGTACCTCAAAACATTTCTTGATAATGTCCAACAGTCATATTCATCCTTCATCCCTCATGTACCCGAGAATGTTGGAGGATGTTTGAGATGAAAATACTGATTATGATTTATAATAGTCTTCTGAATGGTCGCCCATTATAAGGAAACAGTCTGAAAGTGTCTTGACTGAATGGGCTCTATGACCTGAATAACTTATTCCATTATAGGGGCATGTTGGGGTACATCCTCCAAAACCATGGGTGGTGGAGTTGAAGCATCCTAGAATGGCTCAGCTATTGGTCCCAGGAAAACAACTCTAATGTGTAATCATTAATGAAAATATAACACATATAACTTTTAAGAGTGATCCTAACAAGTCTATTGAATCACACAATGGTTTTCTTGGTATTCAATCCTAAACTCATGGTACAACCCACCTAAACTAACCAATTATTTTTTCTTTCTTTTTATTTACCATAATCCAATATATACTAAACATAACAACATGATTAGTTTATATAATAAATTTCAATAGAAATATATCACACAATATAACACTATCCTAATCATATAGCTCATATTACAAAATTTAATTAAATAACTTGTATATGGCAGATGAGTAGGTATACATAGAGAATGTTATATTATAATCAAGGTAATAATGAATTAACGTACTTGAAATATCATAAAAACATTAACATCAATCTCATACCAGATTATTTAGTTATCTGTATTATATGTGGGGACTATGAACATATCAACGCCCTTACTGGAGTCCCATATATATATCTTCTTTCTACTATGACCCAATCTTTTCCACAAAGGAATAAATAAACCCATTTCCCTAATATCATTTTTTACAATTCCATCCTGAACCGCCAATTCTGATCTGGATTGTCACAGGACATCATGTCCCCACTTTTTATACAAGAGGAGTCTTACTTACAGTAAGTGTCTATGTCCATCAATGAGGAAACTATACCCTTAGTATAATTTCATAGAGAAAATAATAGTAGTAAATAAAAAAAATAACTACCATAATCATATGGAAACTAAATAGTCAAAACAGTACATGTTCCATAAAGATAATAAATAGGATCCCAATGTAGAAATCCAAGCAATTGTATAAATTAAGACTAGTTAATAAAGAAATAAAAATTTGATTATAACTAGATAATGTCTTAGTCCCACCTCTAAAACCATACCTTAGGGCCCAACTATATTCCATGAGATTATTTCCCTTTCTCATATCGTTGTACATTAAATCTAAATGTGTATCAAGATGCTCTTTTAGGGTGTGAGTATTAAACCCAGGAGGATACCACAAATTCATCCTTAACAGAAGTTATATTGTATAAGACTATATGAAATGATAATGAATAAATTCTCAACAAAGTAAAAAATAATATAAACTGTTTATGTGAAAAATAATCCACCGCAAACCCTAGTTGTACCTACTTAAGATCGATATTTGAAGATATTATAACAGTCAAGTATAAATAAAAAATGAAGGATACATACTCCAAACTAATCAATATACCAACAAAACCTTGGACTCTAGGTTACACCCCACAAGTCTATTAAAAGTTTATCGATATATCTCAATTCATATCACATAGACCATCATGTTGCACTATTTCCAAATAGGTCAAGTCGCATAGGCCATCATGCACTATAGTCATTTCATAGGTTTGATCAAATATGATCATTATTCCCCTAGGTCAGGGTACAAATGGCCATTATTCCCCATCATCTATCTTGTTGTAATCATCAAGTCACATGTGGAATCTTACTATGATGACCCTTTAGTGATATCAATCCATGATTGGCTCCCCTATCTCTTTGGTATAATTCATAGAACAAAAACATAGAAAATAACAAAATATATCACTATAAAATAGTTCTATCACATCAAGGAACACATAGTATATCATGAGTGAGAGAAAACTAAACAAAACACACACATGTGAGAAACCTAATGAGGTAAAAATAAAATCAGAATGCGATATAATATTATGATAACAATCATAAAAATGGACTCAAAATGGTAATACTATTTATTCCTTAGGGTTATTTACGTAAACATGAATGATAAGACACCATGTGTAGTTCATAAGATATAGTGGAAACCTATACAGAAATGTAATCCTCCTTTATGAAATTGTCTCATAGTTTTTAAGAAGTCAACATGCTCATCGGCTCAAACCAAACTCCAATGATTTTGAAAACCATTTATTAAATTTTATTTCAAAAAAATAAAAACATTATTGTGATATTATCATTATATATCTTAGATAATACATAACAACAATTATTTAATATTCAGATGATACCCCAAGATAATAATTATTCTATTATTCTTTCATAATCCCCAAATTAGTTTCCACATATAATAAACCTTAACCGTTTTACAGAAAGGATAAAAAATATTTTCTAAAAAAAGTAGAAATATGATAAATTGAGGTAATTATTTTTAGAATGTATTCCTCAATAATAGTGCATAGAGAGAGGATTATTCACACATGGAAAATCAGAATAAAAAAACATTTTGGTTGAGGAAAAAATAGATCTTGCGTAATGTAAGTTATAGTATTCTGAGATATAAATAATTGAATACAATGATTGTTGTAAGGGTTTGACTATTTTAGTAATATTTTCACCACATTTTATGTCCAAAACCATATAAACCAATTTCATATAATTTCCCAATCATATGAAAACTATCATATAATTATTTTGGAATTTTAGGATTAGAAGATACATTAATAATGTATAGTTATATAACACTAACTGAACATGTTGTTATTAAATAATAACAGTCTTAAAAAACAAGAACTGCAGAGTAAAAACCAGGAAAATGTTATATAATTACTCCGATATTATATGTAACATCCCAAGAAAGTAATGAATAATAGATATTTTTATCTATGTTTATTAATTATTAAGATAGTGTTATAGAGGATTAAAATGAAAATAAATACAATCTTATGCATGGAATACACTAATATTCTTAAAAGATTGTTTTAGTGCCTTTTGATGGCAAACCATTTTTGAATCTGTATTTTGACAATTTTATAAACTATGTTTGTCAAAATAAACTTATTATTTATGATTGGGACATCAAAATTTACCTTGTGTGAATTTTTGGTATTTTTCTGACAATGTTCATTTTTTAATGAATAGTTAAAAATACTGCATTTTACATCAAAACTGCTTTTTAATCTAATTTATTTATATGATTAGATTATCTTTTGAATTTTTCTTAATGTGTAATATGAATATATTTTTACCATTTTATCCAATGGTGGTCATTGGAATCAATTTCACTTTGAAATTAGACTTAAACTGGTGTCAATCTTTTGATACTTATTGTTTTGTAAAAACATGCTATTTGCTCTGGCAGCGGGAATTAATTATTAAATGAATTAATGTAACTTATATGATTTGAATTTTGTAAAAAAGACTTCATTTTTTAATTCAGAATATCAAATATAGCTTAGGGTGAATTTTTGGTAATTTTCTGAAAAACTTCAATTTTTGATGAATAGTGAAACCACTGAGTGGTAATCAAGCAAACTGATTTTTCAGTAAAATGAAAGTTTACCACTAATGTGTATTGAATTTTGAAAATCCGATATACATGGTTTTCATTAGTATGTAAAATGTGGTTCAATGAGATTATAATAATTTTTTGGTAAATAGTAACTTATTAAGTTCTTAATCACGATTAGTGGTAATTAGGGTAGTTTAAGGTATAAATAATACTTTAATAAAATGAAATGACCTAGACCCATGTCCCAACCTCATTTTTTGTGTCATAGCCGACCATGACATGCCATGGGTCAACTTGGGGACCCCATGGATCCACTTTTGTTGGGAAATGACATAAATTACTTTTTATTTAATGTTAAAGTGAAAATGACACAAACATAATATGTTTTACGAAAACAATTTTTATGTGGGGTTATAAAAGTCCCAATTTTGATTATAAATAATAATTGGAAAGATAAAAAGATTTCCTATATAATAGTATTTCTTTTATAATTTTTAGACATTAAATAAATTTAATTATTTATGACATAATAATGATGCAGCGATGACATCATTATTTGACGATTTAAATAAAATATAAAGATAATGTAAAATCCATGAACTACACATGTCCAAAACCAATAGTATGAGTGGATGTCGAACCCTTATCACCATATACACGAATTCTATCAATGTGGGACCTTTTAAAACCGAAACACATTATCAAATAAAGTAATATTTCTTTACTTTCCAAAAGTGCCCCTCCTCTCCTCTTATAAAAGGCCCCCACCTCTACCTCATTTCACACACTCCTCAAGCCTTTGGCTCGTCCAACCCCTGCCCATTTACTCTCTCCACATCCCTCTCCTCATCCTAGAGGATTCTCTTCGGGCAGAATCCTTTCAAAGGAAGCCTTTAGGCTCAAAACAAAAGGAGTTACACTTTTAAAGGTAATTCTTTCTCTCATGTTCATTTGTTTTATTTTGCTTCTCCAACCCCCTAAACTCTTTTTATTTACTTATTTTGTAACAACTCCAGTATCTTCAATATAAAAGGATGTTGTTATAATATTTATTTGAGCTACACTCTCACACAACTACATCAAATGGTTAAAGAACACACGGTTTCCGTGGATGGCGAAATTCTGCCTCCCGAAACGATGATTGTTCAACACTCATTTAAAACCTTCAAAGGTGGCCATTATGATGTCACTATTTCTATATATGATATATAATATGTTTATGTTTTCCTTAAGCTTCCGTTTTTTTCATTTTGGGCATACCTTTATGGTTTCCATTATGGGTAAACACGATATCTTCATTTTAGGAAGTGCGGACTACCTCCCCCTAAAAGTGATTTGATTCGTTAATACCATATGTGGGATGTGTAAAGGATAAAGTTAATGATATTATATATGTTATTATACTGGAATTATAATATACCTTTATATCATTAGGATTCCATTCTATAAAATACGAAATAGAAATGAAAGTAGCGTTCATGCGTACGTACGGCTTACCGTCTCCATGAACGGTGCATTTCATTTCTTACCTCTAAATGATTATGTAATATTATAAATGCATGTTTGTAATGGATATATATGACATATATGATATCTACATCATGAATATCATTCTGGATATAATGAACCTTTGACCAAATTAACAACATGTAAGTGTAAGATGTCTATTTTTGACTTAAGAACCAAATACCGACAAAATGAACATTATTAACTTAACTGATTACATGATGTTCATAACATGGTATAAAAGGAATAATGAACTTTAAAAAGATTCATAATCAAGTAGAGATTAACTCAAGTTTATTATTCAGGATATTAAAGAACGATCGGGTCAAGTCAGATACGAGGTATGGGACTTCGTCTCAATCTCCTTTCATTAAGGCATATTTTATTTTATACACAACTTTCTTTTATACGGTGTATAAAACCCATTGACTTTTACGTTTATCCAAAAGGAATATTTTTTATACGAAGCATTTACTAAATGACAAAATGGAATGTTATTGTCGTATGTATGTGGCGACAACGACTTCTCCGCCGTCGTAACCGTTATTTGAGTTTCGGCTTCCTCTACAAGCCATACCTTCTTTTTTTTAAAAAAAGAAAAATAAATACCATGTTTTACTTTGGTATTGAAAATGGTTTTCATAATGTTTTTATTATATCTATGTGTTGTGTTGATATCTCGTGATTAAAATGTGGAAATTTTATGTTTCCTTTATGCATGTTTTATGTGATATGATTATGTTATGGTTCTTGGGCATTATTATGATGACGGGTGGTTCCGTGATAAACTATGGGTGGGTGAGCCCGTTATAGCTCTCCAATGCATTGGGTAACGCGAAGGAGTGAAACGTTAAGGTTTCTCCGAAGAGATTTTAGGGAATATACTGTGATGGGTATTCCAAACGTAACCAAGAGGGTTACTCCCTACGTAAGAATGTTATGAATGCCTCAAGTTACCTTTATGTCTTATGGTTTCTATGATTTATTCATGATTATATGAGGTATGTTAAAGTGCCTATGTTTTATGGGTATAGTATGATTTCATTCTTATGTATATATGAACTCATGTTTCCTTCCCATGTTTTTATAACCCATACTGAGTTTTTATGCTCATCCCAAGTTTTTGAAATGTTTTTCACAGGTCAAGGGAAAGGTACATGATAAGATGATAGGGTCAAGGATGTGCCAAAAAGAATACATGTTTTTTTCAAATGTGGTTCCATTGATGGGAATGAAGAATACTATCATTATGTAACCACTTTGTTTATATGTGGAATGTAACGCAAGTTTTATGATCTAATTCTCTAAAACTCTAAACCTGAAAAGATCCTCGATGTGTAATCTTGTAATAACTCAAGATTAAGTAAGGTTTAAGGGTAGGGCCTTATAGTTGGTATCAGAGGTCGGTTTAGATAACTTTAGGAGTTAGAATTATATTAAATGATTATCCAAAAATATTTTTTTTTGAGATGATATAGCATTTAAAGATTACCATGTTGCTTCATCTAAGACATGTTTGTTCAGAATGGTTTTCCGCAGAGGAAACAGGGAAGCAGTGCTAGGAAGGCATACAGAAGGAAATAACCTTCCGAACCAGCATCCAGAAATGGTCGGAATTGGAACTGAACAGTTTGTTGCAGTGATGGAACAGTTGACTCAAGCAATAAATGGTGGTGGTATCCATACACGAGATCAGCCAGACCAACCGCAGAGGAACATGTTAGTGGTGGAACATTTCATGAGGCAACATCTGCCATCATTCGGAGGATCATCTGACCCTGTGCTAGTTGAAGGGTAGATTAAAGCACTGGAGAAGATATTTGATGTCATGGGGTGTTCAGACAATCAAAAGGTTAGTCTTGCTATTTACCGTTTGGAGGGTGAAGCAGATCAGTGGTGGTCTATGGTTAAAAATATCAGGGACACCGATGAGATTGATGCTCTTGACTGGGATGAATTCAAAGGTATGTTTCTTGAGAAGTATTTTCCTAAGGCTGTTCGACTTAGGATGGAAAATCAATTCTTGGAATTGATGCAAGAGGAAGACTCAGTAGCTGCCTATGAAGAAAGGTTCACTTGATTGGCAAGGTATGCTCCAAATTTTGTCCGGGACCTTGATAGTAAAATCAATAGTTTTTACTCAGGATTAAAGCCAAAGTATCTAAGGGCATTAGCTTCTCGTGAGTTTAAAAGTTATGAAAAGCTTGTTCGATGTGCTGAGAAGGTGGAAATGGAGTTTGCCGATGACCAAGTGTTCTATAACAACCAGAAGAAGAAGAGACCGAGGTGGCAGGAGAAAGGTAAGAATTCTTCAAAAAAGTCTGATGGTAAGAAAACTAAGTTTCCAGTTTGTGATAAATGTGGCAAAAGGCATGCTGGGGAATGTCTTCTGAATTCTGGGAAGTGCTACCGATGTGGTAAGATGGGACATAAGGCTCGTGATTGCACTGAAAAGGATCAAGGTGAAGGTAAGAACAAATTTGATTTACAGTTAGTGAAATGTTATAAGTGCAATGAGATGGGTCACTATGCAAACGAGTGTCCGACAAGGAGCTTGAGTGATGGGAAGCAGTTAGACTACAAGCAGAAAGGGGTGGTGAAATCCTTTGCAACTACTTCAGCAGATGTCGGGCCATCAAATGGAGTTGTATCAGGTACTTTGTTTGTTTTTTCAGATTATGCCATTGTGTTTTTTGATTCGGGGTCTACACATTCTTTCATCTCTGAAACCTTTTCTAGTAAAATGGGAATACCATCTCAATAAATGACTCCTGATCTTTTGGTAAAAACACCTGGGGGAAGTGTCGAGGCAAAAAGAATTTATAAGAATCTTCTTATCCTTATCTGTGGAAAGAACCTACTTTCAAACCTTATTGTTCTACCTCTAGTAGAGTTTGATGTTATCCTGGGTATGGATTGGCTCTCTATTTACCATGCTAAGATTGACTGTAGAGATAAAGAAGTTTCTTTTCAGAAAGACTTTCAGTTTGTTTACAAGAATGAACCCTTACTTTTGATAACATATCAAGAGGCCGAGAAACTTGTAAAAGATGGAAATGAATGTTACCATGCACACGTCATTGAAAATAAAGGAACTGTTCAGATTAATGATGTGCCAGTGGTAAATGAGTATCCTGATGTTTTTCCTGATGAGTTGCCTGGAATAATACCGGATCGGGAAGTTGAGTTTACAGTTGACTTAGTTCCTGATGCTAAGCCAATTTCAAAACCCCCTTATCAAATGGCACAAATTGAACTTTTAGAGTTGAAGGAGAAATTGCAAGATTTATTAGAGAAAGGTTTCATTAGACCTAGCACATCACCATGGGGTGCTCCTGTTTTATTTGTTAAAAAGAAAGATGGTTCTATGAGTCTTTGCCTTGATTATAGAGCCTTGAATAATATCACTGTTAAGAACAAATATCCTTTGCCTCATATCGATGATTTGTTTGATCAGCTCCAGGGAGCTCAATTTTTTTCAAAGATTGACTTGAGATCAGGGTTCCATCAGCTGAAGGTAAAGGAGGCAGATATTTCGAAGGCCGCGTTCCGTACGAGATATGGCCATTATGAATTTGTAGTAATGCCTTTTGGGCTAACCAATGCACCTGCTGTATTCATGGACTTAATGAATATAATTTTCCATGAGTTCTTGGATAAGTTTGTGGTGGTTTTCATTGATGATATTTTGGTGTTTTCTAAAAGTAAAGAGGAGCATGAAAAACATTTAAGGGTTATCTTGAAAACCTTAAAAGAAAAGAAATTGTATGGGAAATTCAGCAAGTGTGAGTTTTGGTTGCCACAAATTTCTTTCCTTGGTCAAATTGTTTCTAAAGATGTAATAACTATTGATCCTGCAAAAACAAAAGTTGTGGAAGAATGGCCAAGACCAACAAATATAATCGAGATTCGTAGCTTCCTTGGTTTGGCAGGCTATTACCGAAGGTTTGTTAGAAATTTTTCACGGTTATCTTGTCCAATGACTAAGCTAACTCGGAAGGATGTTAAGTTTTTCTGGACAAAATAATGTGATGATTGTTTTCAGGAATTGAAAAGAAGATTGGTGAATGCTCATGTTTTGGCACTACCTTCCAGGAATGGTGAGTTTGTTATATACAGTGATGCTTCATTGAAAGGACTTGGTGGCGTCATAATGCAGAATGATCAGGTAATTGCTTATGCTTCATGATAGTTGAAAACTCATGAGGTAAATTACCCTAAACATGATTTGGAATTAGCTGCTGTTGTTTTTGCTTTAAAAATTTGGAGGCATCATTTGTATAGAGTAAAGTGTGAAATATATACCGATCAGAAAAGTTTAAAGTTTATATTCACTCAGAAAGAGTTAAACATGTGACAGAGGAGATGGCTAGAATTAATCAAGGATTATGATTGTACAATTCATTACCATCCGGGAAAAGCAAATAAAGTGGCTGATGCTTTGAGTCGAAAAAGTAATTCTTCATTAACAATGTTGCGTTTGGAACGTGATCCTTTGGTTAAGGATTTGATAAACTTTGCCATAGAAGTTGTTGGTGCAGGAAGTACTTCTGTTTTGTTTCAGGTATCAGTGAGATCATCTCTATCAGATAGAATCAAGAAAGTACAGAAGCAAGACAGTGAGTTGCAGAAAAAGGTAGAGCTGGTTCAGAAAGGTAAGTTGCCTGAATTCAACATTGATAATGATTGTGTTTTGAGATTTGGGAAGAGGTTGTGTGTGCCTTGTGATTCACAGTTGAAGAGAGAGTTGTTATGTGAAGCTCATAGTTCTCCGTTTTCAGTTCATCCGGGCAGTACTAAGATGTATAGAGATCTGCGGGAGTATTACCGGTGGGATGGAATGAAAAGAGATATTGCTGATTTTACTGTGAAGTGTTTGACTTGTCAGCAGGTTAAAGCAGAGTGGCAGTTACCGAAAGGGATGTTTCAGCCATTACCTGTGCCAGAGTGGAAATGGGAGAATATATCCATGGACTTTGTTGTTGGATTACCGAAGACATCTCGAGGTAATAATGCAATCTGGGTTATTGTTGATCGCTTGACCAAATCTGCTCATTTCCTTGCTATATGAGATACTTTCTCTCTTGATCAACTTTCCCGTTTGTATCTTAAAGAGATAGTTAGGTTACATGGAGTTCCTCTCTCCATTGTATCGGATTGTGATCCCAGGTTTACTTCTAACTTTTGGAAGGGCCATCAGAAGGCTTTGGGTACTGAGTTAAATTTTAGTAAATCTTTTCATCCTCAATCAGATGGGCAGTCAGAACGAACAATTCAGACATTGGAGGATATGCTACGAGCTTGTTCTATAGATTATCAGGGAAGTTGGGACCAACATCTTTCTTTGGTTGAGTTTTCATATAATAACAGTTTTCATTCCAGTATACAGATGGCACCATTTCAGGCATTATATGGGATGCGGTGTCGAACTCCAGCTTTCTGGGATGAAGTGGGTGAAAGGAAGTTGATGGGACCAGAATTGGTAGAAGAGATGGTAGAAAAAGTTCAGCTGATTCAGAAACACATGAGAACAGCTCAGAGCAGGCAGAAGAGTTATGCGGATAACCGGAGGAAGGATCTATCTTTCGAGGTAGGTGATCATGTTTTTCTCAAGGTTTCTCCTTGGAAAAGTGTGATGAGATTTGGTAAGAAAGGAAAGTTGAGTCCAAGGTTCATTGGACCATATGAAATTCTGGAGAGAGTTGGATCAGTTGCATACCGAGTGGCTTTACCTCCGAGTTTATCTCAGGTACACAATGCTTTTCACGTTTCGATGTTGAGAAAGTACATGCCAGATCCATCTCATGTTTTGAGTCCAGAGGTAGTTCAGCTAGAAGAGAACCTATCTTATGAGGAACAACCGGTCCAGATTCTTGACCACAGGGAGCAAGTGTTACGGAATAAGGTGATTCATCAGGTAAAGGTTTTGTGGAAAAACCACATGATTGAAGAGGCAACATGGGAATCTGAAAATGCAATGAGAGATAAGTACCCCCATTTATTCGATAAGTAAATAAATTACGGGGACGCAATTTTCTAAAGGGGGGAAGGATGTAACATCCCAAGTAAGTAATGAATAATAGATATTTTTATCTATGTCTATTAATTATTAAGATAGTGTTATAGAGGCTTAAAATGAAAATAAATACAATCTTATGCATGGAATACACTAATATTCTTAAAAGATTGTTTTAGTGCCTTTTGATGGAAAACCATTTTTGAATCTATATTTTGAGAATTTTATAAACTATGTTTGTCAAAATAAACTTATTCTTTATGATTGGGACATCAAAATTTACCTAGTGTGAATTTTTGGTATTTTTCTGACAATGTTCATTTTTTAATGAATAGTGAAAAATACTGCATTTTACATCAAAAATGCTTTTTAATCTAATTTATTTATATGATTAGATTATCTTTTGAATTGTTATTAATGTGTAATCTGAATATATTTTTACCATTTTATCCAATGGTGGTCATTGGAATCAATTTCACTTTGAAACTAGACTTAAACTGGTGTCAATCTTTTGATACTTATTATTTTGTAAAAACACGCTATTTGCTCTGGCAACGGGAATCAATTATTAAATTAATTAATGTGACTTATATGATTTGAATTTTGTAAAAAAGACTTCATTTTTTAATTCAGAATATCAAATATAGCTTAGGGTGAATTTTTGGTAATTTTCTGAAAAACTTCAATTTTTGATGAATAGTGAAACCACTAAGTGGTAATCAAGCAAACTGATTTTTCAGTTAAATGAAAGTTTACCACTAATGTGTATTGTATTTTGAAAATCCGACATACATGGTTGTCATTAGTATGTAAAATGTGGTTCAATAAGATTATAATAATTTTTTGGTGAATAGTAACTTATTAAGTTCTTAATCACGATTAGTGGTAATTAGGGTAGTTTAAGGTATAAATAATACTTTAATAAAATGAAATGACCTAGACACATTTCCCAACCTCATTGGTTGTGTCATGGCCGACCATTACATGCCATGGGTCAACTTGGGGACCCCATGGATCAACTTTTGTTGGGAAATGACATAAATTACTTTTTATTTAATGTTAAAGTGAAAATGACACAAACATAATATGTTTTACGAAAACAATTTTTAAGTGGGGTTATACAAGTCCAAATTTTGATTATAAATAATAATTGGAAAGATAAAAAGATTTCCTATATCATAGTATTTCTTTTATAATTTTAAGACATTAAATAAATTTAATTATTTATGACATAATAATGATGCAGTGATGACATCATTATTTGACGATTTAAATAAAATAGAAAGATAATGTCAAATCGATGAACTACACATGTCCAAAACCAATTGGGTGAGTGTATTTCGAACCCTTATCACCTTATCCACGAATTATATCAATTTGGGTCCTTTTAAAACCGAAACACATTATCAAATAAAGTAATATTTCTTTACATTCCAAAAGTGCCCCTCCTCTCCTCTTATAAAAGGCCCCCACCTCTACCTCATTTCACACACTCCTCAAGCCTTTGGCTCGGCCAAACCATGCCCATTTACTCTCTCTACATCCATCTCCTCATCCTAGAGGATTCCCTTTAGGCATAATCCTTTCAAAGGAAGCCTTTAGGCTCAAAACAAAAGGAGTTACACTTTTAAAGGTAATTCTTTCTCTCATGTTCATTTGTTTTATTTTGCTTCTCCAACCCCCTAAACTCTTTTTATTTACTTATTTTGTAACAACTCCAGTATATTAAATATACAAGGATGTTTTTATAATATTTATTTGAGCTACACTCTCACACAACTACATCAAATGGTTAAAGAACATACGGTTTCCTTGGATGGCGAAATTCTGCCTCCCGAAACGATGATTGTTCAACACTCATTTAACACCTTCAAAGGTGGCCATTATGATGTAACTATTTTTATATATGATATATAATATGTTTATGTTTTCCTTAAGCTTCTGTTTTTTTCATTTTGGGCATACCTTTATGGTTTCCATTATGGGTAAACACGATATCTTCATTTTAGGAAGTGCGGACTACCGCCCCCTAAAAGTGATTTGATTCGTTAATACCATATGTGGGATGTGTAAAGGAAAAAGTTAATTATATTATATATGTTATTAAACTGTAATTATAATATACCTTTATATTATTATGATTCCATTCTGTAAAATACGAAATAGAAATGAAAGTAGCGTTCATGCGTACGTACGGCTTACCGTCTCCATGAACGGTGCATTTCATTTCTTACCTCTAAATGATTATGTAATATTATAAATGCATGTATGTACTGGATATATATGACATATATGATATTTAAATCATGAATACCATTCTTGATATAATGAACCTTTGACCAAATTAACAACATGTAAGTGTAAGAAGTCTATTTTTGACTTAAGAACCAAATACCGACAAAATGAACATTATTAACTTAACTGATTACATGATGTTCATAACATGGTATAAAAGGAATAATGAACTTGAAAAAGATTCATAATCAAGTAGAGATTTACTCAAGTTTATTATTATGGATATTAAAGAACGGTCGGGTCATGTCGGATACGAGGTATGGGACTTCGTCTCAATCTCCTTTCATTGAGGCATATTTTATTTTATACACAACTTTCTTTTATACGGTGTATAAAACCCTTTGACTTTTACGTTTATTAAAAAGGAATCTTTTTTATACGAAGAGTTTACTAAACTACAAAAGGTAATGTTTTTGTCGTACGTATGCGGCGACAACGAATTCTCCACCGTCGTAACCGTTATTTGAGTTTCGGCTTCCTCTACAAGCCATACCTTCTTTTTTTTAAAAGAAAATTAAATACCATGTTTTACTTTGGTATTGAAAATGGTTTTCATAATGTTTTTATTATATCAATGTGTTGTGTTGATATCTCGTGATTGAAATGTGGAAATTTTATGTTTCCTTTATGCGTGTTTTATGTGATATGATTATGTTATGGTTCTTGGGCATTATTATGATGACGGGTGGTTCCGTGATAAACTATGGGCGGGTGAGCCCGTTATAGCTCTCCAATGCATTGGGTAACGCGAAGGAGTGAAACGTTAAGGTTTCCCCGAAGAGATTTTAGGGAATATACTGTGATGGGTATTCCAAACGTAACCAAGAGGGTTACTCCCTACGTAAGAATGTTATGAATGCCTCAAGTTACCTTTATGTCTTATGGTTTCTATGAATTATTCATGATTTTATGAGGTATGTTAAAGTGCCTATGTTTTATGGGTATAGTATGATTTCATTCTTATGTATATATGAACTCATGTTTCCTTCCCATGTTTTTATAACCCATACTAAGTTTTTATGCTCATCCCAAGTTTTTGAAATGTTTTTCACAGGTCAAGGGAAAGGTACATGATAAGATGATAGGGTCAGGGATGTGTCAAAAAGAATCCATGTTTTTTTTCAAATGTGTTTCCATTTATGGGAATGAAGAATACTATCTTTATGTAACCACTTTGTTTATATGTGGAATGTAACGCATGTTTTATGATCTAATTCTCTAAAACTCTAAACCCGAAAAGATCCTCGATGTGTAATCTTGTAATAACTCAAGATTAATTAAGGTTTAAGGCTGGGGCCTTATATTATAGAACTACCACAGATTTTTTTTAAAATATAGTAACTGATGATTTATAAATTTAAGTTTTCATTTCCAAAAAATGAGTGAAGATGAATTTTAAAAAATTTAAAACAAATTGATTTTATTAGAAAAAAACCCATATTAAACTATCACTGTTAAACATGAAATCATTTGAAAACTATTTTTGAATTATTTTTGAAAAGTACAAATACATGACATTATAATATGACATCTGGGGTACTCAATCTAACTGGATAAGTAGTTTGTAAATAATTAAGGTAATGAATAATATTATCCATATAGTCTTAACTAATAAAATTAACTTATTTTCTTATGTAATCATTGGATAACAACTATAGATTTATTTTAAAAATATTAGAATTTATGAAACATAGATATGATTTATTTTATCCCAGTATGATCGAAACCCATTTTTAATAAATTAAAACTCTCAAAAAATTATTTAATAAGGAAACTCATTTACCAAAATCTTATATTGATGTGATATAATATAAAAACACTCTTTGAATAATTTTCTGTATGTAATAGTAGACAACATATCAATATGACATGTGGTGGGCTCAGAATGACTGAATAAACAATTCTAAATGAATGAAAACCATAATAAAAACTAGTTCCATAGAGCCGGAAATAAGAAAATAGACTCTAATCAATGTGAAAACAAATGAATATAACCCTAGATTGATTCTTGAAATATAGGAATTCATGCTGCATCAATCCAGGTTTTTATTTTTCAGAGATGACCAAATATTCATTTTTAGTACTTTAAAACACTCAAACATTCATTTCATAGTAAAAACCATATAAATAATCAATTATTGATGTGAAATCATATATAAAATATATTTTAATTATTTTTTAGGTGTACAAGTAGACATGGTGTTAATTAGAAATGTTCTTTTCTAAGACTAAATGAATAAGATGTTATTAAATTATAAAAGTCTTAAAATACATGTTCTATAGGGCCAAAACCATGCTAACTAACTTCAAATATAGTGAATTTATCAGAAAATAAAAATAGATTGATTTTTTAAATATAAGAATTGAAATAATTTTAATCAATATTTTGATTATCTTAGATGATCGAAAATACATTTTTAGTAATTTAAAACACAAAAACATGAATTTAAATGTCAGAATTGCAAAAAATGATCATTTATTGACGTGAAATTGAAATAAATTTTCTGAAACTATTTTTTATGTGTATGAGTAGACAGTGTATCAGTTTAACATGTAATCTACTCAAAATGTCTGTATAAGCTATTCATAAATAATAAAAATCTTAGAAAATGAGCACCATGAAATTATAATAGATAAAACACGATCTTATTTCTAGGAAATAATTAGACAACTGACGTAGATTTATTTTTTAGATATATTAACTTATGAAACATTAATCTGAGTTATCATCTACTCAATATGGTCAAAATTTTTGTTTTTGTATTTTAATATACTAAAAAATGTATTTAATCATTAAAACCATAGAAAATGATTTATTATTGACTCCTAATATAATATCTATCTTGGAATTATTTTGGATTTTTAAAAATAGAAAACACATCAATCTATTTTTTGGTGTTCTCATACAATCTATAAAAATTTTTCTTTAAAAATTATTGTCATATAAAACATTCACCATAGAGTTAGAACTATTAAAACGAGCGTCAATTTTTGTGAAATCATAGGAAATAATAGTGTATTTATTTTTGAAATATAGGAATTGTAATTTTTATAAATATAAGTTATTGTTTTCCCAATATGACCAAAAAAATATTATTAGTAATTTAAAACTATAAAATAGGTGTTTTATTATAAAAAACATGATTTTTTATTGGCATAAAATCACTTGAAAACTATCACAAAACTATTTTTTATGTGTAAAGATAGAAGGCACATCAATTTGATATGTGGTGTCCACAGACTGACTAAATAATCATCAATTCAAGAATCGACGTCATAAAAATGAGAACCAAAGAGTCAAAAAAGTTCTGATTACTGAGAAATTATATAAAAACATTAACAGATTGATATTTTAAATATAGGATATTACAGTGCATTGATCTGAGTTTTTAATTTCCTTATATGATTGATTAATCATTTCAAAATTTTAAAACATGAAAAAATTTAGTTTAATTGTCGAAACCATTAAAATTTATTAGTTACTATTTTAAAATCAAATAAAAATGTTATGGATTTTTTTTGACATGTATGAGAAGACCAAACGTCAATGCAACATACATTTTTCTTAAACTGACTAAATCAGTGCGTCAAAAAGAATGATAGTCCTAGAAATCATGCTCTATGAAGTTATAACTATGAAAATGGTTTTTTATTTTCATTAAATCATAGTATATAGACAATATATTCAGTTTTTAATTATAAGAAGTAATGGTGTGCCATTCAATGTTTTTTCCCAAGATGACCAAATTTGTTAAGTATTCTAATACCCTAAAATGAGTATTTAATAGTAAAAATCATATAAAATGATCTCTAGTTGACTTATCCTCATAAGAAAACTATTATAGAATTATTTATGAAGTGTGAGAGTAGACGAAATGTCAACTGTAAATGCAGTGTGCTTAGAAATATTTAATAATCTATTCTTAATGAATGAATGTATTAAAAAACATTCAACAGTGAGTCAAAACCAAGTTAAAATTCTATGATTACTATGAAATAATATAAAAAAATTGATATATATTTAAAATATAGGATCTAAAGTTTTTTTTCAATATTATTATTTTAATAAGATGATTGAAAAATATTTTTATATAATTTCAATTCATAAATTTGGGTTAAACAGTCAATAAAATAGAAACAAAATCTTCAATAGAAGTTAAATAATATGAAAACTCTCTTGGAATATTATTTCCATCTATAAAAGAAGACAGTGAGTCAATCTAATATACAGTGTTCTTAAAAGGACTCAATAAGCAGTTCCTAAAGAATTAACGTCTTAAAAAATATAGGCCATGGAATTGGAACTCATCAAATGAGAACTGGTGTCTATGAAATCATTTGAAAACAACTATAGTTTGATTTTTGAAATATAGGATTAGATGATGTTTCAATATGAGTTGTTGATTTCCAAATATGACAAAAAATTAGTATTTTGAAACACTAAAACATATGATTAATAGGAGAAAACAGTGAAAAATTTCATTGATTTATGTGAAATCATATTATGACATTCATAGAATTATTTTTGATGTGAAAAATTAGTCAATGTTTCAATACCACGTAATATTCAGTTGGTGTTTTTGAATAATTAGTTCTTAAAGAGTGGTCATCATAAAAAACATTCTCCATATGGTTAGAATATAGAAACAGGCTTTGATCATTCTGAATGGAAATAATAAAAATCATAGAATGTTCTTTGAGTTATAATAACTAGTAGTGGATCAATCCCTAATACTTATTTTCCAGAGATAGATGAAAAATAATTATTAGTAATTGAAAATGTAAAAAATCATTTTATGATTGAATCCATATAAAAAATATCCAGTTGATGTGGAATCACATGAAAACATTCATCTAAATATTTTAGAAATATACAGGAATAAATCATTTCAATCCAACATGTGTTATTATTGGACTAAATTAATTATATGTTCTTAAAGTGTGAGTGTGATAAAATACATGTTTTATAGAATAAAAACGAATAAAACATGATCCAATTACATTGGAACCTTAGTAACACAACCCTAGATTTAACTTTTTTATATAACAACTCAAGGAACATCAATCTGAGTTTTGGTTTTACAGAGATGTCTAAAAACACATTTTTAGTTACATACAACACTAAAATAAGAGCTTAATCGTCAAAACCATAAGAATTGAATTTTGATTAATGTGAAATTTTATGTCAACTATCATGAAATTATTTTTCACATGTATAATTAGATAACATGTCTGTCAAACATATGGTGTGCTCAGACAAACAGATCCAAAAATTCTAAAGGAAATAAAATATAAAAAAAGTGCATCACATAGTTATAATTGAGTTGGAGAAATCTAATTGATAAGTAATAAAAAAATCAATATATTTATTTTTAAAAAAAATAACCAGTGATGAATTAATTTGATTAGTCATTTTCACGATATGATCGAAAATTCAGTTTTACTATTCTAAAACACTAAAACATGAGTGTAATGGTCAATAACACAGAAAATGTTACTTTATTGAATCATCCCCATATATCAATTTTAGTGTAATTAAGTTGTTTTTTATATAAATACATGAAATACCAATCTAACTTACATGGTTACCAAACTGACAATATAAGAGATTATTAAAGAATGAGATCCTTAAAAACATTCTTCATGGAGTTAAAATAGAGAAATCATAATATAAATTCTCTGAAATCACAATAAAAAATTATTGATTGATTTTTTAAATATAGTAACTGAAATCATGTCAATCCATGTTGTGGTTTTCCCAGCATGACAAAAAAAATTATTAACATAAAACATTAGAAATTGAATTTAATGGAAAAACCATGAAAAAAAATTTGATTGATGTGAAATCACTTCAAAAATAGATTGTAATTATTATTGGTATATATGAGTAGAAAACAAGTCAGCCTGATAGGAATTGAGTTCAAACTAAATTATTATAAAGTTTATAATGAATTACAGTCTTGAAAAAGAAGAAAACAGTTTCAAAACCATGAAATCAAGCTATAATTATTCCGAAATCAAAAAAAGAAATCATAATATCGTTTTTTGAAGTATATGAAGTAGTTTTGTATCTATCCGAAATTTTATTTTTCCATGATAATCAAAAACCCATGTTTAATATTTTAAAACACTAAAATCTGCATTTATGGTTAAAACACAAATATAACATGTTCTTTGATTTACTTCTCCACATATGATAATGGTTTTGATTTTTTTATGTATATGAGTAGAGGACGTTTCAGTCTAACATGAAGGGCACTTAGACTGATTGAATAATTATTTTGTAAATAATGAATGTTTTAAAAAACTTGAACTATAGAGTCAAAAACAAGAAAACAAGATCTGATTTGTATGAAATTATTATAAAAAACTATATATTTATTTTTTAAATATAGGAGTATATGTTGTGACAATCTTATTTTTAATTTTATTGAGATGGAAATAAATTCATTTTTATTATTTTAAAACATTAAATTGTGTGTTTACATAATGACTCATGTTTTCCCCTATATGCCTTGGAAATATTTATTGGAATATTTCTGAGGAATGGTGCTAATTTTGTGTGGAAATATTGGACATAGAGAGCCTCAGGGTAGTGATATTAAAAATAGTATATATCTTATATCACACATAGATCATAAGGAAATGAGGAATAAAATTTGAAAGGATACATAGATCTGAAATCTGATGTTGTGGTTGATTTTAAAATGTGGGTTTTACACTTGGTGTAATGTAGAGTTTTTCAGTGTCAAGAACCCCTTTGGAGGTGATCAATAGTAGGGTATTAAAAGAGGGTGTATTAGTTAAATGAAAAATAAATTAAAAACATTAACCTAACCCCTAATCCTTCATTACATTCCCAGACAGAGGTAAGGGGAAAATTATGGGGATGGATGAAAAAAAGGAGGAATCATGGGAGATGATACACCAACCAACATTACTCTTGATGGTGATCAACATTGAATCACAATGCAGTAGGTTCATGGCATCTTGTTGGATACGAAGCTATGGTGTTTCCCCATGAGGTAGTTGGATTTATTATCTATACATCACGATCCCTGTATATGGTTTGCTTTCAGGTTTTATAACCCTATTTCAACCTTTAAAGATACACAAGGGGTCAATCTGGTGGGAAATTGGTGAAAATATTGGGTTTTGGGTGGCTTGATGTGACTTTTGATTTGAAAACATGATCACATGGAATGTAGTGAAATATCGAGAGCAGTGTGTTCTTCCTATTCATAAATGATTGGATTTTGGAACTACTAACAGTGTAATAGAGGTATACACCATGTAGTGAGACTTGACATAGTGGACGAGGACAGGTGTAGGCAAGCCATGTAAGGTGACATAGTCATGTTGAAGTACACAGTCAGCCCCTAGGTATACACAGGTCGGAGGAATAATCTGTGTATATAAGAACATGACATAGTACAAAACCAAAGGCACGTATACACAAAAACAACCAGGGACCCAGGATTGGGATAGGGAAAGAGGGACATGATGTGTATGTTCCATGGGTAGCAGGTCCATGTGGGTGAGCTGACATGGAAAAGTGAATAGGTAGTTCTACAAATCATGTATCCACATGTACATGTTGTGTGCTTTTTTACACATTGAGTATTATGTGGGGATACAAGTAAGTGTTATCATTGGAAGACACATTTTATACCCCAAGATAACATGTTTTGTACTCTCCTTAATGACATGTACCTTATGAATATCCATCATCAGGACTCAGATGGATGCACGAATGTAGCCTATCCAGGGTACTTTCCTCGATATAAATAATTGGGGGGAATTTTCTTTATTAAGTATGAAACTCTAGGTGATTCTTGACAGAATGTACTATTATTGATGCGTAGATCAACACTATATGTGTGAATTTCCATGGAATATACTTCATAGGGTACAATATGATATAATGTCCTTATTATAGGATTGTGAACGCCTATATAGGTTTGGATTCTAATGGAGTTGGTGGTATCCCTCAGTTAGACTACTGTGGGATGCTATATCGTATTTATATTCCCATGGAAGGGATAATGGTATTGGTGTAACCACATACACGATCACTATTCCCCTACTATGTGGGGTTTTCTAGTAGGGTTCTTAGTATTTTCAGGCATATTATCTTTTATTTCTAGTGTACATCTAGATGGGATTTTTAGTGTCCCCTAATGGTCCTGAGTGTGAATCCCTTTCCTTTTTTTGAGATATGTTGAGTTCTAAATTGGGTTCTTGGTGTCCCTCAGTTATCCTAGGTGTAATCCCCAATCATTGTGAATATATATGATAGGTATTGTGATTCATTCGGTTCCTATATGTGATTATTCACGGTTATACCCAATGATAATTCTCTCTTGGATGGATGCCATTAGGGATGGTAGGGATGTTCCATCATCTTAGAGATACCTAAGGAGTGTGACCTCTTATATTGGTTTCATTAGGGTAGGTAGGGGACATTGAGTGAGTACTCCTAGATGACCAACACCTTTAGGTATTATGTATAATCTTATGGATGGAAATTATTTTAGGACATCTTGAGATTGTGAGTCTTAGATGAGTATATTTGGTTCATTTTTCAAATCCTTGTAGTTTGGTCTCTTATTTTTATGGACATACCATATGATGATGAGCTAACTATTTATGTAGTATTGAGTGGTTGAGATGGAGATTCTGGTTTTCTTTTATTTGGATTATGTATACTATATGGATTTAAGTCAAGAAGACTGTTACCTTTTAGTTTCTCCCATTCAGTTTGGGTTGTTGGAGTTCCAAATGGGTATAGTTATACTCACCCTTCAAGGGATATACCCACAAATGATGTATCTTATATATATGAGAAAAATTTTGGATAATTACTAGGACTCAGTGTATATGGACTATAGTGAGCTTGATAATCAGAGGTTTATATTGGTGGAATAATTTGATAGTAGTACCCTACATCCAGATTGGTTGGATTATATTATTATGAATTTTTTGGGATTATGTTATAACATTTCTTGATTTCATTACTTTTACTATTCAATTATTGTGTTATTGTTTTTGCAAGGATTTTTTATATCAATTTTATCATAATATCTTAATTTTTGAAAGGAGATGGATGTGTGTGTGTTCATATAAGTACCTTAGTATAACGGCTTCCATCTGTGTGATAATCCAACTTCACACTGTTCCTTAGACCGTGGCCTATTGTAGGTGTTCTTATGGTAGTTGTACTTGTCTTATCACTCTACAATCAGAACCTAGTGGGTTAGGTCATGACATAGTGGCATCATAATGATTCATCCTTAGGTTCAGAGTTTGGATTTGTCTAGCTGCAAGGATTGGATTGGTATTGATGTAAATATTGTTAGTGTTTTGATTTTTTATGTTAGGCTATGGAATCTTGTTATGGTGTAGCGACCAATGAATCCATTCAATATAACTCTGATAACCTACTTGTTGACTAGGAATATATAGGCACTAGTTGCAATCAAACTTTTATACATTCCTTATATAGGTATCATTTTTAGTACTCAAGTACATCGTGATTCACCTCCCTATATATAATCATTTACTATGGTATGTCTTGATTATTTTAGGATGGATTTATGGTGAAAAATATCTAGGATTCCATGGTTGTATTAGGATGATGATCCACCTATTGAGGAGGCATTAGTGTAGGGTCACCACAGTGGACGGTACCTCTAGCTGGTCTATCAGTCATGCCACCACCTGTGGAGTAGTAGTTCTCACTAGTATTATTTGTTGAGGTTGTATGATGTATGAGTGAAATAAATGATTTTCATAGGTATATACCTCAGAGTTTCCATGGTGATTAGGACCCTCAGATAGTAGAGAAATGGATTGAGGAATTTACACATTTTTTTATTCCTGTTAGGAAACATCACAATTTGATGGTGGTCTGAGTGGAAAGCATTTTTCATGGTTTTGTAGGGTAATGGTGGATTTTAGTAACTCAAAAAATAATGAGATTATTCTTGATTGAAAAGATTATGAGAGGATATTCTAGGTTGTGTTTTATCAATCCACATTATGAAGAGTGTGTACCTAAGAGCTTCTGCAACATCTACATGGTCGCATGACCATGGATGAGTATTCGATAAGGATCATTTACGATTTCTGATACACTCAATATATGGTCCAAGATCCATTTTTTCAATGAATGACCCTTTTATTAGGGCCTATTATAAGATATTGGGGATTTCATGTTATATCTATACACTACCACCTATACTAGGTTGATCGAGTAGTCCTAGGTAGTGGAGGCCTTTATAGTTGAGTAGTTTATGATTATTGATGCTAAGAACAAAATATTACAGACAACATTAATAGGTAGATGATGGTAGGCTCAGAGATCTGGGTGTGAGAGATGATTTAGGATACTATTCTAGGATAGTGGTTCTCCATCTTAGGGTTCTTAGGATGGTTCTAGTCATCTCTTAGAGAGGTGGTCTTTCATTTTTTGTAGTCTATAAAATATCATAAAGGATTTTTTTAACCATTATGATACTGAGGATGATATGTTCAATGGAATATTATGGTCAATATAGTGACAATAGAATAGATTTCTAGATGATGGTGTATGTGGTGGAGGAGTATGTAGAGAATAAGGTGGTGGATTAATGTTTAATTTTATTCCACCACTACTACCATGTGTTTCATTCCAAGAATATGGAGCTACAAGAAATGGAAGAGTATAGATATAGGATATATATTTCTATGAGTAAAAGGATCCATGGTGTCCCTTTTTACTTTATTTTTATCACTGGTAGATATAGGTGTGTAAGAACAAATTGTTTCCACTTATTGCATGAGGTTTTTTTAAGGTCAAGTGGAGTGTTAGTGGTTCCCTGTATTGGTTATGTTTAATGCGTCTTCAGACAAGAAGGAAACATGGTTTCTTCCCCACCAATAATTATTTTTATATCATGACACAAAATTATGTAGGCCATTAAGTTTCCTCCAAATTGGATAGTCTCTAGTTCTTGTGAATGAGTTCATTTGAGTTGTGTGATCATGGAATTTTGGTGTGTTGGGTGGTTGTATCAGTCCCTGGTTTTGGTAAACCGATAGGGAAGGGAAATGATGGTCTTCTAAGAGAAGGGTCATTTATTCTAGAGAATCAAGTGTGGTTTGAGATATGACATGTGACTTTACTGCCACACCTACATCTCACATCGATTCATGAGTCACTATTCTATGATTGTATGCCCTTTTTAGTCATAGAGATACTAGTTGATCCTTTAGCCATGAACATTATTATTAGAGGATCCAAAAGAGAGGATCAATGTTTTTTCCCTACTATCTATTGTGTAACCCTTCTCTGGAAGAGATATATCCTCACATGAAACCTTTCAATATAAGTAGAGATACTTTAATATGGATTCCTCGATTTGGATTGGTTTCCTACCATCCATTCTCACATGGAATCATCTTGTGGGTGTGTTGGTGTCTCTATCTTGTGAGATGGATTATTCCTCTATTAATGATGTGTGATTTCAAGATAAATTGTTTGAGCTCAGGTGTGAGAAGATTCAACAGAATTTTTATTGGTTGGATAACATAAACCATGGAGTAGTAGATTGGATGATATTTTTCTCCCTGTAGTGGTGGTAGATAGGATGAAGTCTTCCTGAGGATGTTTCAGTCTTAAATCACCTTTTAGAGATAAACATCTCCATAGACATGCACCCAGGATCTTTCCTCGTATTTCTGTCATCATATTGGTTGACTCCTATGGAGATTTTTGAGCTGAGATATAGTTGTATGTTTGAATAAAAAAGTAATTTGTAAGACCCAGTGTGTTTGATTAGGAAGCATTATATTGTTCTCCGGGGAGAAAAATGAGATCCTTGAGAACTGGTCCTTTAAACCTTTTTGAATCAGTTTGTGGTATTATTATTTATTAGTATCCTCATTTGATAGATGTGATGATTTCATGTGAAAAAACATTAGGATGGATTCTATACATGATTAAATAATACCAACATCTTGGGGAGATCTCATTGAGAATATTCTAGATTCACATGTCTGCATATTATGATATGTTCTCTCATACAGGGAGGGATAGTAGACCCAGAATGGGATGAGGTCATGCTAGCTTTAGAGGTACCCTAGTGTGTGGTTGGTGAGGAAGATTCTCACTTTGATGTACAAATATAGAATTGTTTACTGAGTTAAAGAAGTTTCTAACCTCAATGGAGTTGACCTCTATAGGTAAGTATGGGTCAAAATTTCACTAGTTAGTGGTTGTTACCCCTCCTATTTTTGGAAAGGCAGGGACTCACAACTTGGTAAAATACATTATGATGTATTATGTGTCTAGATATACACTATAAATATTAACGATAGATTTTAAAAAGGAGGATATTATTTCAACCATATTAGGTTTGGTGATGTCATATGTCACACTACAATATGAGCTGTAAAGGGAGTTTATTACCCTCAGTAGTACACCCAGGAGAGGGGTAGTTGTGCCCATATTCATTGTAATCATGTGAGGTGTCCATTGATGTGGTGTCTTTTTAATGACTTGACTCTTGATGTCTCGCCTATTAGTAGGTAGAGACTGAGGTGAATGAATAATAGAGGAAATGGGGATGTATATGTATCTTTCATGATAGGGTTTCTACAATCAACGAACGAACACAACTCTATTTTAGTGATCATAGGCTTGCACCAAGGAGGAGCACTCCTCAACCATCCGATAGTATATCATAGTATATATATTGATACAACTATATAGAAGGATATTTTTTTGGATCAGTTATGGATGAGCTATGTGTTTTACCTCAGGTAGGTGTGCAGGTAGATCAGGACTGTTTGGAGTAAATTCATTGGGTTTTCATGTTAGTTTTATGTCCTTCTTCAGAAGACCTTCTAAATATAACTACATCAGATGAATCAAGTGGAAGAACATTTTTGGGACCTAATGATGTTTTTTGACAGTTACGTTAATATAGGGGAGGATCATTACTGCAAGGACATGTGGGGAGTTCTTCATGGACCTATAAAAATAGCCTTTAGAATATGATATAAAGATCATCTATTCTAATAAATAATACCTCATCTAGGGTTATTAAGAGTTGGATAGGATGAAACACTATCTCTAGGGGTTTCATTACTATTCCCCAAATAACATGTGGGTTATTAAGGTACTGTGTCATTATAAAATGTGATTATAGTTACATATGATTCTTATTGTTTCCTGTATTTCATAGTTGTGGATATGTGTCCATGACTCATTCAAGGATGTAAAATAGGTTTAGATGGACATTTATTATAGTGTTTCCACTTGATATACCCATTTTTGGTTGATATCTGACTAGAGATTCCCTTCATGCGAGTGGTTTTCATAGTTGAGTTTTTAGAGACAACACATGAACCCTCTATGGAGCTCAACATATAGGGATACCCATTCGACAGATCATTTTTCCTCCCTTGTGCATAAGATTTTACTTTTTTGGATTAAAATCAATGGTTTTGGGGAGAGCATAATAACTATGGTTTCTTCCTATAATAAATTTGAATAATTTTAGAAATATTTATGAAGATAGGAACTGAGGTATAGAAGAATTCTGGGGCCCAAAGATACATGGTGCAGTGAAATGAAAAAAAACATTTCATATCACATGCTCATTTTTTTTCAAAAATAATGATAAAATCCAAAATAGACACTCGGATTTGAAATATGAAGTCTGGTTTTAGTTCGAAATTTCGGTTTCACCCTAGGTGTGACATAGAGTTTATCAGTGTTACACAACCAGTTGTAGGTGACCGTTGGTGGGGTATTAAATGAGGGTTTAATAATTAAATGAAAAATTGATTAATAAAATTAACCTCCATCATCACCCAAAATTCCATGATCAAAAATAGGTATGGAGATAACCCCTTTTGTTTATGGATGAATCTAGGATTAATTTTGAGAGTATATGTGCCATCAAACTCTATTCTTGATGAATATTGGCAAAAGATCAAGGTATTTCATGTTTTCGACATCATGTTGGACGCGATGCTTTGACATTTAACCATGAGGTTGGAAAATTTAGTAAATTTGTATCCCAATTCCCATATATGATTGTTTTATGATTTTAGAGTGCTATTTTGATTATTATAGATCCTATAGGTGTCGATCTATAGAAAATTGGTTAAAATAAAGGGTTTTAGGTGGATCATAGTAATTTTGGGTTTGGTAATCTAGAACATGAAGAATATAGTGTAGGATCAAACACAATGCATTATTTTCATTTGGGGAATAAGAAATTTGAAAAATACATATCATGTACTCAGGGTAAACAATTTTTAGTTAGGCTTGGTCAGCTGGACGAGGGCATGGGTAGGCAATCCTAGTAAAGGTACATGGTCATGTTGAAGTACACAGCTAGGCCCCTGGTGTACATGGGTTAGAGGATATATAAAGGTATATATGAATGGGTTGTGATACTTGGGAAAAGGATAATTTAAATAGGATTGGGTCAGGGAAATAGAAACTTGATGTCTACATATGGTACAGGCTATGAATGGTGACATGGACACCTAGGACATGAGGGTGTTGTGGTAGACATAGGTTATTAAGTGGGGTTACACTCTTTATAAACCCATGTAGATTCCATATAACTTGATACACTTTGAGTTTCACTAGGGGGAATTGTGTGGGTAAAATCCTGACTGAAATTCTATCTACCCAAGGTGTAAATATCATGTACTCCCCTCAAAGACTTATTACTTGTTCATCGCCATCATCAAAACATGGATGGGCACCTATGAGTAGACTTTTCTCAGTTAGATTTCCAAATAGAATGTGATTATGGCCATGTTTGAATCATGATATATTCTATGTGATTTGATGCTTGTGGGAGAATTATATTAATGAGGTGTAGATCAACACTGTGTCGGTGAATTTACATGGTACGGAACACAGAGGTTACAGTGTGGTATCACATCCTTAGCAAAGGATTATGATCCCCTCTATGTGTTTTAGTTCTGATGGAGTTCACAGTATCCCTCTGTGATATTGGTGAGGAATCCTCTATCGTATCAATGATCCCAAGAAAGATTTTGTGGTATTTGTGTGACCAAATGACACAGGAAATGATCTGATACATACCAGGTTGTTTATAGAGGGTTTATGGTATCATTGTGAATATGATCCTCTACTTGGTGGGTACATCCAAATTGGGTTTGTGGTGTCCCCCAGTGGTCTTATTTTTTATACCCTATCTGAGTCTTGATATATCAAGATTTTAATATTGGGTATAGGGTATCCCCAATTGGTAATAGGTGTCATCCCATATTTTTATATTGAGGTATTTTTATCATAAACTTTCACTAGGTTATATTGTGAATTTCTCAATTGATAGACCCGATGAGCATGTTCTCTCAAATGGATTCAATGAGGGATGGAAGGGATGTGACATTAGATTAGTTATAATTGATGAGTGAGCCCTATCATATGTTTACTATAATTAATTGAAGGGATCATGGAATGTGTACTATATCAGGAGAGATACCTTTGATCCTTGAGTAGAATTGTGTGGCTGGTAGTGATGATGTGGCCTCTTGAGAACGGTAGTCTGTGATGAGTATATCTGGTTTATTATTGGAATAATTATGGTTATGTATGATATTATAATTGATATAATTTGTGATGATTAAATGAATATTCTTGTATGGATGAGTGTTGGAAATAGATATTCTGATTCTCTCTCTTTTGGGTTTTCTATGCTCTCTATATATAGGTCTATAAGACAGTAAAATTTAATTTTTTGTATTTTATTTTGGGTTTTTTCTGTTCCTACGTGGTATTTTTATACTCAACCCTATATGTGATCTAAAATCACATTTTATGTATTATAAAGATGATATACCTTTTGATAGGGTCATGGGAGGACCCCGTATAGGAAGAGAAAAGTGATCTGGATAGATCAAGGCATGTATTAGAGCTTTCATTTGATAGTAGTCACCTATTTCTAAAATGGTTGAACACCTTTATAATTTTTTGTCATTTTTTTAACTTTATTTATTTTAATAATTTTTTGTACTTTGATTGTGGGATAGATGTATCCACCCATTTTTTGAATCAGTTGAAATAATATCTCTACATTGTGAGATGGATATGGATGTGTGTGCATGTATACATGTACCTTAGGATAATTCCTCCCGTGTAAGTGTTATATCTAATTTATTATCTTCTCCAAACCCTAGACTATTAGAGGTGGTATTGGGGAACTTTTACTATACATATCATCTACTAGGAGGGGCCTAGTGGGCTGGATTATGATATTTTAATAGTTAAAACATAATAAAATAAGCATTGACTGATGTCAAATCGTAATAAAACTATATTAGAATAATGAATCGAACAAAAAAATATTGAATAAAATACAATATTATATCTAATTAAAATTTTAAATTTAGTGAAATGTAAAAGTAATACATCCCTAATGTTTATAGGTATATATGTGTCTTCTAGTACCACACATGGGCTCTGTGATGGAAAACATCCTCAAAGGATGTCAACATAGAGGGAAAATTATTTTGGAAGTCCACTTTGATCAATTTTTGTGGAAATATAATATCCATTTTGAAAAAAATAATTTAAAATATAAACCATTCTCAAACCATAATGGAAACAATTTTTTTAAATAACCAATTAAACATAAAAAGGAATATATGAAGCATTGACTGCTCCTTTTTAATAAAGGGTTACGTTCATACCAAATACATTAAAAAACAAATATATCTTTCACATTATTAAAAAAATTTTAAGAAATAACTTGTTCAAAAAAGTAAGAATAAATTTTAAATTATTTGTAAAAAGTAAAATTTTGTTTAAAAATGAATTTAACTAATAATATATTTTTTTGAAAACATGGATTTGGAGGGATAATGACATTCGACAATAGATATAAAGGAAATTAGTTTTTTTTTAAAACAATTATTTCCAAATTATAGATTTAAAGAGATGAAAATGGTGTTATTACATGAAAAAATAATGAATTACTAGAAGAGAATAAATTTATAGTTGTTTATTTGACAATGATTATATAATTTCCATCGATGGAAATTCAAACATTACTTTTCCCAGTTAAAATGAGATTGAAACATAAATAACTTCCACATTGGTTAATATTTAATAATAACTTCCCATGAATGAATTAGATTAATTATAAATTTAAATAGCATGATGTTAGATGGAATAATGATATAGTATGTAATGGGGTAGTAAATTAGGTGTATAAAATAACATGTATCTCAAATAAAGAAGATTGAGATGAAAACCTTTCAAATTTTGTATCATTGAGGTGAGAGATAATCAATGGTGTTATTTAGTATAAAAAATTTACATATAAAAAATTTAAATACAATATAAAGTAATCAAATTAAATTTCACACATAGTTTTTTCATAATATAATCAACGAAATAGTCATATAACCCCATGAATGAAAATTGAGTTTAGAAAACACTTACTTCATGCTTCAGTTTACTTGAGTTCTCTTAAATAATGTTTTTAAACATTTTATTAATTTATCATATAATAAATTTATTTTTAATAATATATAATAAAATCCTTTTATAATTTTTTTTACCTTTTTGATAAAAATCGTTAATTTTAACTATTTTTTCGGGTGTTAATTTCTTTGTTTTATCATTCATATTTCCTATTGAATGTTTCATATCATAAACATAGGTAATAGTTACATAATATACGTAATTATATTAATTTTAAAAATATCAATTTTTTTATTAGACACATAATTAAATTCATTATATAAATTTTATCATGGAGAATGAATCACATCGCTTTGTGGAGACGGCTGACCGTACGTACGTACAAGTGACGTTATCATTTTTTACCTGGTGAAAGCCATAGAATGGGGATTGTATATTAATTTTAAATAATAAATATAATTTATTATATATAATATATATTCATTAAAATTATCCTTTATTAACTTCTTTTTAAAGAGTTTGGAAAAAAGAGTCACATCGCTTCGTGGGGTGATAGTCCTATATACACACAAATGATGTTATCATTTATTCAATGGATGATAAAGAATGATATTATATGACATAATTAATTTAAAAAATTATTAATATTTAAATAATATAATATTTTAACATAAAAATAATAATTATTACCTTCCTTTTGAATCATAATTTAAAAACTAATCACTTCACTTCGTGAGGTGGTAGTCCCCTAAACACATGAATAATGTTAGCACATTCACTAAATAATGGAAATTAATAAATTATATATGATATTATAACTCAATAATTATAATGATATCATAAATATCATATATACACATTAATTACATCATTATACCCTCCCATGAGAAGCGGTAATGGAATACTAATTAGGTCGGTTCATGATGTGTTAATTCACCAAAAACACGATCAAAACTTTTGTTTCCCATTTGAGGGAGGAGATGGTAATAAGGTATGAAATTCAGATAAAAAATATGATTATTGTTAATATTCATATTTTATGATATATTTATCATTAAATAATAATTCAATGAGGTTTAATAAGAAATAAAATAAAACACACTGTTAAGTATGATATATCTTCTTCAGACAATTTTTTTGGTTTTTCCCAAAATCATTTCTAGGTTGGATTAATAAAATAAAAAAGAACTCTATGATGATTTTACATAATTATGGAGTTTATTTGTATAGGATTTTTCATAAACAATGGGTTTTGTATTTTATTTAAATGAGTAGGTAGGGGTTTCCTTTTTTATGTGGGGGAGAGAACACACTTGAAATGTTGGAAAGGAAAGAACTCCATTGAGAATTTTCTTAAAAATGGATAAAATTGAAACAATTTATGAATTTATAAAATATAAGGTATATATATGACCATAAAATAATAATTACAGAAGTTTTGGGTCATTTTTAACTAATATATTTTTAGTTTAATCCTCGATAATACCATTTTTACATTAATTGGGATAAATAATTCTAACTGTTTCCACTATTAATTTTTTTTAAAGAATCATGTTTACCTTTTTATATAATATAATATATTTTTCTTCCAAATATTCAATACATTTTTCTTCATTCAAATCATTAAATATTCATAAATTAATTTAAATTAAAAAATGTAGACTGGTTGAAAAAATTATTTTTCTAAAGAAACATTTTCAAAAGTTTTAAAAGTTCTTATATCATTATTTAATATGAAATTGATTTCAATGACATAAACTATTTAAAATTTAATATTATTGAAGAAATTTCACATAATAAGAAATGAAAATATAATTTATCTTTGCAACTAATTTAAATGAAAACTTGTTTTCAATAAGAAACAATATTATTCGATATTCATCAAAAACAATATTTTCAAAAAATTATTAAAAATCCACCCAAATATAATTTTGATTTTTATATTTCAAAATTTTAGTATATTTTTCAAAATAAAATTTATAATGGTTCTAAAATTTTATTTTAAAATATTTGTGTGTAGAATTAGTAATCCACCTTTCAGAAAAATATTGTTCTTCATAAAGAAGTTATTTTTCATTAAAATGGTTCTTATTATATACGTGTTTAAAAACATATAATTTTAATTAATTATTTATTAATATTCATACTATCCAAATTAACATATAGGTTATAATGGGATTGTGTAAATAATAATATTTTTATAAATTATTGTGTTTCGTTAAAACCCAATTTTGCATGCATCGTAAGCAATCGAACTAATTGATTTTACATAAAAAGAAATAAATTGTAAAATATCATGGAGTTAAATTCTCTTATAAGATTAGTGTTTCATGTCATATAAACTATGGAACATGATGTTTATTTCTTCAAATCTCATGGTGTTACATTTATTGTAAGTAGGTGTCTATGTGAACCTTCAGTGCGATTCAAACCCCTTCAGTGGTAAAGTTAGGTCAGAGTTGTTTTTTGTAAATGGACATGGGTTTTTTGGGTTAATGTTAGATGGACCTATACCATTTATATGTGGATATGTGTTTTTTTCATAATATTAGTAGCATAAGGTTAATCGTTTCACTAAGTATCCTCCTTTATGTACTGGTCAGAGGAGAAATTTGGCTTCATAAACATTAAAGGGTGTGGGACTGTGTTGTTTTCCTTGCATTTAGTGGAATTAAAGTTGTAGTTGTAGTTATATGTTAATATTATTCTATGTACTAGATTTTTATTACCTTATTTGGTGATGAAATATTTTTGTGGGACTGACCCATTAGATTGTCTAGTATTGATTCAGTTTCATTAAGTGTGATCTTAGTGAGTGCTTTTATTCCTTGGGGGAAGTTCATAAATGAGATTGTAAAAAATTGTACTAGATAAATGTTTAAGTGAAAATACTTGTAGTGATTCACAATGTGAATGTGGTTCTCTGACTATGGAATGGGAGTTGGAAAGTTCTCAAGAATGTGATGATTGGTTGATAGCATATCAAAATGGTTGTGCCATCAGAAAATACCCTTAGAGTGAATGAGTAATGATTATATTGAGCTATTTTTTTGTTATATATAAATGAATTTAATGACATGTTATATAGTTCCGACTGAAAATTTTTAAGGTTCATTATAATCTATGGAACAATCATGAAGTTCTTTGAAAAATCCATAGTTAAATAGTTTTGTATATTGAGTCATAGTGGTTGTAGTGTTTCTTTAAAAATTATATGGGGCCCTCATGTGAATATAATCATTTATTGATGATGGTTTATGGATAAGGTCTTCATGAAGGTAGGTTTGGATGAAAATAAGGCATGATTAATACTTTTTTATAGAACTGTAATTTAGAATTGTGAGTCATTGGAGTGTGTGGGTTTATAGTTGCAGACTTCTCTGGATTTCCATTTTTGTCACAATGAAGGGGTTTTTTTGCCTTGTTAAGTTTCATGTATTGTTTTATTGCAATGATGATATGGGATCATCCAAATAATGTGTGGCATCTTAGTCTATCAGTGTTGTAATGCACATAATATATAACCTTGTGTGGAGGTTTATCTATTTCTAGACAATGTTTTTTAGGTGATCCCTATTTAACTCTTAACTCATGTGGTTGGGATTCATCACGATAAGTCCTGGTAATATTGTGATAGGAGGAAATATCATAGATTGTGACCATTGTTATGAAAGGGATAATGTTGGATAAATAGTTTTCATGGGTTGTTTTGTCTATATGGTTATATAATGGTTGTATTAATTCAGTAATATACCATGATTGGTGATTTATTAGAGGAATTGGAGGTGATCAATGCGTCTTATGACTGGAATGTAGAGGGTCATTTATCCCAATAATTGAATTTCCACCATCATGTTAGTTAGTGAAGCTTTACGGATAATATCCAAGAATTAGGGTATCCCTGATGCTTAAGGGTAGACCCTTTGTGATGTGTGAGATAATATTGGTTAATAAGAAGATTTTATGGTCAAGTATAAAGAGTTGGGAATTGTGGTGGTGTAAGATGAGTTTGGGGAAGAATTGTAGGTTGTGATCTTATCATTATGGTTTTTAAATAGAAATAATGATTAGTTTTTTCATTATTGTCCTATAATTGTTTTTCTAATTGGTGAAGGTTATGTTATGGCACATCAAATTGTATGATTAGTATCTAGAATAGTGAATGTAGACCTTGATTTTTTCTATGGGATTTTGGTAGTGTTATCCTCCCTAAGATTTATTGGTGGTTGTTAAATTTTTTAGCATTAGGCCTCTAGAAGGATATTTCTGTTCTTGTGTATGTATAATGATGAAATTTCTTGATTCACACAGGGAGTGTGATGTAAGAAAACATAACCCCAAGGTAATGGTGGTTCGTTTTTTATAATAGGTCAAGTTGCATCAATAAACATTAAAAACACAATGACAATATCGATTATATACAATCAGGAATGAAATGGTAATACCAATAAATGGAAATTGGATTGGGTTGTTAGTAGAGCTTGATAGTGGATGAAATTATGGATTAATACTTCTTTTAAGGAATTTAACATGTATCTAATGATAATTATGTGTTATTTAGGACATCAACACTTGGGAAGTATTAAATATTTGTACAATAATGCATTCGAATGAGCGGGACTCAGTGTATCTATCATTATCATAAAATCAATATTTAAAAAAATTCTTTTATGGAAAATCCAGTTCAAATTGATTCCCAAAAAAGGATAATAACATTATGTTAGGTAGTTCCCCTCACTAAAGAGGGTGGTTTTAATGAGAACTCTGGACTGTGAGTTTGATTTTAGGACTAATAAATTGATTTGTTCTAGAATGAATGCTATAGAAACTTATTGAGGACTATAAGTCCTTAAAGGGGGAAATTTTAATGTCCTAATACTTTATAGGTTAATTTTTCCAAGATCCAGCCTTTATTTTAAGGTTTTTTTTGTAATTTAAATTTGGTTGAAGTCCCGAATAGCTTATGGGTGGCTTTAGAGTGTTTCAGAAGTCTATACATAGATAATGTTTTGACCATGGCTAGGGGAAACCATATGGTTTTACCCAAGTAACCATGTGTCCTTTAGGAGGGGAGTAGTGGGTGGTGCATGATTGGAACACAATTCAAGCTATCAAAGAGACATTACCTATGAAACCATGTAATGATGAACATATGTTAAATCATTGTTTGTGCATTGTTTACAAAAGTTTGAAATCAAACCATGTGGGTGTCCTAAAGAGGGATTGAGACTCATATAAATGGAACATAGATTAGTAAATTGTGTGACTATACCATGACTAAAAAATTAATTAATCCAAAAAATAGGATTTTAACCCAAAAAAATCATCAATATCCCCATTCTTCTGCATAGACCAAGGGATATCAAACCTAGTGACTCTATTACTATTTCCTATTGAATTATATTATTATAAATATAATGTTAATTATACCTAAAGATGTTATACTTATAGATTCAAGAAATGTGATGATTTTTACTCTATTCTTTTTTATCTCTCTAGATAATTAGTCTTTCTATTAGGATTGATCATATATTTCGAATTTAATGGCCAGAACTAAATATTTTATATAATATAACAGATAATTTTTAGATTGTTGAAGGATTTGTGTGTAGATATATTGAATATAACTTTAGGTTTCTTGATTGTATCTAGATATAGGGGTGATGGTGGTACTCTTTAAGTAATACTAATAAAATTGTATCCTTTGTTGTGTTCCTCTTCAAATATATTGATTATATAATTATTCATTATTTTAATTGGAATTTTTATGGTGAATTCTTATGAAATAATTATTCAAGTTGTTTTTCATGGTTGTGCTCAATAATTATTTTAAATGAGTAATTCCATTCTATTTTATAGCCTTTATATTAATTCGTAATCCATTATTTTCATGTGTGTGTGTGTCGGTGAGCCCCTAACTTGATAAGACTTTCTCATGTGTGTTTATCTTGTGAGACCATTTCATGATATAATTCTCTCATGGGTATCAATGTGTGACCCGTGATACCCTTTCTAGATATGATTCTCTTGTGGGTTTGTTCTTTGTGAGACCTTTACTTTTCATGATTTACATGTGGCTGTATGTTTTTGGACCATGAGATCTTTATTGATATAAAATGAATTTTACATTCTATATTATAGATGTGTATGAATGAAAGTATGGTACCTATATGGATGATATCAAGGTAATATGTTGGTTTAACTCAATGAGTTTTTGTTTTAGAGGGGGAGTGTCACTGTTATGATTGGATGGTTATTATCTCTCCTTCTAAGATTACTTGTGGAACTATGGATTTCTTCATATATTGATATTGGGTTTAGATGTGTGAATGTGGGTTTTCCTAGAGTTCTTTATATGGTTAACATTGGTGAATGTGGTTTTAAATATAGCTAGGAACTTAGTTGATATTTAGTTGTGTGGTTTTCCCTAGATCCACGAATTGGGATAACATGCGGAAATTGGTACTTACCTTTTATTATGGGAATTGTGTTGTTTTTTTAAATGTGGAATGTGGATATAGGATTTATGGGTGAATCAACCAAGACAACATGTTGAGCTTACAATATAATCTATGTCATGAATCCACTACTTATGTTTTCCTTTATTATGTCGATCCAAAGAAGGTGGGCTTGATTAATGGAAGCTTTTTTAGTGAATTATGGATCAATATATGGTTTTTTATTTATGTATTTACTTATTTTCATTATGCACACTCTTATATATCATTTCACTTATAATAAAAATGAATTTCAGGTTCCTACTAGGTTTATAATCACACCTTGCATGGGTATCTGAATTTGTGTATAAACATCCTAATCATGGATTTCAGATGAGGGTAGTGTTCTTACATAGGGATGTTGTACTAAAGGATAAGGTTGGTCATGGTGATTCCATGATAGACTCAAAGATCCTTTATAGAGATTCCTATTATTTGTGTTTTTCCTTATTTTTAAATAATTCTATGACATATGGAAACATCATAAGATTTAGCACTAGATGTTTTATTTCAAATTAATATATCATGGGTTGAAGATATAGTTATTTATTTTGTGTAATATTTAGTTTTGAATCTGATTTTTCTATCCTCTATTAAATAATTCCATTTTTGTCCATCACAAAGGTTATATCCTCCCCATGGTACCTCGTCGACCCTTTCCATTATTTGGATGAGTCCTTCACATAGAGAAGTGTGCCGGAGGTTATTTTACCCTCTGGGCTGGACATGGTGATTTTGGTTGATGTGTTATAAATATTGATCTAATGTATAATATTATCAATTACATGGAGTTTCAATTTACTCCTAAGGTGATTAACATCAGGAATAATTAATATGGGGTGAGTAATGATCACTCTAGTGTAGATCAAGATGTGTTAATATTCTCTGAAACAATTAATTATGAACATATTGAATTATATCCAAGACAGAAATGTGTCAATAAATTATATTTTATCATGATTTTTATATACCATATGGATTTAAATTTGTTTATAGGTAAATTTTTTGAAATGTTTTTTATGATTCTTTATATGGAACCTTATGTTATAAAAATGATTAAAGATCCATACTATCATAAATTTATGTTGATAGAGAACATATGTTTCATATATGAGGCCACTAATGGTTGAACCTATAAATGTACACATCTAAAAAAATCTATTTCACAAATAATCATTTATACTATTCATAATACACTTAGGTGGAAGGATAATGAGTTAATTTAGAATTCTTATATTTTGCATGTTGGGTTCTCAAACAATGAGAATTATATTTTTAGGTAATAGATGCGTCACATTCCAATAAAACTGCGGTTCAAATGATACTTCATGTCATTTAGAATTAGTAATTTATTACATGAAATGGTGATAAACATAAGGAAAATAAGAAATTAAATTACCTTGAAGGATCTATTGCATGTAAGGAGTTTGATCTGAGTAACATTAAATATTCCTAGGATAGTGAAAATATACTAATGTAATTAAAAGTACATGGTTTTATAAATATTTAATTTTTTATTAGATAACCCCTATAGTATCTGGAATGTGTTGTTGGTTACATATAGCCTTCCCTTATGATTTTTTATTAAAAAATAGGTTTAATACAGTCCACTCTTATTTGGGCACTAAGAGGGCCGGATAAAAAAATGAGGATTCCCTACAACCATAAACTGATGTGTTGATTAAAAATCAGGTCGAATGTAGTATCATTTTTTTATCAACAAACAATAAAATATTTAAACTTTCGTATTGATGTTATGAGAAATTATTTATTTCCCTCCTGGTGTATATTTATCTTGTAAGAATATAATATGGCTGTTTTCATGCCCCTGTTATAAAAAGTAAAAAAATATATGACTTAGTAATTTTAAAAAATGTGTATACCTTATTCATATATGAATTCCACCACCACAAAAAAAGATCAAAAGAGATATAGTTTCATTTTAAGGGTATGAGTAACACTTCCAAACATCAAAAATCTTAATTGGGGTTTAGATTTTATTGTGGATCAACCATGAAATCATTCATTAAATCTATGGTTTTTTTGATTAACCATCACTTTTATTTCCTTCTATTACATCTATAAATAGATATCATTCATATAATTGGAAATATGGAAGTAGTTTCTTTAAATTAGATATTTGATATGTAAACTTTTTAAAAACAATTTAGATATGAAAAATTGAATAATAGCATGCACGATGATATATTATGGACTACTTTTGGAATCATGCGAGAAAAAAGTACAATATCAATTCAGAAAAATGTTATCAAGATTACTATATAATAAATAAACCATTCATATTATAATTTTAATTATAACTTGTTTACATTGTTAGGATTATATCTAGATAAAACAAGAATGTTGTGGTAAGAATTTTCGTAATCTACTAATGGAATGAGAGGGTTTTGATAATTAATCCTTTTATAAGAAATCTATTGACCATATATCATTTGACCTATGAGAAGAAAAATATTTAAAGGGTTGAGGATATAGTTAAATAAGATAGGATCAATTTACATGATTAATTAATTGTGTTTTTAGTTTTTATTCTTATTTATATTTACAATTATTTAAAATAAATTTAAATTTTTTAAAATTAATTTTAATAAAAGATTACAAAAATAAATATTTTTTAATCATTATTATTGATGATTTGTCATAGGGGAGTATCATCCACAATTTTTGGCATGAATTATTTCAATTATATATCAAATTAATATCTATGAATGTATATATTAGTTCTATTATTATTATAGGTATTTTATATTAAAAACCCTTTAATGTTTATAATATTATAAATATCTATTTACCTAGATCTGGTTAGTCTACTACCATATATATGGGACCTTGATGAGGTATTTCTTCATAAATCCTTGGTGCCCAACTAGAGGTCTCATTTTGGTGACAAATTTCATCAATTTGGATAGATGGGGCATTTATTGATTCATAATATGGATCATATAATAAAAGAATAAATTAAAATTTTCTATATGACTCATGAGTTGACTTAATTCCCTTTTGAGATGATTAATTGACTTTTGGGGGTGATTTAATTAAGATGAAAATTTATATTTTGTTGATTTTCTATATAATATTTATATCTAATTAATTTCTTTATAATAAGATATGTTTATATAATATCCCAATATGATTTATTTTTGTATCTCGAAATGATATGTATTATCTAAAAATTACAAGGGTTGGAAAAAGAAATAAAACTTTTTACTATATATGGATTTTATAGGAATTTTATAGCTAGTCCCAAATGGCGTTCTTCCCACATAACAGAATGATTCTTCATTATTCGTGTCAACTTTGGTTAAAATGGTGATATTTATTAATTTTAATATTTATAATAGTTTAATATTTACAATTTCCAATAAAAAAAATATTTTTATTGTTGGTAAATTCATATAATTAATCCATTCGAGGGGCACCACACAGATATGACAATATGGGAACGTAAAATCGTTGATATGATATATTTTTAGAAATGATTTTACCTTAATATAAGTAATATTTTCTAACAAAAATTTCAAAAAATGGTGTTCTATATAAATAGTTATTATAGTGAGGGGATCCAATGATTTATTTTTGATGTGGATGAGGAATTATTAGACCACTGATCCTGATATCATCGAAGTTATAATTAGTTAATTAAAAAAATCAATAATAATGATTATCTATATTTTTTTATTAATTCGATAGAAATATTCTATGGGCACAGTTAGACATTGAGTTGGAATAACTTCTGAAGGTGGAATGATATATTACCACTTATAGAGATGATATATTCCATGTAGTTGTAGGATGTGATGGATAGAGATTTTTTGTGAAGCGTGAAATATGTATCCAATGACCTGAAGTTCTTTTAGTGGAGGTAGTGAGTGTATACATATAAGTGAACATATTATATAGTATATGTCATGATGTATTCCATGCATTGTGAGCCTGATGCAAGGTTAAAATAGATAAGGAAAGATTAATAGTGTATAGGTGTATATACTAAAGAATTTCTAGTGGAGTTAATGTAATGAAAATAAACAGGACATGAAATTATTAATGATGTAAAAATTACAATCTCACTAGTAAAAAAATAAAAAATGATATTTAAAATGATTCTCATTTCTATTATTATTATATAAATGTTGGCGCCATAAATATGGCCCGAAAGAAAGGAACGAAAAAGAAGGCTAGCACGCTGCCTCGCGAAGCACTGCCGCGAAGCACCCCCGCGAAGCCCTTCCGCGATGCACCCCGACCATGGCGGGTTTGCGAAGCTCCGGAGGCGGTAATGCTCCGCGAACGCATTTGACGTTCGCGAGACGCCGCGAAGCTCCTGAGATGGTAATGCTCCGTGAACGCATTTGACGTTCGCGAGCTGCCGCGAAGCTCCTGAGGCGGAAATGCTCCGCGAAGGCATTTGACGTCCACGAGCCGCCGCGAAGCTCCAGAGGCGGTAAAGCTCCGCAGATGCCGTTGACGTTCGCGAGCGCGCCGCGAAGCACCGGAGGCGGCGCGCGAGCCCTGCTTTGCGGGGCCCCTTCACTATAAATACTGGACTCCCCCTGAGTCCCGAGGACGTACAATCCGACCTTTCGGCTTATCCTCACCCGAATCGCGAAGCACACTTTGCCCCGGGAATCATGAGCTCTGTGAGGTACTTCTACTTCGCAAGACTCCTATGCATTGTCTCGTTTTGAGCCCCTCTTCCGAGAGGGATTCCCTTCGCGAAGCTCAAGGGCGTTCGCGAAGGAAGGGGATTCCCAAGGGAACCCGGGTAGCCGCAGAGCGTTTATGCTTCGCAAAACACCCAACCCATGCTAGTGATCCCTATGCTAAGGCAGGATCGCTACACATTGCGATGCACACTACTTAGCAGGACCATGCTTCGCGAGACACCCCTTCTTCGTGGGGCAGTGCTCCGCGAACACTGTTCCACTTCGCGAAGCACCTTCCACTCACAACTATGCCCCATGCTAAGGCCAAGGCACTCCACTTCGTGAAGAACACTCCTTTGCTTAGCGATTCCTCTTCCAGTGCGACCCTCCAGGTTTGCACGATGTGATTTCAATGTCCCATGGACAATACCACCCGTAGCGTTGCTTCGCCTAATGCTTCTTCGCATAGGCATGCTAACGACTATTGATTCTTCGCATAGCCACGCTAACGTGGACCCCTCGATGGTTCGTTCCACGACCCCCCTTAACAATGGCCTTACTGGTACCTTCCCTTCCCCAAGGACCAGAGGGTACCAGTTATGTAATTCCTAGGGGTGTGGAGTGAACCCACCTCATCTGAGCTGCAGGACGTTAAACTTCCAAGCACCACGTCCTCAACACATGAAGTTAAACTGTGACCCGACCTCGTCTCCCTCACGAAGGGTCCCCCCAGGTCGAACATTCATTACACCACTCGTCTCCACGGGAATGGAATCACCCATTCAAATGGGATGAGATCCTCCTTGTCAGAGTGGCGTATGTTCGTAGATGAAGGGCGACCCTAGTTCTCCAACGGATGGCTGCACCTCTGCATCTCTGTACTTCCCCACTACCAAGGTCAGTGGAGGGCGTGATAAGGAACGAGGCACCTCCCATCGTCGGACCAAGGTCTATCTTTCCCGCGCATTGCCGTTCCATGGGCCTCCATCCTGGAGTAAGTCCCAGCACCATGGGCCGCCTAACACGTAATCTCCTCTTCACTTCTCACGGACGCATCCTTTGTGACGTGATCGTCAGGTCCTTGCAACCTCTTGTTTCTCACACCGAGCATAACTCAAGTGGGCTTAGAGTGAGCACCAACCCTGACCCCTACTCTTAACGAACTACGAGGACTTTGATCCATGTCAAGGCATGGTACGTAGGAAGCCTCCTTGAGGTTCAAGCCCACCCGTCATTTCACGTCGGGTCTCACCCACGTCCAGCATGACGTTAAACTCCATTCTAGTCCAGCGGTAAGCCGTTGTGACCCATATTAACGAACTACGAGGACTTTGATCCATGTAAATGTATGGTACGTAGGAAGCCTCCATGATATTCAAGCACACCCGTCATTTCACGTCGGGTCTCACCCATGTCCAGCACGACGTTAAACTACATTCTGGTCTAGCGGTAAGCCGTTGCGACCCATCTTAGCGAACTACGAGGACTTTGATCCATGTCAAGGCATGGTACATAGGAAGACTCCACGAGGTTCAAGCCACATTGCTCGGTCGTTCATTCACGTCGAGTTTCACCCTCATCCAGCATGACATTAAACTGCATTCCAGTCCAATGGTAAGCCGTTGGGACCCACCACCCATTGGACCAAGGTCCACTTTCACGTCGGTTCACTGACAAAGCCCCATATGAACTACGAGGCCTTTGATCCATGTCAAGGCGTGGTACATAGGAAGCCTCCACGAGGTTCAAGCCCACCCATCATCCAATTCACGTCGTGTTCTGCCTATGTCCAACACGACGTTAAACTGCAATTCCAGTCCGACGGCAAGTTGTTTCGACTAACCCAAACTACGAGGTCTTTGATCTATGTCATGGAATGGTACGTAGGAAGCCTCCATGAGGTTCAAAGCCACCATCTGGCCGTTCCAACCTCATTCACGTTGGTTCACCCCCATCCCGCATGACGTTAAATTGCATTACCCAATCCGAACTACGAGGACTTTGATTCATGTCAAGGCATGGTACGTAGGAAGCCTCCCCGAGGTTCAATCCCAACTCCCATTGGACTAAGGTCCCTCACATACGTTGATTCGTCGACACTCACCACCCGTCGTTTATTCACGTCAGGATCCATTATCGTCCAGCATGACTTAAAACTGTATTCTATCAATCCCCTGAACTTCGAGTACTTTGATCCATGTAAAGGCATGGTACGTAGGAAACCTTCCCAAGGTTCAAGCCCACCACTAATCCGACCAAGGTCCACCTTTACGTTGGTTCACTGACGACATCCCTCAAGCCAAGGTCCACCTTCATGTCAATTCACTGGCACCATCCCGAACTACGCAGACTTTGATTCCCTACCACGGGGATACGTAAGAAGCCTCTTCAAGGCTCAAGCCCAACTTTACTGTCGCCCCTGCGATGGTCCCATTTCATTCCCCCTATATTTCATTCATCCACCTATCAGCCGTCCTGATTCTCGCCCGGACCGTCTTATCCCGGTGAGACCATGTCAGTACGCTCTTCTTCTCAGCCGCACATGGGCTGGCCCCGGTATCGACATCCCTTCAAGGAGGATCCCTCAATCCGATCTATCCTAGCTAATGCTCTGGTTGGGTTGATCCGTCTCCGCTGGACGTTAAATTTGCGGCATACCCTGTGTTAAACACGGAAAGCTGAGGAAAACCTCAGATATGTGTCCATGAAATATAATTCCCCGTGTTCGATGTGGGATGCCTCGGGCTTCCACGCCCTCGAGAAGCCTTGTGACCAAGGATAACAGACAGACATGCCAGATACCCCAGCATCCAGACACGCTACTGATGCCTCAACGTGACTACTCCCCTGACTGGACCCTTTGGAATGTCCCGACAGAAGCAGTGTAATTAACCGGCGTCCATGGAAACATGGCACTGGGAAGAGTTTCACGAACTACGTATTAAATCTATGAGGGAGACCCGGACTAGGTGATGAGTTATGAGGAGGAATCCACAGGAGGAAGAACCGATATCCCATCATCCTGTTTCGATCAAGGAGAAAACGTCCCTGAATAAGGAGAGAATGCCGCCCGGCTTTGGAAAGCGGGAATGCGGGGCAACAAAAGCGCCGCACGTCCTCCCCCGCAGACGGACGGTGCACGCGCCCCGGTGGAATGCGTCGGAAACAGAAATGGTGAACCCGACGTGAAATTATTCTCCTCAATAAATAGATTAGTAGCGTTCGAGACACCATTATATTGACGTGTCACCGGATCCAGATATCTGGTGCCTGGTCCCGCCGAGCAAATAGCGGGCCTGTCGTGAAACTCACCGGAAGTCGGGGCAGTAGAACTTGGGGCACTCCGTTCTGCAGCGTGTTGGAGTTGATCCTTCTTATAGACGTGGAGAATGGAATGACGCTGGGGCACTGGCTGTCAATACTTTTCCTCTCAGTACTGATGAGTTGATCCCTTTGTTTTCCAGGAACCAGGTTGCTGTTACAGAGACGCGGTCGCCATCCGCTCCTCGCCCACACAGGGGTAGGGGAAACACCGCAACGACCACCCCACGTAGAGCCGCTACTGCCACGACGGCTGCCACATCGCGGAATACGGGGCGCCCACGTCCCCTTTCCACATCAGAGGTCATCCAGCGAAGGGTGATCAACAACCTCGTGCGCAGGTACGAGGAAGAAGGGGTCATCCCAACTCGGGATATGGCCCGCTTGGACCTGGAGGCCTCCAGGCCCCGCCGTCAATGCCGCCCTAACAAGCCACAAAGGGAGCCCCTGCTCCCCACCCCAACATTCAACCGTTTCGGGAGCTTGTCTCCAGAACGCCTTGATGACTCCTCGCCTTATGCTGAAGAGGCAGGCGCCGTCCGGCTCAGCCCGCTCAGGGTCCCGACACGAGGTCTCCAGACGAGAGCTCCTGCCCGGCCGCGTCAGCGCCGCCATCCGGCCCCACATGAAGAGCAGGCAGGCTATGTCCCTACACCACCTGCACCATCCCACCTGACCCGACGTCAGCGCCGGGCCCGGGCTGAGGACGCTCGCCCAGGCGTGTCAACGTCGACAGCTACAGTGGCCCGAGCCACCGCCGACGTGCATCGTGAAGCCCCTGCATATACTGAGCAAGGGAACTCCTTCACCCAACCAGGATCGAGACCCCAACCACCCCACGGGCAGGCTGGGTTGACTCTCCGGGTTGCAGGCCCAAGTGGTGATTGCCGCGAGCTAACCCGCGGTAATGTCACCCCGTACGGAGGTCCTCCCCGTACCACTACTCCAAAGAGCGTGGGCCTTCCCCGCTCCAAGGTTCGTCATAGAGGCATGCCTCGTGCTACCCCCATCCCGTAGGAAGACCTGCCCCGCGGCAATGACGCTTAGCGCGGAAACATTTCCCGTTCCCACTATACAGGGTATGGAGTCCATCCTCCTACCCCCGACTGCTAACCTTAAGGCACCATCCATCCGGTCCTTCTCCAACGTGGGGGCCCTCCCTACGTCCTCTCTGCAACCGGCGAAGGTCCTCCTCGCCCCAGCAACTCGGGGAGTGAAGGTCAGCCTCGCTCCACTCGCATCGACCATGGAGGTCCTCCCCATGCTCCTGCTGGTTCCAACAGAGGCCCGACCCACATGGGTACTATTCATGGAGGTCCTCCACATGTACCCTTCGACATTTACCCCAGTGCCACTCGCACCCCGGCTATCTCGAGTGGGGGCCCTCTCCACCACAGCGCCAGCGCTGCCCCGAGGCTGGCTGATAGGGGTCAACCCTGTCCCGAAGAGCCACCCCGGGGCAGGAGAGCGGGTCGCCGCCGCAACAAGAAGAACCCTGGGAAGGCCCATGTGGAGATCAAACCTTTCCGCTTCTCTGACTCGGAAGCGGAATGCGATTTAGCGATGGAACCTTCTCCTCGTTCCTCCGTATCAAGGACTGGGGCAGGAACCAGACGCGTTAGCCTCATTCTCCCGGAATTCGAGTCCCACCAGATTCCCATCTCCCTCCGCAGGTACATCAAAGAGGAATAAATCTTGGGAATTCCGCAGGTCTCAACCGCGCAATCACCGCCTCTGTCACTAGAAGAGCCCTCTACCTCTTCCAGAGATCACGGAGAGTTATTTTGGGGGCCAACGATGGTAGAGCGATGACGCGGCCTGTCGCCGGTAGCCGCGGCTCCTGTTCCGTAAGCTGTGGTTATCAGACCTTCGTATCATGACATCGTGGCCAGGTCACCTCACTCTTCGGAGGAAGGCCCGGAATTCAGCGGCCAGTCAGCTCGTTCGCCGTATTCTGCACCGTCGAGCTTACTATCCCATAGGTCCTCCTCGGTACCGCTACCGGTCTCTCAGCCGCCCCCGATTGATGAGTGGGGCAACACAGGGCCAGACCCTGAGACCGAGCCCAGGAGCTTCTGGAGTATTCTTGCAGCAGATTACTTCCCAGAGAAGTTCTGGCCGACAGCGGCGCTGAATTTCCACATACCAGAGTCTCTTACCCCTGAAGAAGTGGGGTGCTTTTGTCGAACCCTATGGGTGACACAATTCTGCCTTCGTTATGAATGGGTGGTGTACCCCAGAAGTCGAGAGCACTTCGAAGAAATCGGCGAGCAGTGCCGCCTAATCGATGCGGTCGCACTTCTTGTGGCCCAGCACCCTGAGTCTCCAGGCCACCAGAGTGCCCTACAACAAAAATGTGTTCAGAGTCTTAAAGCACTCCGCAGAATCGTCAGGGAAGCCACCCCCCATGTGGAAGTCCGTGGTTGGGGACACTATGTCTCTCTCCTCTTCGACCCTATCCGACGGCAGCCCGATTCTCTATGCGACATCGAGGACATGACCTCAAGAGGGGTCACAGTCCACATGGCCGAAGTTGTGGATAAGGAAGATGAGCTTGAATTCCTTGATGGAGACTTGCCACCCGAGGGCGTACCGCCGCTGCTCGACCCATCAGGGAGAGTTACTCGTCAGCAGAGGAACCTTCTAGGTCTCCCCGTACCCACCGAGTCACTGGTACTCGGTAAAAACACTGGCAAGGGTTAGGTGCACATCAGAACAATCAAGCACTCCGACCCATCCGCCTCTGTGCAGAAGATGGACGAAGATCCCGAGAAGGCTACGTTACGCCGGTTGCATGCCGAGCAGAAGTGGCTGGTTGACGAACTCTTGGCTGAGCGCGCCGCAGAGCGGCGACCCTACTATGGTAATCCCAGGCCGGGGCAGCAGGGGCAGGAACAATTCCCCCCCGGTGAGATGCCTCTAGGCCACCCTGATCATGCTACTGCCGCAAACAGGGCGAAGCTGGAATGTACGGCAAGAGGGTGCGATACGTCTCGCCAAATCCCCCCGAGCGACGGGTCAACATAAAGAACCCAATTCGGGTTCCCCCAGTCGCCCCACAGGTCTTCCAGCCAGTTGACCCACGAGCGGCCGAAGACATTTACCGTGATGAAGATCCTAGAAATGCACTTGTGGTTAGGGATCCCCGTCAGGACAGGGATCCCCATCCAGAGGATCTTATTGCGGCACTCACAGCTCTCCTCAAAGCGTTGGAAACGCGGCAGGTGGCGTTCCCACCGGATGGCAAGACTTATCCTGTGTGAGTGGATGATATGCCCGCACCTCCAGGTTTTGGGAACCCAACATTCTCTCCTTTTAACGGGACAGGGGACCCGCTGCAGGACTTGGCTCATTTTTCTTCCAGGTGTGGCCCCATGCTGGGGACCCCGACTCAGCAAGAAGCCGCCAAGCTCCGATGTTTCATACAGACATTGGAAGGTCCGGCATTCATCTGGTACAACCAGCTCCCTACCGGGTCGGTGACCGGTTGGGAGGATCTTCGCCGGCAGTTCTTATACCAGTTCAGCTCCACCACGTGATAGACCAGCATCGCGGACCTCTTCAAGTGCAAGCAGAGGCCTAATGAGCGGGTTGCAGATTTCATCGCCCGGTGGAAGGGACTTACGTATTCCCTCGATATGCCACTGACTCAGGAGAAACTACTGACGATGTGTGTGGGGAACATCAAGACAGAGCTGGTACCCTCCCTGATCACCCGGAACTACCCTGGAGGGTTTAGATATTTCTCAGATAAGGCTCAGCGCCTCGAGGAAGCCCTGCAACAGGCTAGTCAGGCACGTTTGTTGCCCCCCATGATCCCAGCGAGGAGGACCGCCAGGGCTGAACCCACCGCGGTGGATCAAATAGAAGCCCCTAGGCAGCTGGAGTTGCTGCCGGCGGCACCACCACCGCAACCCCGCAGAGGTCCTCCACCTCAAGCACAGGCTCTTGCCCCAGCAGCGACCGCCTCAGAACCGACAGGTTCCCCCGCACAACGCGCCACCGCCACCTAGGCGAGACAATCAGGCAATGCCTCCTCGACAGGCCCCTCCGGACCCTCGTCAGGGCCAGGTCCCCAAGGCCCCCTATCCGGAAAGAAGGTACCAGACCTATTCGTTGAACGAAAATCATGTCCTTGTCTATTTCTGAAGTGCTCTAGAGTAAGGGATTGTGCGCCTGCCTGAGTGCAGAAGGCCGGCAGAGGCGCATCTCACTAATCACCCGAACTACTGCCCTTATCATCAGATCCTAGGGCACAGCCTCAGGCAATGCTATGTGTTTAAAGGCTGGCTTCAGGACCAGGTCAACAACAACATAGTCATGTCGGGCCCAGCACCAGCGCAAGTGGCAGGTGTCTTTGCAGGATCAGAGATCGGAAACGACAGTGAAGGTGAGTGGCAGCAGGTCCCCAGCCGCGGGTCCCAGAAATACGATTACTGGAAGGCTCAAAAAACTGTCGTCTGTGCCCATGGAATCATCCGGGCGCACCTGAAGCAGCCAGAACCTTTAGAAGAAGTAGCTGGTGCCTCCGTATCGTCTTCACAGTCGACCTATGCCCAAAAGGGCAAGCAGCGGCGATGTAAGAAGAAGCAACGCGCACCACCAGTGCCATCGTCATCCCGCACTCTCAGATACTTTATGCCCCCGGAAATGGGGATTCCTCCCCGAATCCGCCCAGTGGTGGATGACTCCTTGATCGACAGCCAGGGGTACATTTCGGTTAACACCGTGGAGCTGGTAAAGCCCTATATGACCCACGACGAGGGGGAACGCCAGGCAGACCTCCCCTACATTTCCAGCCGACGTCAACGTCAGCAGAATCGCAACCGCGCTAGTCATCAAGGTAATTCAGCGGGCACTCTTGGCCAAGCCGTGCACGCTAATGAGACCAGGCAGCAGGCTCAGTGCAGATCTCAGCACGCGCAAACCCATGCAACAACCTCCACTCTACCTCCATCGCTGTTCGTGCTACTGGATCGGGGGGAGTTGCCTCGTTCATATCACGGTCAGTCTTGCCCGGCTACAGGCCAGCCTCCACTGTCGGATCCTAGTCTGACGACTACTCTTCAGGCTTCAAATAGTAGGCAGCAAGATGTGCCCATTACTAGTCGATCGCCGGTTCAACCAGTAGGACCCGCTATGCCTCTAAATGCCGAACGACCTCATGTAAGCAGAGGTTCGCGTTTGGCACGAAAGTATGATGTCCTGAAGAACCTGTCCAGCATTCCGGCATGGATTTCTATCCTTGAGGCCCTATTCTTGTCATCTGAAATGCGCGAGGCACTTGCCGAGGCCCTAAGGATCCCCCACCATTTTGAGATGGAGGTAGCAGCTACAGAAGCCTTCCATAATGAGACCATTGAAAACGCCGAATGTCAGGCGGTTATCTCGTTCTCCAGTGAAGATGAAGACCCTCCTATACAGGGGCATATTCGCCCGCTGTACATCACTGGCCACTTCAATGGTGTGGATGTCCGTCGCTGCCTCATTGACATAGGTTCTGGAATCAATCTAATTCCGACCCGGACGCTGTGAAAGCTGGGTCTGTCCGATGGTGATTTAACCCCCTCTGACCTCAGGATCCAAGGGTACGACAGGATAGAGAAAACCCCAGTTGGCAAGATCTGCCTGAAGACTCAGTTCGGTGGCTTAATTACCAGCACCGAGTTCATGGTTGTCTCTCAGGACACCGCCTACAACGCATTGATGGGTAGGCCATGGCTCCATCTTCATGCAGCGGTCCCTTCGTCGTATCACCAGTGCCTCAAGTACTCGCTCAACGGTCGAGTAGGCATGCTCCAAGGAGACGCGTCCCCTTTCTCTTCTTGGGAGGCCCGCTAGCTGGATGCTGGTTATTACAAAAGTAAGGACAAGTAAATCCTGGTAAGCGAGGATGAACCAGCCCTGGTCACAAGTGATCCCTGGGCAAGCATGGATGACGCCTACATCCTCCCGATCTACCGGTTGGAGGCCACGACCCCTGACATGGGGCAATGTTTTGTAGTTTCGGGTACGCAGGGAAGGCATGTTCCCGTGTCCAAGCGACGACGGAAAATCACATCGTACTCCTACATCAACCAGGCTCAGATCATCCCGGAACCTCCTACCCATGTACGGTACCGGGACGTCAAGCTCATGACAACGACAGTGCGCCATACGTTTCTCTTCCGTCGGTCTGGAATTAACTGACTCAGGTCGACATGTCACCAATGCTTTGATATCATCAAACGTGGCCCTTTAGGCCGAAGGCCAGATGGGATAGGGTCGACCGCTTTCATTATTATTGTCTCGATGGCAAGCGAGTCTCCCGATGTGATGACCGCTGCTGCCCAAGCCGGCACCAGCTGCCCCTCAGATTTTGATAGCCCAGAAGTAACCCCCGTCGCGGGAAGTCCCCCCACGGGTGGGGAGGAAGACTTGGAGGACGCTCTGCCAGCCTTCAAAGAAGGCGTCTCTACCACGGTTGATGAACTGGTACAGGTGAACCTTGGTAGCGAGGCAGATCTAATACCCACATTGATTAGTGCAGCCATGTCCCCCGAGGAGCGGCAACAATACGTAGACTTCCTCAAACAGCACCGTGATGTGTTTGCTTGGAGTTACAACGAGATTCCAGGGCTAGACCCATGGGTGGTCGTTCACCGTCTGGGCCTCCCGGCAAAACATCGTGGGTTTAAGCAGCCTCCCTGGAAGATGCACCCTTCTCATGGTGTTATGGTTGAGGCCGAAGTTGACAAGCTAATCAAAGCCAACCTCGTCAAGGAGGTCCAGTACCCCAAGTGGCTTTCCAACATTGTGCCAGTCAAAAAGAAGAATGGACATATCAGAGTCTGCATCGACTTCCGCGATCTTAATCGCCACTGCCCAAAGGATGACTTCCCACTCCCGGTGACAGAGCTGTTGATTGACGCCAAGGCCGGGTTCCAAGCCCTCTCTTTCATGGATGGGTATTCCTGGTATAACCAGATCCGGATGGCCCCCGAAGACGAGGAGTCCACTTCCTTCAGGGCTCCCCAAGGTACCTTTTGCTACCAGGTAATGCCATTTGGTTTGAAAAATGCAGGTGGCACTTATCAGAGGGCCATGCATCGCATATTCAAAAAAATTCTCGGGACATTGGTGGAATGCTACGTGGATGACCTCGTAGTCAAATCATGCAAGCGCCAGGACCATCTCAAAGAACTTGAGAAAGTGTTCGGTTTCCTCGGTTCCCGTCACCTGATGATGAACCCGCTGAAGTGTGCCTTCGGGGTCACCTCCGGGAAGTTTCAGGACTTTGTTGTCAGATATCAAGGTATCAAGATCGACCTGGAGAATATCAAGGCCATCAGCCAAATGCCTCCCCCGAGCAACATTCGGGAGCTTCGAGGCCTTCAAGGCCACTTAGCCTATATACGCCGATTCATCGCGAATCTGTCCGGCAAGTGTAAGCCCTTTTCCTGGCTCATGAAGAAGGGTGACACCTATGAATGGGATGAAGAGTGTCGGACCGCCTTCGAGGAAATCAAGCAGTATCTGCTCCAACCTCCGGTCATGATGCCACCCATCTCCGGAAAGCCGCTGGTCCTTTATGTGACCGCCCTGGAAAGATCCCTCGGTGCGCTGCTCTCCCAGAAGAATAACGAGGGTACTGAGAATAGTCTCTACTATCTCAGCCACATGCTTATCGATACGGAGATCAGATACTCCCCTATCGAAAAGAGCTGCCTCGTGCTCGTCTTCGCTGTGCAGAAGTTGCGACATTACCTACATCACCACGAGGTGCAATTGGTCTCCCGGGAAGACCCACTGAAGTACATCCTGAATCGCCCTATGTTGACTGGCCGACTAGCACGGTGGGCGGTGATTCTCCAGCAGTTTGATATCAAGTTTGTACCTCAGAAGGCCGTTAAGGGACATGCATTGGCAGACTTTTTAGCTTCCCATCCAACCTCCGCGGATCAATCCCGGGACCTGGATTTCCCTGATGAGACGATCCTCTCAGTCGATCATGCTGCCCCGTGTTGGCAAATGCATTTCGACGGCGCCTCTCGGAGCCCCACCGGTAGGAGGCTCAACGATCCCAAGATCAACAGAGTGGGCCTGGGTATTGTCTTTATTACCCCGGCGTAGGCCGTCCCGCCATACTCATTCCTATTGTCATAAGGCTGTACGGACAATGAGGCAGAGTACCAAGCTCTCATCACCGGCCTCGAGCTGGCCCTTGAGATCCATGTGCCCATCTACATGTGAAGGGGGATTCCGAGCTGGTAATCAAACAGGTTAATGGCGACTACGTCGTCAGGAAGACGGAGCTCACACCGTTGCTGGAGTACACCCTCTGCCTAATGGACCAATTTTCCCCTCGACCAGAGGTTACCCATGTCCCACGGTCACAGAACGGCCAAGCAGACGCCCTGGCTGGTTTAGCCGCGTCGCTCGCAGAACCCGAGCAAGATGACTTGATCTTACATGTGGCACACCGGAGAGTCATTGCCCCCGTCACCCAAGAGGACCATGATGGCCTGCGGGTAAGCCATCTCACCGCCGGACCCTCCATATCGGGAGTCTCGGGTTCATCAGACGCTGTGGTTGAAACCACCCCCGACTGGAGAGCACCTTTTTTCGAGTATCTCCATAATGGTTAGCTCCCGGACGACCGAGCCTAACGCGAGTGAATCTGATGCCGCGCGTTGCAATTTACCCTCCAGAGCGGCCCCAGTCCCGAACAAATCCTTTATAAGAGGAGATTCGATGGTGTCCTTCTCTGTTGCCTCCAAGGAGGGGAGATACCTCAAGTTATGCAAGAGGTTCACGCCGGTTCCTGTGGTTCCCATCAAGCTGGGCCGAAACTGTCCCATCAAATCCGGAGGTTAGGATACTTTTGGCCCTCTGTGATCCACGATTGTATTGGATATGCCAAGAGATGCCATGCGTGCCAAGTACACGCCAACTTCTTGCATCGGCCGCCGAAGCCCCTCCACCCCACCAAGTACTCTTGTCCATTTGCGGTATGGGGACTTGATATAGTAGGACCGTATCCACCGGCAACAGCCCGCCAGTGTAGGTTCATCCTGACAGTGACAAATTTCTTCTCCAAGTGGGCAGAGGCAGTTCCGCTAAAAGTGGTCAAGGTCCGTTCCATCGTTGACTTTGTGAGCTCCAACATTATCCACCAGTTTGGAGTCCCTCACGCCGTCCTCACCGATAACGGCACCAACTTTCGAGCAACTGAATTGAAGAAATTGTACGCTAAGTACGACATCTGGTCGAACAATACCTCCCGCTACCACGCGTAGGAGAATGGACAGATTGAGGCGTTCAACAAGACCCTCTCTAACATCCTGCAGAAGATGGATGGTCAGAATAAGAAAAGTTGGCCGGACAAGCTCCCCAACGCCCTCTGGGCTTACCGGACGACGACTCGCAACTCTACCCAGGTGACCCCATATTCCCTGGTGTATGGAGCTGAGGCCGTCCTACCCATTGAGATCTAGCTGTCGTCGCTACGCACTGCAGTTTATGATCACCAGACATCAGATGTGGTAGCCGATATCCATTTGGCTGAATTAGAAGCACTGGACGAGAACCGGCTTCGTGCCCTACACAATCTGGAAAGGCATCCGGACAAGATAGCGAGAGCCTTTGACAAGAAGTTTCTTCTTTGCTCTTTTCTACAGGGCGACCTGGTACTGGCCCTTCAAGCGCCAATGATTCCCGGTAGGAAACCGCCCAAGTTATAACCCAAATGGGAAGGGCCTTATATTATCCATAAGGTTTACCCCAATGGAGCATACTCCTTGGTGACCACGGATGGAGAGCGTATAACCCCTCCCACCAATGCCAAATTCTTCAAACAATACTTTTCCTAGGGAAAAAAGGACCAGCACGACCCTAAACTGCGAGATGGTCCTGAACGACCCTAAACTGCATCCCCGTCCTTACTGCAAGACGTTAAACTGCAAGCCATTCAGGCCTTCCTGACCGAGGCTCAACCTCAGTCCCCTTGGCCTCCTCAGGCCCCCGACCCCCGTCAAGAGATACTTTGCCTATGGAAAAAAAGGTCCTGCACGACACTAAACTGCGAGATGGTCCCGCACGACCATAAACTGTATCTTCGTCCTACAAGACGACAAACTATGAAATGGTCCCGTATGACCTTAAACTGCACGTAATGGTCCAACATGACTCTAAATGGTAAAGTCCTGCATGAACTTAAACTGCACCTTCTTCCTACAAGACATTAAACTACAGCCGGTCAGGCCTTCTTGACCGAGGCTCTGCCTCAGGCCACTTGGCCTCCTCGGGCCCCCGGCCCCGTCTTCACCGCGAGATGTTAAACAGCAAGCTGGTCAGGTCTCCCTGACCGTGGCCCGACCTCTGGCCCCCTAGTTTTCCCTGATCTATGCTATTGCAGGATTGTACGATATGGTGCAGGACTACACCCTCATTCACGTCGGATTACTCGTCGTACCGTACATATCCCAAAATGAGATGCTTCTTATCGTCCCTCATGACGTTAAACTGCATTTCTAGATCTACGTATGGCTTGATTCTCATCCTTATGAGATACGTAGGAACGCTCGGACGCCTCGTCTTGAGCCCAACCCCATGATTTTCCCTTCCACTATGCCTTCTAGGAATAGTGTTCTTGGAGGATCTTTGTGTAGCAGGGAGTAGGTTTTCTTGGCCGCACTTATGCAACCCTGCTCGCACAAGGATTGTAAGGGTCACACCATGTGCTCGCTCCCGTTATTCTATTCCTTCCACGTCCTCACCGCATGACGCTAAACTGAATTTCCTTCAAGAACTACGTATGGCTTGATTCTCATCCCTATGAGATACGTAGGAATGCCTGGAAATTTCGTCCGTTGGCCCAGCCCAAAAGCCAAAATATTCCCCTCGGGTCAAGACATGGCAGGATGCACACTTTTTCCCCAAGCTCACATCGAGCAAGCCTCGACCCGGCTGCAAATCCCCCCTGGAGATGTTTGCCTATTTCGTGGATGGATACAGCTATGCTTCACCCACTCCTTGACTGGGATTCCATCATTTTTCACACCCAGAAGGACCCCCAAGGACGGCCTGGATACAATTCCCAAGGGCTCTCCTACCGATACGGGCCAACGCCCCGAAGGTTTTCAAGCAACAAGCCGATACAAGTCCCGCGTTGCGAATATGGTCAGCGGTCGATGCTCATTTGTTGCTCCCATACAGGTCACCATAGGAACTCGGTGTTTAGAACATGGTCAACAGTGTCCTGTATCTTCGGGTCCACCCCAAGATGTCCCAGACATCGAGTGCAGTGATTCATTCTGCCCCATCCCGAGGTGACAACCTTCCCCCATGTGGTGCTAGCGATCGGGCCCACGACCACGATTCCTCATAAGGGTGTACGGTGTGATGTGGGACTATGTTCTCATTCACGTCGGGATCATGTTCCATGTCGTATGCCCTCCCTTTATGAGGCCCAGCCTCAGGCCCCTTGGCCTTCTCGGGCCCCGACCCTCATCCTCATGTAAGACGTTAAACTGCAAACCAGTCAGGCCTTCTTGACCGATACCTGACTTTAGGCCCCCTGGCCTTCTCGGGCTCCTCCGCCCAACTTCTTCCCCGGGGTGTATGGTGTGATGTGGGACTATGTCCTCGTTCACGTCGGGATCATGTACCATGCCATACGCCCTCCCTTTAAGAGGCCCAGCCTCAGGCCCCTTGGCCTTCTCGGGTCCCCGACCCTCGTCCTCATGTAAGACGTAAAACTGAAAACCAGTCAGGCCTTCCTGAGTGATGCTTGACCTTAGGCCCCTTGGCCTTTCCGGGCCACGACCCAGGTCCCCTCTTATAGGAGTATATGGTGTGGTGTAGGACTAGGTCCTCATTCACGTCGGCTTCTTCACCATACCGTACACCTCCCTTGTTTAGAGGTATATTTCTCCCCTTCTCGTCCCGTATGACGATAAACTACATCTAGAGAACTATGTGTGGCTTGATTCCCATCCTCATGGGATACGTAGGACCACCTGAATGTCCAAGATTCGGGTCTAGCCCCATCTCTCGGGAATCCTCATCCCATCCTAGCCCATTGGCCTATCCTTCCTCCATGAGAGGATTATATGGTGTGATGTGGGATTATGTCCTCATTCATGACGGTCTCGTAATGACCACGCAATGTTTACCCCCCTACTGAGCTGTTTTGTCGATCCCTTTCTCGGCGGTTCACCAATGTGCTTAAGAGTACTCTGGTTTATTACCTGGAACGCCAAGCTTTACTCGGACACGTCCGCACCTGCTTTCTAGGTTTTGTGTCTCCCTGCATTAGGGCTTTCAGCATCTTTCACGCCCGGAGGGACCCCCAAGAACGGCCTGGATACAACTCCCAAGGGCTCTCCTACCGTTACGGGCCAACGCCCCCAAGGGTTTCAGACAACAAATCGATAAAATCCCGCATTGCGAATATGGTCAGTGGTCGATGCTCGATTGTTTTTCCCTCCTCAGGCTAACATTATATGGACGTTGTGTTTCCACCATGGTTAACAGTTTTACTCTATCGCCACGCCATCCCATTAAGCCCAAAATGTCGGGTACACGATTCACTCCCTTCATCACTTCATCATGTCCAAGTAGAGTCTTGGATCTCTTGTTACTTTTCCTCCGTACATGTATGCGCGTTGGGAGAACAAGCTGCATCAAAGGTGTCCTCCGAAACTCCCCGCTGACTCCCCTTTGATAGATGCCGCAAGTATTGCGATAAGGATCTTCCCCCCTTGTTTCCCACACCGAGTTTATCTCACGTGGGCTTAGGGATTGGGTTGATGTCTGTACTTACTCGGGAGTTGTCAGCACCCACGATCTGAGCTCTAAGACCATAAACTAAGATTCTCATCTGGAACTATGTTCAAGACCCCTTGTCTTTGGGTCTATCTTGAGTTCAGAAAGTTCATGTCTCTGGTCCTTCCTTCAGGACCCCGAACACAGGACCACGTCGCATAGTGTAGGACCACGTCATCATTCACGTCGGGTTTGCAATAGCTGCACCACGCACACCCCGTTCTGAGAGTTATTCCCTCCTATTCCTTGTCCTGCATGAAATTAAAAGGCATCCTTCAGAACTATGTGTGGCTTGATTACCATCTTCATGGGATACGTAGGACCACCTGAATGTTTAAGATTCGGGTCCAGCCCCTCCTCCTAGTGATCTCCTGATCTCCCGGTCACCTAGGCCACTTGGTCTGTCCCCCATACAGGAGGGGGATATGTAGGTATGATACAAGGTTTTGGGCACCGTGCCCCCTTCCCTAGGAATCTTCCATCTCTCGATCACCCTCAAAGTGGAGTCCCTTGACTCCTTGCAGTGGTTCACCCACGTATTGAGAGTACTCTGGTCTAGGACCAAGAGTGTCAGATTCAACTTGATCAAGTTTCTTCCACTTCTCAAGCTTCGTTTTCCCCTCCATTCGGGCTTCCATCACCTTTCACACCCAGAGGGGCCCCCAAGAACGGCCTGGATACTACGCCCAAGGGCTCTCCTACCATTACGGACCAACGCCCCCGAAGGTTTTGGACAAAAAATCGATAAAATCCTGCGTTGCGAATATGGTCAGCGGTCGATGCTCATTTGTTTGTCCTCATCTCAAGATAACGCGACAGGATGCTGTGTTGCGAACATGGTCAGCAGTAATCCTCTGTCATCACGCCAGCCCCTTCAGTCCTTGAATGTTTGTTGCATGATTCACATCATTTTCCACCCCATCATGTCCAGGTGGAATCTCGACACTTTTGGCGCTATCCCTCAGTGCACCTTTGCATGTCAGGGGGACAAAGCTGCAATATGGAGTCCTTCGGGGCTCCCATGGTCCGAGCTCTAAGACCATAAACTAAGATCCATTCGGGACTACGTTCAACTTGATTCCTATCCTCGTGGGATACGTAGGACCACCCAGACACCCTGTCTTCGGGTACAGCCTATTTAGAGAGCCAGTCTCTCCCCCGGTTTTACCTCTTACCTCTATATAGTCCCCTCGGCCTAAGGTTTCCCTCTCCGAATGGCGTAAAATCTGATGTGGGATCATGTCTCCGTCAATTGTGTTTTATAACACTGCGCACATTTCCCGCCTAGCATCGTCTCTGCTACGTCTGTGCTGCATGACGATAAAATGCATGCTTGGTCCTATCATATGACCCTAAACTGTGACATAATCGTCCTGGCCGCACGACGAAAAACGACACCACATTTTGGTGACCTCTTTGTAGAGGACATCACGTTGGGTATTGGTCACGTGCCATGCCATTTGTCAACGCCCATCAGGGCTTGATCCTTGTGGCGAAATCACGACCTACTATTCTAGGCCTGTCGCTTCACAAAAAAAACCCATTCACCTTAATGAACAAACAAGATACATCAAATTCCGTTTCTTTTAGTGCAAGGGCCACGCCTGCACTCTCCTTTTCCCCTGACACTGGTATCCTACCATGTCACTCTCCAGAACTACGTATGGCTTGATTCTCATCCTTTTGAGATACGTAAGAGCGCTCGGGCACTTCCCCGCGGGCCCAGCCTAACCTTTGTGTTCGGTCCCTCGACTTGAACATTTCCCCAGAGAACGCATGGTAAGTAGGGCTTAGGACCTCTTTCACGTCGGGTCTTGACTCCATGCGTCCCCTACTCCCTTTACCCATTTATGGTCAAAGTCACCCTTCAGAACTACGTATGGCTTGATTCTCATCCTTATGAGATACGTTGGAGCGCCCGGGAACTTCCCCGTGGCCCTGCCTAACTTTCCCTTTCGGTCCTTTGACCAAAAACCTCTCCTAAGGAGGCTGCATGGTGTGATATGGGGTTGTTCCCTCATTCACGTCGAGTTGTTCACCGTGCCATACACACCTCCTATTCCCGTTCACGCCAGGTGTTTGAGTTACTCCACTATGTGCCTCTTATGTTTCCTCTCACCCATGGTCCGAATTCTATGACCCTAAACTAAGATCCTCCCAAGGGAAATGAATCTGCTCCCTCTCTGTAATACGTTTCGTTGCCGTATTCAGATGTGTTTTGACAAAGAGCCTCAAGTGTGGGATTGTCACAGGGACATTCCCCTCGCCCCATGACCATGCTTCGTGAGCTCGCTATTTGGATCCTCATCCTCTTCCACATCCAAAAGGACCCTCGGACGACATGGATACTAAGCTTAAGGGCTCTCCATGAATGCTGGACCTAAGGTCCCCTCAATAGTTTCGAGCCAACATCCCTACGGATATTTGACAACAAATCGATAAAATCCCACGTTGCGAATACGGTCTGCGGTCGATGCTCATTTGTATGTCCCCATTCTAGGCTAACGCGACAGGATGTTGTGTTGTGAACATGGTCAACAGTTATCCTCCATCGTCACGCCGCCATCATCGTGATCTGAATCTCGAGCACCATGATTCACACATTTCCACTTCCTCATGTTCAAGTAGAATTCCATCATACTCGGCTCTTTCTCTTCGCGCATCTAGGTGCACCACAATGATCATGTTAGTGTCACTGTGCCGGTATTCACCGAGCGTCCCTTTTCCCTAACCTTCCCCTTTCTGTGTCATGAAATCCCCTCTACTACTGCTTGTTTCCCACACCGAGCACGACTCACGTGGGCTTAGTAGTTTTGGCGGGATGTGTACCAACGCGGTCAGGCTGCTCGTCCTCCATGACATTAAACTGCGCTTTCAGAACTGCATATGGCTTGATTCCCATCCGCAAGGGGTACGTAGGAACGCCCGACCACTCTGCTTCGGGCCCAGCCCAATCCTCACTCTTGGTCCCTCGACCTGAAGAGTTTCCTCCGGGGGTATGTGGTATGAGTTGGACTCCAAGTCCTCATTCACGTCAGTTTCATATCTACCGCGCCACATGCTTCCTTCCCTTTTATTCCATGTCCTATCGTATGAAGTTAAACTACAGGAGTCTATGTGTCCTCAACGCACGACATTAAACTGCGGTTCTACCCTGAACAAGTTCAGGATGCCCCAAGATCCCACTGGGAAGTGACAGATCCCCTCACCAGAGAGGCCCTGTCTGAATGAAGGATTGATCCATGATCAAAATGATGCACCTATCTGGCGTACTCCCACCACGGTGGTGTAACTACCTAAGTGTTGGATTCTGTTCGGACAGACCATCACTCCATATTCCACGCTTTGTGTGCCCCTTATTCGGACCCTCGTCCTCTCTCATGTCTAAAGGGACCCCCTAACGGCCTGGTCTCATGCCACATCGGCTCACCTACCATCCAGGGCCAACGTTCCGAAAGACGTTTCATACCTGGAAGGACCCCCTAAAAGTATGGATGTTTGACCTATGGTCCGCCTAATATCCTGGGCCAACATCCCGAATGATTGATCGACGACAAATTGATAAAATCCCACGTTGCGAATATGGTCAGCGGTCGATGCTCATTTGTTGTCCCCATTTCAGGCTAACGTGGTAAGGGTACCACTTCTCCTCCAAGGTTAACGGTTGTCCCTTATTGTCATTCCATCCTCACAGTGTTCCGAATCTTGGGTATTGTGATTCACGCTTCCCATTTTCATTTGTCTGGACCGATTTCAGCACCCCTGGCGTTGCCCCGTTCGTGCATAAGAGCACATTGAAGAAACGGTAATTCGCTCATCCTGAATGTTCCTTCTCCCATCAAGCCTCTCCCGTCTCTCAGAAATCCAGACTGGTAATCTGAATCCAGGACATCGGGCTCGACCCATGTGGGCCTAGGGAATTGTCGTTGAACATCCCGCAAACATTGTAAGGATGTAACAAGGCAATTCGCTAGTGGAAATCGTGCGTGCTACGACATTCAGAACAAAGGTAAAATTTGGAAGCATGAAAGTACCAATAAAGGGTTTTGGGTTTGTTACAATACTCGGGGGTCGACTTCCCCCATGGACGGGTTGACCCCGTCAAAAGAGCGTTGAAGATCCGCCACCCGTTGACTTGTGGCATCCAAGGATTGCTGCCGCTGAATCAGCTCCCGCTCCTCCTCCGCAGCGGCGGGGCACAGTTCGTCAGTCCTAGCTTTGGCCCTCTCCATGCCAGCTTGAACGACAGCCATCTCTCCAGAGGTCTGCCTTATATGCTCTTCTGCCTCTGCCAGCTGGGCCTTCAACCGTGAGACCAGCTCAGTTTGTGCGTCAAGAGAGGCTGAAAGATCATCTGCTCGGGTCTGCATCTGTTGAACCTCACCTTCAGCCTCCTGGAGCTTCTTGATGCTGGTCGCTTTCCTCCGCTGCCAGCCCACGCTGAGCCCGCGATGATGCTCCAGGATCTTCTCAGCCATAAGATCTCAGATGAGTGCTTAAGGATGTTGGGCATCCACTCCCCCAGCGCACAGTTCGTGCAACCGCGAAGCCTATCCATTTCGGCCAGCCATTGTTCTTGGGTAGTGTCCTTGATAAAGCGCGCGATCAGATTCCACGACCGGTGGCGGACTATGCTGTTGTCTTCGTTGTCGGAGGCCGTTTCGTCCCAGTCTGCGCGATTTGCAGGGTCATACGCGGGATACGCCCGCAGGAAATCCTCGGCCGGATCAACATCCGGTGTTGAATCCAGTGCGACACCTGGCACCGAAGCGGGCGCGACAGGACTGGGACCGGCTGGTTGATCCTCTTCCTCGGAGTCCACCTCAATAACTTCGGGTACGGCCCTGCTGGTGGACCTGCCAGTGACAATGTGCGTCACAACTTGAGGAGATGGGGGGAATATTGCCACCATCACCGGCATGCCCCTAGGTGGGACTCCACTAGACATCCCAACTAGTATTGCCGCATCGGCCCACAACAGTCGAAGAACTGTACGACAGAGAGGGATAAACGTTAGTTGGCATGGTCTACAAGTGACAACGAGGAGACCAGTGGAAGAGAATTACAGTGATCAACCACCGAGCACTGCTCTTGAGCCGGTACTGATGGGCCCCCGATATGAGGCCCCCTGTATACTGTCAGAAGGTCTGGAGATTCCAGAGGAGCCACCTCGGGCGCCCTGGTCCCACCAGATGCGGAACTGGATGCAGCCATAGGCGCGGGTTCTGAAGGTCCCGCATCATCACCCGCCAAGGAGCGAGAACGAGGCCTGTGAACAAGTTCCTCCTACATGGCACGAACATTGGTGAGAGGCCCATGGTGGCCCAAGAACGGATCGTAAGGAGAGAAGTTCGGAATGCTACCTCGAGCGCTTCCGCGAAATCGTTGGATTCTGAGCCTCGGTCTCCGACCTCGCCCTCCTCCTGCGGGCTCCCTCCCCCGGCCTCATCCTCCCGAGAGGAGTCCTCTGATTCCCCCGGAAAGGGGAAGCGCTCCCTCAGATCGGCAGCCGATAAATGTGGGGGAACCGTCTGATTCAATAGTACCCTCACCCGGTCTGTCATTGGGTGAGGGACACCACTAGAGTGGACGTAATCCTCCAGTTCGTCCAGGTGCTGTGCTGCCTCCGCCGGAGACGCCATGAGTCCAGCCCGGACTGGGCCTATGCCCGGTAATTCCATCCCGAGGATTTTCAGATGGGCCCATATCTCGGGTGGGCTGAGGAATTTCCGGTTGACATCCCAAATGTCCCAAGCTTCCGGGAAGACGACATCCTCTGCCATGTCAATGTGATGCAAGCGCTTCCCCGGAGCCTGAGTGGATATCCTACGAAATCCCCTCAGTGGCCGCCCCACCGGATGACCCTTCTCTTCCGGAATCACCGGATCCACCGCTGCTGCCATACCCTCGGCCGGTGCGGGTCTCGCCGCCATGGCAGCCCCGCCACCACGAGCGGCCCTAACTTCCCTCTGACCCCGACCTCGAGATAGAGGAGGCCCACCGTCACCAACCTGGATCGTTGGCTGTTTCAACATCTCCCCTGGGTAAGCATCCTCCCAACTGATGGTGTACTCTTTCACCAATCCGAAGCTAGCGGTGGATGGAGGAAATGAAATCCTCATCTCTCCATCTTCTCGTGTGAACATGAGCCACAGCTGCCTCATCACACAGGGGTGCTCCTCGTGACGCACCTCCCAGTAGACCCGCGGAGTCAGCCGCTGGAAGTACCAGAATTGCCTCGCAAACCAATGCGGAGTGTACGGTTCACAGAGCGGCTCACTATCTATTCGTACCACCAAAACTCCACCTCGGAAGGCTAGGAGGTAAGCCAGATGCTCTTCCGTTCCCCGTCCGTCATCAGTAAGCATTCCCGTCGTATTGGCGGGTCTTGGAGGACAGCCCCAAGTCTTCCATTGGCTGTCCTCCAAGACCCGCCAATACGAGTGCCCCTTTCCCCGTTGGGCTGCCCATGGACAAGTTCGAGGCCTCAGAGGGAACTCTCGATTCTCTGGAAAATTCAGGAATCATTTGAACCACCTCCTGAAGTGGACGTCCCTCACGGCCTCCTTGTCCTCTCCAGGGACAGGTGCCATCAGTGCTGATGCCAGTCGCGACATTTGATCTGCATCTCCCCACGTGCTAACAACAGGGAGGAATTCTTCATACATTGCCCCCAAGATTGGGACCCCAGAAATCTGGTGGACATCCCACAGGCTGATTCCCACCTCCCCGTGATGCAGGTGAAAAGTGTTGGTCCTAGATGACCATCTACTCAGCAACTCCGACATTAGCTGCTTCGGTTGGTAAATGTGGAATTGGGAGTCCCATGCCGCCTCATACAACCCCACTCTCCTCATCTCGGCCCCGAACTCCTCGCATGAGGCACCTACCCAGTAGGCCCAGGCCTAGTCATCAGTAAAGTTGCCGCCCTGGTGCATGTCCCACTCATCGGACCATCCCTACTTCAAATCCTGCAAAGCCGCCTTCAGCATGGTATGATAGAGGGGAGGGGAAGTCTCCGGCTACAATGGATTCCCGTCAATGTCATTGACATGATTGTAGAGACAGTCAGCGGTAACAGGTGTGAAGTCCTCCCGCGCATGACCATCGGCCACCCTGAACCATTTGTGCTGGCACGGTGTGCTCCTGAACCAGCAAGCTGGTTCGTCCCTACTCGCCTCAGGGATGAAGACATCATCCCTTATCCCGAAGTCGTACAACGGCAATTTCTTGCACTGTGGATAAAATTTATGACCCTCCGAGAGCAGATCTGTCAAAGAAGTGTGGTCCGAGTGGCTCCGGATCATCTCCCCCAAGCCTAGACAGTTGGTCATCTCATCCCGGCGAGCATTATCTGCAAGGACCCCCAATACAACCTCTTGATGGGCCATTTTAACTATGGCCCTCAGAAAAGAATTCTTTCGGCAAGATCGTGAAGCTCGACCGCGAAGCTGAATCGCGAAGCTGGATCGCGAAGATCGGTCGCGAGACCAAGCCGCGATGTCTGGCCAAGGCTGACAAGAAGAGGTTCGCTTGGCGGAGACGTGGAGTCGGAGACCTGCGGTTCGCCGCGGAGCTCGATTCGCAGAGGGCTGTCGCGGAGTACGTGGAGCTTCGCGAAGTCGAGAGCGCAAAAAGACAAGGAATTCCCGTGAAGAAAAAAGAGGTCGACCCCATATTTATAGGCGGCGAACCCAGAGCATCGCGGCGCGCCTCACCCGCGCGGAGCATCGCGGCGCGTCCAGATCTGTGGCCCCGGTCAGCACCGCGGGCCCCCTTCGCGAAGCCACTTCGCGAACCGCCGACAATTTTTGCGATTTTCCCTCAGACATAGACCCTTCGCCCTCCGCGACTCCAAGTCTGAGTGGGGCATTTGTTGGTGCCGAAAATATGGCCCGAAAGAAAGGAACAAAAAAGAAGGCTGGCGCATTGCCTCGCGAAGCACTGCCGTGTAGCACCCCCGCGAAGCCCCGCCGCGAAGCGCCCCGACCATGGAGGCCTCGTGAAGCTCCAGAGGTGGTAATGCTCCGCGAACACATTTGATGTTCACGAGCCGCCGTGAAGCTCCTGAGGCGATAATGCTCTGCGAACACATTTGAAGTTCACGAGCCCCCGCAAAGCTTCTTAGGCGGTAAAGCTCCGCGGATGCCGTTGACGTTCGCGAGCCGCCACAATGCTCCTGAGGCGGTAATGCTCGGCGAATGCATTTGACGTTTGCGAGCCGCCACGAAGCTCTATAGGAAGTAATGCTCTGTGGATGCCGTTGACGTTCGCGAGAGCGCCGCGAAGCACCGTAGGCGGCGCGCGAGCCCTGCTTCGCGGTGCCCCTTCCCTATAAATACCAGACTCCCCCTGAGTCCCGAGGACAGACAATCCGACCATTCGGCTTCTCCTCTCCCGAATCGTGAAGCACGCTTTTCCCCGGGAATCATGAGCTCCGCGGGGTACTTTTACTTCGCGAGACTCCTCTGCATTGTCTCGTTTTGAACCCCTCTTCCGAGAGGGATGCCCTTCGCGAAGCTCAAGGGCTTTCGCGAAGGAAGGGGATTCCCAAGGGAACCCGGGCAGCCGCGGAGCGTTTATGCTTAGCGAAACACCCATCCCATGCTAGTGATCCCTATGCTAAGGCAGGAACGCTGCACATCGGGAAGCACACTACTTCGCAGGACCCTGCTTCGCGAGACACCCCTTCTTTGCGGGGCAGTGCTCCGCGAACACTGTTCCACTTCGCAAAGCACCTTCCACTCACACCTATGCCCCATGCTAAGGCCCAGGAACTCCACTTCATGAAGCAAACTCCTTTGCTTAGAGATTACACTTCCCGTGCGACCCTCCAGGTTTTCACGATGTGATTTTAAAGTCCCATGGACAATACCACCCGTAGCGTTGCTTCGCCTAATGCTTCTTCGCATAGGCATGCTAACGGCTATAGCTTCTTCGCATAGCCACGCTAACGTGGACCCCTCGATGGTTCGTTCCACGAACCCCCTTAACCATGGCCTTACTGGTACATTCCCTTCCCCAGGGACCAGAGGGTACCAGTTATGTATGTTCTAGGGGTGTGGAGTGAACCCACCTCGTCCGAGTTGCAGGACGTTAAACTGCCAAGCACCACGTCCTCAACACATGACGTTAAACTGTGAACCGACCTCATCTCCCTCACGAAGGGTCCCCCCAGGTCGAACATTCTTTACACCACTCGTCTCCACGGGAATGGAATCACCCATTCACATGGGATGAGATCCTCCTTGTTGGAGTGGCGTATGTTCGTAGAAGAAGGGCGACCCTAGTTCCCCAACGGATCGCTGCACCTCTGCATCTCCGTACTTACCCACTACCAAGGTCAGTGGAGGGAGTGATAAGGAACGAGGAACCTCCCATCATCGGACCAAGTTCCATCTTTCCCGCGCTATTCCGCGCCATGGGCCTCCATCCTGGAGTAAGTCCCAGCACCATGGGCCGCCTTACGAGTAAGCCCCTCTTCGCTTCTCACGGACTCATCCTTCGCGACGTGATCGTCAGGTCCTTGCAACCTCTTTTTTCTCACATCGAGCATGACTCACGTGGGCTTAGAGTGAGCACCGACCCTGACCCCTATTCTTAACGAACTACGAGGACTTTGATCCATGTCAAGGCATTGTACGTAGGATGCCTCCATGAGGTTCAAGCCCACCCGTCATTTCACGTCGTGTCTCACCCACGTCCAGCACGACGTTAAACTGAATTCCGGTCCAGCGGTAAGCCGTTGCGACCCATCTTAACGAACTACGAGGACTTTGATCAATGTCAAGGCATGGTACGTAGGAATCCTCCATGAGGTTCAAGCCCACCCGTCATTTCATGTCGGGTCTCACCCACGTCCAGCACGACGTTAAACTGCATTCTGGTCTAGCAGTAAGTCGTTGCGACCCATCTTAGCGAACTACGAGGACTTTGATCCATGTCAAGGCATGGTACATAGGAAGCCTCCATGAGGTTCAAGCCACATTTCTCGGTCGTTCATTCACATCGAGTTTCTCCCTCGTCCAGAATGATGTTAAACTGCATTCCGGTACAATGGCAAGCCGTTGCGACCCACCACCCATTGGACCAAGGTCCACTTTCATGTCGGTTCACCGACAAAGCCCCATATGAACTACGAGGCCTTTGATCCATGTCAAGGCGTGGTACGGAGGAAGCCTCCACGAGGTTCAAGCCCACCCATCATCCAATTCACGTCGTGTTCTGCCTACGTCCAGCACGACGTTAAACTGCAATTCCAGTCCGACGACAAGCTGTTTTGACTAACCCGAACTACGAGGTCTTTGATCCATGTCAAGCCATGATACGTAAGAAGCCTCCACGAGGTTCAAAGCCACCATATGGTCGTCCCAACCTCATTCACGTTGGTTCACCCCCGTCCTGCATGACATTAAACTGCATTACCCAATCCGAACTACGAGGAATTTGATTCATTTCATGGCATGGTACGTAGGATGTCTCCCCGAGGTTCAAGCCCAACTCCCATTGGACTAAGGTCCCTCACTAACGTCGATTCGTCGACACTCACCGCCCGTCGTTTATTCAAGTCAGGGTCCATTATCATCCTGCATGACGTAAAACTGTATTCTATCAATCCCCTGAACTACGAGGACTTTGATCCATGTCAAGGCATGGTACGTAGGAAACCTTCCCAAGGTTCAAGCCCACCACTAATCGGACCAAGGTCCACCTTTACGTTGGTTTGCTGACGACAACCATCGGGCCAAGGTCCACCTTCATGTCAGTTCACCGGCACCATCCCGAACTACGCAGACTTTGATTCCCTGCCACGGGGATAGGGAGGAAGCCTCTTTAAGGCTCAAGCCCAACTTCACTGTCGCCCCTGCGATGGTCCCATTTCATTCCCCCTCTATTTCATTCATCAACCTATCAGCCGTCCTGATTCTCGACCGGACCGTCTTATCCCGGTGAGACCATGTCGGTACGCTCTTCTTCAAAGTCGCCCAAGGGCTGGCCCCGGTATCGACATCCCTTCAAGGAGGATCCCTCAATCCGATCTATCCTAGCTAATGCTCTGGTTGGGTTGATCAGTCTCCGCTAGACGTTAAACTTGCGGCATACAATGTGTTAAACATGAGAAGATGAGGAAAACCTCAGATATGTTTCCATGACATATAATTCCCCACGTTCGATTTGGGATTTCTCGGGCTTCCACGCCCTCGAGAAGCCTTGTGACCAAGGATAACAGACAAACATGCCAGGTACCCCAGCATCCAGACACGCTACTGATGCCTCAACGTGACTACTCCCCTGACTGAAGGTTGCTGCCAAGACTGGACCCTTTGGAATGCCCCGACAGAAGCAGTGTAATTAACCGGCGTCCATGGAAACATGGCACTGGGAAGAGTTTCACGAACTACGTATTAAATCTATGAGGGAGACCCGGACTAGGTGATGAGTTCTAAGGAGGAATCCACAGGAGGAAGAACTGATATCCCATCATCCCATTTCGATCAAGGAGAAGACGTTAGTGAATAAGGAGCGAATGCCGCCCACCTTTGGAAAGCGGGAATGCGGGGCAACAAAAGCGTCGCGCGTCCTCCCCCGCGGACAGGTGGTGCGCGCGCCCCAGCCGAAAGCGTCAGAAACAATAAAATTTTAATTTTTTGTGGGATATTGATTAATATCATGTTCATATTCATGAATATAAGAAAAATATTGATCATATTTATCAGAAGAATGATTTAAGTTCTAATACTATTTTGTACAAAATATTTAATTTAATAAACATAATTATAATTATATTCTAATTGGTCAAACTATTTTAAAATAAATGGATTATATTATCATGAATCAAATGGTTTTTCTTCAAGTTAAAATTTTTTATAATTAATGTGTTTCAAAAAAAAACTCATATAAAATGGTAGAAATTGATAATAAATTTGGCTTATGACATAAAAGAATTGACTATATATTTATTTGATTTTTTTTAGAATAACAGAAACATAGTTTTCAAGTTGATTTTTTTCTACCTATAAATGTGAATTAGTTTATTAATATTTCTCTAAAAAATATAATTATGATGAAACACTATAGATAGAAAATTATAATTATATTTTTACATATAGAAAAGAATCATGCATTAATCTGAGGTCAAGTATTATAAATTTATTAAGAGTGTTTCCTTAATGTAAAAATTCCTACCAAACCCTTAAAAACAAAATAGATATTTTATTGTTGAAATGTTATATTATAAGTATATTATATTAATTAATTTATCTAAATGAACAATACATTTTACCTTTTAACATTTTTCATGAAGAAACTGACTACACTCTCCTTATATAACAAAAATGTAGAATTTTCACTAAAAAACTTGTTTCGTGAAATCCAAAAAAATAAAATGATATAAAAATATTTTGAAACTCTATAAAAATGATTACTGATAAATGTTAGATTCATAAATTTTAATTCATATAAATATGCTGTCCAATTTGTTTATAATGAAAAATAGTAAGTTTTCCAATTAAAAATTTATTTATAACATGAAAATAAAAAACATACGGTCAAAATTGATGAAATAAAATTTAATTCCCAAGAAATGATTCAATAATGATCTTTAATTAACGTTTGATCTATAGGGATGAACCTCATATCAATAAATTTTATGGTTTGGTCAAAATTATAGAAATTACCTACTATGACGAAAATTATATAGATCAGATAATTCTCCATAAATAATGGATATTTTAATTAATTTTCAATTTGTATTGATTTTGGGGGGTATATGTGTGATTCAGGTGGATTTATTGAAAAAAGGGGGAGGTGGTTTTATGTAAAAATCATTGGGTACCCATTAGGTAATCTAGGGTTATATGTTTCTATTTTATAACCAGTGGGAACCCAGTGATTTAGTTTTAGGGACCTAGTAGCTTCTTGGTTAGACTTCCAAAAAGTATGGGAACAATTTTCATTTACTAAATAAGATAACACCGCCTTTATTGATCCAACATAGGAAATTACCATACTATTCAATCACAAGGTCTCTAAGAACACTCCAATTTTTTCTTACTCTATTTTTATAATATACTAGAAACCCTTGACCAACTTGGTGCATCTTTATTTTGGTAGGTCTTATTTGATGTGGTAATGTCATTGGTTTCCTCAAAATACCATTTTCCCTCTGTTTCTCAAATGTTGGTTATAAAACATCTCTTCGATTATTTTGAGCTTGTTGAATAATTTTAATAATTATATCATATTTTATATTGTTATTATTAGAAGTTTATATTCAATGACGAAAAAGTATTATAAAATTTTGTTATCTAATTTCAGTTTTTTCAAAAATGACTATATCCAAAATTCTTTTTTATTTTTGGATCCATCCTAAAATTATATTGGAGTCATGGCTATCTTCCTTGGACCCCAAGAAAATAATCTCTAATATGTTTGGTAGGAAAACCCCATCCTCCTATTGTATTCATTGAGTTTTGGGTTCAAAATAGAAAATATATGGGTAAATGAAAATAAATTCAAAGGGTTTCCTTTTATTAATATTTTTCTAAAATGTTTTTTCAACTCCTTGTTATTAATTCAGATATATTGGTTAATGTTACATAGTTACATGTTTAAATATATTCCTTCCTAATTAGAACATGTTTTGAAAATGAAAATGTTTTTCATTTTTCTTTTGTTGAATCATTTTATTATATGTATTTTGAATTTTGTGGTTGTTATCCAACTATATTATGTTATACTATTTGCATTATTGATTTTGTTATGTTTTCACAAATTATGTCCTATAAATCTAGAAAATATTCATTTGAATATGTATTTTTTTAAATTAATAATGGGTGTATCTATTATTTAATATAAGGTTCCAAAGTACACTAAATAAGGATGCACAATTGTATGGTATGGGATGGGCACACAACAACCTGAATCTATTATTTTCATTTCCCCTACACAAAATGGGAAAGCCAATATGGCAGTGATTAAATTATAAAATTTTCCCTCTCCCCAAAATTGGATAATTTTTTTAAATTAAAATCAAACATGGGTGGTTTGGGGTGGGTGGTGACCACCTATAGGGCATAACATACTCAGACCCAACATTGTCCCCACTCGGGGTTCAAATAGACCCTTTTGTACTGGACCCGGGATATGGGAATGTTCCATAACAAGGGAAGTATCTACATAGGGAGAATAGTATCTATTTAGACTATATTTGTAAACTTGGAGGGAGATTTTTTTGTGCCATCATGGCATCCCATGAAACTTCCAATGAGATATTATACACTTAGATCATTACATTACGGACATTATACCATGTTTGGTGGCTATGTATGTAGATATCATGTTCCTGATACACTAAAACTACATCAAAATTAATATGTTTTAAAAAATATTTATGATATATGTGTTGTACCTTCATACAATTTCATAAAATTTTTCAAAATATATTGGAACCATAAAATGGTTTTCATTCAATTTTTCATGGAATCCATCATACGGTCCTCGAACAGATGTCACAACTCTTATTTTTTAAGAAAATTATATCTTTTCAAAAATAAAATACTAATGAGATCTCTCAATTCCACATGAATTCTCAAAAACTAAAGTATTGAGATTATTTAAAAACATTTCTAGACCTGTATCGTGGTGTTAAGAACATGAAACTAAGATTATGAATTGTATTTCACTAATTACTTACTAAAATAATTGTCAAGACCATAAAACTATATTTTAAGGTAAATCTAGGAAATTGGATTCACTATAGATAAACATCACCAAATAATAATAAAAATGTATAACAAATCATTATGTTATTAATTCTACAAGCAATTGTACAAAAATTTAAAATGTAATGATTAATTATTAGTTAAATGAAAATAAGTATGCTAATATTACATAATGAAATAATATCCAATTCAGTCTAACAGCTCTTAAATTCATAAAATAGATGCCATTATTTTTTCACAAAATACTTACAATTTATATATAACTAAAAAAATTATAATATCCTTTCATTTTGTCACTAAAATGTTTATTATTATTTCAAAAAGGTTTCATAAGATGATATTTGTGAATATGTCAAATAAAATTTTAAAATTAATTAATGAAAAAAACAAATGAGTTTAATAAAAATAAAAAAAATATTTAAAAAGATTGTTTTATATTTTTTTAATTTTAAATTCATGATCAAATTATAAGACATTTGTTATATGTACAAAATTCATATTATAATATTCAAATGTAATAAGTAATACCATTAATTAAAATACTCATAAGAGTAAAATAATATCTCATAATTATAATTATATAAAAAATATTGTTGATTAATATAGAATTTAAATTGATATATTGTAATTTAATTAATAAATACATATAAAAAAAATATACACATACAAACTTGTATGAGTTAATATATATTCATAATTAGACATAACAATCAAATTGTATCCATTTATAAAATTTTATAAAAAAAATTATATATACCAATATATATGGGAACCTGTATACATAGAGAGTATTGTATTAATTAATAAAAATTAATAACATGGAGAAAAAAATATATACATCTATTTAGAATTAAAAATGATATGGTTATATAATTGAAAACAAAAATGATAAAAATAATTTCATAACAACACTTATTTTCATTAAACATTAATACATAATTTAATTAAATACATTAAACATATTAAAACATGAAATATTTATAACTTTAGTGTATGTTGGAATTATGTACATTACATTAAAACATTAAACATGAATTACATCATCTTTATTGAAATCATTTTTAACATGCTTGAGCTTAAAACTCCACTAGAAACCTGTGGAAAATAAACGAGAAAGGGTTGACCCATTAGAATTATTAATGGAATAAACATGGAATAAAATGAATATAATAATACATGTTATAAAATCCATAACAATGAAAAATAAACGAACATTAATTATAAGGTATGGTATAGCATGATAATCCAAACATGAAAAATGAGGCAATTACTTAAAACGTTGCATCATAGGTCAATGTTAAACCACCAAGAATTCATGGTGGAATTTTTTACATAACGAAATAAGATACAACCTCATCCCAACATGACATATCATGATACTAATCACAACCTAGTGCAATCATGTGATATATAATTCTGGGCGCACCTGTCACTTTTGTTTCCTTTTCTTGCTTAAGTGTGTCACTTAGATAACAAAACATGGATTCATTCATCATAATAATTTATTCAATGACCATTGATAATGAATTAAATAATTTTTTTCCTGATAAAAATGTATATATGCATAAAATTTAACACCATTGATAGGAAATGGGTATGGTATGCACTGTATAATTGGTTTGGCAAGGAAAATCGTGGGAAAATTTGGGCAGCATAACGGAATTGCTTAAAAATTCATAAAATAGATATATGAGATATAAATGAGTCTATAATAATTTTTAAATGATGTGGATAGTAATAGGTAAAAGTAAGTATGTCAAAATATATATATTATAAAAAGAATACCTCTGATAGTAAATTATCGTTAAAAAATAGAAAGGAAATGATGCTTATGAAATTATCGCATTGTAATTGGTTACAAGGGAAGGATTAATGAGAGAGAATGGGGTATATCATCATTTATAATTAATAAGGGTAGTATGGGGGAGGTGATAAAACATACCTAGTCATTAGGAAATTAAAAATAAAATGTAATAACATAGAATAGATTCTTGAATAAAAGTGAGAAAGAAAGGATCCCTTTCCTTAATAGTATGACACAAAAAGATTGTAATGGGATTCATGAGATCTTAGGAGAATATATGGAGTATATAGATTTTTATGGGTAGATTAAGGTTGTATATTGAGTATTTTTGTGATGGGATATGGGATATTAGGTTTTTCATATAGGAAAAGTTATGGATTTATTTAATATTTTGGTTTTGGACTCTATAAAATAAAATGTTTCAAAAAAAAACCTTGACATGTTTTCCCCATGGTTTTTTCAAAATTATAAAAGTTTTAATTATTTTATTAGGAAAATTCCTGAGCATTTTAAAATATTACCATTACTTATGTGGATATGAGTCACATTTTTAAAGAATTGAATTTAAAATCTTATAACACATTATATGTTTTGGAGGATTCATTATGGCTTAATAAAATTAATGAAATAAAATAAAAATATCTTTATTTTAAGGATAAAAAAATATATGGCTGAGGATACCAATTATATTATTTATTATATCTTTTTGGGTCATTGTGATTTCATAAAACACATTGTATATTTATATGGTGTTTAATTTTCACTTTAAAATATGAGTGTCTTGGAAAAATATGAAAAGTTAACTATTGAATAATTTTGAAATTATGATTCCAAAAATAATATTAATTTTATATAAATAATTTTTAAAATATGTTCATTTTCACTTTTAAAATATGATTACAAAATTTATTAAAAAATGATGTGCTTTTTTACAATAACGGTTTTTAACCCTAAAAAGTACATTTCCATTCATAAAAATTATATAACCATTTATAATTAATAAACCATATTTAATAATAATTTTTTAAACTATTTATGTCAAAAATTTATCAATTCATCAAAATAAATCACATGATTGAATTTTAATATTATGAGAAGATACAATTTTTGTTTAATTAAATTAAAATCACAATCATTTATAAAGTATTAATAAAAATAAAAAAAATTAATTATTCTTTACAATATAAATATAAATATTATTAAGGTCTTGATTAATATCACTTTATGACACTAGTGTATTCTCTAATAGTAAGTTGTGCAATAATGAGACTATTAGTGGGGAATTCGGCCAACATGGTTTGAGCGGTGATCTTGATAAGCTTGAACCTCTCCCATAAACAGGTTCAATCATTTTTATGTTATTGAATATCATATTAGATTCGGTCAAGGAAAAATCCTAGTGATTCTATCTCCCTCATAAGCTCTGATAGATAGGCTTCATAGGGTACAATCCTATTGGATGATCCAGCACTTACTTTGTCTATATCAATTGGATGTGCGGAATCCCTATGTTTATATTAATCATGTGATAAATATTTAATGGCTATATTGTAAATGGGAATATTAATAAGGATATTTTAAATCCAAGTATATGACAAAGGAATTTCATGTGTTTTCTATATCCATATTACATAAAAATATATTTAATTAAATCACAAAGGGAAACTGTATTTATAATTGTGTGGGACATTGAAATATTCCCCCTTGAGAAATTTCCTATGTGAAATTTTCATTTCACACCCCTAAAAATAAATGAGGGTAATTTTTTATCATCACTTCCCCCAGTTCCAACATTACATCAGGAAATTTGTGGTTTCTCTATATCACTTTAACGATGTGAATTGTATTATAACTTAGAAATTTGTCTCTATGATCTATGATTTTCACTGGATGATCCTCATAGGAATTATCATTATCTATTGGTGACACCTATAGATTGATAATATGTGAGGGTTCAGAAAATTACTTCCTCAAGAGTGATACATAGAATACATCATGTACATGAGATAGGTTAGGTGGGAGTGCAAGTTGATAGGCCACTACACCGATGCGATCATAGATCTTAAAGTGGTCGATGTATCTTAGAATAAGATTTCCCTTCCTCCCAAATCTCATCACATTCTTCCATGGAGTTATGTGGCGGAATATTAGGTCTCCAACATCAAACACTAGGTCCCATAGATGATTTTTATCATAATGCTTTTTCAAAATCTAAGCATCCTTGAGATGCTGCGGTATGGTCTTATCATTTTCCACAATTTCCTTGACCATTTCAGGAACTAGAATTTTTCATTCCCTAGCTCCATCCCAGCATGAAGGTGCCTTGTATCTCTTCCCATTAAGGGATTCATAGGGATTTATTTGTATTATCATGTTGAAATTGTTGTTGTAAGTCAACTTGACCAAAGGAAGATGTTGATATCATCCTCCTTTGATTTCTATTTAGTATGATCTCAAAATGCCCTCAATTGTCTGGATAGTCTGCTAAGATTGGCCATTATTTGAGGGTGATTGGTCATTCTGATGTTCAACTAAGTATTCAGTGATATGTGGTGACTCTTCTAGAACATAGAGTTGAATCTTGGATATCAATTTTATACAACAGATAGTTGTACTCCATTCTTCCTAACCACTTACTTGATTCATATTCTTGTAGGTAGATCTAGTTATAATTCCTCTTGTATTCCAATGATGTTTGTAGTATTTATAAAATGATCCACCATAAGCCATATATAATTTTTCCATATTGATGTGTTTGTATGTTAAGTGAAAAATTCCATGGCGGTGTTTTCCAATTTCCATAGAGGTATGGGTAATGGTTGCTTCATCCCCATGGATTTTGTCCTTTCCAATTTCACTTTCTGATATTCAAGACATCTTGATGTATAATATATGATCTACTTATTCATATTGTCCCACCAATAGTTATCTAAGAGATATCGATACATATTTGTGCTTCCTGGGTGGATAGATATGGTTGAGCTATGTGCATCGTCTAATAGCTTGCTCATCAAATCAGGATTTGATAGTATACATAGTCTTGAACCAAATCTCATGAAACCTTCACCATTAAACCTGAACTTCAAATATTTACCATTCATTGTAGCTTCAACTTTCTTCTAAATTTCCACATAAACTCTTTGATCTCCTTTAACATCTCATGAAGAGATGGAAGGGAAATAATTGGTGAAAGGATTGATGATATTATTTCTTTTATTATTCTCATCACTACGGGAAAAAAGGGAATTTGCGACGGGTTATTTGCTACGGGAATAAATCCCGTCGCAAATAGTCCTGTTAAAATCTTATTTGCGATGGGGTTATTTGCCCGTCGCAAATAAGTAGCCTTTTGCGACGGGACAGCTTTCCCCGTCGCAAAAGGATTGGTGCGGTTTGCGCGCCAAATCGCGGGGAACTTATTTGTGAAGGGGGGAATATTCCCGTCGCAAATAACCGGCGGCGGTAAAAGGTATTTGCGACGGGAATATTCACCCGTCGCAAATAGTATGTCGGAAGGTGGTTATTTGCGACGGGTCCCGTTGCAAATAACTATTTACCCGTTGACCGTAATAAATGTAGGCTAAGGTATTTGCGACGGGTACCGTCGCAAATAATCTAACCTATAAATACCCCCATCCGTTTTTTTCATTTCATTCTCATTCTCTATCTTCTCCTTCTCTCAAAATTATATTTCTAGAGTTCAGTTTTTTTTCAGTTTAATTTTTTTCTCCGGAGCTGATATTAATGTTTTGAAGAACGATCAGAGCAGATCAATTTTCAAGGTATTTATGTTCATTTTAATTTAATATTTATTTTTAGTTTTTTATTAGTTTCAATTATTGTTAATTAGTTGTAATTTAATTATGTTTACATTGTTTTATTACATAATAAATTTAAATTATTAGTATTGTTCATAGTTAATGGTAATTAGGAATAATTAGTAATAATTTTTAAAAATTAAGAATATATATTAATAATTAGTAATAAATACCAATAATTAGGAATAATAACATTATTACATTATTAGTCTATTTTATTATTAATATTAAAATAATATAATTTTTTATATATATACAATTCTCTTTTCATCTGTGTGTTTGCTGTCTTCACATGTATTATTTGTATGTGGAGATAGAAAACGCACAGATGAAAGGAGAATTGTATATAAATTAGAAAATTATATTATTTTAATATTAATAATAAAATATATTAATAATGTTATTATTTGTAATTATTGGTAATTATTCCTAATTATTGATAATAATTCATTTAATTACTAATAATTAGGAACAATTATCAATAATTATCAATAATTAAGAATAATTAGTAATAATTAGTAATAATTACCAATAATTAGTAATAATTAGTAATAATTATGAATACTTAGTAATAATTACCAATAACTAGTAATAATTACCAATAAGTAGTAATAATTACCAATAATTAGTAATACTTACCAATAATTTGGAATAATTACCAATAATTAACAATAATTAGTAATAATTAGTAATAATTACCAATAATTACCAATAATTAGTAATAATTAGTAATAATTACCAATAATTACCAATAATTAGTAATAATTAGTAATAATTAGGAATAATTAGTAATAATTAGGAATAATTAGTAATAATTAGGAATAATTAGTAATAATTAGTAATAATTAGTAATAATTAGTAAGAATTAGTAATAATTAGTAATAATTAGTAATAATTAGTAATAATTAGATATAATTAGTAATAATTAGTAATAATTAGTAATAATTAGGAATAATTAGTAATAATTAGGAATAATTAGTAATAATTAGGAATAATTACCAATAATTACCAATATTTACCAATAATTAACAATAATTACCAATAATTACCAATAATTAGTAATAATTAGCAATAATTACCAAAAATTAGGAAAAATTAGGAAAAATTAGGAAAAATTAGGAAAAATTAGGAACAATTACCAATAATTAGTAATAATTAGTAATAATTAGTATTAATTACCAATAATTAGTATTAATTACCAATAATTAGTATTAATTACCAATAATTAGTAATAATTACCAATAATTAGTAAGAATTGGGAATATTTACCAATAATTAGTAATAATTACCAATAATTAGTAATAATTTGTAATAATTACCAATAATTAGTAATAATTAGTAATAATTAACAATAATTAGTAATAATTACCAATAATTACCAATAATTAGTAATAATTAACAATACTTACCAATAATTAACAATAATTGCCAATAATTACCAATAATTGCCAATAATTACCCATAATTAGTAATAATTAAAAATAATTGCCAATAATTACCAATAATTGCCAATAATTAGTAATAATTGCCAATAATTAGTAATAATTGCCAATAATTACCAATAATTGGTAATAATTACTAATAATTCCCAATAATTAGTAATAATTAATAATAAATATTAATAATTACCAATAATTAGTAATAATTAATAATATTTAGTAATAATTACTCATAATTAGTAATAATTACTAATAATTAGTAATAATAATTAATAATTAGTAATAATTACTAATAATTAGTAATAATTAGTAATAATTAGTAATAATTAGTAATAATTAGTAATAATTAACAATAATTAACAATAATTACTAATAATTAGAAATAATTAGTAATAGTTAGGAATAATTAGTATTAATTACCAATAATTAGTATTAATTAACAATAATTAGTAATAATTACCAATAATTAGTAATAATTACCAATAATTAGTAATAATTATTATTAATTACCAATAATTAGTATTAATTACCAATAATTAGTATTAATTACCGATAATTAGTATTAATTACCAATAATTAGTAATAATTACAAATAATTAGTAATAATTAACAATATTTACCAATAATTACCAATAATTACCAATAATTACCAATAATTACCAATAGTTAGTAATAATTATCAATAATTACCAATAATTGGTATTAATTACCAATAATTGGTATTAAATACCAATAATTTGTATTAATTACCAATAATTGGTAATAATTACCAATAATTGGTAATAATTACCAATAATTAGTAATAATTTGTAATAATTACCAATAATTAGTAATAATTAGTAATAATTACCAATAATTAGTAATAATTACCAATAATTAGTAATAATTACCAATAATTAGTAATAATTACCAATAATTAGTAATAATTACCAATAATTAGTAATAATTACCAATAATTAGTAATAATTATCAATAATTAGTAATAATTAACAATAATTAGTAATAATTACCAATAATTAGTATTAATTACCAATAAATAGTATTAATTACCAATAATTAGTATTAATTACCAATAATTAGTATTAATTACCAATAATTAGTAATAATTACCAATAATTAGTAATAATTACCAATAATTAGTAATAATTTCCAATAATTAGTAATAATTAGTAATAATTACCAATAATTAGTAATAATTAGTAATAATTAGTAATAATTACCAATAATTACCAATAATTAACAATACATACCAATAATTACCAATAATTACCAATAATTAGTAATAATTACCAATAATTAGTTATAATTACCAATAATTATTAATAATTACCAATAATTAGTAATAATTACCAATAATTAGTAATAATTACCAATAATTAGTAATAATTACCAATAATTAGTAATAATTACCAATAATTAGTAATAATTACCAATAATTAGTAATAATTACCAATAATTACCAATAGTTACCAATAATTACCAATAATTAGAAATAATTGCCAATAATTAGAAATAATTACCAATAATTTGGAATAATTACCAATATTTACGAATAATAACATTAGTACATTATTTGTATATTTTATTATTAATATTAAAATAATATAATTTTTTATATTATATACAATTCTCTTTTCATCTGTGTATTTTCTGTCTCCACATGTAATATTCGCATTCTTTTTCAAAATTATCAACCTACTCGCCAATGGAGAGGTGGAAGTGAATCAAAATATTACTTGTGGAGACAGAATGTTAAACACACATATGAAAGGAGAATTGTATATAATATAAAAAATTATGTTATTTTAATATTAATAATAAAATATACTAATAATGTAATAATTTTATTATTATACAATTAATGTTTATGAATAAATTATATTAGTATTATTAAAATAATAAAAAATCAATATAATATTAAAATTATCAATATTTGTAACATGTTTTGCTTTATTCTCAATATATTCGATCTTTACTTGAGTGTTTTTTCTAACAAATTATTCAAAACCAGTAATGATTTTATTTTTTATAGAGAAATATGGAACAACGAGGTCGTCAACAATCATTATTAGGTGACCGCATATGGATAAATCAACGTAGAAATCCAAACGGTTCTGGTTTAAATCCTGTATATGTTGAGCGTGTGGAGATTTTTTTATCATTTGCGGCATCAAATTCAGAATTTGTTTCAGAATGAAAAATAAAATACCCTTGAAGAAAATGTGCATTGAGAACGTTTGACACTTTTGACAAAGTGGGAAAACATCTCTTGCGTTTTGGTTTTCAACCAGATTATGTTTTTTGGTATCAACACGGTGAACGCAGTTCCAGAGCAGGTGATACCAACTTGATTCTGGATCCATCCCGGTTTCAAGATTTAGTACATGATGTTGTAGGTTCATCTATTCAACATACAGAAACTCCGGCTGATATAGCTTCAAATCCTGAGTTGGCACCGTCTGAATTTTATGAGTTGTTGAAATCTGCTAAGGATGCATTATATCCTGGCTGCAAGATGAGAAAATTAGAAGCAGTTGCAAAATTTATGGCTATCAAATCAGATAACGGAATGTCAAACACCTGTTTTGACCAGATATTTTATTTGCTGAAAACACTGTTACCCGAAGGAAATGTTTTACCTGCAAATTACTATGAGAGTAAGAGGCTAGTTCGAAATTTGGGACTTACTTGTCAGAAGATTCATGCATGTTCAAATGACTGCATTTTATATTCTGGGGAAAATGAGTCGTTGGATAGTTGTCCTACATGTGGGCAACTGAGATATAAAGAAGGACAAATGGGAAGTCTGGTTTGATTCCTGTAAAACAGTTGAGATATTTTCCGCTTACATCCAGATTTCAACGTTTATTCATGTCTAAGAATACAATGACAATGATGTCATGGCATAAAGAGAATATTTCAACCGATAAAAGCTTGAATCATCCAGCCGATGGTGATTCATGGAAACATTTTGATAGAGTGCATCCATCCTTTGCATTAGAAGCTAGAAATGTTCGACTGGGCCTTTCCACTGATGGTTTCTGTCCGTTTGGATCTTATGGTAGTCAATATTCATGTTGGCCTGTTTTTTTAACTCCGTACAATTAACCTCCATGGATGTTGATGAAGGAGCCATATATCTTTTTGACTTTACTAATTCCAGTACATCCGAAGAAAAATATTGATGTTTATTTTAAGCCATTGATTGATGAATTAAATTTATTGTGGAGTACTGGTGTCAGTACATATGATGTTGCAACGAAACCAGAATTTCATACTGAGAGCAGCATTGATGTGGACAATAAGTGACTTCCCAGCTTATGGGATGTTATCTGGCTGGAGTACACATGGTAAAAAATCATGTCCTTACTATATGGGAGAGAACAAAGCATTTATGCTCATTCATGGAAAGAAACCTTGTTATTTTGACTGTCATCGCAGATTTCTTCCAGCTGATCATCCTTTTCGCAGAAACAGATCTCATTTCAGAAAAGGAACAGTTGAAAGGGATGGACCTCCAAAAATTTTATCAGGTTCGGAGTTAAAATCAGTTGTATTTTCATTACCTCCCATCACTTTTTGTCCCACAATAAACCAACAGAAAATTTCTGGTTTTGGGAAAGAACACAATTGGATTAAACGTAGCATATTTTGGGATTTGCCATATTGGTCTGATCTGTTGGTCCGACACATGTTAGATGTCATGCATATTGAGAAGAACTGTTTTGATAATTTGTTTCATACAGTTTTGGATACGCCAGGAAAGAGCAAAGACAATGAAAATGCACGTTTAGATCTTGCCCAAATTTGCAGGCGTCCAGAATTGGAACTATTTGAGAATGTCAGAACAGAAAGGTTACTGAAACCAAAAGCAGCTTATACACTATCTAAAGAAAACTGTTTATTATTTTGTCAGTGGATTGCAGATTTGAGTCTTCCAGATGGCTGTTCTTCTAATTTGGGTAGATGTGTAAAGAATGGTCATATTACTGGATTAAAAAGTCATGATTGTCATGTTATAATGGAGAGACTTCTACCCATTGGATTAAGAGGTCTGTTGAATTCAGTGATTTGGGATTCCATAACAGACATGTCTCATTTTTTTCAGGAAATTTGTGCTGCTACGGCAGATTATGATGCTCTATGCAAACTTGAAAAAGATGTTGTTGTAATTATATGTAAACTGGAAAAAATATTTCTGCCGTCTTTCTTCGACTCAATGGAACATTTGATGTTACATTTTCCATATGAATCCAAATGTGGAGGTCCGGTACAGTTTCGATGGATGTACCCATTTGAAAGATGCATGCAAAAATTTAAATGAAAAGTACGTAACAAAGCATCTGTTGAAGGATCTTTTGCAGAACCTTATTTGCAAGAGGAAATATCTTTTTTCTGCTCCCATTATTTTGAATCTGAGTATCCTTCAAAACACAACTGAATGGGGCGGAACGAGGGGAATATTGATGAAATCGACAGTCAATTATCTATTTTCAACCAGTCAGAGCTTGGTTTTGGTGGAGTTTATGAACGCTGGCTTTCAGATTGCTGAACATCAGAGAGCTCATACGTATGTTCTGCTCAACTATGAAGAGATGACATCAGTTGTACTGTAAGTGTTTATATCACTTATTCTATCATTTATGTTACAATAAATAACTTTGGTTTTTATAGGTTGTATGATAATCATATCAAGAAACAAATTCCACAAATTACAGCAGCTGCTCTCGAAGAACGTCGACTGATAAATTTCTCTCAGTGGTTTCAAAAACTGGTAACATAAATTCTTTATCTTTTAGAAACTCATTCAATGTATAGTTTACTATATTGATAATTATTTCACAAATTTTCAGGTGTCTCGACATGCTGATAAAATTGACAAACGGCTGTGTGTATTGAGTAACCCACCTTCCGAACATGTTAAAACTTATAATGCATATTTGGTGAATGGATTTCGATTCCACACACATGCATATGGGGAATCGAAAAAAACAATGAACAGTGGAGTTATCTTGAGAGGATCTCATCATCAAGAAAATGAAGTTGACTTTTATGGCATAATTGATGAAATAATTGAACTATGTTATCTTGGACAACATTACATAACCATGTTCAAATGTCGGTGGTTGGATATAGAGAGAGGCGTGCGTGTTCATCCGAATCATGGAATCATCGATATTAAATGTAAAAGTGTTCTAGCAGTAAATGAACCATTATTATTGGCTCAACATGCATATCAAGTTTATTATGAAAAGTACTGTGCAACATCAAGAGACTTGACTGATTGGTGGAGTATAATAAAAATCAAAATTCGAGACAATCAGTTTAGTCAAAGTGAATGTGCTTTCACTGATGTGCAAAGAATTGATGTTTTTCAAGAGAGTACTCAAAATAAAACTTTTTTACAAAGAGACATGAATATCAATGACGACACCCCACATTTAAGAGTCGGTGATGACGATGATGTTAATGATGTCATATATGAATTTGAAATGGTAAGAGATGAAGAAACTGTAACTCGAATGGATATCGATGATGTTGAGGAGGAATATGAAGATGACATTGACATATATGAAGATGATGATGAAGATGAACACTGATAGCATTCCATTGTATTTATATACAATCATAATATGTATATATGTATATATGTATATATAATAGTAATTATCAATTATTTGCTAACATTAACATTTTCTGTTTCAGATGGACGAGGCCACATTTCGTGAGTTGGCGGATACTGACCTGACTTTCGATGCGGATGCGTTGCTGACAGATGACCCTCAGCCTGCAGGTGCTCTAGGGAGTACGCGGAGGGGGCGCGGTCTTGCACGATTGATGATTCCTGACCCCGTCCCCGAGCAACGTCCACGTCTTGGGTTTGATCCACGCACACGGAGGTGTGATTACCTGTGGATTTGACTAAGATTTCATTAACCTATTCACATAATAAATGTTTATTATTTTTTCAGTTTTCTGCATATATCAGTCGGACAGGGAAGCGCTATTTTGCGCATCTATTTATCTCAGCCGTGGACCACAGGGGAGAAGATTCCCATTGATGTGCAACAGGCCATGTTCGGCCATTGGTTGGTACGTACGTAAATAAATAATTTTTATTTTGAAAATTATTTCATTTCTAACTTTATATTTTGATTTATTTGTAGGGTTTATGGTATCCGATCGAGGATACCATGCGTGACGCCATCCACGAGTCATGGGAGGTGGCCATGCGTGATCGCCTTCGTCAGTTTTTGCACAATTTAAGAAAAGATGCGATGAAGAAAGCAGAAGTGTCAGATTTTGAGGAGTCATGTAGAGCACACCGAACAGAGTATATTTTAATCCCATGTATGGGATGGATTATGTGCGCACTGGTTGAGTGGTTCCTTTCAGAGGAGATCATCGGTGGGGAGGAAGAATCGGGGGAGACATGATGTGACTCATCGAGCTGAGAGTCGTTCTTTCAGTACTCATAGACAGCATCTGGTACGTACATTATTTATAAATATTTTATATAACTATAAATATTAATAGTTAATTTTTTATTCTTATAGGCTGTCGAGCACCCCGATATTACAGAGTACGACGTATATCGGAGGATGTATAGTGATCCTGCTACTGGGGAGCTCAGAGGTGATCGTCAGCATCACATCGTGGTCAGTATTATTTGTTTTCATGTTTAAAAATTAACTGCATATAATATATTCACAATTTTAATTTTAAATTGCAACTATAGAAGTCATATGAGGCCGTAGCGTCACAGGCCTGGACTGAGAGTCTGACCGAGTCATCAGATCAGACCACTGCCCATCAGTTTGATGAGGCGGCATGGATGCAGGCCACCCAGTATGCCTTCGAGAAGGGCCGGGTTGTTGGTATCGGCTCTCGACTGACTCCCGGAGATTATTATGGCAGTGCTGCGATGTCGGCGTCCAGCTCGAGAGGAGCTCTTGCATCTTCTTCTACTACACAGTATGAGGATCAGTTGTGATCTCAGACTGCACAGATAGAGAGTCTCCGACAGGAGCAGGAGCAGATGCGTCAGCAGTAAGAGGAGGAGCGTCGACGCCAACAACAGTTGTACGAGGAGCAGACGAGTCGGTGGCAGCAGCAACATCAGGAGCAGATGGAGTACATGCGCCGACTCACTCATGCTTTAGGGATGGAGTTTCCTCCACCACCATCTGCAGATCCCCCACCTCCCCCCCTCCTTCAGATTAGAGTTTGTATTTATGTTATAAAATTTGGGAAATCAAAAATATTTTTTTTCTATTCTTAGTTTTTGTCTCATTACAAAATATTAATAATATTATATTTTTAAATAACAATATAAATATGAATAATAATATTATATTTTTAAATAACAATATTAATATGAATAATAATATTATTTATATTTTATAATATTAAAATATATATATATATATGAAAATTTTATAATATTATAATTTAATTATATTTTTTGTAATACTTGAATTATTTTAATATTTGAATATAAAATAATTCTATTATTTTTATATTAATTAAAATAACTTATTAATATTTTTTTAATTATGATTTTTAATTCTAATATTATTATATTAATTAAATCATTTATTAAAATTCTATTATTTTTTATTTTTGAATTATAATTCTATTATTATATTAATTAAAATAATTTATTAATAATTTAATTTTTTTTATTTTTTTATATTATTTGCGACGGGATACTATGCCTGTCGCAAATACTAGTATTATTAATAGTTTTTAATTTTTTTAAAAAAATAGTTTTTGCGACGGGATACTATGCACGTCGCAAAGACTAGTATTATTAATAGTTTTTTATTTTTATTTTTAAATAGTTTTTTACAAAAATACGGAATACTATTTGCGATGGGGAGAATGACCGTCGCAAAAAATGGCTTTAGCGACGGGCCCGTCGCAAATAAGTGTTGTTGCGACACCGTTTTCAGCAACGGGCTATTTGCGACGGGCCCCCGTCACAAAAAGCCATTTGCGACGGGATCCCGTCGCAAATGCCCCGTCGCAAATACCTGTTTTCTAGTAGTGCGTGTCCACACATTCTAAATATATAATGATAATATTCCTTTAAGTTATCATCAATGATAGAATTTGCATATCCATTCTATTTAGAGTGTCTTCCACTTTCTTCGTATTCCCAGGATGGTAGTGGATGAAGCAGTCATAGTCTTTGATCATCTGTAACTATCATTGTGGGATCATATTTAGATCTTTTTCTACGAATATATACTTGAGGAATTTGTTATATATATATATATATTTCACATTTCTACAAAAAGAGATAATGCCACTAAATTTTTAAATCATAAATCATAGGAGCTAATTCCGGATCATTTTTTAGGAAGTTTTATTCATGATATTTCAATTACCTTCAAGCATAAGAAATGAATTCATCATTTTTCATCAACACATCACCCATTCCATTCTTCGATGCATTGACGAATACCACTAAAAGAACTCCACTTGTGGGTAGTGTGAGAACAGGTACATTGATAATCCTCTTTTTCAACTCCATGAATCTTTCTTCACATTCATCATTCCAATCAATCATTACTACCTTATGTGCTAGCTTGGTAAGTGGGATTGACAGTAGAAAGAAAATTATCACAAATCATTGATAATACCTATCTTACCCATGGAAACTACGAATATCTATCATAGAAGTTGGCCTCATCCAATATTCAATATTTTTTTCTTTTAAGGGTCTATAAAGATCCCATTTATTCTGATGATATTCCCTGAGATAGAGACTTCCTCCAACCAGAACTCACATTCTATGTACTTGCCATAAATCTTTTCCCTTTCCAGGGTCTTTATCATAGTACTCAAATGATCCTCAGTTTCCTCATTACTTTTGGATTATATTTGAATTTAATCTATAAAGACTACCACGAATTTGTCAGGGTAATTTATAAATACTATATTCATCATGTCCATGATTATTAATGAAGCATCAGTGAGTCAAAAAGGAATTACAATGAATTCATAGTGCCCTTACCATGTACAAAATTAATTCTTGAGTATGTCCTCTTTCACCCTAATTAGGTAATATCACGACTGTAGATCCACCTTGGAAAATTATTTTTCTACACATAGCTGATCGAACAAGTCATGAATCCAAGGTAAAGGCTACTTGTTATTTATCTTGATCTTTTTGAGCTCATTATAATCGATGCATAGTTGCATTGACCCATCCTTCTTCTTGACGAAGAGGACATCTCCAACCCATGGAGAAGCACTTAGGTATAGGAAACCATAATCCAAATTCTCATGTAGTTGTTTCTTCAGATCTATATGTTACACAATAGTCATTCTATATGAACTCTTGGATAATGGTAAGGCCCCATGTATAAGTTCGATCAAAAATTCAATATCTCAACATTGAATAAGACCAAAAAATTACTCAGGAAACACATAATCACATTCCCTCAAGATGGGAATGTCTTAAAGGGTGATTATTTCCATAGACTCGATCATTTGAGCTAGATACTCTTACTCATATTGTAATAATATTCATTATTGATATGATAATGCTAAAGATTATTCAACCTCCTCCTTAAACTTATACATAATTGGGTTTCGAATCGCAATATGAATATTTATTTCCTTCTCACAGAAATTTATATTGGATCTATATTGGGTAATCTAATCCATGGCCATAATTTTCTTATATTCCACAAAAGTTATAATGACAAGTCTTTATGGGAAATTCAACCCACAAACATTAACTAGGGAGGAATTATATGCTTGGGATGAAATAATTTCCCCATTTTGCATTTCCACTAACATATCTACATACATGATTTTTTGTTGTCCTTGAATAGATATAATAAACCATAATTATATGAATTAATGAATCAAAATAAAATAAAATGAATATTCACTATTCATAAGTGAATATTTAGTATACCTATCACCACTTCATTTTCAGGATTCACATCGGCAGTAGTGACCTCAAAATCTCACCCTTACTACCTTACATGTTGTAGTTTATCTCAAAAAACAATTTTCTTGGTGAATTGGTTTTCAAAATCCCATGGTTCTTTCTAGTTATAAAAATAAACAATATGCTGAGGGTTGAATAGATAATTGCATTCCTTCATCGTGGTAGCGGGTTTCTCCTATTAGCAATCACTGGATATGTTCCCTTCCTTCTTAAACCTAATGCATTTCCTCTTCCCCATCATGAAATTTTTGGGTTGCTTCATTCTATACCATTGGAAATCCATTATTAGATCTCTTTATCAGACCACCAAAATTTATCTCCACATTACGCTTCTTATCCATATAACACCACTGAGATTATTTGATCTTCATTTTGACATTGAGGTCAAATTAGGAAATTTCCTCATAGTTATCAATGTAATGGATCAATAGGGATTTTTTAGGCTATGTTTTATCCCACCAAAGAAGTGGTTGAATTTGGGTGTAACGAGAAATCCAAAGGTCTATTGTGAAAGAGTATTGAAATTTGATTCATACACACTCATATATTTTTCATTTTTCTACTCAAGGGAAAGGAAATACAATTCCATTTTATATCGAATGGTGCAGGGAGAATATTTATCAAAAAAAATTTGATATGTAAATCAACACCATTACTTAGATCTCTTCCTCAAGCTTCTTATTTTTGATCAATGTACACCATTGATTAGTTCCACCCTCCATAAGATAATCATAGAAAATAACCTTTTCTTATTTATAGCATTGAAGGATAGAGAAGATATTCTCAATGGGGTTGATCCATCGTTTTGTGATTAAGAGATCAGATGATCCATTGAAAGTATGAGGCCTTTGTCGTGTGAAACTCTCGATTGTGTCTTGTTATATATTGGGTGGATTTGGATGCTTCTCTAGATATATGTTTCTATTAAAAACTTGATTCTGCTGAGAGATTATAATCATAAACTGTGTGATTCCTACTCCAATCAGGTTGTGCATCTCATTGGGGCTATAATCACATTTCTCTTTACCATGATTTTTTACCGGATTCCACCTATTTTTGGACATTTTCTAGAATAAATGTAAAATTAATTATGATTATCTCTATATTTTAAACACATAAATGGAAATTTAAAGACAATAAAAGTATAACTTATAACATAAAGGTATTTCCTTGACTTATGGTTTTCTGGCTTTAGTCTTTGTTATCCATGATTTATTTCCCAACATATACTCTTATGTGTAAATTTTTTTTATCCTATAATAATGAATTGTAATGAGATTATGAATTACAAATGAATATCCTCTAGAAGTGTCAAACCAAGATCATATTAAGCCCCGTTGTTGTGTACCAGGTAACCCTGACTCATCCCAGGAGCAACTTTTCAGAGTTGTTACACCTATGTGCATTTGTTCATGAACCATGTCAACTTTTAGTATCAATATGGGGATTTATTTTACCAATAAAACACTTACTCTATACTCAATAAAATTTTTGGGATGTATTCTAATAATTTTTTTATTTCTAGGGAATTTTCTAAAGACTTCCAACCCTAATTCCAAAAATTACTAAAAATTTCCTCTAATACAAAATGTAGAAACCCTTTTTGTAATTACACATTAATCCATCATTTAATTATATAAATTAAACTTAATACAACCCAAACAATTGATAATTTTAGTGTATTTTCTAATTAGGTACATTATATTCCAACTTTGAACATGAATTAAAGCATCTAAATTGAAAACAATTTCATCATGATTGAACATAAACCTACATTATATAACTTAGGGAAAATACATAAGAAAGGGGTGGGACATAAATCCCACCAAGGGAATAAATATGTAATAACATGAAGATAATAATAGAATTTATCCAAGTAATAACAATAGGGATTAAATTAATATGAATAATATGGTTTGATATAGCATGATAAACATAAAATGTGAAATATGGTACCGACTTAAAACAATGTATCATGAGTTAGGGATAAACTGCCTAGACTTCTTACTTGAAAAGGTACCATAAAAGAATCAGGTACACCCCAGTCCAAAGATTAAAACTATTATACTAATCATAACCCAATGAATTAGAGAACTATATAATTATGGGTTCACCTGTCACATTCATTTCATTTCCATGCTTAGGTGTTCCACGTAGATCGTAAAACATAGATTTATTCATCATCATAATTTATTCTATGATCAAGGAGAGTGGAATTAATATATTTGAGTCCCTAATAAAAATTTATATTTTCATAAAATAATTCCCTTAATAGGAAATTATTATGGTATTAAAAATAAAATTTGTATGACATGAAAAAACATTGTGAAAATTCGACAGTGTAATGACGTCACTTACAAATTATTAAAATGGGTTGATGACATAGTAATGGATGTATCATCATTTTTACATGAATTGGACATTAATAGGTACCAAGAAGGATGTACACTTATTTATCATTATAAAAAGAAGGAATATGATAATATATAAGCTTGAATATACAGGACATGGTTTCAAATTTTCTTCCAAATGTGCTGCATACGCCTCCCCCCTACCTGTGTTTTTTGACCATTGCAACGGATTCAAAGCCTATATAGTCATCAGATCGGCCCCTATCCTAGTGGTTGGGCATGGATGTAGCACCTCTACACTCCTTTTTGAAGGAGATCCTGCTCAAATCTCCTCATCTTTAGCCTTCGTTCTAGTTCCCGGTTGTCCAGATGGAAGATATCCGCATGGAAATGAGGAATTCATCCCCTGTCCATGCCTTTCTGTATGCAGAATTTATTGAGTCCTCATCCCTAATTTTATAGTCCATGGTCACATGTTTTGGGTTCGACAAACACCCCTTAGGCCTCTTCCAAAATTTTGTGCTCATATGGGGCTTGGATCTTCCAGCTAGGATCTCGGAGATAAATAAGAAGACCTTTTTTATTGTCCTGGATTCTCATAGGGACATTGTACATTCCTGGTCCTGGTGTCCCAGATTTTTTCTCCGATGGAATTTCCATCTCCCCTAGTGCTCAGTGGATGTGCACAAAGCCTGGGAGTCTTCGGAAGAGGCAATGTTTGTTAAACTCCCTGGTCTCCCCTTTCCCTTTCAGAACCTAAATTTCTTAGAAGAGATTAGGAATACTCCTGGGATGTTTCTGTGGGTGGATGATCGAAACCTCCAACTTCTCGACACTACTACCACCTGGATCTGTGTGGCCTTGAATCTCTCGCTGCCCTCCTCCCCTTATCACAGCTCCTTATGCGCATTTGGGATTCCGGGGTGTGGTCCCCGCGTCTATTCTTTCCTATGGTGATTCACTTATGCAGTTGTTTTCACCTCCATGGACATGCGTCCACAGAGTATAGGAGGAGACCATTACACTTAAATACCCATAATGCTCATTTATGGAGGCATGTTTATTTTGAAAAAGGATATTCTTTTTCTGCAGTGGCCTCCCCACATTTGCATGTCCCCCTGGTGACCCCTCTTCCCTTCTGTCCTCCACCAATAGTCCATGGCCCTAACTCCCTCCCCCTTCCACCTTCCTCTCCCTAATACCCCTCTCCTCCTTTACCACTTTCTCCCCCTTTTACACCCACATGTGATTCCTTGGTTCTTGTTTTCCTCCCTTGTCCTTGTCATAGTCTCGGAGACCTGTCGTGGCTCCCTTGATCACCCTTGGCCATCTCCATCCCTCCTCTCTCGCACTGCCTCCTTGAATGGACTTGGTTTCTCTTACACCTACCCACCCCTACCTGGATATTCTTCGTCTTGCCTTATTCAGGTCGAGCCAACCTACCCTGGCACTGTCCTCGCTCCCAACTAACAATTATATTGTCGGGATGTCACTGGTGGAGGAATTTTCTTCCCCTAGTCAAACGTTCAGAAGGGGAGGTTGCCCTAGCCACCTAGACTTAGAGGGTATGCCGAGTTCGTCCTCTACTCACATTTCCTTTTCTTCAGATATGATTACCAGATCGAAACTGAGAACCCTTCTTGGAACTTCTTTGGTGCTCAACAAGAATCCTTCATCGCCTGGGGTCAGGGCCAGGTGCTCTCTATTTCAATGATATTTATTATTATTTGGAATTTCCATGGGCTAGGTTCCAAGTTTAAGACTGATTTTCTCTCCTCATAGGCCGCTAAAATATTTTTTATTGTTGTGGTCTTGGAGCCCATGTAGTGTGCCTCCAAAATCGGTGTGTTTTCCAGAAGAGTCAGATTACATTACATCATGCATGGTGAGCCTTTCAACCAGCATGTCTTGATTTTTTGGTATTCTAGTGTGAAGATCGACTTGATGGCTTCATCTGACTAACATATTTCAGTCAAGGTGATAGTCTGGACCTAGTACTGCTTCTGTTCTTTTTTTAATGCTAATTGTGATGTTGGCTTATGGGATCACCGCTAGACAGATCTATGTTCTTTAGACCTGGGAGAGGAACCCTGGATTGTGGGTGGTGATATCAACACTTTCATTCAATCTGATGAAAAGAAAAGTGGTGATTATCTTCCTTAGAATGATAGGTTTTATTTTTCTTCTATGCAACACAAGAAGGGATTCTAGATATTTTGCTTCGTAGGTGAAAGATTCATGTGGTGCAACAACCAGTGGGGAAATAGGAGAACCTGGTGTAGGTTTGATCACATCCAAGGTAATATCCATGCAATCACGTCCATTAAAAATCTTGAGGTATCTCATTTTGTTCGATCTTTGTTTGATCACTCCCCTATCTTAATTCATTTGAGTCGAGGATCCTTTAGTTCGAGTTGTTTCTTCTTCTCTAAGCTATGGGCGCACGATCATGGGTTTTCGGATACTATAGATTACTCTTGGATCTTTCCTTATCAGCAGAGGAGTTGGGTTAGGCTCCACGCTAATCATAGGCACTTCAAATGGCTCTTCAATTCCGGTCTACCTCTAAACCATTCGATAACCAAGCCTTGGAGGACATTATGAAAGAGTTTTAGCTTACTAAAATTAGTTTTGAAGAGTGGTGGGATAATGATCTTTTCAACACCATGTGTATGAAGAAGTAAAAGCTGAAAGAAGTCCTTCTTGAATAGGAGTAGTTCCTCTGAGAATGCGCCTACACTTCATGGATAAGAGAGGAGGACCATGACACTGCTTTTCCCATGCATGCCTATAGGAGAAACAATGGGTGCAGGTCCCCAACATTAGGCTTGAGGATGGGTCTTTCTCTAATGATTTGTATATTATTGGAAGTATGGTTAGCACCCACATTAAATATTTTCTTTGCGACCCGAATCCATGCTTCTAGGATGAATATCCCTTTGGCGAGGAAGATATTTTTTACTTAACCCCATGTAGTGTTTCTGACCATGTTAATGAACTCCTATGTTGTGCTCTTGATTAGAAGTAAATTTGGGAGGCAGTGCAAAATCTTCACCCGGAAAGTGTGCCTGGCCCGGATGGATTATCAGGCACATTCTTCATCTCCGCATGGAATATTATCAAGTCGTATCTATTTGAAGCTATTGAGGATTTTTTCTAAAGTGGCTCTCCCCCATTCATGGATAGTGCAACTACCATGTTCTTGATTCCAGAGGTCAGTTCCACCTCTGCAGTTTCTCACTATCATCCCATTAGTCAATGTAATTTCACATTCAATGTGCTGGATACCATCTTCAATAATAGAGTCACTAGATTCACTCAACAGTGGATATCAGATGACTAACATGCTTTTATATGTGGTTTCTCCATCCAAGGGGCTATTGGGGTGGCCCAGGAGATGGTCTTGGATACCAACAGGAAAGCGGTGGGCTCGAATGTGCTGGTCAAACTGGACATGGATAAAGCCTATGATCACCTTGAGTGGAACTTCATAATTTGCACCATGAGATTCATGGGTTTCTCAGAGGCCTCCATTGACATTTTCTTTCATTTCTATAGATCTTCATGGTTCAATATCACATTGGTGAGCAATGAGTGTGGTTTTATCAAGTCTGTCTGAGGCTTTTGGAAAGGGGAAACCCTATCCCCGAACCATTTTATCCTATCCTAGGATGCCCTAAAGATAATTTTCATTGGCCATGCAACATGGTATAGTTCTTCCCTTACATTGTTCTCCCATGTCCCCAATGTTTCCCACCTCCGGTTTGCAGATGACTTATTGTTTTTCATCATGGGAGAAGCCCCTCCTTAAGAATCATTGTTTTTATAATGGCTGATTATGCTAAATGGATTGGTTAAGTGATTAACTGGGAGAATAGTGGGGTTATTTTTCCTTCGAGATGTCCAAGATGACACATATATTCCATTAAAACTATTCTCGATATTCCTAAGAGGATGATTCCTATGACCTATATTGAGGATCCTATGTCTCTTGGGAGAATTTGGATGCAATATTTTGTGGATCTATCCAACCAGGTCAGGAACCATATTAATAACTGGAAAAACCACTTCCTATCCTTCAGATGGAAGATCACCCTCATTAGTAATGTGTTATCTTAAATTCCTATGCTTATTCTATCTATTCTAAAGGTTCCCAAGTCTATAATTAACTGACTAGATTCTGTTTTGAACAGTTTTTTATGGGATGACGATGGTGAGGGGAGGTGTATATAGGACCTTTTGGGAAAACTGGTGAGTCGTTTGGAGCATGGTGGTATCAATGGGTAAAGCCTGAGAGAGTCCAGGTTTTTCTTGAAAGGTATGTTGGTTTGGGAAGCTATCGAGGGTCAGACATTGTAGAGCCATTTTATCATAGGTAAATATGGTTTCAGTTTAAGGAATATTGGCAGGAAATGATCCCCTCTATGGAGCTCTCATCATAGCTAGGTCTCCCCCCTTCAATAGCACTCTATTTGGATCATTTTCCAGGGGGAGGAAAGCTTTTGGGAATATGACTTGGGCAGTGGATTCGTGGATTCCCAGGCTACATGACACCAGATCCCTCTATTATAGAAGCTTCCCTTCAAAAATCCTTCCTCAAGGTCATCCTAAACCCATCACATGAGGCTGTTTTCTAAGACATCTTCTTTGATGGATCATTGGATAGGTGTATGTTTTGTGCTTTCCCCTCAGGAAGATTCTCAATTAATTAATACAGGAAAATCAGGCTTGGGGAGATCGCCAACAACCCCTGGGGCATCATTCTCTAGTGAAATTACATCCCTACAAAATTTAGTGTCCTCATATGGAGAGCCTTACCCAATACCATTCCAATGGATATGTCCACTAAATCCAAAGGTATTCCCCTAGCCTCGAAATGTTTCTACTGCATCGCCCCTAAAAATGATTCCTCCTTCTACCACTTCTTCCAAAGCGATTGGGTGGAATTTCTGTGAAATGAGCTTTGGGACCTTATCGAAATGTCGGGGATGGCCTCTTCGTAGTAGGATTTCATTCAACGTTGGTTTCATGGGGCCTCCACTAGTCATAAGGAAGATGGAGGGCGATTCTCATTATCGTGGGTGCTTGGTGTCTCTACGAGGCGAGCAACTAGGCACATCACCTTGGGTCTCACCACTCCCTCCAAAGTTTTCTCCTCCAAACCAAGTTTCTCATTGCTGAACTGGCCTCCCTCCTTAAGCACCACAATGATTCTACCTCCCTCCATCAGTTAATTAATAGCGCGTGTCTTCCAGCATCTTCATCTCCTCCAAATCTTGGCTCTTGGGTGAGATTTCACCCCCTTGTTGTGGGCTCAAACATAACAGTAATGGGGCCTTTGTCTAGTGGGGTTGAAGGGAGGTTGGGCTATCCGAAACCCCTCAGGATCAGTCATTCTATAGTTTAATGATTTCTATGAAGAGGGAGACACCCTGGTGGCAGAATCCAAGGCGATGCACAATGGCCTTGATATTTTTCTTTCAAAATCTATTCCCTTGACTTCAATGGAAACAGACTCTATAATTATTTTGGATTCACTCAAGGGATATATACCCCCCGAGGAATATCTCTTACATCAATCGAAAATTTAGAGCATTTTTTAACGTGACAAAGATGTCCTTCACACGAGGCAGGATGATAATCATTTTGCTGACGCTTTGGCAGCTATGGTGTCCCACGATCACCTTCTTTTGGTGTTCAATTACCTTGGGTCTCTTCCTCCGGCCAGTGTAGACGTAACTATTAAGGATGCTCTTGGGATTCACTTCTTCTACCCCCATTGACCTCCTTGTTTGACTCAGATGGATCTATTAGATATATTTCTTATAGGGCCATTGGGTTTTGTCTCTTCCCTTGTCCATGTTTCTGTTTTTGAAATAAATAAAAATTAGTAGATAAGCATGAATAAAAAGAGAAAGGAAATGATGCTTATGATATTTATGCATAGTAATAGGTCTACATGGGAGGGATTAATAATAGAGAAATGGGTATCTAATCATTTATACATAATAAGGGTAGTATGGTCGAGGTGTGGAAAAAACCCCAACTTTATAAAATTAAAAATAAAAGGTCATAACATCGACGAGATTCTAGAATAAAAGTTAGAAAGAGAGGATCCATTACCGTAAAATTATGACACAAATAAGCATTAAATGGGCCTAATTATTGCTTGGGAGATCCTTTTGAGGATTATTGAGATAGGAGGGTATATTTAGGTAACTCTTAAAATATTTTTAGTGTATATATGTGGGAGATTTTTTTGGTTTTATATAGTAAAAGAGAGGGATTTCATTAATATTTAGGTTTTGGACTCTAAAAAATAAATTATTTCAAAACACAAATCATGAAATGGTTTTTTCCCATATTTTTTTCTAAAGTGTGGAGGAATTAATTATTTTATAATGAAATGGATGAAATTATAAAAATATTAACATTTCATATGTGGAGATGAGTCACATTTTTAATAAAATGAATTTTAAATAATAAAATACATTATATTATTTGGAAGATTCATAAAGATTTAATAAAATTTATCTAATAAACTTTATAAAACTTTTTTATATGTTTATAACCAATATTTTATCATGGATACCGATTATTGTGTTTAGAATATCATTTTTTCATCATATTTTTGTAAAACTCACCGTATATTTATACGTTATTTAATTTTTACCCGAAAATTTGATTCTCTCAAAAAAATTGTGAAAAAATCACCATTATATAATTTTGATGTTAGGATTCCCAAAAATAATATTAATTTTATCTAAATAATTTTTTAAATATGTTCGACTTTACTTTTAATATAAGATACATCATTTATTGAAAAGTGTCAGTTTTTTTTCAATAAGAGATTTTGAACCCTTATACACTATACAATTCACTTCATACAAATTATATGAACATTTATAATTAATAAACCTTATTTAACAATAAAATTTTATTAGAATCCCATTTATTTATAAAATACATTAATTATATAAAAGAAATCCATTAATTGAATTTGAATTTTACCCAAAAATACATATTTTTTAATTAAATCAAAATCAAAAATCATTTATAAAGTGACAATAAAAAAATTAATTATTATCTACAATATATATATTCATATTGTTAAGGTCCTAATAGATATCCCTATATTACACTAGTGTACTCCTTAAGAGTAAGGTGCACGACGATTATACTTTCACGGGGGTGTCTGGAAAACATGGATCGGTTCATGATCTCAATGAGCATGAACATCTCCCGTAAATGGATTATCTCATGATTATGTTATTGGATATCAACTTGGGATTAGTAAAGGGATATCCCATTGATACTATATCCCTAAAAATCACTAATAAATTGGATACTTACGGTATAATTCTACTAGATGAGGCCATCACTACCTTTTTCTATGTCAATTAGATTTTCTAAAGCCATATATTTATATAAATCATGTGATCATTGTTTAACGACTCTATTTACACTAGTAGTATTCATAAAAATATTTTAAACCCAAAGATATAACCAAATTTGTTCCTTTGTTTTATATAAGTATATTACATAATAATAAATTTTATTAAATCACAAATGGAAACGTCATTTATAAAAGTTTGGGTCATTACAAATTTACTGAATGATGTTAGTGTACCCAATTTTATTAAATTTATATAATTTAATAATCATTTACATAACAAATTTTTTTAGAAAAATATTAAAAAATTTAATATATATAATTTATGAATCATATAAAGTAAATAAAAAATAAAAACTTAAAAATAAATACATTTCAATAAATGTATTCATATATATAATTGAAATTATTAAAACAAAAAAATGGAATAAATCAATTATATATAATAATATATTTCATATTGTAATATTTGAATGAAAATTAGATATTAATAAATAAAATTATCTTAATATAATATGAATATAACATATTCATATGAATATAATGAATTATCATAAATAATTTTGAAAGATAGTTTAATATAATAATCCTTATTTAATTTTAATTTTTGAAACCATGGGAAAATTTTAATCACATTGGCTTGATTAACAATAAATTTAACAATTATACCTTGTAAGTTGTGACTAAAAATAATCCATTAGTGGATACCATATGGGTTTTTGTAATTAACTATGTTTTCATTTGAATCAAAGAGATAAATAAATGCATTTATATTCAGTTTTCTAATTTTAATGATTTATAAATGATTTCATTCATTGATACACATGGTTACTGTGTTAAAATAGTATATATATAGGATGAATATGTGAGGTTTTCTACATTAATTAAATTTATTTCTATTCTATTTGGTGATTTTAAATCAACCTTGGATCTTATTGAAATGATTATTATTTTTTCAAAATCGCTATAATTAAATTCAAAAAATTTATCAATTTTCATTTTATAATTGAAACTAAACCTTTAATAAATTATTATATACAGATTAGAAATTCTATTAATGGAATAAAATCTAGTAAACCTGATAGATCCTCAATATCCAAAATTACAAATGAAAATTTCTCACATTTAACAAGTACATCTTTACATTGTTTTAAATAAGATCAATTGGAGTAAATTAGATTTGGTCGATTTTTTTTTTAAAATAACATAAGAATTATATATAAACATTTTTTCTATAATAATTTATAGTAAATCCAAATAATATAATATTTATTCAAAAATTTCCAATGAAAATTATGATATTATTCATATTTAAGGAAGTTTTATTTATTATAATTCCTTATTATGTGCCCATATTCCAAAAACATGATTATATCGTTAAACTTATAGGTAATACTCTCTAGGAGTAATATATCATGAAATTTCTAATATATGGTGACTGAAATAATAAATACTTACAAATATTATATAAATAAATGAAATATAAAAATACCTTTGTAGTATTATTTTATTGTGTGGTATATCCAGAAGATGATGTTATATTCAATGAAACATGATTTATCTTCCTTCCATTTTCAATGATATTGCTGCTCAAGGTATCAATGGGAGGAATTTTTCTTTATATTGTTGTAACAATATAATATTAGGTTAAAATAAAAATTATTTTTTGTTTTTATAAATATTTTTATTGTTAAATAATTATTTACTAAATGTAACATGCCAAGTGATATAAATTATATTTTTAGTTTTCTTATACAAAAAATTGTAAATGCTCTTGATATTAATGAATATAAATGTTTTTAGAGGATCATACTATTTCATAGGTTTGTTAAAATGATTATTCAAAACACATTGGAAAAACATGAAATGAATACAATTTCTCACAATAAATTTGGTTTTTACCTTGGGTGGAAAATGAATGAATTTTTTTTATTTCAAATGATTTTGATTAGGTGAATCATTTTGAATGCCAAGAACATGTACTGAGAAAAGTGATACTGAATGGAGTGATGATGTTGAGGGGGGACTGATGGTGAGAGGAATACCATATCAAATTCACAAAAAAATAATTTTATCTAAAATAAGAATAAAGTTATTATATAAGATAATTATTCATGGAAAATAATTTTTTCCCATTTTCATACTTCATTGTATACTCTGGTACTTCTTCTACACTAGCTTCAGATCTGACAGAACAAAATCACTAAGAATTACAGATCGAGGTCAATGGTTTTTACATAGGTGTGATGGGCCTCTCTCTAATACTACATTTCTTATATCTATACCTTCATATTTTCATTGTGGTCTTGGAGTAGCGGCTGATGCGTGGCTGAATCTAATTTGTTCCTTGGTTATCTGGATGAGCATCAGATTGACACCGGTGGTTAGAGTCATACAGGTGCTTCGTAGTGATGGATCGTGTATGACTAATGGTTTATAATTTTCATCATGATTGTTACTTCATCCTAATGACGGTGGTGGATTTTGTTTGAATTTTATGGATATATGTAGGGTGGTTGTCAATGGTTGTTGCAGTGGTGGGGATCGATGGTTAAAGAAACATCTTGGGCATGATTTGGTTGTTTCATCAAGGTTTGGCCTATTCCAATGGGTGATATTGACTATTAGATCAGTATTATGCATCGTGTTGGAATTAATTCTTGAAGAATCACATATGGGTGGGAATAATGAAAGAGAGATATGTGTGATAGATGTTATCATTTATCCCTATACCCAATTCAGAGGTTTGGGGGTGTTACATGATGTTGAAAAGGGAATCCCATCATGATGGTCCTTAGTATAGGGGTTGAAAGATCATGTTAATAGTGATGACTGGATATGAAAAGTGACACAACTTTGTGGTTGCAGGGAATGGAAACAATCATGCGTTGTTGGGTGAGCATCTTGAAATAGTGATGAAAATGTTTAAACATATCATGTGGACCTCTTATGAGATATGGGATAAAGAAGGGTACTCTGGAATGACTTTCCATTGTTTTTTTCAATTCAATAGTTGGTGATAAAGGGGTGTCATGATGAGGAGACTAGGATCAGGATGCGATATTTGGATGCTCTTCTTTGGAATTAAGTTCATTTATTTTGCATTTCATAATACCCGCGTTGAAGCTGTAAAAATATAATGGGTATCTATTATAATGGTACCTTGGGTCATGTTAATTCTTTCCTATCAACCCCATTCAAATTATAGCTTTCGTTTTTGTATAAAAAGTGTAATTTATCATTATATTTTCAGAAAAAAAAACTGTGATCTCTTGGTTATTTTAAAAAAATTTCTTATAAATTAAATAATAATTATAATTTAATAAATTATAAAATTATTATTTTAAAGAAGAAGTATAAATTAACCTATAAATAATCTCTTAATCAATTTATTATAAATAGTTTCCAAATAATTTTCTCAAAAAGAATCTAAATTTTAAAAATATAAATTGTAAAAAACATAGAGAAAAATATTATGTCTTCTTGGGATTGATTAAAAACACTTATTGAAAACTAATTATACCATGTAATACATATGTTATGTGAATGAAGTGAAAAAATTAGTATTGGATCCATTTTTTAAAATTAGTTTCACTTCAATTTATGATTGAAAAAATTAAATAAATGGAATAAAAACACTTAATTTAGTGATGGTAAATCATTTATTTAATAAAAAATCAACATAGGTTTATAATATATTTTCAATAAGTTATGTCAGATAGATTTTAATAAATTGAATATTTATACATAGTAACTTATAATATGTAAAAAAATATATAATATATTTATTATTGTAATCATTAAATATATCCTAAGTGTTATAATAAGTTTTCACTAAATGTTATTAAACTTATCCTGGATTTTTCAGACATGAAATGTTATCTTGTTTAAAAGAAAAAACCAATCTTTCAGATTTTACCATCCTCCAAGGAAACACAAATTTGAAGACCTTTCATAATATATTTTATGGGATTATATTCAAGGGTGGTTAATATATTACTTGATTATTTTTGGGTAAAATGTATTAATGGTTTCTTGGTATGTCATACAAATCATTACATGTTAGGTTTTAAAATTATTTACCCATATAAAATGGGTTATCTAACTATCCCTAGCTTATATATAATAAAATCAATATATATGTGAGATAATTCCAAACAAAATATAATAAATAGTGTTTAATGTTTTTGTTATGTGGTGTAAAAGTCGAAAGTGAAATAAACTAAAAGTAAACATAAAAATTATTTCATATCCATATTACTCAATAATACCCTAATGGTTGTTCTTTGCAATATATCTTTATCTTAATACACATAAAAATAACCTATAAATAAAAAACATATAAAATTAATGAAGATAGTAAATTTGCGATTACATAATGGAAAATTCCAAACCATATGAAAATAAATTATAAAATTAATAAAATCATAAAATGGAAGATAAATAATTTATAAAACATAAATATAATTATATATAAAATACCTATATCCATTTTCCTAAATTTCATAGGTAAATATTATCCAGAATAGAATTTTATGATCATTAGCTACATTCTCTAGGGGAAAAATCATCTGGTTTGACATGACTACTCCCATATTACTATACTCCAACAAAATATGTTTCTCTTTGTATTTATTGGAAATAAACAAAATTATTAACTATATGATTAAAATAAAAAAAATCATGTTATAGCTTGTATAATTTAAAAAAAAACTAGATGATTTTTTATCTATAATAAAAATCAATATTAACTTTTTCCATAAATATATTTTATGTGATGAGCAATATATAAATTTTTTTAAAATGAATTTTTGAATAGAACCATACCAAAACTTTGTAAAAATTTTATTATTATAATTTGAATATTGAACATAATATTAAGTAAGTAATCAATTAACATATAATGTTTTTTAAAAAATGATTAAAAGATAGATAATGTATCCATCTGCCAAAAATGATAAAATTGATAGTATATTAATTAATAATATTATGAATATATTGTATTTAGTCCATTAAAATTCTAATATGAAGATTATAATTTAATCATTTCAATTCTAATCATGGATCTCGATCAAAAAGAAAAAATTTATTCATCATTAAATTTTTAAACCATCCATAAGTGAATAATATTGAAATGTAGATTAAATTGAGAAATTATAGAAATAGAACGAAATGTTTAGTAAAATTTGTTTCTATGATTGAATAAAATTCATTTTCTAAATATCAATGTAGTTATAAATAGGGGAAATCGTTTACAGCACTCTTCTTGTCAACATTTCTTATCATTGTGTTCTCAAAATCATAATTTTTTATCTAAATGAAATATTTGTTGATATATAATAATTATATATAATAAAATTGAGAAATTTATTGATGTATACAATATCATGAGATACTTTATTAAGGACCGTAAAAAATTTCATTAATTGATTAATCTGATATAAGGATTAAATAAATTATGTTGGTTCATTTTATTATTATATATTTGATAAAATAATGAAAATTATTTTATTATTTTCTATTATATTTTTGAGATTAAATGTTTAATAAAATATAATCACTAGTACAATATTATAAGTTTCATTTTTTTAATCTTTGTTTAGTTGTGATATTAGTTGTCTGTTTTTATACAAACATTTCATTGAAATAAATAATTTTGAAGGAGATTATAGTATAAAAAAATGTTGAACTTGTATTTATATTTTTAAAAATTCTTTTTCAATAAATAAAATATATTTTTTTGGGTTTTTATTTTAAAAGTAATTTTATTAAAATAATTGATGCAATTAACATTTAAAAATAAATGTATGTTTATGATAATGAGTCATCGAAATAAATATAGTCGAATAAAAAATATAATATGAGTATATATCAATTATAAATAAACTCTATATTTATAATATAATTTTAAATTGAGTGTTTTAAGTAAATTTAATTAAATATATATCAATGTTCATTGTAGGAAAAAAAATTAATTACAGTATATAACATAAAAAAATAAAACACAATATTGATAAAATAAATATCATTAAAAATAATAAAAGGTGAATTTAAGTAGAAAAAATTAATAGGTTTAGTAAAAAATTGGAAAAAATGAAGGCTTCATAAACATAAATCAGAAAAAATTAAAACAGTAATATATAATTTAAAATATTGTGAAAGAAAATCCCATCAATTTTAATTCATCATGAGGAAATATTCTATTGATGTGACCATACATTAATGGTTGAATTATATAATCACTATGTATAACATTATTTAATGAATAGTGGTCCACATAGAGAATTAAATAATGAATATAAACTTCAGAGAGTGTTACTGTTGATATTCATTAGCCTAAAACATATTGGTTAGCCTATGATAATTGAGAGGAGGACTGGGAGTTGAAAAATGATAGATATTAATTAGTCTTTGGAAAAAATCCCATGAGAACCAAGATTTGAGGATAGTTTAAAGGTATATCATGGAAACAGATAGTGTTAAATGTGGGAAATAAAATAGGCGGGAATGAAAATAATTTGTTATAGGGGAGGTTTGGGTATTCAAAAGAATGAGGGGAGGTAGTCATAAAAAAAGATGAATTAGCTACAAGGGATAAAATGTTGGAGGAAAAGGAGACTGAGAGAGTGACACATATATAAAATAGTATTTCCACTTAGTATAAGTATTGAATAGATATATAGTAATAATAAACCATATTTATATTATTAGTTTAATATATTATTTAATACATATATGATATATATATAGATTTAGAAAGTTGGTGAAATTAAAATGTTAAAGTTAATTTTGATATTAGTATTAATAAAACATATTAATAGTAACGATAATGATTATGATGAAGATGATTTCATTATTATTATTAAGAAAACAAACAAAACAAAAATATATATGTGGATATGTATATTACTTTTCACCTAGTATCCAAAATAGATCAATTTTAATTTATCTTCTATATATATAGTAGTGATAATATTTTTTACTTCACTGGAGATCATTTAAGGGGAAAATTTTGGGATTTTAAAATATTTGGTACTATGATTGATTGAGACATAGCCTAAAATATTTAAATACCCCCCAAATTGTTATTTTCCATGATTATAATAAAATATATCCCTATAAAGGGTTTTTATCACTCTAACAATATTGAAATTGGTAAAAGAATATTTAGATGATAATGTTTATACATATATTCTTGTAACATCACTAATGATTGAGATACGTAAGGAGTCTTTAGTAGGACTTATAATATTTATTATAAATACAATTACACATATTAGTGAATAAATCAACATGAAATATATATTTGGTTATGTTACTCACAATAGTGAGTAGCAGCATATCATTAGAGTGTATTACAAGAAAATATTTTTTTTCAAAATTTGACATAGTAATGAGGATTGTGACGTTAATTAGTTTTTTTACTAATTATTTCATGTTTTATTAAAAATTTAAAATATTGAGGGAATGACATGATCAGATAATATTGAAAAATTTGTGTATACATATTTATAATATGAATTTGTCTTATTATGTCATTTTGTCCAGACATTGGCCTTAGTTATTATGATATGATTTGATATTTTACATTTCAATATTTACTATATTCCTCTAATTATATATTATAATAGGGTATTATGTGTATAGTGTGTTTCTTTTATAGATGGTGAATTATCATTGAAGAAGAAATTATCTAACCTTATTTCTATTATGATAATGTTAACTTGACAGGTATATGTTGTGTTGTTGATTTCTACTTAGATATTTCCATTATGGTAAAGTGGAGTGTTGGGATATTTTTTTTAATAATTATATGGACTAGTTTAGGTACATTATTGGGGAATAATAGGGATTAGTTGACTGAATTTATGCCATTTAGTATTTTTATATATGATTTCATTGACCTTGTGATATAAGTTTGTGGAAAATTATGATGATGAGTATTGAATGATTATCCATGATGTATACACAAATAATAGGATGATGACTTAAATAAATTACAAGATTATGTTTATAAGATTTTGATAGTGTATTTTTTATAATATGATAGATCTATGACTGAGTTAGATAATGATATTTTTATGTTTGATAAATACTTCTTATGTGATTGTGGTGCGTAAGTTTTTTATGTTTAATTTCATATTTTTGGGTATTAGGTATTTCACAGTAGTTGAGGTTGTCATGTATTTTCAATATATTGTATGAAATTATTTTATAGTATATTTTTTTTGATAATTCTTTATAGTGGATTCCTTATTATTCATGCCTTGATAGTATTCAATGTATTTTATAGTATAATGTTGTTTTTTCATATGTTAATTCATCCCTTTTATGGGATTTTTTCTATATATTCCATTTAAAAACCCATGGCCTATTAAAAGGGAACTATGAGGACCACACATTATTTCTTTATTAATTATATGAGGGGAAATATTATGGCTGATATGAAATATCAATCACCTTTTAACTAATTTTTATTTCTTTAATTATTAGTTTATGGTTAAAAAAATAGAGAAAATATTTTTTCACCTCGGTATCCTATGCTTATAAATAAATATTCTATTTTATTTTTTTCATGTATGTTGTGTTGGTGAGGTTTATGAATCTAGAATATATTATTTAACGGTTAGGGTTAACCATTTTATATAATTGGACATTTAAATAAAACACTAAATTAGATTTATAATATTTAAGTGTTCTATTTTCTTCATTTTATGATGTATAATACGACGTTAACTTCCTTTGGACCATTTATATGTCCTAGTACTATGAAATTTATGAAATAATATTTTATTCATGGACATGAATGAATATATTATGGAGATAGTTTTACAAAATACTAGTCATGATGCCATCCTAGTGGGGCCCAAGGCCTCATGTAGTATTACTATTACCCTTTGAGATTGATGGTTCAACACATCATGATATATTGAGATCATTAATTTATTTGATATAAGATGATACCCCTTATATTGTTTTAAAAAATATTAATCTTTAATGAGTATTATGAGTTGAGATATAATTTTTATGTGTCTTGAAAGAACAACATCATTAGACATTATTGTTTATGTTGTAATACATATATATTTATCATATTTTTAATGTGCACATTTCATTGAATATGAAATGTGGTTAGGATAGAGATAAATAATAACATATAATATTTATGTTGTGAGATTTTTATATTTTGTGGTTTGAGTTGGCTTCAAGCCATAGATGTTATGATAAAATTTGATAAGGGAAATTAATGAATTAAAATTTATTTATTTATTTATTATAATTGAGCAGTGTAAAAGGAGTTTTTTTATTATACATGGGATATTAACAGTTGGATCGCTACATAATTGTGATAAGATAACTAACCTATGAGTAAATCATGATTAATGTTTTATTAACTACCTTGTATTAATATATATTATTTATTATTTGAGTTATTTTATAAGGTCCCAGATCCATATATACCATTACTTTATGTGTATATTATGTCTTTGTTGATTAGAGGAATAGTAAATCTTGATCATTAGTGCGTGGGAGATATAATATAGATGTTCAATGTGATCATAATGTGAGTTTTAAATACTTGATGTGGGAGTTCTATTCATGACTTGAATAGAATTCTGCTACTTGAGTGAAGGTTGTTCACAGTGTGTAATTCATGAATTTAACCATAGTTTCATGATGCTAATGCATAAGTAGATATATTTTCTAAATATTTCTCTAAATATTTTTTATTTGCAAATTTTATTTATGACATGAATTAAACCCACATTTTTTAGATATTTTAGATACATTTTTTTAATGTGTCATAAACTCAAGATATTCATGATGTGAATTACCCATTCCCAACATAAAATTTTATCTGAAACAATTCATATAAATCATCTTGCGCATGATAATTTTATCAAAATAATTAATTATCTCCCAAATATTGGAAGCTATAGGATATCTCTCATGGTTTTTGTATTTCATTTATAAAGGGATTTATTACAAAATTCTAGTGTTTCATTCATGGTGATATGTGGTTAGTTTTCCAACTATCTCTTATGGGTTCTTATTAAATAAAACTTTTCTCCAATTGTATTTTATTTCACAGGTTTGTAAGTTGATATGCTTTTTTTTATTATATGAAATTTATGTTTGGTGATATAGTTATGGCATGGAGTTCATGGATGGATGTACATTACTTATGGGAGAGGTGATCCGAGATTTCTATTGTTGTTCCATTCTTGACTGAAAAAAATTGAAATACATAAGGCTGGTGATTCATTTTTTTCATATTATTTAATTTTAAATCATAAATTAATCATTATTTATCTCCTTGGGTAATAGTGGAATTAATATTAATAAAGATTATTAAAATAAATGGTTTATGTTTGGAGTAATTTGTTGTTTTCCTGCCATGATAATGATTATCCTCTTAATTTATTAGATAGTTTTCTATTTATGTTAATGATTTTTTAGAATATATGTTATTGTATATTTTAGCATGTTCAATTTTATGAAAATGGTTAAAGAACATGAATTTGATAATAATTATTTGGATAAAGAATTAAATAGTCATGTTTATTGAATCTATCGATTCTTATAATTTGATGGAAATCAAATGAAACATGATGAATGGTTAATTGAAATTGTTATTCTATATGTTTATATAATTGGTTAAATAATATGAATATATAAATGCTTATTTTTAATGATAATAAAAAGTTAAGATAACAAAAATGGTATTCCTTAATGTCTGATAAAATATGAAGCAATTATTAAAATAATGATTAAATAATTTATATCTTTTAATATCCAATGCATTAGATTACCCATAGTTATAAAATATGACAAATTAATTAATCAATATAAAATGGTAAAGAACTGGTTATTTGTTAATGATATGTTTTTGGGTTTGAGTGAGATCTTTTTCATGTTAATACTTGATGCCTTTTTAGGACTTTTAATCCCTATTAATCTATCAATTTTTCTACCAATTGTGCTTAATCTAGATTTGAGACTTTCTATGTGATTTGATGTGATATATGGTTTAATTATGGATTGATGAGATATGGCTGTGGATTCTTGGGTTTACAAAAACATTTGACGCCTTTAGCAGAAGGATTAATGTTGATATGCATGGTGGTGTTAAGGATGAAATCATGGTCGATGTAAAGTGTTGATTCTAGTATTACCTATTTTTGTGATAAAAGAAACAATTATTTCTTTTTAATTCTATTCTTTTAGGTTTTGAAGGAATTGTTAATTTTTTACATGCATTATTTTCCCACTATTTGAATAATTTGGGTTTTCATGGCCCATTCAACTATTTTATGGTAGATTAGGATATTTTCTAGAGTACATGTAATTATGGATTGATAATAAATAATAAATTTTATTATCCCATGGGGTTTATACATTAATGGAATGAAATTTTAAAAAATATTTAGGAATTTTGGAATTAGTTAGGTTATTCCTCGAGGGTATGTAATTCACATAGTTTTTACTGAAATGTGAATTGAATTTGGTTAATTAATTGGTAATGATTTAATTAATGTAAAGAATAATGGTAAATTGAAATTTATTAATTTAATTATGTTTCTTTAAGTTCTATGTTCCTTATAGGATATCTATTCCATAGTAGTGGATGGTAGGTGTTTGAGAGACGATATCTATAGTTTATCTTAAGACTAGGTTTATACCCATAATATGGTGGTGATATATATTACATTATGTTTTTTTTTGTGATTTCATGCACTACCCTATATGTGTATCTAGGGATACTGAAACCTAGGGGGATTTGAGAGGGTGTTTTCCACAACATCTAAGTTGGTGAGGAATGGATGGATAACTACCCCTCTAACCCCACTCACTTCTCCTAGTTGTATTATGTGTTGTTACGCAAGGTTTTTTTCCATAACCATATATTTTTGTATAGGGATGTAATGAATTTTAGTAATTCAAAAGACTTGTATCTCATGATATAGTATCCAATGTATTATTATTAGTATGATGTGTATAGGATGTGAAAAATTGAGGTATAATACATAATATACGGGTTGTGGTGGATCTTAAAAACTACTTGGTTACTATCTTGAGACATGGAATGGGTTGATGTGATGATGTGATTCATGGAGTGCATGGTAAGTGATGATGAGATGACGTGAGGCCCACAGTGTGTGGTATGATACTTTCTCACAGGTGTCTTCATGATGGACTCTTTTAGAAAGATATAGATTAAGACTTATTAAATTAGGGTAGAGAAGAAAACCAGTGGGGAAGTTGATATATGGTAACAGATTTTGATACTATATTATATGATCTCTTTTATGCAATGCATGGTGATATATAGCCAGGGTGATGCTAGGAATATACCATACATGTTTAGGTAATGAGGTATCTTCACAAGTTATTCACATAGATTTAAGATAGTTCCTTTATCTTTTGAATGAGGGGCTACAGGGTGAATCCTTTTGAGTATACATGTTGTACTCAACTTACATGTATATAAACTATTTTTCAGAAATATTGAATGTGTAGGTGATTGGGTTTAAAATTACATCCTTGTGGGTTTCTTAGGAGCTGTTATGGATTTCACAGTCACAACCTAGTATTATATTCTTGTACCTGTAGTTTGCTTTCGAGATTTTTAGTTTTATGAAATTAAATGTAGTATTTGGGATATTTATTTTATTTTATATTTATAAGGATTAGTCTACTATATTTTTTTTCTTATATCTCTTTTCTCATATCTTAGATGTTAATTCCTTCCATATATGAGTATGATGTACCATTAGTGATTGTCTTCAAACCATTACATATGCGAGGTGAGATTTGTGTGTCATTATCTCCCTTACATAATATCGAAACCAATAGGGGTGCTCTTATGGGGTATTGGGTTATGAAAAAGTGTTATTAGATGTTCAAGTTAATAGATATGATAGATTTAGAAGGAATGAATAGGTTAGGACTGCATGGGTTTGTTGGGAAATGATGTTAGCTAAATTTAGTAAGAAATGTAAAAATTGGAGATCAGAAAATACATGGGTTTTTGGGCCCCCTAGGCATGATACATAGACTGTTGAGTATACCGATAATATTAAGATAATTTATAATGGTTGTGGGGTAGAAACCTAGTAAATGGTCATGAATAATTCTCCTTTTTGGAATGTCTTTGAAACTAAAAAACCATGTGATTAGGTTGAACATTAAATAAATAAATAAATAAGTAGACTATAAATATTGTATATTATAGGTTTTGGAGACCCTAATAGAGTTTTCATTTATAGGTATGGATACAATTTTATTTTATCATTTGGTTTAGATTTAATATTTTTATAAAGATGTTTCAGAAGATCATTATAGTGTAAAGGTTTAGGAAAACAATATCTGGTGGAGGAAACTTGTATATTTTTAGAGCAAGAGACTATAGAAGTGTGAGGGATCCCTTTCATACTCATTGATAGATGACTATATGGAGGAGGTGTACATATCCTTTACATTGTTCTAAGAGTGGAAGGATCCCTGGGATTAATTGGTGGTGATAATATTTTAAGGAGCTATATTGTAAAGATGGTTCTTGTTCCATGGTCATTATGATGAGTTGGTCATCTCATTTTAGAATTTTTAGACTAATTTTGAGATATGTTTCCTTCCTCAGCCACAATAGTATCAAATTGATAGGGCCTTCTTAACCTTCAATAGGAAAGTCCCAACATGTGGGAGATTAAGATCAATTTATAAACCATTTTACAATATTCATCGAATCTATTTATAGACGAGGAGGTTAGGGGGATGCATTTTGAGGAAGATTAACATCCAAATATAAAGATCAATATCACCACATTTATCTTGTTAATGTGTCTCATGGTGGTGTATAAATTAAATGTTGTTAAGAAAAAACTGGATATACCTAGTTCCTCGTAAGAGGGGAGTCATCAGGATTCCTCATGTGGAAAATATGTTGTTTTGGGTTACCATTTTCCTAGAAATAATATATTTCATAAAAATGGTGGTAGGTCCAAGAACATATAATCTCCTTATTAAAGGGGTGGTGACATCTGATCCATGATATAGGACCAGACACATTTTTTTCAAATGTAATATGATCTTATTAGTGGGTAGAGTTCTTAATCCTTCTAATCAGGAATCATATAAAAGGTGTTACAATTTTGAATCTTTAATTATTGCAGTTTCAACTGATGTGGTAGTAGAATTGTTCTCCTGTTTTAGATCAATAGATAGGAGTTGGGATTGTTAAAGGATATACCTATGGTTCTCTTCATCCTTAGAATGAAAATATTGGCCAAGGTGGTTGTCTCCAATATGTTCAATGATTTCATTAACCTTGTTTTGCTCAATTATATGCTATGATTTTTATGTTCCATGGGAGCCAAATGTCGTTTGAGGTACCCTTAGCATATTTTATAGTTGTTTTCATGATTTTTTTAATTCATGAGATACACACTCCATCATATACCTTTTCCTAATCCATAGGCTGGGACATGAGGTGAATAATCTTCTAGTGATCTTTGGAATTGACTTCACTAGTTGGAGATCAATGTTATCTTTATAAAGTATGTATAGATTTTGACCAAGTATTTGGAAAAAAACATCTCTTTGAAGAATTCCAATATTTATGGATAAATCTATAAAACATTATAACTGGCATGGACTGTCTATATTTGGTGCATGATATTATGTATTCTCAAGAAGATATATTGAATTTTATTATACATATGTAGAGTCTATAGTGTTCATTAGTTCGTGATACTCTCATATAGGTGGGAGGCATGTTCCATATTTGTCTTCCTTGATGGATGAGCTTATTTTGTGTTCTTCAATGGCTCAATAGACAATTATTCCTAGGGTAGTGGAAGAGTACCCATATATCATTCTTTTTAAGGTAGTAGAATTATTTACTCTATAAGAGATCTTATTTATGATAGATCTATAGTAAAGCACTTCTCCTATATCGATGTCCCCATATAGGATAGTTCCTTCTAAGTTATGAGAGAATGGGGTATATATCCATAATAATTTTCAGTGCTTTTTTATATGGATGAGTGTATAACCTTGGGTGGTCTAGTTGTTTTTGTAAAAGGCATATCATATCATACATCTTTGTTTCAATAATAATCACATGAATCAATTGACACAAAATAACCACTATTATCATCCATGGATTAATGATTTATTCAACAAGGTAAAAATGTCCAGTCAGTTCTCAATGATTTATCTATGGTTGAGGTTTCATTCAATGAAGGTAAAAGATGATGATATTCTAAAGGCTACATTTTTATTTTGTTATGGGCACTATGAGTTCATTTTTATTTAATTTGGTGCGAGGAATGATCCATCAATGTTCATGGGTATGATGAATGTAGTGTTTACAGAGTTCCCTGATCTGTTCATGGTGGTTTTCAATGATGATATCTTTCTTTAGTATTAATATCTATAGGAAAACACAAAGAATTTGTATAATATTTGTTTAGTTCATCATCACAATAAAATATTTAGGAAACAATAAAATTTTTATTTTTGTGGTTATGAGGTTCATTTCATAGGGAACATTGTGTCCCAACATTGTGTAACATCAGAGCAATTAAAGATCAAGGCATTCGTTTAATAGTAATGACCCAATAAAATTACAAATATAATGAGTTTCCCTGTTATTTTAGGATTTATTTTGAGGTTCATAATTGGTTTCTCTTAGGTTTTTATTCTTCTAATAAACTTGAACATAAAAAATCTTGTGTTCTTATGGCATAATCATTAGCAGGAATCATTTAAATACTTTAAGTAGATGTTCTTCAGTACTCCAATTCTATGTTTTCAAAAAGAGGTAGTTCATTTTAAGGATTTTTATTACCCTTTTCCTTATTTTTTTATGTTCCATACTACTAAATATATAATTTATTTCTTATGGGTCTGGATAGTTACATCCCCATGAGAGTAACTATTCCACTCATGAACTCATGTTGGAGGCAGTCATGTTTTCCTTGATGTTGTGGAAACACTGCCTAATCAGAATGTTTTTTTTCGATCACAAGATCATAATGTTTGTCTTCTCTCAATGTCAAAAAACATTCAATAATAAAATTGGATAAAATTCATGTAATATTTTAACATTAATATTTCGTAAACACATGTAAAGGGAAAATGTTTATCTGATACAGTAATTAGAATGTCGCACATTGATTCCATGTAGAAATATTTAGATTCTTAGAGTGTAATGAATGATTTCACAGTGATGAATCATGATATAGGAAAGGTTATTTGTATATTTTTCCTTTTTTAGACAATAGTGATGTTTTATTTGGTTCAGTAGGAGGAGGATTCCCATTTGGGTATTTTAGATGCGGATTTCTGTAGTGATTGAGTTATCCGTACTATTCACCCATGGTGGTACATCCTAGAAAAATGGAGATATACTAAGCACTGTTAGGTTAGTTTTGGTAGCATGGGTTAAAATGTTAAATTGATGAGTTGTGTGTCGATGTTTTTTCTACCATAAGTTAATGTCTAGCACCATATTCTTAGTGTTTTTATCTTGAAATTAGTATTTAATTGATTGATTTGTGATAACATATTGATGAAAATATTCACTAGTTTACCTCAAGATCAATGAGGCATTTATGATATATGGGTGATATCAAACTATTTTACTAAAATCAACCAACTTTATTGTGATAAATGTGTTAATTTCAGTGGATTTTTTGTTGAGGTAGTACCTGGAGGAGGTTGTATGAAAATATAAAGTCCTATATTTGATCTTCCCTAATCATGATCCTCGTTTTACCTCTAGGGTGTGTATGGGACTTTATAATGCTATTAGATATCAGATATGACTTAATACAATTTTTCATCTATATAAGGATAGTCAAATAGAAAAAACTATCCAAACTCTTGAAGAGATATTCTGAACTTTTACCTATATTTTGGGGGTTTATAGATGAGGTAATTTTCTTTAGTTGAGATTTCTTACAAAAATAGTTTTCATAGGACCATTGGAATGACACCATGTGAATCTCTATATGGAATACATTTTCATTATCCATTGAGCTGGAATGGAGTCAAAGAGTTAGTATTTATCAATATGAATCCAGTGAAGAGTACAAAATTGATGGCCCTTGAAATTAATGAGAGTATGAAGGTTGTATATGATCATTATAACTTCATTTTAAATGAGAGGAAGATACCTCAAGTGTTTGATATTGGATATCATGTGTCCATGTATGTGAATAAAGATCATCAATAGTGATGGCTTGGATGTGGTAGTAATCCATATCACCAATTTACTAGGCCTTTCGAGCTGTTGGATCTTATTGGATCCATTTCAAATTATATATCACTTCCCAACAAAATATATTGATAACTGATGTTTTCCATGTGTCACAAAATTATTTTTATCCTCATGAGGACTCTCATGTAATAGATTTCAGTGATATTGATTTTTACGATGATGAAACCATCGAGGAGTGGCATGTGTAGGCCCAAGACTTCCCGAAGAATGTGTATCATAGGAAATATATTATTTTGATTCATGTACTTTGGTTGTATAGTAGCATAGAGGAGATTGAATAAGAATGTTAGTTTTAGATATGAACCCAATATATCATGTTTTATTATTTTTTCTCTTTATGTGATTCTTATTTTTATGGTTATTGACCCCTTCTAAGTATGAGATTATTTTCACTTCCTTGATGCCTTAATTTTGGAATTTCTCTTATTTCATAGTTATCTTTCCCAAGAGAGTGTTTCGAATTTTTTTTCGGTGTTTCTTTGTTTTGAAATTTGTTCCGTTGAGTGATGTGGTTGAGCTCCATTGATAGTGAGGTTCATGAGAGGTATCCTACATGGTGGAAATTTTGATGACATCTTTTCTTTTTCGTCTATCTAGATTTTCTCTGTATTTCCATGGATTATAGTTGTTAACGAGAAATATGATATAAGGTCCTAAATCCTTCCTACCCATTCCATTTCATGTATCTTATGACTTTGATTCTTTGAGGAAGCCTAGATCAGGTTTAGTAGTGTTTGAGATCTAGAATCAATAAGAGGAAAAAGTTCACAATGTGAAATATAAATTAATAATATAAGAGTTCTTCTCATGACCTGAATTGAATTTTATAGCTATAGTAAGGGTGATTTGTAGGGTTCAATTCATGATGTGAACCTTTAGTTCATGATGATAATAGATGAGGAGTAAGATTTTCTAAAAATGTCTCTAAAAACTCATGTGGTGAACATGTAGTTCATGATGTGAGTTAATCCTATTTTTTCGATCTAGGTGACATGTTTTCATGGTGGGTCATAAAATATGGACATTGACAACATGAATGAGCTATTCATGTAATGAATGACATTCTTGAATAATGCCTATAGAGCCTCTTACATCCTCATATTATCTCAAAACCTCTGATTCAATCCTAACTCGATGGGGCCAAATGATCTCTCTCAATGTATTTCTATATCATTTCAAAAGTTATTAATCACCAACATTCCATGTTAAATTTTTGTGATCTACGGTATGTTTTCCCTCTTTCTATTATGGGTTCTTCTTTTATTGGTCTTTTTTACCCTCATTATTTCTTTCCATTAAATGGAGGTTGATCTTATTTATTGTTATGGTGTTACTTTGGAGTTTCTTGGTGAATTAATGATATAAAGTTCCTAGATTTTCATACTTTCATTATTGGGGTTTTGATCATAGAGCTACATTGCTGTTCCATTTTTATTAAGGAACATTAAAATCCTTTGGGTTGGGGATTCCATTATTCTCCTACCATTCTATGTGAAATAATTAAGTAATTATTTTTTATCTCTTTATGGCTAGTGTAATTAACCTTAATAATGAATAAAATAGATTAATAAATTAAATGTTTTACGGTTGTAATGATTTTAGGTTTTTTCATTGTGATAAAATTTTTCCACTGGATTTACAAGATAGTATGATGTCTATATTAATTATTTATTTTTCATGTTTAATTTAAAGAAAATGATTACATAATATAAATCCAGTAATACTTGGTTGGATAAAAAATTAGAGGCTCATGTTTATTGAATATGTTTATTTTGATAAATTTATGAAAATAAAATTATACCTAATGAACATTTAATTGAAATTTTTCTTCCATATTTTAATGTAATTAATAAAATAACATGAATCTGGAAATGTTTGTTTTCAATAACATTAAAGTGGAATGTTAATTGAATTTTTATTCATTAATATTTTTCAAACATGAATTTATTCCTAAAATAATGTTTAAATAATTTATATTTTTAATAGGTATTGTCTTAGGTTACCCATATTCGAATATTTAATAAATGAATTTGTTGACATAATAAGGTAAAGTACATGGTGTTTGTTAATGATAAATGTTTAGGGCTCAGTAATGACATTTTCATGTGAAGGATTGATGGATTTTTTTTATGGAATATATACCCCAATTAATTATGTATTTTTTATTACCTTATAGTTTTTATTTAGATTTCAGCCTTTCGATATTACATGTTTTGATTTAGTGATGGCAGATGGATTGATGATATATTAGCAGGAAGGTTATAGTCTAGGGTTATAGTTGATTCTTGCAAAGGAAGGATGTTTGGTAGTGTAGAATATTAACCAAGTATTAATGTAACAAGTGTAATTTTTTATTTCCCATTGTTTTTATAAATTTTTTGATGCTTGTTTAAAAATATGATTCTTTAACGGTTGGATGGTCATGTGGCTTATTTACTTGAATTATTTTTCGGCACAACTTGAGGTTTTCATTATTCTTGGTTTATGAATTTGTTTTATGATAGATTAGGATTTATCATATATTACATGGAATTATAGTATGGGGATTATTAAAAAATGTTTTAACCCCTGATGTTGGCGCTTGAATTGAATGGAAATTTTGATAATCTTGAGGAACAATAGAATCAGATCGATTATGCATAGATAAAATGGACTTTACATGGTAATTAGTTTAATGTGAATTGAATAAAGTTAATTTATGGATAATTATTTAGTTGGTATAAATTGAAATTGTTTAAATGGATGAATTAATTTAATGATGTTTCTTTAAGTGTTTTTGTGCATATAGGGTACCTTATTCGTACTAGTAGCAGTTCAGTGTTTTAGAGACTATGGTTTAAATTAAGCCTAATACTAGGTTAATTATCATAGTTTGGTTCGTAGGTATACTCTATAATTTATATTTCTTTATTTAATACACTGTCCTATAATTTTTTTTGGAGGTTAACACCATGTGGACTATGAGATAGTGTTTTTTCCAATATATAGGTTGCCGCGGAAATGAAGGACAAATCCCCCTCTAACCTCTCTCTCTTCTTATGGTAGTATTATGTACTATTATAAAAGGTGTTCATATTTCTCCATATACATTTTTAATGGTTGGTAATTTCATGAGGTTATGTATCTCTACATATAGTTTCATTTGGATTATTATAGATTTGAATTGTATGGGTTGTGATGTCCGGAGTTATAATGCACAACATACCAAACATAGTGGCTCCTAAAAATTTACATAATTTATATATAGATATTTTTAATAAAGTGAATTGAAGTACATTTTTAATGGTATTTAATGATGATATTATGTGATTACCAAGGTTAATGGTCTGATATTTTTTCCCAAGTGTCTTTGACTTGGTTTCTTTTTGACAGAGATGGCTCAGGATGTGCAGCGTTGGGGTAGAGCAACAAACTGTTAGTGTAGTAGTATTGGGGAAAATCTTTTTATCTTATATTATATAATCTATTTTATATGATACATTGTGAGAGGCAAGCATGTTGTTGTTGGGAACTTATCATATCTATATAGATGATAAATTAGAATCAATTTTCATTAACTAGTATTTTAGAATGCTTTTTTATCTTATACATGATAAGATCGGGAGAGAATCCTACTCATTATACTTATTATGAAAAACTAACATATATTTAATCTATATTTTAAGTTAGTATAAGAATGATTCTAATGGGTTAACAAAATAATTTCTCCTGGGTTTTTCAAGAGCTATTTTGGATTTCATGGTTTCAATCAAGAATTATATTTTGGTACATGTAGTTTTATTTTTAGGTGTTTGATTTACAGAAATTACATATATTTATTTGGGATTATTATTTACATTATGTAGGATATGATTTTTGTTTCTATATTATCACTTTCTTATTATACCTTATATGTTAGTTCCTCATATATGTGATTATGATATAGCCTCAATTCTTGTTCACAACCATTCACTTATTAAAGGGAAGTGTCGAGCATCATTGTCTCCCTTATCTCATTTTCAACTTAGTAGGGGTACATATGGGGGAAGGGGTTTTGAAATCTTTCATATATGATTATCATAGGGAAACTAAGTGGCCTTTTCTATTGTTATAATTATGATTATAAGGGAAAAAATTAAACGATGATAGTTTTGGTGATAGAAATGTTTGTTGATGATATTAATGCATTGTATTACATGATTTTGGATTATATATGTATATAGAATATGGGGAAAATATTATCATATCCATTTCATATCATTTCATTATTGATTTTAAGAGGCAATTTTGGGTGATTATTTATTCATAAATAAGTTGGTGTTAAGTGAATAATATTTGGAGTGGATATGTTTCCAATGTTTTATTTCTTCATCAATTCATAAATAATTTTTGAACACATAAGGAATAAATTATAATATGTTATGTGATGGTTTTCAATAAGATATCAGTTATTTCATGAGGTGTTGGTTTGATTTGAAATTTCCTCAATTAGGATAAAAAGTTAGGATAAAAACAAATTTATGAACCATATTAATTATGTAGAGTTAATTTAACTTCATTGAGTCATATTTCATTTTTTTCACTATTTTTATTAAGTTTAGCATAGGATTTATAGAGTTCAAAGAGACATTTTTATGTATAGAAAAAAGTTATGTTGATGTGATGCTGAGAAAAATACTTAAATTTGAAAATGTATAGATCCTTATAATTTTGTTTCGAGTTCAATGTGATAATTCATTAATTTTTTGATGTGAATAGATTGTTTTACTGTGTGAATAATTCAGTTGATAATGTTAATGAAAATAAAATTTGGAAAATGCATCAATCATATATTGGAGTTCATATGGATTTATAGTGTTTTTAGATGTTGAATAAAGAATATAACTGAGTTAATAAAAGTTAATTGTTTACAAAAAACACTTTATAATGTTCAAATCCCACATCATGTTCAATAAGTTTTTATATTTATAGAAACCCCATGGAAAATTATAGATTTAAAAAAACTCTATAAAGGGGGAGTTATATTAATGTAGTGTTCAACAATTTGAATAATTTTAAGAATTATATTAAATAAATATTTGAAATTATATACATAAATATTTTAAATAAAAAAATGTATTTCATTCCAATTTTTTTCAATAATGGGTTAATCATCACGTAATGTGATTAGTGATTAACGAAAAGGGTGTAGGCGGTTTACATGATGAATATGGTAGTTGTTTTGAAGAAGAATAAGGATTTAATATTTTAACATTTTGGTAATGTAATTCCATATAATGGGACACTAAAATTACTTGGACTCAATTTTGAAAATAATAAAAAATAATGGGAATGAATATAATTTAATATGAAGTTAAATAAAGTTATTTATTCAGAGTTTAATATCAAATTCAAATTTCAAGGTGTTTTGTTGTTTGAGGTGTGAGATATTATTCATGTATCATGAAATCTATATTTTTTTGTTCGAAAAATAGAGGATACTAATCCCTAAATACTTCCCACGAATATTTCTGATAGATAAATAAGAATAAAATGAGGCGATGCAGTTCATACAGAGAAAAGATAAGAAACATGGAATAGTGCAGATTGATGAAGAAGAAGAAGAAGCGGAAGAGAATCATAAATGTAACAATACATGGGTAGTCTAGTTTAGATGAAGGATCCATATTTTTTAAAATATTTTTTTTTCATTTTAATAGTGTAGTAAGAACTCAAGATAGTTATGATACATTCATCACAGAATTACATGGACATCCCCAGTCCATTGTTACCTATATATTGAAACTAGTTTGTCTTATGGCCTCAGTGAAATATTTATCATTCTAAAAATTTTCCTTATCATTTTTATAAGAGAAACTTATAAATTTGATACACCCATTATGTGTGTAACACAAAATGTTTTTTGAAATATTATTTTAATTTAATTAATTAAATTTTTCTAATAATATGTATTTCATGCCACAAAAATATATATTGTGTTATATGAAATTACAATGTTTAGATTGTGGTTCATAAAAAAACAAGTTAAGCTTTTAGTACATAAAAAATTATATTAGCTTGCAGTAAATTAATAACTATGTTTGGATTTTGTTACACACAATTTTGAATTCCTTTGGTATCTTATGTTACATGAATGACCAAGTTTTACTAAACTATAATATACTATTAATATTATTATTAATATATTACTATTGTTATCACCTAGAAGTTGTAATATAAGTTATAAATATTATTAACTTTTTTTTTAAAAATATCTTTTACAAATGTATTTAAGATTAATTATTTTTAAATCAATTAGTTAGAAATAAAATTATTAACAGTATGAAAATAAAGAGATTTCTTTCCCAAGAAAACTATTTTTCTTCGTATAAACACATTTTATATCAATAAATTAAAAAAACCAATTTTTATGAATTATTTTAATGAAATATATATTATTTATATTAAATAAACTATTTAACACACAACTTACGTGTATTTTATAAAATATATAAGAATAAATCCAATTTTACGCATAAAATAGATATGTTTTTCTAAAAATTAGTTTTAATGCCTTTTCCTAGACCTCATAATTTAAAAAAATTTAAAAATATTATTATTTTTAATTTTAAAAATAAAATTAATTTTTGAAATATTAATATCAAAATTTACATTTTGTGACTTTTTAGTATTCCTTTAAGAATGTTTTTGATAAATAATGAAAAAACAGTACATTTTATTTGAATTTTTTATTTTCATTTAATTAATTAATATATTAAAAAAATTAATTTGGTATAAAGTATATTTTGATAATATTTTTTTCATTAGTCCAATTTAGATCATTCGAATCTAGTTCACACTAAAATTATATATAAATCCTTTTCAAACTTTTAAACATTTAACTTTTAAAACCCCTATTATCTCGTTTCGTCTACGAGATTAATTTTAAATTAATTTCTGACACTTATTTGTTTAGAATTTAGAAAAATATATTTGAAATTTTTAAATATAATAATTTATAATTTTTATTGGGTTAAGCTTATTTTTTTACCAAAAATATTTTTCAAATTAATTAAAATGAATTACAACAATTAAGGTAAAAACAAATTTAGTTAGTAGTTAAACATTAACTTATGGGGAGAAATAACCTCAAAACGAATAAGAAACCATTTAATGTAAATATTTAGATAATATTACACCATTTATCGAAAATTCACTGTTATTGGACACACATGATGTATGTTATACCTCTCAATAGGGTTTACCTTTTTATATTTACAAGAATGACACTCCTCCGCCACTATAAAAGGGAAACCCATAAATCAATATGGATCATCCAATAACAACCTGAATAATCTCTCAAATTCCATTATCTAAGCATAGAAGCCTCAATTTTTCTTGAAATCATACTATGTAATCCCTCTGGTGAAAACCAAAAGGAGTTACCTAAAGATGATGTATCATTATTCAACAAGAACAATTGTTTTATTTATTTCTCTACAACATAAAATTTTATTATATAAATATTATATAAAAACCATAGTATAATAAATATAATTATATTTTGTCAGGTTAATGATATAACCTACACTCACACACACATCCATCAAATGGGATACACAATCATTGTTCATGTGTAGGGCTGGCCACTGCCTAACTAACTGATGACATTAGTTCTTTCATTACCAACATTAAAGGTTTTAATAATTATTAAATTACTATATTGATATTATATATATGATATTTATGATTTATTTATTCTTAGTTAATAATTATAAAAAATATACCTTCATGATTTCTATTTTGTGGAAATATGATAACTTCGTTTTTGGATGTGTTGACTACCACCTCCTCAAATCCATGTGATTCATTCAAACAATACATTAAATTTATTAAGGATGTATTTAGTAAAATTATATGATATATATTACTTAATAATTCTAAAAAATGATAATATATATCTATACTTATATTTAATTTACATTATTTCTTTCAACATGATAAGAAAATGGAATCAACATTCACATGATTGTACGAACTACAATCTCCCTGAAAGGTGTGTTCCATTTCATAACATTTATATATTATTGTATATAATTATATAATGAAAATATATGATATATAAATAATTATATACATTTTTTAACAAAGTAAATCATGGTCTAATTATTAAGATCGAGAATAACATTTCAAAATATATAGAAAAATGAAAGTGGTTATTACCCAAAACGTTACATTAAAATGAAATTTAAAAGTTATAATAACATCATATATGAAATTAGATATAACAATACGGTTTTATGTTACATTTATAATTAAACTATATTTATTATATAAGAGCCATCAATTGATGTTATTATTTCATGGGGATTATGATTCATAAAGTTACCTAAGTAGTAAGTGGATTTTTAGCCTAACATTTTTTCTATAGGACTTATGTATTATTCACCACTCTTATCATTTCTGAGATATATATACTAAATATGAATTTATTATATTATCATTATCATTAAAAAAATTTATTTACATATCCATTATTTATTTCCATTTCATGGGGTTTAAGGTTCAAATGTTATGCAATCAGTAATGTAATTTTGTCTCAATTCCCCTTATTTGAGACACATGCCATGTTATGCACCTATATTCTTCTATGAGGCATGAATTCTACACCTTGAAATATTTTATCATGAAACTATTTATTTTCATTATATATTAATCTTAATGTAATTATTTTATTATAATAGGATTATGATTCCATGTTACCGAGGTGTTAATATTTTATAGTTATAATCTCATCGTTTATCAGTATGGTATATAATTATGCATTAATTGATGAAATATTATAATCCATTTATAAAGAAATCTCATGAATTTCTATATACTCATTTTATTTATTATATATTCATATAATTTTACCATTTTTCTAATATTTTCTACTTAAGATGAATAAGAAAAAAATGAAAATATGACTTTATTTATCTCTTTGGTCTGAAATCTATTTTATTCACAAGCCATGTTTTCCAAAATAATTATTTTTAAATCATATAATAATTTAATATTCCTTTGAAAGTATTTTAAAAATATGTTTTTTTCTTGATTTATCTAAAATGGTTTTCAAATATTTTCTTATAATTTATCGAGGTTACATTCAAGGAAAATATTTTCCAAAATATTTAATGTTTTATTTTTTAAAAATACTATTTCCAACGGGAGTGGATATTATAAGTAGTGAACAATTTAATTGTTTTATAAAAATTAACTCATAAGTTATCAATGATTTTTTCAAAGAAATTTTTTTTGAAAATGTTATATGATTTTCAAAGGACGGTTATTTTTCTTTTGAATTGTCTTAAGTGATCATTCAAAAAAATTCTCTATCTAAGATGAAATCCTTTGATATAGTTATGATTATCTAGGGATATGACCCCAAGGATATCATTAATAATCATTCTCTGAACATCCAATGTTTTGATGATATTATTTTTATGTAACCCACTTCTTTCTATAGTTAAAACAAGTTTCAAAGAGATTGTTATGAGACCCATTTCTTTTCCACAGGCTTAGCTCTTTTCAAGTAGATTGACATGAAACCAATTTTGTTTCAATGGGTTTATAAATTTATGGTATAATAATTTTTTGATGTTTTTTATGACGATATGAACTCTCTATGTACTTTATTCATGTTTTAGTCCATGAGAATGGATTATACAGTGGGGTGACTAAAATAGCACCAGGTAATCCCATTATATATTATACGATTGAGTAGACTAGAGAGCGTTGGGTAAGCTTTTTATAGATTATATTATGGGGTGTCCAAAAGAGATATCGGTAACCAATTACAACTTATATGATGGGGTGGCCCAGATAGAACATGGTGATCCCTTTATTTCTCTCCAATGCATTGGTTAGTGATTCAAATATCATAATATAATGATGGAAACAAGTCAATAGGCTTGATACACTATGGGAAGAATTTGTAACCTAATAAACTATAAACATAGGGTTACGACTGGGGATGGTTGTGTGCCCTTCCATGTGTGTACATCCCCGATGAGGTTCCCTGGAATTTTTTTCACTGATCCTTAACTTATAAGGAATGATTTTATATATTTTCATGTATACCACAAGTTTATGTATTATGTAAATTTTATTCCCTCGGGACTTATGTTCATTGATTTCCTTATGATTTATGTCCTATGAACTACCAAAATTTATTCCATGACTTGTGATTATGACTTTTTATATGAAGGCTATGATCTTATACTATAATGATCATATTCTCAGGAACATATGATCAAGTTATGCTTCCATATCTCCATTGTTTGTCCTTAATGAGAATATGTGCTCAACCATTTCATATGTTTCTTCTCCCCATGTTATAAAGAAACATTGTAAGTAGGAGTAAAAAGGGGGATGTGCATTAAGTAATATATTGATGTTCATTTTCCAAGATAGAATATTTTTTTCAGAGTTTAAAAGACACAAAACAATTCTGGTCCTCTCGCATGTTATTTTGTAACATGATTAACATTCATCTAAGTTGATTTAATTTCCATGTATGTTAATCTTGGGTCACTATAATGTGTGTGTATATTTGGTATAAATATAAATAAAATTTATCATTTTTTGGTGGTGGTTACAAAAATGAAAAATATAAATAAATTTAATCACTGATTCACAACATTTCACTAATTCACATTTATCCTCCGATGTCTTTTATGTGGTATTAGATCTTGATTACTATTATTTGTTATCATTTTCTTGGAGTTTAGATGATTTTATTTTATCTGTAGATAATTAATTTTTCATTAAATTTCATGTATTTATAATGGACAATCACAATTCAGTGAATAAAATTTTATTCCAATTTATATATGAACATCTATAACATTTAAACGGATAACCTATTGTTTCATTTATTATCAATAATTTTTTATTTTCCCGGGGATATAATAGATATATTTCCTTCCCACATTATATATTGTTATATAATAATAACTGGTAAAATAATCATAAATAATTATGGCCATTCAAGAATTGAAGTATAGTATTCCTTACTAGAAAAGTATTTTTTGATGGATAAATTCATCAAGAAAAATAATGTTCTTTAGGATAAACAATAAAGTATCAATGAAGGAAATTACAAAGTGAATTAATAAAAACTATAGATTGAATGTAAAATTTTTAGGACAATAATATGAATGAAAATTCAATTATATATTATTAATTCTCAAGGTTAAATAATATTATTATCATATGTATAATTAATGGGGAGAAGTTAGAATATAAAATAGTGGTTGAGAAAATACTTCATATTCTACCAAAAGGGTTTAACGCTAATTTATCAACTCATAAATATGGAGATCTGGGTAACTTCATTGAGATTTTAAATATATTATTCTGATATACTATAACATGAGGAAGTAAATTTATACCAAAAATGACGAAAAACATAAAAAATAATTATCTTTTAATGACTTAAAGAATGAGATATATAATAAATTATTTATGAAGAAGAATCTGGCTACAAAAAATCCTATTAATATATTAATGAAAATATTGATAACCCTTTTTCACTTATCATTAGAATCTTTTAAAGATGAATGAAAAAATTAAAAATGATGCTTCTGCTAAAATATATTAAATGTAGAACCACTGGCCATAATTCATAAAAATATCCAAATCTAAAAGATGAATAAACTAGTGTTGAATAAGAATAATAACCAAGTATATCATATAAAATAAAATCATAAATGGGAAAAACTAAAGGGTTTATTTAAATTAAAAGAGAACTAATTTATTAGAATTTAAGAAGTTAAATTTTTTGTCAAAGCGTGAAGATGGTAAAATAAGTGATGAATAAGAGTATTTCAAGACAACACATGATATTAAGAATATGTTTCTCATTACAAAGGTGAATCATGAAAATTTCACTAGTGATTAATGTGTAAATTATATAATGGAATAATAAGAAAATAATATGGATTTTATATATAACATACATTTTAAATAATGGCTCTCAAAAAGATCAAATCTTGAAAAAGAGGATGTAAAGATAAAAAATGATGATCAACATCTTATAAGTAAGGAATCCAATAATTCAAAAGAAAAGTCCAAGTTTTTTATGTACTAGAATTATCCAAAAAAATTACTTTTAACATTATAAGACTGTATACATCATAATAAAAGATAAAATTAAAGAGAATGAGAATAAATTTTACCTTATATAATAAAAACTATTGAAATATGAAGAACTGTTGAAAAAATTAATATACATTTTCAAGGATTCTATTCAATATGTTAGATAAAATTAATGTAACAAAATATTTATAAAATTTGAAACAATCAACGTCAAAATAATAGAATATTGGTGAAAAGATAGAGAATATTATTTGGGTTTAGAAGGCCATGTTTTTGGATAAATCAAAAAAATCTCGAAAATATGAAAGTACAATGAACCTAAAAATAATGTAAAAATCTATTAAAAATATTGATTCTATTAATATGGGAATAACATAATTTTTCAAAAGAATATTTTCTAAGTTAAAAGTAAATTTATTTCCCAATGATTATCCAATATTGAAGAATTAGAAAGGAATAATATAAAGGTAACATCATCTTCAAAACATGAAATTTTAAAGGTATATATGCCTTCAATGGTTTTTATTAGTACTATAATGTATTATAGACTATTAAAAATATGTGTTTGTGTTATTACCATTATAATAATGATCCAATGAGAATTGGTAGGTATTTATTTTTTTGGATTCATCCCACTAAAATGATAAAATTTGAAAAATTGAAAAAAATCATAACATAAATCATTGAATTTTTTTGAAGTTGTTGAAATTCCTTTTGGGAGAAGTGGATGGATTGATCACATTTATAAATAGTACCTTGACATCAAACCATCTATATTAATTTTTCAAATAATACACAAAATTCTGAAAAGAAAAAGATTATAGTAAACGAGAAAATCCATATTATTTGAAGTTCCACTTAATGCTTAAGAAGAGGTAAATCCATGGACTCTAGATAGTGTTTGCTATTATTATTAGATAGGGGATTTAAATCTCATGAATGTTGTTTAAAATTGAAAAGAAGGGTTCTATAATTTTTAAAATATGGGTGACTAAAAAGAAAATTCGTTGATTCAATATATATTTGAGAAGAGAATTTAATGCCCAAAAATTCCTTAAATATTTAAAATATGAAAATTAATTTATAAAGTGTTTCCCATATCTATCATAAATTTAATGAAGTTATATTTTATAAATATGAATTGTGATGTAAAATGATAAATTAATGCTAAATATTTAAATCTTTGTAGTCGAATATTATATATATTTCACAATAATACAGGCCTGAGTACTTTAATGGTTTTGTTTCTTTGCAGACCAAAAAGATAATTAACATATTTCAAAAATTATATTCAACATATTATACCATTTTATTCTCCCATATTACCCTTCTTTGATATTTCTTAATTATTACATTACTTTATAATATAGTGAATAGAAAATATAATAAATTTTGGTCTCATTTGATCACTAAGGTTAAATAAAAGACATATCAGTGATCATGAGTGAGAATACGATAATAATAATGGTATGAGAACATGTTCAATACATAAATTAATCATAATCTATAATTCAATGGTCAATAATCATAAAACACTGAATATTTATTTTTTATAACAATATACATAATTCAAATGTTTGTGGAATCATCAATAATCAGTTAGGATCTATGTGAAAATATCATAATAATAAGACATAAGATTGTGGAATATAAATAAGAATAGAGAATCATTTCCATATTCATGGATCACTACAAAGACAATCATAGTGGATTTGATTCACAAAAAATTCCATCATTTAATTAGTGGTGTTTCACTCTAAATACTATCTTAATGGACAAATATCTTTACGAAATTAGGTTTACACCCCATTTCATTATTTTTTATCTAATGATATATCCATTTTTACCAAATTCATTGGAAGTAAAAATAATTTTGTTCCCACATGTAAAATAATGAAAAACATATAGATTTAAGTCATATGATTTTAAAAAATTCATCATATCATCATATCATAACCCATGAAATGTAATAGGATTCATAAACATTTCATTATGTAATCATATCATAATTCATGGAAAAGAAATGGGTTTTATAAAGGTTTTATCATATCTTATTTAGCCCCTCAGTGAGAAAAAGGTTTAATAAATTTTACCTTAAATAATTACTATAAAAAGGCATAAAAAGAAATGAATTTGATGGTAACATATCTTCATGCCCCTGTTAAAGTATAATAGTCATTAATGGAAGTTGATATAGAAGAAAATACCTTTAAAAAATATTTAAACCTTTAATTGAAAACATGAAAGAAATATCCTTTTTTATGAAATTTCAAATATAATTTCATAGAATATTGACAAAATTTTTGTTTTTTAAACATACATGGAAACATGTTATGGTACTTCTAAATCAAATAATGACAGTGATGGGGGTGTTTTTAAGTCATATAAGTTATAAGATTTTTTTTCACTTTTCTAAATGGTAGAAAACAAAAAGTTTAGAAAGACTTTATTTATAAGTATTCAATTTAAACAATAATAAATAAATTAAAAGGTTATTAGAATTATATTTTTAAAATATTATATATATATATGTATAAAAATTCAGAGAAAAGTTTTGTGGAGTTGAGATATAGAAGAAAAATTTTATTGACCAAAGAGGAAATAAGGATGGCTTTTCTTTAAAAATATTTCTGTGAACATTTTAAGACCCAAAAATATAAAAATTGTAATATTATGTAAATAATAAAATAGTTAAAAATTTTGAGGAAAATATATGTTGTTTAAAATAAAATATCTATGTAATTTTCCTCAATTTAAATTTATAATATACAATCTCTAAAAGAAATGTGATTTTAACAAAAATCATCACCTCAAGTCCAATCATATATAAAACATGTTAAAATATCCTGTATAATAAATATATATTTGTTATATATATTATTAAACCGTTATAATACCTAACATACCATTTATCATTACTTTATAATTTCTTACTATCCTTTTACTAAAAATGTCATTATTTAAATGAACATAAGGGGTGAAAACTGGTCTTTTTTCCATGCATGTTTTGGTTCGATTGTTCCTTTGTTATGGTTTATTCATATATAGAATATTAATCATTAAATTATTATCTTATTTATTCATAATATACACTTTTATAACCATTAATATAAATGAGGGATGAAAATTTAATTACATCACTTCCTGAAGATGGTAGTTTGTACGTACACCTGAGTGATGTTTTCAAATTTTATGGATGGAATAAAAGAAACATTAATATTATTTCACCTTTATAAAATCAATATTATATCAAAAAAATTATATATAATAACAAAATATATCTTAATTACCATCCATGTAAATTCGAAATAAAAATGAGCCACATCCCAATGTGGAAGTGGTTTTCCACACGTACGACCGAGAAATGTTATCATTTTGGAACATATAAAAAGTATTGAAGGTATATAATATACTATAATTAATTAAGAAAAATAATTTCATAAATATTATATATATTATATTAAATCCAGCATGAAATATAGTTATGGAACATGAATCATATCGTTTTATGGAAATAATAGTCAGCGTGTATAATCGATGCTTTCATTTCTCATTTCATGGAAATAAGGTGAAAAATGGTTATTACATAAAAAAATAGATTTATAATTTTATTACTTTATAAATTATTTATCAATGAATTATATATATTTATAGGAATTATAAAAAGAACGAATCTTGAAAAATATTGGTAATAACATATACCACTTCTTTGAGAAACCACCAATGAATATCTTATCATGGTCCCTTTGATTGGAATTTAAAGAATATAAGAACCAATAATACAAATATAGGAAAGTTGAGGTGAATTTTTTTTGGTTTTTTTAGCTAAAGGGTTCAGTTGGTGTAGATAAGGGAGGAGAGTGGTGCCCTTTTATAAGTGACGGGAGTGACACATTTGAAATTATTAATAATATTAAAGAACAATAATTCCACTATGATTGGAAAGTGTCTCAAAATAGGATCAAGTTAGAAGATAAGATTAAATAGGTTCAAAATTAATTAATATAATTTTATTTATAAATTTTTTTGGGAAATTAAAACACTTATCACTTAAGTTTTACCCTTTATTATCCCATTTTAACGTTTATCATAGTAATGATTTTATACCGCTTATTTGAAATTCATAATGAAAAAACATTAAGCTAAAATTGTTACATAATCTATGTTATGATTATTCCAAAAATGGAATCCATTATTAAGATTTAATATCTATAATTTGAAGGAAATTATTTTAATATAAGTGCGTAGAATGCAAAAAACAATTGTTATTGGAAATAATTTTTTTTAGAAAACAATAGAGTTTAGAATTATTACTTTACAGGGAAAAAATATCATATGAATGTTAAAAAAAATTTGAAAAAAATATTTAAAAATTTAATTAAAATAACTCATCAATATAAATTAATTTAATTTATGAACATAAAAATAAATTGTTCTTAAAAAAATTATTTAGGTTGACATTTCTTTTTTACCTTTATATTATTTTATTTTAATTAATAACCTATTGAAATATAATGTAATAATTTTATAAATATTTAAACAATATCAAAATTTATTTAGTCATATCCATAACCACTAGTCCAACATCATAGAAATAACTATCACATAAAATAATAATAATTAAATGTATATCTTGATCTGTTTAAACCTGGTATTTCCTATAAATTAAACTATCAAAGAAATCAAATTTATTTTTAGACAAATATGTCATAAAATTTCTGGGGGTTACATTCTACAACCCTTATAATAATTTCACCCTATAAGTTTCAACACTTCAAACAAACAACTAATGATACATATGCTTTATCACTTCATACAGTTCTGATATAACTTCCTCAAATTTAGGGGTTGACCACAAAACATTAACCAGGATAATGGTCTTCATTATCATAAATTTCTCTCTTTTATTCATAATGTCCAGTATTTATTCCCCATAATATAGAGCACACACTAATGGTGTGACCTTTAAGTTAAATATTGTCAAGGATCATGTATGTACTTCCATTGTAGAGATACATGGAACATATCTTGAACATGAAAGATATTTAGTAGAATATCTATGTGATAATAATCTATCTCAATATGACAAAAAATTTATAAATTAATGATATATCATGGTATAAACATTTTATTACTAAAAATATCAAAACCTCCTTGAAAGGAGACATTCAATTTAATACCTTGTCACTAACTTCAAAATCTATATTTCATCAATGATTATCAACATAAATTTTATATCAACTCTAAGCTTCCCTAATTTTCTGCTAAATGGATATAAACTTATCTACCATTTCATTTTCTATATAAAGTCCAAAAATATTTTTTTCTTTCAACTTTATCTCATTAAGTTGGATTTCTACAAATCCTAACATAGAGGTATTTTTAATGATCTATATAAATGATCGAGTGAAATATATTGTGGAATGAAAAATTGATCAATGAAATATGTTGATCCCAATTACTCTTTAAATCTATAGAACATTACCTCAATATATATTTTTGGTTTTAAATGTTCCAATCATTCTAATAATATACCTAACAATGATCTGTGGTGCTAATTTTCCACTCTATATTCAAATATTATTGAAAACATATCTATTACATTCAGATAAACCTCAGATCCTGATAAAATAAAATAGAATATGAAACTCCATGAAACCTTACCACTTATTTAATGTATGCAATAGAAATATAAACAAGGGATAATTCTTCTCATATTGTAATGAAATGTTCTAATTTAATATTTTTATCCAGTAAAACAAAAATACATTTTTTCTGTTTAGATATTGTGGGGATTCTAATAATAAAATACATGGTAATGTTTTCTTATTTATATTTTGGTATTATAAATGGTTACAACATCCCATTATACTTTTATCTCTTAGCCTCAATATACTAACATACCAAGCATCAAGATACATACTTTTCAATATATCTTTTCTTATTATCACATATTAAATACTATTTTAGATATCTATACATAATTATAATTATGTGATGAATTAAAAATGATTAACTATAACCTTCATAATACTTCCCATTATTAAATTTTATTATTGATGAGACACATAATTGGTTCCTAAACCTGATCATTCCCCCAAAACCATTGTTGAACTCAGGAAAATTTTATACCTTCTTTTTAAGTTATACATCATCCTTCTACACCTCTTAAATCATTATATGGGTGGAAGGTTTATCATTCATCTAAAAAAGATATGATATTCCCCACTCATCATTATTTAATGGTATATATTATAAAACAACTTAAATATTATATCTCTTTTGATACTCATCATGGAAAAACTAACATGATCCTTTCAACTCAGAGCATTGTCCAACTTGTCTTCTTTTCCTAGGTGGTAATGTATTGAGTAATCATAAACATTGATCAATTTATATTATCCCTTTTAGTGTATATTAAAATATTTATATATGAATATATACATTAATAATTTATGATTACTATATATGTCATATATTTTACCATAAATATTATTCGTCCACATTTTAATTGAAAAATTTTCTAATTCCAACTCAAAATTTGGAGTTAGGAACTTTTTCCCATGAATTCTAAATTAGATTAAGGAATAATATATCACCATATCATTATATATGAGGATGAAACTTAGTACCTTCATCGATGACACTCTAAATATTAAAAATAAATCTATATTATTTGGTAGCGGTTTCACATGTCCACTGACCAACCTTCTTTTTTGATCGATGAAATTTTCCTAACATTCATTAATCCAAAGTAACTCAACTCCATTTTGAGTCAAAAAGGTTATCAAATTAGATATGGATCATGAATCCATCACAATTAACTCTATGTATCCATCCAACCTAATAATATAATTTATCTCAATTACCATTCTTGTTTTAGGATATTTCTCGATTACTTTTGTATTAAAATTATTCACCAATATACCATTCATGAGATTATATGTCACAAACAGAATATGTTCTCCACCACTACCAGCACCAAACTCGGCCCGTGGAATGTGCCAAATTTTATTCTCTATCCCCACAGGCTGGTACGAGTGCCCTAATATCATTAATTTAGGTATGGGAATGATTTACCCAAGTATGAAAGCATTAAACATTAAAAACAATCCATAATATAAATCATCAATTTTTGATGCCAAAAAAACTTAATAAAAAACCCAAACTGAATAAATTTGTCTAAAGACAGTAAAAGTGGTCTAAATAAAAATAAATACTAAATCACGACATCCCCAAGGACTCCACATGACAAGGGGTCATCACATAAAATTCGTCTCGACAACTCCGCACAAAGGATGGGAACTAACACCTGGAACCGCTACCACCCAAAGCCATTCCTTTACCTGAGTCATACATAACCAAGTATAAATACACCCAATGGGTATAAGTAGGGTGTGAGACTAATACTAATATGATCCCACCCAATTATTTCAAAGATCCTGCAATACAATGTGAAATAGCAGGCAGTTTTAATACCCAGTGATAAATAGTGATAAATTCCAAAAAATGAAACTTTGAATTGAAAACAGTTTTCAAGATAAATTTTTTAGAAAATTTAATCATTTAAATTGAAATGTTAGATACAATAAATTAAATCCAAAAACACCCCATGAAAATGCAAAATACCACAAATACAGTGACCAACAAAATCAGGAACACCCCTATGCACTAGATAGTTTTGGGCCCCATGCACATGATACCTCGGTGTAAAGTAACCATAGTAAAATCCATTATTATGCATTAGACACTAGTAGAGAACATACCCATGGCCAATTGGTCCCCATTAATCACCCATATAGTTTATTAAGATTTTTCATTATCCAATTACTATGTGAAACAGAAACAAAACCCATTCGATCTACTCGTTGTACTATTACACATATGTCCCACCTAGGTACTCGTGCTTCCCCCTTTATGATCAAACAATTTCAGAATGATAAATTAATCCATTTTTATATTGAACACCAATAATGGTCACATACAATCTGTATAGTCACTACACACATTTTATACCACTTAAAACACACAACAAAACACTTTTATTTTCAATAAAACTTTTCCTCAAAACCCCATCATTGTTTTTCACCAAAAACTCTTTAAAAACTACACATTTCACACTATTTGAACACTTGTAAATTAAGAAAATAGAAAATTTTTCCCAATATATTTCAATGAAAAGAACAAATCAATTTTTGGGTAGCCTAAATTGAACCAATAAATTATATCTTTGTTAAACCTCTATTTTCACACAAACAAGGCACTTAAAAAATCACATGTTCTAAAAACACCATTAAAACATTTTTCACAGCAACAAACAAAGGGGATAAACATTAAAAACATTCTTTTAATCCCTAATAAATTTCAATAAAATCAACTAAGTATATATAGGTCATCACGAATTGAACCCCTAAAAGATTTCTTGGAATAACCCACAATTTCACCTTAAAATGGAACTTCAAAATCATTTTAGATAAAAAACCACTAAAACTCATTTTGGAAACCATAATTAAATGAAATAAACATGAAAATATTAACAAAATAGAAATATTATTCACAAAAATTGCATAAAAATGGAATCGCCTACCAATTTAATGAAAACCCATGAATCTCCATGTAGAAATTAAATCGCACCACCGCCGCACCAAAGGACACCTAGATCAAACCTGAAACCATAACAATTTACCCCTAATACCTATGTTTAAACCATATGTTAGAAACCCTAGTTTATAGACATTATGAACCTCATGGATAAGGGAAGAAAACCTATGAACAATGAATAAAACCCTAAGTAAACTGAATGAAGAGTGATAGAGACTCACATACTTGAGGGATCTTGATGAATTGTCCCAAATACACTAGTAGATGAATTTTAAAACATTAAAAACAAAAATGGGGGTTCTAAGAAGGATTATTAGGTTATTTAGGAAGTTAAATGGAGTTAAAATAGTAATAATTTAGGGAGTTAATAAGGAATTATGTTACCTCTTCAATTCTGGCCGATTTGAGAAACCCAATAATGTTCTGCACTTATTCGTGATAAACAAGAGATCCAAAGAGGGGGTAAATAAGTTAGGTGCATATTTGGGTTCAATGTTATTGGGTGAGACTAGGACTCACTAAAAATTCTATAAATTGGAATAACCTATTAATTAAATAATTTTTGTTTTCAAAACCGGAAATGGGCCTTTGTGCTGGCCCAATTCCTTAAATAAAAAGACCAAATACACCATTATTTTGGATTAATAATGGTTCCAAATTGAAATGGTGGTGTTAATAGGTCAGAGGAGGCCATTTAGGTATTGTAATGGGTGAAAAATATTAAAAACATAAAATGTTATAAATGAAACAAAATTTATATTTAAATCTGGAATTGGGCTCACAGTTTGGCACAATTCATGAAAACTCACCCATACCTCCATAATACCTTGGAAAACCCCCGAAAATATAATTTATGGAAAATAAATGTTAAATACCATTAATATATGTCATTTATGGGACAATTATCCTCAAAATTAAAATTTTTCTTCCAGGAAAGTCAACCGGAAGATTGATCTAAAAACATGAACAAATACTCTTCCTCAACCCATGAATTCCGCTACCATGTCTCATTTGTATCATTTCCTTACTTCCAACGAACGCGGACTGGAGGAATAGACATCACTCAAATAACCTTCCATTGTGAGTCCACTATTTGAACTGGAAGCTCAAAAACATACATGTCAGGCTCCATATCTAGTTCTATCCAACTCAGCACATGGGACAGATCAAGGTTGTATTTATTCAATTGGGAGACATGGAAGATATTAGGGATTGACGTTAACTGAGAAGGTAAGGAAAACATGTATTCCACCTTTCCAATATTATTGGTGATCTCAAAAGGGCCAACATATCATGGTGTCATCTTCCGTTTCTTCCCCAATTGAGGATGGCCCATACGAGGGCCTCGTCCAAGAATACCATGTCTCCCACAGAAAACTCTAGGTCTCGACGCCTCTGGTTAGCATAAGATTTATGACAACTATGAGATTTCAAAAAGTATTGCATGATCAATTTGACGTTCTTAGACTTCTCATGTACCAAAATCAGCCCCACCAGTGAAGTATCACCTACCTGAACCCAACAAATGGGGGACCGATATGGTCAGCCATAGAGCGCCTCAAAAGGAGCCATTCTAATTAAGGATTGCTAACTATTATTATAATAAAACTCAACCAAACCCAAATGGCTATCCCAAGAACCTACAAATTCTAGGAAACATGAACGAATCTTGTACTCAAAAATCAGATTCTCTTACTCTGTATGACCAACCATATGAGGATGGTATGTCATGCTCATCTTCATATAAGACCACAAGGCCTTATGAAGGCCTTCCCAGAACCAAGAGGTGAAACAATGTCCTCTATCTGAGACAACGACGGATGGCATTCCATGGAGTGTCACCACCTCTTGAATATACAAACAACCCAACTCATCCACTTTAGTTGTATATCTGGCCAGAATTAAGTGGGATTATTTGGTCAGACGATCAATCACAACCCAAATAGAATGCTTACCCAAATTTTAATGATTTAAGCCAATAATGTTGTCCATGGAGACCTCATCCCACTTCCAGATATAAATGGGTAATGGATGGAGCAAACTAGAGGTCCTTTGATACTCTGGTTTCACCTGATGGAATGTGTAGCATCTCGAAACAATGTTCGCTATGTCTCGTCTCATACCAAGCCACAAGAACTACCGATGGTAATCATAATACATCTAGATGGAAGCTGGATGGATATACCTCTATGACTAGTGGATGTCCTCTATCACCACCTTCTGCATAGATAAAGACAATAATAAATGTCCCTTGAAGCACAAGAATACCATGGGATACGACAACCAATCATTGGATGTCTCCCCACCGTGAAGAAACTACTTCATCCACTGAAAAATCTCATCACTGGGTTGTTCCCGCTAAATCAACTCTAAAAAAGGATTAAATAGGACGATCCCCAAGAATACACCTCCACTTTGTTCTCTGGTCGCCGTAGGCTTCTATGAAAAGATCCCCATCAAGGTATACTCATCACATGAATTACTCAAAGACGGCACTAGAACACTTCTCCTCAAAGCATCTGCCACCACATTACCCTTGCCTAGGCTATATACATTTTCATAGTTGAAACCCTACAAGTACTTGTTCCAATGACGCTGCCTCAAGTTGAGGTCCTTATGCAAGAAGATATAGACCAATCTTTTGTGATTAGAGTAGACACACAACTTCTCCCAAAATAGGTAGTGACTCCATGTATTCAAAGCATGAATCACCGCTGCCAACTCCAAGTCATGGTCGAGTAGTTCTTTTCATGTGGTCGTAGTTGGTGAGAGTTGTACACCACCATGTGATCAACCTGCATAAAAACGCACCCAAGACCCATACTTGAAGCATCACAATAGATCACATATCCCTTTCTAGAATCTGTAAAAATCAGCATGGGGGCAGTAGTCAACCTCCTATTCAGTTCCTCAAATGATGGCCGACATTCTAGGCCCCATAAAAACTTCACCCGTTTCTGGGTGACCCCGGTCATCAGGGAAGAAAGCCTAGAGAAATCTCGAATGAATCGCCTATAATATCCAGCATGGACAAGGAATCTACTGATCTCTAACACATTCTTCAGCAGCTCCCATGACATAACCACACAAATATTCTTGGGATCCACTGAATCCCCATACTCAGAGATCACATTCCCTAGAAATATCACTTCCCTAATCCAGAAAGTTCACTTTGACAACTTTTCATAGAGGTGGTGATCCCACTATTTTCCCAAGATGATTGTTGAGGGATGTTCGTGCTCCTCATCAGATCCATAGTATACTAGAATTTCATCCACAAACACCACAAAAAAGGAACCGAGATACTGATGGAAAACATATTTCATGAGTTACATAAAAACCACTAGACCATTGGACAATCTCAAGGGCATGAACACATACTCAAAGTGGTTGTAACGGCTTCAGAAGGCTATCTTTGGGATATCTGACTCATTCAACCTGAGCTGATGATAGCCGAACATAAGTTTATTTTTATGAACCACTTTTCCCCCTTCAACTGATCAAAAAAATAATTTATTCTCGGCATAGGGTATTTGTTCTTAATTATTACCTTATTTATCTTCTGATAGTCCATGCACAACCGGAGGGATCTGTCAGCCTTTTTTGCAAACAACACACAGGTGGCCCAAGGATATATACATGGGTGAATGAATCCTTCTTATTCTATGTCCTAAAACTTTATATTTAATTTCCTCATCTCGGTGGGGGCCATGTGATAAGAGGGAAGAGATATAGGTTGTGTTTCCAGCGCCATATCAATGAAAAAAACCATGTACCACTCTAGGAAAAAACCTGAGAAATCATCTGGGAATTCCTCTAGAAACAAATTCACTACATGAGTTATTGAACCCTTAGGGTAAATACTAGTGTCTGATAGTGCGATCTATGACATCTGGAAGATAATAAAATCCTTATTTGGGATTGGAGGTCCTGCATGACCCGATCGAGGATCCCATTCTCCATGAAAAACCTGACAACTACCATCAGGTGTCGTGAAAGTCACATGCCACCGATAGTAATCAATTTGTGCCTAAAAGTTCACTAGACAACCCATGCTATGTATGACATCAAAAATATCAATTTATGAGACTAAGAGGTCCCACTCCATCTCGACCCTTGGCATGGAAAGCGCCCACGACGGGCACCTGAGACCCTTCTCCTTCTTCATTCCCTATGGCATAACCATATCCATTGCGAAAGGGATCACCTAAATTGGAAAAATTCAGAATTTCCCCAAAAAGGGAAAAAATAAATGAAACAGAGGTTTCAATATCAAAAAGTGTAGACGCTATAAAAGATGAATTCAAAATGGTACCTCATACTTTAGATGGTCTCACCTCTGATGAAGCCAGTGTCTGATCCTCCACATGGAGATGTCTTGTCCCTTCCTAAGGACAAACACCAGTCTGTGGATCTGTCCTGAACTAGCTCTACCCAGAAGATGACCCAACACTACCACCACAACCGCCAAATTTAGATCCCCAAGTCCTCGATGGCTCAGAATGTGTTTTCACTCCTCTTAATGCCAGTGATCCTATCTCACTTAAAATTGGACGTGCCACACCACAGAAGTGTTGTAAATGACCCATGCATTCACACTGGTAACAAGGATTCAGAGGAAGTGGGAATGCTGGTTGGATTTGCCCCAACATCCCACATTGGTGGCCCATGATAGATCTCACATCATAAGCCGCCGATGAAAACTTCCTAAATGAGTGGCCTAAACAACCACCTCTATTTTTCACATATTCCTCACACTTCCTTTCCTTCTCTGACGAGCTACCACTTCCCACTACTAATACTGAATAATAGAAACCATCCCTAACTTTCCAATCAATCTTCACCAAGCACGCCTGATTAACGACTGCATCATAGTTCCTCAACTTAAACAACAACACCTAGGAGTATATCTCTGGTCGCAATCCTTTCACAGTCCTTTGGGCCTTCCCCTAATCATTGGAGACAATTTCTAGAGAATACCAAACCAACTCAACAATACAGTTTTCATACTCTATCATAGATAGATTCCCATGAACAAGGTCCATTAACTCTCGGGGCCTAGAAAAAGCCAACACCTCAGGGCAGTACTGTTTATTGAAGATGGCCTTGAAATATCCTCATCGCATCTACTCATTCTTCCCAGTATAAAGCACTGACTCCCACAACATACAGCTAGGACCCTCCAATAGAAATGATTCACACATCACCCTGATCTCCTTGGTTGTTTCCATGAAATCAAACATACAATCAGTATTCTTGATCCATTCCTCTGTTTCCTGGGGTTCGGAGCTTCTTCGGAAGGTATGAGGCCTGTTTTTTCAGAAACTCATATGATTTATCTTTTCTAGAACTTTTCTCTTCTACTATAGAAGGAACAGGAGCAGAATATGGTCCTTTTCTCAGAGATTGTATACCCTAGACCACAGCCTCGACTATCCTCTAATCGATTGGTGTGGGAGAACTCTCTTGGGCTTCCTCTTGTGGGCTCGTGGGAGCTTTCTGGGGGGGGGCATGTTGCTTCAAAAATGAAACTGTAAGAAAGAAATATTCAATACCACAATTATGAAAATTTTAATCAAATACATAAAATATAAATAAACTAAACACATTTTTTTAATAAAAGAAACAACAACTCCTCCCCCACCTGGTGTACACATGTGGTATGCAGCCTACATGTATCACCTAGAAGTGAAGTTAGTCAGACAACTCTAATTTTCCATGGTGACTCAAGGTCTTCCATGAGATTTGTGGACCAGACACCCTTCTTGTGACCAAAACCCTATGCCCCAACATTCCTAGCACCTGTCAATCCCAACTCATCCCAAAATAGTAACATATTCCAAAAACATTAACCTGCCTTTGATACCATTTTGTCACGAACCAAATCTGGTCACCACCAATACCGGCACCAAAACCATCCCCTATCATAGTATTAAGGACTTTACACATCCCCATGGTCTATAACAAGTTTATGTGTATCATTAATTTAGGTTTTTTATCAATTCACCTGAGTATGAAAGCATAAAACATTAAATAAAATCCATAATATAAATCTGAAATTTGAAATCCAAACAAGTCTTAAGAAAAAACCTGAAATGATTACATTGGTTTAAAGACAATAAAATTTTTCAAAAATCAAATAAATAGAATAGAAAGACATCCCCACAGACTCTACACAACATGGGTTCATCACCCACAATTCTTCTCCACAAATCCGCACCATGTATGGGGACTAACACCACGAACCACCACCACCCAAAGCCTTACCTTTACCTGATTCAAACAAAACCAAGTCTAATTACACCCAATGGATGTAAATACGGATTGATACTAAGACCAGTAGAATTCCAACCAATGATTCTAAATATAATTTCATACAATGTTAACTAGCAATCATTTTTAATACGCAAAGAAAAGTAGTGATAAATTCCAAGAAATAAAACATTTAATTGAAAACAGTTTTCTATATAAAATATTAAGAACATTCAAAACTATAAATAGAAATTTTATCCACAATAAATTACTGACTAAAAACCCCAATACAAGGGAAAATACCACAAATACATTGAGGAACAAAATCAGGAACTCCCCTAGGCACTGGATAGTCTCGGGCCCCATGCACCACGTACCTTAGTGTATGTAGCCATAGTAAAATCCATTCTCATTCATGATCCTCTAGTATGGAACATACCCATAACCAATTGGTCCCAATTATTCATTCATATTGTTTACATAGTGTTATTTTCATCTAAATTATAATTGATACAAATACAGAACTAATCTGGTCCACCAGTTGTACTTGTACACATCTGCACCACCATGGTACCCGGGCTTCCCCCATTGTGCTCAAACAATTTCAGAATGATACCTAAATCCATTTTCATATAAAACAACACTAATGGTCACATAAAATTATTACAAAATCTAAACAAATTTTATACCACTTAAAACACACAACAAAACACTTTGATTTTTAATAAAACTTCTTCTCAAAAGCTCGCATTGTTTTGCAACCCAAACTCATTAAAATCCAGACTTTTCACACAATGTGAAAACTTATAAATTACCAAAATATAAAATTAAGCCTAATATATTTCAATTAAACCAAAAAATAATTTTTTTGGGCGGCCCCAAGTGAACCAAGAAATGATAACATTGTAAAACCTCTATTTTCACGCACACCTGGCTCTTAAAAAATCACATGTTCCACAAACACCATTAAACTCCATTTTTGCAGCAATAACCAAAGAGGAAAAACATTAAAAACATTACTTTAAGCCCTATTACACTTCAATAAAATCAAATAAGAATTTATAGTGCATCCCAACTTCAACCATTTAAATATTTCTATGAATAACCCCCCAATTTCACCTAAAAATGGTACTTCAAACTCGTTTTCGATAAAAACACCAATAAAACTAATTTTGGAAGAAATAATAAAAAATAGATGAAAATTAAAATATTAAAAACTAATCATGATAATTCACATAAATTTCATAAACATGGAATCACCTACCAATTTAACGAAAACCCTTCAATATCCGTGTAAAATTCATATCGCACCACTATCGCACCAAGAGAGCCCTAGATCAAACCTAAAACAACAAGAATAGATCAAGAAATCTGATGTTTAAAACCTAGGATTTCAATCATAGTTTTTTGAAATTATTAACCTCATATATAATGGAATAAAATCTAAGAACAATGAATGAAACCCTATGTAAATTGAATGAAGAGTGGAAGAGACTCAATTACTTGAGGGATCGTGAATAATCGCCCCAAATGAACCACTATCTGAATTTTAATATAGTAAAAACGTAAAGGGATGTTTAAATAAGGAATATTAGGTTACTTAAGATCTATAATTGAGGAAAAAGTGTAATAATTTAGAGAGTTAAGTAGGAATTAATTTGCCTCTTCAAGTCTGGAAGATTTAAGAAACCCTAAAATGTTCTGCACAAATTTGTGATGAAAAATAGCTCAAAAGAGGATGGAAATAGTATGGGAGAATGGTTGGATTTAATGGTATTGGGTGAGACTTTTAATCACCAAAAAATCATTATAATTGAATAAATTATTAATTAAACAAAATTTTTTTAAACTGGAAATGGGCCTTCGGGCTGGCCCAATTCCATAAATAAATACACCATATACCACATTATTATGTATTACTAAAGGATCCAAATTGTATTTGTTGTTTTAATATTCTAGGTTAGTCCATTTATGAATTTTAATGGGTGAAAAATAATAAAAAATGAAAATTTTATAAAAACCAAAATTTATTTTTAAATCTGGAATTGGGCCCACGGTTTGGTCCAATTCATGAATACTCTCCCATTCCTCAATAAAAGTCTTGGAAAACCCCAAAAATGCATTAATGGAAAATAAATGAATCATTACTTTAAAATATTACATGTTTGTGACAATACATTTCCCATGAATGAATCATTTTGTAGTAGAAATTCACACTTGTTGAATTTGGCATAAAAATAATCATTATTCAAGGTATTCAATAAAACCATAAAATGATATGTATTATCTTCATTTCTATTATAATTTATAAGAATATCATATATAAATAATATCCACAATTGATGAATAAAATATCTATGGTAACTATTCATTAAATCTATAAATAAAGCTAGGGAATTTGTATGTACAAATGGAATCACTATAAATATATAATGACCATATCTCATACATATGGTTTCCATGTGTATGTAAACCTCATTGACCCTTGATTAATGATATCTAGAGTGAATTATATTCTTAGAAAATTATTCTACTCCATATATTTGATCTAAAATGTAATCAATACATGGTAAAGGATACTTTTTATTGATAGTGATCTTCTTAAGTTCTTAAATATCAATGAAAATACTAATTTACATATATTTATTCTTAAAAAATAATAGGTTCACCCTATGGTGACACACAAGGTTATAGGAATCCCATATAATTATTCTCTTAGAGTTACTTTTCCGATTATTGTATCCCAATTTGGGCTATTCTATGTGGTGTATTTCAAATAGGTTTAGTACCAAGTATTGTTCTATTTAAAAATAAATTTCAGAATTCAAGGGAATAATAAAAAATTATTCCAAAACTACATCATCATAATCATGAATAATGGGTATTTCATCAATGTTGACTTTCTTCCCATCCATTTTGGATAAATATCCCTCATGAATAAGCAATAATACCCATAAAATGGAAGTAAATTCCATTGGAACTTCATATTCATCCTTGCACAAAAATATGATCATAGATTGATTTGCAATATTAAATGAGACATCCCTTCTTTGGTAATCGAGATGGTATCTATATATATGCTCCCATAAATGGATTTTCTCACTAGGGTTTCCCCTTGTCTCCACCTTACTCTTATCTGCCTCAGGTCAGTGGTGGATTCCCTCTCGACACTTATGCCTCTCGCATTCGCATTGTGTGCATCCTCAACCAGTGGTAGCCTCGCGGCTTCATGGGAGTCCTTATTTTTCATCATTGCATCCATATTCATGCCCTGGCCTATGAGTTGGCTATGGTTTCCCACAATGGATTGGTGAAGATATAGGTTTTGTTTATCTCTTCTACAGTCTGAGGGTCGTATACCCATTTTCGAATCGACTATAGGTGTGGTTGGGAGGCCTTTGGTAGTCTCAAGTGCGTCTTTAATGGGAGTTACGAGAGTAGTTTGACCCTACGGGGGACCTTTCTTCCAGTGCATGATCGGTTGGATGGAATTTCTGTGTTGTTTTTTCATTCCTTGGTTATGGATTCATTTCTATCTTGGATGTGAGCTACTCTGTGATTCTAGGTTGGTGAGGAGTTATAGTTTGTGGATCGGTGGAGGTTTAAGTGAAGGAGATATCGTTGTCAATTCGGTGATGGATTTTTGATCCGTGATTATTTTCTGTGTTTCTTATTTTTGATGTGTTCCTACTAATTTTCATGTAATGGTACTGGGATTCTTGGATTCTACTATGTTTGATCTGTTTAGGAAGATTATGAGATTGGTTTGGGTGATTCTGCATTTTTATTTTGCATGGATTTGTGTGATTGCTCTATTTTTGGGGATTGGGTTTAGTGGAAGAGAAAATTAATAAGGTTTTCTGAAATAGGTCTTGAGATAAGTTTTATCTGTGATACTGTGGAATTTTTTTCAGAATGGATGCCTTTGGGGGTTTTGATTAAGAACATCATAATGATTTCCATAACAGAATGGTTAAGGGGTTACTTCATACATTAATTCTACAAGGAAATGCTTTAGAATAGGATCAGATCAAGTAGATTTCCCCATGTATGGCTATTCAGATTCCAAATATTGATAGGGTATGACATTGCCATCGGTACCAAGCTCATGCATTGCTACACGGGACAACTTGTTGAGCACTCATGCAATAGCAGTGGCTTTTCATAATGATGATGACAATGGAGAGGGGTATTCCATAGTAGTCTTGTTTTAGGATGATTTCATCCCTTTTGACCTTCGTGTTTTTTTATCTCTATGTATTTGATGTCTATAATGTTTTCCCCCTTTACCCTTAAAAGGGGTTTTATCCAAAAAGGAATAAAAAAATATCCCTTAGGGCTACTCAATCAGTAAGATGATATCTATATAGAGAGATATAACCCATTCCAAAAATCCAATCAAATTAAACTAGTGTGTGAATAAAAATATTTAAAGGATTAAAATTCGTACAAATTTTTATTATAGAGGATTTATAGAATTGATATGTGATCAACATATCATTATGTGTTTTTATTTCTAACTCAAGAGCCAATAATTGATTTTGTGATGTGATACTCATTTAAAATTATTCAGATATAAAGAGTGATTAGATCCAAAATTAAGTAAAACATTTTTTTTCTAGTGTGGATTTTTTGTGTACCTTTCACCAATTCATTCTCATGACCCACTTAATCAATTTTGATCACATGATCATTCCATTTTAATATTATATTAATAGGTTTCTAACATTGAATTATGTCATTAACCATTAAATTCAAGCATTATTTAGTATAATTTCTATCATCTTAATAATTATATAACTGGAGTGTTGGTGGAACATTTGGATAATCGTTTTCACTATTCATTTCGTTGACTTGCCTCTTCACATAAGATTATCACCCTTTTGATCAATAACCAACATTTCATTACTTACAAATTTACCAAACCCCATAAATAAATTATTACCATGCTTCCTTGCAGACCTATGACACAAATAATGATTAATTTTTATTCCTCAATGTATTTTATTATTATAATTTCTTCGAAATTCAATCTTTCTATTTTTTCACATAAAAGTATGAGAAAACTAATAATATAAAATATTCAATAAAATCTTGAGAAGAAATCCTATTTTTTATTCATAGATATCAAGTCTATTATATATAATTCCTTTTAAATACTTGGTCTCAAGACACAAAATAATTGGTCAAATTTAATTTCAGGATTGATGATAAAACAATATGCATGCCCTTTAGGTCCGATGAAATATTACTCATAGGTATTAGGAGATTCCTGATATTTATTTTTTAGTTTTAGTAAATACCATTCCATTTTCATTAAAAATGTTTAGAGAAAATACTTATTCAATAATGCCTTCATAAACTCTTCCCATGTCAAGGAATCAATTTCTTCTTCTTTCTTTATATTCCTTATAAGATTCCACCATTAATCAACTTCAAAATAAAAAATGATACATGAAAAAGATCCTTGACATGGTTGGGGAATTGGATAAAAATGAATAGATTTTATGTATCATTGATCCATTTTTTATATATAATTAGATCAGAGGATCAATGGAAGGAAGGTGGAGCTTCTTGCATAAAGGACTCAACAATGAGTTGTTTTTTCCTTTTTATTCTTGTATGTTTATCATGATTCATGTTACCATTCATATATATATATATATATATTGGTGATAAATAGATTCACCCTTAGCATATCAATTATCTAGGACCAAAAAGTAAAATGGGAGCAACAACAATCATAGTGAGTGACCTTGTAAACATGTAAAATCATTTAAAGGATGTCTAAATAAAGGAAAAATCATTTAAATATATGATACCATTGTTTTAACCTAGGTAATTCATGTTTATTCAAATAATTTATAATGATTCCTAAAGAAAATTTGAGTTAATACCATAATATCCCACGAGAGAGTCTAACTTGATGTCTAGTCATTGGCCCACACATTATGCACCAGTGATGATTGATTTAATTACCAATATACAAGTTTCAATATTGTTACCCACATGTGTATCCAATCTATAGTGGCATCCACTTACTAGTATCTATACAAGGATTCATATTCTAGGAAAACTGTAAAATCTCAACCTTAGTAATGCTTTAACAAGATTTAATATACTTAGACTTATCCCTAGGGTTTAAAATAATATATCTAATAATAATATAAAAAAATAAATAAACTTCAATAAAATACCAATTGAGGTGACCCGAGAATTTTAAAAATAAATATTACATAATTTCAGACAAATGGTCAATCCATTTCATAATAATAGGTAGTCATGGAATGTATATTTTTATATTATCTAAGGACAATATAAGTAGTCTATTTATTCTATAAAATATCATCAATGTCTCCCATAATGTTCATCACCCATGGTACCCTTCTTATATATTTTATATTTATTGTCTTTATTCATAAAATAAATAATAAAAACATAAGAATGGGTGATCTCATATTCCTAGTAATGGAAAAAAGAAGTTATATCAATCATTGATCAAATGTGGGAATAAGGTAATCATAAGGGTATGAGAAAATGATAATAACTTACAATAATCATACCTAATCTATCAAATTTTGTTAATCAAAAATCATGGAATAAGGATTTTACATAATAAAATAGATATTCATAAGTGTGTAATATATTAAATTATTGACCATTAGAAATGAGAACATATAATAATAATAATACATATGTTTTAGTAATTCACATAAAATTGAAAATCATTTCCTTAGTCAAGGGTCACTTCATAGACTATCAAATAGGATTGGGTTAACTAGTTAGTCTACCATTTTATGATTCTAGGATCATTCCCAAGACCGAATTATTAGTCATAGTCCCTTACCAAACTAGGATCTCTCCACATTTTATTTTATATTATATTATCATGTAGCTATCGTTAATTAATTCATGGGAGGGATATATAATTTTGGGTGGACCTATCACAAAATGAAAACCATATTTATGTGTTCTAAAAGACCATAAAACATCCCTTATGTCATCATAGAAAAACCTATGTAATGGGAAAAATCATAATAATTTCATCATTTCATTATAGGATAAATCATGGAAAATAAATAGGTTTCATAGAGGTTTAATCACATAATAGTTAACCCATGGGAGTAAAATGGGATTCAAAGAATAATTCTTAAATCATCATCATTTTAAGTCAAATGGAAAATAATTTAGATGGTATCAGAGGATAATATTCCCATTTAATCAGAAAAATCCATAGGGATATTGGAATAAATGAAAATAACATTAAAATTCTATACAATCCTTTTCTTCAAAACATGAAAAAAATATCCTTTTCTTTTGAAAACATATTAAGTAAAAATTCCCCAACTATTTAGAAAAAATATTCATTGAAAATAAAACAAGAAAATTGAAAACGAATCTTCAATGAAAATAATATACATGATGGTAGAGAAATATATTGAAACAATATATTTTAAAAGAGAACATCATTTTCACACTTTTATTATAGGAAAAAATTAGTACTTTAGAAAACATTTATTTGAAAATATTCTATTATTACATTTTTAATTAAAATAAAATATAATAAAAATGAACATATTTTCTTAAAAAAATATTTATAAGAAATAACTTCTATAAAACAATTTATAGTTTCATGTATGTACAATAAAAAGTTGGACCACCAAAGAGGAAATAAAGTTTAATTTTTTTAAAAATATTTTCCCAACCATTTTAATCACCAATGAGAGTATAATTATAATAATAAAAATATATATATATAAATAAATAGAGGATAATAAAATATATTTGGTTTATATTATATGATATATATAATTTTCCTCTACATAAATTTTTCTCATACACTTTTGGAAAAGTGTGATATTATAAAATAAACCCTTAACAAAAGTCTTTTCTTGATTTATACATGTTAGAATATCATATATAATACAAATATATTTATTATAAATATATTATATAACCATATTCATATATATAATACTATTAATCATTCCTTTATTATTCCTGATTATCTATTTAATAATGATTTCTTCAAAATTAATTTTCAGGTGGAAACTTGCATGTTTGTTATGCAGGTTTCGGTTTCACAATTCTAGTAGTTCCACCTTGGTATTTTTTTAATTATATATATATTCATATTCATGAAATAATTCTCATTTAAATTAATTATGTAGTCTTTTTAATGATTTATAATAATTGATGATGAAAAATTAATTATATCACTTCATTGATATGGTAGTCTGTACGTACGCATTAGTATTGTTTGCACATTTTGATTGATGGAAAAAGTGAGGAATATAATAATTACAATTTTTTAGAGAATTATTATATATTAAATATAATATATTTTCATTAAATATATACATATATCATCCATGCAAATTATTAATGGATAATTAATCACATCACTTTGGGTAGGTGGAAGTCTATATGTACACACGAGCCATGTTATCATTTTATAATAAATTAGAAGATAAGAAGGTTGATAATATATTATATTATAATAAAAATAATTATTCCAGAAATATATTATAAAAAAAATAAATCCGTTATAATATCTAACCATTGAATTATAGTGAATGAAAATGAATCACATCACTATGTGGATGCGGTAGTCCACACATATGAATGATTGATACATTAATTTCAAATTCGATGAATACGAGGAAAAAAAATTGGTTTTATAATATTTATAATAACATATAAATATATTTATGACACATTATTCATCATTTTATTATGAATACAATAGATATATATATAAATTAAAATAGAAATGAAACCAAAAAATAGATTAGTAAGAACATATACCTCTTCTTTTAGAATCCTCCTTTGAATAACTTTTTAGGGACCACAACGTTGGAATTTTATAATGTAAAGAATCTATAATCCATTTATAGATAATTTATAAGAGTTTTGGGAACATTTATGTTGAGATAAGGGGTTCAACTGGTGTAGATATGTTAGTGTAGGGGGTTTCTTTTTATAATTTAAGAGAGTGGAACAATTTTAATTACATAGAATATTACAATATATTAAAGTCATTAATATGATAATATGGCTCAAAATTATATAATTAAAGATAATATTATGATATATATTCAAAATTTATTCATCCTATTTTATTTACAATGTTTTTATGTCATTTTAACCATTATCTCTTTAGTTTAACCCCTCATTAACCCTTTTAACATTTACTGAGGTAATAAAATTTTTTCCCCGATTACTAATCACAATTACCATTAATTAAGATGATATTATTAAATAATATTAATTATTTTAATTCCAAATATAGAATATATTTTATTATATTTATATAATTTGACTAAAATGATTTTAAAAGGACACAAAACGTAGGAAAACCTTTTTTAGAGAAATTAATTTTAAGCATAAAACTGAGTTGACATTCATTATGAGCCATATATACATTGTTAGATTAATGAGAAAATAATTATTTTAATATATTATATAAAACATTAATTAACATAATTTATAAATATAAATTAATTTAATTTTTAATCTAAAAACACATCGTACAGATACAATTCATTGTTTTAAAAAACACTTTTTTAAATTTTTAATTATTTTATTTTAATTTAAAAAAACTAATGAATTTATATTATACATTTGTAAAAAATATATTTTTAACATAATTTTTAAAGTACTATTCATACCCTCTAATCCGAATACTAGGAAACCATTATCACATTGAGTAATAATAACTCAATAGTATAACATAATTCATTAAACTATATCTTTCTTATTAGGAAATATTTTGAAGGAATAAAATTTATTTAAAGATATATACATCATATAATATAAAATATAATATATTTATGGGGAATATCATGAATTATGGGAGTGTTTTGGCTAGTGCACTATGAATAATGGTAAATCATTTTCAAGTGATTGGTGCCAAAATTTATATTACACTACCATGGGAGAATAAAATAAACATAGTCAAAGAATGATTGGTAGTATTTTATAAAATAACATGATCAGTCACTCATAAGGCTGAAATTTTCATGATTTTACTATATTTATATTAGAAAGGAATTTGTTGTTCTTAACATTTCAAAAGGTAAAGGTTGTTAAATCCCCACATAAGAAGGCAATGATTTTATCAAATCATCCATTGGAGCGTATTGATTCCAAAAATTTGAAGCTCCTTGAGGAAGACCTAAATAAATGGAGATATGTATTATATTTCTTTAAATTATTGCTTTCTTGAAATAAAATATATTAAATTTATGAAAAAAAACTATTATGCTTAAAAATATAGTCAAATTTGAAGATGAATTGCTGAAAAGGAATGTGGTTTCTCTTTAATTAATATTAAAAGCAATGATCATGTTGACTATACTGGTGGGATAGATTATTATTACCAAAAGAATAATATTACCATGGAATCAATGCTCCATATAAACAAAAAAAATTCTTTTTAAATACATGAATGATGCTTTATAGAAATGGATCGGAATAGGTTGTTAGAGTATAAAACATCTGGATAATTTTTGACACAATCCATTATGAAGTGATTAATATTCAAAACCAATTATTATAAATGAAAAATTAATATATATCTCATTATGAGATGTATTATAAAAAATATAAAACCTTTATGCACCTAAAAGTGTTTGGAAGCCCCTGTATTATCAAAGATGAAGGTGAAAATCATGGAAATCTTGAACATAGAGTTGTTGGCAGTATCTTCCTTGTATATCATCCAAATAGAATAGTTTATAATTATTACAAAAAAATATTGTGGAATATATTTTGAGTTGTTTTTTTGGTGCTATAATATATTAACAAAAAGAAACACATCAAGATGTATGTTCCAAGAATTTTGATGAAGCTATTTATTGTAAATAGAAAGAATAATGTTATGAATATGATCAAAAAAAAACATGCATAACTTAGAAGGGGTTTCATCATTTTCATCTGATTATGAATAACCTCATTCATCTCATCCATTTTATTGAAATAATGTGAAATTCCAAAATATATTTTTTTAATATGGAAAGAAAGATTAAACTGGAATAACTATAGGATTACAACACATAGTTATGTGTTTTCTAAAATTGATCAAGAAATTTTCAGAGAATTTTTGTAACATTAATATTAGTTTGATTATTTAAATGAAGAATAATTTTATATAGATAAGAATATAACGTGGGATTTTGTACCCATACAAAGAAATATATTTTATTATGATTATATCGATACTCAAATGTAATTTGAATAAAAATGGAGAAGTTATGATAAATAAATAAATACTTTTTTGTAAAGGGTATTATCCAGTATAATAGATTAATTTTTATAAGACATTTAACCAGTGGAATTTATGAAAACAATTATAAATTTTCTTGTTATTGTAGTAAAAAGTTAATATAATATATTACAAATGAATTTCAAGACTTCCTTCATCAATATTGAATTGTAATAAGAGGATTATTTTGAAAACCATTCATATTCATTCATGGATAAGAATAGAATTATATTTTTGTAAGGCTTTATATGGGTTGATACAAGCCCTAGAAAATAGGTATTCCATAATAGATTCTCATAGAAGAAAATTTTTAAAAATAAAAGAGTGGAAACAAATCTCTTCATAAATTATAATAAAGGGGTGTCTCTAATTTTAACTGTTTATATATATAATATTATATTTGATTGAATTAATGAAAGGATTTATGTAGAAATTTATTTTGACATGAGAAGATTATTTTAAATTACCTTTATTAGTGAAAAGATATATATATTCATTGAAATATCTCAATATGAAGATGATACATTTTTTTATTAAGATAAGTATCATTGGGAGCTTTTAAATAAATTTGAAAAGGGTGATTAAAATATGGTTTCTACTAACATTTAAATGGAATAAAAGTTGTATAATGATATATAAGGAATGTAGGGGGATCTTATATAATAATATAATCTTATGAGACGTTTTTTATACTTGATAGCTTCAACTGTATATATTTTCGAGGTTATTACATTATGTTACGAGCAAAAAAAGAACAAAAATAGTTACATTTATTAGATGTGAAAGATTATTCTCATTTTTATTAAGGGAATAATATATTTTTTATTTAAATATAATTAACAAAGAAATTGTGGAATATTGTTTATATATATGTCGATTGGGAAAGAAATGTTGATAATAGAAGGTCAATATCTAGTATAGTTTTCTTCATCGAAGATTGGTGTGTATTTTTTTCACCCCAAGAATAAAATTTGTGTTTACTTTAGAAATAATGAAGTATATTATATTTATATAACTCATTCCACAACCCAATTGATTTTGATGAGAACTAAATTATATAACATTGTGTAACACCCCAAAATTCTAAAAGAATAACAGCTTATTTAATTGCTTATGTGACACACAACACCATGCATAGAAATGATTATAATATCCATAGTGTTTACAATATATTTACTATTTTGAATAAATTCATTATATTCTATAGATTAATTTATATAAAATACTTAGTTACAATATGTTTCACTCAACACGAGGTTCTTTTTAAAGCTTTCATTGCATGAAAGCCTGGGTTTTACTGAAAAAAATATACTAGTAATATTATTAATTGATATGAGAGCTATCACATAGATATTTGATTGGTAATAATGAATATGATTAACCAAATTATGAAGATATAATCTTTATACATATTTATTTTTTCTCTATTGATTATAGATAATAATAATAATAATCATTTAAAATAAACATAAATGTTTTCAGAGAAAAATCATTTTCCTAAAAGACTAATTAGTTTTTCTTAGTAAAAAAAATAAAAAACATTTTTTATAAATATTATAAAATTTGTATAATAAAATAAACTACACATTTGAAATAAGAATATCAAAATTATCATAGGGTAAACTTTGTTGATTATTCCTAGAAGATTCATTTTTATAAATAATGAAATATTCTGAATTTAAATTTAAAACCACTTTATTTACAAAGAATTTATAATTATAAAAAATATTTATAATTTTATATAAATTACGAAATAGTTCAATTATACAAAAAATTAGACCAATATGTTGTAATAAATTTCATACTAAATGTTGATAGTTTTCTCTTTAAAACCCATATTTCTAATCACATCTATGGGATTTTTTTTATATTCTCACTTATATGAATTTATTTTTGAGTAAAATAGATTCTATATTTGGAGTAATCATAATTTATAATTTCTAATGGGGAAAAGATAAGTATTTAACAAAACGAATAGTGAAAAAATTAAAAAAATTATCATGGATAGGTGAAGAAAATTCGGGTTAAAATGACCAACACATTTTTCTACAACCCATGTTAGTGAAATATTTAAACCATTATTTCCATAGACAATGATTTAATGTTTTTGGGATATTTTTCCATGAAAATTACCGGTGTAATATGTAATCTAGTGAAATAAAAAAAAACTTTTCTCCCATTTAATGAATATAATGCTTTGGGAATGGTAGAAGAACTACATAGGTTTTGTTGTAAAAATTATTTTGGACTCTAAATAAGTTTTTTCCATAATAAAAATTTTTCTTAAATTTTTATGTATCAATAAATTGTTTTAAAATTCTTATGAAACTCTAATATAGTAATTATTTAGTTAACAATTAAATAAAATTAATGATACTAAAAATATGAAAAGTGAATTAAATTGAATAAATTATTATGTTACATAAATTTTTTATATTAATATATCATGTTAAATAGATTTTAAATTAATATATTTTAATTCCACCATTTTATTCATATTTTTTAAATTAATATTAAATAAATATTGTCAAAATCAATATTAAAGTCATGTTATAATTAATGGTATTTGATTTGATGATATAAAATTAATAAAAAACTATAATCTTCCAATTTATTTTTAAATATTATTGAATATAAAATATGTTAAGTTAAATAACTAATTTTTCAATTCATATAAATAAATTTATGGTCAAATTTGAAGAAATCAGTTATCACAGTTACTGTTAAAGTGGTTTTTTTTCATGTCACTAGCGTCTGTGTTAAAATTAATTTACAAAACACATAAGATTATTATTTTATAAATTAGATATAATATTTATAATTAGTGTTCAAAAATTATCTAATAAGTGTCACTTTAAAATATTCATTAAATACAAATTACGTAATTTAGAAAACAAAATACCATAATAAAAATGTAATATGTAAATATAAGGAAACTTTGGAGTTAAGAAACAAAATGTTTAAAACATGTGTTCTATTATGTCAGGTAGATGTGTATCTACCATAAAATACCTCACAACCATTAATTATAAATATTTTATCAATTTTATGTATGAGTAACCTTTAGATAAGGAATAATTTTGATTATCTACCATAATATCACACCTACTCAACTATAAAAGGGAACTCATTCACATAATTTCTTAACACCGATTAAGCCATTTTGGTCAACAAAACTATGATAAAATCACAACTCGACATCCCTCACCTAATCCTATATTTCATTGTTTTGGTTATATATGTCCTTAGAATGATTTATTTAAAACCTAATGAGGATACCCTAAGAAGAGGAAATGTTTTTCTAAAATCATTTTTATTTTATTACCTTTCTACCTTATTCAATTACTATTATACCATGAATATATAATAACCATAGTAAATTAAATATATTAATATTTTATTATTATAATACTATTATATATATCTCCACTAACATAAATAAAAGTGTTTCTAAAATCATTGTATGTGTGTATGATAGGCTACCATCTCGTGAACCGATGTCATTCATTTTTCCATCATCAACATTAAAGGTCGCAGAATATGTTGAACATACTATTTATATATGATATTTATGATATTATAATGGGATTATATTTGATATTATAAATACTAATACAGATCTATTATAAGATAATGTAAATATGAAAAACCATATACAGTTGTTTAAATAATATTCAACCTAAATGAAGCATAAGGTAAGGGATTTCATAACTCAGCATCCACTCATTGGGTTAAAATTATACTTCATTGATTATGCCTTCTAACTATTATGTGTGTAATTAATTTTGATTATCTTATGTTTAATATACAATTAGTTATTTTTATTTATAGGGATTTATATAATTTATTCATTTATTAATTCACACCTCAAATTTATTATTATTTTAAAGGTTTAATTCACAATCTCGTTCTTATAGATATTGTTCTGGAATCTTCATTGAAGAAAATTACATGATAATTTCCTAATAAACCCTTCCATTTTACTCTCATCTCATTATTAATGATATATTTAATGTAATATTACAATTTTCACTATTTTTTATTAATATTTTTTTGAAAATGTTTTCATGAAAAATATGACTTCATTTCTATCATTAGATATATATAGGTTTTCCACCAAATCCATATTTTCTAAAATTGTTTTCAAATTTTTTTAACCATTTAAAAATGGTTTACTAAAGGATTTTCCGACAATTTTTCCTCTGTAAATTTTTTTTCAAATGAAACATTATGTTGTTTTCCAAAAAAATGTTTGGTTGGGTTTTACTGAAAAAGTGAAAGGAGACTTTCCTTAAACGTGATTGAAATAAATAGAATATCAATCAATCAACAAAACAAAAAAAATTTGAATATTATTTTATAAGTTTAACAGTTTATTATCAGATAAAAAATATTTAAATTTTTTTTAGACTTTTTGGTTTTAAAATTTATTTTCAAAGATTATTATTTTCAAAATGTTTTTCAAAATTAACAGAATATTTTCCTTAAAAATGTTATTAAACATAATTTTATGGTATGTTTTATTTTTAAATGAGAAAAACCCCATTATTTTTACTCAAATGTTTATATATTACATTTATTTCATCCTTAATCTTCCTCTAGAAGGTTTATGATCATTTTCATTGAGAAAATTATTGACATTCAATTGAATAATTTTTATAGTCCATAACATTCCCTTGAAGTATTCATTATCCTATAGTTACTAGACATTAAATTTATATTAAATATACATATTATTATGTTATGGATATGATTCATACCAAAATAATAAAATATTTTTACATAAGGTGTTTACCTTGAATGTTATTTGATTGAATAGTGAAATATTGTCAAATTAGTATACATAAATCAATACAGATATTTTATAAGAACGTAATTTATGAAGTAAATAACATATTTGATGTATGAATAATTCTTTAGATAGGTTTGATATGTGTTGGGACCATTTAATATAATCCCCTCTTTGCATTCCAGTCTCATGAGATGAAATCAGTTGTCAAAAACCCCTTCATGTTACTAACTATAAAGTTTAAGCTATTTGGAGGACTGATTTCGACGTTCAGTGTTGGAAAAAAAGGTCTTGAAAAAAAATTAGATGAGTTTTTACCAATAATTTTTTAAACCATTGTAGTGATATATATTAATATTAAAGTTGGAATGTTCTTGGGAAACATGATATCTAATAACTAAGCATTATATTCATTCAAAATTCAATTATTATTATCCATGAGACTTTAAATATGTTATAATCTATGTATATTTTTTATTTTCATCTTATCTATAAAATTTCATATGTTCTAAATTATTTACCTTAACATATTTTTTCCCTTAACTTACCGTGATATTAATGATATTTAAATGGTATGTGTGATCAATTATTTAACATTCCATGTTGATTATTCTTATTGATTCATTCTAACTTCTGTTGTACTTAACACTTACTATGAATTTGAGGTCACCCTTGATTTATTTCCTTTCCCTAGGATTCCATGAAGTTTATCGTGAATGGTATGTAATGATATGCTAGATATAATAAATTTATTCTCTAAAAAATCTATGCTATATCTTGAGTGTCTAAATGTAATACATGAATCATGTTTGTTTATATTTTTCCAATACAACTAAAATATTCAGTACTTTAGAATGTGTTTCCTTGTATCTTATGACAATATAATGGAAGACAACACTGGATCTGTGTTTCTAAGGTTGGGGTTGATAAAGTGGGTATCATATAATGTATAGTAGAAACCTTGTAAACTAGATTTAATACAACAAAGATTTGGTAACATAACCCAATGAATTGTTTTTTGGATAATTATAAAAGAACATCTTAATATTTTGGTGAGAAAGATATTATGAGTGTATTCCTATAAGATACATTCTTGTATAGTTATTAGAAGTATATGTTCTTCATGATAAGATTTACCTAGGGGTAATTACACTAAAAATAATGCTTGGGATTGACTCAATTGTCACCTGGTGAAAGACGATGGGCCATACACTGCATCGGTTTTCACACTCTCAAAGGATATGTTTGGGATAATTCAAATTTTAATTACAAACCATTTTGATGTATTTGAATAAATAATGAAAATAAATCAACTATGTTAAACCTTTGACCATGGAATGACCAAAGTGAAAATAAAATGGATTAATTATTTATGTGTTGTGATTCAAAATATTAAATTATAGAAGTATTTTTACGAATGGAATTTTGGTGATAATAATTATGAAACATCTAGGGATAGATGTAAATTTTAGAACAATGTATGTCCTCATTAACCTGATAGTTATGAACAGGGTCCTGGTTATGAGTTTATAGTTGATCATATGTTCAATGTATTAAACATGCCTTTTAAAAATTGGGTGATATGAATATCACGCGATTAAGAATATTTTTGGAGAAATTTAGGGAGAGAATATGTTTTAATAAATGTTTTTTAGGAATAATTCCCTTACATTTTATATAAATAATTTTAAATCCATTAACATAAATTAGGGTTAATATGATCATTAATGAAATTTTAATAATTTTCAGATAATATTATTAGACTTTTTAAAAAATTATATTGAAAACCCAAGTAAAAATGTTATTTAATGATTAATTTTATTTCATGTGTGTCCATTATATTTTAATTGAACACTATAATATATATATTAATATATATTATAAAAAATAAAACCTACGTATCCAGTGAAAACCTATCGTATATTGAAATTACATGGCCATTAACCCATTACCTATGTTTGCTAAGGTTTTAACTGCAACCACTAACCTAAGTAATGTCTTGGGGAAAATTACACTATTTATTATGGAAACTATTTGAAAACGCTTATTAATGATGAACCAACGGTGTCACTTTGGTGTTTCATAGTTTTATTTATCATATTGGTGAACTTTTATTGACCATATTGGTTTTGTAAAATAGTTATAGACATGAGGAAATACTTTATACTCTTTTATAGATCTCATGATCTGGTATTAGTGTATTTTAGTGCTTCAAGCATAAAACGTTCATTTATGGATAATCATTTCTTGGATTAATTAATTGAAGAACAACAATGAAATAGAATTGTGTTTATAGAAATAAATTAATTAAACATATTTACTAATATTTTTAGATAATAATTTAAATCATTAACATTATTAATTTAATCACGAAATTAAAAAAATTAACATATTATATTCATATCTAATGAATCAGATAGTCTTTAAAATCATCAAACATTTATGGCTTTGAAGCCCTAAACATTCAATTTATCATTAAATTTCATGTGCTCAGTGACCTCAATAACACTTTATAAATATTTATACATTTCTTACATATCCATGTCATCAATTTTCACTAATATTATTCTTCCTAGGAACCCAAATATGTGTTATTCCATATGACCTTTTAACTTCTTTTCTCTCTTATGAAAAGGATACGTTATTAACTCTTTCAAGATGTGGTATTTTAAAAAAAATATTTCCAAATGTAACACCTTTGATTACTTATACACGCAATATTTAGTCAGATTTAATTACACATTATAGAAATTTCTTTTGAAGTCGTTTGATACAAGCAAGAGCATGTTTTATTGGACAACTATATAATATTATTTTTATTATTTAACATGATATTTATCACCTTGTCATTTGAATGTTAGATATGAATATTTCTAACCAAATGATGAAAATATAGTTTTTACCCACATTTATTTTTTTAATTTTATTATAAATAATTATAATAATCATATAAAAGAATAATTATTTAATTTAGATTAAATCAATTTTCTGAAAATATTGTTTAGTCAATATTGGCAGATACATTTTAAAATTGATTTTTAACACTTTTAGAAAATTTAAATCAAAAAATAAAAATACGTTTCAAAATTGTAATATCATAATTAGATTAGGGTGAATTTTTGGCATTTTTATTAGAAGTTTTGTTTTTGATGAATAGTAATATATAATTATTTTTATTGAAAACTGCTTTTTTATGAAAAATATTAGTTTTTCAATAATAGTTCTATTATAAATTAATTAATTAAATTTTCATAATTGGAATAAATTTCATAATAAATTTTCAAATCAAAACTTTATAATCTTTGGAGAGTTTTCACTTTAAAAACTTGTTTTATACTCACGTCTGTGGGATTCATTCTAAATTACTTTTTTCCAATTTTGATAATTGATATTGGAAAAATGTATTAAATAATTTTAATTAGAATAATTTATAATATCTAATATGGTAAACATAATTTTGACTAAAATGAATGGTGAAAAAAGTAAAAATTATTTTCCTTTGTTTAGGTAAAAATGGTATTATTATATGGTTATACAAATACATTAACGGTTAAAATAATCTACCCATTTGCCAAAAAAACATTTCATAACCATATTTATACAATCATATAATTAGGAAATATTTTTATGATTTTGGGGAAACGTTTTTATGATATTGACCCATATAATAAGTCACGTAAAGAAAAGGACAAAAAAGATACATTTCTTCCTTTTAATATATATTATGAATTGGGGAAGGGACAAAAGCTACATAGGTTAGGTTTTAAAAATTATTTGAAAGATAAAAAATATTCTCCAAAATAATAATTTATCATTAATTTTTATATATGAATTATTTATTTAAAATGCTTATGACACATAAACACATTAATTATTTTGTTATAAATTAAATAAAAAAATGATTCTAAAGAAATTAAAAGTGATGTAAATTCAGTGAATTATTTTTTATATTAATTTTTATATGAATAGAAAATATTTAAAAAATTAAACTTTATATATTTTAAATCAATAAATATATTCATATTTTTTAAAATTCAAATTATTTGAATAATATCAAAATTAACATTAATGTTATTATATAATAAAGAATATTTTATTTTATGATTCATAATTACTAAAAATCTATAATATTATAGTTTATTTTTTAATTTTATGAAATATATAATATTTTTCCATTAATTGACCAATTTTTCTATTATAATGACACTATTTATCATTATATAGTAATAACTTTGTTAGTAGGGTTACAATAAAAGTAGTTTTCTTCACGTTACATGTGCTTCTGTTAAAATTATATTCCAACACACATAATTTTTTTATTTTCTAAATTGAATAAAATATTTATAACTATTGGTTAATAATTATCTCTATAAATTAATCTTAAAAGTAAAATTACTTAGGTTTCAAAACGATATACGATAATAAAAATCTAAAATGGTAAAATAAAAAAACATTACAGTTAAGGAAAAAAACTTTAAAACATGTTTTTTATTATATAGTGGTGATTTGGAACCACCGTATCATCCCTTAAGCCCATTATTTATCAATATTGGATCCAATTTAGGTAATATTTACTTCCTAATAGTGAATAATTTTGAGTGTTTATAAGAATGCCACACCTCCTCAACTATAAAAGGGAACTCACTCCCCTCACTTCCTCTGAGATCTGAATACATTTATTTTGACAAAACTCTTCCAAAATCACATCCCTAATTTCCTCCCATCATCCTATAACCATTATTTTTCTAAAAAATTAAAAATTTGAAGGTTTTATTTCAAACCAAATGTGGATACTCTAAAAATAAGTAATGTTCTTTAAAAATCAATTTTAATTTATTTCCTTCTCCACCTCCTTGATTTCAAATAATAACATGATAATTTAATAAAATATGTATCTTAATAATAAATTGATTTTTTATTTTGAGCATAGTACGTACATTAACACACACTTCCATCAAATGGGTTATGAAACTATTGTTCCTTTGTACGGTAGACTACCGTCCCACGAACTGATGTTGTTCGAGTTTTCATTACCTCATTTCAAGGACAAGAATAATGATGTAAATACTTTTAATATATGATATTTTTTAAATTTATGATATTATTATACTTATAGAATTATTATATCACAAATAACTTCATTATTTACATTTTTTTGGAATGCGATAAGGTCTTTCTTGTGTTCTGGGGACTACCTTCTCACAAAGTGATTTATTCATTCACACTATATATGGAATGTATTGAGGATGGGTTTAATAAAAATATGTGACATATATGAAATAAAAATGACACTATAATGATAATATATATATATATATATATATATTTATGTTTTCATTCATTCAATATTACATGAAAATGGAAATAGCGTTCATGTGTACATACTACATACCATCTCCCTGAACAGTTTATTTCATGTTCCATAACTTAACTTTATAGATTAATATAAATAATAATATACTGATTATATATGATATTTACATAATTAATATTATTCTAGAGATTATATTACTTTATAATATCCACATGAACTAGAATATTTATGACATATAATGAATAAGAAAACAAGGAAATTTACACCTGAAGCAATGAAGGTATGAAAATATAATTAACAAAAATGTGATAAGATATTATATGAGGAACATATATGATATTAACAATATTAATATGGTTATTTAATAATTTAATAAATTCCATAAAACTATTATACATTATATTAAAGGTAATTCGACCAAAATGAAGTGTATGGTAAGGGATTTCTTAATCAAATTTCCTCTCATTGGGTTAAACTACTACTTCATTGATTTCTTCACGATAATACTATGTGTTTAATTAATTTTTTTATCTTATGTTGTACCTCCAATTTTTTATATAGATTTAAATAGAATACACATTATAGATTTAATTACTAATTCTCACCTTAATGATATTAAATTTTTAGGGGTTTATTTCTCAATCTCATCCTAATCAATATTGTATATTACTAAGTACAAATGGAATGAAATCACTTTACCATTTTCTGATAAACACTTATGTTTTATTCTACTATCATTATTTATAAAATTTTTCATGTAATATTAACATTTCCCAATCATTGTTTCTTAAAATATTTTTAATAAAAAATTAATTCATTTATCTATTTAGTTTGAAATATTTTTTCTTATATAGAAATGTTTCGTAAAAATACTATCACCATTTAAAAATGAATTGTTAAAGAAATTTTCTCCAATTATTAATCTTTATAAAAAATTCATATGAATGTTAATGTATTTTTCAAAATAATTCATGTTTGGATTTTATAAAAAAAGTGAAATAAAACTTTATTTCAACATGTACGACATGAACGGAATTTACAACCATCATTACTTCTTAATTTTTGTCAAAATTGTTTTATATGATTCAAAGGTTATTTTCAACGAAATCAATTTAGGTTTTTTTCTAAAATTTTGACATTTAAATGTGATCTTTAATGAAATTGATTTTCAAATTTTTTTTTCAAAATAGAAATGATATTTTATTCAAAATTATTTTCAAGGTATTTTTGGTGTATTTATATTCATCTATGAAAGAAAACCTAATTCTAAAAACAATAGTGTATATATTTTATTAATACCATCCTTAATATTCCACAATATAGTTTATGATCATTTTGAATAAGGAAAATAATAAAATTAAATTCCATGATTCGTTTTTTGTAGTCAATAATGTACCCTAAAAATATTCACTATACTATTATTATTGGATATTAAATTACTCTTAAATATCAATATTATTTTTTGATATATATTATTATTTCCAAATATATATCATTTCTACATAAGATGTTTAACTTAAAAGTAATTATATTAACTAGTGAAATATTATTAATTACCTATTCTTCAGTCAATATATATATTTGATAAGGAACATTGTTTATGAATTAAATAGATTTTTTCAGATATGATGAATTCTTTGGATACGAATATAATGAGTTAGGGACTATTTAAAGTAATCCCCTTGATGTATAAGTTGTCTCATCTGAAAATAATCTATTGGCCACAAACCCTTAAGGCCTTTAACCAAGATGTTATAAGCTATCTGGAGGATAGATCTTGATAGTAAGTGTCTTTTGAAACAACATGAATAAAATTAGATGAATTTTTACCTACATTGTTTAAACCATATTGAGGGTAGATCATGATGGTAAATCAATAATTTTCTTAGGAAACATGATGTCCAACAATTAATAATTACCTTCATTCATAATTCAGTTATTATTATCCCTGAAATTTTTTCTATGTTATAATATACGGATGCATTTCAATATCATATTATTAATTAAATGGTATGTGTTATTAGAATTTACATTTTCATATTTATTTTTCCTTATCTTACCAAGATAGTTAATTAATTTAATTGGAATGTGTCCTATGTTATTTACCTTTCCATGTTCATTATGCTTATAGATTAATGACATATTTTTTGGTATTTGACCCGTACTAGATATTTGATCTCACCCTTATTTTTTTCACGTCCCCAAGAATATATGGATTTTATTATGATCGGTATGTAAGGATAATTTATATGGAATAAATTTGTTCTCAAAAAAATATATTATAGTTTTTCTATCCAAATGTAATTTAAGTCTCATGTATATATCTATTTTACCACGACTAATAAAAAATTCAATCCTTTAGGATGTGTTTCCTTGTATCTTATGCCAATGTAATAGTAGCAGGAACCTGTTCTGAGCTGATGGGGTTGAGGTTGCTACACCTCATTATTCAAGTGAATCTTCCATAAAACATTGGATGTTATAGTAAAAATGTCACCAATATTTCAAGAAATATGGTTCAACATTCAATATAAATACACATTAAAATAACGTATAACTTATTCAAATAGATTATGGAATTAAATGTGTTATTGGAAGAATTAGTTTCTACAAGGGAGAAAATTGGGTATATTTTTACTATTAAATATCCAATGGATTATTTATAACAAATGAGGTTAAGGATGAAATTTCATCCTCATTTGTATTAATTTTTAGGTAGGGTGATTTAATCCACTCACTCATATTGTTCTTCAAATATTTTTTTCAAATGGGAATAAAAAAGAAACATAAATATTCCTTTGTTTTTATCTCTTTTTATATTGTAAAATGGAGATAGCATCCACATAAGTGGATTTATAATCTGATATGTGTTCAAAATTTTGTGGGAGATATCTATATGGAGGACATGTATTTAAAGAGATTTTTTTCAAAAGGGAATGTTATGAAGAACATTATATGGGTTTATATGTTTTTTAAATGTCCCAATATTTTTCATGAGAATGTATATAGTAATATATAATTTAAAGGTTTTCTGGGTATATTTTATTATAATGATTATCATATAGATCTCATGTTGCATAAATGTGAGTATGATTGTTTAAAATTGTTAAAAGTACAAAACTAAGAAGAGTTTATATTTTTTAGGATAAGTGTATAAAGAGCCATGATGTATTGAATGTAAGTCATTTTTTATGGAAATATGCTATTATTGATTAGTGTTATTTTTTCCTAAATAATGCTCACTCGAGTAGGATTATAATTATTAAATTATGACTCATTACTATGTTGGTTGATCTTTATAGTGATTTATATTCCTTGGTTGCAAATAAAATATCAACGGGGAGATTTTTTAAATTAATAGAAGATTTGGGGGATTATTAAGTTCATAAAGAAGAATATGTTAAGTGAAGAAATGATCAAAGAGAATATATAATTGTGTTATATTTTAAATTAAATTAATAAATAAAATTAAAATTGATATAAAATAAATTATAATATATGAATTGAAGTCTATTAATATGTTTCAACTGATTTGATAAGGTACAATTTTGATTTAAAAATTTCTACATGTATTATGCTGATGTGAGGAAATGAGAAAATCATGAACCATAGACACTATATATACATAATATAACACTATAGAGTTCAAATTTTTTGAGTTAGGTATTTTCATAGTGTTCATCAAAAAAATCATAGAGTTCAATCAGATATTATCTAGTAAAAAATAATTATAGATTTGATGTGAAGATAATTTGAAGTTTCAAATATGAAAAAAAAATTAAGTCACATTATATTAATGGAGATAAATGTGTTAATTTATAGGGTCATTGGTTTTCTTAGAGTTATTTACTTTTTGAATAATGGTTTTCATATATCTGATTAACATATAATTTAGAAAATTCATGAACCAAACATCAAATTTTGTAGTATTGTATAGAATTCATAGAGTCTAGCTAAAAAATTATAAGATTGATAAAAGTCCATTGGGTACATAAAGAACATCATAGGGTTCAATTACTTTATTGAGGTCAATATTCTCACATAGTTTAATAAATCCAATGGAAAACCATAGATTTCAAAAAATTATATAATTATAGAGAGATATTTATATAGAGTTAATAAAATAGAAAAATGTTGAGTATTCTATAGAATGAATAATGAGAAGTTCCAAAATAAATTATTTTAATGAAAATATTTTTCAATCAAATACAAAGTACTCCATTAATAGTTTAATAATAAATTTTTTTTTGATTCAAGTAATGGGAAAAAATGTTCACAATATTAATATGGTAGTTCTGTCGAAGAATAAAAATCAATTACTATTATATCATTTTGGTAATTTTTATAACCTATTCCACAATGATATAGAAAATTTGGACCAATTTTGAAAAGAAGAAGAAAGAAGTAGGGAGAATATTACATTGATAAATAGTTGAGGAAGCGAATTCTATAGATTTGGCCATATCTAGCACTAAAAATGGACAATATAAGTTCTAAAATATCTTACATTACAAGCAACCAATAAATTATGTGACCTTTATAGAAATGGATGGGGAAAATTGTCATTATTAAAAAATAGAAAAAAGAGGAGCCTCTTTTGAACTGTGGTAAATTTACTTTTATTAAAACTATGTATGTGCTAATAAAGATCACATTTATCTTCACTAATGAAGGTCATCATTAACATCATTTTATTTTAGTACTGATAAAGGGTGACATTATTTAAACTTTTTTTAACACTGCTAATATGAAAAAAAATTATTCTACCCAACCTTTTATTATTGCTCCCACTCCCCCTTTCAAGACTATGTGCTGAGTACACCCACCCCACTACCTTTCTCGAACCAAACCCTATTTTATCAATGCTTTCCACCCCATTAATAAGAAAATTTTATGCCCTATTCACAATTCCTCTTACCTTGACTTGAATCCTTAATCTATAACTTCAATCATAATGGTAGTAACATCACACTATCAATATTTTTCTATTATTTAATAATATATATATATATATATCCATAATAAATTTTTATTTATATATTTATTTTTATAATTATATAAATTTATATAATTATTTTTATATGTATTTTTAAAATATATCTATATATTATATATATAAATAATAATTTTATTAATATTTATGTAAATATTTATATTTTTATATATTTATATATATATATATTTATACTTAATTTAAAATAATTAGATATTAAGATATAGTTTTTTTCAATTTATTTATTACTTTTTATTTTATACCTTGATATATATATAATTTAATGATAATCATAAATTGAAAAAAATACATTTATATATGATTTATTTACACAAAATTGGCACATAGATACACAATAATACACCCACATATTTACACACACACATATAAATTTATATTTCATATATACAAGAACAAATATTTACATATAAGTATTTATTTACATATATTAGAATGTAGACATAAATATATTTTTTTAATTGACATACACATATTTATATATCAGCGTTTCCTGTAAATGAATGTGTGCGTGTTAATGTAATATTATAAATTAAATAAAATTGATAATTTTAATTTTAAAGAAAATAAATATTTAATATTTAATTCCATGTGGTTAATATATTTTAAAATGCATTTTCATGTAAATATGTTATAATAATTATTTTTAAAATTTATTTATTAAATGAAAATAAATGACAATATGTATATTCTTAATTATAAAAAAAACTAAATTATGAAAAATGTAAAATATAAACACTATAATATCCATAACAGTGTAAAACCCATGAATAAATATAGAATCCACTGAAAAAATTAGAAAAACCCCTAAAATAAAGATTAAGTTCCATAAAAAAATCAAAAAATTAAGAGCACTAACAAAAAACACGGTTTTTTGAAGCATTTGGGAATTTTTTAGCATTAAAAAATATTTAATATGGGTTTTCATGGTCATCATGTTCATTATATTTTCTAAAAATTTAATTTTATATGTGATGGGGCCCAAGTAGATACTTATACTAAAAAAATTTCATTTGAAGTTCATGTGAGATTTTCAACTAAAGCTTAGATTTTTATTAAATTTATTGATTTTTAAGTAATCCAATTGTTATGAAATGACTATTACTCAATAATAATTATCAAATAAATATTTAATATTAATTTTAATGTATTTTAAAATATATTTACACTAAATATATTATATATAATGTGTAAAATCGTATATAGTCTTATATAAATCCTATTTAATAAAATATATTATATTTATATTAATAAAAAAAATACTCATATATTAATATTTATTTCTTAATGATCTATAAATTATTTATAAAATATTAATTTTATCAGTGATAAAATATAAATGATAATTTAACAACTTAAAATTATAAAATAAGAATATTGTATTCATAGTGTAGGTGACATGGAACACCGATCTTAGAAAACCCCTAAATTATATTTCTATAAATGTAATCGCTTCGATAACCTTTTAAACACATAATAACTATATTTGTAGGTTATAATTTTATTCACTAAAATGTAAATATTTTGTTTATCAACTGGTTAGAAATAAAATAAAATTAATTGAAATGGAAACAAAATATTTTCTAAAAAACTATATTTTTATAAAATATGGTTAGTCGTTCTTTGTGCACATAATTAAAATTTAATTTTTTCCACTTATAGAAAAAAATTGATAAAATGATATGAATTTTTTAAGTCATTATTTCAAAATTATCTTCAGGTTGATTTTCTGAATTTTTCTAAAATTAATTATTTTTAATGATTAGTTAAAAATATTAATTCATATTTAAAATTGAATTTTAATATAAATAATTTAGAAGGTAAAATTTTATTTTAATTTGTACTTAATGAAAAATTGGTTTTTAATTTTAAAATATAAATAATTAAATCATATTAATCAATTTTATATTGAATTTTGGCATTAAAACATTCTATACTTATGAAAATTTTCTTTTTGGAATCACAATTTTTCATTGCGTCTGTGGATATAATTTTAATTTGGATTATACAATATATGTGAATTGAATTTGGAAAATTGGATTCCTTATTTGGAGTCATGTTAATTATTATTATATTATAATTCTAAATTAATTTTTTCTTATAAATAAAAGTGAAAATAGTAAAAATTAATTGTCACATTTAATATAAAAACTAGTTTACTGAGGGTTAAACTCAGAAGATAAGGGTTTTGAACACCCTAAAAATTCTACAAAACCAATTTTATGAACATATTTCAAACGTATAATATATAATGCTTTATAATTACCCCATTTAAATATTTTTTAAGATAATAACTTGGGTGTAACTGATTCTTTTCAAAAACTCCATGTGTGTCACATCCCCCACTTATAATAAGCCACCTCCTATCATCTCATATTTACACTTAAAAATGAATTTTTACATCCAATATAAACCCAAATAATATTATGACACCTATATAAACATCTTTTATACATTTTATTTATTATAAATCAATTCTAGGATCAATTTGGGAGTAAACTAAAAGAAGTTGTCTGAAAAAGAGGTAATAATCTTGAATGAGTGTTTTTATTTTGTTTATTATTGCACATCCAGCAAATATATTTGAGACATGATTAGATACTATCCTTAGTATATTAAATATAATAATAAGTTAATATGTTTAGATAATGACTTATATTCACATCCTCTTCTATCTAATGGTGAGTAAAACCATCGATTCTGTGTATGTTGTTGGACTACTGCCTCGCGAACCGATCTAATTATTTTTTATTAACCACCATTAAAGGATGGAAATAATGATGGTTTTAAAACATTTATATAATAATTATTATATTGTTTTACTTATTAAATTTTAATATCACATATACATTATGTTTTATTATATTTAAAATATCATAATGTCGCTCGTGTGTACATTAGTCTAATTCCTCGCGAAGTGATGTGATTAATTTTTTCACTTATGGTTTCCAATTATGGTAATAAGGATACATTTAGTGAATATATGTGATATATAGGAAATTATATTGATTATATAAAATTAATATATCACCCAATTCCTCACCCTTTCACCCATTAAAGAAATGATAACATCACTCATATGTATGTATGCAATACCTTCTCCGCGAAGAGATTTTATCCATTATATATGTTCAAATTTCAGTAATGATTATAATAAATATATATATATATATATATATGATATTTATAATATTAATATCATTATATATATAATGTATGTATATAATATGTTAAATTATGATAAATTTCATTCGAAAACATGCATGATAAAATAAGGAAATTTGCACCAAGAATAATTAAAATAACAAAATATTATTAATAAATGGGTTATGTAAAGTTATAAGGGGATAATATATGATATTATAAATATAAATATGGTTTTTTCATAAATTAATATCATTATTAAAACCATCATACATTAGGGTAAATCATGTTCAACCACAAAGAAGCATGTGGTAAGGGACTTCCTCTCAATTTCAATTCGTTGAGATATATTGTAATGTTATACACCTAATTTATGTGTGTAATGACTTTTTAATATCATTTTTACTCAATGAAATTTTGTGAAAAAAAATTGATTTAATTAAATCCTTTAAATATTATTCATTTGATGCAATAATGAATATTGTTTTTGTTATATGATATAACTTTGATTGGCTTGTGTTCCACATAATACCAAGTTAATATTAAACTACTCACAACACATAGATTAGATTTTGATACATACAAAACCATGTTTAAATTATTTTATATACAGTTTATATTTCCCACATTACCTTGTGTTACATGCAAAGTGGAATTTTTTTTAAATTATAATATATTTTTAGTATTGTTGTTAAAATATTATTATACTAACAACCTAGCAGTTGGAAAAGACTTTGGGAATAATATTTACTACAATTTGAATATATTATTTAAAAATGTTTGTAAAATGATTCCTTCGTTATCAATTAATTAGAAAATAAAGAACTATATAAATATATACAAATTCATTTTATTAGAAAACATTTTTTCCATATATATACACTAATTTATCCAAATATATAATACGAAACTCTTTTGATGAATTTTTTTTAAACAAATTATATATTATGTATTTAATAAAACTACTTTAATATTATCTATTAAATTTTAGAGGGATAATATAAGAATAATTCCAATTTTATGAATAAAACGACATATGTTTCTAAAAGGTAATTTTACTCCCATTTAATGAAGAACATATTTTGAAAATAATTTTGGATTATTTTATAATAAATATATGAAAAAAATACATTTTTTTGAAATATTAATATAAAAATATAATTTGGGTGATTTATTTTTATTTTTTGAGAAGTTTTGTTTTTTTGATGAATATTGAAAAACAAAAAATTTAATTGAAAACGTATTTTTCATCTAATTTATTTATATAGTCAAATTATATTTTAAATTGATTTTAAAATATAAATATTTAAATAATAAAACAATAAATCCAATTGCAGACATTGTAATAAATTTCACAATGAAATTAGATATATAAACATTTCAAACATTAATACTTTTTTACATTAAAAACTCTCTTTACTATCACTTCTCTGGGATTAATTTTAAATTAATTTATTTCCATTATGTTATTATAATTTGAAAAAATGGATTAAATATTTTTAATAATAATAATTTATAATTTATATTAAGTTAAAAATATCTTTTGACAAAATATAATAATGAATGTAATTAAAATTAATTCCATGGATTAAGGTAAAAACAAGTTTACATAGTGGTCAAAATTTATATTAAGGGTAAAAATAATGTAGAAACATGTCCATAATTCATTTTATGTTCATATTTTAACCATATTATCCCTTAATTCAAAAAATAACCATTATTAGAGTCACATAATGTAAGGGAGACCTCTCAATAGTGTTAACCTTTTTATATTTAGAAGAATGTAAATCCTCCACTACTATAAGAGGGAACTCACCCCATAACTAATTCACAAATTTCAAGACCTTTGGATCATCCAAACCCTAACAAAATATTCTCCCAAAATCTCTAATATCATTCTATAATATGAAATTACGTTATAAAAAATCATGCTAGTCATTTTGTGAAAACCAAAATAAATTTACCAAAGGAGAGGCAACATCTATCAACATGAAATTTTGTTTTATTTCATTATCACACCATAAATTATTATTAATTCATGATTATATAATAAACTCAGTATCCTAAATATACTGATAATTTTTTATGTTAACTTTTTAATATATACCATCACACACTTCCATCAAATGTGATATGCAATCATCATTTGTGGGTTTGGCGTACTACCACCTCACAAACCAATGTCATTTGTTCATCCATTACCACCATTCGTGTTTGATTATAATGATATACTTACTATTTTTATATGATATATATTATATTTATAATTTCTTTAATATTCTATAATTAATATATAAAAAATAACTTCATTCTTTCAGTTTTTGGGAATTAGTTATGTTTGTTAGTGGAAGTGTGGACTACTACCTTTTCAAAGCAATGTAATTCATTAAAGATTTACAAGGAATGTATTACAGATGGTTTAGTAAGTGGATAATATATTTAAGAAATAATAATTATACTATTATTATAATATATATATGTCTATTTATATGTCATTTACATTCTTTCAATACGAGAATAAAATAAAAACATCGTTCATGTGTACACTCAGTCTATCGTCTCCATGAACAATGTATCTTATTTCATATTTCTATCCATTATAGACTATTGTAAATACATATATAGTAAATATATATGATATTTAAATCATTTTATATAGTTTATAAATAATTAAATCATGATCTAACTAATAATATCATGAATAAAAAATGAAAACTGATTCAAAAAACAAATAAAATATTGCGCAAAATAAAATAATAACCTATAATTTATATAAAAATGTAATATAAAGTCATAATAAAATAATATATTTAATTATATCAAATAATTTTATTCCCAGGTAGATTTATAATAAACTTATATTTATTATACAGTAGGTTTTAACATGAACAAAAAAAGAGAAGACTTAAGGAATGGTTTCTCTCATCTCACTTTATATATTTTTGAGATACATTCCATATTCCAGACTTTTTTCTTTTGTGTGGAACAAACATATAAAATTATACAACATTAATTTAATTTATTTGATAATGATAAATTTTTTAATTGAATATATTATTTCATACATATCATGATTCAAAATTTACTTAAGTATTAAGGTGGTTTCTTGTCTCACTTTTATTTCTATGAGACTTATGTCATATTCAATAATAATTTATTTTATGTTATGTATATACTTCCCTATGTAATGTCACGTCCTAAATATCTTTTATTGAATGATAATGAACTTTTCAATCTATGTTATTCTTTCACGGATCTCATGATTCAAAATTTACTCAAGTGGTAAAATGATTTCAAGACTCATTTTTTTAAATTGAGACTAATGCATTATTCACCACTCATTTATTTTGTGTGGAGTATATAATTCCCAATAATGTATTATGTTATCAATATCCATAAATTTATGGGTATTTACAAATTCATTTTTTATCTCTCTTTCTTAAAAATCATGGGTAAAAAGTTACCAAATCGATAAGGTAATTTTGTCTCAATTTACCTTCTTTGAGATACAAGTTATGGTGTGCATCTATATTCATTATTGATGTGTATAGACTTCCCTTGAACATTTTAAATCATTAATATAATAATTTCCATGATATGTTCAGATTCATGTAATTTTATTCTATCATAGGGAAAATGATTTAATGTTACAAAAGTGATAAGTGTTTATTACTACAATCTCATCATTTATCAATATTGTTTATGGTAATACATTGATCGATGAAATCATTGATCCATCTCTCAATAATTATCATTTATATTATTCCCCTATATTTATTCATTATATATCCAAGTAATTGTACCATATTTAACTCTTTGGTACTTAAGTTTATTAAGAAATTGATTTCAAGAATATATAACTTTATTTATATCTTTAGTTGAAAATAGGTTTTCCCAAAAAACCATGTTTTCAAAAAAAAATTTCAAAAAGGAAATGATATTTTTAAATTATTTTAAAACAAAGGGATTCAAATGATTTTCAAGTATTCATTTATAAAATTTCAATTATATTTTCAAATAAATATTTTAAAAATGTTTTCAATATTCCTTTATATGTTTTCAAACTTATTTTTGAATAAATCCTTTTCAAATATTCATATATATGTTTTCAAATTATTTCCAAGGAAAAACATTTTAAAAATTTTATGATTTAAATAATTTTTTTCAAATCATATAGGATATTTCCCTCAGGTGATATTTTAATTGATTTTAAAAATATTAGATTATATGTTTTCAGTTTTTTCTAATAAAAAGGATTTTGAATGTTATTTATGTATTAAAATGTGTTTTTCAAATAAAGGTTATTTTTCATAATAAATTATTCATGTCATATTTCAAAATCATTTCCCATCAATGTTGAAATCCTTCAATATAATTTTATCATTATTTGGGGTATAATCTATGTACACCATTCTTATTGTTTAATTTAATGGTTTCTGTTTTGGATGAAAAGTTGTTTATGAAACCAATTTCTCTTCCATAGGTCATACCATGGTAAGATGATAAGAAATTGGCCTCTTATCATGAGATATTTTATGATGAAATGATTCTGAACACGATATCTTTTTCACAAGTTATGAAATTGTTAAATTTTTATGGTACACAATACATTGCATGGGCTATAATATTATGTTCAGGAAACCCATGTCTTTTTATGGGCCATGATATGAGGAATTGTTTTTTATCTTGTCGCACATGCATGTATGATTTTATTATGTGACGGGTGGGACCTATATATCCCTCAAATGAATTGGGTAACAATAAATGTTTTATAAGATCAAATGGTACCTAAGAGGGCATACTAAGACCGAAACAAGAGGGTACACAAGGGGATCTCATGCTCGAAATAAGAGGGTACATGGGAGGAAATCCCAAGCTTAAACTAGTGGGTACATAAGAGGGAATCCCAAGCCTAAAACAATAGAGTACACAGAAGTACATCTCAATCCTGAATCATGTACTTAGGTGATTAGCATAAGCCAAACATGTTATGATGGTCTTGGTATGTATCCTTGACCTAGATTTTTCTATGATTATGTGTATGCCATAAATTCTATGTCATATTCCTATGTTATTATCAAATGAATTATTATCTTTATTATCTGATGATTATTCTATTATGAACGCCTAATTTTTATTCCATGACTCATGTATGTGATATCTGATATGTAAGGTATGATATTAAAATGTAATTATTGTGTTATTATACGCTTATGATTATGTTATGATTATGTATCTCATTTTTACCCTTACTGAGCGTCTAAGATCACCTTTTTATGATTCATTTCCCCAAGTCATGAAGAAATGTTTCAATTAGAAGTTCTAAATGTGAATATCATTGTGGGAAATATTGAATATCTTTCACCATGTTAGAATATTGTGTTCCATGTTTCCAGATACAATAATATATTATGGTCCTAGAGAATTCATTTATTTATTGTGGTGAATATTCATTTAAAATGTTGTAATATCCATTTATGTTAGGCCTAGCTCGTAATAGTTTGTATCAATAGGAAGGTTTATTCCACCTTTATAAAAATTTATGAGAAACAATTAGTGATATCCCATGGTATATTTCAAATCATATGTTTAGGTTTGTCTCTAAGGATAAGTATAAGGATGAATCAACGTATATGAAAATGTAATGAAATTTGGGTAATGAATTGAGATAGAGGTTTCTATGCAATTACATTACTCTCTGGATACTACAAGTGGATGTGGATCTAGCATATATATACATGGGGGTAAAAACCATAAAAACACTCTATCAAGCTTGACTTGATCAGGAACTAGTTAACAACAACAAGCCTTTTTGCACACCAATTTTTCCACCCTTAGGGGATATTCTTTTGGAATTCACAAACTCATTATAAACCATCATGAAAGATTAAAATAGAATATAACTATGAATAAAATAGGATAAAACAAAGGTGTAATAGATTAAAAATGTAGGATCCATGATTTAGACATCATATACGTGATTTTCATGATTATGTGTTTTTTATATGTGTTTCTTACACTATGTCTAATTGTTTTAGTATATGAAAGGAACTAGAAGGAAAGTGGATAACATTATGTTCTTATGTGTAAATTATGGGAATTATCAAAATAGATTTTCTAAGTGGAAATATCAGGAAGTGAACCTGAATGGTGGTAAAAGTATTAGTTATATTTCTGAAGGTAAAGAGACCAAAAATGATATTTGAAATACATGTTCTATTTTAACAATATTTTTCACATAAAGTGTAAGAAGAAATATTTTATTGTGGTTGAGGATCTTCAAGACATGGGTCGTATTTCATATTCATGGAAACGAGTATTATGGAATAAGATGATGTTGTCTATGTAGTGGTTTAATAAGAATGTTTTATGATTACATTGTATTTGTTTTTGAATTCAATGATCATGTTATACGAATAAAAAAATATATAAATGATTCGCAGAATAAGTTTTCATGAAATTTTAAAAAGATGATTTTTAAGGGTGATTATGACTTATAAATTGGATTTAATGGTAGGGTGATATTCATGGAAAACACCTGACTAAGGGAAACATAACCCTTAATATGTCCCCGAGGTTGAGATAATTATTTTTGAATAACGATACGATTGGTATAAATAACTAAATTGGATGGTATATATTACCTTGCAACTGATTAAGAATTTTTTGACAAATCGGTTTATACAATCATGGTTGGAGTTTATATCATTTTTTATTAAAGTAATATATCCAATAATTTGGGTTTTATGTAAATAAGTATGAAACATTTTTTTCAATAATTATTTATATTAATTCAGGTTATTACCATGTTTTAAGAGATTACATGATGAAAGTATTCACATGTTTGGTTTGTGAAAAGAAAGAGATAATTTATGCTATAAGGGGGATCAATGTAAAACTAAATATGAGAAATTTAGTTACTTTATTTTTAATGTTTTTTTAGATTTTCGAAGAGTTATAAGGTTAACCATTTATGGAATGTTTATGATAATATTTGGATGAAGTTTTTGAGATTAAATTATTATATACCCATATGGGGATTTATACATGCTGGATAACATCTTCCAATAATTTTTTAGACACGTTATGTAAAGATAGATATAGTGACTTATCATTCAACATCATAATCATTTAGTACCACAAGAATAAAACATTCACCGTAATTTCATAAAGTAAGAGATAAAGTTGAAAATAAGAAGGGAACAACCACATAGTGATATTTTGTATCTAAAAAGGAATGAAATAAAATTAAGTTTATTAACTTATGATATTAGATACTAAAATAATTCCCCAACTCTAGGAAAATGATATTGAATAAGATTTTTTCTAATACCATCATCTCTATTGAATTTATTATGATGGTAATCATCAAAGATATATGATTTTGAGACCCTTTATGTTTAAATGGTCATTTACTTACTTGAGATTAATGATTTTTATCACTTTCTATAATTATTCAAATTATTCTTCTATGTCCAATATTTACTCCCAACCTATGTTCTCTAATGATAAAAATAATACATGAGTTACATTGGGTAACCATTATGGTTCTAACAACCCCTTTCTAGAGTATGTTTTAGTATTCATTTTTACGATGTGTGTTTCTATGATAGTAATTTTAAATTTTTAATAATTTGATAACCGAGATGAATTTTTTGGGAGAAATTCTTTTCTAGGAGGTATAATGTAACCCCTTGAGATTTTTTGATTTTTTTTTCAATTTCATTTTTTCTTTTCAATATTATAAATTTCATGTAACAATGAATATAGCTTGTATTATATGAAGGCACTTGTTTGGCTTGTGTTTCATGGAAGACTAAGTTAATATTTCACTACATACAACAAATAGATTATATTTTAATAAAAAAAACACCATTTTTTGGTTTGTGTTATACTAAATGAAGAGTTCACATGACGAGATTCCTTACACGCAAGAGTGAGTTTAACTAAAATACAATAAACTATTAATATTGTTATTAAAATATTATTATAGTTAACACATAGATATTTTAATGGAATTTATAAATAATTTTTACTAAATTGAGATAATATTATTTACAAAAGTATATAAAATTATTCATTTGGTTGTCAATTAGTCGTAAATTAATATAATAACTATTTGAAATTAAAGAAATTCTTTTTAAAAAAAAACTATTTTTCTATGTACAAACACTATTTTATCTTAATAAATTAATAAGAACACTTTTTATTAATTTTTTAATATAATATATATATTATAAATACAATATAAAATTTTAATCTCATCAAAAATATTTTATAGGCATAATTTAATAATAATTACAATTTTGTAAATAAAAATGTATATTTTTATAAAAACTAGTTTAACTTCCATTTAAAAGTGAACCTAATTTAAATCTAATTTTGTATAATTTTATAAATTTTATTTTAATGATTATACTTAAATTTTTAAATAGGAATATCAAAATTTAATTTAGTTGATTTTTATTTGTATTATTCTGAGAGGTTTCAATTTTTGATGAACAGTGAAAAACATTGAATTTTAGATGAACATTTATATTTCATCTAATTTATTTTAATATTTAAATTGTATATTAAATTTGTTTTAATGTATAATTAGTTAAATTATACAAAAATAAATCCAATTAAGGTATATAGAATCAATTTCAATTTAAATTAGATATAATAACATTTTAAACATTTTATCTTTTTACCTTAAAACCCATATATCACGTCAAGTATGCAGGGTTGATTTTAAATTAATTTTTCCCACTAATTTGATTTTAATTTTGAAAAATGGAATTATTATTCATAATCATCATAATTTAGAATTTTTTTATGGTAAATATTCTTTTTGACCCAAAAAAAAATGGAAGTAATAAAAATAATTACAGTGATAAAAGTAAAAATGAGTTTACTTAGTAGTTAAACATTACTTAATGGGCCAAATAACATAGACACACGTCCAAAATACATTTTATGGAAACAATTCGACTATATATTCTTTTTTATCAAACATAGATCATTTTTGGATGTAGATGGTGTAAGGGAGACCTATAAATAGTGTTTACCTTTTTATATTTATAATAATGCCACTCCTCCTCCAATATAAAAGGGCACTCACCCACTAACTTCATTACACCTCTAAAGACCTATGTCTCATCCAAAACCTTCCAAAATAATATTCCAATTACACTTTTATCATACTATAATCCTTAATTTTTTACTAAAGAAAAAAAAGTTAGTCCTTTGGTGTAACCAAGAGAAATTACCCAAAGAAGAGGTAAAATCCATCAACAAGCAATTTTATTTTATTTCTTTCTCCACAAATTCAGTTATATATATTCTATGATTATATAGTGAAATAAGTATACAAAACATAATGATATGATTTTATGTAATGTTTTATACCAACACCTATACACAATTCTACAATATCGGACACCCAATCCTCATTCATGTGTACCGAGGACTACCGCCTCAAGAACTGATGTCGTCCATTATTCCATCAACACATTTCAAGGTTAGGAATAATGAAATGCCTACTTTTTTTTATAAGATACATATGAAATTATTAATATATTTCTGCTTATATAATTATTATATAATGTATAAATTCAAGCTTTCCATTTTGTGGGAATACGATAACTTCGTTTGTGGACATGCGGACTACGACCTCCTCAATGCGATGTGATATGTCCACACTTCCCAAGTATGGTTTGAAGTATGGTTTAAGTAAAAATATGTGAAATTTATAACCTAATAATTAAATTTGAATGATAATATATATATATATACATATATGTGATTTATATTATTTCTTTTAAAATGATAAGAAAACAAATACAATGTTTAGGCTTACGTACGACTAATGTCACCATGAACGTTGTATTTCATTTACTGTTTCTATCTATTATAGATTTTTATAAATACATATATAATTAATATATGTGATATTCATATCATGTTTTATATTTATTAAATAATTAAATCACGATCTATGTAATTTGATAAATATAAACAAGACAAATCATATATGAAACACAAAGCGACTATTACCCGAAATGCAACATTAAAATAGAATTGTTATTAAACAGGTAATATAAAGTCATAATAAAATAATATATGTTATGATATATAATAATATGGTTTTTTGGTATATTTATAATAAAACTTTATCTACTATGCTGTTATTTTGAATGTATATGATAAAGTTAGGTCTTAAGGTAACTGTTTTCTCATCTCACTTTTTTCAACTCTAAGATACATGCCATATTCACCACTAGTTTCTTTTGTGTGGTGTATATATTTCCCAATGAAATGTTATAAAATAAATTTAAATTAACTCTTGATATTAATGTTCAAATTTATTTTGTTATTTCATATATCTCACAATTCAAATGTTAGTCTAGTTTATGGGGATGTCAATTCTCACTTTTATTTCTACGAGACATATGTTATATTCACCATTGGTTTGTTTTGTGTGGTGTATATACTGAACAATGAAATATTATATCAAGAATTTCATTTATTTTAGGAAATTATATATTTCAATTTATGTTATTATTTCATGGATCTCTTGATACAAAAGTTACTCAAGTATTAAGGTGATTTATAGTATACCTTTTATTTCAATGAGACTTATGCCTTATTCACCACCCACATATATCTGTGGTTTATATCCTACCCATAAATTTTTTCTATTATATTTATCCTTAAATTTATGGGTATTTATATATACATTTTATTATCAATATTTCCTGGAATTTATGTTCCAAAAGTAACCAAATTGGTAAGGTAGTTTTTTCCCAATTTTCCTTCTTTGAGACGCAGGTAATGTTTTGCAGCAATATTATTTTACGATGTGTATGTAATTATACTTGAAATGTTATATCATGAATATACTTATTTTTATGAACTTTTAATATTTATGTAATGTAATTAATTCTTGGTTAATATGATTCAATGCTACCATAGTGGTAATATGTTATTGATATAATCAAATCAATTATTGGGATTGTTATCATTATGCTTCAATTAAAGAAATATTATAACCCATATCTCAATAATTCTCATGATTTTTCTTATCCTCTAGTTTTATTTTCTATATCCATGTAATGGTACCATTTTTATACTCTTTGGTAGTTATATAATTATGAGGTTTCTTATGAAAATTCAACATTATTCCTCTCTTAGTTCATAAATATGTGTTCTCTAAAAACCATGTTTTCTAAAAAAATAACTAATGAAAATTTTATGATTATTTTCAAAAAATGGATTTAAAATATATTCAAATATTAATTTATAATTTTTCAAAATTATTTTAAAATAATAGTTTCTCTAGATTCTATTATAAGTTCTCGATGTTATTTTTGAAGAAATGGTTTTCGAAATTTTTTAAACAGCTCCTTTATAGGTTTTCAAAGTATTTTAAAGGGAAGAGGCTTTAAAAATTGTTCTTTAATTTAAAAATAATTTTTACAATGTAAAATGATATCTTCCTTAAGAAATTTTTAAAATGAATTTTAAAATATTATTTAATATTTTTTCAGGTGCTTTTTCAAAGAAAATGATTTTGATGATGATTTATTTTTTAAAAAGTAAGTTTCATATAAAAGATATTTTCCTTAAGAAATTATTCATGTGATCCTTAAAAATATTTCCTCATCTATGTTGAAATAATTTGATATTGTTTATCCATTGATAGGTATATGATCCTAATAAACTATTCTTATTTATTCCATGAATGTTTTATGTTTAAGATGAAAATTTATTTATGAAACACATTTATCCTCCACGATTTATACCATGATAATAAGATATGAAACCCACTTCCTTTTATAGGTTACTCTTTAATAAAATGATTGTGAAACCGACTTCTTGTTCGCAAGTTATGATTTAACGAAATTTTTTGATACTTATTTAATTCCATGGTTGTGATATAATATTTTTGAAACCCATCTATTTTTATGGGACATGATATGATGAAAGTTTTGTTATCATATAGGCAATTTATGTATGATTTCATTATGTGAATGGTAGGACCTTTATCTACCTCCAAGTCCTTGGTTGATGACAAATGTTTTATGATATCAAAGGATACATAGGATGGCATCCCAACCATAAAACAAAAGGGTAAAATGGTGGGTATCCGATGCTCGAAACAAGAGGATACATGAGATGGAATCCCAAGCCAGAAAAAAGAGTGTACATGGAAGGTCATCCAAAGTCCAAAAGCATAGGGTACAAGAGAGGGAATCCCATGCCCATAACAAGAGGGTACATAGGATGGAATCTTAATCCTGAAATAAAAGGGTACATGGGAGTGAATCTCCATCCTAAATAAGGTAAATGGGTTATTATCCCAAGCCTAACATGTTGTAAAGTTCTTTGTAGGTATCCTTGATATAGGGTTTTCGATGATTATGTTTATTACACATATTCAATGTATTATTGCAATGTAATGATCTCATGGATAATTATCTTGATTCCCTCATGATCTCTCTCTTAATAATATCCAATATTTATACCATGAATAATGTATATGATCTTTTACATGCATTTAAAGATCTTAAAATATTATTATCAAGTTCTTATACACTTATTCTCATTTTATACTTATGTATATCATTTATTAACCATTACTGGTAATATGAGATCACCCGTTTTTATGATTCCTTCCCCTGGGTTATGAAAAATGGTTTTAAGTATAAGTACTAAAGGGGGCGTTATTTGTGGGAAACATTTAAGATATTTCACCCAGATATAATATTGTGTTCCACGTTTCCAATGACAGTAAACTATTATGGTCCTGAATCATATACTTTTGTAATGTGATGAATATTTATAATAAATGATGTAATATCCATATATGTAAATCTTGGTTTGATGTAATTATAAGTTATATATTAACTATTTTTATGTGGATTTATAGTTCAAATGTATAACTTATTCTTTTATTAAATCTCACATTAAAGTTATCATATTTTCTATGGTTTTTTCACAATCACATTTTAATCTAGATTGTTTATACATTAATTTCCATTAAATATATTATTTTAAAATTGAATTTGACACCACTTTCATTTTATTTTCCTCATGTTATTCATTATTTTTTCAAATAATAATATCGTGTTTCACTCTCTCATACAAATATTATTTAGAAAGAGATTTTAATAAAATAAAACATCAATTTTATCATTGGTAAAAAATCATTTTCCTTCCAAAACCATGTTATCAGAAATTTTTTTCAAATTTTTTTATTTACATTTTTGAAATAATTTATTAAATAAATTCTTCCCTTGTTTGAATATTTTTTATAAAATTGAAAATAATCATCATATAATTTTCCAAAAAAGCTAGTTTATATTTATTTTAAATGTGTAATTAAAATTTGTTTCAATGTGTATGTATTGTATATAATTTCTCACTATCATGATAACTCAATTATTTAAATATTACATTATATGATTAAAATGTTATTTTCAACGAAAATATTTTCAATGAATTTTGAGAAGATTTTTTTAAATGCTTGCTAAATTGAAAAGGTTATTTTCCTTAAGAATTATTTTAATGACATTTTTATTATATTTATATTCATCAATGACATATCCCCTTTATTTTATTAATTATCCATAAGGGATAAGTTGTATTGATTCTATAATTATTATTTTTAATTATGGTTTACGATTTGTTTGAGTAGGGAAATTATATATATTCTCTCTCTTTATTAATTTTGGCAATCAATAAATCCCCCTTGAAATGTTAACTTTATTTTCATCATTAAAAATTAAATTTCCTTTAAATATCAATATTACATATCATGGATATATTTATTAGTAAAATTATATTTCATTTAAAAATGTGGTATTTTACATTAAATGTTTTATGGTTGACTATGGAAATTATAATTAATCCATATTCTATAATCAATAAAAATATTTTCTGATAAGGAAAAATGTTCATGAATTAAATCATTTATTAAATATATGAGTAATTCCTTAGACATATAGATATGGGTGGATCTCGATTATTGCTTTCCCATTCAATCATCATTAGTCTCATGACCTGAATCGGTTGGCTAGCCTTAGTTAAATGTTTTTTTTGTATAACTACCCATCAGTTTGAAATCATCTTATTAATGGTATTAAATATTAAGGTGTAAACATTATTTATTTCATGGAATCCAATACTTAGTAAAATAATTCATTAATAATTACATTATTATTATCCATGATATTTTCCCAATTATGTTATATATAGATGCAATTTATTATAAATTAATTAATTAAATAAAATGTTTTTTCAGTTATTGAACATTTCATATTTATTATGACTTATATATTCATGATAGTCATGTTATTTAAATTTAATTAGAGTTAATTTTTAACATTTGTATATTTATTGTGGCGTATCTATTCATAATAATCAATTTCTTGGTTAAATGAAATTTCTGTTCAATTATTTAACTTTTTATTTTGATTATTCCTTAGCTATTCATGATAATAAATTTATTTAAATGGATCATTTGTTTAGTTATTTAGATTTACATATTCATTATTTTTGATTGATTCATGATAGCTTCCTTCATACTTAACCCTTGCTAAGAATTTGATCCCACCCTAATTTTTTTTTCTTTCCAAGGAATCCTGAAATTGTACTATGAATGATAGATAAGGATATACTAGAGGGAATAATGATATTATCTAGAAAAATATGATTTAATTTTGAAATTCATTTATAATATAGGAATCATATATGTATCTAGTTTATCAATACAACTAAACTATCTGGTCCTTTGGGATGTGATTCCTTATATCTTATGACATTGTAATAAAGTGGAAAATTGATATGCACTACTGGATTTAGGGTAATTAAAGATAATGGTCACCCATTATTAGAACTAAAAACCCCCAAAAATGTACTTTTATCATCACTGTTATAGTACTAATAAAGGTTCTCTTTTCCAGTGATTCTATCTATCTCTAATAAAATAACCCACTTTATCAATTTAATTTTGGTACCGATAATGGGTAGTGCTAAATATAGATCATTCTATATTAGTCACATAATTTGTTTTTATTTTAATTTCATATTCATGTCGTAACATTCTTTTCTATTGTCGATTTGCAATATTTTTTCTATATCATGCATGCAACAAGAAGTGTTTATGCAAAAAATTAGATATTTCTCTCTATAAATTTATTAATAATGTTTTTGAGAGACAAAGAATATGTTGAATTGGTTGGGATGTTCATGAAGAAAGAGTAAAAGGAATATATAATTGTATATTTTGAAGATAAAAATATAATATGCACTACAACAACACATTTATGTCCAATTTGGTTTAGTTGTTTTTTTAAGAACATCATTTATATTTATAAAAGTGAAATAAGAAATAGCCCAATCAGGATACTTGTAGCGTTAGATTGCAAGGATATTCCCTACTCATTATAACCTACATGTTGAAACTAGGTGTTCATATGGTCTTAATAAAATACATATAATAAGAAGAATTAGTGCTCTCATTTGGAGAGGTGAACCTTGTAAATATGAAATTCCCTTCATGTGTGTGTGTTTGGAATTGATCAAAATTCACCTTATTAGGCAATGGGGTTTTTTCAAGAAGGAGCCATAAAAAGGATTTAAATCACATATTCACCCCCACCTCAATGATATTCATTAATCATTGGGTTTTATTTCAAGTTTCATATTCTTTCAATAATGTATGTATGGTTCTCTCTACAGCCAACATATATGGTAGGTTTTCTTAGGTGTGACCCAATATCGAGTTAGTGAGTATAAATACTAGATGGTTAGCTTAGTACACCCTATATCACCTAATGGGTGATATATATTCAATATGAGGTTGATTTGTATTATTTATATGTAATTTGGTAGTGATAGATGTGATGTGGTTGTGATAGTTTGTCAGTAGCATCATCTTCAATGTTAGGGATGTGGGTACTAACTGAGGGGAGTTGGTTTTTTTGAGCCATTTTAATATTTTAATGGTGTTTGGTGTATTTTATATTCATTATTAATATTATATTTGGTGTCCTAGAAACAAATATTTTTTAATTTATATATCATATAGTTTCATGGATTTATATATTAATAAATACCTTATCACATATTGATTAATATTATATGTAACAATCATCTAATAATTTCATAAAATATCATTCACCTTAAAAAGGTCGTAGACGTTCCTCACAATGATGAGAATCTTGGATTACAGAAATATTTTTAATAAATATTGTTCAATGTTTAGATGGAATTATATGATGTGACACATGTTATATAGTCTATCTTATATGGCTACTTGTAAGCAGACGAGGCTTCATCTCATGAATTTCCAAATTCATAGTCTTCATGATAGGATACTGTGTTAATATACCTATTTGTAGGAAATCCACATGTTTATGTGTCATAAAAAATTTAGGTTTTTGAGCATGTTCTATGATTTTTTGACATTAAGATTGTTATTAATGCCTGTTCGAAAACACACACTTTGATGTATTACCAGAAACAGTGAAAACATAAGATTGTTGCAATGTTGGGTATGTCAAGTTCATTACCAAATGATATGTTATTAATGAATATGTTTTGGAATGATTTTTTCCTTTTATATTTATAAAATTTTGAGATCTCAATCCTTTCACTAAAATGAAATCATCCACATAAATTACATGTCCATGGTGTGATGATGAGTTTATTTTAGCTCATCAATAAAAGATATATCAAGCATATAGGTTAATAAAAAAGGTAGCCATCCTTCTTCATGATATTTTATGATGTTGGTATTATATTTCATTGTGAAAATTCATATGTGGTAGTTATTATTGTGACATATATTCTTCCTCTATGTGTTTTTGAAAACTTGGTAGATAGAAATATTTAACTTTAGGAACAACCTAATAATGCCACTCTTGAATAATCCTTTAGGGTTACAAACAAACAATTTCCTTTGATCTTAGATAGAAAATATTTATATCATTAATAATAAATATTATTCTCTAAATAAATATGTAATATTTATGCATGATTAATTAATTAGAAATATTAATTACATATTTATTCATAATGTAGTTATTTGATGAAAAAAATTTCTAATATTTTATAATCTACTGTAATTCATAAGGTAATAAATGTTTATTTATTTATAAATAATCTATTTGTTTACAAAAATATTCGAAAACATATTTATTGACCATAATGAGAATATAATATTTTTTTGTTATTGAATGTGTATATTTATATTTTATTATTCACATGGTGATAAATAAATATTTTTTAATAAATAATTTATTTAGTAATGTGAAAATTTAAGTAAATATTTCATTCTTCATATCATAAATATAATATTTATTTTTTATATATAGATATGTATTTTGGTAATTCAAAAAATTTCTAGGAGGAATAGGGGACACATCTATTGGTCCATTGATAAATATTTATTTTCAATATTGTAAATCATATTTACTAGATTGTAAATCCTATTTACTATATTGTATATCATATTTACCATTGTATGAGTTCGTAAATTCTATATTATAAAATAATATTGTTATTATTTTAGTTGTAATGTTTTTTTTAATTTAACATATTATTAACAAGATTTTTCAATTAATTAATATGAAACTCTATCTCTATGTGTATAAATAGATTATTTAAAGAATTGTGAAAGGCTAGTTATTGTCCAAAAAAATATCATCAATATATAATTCTCTCTAAATAAAGATAAAATATAGGGTTCTCTCTGAGGTTCATGATATTCCATATCCCTCCTTCTCACCTAATAAGCTGAAGAGATCCATATATTATCCTCATAGGATAATGGGATCAAGGCACCAAACAAAGGAGTTGTTGAAGAAGAACATTACCACCATTTTAAATCTTGGTATAACATTACTAATGTTATGAGATCAAAGGTGCATGTGTAGATCCCCACTATATGGTATATTCTTTGGGTTTGAATCAATGAAATGAAAATACAATAAAATTGAATTCATGCAGTCGAAACCTATACAGAATAAATAACTAAAGTCCAATGTATTTCCTCATGCTATTATAAAAATTTTAAATTACAATGAAAACATATCCACTATTTTGGTTCAGAAAAAAAATTCAACATTATTTGTACAATATTTCATTAGTCTGGGAATTCATAAATATATATAGTGTGGATGATTTTTTGAATAAAAAAAATATATAAGATGTCCATAGGCCTAATAGGTGAATCTTTTTTGTCCAAAAATATAAATTATCCAGGAAGAAATTATTGTACTTATTTTGGGAAAAGAATTTTCATATGATTTAAAATTATGAACATTAAATTTTTCAACCCTTAATGATTGAGATTTATGTTTATTATCATATAGAAAATTATGTTTGTGATATCCACTTATCAAATGTTTATCATAGACAACCCATAGGTTCTATTATGTTGTTAGGTCATGATTTTGTATTATGATTTTACTTCTTTGATAATTATGAGTGAATGATATTGTGTTTTTTCATTATTGAGGATTAACTATTATTTTTGGGATATAATCACTCTAAATATTACATATATGGTTATTAGAATTTTTTTAGAGTTAGTGGCTATTTCCATTAACTATTAAGGTACACTAGGTTCATGAGGATATTTTTAGGATACTTGTATTACAGGTTTTTATTTGTATCCAATAATTTATTTATGTATTTTTTTTTTGATTTCTTATAACATTTATCAATGTATAATATATATCATTTTATGTCTAATGTTATTTTATTTTTCATGGTTAGGAGATTTTATTTTATTTTACTTTATTCCATTGTGTTATATTGGGTGTAATACCTTCCATTTGAGTGTTGAAAACCCCATTTTACAGTTTTCCACCACCAGGCTATTGAATTCGAACTTGATGTGACACTCAAATTTTCGTCACTAATTCATGGAGGGGTTATAGGAGTGACTAGTTATGTAATATTACATTTTTTGTTAAATATTAAATTTTAGATTATTAATTAATATTTTTCCCATTAATTGCATGTTTATTTATTATGAATTGTATTATTATTATAAATATTTTTTATTTATATTTACAATATATTTTGAAATTATGTTTTTTATCTATTATTGTTATTTATGTTAGTTTTTAGATAATAAATTAATGAAAAGTAACTTTTAACATAAATCTTTATTATGTTTTATTATTAGAAACTACATAAGGTGATAAGAAAAAAAAATTAAACATCCATTTAACCCACCTAATTGGGGCCTTATTTGATCACTACATACCCTCTCCATATGGTCTGTTTAAACACTAAAAGGGGCCTTCATTAATCATCTTAATAATATAAGTTATCCCTTATTATCTCCACTACTATAACTTATGAAATTTTGTTTTATATGATAACTTAGCCATCCACACTTACATACCTAATGTATGTAGTTTTCCTCTCATCTTGTGTTCTCATTTAGTATGCAGTCAAAAATTCACACTAGAAACATCACGCATCTTCTATGGTCAGAATCCTATTGAAACCTACATAGATCCCATCTTTTTTATCAAAAAAAAAGTATTATGTAGAAAGATAATTATTAATTATGAGGGAAAATCCAGTTAAGGAATCCATTTGACCAAATATGAGTGCCACCTATCATACCTTGGATCACCTGATAACAAGGAAGAGAATTACACTCTATTTTGAAAAATAAAAGATTGAATAAAGGAAAATGATCAATCGGATATTTTATCTTCTTAAGGATATGATCATAAGGCTACAGACAATCAACATGATTCCATATATGATGGAATCACATCATTAGTAAGTTATCAGATGATATAATCGTGTCTCCTTCATATGAATATCACTCATGACCTGATTAAAATCACAAATTATACATAATTATCTTTTTATTTATTATAGTTTTTAATTATAATTAATTATAATAATAATTTTTAGTAATTAGTATCGTGATCTTAGAAGTTAGAGAGATCCTCTAGAATAGGCCATGGCGATGATGGCTTAGTACATGGTCACGCCCCACCTCCCCTCCCCGTCTCGGTCCAGCAGGGGAGTATTGTTGATGCTCCTCCCTCGATCTCATTTTCCACTCGCTACCTTTCCTCTTCCCCTTCACTGGTTCATATTCACTCACTTGATATCCTACTATTATAGTGAGCTCTAAAGTCTATTCTTGTGTGAATGGTGTTCTATCAGTTTCAATTTCTCCCTTGGAGTTCACTAATTATTCGGAAATGTTGGATATTACCATGGTTTCTTGTTTTGGGAAGAAGAGACCCTCAGTAAATTCCTTCGATAGGATTGCTTTCTATTCTTGGAAAATTCAATATCGGGTGGTTGTCGGTCTTTTAGATTCAATGAAAATTCAAGTTCATTTTTCTTCTGAGAATGATCTGATTGATGATTAGTCCAATTCTCCATGAGAAATGGATGGCTTTCGGTTTAATCTATTTCTATGGTCTTTAAATTTTCATCTCATGTGTAAATCTCTGGAAACGTTGCTTTGGATCTCACTTCCTAGTCTACTGTTACCATTCAAGAATTCGGCGATTCATTCGTTAATCAGAAATATGATAGGTTACCACCTCTATTCAGATGCCTGCACTATCACCATTTTTCATCCAGTATCCCTGAGAATTCTCATCGATTCTGATGTTTCAAAGGGACCATTAAACTACATCGTTATTGAGATTGATGTAGAGATATGCGGGAGCCAAAAGTTTTGTGATGACTCTTAGGTTCCATTATTTTATGGCTATTGTATTTTGGGTCATGATACTTACAGATGTCGTCGAAGCCCCTCTGATCTTGCTCAGAACTCAACCTTTATGGGTAGTATAGAATGTGGCTTGGCTTATGTGTGAAATGTCAATAGTACAGATCATCAAGGTGTCGGTTAGGATGGAATCCCTTCCAATGTTCATCATGTGGTTATCAAATCTAATACAGAATGCAGTTTGGTGGTAGATCTTGGATATCTAGGTTTTAGTAAGTCTGTTCTGGCAGAGGACACATACATAGTTGCGGTGTGAAGCATCGTCCAGGGTGGTCCTCTTGGTGAATATAGAAAACTCCAAGTTAGGAATGGTGTCGGGATGGTGTTTGTTGAGCTATTTTTGGTCAGGGGATTTTCATGGTTGAGGATACCAAGTGTTCATATTGATTAATAAAACAAAAACTATTAAAGAGATTGCCTCATGAACCCAGTGTAACAGAGTTCTTTAACATGCTGTAGAGAGATTTGGTGAGTCCTTCATGCATCAACTCATTTTCATAGGGTTCCTAGACCAGTGTGGTGGTTGATGAATCTTTGGGTGTGCACAATGCTCAATATCCGGATCCGAGGAAATATATTGGAGCTACTAGTCTATATTCATATGTTTCGGAGAGCCTTAATCCATGTACCAATGTGATGGTTGTGAATGATGGTGATATTAAAAAATACAACAGTGTGACACATTCTACTAACAAGGGTATGTACAAGGATGGACTTGTGTAGGAGAAGCATGAACATGTTGTAGGAAGGTCGTTGATCACTAGTCAGGGAACCAACTCAGGGAGGAATTTTTCATGCCTCAACATAACTAACCAATTTGAAATTTTATGTAATTAGAGAGATTTCAAAGGCAACTCCAACTTTCCCCTTAAGTCTGAGTCTCTTGGAGATGAACAATCCTCTGATTACATTGGTTCAGGAAGGGTTAGTAAATGTCTTCATAATAAAAGAAGGATGAAAGGGAGTAAGGAATATAGGTACTTGCGGAGCTGTATTGTTTCCAAGAAGCTGAAATATATGGTCCATAAGGACTACCCATATCTTCCAAATCTTATGGAGACATAGTTGGCCAAAAAGAGGGTAAACTCAAGGAGCACGAGATCCATCCCAACGAAGGAGAGGAGGCTAATGAGGATGGTGTCACACTGTCTCAATTGCAAGTGAATAGGGTCTCAATGGTAGTGGACCAGTAAGAGGATATGTATCTCTATTATGAGGAGACAATGCTGGTGATGGAGGATGCTCTTCCCCTTGGAAAATAGTGTGAGGTAGGGTCGCCCGATGGATTTCAGTGCATGAAGGATGACGATCTGCATACTCAGATGCAACTACTCTGCACTATGGAAGAGAAATGAAGGAGGATGTTCTAGTGATTAAGGTGACAAGGGAAGACGTTGACAATATGATGGAATGATTGATCCAAGTGGATATTTACATGGAGCCAGCTGAAAGGATTGACAAGCAAGATAATATATTGATTAGAGGCTTCATTGTGAATAATATTAGTAAAGAATAATATATTAATGCTTGAGATTATATATCAAGTCACTATGAACACAACATAGAGGATGATCCAGACTGCCAGGTAAGTTTCAACCCCTCAGAACTGTTGAGGGAAGGAGATTCCAATCACTTTATACATGTGTTTAGTATGTCAGTAGTTTCCTTTGCAGTTTGATATGCTTTTTTTGAGGGTTCTCACTATCCCCTTAAAAGTGTTTGAAAATAAAAAGTTAAGTTGGAGTTAGTAATAAGTTATTTTTAATATAAAATATTGTTATTATTATCTAAATTTTTATTATTAATTAATATTATTTAATTATAACTTATTCAAAATAATAATTAATATATTATTATTCATAATTAGTAATTTTTTTTATTAATTATTAATAATATAATATTATTATAATAATTTTATTATTAACATAGTATTATGATGAAATAGTTTCTATTACGAATGAAACATTATTCAAATAATAGAAAGAGGTAACCAAAATCTGACATTAAAACTTTTCAGTGAATTTATAGTGAACATCCTTATGAAGAATATATTTTGGTGGAATTTTAGATAATAATTTCCATATACTGTAAAAATATAAAATAAAATATAATAGTTGTAAAATATTAAAAATATATATATTTTTGTGTGAGTGTTAAATATAATATGGTTTTTATATATTATAATCATATAAAATAATTTAGTTTAATTTTTAATTTATTTACAAAAAATTTTGTAAGGAAATCAAATATTTTTTTCAAAAATTTCATAAGAACCATTATGAGGTAACTGGGAATGTTTGAAGAAATAAGTAAGAAAACATTATTTGATGACTAAAAATGGGGATATTATTGACCATCTAAAGGTGGATTCATTGTTTTTTATAAAAAATTGAAAAAAAATAATTTCACACCCTTGTTGATACCCCTTTCTCATCCCCTACCCCTTCCAGGGCCTTGTCTTCAACACTAGCCACACACCAAACCTATCTCGTTGGTCTCTCTTCTTCATTCACCATGATAATTCTTTAACTGATTTATATTCTTCTCCTTTTATCTTCTTATGATGTTCTTATCCATTCCCTACACCATTTCCATATACAATCATTCCCAACAACACCTAACCACTAGCACATATTCGACCACTATTTATATGACATCCTTGGCACAGATAACCACAATAGATAGTCAAAAGACCATACCTAGTACCTCCTTCTACCACCCCCTTTTTGAAAGCGGATACATCTAACTGATGACACCAAAACTAACTCCATTTTGATATGTTTAATTTTTCATATTTCAATTTTTAAAATATTTTTATGAAATGTATTATGTTTATAATTTTATTCATATATAATTTTTAATCAAAATATAATTCGTATTTTAGTTATAATTTTGTTTTTATTGTTTTAATTTCTTTATAATATTTGGGTGTTTGTGTTTTTGTATAAAATAAATTATCATGTTTATATTTTTGATTAACTATTCATATTATTTCTATAATTTTATTCCATTTAATCATTTTTATAAAAAAAATACTAATATCATATAAAAATCTAAAAAATATTTTCAATCAAATATTATTTTTATTTATTAGTATTTCAATTTCATTTTGATATAAATATTATATTAACATATAAGAGATAAAATGTGTGGTCAATATTTTCAATTATTGAAAAAATCCAAAAACAAATGTTAAAATAACTGCTATATATACCTAAATGATAATTAATTTATAAGAATGTGTACATATTAAATGAGTTTTTTGTGGAAATATTTACATGAAAATAAATTTTATTAATATATTTAAAATATAATATAGACTGTTCTTCAATCGATAATTTTTTAATATTATTATTTCTATTATTAAACCTTTTATTAGTGTAAAAATATATGTGTAACAACCTATGACCTTAACATATTATTCTCATTAAATAAACAATTTTTTTTAAATATATTATAATAAAATACACCAAACTAAAACAAAAAATGATATATTTTATTTAAATAAAAAGTTATAATCCATTATAAACATTAATTAATTATGATAACGTAATATAAAACATCAGTAAGAAATCTACAAGAGGCATAAAACCACACATAAATGAAAACAAAATTAAAATGAGATAATTATCCATTTGGTTTTATTTGAAAATCATACCTATAATTATAACCTTGAAAAGAATTTAAAACATTAGAGTTAAAATACACATTCTGAGAAATATGTTAATAAAAAGGATGAATGAATTTTAATGAAGCATTTACAGTTATAAATAGAAATGTGATATGATAGTTTTACATATAATGGTATAAAATATGGTCAATTTACATATAACCCTTTGATATATATAATTATTAGATATATACTTTTTGTATATTCATGTATGTAATAGGAACATTAATGTTATTTAATTTTCAACAAAATACAAAAATAATATAATAAATAATTTTTTTATGAAATAAAAAATAGAGTGATATCTTATTATAAAATAGGTATTTTTATTTATTATATATAATATGTTATAAAAGATTAAATGAGTTCATTTGAGGAATCTCATACTATTTTATTTGGTTAAAATTTAGTGTCTAGAAGAATAATAATGTTATGTGATTCCATTCAATTAATTATAATAGTGGAAAATTTTTAAATAATAACTTTTCCTTAATTTTGGTATTTTTATATTACAAAATAAATTGATCATTATATAAGTGTTAATTTAAGGAAGTATATATTATATATATATATAGTTAATTAAATTACCATTAAATTAATGTTTATCATTAGGTAAATAATAAGAATAAATATACATTTTTATGTCCCCAACGTTAAACATTACTTAATATTGATTTAATTCAATAATTAACACTGAGGATCTTTTTGGGTTAAGAGTTTTTGAGAATTAGGCCATAACTATTACATAGAAACTCAAAAATTAAAAAGTTTTCAAATCTAATCACTATCCATTTTTTTCACAAAATGAATCTATTTAAAATAAAAATGATGGTTTTTTCTAGATAAAAATATTCTTGACGTCTTCCTTTCTTTGAGTATTATTATAACTTGTGAAAAAAAAATTAAAAACATAGGATGAGCATAAAAATCATAGTATGGAATATAAAATAAGAAATAAAAGAATTAGACCTAGAATATTTAAAACACATGAAATCATTTTCACAAAATCATACTTTTCATACAAAAAACATATACTATTTAGATCACATAATGCAATCATAAGATTTATAAAAACATTATAGAAGTCAATAAAACATAAAGGTAACATATGGAATCCATATAATAATTACATTGTAGACTTCATAACTTTATATGGAGAAACCATAATGGTTACTTTTGGAATACAAATCACAGTATATTCCAAAAATATCTTAGGAGAAACATTATTGATTATCTTTTTCTAGTTACCCAATTCATTGGAGAGATATCTTGGGAACACCCACCCTCTATTTAACATGGAACCACCTATATACGTAAACAATTCCCATGAACCAAAACATAATCACAACACATGAACAAGTATAAAGAAAAAAATAACATTTCCATATTGCAATCATAAGACATAATTTCAAGATATTTATAAAATCAATCCATTATCAACACCATTTTCAATACTAAAATATCTAAAAATAATATGGTATTTACTTTTAATCATAAAAACATTATAGCTGGTAACAGAATCCAAATATCAAATAATGTTCACAACAGTGGAAAGGTTATTGTTGTTGTGTACATTAAAAAGAAACATTCATTTTTTCTTTTAGTAAAATTATTCATAAAAAAATATTCCTTTTGAAAAAAAATTTATTTAAATTAATGGTAGAAGGGTATAATTTTACACTGTTTTAAATAAAGTCGTGTATAAACCAAAATATGCCTCAATGAAATGAGATTGATTTGAAGTCCATTATAAGGATCATGTCCTTAGATTAAGGTAAAATAAATGAAAAAAATATGTGTGGAAAATATAAATAAACCCAATAAAATTATATATTCTTTTTAAAACAATAAGATGTCATTTTCCCATTATATTGGAAAAACAAAACCATTTACATGGATATTTAACTATACAAATGAAGATTGCATTAAGATCTCCCTTACAATGTTCATATAAAGTACATAAGAATTTATAAATGGGGTGATTAGGTGTATCAACAATATATACCCACAAATGGAAGTGGAAATTCTAAAATAAATATATAAATAGTGATTAATCACATAATCTTTGCATAACACAATCTATTAGGAATGCATAAACCCAATGAGTGGAAATTGAGTTTGGGAATTTTCTTACCTTGAGTTTGACTTGTCTTGTTCATTATTTTTATTCCTGAATAATAAAATTAGATTAATTAATACTTTATTTAGAATATTTTTCAAGATTATTTTTATTTTTATATCACTTATTACCATGTGATAAAAATTAGATAATTATTTATGTTTATATCCGTCATTTAGTCAATATTTGGTACTTGAGTGGAAAATGATCATCTTTTCCTGTAACTTGTCCATTAAGTAAAAAACTAAATCATCTGCAAAATATTATTCATGGTTTAAATATAATATATATCTATTATATAATTATTTATAATATTTCATAACATTTGGATATAAGAAATTAAATGCACTGTTCAAGGAGATAGTAGGATGTACGTATGCATGAAGAGTACATTCATTTGTTTGTCATGTTAATGGAATAAAAAATAATTGATACATAGGTATAATTTAATTAAATTATAATAACAATGTTATATATGTTAAAAACTTTCATTTAAACCATCGTTGATACATTACATGTATGGAATGAACGAGTCATATCTCATTGAGGTGCGATAGTCTGCACTTCCCAAAATTAAATTATCGTATTTACACGTTATGAAAAGCATAAAGGTATGTTGTAAAATAAAGATTTAAAAAGTATGGAGGCAATATAAATATAATATATATCATATTTATTCATTCCATTCCTATATATGTTCATGTTTTAATTGATATCATGTACAATGAATCGCATCGCATCGTGGAGATGGCAGCTCGTACTTACGCACGAGCGATGATATCATTCACTTAATGGTTAAACGGTATACAATTGGATGGTATATAATTATAAATAATAATTTTCATGTCATATTAATTATTTAAATCCATTATAATCATAATTATACCCATAAAAATTAATTATTGTTGAATAACAAATTACACCACACCGTGGAGGCGTTAAGCTGTATGTACGCACACATGGTGATACTATTATTCATAGGATGGATATAAAGAGTTATAAGGTTATACCATAACTATAATAACATATAATTATTTATAATATAATTATTTATTATTTTATTATGGAAACGACATAACAAAAGGATGTATAAGAAGAAAATAATTTTGAAAGAGGTGATAAAACAAATACATCTTTTCCGAGTATCTCATTTTGATTTTCACAAAAAGTATCCTTAAGATGGATTTCTGAACAATGTGTGGACTATAAGAAACATGTAAGGATTTTTTGAGATTATTTGAGTATAATTTGGACAAGATAAGGGTCTTTAGAGGTGTGAGTATGTGGGTAGAGGTGGTGTCCTTTTATAAGAGGGAAGAGGGGCACTTTAGTAATGTTTGGAAATATAATTTTATTATAAATTTATTTTTGATTTATAATAGTTCCAAAGAAATATATGTATAGGATAAGATTATTATGGGTCTAAATCCCCTCAACCAATAGGTTTTAGATATGTTTAGATTATAATATTAACCTTATCCTTTATATTTAACCCATAATCAAATAGTTTAACTTTTACCATGACTTCTTATACTTTTACACTACATAGTAAATATAGTTAATATAAACTAAAAAAAACCTAATTTGGATCATGAATTACATTTCTAACCTTATATAAGATATTTGGATGAATCTTATATTTTCTGGACTATTATATCATTTAATAAAATATTATTTGTTTTGAAAACTCACTTATGTCAATTTTGACATATTTTGTAATTGATTTTTTTAAATTCATTACAACATGATTCCCTCAATAGAAAAGAATTAAAATAATGATATTATTTCTTAATAATCACTAAAATTATTATATGTCATCAAAATTTTCAAATTACATTTATTCTAATATTGATAATACTATTTATTTGAATCATTCATTAATAATGTAATCATTGCATCATTATTGTGTCATAAATAAATTTATTTCGTTAATGTTTAAAAATTAAAATAAATGATTTAGGAAATATTTTTATCTTTATAATTTCCATTTATCATCAAATATTTCATTTATATAAACCAAATTAAATTTTTTTAATGTTAAGAGATACATGTTTATGTTAAATTTCCCTTTTTAAAAAATTAAATTTTATAAAATGTCATTTTCAAATCCAATTGTCTCCCAAATTCTAAATGGTCAGCCTAATGATTCTCATGATCCTAAATATCACATAAAATATGATTATAACACATTTAAAGGTAGTATTATATTATTATAATACAATTTTTTTACCCTTATGTGTCTAATTTACCTTTTAACCATGGTAAATAAAATTAATTACTGAAGTTACTATTCATAAAGTCCAAAAATAAAAGGTACATATTTACAAAATTCATAACATATTATTAAAAGTTTGGAATCCATTTTTAAAAATTAATATCACATAAATTGTAGTGATAAATATAATATTAATTTCTATTGTCAAAACCAGAAAGCATGTTTTTTAAAAGTAAAAACTATAAAAACATTAACATGTCTTTATGTATAATTTAAATATGAAATTACTACGAATGACTGAAATTGGATTTCATGATAAAAATATAATCCAATTACACATTAAAAACAATTAAAATTATAATCTAAATATATAAATAAATTAGATGAAAATACAGTTTTGAATTAAAATATAGTAATTTCCACTATTATTAAAAAATTAATTTTATCATAAAAATACCAAAATAAAACCAAAGTAAAATTTGATGTCCCTATTCTAAATAAGATGTTTATTTTTTCAAATATAAAATATAAAATTAACAAAAATTAGATATAAAAAGTGTTCTCTATCCAATGGTGATAAAACAACCTTTTACAAATTTTAGAGTATTTTATACTTAAAATTGGATTCATTCTCATTTTAAGAATCTTAAATGTATCAGATAATATTAAAATAGTTAAAAAACATGTAAAATATTTTATTAGTTATTTATTTTCATTCATGCTAATAAAACAGCTAGTCGTTAACTACTATTTAAATTATTATTATTATTATTGCATTATTTGTCGATATAACTCAAAGTTTTGTGCAATGTAAGTTTTCCAAAAAAATCTGGTTGTTGTTAGTCAAGTAAACTATCAGAAAAATAATCCCCTTTAACATAAAATTAATTTATTATTATTAAATATTACTAGATATGGAAAATTTATCATTCTATAAACACCTAGGATGTTACAACTTTGGTACATACAAAAATATTTGTCTAGAAACCGTTTTTATGTGTTATACATTATTATTTTATAATTAAAATTTAAAATTCCTAGAAATTGAATCAAATAAAATGGTTTAAATATTTGTAATAAAAATTTAAAAAATATTAAATAGTTTAACTTTATTTTTAAACATAATAATATGTTACCAAGGTAAAATTAAGTCACCATAGTAGATATTAAAATTTGATAAAAGATTTTAAATTAGGGGTAAATCTCTAATATATTATAAAACCATATTTTTAAAAATATGTATGAATTAAATATCTACCTCACATCATTCCTTATATATTAATAATTCAGTTGTTTCTATATCCCATTATTAAATGACAACATTATACATTCCATAATGGTTATTTATGAAAATTACACTCATGATCTTTTATAAAATGACCCATACTCTAACCACCTCAACAGAAACTTTTCCATTAAATTTATACTTAATACCATAAAATATATTATCCCTAATATTCCTCCCACCGATTTTTAAACATATGATGACAAGAAAGAGTATCAAATCCCTTTTCCCCTGGAGGATCTTTAAGACCTGAATCCATTCATAAACAATAGTTTTATCTACTCTTTAATTGTTCCTTTATTTCTTCATCATCTACCTCTTCTTGATTTTTATTTATTAATTTAAAAAAATATTATATAAACAATTTATATTTTATTAAAAATATATAATTACAATATAATGACTTTTTTGTAACGATTAAATAATTATAACATGTTTTTTAGTCGGTTTTACCACGCACATATATAATATTATAGAATTTGGATCATAAAAAATAATAAATAAAAAATACTGGTTATATTATGTAATAATTACTAATTTATATTGATTTTAAAATTTTTTAGGGTAATATTCCAATGTATATTCAACAATTAATTTAATTCATTTTTTAATTCAACAATCACTAAATTTTTTTTTTTGAAGAATTCTATGATAACAATCAACATAAGTTCCATTAAATAAATATTTAACTACCATATAATATTAGAAACATATAATTAATATTTATGAACATTTTAGAGTTTTTTATCCCATGACTAAGGAGAAAGGTTTGAATCTGATAAACCAAATCAAGGATGGTAATTGAAACAACTAACACTTGGATATTAATTTTAATTGTAACAAATTAATATATATGGGTAATAATAAATTATAAATTAATTTTTTATGTATAATAACTATTAATAAAGAATTTATTTATATTAATATTAAACATAAATTTATTATATATTGATTTAGATAAAGTCCAACCAAGTATAAGTCTTAGTTAATGGATTTTCAACCCTAATTCCAAACTTTGTAATATGATTAATATTATGCACATATTTATATAGTATATATACTAAATATTTGAATTATTTTATTATTATTATATTTTTTTCATGTTATTTAATGTTTAATTACATTATTGGTCTTTATATATCTTTAATTTCAATATTTAACACACTTGTAAAGGTTTATTTTTCTAATTGCACTTTTAGAATGTGGTTTTTCTTGTAAAATTTTAAAATGGAGAAATTTTTTATTTCTTATCTCTAAAAAAGAATATATTTCCTTATCTTGTGGTTAAATTTTGGTGGTTTCATGTCTTCATAAAATTTCAATTCCTTATGGTTTCATATTCTATTGAAATAATTTTTATAAGTGGAGTTATCCTTATCTCTTCTTTTCAATAAGGAATGTTTATCCTCTAGGTAAATATAATTTTAATTTATTTATAAATATCCTTATTGAAAGATGTATGATTTTTAATTTCATTTATATTAAATTTTACATTATTCACAAATGTTTTAAAGTAATATTTTTAAACATTTTCTTTACGGGTCATTTTCTATTGACATGTACTCTAGTGCAAGAAGATTTTTTTAATGGTTTCCACATGATCATGTATTGCCACTATATTAAAAAAATTTCATTAATATTATTAAGTGTAATTCAACATGATTATACTATTAAGAAAATTTCAAAAGGAATTCAAATTTTTGGAATATACTAGACATGTTGATTTGAGAAATTGAATTTAGGGTCAAATGTAGTAGTTTAGACACATCAAAAATGGTTTTTATATGAGTAATGTAATTTGAGAGATATATTGGGGTTGTTAGAAGGTATATAAGGGGATGAGGTGGCTGGTGTAGCCTTTTCTATAGGAAGGCACCATCTCATTTGTAGCCACATACTAAAATCCATCAGGCTTTTATAACTGTGGGCTTATTGGTGAAAAAGTACCAGAAATCTAATGAAATTTCAAAAGGGGAAATTTATATTTCCGCCATATTTTTTTGGTAAAACCACTCATTCTCCCTCACAGTTTTCAATAAAAACTATTGGATCTATCTTCATCCCCCACCATTATTTTCCCTAATCATGAGCTGCTCCTTGTGCCAATTTTCTGACATTTTGAGGTGATTTTTCAAATCAAGTGTTCTTTTATTTCCTTCCACTTTACAATCCATTAATTTATTCTTATATGTATACGTATTGGATTAAAATTTTAGAAAATCATAGTGGAATCAATCGAACATCAATGGTATTTTGTTCCACCTATGTGATGTATGTAAAGACACAATGCCTTCGTGCCACTTTTTTTTAATTTTCAAACGTATATAATATAACCAAATTTATTTATGTTAATTATTAAAAAAAATATTTGGTTATTGAATTATAATGATAGGTTATATTATTGGATTATTATTTTGTTGGGGTCTATTGGGGATATCATGTGGGTGTTTAGTCATAGTTCCTATGTGATAAGGCCTTCCGGTGAGTTTATCATAAATATTACTTATTTAAATTAAGTTGATAAATTAATTATGAATTTTATAATTAATTAATGTGTGATTTTGAAATATTTTAGATACTCAAGTTGCTGTCGATAGATGGTCAACCCTAGACAAGGCTGGACATGATGGGGAAGCAGGTTCCGAACATTGGGAAATAATTAGAAAAATTATAGGATGAGGTAGGTGGTACTGGTACTAGCTATAGGAATTTATTAATATAGTTTATATTCATGTGACAATTTCGGTTTTACAGTAAGGAAATGAGCAATATTATTATTGAATATTTTAATTTTATTGAAATTGTTTTATTTAAATTAATTTCTTAAAAAATTGCATGAGCACCTGAATTAAAGAGAAAAGGTTCCCATGCCATAATGGACCTAGTGTACTAGCTTGGTATGACATCTTCCGATTTCCAAAGAATGTACTAAGAAGATACCCCAAAACTAGAACACCATCAATAGCAGTTGTGTCATTATATGAGGTGGAAAAATATTGAAGGTCGAGTGAGGACCCTAGAGATGTCTTAGGCCTAGGTAGATATATAAATGGTATATTTGAAATAGGTTGGGTTAGCACACTAGTTTGGAGTAAATAGATATATATATATATATATATATATGGTCTGAGATCCATCTCTTGAGACACTCTCTAGTAAGGCATACCCTTAAGGCCTATTAGGTATGATGATGACTATAATGATGTCAATGGATGTGATATATTGTGGGCAATGAATTGAGAAACTAATTGCGATATTGGACCCTATGTGTGATTCCTCTATGATAGTAAATATGTTGGATAACACTATGGGTTCCCCCTTGATAGATTCACAAATGCTGGTGTAGGTGACTATGGGTAGAGATACTTACATGTCCCACATAGAACCTGAACCAACCTGTAATACAGATAAATCATTGATGATGAGTTTGGTCTTGGGATTTCATCCAACATCTATTATGTTTTTACTTTAATTTTTTATGTTATGTGATTTCCAATGACATATGGGAATCATCCATTCGGAATGGATTTATTGTGACTACTAAGGACTTTGGATAATGATATTTTGAAATGAGTAATTACATGGGATTCCAAAGCCGTATGCGATCCAAAATAATAGTATTTTGGGGGAGGATTCTTAGTTTTAATAGAATCCACTAAGTTTAATCGATATGTGGATTCCATGTGATGGTTCCAAGGATCCTACATGAGAGGATATGATAGAGCACATGTGGGAAATCCCAAGACTCCATGGATTCCTTTGACATGGTGATACCGTTATAGGAGCCTAGTGGGGCAGGATTTGAATGTAAATAGTATTAAACCATTGTGAGTGTTTAGGAATTCTTGGATTCTAATAGTGATATTAAGTTTCAGGAAGGAAGATATCCCCAAAAATAGATGTTGGAAATTCTAAGGGTATTTGTTTCTTCTCCCCAATTAATGCTTAGATACACCAAGGATGTTGTGGATATGTCATTAATTTATTAACTAAGGAGTCAGAAACTATTTGATGCCTAGGTATAGACAATGGGATCAGTGAGATTATTCTATTTTATTATTGAGTTTACCCATGAATCATTCATTCCTATAAGTATAGTATTTCTTAGGGCCTCCCCCTATTAATGCCCAGATACTACTATAGGGTTCATCCTGAGGGATTGAGGGTGTGGTATTCCCAGTGATTCACCATGGTCAACTACTCATTAGTATATTGGAATGACTTCGGTATCCCTAGTGAGTGGAAAGATCTTTCCCTAAGTTTATTCTCATACTCAAATACACTCTAACACAATACAGAGCAGGTATCGTCAATCGGGGTCTTGGACCTAATGTTCAATGAAGGTTATTAGTAGTGGACCTAGATATATGTATACGACCTTGGGGTGATTGTGACATGGTACTTAGAATGGTATCCTTAATATCAAGACAAATATAGTATTATGGTTCTATTTTATCTATTTTTCATAGCATTTTATTTGTTTATAATGATCATGTCACATGAAAATAATTTTGTATTACTACTATAGTGTGGGACCAAGTTGGTGGTTCCATACTATGTTATTAACTAATACACTACTTAGGCCACTATTTTAATAGGGTATCCAAGTATCCATGACATGGTTATATGTTCAAGTTCGACCAAAGATATATGTTTCTTGGTCGGGCTAGATTGATTGGACAGTTTAGATATGGGGAAAACATATTATAGAGCCTTAGTGTATTTAATTTTTTGTGATAATGTTCATTAATGTGTGTATGTTAAATTTCATTTTTTATATTATACTCTTATTTATTCTCTTACCCTATGATCTATGTAAGATCATTATTTAATTTTTTATTTTTCACTCAAATATAAGGGGTATAGTCTCACCATGTTACCACTATAGACACCCACTAGTAGTCAAAAACCTCTAATATATGGTGAGGAACACCTATGATCATTTCATGGTCTAGTATTCTTACTATTCATGTAGAACTAATGAGGATTGTTATAAAGTGGTATCATATCATTTTTCTTTTCTCATACTAATTAGGATACGGTAGCCTTGATATGTAGGAATGTCTTGGAACCTATGATAGTTATTTTTCTTGTGTTTAATGAAAACATTTGGTGGTTGAAATTTCACGTTACCTAGGATGGGATTGATGTTCAGTATTTATGATGTTATAGCTGTATGATTTTCACCTCATGTGTTGCACATGAGTTTTTGATTTATGATTTATTATATATTTTGTCTCTTTTATTGTGGCGGGAATAGTCATTTTAATGAATCATTATTGGAATATAGGGATTCACATGAAATATTGGTATTCTAGAGTGTGATAGTTATAATTGATGACATTGTATTAGTTGTATAAAGTGTCAGGAACTACTCATACAATATTTTTACTTATAATTACTTGGTTTTATTCTATATTTCATGGAAAAAATGTATCTGGTTTCTACTGATGGATGGTCTTATGGTTTCTGTAGTGAGATGATGTGTGACAATGATTATGGTATGATCCCTCTAGTGGGGGACATGTGATGTCGTGAGTAGTCTAAGGTAGGGACTTTATTCCTTAGTGGGAAAATACCATGGGTGGTTATTATTTTGGTTAAATTATTTAATGTGTCTATAATAACATATATGGTGTTTCCCATATAGATTACAATGAAATTAAATTTATCTAGATTTTGTGATTGTGGATCACATGATACATATCATCGATTTGAAATACTGACTGAATGGGTATGCTTGTCTATTGTGATTAGATTCTCCATGGATAGGTATGATGTGTAGTTTCTTAGATTGGATCGGTTTCTGTTATTTAATGTTTTAGTAACTACATATATGATTTTTTCCAATATACATTTGAATGGAATTATAATTTTCTGAGCTAGTGTTTATGTATTGCCTTAGAATAGATCACCCAGGATGATGGCATTGGTTGTGAAATTGATTAAACTGAAGGGGTAGTTTTAAAGGTGGATGTTTTATGAGAATTCATGACCTTGTGTGAAAAGGGATTATCAGTATATTTTGTGGTTTTTATACACATGATTTGGGGGTTCGTAACATTACATGTCATGGTATGCATGTGTTGGCAGTACATATAATATCATTTGAGATGCGGACTTTTGGATACATTGGTGTTTAAGATAAATTGGAGGACCTAGTGAGCATTGATTCAAGACTCATGATTTAGTGATTTTGTTCCTGGTGGTATGTGAAATTATCCCATGAGAGTGGTTTTCCCATGTTTAAAAGTTCACTTAGAGATATAAATCATCATAAGGTTATTTTTTTCAGGACTGATTTGTGGGAGGTTATCTAAGTTTATGGTGGGGGAATGGATATGGTTTGAGTTTTATGATAATGTGAAACATGAGTTTTAGATATTGGTATCAAGGTTGGTTCATGAAGAGGAGGTTCATTTGGTTTCTTGAACCTAATGAATCTATACATTTTATCATGTGGTGAAAGTGTGGGAAGATGATCGTTACTTGTAACAATTACAAATATTGACAAATTATGTAGTTGTATTGATAAAAAGACCTATCATGGAGCATGGTTAGTGATTTTATAATGTGAGATTAGTTTTGATGGCATAAAAATAAGTGAATCATAGTTTAGGTATTTAAAAGGAATGGTATTGGTGTTTAATACAACTATGTTTAAGTGGTGAGAAGGTAGTGTTCACTCATGGAACATGGTGCATGTTTAATTCTAAAATTGTGAAGACAGTGGGAATACAAAGGATTGATGGAATTTTTTGAGTTATTTATGGTTCTAGTATTCAATAACATAGTGTGTGTTGATCATGAGGATATACATGTGTGTGCTGATGGTTTGAATTAGTGTAAACCATGATTAAGGTGTGGTATCTGGTAAGCTATATGGTGGGGAGTAAACTGTTTGATATTTTAGGGTGTTACCTCATTATGGTAGGAAATTTTTTAGTTTATAAGGATGAAATTCATATTGGGATTGGAACAGGTATTAAAACAAATATTATTAGTGGAGACCACATATGGGATGATCGATCACAACCATACATGATGTTCAATAAAAGATGATATTTGTTTAGTGATGATGGATTATATAGTTCAACACTGTGAAGAAAAGGAATATCCTATTGTGGGGATTGGGATATAAGTTACTAAGGATATGAACATCACATCAAAACAGTTTTGGAAGTATGAGATCAATCCATAGATGATCATGATGGAACTTTGACGTTAGTAGATAAATGAGACTTTTAGAGTCCTAGATTTCTTTAGGAATTCCATGAATAAATCAATATATAGTATCTGCTGGAGTATATAAACTGATGTTGATCTTAATATTAATATAGATGAATTTGATGTGTTAGATAAGAGGGTTGTTAGTGCTCATGGTATTAATAATAATTTTAGTTAGTTTTAGCTGGTTAGTTTTTCAACCATGGAGTTTCAATGGAGGTTGAGTAAAAACTTTGGTGGGTGTATTCGAATAATCATGGAATTCCAATAGGGGTAAAACCCCATTATCAAGAGAATTAGATGCATGTTTATGGGTGAATGTGAGTTTTTTTTAAAAAAATTATCCTTGGTAAGTTTAAATTGTGATATTGTATGTAATTTTATGTGATGAGCTAAAAACTATATATATTACATTATTTGGGGAATGGCTAGTGTTCTTTGTGGAATAGCTATGTCTTCTCAATGAAGAGATTGTATTTAAACCCTATTATTAGGTTATTTGAACATGTCGAATTTTTTAGAATGATAAAAAGGAATAGATATCATTGTTTAAATAATTTTGTCACATTTTTTCAGGTGTGATGAGTTCATAACTGCATCAAGAATACTGTTTTGGTTGTGACATACAAGATTCAAGAAATCATTTGGGATTTTTAAGGAAGCGTGGCATGTTCAATATTTTTTTGGATTACAAGTACATAAAAATTTGATTTGGAATCTATCAAATGAGTTGAGCTAGGCATTACATATTAGAGAAGATGTCAAAGTGGTTAATTGACCGCGAAGAGTTTAATAAAATAAGAAACAAATTATTTACATTTATGGTATTATAATTGGTCTTGGTATGATAAATCATATGACGGGAAGCACTATACGATGGATGTTTTATTGGATAATCTCATGTGAGTGTCTCGAGATGGATGGATTTCATGGAGTTTTGTATTTTTATTTCAGTGATGAAATCATTTAAATGATAATTATTCAGTTTTTTGGGTACCTTGTGTTGGAACAACATAATAGATGTGTTTTTTCTATTAAGAGATAGAATTTGAACAATTTAAAGGGAATTTATAAACTTTTTTATTATGGGTACATTAATATATTTATTGATGGGCCTTCTCGGGGATGATAAGTTTTATGGTGGGGGGTTTTTAATGCCTCATGATTGTATGGACATGAAAATATCTAAAGGAATTTTAGTTTTTGGAATTCCATTGATGAGATGTTTTAAAAATAAATATTTATAATAAAATTTTAAGAGTTTGTAAATATAAAAATGAAGTTATTGGATTAAGAGTGGAATTTATTACTTTAATGAGGATCTCGGTAGAGGCTAGGGTGATTATTGCAACCCACACTACAACAAGCCACTGGCTAGTTAGTGGATGCGGATAGCAATATATATGTATGTTATACACAACAAGTAGTAATTATAAAAAGTACCAGTTAGTAGGTGGAATTAAAAATGGGGAAATTTAAATTTACCCCTTAGGTCGCTAATGGGTAATCCCTTACTTCTCTTTCTCAATTCGACAAGTGAAAAGTGGGTCTTTCCCCTTACCCTGTTTATTTTCACCTCAAATCTGGGTGTTCTTGGTGGAATTATATTATTGTCCTAAAGTGATTTTCCATATCTATTTTCAATTTATTTTAATCCCATTTTATTTATCTTAATTTTTTATTCTATAAAAAGGGATTTAATAATGATTAAAATAGATCATGGTAGAATCATCTGAGAATCAAGGGGACATGGTTCATCCCATATGATTGACATCCTATGTTAAAGTATGGGTTCTCATCAAAGGAATTACACACCACCTATTTTATTTATTTTTTTCATTAAAATTAGATATTTAATTAGAATTATCATTTAGTTATTTGGACCAATTTTATGTCGATGGTATGTATGGAACTTCCCATGTATGTATAGTTTTGAATCGGGAATGTTGGGTAATTACATTGAATTTTCAATGATTATTACTTTTGTAAATTATATTTTTCAATTAATTATAAATTCTATAATTAGTTGATGTTGGATTTTTTTGGGGACTTAGGTGGATGGTAGTGGCTGACTGACCAGAGACGAGGAAAGATGGGCCTAATCAGTAACTTCTTGCGTTTAAAAAATAAATGGTAAAGATTTGAGATGAGTTTGGTGGTCCTGGAACTAGCCATAAGGATTTATACAAATTTTTTTATGTATGTGGATGTGTGGACTCACCAGTAAATAAATGGAAGATATTATAATGGAAATGGTTAATTTTATTTCAATGGTTTAATTTGAATTAAATTGCTAAAAAATTCCATGAGTATCGGGATTAAAGGGAAACTCTTTGTTGGAAACCATTAAATTCTTCCAAAATATTGAATCCTTATCCACTCGGGGTTGAGGCCTAGACTTAGAATGTATGAATATTACTATAAACCTCAAAGAGGGGGTTTTATGTGATATGAGGTGGGAAGCCTCAGTAGGCTGGCAATGGACTATTGGGATTTCTTGGAACTAGGTGGATGGTTGGATGAAGATTAAAAATGGATTTGGAGAGTATATGACTATAGATATACCCTAGGAATAGATATAGTCCTATATCCATCACTCTATATTTCCTTTATTGAGGTGCACACTTCAGGATAATGGGTCCATATGATAAATTTGACGATGTTGATGGATAGGATGTCCTCCAATATTCAGGTGTTGACCTAGGAGACAAGTTGTGATCGAAGATCCTGAGTGGTATTAATATTCTATATTGATGAACTAGGGGACCATTTTGGTTTCACCCTTGAGGTATGACCCTAATATGGTGTAGGTTTTAATGGGTATAGATGGTTTTAGGTTCCACATAGAACCCAAAACAAACTTATAATCATGAAGCGGTAGTGATGATTCAGATTGTCTTGGCCATTCAGCTATCTCTTTTTATACTTTGACATTATTATTTTATGTTATTTGAATACTAATTATAGTTTTAAATAATACATTATTTTGGTATTTATTATGATTTCCTGGGATGTTTGGAAATCACCTTTTTAAATTTAGGAGAACTTGGGATGTTTGAGATGTATGGGATCTAATCTCCCAGTATTTTGGTTGTAGACATATAGTTTTACAAGCATCGATTATAAATAATTAATCTGTTGATATATATTTTTTTGTGGGATCCACCATTATAGGATATGATAGTGAGAATTCATGAATACTTATGATTTTAGAGATTCTTTTGACGTAATTATACCATTTAAAATGCATGGGATTCCATGGATTTGAATGAAGATACAACTATTACATTTTGAATTCTAAGGAGATATGGGATTCAAATTTAAATATGAGGCATTGGGAGGTTATATATCCAACAATACTATGTTATAAATCCATAGGGTGATATTTTCACCCCCTCTATCGATGCATAGTATAACCCCTATGATAGGGTGAACACAACATTGATGGATTTATTATTGATCTATGAGCTATTGGATTACCAAGTACAATCTATTGGATCTGGTAGGGTATTCCATTTTCTTCCCTAAATAATCAAAAAATAGTCATGCTGGAATGTATAGGATTCCCTAGGGAATCCCCCTCTAAGTATTTAAACATCAGATAGATATTGAGAATTCCTTAGTAATACTGTGGAGTTATACATAACGGCTTGAGGATGAGGGATTATCGGTGACTCCCCATGGTACACCATTCATCATTATGAAGGTATGATATTGGGATCCCCTTATGGTAGACATGGGTTCCCCTGAGGTGATGCTCATGCCCAGATACACTCTAGTAATGGTCATAAGTGGGAATGGTCGTTCTTGGTTATGGACCCACGGATCAATGATGGTTATTAGTTATGGACATAGATTTATGTATATACCCTTGGGGTGGATGTGACATGTTAGTTGTAATTATCCATATGATTTGTTTATAATAAATCAAGAATCAACAAAAATAATATATTGTAGTTGGATTCAATTATTTTTCTTGATTGATTATTCATTTTTAGAGCATGTGACATGCACATAACACAACATTGTTTTTATAGTCTGAGACTAATTTGGGGACATCCTTCTCAAACCTCCATTACAATGGAGTACTAGTGAATCATTCACTTGGTTATAGGTTTAGGTTGGGGTGGGGTATGGATTTTCTTAGTCCAGCAGGATGGATCATATGGACCATATACTTGTATCAGGTATTATGAAGACTAATTATCTTTATTTTTATGTAATAAATACTATTGAAGTTTTTTTATACATTTAATTTGGTTATATCATGTTCTTATTTATTTTTTATTCTTATATACTATTATATTTAATTAAATCTGTTGCAATTGAGCACTCTCATATAGTTTGGAATACAATTAATTTTTTTAAAACTTGTAAATGAATAGGATGAATGAATTCTACTAAAGCATGTATGGATATATATAGGAATGTAATATTGTTGTAATACATATAGTTATTCGGAAAATGGATATTAGAAACCTGACCATTGGACATATAGTATTTATATATAGGTTTTACTTAAATATATGGTTTTCGTACTTAATTGTATCTAATATGTACATTATAGTTGTGTAATTATGAATAAGAAATTAGATATAATTTAATAAATTATTCTAGACGGAAAAAAAAATTAATTATATTTTATTATAAAATATATAAATTTATTAATTATATATAATTTTTTTTTAAAATGATTTTAAGTATTCAATGCAGGGTTATATTAATTATTTATTTATAAAATTTACTCGATAGAATATAAATAGTTGGATCTGATTATATTCATTTAATGTTAAATAGAGATAATATTTAATCATTTATTCATTAATTTCCATTATTTTTTATCTTATAATTAAATTAATCACTATTTAGGGATTATTTTAATGAATTATATTGTTTATATATATGATAAATAAATTAACATTCCTATAATGATTATTATTTGGTATGAAATAATAATAAATCTATTTTTTTGATTAAAAATATATTTTTTTAAAAATTATTTTTACGTGATATACATTTATTATTTTAAAAATAGTTTTTCTAAATTTTATCAATTAAATCAAATAAAATATGTTTTTATATAGAATTAGCGTATCCATACTAGGAATGTATGGAAATTTCCTTTTTACACACAAAAATAAGTTACTATGTTAAAAGTTAGTCACCATATATAGGCAAAAAAGGTTAAAGGTTTTCAATAAGTGGGAAACCCCTAAAATATCACAAAAAATTATCTTTAAATAAATTTATAATGGAATTATATTCCTTCCATGTTCTCTTATCCATTATTTTTTATCTTTTTTCCACTTTACTTTTTATAATGACAACCTTATAATTTTTGTACTAGGTATTTATGGAAATTCCAATCAAGCTCACCTCTAAAAGGGCCCATCCTCTACTCACCACACCCAAAACATTTCTATAGAATTTATAAAAAATATATACCCAAATTATTTCACTAAAAAACAATCCCACTTTTTATAACCTATGATCATAAGGATTCCTATGTCCAACATTTTCCAAGAGTCACATTAAGTGGAAATTCATGGCTTTAACAGAAATGATATCTTATCCCTAATAATTCCTTAATATCACATTCACCACTTAATAGATATAATTTATCACCTCAATAAAACAAATTTTAACCCATTTATATTCTTTAAATGTGATATTATTACTATACAATAGTATTTTATTACACATTTAAAATTTATAACGTGTTCTTGTTTGGTTGGTTTTACCACCTACATAAAAAATGTTATAATTTTTTCTTTATAAATGAATAATAAAACATTAATAATGGTTATATTATATAATAATTATTCATTTAATATGTTTTAATTATTATTTAATGGTAATATTCTAATGTATATGCCATAATTAATTTAATTATTTTGTCATTTTAATAATCAATGGAAAAACATTTCGAAGCGCTCTATACAGACCGTCATCATTAGATCAATAAAATGACCATGAGGCTCCTTGAATAAAAAAAATCATATGATATATATATAATTTTATTCTATTGGTGATGAACCTATGATCATGGACAATGTACCAGAACCTCCAAACCGAATAATGCATGGGAAACAGAACAAATAACAAACAAACATTTATTTCAATTCTAAACAATTAATATATGGGTAGAAAAAATTATAAATTAATGGTATAAACAAAAATAAATATGAATAAAATTATTATAAATATGAATAACATACCTAGATTTATGATATATCTAGTTAGACAATTTTTGGCTATGTATAATTTGAAGGTAATGTTTCTTCATCTCAAATTCACTTTTTTGAAACTGGTATAGCATTATGTAGCTATTTTCACTTATACGGTGCATATAATACAACTTTTAATTATTTAATTATAAATCTATTTTTTAATCATGTTTTCTAAGGTTCTATTACACATTCTATATGTCTATGTGTTTTTATTCAAAATATATTAATGTCGTAAGGGTTTATTTTCCAATATCACTTTAAAATCTAGTTTGTTTATGTTAAATTTAAATTGGGTCAAATTATTAATTTATTCTCTATAAACATATATTTTATTATAATATGGTTACATTATGGGTTTATATGTATTCTTATCATTTAACATCAATTTTTCATAATTCCTCGAAAAGGATCTATATTAGTGGAGCCAGCCTTATCTCATACTTACGGAAATAAATCATTATTCTCCATGTCCATATTAAATATATTTATTTATAAATTTATTTATACAAAATAATATGATTTAATAAGGTCATTTTATATAATATATTACATTATTTTAAAAAATTAAAATAATACTTTTAAACATTTTTCAAATGGGACATTTTCTTTTAACATTGACTCTCTTTATAACGTGTGAAAAAAACGTATTTTTTACATTTTTGATATAAAACAATTCTACCACCGTAAATTATACTTTTAATTAAGATGAATAATCTCTGATTTTTCATGTATATTATAAGATATTTATATTCTATTTTATATATATATGTTTCATAAAAAATAGTTATAAAAAATATTGGATATTTCTTCTTACGTTACAAATTAATTTAATATTGTTCTTATAAAAGTGTTTATAATTTTTATAAATATAATTTTGTATTTTGTATGTTTTACTAGATAAATTATCTAATGAAACTATCCCATTTCCTTTTATGTGTGGATTATGATAATATATTGTCAAATTTATCAGGAAACTTCTATCTTTCAAAAAAAATTATTATGATTTGATGGAATTATAAATACTTTCATGTTTATGTTAAAAACATATATTTAGTTTTATATTTTGGGTTTGTATAACTAGGAATTATTCATCACTACATTGTTCTCAAAAAATCATTATATTTTATTAGATAACATGAAAGGGTCTTGGGATTGAACCCAATCTACAATGTCTTAAAATAACTTAGGAGTGAGCCCAAACCACTATAGTACTATATCAACCATTTCATAATGGTATTTGTAGTGATCCTTGAAAAAGGAAATTATTTTATATACTTATTTATTTCATATATTCATATTAAATATCTCTATGTTATGCAAAAAACCTTAGTTATTTTCTCATGGATCATTATAAATGACTATTGTTTCTGCACTCATATGTCCATGTATTATGTTTTACCAAATTCCTTAATTAATGACTCATTATTTATGATATATGTTTTATTATTTATGATTATATTATTTTTATTCCATGAACATTGGATATAATCTCATACCCATATGCTAATCTTATGATAACTTATAATATTTGATTCTTACCTCCTATTTTACACTTATTGAGAATTTTTTCTCACACATTCATAAATTTTCATTTCTAAGGTTATGAGGAATATTTCTATGTATGATATGTATATAATTGTATCATGTGTTAAGAATATGTGGGTAATATGTTGAATATAAATTGGGAAATAAGTTAGTTATGTATATAATCTCCCAAGACAGTAAATAATAGGTTGTGGAGTGTATTCCATTATGACATGTAATGAATATTCATATATGATGGTGTTATATGTATGTATGGTATGGTTGGTTCATCTCAATAGATATAGATATGAGTTGGATAGATATATAAAGGAAATTTTTAATATGATATTTTGTGGTAATTAATCATTTTATTGATTTCATTTGAGAATTTAAAAGAGAATTTATCTTTCATTAACAAGGAAAATATAAAAATTTTTATATTTGTAAATGAGATACAATAATGGAACACATGTTCCAAAATAGTATCAGGGAATTTTATAAGAATTAGACTCATAAAAATTCAATTATTCTATATATTATCAAAATTAAAAAATAAAATGACCATTAATCTTAAGAAAGTTTATCTGATGAATGTAATGTAAAATGACACGGTATTCCAGTTTTACCTTGAATTGAGTAACGTCTAGAATAATTATATTAGATTGTGTAATGATATATTTATAGTATATCGAGAAGAATTTTTGTTCATTGAAACTTGTGATGATGATGAAGCTAGCATATATCCCAGATAAACATATTTTAATTACTTTCCATTTATCATGATGATGTTATATATTGTGTATTTGAATTAAAGGATAGAAACATTGTTTTATATGATTTTGGGGTTTAAAAATATTATAGTACATGTTGGATAAATTATTCAAGAGTTATACAGTCACACTTGTAATTTTACAAAGAACATTGGTTGCATAAATGAAACCACTGATGGTTTCCAAAAAATTGTCATGACATGACCCAATGAGGCTCGAGCCGCGACTCCCCAAGCCCTCCTCCAATAGGCTAGGGGCTGGAGTCTAGCGTGGAGTAGGCTATCACACACATGGGAGGCATTATACTAAGGTATCTTTATATACGCACCCATATACACCTCTATGAAACAGTGCAGAAATATATAAAATAGAAAAGTAAATTCATGCATATAACATTCCCCAAACCAGAGTACAGTAGAAGTACAAAAGAGAAAAATAGATCCCACCAAAAGGAACCTACGAAAGTGTCCAACCTACTCCGAACAAGGAAAAACACTGCCTATACACCTGCCGATAAGCTCCTCGGCACAGATTCGGTAAAAACCCCGGTCAAACCCGCTAACTAAGCTCCTCCTACCCGGGGTCCTCCTAGGACCCCATCGAAAGGCATGTCATCCGGACAAGACACAAACATGTACGGGAAAATCCCGTGCAGGGGTGAGTATAACAATACTCAGTAGGCACCCCAAAAACCCAAAATAAAAGAGTGAAAATGAATGGAAACAGTCCGCTCATCCCAGCCAGAGAGAACCTAGATGAGATAGAAACTCCATCTCATGACTATCTTCGGCTAAACACGACTAATCAGCTCAGCTCAGGTGTATGCCCATACATACACCATGAACAATCCAGATATACTCAGCTCACGCACCATGCCACATGAGGTACCGACCTCATCATCAGCACCAATTCACAACCAGGAGAACACACTCCCTGAGCACTGCCATCCCAGATGAAACCTACCCGAGAGATACACTCCATAGGGTCCCCCACAAACATCTCTGATGGTCACCTAAGAGATCACACTCGTCAGATACCATCACGGGGGAAGCTTCACTGAAACAAAATAAACACCAAACTCCTTAGATTGGGGATCACTCTTAGGGTCCTCTAGGGGATAACATAACATAATATGGTATACAAATATCTCACAGATTGGGGATCACTCCCAGGGTTCGATGGGGGATACCTCAACCCAATTTGGAATTCTTAGATCTCACAGATAGGGGATCACCCACAGGATCCGATGGGGGATATCACAAACCGATATGGCGCTCAACAGAAACACAACACACATATAGAGGATCGTCACCCATGTCACGATGGTCACAATGATACCGAAACCCTATCTGGTACATCTCGCGTTTTAGGGGATCTAACTGACAAAACTGTAACCCTACTGACACCACGAGCTGAGTAGGGGATCGTATAACCAACGATACTGAAACCCTACTATAATCCTAATGCTGAGTACAAGATCGTATACCTGATGATGCCACAACCATACTGATCATAGCACACCATATAGGGGATCATATTCCTGATGATTCCACCAACCCAACGGAGTTAACATACTAGATAGGGGTTCACCACCTGTGGATAAGCGGTCACCGCGATACCAAAAACCCGATCTTGGGAAATGATGCTAGAGGATCCTGCTTCGGGCCCACTAGAGTGATGCCATAACTATAACAGATGAAACATCCCATCCAATGGATCACAAACCTATGTGAAGGATGTGATGCCTCAAGAACCCTCACAGGAACAAACCAAGGGAGTACCCTCAACCTCACCTGGTCGAAACGTCGCTACCCCAAGCGACTCGCAACAACGCCACACTGTGCACCTCCAAAGACGATACTGAGGCCACCATCGTGATCCACGTGGGTAAAACACACAGGATAGGCTGTTTACTCACACGAAATAAACAACCGATGGAAATGGAACTATTCACCATAGATAGTCCAGGTGGGGCCCACACAACGATCTCAAAACTCAAAAATCTAATCATACCACTGCATTCCCCTCGGAAAAACACACATAATCCACTACTCATTCGTCCGGAATGGACTCCCGGTGAGAAAGGTACTATTCACCGAAGCCAGATTGGGTGGGGCCCACACCTCGATCTTGAATCTCATCAAATGTATCACAACATCGCGATCCTCATTGAAAAACACATAGGATTGACTATTCATCCGCCAAAATCTGACTAATGGTGAGAATGTTTCATTTCTCCGTAAACGCCCACAACCCGGCCTTGTAGGGTTGCACCCCAAAATTGGTTCCAGCACCCGCAAACTATCTTAGAAAGTCCGCAGTACCATTAAGGTCTCAACGCCACTGACAGAACGTCATTTGGACACTCGCTACAGGAGTTATGGCTGGTTAAAGTTGAATAATAATTAAAATATTATTATTATTCAAAGTCTAATGACCCCGGGCCACGGACCCAACCCGAAAAAAATTCTCGAACCTATCCAAAAGGTTAATATCAACCCCATGATCATGTTTTCATAGACGGTGTGCAAAATGGACACCTGGATCGCAAACTGCAGTGGTATAAAGAACCCCTGGAGGAGATTGCGCCTGACCGATCCAACCCGGCTGGTCCGGCCGGTCTGAACTGGCCTGCAGTGGCCCGAACTGGCCCGCCCTAGCCGGCCCCGACGCCGCCGCCACCAGCCCGCCCCGGCTGGTGGCCCTCCGCCACGCCGCAGCCCACCCCATCACGATAGTGTGGCACACCGCCGCACTTCAGGCTGTCGTCGCCGCCTTCCCGCGTCGGCCCACCGTGGTCGACCACCCCTTGACGGTGTCAGCGTCGCTGCACCGGTGCCGCACCGACGAGTCTTCCGCTGAACTCTGGGACCACCCTGGTGGTCCTTTTTTTGATCCAGAGGCGTCTGCGTGACCCTCTGGACCTGATATTCACTACTACGATGACTAATAAAAGAATAAATCATCATAAAATGTATCGGGGAAATAAAACTAATACCGCCTACTTCGCTGGTGAAACACCGATGCTCTGACTTAGATTTGAGCTCTAAAGCTTCCGATGCATCCTCTTGGAGCATCCATTGTCGAAATCCGAGCTGAACAGCACCTTGAACGCGTGATTCGGTCGCTGATTCACCGTCAGAAGGGGAGAAGGAGGAGTTCCTTTTCTGTGCACCATACGTTCAGTAGGGGGGAGTTATTTATTTCTTTTTTAATAAACCCTCTCCCATCTCCAGCTTCCAACTCGCCTCCGCCCTATGCCCAATGCAGAGAAAAGTAAGGTCTCCCTTATGGTAAACACAACATTTTGAATGCAACGGTGGACTCAGATTTTCAACTTGACATTCCATTCAGAGTTTATTTGAGTCGATTCTCATAAATAAACTTTTCAATTTATTTAAGAAAACGCCCTTGGTGGCTTTTCTCACAGCAGGTCCGCGCACGCAAAGTTTACACCTCGTGTACTGTAAACGACATGTTATGGATGCAACTGTGCCCTCAAATTCCCATTCTGATATACCGTTTAGAAAATATCACACCCCTGCCATGTGTATAGTATAAAAATACTTAATATATTTATAGAATTAATTTCAGGCACACCGGGTCTCGGAATCGCAGGCCATATTCGCGCCTAGATCTAGAATATTCAAAAAAATATTCCAAAGTCTAACAGGGCCAAAACCTGAGTCGTTAAAAAAACTATATATAATTCATAAATAAGAGAATGCAAGACTAATTGTTTTAGAATTCATAACTCATTCAGGTGCAAGGAAAATGTGGTAAATTCGAGTCACTTGAATATTTATGGTGGGGTGATAAACCATTTCAAGTACATTATTGTGAAAAAGATATATTACTATCCAATTAAAAGAATGTTCAGGATATATTTCATGAAATTAGAAATCAGTAATTGATGATAATAAATGAAGATAAAAATAAAGAAACTCATAAATTAAATTAACAAAATGATTCTATTGCATAGAAGGATTTTGATATTCGAAACTGTAAATTTTATAATAATATATGTAATACCCTACTAACTTTACAATTACAATGTTATAACTAGCTTATGTTTCTAATTGGTGAAACCCATAGTATGTGGCCTATGGTGTCTGTTCTATATATTTTTCCCATAAGGCTATATATAAAATATATATTTTTTATAAATTCTACTCTTATTGATAGACCAAGATAAAAAAATGAAAAAATTGATGTTAATCTACAACCTCTAATTGATATAGTAAATAATATTTGGGTTTAAGGTGTAATGAATTTTGGTGAAACAAATAATGAAATGTAAAAGTTTTTTATTCACTTATTCAGGAAAATTATTTATATCCCTTTATATAAAAATTTATCATGTAAGAAAATAATATGATTTTTTTTTCCTTCGTGAAAAATTAAAAAAAACATTGCTCATGCATTTAAAATATTTGAGTACCATAGATAACGATGATTTCTACCTCGTATGAAATAATTTAAAAGAGATATAGTGAAATTTTATGGGTATAGGGAACATGACCCAACATAAAAAATCATGAGAGGGGTAAAATATTTAGAATAGAATAACTAGGAAATAATTCAATGAATTTATTGATTCTTGGAATTATAGGATCCTATATTTCACTTTACTATAACTATAAATTGATAATATAGACAAAATTGAAGAAGAGATTTATTTTAATTAAATTCCATATTAGATAGATGAAATTTTTGGGAAAGATATAGATACGACAAAATTTAAGAATAACTTGTGTGGTAATATTGTGCGGACTATTTTGTTTATCAATTGAAAATCAATGTATAGTGTTAATGAAAAACATTCTAATCACGATGTCTAAGTAATAAATAAACCATTCATATTTTTATTTTTATTATTACATGTTTACATTATAAGGATATCATATAATTTATACTATAATGACTTGGTGATAATGTTTATAAGGGGATATTTTGATCTAGATTGGTATGATTCTAATATTTATTCATTTCCTATGTTATTTTTTGATTAAAAAGCATTTTCCATATGAGAAGAAGATATTTAATGGGTTAAGGAGATCTTATAAGTAGATATGATCGATTTAAATAATTAATAAAAGGTTTTTATACACATTTCAATATTATTTATATTTTCCATTGCCTCAAATTAATTTATATTTGTTAAAAATAATTACAAAAAATATTCTACAAATTAAATATATTTAAATTTTTAAATGTTAATAATCTATAGAGATTGTACTCTAATTATTGTCATATAAGTTATTTAAATATTATTTCAGAGTATTTTGTGTGTTTATATGTACATGAATTCTTAAATAATTATAGTTATTTTAATGAAAAAATCCATTATTATTTACCCTATTATAAATTTTTGTTTACCAGGATCTAGAAAGTCTTCTTCCATATATATGTGATCTATTAGAGGGATTAATTCTTAGAAACGTGATACCCAACTAGAGGTTTTATTTGATGATTAATTACATCATGTTGTACATCGGTGAATTTATTGATTCATCGTATGGGTTATATCATACAAGACCCTCATCAATTTCTCCCCATGACACATGAGAGACAAAATCTCCATAGGATATGATCGAAAAACTATAACAGAAATTTCATTAAGATGAAATTTAAATTTTATTGATATTCAATATTATGTTTATACCAAATGAATTTATATTAGTATAATTTTTTAATATCACATCCCAATTTAATTTAGATTTCTATGTATAAACTATGAATATTATTGAAATATTATAAGAGAAGGCATAATAGGCAGCCATTGGAACCATATATCTGTCATTTAAATATTTTATAGAAATTATTGAATGTTTTTCTTCCCACCTAGTGGATTGATTTGGTTACATATTGTCTGATTGATCTGACAGTAGTGATATTTATTAATTTGAATAATTTAAAGCATTTCATATTTTGTATTATAAATAACTAAATATATTTTATTTAGATTGATTCATGTCTTGATTCATATAATCAGTCAATTAAAGGGATTCCATACAGATATAACAGTCATCATATTTTATTATAATGGAAATATATATATTTAAAATTATTTTCTCTTTAAAGAATATAATATTTTTTAGTTTTAACTTCATAACATATTTAATTGGTTATATATATATAGAAATTCCAATGAGGTAATCCCAACAATTTATTGTTGGTGTGGATACGGATTTTCCAGACCAATGATCTTGATATTGATTATGTTATAGAAACATATTAATAAAAAAGAAACTATGAAGGATATTTGTATTTTTTTTATTAATTCATTATGTACATTCAATTGGAACAGTTTAAAATTGGGTTGTCATGACTACCAGATAAGAAAAAAAATATTACCACCCTTAGGGAAAACATATTACAGCTAGTTGTTGGATTTTATGGATAAGGATGTTCATTGGTGTTTGAAATAGGTATCCCAGGACATGAAGTTCTATTAGTATATAGAATGAATGTATGAAGAGATATAGAGACGTGCACCAAGAATATCATAAATATCATGATGTTTTATGTTCTTCATGAGATGTATGCTCAATTTAAAAAACTAATGACATATTAATTTGGGATATATTTACTTCTTTAAAAAATTATAGTAGATGTGGTGCGATTTTCTAGACAGGAACATACACCAATAAATGATTCATAAGTCCCAACTTCACTGACTAAATTATTTAATAAATGTTTTCTAAGGTTATTTTATTTTGTATTATTATTTTATAACATTATTATTTATTCTAGGAACTATATGAAACTCGTGTTCATTATTATAACTATAGTGAAAATTGGGTTAATGTTCATTACAAGCATGAGGTATAATCAAATACAATTTTATAATTTAATGATTAATTTTTTTAATACAATTATAATTATGGTTTTAGTTATAATTTTTTTTAAATAAATTTCTTATATTATTGTTAATCAAATTTTTATTTTATCTAAACAACCAAAATTTTATTAATTGTATTTTTTAGGAAAAAAATCACATAAAATATTCAAAACTGATAAAAAATATTGGATGGTGAATTATAAGAATGGATTGTATATTAATCTAATTTTTAATTTTTTTTAGAGAAATAATGTTTTTTTTGAGTTAAATATTATTTTTAGATTAAAAATATGTGTCACGTCATTAGAAAATCAAGAAATTCAAATTTTCATGAACATTAATAAATAAAAATTCAAATTAATTATTGAAATGTATGAAGGATCTATACAACAAATCTGATTTTTTAATTTTCTTCAAAATTACTAAACCTAAATCCTTGAAGATAAAATGTGCATAAAAAACTAAAAAATAAAAAAAATGATCCTATATTTTAGTAAAATTATATTATAATGGTCTTCTATTAAATTTTTACCTATTTGAAAAAAAAAACGCACGCGATTCAAACATTTTTCATCATTAGATTGACTAAAATGTTATTATTTAACTTAAATTGTGAATTTTCGCTTCAAAAAATTAATCACATAATAATAAAAAATAAAATGATATGAAATTTTTTAAAAAATTTATAAAAATCATTATTGGTTAATTTTCAACCTGTAAAAATGCACTGTTTGTTAATTAGATGTCTAGTTCAGTTAGACTGACGGAAAGTATTTTTTTTCAAGGATAATTAAATATATAAATTGAAAACATGCGTCACATAGTCAAACTCATTGAAATAAAGTTTTATTCCATTAAAATGAAACAATAATGGTCTTTTTTAAATTTATCGTTCGATATAAATTAACCACACATCAATATGATGTATGGTATAGTCCAAATAATAGAAATTGAATGTAAAAACCTCAATCATAATGTCCACATAATTATCCTTAATATATTTTTATTTTAATTTATTTCAAATATATTTTTTATTTTAATGAGGGTTTAGGATGTTTGTGTTTACCTAGAAGAATATTGGGATGTGGTGTGTTATAGAATGCATCGAGTACCTAGTGGCCTAGTACCAGGTACCTAGTGAGGTATCTGGGGCTACAAGTGGATTTATTAGAGTCATTGGGTAATTGGTTTCCTCATGGATATAATTACTCTAAGAGACGACAACCTTTTTATTTAATACCAAAAATTAAACCCCCTTTACTTCCCCAATGCCTTATTACTCCCATCATTAAATTACCTTTAATCCAATTTTTTCTATTGTGATCCATGGTTGGGATGAGTATTATTTGAACAGTTGTGGTCTTTGGTTTCCACAAAAACAATTATTCCCGCTGTTTCTCAAAGTAGTATATGTAACCACTTAATCAAAATAATTACGGCATCAAGGATAATTTTCATTCATCTGTCTTCCATTTGTTTTCTATAGTTTTAATTTTATGTTGAATGATACAAAAATATTACCATTATTTTCTTTTAATGGTTTTAGTTTTTGGGTCTAGAATGACCTAAAACCTAATTATATTGTGGTATTAGGTTGATTCTACAATACTAGTGGACTCATGATAATATTCCCTGGACCCCCATAATCTAATCAATTACTCATTTAGTAGGAGTACAATTAATTTTTTTAATATTTTTAGAAAAATCCATTATTAAGAGTTATGTGGAACTTAATAAACTTGAACATTGTTTAAATATTTCATCATAATTTAAAATATTTATCATACAATATAAATCCCTAACTAGTTAGAATCATTAAATCTATATAAATTCTATTAAATATAAAAAATATTTCATTTCATAATAATTGTTTTGTTGTAAAACCGTACTTCCACTTATATAAATTAAGGGATGGTTTATAAATAGTTTGATGATGAATGAATAAGAATAGAAACATATATTTTCTATATAATAATGTTTTTTATAAAATGGTTTTATGAGTAACCTGATATTTCATAAGAAATTTTGATTATGTGAATATGTTTTCAAGTATCAGTATAAACTGTCCGGTTTTATGAATTCTCTTATGTTTTCCTGAACTATTCTTAGAATGAGTTTTTTATGAATATATCCTATTCATAATAAGGTTTTCTTACAGTGGTTGTAGAACTCATTTATTAGAAGAAGTTTGGACGATTCATATTGTTAAGATGATTTATTTAACCTATATAAATGATATTTTTTTAAACATGGTTAGTACACATGTTCACAAATTGTTAATGGTCAATCTGATGGTTCAATAGTGTATCAGAGCTTTTCTTAGGTCAATAAGAGGATAATCGTGAATCTCATAGGTAGTCAAACCATTTTAACAGAAGTGGGAATCTATAAATAATACGTGTGACTATCTTTTGAGTATACCATACTTGTAATCAATAATAGATTATTAGAAATATTTAGAGATAGACTTCGTATGAGTGGGAACACTAATTGTGAGATTCCTTTTTGTAAACTCTTATGCATTCATTTTTCATTGGGATGATAGTGTTCTCCAATTGATTTAGTTATTTTGTTCAAACCACATAATTGCTTTGTGTGTTTCCAATTATCTATTATTTATTAATATGTATGTGTTTAGTTGATTTCATGTGGTGATTAGGTTGTATATACTACCTAGTCTAGAAACATGGACTCATGGAATATGTGAAGACTTACAGAAGGAAAAAATTTGGAATGGTATTCGTTAAAATTGTTAATGTAAGTTTTATTTTGGTTTGGTTACCCTATAATTGGTATCATAACTTTTGTTAGATTATATACACATTTTTATCTAAAAATTGAATTAAATAGATGAATTATTTTTATTAATAAGTTTTATATAACATACTTTTCCTTTTGGAGAATAAAATTAAGAGATATTTTTATATATAAATATTTTAATATTATGTTATATTAAGATTTTACAGATGATATGTAATAATTGGAATGAGATAGATTATATAAGAAGTCACTATCCATTATTATAATTCACTTTTATATAATTTGGATTTAAAAATTCAAGTGAAGGAAAATAAATGAGTTATAAAATTGATAGATGATATTTTTAAGAAAAAAACGGCAATCAAAAAATTCATAATGATGAAGTTATTATTGAGTGTGAGACTATAGGAACAGAGAACAACATCGGGCCATGTGATTGATTTTAAAATTATCTTAGGATAACTCAAATTATTGATTATTATTTGGGCGATGATGTATGAGTATTTTCTATAATAATCACATCCAGAAAGATAGGATTTCATGATAAAAGTAATGAGTAATTATAGTGTAATATTAAACCTTTTATTTTATTATATTAACAATATAATTCTTAATGAGGATTTGACGTGGAAAGAAGTCCATGTACCCATTGTATGTTCTCTCAATTTTGGTGGATGGGGACATTCACCTCAAAATTAGTATCATCGAAAGGGTCATCAAAAAAGAAGTCATAGGGAATAAATCATGGTAATTAGGTTGGTTAAGGCCTCACATGATGTCTTTCTAGAAATAAAGGACATATCAATAAGAACATTAGAATTTATAATTATTCAAATAAAAAGGCTTTATCTTTTGAAAGAACAAATTTAGTCAGCATGAAAAAGGTACTAATAGTTTTTTTTAATGTTAATATTTCAAAAGAATAAATTATTATGGAATTGGGTAAATCCTACCATTAAACTATTCACAAGGGTTATATTGTAGAATATGTATCTTTAAGCTTTAGTAGAGTATATCAAGTAAATGAAAATACCTAGGAGATAGTTATAAAAATAAATTTCATCATTTTAATGAATACTAAATGTGCATTGTATATAAAATATATTATACATGTTCCATGTCTATAGAAAAAAATCATATAATTTTGATACATTATGACGTAGATTTTAGAACCACTATATTAGATATAAAATAGAAAATAAAGAGACAATCCACGGTGATTACTTGTGTGGTGAAGAATAGAACCCTATACTTAACTAAAAGATATGATAAATCACCAATGATTGCAAGAACATCTTTATAATATCTAAAATTGTAAAACTATATATATACCCAACAAATAAATAGGAATATAAAAATCATAATGAAAAATTTTATAATTAGACTCATTCGTATGTATTTATGTTGTTGTGATAGTTTTATGTTAGGGAAATGAAAGAATGTGTCCATCAATTTGGATGGATGAAAGCCTTAGAATTGAAAGATATAACATGTTCATTATGATTTATTAGGACCTATCACTTAGAATTATAATAGTGGATCGATGTACTCTATGACTTTTATTAATGATTCTAGTTGAATGTACCATAAATAATTCCTAAATAATAAATCTGTTTATTTTTGTAAATTTAATCAGTGAAAAAATTTGGTTGAAAATCAGTATTATCGAATTCTAAAATTCCTTAAAATAGAATATTTTTAATAATACACTTCAAAAAAATTATGAAATTTTTTCCAGAATAAGGGAGTCGGTCATAGGAAGATAGTTGACAAAAATCCACAATAGAATGTAGTAGTTTAACGAATGAATAAGTTTTTTTGAAAGAAATTTCAGAGTATGAAAAATCATTATATAATTCTAAGGGTAATTAAAAATTATATGTAAATACGGTGATTCACTTGGTCAATTTAATTCCAAATTTAAATGTAGGAAAAAAATATTCTAGATGAAATTTGATATGGTAAAATACCAAAATTGAACCATCTCAATGTTTTTAAATGTGTATAATATGTTCATATTGATTCCAATGTTATAGATAAGTTGGAGGAAAGATCCAAAGTATTTTTTCTTACAAAATATATTGATGAGAAATTTGGATATACATTGTGGGATGATGAGAATAATACATTCATATAAATTTGATATGTTGTCTTCAAATGAAGTACTTCAATGGAAAGATTGTAATTTGGAAGAAAAATACATTATAATAAAATCAAATTTTGAAGTTCAATTGGATTATAATGGGTCTATAGTAAAGAACATAGAAGAAATATGAAAATTTTCAAAAGGTTTTGGTACTCATTATAGAGTACTAGAAGTAATTGTTTTGGAAGGAATTTTGGAATTTAGTCATACAAAACTATATATTAATTTTAATAGATCAACTAGAATTTGGAAATTAATTCACTGGATTGGGGATGACATGTTTATTATCTTCTTAACAAATTTTGGTAAAAAAAATTGGATGAATAAACTACCCTCGGTGTTTTAGAGTAGTGGGAATTATCCATCATAGATGAAATAAATTCATTGAATCTCAATGAAACATGGGAGTTAGATAAACATTAAAAATGAAAGGAAGATTATATAAAAAATGGGATTTTCATGTGAATGAATAAAATATTGAAAGTAATAGGTATACAAAATTTAAAGGTTTCAATGCTTTCCCACAAAAGGAAGGAATTGGTTTTTAAAATATTTTCTCACTGTTCAAAATGCACACTATTATTCGGACAGTGTTCACCATTGTGGCATATATTAATATTCATATGTTCCACTTGGATGTAAAGATCAAATATCTTCATAGTTATTTAGATGAGGAGATAATCATGGTTCAACCCAAGGGATATGGAGATTATAAAAATTAAAATTTTGTTTATTAGTTGAAGATATTTATTCTTTCCTTGATGCAAGCCCCACATTAGTAGAATTATATGTATGATACTTTCATTCTTGAATAAAATTTCAATTGGTGGGATTATGTAATTATTGTTATCCAAATAAATGGAATTATGGAACATTAATTATACTAATCTTATAAGTGCATAATAGGTTTCTTGAGAGACCATAAATTCAACATATTGAGAAGATGAATAGAAAATTGTTTAGAATGTTTTATATAAAGGATATATGACAAGGAAAGACAACCATTGGTGTGAAATTGGGAGAGATATGAAATTATGGTCATTTTATTCCAAAATAAGTATATTTGAAAGTTAATTAAAATATTCTAAATTACTGATTGTCGACCTTCCATAAATCCCCTTTATAGAAATAAAAAAATTTCAAAGGCATAGGATTCATCTTCAAAACAAAAATTACATATCATAGAAAAGGTGAATTATGCTTTATTTGTTATATTTTTGATGTATGAAATTATTTTCACATAGCCAAATATTTCCTTTTTAGTGGGATTTTTGAGTCACTTCATGTAAAATACTCAAAGAAGCAATTATGAGGATATGAAATGTATAATATGATATCTAAGAGGTTTAAAAGATTAAAAAATATGCACTATTTATGATGATCTATTAAGGGGAGGGTTTAGACAATTATATTTTTTTGATACATGGATTCTTGAAAGAGAATGATAAGTTTAGTTTTCACTTTTTTAAGGACCATAATTAGTTGGATGTCTTTATTATAGACTATATTTACTCTACCAATAGTAAAATAGAATATATTTCTATTTTAGAAAAATTAAAGGGGTTTTTTAGTATATGTAATTACTAAAAGAGAATAGGAATAATCAAAAGGAGTGATTTTGTTATGTGATTCTAGGGTGACATAAACCTTGCTAAAAAATAATTTTCCTATAAGGAAAAAAAATATCAACAAAAATTTATTACATCTAGAATCTACTATAAGATAGAGTATTGGAACATTTTAATTTGGAAGTAAATTTAATCCTAAAAACAAGTTTACAATGGTTTTAGTCTAAGAATGTCAGAGCCAACACTATGCATCAGTTGTTGTTGGCTGAATAGAAGAAGATGAATAACAGTGAATAATCTAAAATGAGGTTAACACTACAAGATGTGGAAGGATTTTAGAGTCTCTAATGTATCCTTAAGATGATATATTTATGTATTTTTTAGTATAAACTGTTTTATAAAAGGAGTATCCTAGAAGGGGTTTTTTACCTTATGAATATTTTCTGGAATGATGTTTCTGATAACAACTACATACCTCTATTTTTCTAGAAGGAATCTAGTTGAATCATACTGCTATGATTATCTGGTTAAAGTTTCACATGTATAGGTTTTTTATACATGGGTTTTATGAATAGTCACTAGATTTCAATGGTTAATCTAATTGTGTAATAGTATATCTAATATATCTTTATATTAATGAGAGGACACATATGAGTCTTGATGGCAAGTAGAACTGATTTATTGAATGTATCACTCTATAAATAAGAGATGGTATAGGATTCTTAGTATATAAATACATAATGTATGACATATGATAAAAATTCATTGGAATAATAATTTAGTTTAGTTTTAAAATTAAGCGTGCGAGCTTTTTTTTAAACTATTACAATTTTATTTATCATAGTGATATTAGTATTCTACCATGGATATAGTACTTCTATTTGAACCACATAATTCATGTGTATGATTATTCCTTTTTTTCTATTTGATTTTTTTATGAATATGATTTTGTGTGATGATTAGTTTGGGTATACTTCCTAATTCTAGAATATAATTTCAAGGGAGCTATGAACACATACAAAAGGAAATTATTTGAAAACAAATTCTTTTACTTTGTTACTATAAGGGTTATTTTAGTTTGGATCAACTAAATAAACATTCCACATTATTCAATGTTTTTTTACTTCTGTATATTCATTAAATTCTAATAATGATTAATGTTTTTTGGGCTCCCAACCTATTTATGTTACCTTGATTATACCATTTTATTTATTATGTTAGCAAGGATTATTTTTTATAATGTTCGTAAAGATTGTCGAAAATAGGTATCTAAATTTTAATTGAAAAGGGTGTATATCTGTAGTGACCCAAGATGGATGTAAATGTATATTACATTACTTTTGCGGAATACATAATACATAAAAAAATGACACCCAAGGACCACAATAATTTAGTGTCATTGGAAACTCGTAACATAATCTTCTAATCATGGTGAAAGATCTTCAACATCTCCCATAATGATCGTCCACTTTTGTTTTCTTACCTAAAAACATTCTGTATATCCTTGGGAAAAGAAAAAAATTTGAAAGGGTGAGCTCAAATTCTCAGTAAGGGTAAGAATGTAGAAAATAAAACAAACCATATACATTTGAACATAAAAACATGGAAATAATTTTTAAACATCAAAATATTGAGCTTTGTCATAAAACATGGAAGTACGTTAGGCATAGATCATAATAGAACATAAAACATGATAACAATACATTGGAATAAAATAGGTAATTGTGGAAAACCATTAATCACATGATATGATTTCCATAGTATCCAAGGCATTTCTTCTAAGAACATCATAGTGTATAGAGTCCATTACTGAACTGTGATTACATGTCATTCCAGCCTTGTATTACTGAATCAGATTTACATGCAGTCCCAGCCATGTCTATATAATGAGATATAAATCTTTACCAATTGCATTGTAGGGAGATATAGGTCTCACCCATCTCATAATGAAACCATTCTTAGGTGTTCCACAAAATCATAAATCATATATCATAGCGTAACCCATGTAATAAAAATGGGATTCTTAAACATCATTCCATCATAACATATAAGATAAAAGGACTTCATAACAATAATTCCATCATAACATAATCAAATAAATGTAATAATTGGGATATATACATAACCATATATTATCTTATATGGAAAATAATTTTGATAAAACACTTGAACTCCATTCATGAGGAAAATATCCTTTCTACATCAAAAACATTTTTCATTTCTCAACATGTCATACAATTTTAAACAAAAAGAAGTTAATTGAAAATAAACTTTATAACATGTAAATTAATCTTCATGGAAATATTGTTTTATGAAATCATAAAAATCCATTCATGTCGTATAAGTTAAGAAAACATTATTCTCATACTTGTGCTGGAAATGTCATAAAGTTCATCTTATCGTAAACAAAATAAAAAATCCTTCCATACCATGTGGTAAAAGTAAAAAAATGTAAAACTGAATTTAAACATACATGGAATAATATTAAACATTTTAGGAAAACATTTTTAGAAAACATGGACATGGATTATAAATATAACCCCAGTAAATACTTGCGTATAAGAAATCTCGGATTAAAATTAGATTTGAAAAATTATCCCTTACCTTATGTCCAATTTCTTCCATATGTTTCGGAGACTATTCTATTTTGGGTTTAAACATATTATTAGCTTGTAAAAGAACCATAAAAATATTTATTATTTCATATATGATTCAATTATGACTTTATATTACCCGTTCTTTTTTCAATTCCATGTCACATCAACATCTTGGGTAAAATCATTTCATTTATCATACATGTTTGGACTTCTTTTTCTTGATATTATTACTTAAAACCTGATTTAATTAATTCTAGATATGATTTATATATAATATATATTCATCATATAAATATAAATTATAGATTGATAAATGGAATGAAATACACCATTCATGGAGACGGTAAGACGTACGTACGCGTGAACGCTGTTTTCGTTTCCTTATTTATTTTAATGGAATAAGTAAATAAAATATACTTAAATAAAGTATCATTATTTTTTAATATTTTTCATGATTATGTATTATATATACATTATAGTCATTCTTTAATGGTTAAAATATATAATGAATCTCATCGCGTCGTGGAGAAAATAATCCGTAAGTACGCACGAGCGATGATATCACTCCCATAATTATTGAATGGAATTGGAGTGGATTGTACAATATCTAATAATTATAATAATTTTATAATAATCATATATAGTTATTATTTATACCATTATACCCATCCATGTAAGGTGGCTGTGGAAAAACATAATACACCACGACTTAGAGACGATATTCCGCATGTACGCACGTGCGGTGATTTTGTTTTCCATCGGATGGATAAAAGGTGAAATAGGGTTGATTAATATTTATAATAACATATAAGTATATTACTGATACTGATGTTGTTACTTTATAATGAAACAAAAAAAATAATAGGAATTAGATGAAGAAATCAATTTGAAGGAATCTTTAAAGGATATTACCTCTTCTTCGATGCGTCTCTTCTAAACCTCTTCTTAGGGCACTAAAGTTGGACTTTGAAGAATAACAGTAACTTTATTATGTTTCTAGGGTAGTGTAGAAGAGAAATTTTCATGGGTGGGATGATCTTGTAGGGTCAAAATGGTGTGAGGAGGTGAGGGAAGAGGTGCCTTTTTAAAAGAGAGGAGAGGGGCTCTTCTGGAAACCTCTAAAATATTAATTTATAATAAACTCAAACCACACATAAAAACCTCCAAAAATGACTCAAATCAGAATATTTGATGAGATTTGGTTGTAATATCATCAACCAATAAGATTTAGACATGTTGGTAATTTATTTTAAACCTTATCAACTTGATTTATCCTTATTTAATCTTTTAAATATTATTTGTGGTAATAATATTCTATATTTTAAATTGTTATAAATAATTACTTATGTGTTGTTAATTTTCCATAATTAGATAATTTATGATAATTTAGACATTATAAATTCAATTTATAATTTTTAAATATTTTTTTAATTTTTAAGAAATATTATAATATGTAATTTTTATAAAATAGCAATAGTGTCAATTTTGACACTATTCATTTATTTGAATTTAAATAAAATCCACACAGAGTATATATTCGAAAAAAAAATATTAAATAGATTCTTAACATGTCATATTAATCTAAAAAATTCATCTATCACATTAATTTGTTCATATAATATTTATTTTAATATTTTTCAAACCATTTATTCGATATATCTCTTAATAAAATAACTACAACAACATTTTTGTATAAATCTTTAATATACTCATTTCATGAATAAAAATTAAAAATAAAAGACTATGATGTAGAAAAATATAATATATTCCATAAAAATACCTTTACTTGAATTGTTTATCTTAAAATCAAAAAATTTTAATTGTTATATTTATTAAATTATGAAAGTGACAACTTTCACATCATTTAAAATAAAATAATATAAGTGTCATAATTGGTTTTAGAAGAATGAAAATGGTCAAATATTCTACCATTCAATGATTATGGATTAGATGTACACGAAAAATAAGTTATGGTCAGGTTTTTGTGCCTTTTATGGTCACTATTATTTAAATATAAATTGTATTATTTATTTCTCACTAAATAAAAAATTTATGTGTCACTATTTTGTCACCATTAATGATAATTATTTAATACCTAAAAATTATAAATAAATATATATAATGTAGATAATATTATTATCTTTCTTGTGGCTATTTTAGTTCGATGTTTTACGAAGTTTATCACTAAATTAAAATTATTACACTTATAAGATATAAGAGAGTGACATATTGTCACATTCTTTGGTTTTAATAATAATTACATAATTTTAATGGTTAAAAGTACATTAAATGAATCTATTCTGACCCTTAGGTGATATGGGTTGACTTTTATTCATCCAATATAATTTTTTCAAGTGTTAGGGTAATTTTATAATATATGATTTACTTTTAATTATATGATTTACCTTTAACTATAGTAAATAAAATTTACCGTAATTAATATTCATAATGCCTAAAAATAAAAAGTAGCCTATTAAAATAATTTGGAAATACTTATTGTAAATATGGAATCCATTTTTCCAAATTCAAAACATAGAAGGGGGATTATTAAATTTTAAAATAATACCTCTATAGAAGAAAATGATTTTTATTTAATACATTGTAAAATATTGAAATGTATTTACCTATGAATTCAATGTAAAATTAATGATAATGACATAAATTATATTTAATGGTAAAAATATATTCTATTTATACTTTAAACACATTCAATATTATAATTATCCATATAAATTATATTGATGAAAAATTTTGTTTTTAATTAAAATTTAGCGTATTTTTACTATTCATCAAAATATGAACGTTATCAGAAAATATCAAAACATTATCCAATGTAAATTTTTATATCCTGATTAACAAGAAGAAGTTTATTTTGTAAAATTTTACTTATAAAATTGTTTAAAATTATATTTTAAATAGGTGTGCCATCAAAAGGCTACTAAACATCATTTTTTGAAAAATACTTATTTTACACAAAAAAATTATTCTGTTCTCATACGTTGTTCTAGAATAGGTGTGAGATTAATTATATTATTATAAAATTCAAAATGTGTTTGATACTATTCATAACTTCTAGATCATAATATATCATTGTTTTGTGAAACTTGGTATGGCGTACAACACGCACTATTGAGGAAGGTCGCTCTTGCGTGTAGAACAAGCCAAGAACAATGTTTGCGTATAATACAAGATCATAAAATGTTGTATATTGCACAAGATAATTTTGTTGTAGCATAAAACACAAGACATAAAAGAAATAAAAAATAATATTTCTCATAAAATATTGGAGTGTTAAAATATATATGCTTGAATGAAAGGTTCTCAGGCACACTAAATAAGGATGAAAAATAAGAAGGTCTAAGATGGGTTTATAATGAAATAACTCTTTTATAACCCTTTCCTAGATTCCAAATGGGATGGTTAGATCATCTAAGATAAATATGTTATATACTTTTCCATTTCCAATATTACAAAACCCTTTTTTTACGTCATATATTTTCACGTCGGTTTTCTTGACCCAGCGTGAAAATATATGAAAATCGATTTTTCACGTTGGTTCTTATATAACCAGCGCAAAAATACATTTTTGCTGATTTTTAACGTTGGTTATATAATAACCGATGTGAAAAATCCATTTTATCTTGTTTTTCACATTGATTATATAATAACCGATGTGAAAAATCAATGTACATCACTTTTGCACATCGGTTATTAAATAACCGACGTGAAAAAATAATTTCAATGAAAATATATTAAAATTTTCGCTTGTTTTTTAGATCAGTTATTATAAATCCAACATGAAAAATCAATTTCCATGAAATATATTAAAATTTTGGCTTGTTTATCACGTTGGTTATTAAAAAACTGACGTGAAAATCCATTTCCATGACCTTTTCAAGTCTGTTATTTAATAACCATTGTTCAAAAGTATTTTTCACGTCGGTTATTTAATAAACGATGTAAAAAATGATTATATAAATGTAGTATATTTCTCAAGATTTAAGTTGACAGGTCTTGGAGCTTAAACATAGTTACATATTAAAAGTTATGGCCTTCCGAAGTTGACCTACCCTAAGACATCATATAGTGATGATCAACTTCTAAAGGCCATAACTTTTAATCCGTAACTTCATTTGAGCTCTGTTACATGTCAAATTAAATCTTGCGAAATGAAATATATTTTATTTAAAATTTTTTATGTCAGTTATTAAATAACCAACATGAAAAACAGTTTATAATGTCATTTATTAAATAACCAATGTAAAATTGTCATGAAATCGATTTTTCCTGTCGGTTTTATAATAACTGATGTGAAAAAGTGATGATGATTGATTTTTTGCATCATTTTTATAAAAACTGACATGAAAAATAAGTGAAAATTTTAATCTCTTTTCAGGTCTGTTATCATAAAACCAACGTGAATGATTATTTTAACATCTCGCAAATGGGAAATTTCAAATTTTTTACATCGCAACATCAAAATTATGAATTGCTGCCTAAAATTTTTAATAATGTATTTTCTCTTAGCATCTCAATTATATGTTTCCATTATACACATATAATAATTTAACAATAATTTATTTCAACAATGAACATTCCCCCAAATCGACTCATTTGATCTTCAACGTGAATCAATTATTTATTCTTTCTGTGATCTTATCAAGGTATGTTTTATCATATATCCACGATTTAGGGTTTTTGTTATTTGATTTCTTAATTAATATAACATTTTACGATAATTTCATTCAACCATCATCGTTCCACCAAATCACCTTTTTTGATCTTCCACTTGAATCAAGAATTTCTTATTTCCGCGACCTCGTCAGGGTATTTGTCATTATTTTCCCATGATTTATATTTTGTATACGTAATTTTATTAATTGATATACCATTTAATGATTATTAATTTATTATAATGATGAATGATTATTTATATCATGGTAAAACTACAAATACCTTTACAGATTCAATAATTCTTTCTAAGATGAAGCTACGGTTGGCTCACTCAATCTTTCCTCGAAAAAAATATCAATCTTTTGATGGTTATAAATTTTGTTCCGTAAATCTGTTTGAGATATATGACCTGTCAAATGAATTCTTATGAAATTTTATACAAGATGTTAGAAATTTTTTACATATTTTATTTAATAAACTACATTAAAGATTACTTTTTTCGTCGGATATTAAATAATCGATATAAAAAATGGGGTCTTAATGTCGGTTTTTTCAAAAATCGACATAAAAAATGGATTTTTAACGCCATTTCCAGAATGTATTTCACGTCGGTTTTTTAAAAACCAGAATTAAAAACCATAAAAACCCATTTTTTATGTCGGTTATTAAATAACTGACTTAAAAATCATATTTTTAACGTCACTCTCAATAACGTCGCATAAAAACAGATTTTTAAAAGCAGAAAAATCGACGTAAAAAATGGTTTTTGTACTAGTGTTCCCACTAATGTGAAGGCTAGTTTATCTTAACATTGGTTATCGTATTTCTTAGATTCGGCTTATTCCCAAAGTAGGTATGACAAGCATGGAGTATCTCGGTGTAGGGAGTTAAATATTTTAGTTAAATATTAATCATATTGAATGGAAAGTGTGTTTTTCTTATGTATTCACTCCATTACATTAGATTTTATCTATATTAAATAGATAGTTTAGAATATAACAGGTGGTTAGGGATTATTAGTGGATTTATATATATTATATCTTATTCAAACCCTGTATACACCCCTCTTAAGATGCATGAAGACACATTTGTAAATGAACGAGGTAAACTAAAGGTTCATGAACATGGGGCCTAGTGGATTATAGATTTTAGTATTTGGATTGACTCTTTTTGAACAACTATAGGGTGATTTTATTGGTGGTGTAAGGGATGATCATGGAACTTCTTATGATATATTAGAAATTTATATGATTACATTTCGTTCTATATGTTATGTTTGGTTATAACATATGATAATATCATATTTAGTATACCTAATTCTATCATCAACAAGTTATATCTATTTTTAGGGAAGCTTTGAGATGTATGTGCTTTATATCCTTACCATGTCATTAATAATGTGTAACTATATAATTCCACATGTTTCTACTAATGTTATTATATAATGTATTTCCTTAAGACCTATTTGTTCATTCAACATTACATTTAAACCTGTTGAAATTACACATATATATTAGGGGTGGAAACCATCCCTCGCTGATATTTTTCACAACCCTAAGTGATTACACTATACTATAGTGACCAAGAGTTGTGAGTGAGGGGTTTTGTGGACTTAACAAAATATTGTTCAGGTAAAGAAGAAACAATTAATACAAAATGGTATTTTTGTCTATAAGTATAGCTCTAGAATATGATACTTGAGAATGTCTAGGAGTTAAAATTTAATATGCTCAAGAAGTATCCCTTAATTATATATAGACAACATAATTAAAGTGGAATCCCATGTTAGTAGGGGTGTTTTTTGATTTCCTATTTTCTCTTCGCTATTCAGGTTATTCCTATATAATTGAGTCTCTTACATCATATTAAATGTTAGTATATAGTCATAGATGTGATAACGTGGAATTTTTCATGCTTTATGATTCATTGTAATGATATGGATGAAATTAACTTGATTATAATAACAACTATGAAATTAATACTAAATAAATAGGGTTTAATAATCTATTAATTATTAACTATTATGTAAATATCATTTAATAATTGGTTATTTTGTAAAATCAAATCATTTAAATTATTTATAGTTTATTTATTTTGGTAGAAACAAGATGTATATCAGCATTCATTTATCCAATAATGTTAAAATAATATTATATATTTCATTAAATTCATATCAAATGTCAGATGAACTATATATATGGGTTGAAAAAAATAGTTTTAAAGATAATCAAGTTTTCATAAATAATTGAAAAACCATAGGGGTAATGGGGTTAGAATTAATATTATTGTGTAGTTCTTGAAGGTGGAGTTGAGTAGATTTGAGGAAAAGGATTTAATATGTTTTCATGCATTAATCCAGGGGATATTTCCTCAAAGGCCACCTCATGTAAAGGAAAAGGGGGAAGGGGGTCATGTGCCACCCGAATGACCTAATATTGACCCTCTAGTCCGATATGGAATTTCCAAAATTCTATAGGCTTTGGGTTAGATAGAGGTAAAACAATATCCTACTATTTTTAAAATTACTATTGATTTACAATTGCACCATCCTCTAACCTTTCCTAGTGATGTTCATACATTGGAGGATGGTGTGTTGACCATCTCTATTGGATCATTGATAGTATTGTGACACTCAGCTTCTCCAAGTGTGGCTGACTACTTTCATGCATGAAGGAGTGGTCTACTGATTGTAATACACAATATTGGAATGTAAAAAGGACTAGGGTTTAAGATAAAATAACTTATATGAGATGTTCTATCAAAATTATTTATTAATACCCTACATCAGGCTGAAGTGTAATATTTAATGATCTTATTGCAGATCTTGATGGCGGTTATGGATTATGAAACCAAGTTTATTGATCTCCATTTATTTTTACTGTATTTTAGTAGTGATGAAGAGTATATTGTAAATAATTTATAAATGAGAATAAAAGTTCCACTAAAAACAATGGTTATTTTCTTCAACCTACATACATTCCCAAATGTACTAATGAATATTTTATAGAAGAGATGAGATCTAAAGAATTGTCATGATAAAGTGGGTCATTTATTGACTATCCAACATATGATAGATCCTCCAGTGGAAAAATGGAGATGGGATAAAATATTTAATGGTGGTTATCCTAAGGAAATATTGTGGGTGGTGAACCTCTAATGCATGTTTTGGTAAGTCCATCTAAACAGCTCTACAAATATGATTATTTTATATATATTAGACTTTATTTCACCAATAAAGTAAATATGTTAAATTTAATTGGTAATTATAGAAATATTCAGTGATTTTATTTTAATTATTCATCTGAGAACATTAGTTACGACTTTAATATACGCAGGAATCTTAGGAAAAAATTAAAACTCATTACACAAAGGTAGATCACTATTAGAAAATAAATCCAATTTTAATTACCATTTAATTTACTGAAGAGATAGATCACCAGAATATGTGGTGGTGGTGATGGTTTAACTATTGGTAATAAAGATTATTCAATGGGTTTCTTCTGATATGTATGAGAATACAGTAGAAATGAAGGTTTGATGGTGGTGATGGTTTAACTTAGAGTTTGGTGCTACCAGTTTAGTATTCGGGTCCCACTATGAATGTTTTGTGGGACCTCAAAAACATGGGTTACTACGAATTTTACTTATACCATAGATCAAGTTTTTCTAATATATAATGTCACCAATTATTAGTATAATTATTTTCATATTTTTAGAAATGAATATTTTGGAATTTTCATCCATTAATATATTAATTGAATTCAAAAAAACATAAAAATATGTCCCTTATTTTGTTTTTCGTGGTTTGAATTTCATGTGAGGTGTTATTTTAATAGAGTGTTCATGAGGTTTAATTTAGTTTGGTGATTAGGGTTCTCAATATTTCTATATTTTTCCAAACAAATCCCTATTGAAACAAACCATTCAGAATGATTAATTTATAATGAGTGATTCACACTCTCGTGGTTTAAACCTCCTATAAAAAGAAGATGGTGTGGGATCTCCTCTACCAATAATTTTAATCAACTATTTTTGTTATCTCTAATAGCACACTAGGTAATAAACTGGGTAACTTTCATTCCATTATGTAATTAAATTTTAAGTGGAAGTTTGTTATTAATGGAAGGTATGTGATCTGAATACTATAAGTTTTGGTTTGATAAGTTTTATGAAATTTAAAATGGATTATAAAAGATGTAAATCAAATATTATATTCTCCAAAATTTCCAATTACTTTCATTGATTCTGGAAAAAACAAGATGTTATGAAAAAGTCTAGAAGTAAAATTTTGGATAGAATATTTATTGGTGTTATTAGTAATTCACTAGACCTCACTTTGGAATTTTACATTAAGGAGAATACAAATATATCATAGTTTATTTAAACCCAATATGATATGTAATAAAAACTATGATACTTAACCAAGTATTCCTCAAGTGGAATTTGTTTGGTAAGATGTTATATAATTATAGATTACTATAATATCAGGTAAATGATTTTTGTATAATTTAAATCCTATTAGAATCGTCGAATATAACATTAATGAATGATGATTAAGAAATAATACCATTTTCATCAATAAAATATAATAGAATTGTAATAGTGGTTAAAACTTATTTTGAAAATATTAGCCTAGTATTTGAGGATTTATGGAACTTGATCCTTATTAAAATGCTCCAAATAAGGGTGGTCCCAGAACCTCCTAGTAATACCTTGAATGTTAAAGGATTATAATTCTTACCTCAGAGTATAGGTTGAAAGAATCATCCAGAAGTTAAATCTCTATAAATAAGTTATGAAAATTCAATTGGACATGGTTATAAATATTGATAGTCTGTGAAATGTGGTAATATCAATAAGGATGGATGTAATCACATAGAATTAAAAAGAAGGACATTTTATGATAAAACAAATTTTATGATCATAGTTCATGGAAGTACCGACCTAATACTAAGTGTGATGTTCCTGTATAATCATAGTTATTTCTATTTTGGTGCCTTATTCCACTCAAAATAATATTAGGGGTGCAGGGTCAATTATATACCCATAATATTCCTCAAGAATTACTTGGTCGATAATTAAGATCTTCAAACAGTGAATAAAGTTTGTGTTAATTTGTTTTATAATGAATGCAGAATTATTTGGACTCAAATTAGTCATATATATATATATATATATCAATATTCCATAATAAGATTATTTTTATTGTCATAATGATGAGGAAGGAATTGGTAAAATATTTTCAAATAGTGTTTGTAATGTGACGTGAGGATCCATAGTGGTGGAGCGTGGAATACCTGATAGAATCCTTATTAGATAAAAAGGTCACATGGATTAATATTCCTTATAAGTAAAACCTATGAATATCTAGAGATAAATTATAGCAAGATTGGTTATATATGTGATAAAAACATTGATTTATAAAAATAAAATGCATCATGAAACATGATCACACTGATATCAAATGTTGTGAAAGGTGTGTGCTTTGTAAGGTGGTGAAATTATCTTTCAATTTGATTGGATGGAATCCCAAGACCTAAAATTTTGAACGTTTTCAATATAATTTACATGGCTCACCCCCAATTCAGTCTCAAATAGGTCCACTATACTTATTCACTTTTATCTATGATGCTAAAAGGAAGGCCTATGTTTACTTAAGAAAGAATGTGATGTTTTATATTCATTTATTCAATATAAATCCATGGGGGAAATATAGTCTAGTTATAGGTTGAAATTTATTAAATCCAATCATATATTTGAGTACAATGGAAGTAAGTTTTATGATTTTTCTAGAATAAGGGTATCATGATAGAGAGGACAATAGAAAAAACTCCACAAAAAATAGAGTAGTGGAAAGTATGAACATAACCATGATTGAGAATACATAAATAATATAATTTCACTCAAGGATACCCAAATAAATTTAGGATGTGGATATAAAAATTCAATCTTATCATTTATTCAGAGTCATATTTTAGTAGTTGGGAATGGTCTCTTGAAATAGAATTGTCCTGGTAAACTATGGGACATTGGATAGCCAAGAGTCATTGATATCCATTGTCATATACATCATGATACCAAATGATAGATACAAGATGTAGTAAATATCTTATTTGGATTTGGAAATGAATACTTTATATTTTACTTATAGGATGATGAAAAGCATTGAGTTTTTAGGAGCAGATATGTTATTTTAAATGAGAAGGACCCATGGAAAGACCAAAACCTTAATGAAAAAGATATTGAAGGCAATGGGTTATCTACTAATGTTCAAGTGGATTTGAATTGGGAAGCTAAATGATAGAAATTTATTTTGAGTTTTGATGATATCACATGATAACTATAAAATATATTAGTAGATGATGTTTAAGTATGTTCTAGAACTATTGAACTCTAACAAAATGCTTTAAGGGTTGCGGAATGGAAATTTATATCTCCAGAATATTGGGAACCAGGAAATATAGTATCATAAAGATAATATTAGTATTTTTATCTAATAATATATTCTATATTAAGGAGGTTTTCAATAGTTTATTGGGTTGACATGAATTTACTTCCTCTAACAGATGAAGGATAAACCAAATTCCTTGGAGAAGTGAAAAAACTCAATGAATAGAAATATTGATATTCAATTATGATAAAAGAAATCTCTTCCCTGTAGTTCAATGGAACTTGGTATTTGACTAATGTAACACCCCTGAAAATGTGAGACATAAAAAGGCTAAATGTTACTAGTCGTGTCAACAAGGTGAACCTTTCTTTTCTAGAACCTACCAGATTAGAACACCACAGTTAATCATGCTTGGACTAGAGTAGTAATCCGGATGGGTGACCTTCTGGGAAGTTACACAGGGTGTGTGTGAGTGAGGAAAAAATACACTGAAAGAACATGTGTTGGCCTTTGGGGACAGTCATTAGTCTAATAAGCGACCCTAATGAGTAATAGAATATGGTCTGCTATGAAGGAAACCAAGTTATTACAAGAGACCCATGGGGTAAGATGAAAAGGTTCATGGCCTAGGGAGGTGGGTCATGGTAAATGGTATCAGAACCAATACCTATCCAGATGTGCTTAAGGAACTTCTAGGGTTTGAGGCTTGGAGTCCACAACGAGGGCGTTGTGCTTTAAAGGGGTGGATAATGTAACACCCTGGAAAAAGTGAGACTTAAAAAGGATAAATGTTACTACCCATGACAACAAGGTGCACCTTTCTTTTCGGGGGCCTACCTTATTAGAACTCTACAATTAAGAATGCTTGGCCTTGAGTAATAATCATGATGGGTGACATTCTGGGAAGTTACACAGGGTGTGTGTGAGTGAGGACAAAGCACACTGAAAGAACATGTGTTGGAATTTGGGGATAGTCATTAGTCTGATAAGTGACCCTAATGAGTAATAGTCTATGGTGTGCTAAGAAGGCAACCAAGGTATTACAGGAGACCCATGGGATCAGATGACAAGGTTCATGGCCCGGGGATGTGGGACATGACAACTAAAAATCCACATGGGGAAAGGGTACATAAGAATAATTGGATCATATATTTGTTGTAAAAGGTTTATAGAATGAATATATACAAGGTGTAGCTAGTGGGAAAGGGTTTCAAACTGAAATATGGTATATAATTATTAGAAATTTTCTCAATAGTAATTTAATATGATACCATATAGAATGTTTTAAGTATGATTTCATATGAATATCTTTGTATTAAGTAGTTAGATGAAAATAAAACTTTTATCCATAATGTATTTTAGGAATATATTTACATGAACCAACCTAGAGATTTCAATGATCATCATAATAAAACTCATGTTTATTGACTGAAGAAAAACCTTCATAGATTCAGGTAGGTTTCACATAAATGGAACCAAACTTTTAATGGATTCAAGGATGAATATGGAATACTATGGAGAAATATAGAATAATATTTCTAATGGGATGAATAGTGTATAAGAAGGTACATAATCCTTCTTTTGTATATAGATGAAATGTTATTCACTGAATCCAAAATTACTAAGATCTAGGATATAAAATGGGATTTCTTTAAAAGGATTGAGTTATAAGATCTCATACCAACGAATATGATATTGTGGATAAGAATTAAAATACAAATAGATGCCATAATTTTCATTATATATCATAATTACTATATATAATAAAATAATTCAATGATTCGGGATGGCCGTACATAAGACCATCTCAACACCTTCTTTTCGAAACATCAAGTTGTCTAAGGGATTGTAACTTATCAATAAATTTGTTGAATGATACATGTATAATGTTTTCTATTTATGAGATATTAGGTTATTTATGTACTATATAATTTAAAATTATCCATATATTTAATTTTTAATGGGTGTGGTGAGTCCATTTATGACAAACCATAGAGTGTAATAATGTCAGGCTAGGAAATGGAACATATTGTTCTTAAAATGATGTAAATATATATGATTTTGATTTATGGAAGATGATCAATTTTTATGGGTTTTAAATGAATAAATTTCAATAGATTTAGATACCCATAAAATTATAACTATATTAGTGGTTAGCTATATAGGGAAAATGGTTAGATGGGTGACTCATATTTGACTAGTGGTTACTTTTTCTACCATGAAAGTAGAATTTGTGTTAGAAATGAAATTACTAAAGGGATTGAGTTGGTTAATGATTTCATTAAATGACATAGAAGTATATATTATGAGGTAGTAATCCACTATGTTAGTCAAAATGAATTTCACCTAACAAAATTTTTTTTCTTCATGTAGGGATCAAATACATTGACCCGGAATTCTATTTCATCTATAAGTTTTTGGAATACATAATGTTAGGGTTACAAAATATAGTATGGAAAAAATATGATTTATATTTTTAAAAATGAAGATTTCCTAGAAATAATGGGGAATTATTATTCCTCAGTGGGGCTAGGGTGAAAAAATAGAAGAGGGACACTTCATTCTTCAGAAAGAGTAGTACCCAGTTTGTTCCCAAAGTGTTGGAGGTAATTTAATAGATTCATTGAATATATAATTAAGTGGTATATTTTTAATAAATAAATCCAATTTCAATTCAAATTTTATTAGAATGTAAAGAGAGATCACTAAAATATAGGTTGGTGTTTATTTTTTTATATGAAATGAAAACTGCTATGGTAGGTGGGCTAATTAGATGGTTGTCTTCCAATGGATGTGTGAATACTTCATTCAGGGATCTATTAACTAAAATTGAATGATAAGATATTTTTTTGAGACCATATAAGATAGGATGATTCATATGGGAATTATAAAAAGAGAATGTTTTTTCAAGGAAATAAAATATGAATAACCTATCCCTGGTTCTCAATGTATGGACACCTATATAAGCTGAATATTAGTGTTATTAGTTGATCAGTTAGGTTCCTCTATAAAATTGAAGTGGGAATATAAAAAAATGATTAATTTGAATCGAACATTTGTCTTAGGATAATGGTTTCTAATATAATAAATCATTGATTGAGACTATAATTAATTGTATCATTAGAGAAATGAAATGTTTGGTAGTTATCTAATATAGTAATAGTACTTAACATCTAAATCACATCAAATTTTTGCACTTATTTTTTCATTAATTTAATGTTTTGTGATATATGAGTTGGATAATGAGTGTGATGTTCAATCTAATGTAGTGGATATGGTTCTAAAACATCTTATAATCAGACACATAGTACTGGAAAAGTAAATATTTGTGATGGGTTATTTACAACATATAAGAATCTGCTGTAAATAATTGTGAATACCTAGGTTTTTTTATGGACGAAAATTTCCACCACAAAAACATTATTTTTGATGAGTAATAGTGATAGAAAATATATTTCATCAATATAATACTTTCATGAAAATATTAATAATGATGGATAAACTGATCTATTGAAAAGTTTTCAACAAAAATATTATTAAATATGGATAACATGATCAGTCACAAAAGGTTTCAACATAATTATGTATAGCGATGGATTGTTCATTGTTATTAACTCATTGGAAAATAATAATTAAAAAACTATGTGAAATCTTTTCTCATCCACTTATCCCACTCTATAAATTGTCCTTCATGTGCAATGGTTGTCGCAGAACTGTTCAAATAAACCAACCCAAATTAATCTATCACATCCAATTTCATCCCAATTTCTGTTTGAATCCCACATGTATAGATTCCACTTCTCACCTACTTCAGTACATTTGGGTTTCCCCTTCCCTTGTATAAATATATTCAGTAATTCTCTAGTTTAAAAATTGAAATTATTTTTTTTATTTAGTTTTTTGGGTTATTATAGGTTCTTTATTCCTTATTTTGGTGTCCACTATCACAGGCGTCATGTCTAAAATTAGAAGTAGTTGATTAAACCTGAATTATGGTAGTTTGAAAAAAATTTACCCTTTAGTTTTAATATATTTTTTTCAGTTTGGGTTTTCTACTATGTTTATTTTGATTTTAAAAAAAATTTCTAATCAAAATATTGGAAGAAAATTGTTTTCTAGGGTAGTTTCCATGTTTTTCAAGATAGTATTAAAATTAATCAATTGTTTCGAATTTTTTAAAATGATTCATTAGTAGATGATACATTTTTTTAAGCCTCATATTACTGTTCCATATTTGATATTGCAAATATTTTTTTTTGAATTATTATAGATTTTTGAATATATTATGTGAAAGTGGTGAAACAATATAGTTGATTTATAAGTTTACTTATTTTAGTTTTTTAATGTTAGAATTATTACAATCATGATATATATGTAATATTTGAACAAAATGGTATTAAATATTGATTGAATTAATTATTTAAATGTTACATGTAATTTTTCAATGAAATTTGATTATTAATCGTATGGTATTTCGTCTATTCTAATTTTTGGGATTAGGTTTAATTTCTAATCTTTATTCATTAAAGTTTAATTTATAATTAAAAAATAATTATTTATATATAATAAATATATATAATAATTTGAAAAAACATATGTAATTACTTTTAAAAAATATATGAAACACAAAAAAAATATATAAAGAGTTCATAATAATGTGTAAAAATGCACTAATAATTAATAATAATTAGTATTAATTATCAATGTATTAAATACATAATAAATAATTTGAAAATATTAGTAATAATTAGTAAATATTAGAAAATTGTGATAATTTTTAATAATTTGTTAAAAAATATATATATATAATACTAATAAATATTAAAATTCAGTAATAATTATTAAACACAAAATTATAAATAATTAGTAAAATATTTGTATTACATTTTAAAAATATATAAAAAATACTACTAATTACAAAAAATTTGGAATAATTATTTAATTAATAGTTAGTATTATTATGATTATTAAATTTTAGTTTTAATTAGTAAATATTATTAGTAATTTATAAATATGAGTAAATTATGAAAATTAGTAATAATTTTAAAATCATTATATAAAAAAATTATTATTATTTAAAAATAATAATATTTATTAAAAACCTCTATAATGGATAAATAATTATTTTTTTTAAATAATTGTGTCAATTAGTAAAAATTAATAAATAGTATTAATAATTAGTATAAAAATTAATACCTTATAAAAAAATAAAAAAATTAGTAACAATTATTAGTCTTTATGCCTAAAATGAACCATTTATACTGGTACATCATGCACATCATGTTTATTATGATAATTATTAAGTTTTTTTGTGATATTTTAATGATTATTGGTCTTCAATAAAAATTAAATATCCTAAAAATCATTATTTTGAAAATGAAAATGGTTCTAGGGAAGTAAAACATATTGAAATTTTTCAAGAAACATCCCAAAATAAATCACTTATACTATGAGACATAAATGTCGATGATTATTTTATTCCCTATCATAAAATGAATTCAACCACTTTATTTTGATCCTTATTTATAAAGGTATGTTCAATTGTTAAATTATTTATTTTATATTATGTTATTTATTAATTTTGGTAATAATATTTTGATTATTTATTTTTTCATTTTTCGGCATTTATCTCTTGATTAGCCTTTTTTGATTCAATAAAATTATTTTTCTACACCATGGGTGTCATAAGATCATGTTCCCATGGTTTTTTGGCATTATATTTTCAACCAATGGATTATAAATTAAGAAATCATATAATTTATTTTAAATTTATTTTATTAATAACATGTGGTTTTAATTCACTTATATAATTTATGGTCTTAAATAGATGATATAATTATATATCCTATATAATCTCATGATATATTTTTATACATGAATAATTTTATTTGGTTTTATACAAAAAAAAAATTAGAGAACCCTCAATAGATATTTTGTTACCATTTTCAACCAATCTATCTTATCTCATTGACCTTAATATATCTCATCTCATGTATGGGATTGATAGTTATACTACTAGATAATGAATACTTTTAAGTTTATTTCATCATCTATGAGTCCGAACAGGGGGAGGAAGGAGGTCACACATAGGGTTAAAAGTCATATATTTTGTATACATCAGTGAAATATGACAATTGGTATTATTTATTATTGTATAAATACTTTAAATATAAAATTGTTCTTATATTATATTGGCTTATACTAACCCATCTATTACAAATTTTAATGTATTCAAGAATATGTACACTTATCCCAGTATAGGAATTCATGTTGTTGATAAACATCTCCAGATTGTGGTTAGTTTTTTCTTATAAAAATTCATAAATTAATTCTATTGTTATTTTAATTTGTAATAATATTTGATTGAAAAATATTAGACTACAAATTCTTATCCATGATATATTTGATATGAGGTAGACGTTTATTGTGTGTGTGGTCCACAATTTAATGAGGGTTCATGGATACAGAAGACTTTACAAGGAGTCGATAATGGTTTGGTGACTGGTATTGGTTTACTATTGGAATATACTCATTATTACGATACATTTTTGAGGTAATGAGTAATCTCAACATGATATTACGTAGATTATTTATTTTTATTTTTAACATAGTATGAAGAGAGGATGAAATCTTAGAGTGATATGATATGGTTGATACAGAAAGAGAGGTAGGAGGACCGTAAGTAGCCAAGTTAGATAGATTAGTAGATATTAGTGTATATGACACTGCTTGCATATAGTATTGGAATGGAGTCCCCCAATCCCTTTGTGTGATCATACTCCCCAAGATACAAGTTTATTGTTTTTGTGGATGTTATTTATTTTTGTTTGATAAAAAATTTATGTGTGAAATGGTTTAATAATGTGATGAATATTTTAGTTATATTTAAAGGAACCGTTTTTGTAATTTCGTTTTTTAAATAGATTTTTTATTTTTTAAAATATATAACTAGTTCTCACAGGATTAGTTATCAATCAAAATTAATTTTCGTAAAGGAAAATTTGGGATATTTTTTATGGAATTTCATTCCCATCTCAAATAAAAATTAATTTCGATGGACCATCAGAATAGTTTTTTAGAAAAACTAATGCCTTATTTATGATGAGAATGAAAATCTGTCACAATAGAAAAACTATTTGTGATGGACCATCACAAATAATAATATTTGTTATTCTTTTTTTTATTATGGGACTTTACCAATATATTCCCATTTAAAATTACTATAATCTTGTGGTGACACTAATATCTATCGTAGAATCCCATTCTCAATGATCAATTTTCACTATGTGCTTTGTCTTCTAGTGGTTTTAACATCTTACGAAAGGATTTTGGTGGGGTATCCTCTCATAAAACAAATTACTTTCTAGTATATCTATTCAAGGATGAAGACATCATAGATAGGCTTAAGTGGTTATAATAAAATCATCAATGTAAGTGTATATACCTTAACGAGAGTATAAAATTGTACGCAAGGTGTATATAGAATATCTGACGATCAATGATGTCAGATTGGGGTTATAAACTATCCAAGATACTATTCAGGTTTTATCTACATTATATTATTCTTATTTTGATACAAGTGCATTAAAATAAATTATTTTTACTAGACCAATTATGATTTTGGGGAATAAATATGAATCCATGTTATCAAATATGATCTTCGATACAACACTAGGGAAAATAATTTAGTAGGTCAAGATGTTTCCTTCATATTCTGTAGTTATTTCATCCTATTTGATATTTTGGGATCACATGGTTTTGAGCATAAATTCATTTGATTTTATTATGGTAATAGTCTAGAGTAATTATTTATAAGTTTGTATTTATTGATATAGTCTATGATAAACTTTCTTATCTCCAACTCATAAAAAATTTACCCCTTATTGGGGAAGAGAGACGTTAGATGACCACAAGGGTCCTAACCAATTTCGGGTCAAGGATTTCTTCTAAAAAAATGTATAATCTTACCCTTAAAGAAATGGAGAGTTATAGAGGTTCACCATTATCTCTTTTGATAGACTTTTCCCGATAAATATTCACAAGAGTTCTCTATATATTACCAATATAGAAATATGTGTAATTTCCCAATTAACCTAATATCTAGATTTAAACCTATTTTTACCCCTATATTGTATGGATCAATATAATGTATGATAAAAAAATTCTAGTTATTGAATCTTAAATGAAAGGGGTTAGTTATATTGAGAATTTCTTTATAGGCTTCTCTAATCCTCTTCATTGAGAATATGGATTAGAGTCCCCTCCTTCTATAGAATATAATAATCTATACTAGGTCATGATTATGAGTGGTTAGCTCTTTCAAATATTTGACCACCTCTTTGATCAGTTAACGTGGGAATGTGGGTTATCCAAATATAACCTTTGATCATGATACGATAAAATTTAGTTTAAACTTGCTGAGATTCATAAAACTACATTCTAATATTGTTATAGACACATTTAAACTAAGGTTATTCATTTCAGAATTACAATTTACCCTTCGGTGTTTCTGCGCCTAATTATCATGATCTTCCATCCATTCATAGAATCATCTTTCTGGTATGTTTTGATGAAATTATGGTTTATTATAGATCTTAGGATTACTATAATCTATAAATTATAATTTTAATTGAAATACTTTGAGATAACCATCTATATAGAAAACTATCGAAGTGATATTTCTAGATTTGGGAAGTTAAATTCATCAAGAATTTGATTTATGAAATCGTAATCTCTATAGATCCTAAAAAGTTATATTGAGTTATTTTTTGAAATGTTTCATTAAATTTTCTCAAGATCGAACATTTCCTTTTTATCATGAGTTGCTTTCACTGTTTCATTAAATATTTTTTCAAGGTAGCTACTATGATTATTGTTTTGACCAAGAAGGTAATTGGGATTATATGGTTAGATCAGTATAAATTAGGCTTTTAAAAATTATATAAAAAGTTCCCACATCTCTTATAATCATTATACCACTTCCAAGTGAGGGATTTTATGTATACCAAGATTCACCCTCGATGATACTTATTTATATACAAATAATAGAAGAAATGGTTTTGTTATATTATACTAGAAATATTATTAATAATAAAGAAATTGCCCTTACTCATGATACGGTACATGAAACTATATTTCATTAATTGAAATATTGGAGACATTATTCTTTTGATGAGTTATTCATGGCGTTAAATAATAAAAAAGGCCTTAAATGAATCTTATCTCAATGATATTTGATTATTATGAAGGGGAATCGTGAAGAGTATCTATAATTATTTGATTTCGAAATTCAATATACACCTATTATAGGAAATTTATTTCTTTCAATTACCATTGAAGAAATATGTATACTAAATAGTTGTTGATGTGAAAAAGGAGTGTAGAATGATATTTCTGAGAAAAAAAAGTCACATGGATGTAATCAATGACCATAGCGGAGAATGATTACATCAAATCAATCACACATCATCGATTCTCATTTTTAGGATTTTGTGTACTTTCTATACATTTATAGAATACATGTAGTCCTTATATACATTCAAGTTGAATTTATTAAGGGATTTCACTCATATAGGTAGGAAATAAAATTATGGATCATAAATAAGTTTAATGATATTCAACATATGTTTTTGTGGCATGGACAAAATAAATACATTTTTCGATTTATCTCTAGAATCTTAGAAATTATATATGTAAATGCATGGAATAAAAAACTAAAAAGAACAATTCAGTCATTCCCATTTTAATTATGCAACTAGAATGTGATAAATATAGATTTTTGGACTAATTATACATGGTTAACTAAAATTACGGTTAATGTTTTGGTAATTTTTGATCATCAAACTAAAAGGATCACTTTTTTCTATCAAGGATTAGGTAGATGATCTCAAAAAAATATACTAGGTAGATTATAAAGCCTCATAAATTACCTACTATAATTGGTTCAAATAATTATGCTTTTTCAATATATCGGTTTTTGAAATGAATTTAGAAATATTTAGGTTGACATGTAAAAATAAGAACAACATTCCACTCCCAGATTGGGGGTAAATTTGATCAAATAATATACATTTTGGAGAAAATATTCTAGCCATATATCTTTAACTAATGTATAGAAAGGGAGTATATCCCCTCTTTGATAGGGTTTTTCTATAATAATATTTATCATTCCTCCATCTAGGTGGAAGTATTTAATGTAATCTAAGGGTGAATGTTACACTATACCATTTATTGTATTAATATAGGTCAATACCTTTGTTATTTTACTGTCGTTTGGTTTCATGTGGTCTTATCTAATGAGTTATGATCTTGAGTTTAGAAAAAAAAATCCCTTATTCACTATATTTCAATAATGAATGGGTGTACCCCCTTTACAAAATTATTTATGGCTTCTTTAATCATTCTGATTATTCTTTATTCCTTTCCTTTGGAAATGGGTGATGCTTATTTTATAAAATAAAAGGATATTTGCATGATTTCAATCTATGGTTTCAAATTTTCTACCAATAATGACCTATTACCTTATTCTACTTTGGTATTAGGATTATCATAGTGTTCTAGTAAATTCCTAATCATCATCACTAGATCCTAAGGAACTAATCCATAATTAATTATATAAGGAATCAATTTTATCTTATCAAAATAATTGGGTTTTGGGTAAAAAATGATACAAGGTTGGGTGAATATAACTAAAACCAAAGTATATCCTTTTATTAATTTATTCTCTTAAATGGTTTTATAAATGACATGATATTTGTGGAGTTGTATTGGTTTTGTTAAAAAGTTATAATGTATGATTATAATCATGACACATTATTCCATGTTTGGAATATGATAAAACTAAAATTATACATAAATTTTGTGGAATATTTAAATTCTAGGAATTATAAACATTTTTTATTTCCAATCCCTCCTATGTTACCATGTTTGGTCCATTGTATTTAATTTTTTAAAATGAATTATGTTCCATAAAGATAGTAATTATTTTTTATGACTAGAAGTTAAATAATATCTGGAAAAGGGTATATATATTATGGAATAAATGTTTTAGAAGTACAAAAAAAGTATAAAAATATTAGGTATTTATAGACCAACAATGCGTGGACTCTATTATACCCTTTTTTCATACCTTGAACTGGATGGTTGGCTCAACTAACTAAGATATATTATTCAAATTTACCATTTACTAAATTAATATGATTGGTTTATCCAAACATTATTTATAGTTCCCTTGTAATCTATGTTATTCATGAAATATGTATGATAGATATGGACCCTCCTCATATGGGTAGATAATTGTTATGATTAAATTGTAATCATAAGTTATAGAAATCATGGTGTCTCTTATTTAGTTTATTTATTAATCTTGCATTTCTATAATTCTGTATACACTTGAGATAATTAAAGGTTTCTAGGGGTGAGTGTTGACTGCTTTATGGGTATATCATACTAAAACACTACAGAGGCACCTCTATGGAAGCATAAAAAAATTATACATGATCGAAGAAATACCAAGGTGTTTAAATCGGGATGAAATAACATATGGGCCGTAGTATATGGAAGGATTATATATGGAATCTTGGGGGGTGGTCCAGTTCATGGAATTCAAGGTGTTAATCCAATATCCTAAAAACTCTAACACACGTTCATCTTAATTTTGGGGTCTATATTATATTTTTGGTTAGAGCATATATGCATATCATGTTTTTATTAAATTACACATCACTCAAGCATAAAATATCAATTTTTTATGAACCATTAGCATAGATGTGTTTTTTTCATTTAATTTATTATGAGTAACTCTGTCATAACACTTACTTCTTATCATTATATTTTTTCCTACAATTCCTTAAGACCCATTAGGTCAGGAAATGATCAAAACAGGTATGTTTAGATTACATCTTTATTAAGAGGACGAAATCCATCTCCCTTTAATATCAATCTAAACATCAGGTTTTTACTCTAGAATTTGGTGATCCATATATATACCCAAGATGTTTTGAAGACCCTGTACAATACTATTTAGGTAAACAAGACATGTTTATTAAATTTTTTTTCATATTAATAAATTCTTTTAACTAAAAAATTTATGTCTCATGGTAAAAAAGAATCAAATTGACCCTTATTTCTATCATAAACTTATAAAATGATATTAAATTAATTTTTGACTTATTTCAATGATCCAAACATCAATTTGTTGTTTTCTGTCAAGAATAACCAAAAGTATATTCATTAAGTTAAAAATATGCAAAACACAGAGGAAATTAAGAATAAAATAAATTTTCATGAAATTTTAAATCAAATTTCCAAAATTAGCTTTATTACTTTTTAGAATAATACCTATTCTATTTTGACCTATTGTATACTTAGAATAAAATAATTTATTTTATTTGAGTTAAAAATTTATTTTTTTCTCAAAAATTTGAATCACAGAGTCAAAGTTGAGTAAATGATATCAGATTATTGTAAAACTCTATAAAAATATTTGTATATTAACTATTTACAATTAATAACATAAAAAATTTCAATTTGACATATTATTTCATTATAATGATCAAAAGTATATTGTAAATTTATAAAATTATTTTTAACTTCAATCCACATATCACATTGTCAAAAACAATCAATCAAACCGAAATTATAGTGAAACCCTCTAAAAAATAAATTCAATTAATTTTTTAAAAGTATGAATATACCATACATCAATATGATGACCATTTTCATTAGAATGACCAAAATATTATTTATTGAAATATAATGTGTGTTCCTAATAATAAAACCTATGTAAAGGATCTCAAACAATCCTGAAATTATATGACAATAATAATAAAATACTGAATACTCCATAAAAAACCAAATGTATCTCTAATGATAGGAGTTCTTGGATTTATCAAAAGTTAATTTTCTAAGAATAAAATGTTATTTTTCTTGTAAATGATCATCAAATGAATAAAATAGATAAAATGAAGTTATATTATCATGAAACTTAGTAAATATGATCATTAAGTATTTTTTTATAAAAAATAATTACCCACATTTCAATCTGATGTTTGAATATTCAAGATTGATAACAAATTCCTTTTTTGAGTTAAAATTTATTTACAACTTCAAAACAAGTTTGACCACATTAAAAATAAAAAAAAATCTTTGATAATCCTAAAAATATATGACATTGATAATTTATTAATTTGGGGCCTATATTAATGAATTTCAAGTCAATATGATTTTTGGTTTAGTCAGAATGATGGAAAAATACTTTCTTGATGTTTGAAATGTGTGTCACCAACAAAAATTCTGGAAAAATACATGAAATTATAGTTAAATTGTTAAAAAATAACTGATATTAATCTTTCATATATGGGAAAAAATAGAATATATAGTGTTATATTGTTTTTGTTGAATGTAAATTTTTAAATATTTAGAAGTGTTTAAAAGTACTCTTCAAATATTTAAAACTGATTTAATAGTGCCTCATCATTTTGAAGAATTATTTAAATGAACACATATTATTTTTTAGAAATATTAATGATTCACAAATTAATTTGATGTTTCATTTTGTTATAGTGACCAGAGTGCTTTGTTAAAGTTAAAAATGAGCATCACATATAGAAAACATAGAAAATGATCTCTATCTTTCATGAAAATATAAAAATATATCTGATATTAATTTGAGAATCATAGGAATAAAAAAATATCTATTTTATATGAGTCATGTTAAGGTTTTGGTGTGTATAAAAATTATAGAGGGAATCCTCAATTTGAGATTATTTCTTCTGTAAAAGTATCATATCTGCAAAACATGATTAACACAACTTCCAAATATATTAGAGTGGATATTTTACATTTAATTTATAAATAAAATGAAATAATAATTATATCATATATAATAATTGTACTGATCAATTTCAATTTCAACTTGAGATTCCTTGTTGTTGTAGTATATAATTCAAGAAACAATTATATTAGATGTATCTACACATTCTTCTTGAATTTAGAAGGATTATTATTGAATCAATGGGTGATATAGTGGTTATAAGAACCCATGTGCTATAAAATTAAATCGCTATTATTTAATATGAATATTCATTAATTATATTTTATATAGTTAAATTTAATTAAATAATATTTGGTAATTTTTCACTAAAAATGAAAATAAGATTTATTTTATTAGCCCAATTAAGATTTAATGCATTATATGGTTTTATTTAAAATACATATTTCAAATATATAGAATTTTAATTTTTCAAAATTAAATTAATTTTTTATTTCACCATGTCAAAATTATTTTTGGATGAATTTTTTATAATTTTTGAGAAGTATTATTTTTAAATGAATAGTGAAAATATTGTTTTTTATTGGAAATAATATTTTTCTTATAACTTCACAATATATTTTGGGTTAAATTAAAATTTTAATTAGTTAGTTTTAATGAAATATAATATAATTAATTTAATTATAGTCAATATTTATCTTGAATGTGGTAGAAAATTATTACATTTTGAAGGCGTTTTTCTGAAAAATTATTTTCATCGATATTTACAAGTTTAATTTTAATTTAAATTCCTCGTATTATATGAATTAAATTTGATAAAATGAATTACATATTTGGAATCATAAAAAATTAATATAATTAAATAGGTTTAGAAAAAAGTTGGGAAACAATGAATAGTAAAAACAATGGAAATCAAATCCCATGGTTAAAGATAAAATATTTTTATTGGGGATTAAACTAAATAGATAAGGGTTAGAATTACCTAAGAAAAATCCTTATTCATATTAGATGAGTTTTAAAACAAATATAATTTAAAGGAGTTAAATAAATTATTTTCAAACATTAGTTTAAATTTGAGAACACAAGCCCATCTTTTGAGAAGATAGGTAATATTTTATTTAAATTAAAAACTATTTTTGGGTCATTTCAGTTAATGGAATGTTTGGAAGATCCCATTTGGTTTTTTATCTATACAAAAGTTTAAATACCTTAATTTTTTATTATTTATCTAAAAAAATTCATGGAATTCAATTTATTACTTTATTTCAAGGTAAACATATTTTTACACATAAATTAGATATTTTCATAAATATAGTTTTCCATTCATTTAGTTTAATTATATTAAATGTAATTTATTCCACCTATATAATTTAAAATTATAATATTTGATTTAAAATGTTGAATAATTCAATTTTCTTCAGAAGACCCCTTTTTTCCTTTTCTTTATATTATTAACTTATCATTGTAAATGTAACATCACATTACGTTTTCAGGTACTTTTGAGGTTTCCAGGTATCTCTGTTTTAGAGTAGTGACATGGGGGTGCTTTTGGGAGAACATTTTAGTAATACAAAAGGGAAATGGCATGTGCACGGTTTGCGCACGGTTTGATTAACCGTGCAACCATACTGTGCCAACCAAGTAGCACTGGACAGAGAGGTATGCACGTCATGCGCACGGTTTGACAAATCGTGCAACCATACCGTGCGGACCCTGAATATCTGGACAGTGAGATCTGCCCGATGTGCGCATAGTTTAACAAACTGTACGGTTCTTCCCAAGTCAATCATGTGCACGGTTTCTAATTCTTAATATTTCCTTTAAAACAACCCGAACTCCCGGGAATTCCATATTTTCGACCTTGGCACGTGCTTGACCCATTTTAGGTCTCTCTGAAGCCAACTAGAAAGATTCCAAGGTGATCCGAACATCATTCTTTGAGATTGAAGGCTCAGATTGTAGAACTACTCTCCTCCTGGTAATTGGATTTCGTCTCGTTGTGTTTCTCATGTAATCCTCTATCATTTCTTGATCTTTTCATGGTATATTTCATTTGTTTTCATGGATCTAAACCTATGAGTTGAGGTATAGATCTAGGATTGTGAATCTAGATCTAGTTTTTCAAGATCTTGATTCCTTTGATCTTAATTTTGGTTTTTATGGATATAGATCCAGATTTTGATCGACATCATTGTTCGGCTCAGTTTTTGGGGTTTCTCGTTGGGCTAACTCCCGTCAATAAATCAATGTAGGTGGTTCCTTCCCGACATTCCAAATTTATTATCATTGTATTTTCTTGATTTATTAAAATTATTGATTTAAATTCAATTTCTCAAGGTTCTTTCAATTAAATTTATAAAAACTCAATTCTATTGAATTGAGATATTTGAAATGGTTTTGGCATAGAAATTTGGGAAAACCCAAATTCAATTTAATTAGGTGTGTTTATGGAAAATTGGTCGATTTAAATTTTTTAATATAAATTTTGGATTTGATGGAAATGTTTTCAATTAAATTGTTGAATTTAATTGTGGAAATGAAAGGTGTAATGATGGAATTGGGTTTGAATAGATTTTGAACATAAGAAAATAGCTTAAAATGATTTTATAGAAACCCATTGGTTTTATCTTGTGAAATAGGTATATTTTTTGAATAAAACCTGTCCTGGTTTTAAATGAAACGATGTTGGAACTTTTGAAATGGATGAATGGGATTGATCGTATTTTAAGCATTCTTAAAATAGTTTTCCCATCATGTAAGAGTGCATTCTTGCCTTAGGCAGTTAGTGAATTATTTGGATACACAATACGCTACAACAACATTCTAAAACATAATTGTGGTGGGTCACATCCCGGACGGGTTAGTGACGAGTCTCCATTTTCCAGTGTCGTAAGGATGTGTGTATACACATTTTGTTGAGTTCACATATAGAGTGAGGAATCATATAACTGGTTAATACTATCATACCTTTTGGTAGATGACCATTTTTCTTTCTTGATAGTTTATATATAAGATATAAATGAATGCCAATGGTTTGAACTATTGTACATGCCTTCATAATTTATATAAACCGTTTTATATAAATTATTTTCTTAAGCCATTGTTTTTTAAATATTCTATAATTGTAAAGCCTTTGCTGAAAGTAATTTTTTCATCATTTGAAAATGTATAGCATGTTTTTTTAAAATATTCTTTTGAGCTTCCAAACCTATTTATTTGAAAATTGAAAGTTTTTCCTTGGATAATCTATATTTGGAATCTAGTAGAGAATATTTGGTGGTATCCTACTGGGCTTAGCCTCACACTCTATTTTTACCTTTGGGTGATTGTAGACTTTCTTCTTCCCAGATCGAGTAATGGGAAGGGATCTCTTGGAGCTGGATCCAGCTGTTGATCTTTGTTCTTGGTGAATTGTGTCCTTAGGGATCGTGGGGATGTTTTTCCCATCTTTAGTACTTGGGTTGTTGTATTTTATCATTTTGTTCCTCTTTGTATTCTAGTACATTACTCCCGGTGGAGTTTCTTTTGTAATGCATACTGTTTTGTTAACTATTTTTTCCACATTCTTGTCGAAAAATTGGTCGCAATTTCATGTTGTGTGATGCCCGGTGCTAGTCACTGACCCATGGGGATTGGGAACACACTTCGGGCTATGTCAGGGCCACCTCGGTTATCGGGTTACAAGGGTACCCGGGATGGTTCATGACAAAGTGGTATCAAAGGAAGGTTAAGTACCTTTCCATGATGATAGTATGCATTTGTGTATTCTTTTTGTGAATTAGGAGGTAGTTTTGATTGAGTGCCTAGCCATATCTCACCGGAATGAACCATAAGTCACTAGGGTTGGTTAGGGAAATACGACATGTGGATTAGTTCTAGTATTTTACCTATTTTTATTTGGATATAATGGAATCCAAATCTTGTTATCCCTTAGTTTAAGAATAGTTTTCCTTGTTACTCGGTTTGGGTGTTAATCTATGTCTTTTATGCTGTGTAGAATCATTCCTCCGAGAAGACATGAGAATAGGATCGAAAAAAGGCTGCTGCCAAATCTCAGAAAGCGAGTCCTATTATGGATCCGAGTCTGGTTGAGATGATTCTTCACACTGTCCATGCCCTGGGAAAGGCACCACCACAAGTTCCTGTTCAGACTCCATCTTTATATCCTCATATTGATATTCTATGAAGTCGTTCTCAGTAGTTCCAATGCCAAAAGCCACCAGTTTTCAAAGGCTCCACTGACCCTCAACATGCTGAGGAATTGTTGAGTAAGATTAAAAATATGTTTTCGTTCTTAGAGACATCTAATGTTATCAAGGTGAAGTGTACCACCTTTATTCTGGAGGGACATAGTAGGAATTGGTGGGAGCCAATGGTGACGGTTGGGAAACATGAGGGTTTGGAGGGGAAAGACTTTAGGGATATTTTTTCTAACCAGTTCTATCCTGAATCAATGGTGTTGGCCAAGGCTGTTGAGTTTTTCAAGCTTGATAAGACCAACAAAACCATAACTGAGTACTCAAATCGTTTTTATGAGATGGTACAATTTTCTCCAAAGATTCTATTTAATGGGAGGGTGATAGCTCGACGATTCAAGTTGGGACTTCGATCAGATATCTATTCTCAGGTTCTCCTACTGAAGCTACCCACTTATACTGATGTGTTGGATAGAGCGATGATTGTTGTGATGGACTTGGCAAGAATATCAGGGTTGACGGACGTTATTTTCCCTCCTAGTGGAATTGTGGGATCCTTTAAAGGAAAATGAAAGCATGACTTTTCTCATGATAGTTATTGATAGTAGAGTCATCACAGACCTCTAGTGGCACCGGGAGGGGCTTCTTTGACTTTCTATCAGTGAGGGAAGCCATGAAATTCTAAGAGTGTTTTCACTGAGGCACCCAAGAACTGTAGCTCCTGCGGACTTTTAGGGAACATAGAGTGATTCTGCCATCACTTCTTTACTCCGCGTAGGGGAACAGGATCATCAGCACCTCCAAATATTGTTGGGTAATAAACTGCTTCACGTACAAAAGGGTTCCAGCCACAGGCATGTGGAATGAAGCTTCATCACATAGTGGAAGAGTCTCTAGGGGTATCTGATATAGGTCCTAGAAATGTTAGAGGTACCATTACTATAGCATCATCTTTAGTGACAGCTCTTTTTGATACTGGTCGGGATGTCGAGTGCGTCAAATTATATGATTTTTTTAACTAGAGTTTTTGCAGTATAGCAGCAACCCCAGGGCATCTATCGACGGAGCCTTAGATCATTAATTGTGAAATTTGGTTTTGATTATAAAGGTAAAAATGGAAATTGGGTTTTATAATACTTTGGATTGATGATTAAATATGAAAATAAAAAATCAGAATTATAAAACAAAGTAGAGATTAACAGAATTTATTAAGCGTAATCCACCCAGGGTACTCACATGATGTTTATCCTTCATCGCTTCATGATATGTGGTTATGATCTTTTAATAAAAGGTTTTTAAAACCTAGAACCATAATTTTACTAAGTTTATACTAGGATACATCCTAGCGTATAGTCGAAAACACACAATGATTCACCAGACACCGCTGATGATTGGGTGAATTGTGTTTGACTTCATAACCGAAAATCACCAAGGCAACACATGAAAAACACGATGCGCTATCCAAGTTTGTTTGTTATTTCATTGTAATATCATGAAATAAATTTACATGTCATTTATAGTGATTATGTGAGTTTAATTGACCAATATTAACCACACAAACACCACAATTGAAAGTGGGAAAAGAAAGTGGTGAGCAGTGTGTGAAACATCACATGAATGGGTACCCCCAAACATGATCAAATGTGTTGATCATTATATACCAGTACATAACTCAATAAAATAAGAATAGGGGATGATGAAAAAAAACCCAAAGACCTGGAAATCAAAATAACATTCAAATATTACAAACATGAAGCTTGGGATTTATATCACGTTCCTACGAGGGTGATCATAAGGGGTTTAGAAACCCATGGGAGAGGAAGAAGAAGAAGACGTTGAATTTGAACTTCCTATAGCCTCTAGAACTTCTAGGGATGTTGAGAAGACTCCTTGGGGACTCCAAAATGGCAAAACCTTTCCACTTGTCCGAACATGAAAATGGGGAGCCCAAGGTGCCATTTTATAGGAAAATTAGAAGGTGGTTTTGGGCACACATATTTTTTAAATCCAATTGTACCATGAGTTTCGGCCATCAAAAAGTCTTATCACTCTTTAGAGAAAATAGAAAAGTTGTATCTCCACCTCTTCGATGTCTTCACTAAATTTATAGCACCATTTGGAAAAACATAGCTCAAGATATTGATAAAGTACAGAATGACACTTTTGACATTGTTTATATTCAGTGGCTTGGACAGATCAGTTCGGATGGACCCCATAGAAGCTGAATCAGGATTCGATTCCTTAATATGAAATATAGCCTAATAATGTTTGTACATTCCCACAAACATTCATCCCATTTTGATGCACTAATTTCATGTAATAATCAAAACAATGTACATATATCGATGGATCCATGCAATTTTGGCCCATATTTCTTCCACTTCATCACGGGCCCTCCAAATCACCTCCACCTACATTGAAATAATAAAAACAAGTAACATTTCCCATTCTAATATTGATTGAAATTTATTAATTGATTAAAACATAATGTAAAATTTATTATTATATTTGGAATATTCATCACAAAACTATTTTAAAACAGCGGTGTAAGGGTGGAATAAAACAATGAATCGTGGTACGATCAGACCCCCACACCTAAACATTTTCACACCTGGGAAAAGTCACATATCCAAATATAATGATGAATATATATATATATATATATATATATATATATTTCCAGAATCAAGAAGATTTAACATTTCATGATATTTTAATCCACCAAAGTAATTTGATTAATGCACGAAGGACACCAAGGAGTTCTTCCTAGTGAAAAATGAAAAAGATGTCTCATAAATCTCATCATAGTGAAATTAAAAAAGATTAATGATACCAAATTGAGCAAGGAATTCAAAAGTCATCCATTAATCTAACTCTCCATGTGTGTCTATGAAAACCATTCCATGCTATTCTTTCCACTTGTTATCTAATAAATATAGGTTATTTTAACATTTTTCAGCTGAAATGATTTTTCACCGAACCTGTCCTACATCCTTTGCAATCATATTCCATGACCCACTCATTTAAGCATTCCCAAAAGTCAAACCATAACTTCCCGACCTAGATATCCTAATATGTTGCACATTTTGTCACTCCCCTCATTTATAATATTTTATTTTTGATGTTTCATTTGGAACAAACCTCACACTCATCTCTTAACCCTTATTTTATCTCCTCACGACACTAATTGCAATAGTTATAACAAGATCAAAGGTTGATGAGGTGTGGTTTTTGACCTGCCCAAGACATAACCAATTTTTTTAGGGTATACAACAGTCTGACATTAGATACACACGCATAGGACAATCTGGTACACTAAAGAAACAGATTGGATAAGGAACGAATGTATGGAAATATCATTTAATTATAAAAAATATTAACCAAACATATATTTAACTTATATTAAGTAAGAAATATTCACACATTGTGGTTTTGTGCAAAAATTTGTGGAGATACTAGTGACACAGTTTTCCCCAAAACTACTCACACAAGGAGAAAAAATCATCTCAAAGGATTCACATTGATACGACCATTTATATCATTTACACAAAACAAATTCACTAAAAATCACTCCCTGATGTTAAATTCATACAAATACTCTTTTTCACCAGTATTTAAGGTATTTTTACTTTTCTTGCTTTATGGTCACCGAATCACGGTCCTTTGAAAAAAAATTTTAGGGAAAAATTAAAATACCATAAAAAGGAAAAAGGAGAAAATGATGAAGATTCTTATCTAACCCAGGAATGTATCCACCACCACCCCTAGAATGTGCAGTGTCCTCACTGAAATAATTGAGAATGTGAGAAGGAAGGAAAGAACATGGTGTGTTTTATTGGTATGATTCATTGAGAAGGAGGATTTCTTGCACTGGATTCATAAGAAAATCCTCATAGAAGTGTTTAAGTTGCTACCCATTGACGGTAAGACATTGTCCACTTTACTCATTCAAAACCAGTATTGCACCAAAAGGTTAAACATTAGTAATAGTATAAGGACTGAGACATCGGGAAAAATCTTACCTGGTATAGTAATGGGAAGTGCCACTTCAACATCTTCTTCTTCTTCCTCTCACATGGGTTTCTAAACCCCTTGTGATCACCCGGGGAGGAATGTGATGTAAATCACAATCTTCATGTTTGTAATATTTGAATGATCTTTTGAATTCCAGGTTGTTTTGTTGTTTTTCATCATCCCCTATTATTATTTTATTGAGTTATGTACTGGTATGTCATGCTCAACTCATATGATCATGTTTGGGGGTACCCATTCATGTGATGTTTCACACACCGTTCAACACTTTCTTTTCCCCATATCAATTGTGGTGTTTGTGTGGTTCATATTGGTTAATTGAAGTCACATAATCCCGGTCAAGGCCACGTAAATTTATGTCATGGTATCACAAGGAAATAAAATAAAAACCTAGACATTTTATCGAGTTGTTCGTGTGTTGGATTGGTGTGTTTCATTTATGAAGTCAATCACAATTCACCCAATAATCGGCGGTGTTAGGTGAATCATTGTGTGTTTTTTACTGAACCCTAGGAGGTATCCTATTATAAAATCAGTTACATTATGGTTATAATCCCTTCAATATATGGGAAGTTCCCAAGGAGTCTTATAAAAGTCCCTAATATCTCTGGAGGCTATGGGAAGTGCTACTTCAACATCCTCTTCTTCTTCCTCTCCCATGGGTTTCTAAACCCGTTGTGATCACCCGGGGAGGAACGTGATGTAAATCCCAAGCTTTATGTTTGTAATATTTGAATGATCTTTTGAATTCTAGGTTATTGTGTTGTTTTTCATCATCACCTATTCTTATTTTTTGAGTTATGTACTAGTATGTCATGCTCAACTCATATGATCATGTTTGGGGGTACCCATTCATGTGATGTTTTAGACAGAATTTGATCACGTTGTCAAGCGCGACAGATTAGATGTTTATTTTTAACTAGAATTTCTGCAGTATAGCAGCAACCCTAGGTCGTCTCTCGATGAAGGAATAGATCATTAATTCTAATATTTGGTATTGAATATGAACTTAAAAATAGAAATTGGGTTTTATAATACATGGGTTTGATGATTAAAGATGACAATAGAAAATAGAAGCTATAAAACAAAGTAGTGATTAACAGAATTAATTAAGCGTGATCAACCTGGGGTACTCACCTGAGGTTTATCATTCTTCGCTTCATGATATAGGGTTATGATATTTTAATCCCTAGTTTGTAACACCTAGAACCATAATTTTACATAGTTTATACTATGATACCTCCTCGGGTTTAGTCGAAAACACACATTGATTCACCAGACACTGCCAATGATTGGGTGAATTGTGTTTGACTTCATAACCGAAACTCACCAAGGAAAAACACGAAAAACGTGATATGCTATCGAGGGTTATATGTTATTTCATTTTGATACCATGACATAAATTTACATGTCCTTTACAGTTCTTAGGTGAGTTCAATTGACCAATATTTACCACACAAACACCACAATTGAAATGGGGAAAAGAAGGTGGTGAACGGTGTGTGAAACATCACATGAATGGGTACCCCCAAACATGATCATATGAGTTAAGAATTACATACCAGTACATAAATCAATAAAATAAAAATAGGGGATGATGAAAAACAACACAAAAACCTGGAATTTGAAAGATCATTCAAATATTACAAACATGAAGCTTGGGATTAAATCACATTCCTCCCCGGGTGATCATAAGGGGTTTAGAACCCCATCGGAGAGGAGGAAGAAGAAGATGTTGAAGTAGCACTTCCCATAGCCACCAGAACTTCTATGGATGTTGAGAATACTACTTGGGGACTCCAAAATGGTAGCACCTTCTCTCTTTGCTGAACATGCAAATGGGGAGCCCAAGGTGCCATTTTATATGAAAATTGAAAGGTGGTTTTAGGCACACAGATTTCTACAATCCACTTGTACCATGCGTTTCAGTATTCAGACAGTCTAATCTCACCTTGGAGAAAATAGAAAAGTTGTAGCCCCACCTCATGGATTTCTCCACCTAATGTTTTTTAAAATTTGGAAAAATACATCTCGATATATTGATAAAATAAATAACGCCACTTTTGAAGTTGTTCATATTCGGTGGCATGGACAGATCAGTTCGGATGGGCCCTATAGAAGCCGAATCAATATCTGGTTCCTTAATATGAAATGTAGCCTACAAAATTTTGGACAGGGAATAAAAATTTCAGCCCATTTGGATTCAAATAGTTTGTGTAATAATAAATAAAGTGGACATATGTCCATGGATCCATGCAATTTTGGCCCATATTTCATCTACTTCATCAAGGGCCCTCCAAATCACCTCCACCTACATTGAAATAATAAAAACAAGTAAAATTTACCATTTTAATATTGATTAAAATTAATTAATTGATTTAAACATTATGTGAAATTTATTATTATATTTGGAATATTCATTAAAAAACTAGTTTAAAACTGCAGCGTAAGGGTGGAATAAAACAATGAATCAAGGTACGATCACACCCGAACACCTAAACATTTGCAATCCGGGGAAAATTAACCTATCCATATAAAATGATGCATATATATATATTTCTAGAATCATGAATATTTAACATTTCAGGATATTTTAATTCTCCATTGTAATGTGATCAATGCAAGAACCACACCAAGGAGTTCTTCCTAGTGAAAAAAAAGATGTATCATAAATCTTATCATATGAAATTAAAAAATATTAATGCTACCAAATTGAGCAAGGAATTAAAAATTCAACCATGAAAATATCTCTCCATGTGTGTGTGTGAAAACCATTCCATTCTATTCTTTCCACTTGTTATCCAATAAATATAGGTCATTTTAACATTTTTCAGCTTAAATAATATTTCACCGAACCTGCCCTACATCCATTGAAATCATATTTCAAGAACCACTCATTTATGTATTCCTAGAAGTTAAACCATAATCTCCCAACCTAGATATCCCCATATGTTTCACATTTCATCACTCCCCTCATTTATTATATTTTTTTTGAAGTTGCATTTGGAAAAAATCTCACACTCATCTCTCAAACCTTGATTGATCTCCTCACAAAACTAATTGCAATAGTTATAACAAGATAAAAGGTTGAGGAGGAGTGGTTTTTGACCTTCCCAACACACAACCAATTTTTTTTAGGGCAAAAAACTGTCAGACATTAGGTACACATGCATTGGTCAATCTGGTAGAGTAATGAAACCGATTGGATAAGGAACTAATGTATGTAAATATAATTTAAAGATGAAAAATATTAACCCAAAATATATTTACCTTATATTAACTAATAAATATTCACACTTTGTGGTTTGGTGCAAAATTTTTTGGTGATATTAGTGACACAGTTTTTCCAAAAACTACTCACATAAGGAGCATCAATCATTTCAAAGGATTCACAATGATGCAGCCATTTATATCATTGACATAAAACCAATTCACTAAAAATCACACCATGACGTTAAATTCATACAAATACTCTTTTTCACAATTCATTATGGTATTTTTACTTTCCCCTCTTTACAGTCACCGAATCATGGAACATTGATATTTATTGATAGGGAAAAATGAAAATACCATAAAGAATGCAAAAAAGGGAAAATTAAAAAAATTCTTATCTAACTAAGGAATGTATCCACCAACCACACCTAGAATGTTCAATGTCCTCACAGAAATAATTGAGAATGTGAGAAGGAAGGATAAAACCTGGTGTGTTTTATTGGTATGATGCGTCGAGAAGGTGGATTTCCTCAACCGGATTCTTCAGAAAATTCTCATATAATTGTTTAAGTCGTTTTCCATTGATGGTAAGATTTCCTACACTCTACTCATAAAAAAATGTATTGCACCAAAAGGGTAAACATTAGTAACAGTATAATGACCGAGCCATAGGGAACGAAGATTACCTGGGTGGAGCTTAGGCCTGGAATTATACATGAGGACCTTCTCACCAATATAGAAAATTCATTGGTGAATCATGCTATCATGAATATCCTTTGTCATCTCTTTATAGATCTGGGAGTTCTCATATGCATCATGTCAAATTTCTTCCAACTCTTGAATCTGCAGCTTTCATTACTCACCTGCATTTAAATGGTTCATATTACATTGTTTAACTTCCCAATATGCATGGTGTTCTACCTTCACTGGGTGGTGAAAAGCCTTTCCAAACACAATTCTATATGGTTACATTCCGATTGGGGTTTTAAAAGTAGAACGGTATTCCCAAAGTGCATCATCCAAGCGAAAACTCCAATATTTCCTATTGGGTTCTACCGTTTTTTCCACGATTCGTTTAACTTCCTGATTTGATATTTCTACTTGTCAATTATTTTGGGGGTGATATGCTGTGGAGACTTTATGATCAACCCCATACTTATAAATAAAATTTTTCATCTTGTGATTGCAAAAATGTGAAGCCAGATCACTAATGATAAATCATGGTAATAAAAACCCAATAAACTTTTGGACATCACAAAATCAATAACCACTCAAGATTCATCGGTCCCAATGGCCTTTGCTTCCACCCATTTAGATACATAGTCAATAGAAAATAATATGTACAAAAATCCAAATTAATTAAGAAAATGCCCCATGAATTCAATACCCCATGCATCAAAGATCTCACAAAATAACATGGGATGTTGGGGCATTTCATTCCTCTTGGAGATATTCCTTTTGAATTGACAAAGACAACATGACTTGCAAAATCTATGGGAATCCATATAAAATTTTGGCCAATAAATCCCTGAGTGAAGGACCTTTCAAGCTTTATGTTGAGAGCCAAAATGGCCCCCACATGCCAAGGTGTGGTAGAAGGTCAAAACAGAGGTGAACTCATGGTCGGGGACACACCGACGAACTACTTGGTCACTACAAATTCTCCACAAGTATGGGTCATCCCAAATATACCATCGAGAATCATGTTTAAGTCTCTGGGATTTTGCAATGATGAAATAAGTGGGGACCCTAGATGTTGCTAGAAAATTCATGAAGTCTGCATACTAGGGGGTAAGGTCCGCAACATCACAAAAGTTCTCATGAGGGAATAATTCTCCAATGGGTAGGGGTGAGTCAACATGATGGTCCAATGTTTGGTAAATCCTAATAATGTGGTTAGCTACCACATTATCCTCCCCCCTCATATCTCTAATCTCATTATAAAACTCTTGGAGTAGGATTATCCACCATATGAGATGGGGTTTGGCTTCAGGTTTCATTAAGAGAAATCAAATGGAAGCATTGTCCGAAAATGCAACAACTTTTGACCCAAGAAGATAAGAACTGAATTTTTCCAAGGAAAAAATGACACGAAGGAGTTACTTTTCTGTGGTTGTGTAGTTTACCTGGGCAGGGTCAAGGGTATGTGAGGCATACATAATGACATGAGGGGACTTCTCAACCCTTTGTGATAAAACATCCCCAACTGCAATGTTAGAGGCATCAGACATAAGTTCGAAGGGAAGATCCCACCTTGGTGGTTGGATGACAGGAGGTGATGTGAGAATCATTTTTATTGAATTGAAATCATCCTCACAAGTTTTATCAAACACAAACTCATAATCTTTTTTTAATAACTGATATAAGGGAAGTGAGATCTTACTAAAGTCTTTAATGAATCGGCGGTAAAAAACAGCATGACCCAAGAAAGACCGCACCTCACGAACGAATTTTGGAAATGGAAGCGATGAAGTTATTTCAATTTTAGATTTATCAACCTGAATTCACTTATTTTAAATGATATTCCCAATAATTATCCCCCGCTCAACCATGAAATGAAATTTTTCATAATTTTAAACAAGATATTTTTCAATGCAGCGGTGGAGGACTGATCCTAGGTTTTCCAAACAATCATCAAAAGTAGAACCATAAACCATGAAATCATACATAAAGACTTTCATATAACTCTCAAGGTACTCATAAAAAATACTCAACATACATCGCTGTAAATTACCAGGAGAATTACATAGAGTGAATGGAATCCTTCTGTATGTGATTGTGCTGAATGGACAGGTAATTGTTGTATTTTCTTGGTCATTAGTGGCTATATGGATTTGGAAATAACCTGAATAGACATCAAGGAAACAATTATGGGACTTACCATCCAGTCGTTCTAACATTTGGTCAATGAAAGGTAATGGAAAGTGGTCCTTCTGCGTGGCTTGATTCAGTCGAAAGTATTCAATACAGACTTGTCAATTGTTTTTCACACGTGTTTGAACCAATTCATTCATTTCATTTGACACAACTGTTATTCCTGTTTTTTAGGCACAATTTCCACTGGGCTAATGCATTTACTATCAGATATAGGATAAATGATCCCTGTAGCAAGTAATTTACTAACTTCCAATTTTACCACTCCAAGGAGAGTGGAATTCAACCAGCATTGAGATTGTCTTACAGTTTTAGCCTCATCATCCAAAAGTATATGGTGCATACAAATAGATAGGATAATCCTTGGAATATCAGCCAATTTCCATCCTATTACCTTTTTACACTCTCTTAAAAGTTTGAGCAGTTTCAATTCCTATTATGGAGAGTGTTTATTGGTAATAATGATGGGAAATTGTTCAATACCCTCAAGATATGCATATTTTAAATTAGAATTAAGTTGTTTATGTTCCTAAACCTGTTGTTTTTGGATTGAGGGAGTGGATTTAAAGGGATTTAGGTCCATGAAACTGTCTATCTGCTCATGTTTATTCTCTAAAGATAGAGAATCTATAGAAATGAGATTTGTAGAATCATCGATGGTCATGGGTACCTCGGAATGAACACACTCATCAATTAAAGCATAATATTTACACTTTTCAGAACCCACACAGCACTCAAAACAAGAATCAAAACTCGAATCATCCAAGGGAGAAAAATCAAAAATGAATCCGAGTTTGGGTGGAGGAGAGAATTTTTTGTGTGTGCCTCATTTGAGAGCACATCCATCGAATAGATAGGAAGAGTGAAATTCTCTTCAACAGGGGTGTTTCATAGCCTCAAGGATGTTAAAACATACCTTTTCTCCATAAAAATCCATAGACAATGTACCATTGTGAACATTGATGATCATCTTTTCTGTTATGAGGAATTCCCTCCTAAGAATGAGAGGAGCATGTCCTTGTGATAGGGTATCTTCCATCTCAAGAATGTATAAATCAGTATAGAAGATGAGATTCTTCACTCGTATAAGGACATACTCAATCACTCATGTTTGATGCGTTGTACTCCGGTTTCCAAGTTACATGAAAATTCCGGTTGGTTGAAGATCACCAACCTGTTGATAAGTATACATAGAGTGAGGCATTAAATTAATGGAAGCACCTAAATCGATCATATCATTAGAAAAGGAAGTCTTCCCTATGGTACATGGTATCGTGAATGTGCCCAGATCCTTGCATTTGGTTGGCATTGTTGGTTGAATCAAGAATGAGACATTGATACCCATGTTGACTCTCTCATTCCCCTTCATCCTTCATCTATGGGTGAAGAGTTCTTTTTGAAATTTAGAATAACAAGGAATTTTCTTGACTGCATCCAATAAAGGAATATTAACTTCAAATTTTTTAAATGTATCCATTATCTCATTATCAATATCATTATCAAAAAAAATTTAGATTTAGAGAGTCTTCGTGGGAAAGGAAGATGAATGGATTTTCATTTTAATCATCAATGATAATTTGAATTCCCTTTTTATTTTGTTTTTCATTACATGAAATTTTTTAGGGTTGGGAAGGAGTGTTTTCAAGAGGGATACAGACATGTTTCATCGAATCAGTAGAATGAGAAGGTTTTTTACCACTACGAAGAATAATTGCATATACATTACCTTTTTCCTTTGGATTGGCAGTGGGTTGGGATGGTAGTTGTCCAGACCCTTTCAACTTATGCTCACTGATGGTGTTCGCCAATTGTCCCACGTGAGTTTGTAAATCATGAATTGATGATTGTGTGGTCTGTTAGAACTGGAGGATCTAGGTTTCCATTTGCTTCACCATATCCTAGAGGCTTGGTTCATATTTGGGAGGAGGAGGATTGTTTTGAGATGATGATGGATAAGAAGGTTGCATACCTTGGCCTTGTTGATACTAATTCTGCTTGGGGTAGCTTGAGTTTCCTCCTTGCCGGTGTGGGGGTTGTGCTTACCACCCTGTATTTGGATTTGTCCTTAATTGTTCTTTCTTGAAGAGAGGTGCATGTTGGAATGGACACCCAGGGAAAATGGCTGCACAAGACTCAGATGAATCTTGAAGTGGTTGGAACTGGTCAGAAAAATGTGTGTTATCAGAACAAATACCACAATGCAATGGAATAGAAATAGAGAGTGAATTACCTTGTGCTTGATCTAATTTCCTTACAAGGGTATGCATATCATCAATTTTAGTATCTACCTTTTGTTCTAGGTCTGAATGACTTACCTCATCAACTCGTCGGGTTGGTTTAATTTCTCATGTACAAAATTGTTGTGCATTTTGGGCAATGTTGGCTATTACGTCACGAGTGACGGAAGAGGTTTTATCATCTAGCGTACCACCAACTGCAACATCAATCATTCCATGATCCATGGTAATATGTCCGCCATAGAAGTCTTGGATTAGTAGTTTTTCACTAATCTGGTGGTGGGGGCAGCTTGAACAATGTCTCTTGAATCTCTCCCAGTATTCAGGAAGGGTCCCTCCTTGTGATTGCTTATTCCATAGATTTCATTCCTAATTGATGCAGTTCGGGAGGTAGGGGAAAACTTCTATAAAAAGAGTCTATTAAGGTCATTCCGGCCCCCAATCGTGGTAGGAAAATATTATAGCCAATCTTTGGCTACTCCATCAAGGGTGAAAGGGAATGCCCTAAACTTGATTATGTCCTCAGACACATTTTGGGGTTTCATGGTGGAGCACACTATGTGAAACTCATTTAGATGTTTGTGAGGGTCCTCACTGGGAAGATCGTGGAATTTCGGAAGGAGGTGTATGAGGCCTGATCTTAGCTCATAATTGGCCACTTCATCGGGTTATTGGATGTATGCAGGTTGGTACTCCACATCCGGGGTGGTCAGTTATTTTAATGTTTTTTTATTTGCAGCCATGATCTCTGGGGTATGATTTGGTTCAATTTTAGATTGGTTTTTGAAAAATTGAGTTTCCAATAGTTGTTCCTCATTTTTACTTGATTGAACTTCTCTGGATGCCTTGATTTGTGTGTGAAGTGACTTTTCAATTTCCGGATCAAATTCTAGTACTGTTTCTTTACTAGATCTTGTCATGAATCAATGATGTCCAGTTTGATTGATTGATTTTTTTGTTTTGTTTTTTATTTTAGATGGATAAAAAAACATAATAAGGGTGAAAAAAGAATATAATGTTATACTATAAAATTATATAGGGATATGGAGAAGAAGAGAGAGAGATAGAGAGAGAGAGAGAGAGATAAAGAACACAGAAAAAACAAACGAAAATAAAGCCAAACACAAAAAAAATAATAAAATGGGGGAGGGTTATTTAAAGGATTACTAATTTAGAAGTAAAATAACGAAATAAAATAAATTAAAGAAAAAATTATCTAGGATCCCTAGAAACAGTGCCAAAATTCGATCGCGTTGTCGAGCGCGTCAAATAATATGTTTATTTTTAATTAGAATTTCTGTAATATAGCAGCAACCCTAGGTCATCTCTCGACAGAGCCTTTGATAATTAATTCTAAAATTTGTTTTTGATTATGAAGGTAAAAAGGGAAATGTATTTTTATAATACTTGGGTTTGATGATTAAAGATGACAATAGAAAATAGAAGATATAAAACAAAGTAGAGATTAATAGAATTAATTAAGCGTGATTAACCTGGGGTACTCACATGATGTTTATCCTTCATCCCTTCATGATATAGGGTTATGATCTTTTTATACAAGGTTTTTAATACCTAGAACCATAATGTTACTGATTATATACTAGGATAACTCCTAGGGTTCAGTCGAAAACACACAATGATTCACCGTACACCACCGATGATTGGGTGAATTGTGTTTGACTTCATAACCGAAACTCACCAAGGAAACACACATAAAAATCGATGTGCTATCCAGGTTTGTATGTTATTTCTTTGTGATACCGTGAAATAAAATTTCATGGCCATGATAGTGCTTATGTGAGTTCAATTTACCAATATTAACCACAAAAACACCACAATTTAAAGGGGGAAAAGAAAGTGGTGAACTGTGTGTGAAACATCACATGAATGGGTACCCCCAAACATGATCATATGAGTTGAGCATGACATACCAGTACATATCTCGATAAAATTAGAGTAGGGGATGATGCAAAACAACCCAAAAACCATTAATTCAAAAGATCATTCAAATATTACAAACGTGAATCTTGGTATTCACTTCACGTTCCTCCCCATGTGATCACAAGGGGTTTAGAAACCCATGTGAGAGGAAGAAAAAGAAGATGTTGAAGTAGAACTTACAATAGCCTCAAGAACATCTAGGGATGGTGAGAAGACTACATGGGGACTCCAAAATGGCATCATCATGCCTCTTGGACGAACATGAAAATGGGGAGCCCATGGTTCCGTTTTATAGGAAAATTGTAATGTGGTTTTAGGCACACAGATTTCTTCAATCCACTTGGACCATGCGTTTCAGGTGTCAAAGTGTCTTATCACGATTTGGAGAGAATATAAAAGTTGTAGCCCAACCTCTTGTCTATATCCATCGAATATTTGGCACCGTTTGGAAAAATACTTCTCTTGATATTGATAAAATACCGAAATCCACTTTTGACATTGGTCATATTTGGTGGCTTGGACAGATCAGTTCGGATGGGACCCATAGAAGATGAATCATGATTCAGTTCCTTAATAGGAAATGTAGCCTTATAAATTCAGGACAGGCCCACACATTTTCATCCCATTTTGATGCACTAATTTTGTGTAATAATCAAACCATTGGACAAATATCCATGGTACATGCAAATTTGGCCATATTTCTTCCACTTCATTAAGGGCCCTCCAAATCCCCTCCACCTACATTGAAATAATAAAAACAAGTAACATTTTCCATTATAATATTGATTAACATTAATTAATTAATTAAAACATAATGTTCAATTTATTATTATATTTGGAATATTCATTACAAAACTAGTTTAAAACAGCGGTGTACGGGTGGAATAAAACAATGAATCGTGGTACGATCAGATACCGGTGCATCTGACACTTTTATTTCAACCCATCTGGTTAATCATCTTAATCTGCCTATAGAACATTTATATTGTGCGATGGATATTACTACACCCATTGGTACAATGAGAGAGAAGGGTCTCTGTAGTCAGTCTTCTATCTTCCCGCTATCAGATGTTGATCATGCATGGAGTTTCTTGGTTCTCAACATGAAATATTTTGACATCATATTTTGGATGGATTGTATTATTTCCAATAAAGCCCGGATATATTTTTATCATTGAAGGGTCTACCTTACTCTGCCTAGTGGTGTGCCCCGTGTTTTTCAAGGAGAATTGGACCGAAGGTCAATAAGCGTTGGACCCTCTAATCCAGAGTTGGGGAAGGTTATATCAGTGTTTTCTTTTGATCTGGAGAGAGATTCAATGAGTGGATATCTTCCTCCAGTCATCACAGAGTTTCCCGATGTGTTTCCTTCTGACTTCTCTGGTTTTCCAACAGTAAGAGAGATTGATTTTTCTATTGACTTGTTACCTGGTACTCAACCCGTTTCTATTCCCTCTAACAGAATGGCACTAGATGAATTAAAATAATACAAGTCTCAGTTAGTTGATATTATTGAGAATGGATTTATATGCTCGAGTGTGTCACTTTGGGATACACTAGTTCTCTTCTCCAAGAAGGCTGATAGTTCTCTTCGCTTATGTGATGATTATTGAATGCTCAATCGAGTTACAATAAAGAACAAATATCTGTTACCATGAATTGATGATTTGTTTGATCAATTGAAATGGGAAAAGTGGATTTCAAAAATTAATCTTATATCTATTAACCATCAGTTGAGGATAAAATAATCTAAAATTCATAAGACTTCTTTTTGAAGTAGGTATGGCCATTACGAGTGCCTTGTTATTCCCTTCATCCTACAAATTCTCCGATAGTTTTCATAGATTTAATGAACATGATTTTCCATGAGTATCTGGATAATTTCATGGTAGTATTTGTTGATGAAATTCTTGTCTACTCCATGTCTGTGGAGGATCATGTGCATCATCTAAGAACAGTTATGAGTCTTCTAAGGAATCATCAACTTTATTCCAAGTTCTCAATGTGAAATTTTTAGATTCGGGAAGTGAAATTCTTGGGCCATGTTTTTTAAGAACAAGGAAGATTAGTTGATCCTGAAAAGGTGAAGGTTGTTATGACTTGGGAACAAACCCAAAATGTTTTTGAGATTTGAAGCTTCTTGGGCTTAGCAGGATATTATCGTCAGTTTGTTAAAGGATTCTCAAGGTTATCTTCCCCAATGACTGCTCTGACACAAAAGGGAGTGATGTTTTCATTGAATTATATATTTCATAGTTCTTTTGTTGAGATAATGTGTCTCTTAACTACTGCGTCAGTTTTAACTATTCCTATGGCTGGGATAGGTTATGTAGTCTTCTGTGATGCATTGGGTTCAGGTTTGGGATGTGTACTTATGCAAGGTAATCATGTTGTTGCCTATTGGTCTCGTCAGCTTATGCCTCATGAGAAGAACTATCCTACCCATGACCTTGAAATTGCCGCCGTAATGCACACACTTATGTGCTGAGACATTACCTTTATGGAGAATAGTTTACTATGTATCCATACCACAAGAGTTTGAGTTATATATTCTCTACAAAATATTTGAATCTCCTCTAAAGGCATTGGGTGGAGTACCTGAAATCATTCGACTTTGACATTACTTATACCCTGGGGAAAGGTAATGTAGTTGAATATGCATTAAGAAGAAAATTATCAACTCAAGTTGTGAATGAATCTTCGGAAGAGTGGAGTTTGAGGGCTCTTTTTTCTCAGTTTCATATTAGAGTTCAATAGAAGAGGAATGAAATTTCTTTATCCAGTGTCCAATTGACATCTGCTCTCCTCGAGTTAATTCTTCAGGAACAACAACTGGATGATGAATTCCATAACATTGGGGGCTCTCTTTATGGTGGGGAGACCAACACCCAGTGGTCGTTCTCCAAAGAGGGTGTTTTGTGTTATCGAAACTATTACGTTGTGTTGTTATCTGAAAGAAAGGATGTGTTGGGGGGTTGCCATAACAATAAATGGGTTGTACACCCAAAAACCGTGAAGATGTTCTATGTCAGGCTATGACAGTTCTGGTGGCCAAGTATGAGATGAGACATTGCGGAGTTTGTATCACATTGCTATACATTCCACCAGGTGAAAGGTGAGCAATAGAAACCTTCGAGTTCGCTTCAACAACTTCCAGTCCCTATATAGAAGTGGGATAAAATCTCTATGGACATTGTGGTTGGGTTACCTCAAACCCATAGGAATAAGAACATGATATGCGTTGTGATCAAAAGGCTAACCAATTCGTCTCACTTTATAAATATTCATGATACTACCAAAATTGTGGAGTTGGGAAATATCTATTTGAAAGAGGTTGTTCGTTTGCACAGAGTTCCGTCTACTATAGTCTCTTCTAGGGATCCTCAGTTTACTTCTAACATTTAGAGAGGCCTTCAAGAGGCACTGGGATCTCATGTTCATTTAAGCATGGCCTACCATCCACAGTCAGATGGCCAGATTGAAAGAGAAATTCAGATCCTTGAGGAAATGCTCTGTGCGTGTGTTCTTGACTTTGGTGGGACTTGGGATGGTCATCTGGGGCTAGTTGAGTTTTCTAATAACAAAATTTATCATTTTGAAATCAAAATGGATCATTTTCGGGCTTTGTATGGTCATCCTTATATATCAAATTTATGTTGGTCGGATAATGGTTAAAGTTCTTTGGTAAGACTGAGTTTTGTCCAAGAGACGACAGCTAAGATCCAGTTGAGTCGTCAGATAATGTTGATAGCACAGAGTCGTTACAATTCTTATGCTGATCATTTCCATAAACCATTAGAGTTAGCAGTATGTGACCAGGTGTTATTAAATGTTTCACCTCGATTAGGTCATTGACAGGTTGGGAGGAATGAGAAGTTTCATCCACATTTTTTGGGACCTTTAGAGGTTGTTGGACTTGTTGGAAAAGTTGATTACCATCTAGATCTACCACAATAGCTGACGTCGATAAATAACGTGTTCCATGTATCTCATTTGGGAAAGTATCTCTCAGATCCATCTCATGTTGTGAGTTGGAGTGATCATGAGATTGAACCAGATTTATTTGTTACTGAACGACTTGTCATGGTTGTTTATTCTGAGACAAAGGTACTTCATGGGAGAACGATACCTCTGGTCTGTGTGCTTTGGAAACATGGTTCTGATTCTCATGAGACATGGAAAAGTGAGTAACTAATGAGAGAGCAGTGGCCTCAACTTTTTGACGTGGAGGATTCATAGCATTCTTTCTGGGGACAGAAAGATCTTATGGTTGGGAGGTTGTAACATCACGTTAGGTTTTCAGGTACTTTGGATGTTTCCATGTATCATTGTTTTAGAGTAGTTACTTGGTGGTGCGTTTGGGTGAACTATTATGTAAAACAGAAGGGAAATGGATTCTGCATGGTTTGTGCACGTTTTGATAAACCGTGCCAGCAAACCGTGCCAACCAAGAAGCACTGGACAGATATGTACACATGTTCTACGCACGGTTTGACTAATTGTGCGACCAAACCGTGTAGACCATGTAACTCTGGATAGTGAGGTTCGCACAGTGTGCGCACGGTTTAACAATCCGTGCACCTCTGCCCTGGTAAACCATGCGTGAGTATTCTAATTCTGAATTTTTCTTTTAAAACAACCTGAAACCCCGAGACTTCTATATTTCTGACCTTGGATCGGGATTGAATTATTTTAGGTCTTTCCAAAGCCTCTTAGAGATATTCCAACACAATCAGAACATCTTTCTTCATGATTGAAGGTTCGGATTGAAGATCATCTCTCCTCCTGTTAGGTGGATTTCATCCCATTGTGTTTCTCATTTATGCCTCTATCTTTCCCTGATATTTTCATGAGATATTCCCTTTTTTCAATAGATCTAAACCTATGAGTTGATGTATAGATCTAGGATTTTGAATCTAGATCTAGTTTTTCAAGATCTTGATTCCTTTGATCTTAATTTTGGTTTTAAGGATTTAGATCCAGATTTTGATCAACGTTATTGTGCCGCTCGGTTTTTGGGGTTGCTCGTTGGGCTAACTCCTGTTAATAAATCGAGGTAGGTGGTTCCGTCCCGACTTTCCAATTTTATTATCAAAGTATTTTCATGATTTATTTCAATTATTTATTTAAATTCGATTGCTCAATTTTCATTCAATTAAATTGATAAAAACATGATTCCATTTAATTGAGTTATTTTAAATAGTTTTGGCATAAAAATATGGTAAAAACCCAATTCCATTGAATTGGGTGCGTTTATGGAAAATTGGTTGATTTATGTTGTTTAATTTAACTTGTAGATTTGATGGAAATGTTTTCAAATAAATTATTGAATTTAATTGTGGAAATGAAATTTGTAATGATGGAAATGGTTTTGAATGGATTTCAAACTTATGAAAATGGTTTAAAATGATTTGATAGAAACCCATTGGTTCTATCATGTTAAAGAGGCAGATTTTTAGAATAGAACATGTCATGGATTTAAATGGAATGAAGTTGGCAATTTTGAAATGGAAGAATGGGATTGATCATATTTTAGGAAATATTAAAATAGTTCGCCCATCATGTAAGAGAGAATGCAAGCCTTAGGTAGTTAGTGAGTAATTTGGATACACTCTACGCTATGAAAACGTTCTAAAACATACTTGTGGTGGGTCCCATCTCCGAAGGGTTCTTGATGAGTCTCTTTTGTCTAGTTTCATAGGGAAGTGTGTATACACATTTTTTTGAGTTCTTATAGATAGTGTAGAATCCTATAAATTGTTAATACTATCGTAACTTTTGGAAGATGACCATGTTTCTCGCTTTTTTGTTTATATTGGAGATATAAATGTATGCCAATACTTTGAACAATTGTACATTCCTGCTGAATTTATATAAACTATTTTATATAAATGTTTTGCTTAAGCCTTTGTTTTAGAAATATTCCATCATTGTAATGCCTTTTCTAATGAAATTTTTTGATCAATTCAAAATGTATAGCATGTTTTTTTAGAATATTCTTTTGAGTTTCCAAACTCGTTTATTTGAAAATTGAAATCTTCTATTTGGATAATCTATATTTGGAATCTGTTACAGAATCATTGTTGGTATCCTACTAGGCTTAGGCTCACACCTTACCTTTACCTTCAGGTGTTTGTAGACATTCTTATTCCAGGATCAAGCAAAGGGAAGGGACCTCTTGGAGGTGGATCCAGCTGTTAATCTTTGGTCTTAGAGAGTTGTGTCCTTAAGGACCTTGGGGATGTTTTTCCCATATTTAGTACTTAGGTTGTAGTACTTTGGGCTTTTGTGCCTCTTTTTATTTTGTTCCATCACACCTGGTGGAGTTTCTTTTATAATTAATATGATTTTTTTTATCTATTGCTTCCTCATTCTTATGGAAAAATCGTTCCCACTTGCATATTGTGTGATGTTAGGTGATAGTCGCTGACCCGGGGGGATCGGGAATGCCCTTCAGGCTATGTTAGGGCCGGCTCGGTTATTGGGTTACTAGGGTACCCGGGCTGGTTCATGATAGTAATTAACCATGTTATCATGGTTGTAACATCCCTGACCTTCGAGCCACAAAACTGGAACCCCAAGAAAAGTCATCACATTACCTCAAGCTTGCCTCCCCATATAAAAGAGGTTAAAGACTAACACCAAGGGTCGAATAGATCATGTGGGGATACTATACCCTCTTTAATAGAGTATGGGACAGTATATAACAATAAAATAGAGGAAACAATATATATTATCCAATGAAAATGAATAACAAACCATTTTCCAAATGGGGTATAACTCTACAAAAAAATAGTAAATTATGTAATGTCATTCTATGTAGTGATAGGTGAAAAAAAACCAAAGTAACGAAAATAGTGGAATAGAAAAAAAAGGTCATGACTCAATGTCCAGATCCTCGATCATGCATTTACCATGTCCAAATCAACTCCCTAGCATGGGGCCCTTTCCATTTTCTTAATGTGTAACAAGGAGATCTACTCAGGTACCAAATAGTGGCTCAAACAGGGTGTGAATATAACACAGAATGCCATCATCAATGGTGTCTATGAATTATATAGTATAATAGATAGATCATTAAAATTCTAAATAAACAATATTATGTAAAAGGAAACTCAAATTCCATATGTTAACAATCATTACCATAAATTTTTATGACATTATTACCATTTTAATCATGTGTCCCATGGGTCAGGAAAATAAATCATCTGCACATGGGTCTAAATTAATAAATCATTATAAATATGGGAATAAATAAATTATTTGTCTCACTAGGGATAAACACATCACATATATATAGTATCATCACCTTAAAGCCTCGTTCCCTGTCGATTGAACCAATTAGGGGAATAGATCCTATTTCCCACTCCCTAACCCATGCATTTGTGGGGTGGAGTTTAGAGACTCAGTCTAACATGACTCATGGGAATAGAAAATAATTTTCAATTCCCATCTCTATCAATCCACGTGTATATGATTATATATCCGACCACTACACACATACTATATCTCAAAAAAAACCAATATAAATAGTAATCACATTCCATAATAATTAACATGTGAATTAACACTATAGCATAACCGATTTAAACAATTTCCTTTTCTGTTACATTCTTGTTAGCCTAAATTTATAATATCATTCCTTGAACTATTAAGTATATTAAAAATTTTCCATACATTTGTAAATATTTACCAATTACTATACATTATCCCACTTCTCTGATTTATCATTTCACATGAATTTCACCAATTCTTCCTTTCAACTACAATTCTTATATCATATAGCACCACCACCTTATTACATTCAACCAATTAGTTATCCCCCGTAATTCCCTTATATTAACCTAGTCAACATATTCAATAATTTCATTATGCAACATGTTTAAATGTCCTAAATTCACAAACTATTTACAATCTTACATGTTAATCATTTCATATATACTAACCCATTAGATATTTCAACATAAATCATAAACCATTTAATATAACCTCAATTTACCCAATTAACCAACTTTTAATCCATACCGAACAAACCCATATGTGATTATCAAAACTGAGGTGCAAATATCATTATTCTATTTCAACTAAACTAAACAGATTAACATTTTAATATGTTCTATATGTTTATGCAAGTCAAATAAACACTTATGTTTACCAATATCTTGGTACGAGAATATTGGTGCACCCCATGGGTGGCCCTAAATCATTATAATCATCCTCAACATATCCTATGTGGGTTGTGAGGGATGTAAATCATTATTTATACAACCATTTTATTGAATCATACTCAAGGTGAAAAATGAAAAACAATAGGGAATCAATATCTCAACACACATGCACAGATATATAACAAAACTATGGGATATAACTTGTAGACCACCCACCTTAAATATGATGATTAATGAAATTATGATCGTAGAATTATATTTGTATTGAAACAATCTTTCAATACCCAACCTATGTTCCAGTGGAAAAAGGAGTGGTTTTGACCTTCATATGAAGATGGGAGAAGGCCGGTTTATTCATTCCCCTTGCCAAAGGTTCTTCTTGAACATTACCATGCTGCCAAAAAACCTGATCAAAGGGCATAGTCTTTACCCAGAAGACATTCTCACTACGATCTACTGCATGAGCCGGATACTCCTCAAAGGATGCATAAAATATTCCCATTCCTAAACCACTAGAACATCACAAGGAAAATTTTGGAAATAATTCTAGAATCTCATCAGATGAAAACTTTTCACACTACATCGTATCATCGTGGAAGAACTAATTGGAACCTCATTGGTTTGATCCTCTTTACAACTCATTACCTAAATCACTTGGTATCATTTTAATCTGTTTTCAAAACACTAATGGCGGCCAAAACCTGATATCACCAAATGGAAAACACATGGTATTTCCAACTAAATTTCACAAATTACGTTGATCCACCAATCATGTATCAGACATCTCACTCCATAACAGTACATCCATGATGAAACCAAAGTCTTGTAGCACTCAACCAATTAAACAAGTGTTGATGATCACTATCATTGACAAATCACTCGAATGGTTATCTCTCGAGTCCCTCCAACCCAAATCCTGGAATGCATCTTCAACCAACGATTTTACTGTTATGGTTCTCTCCACCATCTTCCATCATTTAGCACCCCCACTATTGAATAAATATTACCAAAATAATAACTCAACTTTGACAACATACCATACATCTTCCCAACTCACCATGCCTAGGAATCCATTTGGACTTATCCTACCACTAGCCTATACACATTCTATTGAAACTATAGAGAGGAAATTATTACACTATAAATTCAGGGAATATATCTTCCCATACTCACTCAAGTATGGTTTTTTTCCAACTAGAACCCTATTTTATCACAAAAAACTGATGGTGGGTCAATCATAGTAAACCCATAATTGTTTACCATTTCATGTCAGACCACCCCCGACTGGATTTTATGGGACACCAAAAGATACTTATCAAATTCTACCCCTGAACATCATTAGAGTTATTAAACTCAACTCCTATTTCTGTAACCCATTGTCACATATATCGAACCATTTCAATGGATTGAAAAACGAATCTAGCATTCATTTGTAACTACCCAAAAACCAAGGCCCTAAATTGGATCATTTTATAACCATAATCTAGGCCCACTAAACCTCTCTAAGAGACCAAAAATTAACCTCACATATTCCTCCTTTGAATCTCAGTTCCACTACATCAACTCAACATTATCATCCCCATATTCATGACTGGATTATCACTCCCTTCCTTAAGAGTGTCATTAAAATTTCTCTCCATGAAGGATTCCAACCACCATGGCCTACAATCTATTATAAGCCAAACCCGAAAACAAAGACATGGTTGTATTTCAATTCAATGAATGAGAAAACAAACATCACCAAGTGCCCATTCTAAATTCTGTGAATGGCACCCATGATGTTTGTTGACACCCAACCCATCCTAAGGACCTCACCTAAAAACTAGAAATAGTGTAAATTCCATCATCTAGCTCCACATATACTTCCCTCATGATAATAAACCCCATGATGTCCCTCATCCAACCAAAAAAACCATCAAATATCCTTGTGTAAAGAAAGAGATTCTCATCGTGTCAGTGATAATGTCAAGATATTGGGAATGATCATCACTAAGTAAGGGATTCTAAGAAGTTTTTGAATAACACCACCATAAACATATCAATTGTTGATTTTACCTTAACCAATGGGGCACAATGACCTGTCAAGGATCTCAAGCTTCTTTACTTCACACATCTCATCAATAATTAAGCACCATCACTCATGTGTATTTTCCATCCAAGACTATCCACCACGCTATGGCCATCGACCAAGACATTTTGAACCAAGGTTTCCTTTGGATCTACTTCTAACACACCTCCTAATATCCTATGGAATGACCCTAATAGGTATCAACCAAACACAACTATCAATCACACCAACCAAACCCAATAGTCATTCATGTTGTTGTGCATCCCATATTGGATTTGAAAATATCGGTAGAGGCTTACACTTATGGAAATCATTCCATACCAGTGAATACCCAGATATGAACTTGATTAAAGACCATATGTTTCACACTTTCTTGAAACTACACTTAGAATAAATTTAGTTAATACAAGACAACCATCACTTGTGTGTATCCCAGCTCCTGATTTCTTACCAACCCATTCATAAAAACAAGCTCATCCATGTGCCCATCCCCACATCGGGTGTCACGTTCAAAAATATAATCTAACCATTCCTCATTCACCCTTGTCTCTCCCAGTAATAAAAATATTGAGGTCTCCATTAATCATCATCCAAATAAATGGGAATGTTATCCATACAATACAAGCCTTTGGAATGAATCTTATAACCTGTTATAATCACTCAGTTTCTCTTTTGAAAAAAAGAATCATGGAACAATCATAACACTTACAGAAACCTGATGGTACTCACTATGCATGAGTACCACCTCTAAAGCATCCCTCATTCTTCCTAATTTAAGGCACCAAAAACTTTGGGCTAGACTCTGACACGGTCACCCTTGATTATCCTAAATTGTTCACTGCATAACCACAAGTCGAGTCACATCACCAACCATCAATCTTCCATTTAACCCTCTAGGCCAAACCTGCACTAGGTAACACTCCATGTGATTCATTGTCAAATTCCAAGACATCCTATGTGTGACACACACCAAAAAGAAGTAGGAACACTAACCACCCTCTCTCATAGGTCACCTTCAAGGTTGAATGATACAAACTCTATAAACAAGAATCAAAAAAAAACCATTGGTCACATTCCCAAACCACACACATCAAGTTACGAATAAAGAAACATTCGTGAATGACACTCTAATCCATGTTATAATACACACTTTTCATAGCATACCAAGTGAGCATTCACTCTAGGATCTTCACTATAGATAATTGTAAACATACATCAGAACTATTGGACAAAAACCCTCTTTGTTATCCAAAAAAAACTCACCAGGGTCCCTACTCACAAGGTCACTAAAAACCCATAACCATCCATAAGATCTAGCATATACTCCATAAGATAAACACTCTTGAGAGTTTCCACATTCACATTACCACAAAAAATCTCGCAACCCAATGTCCATATCCCTACTAAGACAGCTCTAACACATATCTTATGCCATATTAAAACCAAAATGGTCTTATAACCCAAATAAAAGGTCTCAATATATTGCACTATCACTCCCCCGAACCACCCCTATACATGTCTAATTGATAACACAAGGAATAGACACTACCCAGTTTTCCCAAAGTTTCATTATTACACATCATTTTATAATTAAATTCACCATATTCTTTGAACTCAACCATTCACATACTAATCTCACCATTTAACCCAAATTTAAATGTATGTACCTTATTAATGATAAGGATCCAACACATTTTCTTCAACAAACACTTTGTGGAATGTTTGATAACATTTAAACCACATATATAAAAGATATTATACCATCGGCCATAAACAACACACTCCACCTGCACTATTCCCACTGTTATTATTACACATAATGTATACCATTTTTTATCCCTACCATAGGTCATGGTGAACATGCGGTAAACCAAATTACTTAATCCCAAGTCATTAGTAAAACACTCATTTAAACCATTTCCTCATTTACAAGACAAATCGTTTTTCTTAAACACATTACCTATTTCACTATTTTAGTTAAAATCCTCATGTTAGCTCATTTACACCTTTCATTAGGCAGATATTTATAACCATTTTACCATAATTATGAAATATTAACCTTTTAGACACCATTAACCTTTATAATTTTTCAAAAACCATAATTATTCACCCATTCATAATGTTTTGTTACACACAATATTCCTTGACTATAAATTTATATTAATTTCATTTACCGACATTTATTAACATTATTATAAACAATTTTCTTCAAATATTTAATGTAAATAAAACTAATTCCACTCTATATTTCCCACACACCCATCCCATGTAGGCCTATCAGGATGCATGTCACTTATATACATAGTTTACTAAAATGATGTGTTAATGCGCAACCTCATTCTATTTTCTCCATGAGAAAAATATCCTAAATCAGTCACATCTCACAACATGTTAGTCACCCAATGGTGAAATATCATTCAACTGTAACAATACACATCAAGAACAATAATTCACACCATAGTAACTTGGGGTCTCCCTCATACAATGGTTATCAACTCTCAAGAATGAGTTTATAACCAAGGACAGACACTTCCTGGCCTCCAGTATACCATCCCCAAATAGTAAGAGAAAATAAATGGAAGGAAACTCTTATTATACAAATATGTAATTTCCTTGACCCAGGAGCCACTAAATCAGTGCCCCGAGCCAAACCGGAAGTGCGCCTCCCCATATTCCACAGGTTTTCGACTAGCAGAGAGGGTAAAATAAGTCATTTGGGGAGACTATATCCACTTTTCCAATGTAATCCATATAAGATAACAATGAAATAATAAAAACAGTATGTATTATCCAATGAACATTTATAAAAAACCATTTCTAAAATGGGGGATAAGTCCACAAAGAAATATTAAAATATGTAATGTCAGGCTAAGCAGTGAAAAGTAAACCAAAAAACCAAATAAAAAAATAGTGGAACCCCAAAATCGGTTCTCACTCCTTGTCCAGATCCACAATAATCCATGTCCCAAGCCTAACTCAACTCTCTAACATAGGTCCTTTTACCTTATCCGGACCTGCAACCATGAGATCGTCTTGGGTTCCTAGTGGCAGCTTGAGAATGGTGTGAGTAGAACTCAGTAGGTGACCACCAATGGTGTCTATAAAATATCCATTTTAATAGATAGTGTATGAAAATTCAATATAAAAGATATTAAAAAAATAAATATCAACTTCCACATGTTAACAATCATTAACTTAACTGTTTCCAACATTACAACCATTTTAATCAAATGTCCCATGGGTTAGGAATATATATCATCTACACCTGGGTCTAAGGAAATAAATCCCTATACATAGGGGAATAAATAATGTCCATATTTCCCTAGGGAAAAATACATCACATTAAAACACTATTTTCACTATAATGACTCAGTCTGGGTGGAATGAAACCGTTAGGGGAATAGATCCTCTATCCCCTTCCATAACCCAAGCATTTTTTGGGGTGATGATTATAGCCTCAGTCTAACTTGATATGTGGGGGTATAACCTCTTGTAAATTCCTCACTATACCGATCCATTTGGACATTCTTATATATCCAACCACCACAAACATACTGTATCACAAAAAAACACAACCAAAACAAATAAAATTCACTTTCTATAACCATCTATATGGGAATTAACACATATCTATAACCCATTAACACATTTTTCATTTACATTACATTTTCATTATCCCAAATTCCTATTCTAATTCCATAACCCATTAAGTATATTCAACAATTATTATACATTAGTCAATATCCACAAATTACCATACATTATCCCATTTATAAATTCAGAAGCATTTTCCCACATCTATATTTCATGTATAATTTTTATATCATATATCCCAACCACTTTATTACATTCAACCCATTTGGTATACCCTATAAATACCTTGTATTAACACATTCAAAATATTCATCAATTCACTTATTCAACCCATTTACATGTTCTCAATTCACAAACCATTTCCAATTTATCATGTTTATCATTTCATATATAATAATCATTTATACATTTCAACATATTTCATAAGCCATTTTATACAATCTCAATTTACCCAATTTACCCACTTTAAATCCATGAAAAACAACCCCTTAGGCAATTATCAAAACCTAGGTGAAAATATAAATATTCCATTTCAAATCAACTAATCATATTAATATGTTCAACATGTTATCTACATTATCACAAGTTATCTCTACACTTAACATTACCAGTCTCTAGATTCAGGAATGTCGGTGAACCACATTGGTGGCTCTAAACCATTCCAATCATCCTAAATGCATCCCATGGGGGTCGTGAGGGGTACAAATCATTATTTATCCAACCATTTTATTGAATATTACTCAATGTGACAGATTAACAATAAGGGGGAAGCAATATCTCAACACACATGGAATATCCACAACAAAACTATATGATATAGCTTATAGGCCACCAACCTAGAATCCAATAATTATAATACTCTTGATTATAGCCTTAGATATAGATTTTATAAATATTTGAACCCCAACCTAGGTTCAACTATCAAAGGACGTTTTATTATATTTAAGATAATATGGGAGAAACTAAAAACCATAATCCAAAAAAGAGAAGCAAGGGATGTGATAGAATTACCCAGAGGCTCGATCTACAACCAAAGGTGCTCCAAAAGGATTAGAAATGAAGGAGATTAGACACTTTGATTCATGGGTCAAATGGGGCATCTATAGGGTTGGATGAGAAATACATGGGAGAGAAATCAGATGAATATCTTAAAATCCTATAGATCCATAACTGTAATATTTCCTACTTTTACTAGGCCACATGATTTTCTAAACCATTTGCATGCCAATCTCAAAGAAATGTGAGGTAGAATAGTTACACAGGAAGACCCGCAAGATATTCATGATTTTCTCCAAGAATGTGATATTAAACTTACCAAGGTTTTATAGTTTCCCTTGGAAGGTCGAATGATTTACATAATTGTGCGCCACCTGTATTCCTTCAATAGTTTGGTTGAGTTTCTATCATTTCCTATCCTAAACCCCCAGAACACCCCTGAGGCCCCTCAAACACCCATGAATAATTTCATTTACCCAAAAAAGTTATTGAAACCAAAATTTATACATGGACATACCTTCACATAATCTGGGATCGTATAATGGTTGAGGTTAAAATGAGTTTAATGTGGTTTAATTAGGAGAAAATGATAAAATTGTGTCCATAACTTGTCAAATTGTTATTTTAAAGATTTCATGGACCCTATCAAACGATATGTCCTAGTATTTTCTTCTTTGGGTCCAATTTACATTATTAGGGTATATACATATATTATTAATGAAAATAAGTAATTAAAGGAGTTCCATTACCCTCACTTAAAAAAGGGATCCTTCTCTCCATTATTCCTTAAAAAATATCACACTCTATATCAATAAAACCCTATAAAATACATTCATTACATCCATAAACTTGTCTTATATTCTATTTTTTTATTATTAAACCATCTTATGAAGTATTTGGTATAAATCTAATGTGGTTATCCAAAAAATATGTATGGTTCTTAATTTAGAATTTTCATTTTATTTCATATTCTACCAACTGCAAATATTATTCCAAAATTATTGAATAATAACATAAGTATGATATATATATACTTATGTTTATTATTATAATGACATTATTCATATACATATCCTCTTATATGAAATGTGAAACAAAACCATCATTTGTGTGTATGATAGATTACCTCCTCATAAGCCGGTATAATTCAGTTTCCATAACTGCATCTCATTGTTGGTAATAATGATGTATTTAATGTTTATATATGATATTAATGACATATTTATCATTATTAAAAGTTAATATTCCATTAAATTTCTTACCATTTCATCCATTGAGAAATGGTAATGCTGTTCTTGCGCACGTGTGGATTACCTCTTCTATGATGTGATGTGACTCATTTTTCAGGACAATATAGCATGGGCACTATATATAAGATTATTTGAAAAAATAATATTTTATTTATGTTATAATAAAAATTTTATAAATATAAAAAAATACTATCTAACCACCATTATCATTAAAAAATAAAAACATTATTCATACCTACGTAAGGTCGACCATCTTTGTAATTGTAAGGTAATTTATTTTTAATAACTGCAATTCATGTTTGGTTTTAAAAGTATAAATAATATCTAAAAATTATAATTATTTAATGATTATTATTCTTGATATGATGTAATAATTACTACCATTACTATAGATAAAATACTAAAGTCATTTTGAATATAAGACCCAAATATTGTCAAAACACCCAACATGAACAAAATTGATATAGTAATTATATATAACATGGTAAGAAAATAAAGGGAGTTAAAAAAATTAATAATATTATTAATAAATTAATAATATCAAAAATAATTTTATTATATTGGGATATTAAGAACATATGTGATTATTCAGAATTGAGGTAAGAGGCACATTACCTTAATAAACTATTTTAAATATTTTAATTATTTATTTTCTAAATCTTTTTATTCCATATCCATATTCTAAACATTATTTTATGGTTATATTTATATGTACATAAATTAATTTTATAGGAAATTTTATGTCACATTTTTCTTTATTAAAAATGATTCCAAAATAAATCATTGTACATATCTGATAATGAAAATTTGGAAAAGGAAAAATTGAATGTATTATTTTTATGTATTTGACATCAATTGTTTTTTTCACCACTGTAACCATTATTTTATGTTTATTTTACATTATAATGTTTCATGTTTTATTTAAATAAAATCCATAATTTCCTATGTTATTACAATTTTAAAGAATTTTTCTAAATATAATGGATATTATGAAATCAGGAACTGTTTTTCTTATGGGTGTAAAAAACATTTGGATTGAAATTAAATTTGTCATGTGTTACGATTATGTTATGGTTCTTGGAAATTTTTTATACTGATAGTCGGTTTCACTATAAACTAAGGATGGGTGATTCTATTATAAACCAAGTATGATTGGTTTTGATCTGAACCTAGGGGGTTGTTATAAACTAAGAACGGGTGAGCCCATTATATCTCTCCAATTCATTGGGTAAAGAGACAGAGATAATAAGTTAGGTTTCTCAAAATATATTATTAGAATTTTATTAGTAGGTTTTTTAATTTAAAATGGTGATAAGATAATTATTTCTGAATTTATAAATCTAAATTATTTATGCTTTATATGGGTTTAAATAACAATTATATTACATATAATTGTAATCTAAAAAGTATATATTTAAAGGGATGTGTATGAAATTTATTAAGGGACAAATGTATAAATTTGTGAAAAATTATTCATATGTTTTCTCATAATTTCAAAGAAAAAGTTTTGGGTATTTTTTTCCATTCAGTTTTCTAATGAAATGTTTTATGAAAATATTTGGGAAGTGTAGTTAATTTATTAGGTAAGAAAATGTTTTTTTATTGAATGTTTATTTTTTAAAAAGTGCATTTTTATGAAAATTTACCAACTAATGGTTTTGTTTTTTTTATTTCCCTTGATGTGATTTTTCACCCACACCAAAATTTAAATTTTTTTTTCATATCGTTTTACGGTTGAGTAGGGAAATAATGAGGTCAATATGAGTATTATGAAGTTATTTCGTAAAAAAAAAATTTATTAAAAGTTTTGTATTGTTGGTAAAATGGCTTCTGAGTAGAAGATTCACCTTTTTTATTTAATGTTTGTTTATGAATGGGTAATTGTGTAAATCTCTAAGACTCTAAATGAAAAATATATTTATAACTTCAAGGAAATGGTTTATTATCTGGAAATATAATTTATTTTTTTGTTTAAGGCTATGTCCTTATAGTGGTAGAGTCAAATGCATTACATTGTTCATAATTGATAACAATAAATAATTCTCTTGATTTCTCATAATTCATGAGGAGGAATGGGAAAATTGGTCTCCCCAAGATTTAGAGAATTCTGAAGAGTATTAAGTTCTTTACAACCAGTCTCTCTCTTCTAAAATGATATAAATCAAAAATTATACATATGTCTAAAACAATATAATAATTTCATAGTGACCATTTCTTAGTTCTTTCCTCTGACTATTATTCATGGAAAATATAAATATTATTATCATTAGTATTATTATTGTTATTATTTCTATGACATGTAATAACATAATAATACATAATTCACAAATAAATCACAATTTATATAGATGATATTAAATAATATTTTTTCATTTTCATCATTCCATTATCTTGACTGAATTATCCTCCCATTAAATTCAATGAAACTGAAATAATAAAATATATTTTTAATCAAATAAATATTATTCATTCAACAAATAAATATTATAATAACTAGAATCATGAATAAATATTTAATTTAATATTCATGTTATAAAATAAATATTTTTTATTTTTTATCCACATAAGATAGAATCAAATAAATATTTATTTATTACCTTATAAAGAGTTAAACTATAAAAAACATTAAAATCATATATTATATACTTGAATATCTTATGATTGAATTTATGTGATCAATTTTACTAGAAAATTATAATTCCCAAAACCATGTATAATATTTTTTCGTAATGGTAAATTCAATATAATTTTATTATCATTTTGATACACTTATTGTATGACTATCAACAAACATTATTAGTGAAATTAGGTGAATTTTTCATAAAGTAAAAGATCATATTCTAGAACTCAATTTATGTTACCGTAGATATATAAGTTAATGTTGTGGCAACAATAACCTTCCGATAAAGTCTATTATGTAATATATTCTTTTTATATTAATATATCATCATCTATGATACGTACATGTGTCATCACCCAATATTCTCAAGCTTTCTTTATTGATCATTATAAAATAAACAAGTCTATAAACAACATTAGCCCTATATTTCTTAATATTGTTCCATTTTCATGAAAAGTAAAGTGATATATTCATTTATTAAAAATATTATATGAACTTATTCATTTAATATGATATCACTCATGCCACACCAACCTTATTCTACCTCATCGTGAGTATACGTCATCAATGTTTTCATCCATACAATAAAGTATATGATTCATGATATTCCTAAATAGTAAACTCAAGTATAATTATAGATACACACATTAAAATATATGAATATTCAATGAAACATAAACATGATAAATTCATTGGGGCTTGGTTTTCCTCATAAAATCTTTCTAAAATAACACTAAGAGATAAATTCATGGGAAAAATTATCAATGTCATATGATACACTTATATTTGATAGACAAACATAAAATATTTCCCATCAGATATATGTATCTAGACTATCAGACTCATATTTAATAATATTTTCCTAGAATCAATATGTTCTCATTATAGTGGTGAACTACTATAACACTTAGACGTAATAAATACTATAAGGATAATAAATAATTAATGTTATATACAAAAAAACCATTATATTGTAACTTATTTAATATTCATTTAATAAAATTAAAAATTCAATTAGTTATTGTTATCCATCTTCAACAAATGTTAACCTTCACTAGAGCCAAATACTAATAAAAATTATTCTTATATCGCTTACATAATGCTAATGTTTCTTCTAATTTTTTTTAAGTCAATGGTTTTTCAAAATTTTCCTTGATACTCTACATACTATGAATTCAACCCTTTTATAAAAATCTCAAGAGGTGAAACATTTGAATTATGTATTTCATCCATTAATATGACTACGGATCCTTCCCTAGAACCACTACTATAGTATTATCATAACACAATGTGAAGGGATATTTACAATTTGGTACACTACCAATATGCTACATGAAATTATTTATCCATAATACTTATTTAGTTTTATGAAAATCCAAAGTGTACATGGTCTCTATTGTAATATCAGTGGCCTAGAGCTAATTAAAACACTTCCAACTCATAGTATTTCCATTAAGTAAAGACACGTATCATGACTGAAATTTGAGATAATTATAATCTATTTGGAAACTAAAATCTACGTTTCCCACTGAAACTATTTCCTCATCTCCTCTATAAAGTATGAACAAATCCTTTATACACCTCACGTACATCAAGTTAGCTTTTACAGATAACTTATGTTGTTCACCTGGATCTTATCAATAACATTTTACCAAGATCAAGGAATATAAAACATCAATCCAGGTATATAGAATATCATACATGATAGTCCAAATTATTTTTTTATATGAAATTATACTCATTTAATATCAATATCCTTGTGTCTAATGAAATTGTTTCTTAGAGATACATACACCATGTTGCATAACATTTAATACTCTCTTAGATTATTCAGTATTATATGTTTTCAATACCATATTGATGTATAAACATTTAATTAGTCCTAAAATTCTCAAATATCTATCTGATTATATCATGATCCTTATAACAGAGGCTAATTAAAATAATTCTTTTGTGGAGAATAATTTTCTAAAAAATATCTTAAATATTTTTAAAATGGGTATCTCGTTTTCCATTCGTAATAAATCTATAACATATTTAACTCAATAAACTACTTCACACCCACTAAAATTATATTATAGATAGATATCATAAAATCCATTTGAAAAATCTCATAATCATTGAATTTTTTAATGTAAAGTTTATATTCAATCTATTTTCACATTGAACCTGGTGAAAATGATTCATTAAAGTCTCATCCATGATGTTACTTCAAATCATTAGAAATTATTAATTCATTATAAGCATATTCATTACCTATATATATATTTTCTTACTAAATACCCATTTTCACCCAATAGTCTTTACATCAATATGGGGATCGATTAAAACCCAAACATCATTTTGGTATTGAAATTCATTTCATAATTTGTGGCTTCGTTCCACTATTAAACTTTGAGATGGTTAGTTCTTCCATATAGAACATAGGTTCATTATTTTTAGTTAATAATGTTTTAACATACTCATTGAATAGAAAACCACATCACTCTAGTTCTACAACCTCTCATGTGCTTATACATAATACTTGAGTCTCTATAGCTACTTATTCCAATATGTCTTATGGAATATGTTCATATTTCAACTATTTTGTTTCTTGATCCTCGAATTAATCAAATTATAACTTTCTTTCCCTAAAACATTTAGATATGATCAATCTTTTTATAAATATTAGTTTTGTTCCCAAAATTTCTTGACTGTCTATTGAATTAAATATGTAATATATACTAATGTATTTATAATATCTTATAATGATAAATAATTTTTCCTTAAGATGAAATATTTATTTAATAGTTTTAGATAAAAAATTATTTTAATCTTTTCATATTTAAATGTGACAAAATAAATTCTTACCATTCCATAACATTTATAATATTCTATATGCCTCTTTAGTTAGAAATTAGTTTTTTCTATATGTTAGGAATTGTAATACTTTTTCCATAAAGAATTATAATAGATTTATAAGAATGATTAATAATATCTCCATATCCAATAATGTTTGGTTAATCTTTTCACTATAATAATTCAATTAGGGTTTATAAGGAGTACTAAGTTAGAATAACATCCCATACTCCTTTAGAATAAAAATTTATACGTGGTTATGATATTACTTACCTTGGTCTGGGAGGATTTTATCTATCATATTACCATTATTATTCTATATTATATTATTAAATTTATTAAATTTATCAAAGGAATTAGTCTTATATCTCATCAAGTATATATATCTATATGTAATATTATCGAAAATAAATGTTATTAAATATCAATATCAACCCTTATCTTCTACTAGAAAAGATTCACACATATTTCTATGAATTAATTCTAAAGGCTCTATGGATCTCTCACCTTTTCTAACGTATATAGATTTATTAACTTCTTATTCTAAACATGTTTGAAAAATATTTATAGTATTCAATCAAAAAAGAATATAAATAACCTTCATTTTATATTTTATCAATCACTTATAGTTTACAAGACTGATTTAGTGATGGAACAAGTTGGAGTCATATGATTCATGTGAACTTAATTCGTAATCTATTTCTCAGACTTGATTTTCTTATTATAGTATAAAAATACAATTATTTAGATATGTCATACCATAACATAATATATATGTGTAAATCTATAATCATTTATTTCAAAATTTAAAATTAATCTATACATGTTTAAAATCAAAACATAAAGGAACATATTGGTAATAGTAGGCGCATATATCAATTCATTAAACTAAAATAAATTTTTTCTTTAATTTGAGAAGAAATTATCCTAGATCTATCACATGTAGTCATGATTCATTGTTATTTTAAATATCCCCTTCACATTTATCAAAATTATAAAATCTACTTTGTTTATGTATTTAGAAATAAATTTGAGAACCCCAAGTTGTATTTAATAACCAATTTTTAGAAATTTAAGGATGTAAATTTAAAATGAATCTACCTAAAGTATCATATTACTTATTTATTGAGGAATTGTTCTTATTATAGTGGATCTTTTTACCATTATGAAATCACACACCTTGCATCTCTTTATCCTATATTTAGAATTTTCTATTCTGAATTTGGAATTTTGAATATTCCTTAGGATTAGAACATGGCTTTGAAATTTCTTCTTTTCCCATCTTCTTGTTTAATATAAGGATATAAGTTTTTTCATACTTAAATTATCTATCTAAATTGAATAGAATTTAAGATATATGAGTGCATATTATCTTTATTATTCTTGTAGATATATATAATAGATAATATGAATCATGTAGGATGAAAGCATAGAAAGAGGCATATGAATAATTCCATAGATATATTGACTCGAATAATTTCAAAATGATAATTGTTGTGAATCATATTTACTACATGAAAACTATCCAAAACACTTTATCGTAGCCTGCATATAAAGAGATCCATAGAGATTTCATACCTATCTTGTCTTTCTTTATCTTGATATATATCATGGGGATGAGAAAAACTATAATATTAATCATTGTGTTTATGAAATTTATTCAATACTTTATTCATGGATTATAACAAGAGGTGTTGAACATAATATAAAATTTCCATGTGTTTTCAGATGTCATTTTTCTCCTCCTATCTAACCTTCGGAGAAGGATCACTAGGAATTAGGGACTACTATATATAAAACATCATTTCTTAGTGTATTATAATACATAATTATTATACTTTTCCTAAAAGTTTTTAGTATATATGAGATTTTATTTTGCTATGATGGATCATGAGGAATGTGATATGGTAAAATGGAATGTCATTTCATACAAAAAAATAACTTAAAATTTTACTTTATCTATATTTTTGGTTATCATATAATTAAATAAAAAATTAATGTACCCTCCCACTATATTATCAAACCCCAAAAAACAAACCATTGTATTCTTAATATCCAATAACTTAGATACTCTAGTGGTAATGATCCATATTTACCTTTTAATAACACATATGTATTCCTTATCAAATTATTCAAATGTATTTTGGTACCATTTAATTTATAACAATATTAATGTATAACACCTTGATCTGTTGAGTGGACTCTCCAATCCAAAAATCCTATACTATTATGTTATCAACACTTATATCTAAGTTACACCAGGTCTTACTAATTCTATAAACCCTTGATGATATAATGGTTAGGTAAACACAAAACATAACTCCCTGATAATATAAAGTACCCTGATTAGGGCTAAAAAATTACTTTAAAATATGGTTATATTATAACTCAAGTGATAGAAGACAATTTCAGACATAATATTTGGATTAAATGGTTTTTTTAACATATTTCAAAAATTATTTTTTTTCTTCACATTATTGTTGATATTTCCTTGAACATACAAAGTTAATTATCTATGTCAGATAAAATAATTTTAAAGTAAATATTTTATTTTATATTTTCTTATAATTATTGTTAATTTTATTAAATTATGGGATTATTCTTATTTATCTAAATAAACCATACACCACAAAAATTAAGAAATACATGTTAACATACAAAATAAAATTAATGTATCATATGATCATGTGATTTGTTAAATATATAATTTATTATATGGAGTTATTGATAACGAAACCATAAACCAAGGGTAAATAACTCTTTAATATCGTGCTTTGCTCAAGTTCCATAATTTTTCCATTATCCTATGCATATTCTGGGATTGATTTTCATTAGACTCGGTCTGATAATGCATCATCTAGATGAGCGCACCATCCATTATAAATGTTTATTCAATTGAATATGAGGGGAATATAACTTTAATAATATATTAAATAAAAATTGGGCGCATAATACCTTACCTGATAAAGGTAGTAAGGATGATTAATAAATCATAATATAAATATTAACAAATAAATATTAAATATATCCATGAAATAAATAATTAAAAAAATAAAATCGGAACTTATTTAATTTGTTTAAGATCATGATAAATCACAAGATGAAATGAAAAGGCATTTAGAATATCCATCATTCAATTCATTTATTTAAAATTATCATAAATTTAATTTAATTCAAAAACATAAATAACAAATTAATTAAATTATTCCTTATCATAATATTTTTTTCCCAAATAGTTCCTGAGGTAGAATAATATCATCCTTTTTAATTTTTAATAAATTTAATTATATTTATTTTTTAAAAAATTATTTATGTATTCGGTTTTTACTAGGGATACCACATGGATCATACCAATATTTTTAATATTGAAATCTAATTTCTGTAGTTTTATACATTCATAGCTTGTAATCTCACTAAAAATTTCATGTCTTGTATGCAGTGTGTGGTCCTTATTACATATTGTTTACTTACATGGCATGTAAAGGCACATTGCACATCATGATATAAATAGATTGTAGTTTCATGGATCAAATCATGGAGTATTAATGGAATGTATGACTAGATAGAACACCATCAATGTTGCTAGTTTCTAGTTCTAGGAACGAACATGGAGTAAACTATGTGTTTGATGACCATTACACAATGTGTAGTTCAATACTTAATGTGAAATTTAATGAACCATGTGTTCACCAACATGACACACCAAAAATCACTTTTTAGTACCTTGTGTGCATTCACATGAGTAACATAGTGTGTACATTCCAGTTACTTTCATTGTACTCAATGTCCCATCATGTTTCTTTGAAAAAATACAATACATGTTATCTAATTACACTATGTATCGATCCACATAGTGATTTTAAAATTATACAGTTTCAAAGATATGTGGGGTTAAATGATATATAACCCAAATACACACCATATAATACCAATTAAATGGAATTTCACCCTGGAGATCAGTATGGGAGATGCAATGATTTTTTAGAAAACATCAACATCGAGAGTATTCTTAAAATTATTGTGAATATTTTGGTCCATATAAACTCATATTAACGTGTAACCTTAACCATTGGACAAATTAAAAAATTAAATGTAAAAAAATTTTAAAATTAAAAAAACCTTTTTGAATAAATTATAAATAATTATAAATTATAATATGTTTTATTTAAGAAAATTTTATGTTTCCGAGGAATTACAACAGTTTCATGGTGTTGCCTAATTGAGATTTTATATATCAACATATTAAACCTAAATAGATTTAAAAATACAAACTCAAAATCTCATAGGGATGATATTTTACATTTTATTTTTAATTAATTTTAAACATATATTTCAAAAAATGAAATATTTCACTTGATCGATTCATATTATATCTTATGATGTTTTTTCACTATAGTAGAGAATCTAAGTGAGGATTCAACTATTTGTATTTACATGAGATCTATGAATCTCTAATCATCATATTTGAATCTTCGGGTTCTAGCATAGCATATCCAAGTGATTTATGTCATTCATCGATGGTTGAAATAATGTGTTCTCTTATTCTCTATTAATTCATGAGAGGGGGGTCAGGGGGATTATTCCTTGTAGGCTTCGGATAATTCAATAGAGAATTTTATTTTGTACAATAAGACTGTCACCTAAAAATTGATTTAAATATGAATTTATACATATTGTGAATAAAATTTATAATTTCTCAATATCCCCTTATTAATTAGTTTATTATAAGAAATCACCATGTCAAATAAAATAATAATAATTATTATTTCCAAGAAATGTAATAACATAATATCACTTCTTAAATAAATAAATTAATATTTATTTAAATTATAATAAATAATATTATAACATTTACATAAGGCTTTTATCCTGACTAGATTATCCTCCCATGAAATTCATTAAACCAGGAACAATAAAATTTTAATTTATCCCAATCAATATTATTCATCTGATAAATAAATATTATATTTACTAAATTCATTAAAAAATTATTATTTTGATATTCATGTAACTAAAAAAATATTTATTATTCGTTATTTGCTAAAGATTTTAATGATTAAACAATAAATAAACTTCTACTCATTTTTTTACTTGAATATGTCATGACAAAATTTCTATAATAATCATTACATGAATAATTATTATTTCAAAAACAAAGAATAGTATTTATTTTCTTTATAATTAGTTCAATTAAATTTAATGAAATTCCAGATACGCTTTGTCTGTGACCCTCTTTGACTCTTTATCAGTATAATTAGGTGATCATACCAAAATTTCATGATTAGAATAAATCAATAGGTGAAATCTTCTACATAGAAAGAATTTAATTTCTTTACAACAACAACCTTAATTTGAATGGTAATTTTTTATATATTCCCATTATCCTGATATCTCTTTAAGTAGGATTAATCCTTATATCTTCATCCTATATGATTTATTTATCTTTCTTTATATAGATGATATGAACTCGTGTATAAACTACCATGGACATAGATTTCATGATGAATTTTTATTTTAGTAAAAGGGTCAGAGATATATTATTAAATTAATATTAAAGGGAGAAATTATTCCATGATTTATTTAATTGAGTCTATATCACCCATAACCCACCTAATGTATGCAAACTCACTATAAGTTTATATCTTTGTAATTTTTTGGTACTAAAATATAAAACATTTCTTCAATTACTTTCTTATGTGTATCTATGTTTTTCTATGCATGGGTAATGGATTTTAGTCTTATGAGTATATTTTTTGGAGGTGTTTAGGGACTTTACAATCTAAAACAAGATGAATTATAATCGTGGTTCCGCTTGGTGGCATCAGTGTTTAATCGATAAGAAAAAATTGCAAAGAAATAGGGAAGACCAGGGCATGGGCTTTGTGAGGAGCAATGATGGAATTATTGTGTTCCATAAACACCTCACCATGCCCATGGTGGAGATCATGGAAAAGTAAAATAGTCATATTTTTAGAACACAGACATGGTGGGTCATCCTTTTTCTTATGTTGTTTATGAATATCATAGGCATGTATAGTCCATGATGGAATTCATTGTAATGATTAGGATGGGTTTCAAAATAGAAAAAAAAATTCTTCCTTCCTTAGATCAGAAGTAATTTGAATGGGAAACTTGTGTGGTCTCTATAAGGGGTATTTAATGTGATATTAATCAATTATATTCCCTATTAATTAGATCATACCTCTTCTACATGATAAAGCATTTGAATGGGAATCATTCTAGATGAATTTATAAGTATTTTAGGGTAATATTCAGATAAAATTCCTTGTTGATGTTACAGCCATGGGTGATTCATTCTCCTAATTAATTCTTATTTAACCTTTGTAGAAGATAAAAACATTGGAGTTGATACCTGATCTTTTTGACATGGATTCATGGATACTTAGAATTTCTATTATCCTATCACTATCCAAGAGTCATGAATTTATCCTTCATTCAAATAGATATTATGACTACCATTAGTGGTAACTATATTTGGGTATGTCATTATTCTACCATTTTATTTTTCTTCTCCATTCATTACCCATGAAACATTTTCATGTTCGAGTCAGTTCTAGGGAACTTTTGGAATGAAATGTTATTTTGATTGGTGTGAGATCAAGGATTTGATGATAATTCTCTTAATGAATAGTTACGTTGACATCCTCAACATTGAGGTAGAAATTTCATTACCATATAGATTCCACATATGTTATTATTTTAGTTATATGACATTGTGTTCATAATTTCATAAACCATTTATGATTTCTATCACATGTTTGTGTGTGTGTATCCCGTGATACCATGTTTGAGTGTGATCTAATGTGTGTGTGTGTGGCTACTGATACTCTTTCATGTTAACCTTTTTGTCCCTATAATTGTTGTACATGTAGTATGTGATGTATGTCATTTTTAGTTTACATTTATAGTATCTCATAATATGTGTATAGACATATCTTTTTTATCCATTAAAGAGGGTACATTTATAAATTTGAATATGGATATGGTGTATAGAGAAATAGGAAGGGGTTTGATAACCTTGAGGCATGACGAGAGACATTGTGTCGGGAAAGGAAGACATTGTAGCTTGGAAAAAGGTAGTTTCAGAATACAACAAACTTTTTTACATACTATGAGTGAGAAGAGGATGCATTTCCTTATGTCCTAAACTAAGACTATATAACATTGAGATAAATATGGGATACATGTAGTTACCTTATGGTCGATATAGGATAGAAATTTATTTATAACATTATTTCTTACATGGAGATCAATCTATTAAATCTAGGTGTTTTTAGGCTTTATTATCACTCAACCACATGTTACATGACTATATATTGATTTCATTCTTTCTTATTTATTATCATGAAATACATTATTATGTGTGTGAACTAATGTTAAGGGGGAATTCCTGGTTTATTACTAGGATTATACTCACAACCTACTTTGACATCTCGATGTGTATGTAGGTGTCATGATTGTGGATACATGAACAAAAAAGACCCCATTAATAGAGATAAATGAGACATATAATGGTGCTTAGAGGCGGTACCAGGATGGTCTCTAAAGTGATGTATGTGTATTTCTTTTACATACTATCATTACTCATAATCTGGTTTGACTTTTCACTTAGGGATGTACTTTTTTCTAATTATATATGGATTCAGATTCACTTCCTACCATTTTTTATAGAATTTATTATTTATTCAACTGTGTCCCTATATTTTATTATTTATGGTATTATTTATTATAATTATGGTATATTTTACCTAGTGATGGAGGTTGGACCCTCAATGTAATTTGTTTGCCTCTTTCATTCTGTTAGGAACGCATGAGGCCATTTGGAACACTATCTTGGACCCGATGATTCCAGAAAAAGAGTTATAAATGTTATAAAAGGATTTTCGTCCCCCTTTGTTTGTTTTTCTTGTCTATGTTTTGCGTTATGATATAAAAGAATTACTTTTTGTGGAACATTGGTATAGTGGTTTCAGGTGTTCATGACCATCACATGTTTAACAAACCTTTAATTTACCATTATTGGGATTGAAATTAAAATATGGTTTTATTTTTTCATATTGATCCCCTATATATTAATATGTTACAAATTTAATGGATTTGAGTGTATTTATCATTCATGAGTAGGAACATAGGATCCCATTTCATATATATATATATTCTTGTTGAGTGTTACATGGGAGTTGTATAGTTAAATTCCTTAATTTATTCTATATGTTGTCTGATAAAACTTCTTTCCCTTTTTTTGATATGTCTATACTGGAATTAATTACATAAACATGAAAATTTTGTTATGTTTTTTTAATATCCCAAACTCACACTCTCATATATGGTGCTAAAAACAATTTCATTACTTAGTTAAATTTTATGATAATAAAAATGACCCAATTTTTCCATCCCAAAATTAAAACATAAATAGAAAATGGGGGATTGATCATATATCCATGGACAATTTAGGTTTATAGTTTTAGATAATTAGGGAAAAATCATATAAAAATACACATTACTTCATGTGAAGATTTTTTGCACTAAATCTAGGTTTTCATCTTCCATATTAATTATTAATCATATCCCATAAATTTATTCACACATAAAACTATTCTAGACACATATTATTTAACATCATTCTTCACACCCTAGGGGAAAGAAAAAATAGGGCGAGAAAAAATGTTCCTTATGTATAAACATATGCATTGAAAATTGATGTCATCAATGAGAACCAGATAGGAATAACGGTACGATGAGATGATCATATTTCATGATCATAACATAATATAATTCATACCTTCTAATTGCTATATCATACTTAATAAAACATGGAATAATTATTTAACAATTTAAAGAGCCATAGGAATCAATAATCATGAGTCATGTGATATTAATATTTATCAAATGACCAATTACAAATCATAGAAATATAATTGAAAACTTTTTGGTATTTTGGAACATCAAACATTCATTATATAATTTCTTAACAAGAAAATTACCAAAGATCTTGTCAGTTATATATAACTAGTTAAATTTTATACATTACCCAATTAATTTAAGGGTTTTAATAGAACCAACCATCCGTTGTTTTATAACTTAACAACCCATCCTTGGTTTATAACAGAAAACCCCATCATTTGTTTATAAAACAACCACCTATATTTGGTTTATAATGGAACCACTGGTAATTGGATTATAATGAAACCAATCATTTTCACAAAAAAGTTCAAAGAACCATAACATGAATCAAGTACATTATCATTCATTTCATCATAAAACTCATAGAAACAACCATTATTCCTTTCATAACCTGATTAACACATATAAAAGAAATGTGTTCCATGAAAATTTATTTTAAACAACCATAATCCATCTAGAAAAAGATTAAGGATGGAATCATTGTTTCATATCCCTAGTGTGATAAAAGTAACATCATGTTTTTTCATCACTTCTGAATAGAAATACTATTAAAGTATTGTTAAAAACATTCTTTGGAAAATACACATTCATGTTTGAAAATAATATTTTAAAAAACTAATAATGTATTGATAATTTTGAAAATTAAGTTCTTTGAAGAGAACTAAGGAATAATGTAAAGGGTGATTCAAATTATTGAGAGGTCATGATATTAGTAAATTCTGTTCATTTCATAAAATGTTTAATTAAACATTCGATTTATATTTTTTAAAATAGACTAGAAAGTGACCCGTGTGGAAAAAGTTAGGAAATTTCCATTAAAACCCTTTAAAAATAAGATAAAATATTATGTAAAATATATTTTTGAAATCACTTATGTTTATAAAATAAAATTATTGAACTCTTTTTATATAGAATTGACTTAAAATAGAATTATAATATATCTATAATTATATACAAGGTCAATATCATGAATTAACAAATTTAATGATATATCTTTAATAAATAGGGGCATGAATAGAAATTGAACATGTAAACCACATTTATAACCATATAATAAAAAAAATATCTAGTTAAAGGAAATAATATAACACAATTTCTTCTTAAAGAACTTTTAATACTAATAGTCTTGAAAATAACATAGACTGTAACAAAAAGCATTTACCATTTAAGTAAATTTGTAATCAAAATTTATTTTAATATAAATTATAATGTGGATTTATAAATTCTGGGAATTTGAAGAAGTAATATTTCATAATTAATTTTTGTTCTATAAATTATACAATAAAAGGATACTATGTTGCATGACATGAATCTTTTCACAATAAAATGAGATTGAGATAATGAAAATCAATTAAAATATCATGAAATTGAATTTAGATTTAATAAACGGAGTATTGATGTGATAAAAATGTAAATCCATAAAAATTAAGGTGAAATAAAACATATATAAAGAAACTTCACATCACAAAAAAATTGACATAATATAATAAATGAAGTAGATGTATATCATAGTGAATGAAATTTTTGTTAAGAAACCTCTTACCACTTGGAAACATTAAATTCAAATCCCTTGGATGTATTAATTTGAATTTAAACATACAATACCTTGAATTAGGAAGAATATGTGATATAAAATGTAAAATTGGAAGTATATATACCATATAAAGTAATAGATAGGAGAAAAATAACAAAATATTCTTCAAAGAAAGTAAATTTAAATGAAATACCATACCTTGAGTAATTAATTTATCATATCAAGATTTTTATTTCTCAATACTTTTATAAATTTTTAATACTATATTGCTAAAAAAGAATTTGGTTTTTTAAAATAAATATTTAATTATTTAATCACTTAAGTCCATGTGAGGTATTATTTGGATGTTTAATTCATAATTTCAAAACAACATTGGTGTATTCACCATGGTGAAATGGATCATTATTACACATTATCAAGAATAATAATAATGAAATTTTTATAATTTTTAGAAATCAATTATAAATTTAAAAACAACAAATAATAATGGTAATGAAAAGTATACTATATTACAATCATGGAGCTGGTAGGTCTTACGTACGTATGAGTAACATTTCCATTTTTAGACGATCATAATGGAAAAAAGCTAAGTGTTATTTTAGATTTATGTAATTATAAATATACTATACATATAATATTTTTTCTTCAAACAAACATATATATGTCATCCATGTGATGTGGTGATGAAAAATGAATTGCATCACTTCATGGACGTGGTACTCCAAACGTATAAAAGAATTAATTTATTATTTTTCAATGAATGGAAATGTTTGAAATTTGATGATATGTTAAATTGTAATAATGATAAATATTTCTTTAATATAATATATATATATTTATTCCTTCATTAAAACTATCCTTGATTAGTGCTGGTGGAATATTATTTACATTAGTTCGTGAGGCGGTAGTCCAACATACATGTCAACGATGGTTTCTTTTCCAATTTTACAGAATATGTGATGGATATAATATATTAAATTAACATAATAACATACCATTATATGTAAAATTGTTATTTTATTATATCACAATGGTTTAATAATATTTTATTTATTTATAAGAACAAATAAAATGAAACCAATTTGTTAAAAACCATAACTCTTCTTAAGGAAACCTATTAAGTTTATACCTAAGGCCTTCCTTGTTTGACTCTTGATTAATCCAAGGTCACTTGGATATAAGGAGGGATTTGCGGATGGTATTTTGGTATTTATTTCTGAATTAATTGTTTTTTCAAGTGTGAAGAATATCTGATATGTGGTTCCTTTTTATATGGGCGGGGGGGAAGCTCTAGGTATTTCTTAAAGTATGAAATTAATATTAATTAATTTTCAGATCAAAAATACCCCCAAAATGATATGATTCTTAAAATAAAATGATTATGATTATAAATAGTCTCATTAAAAAAAATTTACTCATTTTGGTTATTTTTTATGATTATATTTTAGGTTTAACATGTTGTTAACCATTTAGACAACATTGAAGATATAAATATTTTTCATTTATCAGAGGTCACAAAAGTTACTATAAAATGTCATGTGATCCATTACAGGAAAATTTTTGATATTTGAATCCATATAAAATTAACTTGGATAAAGGTAAAAAAATGTCTAATTTTAAATCATTTGATAAAATTTTATATATTATAATATGTCATTAATGCCAATTGTTTTAACAATATGAAATATTATAATATAATATGTGTCTAACTCTTGTAATATGGTTCCAAATTTCCATGGATTCAAATATAAGAAATATATATTATTAATATAATAATAAAATAAAATTTTTAAATGTTTTTATATTATTTTAAACCTTATATACTGATTTGACTACTTCATTAACAAATTTTAACCCTAACAATGGTAATGAATTTTCCATGATTAAATGATTGTAATTTAATTATAAGTTGAATATTAGATCATAAATATATAAGTGATAAAATTATAGAAAATAAACCATCATATTTATTCTCGAAAAAGATTTTTATAATTTTTAAAAAAAATTAATAAAATTTTATTTAACATAAAATATCATTAACATAATTTTTGACACTATTCATTTAAATTGAATTTGATAAAAAATATTATATTAAAAAAATATTATAATAATTATAAGGTCCCTTATATGTTTTATTTATATAAAAAAATCATCAAACACATTAATTAACTAAAACATTATTACATTTAATATCCTTAATATAATTTATTTTATTTTTCTATTAATTAAGGAAATATTCTCTCAAAATTTCATTATAATTTAATGTAATTATTTCATAAATTAAAATTAAAAATAATTTTACTGGATTAAAAATAATTTCTCATTAAAACTAAAATTTATAACCTAACAAATTTTTTTATCTCTATCAAAATATATTATATATATTAAATGAAATATAGTGACATTTTTAAAATTTTCTTTTATTTAAATATTATAAACATAAAAAACGATGAAATATAGGGAAAAATTTCCAAATTTTAAAAACATGGTCGGAAATTTATTAAATAAACTCATAACATAGGTTAAATTCATGTTTTAGGGTCATCTGGTGTCCTTGTCACATTATTTTTCACCGTAATTATCTATTTTACCATTATCTTGGTGATAATTATATACTAATGTTATAATTTAAAATGAAAATAAAATAAAAAGGGAACTATTTCCCAAATTAAGACTTTCTAATTAAAAATATTAATTCCATATTTAAATGGGGTTTAATCTTAAAATGGTTTTTAAAAAAAATTGGGTTTTATGCTTAAAAATTAACTTATACTAAATTTAAGTATAAAGATGATTAAAAATTAATTAATTAAATAATTTATATCTAAATAATATGTATTTTACTCTTAAAAAATTTTTCAATATTATACGGATTTTGTAATCACTTAATTTAATTCAAATTACTGATAGCCTGATAAAAATTGTTATTTTCACTATTCACTAAAAATCTATATTTTTTAGAAAAATACCAAATTTAAACCTTATAATATTTTGGTGTTATGATTCCAAAAACTATAATTTTTATAAAATAAAATTTTTGAATGCTAAATAAATTAATCATAATATTTTTTCTCACAAAATAAAAAACCCATTTTTGAATAAAACTTATTTTTAGAGAATAAAATGAGCTTACTAAAATTTTTGTTTTTATTTCATAAAAATTAATTAATATTTTTTTTACTAATACCTATATATATATAATAATTTGTTAATTTCTATTCATACCCTTTACATAAAATCCCATGATATAATTTTCATGTTTAAATATAAAAATTCATAAGGTGTTTACGCTTGGTGTTTCATATCCTGTACACAATGGAAATTTTTTTTTAAATATTGGGATATTAAATTCCCCTCCCATTAAATGATATATTATTAATAATTTTAACTTTATATTTTTTCAAGGTTTAGATATTTGAAATTTTTTCTTTTTTAAATCCAAATAGTTAACATAGTTAATAAAACATTCCCTTGAAATTAAATAAGTGGGAATACAAAATTCATATAAAATAGAACAAAACTAGGTTTCCAAATAAGATGATATTATTGGGAACTGAAAATATGTTCATGTGGGATAAAAATAAACCTCAATGACTAATATATACTGATAGATATAATATTCAAGAGAAATTTAATGATCACAAAACCATAAATCTGTTATGGGTAAAAGGACCATTGATTCTTCATAAATTAAGTTAATATGATACAATTTTTGTTTTCTGATTTTCTTCCAAGAGTTCATATATTATTTTACCATATAATATATGAACATAAATAAATTTACTTAAATTAAATTCATAATTTTCATCCTTTAATCACTTTACACCATAATATCTTTATTTCTCTAAAAAACGAGTATTCAAGATGAAATTTTCATACCTGGATCATTAAAATCAACTTTTACCAGGTCTCAAAATCCATAAAATTATAACAATATATTATTACAATCTTTATAAATTAAACAAAACCAAAATAGATAGAATAAAGTTTGATAATTCCCAAAAACTTTAAAACATTAAAATAATTATTACTATATTAATCTTTAAAATTCACTAATATCACCAAATTATCAGCATATATCATTCCATAAATAACTATCTTTATAATTGTGTCAAATATTAAACACAAATATTAAAAATTAAATATTATAATGATTTGATAACATATTCTTCATCGAAAATTTAATACATAAATCTAAATAAAAAAGTAATTCTTAAAGTCTGGTACCAAAAATATATACGCCCTAATCACAAAATCTCTAATATATGATAATAATTTATATAAATAAATAATAATATATCCCATTTAACCATTATATCCTCAAAATTAATCAAAACTTTTAACCAAAAAATTTATCTTATATCATTGATCATACATCCCCAAAAGTGTAATATTATTCATTAAAAGTAATAATTCATGTAAAACCTAAGGGTTTCATATACCTCCACCAAATAAAACATCTCTCAAAATATCATTAATCACCTAAAAATCCATTACATAAAACCTCAAAAGTGGTGTCAATGAATTTTAACTTATGATAAAAATTAAACTTATATACCCATGATTGTACCTATAACTCTTAATGTAACCTCCCATGAAAACCCTATAATATCCAAATTTATCTAAACTCTACTCTAATAACAAAAGTAAAATCTCTATCCCAAAATACTAGGTCTAATTTCCAAAACAACTTAATTACATTTCCATATTTGATATCAATAAATGTGACCAATTTTTAACCATAAAAAACTAAAAAATAAAAATTAAGTAATGTATCACTCACATAACCGAGGACCTTTTAGGTCTATAGTTTTAAAAAATTTGGAAAATATCTTCAAAAAATATTACCCATTTCTTCTATTGAGTATTTTTCACAATATGAAAAACGTTTTTGTATTCCATATTAGGTCTTCAATATATCCCATAAAACTCTTCACACATGAATGCTTTTTAGACACAAATAATTTTATATCATTAATTACGACCTAGGGGAAAGAATAATAAGAAGGTGAGCTCCAATATTCAATAAGAATAAACATTAAAATTAATAAATGAATGCAATTGGTGTGCACAAGTTAAGAATAATAGTATAATAACATAATGAATATGAATGATAATAACATAAGAGGATCAATACCCCTTAACACCTGGTTCATAAATCATGAAACATGGAATAATTATTTAACAGTAGGAATGGTCATAGATATAAAAAATCAAGAGTCATGTGATATTATTATTAATAAAAAGGAACCATTAAAACCCATAGTAAATATAATGAAAACATGTTGATATCTTATAACATCAAACATTCATTATAGAATTTCCTAAATAGTTAATAATGATATCACCCATCCTTGGTTTATAACGAAACCAATACTCCTTTTTTTATAATATAAAAACCCATCATAGAAAATTTATAAGAACCATAACATGAATAATTTATATATATATTTCATTTTACCATAAAACTCATAAAAACACCCTGGTTCTTTTCATGACTCGATTAACCCATTGAATAGAAATGGGATCCCAAACAATCTATTTGGGACAATCACAATCCATACAGAGGATGATAAGGATATTATCATTATAATATATCCCTAATGGATCATAAGTAATATTAATTACAATTATTTTTTTAATCAAAATACCATTAATTGATCATTAAAAAATTCTTGAGAAAAATACCCCTTCATGTTGGAAAATAAATTTTAAAAAAACTAAAAATATCAAGATTATTGTAATGAAATTTAATAAAACCAAGTAAACATGTAAATAAAGCCTCAAATCATTTAGGGGTCCTCATGGTGGGAAATCCATTAATTTCATAAAATTTGATGTTAAATATTCTTTGCAATCTTTTGTAAAGAGATTCTAAAGTGACCTATGTGGAAAATATTTTGAAATTTCTTTTCAAAAAATTTAAAAATAAGGTTAAGGATTATGTAAAATATATTTATTAAATTTCTTATGTTTATAATAGAAAAATATTGAAAAAAATTTAGAAAACATGGATAAATAATAAAAATATTCCTAATATAAAAGAAGATAAAAGATCAGTGTCACTTACAAAAAAATTTAATGGAGTTTATCTAAAAAATAATTGAGAAAATAGAAATTAGACATGTAAACCGCATTAAAAACCAAATGAGAAGAAAATATTTTTTGTTTATGAAAATAGGATCAAAAAATTTCTCAAACATAATTTTAATAATAAAAGTGTTAGAAAGAAAGGAGAATGTCAGATAAATCTGGTACCACTTTAGTAACTTCTAAATAAAAATTAATTAAAAGAAAGATAATTTAATGGATTTATATATACCAAGAATTAAATGATTTAATATTACAAAATTCATTCAGGATTTTGTATGTACACTATAGAAAGAAATCATGGTTCATGACATGAAGCTCGTCTTAAGAAAATGTGATTGAGACAATGAAAACCCATATAAAGATCATTACATTGAGTTAATAATTAATTTAAGGAGTTATTATGCATAAAAATGTAAATCAACAAAAAAAGTAAAAAACATAAATAAAAATTATTATATTCAAACATTATCTTGACATAATAAAATCATTTAAGTATCATTATAACACTATAGAATGAAATAGAGTTTAAAAAACACTTTCTAGTTGGTAGCATTCAAGTCAAATACCCTGTGATGAAATAATTTGAATTAAAACTTTTAATATCATTAATTATGAAATATTCATGACATAAAAGTAAAAGGGTCAGTATGTAAACATTATAAAATTAATTATGTTCAAAATAATAAAATATTCCTCAATTAAAGTAAATTAAGATGAAATCTTATTCCTCGAGTCCACACCTTCCATGTGTGTCATTTAATGCTGGAATAATAAACTCAGATAAATTATTTCATTTTTTAGTAACTTTTAAATTGTTTAATAACATATTTTCAAAACAATTTTTATTTTTTTTAATGACATATTTAATAACTTATTTCAAAATATTTTTTATTTATTTTAATGACATATTTAATTACATATTTCCAATGGGTAATTTGTACATAATATTCAGAATAATAATCAATAAATTATTTTCATTTTTAGACATAAATTATAATTCTAAAACCAATGAATAATGATTTTTATGAAAAATATACTATCTTAATATCATTAAGATGGTTGGTTATGCATACGCATGAATAACATCTCCATTATTCAGTGATAATGATGTAAATAAGGTGAATATTATTTTATAATTATATAAATATAATTATACCATAAATGCCATATTATTTAGTTAAATATAATTATAAATTTCATCAATGTGATTGGGTGATAAAAACGGATCACATTGCTTCGTGGAGGTGGTAGTCCACACATATGCACGAACGACGTTATAATTTTATAATGAATGAAAGTTTATGAACATATATAATATATTATATTTTAATAATGATAAATATTTCATTAATATCACATGTAAAAATTAATTACATTTTTATAACTAGCTGTTATAATTGGCGATGGAAAACAAATTACATTTATTCGCGAGGCAGTATCCCACCGTACACATGAAAGATGGATTTGTTTCCAATTTGATGGTCGATAATATAGATATATGTTATTCTAGTAACATAAAAAAATAAAATAATATTTAATATTTGGATGTTATTATCTTTTCATGGTTGGATAAAATTTAGTGTAGGGAGAGGAAAAAATAGAACGAAAATGCTTGGTTAAAAACCATATATCTTATTTAGATGACCTCTATAGGTGTATACCCAAAGAATTACTTGGTTGTTACTCTTAAAATAAATTCCTTTAGGATGTGATTATGGATTTAAGGAATCTATTTGGATGGTATTTCCAGACTAAAAGTTTTTTTAAGTGTGAATGTCATGGAATGGGAGGTTCCCTTTTTTATGATATGCGAGGGAAACTCTTGAAATTTCTTAAAGTATTTACTTAATATAAATTAATTTTCTGCTTAAAATGGACCAAAAAGAATATTATTTTAATATTATATTAATATGAGTTGAAATAATCCACTAAAATAAAAATTTGACTAATTTTGTTATGTTTTCCCCAATATATTATAGTTTTCCCCTTAGTTAACCCTTTTGATAATTACGGTGACATCAATATTTTTTAATCCTTATGTTTAGAAAAAGTAACTATAAAAGTATAATTTACACATAAATGTATCATGGATTATATTTTTACCCACATTTCGTTCAGTTGGAAAAATATAAAATTTTATGAATTTAAAATCATTTAATAAAAAATTATTTGTTATAAATATCATGAATGTGAATTTTGGGAATTATATGAAATGCTATAATATAATATGAGTACAAATAATTTAAAATTATTTAAAAATGGGATTTATTAAAATATAATTAACATATGATTTTCATATAATCCTCAAATTAACTTATTATAGGTTTTCATATTATTTCAAACCGTATATTTTGGTTTAACCCCAAGGTTAACCAATCTTATCCTTAATTGTGGTAATGAATTTTCTATTAATAAAGGGTTATAATTTATTTTATAAAGGGAAAATTTAATCATAAATTAAAATGTGTTAAATTTTAGACCATTTATAATCCTATTGTGATCTTTTATATTTTTTTTGATTTTTTCTTTTTTAAATAATTTATTACAATATTATTTAAGATCAAATATCATTAATGATATATTTGACACTATTAATTTAATTTGAATTAAAAAAAATTATATCAATGAAATTAGAATATTATACTTTCACAGAACACTAACATATTATATTTATTTAGAAAATTTTGGTAACATGATAATTAAATAAAATTATATTATTATTAATATTTTTCGATTCATTTATGTTATTTTACTATTAATTGAAAAAATATTTTGTCAATGTTATGAATGAATTTAAGGTAAATACTTCATCACTAAATATTATAAATAATTCACCATGAAAATAAATATCTTTAAAATGACTATCTATAACTAAATAGATTTTATTTATCATCATTACTGAATATTATAGAAATAAAAACTACAAAGTGAGAGTTGTGAATTTATCATTTTCATAAATATTATAAAGTTCAAAACCAAAGAAATATGGAACTAAGATTCCATATTCTATAAAAATGGATGTAAATAGATAAAAAAAATCATCCAATTGTAAATATTCAAGTTTAGTTTCATTTTATTGTTCTTATCAAATTATTTTTTAACCAAAAGTACCCAATTTAATAATACTACAATAACAATTATTATGTAGGGTTGTAATTCATAATGACAAAAAATAAATGTTAGATATAAAAAATATTTACCTCATAATTAATCTTATATTATTTTTTGATTCAACTTATATAAATGGAAATTTTTAATTTAAAATTAATCCTGTAAAATATGTTGAAAAATGGTTTTTTTTAGACATGTGTTTTTAGGCCCAAAATGAACATCTAACAAAATTTTGTATGAAGATGATTCAAATGTAATTAATTATATTATATATATATAACACATATCTTAATTTTAAATAAAATTCAAATAATAATGGGACTTTTATATTGCATTATTATATGAAAGGAGATTATAGATTTACAAGACAAATTTCATTTTTATCCATTCAATGGAAAGTCATTTTTTCCTAATAATACCTAAAATTTAATACTTGGATATTTTTTGTATGATAATTTTCAAAATGATTTATTTTTTTAAATAAAATTTCTGTAAGTTCAGTAAATTCATTATAATATTTTCTCACAAAAAAAGGTAATAAAACCCATTTTTTAGGAAAACAAATTTTTGAAGAATATAATGACTTTACTAAAAAAATGAGTGACTCTTTCCTAATAAGTAATCAACAAATTTCTTTTAATTATGGCATTTATATATATAATTTTATTTTTTATTCTTCTTAATACATTACAATTCAATTGGATAGTTATGACTGTTATATTTAATTAATAATATTTCTTGGTGTGCTTAGGCTTGTTATTGAGTATCTTGTACATTATAGTCTTCTTTGTAAAAATCTATATATATTAATGTTTATATATAAATAATATGGATATTGTGAATATATGGAGAGCCTCTAGTGGTACTAGTATAGCTGTGCCTTCTTTTTGTGGGTAGCCTCCTAGGATGGTTTTCCACATGTATGTATTATGTAAGACTTATAGCTAGTAATAAAATGTTTTTGTAGATGTTATAAACATTTATTTTTTATTTTAAAAAATCCCACCATGAAAATGATTGACTAGACTATAATGGTGGTATAGTCAAGAATTCACTTGCAATGTAATACCTTCTGGTTCTACCACTATATGTGTAGGGGAATTCTCACAAACCCAGTCTAATGATTCAGCAAGAAGGGCTATTTCAGACAGGAGTCTTCCTTACAGTGAATTTTCATGTAATGAGAGTTTCTAACATGATGGTTGGATTTGTTTAAGACTTAAAATCCATAACCCTATTTCTATCTATGTCCCCATAGTTCTTATGGATTTTGAGGAATGGATTGATATCATTTATAAGATCTTAAATCATGTTGAGAATCTAGAGGACTATCAAGTGAAGTTAGAAATGTTATTACATCATGGACCCACTATGAGGTGGGGGAATTAGTTACTGAGAAAATAGATTTAATGTTTTGAATTATACAAAATTCAAAAACCTTATCTTTAATGAGTTATTTTTAAGTTCAATAAAGATTGTCTGAGTGTTAGAGTTCATAGGACTTTACCAGGTCTAGATGATGGTGCCTTATTACTGAACATGTTTCACATAGTTATATCAATATTCTCTTCAGTTTTCTATTAATGATGTGAAAATGAGAAGGGAGTATGATATATACCTTCAAACAGAGTTGAGATGGACTAATAATGTATGCAGAGTTGGTACAAAAATCCTTGGTGACCGAGATGGGTCTAGATGATGACAAAGTTATGGTTCTTCTTTTATCCATCAGTGGAATTACAAATAATACTTATGGCAGTAGAAAGGAGAAGGTAGTGGATTTTTTATACTACTCTAGAAACCATATAGATTAGATAAGGGGTTCTTCAACTCCCTCAAAAGTAGGAGTATGTTTTTAGTGTTTCAGAAATAGATAAAGTGGGAATTACAAATAAACTTTCCCAAGACCTCAGATGAAGTGTAACTAGTGAGGTAAGAAGGGGAATCATCAGCATTTATATTTGAGGGATTTATAGATAGATTCTTAAAGGGGATAATATTAGACATAGATAATGAACCATGTTTCTAGTTGAGGTCCTAAGCAATGGAATCTAACCCCATAGACTACATTGACCCCAGAAAGTCATGTGCAATAGGGAAAAGGAAATGGTTCATAAGTAGAAAGGATGGTTGAAGTAGACCTAGTTAAAGCTACGATTATTGGGGGATCATTAACTATTAATGAAATAATAATGATTAAATTTATGATTTATACTACCTTGTTGAATACATGTTCTTCCCATTCATTTATGTTAACTAAAATTTCTATTGGGAATGACTAACTGGTCTAGTAATTTTTTGAGATTATGCCTCTTGATACATCATTGTGGAAGAAATTCAATTGTATTCAGTGATGTAGAAGATATCCCATAAAAGTTTTTTATTATGTAAATATATGGTATTTTATTATCCTTGAGATGAATAGGTTTGATGTGATCTTCATCATGGACCAATTTACTAGTTATTGGGTGTACATTAGCTTCTACACGAGAAGGGTATCCTTTATTTATCCTAAGGGAGTGAAGTTGGTGATGAATAGTGAGTGAGATATGGGAAAAAGAATAATGAGAATATGATTGATCTATTTTGGTCCTAATATGGTTGGTTCCTAAAATGGATTTTACAGTAGCCTCTTCATTTCCTCTCGAGGTGGATATGTATTAGGTTGTCTTCCTAAATGGTTTTTCTGGTCTCCCCCATTTATGTGTAATAGATATTGATATCAAACTCATGTTAGGGGAGAAAACCATAATTTTATCCCCATATTATATAATTATATATGAGTTAATTTAACGTAAAGTACTGCTCTAGGATTCGGATGAGAAATGTTTTATTAGACCATGAAAATCGCTCAAGAGTGTTCCAATGTTATTTTTAAAGAAGTATGGGTGTATTATTCAGTTTTTTATGTACTATAAGAAGATAAAAAATTAGCGTTGAATAATAAATACCCATTTTCATAGATCAGATACGTTTATGACTAGTTTGGGGAGCCCAACGGTTATCTGAGATTGACTAATATTTAGGATACTACTAGCTTTATGTTAGAGAGGATGATATTACCAAGATAGAAATTAGGATTATTTATGGAATTTATGAGTATCTTTACATGAATATTAGGTTCCAAATACATCTAGTGGTGCTCATGCATCTCCTGGAGAGTATTTTCCATCTGTACATTGACTCTGTCATAAATGTGTTTGTGTACGATATCCTGATATACTCTATGATATAAGACACGCATTACAAAAAGCTTGAGATTCCACTGATCACACTTAGTGAATTGATGCTTTATGAAAACTATCAACGTATTAATTTTGGTTATAGAATGTGTGATTTATTTTTCATGTCATCTATTTAGAGGGAATTGTATTTTACCTATAGAAGGTTCAAGTGGTTATGTCTTGGGCACGCCACAAGAATTTGTTTAAGATCATAAACATCTTAGTTTAATTGATAACTAAAAATAGTTCATATTTTTATTCCCCCATTTGAGATCAATTATGGTTGGGATAACCCAAAAAATAGTTATATTTGATTAGATATAAATTTTTGAGGAGTCCTTACTAGAGATAAAGAGAATATTGATGACTGCTTGGATTATTAAATTTCTAGATCCTATTATTAGATATGGAGTTTAATATAATGTATTGTGTGTTTATATAGTATTTATACTAATGTAATGGGGTCAATTAGAAGATTATGGGTCATGTCTTCTTTGACCCCCAGAGTAGAACTATCAGATGCAAGACTTTGATTTGTCTGTTAAGGTCCACACTCTATAGTTCTAGTGACATTATCTCTTTGATGAAAGGTTTTTTGATTACAATAACCATAAAATAATCTTATATATTTTCTCTTAATGATATTTGATCTTTAGGTAAAAAAATTGGGGTAATTATCTATATAATTTTTACTTTATGGTGGAATATTCTCTATGTAAATGTAATTTCATTATAGATTCACTTACTAGTAAAAAACCAATGAATTAAGATCGTAGATGTATACCATCACAAAAGGAATGGAATCTAATGAGATTGATGGTTGGGTGCCTGTGAATGTATAAAATGATCATGGTTAAAAAATGTTTACCATTTTTTACACAGTTATCTAATGGATTTTAAGAAGTTTATCTACGATTCAGACCTTGAGTGTGTGGTGGTTTGGTAAAACATAGTAGAGGATGATTCTATTCTACGGTGGTCTTGGATGATAATGATATGATCTACATCCATGAGAGTTTAGTAGTACCATATTCCATTATTAAATAACTACTAAAAGACAATAATTCTTATAAATAGATAGTGTATTTAGGGTTGATGAAGATATATGATGATTTATGAGTTTTTTCTTTGGGTTGTGGTATAAATAGAGTCAACAACAATTTTGTCTCTTAATACCTTACCTGTCGAAGGATAAAAGTTTCTCATCACCCTAATAGTCATTTTCATCAGCCACATCCAATGTTAATGTGTACGTGGTATGACATGAAGGTGTACATTTTTATACGATTACCCAAGGCCTCTAGCATTCATGATATCTTTTGGATGATTTTTGATTGGTCAAATAAAGTAGTGCACTTCTTATAGTTCTAGGAAACATACTATATGGATGATTAGGGAAAGTTGTATATCTAATAAATTATATAAATAAATGGAATTAATTAAATTATCTTATCGAATAGAGAATAATTTTTCGCATTTTGGTTTTGGAATGTCATGTATAATCCTTTTGGGAGTCAATTGAATCTAACTAGAACATATCATCTAAAAACTAATCGATATTTGGAGAGTACAATTTATATTCTTGAGTATATGCTTCGGGAATGAAACTTTGTCTATGGTAGAGAATATAATGAGAACCTACCCTTAGTATATGTATCTTAAAAAATAGTATCTATGATTTGATTCAGATGAATACCTTTAAGTATCTCTATAAACCGTCATACTACTCACTATTGTGTCGGGAGATGTCAAGTGAGATTATTGTTATAGGGCCAATTAAAATATAAGAGATATTTGATATAGTGTAATTGAATAGGATGAAATCATTGACCCCTAAAATCATTTATTTATCAAATGATTCCTAGAGGATATGAACTGCAGAGTTCATAGTTAGAGCCTATGTTTTTTTATGGGTGTAACCTCAGTTAGGGCATCATCATTTGAAAAATATGGGGAAGTTGGAACTATAGTAAGTAAAACCATTTGATATCATAAAACATGTATGTGTAGTGGATTACTAATTAGATCATTGTTCGTGTTATTAAGGAATTCATGATTTGTTCCATGTTTCTTATAATTAATGATACATTGCTGATCCTATGAGTGTGATTTATTTTGAGTTCATTGAGTTATAAACATATGAATATATTATGGAGTGCTCAGTGTACATCATTAACTATATAAAATTTATAGTCCCCAGCCCCAATATCTTGGAGTCATTCCATTATTTTATTAAATTCTAATAAGATATAAAAAATCAAATCCTATATGTTTTAATTGTTTAGTAGTCCTGTTAAACTAGATGAAATTTTAAAATTCAAATTACATTTTAGAGATAAAATATAAACAATTATTTTATTTGATAATAACACTCTTCCCCTAAGCATAACCCTATAAATAAATCTTAATAAAATTCTTAGAATCATAGGAAAAATAAACATACGAAATGTGTGGAATCAAATTCTTAGTAAGCGTTAGGTACAATGGAAGCTAACTTGAATAAATAAGTATAATCAATATGGTATGTTAAAAAACTAAAAACACCAACCATTTCATTAATAAAATAAAATGAATCCATATATTTTTCCAAGGTAAACATCATATGGATAATAACTGAATTTTAAAATCATTAAATTTTTAATTATATGATTTCATGTATCTGGAACATGAACCACTACCATCAAGACCATTCAAAAAATGGATTATTTTTTAGGGAATAAAATGAATCTAATTTCTCTTGGAAACAAACACGAAGGGTTTTTGAGTAGCTGATTTGTCCCATGACACTATCGATGCATCTAGGGGATTTTATACGTATAGTCCCCCCTCGTTCTTTCATGTCCAAAGTATTCCTCTTATATAGAAATTATCATTTTAATTAATAAATAAATAATCCTTATCAACAAAAATATATCTTCAGTAAAATATACAAATATATTATTAATTTATAATTATTTAAATAACTTTCAAATTATACATCATATGTTAAAATGGTATATGGTGTAGGAAATAATAAAATTAAATAGATGTTTTCCCATTGAATGAAAATTGAGTTAACAAATACCTTACAACATGTAATCAGTTGAATTGTATTAGCCATAAAATTAATAATTTTTTAATTCAAATTTTAATACCCTAAATATTTTTTGATTCATGGTATGGTATATAAAATGGCATTATATATACTACACATAAGAGATGAGTGGTGGAAAAGGTATGTATCTCACAGAAGTAAAAGTGATATGAGAAAACCTTACCTTGCGCTATCCATCAAACATGATTTATCCACCTATATAATTGTTTAAATAAATTTATTATTTGATAACAGAACCATAATAATATTTATTATATCTTATGTAATCCACTAATATCATTTTACTACTTGTTTTTTAATAATATTTTATTATTAACCTTATTTTGGGTATTAATTAATTCATTTTTTTGTGCATGTTTTTTCATGTAGGTCATTATTCTAGTGAAGAGGATATAGATACATCATCTAAAAAATTATATTATGTTTATAGATATCATATTTATTCAATATATATATATTTCAAATCATTCCTTAATTGTGTACATTGAAAATGAATCACATCACGTTGTGGAGATGGTAGTTCGTACGTACGCACGAGTGATAGTACCATTCCCTCAATTGGGGAAGGATAAGGAAGTACATGGTGTATTAATTTTTAAATAATCAATAACATTTCATAATTATCATATATATCTTTTATTTCCTTAATTATACTCATCATCTAAAGGGGTGATGAAAAACATTACACCACAATGTGGAGGCAGTAAGTCGTACATATGAACATGTAGTGCCTTCGTTAATCATAGGATGGATAAAATGAGGAATATAGGTTTCCCAAAATATTGATAACATATAATTATATATATTATACTTTATTTATTACTTTATCAGGTAAACAACTCATGAATATGAGTGGAGGAAAAAATAAACTTAAAAAGTGAGCAAGAATTATTACCTCTTCTTCAACGAACTTCCATCAGATATCTTCTTAAGGAATACAGGGACTGTCTTTTGGATGTACTTGAACCACTATAACATGGGTAAGGATGTTGGTAATATAAATTTATTGAGTTTTGTTGAGCTATAAGTCTCATCCTGGTTAAATGAAATGAAAGAATGAGTTCCCTTTTATAATTGAGGTGAGGGGCACTATTGGATATCTGGAAAATATTAAATAATAATAAATTCATTCTCATTCAAAATAAAAAAAAATGTATAAGAATTAAATTATAGTATTATATAAGGTTTTAAGACCATTATAAAATAATATTTTGACATTTCTTTGTTTTTCTTTAATCCTTATCATTTTGATTTAAATTAATTAACATATTTTAATTTTAATTATGGTTACAATTTATTTATTATTAAAATGTGGAAATTTTTTATTATAAAAATTAAATTATATGATAAATGAATAATTTATAAAATTTTATACCACATAATAATCACACTTTATTTTTAAATATTTTTTTATTAATTTTAAATAATTTAATAATATATTATTTTGAAAAAATATCATTTGTCTCCATTTTTACACTATTCAGTACATCGGCCTTAAAAAACACACCCAGATAACATCAATCCAAAATATTTAATACAAAATTAATATATAATTATAATATATAAAATTATTGGGAAACCTTATTTAATGAAAATTATATTTATTTTCATATTTTTAATATCATTTATTTGATTGTTTCATTCCCAAAATAATTAGTGCATCATCATTTTATAGTTTTTTAAGATAAATATTTCTCCCCTAAAAATTAATAAAATAATATAATATTGATAAATTTTTAAATTTTTAAAAAAAATATTAGAATATATAGTATGATTAATAAAATTATGAAAATAGTACAGTTATTAAAATATGATTGTGGTATCTTTGAATTTTTTTTAAATATAATATTATAAATATCATAACCTTATTAAAATGGTCTCTAAAAATCATAAATAAATTTATACAATTAAAATATGTTTAGTAATTTCAAAATTTACACTTAGATTCTTTCATAAGGTACCTTTTCTCCATTGTGGAAACATAATAGATGTTTAAGACAAAGAAAGTGACATTTTTTTTATTTTTCTTAATTTAAATTATATTAAAGTCATTTTCGTGGAAAATTTCCATTAAATAACTCAAATTAAAACCATATCTATTAAGGATTGAATAAAAATCATCTAATAAAATTTGTTAAAATTTTAGTGCAACTTTATAATCCATATTTGTTTATTTTTCACATAAATATTTGAATTTACCCTTTAGCATGGTCAAAAAAATTATTTAAGATAACTAATAATATTGGAAAAATATAAACTGGAAATATTTAATAAATTTAGATCATATTATTCCACATATTAAATAATTTTGTTAATATTTCAAATACATAAGTTTCAGAATTTAATTTAAAATTAATCCTACAAAACCGAACGAAAAACCTTTTTACTGGAAAATGTATTTTTAAGCCCAAACTGCACTTAAAAATAAGATATAAGGATGACTAAAATGAAATGGATTATATTATTTATAACTAAATATTTATTATATTCTAATAATATAAAATTAAAATCAATAAGATGATTTAATATAAAAAATTGAAAAATTTAAAAAAATGGTATTTTTCACTATTCGCTGGAAAATAAATATTTTTTGAAAAAAAAAACCAACATAAGATAATTTTTACATTAAAATTTTAAGAATTAAGTTTATTTGGTAAAATTTAATTTTAGAATAGTTTCCATATATAGAATTAAAATAATTATCCCATTAAAAGGTTATATAATTACCATATAGAAAATATATCTTTTTATGCTTAAAATTGTATTTATTTTTATCTTAAGATAATCAAACATATTGGTTTAATTTATAATAATTTCATTGAATATATAACATATAAATTTCAATAATATCTTTCACTAATAGATATTAATTTTAGTTATTAATAAAAATCCATTATGATCATAAAAATAGTTTTTTATAAAAACATATCTTTTATGTTCAATTGGTTTTTATATTCATTTATTAATAACTGCTAACCAATAAATTCATTTTGGAAAAATGTTTAAACTATATTTTTATAGTTTACTTAATCTCATTAATTCCATCCATTACAACTGCTAGGTGATAACTACATCAAATAAATAATAATATCTAATCATTTTTGTAAGCTCTATTGTTGGTGTAACATAATCTACTGAAGAAGTTATATTTAAAAAGAGACATGGTATAAAATACTGAGGTGTTACATTCCCCCTAAATATATTTCATCCACAAAATATGAAATTTTTATTGGTAAAAATTTACTTTCTTATTATAAAATACCCTTTATAAAATCCCACAATGTCAATAGGGTTAATAAAAATTCCTCTTAAATTGATGGAAATGACAATGTGGTGGTCACCAGAAAACTAGGTTGGCTTAAAGGAGTTAATTATTGAGAAGTGAAAATGGGCATTGAAAATAAATATAACTATAAATTTTTTATTTGGATTGATATTTTAAATGATCAATATGAATTCCAACATCACCAACCAATAAATTTATGATTGGTTAAAACACCATTGATTTCATTGTAATGAAAGTATATGGATAACATTTTTGTCCCATAATAATTTTCCTAGAGTAGATGGATTCTTTTACTATACATATATGAAGTTTGGAAAATAAAATCACTTGATTTATTTCTATTTCATTATCACAATATCATTATTTGGTTATGATTTGATACGTCTCTACTTCATTTTTTAAAGTAAATGATGGATATTCAAGATAAATTTTAATGCCTGAAGCACTTTTATCAAATGATCTATAAGTCATTCCATCGAAAATTATATATTTACGAAATGAAAAATTGTTATCACATATAATACAATATTATTAATATTACTTTAACCTCAAATAATAAAATCCAAATTTCAATTTAATCGATTCTATAAGTAGTTACCTTAAGACTCATTAAATATAATGTTTTCCAAATTCAATGTCCAAAAATTTAGAAGGAAGGTCACTATATTGACAAAATAAACAAAATATAAAATTTTACCAAAATTTATCTCTTATTTTCACATGGCAACTATACAAATAACATAATATCTATTAAAATTTCATGAAACATGCATGATTACTAGAGTAAAATCTCATGTTGTTGATCATATTCCTTAAATACAAACATCCACTAATTCTAGTATAACATTAACCATAAAATCACTAACCACCTTCATAGTCCCAAATACTATACCACAAATATATATTTATTATTTCCTCAATAAAAAGAACATATTTAGTGTTATCTTTCCCATGTAATGTGTTTTCAAAATGAAAAACTCAAAACAGAATCACTTCTCTTTATTACTATTTCAATTCATTACATATATAAAATTACTTAAATAAGAAGTATTGCAATATAGTCCTTTTATATATCATGATTTTTATGACTAGAGAATTAATTATAAAACTACCAAATAACATAATTCCGGAATCCATTCATAGGCATATTAATCATTTGTATTCATCTGTTGTAGTTGCGTAAGGTTGGCCATGATCCATTGTCCTCCTTTAGTGTATATTACTTTGACACTGGAGACATTGATTTTTATAGGATCTCATCTCCTTTAAATTTAATCATTATACATTGGAACAATTTCTCTTACCCTTTTAATCACAATCACGGTTCACTTTCTCTCCACACTTGTGGAAAACTCCCATTCATTATAACCAAGTAGCATGCTATTTTTTCATAATTATCACATATGGGAAAAAACTTATTTCTCTTATTTACTTTATCTAACATTTTCTTAGATGTAATATTTTTTATTGTTCTACCACATCAAGCCATAGAACATATAGAATTATTTCTTTTTATTTTTATCACATGATACAACATCCTCATATGATGAGAATTTTTAAGAGACTTGTTCCCTTCAAAATATTATCATATTATCATAAAATATGTGATCTTTCTTACCCTTGGAATAATGTGCATTGGTCAGGTTCCCATTATTTCTTTTAAGTGTTATTTATAAATGACGACATACACTAGATTAGATCATATAATTATGATTCATAATTTGTAATCCCAAACATATTTATATACTTTACATAAATTGAAATTTTTTTTGTAGAAAATCTCTTAAACATATTTTATTTTGGATATTATTATATATTTTTCCTCCAAATATATCTCAGTTTTATGTTCCCTAATCAAGGATTTCATAAATTTAGTTCCCAAGGTTTTTAAAAAAAAATTATCTGGTACAATATTTAAATAACCTATTCTGATTATCCTAGAGATATTTCCTTACTTTATTAAATTGTATAAGTTAAAATAAATAACATCCCAAAGGACTGAATGGCCTTATAGTATTGGTTAAATAGATACATATTTGAAAATAAATTTACATATTATTAATAAATTTTAAAAATTATATTAATTTAGAACACATTTTTTCCCCATAATTTATCCTTCCATATCAATCTTAATAAACATCTTAGAAACCTGGGGGAAAATAATCCTTAGAAATGGGTGAGATAAAATGCTTAGTAAGGGTTTGGTATAGTAGCAGTTAACTTGAATTAATATGTATAATCAATATTGAAAGGTAAATAACTGATAACACTTTCCATTTAATCAATAAAATGAAATTCATCCATATTTTGTTTCATGGTTAAAATCATCTGGATAAAAATAATAGAATTCTAAACATAGGAAATACTTAATTATTAGATGTCATATATCTGGCACGTGAACCACTATCATCGAGACCTTTCACAAGAGGGTTTAAGAATATTGATAGAACCCCATCTAATTATTCTTATAAATAATCATGAAGGTTTTATCACTAAATGACTTATCTCGTCAAACAACTGATGCATCAAGGACCATTTATACATACAGTACCCACCCATTTATTCATTAATAAATCATTCTTCTTCTATCTAAATGATCAATTTAATTTGTGAATAAATAAGTGTTATCAACAGGTATCCATATTGAGTAAAAGATATGAATTTTAAATTAATTATCATGTTATGTAAATAAAATTTAAATTAAACACTATATGTAAATAATGATATATAGTTAATGAAATAATCAAATAAAATAGAAATTTAACCAATTAAATGAAAATTGACTTAAGAAATATCATACCACTTTTAGTAAGTTTAATAATATAAACCATAATGGTAAAAAATATCAAATAAAACCTCAAATACCATGAATAAAATGAGATTAATTATTTGATATATCAAAGGGGGAATATAAACCACATATAAGAGATAAGTGGTTTATAAGGCATGTGTCTCACAGAAGTAAAAGTGAGATGTAAAATCCTTAACATCCACATTCCTTTAATGGATCTTGCTATATCATTATGTATTATAGTTTTAATCATTTATAAATTTGTAAAAAACTATTCATATTTATGATATCATAAATCATCCTATTATATCATTTTATTACATTTTTAATAATATAATTTTATTATCATAGTTTCGGGTGTTAACTAATTCATTTTTTATGAATGCTTTAATATGTAGTTCATGGTTCTTGTGAATATAAAATAGTTAAATCATTTAAATAATTATATTAATTTCATAGATATCATATTTATTCATTATATATATCGATAATCATTTTTGAATGGTGATAATGGAAAATGAATTACACCATATCGTTGTGACGATAAGTCGTACGTAATCACAAGTAATAGTATCATTCCCTTACTAGAGAAATGGTAAAAAAGAGGAAGGTATATTAATTTTTCCAAAATCAATATAATATAATAATTATCATATATATTTATAACCACTATCATTATACCATTCCATGTAATGTGGTGATGAAAAAAATTTACCTCACAGTGTGGAGACGATAAGTCATATGTACGCACGCGGAGTACATTCATTTTTCATAGGATGGATAAAATGTGGAATGTTGTTATACCATAATAATAATAACATAATAGTATATATATATATAATACTATATTTATTACTTTAGAATGGAAATAACTCATTAAGAGTAAGTATAAGAAGAAATAAACTTGAAAGAGTGAGTAAGGATGATTATCTCTTCTTAAGAGAACTTCTTTTATATATCTTATAAAGGGGTCTTCGGTTTGTATTTTAGAAGGACCAAAACCATCATAACATTAATAAAGATTTAGGTAAGATAAATATATAGAGTTCGGTTCAGATAGAAGGCTCAAGGTGGTGAAATGAAATTAATTAAGGAGTGCCATTTTTTAATTGAGGTGAGGGGCACCCTTGGAAATCCTCAAAATATTAAATTATAATAAATTCATTTTCTATCCAAATATAAAAAAAATGTATAAGTATTTGAATATAATATAATATAAGGTAATTATATAATCATATAATAATACTTTTACATGTTTTTATTTTATATTAAACCTTATCATTTTGATTGGCTTTAGTTAACATATTTTAATTTTAATTACGGTGCCAATTTATTTAATATTAAGAAGTCATAATTTTTACTTATAAAATGAAAATTGGAAAATAAATGAATAATTTATGAAACTATAGACCAAATAATAATCCATTTTAATTTATATATATATATATATTTTATGATTTTTAAATAATTTTATAAAATATTGTTTTGATAAAAAATCATTACTGCCAATTTTGAAACTATTAAATACTTTGTCTTTCAGGAAAACAAGATAATGATATAAATTAGAAACATAAAATTTAATATACCAATAACATTTAATAATCATATATAATATTCTTGTATCACATAAATTATTTCAAACTATATTTATTTTATTATTTTTCATATCATTTATTTTATTTTTCCAAAAGAAAATAATTAATACATCATCACTGTATAATTTTTTAAGGTAATTATTTCATCAATAATATTTAAAAATTAAATATCATGATCTTGATAAATCCTTTATATTTCAATATAATATCTATAGTTTAATATATATTCTAAATAAAACCATGTTAAAAATAATATAGCTACTAAAATATAAATGAGACATCTTTTTCTTTTTTATATAAAATATTATAAATATCATAAACTCATCTAAATAGTACACAAGAATTATAAATAAATTTATATCATGAAAATAAGTTTATTAAGTAAAAAATGAACACTTATATTTGTTTATAACCTAACTTTTTATCAATATGTACACATAAGAGTGTTTTAGGAAAATGAAAGTGACATTTGGTGATTTTCTATAATCTAAATAATATCAAAGTCATTTTCATCGAAGAGTTTCTATTATATAACTCAAATTTGAAGCATAGTTATTAAGGGCATAATATAAATCATCCAATAAAATTTGGGTAAATTTTAGGATATTTTCCTAATCCATATCATTTTATTGTTAACCTAAATTTCCAAATTTAACCTTTACTATGGTAAAAAAATTTAACAAAAGTTAATATTCATATTGGACAAAAAATAAAGGGACCAATTTACTAAAATTTTAATTTCTAAATAAAAAAATGAAATCTATTTTTAAATATTAAAAAAATTGATGTTTCAGAATTTAATTTCAAACTAATCTCAAAAAATGTATTAAAAAAAATTTACTAAAAAAGTTATTTTTAAGCCCACAACTGTACTTATACCAAAATAAGATATAATTATTTATAAAATTAAATGGATTATATAATTTATAGTGAATTATTTATTAAGTTACATTGATATGAAAATTAAATCGTAGAGATGATTTAATATAATGAAGTTTACAAGTTTATAAAAAATGTTATTTTTAAATATTCTCTATAAAATATATATTTTCTAAAAAATACAGAAAATTATCCCTAAGATAGTTTTTTAAAAAAAATTCTTAAAATGAAGATTTATTTTTTAAAATTTAATTATTAGAATTATCAAAATTGATATTTAAAATAACTGAATCTCTAAAATAATGTAATATTTACTTTTAGAAAATAGGTCTTCTTATACTTAAAATTTGATTTATTCTCATCTTAATCCTATAAAACATATTTTTTGAATTTCAAAAAATTGATTGAAAATTTAACAAATAAATTATGTTATTATCTTTCACTAAATGTTATTAATTTAATTTGTTATGTTATAAATCCATTGTGGTGATAAAAATAGTTATTTATATAAACACATCCTTTTTGTTATATTTGTTTTTATTGTAATCTCCAATTAATTTGTAAAAAATATATTCATTTTATAATAATTCATAATTTTCTTATTATTATTCATTACCACCATTATAATAGATAGTTGATAACTCTCACAATTAAAAAATAAAATTTTTTCATTTTTTAAACTCATTATTATGTATATTATAAGTTATTGAAGAAGTTATGTTTAAAAAAAGACACAATCTAAAACATTGAGGTGTTATGGAAAATTAATTTTTAGGGGAATAACAGTTCCAATTGTTTGAGTATTTTAGAATTATGTATGGATATAAGAATAAAATTTAGAGTGGGAGTTTGATGTTTGAATATTGTTTCCTAAATTGTTCCATAAGTACAGTTAGATATGATTCTCTAGTAAAATAATCCATGAGGGTAGAGATTATAAATCCTTTGAATTTTTTTCTAATATTTTAAACATTTTCTCCACCCATTCCTTATGTGTATCTACGTTTATCCATTTTTTGGTAAATTCATGAGGGGTTTTGAGAAGTTTTTTGATTTTTTTGGGGATGTTACAATCTTTAATGGGTTACACCATAGTCATCTTGCAAGATGTGGAAATCCTGGGTGGTAGTACTGAAGAACAGACAAAAAATGGGAATTAAAATAGAGAATACCTTGTTTTGGGCATTGATAAATGCACTAGTAGAAGCGAATGTGGACCATGGTCACCTCACTATTCATACGGTGGAGGTGGTGGTATGGTAAAATGGACATTTTTTTAAACATGCCTATTGTGGGATTATTTTTTTCTCTCGATATTCAATAACACCATGGCCATGTCCAAGCCATATTATAATCCATGTGGATGGTCAATATAGGTTTTGAAATAGCCAAAGTAGTCACCTCCTTCCTTGGATCATGACCATGTCAAAGGGGAAACACATGTGATCATTATATGGTGTATTTAATGAGGTATTAATCCATTGTTTTTTATATTAATAGATTTATAACTCTTCTCCTAGATGATTCCTTTGAATGGTATTGATTATAGTTTAATTTTCTGGAATTTTTGGGAAATCATTGGATGAAATTACTTATTGAATCTATGGTCGTGGGTGATTCATTCTCCTTGTTTCTCTATTGTTAACCTTTCCAGAAGATCAAATCATGGGAATTGAGGAATGTTCTTATTGAATCAAATTTATTAAGACCATTATTTTCTCTTCTCATGTCACTCTCTAAGTGTAATGAATTTCTCCATCCTTTAACTAGACTTGAAAACTACTATTGGTAGAACTTATAATTGGCTAGGAGATTATTCTTCAATTATCATGGTCTTATTATTCTTATTACTCAAGTAATCGTCTCATGTTGGAATCAATTATAGGGAACTCATGGTATACAAACCTGTTCTATTTGGTTTGTGATGTTGTTCAGGTGATGAACATCTTGATGAACCATAACATTGATATCAATAATCATTAGGTAGGAAGTTCTTTACTATATAGAGTCCATTTATATGATTGTTATCATTATATGACGTCGTGTGCCTATATGGTAAATCCATTATTAATATTGACCAATGTGTGTATATCCTGTGATACCTTGTTTGATTATAGTCACATGTGTGTGTTTATGGATACTGATACTCTTTTTTTATACATGATGTTCTATTATGTTTTATTACAATTTTATGTGATGTATAGCCTTTGGATGTTTTTCTAGTAGAGTACGAGCAGTGAATCATCATGGATTGGTTTTCCCATTGAGGGGGTGTGTGATGAAATGTGATTATAGAGATGGTGGGCTGAGACACATGAAATGGTATGATATCCTTAAGGCTTGACTCTCTATAAAGGAATTTTAGCCTAGCCTTAGGTAGTGTCGGTATATGAAGGACCTTTGGATAGACCATGAGATTCATATATCATAATAGCCTAATGGACTTACATTAGACTCTTTTACCCTGATACTGCTATGAGATATTTTTGGGGACTTTTTGGTCAATGTTAGTACACAACTTTTTGTTATGAATAATTTTTCTGTATGGGGTCAAATAGTTTATGGATGGGGAGTTTTTTGAGTCTTTTTGAGAAAATGACCTCTTGATACATGAATGTATATTTATATCTTAATCATTTAATTATTATCATGGAACATAGTATTATAAATTTGAAATCATGTTAAGGACTCATTGGTGGTGTCCTAATTGGTCTATAGTCACACCCTTCATGGGAATCAAAATGTACATACATTCCTCGTTATTGGGGATATAGGAAAGGTAAAGGCCATGGTTATTGGGAGCTATGAGATGGAGCTTGCTGTTGAGAGCCAATATTAAGATATAATCTTGAGGGATATTGTGGATTTTTATTTACTTACCTATATTTATTATACTCTAGTTTAACCTACCATGCAGGGTATCCTTGGTATATTTTTTTATTTCTTAAGATACATGTCATTCCATTTGTTATAGCATTAATTAGATATTCTATTTTTTACTATGTTTTATTATTCATGATTTCATTTATTTATACAAATGGTATACACCCCTCATTGATGGAATTCATATGCTCACATCTACTTAGAAACCTCATGGGTATGGAGTGTCATTTTTGAGTAAATGTGGCTCTCTAGGTCGAACATAGTGATTTGGGTTACAGAATTACAATAAGTATATGTTTTCACGGTACATAAATATACCTGATTCATCATATACATTTATAAAAATATAAAATATAAGTACGAATAAATACATTTAAAAATAGGAATATCCAATAACACATTAACATGTCATATTCCTACTAGCTTTTATACCCCCATGAAATCCCTTCTTAGATCAACCAGTGAAAATTTTATGAGGAGAAGTACGAATGTATTTTAAGCCTCCAAAATTTAATAGTAAAACATTATCAATGCCTCCTTATATAAATGTATCTAGGCCATATGTTATGTGTTTTTTGAATATTTTCATTATATCTCTAGGTTTTCTTCATAGCGAGAAACAATTATAACCCTTTGATGTGACAAATACTCTAAAGGCATTATCAAATTAATGTTTTCTATAAATATAAGTATCATGTGATATGATATTTATTAATATTTATGAAATCAAAAGTAAAATTCAACTTTTTTTAAGGAACAAAGTCTAATAGTTTGCTGAGAATAATTACAAATCTATTATTATTACTTTAAATTTGTTTAGAATGGTCAGTAAAATAGTCTAACTAATTAAGAAACCATTGAATATTATTAAATAATATAGACATATCCTAAATTAATTTATCATGTTTAAGAATTTATAGAATGTAAATATGATCTGTGATTTGTTCATAATAACCAAAATAAAATTTTAGATTAAATAATGGTTAAAAATATGTATAATGATAAAATACATGTAAAATATCTTAGATTATTGTGGATTATGAATAAATTACTTTTGATAAATTTATGAATTTTAGGAGTAGAAATTAAATCTATCTAATGTGTTTTATTGTCAATAAAACCCCAATATTTTGTGAAATTTTTTCAATTAAATATAATTTCTTTGATAGCTTATGTTACCGATAACATTTAACCTAAAAAAACAATGAAATATTATTAGTTAAATATGATCATTATAATATATATTTCCTAAACTAGTTGATCCAATTCATAGACACACTTTTAAATATTATTATTATAACCTAGCAGTTAAATTGGTGGGTATGAATAGGATTGACTAGTTTATGAAGTATATATAATTATCCTACACAATATAGGATTTAATAGTTTAATGGACATGTGTCCATAAAAATTACCAATATAATAATTAAATAAAAGAATGCTACAACTCGGAATCTCTTCCCTCTTTTCCACAAATTTCATTGTGCCCTAACATCCCAGATATTTATGGCGGTTTCGCCCAGTTGTCGATTTCTTCTCTATAGTTTACAAAGGCTTTATCCCTTCATAATCTAACATTAGTTTTTCGTTTCAAGCAGTGTCGGACATCCGTGGATGTGTTCAATAGTTTTATTTTTGGATCTTGGGGTTTGCAAGATCATTCCACATTTGGCCTGTTGGGCAGTCGAAACCTGATGATTTAGTTTTTCTCGGAGTATGGTATAATTAGTGCTTGGTCCAGTGATCCCGGTAACTACAACTGCCTTTGTTTTTATCTTTTCTGGAGGACCATTGATTTTCACATAAAGCGTGACGCACCAACAACAGCAGTCTGGGTATGCTTCACCGAACATCCCTTACCATTTCAAAACCCAGCAATCTTTCGCATGTTAGGGAACATTATAGATAGATATCTGTGCTCAGACTACAGGACCCGTGCTGTTTTACAACCTGTTGCCCCATGAATTTGTGTGGAAGTGGATGTTTCCAAGAGTCCAACTGAGAATGTATGGATTTGTTTGGGGGAGGAATTCCGATGGAAACCATTCATGGATTTTGAGGCCTGGTTTGATTTTTTTTAATTTCACGAGAATTGGTCATGCTACGGTTCAATGTAGGAGGGGATTCAAGGCGTGTGATCCTCAGAGGTTGGGGGCCTCTGAATTCAGTGTCAAGGATCATGGATCAGTGGAAGGTTTGGCAGGAAAGTGTCATCTGGATGCAGGTTTTGTTCCAGACCTAGCCCCTGGTGGATTTAGTGCTTCCCAGGAGGGTAACATTTTGGTTTCTGATATTTCCAATCAACTGAAAAAAGATATGGGTATTCCTATTAGTGATATTCCAGGTTATTCGGGTCAAGCAGGACTGAAGGAGTGTTCATCTGTCAATGCTGGTAGTCTGGTGCCTGGGAAGCCGGTTGGTGTGATCTCTAAGTTTAATCCTAGCGTGGATGGGAACAGTGGTCCTCAGAAAGTGAATCCATTGTTGAAGGATGTATTCAGACGCTTGAGGGAGGATTTTGGTGGATTAGAGGGTTATTCTATGGAGGAGGTGATGCCCAGTAGTGGTCTGAATGTGGGGGATTCTCAAGTGGTTGAAGTGGAAGGAACCAGGTCTTCTAGGACAGCTTCTAATGCAGAGGCTGTGCATGTAGTTATTGGAAATAATTCCAGGGGTCTGAAATCTAAGACAACAAGAAGGGGTGACTCTCCTGGTGGAAAGATTATTCAAGGGGATCTGGGAGGATTTCCAAGTAGGGAGGTGGCTACAATTTCTTTGGATAACAAATTTGAAGGGTTGTCACATGTTAATACAGAACTGGTGGCCGAAACATATCTGGTCATTCCTTCACTGAAGCAAAGAGCATCTGGAACAGATTCCAGTGATGGGGAAGCCGAGATAATATCAGGTGATGTTGGAGCAGAATTCCAGGATGATTCGGTAAGCCTGGGAAAAGTAAGAGCCGGAGGGAAATTAAGAAAGATAGAAAAGACTATTCTTATTTACCACTACCAAGGGAAACCAGATCTGTAAAGAAGTATAATGCCAATTTGATGATTTGTGATCCTATTCCCACTTCAAAGGTTGATACTGGCCACCCACAAGAGTACGGTTCAGTGACTAATCCTTCTCTGGGGCGTCTTATGCACTCGGGAGATGAAATGGTGGAAACAGTTCTAACATTTAATGCTACCGACGAAGAAGCTAATACGATGATGGGAAGATCATTAATGGTGGGTATTAATGAGGTTAAGAGTAACTGGATCGAAAAACAAGATCTGATATTGATTAGGATATTTAATGATGGAGGGCTCAACCTAGAAGAGTACATTTAGGTTTGGGACAAATTGCCAGATAATTTCGATGATCTTCTGAAGGATGATCTCGATACTCAGGTTAGTACTATCTCTTGGCCTCTAAGTAGGGAGATAAAATCTAAACCGCTTATGTAGTTCTATAATGGGTCTTCAATTTCTTTTACTGTCTGAACTTTCATTTCTTACTTTTTTCTATAAACGTGATTCTTTAATAAAAATTTAATTCTCACTTAGTCAGTGAATAAATGTTAATAGTCATTTTGTGAATAATGAAATAATATTTAGGATGTTAGTTTATTTATAATTTTTAGTGCTTAAATAATTACCTTATCTTCTTATGAATGGACGATATAGTATTTATTTAGATAATAGACAAGTAAAATAATTGATATTAAAAATAATATAATTTGAATTAAATATAGTGTTCTGTGAACTATTTATAAAAATATAAAAAATTAGTGATATTTAAAATGAAAATATTTTATTTTTTATCATTTACATGGTGTATTTAACGTAAAATAAAATTAATAACCCCAAAATGTACATTAATAATATTTATTGAAATAGTAATTTATTAAATTTTTTAAAAATTACAAAAATAATGAAAGAGATAAATTATGATAACATATGGTCTAAAATATCATATGATACCATTGATGACTCAATACTCACATTATAAGTAAATTATAACCCTTTAAGAGTGAAAATTTGTTACTAAGGTTATAGTTAAAATGGATTAACTAAAGTGTTAAGAAAAAATATAAGACATAAACCACCACATGAAATAGTAAAAATTATATTGTATTATGGTATTATAACCAAATATTACCTCATATTCGAATCTATGTCCCTTTGAATGTATTTTACCTGATAATGACTTTATTATAATTTAATATTTTATAAAATTCCAAAAGCGTTGTCCAGTTCAACTATAAAAGGTCACATCCTCCTATCACTTCTTAACACATTTTGATCCATTAAGATTGACCACCACCATCCAAAATCCCTCCCAAAAATCCTTATACACATTCTAATGGTGTTTTTTTATTCTCAAATAAATAACTCTATTACCTTAAAGATGAGATCCAAATAATTTATTTCAAATATGATGAGATTAATGAACTTTTGAAGTAGGCATATCTCAAGGTAGGAGATTTTTATATCACTTAATGGACATGTGTCCATGAACATGACCAAAATAAAAATTAGGTCAAATAAAATTAAAAAACATCACTCTATTATATTTAAATATCTCTTATGTGTTCACATAGGGACAAAATCACATCGTGAATGAAGGTTAATAGACATTTTGTGAATAATGAAATTATTATCGTGATGTAAATTTATTTTGTAATTTTTAGTGATTAAATAATTACCTTAAATTCTTTTATAAGGCAAACATGTATTTAATCTAGATAATATAAAAATAAAATAAATGATATTAGAAATATTAAAAATAATATAATTTGAGTTAGATAGAGTGTTCCATGAAATTTTCAAATAAATAGAACATATTACAAATATTTAAAAAGAATAGATTATAATTTAATCTTTTCATTTTTTCCTTGATGGTTATATAAATTTAATATACACGAAATTTAAATTAATAATATATTATGTAAATATTATTTTATTAAATTATTTAAAAATTATAAAAATATTATAAGAGAACAATTAGGATAATATATGGTCTCTAAATTCCATACTTTATCTATTTTTGAGTAAATTGTTACGTTATTAGTAATATTATACCAACTTAAGAGTGAAGAAATCATTACTATGATTATGGTTGAAATGGATTAACTAATGGGTTAAACCAAAAGATAAGACCTAAAACATGACAAAAATAGTAAAATATCTATTCATTGATGGGATGACAACCAAATACTAACTCTGTTAAGAATATATGTCAATTTAAAATTACATTTATTAATTATAACTATATTATGATTTAATATTTTAAAAAACTCAAAAATCTCCCCTTACATCAATTATAAAAGGTCATCCCTCTCTCTCACCTCTTCACACCTTTTGATCCATCTAGACCAAGAAAAACCTCCCAAAATCCCTCCCAAAAATCCTTACCACATTTTAGAGGTGTTTTTATCCTCATAATAATAACCCTGGGATCCTAAAGATGAGAGATAATGTATTTATTTAAAATAAGAAGATGTTAATGAGCTTTCAAAATTTGTAAATCTCAAGGGAAGTGATTTTCATCTAACTTTTACTTTTTTGAGATACGCAACATATTCAAACTTGTTTATTTAATGTGGTATACATACAACCCATGAATACCTTTTATGATTCTCTTTTGAAATATTATGGGATATACATATCCATCTAATGTTATTTCTCTATTGGGGTTTATGATTAAAAAGTTACTGAAGTGGTAATTGATTTATGTTTTAATCATATTTTATTGGAGATTATTTGTTATTGAATTTACATTGAGAAAACTATAAGGCCCATAACTAATAAATCCCTTTCATTATCATATTTTTTGGTTATCTATATTGAATACATGTTTTAATTTCATTTTCCCTCACATTAAGTACCCATGATTTTGAAATAATAGTTTTAAGTAAAACCTATTTCATTTCTCTCTTTTCTGAAAAATTATTTTTCTTCTATATCCATGTTTTTAAAAACATAATGTTTTCAAGAATGTTTTTAACTTTATACAATGATTTTTAATGTAATTTGTACAAATTTTTTACTTTTTATAATATGTTTTAAAATAAATATTCATGCCTTTTTCTGAATGTGGTGCTTTTTGAATTCTTACAAAAAATGTGAAATGAATTTTTTATTTTAACTTATATGATATGAATGCAATTATTCACCATCATGAATGCTACATATTTCGAAGCATCCTTTACATGTTTCCATGTTTTTTTCAAATAAAATTTTTTCCTTTATATTTTTCAAATTCTTATATTTAATGGAATTTATTTAAAAATGTAAAGGGTATTTTCTTCAAAAAATATTCCCATGATATTTTAAAGTAATTTTCATCTATAATAACATATTTGATGTTAATTATTGTATGATGGGGACACTATATAATAATACCATCCTTTTTATTTCTATGGATGGTTTATGATTATAATGATGAGATTTTGACAATCATATTTATTTTATATGGGTTATGAAATTATGGAATTATGAAATTTTTATGAAAAATTATTTTATTTCATTGGTTAAGATGTAATATTATGATTCACATTTTATGAGATTTCCGAACATATATATATATATATATATATATAGTTTTCATAATGTGAAAGGTGGGGTCAGAATTAAATATCCCAACTATATATTTTGTAAAGTGCTATATCTCATGAGATAATTATGGGAAACAAGTATACGTTCTTGATCTACAATGGGGAAGAAAATTGTTCGTGAACCACTATAGGAAACAAGTCGATCTGCTTGATCCACCGAGGGAAACAATGTAATGACCCAGAAATTTTGAATTGTAATTGTTTCTTGAAAATGTGTGTTATATTATATTATACACAAATAACCATATCTATTTAATAATGAAGTGATTATAAAGGGATGTTTGACCATCTGGATTCAACCATTATAAGATCATTTGACAATTATAACCTTTGGTCAATAAAACTATCAATATCTATTCTCTTGATAATAAGAATAACATTATAATTTGTGTTTATAAGTAAAATTTCAAAAAGGATAATTGATACAAAAATAATATTGGATGCCCTCAACTAGTATATTCATGTTGTCTAAAGGACATCTGTCGGAAATTGGGAGGGATCTATCATAACTGGTTTTTCCCTTGAACAAGCCCAATATTAGCTTCAAAAAGTTCATCTTGAATGAAATTTTCTATTGGATAAGTTCATGTTAGTGAAGAATACCACTCGGTCGATGTTAGTCGAGGAACCTCACTAAATGACAACCATCACACACCCTACTCGTTGATTGAGAAGTTTGTTTGGAAGCTGATTTCAACTCCCCATCCCTTCGTGGAGTTTCTTGCCACTAGATTCCTTGGGAAATTGAAAAATGGATATGCCAGCTATGTGAGATCTTCGGTTTGGTCTGCTATTAAGAAAGCCTACTCTGATCTGATGACCGGTTCGAAGTGGTTAGTATGCAAGCAGTCCAGCCTGAATTGCTGGACCACCCCTTGGATATCGCGGCCTATTTGTGATGACATCATCGTTCCACCATCTTTAAAGCATAAAACCATTGCTGACCTCGTGGCAGACCAGGCACTTTCTGAAATTCTACCCAGCCAAATCAGATCGGAAGTTACGCAGTACTGTTTCACAGACCATGATATTATAGTTTGGACTCTGGATCTGAATGGGATTTTCTGCACGATGGTATGCTACAATTCTCGTTCTGAGACATCGACTCACCCCCCTAGATGGGTTTCTGATTTCACAAAGCCCTTCATTCCCCCGGCGCGCTCCCTGCTCATCTGAAAAATTTGGAAGAATAGGCTGCCTGTGCAGGCTCTATTGCAGCGCAAGGGGCTGCATCTTGCCCCGGTTTGCTTTGTCTGTCTGGCAGCGGATGAGTCTCTCTCCCATGTTTTATTCTCATGCACACTTGCGCGAAAATTATGGTGCTATATGAGCAGATTTTTTGGTTCTGTTTTCAGTTTCAGTCACTTGAGGAATTAATGCAGGACATTAACATGGCAAATTTTAGTGAGCAGGTTCATGTTCTTATTTTGGCTGCAATAGCGGCTGTTATTGATTTCAATTTGAAGTCCAGGAATGACCTGCTGTTCATCAATATTCAGCCACGGATTCATGATGGTGTCTTAATGATGCATCGTGCCGTTTGTACGGCCTCCAACATTCAAACTGGTTGCATGAAAAATGATGTTTCTGACCTGGTTTTGTTGAGATCTCTTGGTATTAATGACAGGGCAAAGAAACCATTAATGGTGAAATATATCTGATGGATCCCTCCCCTACAATAGTGGATCAATGTTAATGTCGATGGGGCCTCCTCAGGTGCTTCGGGGCCCTCTGGATGTGGTGGTGTTTTCCGCACGTATCGGGGGTTTGTAAAAGGCAGCTTTTTTCATTTCATTGGCAGTGGATATGCAATTGAAGCTGAGATTTGGGCCATTATGAAAGCGATCAGGTATGCTGTCCACTTTGGTTGGAATTTGATATGGATAGAGTCAGACTCGTCTGTTGCTGTCCAAATCTTGAAAGAGCGCTCGAGGAATGTTCCCTGGATGATCCTTCCGGACTGGATTGATTGTCTTCGGCTTCTTGATTCACTCGTCATTGAAGTTTCACATGTTTACCGTGAGGCCAATCAAGTAGCAGATGCTCTTGCGAAAAGGGCAATTAATGAGGGCACCTCCTGTTGGTCTTCTGTGTCGCCTGATTTCTGTGACCATTTTGTTCAGGAAAATTGCTGTGGTGAGGTTTTTTCTCAGCTTTGTTGAGCGATTCCCTGATCTCATGTTTGTACTCTTGCCACTTTATTTTATTTATTTATCTCAGGAGCAGGTTCACCTGTCTCCTAGCATTCTTGTAATAATAAACTATGGTATTATAATTAATAATTACTTTGACGAAATCTTATCATAAAATCACACTTATATAAATAATAATGATATGATAATATTATTATGACATTCAAAAATGATTAAATTGACAGGAATTTTACTATGCATTTTCAACCCATTTTTTTTTAAATAAGTATTTTTATATTTTAAAGTTAAATCTATCATAATTATAAAATTATTATGATAAAATAAATATCATTTTTTAAATCATCACATTGAGTTTAGTTTATGGTTAATTAATGAGAATTTTATAAAATGCTTAATTTTTTCATGAATAGTAAAAGTTCAATTTCAGGATTTCAGTATCTTTAATGGCATCATAATTTTTTAATAATAATGTAATAAATAGATAACCACCATCCACGACCTAAAATTTTTATTTTATTAATATCAAGTATTTTAATAGATTTTATTCAATTTTCAAATCAACAAGTTACTTTCCAATGACTTAAATGGAAACATTAACATTAAAAATTTAATTTCATGAAAACTTTAGTTTTCTCTTCCAAAAAAAGTAATATAATATGATTATTTATTGTTATGGGTTAAAATAACATAAACTATGTCCCAAATGTCCAAAAACATGGGAAAACCCATGGGCAATCCCATTGTTTTACATTTTCTACAACCTAGATTTCCAGGGACTATATTTGAAAATTAACAAACAAATCCTCCACTTTCACTAAAAATACCCCCTCATTTCCCAATTTCACTTCACTCATAATCCATCCTCTATAAATATCTATTATATTTACCTCCAACTTATTCCTAAATACCTTAAGGTCCCAATCCTCAATTTTTTTGAGTTACTAGTCAATTTAAAGGAATTATCATTCTTTTCTCTTCGATTCAAGTTCCTCTTTTTATATATGTCTTCTAAATTATTGAGATAATCTATTATATTACAATTTTTAATTAGAGAATAAATTCCAAATTATGTTTTATCAATGAAAAATCCTTTTACAACACTCATTTTATTATTTTTAGAAACCATGTTTTATACCTCTTATGCTTCCAAATTTACTTCTCAAAATTTCCATATTATTCCTGGGAAATTCTCTCGTTTTTGTGAATAACCAAGACTCTTTATTTTAAAATTTTATTCAGCTAGATGTAAATTTTATTTATTTGATTCGGTAATTAACATACATGAAACCTTATTTCCCATTTAATGGGATGAAAATGATATAATGTTCATGTTATTAAGCACTTTTGAAATGTATTGATTTTGATATGAAACCCATATATTTTATTCCCCCTGGGTTATTTATGAAATGTATGATTATTATATATGTTTCTCATAAGATTTTAAGAGATATTAAGGGTTATACCTAATAGTTCTCTAAGAAATTGGGTAAATAATATAATCTCGAGAGATGACATGTTTTACGATACCTTGTTGAATAACCTTGGTAATTTTCATATACAACACCTTGGTGATTAACCTTAGAGGTATGAATAATAATTTGTTAGTTAAATTTTGTATCCACATTTACATATTATGATTCATGTTATTTTGGTTATTATATGCCTCATGTTTTTTTATTCTTCCACAATTATATTCCACAAGTTCTTAATGATATTCCTCATGATCACAGGTAAATTTTTTCGCTTTCTTTTCTCTTACTAGGCCTTATGTTCACCCATTAATTTGTTGTATGTCCCTAGTTTATGAGATTTAATAAATTTACTTATGATTAATAAAGGAATAATACTTTGTACTATATAATAATAATGTTTTAATTTTTTATTTTTTGTGTACCTTATTTCCATGAAACTAAACATTAAAACATTTATTAGTTGTACAATGTAAGGAAAAGTTATGTAATAAAAATAAGGTATTACATAGTTAGTATCAAACAAATTTTTAGTTATTATTTCAAATTAATATTTGAAACATTAGTAATAACCATGGAGAAATGTTTACATATAGGAAAACATCCCTGTATTTTACTGAATTATTAAGTAACTGATTTCTGAGAAAAGAAATCCGTTTTTGGATACGAAATATTCGATGCGACTCTAGAACATGTGTATCTTGGGGTAACACCTTAAAACACTACTTTGAGCTAGACTCAAATGGGAACTAGTGAATGATAATGGTTCTTTATTCACTTATATTATTACTCTCATGGGGGATATGTTTGGTTAATCGCAATATTTTTATTAACACTTATTAATGATATTAAGAAAATGTAATTATATTTAATGAATAACATATTTTTGTATGATTTTCTTGGATAAAAAATTTATTTTGAATTATAAGATTCTTAAAAGAATAAAATTTCTCACTATAGTTATATTATTCTAGAAAATGGATGGAAATAGAAGGAACTACGTAAAAATTGAGCATAACAGACCATGCCCGGACGGCCCTCTCATAGAAGCTGGAATGAAAAACTCCATGAAAATAATGAATTATGTAACTCAACTTATGAATAATAACATTATTCATTATGAGACATCTGATTCACCTCAAAGGGATCAAATTTTTGGTGATTCATTTATGAATCAACATCCACATTCTCTTAGTGGATCTATCAACCCATTGATTGTTGATCATTGGATAAGATCTATAGAAAAGATCTTTTTTGTACTACGTTGTTCGAAAAAAGAGAATGTGACCCTAATTGTGTACATCTTAAAGGGGGGATCTAATCAGTGTTTGAAACTTATTAAAAATATAAATCCAAGAAAATAGATTTATGCTATGGGGTGGGAAGAGTTTAGGGGATCCTTTTTCAATAAATATTTCACCTATTCAACATGAATTAAAATAGACATGGAATTCATTAATCTAATGGAAAAGGAAAATGAATCTATTGGAAGCTGTGATATAAACTTTACAAAACATTCTTGTTACACCATTATCATTATTATGGATCCTAATGGAAATATTTATGGATTCTTTGGTTTAATAAGACCACATCTATAGAGGAATATAGCCAATCGATATTAAAATTGCTATGAAGTAATAGTGTGGAGTTCAATGAAGGATAATGTTGAGATTGTAGAGATATATTTGTAACCCAAATCGAATTAGAAGAATAGATATTTGGATCCAAACTTAGGGAGGATCTTTGATATTGGTAGAGTAAGAAAGAAAGTGAAACATCCCACATTAACAAAATGTGGGAATAAGAATTTGAGGGTCTAATTTCTCGATTGTGAAAAAATGTTATCAGTGTAGAAGAGATGGTCATATAGGTCGGAACAATCGTAGTGAGGTGAAGCCCCAACTTCTCAACACTAATGATAATGAGAAGGTGGTGTAGTCCAATCTTAATGTCTAATGCTATATGTGTGGATATCTTGGAACTTTTTAAATCATCTTTCAAATAAGAAGGTAATGTATGAGAATCACCATTGAACCTGGTATAGGATAAGGGGGTAAAGTCAGAAATTTTCAATTGTAATGGATGAATTAGAGGCTTCAAATGATGTGTTTGAAAGTGCTCTAGTTTTTATCTCAATTACAACAAAAAATTTATTGGATTTTGGATCTATGCATTCCTTTATTTTCTTCATATTTTAAAATAATATAGAATCAATACCGAAATTTATTGAAGTATAGTTATTGGTGAAGACCCATGGAGGGATAATCCAAGAATCAACTGTGTATAGAAACTCTACTACATTATTTGGTGAGAGAATTTCATCACAAATCTGGTAGTCTGCCCATGATGGAATTCAATAGTATACTATAGATGAACTGGCTCTCAAATTAAAATTCTAAGATCAAATATATAAATAAAGAAATATTTGTGGTCTCGAATGGAAAACCTATAGTTTTTTCAATGGAGAGATATTCTGGCTTGATATTTTTCTTAATGAACAACACATAGCCTTCTTTATAGATATGATCATTGAAGATGAAGATGGAAATGGGAGTATAATAAGAGGAAAATTCCCCCTAATTTAATAATACATTAACATATTTCCTTAAGAGTTACATACACCTCACCCAGAAAGAGAGGTAGAGTTATACATTGAACTCAAAGTTAGATATTAGCTGATATTAATAACCCCATATAGAATAGAAAATGTCGAGCAAAAATAATTAAAGAAACATCTTAAAGTTCTTTTGGAGAAGGGATTTATCCAAAAAAGTGTGTCTCCTTAGGTAGAACATGTTCTCTTTGTAAAGAATAAAGATGTATTAATGCAGTTATATATTGATTATAGAGAACATAAAAGGATCACAGTGAAGAACAAGTTCCCACTCCTAAAGATTGTTTATTTATTTGACTAGCTTCTTGGTTCTCAATTCTTCTCCATGATTTATCATAGATCCAGTTATCATCAATTAAGGGTGAATAATGAATTTATTCCAATGACTATTTTACGTTCAGGATATGGGAATTATAAGTTTGTTGTTATACCCTTCATCTTGACTAATTCCCCTACTATATTTATGGATTTTATAAATATAGTTTTTAAGGACTACCTTGATAACTTTTTGGAATTTTTTATTTATTATATTCTGATATATACCCAAATTCGTGTGGGGCATGAGGATCATATATGGTATATATTGAAAACTCTATGTAAGGAGAGGCAATTTAGAAAGTAAATAAATTGGGGTTTTTTTGTTACAATAAGTTTCTTCCTTGGGCCACACTATAACCAATGAAGGAATCATAGTTTACCCTTCCCAGATAAAGGTTGTTGGAGAGTGGCCTCATCCAATAATAGTAATTGAGATTCATATTTTACTTGGTTTAGTGGGATATTATAATTGGTTTGTGAAAACATTTTCATGGATTTCAAATCCACTATCCATGTTAACTTGAAAATGGGCTATGTTCATTTGGAAAAATTAATGTAATGAATGTTTCCAAGATCTGAAGAAGAGATTGTTTACTGCACCTTTGTAATCTATACCCTCTATAGTAGAAGTATTCATTATTTTTTATGATGCATCCTAGAAAGGACATGGGTGAATCCTCATGAAAAATGAAAAGGATATTGGTTACAAATACTGACATTTAAAGCCCCATGAGAAGAATTATCATGCACCTTACCTAGAGATAGATGTAGTTATCTTGGCTTTAAAAATATAGAAGCAATATATTTATGGGTATAAATGTGATATATACACATAACACCAATGTTAGAAGTATATTTTCACAGTGAAGGAATTGAAAATGAGCTAGATAATATGGTCAGAACTTCATAAAGACTATTATTGTTCAATTCATTATCATCCTAGAAGAGAAAAAAATAATTGATTTATTAAGTCAGAAAAAAAAATTGTGCAGGAAATGGTGAGGATTGAAGGATATCCTTTGATCAAAGACCTAGTAATACTAGACATGGGAATTGTAAGGGAAGTCACATCATCTTCCCAATCCCAAATAATTTCTCAACCATAATTAGTATATAAGATTAAGAAATCTAAATGATAAGATCCCTTAATACAAAATAAGATAGAGACAGTGAAGAATGGGAATTTTTATGAGATTGATATTCATCAAAATGGTGCACTAAAATTTCATATATGGATATGTGTTCTATATATTCTTGAAATAATTAATTATTAGATGGATGAAACTCATAACTATAATTTATCTATACATCTTTGAATCCTGAAAATTTATATGGATCTTTGTGACCATTATTGGTGGGACAACATAAAAAGGGATATATCTGACTACACTTTAAGGTACATGGTGTGTCCAAAAATGAATATAAAGAGACAACTTCCTAAAGGGGTATTGAAACCACAAGACATACAAAAATTGATGTTGAAAAATATCACAATGGACTTTGTCACTAGTCTACCAAGATCATCTAAAGGAACAAATGAAATTTTTATTTTAGTGGATTGAATTACCAAGACTCCCAATTTCATAACTATTCTAGAATATTTCTCACATAAACATCATTCCATGATTTATGTAAATAACGTGGTTATGTTTCATGGAGTTTTACTTTATATCATTTTGGATCCTGATTCATGGTCCACAACATTATTTTTGAGAAGCCTTCAAAATTATCTATGTATCGAATTGAATTTTAGTATAGCCTATCACCCCCAAATAGATATCCAATTTGATAGTACTATTAAATAATTCAAGGAGATGTTTATAACATGCTCAATTGAATTTAAATTTGGATGGGATCAACATATACCATTAGTTGTATTGTTATACAAAAACAGTTTTCATTCATGTATTCAAATAGCACCTTATAAAGCTCTATATGGGAAGTTCTGAAGAATGCCTTCATGTTGGGATGAATTTAAGGATAAGAGTCTTATTATGAATGATCATGTGCAATATATGATAGAAAATATTTATGAAATCCAAAAACTCATTAAGGCTGCTCAAGGTTGGCAGAATAGTTATACTAAAAATTGTCATAGGGAATTATAGTTTGATGTTGGTGAAAAAAATTTACTTCTAAAATAACCATGGAAGAGATTCACATGGTTTTGAGAGAAATGGAAGTTTATACCTATGTACATTAGACCCTATTAAATACTTTATCACATAAGATCACTATCCGATTAACTTGGACTTCATGAAAAACTATCTTACGTTCAATATGTTTAATGACTTCATAATTATTTGATAATAATATAATAATTAGTTAACTATAATCCAAGAAGTAAATTGATTTATTTTATTAATCTCATATATTTTGATAGATTTTACTCAATTTCTAAACCTACAAGTTACTTTCAAAAGTCTAAAATGGAATCCTTAACATTAAAAATAATATTTTGGTAAAACTATACTTTTCCTTTCCAAAAAATTAATATAATATGCTTTTTGGTTCTTGTGGGATAAAATAATATAAAATATGTTCAAAATGTCTCAAAACATGGGAAAATGTGGTAAACCCCATGGTTTTTCATTTTACACAACCTATATTTCCAAGGAATATACTTGCAAATTAATAAATAAATCATCCACTTCTACTATAAATACCCAATCATTTCTCAATTTCCATTCACTCACAATAAATTCTCCAAAAATATATAGTATTTTTACCTCCTAAGGATTCCACTAAAGGTGTCCTAAATCCCCCAAGGTCCCAATATTGATGTTTTAGGAGTTAGATTTCAAGGTAAGGGAATTTTTCTTCTTTTCTCTTCGATTTATGAACAGCTTGTCATATATATATTCTAAATGATTTGGTTACTATATTCTATTACTTATTTGATCATACCATTTTTTCCAAATTATTTTTTATCAATAGAATACACTTGTCCCCACTAACTTTACAATTTTTAAAAACCATGTTTTATATTTGTTATGATCTTAGATTAACATCTCAAAATTTACCTCTTCTCCCCATGAAACCCAATTTTATTCTATTTTTTTGAATTCCCAGAACTATTTATTTTTAGAAGTTATTAACCTAGATATAAAAATGATTTATTTTATTCTAGTATTAACATACATTAAACTCATATTCTCCATTTTTTGTATGAAATTGAAAAATGGTCATATTTTTAATCACTTTTGAAATGTGATGATTTTGATATAAAACTGGGTTATTTTATTCCCCACAAGTTATATATGAAATGTTTGATTATGATATTCATATATCACATGAAATTAATACATATTAAGTTTATTCCCTAATAGTGATCTAATTCATTGGGTGAAGAGCTTAATCGATATAGATGACATGTTTTATGATACCTTAGTGAATAACCATTGTAATTTTCATTTATAACACCTTGGTGATTAACCTGGTTGATGTGCTTAGGAATGTATAAGTTAAATTTTCTAGACACATTTACATTTTTTGATTTATGTTATTTTTATTATGGTATGCCTCATGTTCTATTGATCATTCCATAATGATATTCCTCATGTTTTAATTTATATTCCTCAAGATCACATGTAAACTATTTCCCTTACTTATTCCCTTATTGGGCCTTATGCTCACCCATTATATTATTATATGTCCTCGGTTTATGAGATGTGATAAATGTACTTAGTATATACCAATTAAGAATACTCTTAAGTTTATGATAATAATGTTTTATGTTTTTATGCATTATTTATCATATATTCAATAAACTCAACATTAAATGATCCTATATTTGTTCAATGTAATGATAAATTATGCAATAAAATGGGAAATTTCATAATCAATATGATTTTATTGATCCTCTATAGGAAACAAGTTGATCATATTGATAAACCACGAAAATTTAGCAGTGATTCATGATATGTTATTATATGGTAAATAGGTGTTGATTTCTAAACAGTTATGATTTGATGGTTGAAGTAGTCATTTTTGACATATAAAGTGGTTTCTGCACTTATGTTGGTTCCATATTTATATGACATGTAATTATGGTTCAATATTTATTTATTACAATTTATCAATATTATTATTTAGGTTCTTTTGAAATAATAAAACATTATTTTGTACCACATGTTTATTATATATTCTATATTGGGTATGAACTTTGTTAGTTATGGTCAAGATATCAAACCCTTATTCTTATATTGTGCTTTCATATGATGATCAATTGATATCTTTAATGATTACCCTTGTTGAGAATTTAATATAACCCTTTATTATAGTTCAATTCCCAATTAAATTAAGAAATTGGTTTAAGAAGGGTCTTTCTATGAATATTACTAAATTAGAATATCATTGTGGGATATGTGGAATATCATTCATGATATAAGAAGATTTTGTATCTAGTCACCAATGACACTTATCCTTAACAGTCCTTGGGCATGTGTTTGTTAAATATATTTAATATTCATATATAAATATTATATATATATATATATATGAAAATCATGGGCCATTATATTCTCTATGTGATCTAAATTAATGTTATATATTGAAAATATATTAAAAGCGGTGAAATAGTAAAAATCAGGAAAATGTTCTCAAATATTTGTGATATCTTTGAAAAATAAACTATTAATTTGTGACCTATTAGAATAAATAACACCTGAAATAATTTTAAATATTTTTGGTATGACCTAAATTGTGGTTTTATTTATTTAATTGTGTTTAAAACGTTTTTCAAATAGATAAAACTAATCAAATTACTTCTATTTTTTGTGATCTGAAAAATGATTATAATCGTATTTATCAATTTTTGGAATGAAAAAAATCATAAATATAATTTTTTTGTAACATACATTGTTTTTATATGAAAATTACTTCCTCAAACATATAATTATATTAATTATTTTGATAATAAAATAGATTATATTAATATTTTACAAATAAATTGCACACAACAGGTAATATGATAATAATATTTTTTTAGAAAAAATGTTATAAAACAAATAGGAATATATTTTATAGTATTAATACAAATATAATGGGAAAATAAAATTATATATATAACAAAATTTTAGAAATATTATGGTGTGTGGTCACGTATAAATAAAACAACTATTAATATTATTGAATTAAGAAAGGAAATTATTAGAAATAGGATTAGTATTTTTAGAATTATAAGAGGAAACCATGTGAAAGAATAATTAATGAATAAAGTGATATATATATATATATATGACGTGACATGGAAATTTGAGAATTTTAAAAGGGATAAGTATCCCTTTGAAATATGACCTTTACAAACAAAACATTATTTTCAGAATAGTAATCCTAATATTGGAATAGTAAAATGATAATTAATTTAATATATGAATTAAGATTTTATATAATTTTTTCACATGATTAAAATATTTAAATATAATATTAAAATATTATACACTAATTATTCAATCCATTTACTATAATATAAGATAAGTATATATTTTTATTAAACCTTATTTTACATTCGTTAATACAATTCATGTTTTTTATGGTAGAAATAGTTGTTGGAATTAAAAAAATTATAATATAATTATTTCAAAATTAAGGTCATCCTTTGTATTAGTATGTTAAAATTATATATGGGTGTTATTTTAGTAACTTCATTAATACAAAAATTTAGTGGTGAAATGTAAAATGTGGTATATTATATTATAAAATAAATTCATTATTTATCACATCTTTCATGTTGTATGAAAATTTTATTTAAAACTTACAAGTATAGTTTACTATACTTATTCACAAAAATATGTATTATTCACAGCCTTAAAGAATATAATCATTTAATTAATACTTTATAACCCCCCTCTCATTCACCTATTCATACCACCATCACTCACTCATTTCTTCTATGATATAAAATATATTAATTTTACAAATATCTATTATATTATATACCTTATCCATTATAGACACATTAGATAAGCCTTAGCCTATTCAAATGACCTTTTATAGGATTAAGTTTCATTCCAAGGGTGGTGTCTAAAAGAAAAAGATGTACATTCATTTGTATTCTCCTCTAACCACTCATTGTAAAAGTTATTATTATAATAATACTAAAGTCTTAGTATAATTGTATTTATATGTAATTATCACAACCATATATTAATTAGTTTTATTTTCTTTTTAATATTTTTTCAAAAAATTCTTCACACATTGTTAGATATATAACACTTACATAAAAAATCATATTTTATATTCATTTTTAATTGTAATTAATGGTTTTAAAAAATGGTTTTCATGTATAATTTTAAAATTAATAATCAATTTTATGAATTTTTTAGGTTCTATAAAGGTAAATTTGGAATGAAATTAATGATATTAAAAATAAACAATAATGGTATATTTAATCACCAAAAAACTAGAATACATAGAAAAGTAACTTAATTTGTAAAAATTTTAGAGAACACATTTTACTATAAAATTTTATTAATATTTAAATGAAATCTATATCTTCCTATATAATTTTAGGTCTTATAAACCAATAATAAAAAGGTCTTTGGCTATTACCTTTATACCGAAGTAACATTTTTAAAGTAGACTTAACAACACCAAATGATCGATATAAAAAAATAAATCAAATAAAATATTTACAGATGTCTAAATTTTAATAATACTAAATTAAATAAAAATGAATAAATGTAATAAATCATAAACTAATTTATGTAATTTGATTATTTTTTTGTTATGGAGAGCATCTAAACAAAATCAAAACTCTATGTAAGGGGACTATCATTCTTTCCTTCTTTAATTTTAGAGTATTCTTGTCGTCTCACCGCATCTTTATCTCTTTCACACAAAATCCATTTGTTATCTATATAAATCCACTTATAATTAATTTTATTTAAGTTTTAATTTCTTTCTTTGGTGATTTGCGTGTCTTTCCAGTTCTCCCTTGATAATTTATGTATGTTAATAACTAGAATGTATTTTTGGGAAAATTTCCCATATCTACTCCTTTCTCACATATCACAAAACTAATGTAAATTTTATCTATGATTTCTACTTCATGTTATTTATACATCAATTATATTATTTATTTTCTGTTTTTGGGAAATTATATGCCTTTATTTATATTGAAATATATTTTACCCATCACTAATTATTTTTTATAAAGAGATTTATTTCAAAAATTCATTTTATTCTATTTTTTCACTTTTATCGTTATATTTATGGGATATTATTAATTTTTACTTTTGAATATCAAATATTCCATTATAAATTATTCTCTAGAGAACATAAATTATACATTTTTTTATTTATTGTGACATTATTATGTGAAATATATTTTTATTATGATTTTTTATGTTCATGATTGATTAAGGATTTTTTTTATTTGTGATACACATATAGATGAAGGACTTGGTTCATGGTTTGCATCAAGGACTTGTCTCATGGTTTGAATTTCAACCATTTTAGGCATGGTTATCCTAATAATAATCATTATTGGCTATTTTGGAATGATACAATCATTTTTTATTTAATAGAGATCTCCAGTCAACTTCTTTCCATTAAAGTCAGTAGAAATGAGGTTTCATACTTTATGTATATTTTTTATTCCAGTTTTGATCATATTCTAAGGAATGATTTATGGGCCTCTCTTTCTTCCTTCAAATCTGGCCCAACTGGTTGTTTTATTTAAAGATATTTCAAAACTATTTTGGATACATATAAAATTAAGGGGGAGGAGTATATCCTAGTATTGGTATTCAAGACTTTCATTCCATTATTGCATCTATCCAAATTTTGGACTTGGGTTTCTCTAGAGATTCTTTTACATGGTGCAATAATCACAGTGGAATTAAAATAATTTATAGTAGACTTGATAGGTGTCTTGGGAATTTTCAAGCCATCTTTTACTTTCTCGGGTTCCTCTGTTACTCATATTTCTAGATCCTTATCCTTTCATACTCCTCTCCTTCTTCATATTCATGTTGTTGGTGATATCAGGAAGGGTTTCTTTTATTAAAGTCATTGGTGGTAACAGGAAGGATTTATAGAGCTAATTCAAGATTCATAGAATATTCATGTTCAGGTTTTTTCTTGAGTTGCACTTCATAACAAACAAATAAGACTTAAGGCCGCCATTATCTTTTGGCTCCTTTAGATTCCTGATCAGGATATACTCTTGGAAACTCTATAGGAGGATATCAAACATCTTGATCTTCAATTACAACATCAATGGTATGATAAAAAGAATATTCTTTTTTCTAGTAATATTCAAAGGTTGGAGAAGATTATGTTTGATCTTGAAACTTCTACTAGAGATAGATAAAAGGATAATTGGCTTTAGTTTGATGATAAGAATACTTCCTTCTCTTAGGCTTATATTAGGGAGAAAAGGTAATTTGGAAAAATTAATCAACCTCTCCCTAATGGATCCTTTACTAATGACGCTAGTGTGGCGGGTTCTTCAGCTGTGTCCCAATTCTATAAGGCTCTCTCTGATCAATGGTATGATCATGAGGATTCTTCTCAGGCTTGGTCAACCCATGATCCTTTTATTTGACAATGTTCATTCATTTGTCTCTATTTTAGATAATCAAATGTTGGAATCTCTTCCGAGAGATGAGGGGATTCCTAAGGCCATCAGGACTCTCAATCCTGAAAGTGCCCCTGGTCCTGATGGTTTTCATGGTGCTTTTTATTCTGATTCTTGTATTATTATCAAAGAGGATGCAGTGTGTGTTGTTCGTTATTTTTTCATGGGTGGACCTTTACCTAGAGTTTCTTCACCTACCATATTTTCTTATATTCCTAAATTCCAAAAGCTGAGTTGTTTTGGGAAATTTCAGAACATTAGTTTTTGTATATTTTCTTATAAAGTGTTGGACACTATTCTCAACAAACGGTTGTCCCTCCACCATCCTCTCCAAGTATCTAAGGAACAAAATTTATTTTTTAAAGGGATAGGAATTCAGGGATCTATTGGTCGTTCCCAGGAAATGATTTCTGATCTTTATAAAAGAGTGACTGGAACTAATGTTATGTTTATGATTGAAATGGAAAAATCCTATGATCGGATGGATTGGTCTTTTCTTATTAAATTTATTAGAAAATATGGTTTTTGCAATTGGGTTGGTGATTTAATCATCAAGAGATTTTCTTCTCCTTGGTTCTCTGTTTCCTTAATGGGGAAAATGTTTGGTTTCTTCAAATCATCATGGGTCTTGATACAAGGTGATCCTATATCTCCGAGCATATTCATTATGGCCCAGAATGTTCTCAGCAGAAATCTTAACTAGATTCTTGATATTGGCTTAATTCGTCCCATTAAAGGGTGATATAGCTTCTCTGGTATTTCTTATTTTTTTTTCCGATGATATGTTATTTTTTCACAGTGGCAGTGCCAATTATATTTGAAATTTTAATTTGACTCTTTCTTAATATTTCAGTAAGGCTGGCCTACATGTCAATACAAACAAAAGGGGTGTATTTATCTCCCTGAAGTGTTCTTTTTGAAGATCTGTGCACATTCAGAGTAGAATTAATTTAGCCAAAAAAAGTCTCCCTATGTATTATTTGGGTTCCCCATTATCTAATGGGAGAGTTAGAATTTTTCATTTTGATTCCATTGGGTCTAGAATTATGGGAATGATCCGAAATTTGAAGTGTAATTTTTTATCCTTTGGGGGAAGGATCAATTTGGTAAAAAATATGCTTTCTTCTATTCCTATGCATGTGTTATATATGTGTAGACCAACTAATGTAGCGATTAGTAATAATTAAAGGCTTCTAAATTTCTTCATATGGGACTTGCATAATAAAGGACATCATTATTGGGCTAGTTGGACCAGACTAGGAATTCATTTTCAGGAGGGTGTTTTAATATCAAAAGTATTGAGGAAAATATGCGGTGTATGCAGCCTAAACTGGTATGGGAGGCAATTTCTAGGGTTTCTCTTTGGTCTGATTTTATCAAGAGAATGTATGGCGAATTCCATTTTAATTAGGTTGAATGTTGTAATGCTTCTCACCTTTGGAATTTTTTAAAAAGTCTTGTTTCTCCTATTCTAGAGAATTCTAGATGGATTGCAGGGAGTGGTGACTTTTCTTTCTGAAAAAATAATTGGGTTGGGTCCAATCAGTTTTTTCCATGCTATCCACCATTGAATATGACTATTAGCTAGGAAAGTGTATACCCTCTATTCACTGATATATTGATGAATGAGGGTCAAAAGGATTGGTTGCATAATATCTATTTTCTGAGGATGTAGACAAATATTAAATTACATCTTCTTCCGCGGGTAATATGTCATGCTCGGATTTTCATTCTATGATTCATCCTTGTCATATTTTGTGATTTATGGGCAATAGAATTTGGTTTAAAGGCCTCATGGTTCTATTTCTGCTGATGATAATATTCAATGGATTTCAATTCCTCTTGTTTCAAAATGTAAATGCTACTTGGTCTCTAATTCTGAGACTATTTTTCATCTTTTTTTCAGAAGTGATTGGGTTGTTCATCAATGGGATCAGGTTGCTGGTTTTCCATATTTTAGTTATTATGTGAGTATAGTGGAATAATTTCTTCAGGCATGTTGGAATTCATAGGAGACGGGTTCTACACAATCCAATGGGTGGTCTTTACTCATCCTTGCAACTTGTTGGACATTATGGGAATCATGGAATGGTGCTACTCATCAAGACATTCATCCTAACTTTCAGTACATTAGATGTACATTTTTGATCCATCTCACTTTGTTCGTGCGACAGTGCAAATGTGCGAATATTTATCTAATTCTGCATTCATTCTTTTCATCGGTTTCCCTGACGGATGCAAAAATTTCTGGGCAGAGGTCTTCTGTCATATCGGTGCGATTACATCCTCTTGTCAATTGGATTTAATTAAATAACAATGGTTCTCATGTACAAGTAGTTATGCAGGGTGGCGGTGTTGTCTGTGATTATCGTGGTTTGATTACTGTGTCATTTTTTGGTTTCATTGGGGAGGGTAATTTAGTGGTGGCTGAGGCACTAGCATTACTCTAAGGTCTCAATATTTATAGGTAAATATATATCCATCTATATGAAATTGATTCATATTCCTCTATTGTGATTAATGACCTTAATAGGAAAGTGGATTTCCCTTAGAATATTATTTATTCCATCTGTGCTTTCAAGGCTTTTATCCATTCAAACATGTTTGTTCTTCATACATTGCATGGCGGTAATATGTTGGCAGATCTCCTGGATTCTAAAGGCAATAAAGATGAAAGTCGTTAGATTTATTCTAGCATTGGTTCTCTTTCTATTGAGTGTTTTATGATTTTCTTAGGGGATTCCCTCGGCCTTATTCATTTTCAGCCCCCGTGAACTATTTAGCTTGTGTTATTTCATATTTCTGTCTTTTTATTAATAAAATTTATAATTTTCAGTCAGTAACAACTGAGGTAATTATAATATGTTATGAAATATGTTTTATTAATTATATAGTATATTTTTGTTGACCTATTATGATATAATCAATGATAATGGTAATGTTAATTACGATTTATGGCTTGAGGGATTCATTAGTAGAGAGAGATGATTATTATGAGTTTTGGGATGATCCTTAGATGGTTGAGCCTTGTTGAGTAAATGGTTTCACATGATTCTTTTGGGGAAACCATTGAGGATATAAAATCACTATGATGGGGATGTTAAGATGGAAAATTCCTGATTTTTATGGGTGATTAAGAAATGTTTGAGATTCAGTATGAAACAACTTATCAATGTGATTAATTTATGTTTTTTTATTTTTAATGCACTAATTGACCCATGAGATAAATGACGAGACCAAATATTCTATTCAGGTGATCCCTAGAGGATTTGACTAGTGATTGTTACTTTTATTTGGAGAATGTTTCTATATAGTTAATGTTTATTCCAATGTCATCAAAGTGAGGGATGGGATAAACATTGGGAACTAAATACTTTAGAGGTTTAGATGATTGATATGCTAAAAAATTATCTAAATTCATTAGTGAGAATATATTAAAACATTTTAAATAGATGGATGAGTAAGTTATTGAAAAATTATATATAATTCAAGGTTGGTATATACATATAATTATGAGAGTGATATATGAGTCAGATTCTAGTTTGATATCCACATACCAGGCTGGGAACATATTGAGAAGTATAAACCTTTTTAATATGTTAGATTTAGTATAATACCCACATTGTAGGTTGGGAATATATTTATAAGTATTAGTGATATTTATGAGTTGTAAAAATATTTTCTATCCATATACCAAAGTGGTCATATATTAAGATGTATGAGAGAGATTTATGAGTGGTATTTTAGCTAGTTATCCACATGATTGGGTGGAAATATATTGAGAAGTATAAGATTGAAAGATGATATAGACAATGAGATAATATAAATATGATAATATGGGAATATACAATGAGTATATGGAATTTTATTATATATATATATGAGACTCCAGATCCTTGAGTGTGATCAAGATAATGTGGGCCACTCGTAGTGTATGTAGTGGGATTCAATAGATTTTGGAAGCCCTATCCTTTTGTGCCTGTATGAAAAAGTTATGACCCACCTGATGCCTATTAGTGGATTTTTGGAAACTCCATCACCAAAATTGAAATCAAGAATTAATTATTTTTGGAGACTCTATCTCAAATTATCGTATTGATTGAAATAGGAATGGTTTAACCATTAAGCTGCCTCCTCAAGATCCTAATGGCATGAAAAATGTTATGCATGTGATCAATTTACACTTATTTCATATATACCATATATTCACGTACATTATGGTTATTATTATGGTCACATTTGGTGGGGATTGAATATTTTTTACACTCACACTCTGCCTATGTATATTTTTGGATGTGTATATAGATATTTGGTATACTAGTTAGGGAAAGGTCCCCAACACAGATGAGCGAGGTAGAGAACTTCATGGAGATGAGAGATAGGTCTATGGAAAAAATACTAGTATTAGGGTCACATTATTATTATTATTTCTTTTATATTATATAGGATCAATGCACTAGGTGATATTTTTGGGGATGTATAATGACATGGCATATCATGAGAACATTATGTTATTGAACAGGTGTATTTTATTTTTATTTTTATCCTTCCACTATGAATCCATGTTGTCATGTTGTTGATATCTATTTTATATATCGTAAAATTATTTATCTATTATATTATGTGACAATACTTAAGGTATAGGATTCTAATTATATGTTATCTAACTTTTGTTATTAGTTGGTAACCAATGACATATAGCGAGGTGCTCCTAATGTCACATGGAAACCTAGATCAGACTTGTGAATAAGGACCTTGATTGTGATATTATAAAATTTTATTATAGAAGTTTTATTTTATAATTTATTATTTTTTTATGAAAGTATGAATATTTTGAACATGTGATGGAAGTTTCATTGTATTTTCCCATCATAGGTATTAGAATAAATACAAGTTTCTAGATATATTTGAATGTGATTATTGTTTTTTCTATTATATTGGTGGCGATTTTGATAAATTATGATGTTTTTGAGTTATAACTTATTCCTTTACTCTTGTATTTTGGTGGAAAGAAGTGTGTGTAAATAAATTATACATGGAATGTGAGTTTAGATGACATGTGTATACTTGATTGTGATGGAGACTAAAAATGGGGTTTAATTACCTTAAATTCCCATAAGAAATTATTATATATTTTTTCAAAATACCATATTAGTGATACATTACATAACTTAACTTGATAATGATAAATTTTGAGACACACATCACTATAAAATGATTTCACTGATATACAAACGAGTGTGGTATTATTTCACCATAAAGTGGGTTGTATGAGTATTGGGATACTCAATGTAGATGAGGATTCTAAGATTTGGGTGATGAAATATGACTTTCCATAGTTATATACGATAAAATATTGAGAAAATTCTTTATGAGATATAAAATTATTGAATATATTTCATATACTAGGTGGGATATACTAGTGATTATGAGACATGATTTAGAGTGGTGCGAGTCATGTATGTTATTAGAGTAGTGGGCCAATTTCATTTTTTATTTGAGACGGGTTGTGCTATGTGAGGATAAACCTTGGTAGGGTTAGTCAAGATATATGAATACCTTAATATGGTTAGAGAATGAGTTAATGATTCATGTGATAAGAAAAAAACACGAGTTATGTATGGTTATATGATTAGTTTAGGCACGTAAATTGTCTTATGTATGTTTGGTAATGAATTTAAAAGTTATGATTAATTAAATGGATGTGACTGATATAATTGAAATGGATGAAATGCTAATTTAGAATGTGAACCTAGGATTTATGGGAAATAACTCATTATAACATGATTTGAGTTGTGTAATGAGGTATTATAAGTGTATATTCATTCTTATGAATGGGATTTGATAGAAAATGGTGGGTGTTGATAACTATTGTAAAAAAGATAAATTGAACTCACTATTACCATTGGGATAATTGGGTGAGTGGTTTCGATGTACATGTGGCATGTAAAATAGAAGGATATAGACTCAACCTGTTGATAGTGAGATTAGTTATCTATTCGGCATGATTAGACATGGGTAATATGTGAGATAAGTTGATTGGTGGATAATATGGAATGTCATGGGCATTAGGATCATGCTAGAGTCAAGGAATGATTAGATTTATTATCTTTTTGGAGAAAAGTCATGGAATTCTAGAGAATATCAACTAATTAACTAAGTGGGTGGTTATCAGAATATTAAATGTCTAATGATAGGTTTGAGACAACTTTCCTAGATAAAAATTTGGATAATAATGTTAGAATTATAATTATACATTGTACAACGATAAGAAGTTTATTTGGGAATGGTTAGATAGGGTCTAACTAGTGAGCACTTCTGGATGGGGATATGACCATTATGTGAGGTGATATATCATAATGAACATTAATAATAGTTTTGTTAATAATAGAGTTTGTGGAACATATAAGAGTGGAGTTTCTCAGTGTGAGTATTGAGAAAATTAGATAGTTCTGGAACTTAGGTGAGTTATGAACTAGTTAAATCAAGGAACTAATTTTAAGAAGAGGTGGAGTAAATAAAAATTTGGAACATGGGATTCATTTGGTAATGATTTTGATTTCCATTTATGTGGTTTACATATTGGGACCCACGTATTGTTTTGGAAGAACAATGATCATATTTCACCATGGCTGTAAAGAGAAATCGAGAAGTTATAAACTAGGATTGACTCTTGTGTGATGAATCTTTTAGGTTTAAATGATTATGAATCATTAGTGATGATGCCTAAATTATGGATAAATATAGGAGGGTCAATTTTTATTAGTAAAATATATGGAATATTCAATTATATTAGAAATATATTGACACATTGATATTGTGACACCTACTTTGGGAGAGTTTTGGTGAATGTTTGGGGTGATGTGGAATAACCCAACCCAATAGTAACTGGGGGTTCATGTTTTCACATGGATGTCAGAATCCTATATGTGTTTGGGGACGTGGGATAGCTTTGTATATTTATCATTTTAAAATTATCAAAAATGTTTAGTATGTTTAGTAACTAACCATGTATGAGATAAATGAATCATAATTGTTAATTTATTGGGTTTGGATAATTTTACAACTTAATAGAGAGTGAAATGACATGTGAAACAATGTAATAATTTGTGTGATAAATATAGTATTTAGTAAGAGGTAGTGAATTTGATTTGAATCATAAATATATTCTTAGGTGAATATTAGAGTGAGTAGATTTTTTGTGTAGACCAATGATGTAAATCCTTGTTTTATGATGAATGATATTAGGTAATTCACATATATCACCTGGAACGGTGAAATGTCATTCTGTTACAAAATTTAGTTGGTTCCACAATTCATGGTCTATAAAGTTATCAAAGATTAGTTAGTTTTGTTTGGTTCCAGTTACGGATTTTCATATTAAATCACTTTTTGTGATGTGGAATTTTAATGTGATGTATTGGTCAGGGGATGTCTAGTGTATATGATGACATATGAATTTGGGAAAGGTTTTATTAGTTTTATTTAGTGTCTATATAACCATAACTTTTTGAATTATATTGATGAGAATAATGCATCAAATATCAATGATTAGAATAATATAAAAAGTATTCATGAGTTTATATCTTGTATATTAAAAGATATTTTGTTAGGAGTTTGTAATGAATCACCCTTTTGACTATCAAAGGATATAAAGGAGAGTCTAACTCTAGTGGAACTGAGTTTGGATGAATTTAAATTTGAGATTCAGATATAATTACTAGAGTTTATTAATTTAATAATTTACATTTATGTGGTTTGGGATGTTTCCAATGATATTTAAAAGTTATTTTGATTGAAAGGGGAATTGTGGTATTGTGAAAGAGTACCAAAGGCCATCAGGTACCCGATAAACCTAGACAGGTATCCAATATGTTGTGTGGGTTGTAGATAAATATATCATATAACACTAGGTACCCATTAGTGGTGTATTAGGTATCTGATGAGGTTTCCAAAAGAAAGTGAATTCCCCTAGGTGGAAATATATTACCCAATAGTCCTAGGGATGTTCTTTACAAAGGAATAAAGGACATTTACACTTTCTAAAATAAGTAACCCACACTAGGTCTCATATTTTATATTTAATAGACCAATGGATGGATGATTATATCTATCCAACTTTACTTTCACTTTATATTCTTTAAAATAATTTGATTTGGACTCATTCCCCATGCTGATTTATTTTAATATTCTCTCCTCCTCCACTCTTTCTTCCACTCCGTATTTTTCAATAATTTTAGTGTAATGGATTAGGGTTTTTATACTCTATTCCATCATGTTATTACATAATTTTATAATAAATATTATTCTTCAATATGGGATGGATTGAGGTGGATTGAGAGTGATCAATTTACATGTTTGAAGGTCAATTACCTCAATTGAAATTTCTATTTGAATTATTCCTTGTTTTTCATTAAAATAAAATAAAACCAATTGGAAATTTGAGAGGGGATTTTTGTAACATTCTCATGGATAGACACAGAGTCATCTATGAGGAATCTACATTTCATTTCATAATATTTTGTTGATGATATGTAATTATGTGAGTTTTATTATACTATTAAAATGGTTTATTTACTTATTACAATTAATTATAATAGTTTTATAATTAGGGCAAAATAATCCTTGATTGAGATTTCATCTCAAGGGTTCAAGGGTAATTAAGTGAGCGTGGGATAATGGGACATGAATCATTTATTTAGATAACTACATAGTTAAGTTCGGTAGTCCCTAGGTTTACTAATTTTATATGTGTTTCTATATGGTATATAAAATTCTTATAGGTGTAAAAGGGTGTTACTAGTCAGAGTGAGAGTATATGGTTCTGAATGTAATGTGGGATAATAAGTGTAAACAATTAGGGTTATAGTGTTTGTTCCACATATGTTCTCTTAAGAATTTTAGTCATGTTTTTTACTATGATTTGATGTTAATAATGGATATATTGATATTTTTTAACAAATAATGTGTCAAAGCTTGACTGATGAATTGAGAGTCCTAGGAAGGTTCTATGTAAAGGTAGATTAATTCACCAAGTGAAATGGGTTAGGGATGAGTTTTATGAGTGATTTTTTAAGAAACCATATGAATTAGGTTATCCAGTAGGGGTTTCATTTGAGTGAATTCTATTAGCTATTAAAAGGGGCATTCGTAGACCTAGGTAAGATTATTAAAAGAGGATGACTGAGGGTTTATTTTTTAGATAACTTTACAATGATCATTTTAACTTTAGGGTTAGAGCAAGTAATTAGTGGGGGGTCATCAAGTCCGATTAACTATTTGAGAGGTAACATGTGATATGGTACTGGGTCAAGGGTATAAACAAAGGGTTATCTAATATATCATGATAAACCATGTAAAAAGGTTTGAGTATAGTGTTGTTGGTTGATTATGGGATACCCTGTGATCATGAGTATGATAATAATGAGTCAAAGCCTAATGGATACATGGAAATAGAAAGGTGATTTCCATGATTTGTGTACTTTGAATGGGTGAACCCATGACCATGGTCCTGATAATCATGAGTAATAGCCTAAGGGATGCATGACCATATATAGGTGATTACCATATGGTCTTAGTTAGGGATGGTTGTAATTTTATATGTGTAAAAAACAAATGTAGGGAATCCATTTATATTATCTAAGTACTAATTAAAGTATATCAGGATGCATGGCATATAAGATAAAAGGGGTACTTATTGAAGGGATAAAATTGGATATGGAAGGGCCCTTAATTTTGATTTTTACTAGATATTTTGTGTGCTATGATATAATGATAAAACAAAAATATGGATAATTTAGTTCAAACCAACATGATGATGTGTCCAGATGGTGAGAGGTTATTACTAATAGATTGAGAAATAGGAAGGGTTTTTTGTTTCCGACCTGATTCTTTGGAGTTTTAGATATGTTGGACACTGGATGACTATCCACATGCCATGGTAGTTTCATATTGAGAACTATAAAGGAGTTGTATAATTTGGATATTATATTACTATATACATGACAATGTATACATATATAAAGAAAAATGTGATTGATGTATGTATTAAATGTGTAGAAAATATCCACTTTATATTTTTGGAATATACTAAGAAGTATTGGAGATCTGAATGAGTTTTACATTAATAAAATATCCATAACCAATAGTGAGTATATATTGATAAGTATTAAAGACATTGATGATTTAGATGATGATTTATTATCCACATGCCTAAATATACAAACATGAGCAGTTTAAAATGGATAGATGTACCCTATCTCTGAGTGTGATCCATATGAATATGGACTAGTTCTTCTCTATGAGACTAGACATGATGGATACAAGCCACTCGATCCATGTGTGTCTGTACAAAATGGATGCAAGACGCCCGATTTCTACTACTAGAACAATGATTTTTTTCCTAAATTCAAACACCCATTTAGGCTATTATTGGTCAACTATGAAGGTATATCCCTGTGTACTTAATGATATGACTAGTTTTTTTCATGTGATTATTTATTGATTCATTTATATATCAAAATAATGTACATATATTATGGTTTTATTAGGAACACCATTGGAAATGTTCCATAGATTCAGATACTCAGACCATCAACATCCACCTTAGTAGACCAATAGATTGAAGTTTGGCATGCATGTCAGAGTAAGTTACCTAAAAGATGTGATCATATTGTAGGGTGTTGTTGGAGATATAGACATAGGTTCAACATAAGGTTAAGGACATGTATCTAGTTTAATATTTCTTTTATTTCTTTTATTTTTATAATGCATAGGATTATCCAATGGGATATATTCTTGGTGATATATGATAGATATAGAATAACCTGAGTTATTATTTAATTTTATAAGTGTATATGGTTATCCATCCACTATGATTAAACATTTTTATAACATTGATATTGATTTTATAGAGGTTTAAATTTTTTATCATTTATTTTGGGTATTGATATTAAGGTTAAAATCTCACCATAAGAACTTTTAGAAACCTCAATTATTATTGAATACCTCTGATATATGGGGATTCATTCCTGGGGTCATTTGGAGAAAGGGATCAGAATGATGGATGGTGAACGAGTTGGGGATATTATAAGTTTTCATTGTGATTGAATAAATATATTGAGTTAAAACATGTTTTTTATTATTACTCACTAAATATCCATTGTATGAGCTTGTTATATTCAATGTTATAAGCTAGAAAACAATTTACTTGTTCTCTAAACTGATTTATAGAAAATATTGTATTTATTTAACATTATAATAATGATAAATTATTTTATTGATGTAAGTGTGTGGGAAAAGGATATTATAACTTATTATATGGGTTATTTAAACTATTTATGACATTGAAAAAGGGTTTCATGGTGGTTATAATCTAGACATGCACACATAAACACACATATAACCACAAGAATACAAACATGATACTTGAATGTATCTAAATTACATGAGATTTTTTCAATCCTCAGTGGTGATGTGTTTATATTTGGGTGTGTCTATATATATATATATATATGGTTACTTACCTTTTATAGATTATTTATAGACTATATCTGAATCACAAACATGGCAGAAGTGCCATCTAACCTGACACCCGACCTAGTCTGTGGCATGGCCCAATGGTTTTTCTCGATCCCACAAGTTGGAAACAAGTGCCTAAGTATCAAAAATACATCTTGGGAATGATTTCACCCATGCAAATAATCATAAACATCCAACTAATATAAATAATCCAAAATTGAATAATTATAATGAAACATGACATAACTAAATTTTCAGAATAATGTTTACAACTTTAAACCAAAAACACTAAAACAGAATGGAGACACAAAAACAACAGAAAAATCTCCATGTGACATGAAAATAATCTCCCTAAATCCGACATCATCAAAAACACCTACAAGGTAAAGAACACTAGCATCTCGAACCACGGTCTCCAAACATCAAAACTTTACCTTTGTAAAATATAACTATGTCTTCTTGCATGTAAAGGTGTATGTAGTGTGTGATCCAAATCCTCGTAGGATTCCACCAAACAAAGAGATTCCATACTATAAATAATATAATATAAATAATCATGCATGTTTTATAAATGGTCAAGAAACATTTTTATCAGAAACATTTTTTATAAAAACATGATTGATTTATAAATAACCAAAAAGGTGTACCGTATGCTGAAGGTGAGTATGATATCCCAAGAGATAACCACGTTAAGGGAGATCCCTATAAGAACAAGCTATGAGTGTAACCCTAGATAAATTATATTCCACTGAAAAGTGGTATAAAAACCACAACCATCTGTATCCCCATGCATGAGCCACTAGATATGAGAAACATCCAAAATTCTAGTGGTCTTCAATCGTCATAAATAGTTTTGTATCATTGTAATTGTTAAAACTACTAAGATAATTCAAACAGAATACACTTTTGAATCACCAGTATAATAGTGTTATTCCACCAACCTAGTCACCTAGGATTTCAATTATGCTCATTTCACAATCCAAATATCACATAAAATGTCAAATTCACATATACATAAACCAAAAACCATAATAAACATTATAAACGGCTCTTTACACATTCAAACACTATTTTGAAACCAGAAGAACACCAGAAAATATTCAAAATAGGATTCACACCATGCACACATATTATCAAATACCTTGAATACACAACAGAAGGAGGCACACATGAAATATAAAAAAATTCCCTTAGAAACCTATTTTTCAACATCAAATAACCTTGGATCATTTAAAAAATACATTTAAAAACTCATATAAAATCCAAGGAACATAAAAAGCGACCAAAGAAATCAAATTAAATTCATCAAACATTTTTTATGCACGGAACAGCCTACATTAACTGGATAGATTTCCTCAAATCAGTGGAAAACTACAAACACACCTTAATAAAATCTTATAAAATAAAAAACTAAAAGAGAAAATAATGATCTAACCCCAAAAAACAATATCCATCCCTAGATAGGTCGCCCAACCCACTAGACTTATGAAACCCCATTAGGAAATAAGTAAGCCCTAGAAAATATGGAGAAAATGGGAAATAAGGTGCTTAATTAGAGTATTGAGGAGAAATAGCTCGAAATATACAACCAAATGGATCTAAAAGGGAGGCAGAAGAAGATAGAGAAGTTCATAGGGTAGGAAATCATGAGGGGGAGAAAAATGAGGGTTTAGGTTAAAAATCATGGAGATAGAAAAAAGGTAAATCCAATTTTTAAATGACCTGGACAGTCCGTATAGTTTTCCCATGCAGTTTTCCAAATTATGAGAAAATTGTGCAACCCTTCAGAATATGTCTGAGAGTTTGCAAACCATGTGATAATCGTGTGATAAGGCACTATCAAAAAACACCACTTGGACACAAGGTTACCTAGGAAAGGGCGTAAGAATTGACAAAACATGCGCTAACCATGCACCACCTATTGTTTACCCAAATTTTCTTATATTTAACCAAAAACCCAAGGAAAACCCAAATGAAGATTGATGGACAAATACTATACAGAGGAAATACCTCAAAATTCAATCCTGTCACACCCAAAGCTTGAGGGAAAGAATGATATTCAAAATGGAATCAGGGTAAATGATGAAAATGATTACCTGATTGTGGCAATTTCCCATTTATGTTTTTTCCATTGAGGATATCTAGTTTGTTTCTATGGATTTAAATCTAATAATTACATATGTATGATTACTATATATAGTGACTTGGATAGCATATGGGAACTAACGGAAAATTTAATTACAATTTTATTTTTATCACATATAAAATGAAATTATTATTTTTAGTCTCTGATTATATAACTAATTTTATATACTTCAACTTAAAATTGATTTTATGGTTGTTACATAGTGGTCGATTGGTGACTGCATATGGGGTATAAAATACTCATACACTACACATACCTCGTAGGGTGTATATAAACCATTTTTTTAATTTAGGTTCTTATTTCATGATGGATAATAATTGTGTATAGGCACAGGTGGATTAGTAATATTATGTACTATATTTATGTTATCAATGATTGGGATGGGTTTAAGGATTTATAGTAACTCTATTTTTAACGGGGGGGATTTAGAACATCTATATTTGAGTAATTTCATGTATTTTTTAGTTCATTTGATTATATTTTGAAATATTTTATAACTTATTATATTTTTTTGTTATTATAAACATATATATGTTTTATATTATCTATGAGGTTGTTTAATTTTGGAAATGAAGTTTATTTAGTTTGGTTCAGTTGGAGAAATTTGGATCATGTACATTATATTTTATTAACTGATATTTATGCTAGTCTCTAGTAATTGGGTAACACACTTAAGGTCTTATAGAGATTCATGCTGGATCATTTGATCTATACTAGGTCAATGGTATTGAAGCCTATGTCTGGAATGGGTCAAGTGTAACAATAAGATAATATTTTCAAGGCCTGGGTAGTAACACATATATATGCATAGATAATATAATTATAGAAAAACATTATGTAATAAATGAACTTTGGGTATGTGTGTTATTAATCAACCCATTAGTGGGTTATATTTTACAATTTTATTTCATCTTTTTAAGGAGATGTATTATATACTGATGTGCAAAGAATGATTATGTTTAATAGTTATAAATTGTCTTAGTTAAATGCATTAATCAGAATAAGTATTCCATGTTTTTATAAATAATTGTCTTAGGGTAATTTAATTAACAAAATAATTAAGAAGTTTAATTTATTAGTTACAATTTTCTTCATTAATATTTATTTTATTCATTTATTTATAAATCTATGAATGATAAATGATAAAATTTTGGGTGTATTTTCTATAAATTTTCTCCTGGAAATGAAAAGTGTTAATTTTCATAAATGATTTTTGTTTTTTTGATTTTTTTTAATAAAAGGTGTTTAGAATAATTTTAATTTTAATCCTAAATTAAATTAATTTTTGGGAATGATTGTTTAGTTATTTTTATATATAACCTAATATTTTTATATTCAACAAGTGATTTTAACATAATTTTTTAGGGGATCTTAGTTTGGGAATCTTTTGAAAAAATATAGAATTTTATAATTTTTTTGAATTGGATTGTCTATATTTTGATTATTCATAACATGTGAAATTTTACCTTTTAAGGTTACTATTTATAAAATCATTGTGATAGTAACGAATTTGAATTTTCTGGTATTCTATGTTGTTTTTTGATTATTTTTTGTATCATTTAATTATATATATGTAGAATTATGTTAACATAGTAATGTTTAAGAATCTAATTTATGTAATTTATTTTTATTAATTATTTTATATTATTGAAATTTATATTTATATAAATAGACTTTACTTTAGTAATTTATTTATAGATCTATTAGTCTTGTCTAAAATTTAAATTATAATTTTTGTTTCATTAAAAAGGAGTTTTAAATAAATAATTTGGAATGATTTGAAATTTTTATTCATTTATTTAGATAGAAAATCTATTTTTGTAATCAAATAGATTTATCCTTCTTCTTCCAAATCTATTTTTTTGAATTTTAAAATTGAATGATTTAAGGTGAACTTGGAACCATATAAGAGAATCATCATGTAAACCAAACTTTCCAAAGAAAATGAATAAATATACTTTTAGAAACAAAATTTTGGATGAGTCAAGAAGAAGTGAATTTTTTTAGGAATGTCAGTCTACCCTAAACATAATTTAAAATGACAACTACCATCAATATAAGGTTAATATTTTTTATTACTCTAGACTTAAGGATATAAATGATATATACTTGTTAACAACCTAATCCCAAAATTGGGGTTGACAAACCTATTATCTTTGAAGATAACATTAATGAATTCTAGGATTTTCACATAGTCGTTATAGGAAAAAAGTTCATCCAGTTTCTCAAGAGTAAAAACAAAATTAATTTTAAACTATTCATGTGAGATACCATTGAGACCATGGGGAATTCGTAGCTACCACTTTTTAGCTTTATTCACAGATGATAGGATGACATGGTCTGTATACTGGGAATATTCATATATAGACTCATGTTATTAAATATTAAATAAGTGATGTATGGTAATTATTTGTGAATGGTTTCATTTAATAGATAATGGAATATCATTAAATGTCCAATATTTTATAAAGAGATGTATTTTTTTATTTTTTTGACATAAATAGATATTATTTTATTGGAAATAATATTGGCTAGTATTTTTTTTGGATTCTTATTTAAGATGTTTGAAGAGTTTTTATCTAAACATGTTAGTGTTGGGATAATAAGGATTAAATATTATGTAAAAAATATACTTTTAATTTTTAATTACTTGGTTTTTTTATAATTTCATGATTCTTGTTTAACAAAGTGTTTGATTATAGTTAGAGGCATGATCGTGAAATTTATGTTTTAGGTTAAATTATCCAAATACTATTGTTTTAAACCATAACACAACTTTCTAAATCTAATATCAAATCCTTTTATTGTGTAATATGGTATTTATAAGATATCTATAGTTAAGATATCATGGGAAACACTTTTATAGATTATTTTAAAAGGGTAGAAAAGTAATTTTTTTATGAAAAGAGGCATATTAGGTCATGTTTATAGTTTACATTATGAAAATGAATGTGAGATATTACAATAATAAAATGAGGGAAAATTTTAATTTATATAAAATTATTTTAAATTAAAAATAATTAAAAAAATTATTTACTTTATTTTTGTTATTTTAAATTCATTTTTTTGGACAGAAATAATTATATCCCTTGGATATAGGATTGTGCATTACATTATTTTTGGTATAATTTTTTTCATCGGTGGATAAGAGTATACTTTATAATGTCTATTCTCATGTGGTTTCAAAATTAATTTTTTTATTTCTAACTTAAATTTTGATCCTTGAGTTTTTTCGGTTAAACGAAAATCATTTTTGGATGGCGCATTTTTTATAAAAAAACATTATATTGTTTATTATTTCATGAGAGAGTTAAATTTTTTAAGGATGAATGGTTTGGAAAGATATTTAAGGGATTTAAAAGATCGTTTTATTTTTATTTATTTTAATTATACATATATATTTTTTAAGGTTTTTTATGTTGTTAATTTTTTATAATAGTTTATATCAAAATAATACTCTATTTTGTGTGAATTGATTTATATGTTTCAAAAAATATTTCAATGAGGGAATTATTAGTTAATTACATTTATGAAAAATATGGTCAAATAGATATATAATTATTTTAAGCAATACTATTAATTAATTTTTTGTTAAATGTATGGCGTATTATATTGATTATATAAATGATTCATAATAAATATTTATTTTAAATTTAGAATGGTTTATACATGGTCTATAAGCTCAAAAAAGAAAATTATCATGTCATGAGTATAAAATTATTTTTTTATAATACTATAAAATCTTATGGAATTTAAATAAAATATTGAAAAATATAAATAAAACCAAAACTAATTATTAATCTGGTGTTGGAATAATACAAAACATATATAGAGGGGATAAACAGTAACATTTTTCTGGTGTGTGGAAAATTTAATTAAAAATAATAGAATAACACACATACTCCATTGTACATGTTTATTTAAATGGCATGGAAGTGAGGATGTAATACATTTTTAAGTTGGAAAACAATTTCCATGTTATATAAATTTATACACATGCATATAAATGTTAAAATTTAACATCAATGTGTCCATGTAAATTCATGTGGATATTAATTTTTTCATCCTAGAATGAACCCCGTGCAAAACTGGAATTTCATAATTCTTTTACTATGTCAAACTTGTGTAATCATTATAATAAAAACCCTATTTTTTCTTTCAAATAATTTATAAAAAACCATAGGACTCTAAACACAGACAAAACAACCAAATATGAGTGCACTAGCCCTAGAAACCCTTTGTTATATCAGTACTGAAGTTGAATGGTGGAGTCAGGGGATCTATGTATAATATGGAACATATAAAATTAGGATCCATATATTTAAATACATGATTATTTTATTCAGTTAATGTATGTATATGATGTGATAAAAAAATCTTTTTGCACAATATTATATATTTTTTATTTGTTGATGAAAAAGATTATTAGTTGTAACAAGGGATATTTAATTAAGTGTTAAAAAAGATAGTTATTTGTTGGGTAATAATCCATAATTAATGGAATTTTGGGTTTAAAAAATAATTAAATAAGTATTTATTAAATTTTATGATAAATAATGGTGAATCATAATTTTTAATGGAATTTCCCAATAAAGGGTTTCCTTAAAGGTGGAATTTTATAAGGAATATTGATATTATTTTTATAATATGTTATGTATTAATTTATTTTTAAAATAAATTGGATAATTTAATCATAAGGAATTCATATATCAATAATATAGGCATGTTTACGATGTTTGCTAATGACTTAATCCATGTAAACATCCATGTAAATGAACTATAAATTTTATTATAAATATTTAGTGAACTCTTAATGTACATTTGTCTATACTTATCAAATTAAGTAATGATAATCATACCATGGAAGTAATATTAAATTTTATGGGTTACATATTGTTGTAAAATAATATCATTAGGTTTTAGATACAAAATTATAATCCATTTCACTCAATAATACACTTATTTAGTTTGAAATTTTGATTTGTTTATTTGGAATGTTATTTTTATTTTGGAAAAGTGATTTCAGATATAGTTTTCAAATTAAACCTCTACATTTAGTTATATAATTCTGAAATAATAGTTATGTTTGAATGTTTTGTTTCAATTATGATATAGTTATTTATATTATGTTATAGTTTAATTATTCTAAACCTGTATTAATTACCCATTAATATTAGTATTTTTTAATCTTAATATCCCCATCACAGTCATTATCTAACCTCAATGGTATCCCCACAAGAATCATGGTAAACCACATACTCAACACAGCTCAACCATCCAAGGCTCATCCCAAAAACCACAATAATCACCTCTCTCTCGTAATGAATCCCTTAATCCAAAAATAAAAATTATCATGCCCATTATCATTTATTTTCTCATAATAGATCAACCAAAATATATTATATAACAAATAGAAAATATTTCATAACATATTGTACTTACCTCAGTCATTACTGACTGAAAATTATAATAACAAAATTAATAAAAAGACATAAATATGAAAGAACACTAGATAAAAAGTTAACGGGGGCTGAAAATGAAGATGACGGAGGGCATCCCCTCAAAAAATCATAGAACACTCAATTGGAAGATAAACTATTATAGAATAAAAATGAAGCCTTTCATATTTATTGACTTTAGAATCATGAAGATCTTCCAGTATATTACCTGCTTGCCATGTATGAAGAACCAACATGTTTGAAGGAGTGAAATCCTGCAAGCACGAATGGAATAGATAATATTATAGGGGAAATCCACTTTACCATTCAGGGAATTAATCACAATAGAAAAATTTTATTCAATTTCAGATAGATGGATAGATCTTTCCCTATACATATTGATACCTTCGAGTAGCTCTAATGCCTCAGCCACCTCTGAATTACCCTCCCCAAACAAAGGAAAAAATCCACAATAACTAAACCACAATAATCCCAAACAACACTGACACCACGTATAACTCCTTGCACACAAGAACCATTGGTATTTAATTTAAGCCAATTGATAGGAGGATGTCATCGCACCCATATTCTATAAGACCTATGCCTAGAAATTTTTGCATCCGTCAATGAAACTGATGAAACAAATGAATGCAAAACCAGATAAATATTCGTACATTTACACTATCGAACAAACAAAGTGACAAGGCTCAAAAATATACATCTAATGTACTACAAGTTAGGTTGAATGTCTTGATGAGTAGCAGCATTCTGTGATTCCCATAATTTCCAACAAGTTGCAAGGATGAGTAAGGACCACCCATTGGATTGCGCAGAACACCTCTCCTATGAATTCCAACATGCTTGAAGAAATTATTCCACTGTACTCACACACCCACTAAAATTCTAAAAACTAGCACCATGAACCCACAGATGAACGTCCAAATCACTTTTGAAAAAAATATGAAAAACAGTCTCAGAATTAGAGAACAAGCAACAATTGTATTTTGAAACATGAGGAATTGAAATCCGCTGAATATTATCATTAGTAGAAATTGAACCATTGTATATTCTCCAAAGAAGATAACAAAATTTAGGAGAAATTCCTTTACACCAAAGTTTGTTTCCCAAACAGTCCAAAATAGGAGAAGAATGAATCATATAATGAAAAGTAAAGCATGACATATTACATGTGGAAGAAGATGTAATGTAACATATTTCTACATCCCAGAAAAATAGATATAACGCACCAAATCCTTTTGAACCTCATTCAGCACTACATCAGTGATCATGGGGTATGCACTTTTCTACCTAATAGTGATATTCAAGGATGGAAAGCTTGGAAAAAACAGAATGGAACCATAAAAATTATGATTCGAGAAATAAAATTCACCAATCCCTACAATCCATTGAGAATTCTCCAAAATAGGAGAAACAAGACTTTCTAAAAAATTCCAAAGTTGAGAAGCATTACCACTATCAACCCAATCAAAAGGGAATTCCCAATAGTTACAATTGATAAAATTAGACCAAATAGAAACCCTGAAAATATCCTCCCATACCAGTTTATCCTGCATACACCGCATATTTTCATCAATAACTTTGATATTAAATCCCCCTCCTGAAAAGGCCTTGCTAGTCTAGTCCAACTAGCCCAATGTTTACATCCTTCATGATGTGATTCCCATATGATGCAATTTAAGAGCCTTTAAATATTCCTAATCAATGCTTGAGAAGGTCTACACATAGATAACACATGCATAGGAATGGAAGAAAGCTTATTGTTGGCCAAATTGATCCTTCCCCCAAAGGATACAAAAAGACTCTCCCAATTTTGGATCCCTCCCATAATTCTAGACACAATGGAATCAAAATGAAAAATTATAAATCTCCCATTAGATAAAGGGAAAAACAAATAATCCATAGGGAATATTTTCATGGATAAACTAATTCTATTCTAAATGAGCAACGATCTCCAAAAAGACTACTTATTGGAGATAAATACACCAATTTTGTTAGTATTGACATGTTGGCCAGCTTTATTGCAATATTCAGAAAAAGTCAAATTGAAATTCAGAATATAATTGGTACTGAAATTAAGAAAAAAATAACATATCATCAGCAAAAAAATATGAGAAATACCAGAGAAGTCGTACTTCCCTTTAAAGGGATGAATCAAGCCAATATAAAGACTCTAGTTAGAATTTCTGTTGAGAAAATCCTGGGCCAGAATGAATAAGCTCGGAGATATAGGATCACCGTGTCTCAAGCCCCTTGATGATTTGATGAAACCAAACCTTTTCCCCATTAAGGAAATAGAGAACCATGGATAAGAAAACCACTTGAATAAGAGATCACCAACCCAATCAGAAAAACCATATCTTCTGAGCAATTTAATGTGAAAATACCAATCCATCTGATCATAGGATTTTTTTATGTCAATATTAACCATAACATTAGTTCCAATCACTCTTTTATTAAGATCAGAAGTCATTTCCTGGGCATGAACAATAACGCCCTTAATTCGTCTCTCTTTAATAAATCCATGATGTTCTTTAGATACCGAGAGAGGAAGATGGAGAGGCAACCATTTTTTGAGAATATTGGCCAACACTTTATAAGAAAAATTACACAAACTAATGGGCCAAAATTTTCCAAAACCACTCTTCTTTTGGACGTTAGGAATAATATCTATGATGGTAGCTGAAGAAACTCTAGGTAAAGAGACACCCCTGAAAAAATCATGAATATCCCACACCACATCCTCTTTGATAATAATCCAAGAATCAGAATAAAAAGAACCATGAAAATCATCTGGGCCAGGGGCAATTTCAGGATTAGGATTCCCGATGGCCTCAAAAATCTCCTCATCTCCTAGAAGAGACGCCAACCTTTGATTATCAAAAATAGAGACAAGTGATGGAAATTTGTCAAAGAAAAGGATCAGGGGTTTACCAAGACTGAGAAGAAGCCTCATGATCCTACTGGTGACTAGAAAGTGCCTTATAGAACTGAGACATAGCCAAAGGACCCACTACACTAGCATCACTAGTAAAGGACCCATTAGGGAGATGAAGTATAATTTTTAAAAATTACTTTTTCTCCTTAATACAAGCATTGGAGAAGGAAGTATTCTATTCACCAACCTTAAGACAATTATCTTTTTCTCTATCTCTAGTGGAAGTTTCAAGATAAAGAAAAATCTTCTCTAACCTTTGATTCTTACTAGACAAAAGAATATTTTTGCCATCATCCCATTGAAGATGTAACTGAAGATCAAGAAGTTTGATCTCCTCCTGAAGAGTTTCCAAGATTATATCTTGATCAAGAATCTGAAGGAGCCATAAGACAATAACATCTGTTAGTCTTCTAATTTTTTATGAAGTGAAACATAAGAAAAACCCTGAACAAGAAAATTCTAAGAAGCCTGAATTATCTCTCTAAATCCATCCTATTTCCACTAACAACTAGAATAAAAGAAACCCTACCTGATTTCACCAACAACATGAACATGAATCAAGATAGGAGTATGATTGGATAAGGATCCAAAAATATGATTGAGAGGGGAATCAGAGAAAGTAGGGATGACCTGAATATTCCCAAGACACTTATCAAGTCTACTACAAATTATGTTACTACCCCTGTTATTGTAGCACCATGTAATAGCATCTCCATAAAAAACCCAAGCCCAAAAGCTGGTTAGATGCAATAAAAGAAATAAAGTCTTGAATACCACAACTAAGATATATTCATCCCCCTTATTTTCATATGTATCCTTAATAGTGTTGAAATATCCTCCAATAAACCAAGCAGTTGAGACAGATTTGAAGGCAGAAAGAGAGGCCCATAAATCATTCCTTATAATAGGTTCAAAACTGGAATAAACAATAGGCAAAAAGTAAGAAACATCATTTCTACTGACTTTAATGGAAAGTTGCTGACATGATATCTCTATTAAATCAAAAATTATTGGATCATTAAAAAATAGCCAAAAATGGTTATTATTAGCATAACCACGCATATAAAGTTTGAAATTCAAACCATGATCCATGTCCTTGTTGCATTTTGGTCAAAACATGGCCGCGGTGGGCTCGGCCTGCTAGGTCACGGTCTGACCCCGCCCGCAGGGGGCACGACACACTGGGCTTGCACAGCCTGGCACACAAAGGCATGGCCTGCTGGGCTAGCGCGGCATGGCCCCCTGGGCTCTTGTGGCCTTTCCCGAAGTAGGGTTCCACCCACTGGCTTGGCCCGGGGTGGGTTCTGCCCAAGATGGTGTGGGGGATGCAGCTCCCCCTGATTTTCCTGAACTTTTGTTCAGTTTGTGAGGCAGTATCGCTGCCTGGCGGCGCCTGGTCTTCCAGTGGGACCTGTAGGGTGCAGGTTCTTTCTTCCATAGCATCGGATCCATGGCTTCCTCCTCTGGCGGTGTGCGATGGTGCACGACATCCTCCTATGGTCAGCCAGTGTTGGCATCCCTGCTCGACTGTGGCAGCTGAAAATTCAAGGCCCCATTTCCACCAGCAGTGTGCGACGGCGTGCCACATCACCTTTAGGGCTTGCCGATGCCAGCCACTCCGCTTAACAACATGAATTACTATCATGGAATCTTTCTGCAATGCACGATGGCACTCCCCCTCCATTGTGTTTGGCCGTGCCGGCCTTCCCCATCATCTTTCATTCTGGGTTTTGTCTAACATAAACATAATGTTTGTGAAGAGTACAGAAAAATTCCAACAAGGGCGGTGTGTCCGAGCCTTGTTCATTTGGCCCGCACCCTCCGCGTAAGCTTGATAACAAGAGGATCGCAAGAAAGTTTCATTAAATCATGAAAACAAGACAAGATTAAAATCCAACCTCAATATCATTGGATTACGTCGTGTTTAAGGAAGAGTCGCCATTATTTATCCCCACAACAAGCTGCCAACAATGTCACTCAATCATCATTCTTCGGTTCAGGTTTCAGTGTCTCTCTTCACCGCACGCTGAAACCGCATCCATCCTCAAAGTGTTGGGAATCACGACACTTTACCAAAGATTTGTTTCTTGGTGAAGTCATGCAAATACCTCCCCCATGATCTATATAAATATGAGAGGGGGAGGGTAAATAACAATCATGGAATTTATGGTGGTCCATTTAATATGAACCTTCCTAAATTCAAACAATGTTATTACATTAGATTTTAAGGGTAAATCCATTTAATGGCTTGAAACATCGATGGTCCCACAATACTGATTGTCTGTTGTAGGAAAAGAATGAAGAAAAATAAAATCACCAAGTTATTTTATTATTCTTTTAAAAAGTCCAAAATCTAACTTTTTCTCCAAACCTACTACAGTCGAAGTGACGCCTCCCTTAAGTGAATATTGGTACTTCAAAATAAATGTATCCCTTAGATTTTTAATATGAGAATTGGTCCAAAAGATAGAAAATTTCACTCCTGCATTAACTGAAAAAACCTTAAAAAATGTTTAGAAATTTATTCCGGGCACACCGGGCGTCGGCATCAAGCACCGTCAATTTTCTCATACTCATAATAATTCCATATAATTAAAAAATCAAAATAGAAAATCTGGTTCTGTACATAATATATGTTCGGAATATGATATTTTAAGTATAAAATATGAATTAATGATCATTATAAATAAATTAATTGATATCCATAAATTAAATAAAAATAGGATAGTCATTGATTTCTATTTTAGAATCATAAATAAATATATAATTGAATGAAATAAGAAAATTATTAATCATCATATATAATATATTATATTAGATTAAATATTCAAAGAATTATAATCTCTAAATCAAATAATAGGTTCTCAAATCACCATTAAATAATATGGATGAGAAAATAGAAATTACTAACATATGTTGATAAAAATAACTAAATCTCACACGTATAATAAATTTTTATAATCAAAAAAATTTAAAGATAATAGATATTGAAAATTTTATGAAGTAATTCATTAAGATAATTAATTTTATTATATAGTTTGTGAAATTATGTTTTTGTAAAGGATAACTAAGGTAAGGTTTTCTCATCTCAAAATTCCTTCGTTGAAAAATGTTTCTGAAATACACACCTATTTCAATTATATAGAGTATATGATTAATATTTGAAATATTATATAATTATAAAATATTTAATAATGGAAATTAAAACTCCATTTCTTGTTTTCTATTTCAATTTCTTTTTATTAATGTGTTGTAAAATATGTAGGGGTTCTTGTTCTGAATTTATATTTCTTGAGAAATGTTTCATTTTGCGCACCAAAATTTATTTTATATAGTGTACATAATTCCCAATGAATATATTTTTATATAATATTTTATCTAAATAATTTTATTAAAATATCCAAATAATTTTTAAAATTTATATTTATTTTTATTCTAATGTTATGAATTCCATTGGGATTTATTTTATATACTAACTTTTATCAGGATTTCTTATATTTCAAACTCTATTTGGGGAAATTTTATGTTTTTATCTCCAAAATCAAATATTTTTTATAATAATATCATTTATTATACAATTTTTAATTATTATATGCATATTTTATCTCTTTGTTATTAAAAAAATTAAATAATTATTTTATAAAAATTCAACATTATTTATCGTTTTGGTCAGGAAACATTCTCCTCCATATCTATATTCATTATTTTATTTCAGTAACTTTTGTAATATACATCAATTGAGTATTCAGTTAAATTTATGATATCTTTGAATTTATATTCAAACGATTAAAATAAGTATTATTAACATTTTATAATGAAATTAATTTTTTAGTTTATTTACTAATGTTTGAAAATAATCTCTTTTTAAAAGTTTTTTAAATGAATAGTTTTTCCCGATGTCATGACACTTTTTAAATTATGTAAATTAATTTATCGGTAATTATGGGTTTCCATAGTATTATATATTTCAAATATTTTATGAATATTTCAAAATAATAGGATATTATTTTCATAAAAAAACTAAAATGGATTTTATTAAACATATGTATATTTTTATCTTAAACTCCATATTTTCTACATATGTGTAGTTTACAATCACAATTAATTTATTGTAAATTATTTTAAAATGTAGTTTAAAATTTCTCCTTTATATATAATGAAACTTTTGACACCCATCAGGTGACTGGAATATCTAATTTTGAGTTTTATTTTTCTCTTGGTGCATTCATGGAGTTCTCAAATTTCAAGGGTGGAAACTAAGATTTTTTTGTAGGTAGAACAAGGTGCATGGATTGCACAAAATTTTTCCAACCATGTGACTAACCATGAGAGGGGGTTATGTTTTTAATATTTGTATTTTTCATAGTTTGAGAATAGTTTTTCAAAGCATGGGACAACCCATGGGAAACTGTGTGGCTAATTTTGGGTGGACAGAGGCACTCACACGGTTGGAACAGTGTTTGCCTAACCATGTGGCCAAACCATGTGAACTATCCATGTCACTTAAAAAGATGTTTTTTACCCTTTTTACATTATTTGTTTCTTATGGTTTTAGGTCTCATTTTCTTTTCCCTGTATCTATAGCCTCTAAAGTTTTTTAGTATTACTCTCCCCCTCCATGATGGTGATTTTCCATTGAAATCATGGTGTTTAGGATTGAGGTAAATCGAATTATTCAGGGTTTCTTCATATTTTCATCTTCTCAAGACTTGTTCTTCCATTTTGGGATGTTTTGGAACCCCTGTAGGGGTGTTATATGACTCTAGGTCATTTAATGTGGATTTTGGTTATCTTTATTATGGATTAGGTGTGCGAGGCCTTGTTATACCTTTTTCAGGTAATCATCTTCAAGGGAGATTAGTTTGGGAATGAATCTGAGGTAGGTGTCTCCATTTAAGGTCATTTTCCATTGATTAACTTTAAATTTCTAAATTTATTTCGTTTTTTTGTTTTAATTTCCATTTAAACAATTTGTTCTTGATATATATTCCATTATTGATGTTTTTATTGGATTTTTTTTACAATTTGGGTGTTTAAATAGTGTTTTCGAATGGTTGTGGCATATATGATCACCAATTATTTTATAAAATGGCGTAGTGAGTCTTTCGGAATCTAAATGGATTTTTAAACTAGTTTTAGAAATTATTTTACCTTGGAAATGGTGTTTGGATAAAATAGGAAGGGTTTTTTATGAAAATGGATTCTAATATGGATAATTTGATATAGGAACTTGTTTTTGATTATGTTGGAATTGAGTACCACCTGGATAAATATAGGTTTGAGTGAGGAGTTTGTTCAAGGGACTATGTGATCCTTCAGAGGGAATACCATGAAATCTTACATTATGGATTTTCTTAGTGGTCATGAGAGCCATCAGAGGGAGGATTATTCGATCCTCCAATTTGTTATCCAATGGATTGTTAGAGATTTTAGCATGGAAGACCATGTGATCATCCATGTTGGGCATAAGGAAGAGGATGGGATATTACATTTTTCTTAACATGATTTCATACTTTTTCAATCCCTCATTATAGGCCTAATAGTAAGATACCTAAGTTCACATTACTCATTTGAGGTTATTTTAAATGCCTTAGGAATCTGATGGTTTCATTTTAATGTTATGAAATGTTATGCCCATTTTTTTCATTCAAATAGTTATTAACATTATTGTTATTATCACCCTAATTTATGATATCATGGTGTATATATCATGTTATGCCTTTTGGATATGTAAATTTATTTGGGGGATGATGAAAATTGCATTTAAAAACATTTTTTTCTAATGGAAAACCAAATGGATTTCAATCATTTATTTGAAATTTATTTCTTTTCAAAGTGTTTTAGGTTTTAAAATATTTTCAAACTAGTTTATTGGATGATGAAATCCTTAAATATATTCATGGTGGTATCCTACTAGAATTAATTCCACACATCCTTCTTAGGCCCCTTAGGCATTTTCATATTTCATATTGTTGCTCACGGGTAAATGGAAGGGCACCCAGTTCTAGGGTGGATATTGTTTACTGTTTTCATCCAGTGTTCTTTTTTATAGGGAATGTTCATGTAATTTTTGGAACTCAAAGATATTTTTTATTTATTTTTACCCCATTGGGATTTTTGTTAGGAATTTTGTGTCTTTGTTTACATATTTTTAGTTTTGTGGTTTATTTTGGGATACCATGTATATGAGCAGTTATGTCATGATTTGTATTTGATGTATGTATTTTCTTATGGTATACTATTATCTTGTGTTTCATTCTCAAATTACATTGGTTCTTCCATCCCATTTTATATATGGGTTGTGAAGGTTTGAAAGAAGTGAAACCATTCCTAGGTGATAGTTGAATATGCCGGGTGCATGTCACTGGCCCATGGCAATTAGGAATGCACTTCAAGACATGTATTTGACCGACTCGGGTTACATGTGGGGTTAACATGGGTTGGTTCATTACAAAATGATATCATGGTATTTTTTTATATAGGATTCAGTGTTATTCTGATGTTGGGACCATCAGGACTCAAGGGTTAGGAATGTGGGAGTCCATGGATAACTAGTCTTGGTGTCGATCCTCTTGTTTCTATGGGTGGTCTGGGAATTATGGTTTTGTTTTGAACCTAGTTTTTGGTTTTTTTTATGATGTTTTAACTCCATATTATTTGTAGTTTCTTATGATTACCATGTTGAGGGTTTCTTTTCGATCATCTTTTTTGTTTTGATATTGAATTGTTCTTGATAATGCTTTTGTTTATTAAATTATAAAAAAATCCCCGTAGAAGGTACTCGTACAGGTGTAGAGAGGGTATAACGGAGATTTTACGATAGTAAAACCCTATTTTTGATCTAGATTTGGTGGATCAAATGATTCTTCTAATCCCCAAATTTTGTATGTTTTTGTTCATGTGAAGACACATATGGTGGAACATGATCAAGAGTTTTCAAGGAAAAATCCAATAATGTTCTATCATGATAAGGTACCTTATGAACCTATGGAGTGGTTCGATTATATTAAGAATTTAATTTATTTATTAAATACCCTTGAAAACTATAAAGTGGTATTTTCCACTTATCAGTAAGAACGGACGAGAAAGAAGTGGTGGTAATTGATGCTTCTCTCAAGGAGGCATTAGGATATGACATAGACCACTTTCAAGGTAGACATCAATTTATAATTATACCTAGAGACCTAGAGTTTATCAAATAACTATGAGATCATGATTCTAGAGTAGAGTGATCATTTGGTGATGTATTACGTTTCTAGATTTACCAAGTTGGTTTATGTATCCCAAGATCTACTAACGATTTATTACATCAAGACTCAACATTTTGAGATGGGCTTAAGGCTAGATACCATATCTATGATCATTATTTTGTTTCTACAAATATATTTAGATGTGGTTGATAAGGAAAATATCTAATAGATAGATTTAAATAGAATTACATGTCTCAGTGGTGTTCTTTATCTTGGTGGAATCCATAGTTCTTCATCGAGGAAGATGTAGAATTTGTAAGAGCCTCATAGGGGTAGTGGAAAGATTGTTCAACAATCAACAGGTTCATCTATTATAGGTCTTATAGGGAATATAATAGTTGTATATTATCAGTGTAAGAAGAAAAAAACAAAAGGAAAAAAGTGCCTAGAGAATCTTAGTATGTTCTCCAAGTGTGGGAATTCATGGAATATCAAGCGCTTCTATTAGTTGTCTTTATAAGGGAGCAGTGTAGGATCTACTCTCTCAAAGGACTATCAGGTGCAATCAGAGGCTTCTAAGGGTGGAAGATCTAATCCTCATGCTAAGGGAGATTATAACTAGTGGAATATGTTGTAGAGAAGGTTTGTGCTAGAGTCTTTGCATGCAGTAGTTATCCTACCAGAGGCCTCAGATATTGAGAAGACACTATTTGAGGTTTTGTGTTTATTATTTCTTCCATTAAATTAATTTAATTTGAAATGGGATCATCTCATTCATTCAATTTACTTAATCTGATTTATTATTTGATTTTTAAAGTTTATTTTATGCATTATTTTTGGATTTATAACGAAATTGTTTAGGAAAAGGAGAAAGGTTTTAGGTTCCCTGATTATAGTGTTTTTGGTAGTTGGTGTGGAGGTTATTTTGGACATCCTTGTTTTTTACTGGGAAAAAACTGTAAGAATATATTGGAAAATATTATTCAAAGAACTTATCAATTTTTATCATTATAGGTTCAAGTATCATACTTCTAATGGGATCACTCACATCATTCATGTTGAGTGTGATTCATGATCTGATATGGATGGATGAGTTGCTTCAGTGTCTGTGTTAATCTCATTCCCATTGCCTAGGATATTTCTAAAGGTTGTTGAGATGGAATTAGTTTCAGTGCTTCCAATATTAAATATAAGGTTCATATATTTGTTTATAGAGTATTATTTGGGATTTCTTCAATAGATATAGGTTGATTTTATAATTGATCTTCTCCCTAAGATGATCTTGATTTCCCATTGTTCTTATCAGAATGCTTCTATTGATCTAAAAGTTCTAAAATTTCAGATATTGGATCTTGAGGGAAAGGATTTTATCCAACCTAGTCTTTCACCTTGGTATTATCAAGTATTATTTTAAAATAATTTAAATGGTATCCTATGAATTTTCATATACTATCTTAACATTAACTAATTAAAAAAAGCAATAATAAATACCCATTTCCCAGAATTGATGGTCTGTTTGATCGTCTCAATGGGGTTATTCGTTGTAAATGATTAATATGAGATCAGGGTACCACCAGTTGAGGATATTGGAATTGGATGTTCTAAAGAGCACAATTAACATCTGGTATAGATATTTTGAGTATTTGGTTATACTAATTGATCTGACCAATGCTCCATCATTCTTTATGGTGTTGATGAACTAGATCTTCCACAACATTTTGAACTCATTTGTGGTCATGGTTGTGGATGAAATATTATTGTATTCCCAAATATATGAGGATCATACTGACCAACTGGAGGATTTTTTGTGTATTTTGAAAGAGAATATTCTATATGCTATGTTTCTCAAGTTCTAGTTTTGGATCTGAGTGGTAAAGTTTCTAGGACTCATGATTTCAGAGGTAGGAGTTTAAGAGGATCTGGAGAATTTTTAGTGTTACTATCTTGGTATCAACCTAATAATGAGTTTGAGATCTGTAGTGGGATTTGAAAAATATTATAGATGTTTTTTTATTTCCTCTATAATGATTCTCCCATGATGACGTTGAATAGGAATGGGGTGAAGATTGACTGTAATGAGGAGTTCCATAGTGATTTTGAAAACTTTATTGACAATATAACAAATATACCTATTTTTAATCTTCTAGAGATAAGGATTTCTTAAAATGTGTTTTATGATGAATCTATTGTGGGTTTGGGATGTGTGATTATGACGAATGCCCTTTGGTTAGCTATTTTTCATGAAAGATTTACTCACATGATCAAAATTATCCCACCCCTAACATGTAATTAGATGTTATTTTCAATACATTAAAAACCTGATGACATTAACTCTTTGGGGAGAATTTCATAGTGTATTTGAATCATAAAATCCTGAATTATATTTTCACCTAGAGGAATATGAACCTCATAAAGAGATTCTAGGTAGAATACCTTCAGAATTTTGATTTTGAGATTTTTTAAATTATTTGGAAGGGTAACATTGTCGCTGATGTGTTGAGAAGGGAGATTTCTTTACATACTATTTGTGAATTTTTGTATGAGTGGAGTTTGATGAGTTTACATGTTAATTTATGGTAGGATATATAAGATGATAAAGGGACGGAATTGTTTTCCACTGTGTAAATTGCAACCTATATCATCAATCATGTGTAGATTGAGTAGATATATAACCTTATGTGCTAGTAGATTAGAAGTTCTTTAAATGTAGTGGAGACCATGGGTGATTGGTCTCAGTCTCTTGATGGATCTCTTATCTTTCAAAATTGGATGATTGTTCCTTTGAGCCCATTATATGAGGTGATTCATGTTGAAGATTATTCCATTTTTTATATTGAACTCAATGCGACCAAGATGTTATATACCAAGAGAGGTCGGTATTGGTGGATTGATATGATATGTGTAGTAGAAAACTTGATTTATAGATGTTTGACCATCCATAGAATCAAATATGGGAATTAGATTCCAGTTAGGTTGTTTCATCCTCATCATATTCTAGTGTTGAAGTGAAATGAGATCTCTATGGATTTCATGATTGGGCTACCTTGTACTCTGATTGGGAAACATTCTATATGAGTGATTTTTGATGGTATTATGAAATAATCCAACTTATTTACCAATAGAGAATAAAAAAAATTTAGAAGAAAACATATTTCTATATGTTTAACAGGTTTTCTGACTTCATGGAGTGACCTCAATGATATTTTCTAATCAGGATTCATACATCACATCTCATTTTCTGAAGGGAATCCAGGATTCGTTGGAAACCTAGATGAAGTTGAGCACCATGTATCTATCCTAGATGGATATTAAGATATATATTCTATTTATTTTAAATTACTTAATTATTTACTAAATAATATTACACTTAATACAACCATGATGATTAATAATTATACTTTATTTGGGAATATGGGTATATTATATAACGACTTAAAATATGGAAGACAATATATTAATTGAAAAATTCTTTAACATTCTTATATTATTCATTCGTACATAATATCCTAGGTACATACATAAGAAAGGGGTGATATATAAATCCTAATAAGGGAATAAACATATCATAATATGGAGAAATTGAAACTTGTTTGATAGTAGGAATATAAATGGGTCATAAAATGAGTGAGAATCATATACATGTAAAATGAGGCATGATATATCATGATAAAATAAAGGAAACATGGGAAATGTTTCAATGACTTAAAATAATAAATCATAAACCTAGGCCAACGATAAATACCAAGAAATTGTGATGGAGACGGTCCCATAAATTAATTTGGTTTACTAACTATCCTAATATTATGTCTCATGATACCAATCATTACCCAATTAATTAGAGTGCTATATAATTTTGGGCCCACCCCCCACATTCATTTTATTCTCAGTTTTATGTGTGCCAAAAAAATCATACAACATGGATTAATTCATCAAAATATTTTATTACGTGATAAAGGAGTGTGTAATAAATAAATTTAAGTCACCAATAAAATAATTTTAAGTCTATAAAGTTGAAAACCCTCGATAGAAAATGGGTATGGTATTCAGTGAAAAAACAATTGGCAGTGAAAATCGCAGTGAAATTTTAGAAGCATACTGACGTCACATAAAGATTAATAAAATGGGTTGATGAGTGAAAAGTTTTTATAATATAATTTATACATAAAATGGGTAATAATAGGTACATGTAAAATAATTTCACAACATTATTAATTAGAAATAAAAGACATAGGATAATAAATAAACTTGATTAGAGAAGAGATGGTGATGATCCCTTACTAAATTTCATCATGGTAACGGGTGTACATAAAGGTTCAAGGGTGTGATTAATGATAGTGAAATAGGTTTACAATAATTTATACATAAAATGTATAGTATGTTGTATATGGAATATCATATCATAATATTAACAATATTAAATTGATAAGTATAACATAAAAGTGGGTCTTGAATTGAATTAGGAAGAGATAAATATCTTATTAAATTTAGGCATAGTAATGGCTTGGGTTGGGGTGAAAATGAGAGAGGATAAATGGTATCTCATTCAAATAATATCAATTGTATAGTAATTCAATGTTTATAAAGTAATATTAATGTAACCAATTGAAACTAAAAAAACGAATTTCAAGGAAGGTTCATGAATTGAAAGGAGGAGAGGAAGGTCACCTAACTTGAGAGTGTGATTCCAAATGCTTAGGATAAGATTCTTAAAAATTTTGGACACATTGTGATGTCTATGAAGACGAAAGGGAACATAAATTACATTATAAAATGATTTTTAAGGAATATAAATGTGTGATTGTGTGGTTTTATATATGAAATGAGTGGGGAATTCTATATAATTTCTCAAACACAGGTTTTTGATTCTATATAATAAAATAAACAAAACTGTAAATCATTCCATTGTTTTTTCCATTAGATTCTTTAAAAGGGGAGTTATTTTAATTGTTTTATAAGTCCAGGGTCTATACTTACTTAAATATTACCCTGGTTAATATGGAGGTGAGTTATAAACTAAAATAAATGATTTTAGAAACATGAGATATATTAATGATTTTGGAGGATTCATAAAGGCATTATAAAATTAACCAAATAAACATAATATAACATAATTTTTAACATAAAACTTATATTTTTTAATTTATAACCATAATAGTATTTATTACATAACTCTTGTGTCATTATGATGTAATAATACACAGCGTATATTTATACGGTATTTAATTGTAACCAGAAAATTCAACTATCTTGAAAAATTGTAAAAAATTTACCACATGATAATTTCAACATTATAATTCTAAAAATAATAATTATTTTATCAAAATAATTTTATAAATATATGAATTTTAAATTTTAAAATTGAATCAACAGTTATTGAGAAATGATGGGTTTTTTAGGCAATAACATTTTTTGAACCCCTATTAAAATTACATTTTACTTAATAAAAACTATATAATCATTTCTGTATTTCAAAAAATATTTGATAATAACATTTTATTAATATATTATTTATTTTAAAAATCCATTAATTCCCAAAAAGTTATATCTTAATTGAAATTTCATATAAATTAAAAAAATATTTTTTTATCGTAAAAGATTATCAAACTAATTGCTTAATCATTTATAAACTAAATATAATAAGGAAAAATTATAATCATCATTTTAATGAAGATTAAATATAATTATTCATACTATTAGGGTTACTTAGTTTCTAGTCTTTGTTAAATTATGCATACCCTTAATTATCCTATTTTCATTTTCCTGCAGTAATTAATATTTACTCTAGTTACTATTCATAATGATCAAAACATAAGTAAACCTTATTACCCAATATTAATAATGATTATTACCAATATATAACCCATTTTATCCAAATTATTTCATAAACGTGGAATAATATAATTTAATATAAAAAACCCAAGCATGATGGAAAGTGGTTTTTTCAAAAAAAAAATCAATTTTTAAAAGATTATTTTACATTAACTATAAAACAACTAATATTATTTATATGAATTTAAATACATAAATATAGATATATAATATAAAATTTTCACTTAACGTGTTTATCATTAGATTTTATTTTAATTAATTCTGATGGATAACATTATGAAATTTAAAACATTTTTTAGAAAAAAATGTGTTTTGAAGCCTAAAATTAAACTTATAATAAAATTTGGTGAAAAGATTATTTAAATGTAATTAACTGAATTATATATATTTATATTATTATTTTTTTCCCAAAAATAAAAATAATAATTATACGTTTATTTAATTATTTTATCAAAATAAATGATAATTTTACATAAAAATTGTACTTTTCAACATTCACAAAAAAATTTATATTTTCTGAAAAAACTCATATTATCATCCTAAGTTAATTTTGATATGATGATATCAAAAATGAAGTCTATTTTATCAAATAAATTTTCCAAATGTTCTAAAAAGTAATTATAATATTTTTTCATTAAAATTAATTAAAATCATTTTTTATGAAAACATATTTTTATGAACAAAAGGATATTACCAAAAATTTAATGATTATTTACTAATAATTTAAAAATATTTTTAGAAGATATATATATTTCGTAAATTAGTTAATCCTACACACATAATCAAATTTAATTAAATTATTAAAGTATTCATATTTAATTAATCTTTTTTTGGGGCTTCGGTGTTGCCTATTGCATATGCTATTGAACATAGTTTTCTGTTTTAAAAGATTGGGGAATTAAATTATTCCCCCTTTAATAAATTGAATCATAGAAACTTAAACTTGAACTTTTTATTAATTTTTTTGACACTTTCATATATATTGATTGTAAACCCGCATCATATAAAGTGTTAGTAAAAGATCCTCTTGAAAAGTGAGAGAGGTAAGTTGAAAGGTCGTCACATAACTTTGTTTCCATGTATGAGAACATTTATAGGAAGTAAAAAAATATACATGGAAGAGAAAACTAACACCAAATAAATAATAGAGAGTGCTATAGAACATAATTACTGGTTATTCAATGACCAAAAAACCATAAATCTATGATGGATAAAATGGACATCGATTTATCGGCAATGATCGTAATATGACAACTTTTGGGTTTTAATATAATTTTATTAGTCTTAAGGAATTCCATTACCATATAAACGTAAGACATAAAGAAATATTATTTCATGAAAATTATAATTTACCTTTTAATAAATTGCCACTACAACCACATCATTTCTTTAAATTATTACAACTCAATAAAACAATTTTGCATGAACCATTAGAATAAACATCTAACAAAACACATAATCCATCAAAGAATAACAATTTATAGTTATTGTCATTAATACATCCAAAATGGTTAGAAAAATCTAATATAATACAAAAAATTAATAAAACATAATACATTATCTTATAAAAATATATAAATAATACCAAAGGTTCAACAAAGATGACTCGTTAAATAAATACACATACATAACATTATTGTCCTCAAAATCAAAGAATTTTTTTTATTAACTCAAAGTTAATCTCATAACCTTCATATTGAAACTCCAAAACACAATAGAATCCTTCTCAAGTTATCATAATGGGTTTAAATACCTTAACCAAATAAAAAATTTCCTTCAATGTCATTAATCACCTCAAAATCAAAAATATTTGATCATATAATATGTTCCCAAAACATTCATCACATAAATCTTCAAAAGTTATATAAATGTTTAAAAAAAATAATTTTATCATTAAAAATATCAACCTAATAATCATTATGTTTCTCCCAACATCAACCACCTATTATGGGTTTCCAATCCCCCAATCATGTGTTTTCTAAGATACCACTTCAACACTAGATCACATTTATAGGTTATTAGTACCATTCAAAATAAATTTCAAATCCTTAAAGAAAGGCTATTGTGGAAAAAATCCTTATATGTTTCATGATTCATGTATCCAGAATTTCATTAATATACCAATTTTACAACATAAAAATCAAATACCCATACTTAAACACTTTAATCTTCACAGTTAATTTTTTTTAATTAAATAGGTTCTTCCTTAGTCCTAAAGATTTGAGATAGATACGCTTTCTTGTAGTGAAATAAAATACATACTATAAATATGTATCTTCTTTCATGTACATTTATAGTAATGATGGATGATTCATGGTATGGATGGTGAATTTATTATCCCTGAAATTTATATTGGATTTATAAGAGGGAAAAAATTCATAACTAGGATAACATAAAATTACACTAAAGGAAGACTGATAATATTTTTAAGAAGAACATTCCCACAAATCTCAACATTATATACATAATCATAGATGTATTTTTATGTCATATCATTTATAGTGGTGACCTTAATGTTCTTGGAAAACTTACAAGAATTATAATAGTTTATGAATTAAAATAAAACATGACATACACTACATTATAGTAGAGGTTACAAATACATCAGATAACATGATCTAAATTGGTATAGGACCTTCCTTATTTTATATTCATTAGAGATTTTTGATGCTCATCATTTTTATCAAAACATGGAATTGAGAATTGGAGTGGATAATGTTAAAATTCTCCTCATTTATGACATGGAATTGTAGAAGGAACTTTATATTAAACTTTGTTTCCATCAATCACATAATCCATTTTTCTTTTGAAATTGGATACTTTATGCCCCATCTTCCCACACATAAAACACATCATGGTCCCTTTTTGATAATTACCTTAGTTCCTCTTTCCACACTTATTTTATAAAGTAAATTGGGTATTCATTCCCTTATATACTTTATCAAATTAACTTCCATGAGATTTTTTCTTCCTATTTTGTGAATTCATAGGGAATTCAACAAAGTTCTAGTTGATAATTGTTATTTTTTAAAGCTAGTTTAGCCAGATCACAATATGTCCTCCTTGATATCAAATCCGGTGGGGCGTCTCATATAGGCAATCATCACATTGTTATTTATATTAGCTATTTACTTGGTTACTCTTATTTCTATACATTGGAATGAATAAAGGGTGGTAATTAAGTATTAGTTTTTTTTTAAATTCATAAATTGTAATCTAATTAAATTAAATTGATAAATTATAAATCAATGTTATCTCCCTAACTTGTGAATTTATAGGCTTAAATCTATGTAATCAATGATCTATTTTAAAACATTGAAACTTATGGGAATCTTCTCTTCCCTTAATAATGGTTTTTAATGATATTTTCAATTTAAAAATGAATATCCCCCTTGATGTTTCAAATATGGTGTACAATAAGGCTAGTTGTGGTGCATTAGTTCGTAATTGAGTCTAACCCAATACTGTGTTTCCAGGTTTACCTCTAGGTACATCTATGTCAGATCCACATCCTATTGTAGTATCTAGACAAAGGTCTATTTTCTTGAAAACCAATTACTATATAATTTATCAAAATTTAGCGATGTCTTATAATGTTTATTCTTATCTCTAATTCTTTCTATAAGGTTTTTTAATCCTAATCCCAATAATAACTAAACTTTTCTTTTGATACCAACTATGACAACCCATTTATTTATTATACAATAACTCATGAAATATTAAATAATATTACACTTAATAAAACATGTAATATCTAGTAGTCTAGTGTATTTGTGTAATAGGTGCAATACATAACATGTTAAAATAGTGAATATAACAACATTATTGAAAAATTATTTAACATTTTCATATTATTCCTTCATACTTAATACTACATGGGGTAACATGTGGACATACAAAGGAAAATGGTGAGCTATAAAGTTTAGTAGTGGAATAAATATATCCTAACATAAAAAAATTAAAATAATTTATAAAATAGTATTATAAATGATGTATAAATTAATTGATAATCATAAACATGTAAAACTTGGCATGATATAGCAAGATAACAAAAAGGAAACATGGGAAATGTGGAAACAACGTAAAACATTACATGATAAACATAGGTCAAGGATAACTACCAAGACATCATAATGGAAAAAGTCCCATAAATGAATAAATTTTACTCCATGTACCAACATGACATATCATGAGACTAAACATTACCCAATTCATTGGAGCGATATATAGTTTTCGCTCAACCTGACACATTTATTTAATTCTCATGCTTAAGTTTTCCACATAAACCATACAACATGGATTCATTCAACATAATATTTTATTCCATGATCAAGGAGTGTGTATTGGAAACATTTAAATCCCAAATAAAATAATTATAACTGTATAAAGGATAAACCCATTGATAGAAAATATGTGTGGTATTCACTACAGAATTGTTTTGGTGGAGAAAATCATGGTGAAATTTTGGTATCATAACAACGATACATAAATATTCATAAAATAGGTTGATGATAGAGAAAGTGTTATATAGTCATTTAAAAAAAATTGATAGTAATAGGTACATGTAAAAACATATCCCAACAATATTAATTGGAAATATATTGTATAAGATAATGAATAAACTTGAATAAATAAGAGAAGATGAGGATCCATTACTAAATTTCGTCTTGGTAACAGGTGTGCATAAAGGATCATGGGTGGGATTAATGATAGTGAAATGGGTATCTAATAATTTAAAAATAAAATTTAAGATAATTTTCATATGTATGAATATATCCAAAAATTAAATAAATGAAATTACGAATCATAACATAAAATGAATTCTTCAATTGAAATGAGAATAGAGAAATCCCTTACTAAATCTAGTCATAGTAACGGCTTAGGTAAGGGTGAAAATGATAGTGTATAAATAGAATATAATTCAAATAATATCAATTTTTTGGCAATTTAATGTTTATAAATGAATAAAAATATAACCAACTAAAATTAAAGAGACTAATTTCAAAGAAGGTTCTTGAATTTAATGGAAGGGAAGGTCCCTTACCTTGAGAGTGTGATCGAAAATGCTTGGAAAGAGCTTATTAAGAATATATAGGAACATTAAAAGTACTATATAGTGGTTATGGAAGATTAAGTATATGATCAAATGGTTTTGAGTGAAGATAAATTGGATATTGGGTGGTTTTAAATATGAATGGAGTGTAGAATTTGTTATAATTTCTCAAACATAGGTTTTTTACTCTATATAATAATATAACCAAAACCACAAGTCTTCCCATAGTTTTTTAAAAAAAATTAATCCAAAGGGGATTTTTTTATTATATTATAATTACATGGTCTACACATATTAAAATATTACACTCAGTGATGTGGAGATGAGTCATACTCTTACAGAAATGATTTTAAAATATTAAAATATGTTAGTGGTTTTGGAGGAATCATAAAGGCTTTATATAATTAATCAAATAAACATGAGATCCAATTATGTAAAATGGAAAACATATATTTGGTCATGTATACACTTTATAGTATTTAATACATCACTATTTGGTCATTGTGATGTAATAATACACACAATATAATTATACAGCATTTAATTTTTACATGAAAAATTGACTGTCTCGGAAAATTTTGAAAAAATTATCATTGGATAATTTAAGTGTTCTGATTACAAAAAAATAATATTAATTTTTTCAAAATAGTTTTCTCAATATATGAATTTTAACTTTTAAAATATAATCTATATTTATTGATAAATGTTGGTGTTTTTTGGGTAATAACAGTTTTTGAACCCCTATAAAAATTAAATTTATCATCATAAAAATATAGAAATAATTTATATATTAAAAATATTATCCACTATTAGAATTTGATTAAAATATTATAGATTTTAAAAACCATTATTCCTTAATTTAAATTTAAAATTACTTAAAAATATAATTTGTGTTTTATCATATAATTTTTTTCAAACTCATAACTTAAAAATTTATAAAACAAATACAATATGTAATAAATATAATCCTAGTTTTAATAAAAAGGATATATAATTATTCATAATATTATCATTACTTTTTTCTAGTTTTTTTTAAATTATTCTTACCAATAATTAACCTTTTTTTTACTGTGGTAATTAATATTTTCTAAAATTACTATTCATATTATTCATAAATTTAGTTAACCTTACTAAAAAATAATAAATAAGATTATTCAAAATACTAAACATATTTTATCAAAATAAATTCATTAAGGTGAAATAATTTAATTCAATATAAAACCTGCAAGTATGAGGGAAAGTGGGTTTTCCAAAAAGGGAATTTTTTAATTAAAGGATGATTTTACTTTAAATATAATACTAGAAATATTTATTATTATAATTTAAATAAATAAAGATATATATATATATATAATATAAAAATTTCATTTAAATAATTTCTCATTAGGGGTTTTTTTAATTAATTCTGAAGGATAAATAATATTCAATTCAAAAAAAATCCCAAAAAAAGGTGTTTTGAATCCTAAAAATAAACTTATCTTAAATTATGGTAAAAAGATGATTTAAAAGTAATTAATTAAATTATATATACCCAAATAATATTTATTCTACCTTGAATGAAAATTAAAATAATAATTTTACTTTAAAATTAATTAATTTATCAAAAGAAATAATAATTTTACATAAAAATGTTATATTTCACTATTCACCAAAAAATTTATATTTTTTGAAAAGTCCAAAAATTTCACACTAAGTTAATTTTCATATGATCATATCAAAAATGAAGTTAATTTTATCAAATAAATTTTCTATATTTCTCATAAAATAATTATAATATTTTTTCACAAAAATTTATAATAATCATTTTTGAAGAAAACATATTTTGAAGTACAAAAAAAATTCCCAAAATTAGTTCATTATTTAATGTTAATTTATCAATATATTTAGTATATGTAATTATATTTCATAAATTAGTTAATCCTCCTCATATCCTCAAATTTAATGGAATGATTAAAATAGTCATATTTAAATAATCATTGTTTGTCTGGGTTTAGTGTTGCATATTGTATATACTATTGAACGTAATTCTCTCTTTTAAAAACATGGGGCGTTATAGAAATTCCATATGACCAAACCCTCTAGACTATCGAGAATATTTTTTGGGTTTTTGTTCTAGATTTTAGGGGTTCATGGGAAAGGAAACATCTATTGGCTGAATTTTCTTATGGCAATAGCTATTATGACTTGATCAGGATGGACCTATTTGAGGTGTTATATGAGAAGTTATTTCAATATCATTTATGTCAAGATGAGGTAGTTGAGTATTCTTTTGTATGGATGAGCCTCACCTAGGAGACAAATGTGATAGTTTATATGATTTATAAGTAGTTATAGATAACTCATAGTCCATATAACAGGTATTTATACCATCATCTTCATTTGATGGAGTTCTAAGTTGGCGATCATGTGTTTTTAATAGTATTATTTCAGTTAGGACTCCCCTATTTGGGATAAACATGGAAACTGGAGTCTGGTTATATTAGTTCATTTTATGTTTTGGAGAATCTTGTAAAGGTATCCTATTAATTGGATCTTCCAGCACATCTAACCTTGATCCATGATTCATTTCATGTATTCAAGCTAAAGAGATACCATCTGAACCCATCTCATATGTTGGAGTGGCAGGTGTTAAATCATGAGCCTAATACCTCCATTGTGTATCATCTTGTTCATATTATGGATATTCATTGTTGAGTGATCTATGGTAAGTTAATCCAATTAGTGTCTATACACTAGTAACATGGTGGTTATAGCCATGGGTCATATGACCAGTAATTCTGGTTGAAGAAGTAGTGGACTCTATTATTTTATTATAGAAATTCTTGAGGACTTTATAGTGGTATAAAGTGTTATATTTGGGATTTTACATCACTATATGGTCCATTAGTATGTATAATTTTGATTTTTATTTATCACTTTGTGTATTCATGGAGTTCGTGGATGTCGGGGGTTCAGACTAGGAGTTTTCTAAGATATAGACTGAGGCACCCAGTAAGTGCATTATTTTTCTAAATGTGATGATAAATATGTGAGTGGTGTAGTTTTTATCATAAATGTTTTAATGTTTTCATAATGGTAGGATAAACCATACAACATCCCAAGGGATACTGTGTAGCCTTTTTTTGGTGGATAGTGGAACCCATGTGGTTGGTTAATGTTTTTCCTAAGCCCACATCCAAACCATGAAACCTGTGTAGGTCACATAATAATCATATTTTTCTATAAACCTTATCAATTTATTATTTTTTGGTGGATCATTTTCCTTCCCCAATGCATGCAACCACTCCCCTTTGGACATAGATCGCATTCCCATCCTTGGTGGTGATTTTCCCTTGGAAATAATGGTGTTTTGGTTTGACGTTAGTTGATTTCTTCCTTGTTCCTTATTCTTTTCCCAATCAGAAGACTTGTTATTCCATTTTTGGGGATATTTGGAACCCTGGTATAGGTTTTTGAAAAATATAGGGTATTTAATAGGGATTTATTCTTATTATTTATGGCTCAGGTGTGTGATTCCTTGATCTACCTCTTCTAAGTGGTCATCATTAAGGGTTTCCAGTTTTGTACTGAATCTGATGAAAGAGTCTCTATTTAAGGTTTTTTTTGCATGTTTTACCTATATATATCTAATAGCCTTTGGCTTTTGTTGTTTTAATTCCAATTTAAATTATTTATTATTGATGTGTATCCCATGTTCTATGTGTTTCATGGATTGTTTTGGAAATTTTTGTGTTTAAAGAAGGTTTTCCAAATTTGTGAGTCTTGCATTCTAACCAATTGTTTGATAAAATGGCTCAAATATGTTATTCAATTCTAAATGGATTTATAAAGTGTATTTATAATTTATTTTACCATGTAGAGTGTGTTTTGATAAAATTGGAAAGATTTGTTTGTGAAAATGGATTCTGATATATCAAACTGGATATGGTCAAATGTTTCTAATAATTTTCGTATGGAGTAGCACATTGGTTAAACATGCTGTGAGAATGGGGTTTTTAGAGGAATGTGAGGGCCATTGGATTTAATATCATGAATTATTCCATCATAGATCTTCTAATTGGTCATGTGAGCCATTTATGGGAGGACCCTTCAACACTCCAATTTGGTTTCCAATGGATTTGGAGAGCCTTCAGGTAGGAAAACAGTGTGACATTACTAATTAGGCCTAGGGAAAACCCTAATCAGTTCTATTTTTCTTAGAAATCTAGCATACATGTTTAGTCACTCATAATAGAAATGATGTATAGATCCATAGCTACACATTACACCTGTTGGGTTGGATTACATGCTTTATGAATTTTATTATTTCAATTTTTATGTGATTAGTTGTTATGCCCATTTTAATTCATTTTCATTTATATTGTTAATGATATTGTTATTATACTCACCCTTATTGGTGCTTCCTAGTTATATTGAGCATGTTGTGACATGTTTATATGTTTATTTATTTTAACCACATTAGAATTTTTTTGGAAAAATAGTTTTTATTTGAAAATAAAAGGTATTATAAGGGTTTAGTTGAAAATTTTATGTTTTCAAATTGGTTTAGTTTTTAAAATGTTTTTAAACTAGTTTATTATTTTGGATAGATGAAATACTTAAATAAATTAATGGTGGTAACCTAATGGGATTAATTCCTCACAATATTTTTTCCCCTTTGGGAATTTTTGTATTATGTTTTGAAAGGAATAGGTAACGGTAAGGGAACCCAGTTCCAAGTTGGATCTTCTAGATTTTCATAATCCAATACTTAATCGAGGAGATGCGGTCTCATATAATTGGATCTTTTGGTGCATTTTTTATATTTTTTTATCCATTTGGATATTGGTCTTTGAATTTTTTATTTTTTCCAATTTTTTAAGTATTAGGATTTATTTTGAGATTACATGTACCTATCAAGTTATGGTGTAATGACACAGACCACATCAGTCTATTACATTGATAATGTGGTATTGGAGGTGTTCCAAGAGGTCAATTTGACATATCCCCAACACTTTTCTGTATTTCTAGTTATATGAATAGTGTTTCCAGTTTTATGAATAGTAACAGTGAGGTTCTAACAGTGACTTTCTAACTGTGGACTTGAATAGTGTTTCCAGAATGGTGATGTTCTAACAGTAACCTTCTAACGGTGGACTGGAATAGTATTTCCAAAACGGTGAGGTTCTAACAGTGACCTTCAAACGGTGGACTTGAATAGTGTTTCAATAATGATGATGTTCTAATAGTGACCATCAAATGGTGGACATGAACAGTTTTTCCAAAATGACGAGGTTCTAACAGTGTCTTTCTAACATTGGACTGGAATAGTGTTTCCAGAATGGTGAGGTTCTAACAGTGACCTTCAAACAGTGTACTTGAACAGTGTTTACAGAATAGTGAGTTACTAATGGTGATCTTCTAACGGTAGACTAGAACAATATTTCTAGAATAGTAGGTGTACAATGTTTTCAGAACGGTGAGGACTATCAGTAACCTCTAACAGTGAGGTCTATCAGTAACCTCTAGTGGTGAGGTGTATCGGTACCCTCTAACGGTGAGGTCTATTGGTAACCTCAAATGGTAAAGTCTATTAGTAACCTCTAATGGTGAGTTCTAACGGTGACAATTTCTCTCCTTTTACAAATTTTGAGTATCTGAACAGTGTTTCTAGCTTCCTATAGTTTCGCCCCTTTGACATTTCCTTTGACGTAAAATACATTTATAGCCTTATTTTAAGGAATCTTTAGCCCTATTTTAATTCCATAAATCCTATATTAATTATCCCTATAGCTCGGGATGTTTTTACTTGTTCAAACTGTGTGGGTTAATGTGATCCGGTTTTAATGGAGAATTAAGTGTTTCTTAAACCATCGCCCCAATAAAATATTCAAAAGGGACAAGAAACCATCCTCCATTGTTATTCCTTTTTATTCACTGATATGAGATTCTAGAACCATTTAATCCTTCCTATAAGAGTTTCACAATCAAACCTTACTCCTCAGATTGGTTCTGCTATATTTTAGATGCAACCGAGCTGTATCGGTCAATCATACATATATGGTATGTTTTATTATCATTCCATTGGGGAGAATCTTCTCATATTTCTCCCTTCCATTTCATATCATGTAATATCCAAGCTTCTAATGTGGTTTTCTTGGGGTTTGGTTGGGGATTTTGTACCGTTGAATCCTCGGGTGGATGCAGTTGTCGTGAGAGGTGGATCGTGACACGTTGTGTAGATAATGAACATGAGGAACTGTTGGAGGTAGGGGTTCGTTGCTTCTATTTGTTTTATGTGAAACTGTATTGTTAACATGTTTAATCCCACTGGATGACAATGTAATTGACATAATAAATATTTTAACCAGATAAATAAATTGATATCGATCGTATGTTATTGCATCTTGTTTTTATAGATAGTGTGATATCTATGCTTTCTTTGCTTTGATATTCATTACTGATGGAAATCAGTGAAGAACATAAATTCAGATTAATTAATAGTTGTTTATCTAAAGATAAAGAGGCATGTATATGAATCTGGTTCAATTGATAATTTGATGTTAATCAAATTGGTGCAGTAAGAATTTTTTTTGGGATAGCTTACTAATTAGGTTTCCCAAATTTGGAACCTACGAATAAAAAATCTAATAATTCAATCTGGATTAAAGAAATGATTGTTTGATAATGCCTTAAAGGGTTTTGAGTTAACCTCTTATTTGTTAAAGTGCCAAGATCCCAATTGATGTGATGTTGCTTCCTGCTGTTTGTACTGTGATGTGATCTTGGATGGCTATTGTGATATGTGGGGGCTTGGGGCTACTAGTTGTGACAGAAGATGATGCCTAGAGTGGCGAGATGCATCATTTTATTCCTGTGGGTTTCAGGGAGGACACCAGTGATGATGGAATGGGATGGATGTGTTTGTTGGATGCATACTGATACATATTGGGTGTTTATCTGCTTTACTTTTCTCCACTTCTCAAGGAAGCTGGTCTTCCTTACCCTTCTTCTGAAATAGGCGAGGACACATGGGGTATTCCATGTGCTTTCTATGTTTAGCTTCTCAAGGGAGGATTAATCTAGGCGCTTGTTATAGGTGGTAAATTCTTGATGGTTAGTACAACTACTCAACATGTTGAGCCTCTTTGTGTATAGTATCATAGAATTCATTTATAGAATACTTGGGAATATAGGAGAGTAATTATGAAATAAATAATTGAATAAATGTTGTTAAATCATGGGGTTGGAGTTTTTGGAACATAATGATGAGGTTGTAATATGGAAGGTACAGTGGATATTGGGTGTGATGCTAAGGAAGTTTAATGTTAAAATTTTCATGGTTAATTAATGTTTAAATAATTAATTAACATACAGTGGAACTGATAAAAAGGGAATGAAGTAATCTAATAAATCTCTTCAAAAGGTTGTGTTCTTATAGGATACCTAGTCTTAGAAGATGAAGCCCAGAGTTTGAGAGATGTATACTGTAGTTGTGTCAAATACTAGTTAGTGCCCATACTGTGGTCTTGAGATATAATATATTCTATACTATTTATGTTTCAATGCGCTGCTCTACCATGTCACTAATGAAAAACTGCACCCTGAGGATTCTGATCCCTGGGGGGGGGGGGGGGGTTCGCCAATATTCCGGTGGGAGGGCGAATGGCTAACTAACCCATTTGGCCCCGCTCTCTTCCCTTGGTGGATACTTCTGCCAATAGTCACAACAGTTAGTTTACCCATATATGTGTGTAGAGTTCTGTAATGTCTTCTGGTTATATCACACACATATATTCTAGATATAGTATCCTATTGAATACTATAGGTGTAACGGGTATAGGATGTGATGTCTTGAGGATCCTTACTCGGTGTATGGGTTGTAATGGCTTGAGGAATAATACCCAAAGTATGATACATGTTATGCGGGATTTGGTGGCTCCTGGAACATACCTGTTTACTTCTGGTTTTGAGAATGGTGTGGTGTTTCACCCAGGTGTCTACGGGCAAGCCTTTGTGGTGCAAGAGGTTCAGATTGTGGTGTGTTGCCCACGTGTCTGTGAGAAAGCCTTTTTGGAGAGAGATGCTTAGGACGTGTGACATTGGGGAAAAGAGTAAAACCATTGGCGAAGTAGTAGAATTTTACCCTTGATATTTTTTACAATATGCTATATTCTTGTATGTGTTATTTGGTGACAGTGGCCATGGTGAGGTTGGAAACATTGTATACCTGTTTAGGTGACGAGTTATAATCACTTGTTGTTCAACATGATTTAGTATGATTTCATTACATTTTCACGAGCGACTTTAGGGAGGATCCTAATGAGTATACTGTTATACTCACCCTATGTATATATAAACTATTTTTCAGGTCACTTTGTGCAGGTTTGAGATCAAGCTGGTTTCTACTAGCTTGTGGTTGTAGGATCTATTCGGGCTTGTGGTTGCTATTGTTTTTACATTCTGTTGGGTACTTACAGTTTTCCATTCCAATTGTAGTAATTTTCCAGGACATTTCTTATATGCACTTGTGTTTCTTTTATATTCAAGTTCTGAGTTGTACTTGATTGGTGTCTATCTTATCATTGTCTTCCGCATGTGTTCTCTTAGAGGGTAATTCCTCCCATTTGAGTGTTTACAATACCCTCGGTGCTAGTCTCCAAACCGGGGCATACTAGAGGCGGGACTCGGGGTCATTATCTCCCTTCTCACATTTTCATCCCAGGAAGGGTAGACTTTGTGCGGTGGGGGTCGTGACAGAGTGGTATCAAAGGGATGTTGAGGGATAGGATGGAGTTTGGAGGTAGGCACTGGTGAGGTTGCATGGGTTGGTAGGGAAACAGTGTCATTCATGTTTAGAAAATAACGTAAACACTAGAGACCAGATAATACATAGGCATTTAGGTCCCCCTTGATCAGAAGTATGGACCTTTAATTTTAAAATGGCTACTAAACAAGGTGATACTAGTTGTAGGGTAGAGACTTAGGAAAGGATCATGCATCATTTTTCATTATTCTTGTGTTTGAATGGGTATACCTTGGGATAGGTTAACCTAAAATTAATAAAAGAAGATAATTAATTAAGTTTTATACTTCCATATTCTAGGTTTAGGATCTCTAAGTGTTTGTTATTTCGCAGGTTTGGATCCAGGTCAACATCCTCGTCAGGTTTGCATAGAAAATGTCGAGCAGGCTGTTCTAGTAAAACGCCACAGGGTAGAGGTTGAAAACGAAGAAACATGGAGGAAGACACTCTGAGTGTTTCAGTGCCAGAGTATGCAGAAGTATGAGGGCACTGTTTCAGATGCAATCACGAAATATTGGTTAGAGGAGGTCAAGATCAGCTTTAGTTCGATTCGTGCTCGAAAGGAGAACTAGGTGTCCTTGGTTGTGACAATTTTGCATGGAGTAGTGAGGAAGAAGGGGTTATTGTTCCTCATGGGTCGTGAGGAGTCATCTATCTCATGGGAGGAGTTCTAAGATAGGTTTAGAGTCGAGTTTCTTTCTTCGACCGTGAAGGCATCCAGTCGCCATGAGCTTCTTAACCTTCGATAGGGGACCTCCAGTGTTCGAGAGTTTGTAATATATTTCAGGAACCTTTTACGACATTCTTCAGACCTACTACCATATGATTAGGCCAGGGCAAGGCATTTTATGAAGTCTTTGCGGCTAGAGATCCTGCGCCAGGACACCCCATTTATTCTAAAAACAAATCTTGAGGTACTGGCGAGGCAGATGTTGTTGAGATGACTTTGGCCAGGACCGGATCATCATGAGAGGGGAATCATCATGATTTCTCTTGGAGTAGAGCTATGGGGTGGGGTTCCCAGTTTTCAGGGCAGAAGAGTTTTCATTCGCCTGGGGGTAGGTCCCAACCCTTCACATCTCATTTCTCTAGAGGTAGCAACTCTCAGGCCTATGCCATGGAATTAGGAACTTGTTTTTCTTATGGTGGACGTGGTCATCAGCAGTGGGAGTGACCGACCTTTTAGAGAGGTCATCGTGCACTGGGCACTACGCTCCAGGTCCCTCCGTTGAGGAAGTTCCAGCCGAGGCAGCATCATCCAGTTGCACCAGCTTTATATCTGTAGAGGGTAGATGGGGCAGTTAGAGGACATCCCCATGATGCTCCTCATCCTCATAGAGCAGAGCGTGGCCATGGTAGTGGTCATCATCAGGGTCAGATAGGATGTAGAGGAGGTCATGGTAATCTTCATTCTCTAGTGTTGCCAGCTCCATGCGAGCCTGACATCTTCCGAGGTACCCTTTTCTTGTTTTCAACCTTGATGTATGCCTTGTTTGATTTATGAGTGAGACACTCCTTCATATCACCTACCATTGTCCATGCTTTGGGACTTGTGGTATAGATGCTTCCAGTGCCCTTGGCGTTGACTACGCTAGTTTTAGGTCATTCTAACCTGTTTGAAGTATGTAGAGATTGTGATCTATTGTTGGGGTAGCACCGCTCTTGGGGAGATTTACTATGTTTACAAATAAAACCATATGATGTCATCTTAGGCATGGATTGGTTGTATTCGGTGCAGGTTATCGTGGATTACTTCATGAATAATTTCATCTTAATTAGTGCAGATGGAGAGCAGGTGGTGTTTTTTGGTGAGCGAGATCCTCAGATGGGTCATAGACACATTCCTTCCTTATCATCAATGATGACTGAGATTATGTTGTGCACATCAGAGGATCAGCAGCTAGCATTTCCTAGGGTCTTTGAGGAGTACCCTAATGTCTTTCTAGATGAGGTTGTAACATTACCCCCTCGACCAGAGATCGAGTCTGGGATCGAGCTACAGCCCAGAGGATCTCCTATCTCTATTTCCCCATATATGATGTCCCCTTCAGAGTTATGAGAGAAATGTCTATAGCTTTATGGTCTATAACAGTGTGGTTTTGTTCGGCCAATTTTGTCTATGTGGGGTGCACCCATTTTGTTCGTGAAGAAGACTAATGGTAGTTTGTGGTTGTGTGTCGATTATCATCACTTAAACAAAAGGAACAATAAAGAATATCTATCCTCTTCAACGGATTGATGATTTATTTGATCAATTGAAGGGTGATAGTTGGTTCTCAAAGACCGACTTGTGGTCATGATATCATCAGATGCATGTAAGGGATGGTGATATCCTGAAGACTACTTTCTGTTGTCGTCATGGGCGTTATGATTTCCTTGTAATGTCGTTCGGCGTGACGATTGCTCCAGCTGTGTTCATGAGATTGATGAATTCTGGGTTACGTGGGTTCCTATACAAGTTCATGGTAGTATTCATCGAAAATATCCTTGTGTACACCACATCAGAAGAGGACCATGCAGAGCATCAACGAGCTGTTTTGGGATTCCTTCATCAACATCAGCTAATTGGGAAGTTGTAAAAGTGTACTTTTTGGGCTTGAGGACTCCGTTTCTTGAGTCATGTTGTGTCCCAACATGTATTAGCTATGGATCCATCTAAGATAGGAGCAGTTGTGTCTTGGGAAGCCCCCAAGACAGTTTTATGGGTGCGAAGTATCCTTGGGCTCGCATGATACTACAGGAGGTTCGTAGACAATTTCTCAAGAGTTGCAACTCTTATAACAGCTTTTAATAGAAAGGATGAGTCATTCATATGGACTGATCAGTGTCAGGAAGCTTTCGAGTATCTAAAGGATAAGTTAGTAAGTGATCTAGTACTTTGACTTCCATATTAGGGAGTTCAGTTTGATGTTTTCTACGACGCTTCGCATCTGGTGTTAGGATGTGTCCTAATGAAGCAAAGGTTAGTAATTTAATAAGGGTCTCAGTAGTTACGTCCCCAAGAATATAACTATGGAACTCACGATCTTGAGTTGGCATCTGTGGTGTTTGCTATGAAATTGTGGAGACATTACCTCATTGGTGAGAACTTTGTGGTTTTCACCGATCATAAGAGTTTGGGGTATGTTTTCTCTCGGCGGGACTTGAACATGAAACAGTGTCAGTGGATGGAGTTCTTTCAGGAATACGACTTAGAAATATTGTATACATCATGAAAAGGGAATGTTGTAGCTGATTCGCTATGCTGAAAGTCGCGTAGTGAAATTGTGCATGAATCCGGTGATTCCTGGAGAGTAATGGAAGAGCTGTTAGCATTACATCTTGATATGGGATAAGTTGTGGGTAGAGGTTGTCATATTCAGATGACGGTATAGTAAACCCTGATGCAACAGGTGGAAGAGTCCCAGTTGGGATATCTTGAGGTGGTGGTCTAGAGAGACCGATTTTTTTTTGGTGAGGCCCCTGATGGTTGGTATGAGGATAAACAACACCGATTGTTGTGCCAAGGATGGCTTTTTGTTTCATTGACGATGCGCGAGAGGGTTCATGGAGAGTTCCATAGTTACCCTTTAGTAGTACATCCTGGTCTGACAAAGATTTATCAATCCATGAAGAGTCAGTTTTGGTGGCATGGGATGAATCGTGTGGTTGTAGAGATTGTGTCTCGATGTTTAGTTTGCTAGAAGTTGAAGGTCGAACACCATGTTCCTCATGGTCTTCTCCATCCATTAGATATTCCTCATTGGAACTGGGTGGTTATCTCGATGGACTTTGTTATAGGTTTACCTCAAGATCTGGGAGGACATGATGCTATTTGGGTAGTAGTGGATCATTTAACAGCATCAGCCCAAATCATAATGATCAAGGAGTCGAGACCGGAGGATGTTTTGTCGAGGCAGTATCTAGAGGAGGTAGTGCGACTTCATGGTGTCCCTAGGATGATCATTTTTTGATCGAGAACTTTATTTTTCCTCCAGGGTGTGGAGAGGTATCCAACATGCTTTTGGTTCTAAACTATGCCTTAGCACGACTTTTCATCCTCAAATGAATGGTCAAATAGAGCGAACCATCCATACTCTTGAAGAAATGTTACGCTCTTGTGTTCTTGATTTTTGAGGCTCATGGATGAGGCACTTACCCCTGGTGGAGCTTGCTGAAGATAATAGTTTTCACTCCACCGTCGTTATGGCATCGTTTGAAGCCTTGTATGGCCAGCCTTTCCATTCTCTGTTGTGTTGTACTAGGGTCGGAGAGTCAGCAATTCTCATACCTGAACTAGTGCAGAATACAACAGAGACGGTTTAGGGGATTTGTGAGAGGATTAAGACAGCGCAGGAGCATCAGAAATCATATGCCGATCAAATGTGGAGACCCTTGATGTTTAATGTTGGGGATCATGTGGTTCTGAAGGTGACTCCCCGTCATGGGAAGTGATGTTTTAGGCGTGGAAGTAAGATTTCTCCCTAGATTGTTGGTTCTTTCGAGGTGTTATCTCATGTTGGAGCTGTGGTGTATCGAATACCACTTCCCCCACAGATGGTCGGATACATGATGTTTTCCATGTGTCACAACTCCGTCGTTATCTTCATGATGACACTCACATCATCGATTAGGGATAGATCGATGTTGATGATAATTCAACCTTTGAGGAACAACCTGTGGAGATCCAAGACTGCAAGGAGAAGGTGTTGTGTGGACATTCGATTCCCTTGGTTTGTGTCTTGTGGCGACACGGTGGCATGGAGGAGAGTACCTGGGAATGTGAATCACAGATGTGTGTCCAGTACCCAGAGTTGTTTTAAGTTGTTGTGTTGTGTTTTCATTGATCCTTTATTTTATGTAACATTGATGTGATTTTATTCTTGAATAGTTTGGATATGGATTGTTTGTTCCCTTTCACTTGGATTTTGTGGTTTTTTATTCATCTTTACAAAGACTCAGGGTGGTTTACCCTTGAGATATATCTTACGGGGTGGTTGTTCGGACCCCTCTTTTCTTTATATTGGTTTTAAATTCTCGAGGAGGAAAATGTTTTCAGAGGTATCTGATGTAATGGCCCTGACCTCTCTGGTCCATTACATTGATAATGTGGTGTTAGAGGTGTTCCGAGAGGTCAAGGTGACTTATCCCCAACACTTTTCTGAATTTCTAGTTTTGCGAATACTGTTTCCAGTTTTATGAACTGTAACAGTGAGGTTCTAATAGTGACCTTCTAACGGTTGACTTGAACAGTGCATCCAGAATAGTGAGGTTCTAATAGTGACATTCTAAAGGTGGACTTGAACAGTGTTTCCATAATGGTGAGGTTCTAACAGTGACCTTCTAACGGTGGACTTGAACATTGTTTCCAGAATGGAGAGGTTCTAACAGTGTCCTTCTAACGGTGGACTTGAACAATGTTTCCAGAATGGTGAGGTTTTAACAGTGACCTTCTAACAGTGAACATGAACAGTGTTTCCAGAACGGTGAAGTTCTAATAGTGACCTTCTAACAGTGGACTTGAACAATTTTTCCAGAACAGTGAGGTTCTAACAGGGACCATCTAATGGTGGACTTGAACAGTGTTTCCAGAACGGTGAGGTTCTAACAGTGACCTTCTAACGGTATAATTGAATAGTGTTTCTAGAACAGTAGGTGTACTGTTTTTCTAGAATGGTGAGTTCTATCGATGACCTCTAACGGTGAGGTCTATCACTAACCTCTAACGGTGAGGTATAATTGTGACCTTTTCTTACCTTTTCCAAATTTTTAGTATGTGAATAGTGTTTCCAGCTGTCTGCATATTCACCCCATTGACATTTCCTTTGACGTAAATTACATTTAAAACATTATATTAAGGACTCTTAAGGCCAATTAAAATTCCATAAATCCAATATTAATTATCCCTATAGATTAGGATGTTTTTACTTGGTCAAACTTTGTGGGTTAATGCGATCCGCTTTTAGTGGATAAATAAGCGTATCATAAACTTTCTCCCCATTAAATCATTAAAATGTACAAGATAACATCGTCCCTTGTTCTTCCTATTTATTCTCTTCTATGAGATACTAGAACCTTTCAATCCATCCAGTAGGAGTTTCATAATAAAACCTTACTCCACGGATTGGTTCACCTCTATTTTGGTTGCAACAGAGCTGTATTAGTGAATCTTAAATATAAGGTATGTTTTATCATCATTCCTTTGTGGATCATATTCTCTTGTTTCTCCCTTCCATTTCATAGCATGTAATCTACAAGATTCTAATGGGGTTTTCTTGGGGTTTGGTTGGTGATTTCGTACTATGGTATCCTCGGGTGGATGCAGTTGTCACGAGAGGAGGATCATGACCCGTTGTGTGGATAAAGAACGCGAGGAACTGTTTGAGGCAAGGGATTTGTTGGTTGTCTTTCTTTTATGTTAAACTATATTGTTAGAATGTTTAATCCCACTGGATGACAATGTAATTGACATAATAAATATTTTAACTGGATAAATAAATTGATATCTATCATATGTTATTGCCTTCTATTTTTTCTAGATAGTGTGATATCTATGCTTGCTTCGATTTGATGTTCATTCTTGATGGAAATCGGTGATGAACGTAAATTGGGATTAATTGATAATTGTTTGGAAAAAGATAAAGGTGCATGTAAATGAATCTGGTTCTAGTGGTAATTCAATGTTAATCAAATTAGTGCAGTTAGAATGTTTATTTATTTATGATATCTTACTAATTAGGTTTCCCGAATTTGGAACCTATAAATAACAAATCTATTAATTTATTATGGAATAAAGAACATATTTTTTGATAATTCCTTAAAGGGTTCTGAGTTACCCTCTTGATAGTTAAAGGTCCAAGAGCCCAATTGATGAGATGATGTTTCCTACTGTTTGTACTGTGACGTGAGCCTGGATGGCTATTGTGATATGTGGGGGCTTGGATGCTATTGGTTGTGATAGCAGATGACGCCATGAGTGGAGAGATGCATCTGTTCATGCACGTGGGTGTTAGGGAGGACATCAAGGATGATGGAATGGGATCGATCTGTTTGTTGGATGCTTACTGATTCTTATTGGGTGTTTATATTCTTTACTTTTCTCCACTACTCAAGGTAGTTGGTCTTTCTTTCCATTCTTCTGAAAGAGGCGAAGACATGCAGGGTATACCACATGCTTTCCATATTTAGCTTCTCAAGGGAGGATTGGACTAGGCTCTTGATGTAGGCAGAAAAGAATCGACGGGTAGTACAACTACTCACCGTGTTGAGCCCCTTTGTTTTTAGTAGCATAGAATGTTTTTCTTGAATGACTGGGAATATGGGAAAGTAAATCTGAAATGAATAATTTAAAAAATGGTGTTAATTCATGGGGTTGGATTTAATGGAACATAATTACAAGGTTGTAATTTGAAAGGTACAATGGTAATTGGGTGTGATACTAATAATGTATAATTTTAAATTGTTCATTGTTAATTAATGTTTAAAGAATTAATTAACATACAGTGGAACTGATAAAAAGATAATGAAGTAACATAATAAAGCTCTTCAAATGGTTGTGTGATTATAGGATACCTAGTCTTAGATGTAGCAGCCCAAAGTCTGAGAGACATTAGCTGATGTTGTGTCTAAGACTAGCCAATGCCCATAGTGTGGCTGTGTGATATAATATATTCTGTACTTTTTATGTTTCTATATGCTACTCCACCCTGTCAATGAGGTCAAACTAACACCCTGGGGATTCTGAGCCCTGGGGGGTAGTTTCCCCAACATTTCGGTGGGAGGGCGAATGGCTAACTACCCCCTTTGATCCCACTGTCTTCTCTAGGTAGATACTTGTGCCAATAGGAACAGTGGTTAGTTTCCACATATATGTGTGTAGAGCGCTGTAATGGCTTGTGGTTATTTCAAAGACATATATTCTTGATATAGTATCCTATGGACTACTATAGGTGTAACGTGTATAGGATGTGATGGCTTGGGGATCCTTACTCAGTATATGGGTTGTAATGCCTTGAGGTATAATAAAAAAAGTATGATAAATGTTATGCAGGCTGTGGTGGCTCCCAGAACATTCGTGGTTACTTTTGGTTGTGAGGATAGTGTGCTGCTTCACCCAGGTGTCTGTGGGAAAGCCTTTGTGGTTCACGAGGTACAGATTGTCGTGCTTTTCACAGGTGTATGCATGCAAGCCTTTTTTGACAGAGATTCTTAGGACGTGCGACATTGGGGAAAAGCGGAAAACTAGTGGGGAAGTAGTAGTAGGGTTCCCTTGATATTCTTTATTATATGTTATATTATTATATGAATTACTTGGGGAGAGTATCCATTGTGAGGTTGGAAACATAGTATACATGTTTAGGTGATGAGTTAGTTTCACTTGTTGTTCACTGTTATTTAGTATGATTTTTTTACTTTTGCAGGAGAGGCATCAGGGAGGCTCCTACTGATTATACTGTTATACTCACCCTATGTATATATAAACTATTTTTCAGGTCACCTGGAGTAGGTTGGTGATCAAGCTAGTTTCTACTATCTTGTGGTTGCAAGAGCTTTTGAGGCTTGTGGTCGCTGCTGTTTTTACATTCTGTTGGGTACTTGCAGTTTTCCCTTCCTGATGTAGTACTTTTTCATGACATTTCATATATGCACTTGGGTTTCTTTTATATTCCAGTTCCGAGTTAGAGTTGATTGGTTTATATCTTATCTCTCTCTTCTGAATGTGTTATCTTAGAGGGTAATGCCTCCCATTTGTATGTTTACTATACCCTCAGTGCTAGTCGCCAACACGGGGCCTATTGGAGGTGAGACTCGGGGATCATTATCTCCCTTCTCAGATTTTCGGCCCATGAGGGGTACAATTGATAGGGAGGTGGTCATGACATATGGATTACTTTTTATTTCATGTGTTTCATTGCTTATGGAATTTTCATATCTTATGTTGATGAAATTAATTAAACAAGTTTCCCATACCATTTTATATATGGTTCATACTAGTTTTCCTATGGAGAAACCATTCCCAGTTGATAGTGGAATATGCATGGCACCTATCTCTAGCCTGTAGATATCCACACTGTACATCATGCTATGTGGTGGGATAGATTGAGAGATGTGTTAGGATGGTCTAGATTGGTTCACTGATATAGGTGTTTTAAAAATTAATTTTATATATTTTTTGAAATAAATTTATAGAATCATTAAAGGAAAATAGTTTTTAAATGCTTTGCTTACATTTTCCTCTTTATTTTATAAATTACATGACTTTACTATAACACATTAAATTATGAGGAGTTAATGATATCCACTATGAATATTTTATTTATTATCATGTATTTAATAAATATAATTTATATTATTGATTTAATTATATATTAATTTCCCTATATTATGTAAATATCCTATTTTACATAAATTATATTGGTTTTTATTACAATGAAGGATAACACATTTGTTGACTTGTAAAAAATTTGAAATTTGAATTATTTCAAGTTTTATATGGTTTATTATTTACTATTAGGGAATAATGTCTATATACTAAGGAATAATTGAAATTCCATATAATTTATTCAATATAGAAACATATTTATTGATAATGCATTTTGATTATGTATTGTATTATTATGCATTAATTTCATATGAGAAATGAATTGGACTTAGTAGGTGATGGGATGAGGTTGATATTTGATATCCCCTCAATGTATTGGTCGGTCACATGAGATAAAATATCCCTAGTATTCAGTGTATTCTTTTCTAATTATTTATGATGTCTTGATTGAGGATTTTATGGTATGTATTACTTCTTACATAAGGCCTTAATGGTAATATTATGATTTCTGGAAATATTCATTCCATCATTATGAAATCTGTTCTTATTTTCTATGTGACCATTTATGTTTTCATTTTATCCATATAAATAATTCATACTCATGTTGTAACTTAAATATAATTTCTTATTATTACCCACTCTTCCATATCACTCATTTTTTTCTTCCCTATAATAGCATCCCTAAAATAATACACTTAATGAGAATTTTATCTTACCCATATTATGTTCCCATTTCCATAGGTTATGAAGATGATTATTATTAATGATACTTCTAGAAGAGTATAATGAGTTGAGATTTTTTGGAGGTGTTTCATACATAATATGGAATAATAAAAGATAGGTATAATGGAAAAATATCCATTAGTTGAGAAAGATATGGGTTCAATTAAATAATTTCTTTCCTAATACTCTAAACCTATAAACCTAAAAGAACATTGGGATGTAAACTAATAAGTATTTTCTATTAAAAATTTTATTATGGGTTGTTAAAATTGAGTTAAATCTATTGGAATCAACAAAAATATGTAATGAATGAGTAATTAGTCCCGAATCTTGGAGTTTAGGATCTGAGTGTTATAAAAGAAGTAATTTTTCATCATAAACTATATTATTAACTTTTTAACTACACTTAAATTTATCCGAAATTTCTTCAGTATTTTTAAATCCTAGGAATTTTCTGTAATGATTTACTAAAAAAGACATAAAAATAAAATTTTGATATTTTCCATTAAACACCATATTTCTCTGGTTATAAAACATCATAGGATAACCTTTTATAATGGGTGGAAATACCACTATTTCTAAATTTATTAGTTCTAGGGCTAGTCATAGAAGGTAGGGAAATATTATGTTCCACCAAATATGATAGATATTACAATAAAATTTTATAACACCCCTGATATTAAGTGAATACATATTCTCTATTCTCATAAAATCTTTTATCCAACAGATAATACCTAGGTTAACTATGATACAAATTTATGGGTCGGATATTTCTAGATCACTCATGGGGGTTGAATTAAATATCTATTTATAAAAATTATTTTTTTAATTTAATATTGATGATGGATTTGGATATCGATCCACTAAATTTATACATCAAATATTTAGTTCAATATTACAAAAATTTAATGGATCTAGATACAACAATTTTTACAAGGTATGACCATGAAATCATACTCCTTTCTATGATTGGTTTGATTCCCCATTTTAGGAATTCTTCTTCACATCCTGGTGAAAGGAAAAAAAATATGGTTGAGAACAAATACTTAATCAGGGTTACGTACAATTGAATATATCATGAATCCAAATGGAATAATAAATATTAAAAGGTAAATAACTTAACACACATTCCACTTAATCAATAGCATTATTACCATGTTTTCATTATGAATAATCAATCTGAAATAGTAAATTACTAAAAATAAATTCCATTTGGCCAATAAACCGGGGATGAAATTAATCGAGAGATAATATAAATGGGATAATCTCATGGATAATAATAATATTATTATTATTAATGAATTAAATTCTTAATTATTGGATCTCATGACCTCATGCATCATTATACCTCTACTATCAAGACCTTTCATGAGACAATTTAAATTTATTAGTAAAAACTCTTTTAATGATAGTTTACTGATTCTCCACATTAGACTGTCGATTAAGTGAGGGGATATATAATTATAGGCCCCACCCATCACTACACGTCCAATACATTCCTCATATACTATATGATATATTTAATTCATAAAAAACATGCCTTATAAATAAATTTCCATATTGAATACAGAATATGGAATATCAATATTTCTACAGTCAGTCATACAACTTTAAAATTAAAACATGGTATGTAGAAATGATATATGGTTTAATAAATAATAATATACATGACAAATAATATCAATATTTAGGATAAATTTAATTTACATTGATATCATGAAAGTGATTATCTTAAATTAAAGTTGACGAATAAAAAAAATTAATCAAGAAAGAGAATGTTAATACTTTCACTTCTCCAAATGATCATAAACCATCTATAGAAAGAATTGGTATAGTAGCATTAATATATATCCCTATTATAGTGTATTTAAAATAAATGGATGATTTCATTGACTAATATAAATACCATAAAAATATCTTTAAAAACATTATTAATGAAAATACCCTTTTCACATTTAAAATCACGGTTAAAAAATAAGAATTTACATAATATTATGAAAACCATTTTGTTTAAAAAAATAACATTTTATTCTTGTAAATGATTCTTCAAATAAATAATTGGTTGTGATTGTGTGAAGGTTTCATTCATTCCAAGTATGTTAAATTGAGGATTCCATTCATATTTATATATGAAATGTCAAAAATATGTTATTTGTAAAATGACTAGAAAATTACTATTAAAAAAATATAAAGATCCAATTATTGTTAAAAATGGGTTTAAACAATCATAGTAAAACATTATTTGATAAAAAAATAGAAAACATGGATTTTGTATAAAAATGATTTTCGAATGAGGAGAAAATAAAAGTCATATTTTATTAAAAATTCAATCATTTAAATAAAAAGGAGAGGAAAATTGAAGTATTCTTTGAAAACATTATGAATAAATAGATGATATGAAAATTAAATGGGATTATAAAATAAATTCCTTCAATTTGAATTCAATTATATACAATCTTGATTAAAATGAGATTGAAACATAAATCTCTTACCACATTGGTAACATTGGAATTATAAGCCCCGAGAAATGAATAACAGTAGATGAAAAATTTAATACCATGAATTTAAATATATTAATTATTTAACATATAAAATTGTAATTAGATACAACTCATAAATTAAGAAATATGTATAACACGACATTTTACCCAGAGAAAAAAATTGGAGACGTGAAAATTTTATAATGATCATAATGTTGAAGTGAGAATTAATCAATGAATCGATTATGTACATCAAATTTAAATATACAAAAAACCATTTTGAAATAAAACATAATATTATAAAAATTCATTACATGATTAATCTTTTTATATCAAATAAAAATAATATGTAATGTAACCTAATGAAAAGAAATTGAGTAATGAAATTCTTTACCACAAGGTAATTTTCTAGTCAAATCCCCTTGTATGAAATAATTAACATTAGAACTTAATATACCATGAATTTTGATTTATTCGTTATATTACAAGTAAAATGGTCATTATATACACCATATAAGGTAAATTAGGTTCATAACAATACAATATACCTTAATAAATGGAAATTGAAATAAAATTTATTACCTCCTGATTTACATTAGTTTAACATACATTATCCTCATTTATTGCTGTTTTAATCATGTTACTAAATTCTAAAAGAATAATATTAATATTTATCACTTAATATATGATAAAATTATAATATTTTACCACCCATTTGTTAAAAATATTTCATTATTTTCATTATTTCAGTTGTTAATTGTTTTGTTTTCTCACACATGTTTTATTGTGAAAATTATGATTAATCTATGTAGCATATATATCCATCATATAATGAATGATAATAATTTTATAAATAAAATATTTAATCATTATGTAAATTATTATAACAATTATTGATATTTGTATGTGGAAAATGAACCGCAATACATTGTGGAGAAGGTTGGTCGTATGTACGCAGGAACAAAATTATAATTCCCTTAACGAGTGAAAGGGTAGATAATTGTATAGTATATTAATTTTATAGATTTAATATAACATCATATAAATCAAATATATTCATAAAATTTATCCTTTATTACCTTCTATTTAAATCATTCTTGACAAATTAATCACATCATTTTCACGAAGTTGTAGTCCGTCGTACACACAATCGAAGTTATTATATCCCCCATGGAATGGAATGTAACACGGTATAAATGATACCATGATTAAAAAAGAAAAATTATTTTATAAATAGAAAATATATTTCTTTATTAAATCCATAATTATATACAAGAATTAGTGGTTTTGATGGAAAATTATTTATATTGCTTCGTGGGGCGGGAGTCTGTCGTGCACACAGTTGAAAGTTTTGTTTCCCATTTGATGGAAGATGAGACAGAGAGAGTTTATGATATTAACATAATACAATATATGTATATATTATATAATAATTTTATTATATCATCACTATAGATTAATATTTGAAATATGTGGAAGAAGAAGAAAAATGAAAATGTCATTTTACGAATGCTACCTCTTCCTTGGACTACATAATTGGGGTGGCACCAAAATACTTACTATGTTGGATATATGATAAGAAAAAAGGAATATAAAATTTGTGGAGTTAATTAAATAATTTATTTGTGTTGGTATTACTGAATCAAGTTATTTTTTAGGATTTAATAGGGGAGAAGATGGGTGGCCTTTTATAAGTAGGGAAGAGGGCGCACAAGGAATTTTTTAAAAGAATGAATTACACCTATGTTTTTCACATTAAAAAACGGTATATAATAGACCATTTTATAATATTGGATGATATAAAGTCTACATACGGATATAAAATATAAAATTTATAATTTTAACTTCATTTTTAACACTTATCTTCTTAGTTTAAAACCCGATAAACCTATTTTCACCTTAACCACGGTAATTAATTGTTACTATGTTAACTATTGCTTATGGTAAAATATTATGTCAAAATTATTAAATAATATTATTAAAAATTTTGAATCCATTTAATCAAATTAAATTTACATTATTGTTAAAATTTAATTTGATATTAAACCCGCAAATGTATCGAAAAAATACTTTTTCATGAAATTCATTTTTCAAGCATGAAATGATCATATAATAACTACATTAAAATTGATAATAATTAAATGAATTTAAATTAATATATATATATATTAATATATAAATCTAATTTGAATCATTCCTTGTTATTTTTTGTTTTTTTTAGATAAAATGGAGAAACATTAATCACATTAAAACTTTTTAAACAAAATTGTTTTAATGCCTAAAAATTAACTTGTATTAAAATCCATTATACATGTGATTTAAATATAATTAATTAAATTAAATACAACTAAATATTATTTATGTTACATTTAAATAATTTTAGAATAATAATTTTACTTTTATATTTCTTAATTTATTAAAAAATGATTGATTTACCAAAAATCACTATTTTTTACTAATCTGTGAAAATATATATGTTTTGAAAAAATTTAAAAATTTAACCTAAGTTAATATTAATATGAGTATTTCAAGGTATGTATTTTTCTATTTTTTTAGTCTTATAGTAAAGGATAAAAAATTTAATTAAAGCGAAACATATTTTCCACCATATTTTGATGATTTTTTTCTCTATAATAGAGAAGCATGGGTTCCATATTCATGGTAGAGATATGTGGGAAGATTATAGAGGCTTACTCTCCTATAGTCCAAACTCTAGTTCCTCAACACCTCTTTGGAAATTAATCTTGTGGGATCCTCATATGGATGGGTACAAACTCAATGTGGAAGAATCATGTATGTAGGGAATCATGAGAGGATGAGGAATGATTCGAGATGCAAGAGGATCATGGATTATCAGGTTCAACACTTATTACGTCTTATCTAAATATATCACGGTGGAAACCATAGCTCTAATTAGTGGCATTTATTTTTGTAATATATACAATATCATTATTATGGTGATCTAATTTGACTCAAATTTATTTGTGGGATTCATTCACTATAACTCTAAAACTCTATGGGACCTCATTTTCCACATAGGGAAATGATAGTAACTCATTTGTAAAAAAAGGAGGTGACTCATACATTGAGGTAGGGTAACATATTAGAAGAAAACCTTTCCAACAAAGGATTCTCTAGTTATAGTCTTTTCTTTTAATATATCCTAGGATACCTCCCTAGTGATTATAATCTTATTGTCAGAGGTGACACTCCAATTCTACACTACTATAGACCCCTTTGGTTTCTTGGGACACTAGACACTTTTTATTTGAATAAATAGATATTTTTTAGTAATAGGAATTTTTTTAGAGAATAATTTATATTTATTAAAATTTGAGTTCTTATTTAATAAAAATTTATCAAAAAAATTATATTGGGTAGGAACATTATATATATTTCATAAATTATTTATTCCTATATATACCCTCCAATTAAATGGCTATGTTATAACTATCATATTAAACTAATATATTTTTTATTCCATTTAAGCTTGGTGTTTTATGTCGTATACACTATCAAACCTAATTTTCTCCTTTTAAAATCATGAGATCATGTATACCTAATGTTGTTGACGATATAAAATTTATTTAAAATAAATATACTTTAAACTATTGGGGTGTTATATTACATGAATATTTTCATTACGGGGTCACATATCATCTTCTTTTAGTCAATTTATGTATGCATCTCATATTTGTCATTACATAAAAACCTTATAAATAGAATATTTAAACTCACCTATTCATGAATTTTCCATATACTATTTTTTTTAAACAACTAATCATGTAGAAATTTTGTCCACCATATACTAGTATATGAACATATTCACTTTATAATTTTTCAGCACAACCATAATCTTTCAATAATATGAAGTGCTAACTTAACTGTGTGGTTCATAATCCTCAGGAAACTAGGAAATATATTATGAACTTACAGAATGCTTTGAAAACCCTATTATAATGTGAGTATGGTGACTCAAAATATCTTCATTTCAATTATAAACTATGTGTATTTATAAATATGAATAGTACCCCCACATAGTTTTTTGCATATCAATCTTTATCTTTGGAGGGAACCACTTAATTAATCAATCCACACATTTTGTAACCATTATAATCCATTTTATCTTCCCTTATCTAGAGGTCCATTGTGTTTCCCCACATAGTGGTCTTGTCCCTTGCATCTCCCCATATACTTTCCTTCTAGGCTAGTGCTGACCTCCACTAATCATTCCACAACTTCTCCATGGAAAGTGTTAAACCTTATTCTTAAGTTTTTATCCTAGTGATGGTTTTCCACATGGGTTTTACTACCTATATAGTTTTCATAATTTCAATTTACACTTCACTTTATAACATTATCAAAATATAAGACCATATATTCAATACACTTCAAAATATTTTTCAGTCACCACATATCTTTTTATTCATAAAAATTTACTTTAATAATACTTAGAAATTATATAATAATTCAAAATATATTCAACTCAATAGTTCTTCAATATTACCTTTATATGGACACTCAAAATAACATATATAAAGTTGTTGATAATTTTCACTTCTCAAACGTCAACACCTTTATTCTACATGAAGACTAGTTACCCATTCATTTGATGTAATTATTATCATAATTTAGGTTGAATCACAATTTAATTTGTGATATTTTTTTATTTGATATTTATCACAATAATCCACTAATTTAAAATTATAATTCATACAAATCATCACCTAAAAACATTTCTACATTAATTACCAACTTATGAAATATTTTAAGGATTCTCCTAATTATATTAATCTTCCTTTTCCCTATATACTCAACATATATATAAATAACTTAATTGAACTCATCATGTTAATATACCTTTGGAAAAAAATTAAATCTCTTATTGACTGCCATATTAACAAAAAATGAAATATTAGATTTATAAATCCACCAATGTTTTTCAAAATATATTATAAATGACTCAAAAATAACTAACCATACAACTAACATATAAAAATTTCGGGTATAGATTTATATATAGAATTTAAATCTTTAAAAAAAATACATAAATAATTCAGAATGAATTGATCACCTCTTTATATTTATTTCAAAATATTTGTTACTTTTCATAATACAACACAATTTTTTGAGATTTATAAAAAAAATATCAAAATATTGATAGTTCTTGCTGAATTTTTATGTACCATAGATCCTACTTCATCTAATTCACCCCTATGTATAACATAGAAAAAAATATTTTTCAATATATATATAAAATTATATCAAAATAAATAGTTAATAGGTTCCATAAAAATGATGAAAAATGAATCCACAAATTATTACTTAAAGTCATTAGGAATAATTCCATGTCAAATAATTCATTGAATAATTTTAAATTATATTTTTAAATAAATTGATAAATTTATCAAATTACCTTAAATAAATTATGATCATTCTTTTCAAGAATTATTATATATATATTATTTTAAATATAAATAAGGTAAATTCTGAATGTCAGAAATAAATAATAAATTTAAAAAAATACATTTTAACCTATACAAAACAACCTCCAAAAAAGAATAGTTGTTGATAATATTTGAATTTTCGAATATTCCAATATCCATGTAGCACTTAAATCTATGAATTAATAGTTATACTTAGTGATGGGATATACATAAGATAATTAAATTTTTTAGACATTTCAAAAAAATATTATACTACTAAAAATTTTCCTTTTATAAAATTTCCTAGAAAAATAAAGGTTTACAACATGGATAGAAAATAATGAAAAATGGATGCATTTCCATTATAATAAATGAAATTATTTTAATTACATGGTACCTACTTCAATATTATTTCTTCAATAGAATGATACTAATATTTATGTAATATGTAAAATACAAATTTAATAATAAATTATTCATATGCCTATTTTCTATTGAACATATAATTAATTAATTGATTTATTGATGATATAAAATATGACATGTAATATTTATCCATCTTAAAAAATGATCACAATCCTCATTATAGCGGTATTACCTTCATATATATAATATTTATTATATTTTCTCCTTAACTGTTTCTAAATGAAAATGTTCACCCTAATTACCTATCACAAAAACAAAATTTGAAATATCATTAGTAATAATGAACTTATTATTTTTCCTTTTCTCATATGATTAAATTATAATTATTGGGACTTATTTATCCAATTTATATGAATAAATGTAAAATTCCACAACATTATCCATTAAAATAAAAATAAATTCGACCCACCTTCTCAAAAAAAAGTAAAAACATATTTTTAAAATTAGTCCTGAAATATATTAGAATATTTAAAATTAGTGATCTGTAAAACATCTATATTTCACTATAACTAAATTGAAAAAAAAATCAATCATGACCTATAATAAAAAATATATGGAAGTTTATTTAAATCAACAAATACTAGAAACATGTGTATTGAAACAAGTCCAATATTCACTAGAGGTTAGTTCCACCATTATTTTTGATCCCTAAAATTGCAAGCCAAAAAGTGACCAATAAATTATAAAATTCATAAATAATGTCAAAAAAATAGTTCTTCTAAATTAATGAATCCAAAAAATAATAAATCTACTTTTTCAAAACATTTTTACTATAAATATATAAATGGGTATAGTGAGAGAGAACACTCAATAGTATGAGAAATAAATATTGTAATTTAATTTGATGGTTTAAGGAGATATAATCGATGAAAATCTATAAATGATCCAAACAAGAAGTGAAAAAGGACTAATAGAATTTAAAATTTTATATAAATTAATTAATAGTTTTTTTAATTAGATCAATAAGACGCTAAACTGTTTTTTTGTAAATAATAATCTTTTTAGTGATTCTAATGTGTCTAATTTTGGGATCAATTTTTTTATATAATAAAAATAATATTCTTTTATTATTTTATAAGGGGATATTATAAAAAACAAACTATGTGGAGAATTATCCATAAAAATAGTAATTTTAATAAATATTATAATAAAATAATAAGTATTGTAACAAACCCTTTAATTTATTTACTTTTATTTAGAAAACCTTCATACTTAAAATTATTTAAACTACTTTTAGTTCAATGGTGCCTACCACACAGTTAAAGAAATATATTTTAATAATATTATTAATCAAAAATGATATTAATAAGGTTGACCTAGAAATAAAAAAAATTATAGCATTAAATAATATTCTAAAATCTGTTTTAAAATACATATATTCTCTATATAGTGGGTTACCATATACGGTTTATGCATTATCTTAGGTTCTATACAAAAATAATTGAGAGTGTACCAGAAAAAATTCCCCCATAACGAAAGAACTCATCCCTAGGGTCCCTATTTAGTAGTAATTCTATGTTTAATAACTAACGTAAAATAAAAATAGACAGAAATTTAAAAATATTGGAAAAATAATGACTACAACAACCACAATCCAATATATCGAAATTCAAAAATGAATACATGCCCTCAGAATCTATCCATCAAGATTCACATAAAAAATAATGTTATTACCGCTTTCAACTCAAATTCTATTATGAAAAGAATTTATCATAGAGATATTAAACCCCATATACTTAAAATAAGTCAACATGATTCAAAATATAATTATTGAACAAAGACATTAATACTAAAAAAATAAAAAAAACATATTAATACATTTACAAATGAATTAAAAATCATGCATCATAATTTAATTTTCATAAATGAAAAATAATGAAGTAATGGAAATATATTTTCAACGTCATCCACGCTAATAGGACCTTAATCCTTGTATAACTAATATTTATATGACCTTAAAAGATATATTTTGTAGAACTACATAACTATTTTAAAGAACCAACGCAAATAAAACAAAAATAAAATTTTTAGTCATTTCTTGTAAAGGTAATTTTATTGATTGTGGATTTCAACTTTCCAAGATGCATGAAATATTGGATTCTCAAATTTCTACATCAAGACTCAATCTTAATTAAAACCTCTAAAATCCATGAATTAAAAAAATAAGTTAATTAACTTTCATGTTGTGTGAAATAAAAACTTCCCATTGTCGTAAATTTAACATGTTAATAGGACAATGAATATCCTTAATAATGTAAAAAGAACAAAATAGGTAAAACTGATAACAAATAAAATATATAATTCCTCTAGTTGTGATAATAAATTAATATAATACTTATCATTCCCTTTCATAATCATTAAATAAATAATTAAAAATAATATTTGGAATCCTAAATCTAATATTATTAACATTAATGAATATAGAAACCTAATGAAATTGTCTAATGAATATAGAATAATAAAAAATAAAATTTTTTAAAGTTTTAAAAATATAATTTTAGGAAAGTTATAATGAAAGATATAAATCATAATCATAAAAAAATAGTTTATTTTAGAACTAAAGGATGAATACATTTTGTATGATGCTTGTTTAAAGACAGAATAGAGAAATTTATATGTAAACCATATGACTAAAATAGACATATTGTATCATATAATTCAACATTAAATGAATCCCAAATTCTCTCACCATAGATACTAACCTCAACACCACAAATATTACCTAAAATTTAGATTGGCATAAAAATTTCAATTCCAATAAGAATATAGTTGAATAAAATTAAATTTTCATGGAAAAACTCCCAGAATAAAAAATTGATAAATCATAAATCAAGGAATATTTAAAAAATAATATATATATATAATACATAGTTATACCAGAACCCAATTATATCTCCTAGGGAATCTATGATCAGGCATCATAATAATAGGAAAATGATTAAAAAAGGTTTCTAGAGGATGATGTTATGTGGTACACAGATGAATTTATCACCAAGGTAGATAAAAAAATTAAATACGCGATGACCTTTAGAGGACAATGACAATTATTTTCTAAGTGGGATTCAAAATTCTCATATTAGATTAATGTATCCTAGGTTATGAAAAAGTATTATATCTCTTGATTGAATGTTATGTCAGGTCGAGAAATTTGTTTGTGTATGTCCTAAAAATTAAGATTATTTTTTCAGTGTTTTCAACCAACTTGAAATAATGTATCCTCGTGATCATTAAAAAAAATTTATGAGGTGCCTGTGATAGATAGTCATGGATTCAGTACTAAAAACATTTCCTTTACATATTGGTTTTAATACCAACTGAAATGACACAAACATTATCATCCATAATAACATTAATAACCAATATTGAGTCACTTACCTACCAAAGAACTTTTAGGTTTAGAGTTTTAGAGATTTAGAAAAACCAGTAGAATAAAAAAACCACATCATTCACATCAAAGGGACATTAATCCCACTATATTAAGGTTTACTTATTTTATAATAAGTCTTCAACACCTCCCACAAAAATCTCTACACATGATACTCGTCTTGATAAATCAAAAATTATACTCATCTTCATAACTTGGGAAAAAGAAACATAGGAAGGGGTGAGTTTAATTACTCGATAATAAAGGAATAAGAATAAATGATCATAATTGGGTATAATATAAACACGTTGGTATGAAAATAAAACCAATATATATGAATACATTATAATGAAATCATACAATTTAAAATAGGTATCATAAGTCATTAATTATAACATAATTATTTAGGAATAAATAATTAGATATTATAGGATCATGGTGTAATAATAATGTAGAAAAATATAAAATGTGACCTCATAGTCATAATTTAATGCTCACTTATAATACAAAATAACATAGTGCACTAGGCATACAGCTCGTATACCATACATCATATCTCATGAAATGAAAACATGACTAAATATATTAGAGGTATTTATATTTCCCAGCACAACCATTACATAATAATATATATTTAAATATGTGTTGGGACTATTGTATTTGATTTCATTTTTTTAAAATAAGATAAGTGTGTTTTTATTTTAATATTTATAGAGATTTAATGAAGAAGACATTGGAGAAGATTCTTAATAAAGAAATTTTAAGGCCATGTCAATATTATAGGGAATATTTACAAGGAAATTCTTAACATGGTCAATTATATGGGAACGACATCATGGTGCTCCCCATTCTGAGATTCCATATCACATATATGACAAGTTCCAACATAACATGGGTAAAATGGTGGTTACAGTTAAATAAATAATCACTTTGTTGAATACATGATTGTTCAAAGGCCAACATGACCAGTCCTATGTTATAATGGTGGGAATTGTGCTTTAAATAATCCATATATATTATGTGGAATCCCTAATATCCCTAGTTATGATCATGGTGAAATGTAGGAGTCACAACCAAAAAAGGTCAAAAAGAGAGGACCAAACCATAGTGTTTGGTGTCCTGAGAAAAATGGCTTGAGATTTTTCACCACGTCATGGTGAAGTGGATATCCACATGTAATGCATAAAAAATAACAAATTATATTATGATAATTGTTGAATAGTTATTCAATATCTCAATAACAATTGGATTTGGATTTAGTCCATGATTACACCATGATTCAAAAGAGTTTTCATTTATACAAATAGTGATTTAATCAGTAAATAAATTCTGGATGTAAAATTAAAAAGAATTTATGTTGTATTCAGTTAAAAATTAAATCATGGGGGAGATCATGGTGAGATATGGGTGGTTTTCAATGCCTATAAAGATACATACAAGTGTAAATTAAATTTATTTGGATATTTTATTCTATATAGAGGGTCGATTAACACCACCCTATCACGAGGTGTGGAAAAGATGATTTTTTCTCATAAGGGTGTAGTATTTGGTATAACCTAATTCATCTCCCAATAGTGGTGCTTTAAATCAAGCTTTCATAGATACAAGTGTATATTAAAGAAAAATAATTTTAATGACTAGTTATTAAGTGTCATTGGATTATGAGGATCAATTTAGAGAAAAGTGATTGGGATTTAGGTTTGGATTCTCGTTTGTAATGTTATCATGGTTCTTTTGAAATTGAGAATTTTTTTAATTAGTTATTTTAATAAAAATATTAACCGTAATTTGTCATTTTCCACCCTTGATTTATAATTTGATCATTAGTGAGAGTAATCCTCTGAATTTCCATGTTGTACTATTCTCCTTCAAATTATTAAAGGCACTACAGAGCTCCCTGGTATCACCTAGGAAATTACATATCAAGAATTGAGTAACCTAAATGCTCATATTATCCCACTATGTCTTCCCCATGTATTTAGTAATTTCTATGCACTTATTCCCATAACATTGGTTCACCCAATTAGTGTGACCCAATACCAAGAAGAAGTAGAATAAATTTTTTTAATCAAGGAAATTTTAGAATATTCATAATTAAAAAAATATAAGAGAATTATATTTAAACTCTAAATTCATAAATTGAAATCCTATAAATTAACAAAAAGAGACAAAAGATTTTTATGTAACTAAGCCTCTAGTATTACAACGGGTCACCTCCCCATCACCCAATAACAAAAAGGTTCTACCCCACCATTAAAAAGGAAATAATGGCTTTATAAGAGGTAAAATACATAATTAAATTATAAGGAAAATAAGTTTTTGAAAACAAAGTCTCTAGCAGCTGTAGTGGTATTTTTTTACATTCGATCCTCGAATCCTATTTTTGAAAATACTCCCCCAATTTATAGATAAGGGTTTTCCTTGAGATCCTTTACTTTAAATCAATTCCAACATTTTTTAAAAAGATACCTGATATACGTTTTGTGTATCTTCAAAGATACAACCAATCGTATCGAGTGTTAACTTCATCGGTGAGGAAATATGGAACTAGTGATCCTTATTTATGTGCGAAGCTCATGTATAGTACATGGATACATGGATATATTCAACAAAAAAGCATGCACTATATTAAAAAATGGATTCATATAGTGCAAAGGGTGCATAATGGATGTGTTGGTTCCCATCAGACCCCATCTATCCTTCATATTTGCTAGATGGGATCGAGCACTTCTTCATGGTGAAATTTTAGTGGGATCTTGTTGGCGCAGTAATGGGGAGTATCCAAATATTTCATAATACTCTATTAGGCCTTCATAATGGATAGATTAATTGATTATTTCAATTAGTGATGAATGTATCCAATGAATATGATCCTCGGTTTAGTATCGGTGGTGGTATATGGCACTCAAGAGATGGAATCTGATCTAAAAATATTCTTCTTTATTAGATTCATAGGTGTTTGTCTGGTGTTTTTCAATTGTAGATTCAGATGGGGTGTCTAGTGGTGAAGACATCTCAACATTGTCTCCTGTGTCACCATAGGCTCAACGGTGGCTCACAAGTCACTTTCTGATCCATCGGTGGATCATGATTAATTTTTGATTCAATGGTGAATTTTGAGTCACTATTGGCTCTAATGGTGGATCACAAGTCACCTTCAGCTCCAATAGTAGACCACAATTTACTGTCAGATCAAAAATGTCTCATGAGTCACCATTATCCCAATTGTGGCTCAAAAGTCACCATTGGCTTGGCTGGCATTGGTGGCACTGGTGACCATAGTAGAGTTGGGCAGTATGTGATCCTTTCTTGGTGTAATAGTTAAGTGTTATAGTGGGGAAATAGAGGCGCCTCCTTCTCATTTGTCCTTAACAATGGCCTTATGAGCCTTAAAATAGCTTATAGAGGAAGTTGAGCGTACAGAAAATGACCCATGGGGTTCAGTTACATAAGTAGTGGTTGATGTCTTCATCCCCAAATTTCAAGGTTCCAGAGATTGTGGTCTTTGATAATAGTAATGGTGGTGAAGTGAGGAAGACAATGGTAGTAGAGGATGAGTGTGGTGGTTTCGGGTTTCGGAGATGGGCGTGGGGATAATTTGAATGAGGAAACACACTCATTTTTTGTAAATATGAAATGTACCAGGGACACTTCGTCCCAAATCAAATTGGATGTCGAGTGTGGCGAGGGTTTTTAATAATAGGTGTGTAACCTTAGACAAAATTAAGTTTATTGAGTTTTTTATGACTCATATCCCAACCATGGACCACCTCATCCTGGTGAGGCCTTTCTCCAATCTCTCAATGGGTTCCACTACCATGGTTTGACACTCCCAAGCTTTGTCCTATCTATGATTTCCCACAGATTTCATCACCATGGGATCCACATGGGACTCATACACTATGAATCTTTCCATTGAGTGTGTCCCTTATGTGGCCTATATGGTTGAGTTCCACTTGACGGCGTACGTATGTGTCTTGACAGACTTTGGTTGAGGGTTGGTCCCCATTTTTTTCTAATATATGAATCATTCCATCAAATACCATGGTGATAAGGGAAGATGTTCTTAAATCCTAGAAAAAAAATTAAATTATGGGATTCCTCCTAGAAGAACCTTTGGTTATCATCATTGGATCGACCTAACCTCAAGGGAAGAAATAATTAAATGGGTTAGGTATGTTTTACCTCCTCCAATGATTCATAAGGTATATAACCATGGAACTTTTGCATCCTCTTCCCATTGAAAGAGAATGGGTTTCCTTCATCTTACATGTTAATTTGAATTACATCAAAGGGGTAGACATTGGTAACTATAAAAGGACATTCCTACTTAAAATGAAGATTAACTAGCATTAATTTTATTCTATAATATTAGAATAATACTTAGCCTCCAGGTTGGAAGGTCATTTGTTGGATTAGTTATTCACGTGACACTTTGGTTCTCTCATTTTAAATTCTAGATATTTCAAAACCCTATATTCTAATTTCACCCATTTCTTTCAATTGGAGATTTCTATCTTTCCAAATATACACCAAACCTAAATTCATCTATTTTACAACCTAATAGGGTTGGTACTCCAAATACACTGGTAGATGGAAGATTTTACAATAATCAATCCTATATGGGATCATACCTATAGGTGTCTTGTAAGCTATATAGTATACCCATAAGGTGTCTTCAATTCTTTGGATCCAATCCTTATAGTTATGTTTAACCATTTTCTCCATAATAACTTTGATAACCTAATGGGACCCTTCATCATGGCCATTTTTTAGGATGTTAAGTTGTAGATGTATTGTAGTTCACCCCATACTTTTTGAATTATACCCTCTATATTATTGTTGAAAAAATGAGTCCATTGGTCACTGATGATGGACCTTGGTCCTCCAAACCTACAAAATATGATGGTCATGAAAAACTCACATACAACCTTTTCATCATCTATCTTGATGGCTTTAGATTCCACCCATTTACATACATAACCCATAGTAAGAAAAATGTTATAATTACCAAAAGGTGTGGAAATGGGCCCCATAAAATCAATGTCTCGTACTTCAATGTTTTCACATAAAAAGATGTGTTTTTGAGAAATCAATTTTATTTTCAAAATATATCGTGAATATGAAAACTTTCAAATTTTATAAAAAAATCATGAGTATCATTAAATAATTTTTTCCAAAAAATTCTGGATTTTAATAATTTTTTGGCCATTATCTGAGGTCCAAAGTGGACTATATAAGGAAATTTATTGAAAATATGACACATATTCTATTTCACTTACTGGTAAGAACCATATTAGGACTTGATCATTAAATATTTTACAAAGAAAAAGGATCATCACAAATATAGAATCTGCATTCAACATTATGTTTTTTCTTCTACTGATAGTTAAGGTGAGAAGGTACATTATTGGTGGAAAAATAATTCACTAAATCATAATACCTAGGTATTTCACTTCCACTATATGGAGTATTTTTAAAGAATGAGATCATTGGGTGGGCTTAGTTCTATAATGTATATTTTAGCAGTATTTAGGAGTCTACTGAGGTGGTATTCTACTTGGTTTTCTGCTACCTTCTTATCCTTGATCTTAAGGTTGAATTCTTGCAATATTAGTGTCCATATCACAACACTTATTTTTTCATCAACCTTTTTTAGAAAGTACCTAAGTGCAGCAAGATTAGAAAATACAATAACTTTATTTCATAGAAAATATGATCTAAATTTTTCCATTGAAAATACAACAGTAAGGACTTCTTTTTTAGTGGTTGTGTAATTTAGCTGAGTCTCATCCATAATTATCAAGGAATATGTTATGAATTGTGGTATTCATTCATTTCTATAAGAGATAAATGCTTCTACCTATTGTTTTGATGCATCACAAAGAAACTCAAATGGTTTCTCCCAGTTTAGTGGTTTAATAATTTGTTGGGTAACAAACTTTTCCTCCAACTCATCAAACTCACTATTGAAATCACTATTAAAAAACATTGGTTCTTTTAAAATTAACTTAGAAATGGGTAGATCAATCATACTAAAGTTCGAGATGAATCATCTTTAAAACCACATATGTCACATGAATGATATAATATATCTAAAACGGGTGGGTTAAGGAAAATAATTGGTCACTTAAACTTTAGACTTATCCACCTCAATGAATTTTTTTGAAATAATAAGACCCAACACTATCCCTTTTTCACCCATAAAGTGACACTTATCAATGTTCCAAAAAAGATATTTCTCTATATAGGTTTTCAAATATTTTTCTAGGTCCCCTAATTAATGATCAAAAGTGATTCCAAAAATTGTAAATTCATAGAAGAAAATCACTAGGTATTCCTTCATGTGATCAAATAAATTACTTCACATACACCGCTAGAATGTACGAAGAGAATTTCACATTCTGAATGAAATCCTCTTATAAGAGAATGTCTCTAAAGGAAAGGTAAATGTTGTTTTATCTTCGTATTATAGTGAAATGGGTGCCTAAAAAACTAGATGATCCATACAATAAAAATTAATGTGTCCAACCTACCAACATTTTTAGCATTCAGTCTATGAACGGGATAGGAAGGTGACATTTTGTGTGACTTGATTTTGTTTTCTATAGTCAATACATACCCTCCAACTATTTTGGATTCTCATACATACACTACTAGAAATTTTGGTTTTGGAGGTCCTTGTAATGGGAGACCCCATTGGTGGTCTATATTTGGTATCTATAGTGACTTCTATAGGTGGTTGCAGGGCTTAAAAAATTTCAACACCTCCTCACCCCCCCATCTTTCCTCACGCTCTCCCTCGAGAAACACTACAATGCTCCATTCCCCTCGCTCGATGCACTGCCTCCACTGCACCGCCTCCACCTCTATCTCACCTCCACTACCCACACTCTCCCTCATCACACCTGCCTCCACCTCCGATTCTAGGCCACCCTTCCTCTCCCTCACCCTACCACCTCTGGATCATCACCTCCGCCTTTAGCTGACCTTCGCCACTATACCTCCAACTCATCTTTGCCCTCATTCTCTCCCTTGTCGTAGACTTCATCTCCCTCTCCCTCCCTGTCTCCCCTCCTCACATCTACCTTCATCTCCATTTCCCTAGCTCCCTCTGGTCATGTCTGGATAGTTCCCACAAATTGAGGAAATCTCTAATTTCGGTTATAGAATTTTCATTTTGGGTACTTCAATCACAAAGACTAGTTTCTAGGATTACAAATTATCATTCAACATCATGATGTTTTTTTCTTGAGGTAAAAAAATCATCATTTCATTTTAATCATCCAGGGTACCCTTAAACTTTGAGTAAATTACCCATATGTATGTTTTGAGAAATTGAATCTTACATACCACCATGACATGGGTACATTATGGAATGTCACTCTACCAATGGAGCACCTCTATGTGTCCCCACTATGATCACTACCTGAAATTTTTTATTACGCCCTATTTATATTTTATAATATCTACACATCACGAAATATTAGAATATATATCACCATTTTTTCACATTTTTATAAATTTAGTTAAACTCATCCCATTTTTTTATGTCACTTGAAATGTAGGTAACAAAATAAATTGTTGCCAATTTATATTTCAGGGTATTTTTTTAAAATATTATCACCTATTGTTTTTTCAATTCAATCCCCAAATCCCTCAAAGACTATAGGATAGAAGACTCCCTTCTGTTCTTGCTCCACTAGCAAAAAATAAGTAGTGGAACTATAATGAAATGAATTAATTTCTCACAACACAATAAAATATTAATTCTACTCTAGGTACATATGATTATGAAAGGAAATATCTTGTCATGCAATGACATAGTCTATTCCCTCTATCCATTATTGTACTTTAATTTCATGGAAAAACGTCAAGACATTAATCTCTCTTGAAACACACACTTCATCTTGCACAATAGCATGACTGGATCAAAACTTATAGAACCAACATCAAGTTTTCTTTGATCCTCATATTTCTACATGACTTGAACTTCTTCTTTATGGATCATAGTTAGTTCATCTTCTTATTTCATCATCACTAAAACTAGTTTCAAGGATCAAAACCTATCATCCAACATCATGATTTTTTAACCTTGAGGGGAAACAAAGAATAATTTGTTTTGATTCATCCAGATTACCCATATTTCATCCAAATACGAGAAAAATAATTTTTTTTATATTTTTTGAAAATGAATCTTTTGTACCACCATGACTTGGGTACTTTATCAAATCTCACTCTAATTATTAATCTATGCATCCCCACTATGATCACTACCTAAAAATGTTCATTACAATATTTTTATTTTACAATAGTTGTGTTTCTAGAATTATCATAAAATATATCCCCACAAAGAATAATTTATTATAATATTGGTAAATTTATCCCACTTATCCATGTTTCTATAATTGTTGGTAATTTAATAAGTTATTATCTATTTAAATTTTTCATTTTTAAAAACTTTTTATCACCAGAATTTTTTTTATTTTTCATTCCCAACCTCCCCTAAATACTTAGACACATTATCAAATATCACTCTACTAATAGAGTGCCACTATGGACCCCCACTATGATCATGACCAGAAAACTTACATTAAACTCCATTTTTATTTGATAATAGATGTGTTTCTATACATATGATGAAAAATATCCACATTTATCTGTTTTCTCGAAATGTAGGTAAATTTATACCATTTATCCATGTATCTATAAATGTAGGTAAATAAATAAACTATTATATATTTAAATTTGGTTTTCTTTTTAAGGTATCAGTAAATTTTTTTTTTCATTTTCATCCTCACAACCCCCAAATCCAAACAATAGATGACTCCATCATGTCCATACACCACTAGAGAAAAACATGCAGTGACACTATAATGGAATGGAGAATTTCTTCAAAATGAAATCAAATATCCATTCTTCTCTAAATATTTATGATTGTGGAATGACATATCTTTTCATGGAATTACATTGTCTATTATCTCCATCCATTTTATTACTTTATTTTCATAGAAAAACATCATGACGTGAATCCGAAACAATCACTTCCTCATGCACAATAGCGTGACTGTATGAAAACAAACAGAACCAATATTCAGGTTTCATTACAACCTCAAACTACAAAATTAAATTAAATTCTTGTTTATGTCTCATATTAAGTCCATATTCTTCTTTCTTTTTCACTAAGACTATTTTTTGGATCAAATATTATCATCCAACATCATGATTTTTTTATCATGAAGGTTAAAAAAGCATAATTTTATTATTAAGACAAATTTGGGCTTTGGAGCCCCCTAAAATGGGCGATCGCCTTTGGCTATTTCAATCCCAAATACAAAACTTCCCCCACCACCACTTGGTCCCCCCACCCGATATCCCCCTCATCGAACCCTACCATAACACCTCTCCATCACCGCACCCACCTCCACCTCTGGCTCCCCGCTGCCACCCATCATCTACCACGCCGCACCCACATGCTCTCGCCTACTGCTCTAACTCTGGCTCCAACTCTCTAGCACACTTCCTCCCTCTAAAACCCTATTCCACCCATCATCTCCCTCATATCATACCTCTATCACTCTTCCTCTCCCTCTTTACACCAATTCCACACTTGTGTTGTTTCTGCCTCTAACATTGGCTCTACCTCCATCTCCCCCCTTCGTCTTCGCCTCCCTTTCCTTGACTCCTTCTCACACACCACATGTTGCTGAAACTGACCCAAAACGGTGTTTTCCCATCCTTTCTCCGCACGACCTCTCCCTCTCATCTTGTGGTTACTCGAACTCCAACTTTACATTCACATGGTTCCAGATTTTTTGTAGCATCAGTTAATCCCTATTTTGGGTTTTAGGGTTTTGAGTATAGACACATATCTTTAAAATTCTATAGGATCTTGAAATTTTTTAGAAGCTCAATGTCAAGCTCCACAGGGCATACAATGATGTATTTGAGGGAGGAAAATGAGGAATGGGTATTTGTTGTATATTCATATAATTTTAGACATTAAACTTTAAATTTCTATCTCATTCTTAAATATATAAATTTCTCATTTTCATCGGTTTGTTTGAAAGATGTATTAATAAATGTATATCTCTTGATTAAATATATTAATTATTCAACAATTTATATTTATTCTCCTATTTATTATTCAGAGATATAAATTATTTATTTTATCAATGTTCCACATGCAATCAGTTAGTTATTATTTTAAATATATTTTTTTATATGAAAAATTCTTATAATATGAAGTCTTTTGTAAATGTTACTACTTGTTATACAGTTATTAATATAGATAAGATTTGGATTGATCGTCCAAATCAAATATATAGAGAATATTTTGAGGGCATTATGGAATTTATTGAGTTCACTGGCGGATTTCAAAGTGACTATATTAGTTGACCATTTAGAAAATGTGAAAAAGGATATCAATTCACACGAGATACTATGCGGGAGAACCTATTCTTAACTGGATTTTTTTAAAAATTATAAGAGTTGGACTCATCATGGGGATGAATATATTCATTGACAAAATATGGATGATGTTCAAATGGATATTGATGGAAGTATGAATGATCAAATGCATGAAATGCCTACTAAAATGGTACATGGGTTGGATCCTGAAGGTATTGACATCCAGAATGTTGAGATTGGTGAGATAAATCTCTGCTCTAGTAAAGATATTGATTCGAGGAGGGTTTAGGAAATGATTTATGATGAAAATACTTAATTATATTCTAGATGTACTACTTATAATAAATTATCGTTTATTATGGATTTGTTTCATTTGAAGACTTTGAATCCATGGTCAGACACATCATTCGACATGTTGTTGATGTTATTGAAAACGGTACTTCCTGTCGATGCTATAATTATTGAGTCATATTACGATGCTCATAAGTTTTCAAAGAAAATAGGTTTTACATATAATACCATAGATACATGTGAAAAAAATTGTATGTTTTTTAGAAGTGAATTTGTCCATTTGGAAATTTTCATGGACTATGGTGCTTCCAAGTGGGAAGATAACCGGGGAAATCAGACTCATCAATGTCATACTGCAAAATAGGTAAAATCGATTTTATTAAAGAAAATGTGTTACTTTCTCTTGAATATGAGGTGGAAAATATTTTTTATGTCATCTAAAGTTTCTAATTTAATGAGATGGCATGTGAAAAGAAATTAGGAAAGTGATATGCTAACCCACCCGGAAGACTCTCATGTATGGAAGGATTTTGATCAGAGCCAGCCCAACATTGATAAATATTGTCATAATGATCTATTGGGGTTGGAAGAATATGTTTTAAATCCATTCAAGTCTATGGTTAGTGAAACTCAGTGTCGGTTCCCTATAAACATCCTCTGGGGGTTTTATGAAACATCAGTTTATATTACTTTCCACTCTTATTGATGAATTTAGAAGTTCAGGGGATAAGATTGATGTTTACCTTCATCCATTGATTGATGAGTTGGATGAGTTTTGGGGTGATTGTGGGATGACTTATGTTTGTGAAATCAATGAAATGTTCAAACTATATGCTATTTTTTTGTGGACAATCAATTACTTCCTAGATTATGAAAATTTATCAGGATGGAGTACGAATGGAGAATTATCATTCCCTTGTTGCAGTAAAAGTAAAATATATTTATGGCATAAACATTCTACAAATAAGGCATACATGGGTCACAAATGTTTTTCTCCCCCTCATCATAGGTTCAGAATGCAATGAGTGACATTTGATGGTTCTAGAAAGTTCAACTCAGCATCAAATATCCTGATGGGAGTATAAATATTATCAAAAATTGAGGAGGAAAACATCTGCATGGTATATGAATTTCAGGATTTGGTGGTTCATCCATTACCTAATATTTGTGGTGTGGGTAGACAACGCAGCCACAATTGGAAAAATAAAAGTATTTTTTAAAATCTCCCCTATTGGAAAACTAACATGCTAAGGAAAAATTTGGATGTTATGCACACTGAAAAAATGTTTGTGATAATATATTGTGGACCATTTTTTGTGTCATCGGAAAATCAGAGGACCTTGTTAATTCACGTTGTGATTTGGAAGAAATGGGTTTAATGAAATAGTTGAATTTATAGTTGTCTGAGGTAAATAAGGAATATACGCCTACTACATAGTATATAATGACTAAAAAGTTGAAAGAGACATTTCATTCCATTTTGAATATTTTCAAGGTGCATGATGGTTACACTTCTACGATTTCCAAGTGTGTGAATCTGACAAGAATGACAATGAAAGGGATGAAAATTCATGACTATCACGTACTACTTAATTAGTTGATTTCAATTGTAATTTTTGATTTTTTATCTCCTAATGTTGTTCCACTTTTATTGAGATGAGTAATTTTTTTTAGATAGCTTTGTTTAAGAAATCAACAAATGAGTGATTTAAAATAAATGGACAGAATTGTACTTACGCTTTATTACTGTGAGAAACTATGTCCCCCTCATTTTTTGATGTTATGGTTTACTTGATAGTGAACCTAACTAATGAAGTAATGATTTTTGGTCTAGTGAAATTTAGGTGGATGTATTTTATTGAGTGGTATCTAAATAAATTGAAATGATTTGTACACAATAGATCTCATCTAGAGGCATCAATAGACAATGTTTATTTTATAGATGCGTGTAGTAATTTTTGTGAAGAATATCTTTTATATTCTGAAACAAAATAATATAAGCCCTCTTGGATTCATTATGGCCCAATTGGAGACGAAACTATATTTGATATGAACAACATTGAGTGGATACATGCTCATCGATATATCTTGTTCAATAATCCATCATTTTCACCATTAATTTAGTAAGTGTCTTGTCACTTTTATTGTTTAACTTTTACATGTTTTGTTTTCATATATAATTTTGATCATTTAAACACCGCTATATCATTTGTAGTAAACACATTAATGAGAAAAAATAAGAGATGTCTCCTGCGAATGAGTATCAAATTCAACAATCTCATTATGCATTATTTCCTGATTGGTTCAAGGATTTGGTACTTATAAATTGATTTTCATTATGAGTGAAGTATAATACTAATTTATCACTATAGAAATCATTATTGAATTTTGTGAATTATGTTAGTTCATTTATTAAGGGAGTTAGGTGACCCCACATTTACTGAAGAATTTAACCAACTAGCTGAGGTTCCATCTATAACAACTCATAATTATGAAACTATATATTCTAATAGATATTGATTTCTCATTAAACAAGTTGATGATAAAAAAGAAACACAAAATAGTGTAATAAATTGTCCAACTGTAGATGCTAGTTATAACTATGGTAAATTTACAGACATCATTGAAGTTGTCTATGTACATGGGTTAAAATACATATTGTTAAAGTGTAATTGTTTTGATCAATTGCGTGGAAGTAAATTTGATAAATTTTAGTCTACACTGGTTAATTTTATCAATATTTTATATAGAAATAAATGAGATGGTAATGAACCTTTCATTTTTATATCACAAGTGTAACATGTTTTCTTCGTTACCTTTCCATCAAATCCTAGTTGGCAAGTTGCTATGAAAATGTCCCGATGAGGAGTGTTTTAATTTGGACGAGATGAACCCGAGACTGTTGACTTTGTTTCACAACAGCTTGATCGACATATCATAGTTCAACATGAAGATTATATTTATTAGGATATAGATATCATTGAAGGAGAAATGGTCGATTTTCATGTTTAATAAAAGGTATCATTTTTTTCGACTCTTCTATTTAAATATTTTTTTAGTTCTTAAACCTTTTAAGAATTGTTTATCTTTTTTTAATTTTTTAACTTTGATATCATCAATAAATATTACAAAATTATTCAATATGGTTGGATAATTTTCAATAGAATATTTTATAAATAATTTATTAAATAAAAAATTTATGTCACTCTAATCTTCTTTTTACTATTTCATCAGGACGGGATTACCCATATTTGAATGTGAAATGGTGTGATTTGATATAATTGGGATAGATTAGTTTTGTTATATTTTATTTGTGTTTTTATATTTTTTTTATACAGATATAAATTATAATAGGAAATGAATCCATTCCTTACTAATATTTTCTATGACTGTAGGCATGTTAGGGGAATAGACACCAGATCCACATCATTATGTAGATCCATCTAGGTTTCAGGGTCGAGGTATGTATGAATGTAATTGTGTTTATTTTTTTAATTTATTGATATATATATATATATTAAAATATGTCAAATTATGTATAAAATTGTTTTCAACAGGATTAGACTCAACGACTTCTTCCACTCATAGGAGAGGTGCTGGTCGTGGAATTTCATCTTGGAGTTCCAACATGACCTTAAACCTATCATTTGGCAAGAGATTTCATCCTGTGGGAGTGACTACCCCTTCATTTATTCATTAGTTGGTTCATATCATACGTGACCCACACCAATTTTCATTGACCACATGTGACTGGGCTTATTTCCTTCATGATACATTAGATCAGCTATGGAGGGAATTTTAGGTAAGAGGAACATTTTATTTTCTTCCCTATGTTTAAAAAATGATATCATGTGTGATTTTTCTTTCTTAAGTAGGATAATTTGAAAGTGTGCCTTGATGAGTTTCATCCAGTGTGTATGGACAAATGTTGTAAGATGTGGAAATATCATAAAGGCATGGTTAAGAGGGAGCACTGGGTACCAAATGTGGGGCCCCGGAAATTTTGGAAAATGTCCCAGGAGGAATTCTCCCATCTCAGTGGCGTGGGATTGTTTAATATTGGTCTTCTGAGGCCGTTTCACTTAGTCAATTTATTTTGGTATATATATTATAAAAAATATTTGACATTTTATTGGTTTTAAATTTGAATTAATTGAATTTAGGAGGTTTCAGAACGTCATTTTGAGAATCGAGCATTATAGGCACTGCCTCACAGGCTCGAGAGTCATCATGTGTCTCATATTCGACATGATGTTTTTATTATTAATATTTTAATTTATTATCTAATATGGTTTTGTGTTGGATTTATATATTTTATTTGTATATAGTTACGGGAGAAAGGTGAACCGACTGATAAAATGTCCGGGTGGATGAGGACTCGTGATCGAAATGATCCAGATCCGGCATCTCTTCTAGTAATTTTTTGTACTCATTATGAATACTTACAAGTATTTATATATATATATATAAACATATATATTACATAGGATCAATTTGAAGCCGAGTAGCACAACTGCCAGAGGTCCAGTTACAGCTTGCTATGCGAAGTGATGAGATATTACACGGCATTATTGGTCGTGATAAACATGGATATAGTTTGACCTATGTATCAGGGATTCATAATAATATAGTTTCATTCAATGAGTTTGTGGGTGCTATTTTTTATGAGATCACACAGTAACTGATAGATTTTGAGGCATGATTTCATGCTTCAAAGGAGGTAAATGCGCAATTGTTCGCTGATCTTAGAACACTGCGAGAATATGTGTGTCTGGGTGATAGTGCAGGGGATCATATGATGCAGGGTTATACAGAATTTATTTATTTATTTTATATTATTTTCATTATTAAAATATTTATAATTTTTATTTTTTGTAGGCCCATACCACATCGGATAGAGGTAGCAGTCATGGCCCCGCATGACGCAACATTTTCTGGAGGTGTGCTTCTTTCATTTTTCTGGTTTCTCATTTGAATTTAATATCTCATTTTGTTTTCAAAACAAACCATAAATAGATTTATACTGATGATAAAACATGGGATAATAATTAGTTATTATCACCTGATTAATTTATATTTATGAGATTTATTTGACCTTATAATTATTATGTTATTTGAGTGATTAAAGATTTATCAATTGATAGAGAGACTCATAAGTAACCATGAACCATTATTGTTTTAAAATTCATTCAATAGATTCGAATATCATACAGTCAATAAATTTTGTGGTGGGGGGGGGGGTCCAGGGGGAGTGTGGGGGAGGGGGGACCAAACAAGAATGGAAAACATGTACAATATTACAAAAAAAAATATAATAATTTTTTTCAATATTATAGGGAGAAAGGATAAAACCATGAAATAAAATACAGTAGTAACCTTTGAATCTTAAAAATGTGATCTATAGTCTTTGATGAGTTATACATGAGTTGAGGAAATTTCACTAGGATTAGTCAGAAATAGATATTAAATTGCTACATTTTAGGATAATATTGTATGTAAGTCACATATAGGTGATAATGAGGAACAAATTGTTCCAGATTTATCTTTGAAACTTTTTACTAGAGTAGTGAGGTCCATGATGGAAACACTAGATTTCCATGGAGCGTAGAGTGACATTTTAACTCTTACTTACTGTGACTAGGAAAAAAATTCATTCTTCTAGATACTAGTATTGAAATTTTTACTTTGGAGAAGGACAATATCACATGTGTTTCTAATTTTTTTGAAGAATATAATTTAAGAGACGAACCTAATGTTCCCTAGGTGGTTAAAGTATTTATTGAATTACTAACTCATGCGCTGGTTTCTAGGAGAATTAAAATATAGAATCATTCTTAATGGGAATCTCTAACTTTCTAGGAACTCAAATGGGTGGAGTGGGAAGGAGATATTGGTGTGTGGTCCCTCTACACTGGAGGATATATTATAAGAACTGGTAAATCAATTATAGGGACTCAACATGTTCCTTATTTTCAATTAAAACCTATTTCTATGGAATTGCCACTAGTTTCACATGTTTTTCATGGAAATGAGGGAAATCAGTTCACCTATCCCATAATTAGTTGTGAATAATTTAGATGTGAGAAGGATTTTATAGTAAAGGTATCTCATGTGAGGTGAAAGCAGTGAGTGATCCCACAACACAGATGGTAAAGTTGATGTTGTGTACATATCATGTCCTAGTGAGCTATCAAGTCATCCTAAGAATACTCAAGTGATTCAATTCATTATTTCATAATCTATGTTAGAATTAGATGAATATCCTATGGCTTCTATGATACTAGGGAATTGAGACGTTAAGGCTGCTTCTGTTTTTGGGAAGACAAAGATGAGTCGATTACATATAGGTTTGGAGTTTATTACTCATAGTAAATGAAATGAATTTATATATATAAAAATATCCTCCATTAACAATTAAAGATCATATAAAACATCATTTTCTTTGGAATTATATTGTAAACTCCATCGACATATATTAATTTCCCATTTTTTCCCATGTATTCCAAACAAATCTGTTGTCTTAAAAGTGGTTGATGAGCTTTTTATTCTATTTCTGAAGTTTTTGAATACTTTTGGAAGTCAACCTTTGGGAAAAGGATGGTTTTGATGGGTGGGTGGGGAGAAATGTTAGGTTTCTGGGTTTCTCGTGTATGTTATGCATGTGGGAAATTGTTAAATGGTAGGGTAAGTGTGCGAATTTAATTTTTATTAGTTTTTGTACTTGTTGGGGTTGTGTGGTAGTAGGATTTGGCAATTAAATAATGGATTCGAGTATGTTGGAAATGAATTATTTCATTCTGAATTTATCCTATCTTACATTTGACGGTCTTTGGGCGGTCATAGAAGGCCCCTGTAGAAATGGCCTTTACAAGAGAGATATTTCTTCCTCATATCCTTCCTATCCCATCCATTTATTCTTCTTCTTATTCTTTATCTTCTTAATTCCATTATACTGTAATCTTTTTTTATATCCTATAGTAAATTAAAATTTATGTTATGAGATAAAGTGGGGTGGGGATGTCTAGTGAGGATTGGGGCTGGGCAGGGTGGAGGTGGGGGCTATAGAGTGTCACTGTCTAGGGGGGGGGCAACTGAATGGGGAGTGGGAGGCTATCTAAGGGGAGTTTGGGGGGCTATGTAGGGTGGAGGTGGAGGCTGCATGGGGGTTGAGGGGATTCAGGTGGGTAGGGGGTGTATCGAGGGGAGGGTGGGGAGATTTGGGGGGAGGGGGAGGGATGTGCAGGGGGGACTGTCCAAGGGGGAGGGGCAACTACAGAGGGAGTGGGGGGTATCTAGGGGGAGTGGGGGGATTTGAAGGGTAGAGGTGGGGACTACACGGGGTTAGGGGCATTCGGGTGGGGATGAGGGGCTATCCCTGGTGGAGGGTTTGGGGGATTTAGGTGGGGAGGGGGAGGTCTGTGCAAGGGGGGAAACTGCAGGGGGCACTGTCCAAGGGAAGGGGCATTGTTCATGGGAGAGCGGAAACTGTAGGGGGAATGGGGGAATTCCCAGAAATAGAATATCAATTAATAGATGTGAATTACTAGGAAATAGATTTGAAATGATCATTTAACAGTTGGGGATGAAAGGTTATTCTTGAAATGAACTAATCTATTCTATTGGTTATCTTCTAGGCCAGATATCTAACCATGTACATGATCCAATATTATTTAGTGTCTACTATTATGTTGAATTTAAACTTTGTTAAAATTCCCTCTAATAGATACTACTATTGGTCTATCTTAGGTGAATTCTTATTCTTGTTACCATTCATTCATGAATTTTTAACTCCTTTCCCTGATTCCAAAGGCCTTAGAGAAACCACCAATGGTTTAATCTAATAAAAACTTTCAAAAGAATTTTTATTTATGTTCATAGGTGGGAGAACATTCCTCCAAGCATTTGTAGCCTACTTAAATCAATCGTGAATTAATATGATATGCGGATTGATCAGTAAAATTAAAAGTTCATTTTCACATCTGTTATCAGTGTTGTAATAATGATAAAATCATGTGTTTAGGGGTCAAAACCAACCAAATAAGAACTGATTGAAATTAAATATTAGGAAAATGATACATATGAAATTTATATTCTATAGGTTGAATGGGTATGTGGATTAGATACCTGAATTTCTCGGTATGATCAAAAGTTGTATTTTCTCCTCAGATTTGGAGTTAGTAATAAATCACGTAAAATTTGTCAATACCAACCTAATTCACTTGATTTGTCATAAAATCATAGGAGAACAATCACTGGGACATTTTTGGTATGTAGGAATCAATTTTTCATTAATCAGATGCTTGTGTCCTCTGGTATGATTAAAAATAGTATGTAACATTGCTCAGTGATATTAAAATGACACATCACCTGTGAATGGGTCAAAACGAGAAAACGACTTTTGCTTGATGTTCGTAGGTATGAGAAAATTCTTCAAATCATTTTTGGTCAATTTAAATCAACCGTGCATCAACCTGATGCGCAGATTGATTGGTACAATTAAAAGTTCAGTTTCACATCTATTACCATTAATGTAATAATGATAAAATCGTGTGTATTGGGGTTAAAACCAACCAAACAAGCACCTATTGACATGAAATATTTTTAAAATAATATTTAAAACATTTATATTCTATAGGAATAATCGATATGTGGATCGGATACTTGAATTACTCAGTATGATCAAAAGTTGTGTTTTCCCCTCAGATTTGGAGTTAACTGATAAATCATGTAAAAGATGTCAATACCAACCTAATGCACTTGGGTTGTCATGAAATCATGGGAGAACAATCATTGAGACATTTAAGATTTCTAGTAATCAACATCCCATCAATCAGATGCTCGTGTCGTCCGGTATGATTAAAAACAATAATTAATGTTTCTTAGTGTTATTAAAATGACAAATCTCCCGTAAAGGGGTCAAAATGCTCAAAAGAATTCTCATTGAAATGCATTGGTAGGAGAACATTAATCAAATAATTTTTTCTCTATTGGAATCAACTTCTCGTCAATCTAATGCCCAAATTGATTGGTACAATTAAAAGTTCATTTTCACATTTATTATCATTGTTGTAATAATGAGAAAATCATGTGTTTAGGGGTCAAAACCAACCAAAAAATAACTCATTGACATGAAATCATTGAATAACAATATTTAAAACATTTATATTCTGCAGGAATAATCATAACATGGATCAGATACTGGAATTTCTCAGTATGATCAAAAGTGGTCTTTGCCCCTCGGATTTGGAGTTAACCGATAAATCACATATAAGATGTCAATACCAACCTAATGCACTTGGTTTGTCATGAAATCACCATATAACAATAATTGGGAAATTTTTGATATGTTTTAATCAATTTTTCATCAATCAGATGCTCGTGTTGTCCGTTATGACTAAAAACAATATGTAAAGTTCCTATGTGTTATTAAAATGACACATCACCCATAAAGGGGTCAAAATGAGAAAATGACTTCAAATTGATGTGAAAATGTAGGAGAATATTCCTCAAATAGTTTTTTATCTTTTAAAATCAACCGTGCATCAATCCGATGCATGGATTGATCGGTACATTTAAAAGATCATTTTCACTTATATTGTCATTACTGTAATAATGAGAGAATCATGTGTGTAGGGGTCAAACTGACCAAACGAGCATTGAATGACATGAAATATTAGGAAAAATTTATTTAAGTCATTTATAATATGTAGGATGAATCGGTATGTGGATCGGATAGCTAAATTTATCAGTATGATCAAAAGTGGCGTTTTCCCCTCAGATTGGGAGTTAACTCATAAATCACATAAAAGATGTCAACACAAACATAAAGTGATTTGGTTTTCAAGAAATCATGAGAGGATAATCATCAGGATTTTTTTATATTTAGGATTCAATGATGCATCAATCAAGTGCTTCTGTTGTCTGGTATGATTAAAAATAATAAGTAGTGTTGCTTGGGGTTATTAAAACGAAACTACTCCCGTGAAGGGGTCCAAATGTGAAAATGACTTCTAAATGATGTGAAAATGTAGGAGAAAATTCCCCAAAAAATTTATGGTCTATTGAAATAAATTGTACATCAATATTATGCACAGATTCATTGGTACAATTAAAAGTTCATTTTCACAACTATTATCATTGTTGTAATAATGATAAAATCATGTGTGTAGGGGTCAAAACTAGCCAAATGAGCACCGATTGACATAAAATATTATAAAAATGATGTTTAAGTCATTTATAATATGCAGGAATAATTGTTACATGGATCAGATACCTAAATTTCTTAGTATGATCTAAAGAGGCATTTACACCATAAATTTAGAGATAATTAATAAATAATATAAATTATGTCAATACCAACCTAATGTTCTTATGATTTCTTGACATTATGGGAGAAAAATTGTCGGGACATTTGGGATATTTAGGAATCAAATCCACAACAATAAAATGCTCGTGTCATCCGGTATGATTAAAAGAAAGTAACATTGAATAGTGTTCTTAAAATGAAACATCTCTTGTAAAGGGTTCAAAATGAAAAAACAACATCTAATTGAAATGAAAATATAAGAAAAATTTACTCAAAGAGTGTGTGCTCTATTTAAATCAACTACCCTTCAATCCAATGCGTGTATTGATCAGTACAATTAAAAATTTATTTTCACAACTATTATAATTGTTGTAATAATGACCAAATCATGTGTATAGGGTTCAAAATAGACCAAACGGGCACCGATTGACATGAAATAATAGAAAAATTGTATTTAAGTCATTTATAATATGAAGGAAGCATTGGAACGTGGGTTGGATACCTGAATTTATCAGTTTGATTGGTATATGGTAACTTGATTTTCTTTTACAAGTAATTATTCAACTATAAGTGTTGTTAAAGATATTTGATGTTAGATTTTGACTCATTTTTGTATGTAATAAAATATAAAATCTTTTGATTATTCTATATATATATATACACTTCCAAAATATGAACAATTTTTTTTGTTTTTTTTAGTTGTTTCTTTTGTATCTTATTGTATATGTTTATTGAGACACAAGATTGGAATGTATTAGAGCTATTTGGATTGTTAGATATTTGTTATTTTTGAGGATAATTGTTTTTTATTGATGTTTAGACCTCTTTAGACCGGATTTTTTTTGTTTTTTTTTGTTTTCACCATTTCTTCTATTTGGGAAGCATAATTAGAAATTTTTTATAAAAAAATATCTAGTTAGAGACCACCAAAGGTGGTCTCTAATAGTTAGAGTTTTTTTGTCTCTATAGTGAATTCTTGTAGCAGCCATTGTATCCTTAAATTCTCCTGACCTATAGAGACTGCTTGTAGTGGAAACTGTATTCATGAATTCTCTTTGCCTATAGAGTCTTCCGAAGGAAGTCTCTATAATTATTAGTATTCCGATCCAATAGAGGCCTCCACACAGCCGCACAATAGATGAGATATAGAGACCCCCAATAGCAGTCGCTAAAGGCCTTCACTGTCAGGTCAACTTTTCTTTCTAATAGAGGTCTTTAAGTAGTCTATAATGACCAATAGATACCGTTTTTGGTGTTCACTAATAGGTGTATTTCTAGTAGTGATGTTAATTCATTTTTTTCATTTTTCGAAATTGGAAAATCAATTTTTTTGGGAAACACATGAATAGGGATAACACATTTTGAGACATAAATTGGGTATATATTATATCACCTTCGAACAGTTTTTCAATATATTTTTTAACAAAATACATAATAGTGGTGTTTAGTCACCTCTAGGGTTGCTTAATATGTCTAGACTGTACCCCTAGAAAAAATATATGGTAATAGAACATGGGGTTAATTATAGTGATGTATCCAAGGGTCCACCCTATGAATTTAATTTTTCTTCTCAAAAGTTCAATCATAATTTTATCTTGGACATATGATAGGTTTTTAGAGATGATAATTGGAAATATTTATCCTTAAATAAGGTACATATATTTTATGTCACAATGGATTTGTTTTAGTTCCAAGGATAGGTTTCATTATAGAAATGATATTCAATTCAAATTTTAGACTCCAAAGGCCTGGATTTCATTAGATAACATTATCATATAAGGTTCCTCTAGAAAATTATAAAATAATTCAAATGTTATTTCTTCTTGAGAAGAACTTATATATTTTAGTGTATTCACTTGTTCCTTTTTTTCTGCAGAAAGGTTTTCTCATAAGGCTAAAAATTCCATAAGAATACTTGAGTCTTACAGGGTCATAATACCTTTATCGTGGCTAATTGTAATTATTGAATGATTGTTTGAAGTGTTACTCTTGGATTCAAGAACATCAAAGTACACATTTCAATCTCACAACCCATTATGATGGTTCCTTCATGTAAATTATTAATATTCTTGACCATATTTAAGAGTGGTCTTCCCAAAATGATGGGTTAATTCCCTAGTGTGTTATATTCCTCCATTTTTAGCGCATGGAAATCTGTTGGAAAGACCAATCCTTTTACTCCGAATAGAACATCCTCCAAAACAATAGCTAGGAAGATAGTGGATCGATTTTATTTTTATATAATAACTCTTATGAGATTCATTTTACTTATTTTTAATGATTAAAAGATATAGTTATAAAATAAATTAATGTAATCACCAATATCACATAAGGAATCAACAAATTTTATAGAACTAATGGTGTAGGGAATATAGAATGTCTCTGGATCTTGATTTTTTTTTTGGTAATTGTGGTTTGATCATTGTTGAAACACTTCTACCAAGGTAGATTCCTTTATTCTCATGAAACATGTTTCTCTTTTTTGAAAATACCATTGAAGAATTTATCATATTTGGGAATGTTCCTTATGGTTTTCTAGAGGGTTATTTTAATATCATCCTTTTAAAATGTCTCATGGATTTCTTTTTGAAGTTTAACTTCCTTCATCTTCTTGGATTCTATAAATAATAAACGGAATAGAATAGATATGTCTTTATTCTCCCTTTTGTGTTTTTGAAATGGAATTTATAATCTTTCCTTCCTAAATCTTGCCTTTGGATCTTTCACTTCCTTCTTTTCCTCTTGATAAGGTGTAGTGGATTTCTCTACTATAAATTTTATAGAATTTGGAGAATTTATAGTTTCACCTTCTTCAAGGTCTGTTTCGGCTTCCATAGGTTTTGGTGGATGGATATATTTCCTACACCTTTTGATGATCATTCTCACACTTTCTATTAAATTTGGTATTGTCTAAGTTGGTAGTTTTCTTCAGTTTTTTGAAGGCATATCCATGAGATTCTAAAATTTATTTGACAAATCATGTACGGTATTTTTCAGATCCTCCATATTCATTCCTTGCCTTCATTACACTATTTTTTCCCGAGATGAGGGATGTCCATAGGATTTTTATTGAAAATGTGGAGGTTGGTAGAATTTATGTTGGTACTTTTTCTTTTATGGTTGTTAGAAAGGGGTGGATTCTAGAATTTTGTTTAGAAAGGGATCCTAGTCTGAATTTGTTAACCCCAATATCCCTAATAGTCTTCCCCTTCCCATCATGGTTGGATATTTTGAAATAATATTGGGTGTAATGTTGCTTCACAACATTCAATACCCTATACCTATACAAAATGATCAGTAAAGTGATGGGGTGAATAACACAAACCACAAACCTAAGGTGGGGCAAGTTTTTTATTCACATATTTTACTTCCATTGATACTTTTGTTAACTCCCTTTAGGGTCCATATTGCAGAGATCATGTGGACCGGGGTGGTAACTAATACATTGTTCACCAGTGAAATTCTCCCACCAAATGATAATAAGTTATTCTTCCAATTGATAATCAGATATGTGATTTTATTGGTGAGGGGGTCAAGATCGCAAATACAGACTCTCCATGACGATAAGGTATCCCCTAGATAATTCATGGGAAAGGTCCCTCTTTGCATGTCCAAAATTTGACTCATAATGAAAACTATCCTAGGGGACATCAGGATATGAAAAAATTGATCTTTCTTCTATTAATGCTCTTACCACTCCAAATGAAGAATTCCTCCAGGATCCTATTCAATCCCCTCAATGAGCTACTTGAGGAATTCATGAAACAAATAGTTTCATAAAAAATATTATATGGTACAATGATGGGGAGCTCGATCTATGGAGATATGGGGATATCTCTATTACCAAGTCTTCGATGAATATAGAGGTTGACCATGTCCAGGAAATAACAAAAATTATTACTGATATGGGGTCCCCGATTAAAAGGCCTTCGGTTTCCTTGAAAAAAACATATGAATTTCCCATAAAAGACAATTCCAACCACGAGGAAATAAAACAGTGAAAAATGATGTTAATATTTCATGAGGAAAGGCCCATACCTTTCAGAACTTTTTTGATGAAGCTCCATTCCACTCGGTCATAGGATTTTATCATATCAAGTTTGATATCTATATTGGACCCTCAGTATTTTTGGTTGATATACCTGATCATTTATTGGGAAAACACGGTCTCCCCCTGTATGGATCTCCCCTTCACAAAACCGTGATGTTCCACGGAGACTCACTGAGGTAGTTGATTTGTGAGCAGATAATTGATGATTTTGGTGAGGATATTATAAGGGACATTGTGCATACTCACTGGCTAGAGTTATTGGATTGAGTATGTGTTCATAGACTTGGGAATAAATACTATTGTGGTAGCACAAGCAACATGAGGAAACTACCCTCCCCAAAAAAATCCGTGAACATCAGTTATCATATCATCCTTCACCACCCCCATGATGATCTATATAAATAATCAAAAACTATATTTGGTCCAGCTACGCTATCAGGATTGAGATTCATGATGGCATCATGGATTTCATCTAGGGGTTGGGCCCCCATTTCATCATTGTCCTTGGCAGAAATAAGGCGCGGGATGACGTCAAATAATTATGTGTTCCAGCATGAGTACCCACTAGGCCACAGGTTGTTACGACCAATATAGAGATCCCTTATGTAAGTATTTTCTATATACCCCACCACATCCCTGTCATCAGTAAAAGATTCATCCTCCAGCAAAATATTCTGTTGAAAAAACCTCTTCCATTATTTAATTCATGCATGTATGTAAGATATGTTTCTATCCCCCTTTGACAGCCACTTGATTCTAACATTCTCCCTATAAAGGTCATCTTATTTCAGTAGCATGTTCACCAGGTACTCCTTATTATAGACGTGGTATATGAAAAACTTCTCATTCCAATATTTCTCAAAACTATGTTCAAGAGGGTTGACTTCCTATGAATTGGCCTCTAAGTCCCTACCTAGCGGGGGAGATCCCGTGACCACACCTGGAGCCTTTAATTAAGCCAAATTAGTTTTATATGTAAGGAATTCAACATGTTCCCCTTGTGAGGATCATCCCAGGTATCTCAAACTAGGTCCTGGAAGGTTATCTCAATAACTCAATGACGATAGAATACTAAAATGCTTGTTGTGATTGTGCATGCATGATAACATGATTAGAAGGGGAGAGTGGTCCAAAATTCCACGCTCTAGATGGACAAATTTAATGAATCCATACATGGAAATGGCATGCACATTATCCAAACGCCTATCTAGGTAGATCCAAGTCTGGTGACACCCCCGCTAGTTGTTTCACCACATAATCTTGCCCCCCAAGTATCTGAGGGGCATGAGACCCTTTATGGAAATAAACTGAGCAAACTACAAGCTGGATCTTCTGGTGAAAGTACATCTACCCTTCTTCTCACCCAAATTCTCAATCACATTAAAGTCACCCCCCGACTATCCATGGTCGATCTCCAGGATCAAAGGTGTTGAGATTATCCCACAAGGTTTCCCTCTGCTGAGGGTCACAACTCTTGTAAACAAAAGAAACGAACAAGGAATAGGTGTCGCTAGCTGCAATAACTATGATGTACTGGTCTCCCTCCTACACCTTCTCAACTCTGAATCTCCAATTCCATAAGATCCAAATATTTCGGTTGGAAGGGTCCCCATACAAGAAACCAAGCATTATCATTTTCTTGGAGAAGGCACAAATCCTATTTCGGTAATATTTGTGCTCAAGAATTCCAAACAAATCAATCTTGTGAGTGGAAGCCTCCGAGGACATGAATTCTGTTTTGATCTGAGAATCCAAGCTGTGGGAATTCCATATAAGCATAGGAATCATTGGGAGAATAGTGTTCTAGTAATCAATCCATAACACATATCCTTCTCTAAGTATCAAAGCACCCTCACCTTTAGTTTCATAGGCTAGTACCTTTTAAAAACTCCAAATACCATAGATAGAAGAGAACTAGTGTACGCAGTTATATCCGGATACTGAGAGGTCATCCTGCCCAGCATTCCAGGGGAGGATTTTGATACCCTCTCTGATCCATCTGATAATTAAGAAGGGAGTTCCACATCCATCATACCATGAGCTAAAAGGGAAGGAGAGATATGGGTCTCTTTTTTAGGATACCTCATAGGAAACAATATCAGCGCAAGGGGACCTACTTCACCACGAGATGCACCTCAAGGAAAATTAGAGATAATGGGGGAAGTTCCAAAAGCCTAGAGAGCCATGAATGGGAGCTATAAAGAAATTATATATGATGAATCCTAATACAATAAATTAAGTTAAGAAAAAATGGGGTAGCACTACCAACCTAAAACATGGGCATCCATCACGACACATGGGGTACTATCTCCCGACATGGTACCTCAGCACCTTCCAGCCTCGAGCTAGTTTGCAGCACTGGATTAGGGGTAGAGGTGGTGGAAAAGGAATGACATCAAGAGCCTGCTCCTTCACCAGATCCACATTAGGATGATCCCCATCCATAGACATCGTCTGAGGAACGTTATGATGGAAACATCCACCTGCTTCCCACCATTGGTGTCAAACATGGTTGGCTCTTCAACTATAACTAATATCATGGTAGGTGGCATCCACGTTTGAAGCTCAAGGTTGGTGGGGGGACTGGTTGGAGAGTCGATTCAAATTTGACACCACCCACCATGGCTATATAAGGAGGCCTTGGGGTGCCATCCTTCATCAATCTGATTCAAGAAGATCTCATTGTATCCAAAGAGAGCAGGGAGAGCTCCAAATTTGGGAGAGAGAGAGTTGTAGAGAGGGAGTCACTTGTAACATTGTTCATGTTTAAATAAAGGATGGTTTCCCCCTCCATTATTCTCTATTTGTGGTTAGCAAACCACACAAAGTGGTATCAGAGTAGGTTCTGGTGAAATGGCAGTGGGTAGTGGAAATTTTCTTGTGACCAAAAAATTCAAGTTGCCCAGAATCATGTTGTGAAGGAATATTCCGAAAGCCTATGTCAAGACGATTCCCACGACACAAACTTTATTGAAAATGGATCCAAGAATAGCTTCTTAGACCAGGTCAATGTTTGGTCAAACATTAGGTGCTACAGTATCCCCTTGCTAGAGAAGAAGGTGAGGTTCTGGCACCAGCGACATTTCCAGTGGGTTTCCGGCAGCTTCATTTGAGTTCCACATCATCCTCATGTCATCGCCACATCATCTCCACACAATCGGACGATCACTACCGTTGATACTGTTTTGATCATAACATGATCAATCGGTATCCAATTTCGATGATCCAGGAGTCGATTAAACCATTTCCATCCGTTCCAGACAGAACGGTGAGATCCATTTTTTCATATTCTTCACCAATTTTTAAATGAATTGAAATCCAGTGGAGGGATCATATACAGGATGGATGATCATGTTGAATTCATTGAACTAATACATTTAGAAATATCGAATGGATGATCTTCTCAATGCTAAGGATATTTTTAACCCCATTGAGAATGAGGGAGTCAACACCAATGCAAAAAAGGAGTCAGAGTGGAATAAGCTGAACAAGAATATGATCGGCCAAGTCTGCCAGTGGATCGATCATAATGTTTACCACCATGTTGCTTAAGAGACTGGTGCATATGAACATTGGACAAAGTTGGGAAATATGTACCCGTCAAAGAATTCTCAAAACAATATCCTCTTGTTCAATCGGTTGATGAGTCTTCAACTACAATGTGGAAAATCTATAGCCGAACACACCAGTGAGTCCAATGCCTGGTGAACCAGTTGGTGGCTAGTAGTAAGACTCTAAATGATGAATATCAGGCGAACCACTTACTTTGCACACTTCCCAATAGCCGGTATACACATGTCGTCTCACTCAACTACTCAGAGCCTGGGGGAAAACTTACCATGGTGATGGTAAAGGATGCACTGTTCAAAGAGGAAGCCCAAAGGAAGGATGCAAGTTTCAACCAGACGCAAGCTCTCGTTCTGTAGAAGTGAGGGAGAAAACAATGCAGAGGTCCTGAGGAAGGAACTAGAGGTCAATGAAAGAACAAAGGAAGGTTCATAGATGGGAGGAGGCAAACATACAAATGCTACCATTGTGGCATGGAGGGACACATGAAGAGGAACTGCCGAAATTTGTTACAAGAAAATGGTCAAATTAGAAACCAAAAAAGAAGAAATGAAGACGCGCATGTGAGTGTCATCAGAGAAGTTATTCTTTGATTCAAAGACGAATAAGTGACAGGATTTCATATATCAGGCCAAGACACAAAATGGGTGGTCGATACTGCAACATCGTACCATGTCACGCCACATTGTGAGTATTTCTTGACTTATTAAACTAGTGACTTTGGTACAGTCAAGATGGGGAATATCAGTTTAGCAGAGATTGTTGGCTTGGGTGATATCCAAGTCAAGATGAATGTTGGATACAAAATCACCCTGAAATATGTTCTACATGTTCTATGACATCGACTCAACCTGTTATCAGGTGTAGTCTTTGATCGACAAGGCTATGACAACATCTTCAGCAACAAAGCATTGAAGATGACATAAGGATCCATCATCATTGCTTGAGGAAACATAGGTGATATGTTTTACAAAACTCATTTGAACATATGTTCAGACAATATCAATACGGTGGAAAGAGAGACGTCATCCAATATCTGGCATATAAGGCTAGGCCACATGAGTGAAAAGGGTTATCTACCCTAACGAAGAAGAAGTACATATGTGTTGACAACGATGCATCACTTGATCCATGTAAATACTTCTGGTATGTGAAGAAACATAGTGTTTCATTCAATACTGCTTTATCATGGAGACCATAGTTGTTGGATCTGGGGCACTCTAATGTATTCAGACCCAAGGATGTGGATACACACGGAGGTAACAAATATTTTATATCCTTTATTGATGATGCGTCTTGAGGGGTGTGGGTGTTCTTCTTACGAATGAAGGACCAAGTACTGGAATACTACCACATGTTCCACACCATGGTGGAGCATGAAACTAGAAGGAATATGAAGTGTCTTCATTCAAACAATGGAGGAGAGTACACATCCATGGAATTTGATGCCTATTGTATGAGTCAGGGCATCTGACATGAGAGGACAGTCCCTTGCACCCCACAACACAACAGCGTTTCATAATGGATGAAAAGAACCATCATAGAGAAGGTCAGAAGCATGATGAGTTTGCCAATGCTCCCTAATCCTTTCTGGGGGGATGATGTTCTGGTTTCCTACTACCTCATCAACCGATCACCTTCAGTCCCACTGAATTTTGAGATTTTACAAAAGAGATGGCCTTGTAAACATCCCTCTTACTCTCATTTATGAGTATTTGGATGTTTGTCATTTTCACATGTATCCAAGGAGCTCAGGAAGAAGCTCGACAGGAGATCTACTCCATGAATCATCATTGGCTATAGAGATGAAGAGTTCAGATACATGATTTGGGACTTGAAGGAGAAGAAGGTGATCAGAAGTATAGATGTCATGTTCAATGAAAACCAAACGATCGCGGACATTCAAAATCATAGAATTACTCAAAGGTAACTTGTTGAGGACTCAATTAATGATCTAATACATATACCATCACAACCTATCATTTAATATGAGGAGGTGCAAGAAGAATCATTGGTAGCGGACTAGAAGGCAGTAGAGGAGGATATTTAGAAGGGGGAGACTCAATCCTCTCCACAAGAAGTTACAGAACCATCGTAGGATCTTGGTGATGTTATGCCTCCTGGACCTAACATTTCATAGTTTTGTAGATCATCACGAGGAAGGATTCCATCAACAAAATATTCTTAGTCATATTACCTACTGCTGACTAGTGAGGTGGAGCCAAAAGGATACCCGGAAGCAGTGTCTCGTTCCAATAAACTCAAGTGACTGCATGCAATGGAGGATGAGATGTACTCTTTGATGAAGAACCATCACCCAGAGGTAATAAGGAACAATTGAACAAATGGGTGTTCAGGCTGAAGAAGGATGGAAACAAAAGGAAGGTCAATCACGAAGCTCTATTAGTTTTCAAAGGATTCCTTCAGAAGAAAAGACTCGACTTTGATGAGATTTTTTCACCCATGGTGAAGATGGATTCAATCCGAGTCATTTTTAGATTAGTATCTAGCTTGGACTTGGAGATTGAATAGATGGATGTGAAGACAGATTTTCTTCATGGCGATCTCTCCAAAGAGATATACATGAAGAAGCCTAAATTATTTGAGGTTTCTGGACAAGAAAACCTCATCTACAAATTGAAGAAGAGATTGTAAGGACAGAAACATGCTCCCAGGCTTTGGTATAAGAAGTTTGACCCAATCATGGTGAGTCATGGCAACAATTAGACACAATCGCACCAGTGTGTCTACATCCATGGATTTCAGGATGTTAACTTTGTTTCCCTTCTACTTTATGATGATGAAATGTTGATCATTGGGAAGGATGCAGTGAAGATTAGCCAGTTGAAGAATGAGTTAACCAAGTAATCTGATATGAATGACTTGGGAGTAGCTCAATCAATTTTGGGGATGCATATCATTCATAATATAAAGATGAAACGGTTATGGCTATATCAAGAGAAGTATGTTGAACGTGTTCTAAAATGTTTCAACATAGAAAAAGCCAAAATAGTGAGAATTCCGCTTCCGGGTCATTTGAAGGTTAGAAAGATTGTATTCCCATCATCCAAGGATGAAATTGAGGCAATGGAGATGATACCATACTCCTCAGTAGTTGGAAGATTGATGTACGCTATGGTGAGTACGAGACTTGACATTTCCCATGAAGTGGGAATTGTGAGCCAATTTCTCTCCAATCCCGAGAAGCAGCACTGGGATGCAGTCAAGTGGATTCTGAGGTATCTTAAAGGTACTTCATAGTTATGTTTGTGCTATGGGGGAGCTGAACCTATTTGGAGGGATATACAGATGTGGATAAGGCTGAAGTTCTTGATAGCAGGAAGTCTACAATAGGTTACATCTATACTTTTTCAGGAGGAGCTGTATCATGGTATTCAAGGTTGCAAAGTTTCATCGCTTTATCCACAATTGAAGTCGATTACATTGCCACATCAGAAGTTGGCATGGAGGTGTTGTGGCTAATGTGTTTTCTTTAAAAGATCAGATTCAGCCAGGAGGAGTACAATGTTCATTGCGATAGTCAAAGTGTTTTGGACTGGATCAAGAACTCCATGTACCATTCCCAGATGAAGCACATCAATATTAGCTATCATTGGATATGTGAAGAGATAAATCAACAACTGGTGTGACTTGTGAAGATCCACACGAAGGAGAACCTGGCAGATAAGTTGACAAAGGTGGATTCTCGAAAGAAGCTATACCATTACAGATGCTCTAGTAGGTTGCAGCTGGAGGGGGGTAATTAATGGATACATCTAGCTGCTTCCCACCATTGGTGTCAAACATGGTTGGTGCACCAACTCCACCTAATAGAATATTAGGCGGTAGCCATGTTTGAAGCACATGGTTGGTGGTGGGATTTGTGGGAGAGTTGTGTCAAATTTGACACCTCCCACCATGGTTATATAAGGAGGCCTTGGGGTGCTTTCCTCTATCAAACTGAGTCATGAAGAGCTCATTGAATCCAAAGAGAGTCGTGAGATCTCCATGTTTGAGAGAGAGGGAGTCCCTTGTAAATTTGTTCATATTGAAATAAAGGCTGGTGTCTCCCTCCATTCTTCTCTATTCATTTTCAGCGAACCAGAACATGCTAGTCTCAGCATGTCGGGCACCTACAATGTAAGTCCTTGTAAAAAAAATGTAAATAGTATCTCAGACACACGGGGTAAGAGATATCCTGGTTCAAGCAAAAAGACTCCTGCACCCTAAGATAAAGATTTTCCAGTACAGAATGAGAGTGGTCCAGCTCCACGAAAATGCAGGCCACCTAGGTATTTGCACAGCCCTTTTTCATGGCATATGAGCATAGAAACAATTTTAGGGAGTCACCGATCATCTTAAGAAAACATTCATTTTGGAAAGGAAGAGGGAGCCCTGGGAGGTCAGTCCAAACACTAGTAGCCAAACATTCTTCCCCCCTATGGACGTCTATGGACCACCAGGATAAACTAAAACAACATTGACCCATGGACCGTGGGGCCATGAAACACGCCTGAATGAATTATTCCTTCGATATGAAAATGATAAAAAATAATAGATTGTGAATTGGGGAAATCTGAACTAGAATAATGAGACCATAAGAGCCCATGAATTGATGGAAGAAAGAGATAGGTGGATTAGAGGCCCCAAAACGTGCTACCAGCAACCATTTCAGACACTCTGTGGCCTCTAAAAAATCCCTCGTAGGCACATCTAAGAAAATCCAATTTCCCTCACGTAACGACTAAAGATGATCTGAGGAGATAGCTGGGATGTAGGACAGATGGGGGGAGGGCATGCTACAAAGATCATCCTAGAAGGATAGAGGTAGGTCCAAAAGGGGATCCAGGGTGGGGGAGGATGAAGTCCAGCCAAAGGAGTAGACAAACTCAGCAGGAGGGATGAATAGGGTGGCGAGATCGCCGAAGCCCAAGGATCATGGTTAAAGGAGTAGGTATCTGACAAGGAGGAGAATTAGCAATATTTAGGGACGAAGGAAGATAAATATGAGGGAGTTGGCGGATCCTGTCCTGTAGAAGTTTCAATGGTCAAACAAGTTTGAAAACACATCGGTGCATGTAGCGCATTATAAAATCCAAAATAAAGATCCATCCTTCTGGATAGGGAGTCATGCAGGTATCTAGGATTTTTATTAACTGTGTGGCTACACGGTTAGGAGAAATTCTGCTGCTCAACCCACATGGTTTCATTAACTGTGTGGCATGAGGTAGTGGGGTGATGGGGACCTCATGGTTTGTATGAAACTTTGAAAACCCAATAACATGCATGTTCTTGGATTTATACATAATGGATAGTGGATTTTTTCATGGGTTGAGCACGGTTAACCAAACAGTGCACCTCAACCATGCGAGGGTCCTACTTAGGTAGTGTCTTAGCGCAAAATTGCACATGGTTTGTCCAACCATGAGGCCAAACCATGAACCCCTATCTGTGTGTGTGTTTATGTATTTTTTCCCTTTAAAAATTTTAGTACCCTAACCCCCTTTCTCCTCCCACCCATTTCTCCTCCAGCAGTTGCCTGTGAGTTCCTCCTCAAGCCATATTAAACATTTAAATATCTTCTCCATCCCGTCACCAAATCTCTCTCCATCAAATCAATCGAAAATATTTTTGTATGCTATATACTCCTCTTCATTACTTTTCTAGTTTATATTCTCCTATTTTTTTCTATTTAGGTGTGACCTATTTTTCCCTATTTTTGGGGAATTTTAATATTTCTTTGATATCTCTCATTATAGTTCGATTCGAGGTTTGGAAATAGATAAATCATATTATTTGTGTCAAAGGTAGGTGGTCTGGTTTCATTCACAACATTTCAACACTTTTTATATGGTTTTTTTTATTCTGCATGTCGAAATCTTCTAGTGATTCCTTTAATTTTTTCAAATAAAATAAAGTGAACCCATTATTAGGACTGGAATGACCCCTGTGAGCAGTGAGTCAACCTATTGATTTATTTCCTTGACATTTGTTTATTCAATGGGTTTGGTTACTCTTTTATGCCCTAATTCCCTTGAACATTAATTTTTTGAACACCATTGAGGTATTTTTCACCTATAGTATATTCCTTATATTATTGAATTAAATTAAGATGGATTGTTGGCCATGAGTTAGGACCTTTAGCTTAATACTTATACTCATACACCATTACTAGTGTTTAATTGATTAGGCTTAGACATATTTAATTATGAATTATTCCCTGTGTTAATATTTTGTTGCTTATTCCCTATACCATGTTCCATATACTTTTTCAATGTGTGTATTCCCTACTTCCATTTCATGCCTTATGGTCTTGTCGTATGCCATTATTGTTTGCCTTCTGTTAAAGAGAATTAGATAGCTTGGTTATCATATTGAATATATTATGCCTTGTTGATTATTAATGCTTTTGAATGTTATGCCTCATCTTCTTGTGAGCTAGCAAAGAACATAGGTCCTGACTTAAGGACGTCACAGATGGACTCTCCATGTTTTTCTTCGAACTACATGATGTTTTGACAGTGACACTTGGCTTGCCTTGTATGGGATCTCCTAGTTGTTTACTATTACTCTAGGGTGACACAGGTTCCCTATGGGAGTAACTACTAATGGGCCCATTAGAAAGATGGTTATACCATGTCTTGGGTGATACTAAGTCCCCTATGTGTGATACCTTGTTCGAACTCAGAGGTTACCATGTCAAGTGTGATATGAGGGATACCATTATGGGTTCTCTTGGACAGACTCTATGGTATTGGTTACATCAGATGATCTTATATAGACCCTTTTTATTTCAAAATGGATCACCTTGGATAGGCTCAAGTTTTTGTTATAGGATTGTATGGATTTAATACTTGGATTATGTGTGATTTGTTTTTATTAAATTATGATTAGGCCTAATTGATGTACAAGGGATACGTCTGCAAAGCCAAAACACAATATTGAGGTGGGTACACACTTGATTAATTACAAATGATGACCATATTCACACTTGTACAGTTCCCTTGGTTCAGACACCCGTCTTAGGTCGAAGCAAGTGGTATTGGTTGGGTATCCTTTATGGAGATCAGACTATTATTTATTTATTTATTTCATTTAATTTACTCTTATTGGAACATTTTTTATTATATATTTCATGAATTGGATTGATCTAGACCCCATTGGTGGTGGAATATTGGGATTATATCTCACACCCTTTTTGTTCCACCTTTTGTACCAAAACAGATTTCATGTTTACAGGTATAGATAATGGAATGAAACATAATTCTGATGCTTCATTGACATTTCTAGGATATAGTATAGAGGAAGAGGACCAGGCATATACTTCATATTATTTTATTAGTAGTTTTTTGCCTTTTTTATTTTTGATAATATGTGGTATATGTATGTATCCCATGTTCCTCGTTTAGTAATTTTTACAGTTACTTGACAACATGATCATCATTTTTGTATCTATTATTAATTTTTAGCTTCCACAGTTGGTTATTTATCATGGATGATCTATTATTATTATTTTTATTATTTGTTGTTGTATGTTTCCTATTACTATTTCCACTACAAATAGTTACTAGTTCAGTTATATAGTGTTTTCTTCTGCATTTTATCATTTCTTATATATTAATACGCTCCACTCTAATCAACGAAGGAATATTCTCCTGTCGGACAGACCCTATGCCCAAACTTCTAGTTGGAAGCCTCTTTCATTTAAAGATATGATCTTTAGGTATTGTATCCCACCATATCAGGCTCCACTAAGTGATTTCTTGGGTGGGACGCTACAGAATTCCCATGTTAACTCATGTTTCATCACGACAGGTGGTGATAAGGACCCACTAATGATTTACCTCTTGCGCTTTGATGATCCTATTCTCCTTACTACCATAACACATCCCAAATAACAAGAGGGAAATATGATACCATTTTGTAATGAACTAGCATTGGTCGACCTAGATCACCACCCTAGTTAGCCCACTATATGACTTGAAGCACATTATCAATCACTAAGGGCTTGTGATAAGTAACGAGGGTATAAAAGTGTAATCATATGGAAATTATTTCACCCTAAGAATCAAATAACCACATAAAAATAATTCGAAAAAGAATCTAGTATGACCCCTCTATAAGCTTCACATCCACAATATCAAATAAATATCTTAAGAAAAATTTAAAAAAACAAACTGAGTATTGTAATAGAATTAATCCAAAACTCACAAAACAACACATTATAACCATAACCAATAAAAGACAATATAATTATATTAATTAATAATCAAGAGATAACCATCATAAAAAATACCAGGCATTAAATAGAAACCCAAGATGAAAGGCTGATACTAAAAACCAAAAACCACTAATTATCCTACAATGCTTCACATGATTCCTACCTCCATGTAATAATCATTCATTATCAAAATCATACTCAAGAAGGACAAAGATCATCAAGAGTAGTCTCCATAAACATGGAACTCGTTTCTCAACTTGTATCCTGTAAAATAATTCAATGTAAACCTAACGGAATATAGAAGGTATGAGTCCTAGAGCCTAGTGGGATACACCATGAACCTATGTAATGACTTTATCCATGAAAAATGTTAGTATATGTTTGAAAACAATAAGTGAAATACATTTTCAATTTAAGAAAAATATTATCTAATACCATTTAGTTTTTATAATCATAATACAATTTCCATAAACATTTCATGTCATAAAATCATATGTGAAACAAAAGGAATCCCTATATAACAATTTCAACATTAATAAAATGGAAATAAGAAGTAACACATGTCAAATAAGAACCATTCATGAATCATCACAAACATAATGCAAGAATCATGTGGCGTCTATGACCAGTAGATTCTAACGAAGATATAACATTATCATGTAACACTAGTCATCTTATGTGACCCTAAATAAGTAAGAAAACCTAGGACCCTAGAGGAAAATAGAAAAAACCCAGAGTTAGAATCATGCATAAAACTAAGAAATCACTAATCCACTCACCCACATAACTAAGTTCACCCATGTACAACCAATTTTCAATCCATAACCAAATTATAAAAAAATAAAATCACATCCCAAAACATTATAATAATCCATAATCCATGAAAAAATGGAAACCCACCTTTTTAAATCATCATTTTAAATAACCATAGACTCATAACTCCCTTTTAAAATAATGTATTAAACATAATTTTGGCATAAAACAAATTTTCACGGGAAACTTTTAAAAATCTCTATTTTGAAACCCATCTTGAGTTCCAATCCATTCATTGAGATCATTTTTCAAGTCAAAACCTCTTCAAATCATTTCCTAAGGTTATGTTAAGGAACAATCTCCTTTTATTATAAAAACTACTTGAAAACACCATGTGATTGAATAAAAACCCATAAAAAGATCAATCCATTATAAAATAACACACAATAACACACATAAATCATAAACAACCATTATAAATCAATAGATAATAATAACCTTAATGAATTACATGGTAAATTCAAATTAAGTAGAGACACCCACCTCTGTATTGAAGTTAAACTCTCCACCTTAATTGAAAACCATAAGAACTGAGTAGAAGGGGTCACTATGAATATAGAAGACCAATAAATTTCATTAAAAACCCACATCTAACGTTAGGTTCATTCCCCATGGAAAAATAGGGTTTTAAAACATCAAAGAAAGGGATGAACAAGGTATGTAAGAGATAATATAGGGGGAAAACCAAAATAATTATCGCATTTTCTTAATAAAAATAACCAAAGAGAGAAGTAATTCACTAAGGAAATCAAACTACAAGACAGTAAAAATTTGGGGGAAGGATATACACATTAGGGGGAGGTTAAATGAGGGGGGTATTAAAAATTATTATGGTCATTAGAGTAAGTTCATACTTTTATATTCTCATGACGGACTTCACGATTTCCCTAAATGGTTACCCAAAAAAATTCCAACTATGTGGGACAAACCTTACCTTAAAAACCTTCCACATGGTTTCCGACAAACTTACAAATGATTTTCCTATGAATTAAAAAACAATAAACAATGTCATTGGATTCCCTCCACTCCCCCCCCTCATGGTTAGGAGCACGGTTAGTGTTAACCATGTTTTAACTATGAACCATATAATTATTACTCAAAATATTATATTTTTAACCCCTTATTCCTAGAAACTACAAACTAAATGAAATAAAAAAATAAAACTCAAATAAATTTATACTAGTGACTTGATGGATTTCATATACATACTATAGCACACATCATGTTTCTTTGTGATCCATGTAGTGATGTTGGAGTATGTTTTGGAAAACATTGGGTTTCGATGTGAGGATCCGTGATTATTGCAGGTTCATTACATGTTCTTATATAGTTTTTCATATGGTATTTTTATAAAATAAATAAACGAAAAATAAAATACCATGACAGTCATGTTGAGAATATGTGGAAGGGATGAGATCATGTCTATATGAGACTTTATAGGCTTAGAATTAAGGAAATAATATTCATGTGGTTTCTTGAATATTTAAGATATTGAATATAAATAAAGAGAGTATTTGAGGATTTCTAGATCGTGGGTAAAAAATTTTATGATGTATTATGTATATTCATGCAAAGCTATAATGAAAAAAATAAGAATTCCCTATTCAATCAAGATCACAGAAGCTCATGATATCCATTCTTGGACTATATTTAGGCATCTATTATTGGTTTTATTTAACAACTAAATCATTTATACTTCACTGGTTATTGCCAGTATTTTGTAGGAGGTAAATGTTCATACTCTTGAATGTATATTTATTTATAATAAAATAATCCTTATCTGTGTATGTTATAAAAACCACTATACACCATGTACGTAGTTATCCTTATGGAGGAAAAACTCAGGAAAAAATTCTTTGTTATCCCTACATTATTTTTTATTGTTTTTTTATGAGATTTCTACTAAATTAAAATAAGGGAATACAATTTATTCAAAAATAAATATAAGTACTAATCCACCCCCCCCCCCAAAAAAACACATTCCATGCATGTTTGATCCTTTTAAGATTCAGCAGACCCATACTATTGGATATGGTGCTAAAAACATTTCCATTACATACTGGTTTTGATACCAACCAAAGTAACCCACAATTATCCATTCATAATTATAATATTAATATAAAATATTCACTTTTTTTACATACCCAATACATTTTAGTATTATTGTATCAGATAATTAGGAAATAAAAATAGCTAAAAAAACCCATATAATTTCCTTCAATGGGACATTTCACCAACTAAACTAATGATTATTTATTTTATAATAAGTTTTTAACATACCCTACAAAATTATAAACACATTATAACCATCCAAGAATATAATATGTTGTTAACTTATTAATAATATATGGAAATGGAAATATGAGAATGAGTGATCTCAAAAACATAGTAAGGGTAAACATAAATGATAAAAATCAAATATTATAAGTGATAATATGATAAACATGTGGGTATGAGATCATAATCAAGGAAAATAAACACATCATAAGAAAATAATTCATGACAAATCATGGATCATACTTAATGATTCATGACATAAGGAATTTAGAATATAAAATATATATCATAGGATTAAGACATTGTAATAATGTGAAAAAAGCACAAAACATGGCATCATAAGCATAATTTAAGGCTCACTACCAAGGTAACATAAAATAGTATGCTAGTCTTGATACTTGTAAACTATTCATGGTATCTCTTTAAATGAAAACATTACTTAATTAATTGGTGGGATATATAATATTGGGCCCACCCATCAAATCATAATATGCATATGCATATGTGTGTCACATATGAAAATAATCATGACTTCATCATGTCATATTTTACATGTGAGAAAGAAAAGGATATTCATGAATATTTCCTCAAATAATGATCATAAGTGATAATAAAATAATTTGGATGGTATTACTAGATCTTATCCATAGTGAATCATAAGAAACATGAAAGGATATTGAAATAGATGAAATGAAATTTTATAAAATATAGACTAATCAACATTTTCAAGTAGTGTCACATAAGAAGAGATCCATAATTGGGTTATTTGATACCTCATGTTTAATATCATAAAATTAAAACATAATAAGGGATGTTAGACGGTAATACATTAAAATTAACTATAAATGATATATATATTTTAGGTTTTTACTGGAAAATAGAATAAAATTTATAAAAAATAGTTTTTATAAAGATTTTATAACATGGCTGTAAAAGAAAACTTTTAAGCCACTTCAAAAATCCATTTAAATGGGTTGAGAGTCGGAAATTGAAATCCTTAATTTTAACATAATTTCATTCCACGAACCCGATCTATCCAAATGTACTCCTTATCATCCATAAATGGAGAAATGAACGTAATGAACCTTGATGCCCATCTCCAATAGTCCAGGCTTAGTGTCTATCACATAGGGTATAAAAATAATAAAATGGGAGGCATTTACCTCTCAATTCCTTGGAAAGAATATATAAAAACCCACCACCAATCCAACCCCATAAAATAAGTTAAAGGTATAGAATTACCAATTTGAATATAAAATACCCAAAAAAAATTTAAATAAATTAAAAATAATGCAATGAAAAAGACATAAGATTCCCTCTAATAACCCGAAATGTAGATCCCAAATCTGGTGATTTATCATAAAAGACTAGAAAACTATAATGGTGTGATAACATGGGAGTACTTTGAAGGATCAACCCTATAAATAGATCGATATCTTTGATTAATAAATATGAATGAATGATCAAGATATAAATCATCCAAGTAAAACACAAAACATGTATACATGAGAAAATAAGCAGAAATGGGCACAAGAAACACCTATTTGATGTATATTATAGAAATTTGGAGGTTTAATTTCCCTTTAAAAAAAATTTAAGTATAAAAAATAATTTTGGTGAGAAATGTAATGATAAATAGTTTATGAATTTTATTCATGCTTATAAAGAAAAAATCAACATAATTTAAGAGAAAAAATGATCAAACTAGATTTATGAAAGTATATAAGATGATTATAACTGATTCAATTTAGAAAGTTAAATATGAGACAAAATCAATTGATATGAATTGTGTATAATGTTTTAGGTACTATCCTATGACTCTACCCCTCTATTTTATAAATTCCTTGGTCTCAATGGTGACTAATAACATGTTCCTAATAGTTTTGTCTTGTGATCATCCTCTTGAGATTATCCATTATCCAAGTAACATTTCCCACACTTTTATATAGTTTGAACCATTAATGAAAGTAGGTTGAGGAAAGATATTTTTTATTTTGGTAAACCCATTATAGTCTTCTCAAAAATATCTTAGATAAAATAATGTATAATGAAGGATAATGATATTGTGAGAAAGATTCTAGATCGTTGAGGGATTTATAACTTTATGGATCTTAATATGATTATATATCTTTCATTTATTGATAACTGAGATCACATTTCTGGAATCAAGAATCACAATTAGAGACTTTAAGGATCTAAGGGAGGATATTTATAGGCTCCATAGGTATTAATAATCCTTTAGAATTTTCTATGTAAAATGAAGTTGGAATGGGCCTCCATAATGTTATTTTTTACCATATTAAAATTTAGATACAAGTATATATGAACTATTTTTACTCACCATTAATCTTATATATGATATATAAGAACAAAAAAATCATTAAAAGAATAAATATACATATATACAAGTTTTAAAAATCAAAGGCACCAAAGAAAAATCTATGGTATCAATGATGGATTGAAAATACTAATTATGAAATTATGAAAAGTACTTTTTATATTTTTTAAATAATATTTTTAAATATTTAAAATAAGAGAAAATAGTTTGAAAATTAATAATTAATTAATTTTTAAAAACTAAATATTTATCTTAAGGAAATATTTAAAATTAAATAAATAGATAGTTCCCCCACAAATAGTAATGTAGGTGAGATATCTATGATAAATAAAAAAGGAATAATATTTAAAGAAAATTTTTAATACATGATTTATATATTTATATATATATATGTATATATATTAATATTTATATATATATAAGATAAAGGAAGTTATACATTGATAAAATGAAGAATGTCACAAGTAAAACATTCATAATTCGCAATTAATGAATTTTAAATGATCAAGGGATAACAGATTCTTGAAAATATCATATAATTGGTAATCTATTGGGATACAATCCAATAATATATAATCTATTTGGATGTGATCTCTTAAAAATCGTGACAATGGTCAATGTGTTTAGTGTGAGAGTTTTTAAGAGTATTTTTAGAGATGTTGATGGAACTCGTATTATTATGAAAAATAGGGATATAGTTTAATGTTATCCTAAATTCCAAGAGAGTGTGTTGAATCCTTAGTATTTGGGCCCAAAAACTCCCAGTGGCTATGTATTCGTCATTGTCTATATAAATAGAAATTGAATTTTTCTTCTTACTACTCCACGAGATATTGTATTTTCCTAGAAGATGGAAATTTTTACTAGTATTTTTTATATCTAGTTGGAATATACCTAAATTAGTATCGAAAAAATAAGTTAATTCAAAATAGGTTTTTTTTGGATAAAATAAACCAATATTTTTGGGTCCTTTTAAATAATGAAAAATTAATTTGGCTGATTTTAGATGTTTTTCATTTGGAATTGATTGAAAATGAGTACAAAGAAAAACATTAGACACGATATCGGTTCAAGTCACATTAAGGTAAAGTAGACCTCTAATAATACTTCTATAAAGTTTGTTGTCAATTATTTTATTGGATTCACCCAAAGTAAGCATACAAGTCAACTCATGGGAGTTATAATTTCCATATCATAATCCATTATGAATCATTTTAGAAGTTAATCGATTCATTTTACTTGGTATAAGAATATTCCATATGAATTTTGAGAAATTTAAAAACCATGATAGAATTTTAGTTTTCCCATAATTCTCATATAAAATAATTTTTCAATTAAATTAGAATATTAAAAATATATTTTTTCATGGGTAGAGACAAAAATAACATCGTCAATATAATTTTGAATAGTTATATAATCAATTTAGATTATTTTTAAAAAGATATTTGAATTGGTTTCCCCATTTAAAAACCATTTGTAAGACTATAGTTTGTAATATTCTCATACCAAGATCAATGGGATTTTTTAAATCCATAAAAGGATTTTGTATGTTTAAGAATATAATTTGGAAAAATAGTGTTTTAAAAACTATTTGTATTTTCTAGAAAAACGTTTTTAGAAACCAAATGTTTTAGAAAATTATTTTTTATATCCATTTGGAAAATATTTAAATTAACACGATAATCAAATGACAAAAAAATATAATGGATTCTAATAGAGTAATGGGTAAATAAATTTCACCACATTATATCGATTCTTCTTAGTTATAGCCTTTTTCAAATAAAAGTGATTTATTTCTAGTTATATTACCATATTTATCTAGTTTATTTTAGAAAAACCCACTCATATGTAATAACTTTACGATCATAAGGATTTACCATGAGATTCCATAAATCATTTATAATGAATCAATTATGTTCATATTGCATTGAAGGTGACCACTATTCATCATTAATGCCATTATTATGTTTTTCGGGTTCAATATGAGAGACAAATTCTATGTGTTCAACATCATTTAAAAGTAAAATAAAAGTATGATTTCACACTAACAAATCATATATGGAATTTTAAATAGGATGGGATTTATATTTATTTTCAATTTTGGGGAAAAAATTCGAAGGATTTTATTTGACTTCTTCATATTCTTTGTTTTTAAAAGGTTTATTTAAAATAAAATTTTGAAAAATGTTTTTAGAAAGATGTTTTGGAACGTTTTCTTCAAAAATAACATGGATTGATTCTTCCAAAAAATTTGGCCTTTTGTTAAACACACATTAAAATTTTCATGAGTTTTATTACCCAATAAATATACCCTTATTATATTTAGGATTAAATATTCATATATTGTCTTTGGTGTTTAAAATGAAATATTTTCAACCAAAAACTTTGGAATATTTGAATTTTGGTTTTTCATTGAACGAAATATCATTAGGGGTTTTATTAATAAAATTTCTAAATAGGATTTTATTAATGATATAACATTTAATATTTATATGATAAAACTAATAATATTTTGAATGATTAAATTCATTTAAAAGATATCAAGTGATTTCTTAGATTGTTTGATTTTTCATACTAATTTCCCTATTTTGTTGAGGGTTTCATGGAGAATAAAAATAATGATTATATCCTTTAATGGAATTTAAATCATTAAATTAATTATTATAAAATTATCTTCCATGATCACTATGAATCAAAATAATTATAAAACCTTTTTTATTTTCATACTTTTTAGAAATTTGGATAAATAATTTTCAAGATTCACTTTTATGGGTTAAGAAATAAGCCCATGTGAATCTCCAAAATTAATTAATAATTAATAGAGTAATGTTTTTCCTCATATACTTTAAATTTTATTTGGATTAAAAGGTCAATATGATTCTTTTTGAGATCTTTTGAAGATAAAATTCAATTTTTTTATTTAAAATATGATTTTTGTTTTTTACTATGTTGGAATACTTTACAAACCATGTCATATTTGAAATGAAATTTGGGAAGGTATCATAGTAGTTGATATTGATAGTGTTTAAAAATATATTGGGTGTTTTAATGACCAATTATTTGGTTACAAATCTATGCTTTACAAACTTTTACCCTCAAATATTTGATGTTTTGTCTAGGGTGGTATTTTAAATTAATTGTATAAAAATTTTGAAATCATGAAGATGTTAATAAAAGATTTCATTTTAAATTAAAATCCTTACAAAAAACATTAATGAATGATATTTTAAAACATATATCACACAATTGAATAGTAATTAATAAAAAAAGCAGTACTTTTTTGGATAAAACATTTTTTATTAAATATGAGTTAGAAAAAATAATGGTACCTTCAGTGAGTATTTTTAACACTATAATTATCGATGAAGGTGATGTGACCCCCTTCAAGTTTTATTATTGAATTTATACAGATAGATCACCACACATGTCTCTTTCATAAACCACTATCAATGTATAATAGTGTTTCGTTGGAATTTATTAAAAGACGCTTTTCCTAAAAAAATAAAATATTGAATATTTTAGTACCCATAAAATCATGGTTTAGCTTATGTTAGCCAAAAAATATTTTAAAATATAAATTTTTTATTAGGTTTTATTTTGGAAAGAGTATAAAAAATATGGATTCAATTTGCACTTACATATCGCATATTTTTTCAATCACAGTCCTATATTAAATGACCAGTTCTATTGTAATAATTAAAAAAAGAACATGAGAAACACCTTTTACATAATAGGATTTCAAAGGATTTTTTAAATATCTCTCATGATTTGTGTAACCAAATTTGACCCGATCTTTTCCATATTTTTTAAATCCAAATAATCTTTTTAAACTTTCTTCGCCTTGGGTTAATTTAAAAAGATAATTATTAGTAATTTAATAGTTTATTCAATATTATTGATATTTTTTTCTTGATAAAATTTTATTTTTATTATATGAGGATATCATTTTCTTTTTGGATGTTTTCTTTTTATTATACAACTTCATTATGTGTATTTTAATATATAAAGATAAATATTCAAGTTGATGATAGACATATTCAAATTGGCTTCGATAAACATTTAAATAATGATAATTTAGGTGATTGGAGGTTCAATAAGATGAAATAGGAGAAGAAGTAGAATAAAGAGTATAAGAAGAAGGAGAAGAATAGGAAGAGGATGAGGAGATATGAAAGTGAGTATTAGCCTCAAAATCATCGTTGAAATGATCCATTAGGAACTTCAATATTGAATCACTTGTTGTGGATAATGAAGATAAATCCATAGATTCATCATTAGAACTCCTTATTGAGACTTTAAATCCTTTTTAACATTACTATTTTCTTTCATATTTTTCTTATAGACGACGAACTCTATTATGATGTGACATTTTTATACATCTGTAGCGCATCACCTTTGGATCAATATTTAGATTTTAATATTTGGATTTTCTATTTATGTTATTATTTTGGAACTTCATGAACATATTTTTGGGGAGAATAAGATAGTCAATAACCTCCCCTTTGTGTTGTTTTTCATTAGTTTCTTTAAAGGTGATAGTATTCATGAAATATTTGGTTTCGTTGGTGTATCGTACCAAGCTCGGTGTTCCCGCATATGATAGAGTTAGGTCGGATACTAGAAATTAGGTGCACCACATCATACAATAGAGGCTATTAACTTGTATCGTGGCTATAAAGAATATAGTGGGGAGACTATTCACTCTTTTATAGAGTTTCAATAATAGTGTAAATAATATAAATAATCAATCATCAAACTAAAGTAGAACAAAGGAAAACTGAGTAATACAAATAATAACATAATCATTTAATGAAAATATCAATGTTACTAAATGATATATTTGATGTAAGATAAGTAAAAGACTAAAAAGAGGTAAAAGACTCTAAAATCTCTAGTCTCTAACCCCGTGTCAGTCCCATATCCAAAGTCCAACCCATATGGAAAGCAATCAATCAACACAAGGCCTCTTTCCCTTATCCACCATGAAATCAATTCAGGTTCCAAATGGCATAAGGGTATGAGTAAAACATAGTAGTCCACCACCAATGGTTTCTAAACAATTATAATCTAAGTATATAGTGTGTAAAAAAAAATTATAAATAGGGTTATTAATTCTTAAATTAATAATGTACATCCAATACCCCATCGTCCCTCAGGCTTCGGGTTGACACCTAAGGTCATCCAAACCTAATTTATCTTCATGTTAGATATCACATTCAAGTGGTAGATCCTCCATAATCAGGATAAATCATCACATTCAATGTAAAATTCTTCAATATTAGGATTAATTATAGGTTTTATGTCTCATGTAACCAAATTAGGTTCCATGTAAATTAACCATGCTAGAGTCCCTTATGTATTCCCAAGGAATACGTACTTAGCGGGGAAGTAACCATATCATAATAATATCCATGTTAATTACCCTTTTTAGAGTTACTTATGCATGTCTAGGGTGAAAAACACTAAGGAGAAAGTAATTGTCCTATACCGGGATCCATGTGAATTACCCATCATAGAGTCGCTTACGTTTTCCTAGGGTTCAATACCATACCATGGGAGAGAGTAATCATTTAATGTAGTGGATTCTCTTACATTAGTAATAATCACTAGTACCACATACTATTAGATGGTTTTCAATACCTCGATAATCATGTTAGAAGTATCAAATAAAATCATCCAATTATACCTGTATCAATCATGTCCGTTATATTATTATCAGTAAGGTTGGTTAATTTATCCATTTAGTAATTAACTAGACATTCATTCTCAATAGGTTGATTTTCCTACATCAGTAATCACGGATATAAAATCATTCCAAGTTACCATTTAAAACAAATAACATGTTATTAAAAAATCACCTTATTAATGCTTCTAGTTCATCACAAGTTCAAGGGTAGGCACACCTCTTGGGTGGAAGAGAGTCCAGACTCAAATCCAATGGAGACAATGGGATATATGGGATGTTTATGCATGATGATATTATCAAAGTAGTGTATTATAAACATAGTTAGGTCATTTTAAAAGTTTACTAATGTGATTTCAGTTACTTCAGATACAAGATGAATTTAAAAAAGACATTAGGGATTTCTTCTAGACCACCCACCTCAAAAATAGAGATGATGTACATGATCCTAAACATCCAAGGTAGCGATCATATTTTTCCTTCCTTCTCTTCATTGAAACTAATAAAATTGATCAACACAAGAATCACAATAATATTACGATTAAGATTTCATTTTCCATGGAAACATTATGCAATGAAAATGTGGAAATAATGAGAAGAATTATCAAAATTATTACCATAAAAATCTTGATTTGTAATTGGAAGGTCCAATGGAGACTTGCATATAGATTAAAGATAATTATTGGAGGATTCATGTGGAAGGTCTGCAAATGAGAGTAAGGATTTTTAATGAATGGAACAAGGTTTTATTTAGTTTAAAATGATGTTCATGTAAAATTCACGTCATGAATAGAAGATTCACAATTTGTGTTCCTCATTTCCCATATATATAAAGAAAATAAACACCTTGTGTTAAAAATTTATAAAATTCCATTTCACTTCTTGGATCCATTACACAATGTGATTTTTCATTTCAAGGACTACCCCCAAACCATTCATGTCATGAATGGGATTCATGGGGTCTATCATAATAAATTCATGCATTGTATGGTTTTCATGGGTCTACCCAAATTAATTCATGTTGTGAATTAATAATTCATGACATGAATTTATTCTTTAGGATATCTTCATCTACTGTTCTAGCTTCCACCCAGAACCAAACCAATTATTACAAAGGCTTTATTACAAAGGTTTAAACCAAAAAAACTGATCTCAAATAGGTTTAAACAAAAACAAAAGGATGGAATACTTGGAAAAGAAGGTATCTTATAACCTCACTTCCATAAAATAACTTATACCTAAGTTGTACCCCAAATCATCTTTGTGGGTATTAGTGGACTAGTATATCCATTTAATCTATTTATTTGATTACCTCTCCCAATAATGCTCTTGAAAATTCCAATTCTTCCACTACACTCTCACTAAAAAATATGGTCTTCCCCTAGATATTATTCTTGTAACGCCCCGACCCCAGCTACCCAGAGTCGGTGCATTACTTCGTATCATTTGCATGATCACAAAAGATCAAGTCTCTAAAGAACGATTAGTTTAGTAGCCTTGGAAACACTAGATACATTCATAAGTCTTTCATTACATCATATAGTAAAAAAAACTACAATAACATGGTCTTCATATCCACACTCATATCCCTTTCTGACTATCCCTGTAGGTCATTCATAAAATACTTCTTCACATCCTGGAAAATATTAAAACATTGAAAGGGGTGAGCTCAGATGCTCAGTAAGGATAACAATATTGCATAAGCATTCGAAAATAAACATTAACATTTAAGGCAATGTATAACTAAAACAAAAGCCTTTTTAAACTTTAACTCCAGCATAATATGGAAAAAATACAATGAGATAATTCCATTTACATACCCACATGAATATTCTACTAGACGAATAATCACATGCAATATCTATAACCACTTTCATAATGATGGAATGCATAATGCCAGACTATCAGAACCATATAGCCAAGGCCTCGTGCCAAGACCACAAATAATATTTTGTCAAGGCCTCGTGCCAAGACACAAGTTTTTCTCATGAGACCTACCGATGCATCGAGGATCTATAGCGGGCTCCACCCGTCACTTATTATGTCCAATGCATTCCTCATATTAACAGGTTTAAACATATCATAAACCATAACATAATCGTATCACATAAAACATGAAAAGGAAACAAAAAATTTCCACATTTCAATAAGATATCAATACAACACATTGATATAATAAAAACACTTTCAAAACCATTTTCAATAACAAAATAAAAGAAAATTATAACTTTGTATTTATTTTTCATTTTAAAAAAAGGTATCGCTTGTAGAGGAATATGAAACTCAAATAATGGTCACGGTGGCAGAGATTTCGTTGTCGCCGCATACGTACGACAAGAAAAACATTCATTTTATCGTTTAGTAAAACGCTTAATATAAAAAGATTCCTTTTGAATAAATATAAAAGTCAAAGGGGTTTATACACCGTATAAAAGAAATTTGTGTATAAAACAAAATATGCCTCAATGAATGGAGATTGAGAAGAAATCCCTTAAAAGATAATTTTTAGATAAAATATAACTATTATGTGTATTCACTATATTTACACATAAAGAAAGTATAAATACAAGATTGGACATAATATTATCATGACATAATTTGAAAGTAGGAGATTAACCCAAAGAATGGAAATTGGTTTAAGAAGTTCCCGTACCTCGTGTCCGACTTGACTCGACCGCTCTTTAACCTCCTGAATAATAAACTAGAGTTAATATATACCTTCTTAAGAACTTTTTTCAACTTCATTATTCCTTTTATATCACTTATTACCAGGTCATGAACATTATGTAATTATTTAAGTTAATAACGGTCGTTTTGTCGATTTTGGTACTTCAGTCAAAAATATATTTCTTATAATTACAAGTTGCTCATGTGTCGAAATATCCATTATATCCAGAATTATTTCCATGATGTAGATATCATATATATCATATATATCCAGTATATACATGCATTTATAATATTACATAACATTTAGAGGTAAGAAATGAAATGCACCGTTCATGGAGACGGTAAGCTGTACGTACGCATGAACGCTACTTTCATTTCTATTTCGTATTTAATGGAATGATGTTATAATTATATAAAGGTATAATATAATTATAGTATTATATAATGTATAATACCATTTAATCCATCTTTTATACATCCCACATATGGCGTTAACGATTCAAATCACTTTGAGGGGGCAGTAGTCCGCACTTCCTAAAATGAAATTATCACGTTTACCCATAATGGAAATCATAAAGTTATGCCATAAATGAAAAATACAGATGATTAAGTAAAACATAAACATATTATATATCATATATAAATTTAGTGACATCTTAATGGCCACCTTTTAAGGTGTTATATGAGTGTTGAACAATCATCATTTCGTGAGGCAGAAATTCGCCATTCACAAAAACAATATGTTCTTTAACCAATAGATGTAGGTTTGTGTAATTGTAGCATGAATCCTTCTTATAACAACATCATAGTATATTGAGGATACTGGTGTTGTTACAAAAGAAATGAATAAAAAGATTTTATGTGGTTGGAGAAGAAAACTAAAATACAAGAACACAAGAGAAGACATTACCTTAAAATCAGGTAACTCTTTTGATTTGAGCCAAGGGCTTCCTTGGGAAGAATTCGGCCCAAGGTGAGGCTTCTAGGAGTTATGTAGGAAAGTTGGGAGAGTATTTGGGCAGAGTTTGGCCAAGACAAATGGCTTTGAAAGTGTGAGTAAGGTGGTAGTGGTGGGGGCCTTTTATAAGTGGAGAGGAGGGGCACTCTTGGAAAGTAATGAAATATTACATTATTATACAATGCTTTTCGGATTATAAAGGTCCCAAAATTCTATTATTAGAGTATAAGGTGATAAAGGTTCGAAATATACCCTTCCAATAGGCTTTGTACAAGTTTACGCCTTGTATTTTACATTATCTTTTCGTTTTATTTAAATCGTTAATTAATGAGGTAATCGCTACATCATCATGGTGTCATAAATAATTTAATTTATTTAATGTATAAAAATTATAAAACAATTATGATGATATATTAAATCTTTTTATCTTTCTAATGAATATTTATAGTCAATAATATGACTTGTATAACCCCATTTAAAAATTGTTTTAGTAAAGCAACTCTTGTTTGTGACCTTTTTTATTTTAACATTAAATAAAAAGTTATTTATGTCCATTTCCTACCAAAGTGGCTTCATGGGGTCCCCATGTTGACCCATGGATTGTCTTGGTCGTCCATGACACATCCAATAGTGGTAGGGCATGTGTAAAGGTCATTACATATTTTTATAATACTATTTTTACCATAAATTTCACTAATTATCTTTAATCGCGATTAATTAAACTTAAAAGTTACTATTCACAAAAAAAATTATTTTAATCCCATTGAACCACATTTTACTTCCTAATGACAAACATGTATGTTGTATTTTTGAAAATAAAATCACAGAAGTGGTAATGTTTCATTTAAACGAAAAATCAGTTTTTTAACTACCACTTAGTGGTTTCACTATTCCTCAAAAATTGATGTTTTTTCAGAACAATGCCAAAATGTCACCCTAAGCTATAACTGATATTCCGAATCCAAAAATGATTTCTATTTTACATAATTCAAGACATATAAGTTTCATTAATTAATTTTATAATTAATTCCCGTTGTCACAACAAATAGTGTGTTTTTAAGAAACAATATATATCAAAAGATTGACAATTGTTTTTGTCCAATTTCAATGTAAAATTAATTCTTATAAACACCATTGGATAAAATGGTAAAAATATATTCTAATTATACTTTAAAACCACTCAATAGTATAATTTATCACTATTAATTATTTTGATCAAAAAAGTTGTTTTATGTATTTTTCACTATTCATAAAAATTGGAAGTTCTCAGAAAATTACAAAAAATTCAACTTTGAATAATTTCGATATTACGAATACTAAAATGAAGTCCATATTGAAATATAAGATTTCCATAATTTTAAATAGTGGGTATTACTATTCATAACAGCTACATTGATTATTCGCGGTGTGTTAGAACTCGAACTTGCGTATAATGCAAGCTATTGTATTATTGAAAGAGAAGCGTATAGGGGAAGCTCGGGGTGTTACATTCTCCCCTCCTTCAATAAATTGCGTCCTCGAAATTTGAAATTTTTCTTTGAAAATAAAAGGTTGAAAATAGAAAATACCTTTGTAGAAAACCCACATCGGAAATAGGGTTAATAAAAATATAACTTTAAAATATAGAGAGACAAGTACAAATGTCACCCGAGATAGCCCATACTTGGATTCAATGAAAATATGGATATGGAGGAGAAACAAACAATCAAGGTCAGATGGAGAGTTGTAGAAAATAGGATTAGGAGAAAGCTAACCATAAGAAAATCACAAACTTGTGATTGGTTAAATGGTCATTGAATCCCCAGTTGGAAAAGTTAACTGACAACATTTTTGTTTTAAGTTACCTTTTATAATGTTGAGGAATTTATTTTGGAGATTTATTTAGATCCTAAGGGAATATACATACTTGTTATGTATACTTTCATTCGTTAATAAATTTTTACCACAAACCCATCTTTTACTCCAAATGGTAACGGAACTCATAAATTTTCTATTTATCCTAATTGTATATGGTTCTAAATAATTCCACATACCATTTAGATTAAGAAAAATATTTTGTAACCAGGGACTTCTTGTAGGCTAGTGGTAGGTAATAAAGGCCTGTCGCACTATGATTGTGGGTACGATTCCTGCATCTTTGTCTGACGCGACGGGTTATGCACCACCCTGCAGGTTGTCCTTTTCCTAAAACTATAGTATTATAAAATTCCAAAAATAATCGTCAGAAATGTTTTAACCTTAAACAATACTATCCCAAGATCAACTTAATCCATTCAAACCTTTATAGTTATCCAAAATACCTCCATCCAGACTTCCTCTAAAAGGTCTCTAAATTCCAAAATCAATTGTAACATCAGATTCCCCAAACAAAGTATAGTTTCTATTATTGTCACATACTAAAAATATGATTACCTTTATCATATGAAATCTTTAATGAAAACAACATGTACTGAAGTACAATCCTTATATGTATATATCACTTTATTCTAATAACCAGAATATAATCCATGAGTCCAAAAGCACCATTAATTATTCTGTTTCTTTTGTAGTAACAGCATAAGATTGACCATGATCCCTAGGCCTTTTCTGAGGTAAGTTTCCCTGACGCATAGGACATTCATTTTCATAATGTCCCATTTCCCTACAATTGTAGTATTCAACATTGATAGCCACTTTTTTTCCCTTACAATCACGAGCCTGGTGACCTTTATCTCCACATTTGTAACAAAACTCCACTCCTTTTAGGCATGTACCAGGGTGATTCTTCCCACAATTATCACATAATGGAAAGTCCTTCTTTCCCTTTTTCCCTTTATCTGTCTCTTGTTCCAGAGTTCTCTTCTTCTCTTTCTTTACATTATTGTCATAAGATTTAGATAATTCATTTTTATGTCTTGATAGCACATGAGAAAATGTATTCATATGACGAGAAGGTTAGTGAGACTAAAGCACGATGGAGAAATGGTTTTAAACCATCAAAGAAATGATCAATCTTACTTCTTGGGTTACGTATATAATCTGTTGCATGCCTCGCTAACCTTGTAATGTTGGCCTCATACTTTGCGACATTCTCATCCTCCTTTTATCTCAGACTCAGAAATTGTCTTTCCATATCTGCTCGATGGTCACGAGGAATGTATTTTTCTAAGAAAAGATCTTTGAACTCCCTCCATTCCATACTTGATACTTCTTCATCTTCCTTTGTATTTTGAATCAATGACCACCATTGATCGGGATCTCTAGTGAGGCGGTAAACTACCATGATAACATTTTCCCTTTCACTACTCCCCAAGGCATGGAATATTATCTCTAAGGAGTTTATCCATTGCTCAGCTACTAATGGATTTGTAGCCCCATTAAATGTTAGTGGTCGTTTCCTCATGAAGCGGTCTAACATTGATCCTCCACGTTGCGGATCAGGGTGCTCCATAAGAGTAAGGTTATTATTAATAACCTGAGTGAGCTGTCCCAGTATGGTAATAAGTTGATCAGCACCAGTTGTATCTCTAGATTCACAATATTTATCTTGAGCGGGAGGGAAAACCCTACATGGAGTGTGTGCATTGATATGGTTTCTATTCCTTCCACTAGGCGCCATTTCTAAAAAATGGAATAAATTTGATTATTTTATGAATCAAAATACATAATTCCATACTTGTAAAACACTTGACACTAATTGAACTATTTATGGATATAATCCATAATCATAAAAACGTTTTCATTGAGTATGTATATACTCATAACCATTCATAGTGTTTTTTATTTAAAATGAGAATCATCCTAAGCATATCCTCCGGGAGTGTCATAACCAAGAGTGCAGCAAGGCCCGTTGTCGTACACCAGTTCCCATTCGAGTCTAGTTCAAAGCGGTATTTTCAGGTTTTACCCCTAGGTACATCTGTGCCAGATCCGCCTCTACCTTCTCGTATCCAGACAGGGATGTATTGCTCGGAAAACTCACAAAATCTCTATAATACCAAAATTCTAGGAAGTTCTTCTATACTAATCCTCAAAGTCTATTTTCGGGATATGTGCTCTAATCAGAGTTTATCTAAATCTAGCTTCCAAAGTTAGTACTAAACTGCCTCTGATACCAACTGTAACGCCCCGACCCCAGCTACCTAGAGTCGGTGCATTACTTCGTAACATTGGCATGATCACAAAAGATCATGTCTCGAAAGACCGATTAGTTTAGTAGCCTTGGAAACACTAGATACATTCATAATTCTTTCATTACATCATAAAGTAAAAAAACTACAATAACATGGTCTTTATAGTCCACACTCATATCCCTTTCTGACTATCCCTACAGGTCATTCATAAAATACTTCTTCATATCCCGGAAAATATTAAAACATTGAAAGGGGTGAGCTCAGATGCTCAGTAAGGATAACAATATTGCGGAATCTTTCGAAAATAAACATTAACATTTAAGGCAATGTATAACTAAAACAAAATACTTTTTAAACTTTAAATCCAGCATAATATGGAAAAAATAAAATGAGATTATGCCATTTACTTACTCACATGGATATTCTACTAGACGAATAATCAAATGCAATATCTATAACCACATTCATAATTATGGAATGCATAATGCCAGAATATCATAACCACGTAGCCAAGGCCTCATGCCAAGACCACAAATAATATTTTTTCAAGGCCTCATGCCAAGACACTAGTTTTTCTCATGAGACCTTCCGATGCATCGAGGAGCTATAGAGGGCTACACCCATCACTTATTAAGTCCAATGCATTCCTCATATGAACAGGTTTAAACATATCATAAACCATAACATAATCATATCACATAAAACATGAAAAAGGAAACATAAAATTTCCCCATTTCAATATGATATCAATACAACACATTGATATAATAAAAACACTTTCAAAACCATTTTCAATACCAAAATAAAATAAAATTATAACATTGTATTTATTTTTCATTTTAAAAAAAGGTATGGCTTGTAGAGGAAGCTGAAACTCAAATAATGGTCACGGCGGTAGAGAAGTCGTTGTCGCCGCATACGTACAACAAGAAAAACATTCCTTTTTGTCGTTTAGTAAAACTCTTCATATAAAAATATTCCTTTTGAATAAATGTAAAAGTAAAAGGGGTTTATACACCGTATAAATGAAATTTGTGTATAAAACAAAATATGCCCCAATGAATGGAGATTGAGATAAAATCCCTTAAAAGATAATTTTTAAATAAAATATATCAATTATGTGTATTCACTATATTTACACATAAAGAAAGTATAAATACAAGATAGGACATAATAGTATCATGACATAATTTGAAAGTAGTAGATTAACCCAAATAATGAAAATTGGGATAAGAAGTTCCCTAACCTCATATCCGACTTGACTCGACCGCTCTTTAACATCCTGAATAATAAACTAGAGTTAATATCTACCTTCTTAAGAACCTTTTTCTAGTTCATTATTACTTTTATATCACTTATTACAATTTCATGAACATTATGTAATTATTTATGTTAATAACGGTCGTTTGTCGATCTTTGGTACTTGAGTCAAAAATATATTTCTTATAATTACAAGTCGGTCATGTGTTGAAATATACATTATATCCAGAATTATTTCCATGATTTACATATCATATATATCATATATATCCAGTACATACATGGATTTATAATATTACATAACATTTAGAGGTAAGAAATGAAATGCACCGTTCATGGAGACGGTAAGCCGTACGTACGCATGAACGCTACTTTCATTTCTATTTCATATTTAATGATATGATGTTATAACTATATAAAGTTATAATGTAATTCCAGTATAATATAATGTATAATACCATTTACTCCATCCTTTATACATCCCACATATGGCATTAACGATTCAAATCACTTTGAGGGGGCGGTAGTCCGCACTTTCTAAAATGAAATTATCGCGTTTACCCATAATGGAAATCATAAAGTTATGCCATAAATGAAAAATACAGAAGCTTAAGTAAAACATAAACATAATATATATCATATATAAATATAGTGACATCTTAATGGCCATCTTTGAAGGTGTTATATGAGTTTTGAACAATCATCGTTTCGTGAGGCAGAAATTCGCCATCCACATAAACAGTATGTTCTATAAGCATTAGATGTAGGTGTGTGTAAGTGTAGTTCGAATAATTCATATACCAACATCATAGTATATTTAGGATACTGGTGTTGTTACAAAATAATAGAATAAAAATAGTTTAGGGGGTTGGAGAAGAAAAATAAAATAAAAGAACACAAGAGAAGACATTGCCTTAAAATCGGGTAACTCTTTTGATTTGAGATAAAGGCATCCTTGGGAAGAATTCTGTCAAAAAGTGAGGCTTCTAGTAATAAGGTAGAAAAGTTGGGAGAGTATTTGGGCAGAGGTTGGCCGAGCCAAAAGGCTTTTAATGTGTGAGTATGGTGGTAGTGGTGGGGGCCTTTTATCATTGGAGAGGAGGGGCACTCTAGGAATGTAATGAAATATTACATTATTATACAATGCTTTTCGGATTATAAAGGTCCCAAACTTCTATAATTAGAAGGTAAGGTGATAAGGGTTCTAAATATACCCATCCAATATTCTTTGGACAAGTTTAAGCCTTGTATTTTACATTATCTTTTCATTTTAGTTTAATCATTAATTAATGAGGTAATCGCTTCATCATCATGGTGTCATAAATAATTTTATTTATTTAATGTCTAAAAATTATAAAACAATTATGATTATATAGTAAATATTCTTATCTTTCTAATGAATATTTATAGTCAATAATATTACTTGTATAACCCCATTTAAATGTTTTTTTAGTAAAACAACTCTTGTTTGTTACCTTTTTATTTTAACATTAAATAAAAAGTTATTTATGTCCTTTTCCTACCAAAGTGGCTCCATGGGGTCCCCAAGTTGACCCATGGATTTTCTTGGTCGGCCATGACACATCCAATAGGGGTAGGACAAGTGTAAAGGTCATTCCATATTTTTATAATACTATTTTTACCATAAATTTCATTACTTACCTTTAATCGCGATTAATTAAACTTAAAAGTTATTATTCACCAAAAAAATTATTTTAATCCCATTGAACCACATTTTACTTCCTAATAACAACCATGTATGTCGGATTTTTGAAAATCAAATCACAGAAGTGGTAATGTTTCATTTAAACGAAAAATCAGTTTTTTAACTACCACTTAGTAGTTTCACTATTAATAAAAAATTGATGTTTTTCAGAACAATGCCAAAATTTCACCCTAAGTTATAATTGATATTCCGAATCCAAAAATGATGTCTATTTTAAAAAATTACAAACATATAAGTTTCATTAATTAATATTATAATTAATTCCTACTGTCACAATAAATAGCGTGTTTTTAAGAAACAATATATATCAAAAGATTATCAATTGTTTATGTCCAATTTCAAAGTAAAATTAATTCTAATGAACACCATTGGATAAAATGGTAAAAATATATTCTAATTATACATTAAAACCACTCAATAGTATAATTTATCAATGCTAATTATTTTGATCAAAAAATTTGTTTTATGTATTTTTCACTATTCATAAAAATTGGATGTTCTCAGAAAATTACAAAAAATTAAACATTGTATAATTTCCATATTATGAATACAAAAATGAAGTCCATATTGAAATATAAGATTTCCATAATTTTAAAAAGTGGGTATTACTATTCATAACGGCTACTTTGATTAGTCGCGGTGTGTTAAAACTCGAACATGCGTACAATGCAAGCTATTGCATTATTGAAAGAGAAGTGTATAGTTGAAGCTCAGGGTGTTACAATTCTCACTACTATACCTGATATGTATTGGTTTCTCCATACATGACACATCAACATACAACTCAATATCATCAATGTCTATCATGTGTGAAGGGTCTTGGTTATATCTCTAATGTTGTGACATGTGAAACACATCATTCATGGAATGGTAGTGCTATGGATGTGAAACATTTTCTACCACTCGACCAACCCTTTACACTAAAATTAATAGACATACAAACCTAGGTATTATATTCCCTTGTTTCGTTATATGGTGTTGTAAAATATTAAGAAAAACCTGATGGAAAACATGATGACCAACCTTAAACTCAAAAAGGATAACACTGATGGTTAGTGTATGATTTCTCCCAACTTTTTGTGGTTACTAACCACTTCCTAACCAAATGAACCTTCTTACATATCTCATATATGGAACTAGGTCTAAAAAGAACCAACTCTCCTACCTCTAACCAGAAATGAGGAAAACGGAACAATCTTCCATACATAGACTCAAAGGGGTCTATTTGGATATTTTCCTAGAATATGTTATTATAAGTTAAATCCACTAGTGACATATTTTACTCTTAAGAACCACCAAAATCCAAAACATAGGCTCACAACTCATCTTTATAATCTGAATCATATGTTCATATTGGACATATTTTTTAGGATGATAGGTTATAATTAGAAGATCCTATGATCCAAAATCATTATAAAGGCCTTGCTAAAACCATGATGTGAAACAAGGATCTCGATAAAAAAAATGATGCTCCTTGGAACACTATGAAAATGGAATAGCTAGTGCATGTAGATACTACCAAGATCATCAATGGTGAAGGTATATCTAATATGAAATATTTGGGATTCCTTCATTAGTCAATCCCTGATCACCCATACTTCATCATTCATATAAGGTTTCATGGGTAATACTATCATTAAATCCATAATTATTTCATCGTAATTCCATTTTGGAATGGTTAGAGAATTAAACAACCCATCAGGCCTCTTATTCTTAGTCTACACACATTTATAGGTGAGACATCTCACCTTCAATCCCACTATCTCCATTATCAAACTTAACCACTAGTATTGTATATGGATATTATGTTACATCTTTGACAAAATCAGATGTAATTCAAATTTAGAGGCATGAAACATCCTCAGTATCTCCTCATGTGAGCCTATAGGAAACACACCCGGCCACAAAAAATAACAACATCACAATTTCCAAGGAACCATCTCGATGGTTTCTCCCCACTATATAGGTCTTCCTACAGATAGTATCCCATCAGATCTGATAAATATCCCCTCTTGATATGACCTAGAATCATTGGCATAACAAATTTCAAATATAGAGAAACTTATCTTAGGATCTCCTCAACATATAAATTCATGTTTATAAATAGTTCCATCAACCACCACTCATTGAAAGTCTTCTAAATATCCTCTATCAGTGTCTTTTGACTTAATTAATCAACAATAACATTGAATTTTACTAGTGTGTAAGCTATATTGAATTCAAAATACTGTTGATACTCAATACATATTCACTATTTAAGTTTTATGTCTCACTGATAAAATATTTATTTTAGGATCTTGTGGTTTTTGTATACCACAAACATCTCACCCAATAGATAGTGTGTCTAGTATCTCTGGGCATGTACCATTGTAGCTAACTCTAGATCATGTTTAAGTTAATTCATCTCATGTGTTGTCTATTGTATGGATCCATAAGAAACAAATTTATCCACCAACATCATAACTACTTTGTGTATGACTTTATTTGAATTGTGTTAATCGATATATTTCATACCGGTAATGTGTAAGGGGAGGATGGGACCTAACGTTTTCCAGCTCTTCGGCACCTGAAAATTTCAATCACAAGAATATGAACCAACAAACTTAACCCATTTCTTGGTTTACCCAAACATAAGTGCTTCCAAACCGAAGAAGTATTAGATGAAGTGTCGATAATATCCGGCTTGACCCTGAATCTCAAAGACATTCTAGGATCGTTCCTAGGATATCACATCATTAACTTCTCTAGGTCCACCTTCACTCCAGTCTATGTGATATAATATACTAATAAGTTCACTTTATCATTCATGAAATTACATTTATATATCTTGGATTATAGTTCATACTCTCTCAGTTTACTCAAGACAATGTTATGATTTTGGAAATGATCACATCTAGACTGGGAGTATGCCAAGATTTCATCAATGAAAATCACCAAAAACTAGCCCAAAAAATGATGGAATATCCAGTTCATCAAATTATTGAATAATTATGGTGCATCCATCAAATCGTTTGGCATCACCATGAACTCATACAATTCACACCTCCTCCTAAAATCATTCTTAGTTATGTCAAATGGTCTCACTCTCAAATGATGGTACCTTGATCTCAAGTCAATTTTAGAAAATATCATGTGTAATATCGACTAATAAAATAGATCATTGATGTGTGGAAGGAGATGTCAGTTATTTACCATCATCTAGTTCAGCCTCATATATTCTACACACAACTGCAATGTCCCATTATCCTTCTTGGTGAAAATAATGGTAGAACCTCATGGTGATGTATTAGATCATATGAAACCCTTTACTTCAAAATCCTCTTACTAAACATTGTACTCATGAAGCTCTATTCATGTCATTATATGAGGTGGAATAGAAACTAGTTCATCCCTCAAAACCAACTCAATTTTGAACATGATCTCTCACTTGGGAGGTATGTAAAAAACTATTTAGGAAAAACATCCTGAAAATGGTCTACCACTGGAAGAAAGGTATCCTTATACATTTTACCATCATCCAAAAGAATTTATTCTTTTGAGCCATGAGACAATCCAATTTTCACTGAATTTGTCTTATATGACCAGTTTAATAATCCCACTCACCCAAGTGAAAATATTAACCCCCCTTCTGGTGATAAAAATGTAACTCTCATCTAATAACAATCAATATGATACCGGATCATGATTATCCAATCCATTCCCATAATCAAATTAAATCCAATAATTTATATCACATACATCTCCCAAAACAAATGGTAGCTAGAAATCTCAATAAAACCCTCCATGAAACATTTGATTTCCTCTGACCACACTCCCAATAGTGTTTTTATATTCATAACACCATTCATGTTCTCCGGAACCAATCCAAAACCATTTTAAAATTGAGTAGAAAAATGTGGTAGTTGAGTCCATCCAAGACTCTGGTTTATGTCCTCATCCCCTTTCACTTTTCTACTATTGGCGGTTCCTCCATAACCTATCCAGAAGACCAAACCATTCATAAGAATAGAACTCTAATGGGAGGTAAGGATACTATGGGAACCTTTGTTCGAACTTTCCAAATTTAAATCACTATAATCGGTTGTGGTTATAAGATATAAGTACACTCACCTGGATGCTCTTCCTTATACAAACCTTGTAGTAACTGCCATAACGGTGCTTCCTTCTTCAAAAAGTAGGGCTTCCGAATTTCCCTACTAAATATACCAAGACACCAATTGGGGCCTCTCTTATATTTTCATCCATAATGAGATCCTGATTCAACCCATCCACAAATCTGATCAGGTGAAATACATTCAACATCGTCATTTTTTTATAGTGAATCCCATCCTAGAAATACTTCACCCTAGAAACCTCATTAGCTACCAGGTACAAAGAAAAATATTATAGTTGTGTGATGCAACCAATATAGTCCATCATTGATATGTTCTCTTAGGTCAAGTGATTGAACTCACAATCCCTCTCATCCCTCAATGTCTTTAGATAGAAGTGTCTCAATAACATCACCTAATAACCCTTCTAGGATAGCTCCTATTACTAATTTTCTTAGTCCACGATGTAACACCAATGCTTTTATGGTCCTTGAAACATAAAAGTATCAAGATTCACCCTCATACCTAATGGTTTTGGGAGGTTCTTAAATATCATCTAGTCTGACTCGATCCATAACAAGACTTCCTAGGGTACTCCCTTTCCAATTAACATATACAGATTTCACAGTTTTAACTCTCTTATCATCCTAGAGTTAATATATACCTTTTTAAGATCCTTTTTCTACTTCATTATTCCTTTTATATCACTTATTTCAAGGTCATGAACATTATGTAATTATTTAAGTTAATAACGGTCGTTTTGTCGATCTTTGGTACTTGAGTCAAAAATATATTTCTTATAATTAAAAGTTTCTCATGTGTCGAAATATCCATTATATCCAGAATTATTTCCATGATGTAGATATCATATATATCATATATATCCAGTATATACATGCATTTATAATATTACATAACATTTAGAGGTAAGAAATGAAATGCACCGTTCATGGAGACGGTAAGCCGTACGTACGCATGAACGCTACATTCATTTCTATTTCGTATTTAATGGAATGATGTTATAATTATATAAAGGTATAATATAATTCCAGTATAATATAATGTATAATAACATTTAATCCATCTTTTATACATCCCACATATGGCGTTAACGATTCAAATCACTTTGAGGGGGCAGTAGTCCGCACTTCCTAAAATGAAATTATCGCGTTTACCCATAATGGAAATCATAAAGTTATGACATAAATGCAAAATTAAGTTTCTTAAGTAAAACATAAACATATTATATATCATATATAAATATAGTGACATCTTAATGGCCACATTTCAAGGTGTTATATGATTGTTGAACAATCATCATTTCGTGAGGCAGAAATTCGCCATTCACATAAACAATATGTTCTTTAACCATTAGATGTAGGTTTGTGTAAGTGTAGCATGAATCCTTCTTATAAAAACATCATAGTATATTGAGGATACTGGTGTTGTTACAAATGAAAAGAATAAAAAGAGTTTATGGGGTTGGAGAAGAAAAATAAAATAAAAGAACACAAGAGAAGACATTACCTTAAAATCGGGTAACTCTTTTGATTTGAGCCAAAGGCTTCCTTGGGAAGAATTCGGCCCAAAGTGAGGCTTCTAGGAGTAAGGTAGGAATGTGGGGAGAGTATTTGGGCAGAGGATGGCCGAGCCAAATGGCTTTGAAAGTGTGAGTAAGGTGGTAGTGGTGGGGGCCTTTTATAAGTGGAGAGGAGGGGCACTCTTGGAATGTAATGAAATATTACATTATTATACAATGCTTTTCGGATTCTAAAGGTCCAAAAATTCTATAATTCGAGTATAAGGTGATCATGGTTCGAAATATACCCTTCCAATAGGCTTTGGACAAGTTTACGCCTTGGATTTTACATTATCTTTTCGTTTTATTTAAATCGTTAATTAATGAGGTAATCACTACATCATCATGGTGTCATAAATAATTTAATTTATTTAATGTATAAAATTTATAAAACTATTATGATGATATATTAAATATTTTTATCTTTCTAATTAATATTTATAGTCAATAATATGACTTGTATAACCCCATTTAAAAATTGTTTTAGTAAAGAAACTCTTGTTTGTGACTTTTTTATTTTAACATTAAATAAAAAGTTATTTATGTCCATTTCTTACCAAAGTGGCTTCATGGGGTCCCCATGTCGACCCATGGATTTTATTGGTCGTCCATGACAAATCCAATATGGGTAGGGCAAGTTTAAAGGTCATTACGTATTTTTATAATACTATTTTTACCATAAATTTCACTAATTTTCTTTAATCGCGATTAATTAAACTTAAAAGATACTATTCACCAAAAAAATTATTTTAATCCCATTGAACCACATTTTACTTCCTAATGACAACCATGTATGTTGGATTTTTGAAAATAAAATCACAGAAGTGGTAATGTTTCATTTAAACGAAAATCAGTTTTTTAACTACCACTTAGTGGTTTCACTATTCATAAACAATTGATGTTTTTCAGAACAATGCCAAAATTTCACCCTAAGCTATAATTGATATTCCGAATCCAAAAATTATTTCTATTTTACAAAATTCAAAACATATAAGTTTCATTAATTAATTTTATAATTAATTCCCGCTATCACAACAAATAGCGTGTTTTTAAGAAACAATATATATCAAAAGACTCACAATTGTTTTTGTCCAATTTCAAAGTAAAAATAATTCTTATGAACACCATTGGATAAAATGGTAAAAATATATTCTAATTATACTTTAAAACCACTCAATAGTATAATTTATCACTATTAATTATTTTGATCAAAAAAGTTGTTTTATGTACTTTTCACTATTCATAAAAATTGGAAGTTCTCAGAAAATTACAAAAAATTCAACTTTGAATAATTTCTATATTACGAATACTAAAATGAAGTCCATATTGAAATATAAGATTTCCATAATTTTAAATAGTGGGTATTACTATTCATAACAGCTACATGGATTATTCGCGGTGTGTTAAAACTCGAACTTGCGTACAATGCAAGCTATTGGATTATTGAAAGAGAAGCGTATAGTGGAAGCTCAGGGTGTTACATTCTCCCCTCCTTTAATAAATTGCGTCCTCGAAATTTGAAATTTTTCTTTGAAAATAAAAGGTTAAAAATATAAAATACCTTTGTAGAAAACCCACATCGGAAATAGGGTTAATAAAAATATAACTTTAAAAGATAGAAAGACAAGTACAAAGGTCACCCGAGATAGCCCATACTTGGATTCAATGAAAATATGGATATGGAGGAGAAACAAACCATCAAGGTTAGATGGAGAGTTGTAGAAAATAGGATTAGGAGAAAGCTAACCATAAGAAAATCACAAACTTGTGATTGGTTAAATGGTCATTGAATCCCCAGTTGGAAAAGTTAACTGACAACATTTTTGTTTTAAGTTACCTTTTATAATGTTGAGGAATTTATTTAGGAGAATTACTAAGAACCTAAGGGAATATACATTCTTGTTATGTATACTTTCATTCATTAATAAATTTTTACCACAAACCCATCTTTTACTTCAAATGGTAACGGAACTCAAAAATGTTCTATTTATCCTAATTGTATAAGGTTCTAAATAATTCCACATACCCTTTAGATTAGGAAAAATATTTTGTAACCAGGGACTTCTTGTAGGCTAGTGGTAGGTAATAAAGGCATGTCGCACTATGATTATGGTTACGATTCCTGCATCTTTGTCTGACGCGACGGGTTATGCCCCACCCTGCAGGTTGCCCTTTTCATAAAACTATAGTATTATAAAATTCCAAAAATAATCGTCAGAAATGTTTTAACCTTAAACAATACTATCCCAAGATCAACTTAATCCATTCAAACCTTTATAGTTATCAAAAATACCTCCGTCCAGACTTCCTCTAAAAGGTCTCTAAATTCCAAAATCAATTGTAACATCAGATTCCCCAAACAAAGTATAGTTTCTATTATTTTCACATACTAAATATATGATTACCTTTATCATATTAAATCTTTAATGAAAACAACATTTACTGAAGTACAATCCTTATATGTATATATCACATTATTCTAATAACCAGAATATAATCCATGAGTCCAAAAGCACCATTAATTATTCTGCTTCTTTTGTAGTAACAGCATAAGATTGACCTTGATCCCTAGGCCTTTTCTGAGGTATGTTTCCCTAACGCATAGGACATTCATTTTCATAATGAACCATTTCCCTACAATTGTAGCATTCAACATTGATAGCATCTTTTTTTCCCTTACAATCACGAGCCTGGTGACCTTTTTCTCCACATTTGTAACAAAATCCCATTTCTTTTAGGCCAGTAACAGGGTGATTCTTCCCACAATTATCACATAATGGAAAATCCTTCTTTCCCTTTTTCCCTTTATCTGTCTCTTGTTCCAGAGTTCTCTTCTTCTCTTTCTTTACATTATTGTCATAAGATTTAGATAATTCCTTTTCTATCTTGATAGCACAAGAGAAATGTCTTCATACGACGAGAAGGTTAGTGAGACTAAAGCTCGATGGAGAAATGGTTTTAAACCATCAAAGAAACGGTCAATCATACATCTTGGGTTACGTATATAATCTGCTGCATTCCTCGCTAACCTTGTAATGTTGGCCTCATACTTTGCGACATTCTCATCCTCCTTTTATCTCAGACTCAGAAATTGTCTTTCCATATCTGCTCGATGGTCACGAAGAAAGTATTTTTCTAAGAAAAGATCTTTGAACTCCCTCCATTCCATTCTTGATAATTCTTCATCTTCCTTTGTATTTTTAATCAATGACCACCATTGATCGGGATCTCCAGTGAGGCGGTAAACTACCATGATAAACTTTTCCCTTTCACTAGTCCCCAAGGCATGGAATATTATCTCTAAGGAGTTTATCCATTGCTCAGATACTAATGGATTTGTAGCCCCATTAAATGTTGGTGGCTGTTTCCTCATGAAGCGGTCTAACATCGAACCTCCATGTTGCGGATCAGGGTTCTCCATATGAGTAAGGTTATTATTCATAACCTGAGTGAGCTGTCCCAGTATGGTAGTAAGTTGATCAGCACCGGTTGTATCTCTAGATTCACAATAATTATCTTGAGCAGGAGGGAAAACCCTACATGGAGTGCGTGCATTGATACGGTTTCCATTCCTTCCACTAGGCGTCATTTCTAAACAATGGAATAAACTAGATTAGTTTCTGAATCAAAATACATAATTCCATACTTGTAAAACACTTAACACTAATTGAACTATTTATGGATATAATCCATAATCATAAAAATGTTTTCTTTGAGGAAGTATATACTCATAACCCTTCATAGTGTTTTGTATTTAAAATGAGAATTATCCTAAGCATATCCTCCGGGAGTGTCATAACCAAGAGTGCAACAAGGCTCGTTGTCATGCTCCAGTTCCCGTTCGAGTCTAGCTCAAAGCGGTGTTTTCAGGTTTTACCCCTAGGTACATCTGTGCCAGATCCGCCTCTACCTGCTCGTATCCAGACAGGTTTGTATTGCTCGGAAAACTCACAAAATCTCTGTAATACCAAAATTCTAGGATGTTCTTCTATACTAATCCTCAAAGTCTATTTTCGGGATATGTGCTCTAATCAGAGTTTATCTAAATCTAGCTTCCAAAGTTAGTACTAAACTGCCTCTGATACCAACTATAACGCCCCGACCCCAGCTACCTAGAGTCGGTGCATTACTTCGTAACATTGGCATGATCACAAAAGATCAAGTCTCGAAAGACCGATTAGTTTAGTAGCATTGGAAACACTAGATACATTCATAAGTATTTCATTACATCATAAAGTAAAAAAACTAAAATAACATGGTCTTTATAGTCTACACTCATATCCCGTTCTGACTATCCCTACAGGTCATTCATAAAATACTTCTTCATATCCCGGAAAATATTAAAACATTGAAAGGGGTGAGCTCAGATGCTCAGTAAGGATAACAATATTGCGGAATCTTTCGAAAATAAACATTAACATTTAAAGAAATGTATAACTGAAACAAAATCCTTTTTAAACATTAAATCCAGCATAATATGGAAAAAATAAAATGAGATAATGCATTTTACTTACTCACATGGATATTCTACTAGACGAATAATCAAATGCAATATCTATAACCACATTCATAATGATGGAATTCATAATGCCAGACTATCATAACCACGTAGCCAAGGCCTCGTGCCAAGACCACAAATAATATTTTGTCAAGGCCTCATGCCAAGACACTAGTTTGTCTCATGAGACCTTCCGATGCATCGAGGAGCTACAGCGGGCTCCACCCGTCACTTATTAAGTCCAATGCATTCCTCATATGAACAGGTTTAAACATATCATAAACCATAACATAATCATATCTCATAAAACATGCAAAAGGAAAGATAAAATTTCCACATTTCAATAAGATATCAATACAACACATTGATATAATAAAAACACTTTCAAAACCATTTTCAATACCAAAATAAAAGAAAATTATAACATTGTATTTATTATTCATTTTAAAAAAAGGTATGGCTTATAGAGGAAGCTGAAACTCAAATAATGGTCACGGCAGCAGAGAAGTCGTTGTCGCCGCATACGTACAACAAGAAAAACATTCCTTTTTGTCGTTTAGTAAAACGCTTCATATAAAAAGATTCCTTTTGAATAAATTTAAAATTCAAATGGGTTTATACACCGTATAAATGAAATTTGTGTATAAAACAAAATATGCCCCAATGAATGGAGATTGAGATGAAATCCCTTAAAAGATAATTTTTAAATAAAATATATCAATTATGTGTATTCACTATATTTACACATAAAGAAAGTATAAATAAAATATAGGACATAATATTATCATGACATAATTTGAAAGTAGTAGATTAACACAAAAATGAAAATTGGGAGAAGAAGTTCCCTAACCTCATATCCAACTTGACTCGACCGCCCTTTAACCTCCTGAATAATAAACTAGAGTTAATATCTACCTTCTTAAGAAACTTTTTCTAGTTCATTATTCCTTTTATATCACTTATTACAATGTCATGAACATTATGTAATTATTTATGTTAATAACGGTCGTTTTGTCGATCTTTGGTACTTGAGTCAAAAATATATTTCTTATAATTTCAAGTTGGTCATGTGTCGAAATATAAATTATATCCAGAATTATTTCCATGATGTAGATATCATATATATCATATATATCCAGTATATACAATCATTTATAATATTACATAACATTTAGAGGTAAGAAATGAAATGCACCGTTCATGGAGACGGTAAGCCGTACGTACGCATGAATGCTACTTTCATTTCTATTTCGTATTTAATGGAATGATGTTATAATTATATAAAGTTATAATGTAATTATAGTATAATATAATGTATAATACCATTTACTCCATCCTTTATACATCCCAAATATGGCATTAACGATTCAAATCACTTTGAGGGGGCGGTAGTCCGCACTTTCTAAAATGAAATTATCTCGTTTACCCATAATGGAAATCATAAAGGTATGCCATAAATGAAAAATACAGAATCTTAAGTAAAACATAAACATATTATATATCATATATAAATATTGTAACATCTTAATGGCCATCTTTGAAGGTGTTATATGAGTGTTGAACAATCATCGTTTCGTGAGGCAGAAATTCGCCATCCACATAAACAGTATGTTCTTTAACCATTAGATGTAGGTGTGTGTAAGTGTAGCTCGAATCATTCTAATACCAACATCAAATTATATTGAGGATACTTGTGTTGTTACAAAAGAATAGAATAAAAATATTTTAAGGGGTTGGAGAAGAAAAATAAAATAAAATAACACAAGAGAAGACATTACCTTAAAATCGGGTAACTCTTTTGATTTGAGCTAAAGGCATCCTTGGGAAGAATTCTGTCGAAAAGTGAGGCTTCTAGGAGTAAGGTAGAAAAGTTGGGAGAGTATTTGGGAAGAGGTTGGCTGAGACAAAAGGCTTTGAAAGTGTGAGTATGGTGGTAGTGGTGGGGGCCTTTTATTAGTGGAGAGGAGGGGCACTCTTGGAATGTAATGAAATATTACATTATTATACAATGCTTTTCGGATTCTAAAGGTCCCAAACTTCTATAATTAGAAGGTAAGGTGATAAGGGTTCTAAATATACCCATCCAATAGGCTTTGGACAAGTTTAAGCCTTGGATTTTACATTATCATTTCATTTTATTTTAATCATTAATTAATGAGGTAATCGCTTCATCATCATAGTGTCATAAATAATTTTATTTATTTAATGTCTAAAAATTATAAAACAATTATTATGATATAGTAAATATTCTTATCTTTCTAATTAATATTTATAGTCATTAATATTACTTGTATAACCCCATTTAAAAGTTTTTTTAGTAAAACAACTCTTGTTTGTTACCTTTTTATTTTAACATTAAATAAAAAGTTATTTATGTCCTTTTCCTACCAAAGTGGCTCCATGGGGTTCCCAAGTTTACCCATGGATTTTATTGGTCGACCATGACACATCCAATAGGGATAGGACAAGTGTAAAGGTCATTCCATATTTTTATAATACTATTTTTACCATAAATTTCACTATTTACCTTTAATCGCGATTAATTAAACATAAAAGTTACTATTCACCAAAAAAAATTATTTTAATCTCATTGAACCACATTTTACTTCCTAATAACAACCATGTATGTCGGATTTTTGTAAATCAAATCACAGAAGTGGTAATGTTTCACTTAAACGAAAAATCAGTTTTTTAACTACCACTTAGTTGTTTCACTATTCATAAAAAATTGAGGTTTTTCAGAACAATGCCAAAATTTCACCCTAAGTTATAATTGATATTCCGAATCCAAAAATGATGTCTATTTTACAAAATTCCAAAAATATAAGTTTCATTAATTAATTTTATAACTAATTCCTACTCTCATAACAAATAGCGTGTTTTTAAGAAGCAATATATATCAAAAGATTATCAATTGTTTATGTCCATTTTCAAAGTAAAATTAATTCTAATGAACACCATTGGATAAAATGGTAAAAATATATTCTAATTATACATTAAAACCACTCAATAGTATAATTTTTCAATACTAATTATTTTGATCAAAAAATTTGTTTTATGTATTTTTCACTATTCATAAAAATTGGATGTTCTCAGAAAATTACAAAAAATTCAACATTGGATAATTTCCATATTATGAATAAAAAAATGAAGTCCATATTGAAATATAAGATTTAAATAATTTTAAAAAGTGGGTATTACTATTCATAACGGCTACTTTGATTAGTCGCGGTGTGTTAAAACTCGAACTTGCATACAATGCAAGCTATTGCATTATTGAAAGAGAAGCGTATAGTGGAAGCTCAGGGTGTTACAATTCTCACTACTATACATGATATATATTGGTTTCTCCATACATGACACATCAACATACAACTCAATATCATCAATGTCTATCATGTGTGAAGGGTCTTGGTTATATCTCTAATGTTGTGACATGTGGAACACATCATTCATGGAATGGTAGTGCTATGGATGTGAAACATTTTCTACCACTCGACCAACCCTTTACGCTATCATTAATAGACATAAAAACCTAGGTATTATATTCCTTTGTTTCTTGATATAGTGTGGTAAAATATTAAGAAAAACCTGATGGAAAACATGATGACCAACCTTAAACTCAAAAGGATAACGCTGATGGTTAGTGTATGATTTCTCCCAACTTTGTGTGGTTACTAACCACTTCCTAACAAAATGAACCATCTTATATGTCTCATATATGGAACTAGGTCTAAAAAGAACCAACTCTCCTACCTCTAACCAGAAATGAGGAAAACGGAACAATCTTCCATACATAGACTCAAAGGGGTCTATTTGGATATTTTCCTAGAATATGTTATTATAAGTTAAATCCACTAGTGACATATTTTACTCCTAAGAACCACCAAAATCCAAAACATAGGCTCACAACTCATCTTTATAATCTGAATCATATGTTCATATTGGACATATTTTTTAGGATGATAGGTTATAATTAGAAGATCCTATAATCCAAAATCATTATAAACGCCTTGATAAAACCATGATGTGAAACAAGGATCTCGATAAAAAAAATGATTCTCTTTGGAACACTATGAAAATGGAATAGCTTGTGCATGTAGATACTACCAAGATCATCAATGGTGAAGGTATATCTAATATGAAATATTTGGGATTCCTTCATTAGTCAATCCATGATCACCCATACTTCATCATTCATGTAAGGTTTCATGGGTAATACTATCATTAAATACATAATTATTTCATCCTAATTCCATTTTGGAATAGTTAGAGAATTAAACAACCCATCAGGCCTCTTATTCTTAGTCTACACACATTTATAGGTGAGACATCTCAGCTTCAATCCCACTATCTCCATTATCAAAACTTAGCCACTAGTATTGTATATGGATATTATGTTACATCTTTGTCAAAATCAGATGTAATTCAAATTTAGAGGGATGAAACATCCTCAGTATCTCCTCATGCGAGCCTATAGGAAACACACCCGGCCACAAAAATTAACAACATCACAATTTCCAAGGAACCATCTCGATGGTTTCTCCCCACTATATAGGTCTTCCCATAGATAGTATCCCATCAGATCTGATAAATACCCCCTCTTGATATGACCTAGAATCATTGTTATAACATATTTCAAATTTAGAGAAACTTATCTTAGGATCTCCTCAACATATAAATTCATGTTTATAAATAGTTCCATCAACCACAACTCATTGCAAGTCTTCTAAATATCCTCTATCAATGTCTTTTGACTTAATTAATCAACAATAACATTGAATTTTACTAGTGTGTAAGCTATATTGAATTCAAAATACTGTTGATACTCAATACATATACACTATTTAAGGTTTATGTCTCACTGATAAAATATTTAATTCAGGATCTTGTGGTTTTTGTATACCACAAACATCTCACCCAATAGATAGTGTGTCTAGTATCTCTGGGCATGTACCATTGTAGCTAACTCTAGATCATGTTTAAGTTAATTCATCTCATGTGTTCTCTATTGTATGGATCCATAAGAAACAAATTTATCCACCTACATCATAACTACTTTGTGTATGACTTTATATGAATTGTGTTAATCGATATATTTCATACCTGTAATGTGTAAGGTGAGGAGGGGTCCTAAGGTTTTCCAGCTCTTCGGCACCTGGAAATTTCAATCACAAGAATATGAACAAACAAACTTAACCCATTTCTTGGTTTACCCAAACATAGGTGCTTCCAAACTGAAGAAGTATTAGATGAAGTGTCGATAATATCTGGCTTGACCCTGAATCTCAAAGACATTCTAGGATCGTTCCTAGGATATCACAACATTAACTTCTCTAGGTCCACTTTCACTCCAGTCTATGTGATATAATATACTAATAAGTTCACTTTATCATTCATGGAATTACATTTATATATCTTGGATTATAGTTCATACTCTCTCAGTTTACTCAAGACAATATTATGATGTTTGAAATGATCACATCTAGACTGGGAGTATGCCAAGATTTCATTAATGAAAATCACCAAAAACTAGCCCAAAAAATGATGGAATATCCAGTTCATTAAATTATTGAATAATTATGGTGGATTCATCAAATCTTTTGGAATCACCATGAACTCATACAATTCACACCTCCTCCTAAAAGCATTCTTAGTTATGTCAAATGGTCTCACTCTCAACTGATGGTACCCTGATCTCAATTCAATTATAGAAAATATCATGTGTAATATCGACTAATAAAATAGATCATTGATGTGTGGAAGGAGAATTCAGTTATTTACCATCATCTAGTTCAGCCTCATATATTCTACACATAACTGCAATGTCCCATTATCCTTCTTGGTGAAAATAATGGTAGAACCTCATGGTGATGTGTTAGATCATATGAAACCCTTTACATCAAAATCCTCATACTAAACATTGTACTCATTAAGCTCTATTCATGTCATTATATGAGGTGGAATAGAAACTAGCTCATCCCTCAAAACCAACTAAATTTTGAACATGATCTCTCACTTGGGTGGTATGTAAAAAAACTATTTAGGAAAAACATCCTGAAAATGGTCTACCACTGGAAGAAAGGTATCCTTATACATTTTACCATCATCCAAAAGAATTTATTCTTTTGAGCCATGAGACAATCCAATTTTCACTGAATTTGTCTTATATGACAAGTTTAATAATCCCACTCGCCCAAGTGAAAATATTAACCCCCCTTCTGGTGATAAAAATCTAACTCTCATATAATAACAATCAATATGATACCGGATCATGATTATCCAATCCATTCCCATAATCAAATTAAATCCAATAATTTATATCACATACATCTCCCAAAACAAATGGTAGCTAGAAATATCAATAGAACCCTCCATGAAACATTTGATTTCCTCTGACCACACTCCCAATAGTGTTTTTATATTCATAACACCATTCATGTTCTCCGGAACCAATCCAAAACCATTTTAAAATTGAGTAGAAAAATGTGGTAGTTGAGTCCATCCAGGACTCTGGTTTATGTCCTCATCCCCTTTCACTATTCTACTATTGGCGGTTCCTCCATAACCTATCCAGATGACCAAACCATTCATAAGAATAGAACTCTAATGGGAGGTAAGGATACTAGGAGAACCTTTGTTTGAACTTTCCAAATTGGAATCACTATAATCGGTTGTGGTTCTAAGATATAAGTACACTCACCTGGATGCTCTTCCTTATACAACCCTTGTGGTAACTACCGTAACGGTGCTTCCTTCTTCAAAAAGTAGGGCTTCCGAATTTCCCTACTAAAAATACCTAGACACCAATTGGGGCCTCTCTTATATTTTCACCCATAATGAGATCCTGATTCAACCCATCCACAAATTTGATCAGGTGAAATACATTCAACAACGACATTTTTTTATAGTGAATCCCATCCTAGAAATACTTCACCCCAGAAACCTCATTAGCTACCAAGTACGAAGAAAAACATTATAGGTGTGTGATGCAACCAATATAGTCCATCATTGATATGTTCTCTTAGGTCATGTGATTGAACTCACAATCCCTCTCATCCCTCAATGTCTTTAGATAGAAGTGTCTCAATAACATCGCCTAATAACCCATCTAGGATAGCTCCTATTACTAATTTTCTTACTCCACGATGTAACACCAATGCTTTGATGGTCCTTGAAACATAAAAGTATCAAGATTCGCCCTCATACCTATAGGTTTTTGGAGGTTCTTAAATATCATCTAGTCTGACTCGATCCATAACAAGACTTCCTAGGGCACTCCCTTTCTAATTAACATATACAGATTTCATAGTTTTTACTATCTTATCATCTTAGAAATTAAATGTATGGTTTGAATAGTATCCCTTTCCATGGATCGGATAACCATCTAGAAGCTATCATAAATCTGATCATCCATTTAATTCTATGGGTCTGCTGGAAGTTTTGGCTCATTGTCATTATGTGCATGTTAATTTCCACTCTCCTAACTTTTGATTCTAAGGTGACAAGGCGTCACATTCTCTACAAGGTTTACCACACACATTAGAACATATGAAAACAATAGATATAACTAAAACGTTGAGAAAAATTGATAACCATTGGCCCAAGATTCCTCTTCACTTGGCTTAATAAGAAATTTTTCATAACTTCATAGTTTATATCAATTGTTTTTATTATTTATATCAAGGGATTATATTTTACAGTTTATATGGGAATATATGTCACATAATATAAATATGTCTCTATAATGAATAATGTATGTCAACATATACCCTTACGTTCCGATCATTATGGATATATACCTATCTCATGCCATAAGATCCCATGAGTAAAATCTCAATAAAAAGTGACATCACACAATAATTGAATCACCCAAGGTAAAATTACATCTAAACTGCAACAATTGAATAGAATAAACAATAGTCTCATCCCTAGGCACTTAGATTTTCCCCCACACCTAATTCAACTACTTTTATATACCAACTCATTACCGACCCCCAATACATTATAATCTCCCTTCCCCCTTTCCTAAATAGTAAAACAATTGAAAATAAATATAAGTATCTAATACCACTTTGTAACATCCCTAGCTCAGTGCTCCCTCACATGACCAAGTTAGGTTGGCAACTAGGCCTCAAGCATGCCTCCCTGTATTCCTTATGCAGTTGACTATAAGTGATGGTGTATGTATCATAGTGGTGAGACTATACCATTTGGTACATAGTTACAATATCAATATAAATAATATAGACAATAAATCATTAATCTCATGTAGAATAGAGGAAAACTGAGTAATACAAATAATAATAGAAACATATAATGATAGCTCCAATATTACTAAATGATGTGTTGAATGTAATAAAGGTAAAATAAAAAAATAAAAAGATAAAATACCTCAAAATACGCTTCCCTAAACCCCATGTCGGTCCCATATCTAAACTCCAACCCATCCAACATGCAATCAATTAACATAAGTCTATTTTCCCTTATCCAAACCTGCATCCATGAAATCTACCTAAGTACCAAATGGCAATCTAAATAGGGTGTGAGTACAAATTAGTAGGCCACCACTAAAAGATTCTAAAAAAACTTGTCTTATTATATAGTGTATGTGATAATATAATAAACAAGGGTTTTAATTCATAAATTAACAATGCACATCCAATACCCTACTGAACCTTGAGTTCCGGGTTAACATACAAAGTTAACCAAACATGATTCATCTCTATGTCAGATATCCTTGTCATGTGGGGGATCCTTTTCAATCAGGATACATCACCCCAACCAATGGAAGATTAACCAGTATCAAAAATAATTATTGGTATCATGTCTCATGTAACCAAACTAGGCTCCATGCGAATTACCCATGTTGGAGTCACTTACATCATCCCAAGGTTCACATCACTAAGGGGAAAGTGACCATATCATAATGGGATCCAGGTGAATTACACATGATAGAGTCTCTTATGTCTTCATAGGGTGCACATCACCATGGACAAAGTAATAATCTCTTACTGGGATCTATGAAAATTACCCATGCTGATGTTTCTTACATCTTCCAAAAGCGTAATACCATACCAATGGAGAAAGTAATCATGTTAAGGGGTGGATTATCCTAAATCAAAATAATTCATAGTTACCATGTCTCATGATATGGTACTTCAAGCCCGTTATAATTGTTTCAACAATATCAATAAAACTATCTAATTATACCATGAATCAATCATTTTCATCATGTTATTATTAGCCAAGTTGGTTAATTTATCCATTTACCAATTAACTAGTTAATCATTCTCAATAGGTGGATTTCCTTGTATTAGGATAAATCACTAATATCAAATCATGAAAAAGTTACCATTTATCAAAAACCACATGTTATTCTAAAATTACATTTTTAATACTTACAGTTCATCACAAGTTCAATGGTAGGCACACTTCCCAGGTGGTCACAATTATGGTCTCAACACCAATGAACCCAAAGGGTATGAAGGGTTTTACATTATCAAAATGTAGGTTTCATGATTTTGAAACACAGGAAAAGTCAATTTACATAATAAAGAGTGTATTAACTCTATTTATGCCTCATTTCCCACATACACCAAGAAATCCATCATCTCATCTTAAAAACATAGAAAAGGCCATTTCACATCATGAATCCATTATATGAAGTGGTTTTTCATTTCATGGACTTCCCAAAAACCATTCATGATATAAATGAGATTCAGGTGGTCTATCCCGATAAATCCACACCTTTTATATGTTTCAGGGTGTCTACCCAGATTATTTCACATCATAAATTAGCAACTCACAAGTTGAATGAATTTTGTAGCTAGACTGTATCTTCTCTTCCAACATCCTCCTAGAACCAACCAAATTATCACAAAGTCTTGATTACCAGGTCCCAAACAAAAAAACTATGCTCAAAGTGGTTTTACTAAAACATAAATAGGGGAATTCCTATAAAATAAAAGATAATAAAATTGGTCTCCTTCTCTATTTAGTGTTTCATTGTGATTTAATATGTCATTAATTATTCTCTGAGCTCTTCTACCACCATCTTTTTCACAACATTTGAATCTAGGATGGCCATTACTTTTGGATCCTGGGAGCTAGGTAACACCCATAATATTTTCTTACTGAGTGTTTATTTTAGTTGTTTGTCACTTCGGGAATTACTAACATTTAGTTAGTTAAAAATTATATAAACATGATTTTAATAGATTAATCATAATATATAGTAAAAATTTCAAAATCATGATGGTACATATATAATCTAGTGTCCTTAGAATTTCTTGTGCCATTGTATGTTACTTATAACAATTTACATATTTGATCATCATTTTTACATGTGGAAATATGATTAAACTGGTTTATATCATGACCATAGTATTAATCATTCTTAGATTATTTGTTCAATTCTAAAAAATTAATATCTCTAGGGGTCCATTTTTATTTAGATTCTTTATTGAGAATGTATTCATGCAATACCAGTTTCTAAATAGGATAAAATATACTACCAGGGAAATTTGAAATATGATTCATTCAATAGGGATAGAAATTTTTGTCAAAAATTAGATCATGTTAATTGTAATTAGAATCTATAATAAAAAATATATCTTTTAAATCAATTAAATATTTGAAAATGAACTCAATTTTAAAAACCAATAGTTTTTTATAAAATATAAAATGTTTCCTTTGATACCAATTGTTGTTCAGAAATTTAGCACTAGGAGTTGTATTTCCTATTTATAAATTTTAAAGTGTAAACAAATAATTAACATGATAAATCAAAAGTGAAATTATTGATAAATTAAATTTGAGTTTATAAAGATAAAATCAAATCAATTTATGCATGTAAATGATTGAACCAAATTTATGAAAGTACATGAGTCAGTTATAAATTATGAAATGTTTAAAATTAAATTAGAGATAAATATAATTGATAAATATTTAATGTAAATATTAATGTGATCCTCTACATGTAATGAAAAAACCATGGTTAACCCAACACATTACTTGAGATATCCCGCCACATGGCCCCAATCATGTTCCTGATCCCCATGTGTTGGAAACAAGCACTAGGCATAACCAATTATCACTTGGGAAAGGATTCACCACTAATAAACTAGCTTGAATCATCCCTAAAATAACCTATGAAATAATATTTGGTATGAAAAGATAATAGGATACCATAAACAACAACATACTTCAAATACAGGCATTCCATAACTGAAAATATATGGGGTTTCTCAAAATAAAAACCAAAACTCAAATGAATAGAAACTAATCTAAACAAGGGATAAACAATATCCCACTGGATATAAAATACCCAAACATATACACATGATTCAATACCTATGATACCACACATCCTCCAAAAAACAGTATACGATGAAAATAAAGAAGAGACACCCTTGAACATGGTGCTTGTGCCATTACCGATTTCCAAAATAACAAAACCGGCAAACACCCAAAAGAGCCAAAGTAGTGTGAGACGAATGAATCCCTATAGGATACCACCACAAATATATTTAACGCTATCATCCATACAAGAAAGAAAACTTGTTTTAAAACATTCTCAAATGTAATCCACTTTGAAAACATACCATTTTTTAGTAAAACATTAAAATCCATTTGATTTTGCATTACCAAAAAAAACGGGTTTACTATAATAATTTCCAACATAGATCAAATAAATAAATATAGCATCACATCATAACAATCTCAATAGAATAATAAATTATAACTAAAGTTTATCATAAAAAAAATAAAAATAACAATTAAAATATAAATGAGAGAAAATGGGAATAACATATCATCACATCAAAATGGAACTAATTAAATGCATGAAACATGTAAACCATCCAGATGTGAGTAATGTATACCTAGGGATCTAACAATCAGGCCTATCATGAGTGAGTAAACAATTATTCTTTCTAGATTAGGAAAATGTAATCTCTCATGATCTTCTCTGGGTACAACATGGAATCTCACATGGTCTTCTTTCCGAAAGGCTCTAACAGTCCCTTGGAAACCAAATTTTATACTCACACGGTCCTCCCTTTGATGGATCACATGGCCAATTGGACAATACATAATGGAATCTTGCACAGTATTCCCTCTAAAGGCTCACAGAATTCCTCAAACAGTCCCCTTTCTCCCACCTTAGTAAACCCATGTGTTACTCCATGCCAAAAAAATCACAAACATGTGACCATATCAAATTAGATATATCACTAGACATTTCATAAACAAGAGGTTCCCATTTTACCAAAACACCCTTTAAATGATACAATCATTTCTAAAACTACATTAGATATACAATTAGAATCAAAAAGCCTTTTGAGCCATTTTATTAAAAAATTGGGGGGCATTCAAGAAACCCATTTAGAAAACCCTCCTTAAACACCAAAATTTCCTAACCAATCCATGAAACAGGTCAAATATTAAATAGGAATGAATAATATATATTAATTAGATGGTAATTAAAATAATATTAACCAAGGAACATTAGAAATTTAAATGTAATCCATGGAAAATTCTCTTAAATAGAGACACCTACCTTAGATTCGGTCCAAAAAATATTTCCCTTGGTGATGAAGACCTAGAAGAGGCATAAAAAGGCCTCACACACATAATCCATATGTAATACTACCAAAATGACCATTATATACCCTATATTTTGACAAAACCCTCATAAGGGTTCAAAACATCCACAAAAATGGAAGAATAAGTCTTGAGATGGGGAAAAGAAGAAAGAACCATGAAGAAATAAACTTACCTCAAGCCAAAACACAAAGATCACCAATATAAATACACATAGTATGAGGAGAATATGATTTATACTAAGGGAGAGGAACTATGAATCATGGAGGACAGAAATCATCTTTAAATAACATAAAACTCCGAAAGGGGTATTTTCTTAAAAAAAATTATTTTATGTGAGTTAGATAGGGTTGTACTGTATGGTTACATGGCAAGGAAATCTATGTGCCAACCATGCGAGTTCCACTATCCATACAATATAGGCTATATGATTTCCCCTAGGGTTTGTTGCAATTTGAAAAACCATACAAACCCCATTGACAAAAACAGTATCACCCTTACATGGATAGCCACACAATTAGACAAATTGTGCACTAACTGTGTTCTCTAGCCTATGTCCCCAATATTTATAGTTTCAACCCCCGATGACTAAGAACTTATATAAAACACTCAAAGATAAATAAAACTCCAAATTAGATATTTCAGTGATCCTTCATGCATCATAAACTCCCCATTATTCCATTTTCTACCCCAAAAAGTCATCAAACATCACTAGAGGAGAACAGGTGAGTCCACTACTCCCTCACCCAACCTTCTCACTCTTGTGTATCATATATATTAACACAAAATTATTAGAGCACAAAAACCAATGGGATACTATTATCACAAAAAACCTTATTCTGATGATAGAGGATACGAACAAGATTCTCCACCATGGTAGTATCCTGATCAAGCTCCAACTCTTCCCACTCTAACACATGATAATATTCTGGATGGTATCTCTTAAATTGGGAGATGTGAAATATTTCATGGTTCAAGGCTAATTATGATAGAAGATTCAATAGATATTCAACCTTCCTAATATGCTCCATGAAACAAAATAGCCCAACATAATGTAGCGCTAACTTCCTCGACTTTTAAAAATAGTGATGTGCCAGTAAAACTGATACCAGAAAAAACACCTAATTGCTAACCTGAAACTATAAAGGACAATGAAGAATATTGTAATTTATCATCTAGTGAATTTGATATGTCTCTAACCAAATCTGAATTAGCCACACCATCCTGATAATCTCTTGGATGAGGCTTGGTTAAAACAAAGAATCATCACCCACCTCATACTAATAAAACAGGGATTGGAATAACTTCCAATATAATGCCTCAAATGGGTAAATCCTAATCAAGGACAGATAAATATTGTTATAAGAAAACTCATCCAATATAATATTATTTTCCCATGAACCACCAAAATCAAGAACACGTGCCAGTGACATATCCTCAAGAGTTTAGACGGTCCGCCCAGACTATCCATCTATCTAAGGTAGATATGTGGTGAAAACTATAGCAGAATCCCAAATCCTCATATTGTCCCTTACAAAAAAATATTTGAAATGGAAATCCCAATAAGAAACTATCACTAAAGGGAACTCTATGAATCTGAACAACCTCTCAGAAATATAGGTGGTCAAGGTCCTATACATTTATCAAATATCTGATAGGAAAAAAGTGTGTTGATTTCATCAAATGATAGAAAATTACTCATATATCATCATTTCCACTCATATTACAAGGTATCTTGATCAAAAAATCTATAGATATATCATCCCACTTCCACAATAGAATATTAAGTGGATGAAATAACCTAGCTAGTCTTTGATGCTCAGATTTGATCCTTAGGCATGTCAATCATCTAGAAACAAAGTCTTCTACTACACATCTCATCCTAGGACACCAATACCAACATCTCAAGGTGTAAAACATATTGGAAACCTTAGGGTGAATAATCCAAATGAAATGGTGCACCACATGTTTCAAATCCTCTCTCATGATCAAATTAACAACCATACACTTCTATAATATAATAGACCCATTGAGAGACTATGACCAATCACCCAAGGTCTCCCTATCATTTGATGTTATAATAATATTTTAGAACATGAGATCAAATTCCTAATCAACCCTCACTAGATTGATGATATAGGGTAAAATATGCACATAGGAAAATAATACCTAACTTACATACTCCAACATGTTTAGAATCATATAATAAAACAAGCTCATCAGACCCCACTCATCTACTAACTTTTTAACATCTTGCATTAGAAGATTCCTACTCAAAATGTTGGCGACCACATTTTTTTCCCAGTTATATCTGAAATATTGAAATAAAATGTCTAAATGTATTATAACTTGATTCTATATATAAGTTTCATATCCCTCTAATTGAAAATATACTCTGGGATTTTGTGATCCGAATACTCCATAACGTTCTCCCCAAGGAGGTAATGTCACCATTTTTTCATTTCATGCATAACTACATCAAATTCCAATTCATTGGTGTGATAATTCTGATCATGTGGAATATTTTTCATGATCCATAGGCCCAAAAATAGTCATAATGAATTATAACACATCCCAAACCCACATTTGAATTATTTCAATACATATCATAATCTCTTCATGGATCAGAGAGAACCAAAACATGTGTGAATGTCAGACGGTTCTACAACTGATCAAAAGCACTTTAGAACTACTCATCCCACTCAAAAATCACCCCTTTCCTAGTCAAATCCTTCAATGGGGAATCTAACCTAGATAAATCCCAAAAAAATTATAATATCCAACCAATACCCAAAAAAATATGGATCTAGAACACATTCTTTTCCTTCTCAAAAGACATGACTGCTTGCACTTTCACTAGATCCATTGAAACTAATACCTTGAAAATCATGTGGCCCAAGAACTTTACTTCCGGAATCCAAAAAGTTCTCTTATATAACTTTTCATATAGCATATTATCTCTCAAAAAACCCAAAAAAGATACTTATGGTCATCATGATCCTCCTCCATCTGTAAATTCACAATGATGTCACCATCAAACACGACTATGAATGAGTTAAAAAAGAAACGGAAGATCGGGTTCATCAATTCCATAAAACCTATCATAGAACTGGTAAGACCGAATGGCATAACCAGATACTCAAAAAGATAATATCATCTTCAATAGGTGGTCTTTAGAACATCCTCTTCTAGTACCCTCAACTGTTGGAACCCCAATCATATATCAATCTTTGAAAAAGAGCCAGCCCCTTTAAGCTGATCAAATAGATCTTCATTCCTGGGAAAATGGTATTTATTCTTTACTATCACCATGTTAATATTATTATAGTCTATGTAAAGCCAAAGGATACCATATTTCTTCTACATAAACAGTACTGGTGAATCCTATAGTGACATGATATGATGGATAAAACCCTTACCCTTAAGATCCTCTAGCTGATCTTTCAACACCTTAAACTTGGATGGATCCATCTGATAAAATGGTAAAGAGATCAGGAAAATATCAGGGAGTAGATCGATGGTAAACTCAACCACTCACTAAGGCATAAAACCCAAAAAAATCTTCTAGAAACACATCTTGATACCTATCCACGACAACTAGAATTTCACCAACTGGACCCTACTCAAAAAACCTTAAGAAACATCATTGAAATATGCTTGAGATCAACCCCATATCCAATGAAACTGGTACTTCCCTCCATAATCGTAGATCATAGTCACCCTAAAATACCTGAGTGCTCCCATTACAAGTGAGGAACTGAACCCTACAGTGATAATAGTCGATTAGATCCTTGAATCTAATAAACCAATCCATACTGATAATGAGGTCGAAAATAACCATGTCCAAAACAAGGAAGTCCTAAATAAACTGTATGTCAGCTACCACAACATATAACTTAGGGAACATGAAACCTTTCTACTTACTCCTTCCCAATGGGGCTATAAAATCCATAACATAAGGAATCAACATAGCCTATATACCCAAATTATCAATCGGATTAAGTAAAATAAATGAATGAGATGTGCTGGAGTCTAATAAAATTGATTCCATGGATGAAGAAATAAACAACATACAACAAACGACGGTCATCCCAAAATTAGATTCCTCTAATATGACCTCTAATGCATGGAGATCACTGGATCAGAACCACCTTCAGTATTATTCCCTTGATGGGATTATTCCTTACCATGAGGATGCAATCCTCGACCCCTTAAAACCTCTTCCCACAGCTAATATACCTTCGAGAAAGAAGATAGATCTTATATCCAATGATAATCCAATTTAAAAAAGAACTGAAGATGACCTAGAAATACACATTGGTGGCATTCCCTCAGAGTCTTTGAGAAATTAATCCTAGTGTGTCCATATTTCCCACACCGATAACAATAAACTGTTCTATGACCTATAGAAGCCATATGATCTAAAATTGAATATTGTTGGACACTCATGTTATTATCTCTCTAAGACTCATCCAGCTTTTTCTTCTAACCTAAATAAGACTCTAGATTTATACCAATGAAGGAACACCACTAATACCTATATCTCTTGTCAAATATACCTCTTCCATAGTATTCTTTTCAAACACCTCTAAATAGGTTGGTAGACATAAAATAATGAGCATAGAACTGATCTCTAGACTCAATCCCATATCAAAACACCAAGTCTTAAGGTAATTATTCATAATGAGATCTGGTGAAACATGAACCAAATTGGGTAATTAGGCAGAATACTCCACTAGAGAATGATCACCTAACTCCATCTTTAATAACTCATGGGCCTTCACTACCATCAAGGTATTTGGATAAAACTACCAATTGAAACCCACCTTTAATGAAGTCTATGTGAGATCCTCATGCTTCTCGTAATGTACCATAGACTGCCACCCCTTCCTTACTTTTCTTTCTAGAACATAAATGAAAAAGACCGCTTTGAGTTCTCAGGGGTATTCTATAATTAAAATATCCACTCAATTTGATCAAACCACTATTTGAGCTCATTGGTTCCCTTATCACCATGGAGCATTATTGAATTTTTCCTTAAAAACTTCGGAGTATGGTATACATACCATGTTTACTCATGAACACACACTCGACCCAGGGTTTAGATCATTAAAATCACTAACTCCACCAAAGATGAGTCAATGGGAGGGTTCACCTATGGGGTACAATCCACTAAACAAAATTTATACCTAGATGAGGTCCTTCTAGGATTAATTATCAACATGAAAAACAAAAACATCATTAAGAATAATTCAACAACAAACCATATAAAGAGAATCAAAATAATTAGTCAAGAAGGGTATCAAAAATCATTCTTAGCGTCACAAGAAACTCAGAATGGAAAAGAAGCTCAAACATCAAAAATTTCAAGACATTCCCATACTTCATGTACTAGACTCACAGTTAGGAATATTTTTCACTAACTATGTGGGTGTCACTAGAGTTGGGAGGTAGGGATATACAAGATGTGCATGGTTTATAATAACCATGTTCCACCTCCAAAATTCTATGTTTAAACCCCAAAACTCAAAATATCCCATAGTTTTCCCCCAATACTTCCCACTAATATAGAAATACCTTGAATCATAAACAAGATTCCTATAAAGGGGCTTTAAAATAATCACAATCTTGTACCACCCATGGAAACTAGATGTTCAACATGAAGAAGATCTGACTAGGAACTCACTCGTTCCTAACTATCAAATCCCAATGGTCCTAGGTCTCATTTACCACTAAATCTAAAATAAAAATCAATATTCTAGCATTTGGTAATTAACCAACTTGATTCGACCCAACACATCACCCGATACGACTCTCCACATGGCCTAATGTGTGTTCCTGGTCACCAAAGGCTGGCGACAAGCACTGAGCATAACCAATTATCACATAGGAATGATTTTTTCAGAGGTAAACTATAATGACTCATCCATAAAATGATATTACCACACATATTCAATCATATTCATCAAAAAAACCTAATCAGATTCCAAAAATAATGACACACATCATATACAATCATTCCATAATTGAACATATACATGGTAACTCAAAATATATCCCAAAACTCAAAATAATGGGGAAATCCAAATAAGGACTATACAACATCCTTATAAGAAAAAAATACAAAAAATAATACACATGATCCAATCCCTACAAGATCACGTCTCCTCCAAAACACTAGATGATGACAATCAAGGAGAGCCACCCTGGAATATAGTGATCTTTCCTATACCAAAGTCCTATAAAAATGTGTTAAATCTGAAATGGGACCAAGAAATTTGATAGGTGTGAATCTGAGTAGCATAACACCATGAATATATTTTGTGATTTCATCTATGAAAACTAATAATCTAGATTTAAAATAAAATCAAAACTCAACCACTTTGAAAATATACCATTTTCAAGTAAACCTTTAATATAACTTTGGTTTTCCATTAAAAACAAAACAAGTTTTCCAAAACAATCTACATCATGTATTGAATAAAAAAACATAGACACAAGGAATAAAATTCTCAATATAATAATAAAACATAACTAAAGGTGATTATACCAATAATATCAATAACCATCAAAATGGAAATGAAAAAAAATTGGAGTAGCCGATCATCACATCAAAATGGAACTAATTAAATTCATAAAGCATGTAAACCAACCTAAAATTGATAATGTGCACCCAGGGCTCTAACCATTAGGCCTATCTTGACTGATTAAACACATATTTTAGATAGCTAAGAAAAATAGAGTATCTCATGGTCTTCCTTGGTCCAAACATGGAAGCTCACATGGTCTTCCTTCCCAAAGTCTCCCACAGTCCCTTGGAAATCAAATAGGATGCTCTTACGATCCTCCCTCTGATTCCTCACATGGAAAATCAGAAAATCCTTCATGGAATATCACATGATCTTCCCTCTAAAGTCTCACATAGTCCCTCGAACACTCTACATTCTCACACCCTGGTTAACCCATGTGCTCCTCTATGCCAACATAATCACAAACAAATGACCATGAAAAATTTGCTCTATCACAAGCCATTTCAACAAAAAAACATGACCATTTTATCAAAACGCCATTTATAAGGTAATATATTTTCTAAAACCACTTATAAATGCATTTAGAATAATAAATCCTCTTTGAGACATTATATTAAATAATTGGAAGGCATGCAAGCCACACTCATAAGGAAAACCTTATTAAAACACCAAAATTTCCAAAACAATCCATGAAACACATAAAAAATAGAATAATAATCAAGAATAAATAATATAAATGTAAATTCAAATAGCATAAACCAATTGTGATTATAAATTTAAAGGTAATACATGGAAAAAACCCTTAAATAGATACTCCAACATTATATTCAGTCTAAAAATCATCTCCCATGATGTTGACCACACAAAAGAAGTAGAATAAGTACTCATACACCTAATCCACAAGGAAGAAAACCAAAATACCCATTACATACCCAATATTCATCCCTGACCACCAGTAGGGTTCCACAATTCCAAAAAATGGAAGTAAAGGGATTTAGTAGAGTAAATGAAGAATAAACCATGACGAATTAAACTTCCCTCTATCCAAAATACCAAGATCTCAATGAGAAATACACCAAGGAGGGGGGGAATAATATCCAAGACAAGGGAGATGGGATACACATGATAGAACAGGGAAATGATCCCAAAAAGTATAAAACACATCATGGGTATATTGTTAAAAATCCACTTCAAAGTGAGTTGGGTAGGGCCACACGGTTAGGAAAATTATGCACTAACTGTGTGGGTGCCACTATCCACTCAAAATATTTCATATGAATTCCCTTGGGGAATCCTATGGTTTTAAAATCCATGAAAATCCACGCTATAAAAAACTACAACACCCTCATATGGTTAGATGCATGGTTAGACAAACCATTTGCTAACTGTTTTCCATGGACTATCTTAACAAAAAATCCATGTTTCAACCCACATGACACAGGAACTCCAAGAACACACTCAAAGATAAATAATACTCAAAATTGGATATACCAGTGGCCCAGTTGGTTTCACACCATGTCTCAATCTCTCAGCCTGGGAAGCCTATTTTATAAATCTCTTGGTCTCCAAGGTGACCAAGAACCCATCGATCATTATTGTGGATTGTGAATTACCACATAAACGTCACTAGTATCCCATTAATCCATCCCACACTTTTATGGATTGTGAACCATTGGTGAATGAAAGATGAGGAAAGAGATGTTTTCTTAAGTAAAACCCTTTACATGACACTCAAAAATAACATTTATAGAATTATGTACAATATAGGATTAAGACATTGTGATAAATATTGGATATCCTTAATAAAATTAGAACATTAAGGGTCATGAGAATATTAGTGCTATGTTGTTTATTTGAACATAGGAGTAAGTCAATGGATGTAAGGATCATAAGGTGAGACTTAAAATATTTGAAAGATGATATTTATAGGCTCCAAATGGATTGAGATTCTTCAAAAAAAATCAGGTACAACAATCCTATAAAGGGAAACCATAATGGTATTTTGACCATATTAAAAGAATCCTACCTGGATACTACTCAATTCCATCAGGTACCTAGTAACCTCCACTATGTAGTTGGTGGGATGCCTATAGTCGAGGGCTGCTAGAGATCCTCCACCGGCTAGCTATAATTGGATAGTGGTTGGTAGGTAGCCTTCTAGCATGGGGGATGCATCACTAGTGAAGCCACTAGCTAATTAGTGTTTATCTTCTATGTAGACAGTGGTTCTATTTATCTTCTAGCCTACTACCACCTTTTCACTAGGTAGCCAGTGCAATGCACCAGTAAGCTAATGTAGTTTTTGTTTCCCATATTCACGAAATACCACCTCCACTTCATTAAATATCCATCTATGGGTCTCCTAATAAGATATCAAGGATTTGAAGGGTAGAAATAGACATTTCTTGGCCTTCATAAATAATTTAATGTTACTTGAATATTCTATTTAATTCACCACATAAAATTGAATAAAAACAGTGAAACTCGATTAAATAAAAAAATTAGTAAGATAGGTGAGTGTTTGTGATCCTCAAAACACCATGAGAGAGAGGGGTAAAACCGAAACATTATCAAATATCTACTACCGCCAATATTTCAATCTCCATCACCCACACTAAGAGTTTTATAGAATCTTCATCACCAATGCCATGAGATTCATGTTGTATCAATAACCACACCAAGAGTATCATATCATCTCCATCACCCACATTAAGAGTATCATGTTTTCTCTATCACCCATACTAGGATAATTATGACTTCTCCATCACCCACACTAAGTGTATCATATCTTCTCTATCATCCGCATTAGGAGAATCATGTTGTCTCTATCACCCACACCATGAGTGTCATCATCCATAACGATTTCCCATTCTACCACCTATAATATTCATCAATAATGGAACTAACTATGTATCACATATCATATTAAAAATCACATATAACATCTCCTGAAACTAACCATATATCTTATATTGAAAACCATTCATTAGTAGGGTATTTTAAATATAATGGACATCAACCATGTGCCCTCCCCTTTCCTTGTACATCCCCAACCAAAAAAATCACTCCTTTACGATAGGGTATCATGAACATGTAGGGAATCAACCACATCCCCCCCTAGAATATTCAACCCCCTCCATTTATATTTCATCTCATCATCATATCACTTGTTATTTTACATTCCAATCCCACACCTTTCATGATCGTTCTCACCGAGAGCTTTAGAAAGCTAGAAAACATGTAGCCACTATGATCCATTACAACCCATAAAGATAGGTTTCACTGAATATTCACTTCCCCCATAACCACTTCCATCATATAACAATAACATCATAGTACACACAAAACATTTTATGGAATAAAATCATCGGAATCATGATCAACACCAAGTAATAAATAAACCCACATAATCAATAATTCACATCTACCATATTTATCCCACAACACCATTTACAGTTTTACCGATTTCATTAAGATTTATATATCACCCACTAACCCATTCCAACGCAATAATTCAACCCAAAAACTATCAAAAGTCGTTCATTACTCTTAAAAAATTTTTATTTCTTTTATTCCCATACATTTCAAACATCAACAATTTATAAACATACCATCATATATTTAATCCTATACTAGTATCCAATTCCCCATGAATTATTTACTCTTGTTAAAAATCATGTATTCAATTTTCTCATTAACCATGTTAACCCGTGAACCAGCCTCAACAACAATCAGTGAAAAAAAAATCAATCCACATCACACCAAGTGAAAACAATCAATATCAGTATTATTAATCCAAAATTCAGATTCCATCCAACCCCTTTATAAATTACCAGGTTTATGTAATTATACATTTCAAGGGTTAAAAAATTTCATAGATGGTAGAAACAATATGGAAGACATTAAAGTAACACATCAATAAAAAAGAATAAACCCATGGAAATATCATGAAAATCATAAAATATATGAAACATCACATCCATTTTTTCATGCTTCTTTTAATCGATTACCATATTTATTTAATTTTCATTATCTATACAAGGAGGTTTTTTATATGTTCTCCCTAATCCCATAAACCATAACACCATGAAAAAATAGTAGTCTTCTTGTAAAAAAACACAAAAATTCTATCAATAATATTAATTATAGAAGATAGTTTATAGTTATCAAGATCCCCTACCTCGTTAATTGAATCATAATTGTGGGGATGTTGATGAAAAGAAGATACTCACTAGACTGAAGACACACAAGGAAAACTCCCACAACCTGACCCTATTGACTCCCACATAAAAGACACATCCTAATATACCTAAACATGAAATGGAATCCCTACCATGAATTTCTTATGAAGAAACGGTAATAAACTAATGGGAAGAGATAATAACTCACCTTAGATATTCAAACGTAAATCTCCTCAAGACAAAGATAAAATCTATATAATCGGGGATGGAAGACCTCCCAAATTATCCTAGAATTCACCTAAGAGCTGATAGAATTGGAAGAAGAATGAGGGAAATCGAATGGGAACTAGAAATGTAGATAGTACTAGAATGCATCATTCATGACATGAAATGATATTCCACACCATGAAATCTTCTAGTGACTAACAATTCATACTATTAAGGGTCTTTTCATGCCATGAATGATTCATGTCTAACTTTTGACAAAAAACAAGAACCTAGATCTTAGAAACCTCAAAATCATTCATCTTATGAATATATAATTCATGATATAAAAATTTTAAATATAGAATTACACTTAATATATCCATATAAAATTCACGAAGTGTAACATGAAATACATCATTAATTCATCCTAACGCTGTAATTTCATATCTGACTCAATCACTTCCTCTTTAAAATCCCTCTGAACACCTAAGATACCCAAAACTCACAAAGTAATGGACCTAGAATTTCTAGACCATTACATTCCATATATTTAATCCTTAGTTATAAATAAAGGTAAAAACAAAAAATGTAAAGTGGATAATAAAATTAAGAAAAATTTGAATGAATTCCCTTTGTTTACTCTTTAAAAACATTAATCGTTATTTTTAAAAAAAAATTTAAAAAAATTTTGGGAATAGAAATTACTTGGAAAATAATGAAATCATTAATAGGATGTTTCATTATGAAAAAATGTGAGAAAAGTGAGAAAAAACACTCATGTGGAAAATCATAAAAATGATTTTCTTTTCACACTTCTTAAAAAAAGTTATAAATGATCCATGCCAAAAATGTTAAGAATATTCCTTCTGAAAAAAATTAAATAATGTTAAAGATATGATAAAATGAACTCAAACAATCATTTATGTATAATGAAGAACATTATTGAAACATTATAAAGAATATGGACATAGAAGGAAATGATTCATGATCATAAATAAGATATATAGTTTTCTCTACTTACAAGAAACTTTTTTTGAATTGTGAACCAAAGGGAAATGAAATTGTAAGAAGAAATGTAATCCCCAGGAATGAATATTAGAGAATAAAATATATATGGTTTGATAGAAAGGTTTATATAATTTTCTCCATATAAAAATGTAATCATATAAAATCATGGATTTAAAATAATATGGGAAAGAAAACCCTTAATAAAAAATTAATGTATGAATAATAAATCAATAAGAAAGAAAAGGATGTCATATATTCGTTAAAAATAAAATTAAAATGGTAAGAATAATATTTAGGAACATTAAATTTATTTATATAAGATAAAACATAGAATTGAATGATAATACTTGAAATAAGTGGGCACCTGAAAAGGAAACACATACCAAGTACATAACATGTGTACATAACATGTGAAGTAAGAATATATCAACAAAGGGATTATGTGTAAGAAATATAAATACACATAAAATATAGAAATACAATATAAAAGAGTCAACCATTATAATTACTTTAATATTAGAATAACATAATCAATGAAGGAAGGATATAACTCAATGAAACGAAATTGAGTTAAGAATCCGTTTATGGGTTTGGTAATGATTCCAGATCACATGAAAAGAGATCAAGAAATAAAAGTCTAAATACCATGAAAAAATAATAATTTATTATAAAATAATAACATCCGGTCAAAGAATAATGGGTTCATGATTTAAAATTTGTTTCAAATAATGGGAATTGAGACAAAATACCATAACCCCAAGATTCCTAATTTATGATGAATACATTAATTTCATGTATAATAAACTATGACTAATTAATTATTTATTTTAAAACATTATTGATTTTAATTACCTTCTATATTAATCCTTTATAATCATTTATTATGCAATTATTACTTATTTCAGTTAATATTGACCATTGGTTGTTAGTAGTTTCAAACATTCTTTACCTATTTCGGTGTAATGATTTTGTTCACCACATAATGTTCATGAATTAAACATCTACAAACATATATAATTATAGATTATTTATCATTTAGGTAGAATAAAATTATACATCATGGTATATTTTACAAAATAGATTCAAATTATGAACGATGACTCAGTACAATCGTTTTGGGAGGTTATAATATCTATATTAATTTATTGTTAATATCAATAATATAATGGAAATTTTATCTTAATATTGTATTAATAATGTAATAAATATCATATTTATTTATTAAATCCATGTTTAGTACATTCTGTGTGATTTAGTGATGAAAAATGAAATATGCCATCCGTAGAGGTGGTGAAATGACTATAATATAGATGATGTTTCCATTTTTAAAATGGTTGACAGGAAGGTAAGTAATGGTCATTTCATCGACATAATAAATTTTTATTATAAAATAATACTGATTTAGTTATTTTAATATGGTTATAACAGATATGGGGGTAGAATAAAAAAATTTAAAAGGAATAGAAATGATATAGTGATTAGGAGTTTTTACCGTACTCCTTAGGACGATTCCTTTACTAAAAAGATTATTCCTTTTAAGAGTAGTCATTTGATGAGAAAACAATATTGAATAAATGTCTATGAGTATTGAAAAATTGTTTTGTAATATTTCATTCAAGCTAAAAAGTTTAAGTTGTGAGGAGAAGAGGTGTGGTGAAGGGGTCCCTTTATAAGTGATAATGGTAGCATTTTTATAAACATGAATTTCTTAATATATATGTTATACTAAAGGAAAGTGGATCAAAAATTGATAAAAATTGAAAATGAATAAGTGTATGTTTATATTTATCCAATCCCCTTATTTAGGGATGAGACGGTATGATATTTTGTGACCTTATCCCTTGTTTGGACATTTTTACCTCACTTTAGCATTTACCGCATTAACTAACTTTTACATTGGTAAATTATTTCCATGATAAAAAATTAAATTGAAAATTTTACCTAATAATTATTATATTGATTTCAAATCTGAAATATAATTTTTTGAATTTAATTTCTAAAGGTGGTAACGATTAATTTTAATATATGTACACTTAATTAAACAAAAACACATTTTAGAAAACATGTATTTTTAAGCATAATAATGACACTATTAGAAAAAATGCATTTAGAAACCCCAAAAATCTATCATTAAAGGTCTATAGTGTCTTCTCAAAGAACTATAAATAAAATAATCTTTTGGACCATCACTATTGTCTAAAGAATCTGTCGATTGGTGGCCGATATATGCTAGGTCAGGTTACCCTATAGAGGCTATCAAATTGAAGTCTATATAGGGTACCCCAACCTGGCCTATAGTGGACTTAATAATTACGTCACTATAAGTTGTCTTTGGATACCCTATAGAAACCTTCATATGGAAGAAACTATATATTTTTTATTTTTTTAAAAAGAATCACAGTAGAAATTAAAATGTGATTATTCGGTTGTTTTAGCCAAATCACATTTCTGAATGATGTTTTTTCTTCTCATACACATAAAAAATAATACTAATATGATTTTACTATGATTTAATTTCATTTTGAGGATATTTTATATTGATATGGATGCTAAATGAAATTTTTTGTGTTTTAAAATAACAAAATTTCCTTTACGGTCATCCTAGTAAAACAACTCCTCATATTGATATTTCATCTTCTCCACCATTTCAAAAATAATTTCAAAATAATTTTCACCTGATTTCATGGAATTTGGAGGTTGTTCAATTGGTTTTTACCCCCATACACACATTTTGAAAAATCATCAAACCTTAAAAAAATGTTTATTTTGTCTTTCTGGGAAGACTGCACGTTTTATTGATGTGTCTTCTACTCACACACCTCAAAAATAATACTAATGTGGTTTTACTTTTATTTAACATAATTTAAAGATTTTCTATTATAGATCTAACCATTAAATTCATGTTTTCATGTTTTAGAATAGTAAAAGTTCGTTTCAGGTCATATCATGTAAACAATATCTCAGATTAAAATTTCATCTACTCAACCATTTCAAAAATCATTGTTCAATTGTTTTCATCTTACTTCATTGAATTTGTGGGTCATTTTATTGGTTTTAAACTCCTAACACATGTTTCTAAAGGATGTTAAACCTTTAATAATTGCATATTCAGTCATTGTGGATAGACTGCATGTCTAATTAATGTGTCATAAACTCGTACACATAAAAAATAATACTAAGACATTTTTCCAATGATTTAAAATCATTCTAAATTAGTATGATATGGATCTAACAGTTAAATAAACATTATGGTGTTTAAAAATAATAAAAGGGTTTTTTTAGTCATCCTAGGAAAATGAAACATCAAATTGATGTCCCATCTACTACACCATTTCATAAATGACTGTACATTTTTTCTATATGAATTCATGGGGTTCATAGTTCGTTTAGTTGGATTTGATCCCCGAATGCACATTTTTAAAGGGAATCAAATATTTAAAAATTGTTTATTCATTCATTATAGGTAGACTACAAGTTTGGTTGACTTGTTGTATAATCAAACACATAAAAAATACTAATACATTTTTCCTATGATTTCGCATCATTTTGAGGTTGTTTGTTATGAATCTGTCCATTAAACACATGTTTTAGTGTTTTAAAATAATAAAGTCATGCTTTGGGTCATATCTGGAAAATTGTACCTCATATTGACATTTTTTCTTCTTGAAATTTTCCCAAATCACTGTACTATTTTTTTTCTATGATTTAATGATATTTGAAGTTCATTCAGTTGGTTTTGACTCCTTGATACACATTTTTTTATGGGCTCAAAGCTTTAAAAACTACTTATTTGGTCATTCTAACCATACCACAAGTATGATTGATGTTTCATATCCACATACACATCACTATTAATACTATGATAGTTTTCTAATGATTTCAAATCATTTTGAGGTGTTTTCTCTGTATTTGAATATTAAATTCCTATTTTGGTGTTTTAAAACAATAAAAGTTCATTTTTGTCATCATAGGAAAAAAACACCACATATTGAAATTCTATATACTCCCCCAATTCAAAAATAATTTATATTTTTTACCTGATGTCATGGCATTCATAGTCCATTATATTGTTTTTGACCCTTGAACGCATGTTTTTAAAGGGTCCAGACCCATAAAATTTCTTATACAATCATTCCAAGCATACCAAACATCTGATTAATTTTTAATCTACTCGCACATGTCAAATATAATACTAATATGGTTTTAATGTGATTTCTACTCATTTTGAGGTTGTTTTTTATGGATCTAAGGGTTAAACACATGGTTTCGTGTTTCAAAACAATAAGTCTATTTTATGTTATATTTGCCAAATGACACATCATATTGAAGTTTATTATTCTGGAAAATTTATTAAATCAATGTATGGTTTTTATTTCATCTAATTTCACATCATTTAGAGATTGGTCAGGTGGTTTTATCCGCTTGAATCATGATTCTAAAGTGCACCAAACCTTTAAAACTGCATATTCAATCATTTTTTATAGAATGTATGTCTAATTAATGTTTCGTCTACTCATACATGTCAAAAATAATACTACGATGTTTTCCCTATGATTTCACATTATTCTATGGATTTTTTATGGATCATTCTGTTATAAGCTTGTTTTTGTGATTCAAAATAATAAAAGTAAATTTTCTGTCATCTTAGGAAAATGGAACCTTGGGTCGAAATTCTATCTCCTTAACAATTTCACAGATAATTTTATAGTTTTTATCACAAAATTTATAGCATTCAAAGGTCGTTCTGTTGGTTTTGACCACCAGAAGAACATTTTTAAAGGGCATAAAATCTTTTAAATCCATTTATTCAATAATTTCGAGCAGATCACATGTTTAATTGATGTAACATATACTCTCACACATCAAAAATAATACTAATATAGTTATCCTATAATTTTACCTCATTTTGAGGTGGTTTATTATGGACTTTAATGTTAAATGCAAGTTTTAGTATTTTAAAACAATTAAGGTGTGTTTTGTGTCATAGCAGGGAGACATCATGCCGGATTGAAATTCTGTCAACATGATAATTTCACAATTCACTATATGTTATTTTCCATAAAATTTCCAAATATTTAGAGGTTTATCGGTTGTTTTTAACCCCCTAATGCATGTTTGTAAAGGGCCTTAAAAATTAAAAATTATCTTATTCAGACGTTCTGACCATACAACCCATATGATTTACATTCCATCAACTCATAAACATCATAAATAATAATAATATGGCTTTATTATGATTTCATGTCATTATGAAGCTGTCTTCTAGGGATTTGGTCGTTAAATGCAAGTTGTGGTGTTTTAAAACAATAAAAGTGTGCTTTTAGTCATCCTGGGAAAATGAAATAATTGTTTGAAGTTCATTCTACTCCACCATTTCAAAATAAATTTATGGTTTTTTTCTCAATATATCATAGAATTCGGATGTCGTTCGGCTAGTTTTGTCCCTCGAATGCACATTTTCTAGTGGATTCGATCCTTTAAAAACAGCTTATTCAGTAATTCTGATCAGACCACATATTCTATTAACATGTTATCTGCTCACATAAATCATAAATATTTATATTATGATATTTATATGATTTCAACTCAATTTTAGATCATTTTTATTTGATCTAGCTGTAAAATGCATGATTTTATATTTTAAAACAATAAAATGGTTTTTTGGGTCATATCAGAAAAATGGTGCCTTGATTTGACATTTTCCCTACATGACCATTTCACAAATAACTGTATGGTTTTTTCGTTTGATTTCATGGAATTTGGGGGTTTTTCAGTCAGTTTTTACCCCCTGACACACATTTTTAATGTGAAACAAACCTATAAAAAATACTTATTTTGTCATTCTGGACTGATCACACTTCCTATTGATGTGTTATCTACTTTTACACATCAACAATAATAAAAAGAAAATTTTTCTATCATTTCATGTCATCATAAGGTTGTTTGGTATGGTTATGATCATTAAATAATCTTTTAGGTGTTTTAAAATAATAAAAGTGTTTTCAGTCATCATGGGAAAATGAAACCTCAGATTGACATTCCATCTTCTCTAACATTTCTAAAATTAATATAAATTTTTTCACTTAATGTAATGGTATTTGAAGGTTTTTTAGTTGGTTTTGACACCCCGTACACACATTTTTAAAGGGCGTCAAATCCATAAAAAATGCTTATTTGGTTGTTCCAGGAAGACTACCTGTTTTATTGACATGTCCTCTAATTTCACACATCAAAAATAAAACTAATACATTTTTCAATTATTTCACCTCACTTGAAGTCATTTATTATGGACTTTACCATTAAACATGTGTTTTTGTGTTTTAAAATAAAGAAGTGTGTTTTGGGCCATATCGGGAAAATTGGACCCTAGATTGATGTTCCATATGCTCAACCACTTTACAATTCCCTATATGGTTTTTTCCTATCGTTTTGTGGCATTCAAAGGTTATTATATTGGTATTGACCCTTTAACAGATGTTTTTAATGGAAATCAAACCTTTTAAAAACATCATATTCTATCAGTCTAAGCACACCACATGTGTAATTGACATTTTTTATAATTTTACAAGTCAAAAGTAAAATTAAGATGGTTTTCTTATGATTTAATATCATTTTGATTTCATTTTATATGGATCTAGCCATTAAGTTTACATCTTGGTTTTAAAAAAAAAATAAAAGTGTGTTTTTAGACATCCTAGAAAAATGGAATCTCGAATTAATGTTCTATCTACTCCACCATTTCACAAATCTCTATATGGTTGTTTTCATCTGATTTCACATCATTTGTAGGCTATTTAGTTGGCTTTGACCCCCCGGATTCATGTTTTTAAAGAGTGTCAAACCATTAAAAATTGTTTATTCCTTCATTCTAGAAAAACTATGGATAGAATGCATGTTTGATTGATGATTCGTCTTCTCATGCACATTAAAAATAATACAAATATTTTTTTCATATGATTTCACATAATTCTGAGATTGTTCGTTGTGTATTTGAACATTAAATGCATGTTTTGGTGTTTTAAAACAATAAATGTTTGTTTTCAGCCATCCTAGGAAAATTAAACCTCGGATTGATGTTCTATATACTCGACCATATCAAACATCATTGTATGGTTATTTTCGTCTGATTTTATGTCATTCGAAGGTAATTTGGTTAATTTTGAACCTCATAAAGACATTTTTAAAAGGGCCTCAAACCTTTAAAAACTATTTATTCAGTCATTTTGGCCAGAACACATGTTTAATTAATATTTATTATACTCTTACACGTCATAAATAATACTAAGATAGTTTTCCAATGATTTCATGTCATTATGAGACTGTTTTATATGGATATGTCCATCAAACACATGTTTTGGTGTTTTAAAATAATAAATGTTTTCTTTCAGTCATCTTAGACAAAAAAACATCATATTGGACTTCCTTCTACTAAATCGTTGTAAAAATCATTATATTGTTTTTTTGACATGATTTCATTACATTCGGAGGCCGTTCAGAGGGTTTTGATCCCTGACCGCACATTTTTAATGGGCGTAAAACCTTCAAAAACTACTTATTCTGTAATTTGATAAAGTAGATATAGTAAATAATAGTAGTTTTAAGTGGAAGAAATATCAAATACCATATCTAAAACATAAGTAATTGGATCAAAATATGAATTAACAAAGAATATAAAAATAGTTATAGAAAAAAAGACAATATCTATGACAATTATTTTGTTCACCATTTTTATATAAAGAGCACATATCATTGTAATGAAAACTACACTCTAACCATTTAGAAAATCAAATTTCCATCCATATTAGATTTAGATTTAGGAAATGAAAAATTTAATGGAAAGCATTACTGTCCCAAATATAGACAAGTACAACATAATTCATAGTATTCTCTGATGTTTGGAATTTTGGGATTCAACTATAGTATACTGTGATTATGACATCATGTAATAGAATATGACATGAAAATAAATATCAAATGGAAAGAGTAAAATTGGGAGAAGTTTAAAGATAGATCACCATCTTTAGAAGTTTTTTTCTTTCTTGATATTGGGTTTTAACATTAGAACCATGTCATTCAAACTTGAACACTATAATGTTCAATGAATGTAGTAATAAATTAAATACAAACACTTGATTTCATTAAAAAAACTAAATTATTAAAGACTTGAAACAAAGACATTAGAAACATAGTTATTTTATCCAACAATGTAAAATGATAATATATTATGAAACATGAAAATAATAAATAAATTGTAATCTTAATCCTCATTGTAAAATTTAACTTCAAATGTACCTATATTGGTTTCAGAAAAAAAATCCATGGTACATAACCAAAAAGGATTTGATATATTGTTTAATTACATAAAAAAATAATGATAGTGATTATGAAATTAGTTTAATCAGTAATCTATACCCTTAATATTTATTCAATCGGTTTAAATACATACCGTTTTTATGAATCGTTATTCAATCAACTTAATTAGTATTCTTCACCCCTATTATTTATTCGATGAATTGGGTCAAGTATTTTTTGAAATTAGTAAAGTTAAATGTATTGCTTTGAATTATGTGAACGTGTGCAGATTGAGAAAAATGTGTTGAATACATAATATGTACAATATTGGGAATACATATATCATCAACTTCACACAAAATATATATAAGACTCTTATCTAAATTAATATTTGGTCCATAGCATGGAAGAAATGAGGGATCATATCTAACTCGTCAATATGGTATTATAATACGAATTTTAAATTTAACACCTAAAACATATTAATAAATACATATCAACTTCACTATTATCAAATATTAAAGAAATTGTAAATATATTAGAACAACAATATGTCTAGAATGTGAAGGACAATAAACCACCCTAAGAGGGGTTGAATCATGGTGTCAACCTTTTCTCGTCTTTACTGGATATTGTTCCCACATTGGTAGGAACTTTTTCAAACCTCTATAATGGATATGTGAAGTAATTAAAACATTCACATGCAGAAGGACAACACATCACTTTTACTTGGTTCCCCACTAAGTGCTACGTCCAAGGAGCATACACCGGCAGGTTGCCGATCGTACCAAATTCCAATAATCTTCACTAGTTGTGGATTACAAATGTTCGGGAACAGTGGCTATGTCCTAGGAACACTACATTTACAAAGGTTCAGGGATATCTCATTGCTTCCCTCGGATCACTTTTGTATACTCCCCCTAGCTCACTGCTGTGGAAAGGTCTTCACTTAGTTTATTGACTTAAAAGTCACTTCAAAAGATTTGCATGAAAGTCCTAGTCTCTGTTCAGCATGAGACATTGCTTGCATCGATGTCCTGAATTGATGCTCTTTTATATACAATTTTCTCCTTTAGTAAAATTTCTGAATTCACCAGAACTTCTTCTTTTCGCTAGAATCACATACTCCCTTTAGGATGTTTCAGCTTCTGCAAACTGTCCCTGATTTTATGGACTATCTTTGATCTACATACTGAACCTGCTCCACATACTGTGCATGCTCCATGTACTGCCCCTGGTCTTCGAACCACGCCTGCTCTGCATACCGTGCCTTCTCTACACACCACCACTGCTCCACACACCACCTCCACCTACTGCCTCCATGTACTACCTCTTCATACCACCTCTTCCTACTGCCTCTGCGTACCGCCATTGCGTACCGACTCTGCATAACACATCCATGTACTGCCTTTGTGGGACACCTTGGCATACCGTTTCTTCCATGCGCAATCTTCTTTAAATTCTGCGAAATATTTTGTCTCCCACATACCACTTTCTCATACACAAAATCTCTTTCAAGGACTTCTTTTTCCAATTTTGTGAATTGTTTCATATTTTGCATACCACTTCATCCTACACAGAATGTATCCCTCATACCACTTTCGGACTTAGTCGAGTTCTTCCACATTGATGACATTTTAATATCAAAATCTCACCCCCATAATAATGGGATTAGAACTCCTTTTATAGGCAAATAACTCCAAAAAATTTTCTAATCCGTTATACCAAAATTTTCAATGTGGGACAAACTTCGTCGCATACAGAACTTTGTCAGTGTATTGTAAGCCTACATCACGCATCGCTCCTGCTTCGAAAACTGGAGAAATTATGTGAACATTTAGTTTTATAGCGTTAAAATTCTAAGTACCAAAAGCCTATCGGTCTGTGTACTACATCTCTTCTGCCAATGACGATCCAACCCGCATACCGTAACTCCTTCAGCCACGAACAATTTTTAGTACCACAACCCGTTCAGTGAACTGTTCTGCATACCTTTCTTTCTACACGGTACGCGGCTGTGAACCATTCCCAGACATGGAATGTGGTCCATGCTCTGAGATACATGGTTTTCTTCCTTTTTCGATTTCCATCAACATTCTGCATCTCATTCACTCCTATTTCGAAATCCTTCCATTTCTGAAAACAAAATCCCGATTTTGAGGTCCAACAATTTCGCAAACACTAGGAAATGGAACCAACATAAATATTTTCTTCAGCAAGAACACTCATTCTAATTCAATGTCATATTTCTTCTTCAAAAATCATCATCGTTCATCACAAACCATATCTTTCGTGATATATGGTCTTTGATCGATCACCTTTAGCATCATCGGATTTGTCCAAGGAAAGTACTGAAACTTCTCTATCTTCCAGCTACATCAGTCTTTCTAGTCAACATTGAATATAACTGGCATAATCTTCTCAACTTTGTATGATCATTATTAAATCTTTAAATCTGAACATGATCCCTCATACAATGATTCATGTCTCTTCTGGTAGGCTCTTGCATGGTCTCATTGAACAGTGAGATGTTTCATGATAACATTATAACATGAAGCCCTTTAATACTCTCTGAGATAGTCTCGTTTTTGTATACAATGTATCACCTTTAAGACATGTATTTTGAAGATAAGATCAGTTCAACAATCATTTTATTTTTTCACTCTCAATAACATGGGAGTTCGTCTTCATATCCTTCTTCATTTAGATCTTTATTGAAAACTATTGACAACAAATATAACCTTATACACAATTTGGTACCGAAAGAATGTAGCATTTATATAATGAACAAGAAAACATAATGATTTTTGGGAATCTGTATGCAAGCATTTTAATCCATAAACTACACCCCTAATGTTTTTTCAATGAGTTACATCCAATAGTTTAAAAATTGTAAAATTTTGACATTTCATAGTAAATAATATAAATGTGTAGTTTCAATTTAATGTAATGGATAAAGAATGACTATAATGTACAACACATATATTACATAAACTACATACAATAAGTTAGATTATATAAGAGACATCAATATCAGAATGTTGTGTATGCTTTTAATTTAATATATAATATATATATCTAAAAATGTTCTAATGTGACTGGTTTCAAATATAATAGAATGAAAAAATATATTAAAACAACAATATGTCAGAAAGGTAGTTTTTGTAAATTGTATTTAATTGCATATAATTTTTCTATAATCCATACAAAATCTGTGTAGTCACTAAACTATACTCTTGATATTTATTCAATGAATTAAAACACGTATTTTTAAATTTACTTACAATGGATATGTCACTATTTATTATATGAAGCATATAAATAGTCACTACGATATTATCAATAAACTATTAATACTATATATAGTATACAGATATCATTAACTACATTCAATAAATGTATATAGATTTTAGCTTGCTATATATTAGGACCATAGCTGTGATCAAATAAGAGGGATTCTATCTGAAAGATCAGTATGAAAATGATTTTTACATCTGAAATTTAACATCTAAAAGATTTCTGTAAACAGAGAATGAATGTATAAATATATTAGTACTATAATATCTCATTAAGGAAGTATTTATAGTTTATTAAAATGCATAAATCTATATTTCACATTATCATATTCAGTGAATTAGAACTGGTATTTTTTAAATTTGTGAATCTTGATATTTCATAGTAAATTATATCAAGCATGTGCATGTTCAATAAATTCTAAGGAATCCACAATTAATAAATATATACAACCACTACTATAGATTTGTCTTTACACAACGCTTCCCTTTAATAGTGCTAAAAAGCCTTGATAAAGGATGTATCTTTATCAGCGTTAAGGAAGCACCTATAAAAGGTATCTTTAACAGTGTTAAAACAAGTGCTGTTAAAAATACCCCTTTATCAATGTTTGTTCTAGAGATGATATAGTTACCCCATTTGTCTGCTCTCTTTCTTAGTATTGTTAAACATACTACCTTTATCAACACTTTTTTAGTATCAAAGATAAAGGGGGTATTTATCACAATTTTTTTACTAGATTTGATAAATGGTAAATTTCATAAAAAAATTAAATCATTAGAAATAATTTATGAACATAAAAATATATATATATTGATATATATATATATATAATATATATATTATTAAATATGGTTTATATAAGGCTAAATATGCATTATAATTAATATATGAGATATTTAGTGAAAAAATAGTTTATAAAATAAATAAAAAATAATATTAATTAATAATTTGCAAATTATTATCAAGTAATAGTCATTTAATAACAATTTGAAGATATAAAAAATCACAAATAATTATAAAAGATCTAAAATAAGTTGAAAACGAAACTCGAACTTCAAACGGCCATAATTTTGATCTAGAAGTCTGTTTCTGTTCTACCACATATCAAATCTAAGCTCTCAAAATGATCTACGCTCTTGTGATTAGAAAACCACGGTCAATTTTTTTGTGGCCAAAAAAGGCCTAGAAGGCCTCCAAAACTGAGTTTTTTGTCGGGGTATCTCAATTTTTTAACATTTGATAGAATTTCAACCTCGTTTAAGGGAGTGTTCTTATCTTTTTTTGGTGGAGACTTGCTTTCTTTTCAAGGCTTGGACTCATAAGGATATTATGATGTTCAAATTTTGTCATTTTTCATAATGTATTGTTATTTATAATTAAGTATACACACATATTTGTATATATTTACACATGAAATTTTATTTTTATAAACAAATATGTAAACATATTTACTTATAAAATATTTTTTAAAATATGTAAACCATATGTCTACATAAAAAAATATCCATTTTATTATTTAAAATAAAAAAGTATGAATATTTATTTAACCATGTGACTATGTGTGAGAGAGAGAGAGAGAGTGTGTGTCAATATTAAGAAACCGATATATATTATCTATATATTCTAATATATGAAAATAAATGTTAATATATTATGTTAATAAATGTAAATATGTATATACATACGTACATACGTACCAACACATACAAAAAGTATACCATATGAATATAGGAATATATGTATGAAAAAATAATGTATAAAAAATGTATTAATAAAATATAAACATATAATTAAACATATGAATATATGATTATATATTAATATACGAATAAATAAACATATAACTAAATATATAAATATATAGTTATATTAATATATGAATAAATACATGAATATACATACATATGAATATATGAATATACATACATATGAATATAATAATATATTAATATATGAATATATATTTATGTATGAATATATATGTATAAAAAATATTACTAAATATAAATAAATACATATATAATAAAACAGATAACAAAGCAACATGGTGGAGTTGTTAAGCTACACCCACACGAGGGGGAGATCTCATGTTCGAATCAAAAGGAAGGCAGGAGCACTCCGGTGTGGGAATAAATTCTAGCGCTGATAAAGGGGTGGGGGTGGCTTTGAGTGATGATAAAAAAGTCTATGAATTTACAAAAATATATATATATTTTCAAAATTAATTTTATTGACTTTTATCAGCCCTGATAAAAGGTACCATATTTTAACCACACTTAGGGCAACGTCGCTTTTCCAACATTGTTAAAGTCCATTTTCAGCGTCGATAAAGACTTGTTTTCAGTAGTGAACATACAATATTGATATAGTCCATAACTCTATAAGACTGTATCAAACCCAGTATCAATTACCAGTGGATTGTGTTTTTTGGGATACTATAGCAGTATTGTAGTAGGTACTCTATCAATCAGAACTATTCATCCGTTTGGGGCTTCGGGTCATTGGTTTGGGCTATGGGCTGTTTGGACCTTCGAGCCCTAAATGGGAGAAGTGACACAGACACGATTGGCGAACTACTACAGATACCTCTTTTATCAGTGCTATAAATATATTTTAATAGTTCTTTTTTAGTGTTGTTAATCTAGGTGAAGTTAAAGGGGGTCCGTTTTATCAGCACTCAAAAAATCACCGATAAAAGGGGTCTTTATCACCATTTTTCTTAGAGTAGATAAAAGACTCCTTTTATCAGCGCTTTTTTGAGAGCTGATAAAATACAAAAAATGAAAAAAAAAATTAAAAATTAAATCCAAAAATTGGAGGGCTCTTTTAACAGCGCCCGCCACCGCCCTTTTAATAGGGCCCAAAAGCCCCCCACTTGCAACCACCTCTGCCAACCAGCCTTTAATAGCGCCCTCCACATCCTTTTAACAATGATATCCCCCCATGAACATGCGTGTGTGCCCTTGCCTCTCCCTGGATTCGAACTCGAGACATTTTCCCTATGCGCTGGACATTTTATCACACCATGTTACTTTGTTCTCCATTTAATGATATTTCTATTTATATATTTATATATATTTAGTTATATTTATTCGTATATTAAAATATATTAATATTAATGTGTGTATATATATAGTTATATATATATTCGTATATTAATATCTATTTATATTTATATATTTATATATATGTATAGTTATATTTTTTATCCGTATATTTATTCATATATTATTATATATTTGTAAGATTATTTTTAAATAAATTTATAAAATACGTTTTTTCTGTGTGTATAAATAACTAAATTAATAAATACATACATATATACAACATACACACGCATGTATATATATTATATATATGTGTATCTGTAAGTATAATTATGAATATTTATACATATTTATATATATTTACAATATTATATATTAATATGTCTATTTTTATGTTCCAATATATAGATAATATATATCAGTTTGCTAAAACACACACATACACTAACATATATATACATATATATTTATATTTATTTATTTATATATAGACACACACACACACTATATAGGTATATAAATATTCATATTTTGTATTTTAAATAAAATGGATCTTAGTTTTTATTTAGATAAGGCTTATATATTAATAAATATATTTTATATGTAAATATTTTTAATTAATTAATTATAAAGTCAAAAAATTTAGCTATGAATATATATAAAATATGTATATATTGTTACATATTTGATTATAAATAATAGTACATTATGTAAAATGATAAAATTTCAAAACCATTATATGTCACGACCCGTCCTCAGGGCCCATGCCATGACTACCCCAAACCCGCCTTCCATAGGCCAGGGGCTGGCGACTAGAACCAAAGGCATAAAACCCAATAAAAAAGGGAATGTTTTTTCTTTTATAAAAGTAATCAACACAACAGAGTACAAGAAGAAGCTAACACTAAGTAAAGTAGTAAACCAGTGTGCTGGAAATACAAAGGTGCCGGAAATACAAGCCCAATTGAAAGGTACAGCTACAACTGAAAGTAAAGTACAACTCAAAGGACAACTGCTGAATGGTGACAAGCAGCTCCTGGATCATCCACCACGGATCATACCTGAAGGGTAGGTACATATGACCTCCACAGCACTCCGTGTTCGACCGTCCGTCCGTCTGTCTCCTCCAGGTACCGACTCGTCGTGAGATCTACCTCCGAGTACCATCCATCTCAACAAGCCTCAACTACGATCAGTGTTGTCCATCGTCTGAAACCAACACAATGAGGTGCAGGTGTAGGATGTGCAGGAGTGAGTATAACGATACTCAGTAGGGACCCCGAGACCCTCATGTTCTCACTAAAATCTAACGAGGATAAACCAAAAATAAAAATCTCAATAGATAACTTTTGTAGGTGTATGCCCTTACACACACCTAAGTTGACAAGTAACCCATCTCAATCATGTGGATACACAAAGATTATGAAATCAATAGATAACAACTACTTAGGTATATGCCCCTACATATACATAAGTTATCTAGTGGCCCATCTCAATCATGAGGTAAACACAAAAGTCATTGACTCATCTCAAACCAAGATTTAAACATAATGTCGAAACCATAACTGCTGAAGAACTCCACCTCTGTCGAGAACAGTAGACCTGTCACGACTCTGAGATGCGACTCACTAACCTTAGTCTACTGAAGTACTCCTCCTATCGAGTATTGCGACTCTGCCAACTCACAAAGTAGTGCTCCCCACCATGGGTCTGCCACCTCACACAATAGTTCTCCCCCCCATAGCCTACAGCGGTACTCCTATTGTTGAGTACCATGTGTCTATCACCTCAGAAAGTAGTGCACTTCCGCCATGTGTCTTCCACCTCACAAAGTAGTGCTCCCCGCTAGGCTATATATGTCACTCCGAATCGAATCGAACAAGTAGTCATCAGGTCCACAACTACTAGGTCTCCGCACTCCATACACCCGTCTCCAAGAAGATCCACTCTACGATCTACTAGTAGGTACTCCAAGTATCAAAACAGACCACCTCATCATTGGGGACTCAATGCAATAGACGGAGCATCAATCAGATGCTCGGTCTGTGAGTTATTAGTCTTTTCATCCTTGGGGCCCGGTTGGTTTCGTGTACGAACCAACCCTACCGTATATCAACTGTACCTCGAACTCAAATAGGGTATACTCCCACCTCAGGGCTTTATGTCCCTGTAAATCTTCAACACACACTAGGGGAAACCAAAGTGGTACTGAGCACATATCTAGGCCTTCCGCTCCCATGTTCTCTCCTGGAGGTTCCTGTGCTGCCTGGGGTTTCCTTTTCACCGACCAAGGAAAACTCATCCCATCGTTGTAAGTAAACCACAACCTTTTTGCCTAATACCGTCAATCCATGTATGAACTATAGATGCCTAGTCCATTACAAAACTAACATCGTAAGGCCTCAGTGCTGCCACCAAGAGGTTCCAACCGAAACTCTATCCTTAAGGGTCAGATCACACATATCGTCGTAAGTGTGTTTATCGAGTCTCCTCTCCTACGTGAGGGTCAAGTTAATGGTTTTAATCGGAAAATCTAGTTCTGGGATAAGATTCATGGAAGGAATCACTGGTACCTTTGTCAATTGATATGTAAGCTCGTAGTAGTCATAGAACGTACCTCAAATAATTCTTAGAGACCTTGGGTCACACTCCGTGACCGCATGCAGCTATTCTCTTCCCCTGCAATTCAGTTACCTGAGCCTGGTGGGGACTACAAAGGTGGGTGGTTGTAACATGTTGAAATGTACACCACCTCATTCTTCTCTCCAAGATCTACTTCCACGTTTTCTTCTCTGCAGATTCATCTATCCATAACACTTCCTCTTCTTGAAACATTTTACACGCCCAAGTCTCTGAGACTGGCGCTAGTTCGTATCTTCCCACTGCTAACATTCACTAGCAAAACCCGATCAGCCAAAAAATATTCAACAACAACGGTTCTGTCTAGCACCCTAACATAAGTTGTAATTCATAGAGGAAAGAGTGCTTACTCAGATATCCTTAAACACACCTTGCTCAAAGGTCCGAGCTCTAAAGAGCTAATCGTATTGTTGTCATCAAGCACCAAGAACGATCGGTACACCTCGATGAATACTCAGCTACTGACATGTCGTCCTGCCGAAGCTGTATAAGATCTAGAAAACACACAACCACCTCCTCATGCCAGTCCTCAGCCGCATATGAGTCGGGCTCGCCTTGGAACCTGAGGGGCATCGGATGATGAAACATGTGTAAGGCACTATGAAAACATGCATCCTCTACCAGTACTGCCAGATGTAACTGCTGACCAAGAGGTAGGGATATAGCTGGCACAGTACCCGAAGGTACTATCTCAGGCATCAGTCCACGTATCAAAGCCTTATCACTATGCGGACCAACCTCATGGTCGCTCACTAGGAAACACCAGTAGTTAAGATCACCATCTGCTCTACAAGCTCTAAACTAGGTGTCGAACTCTAGTAATCGCCTCCATCCAGTCCACTACTGCCTGGAAATCTGTCTCGCCTCAAAACCTCTGAGGCCTCTGCTGCTGGAACTCGTGAAACACGCTCTGCCAGCGTGCACCATCCACTAGTATGGCTGGTGGAATCTGCTGCCTAACGGGTGGTGGTGCTGCTGGTACACCACCCCAATAAGCCAATATAGAAAGAGGGCCCTACAACGGATCCTCATCACTCGGTGATCTATCAATGAGTACTCTTTCGGAAACTCCAACTAAATATTTGCATGGAGACATCCTAAATAGATGCGACACGGTCAAACAATTTAAACCTGGTGAGCTGACCTGGTTTGAGATGACTTAAAGAAAACTTTTGAAACACACACAATCAGTGCTTTCCGGCACTAAGTCGGAAATCAGTAGTCAGGGTCCCGGTGTACGGATACGTCGACCGCCACACCAACACTGGACTCACTAAACTGAAAACCACACTAAGTACCCTTAACACTATTTCTTCACAGAATGAAAATATCAGAGTCCTAATTTCTGCAGTAGAACCGACTCCTCTGATACCAATTTGTCACAACCCGTCCTCAGGGCCCGTGCAGTGACTACCCCATGCCCGACATCCATAGGCCCAGGGTGGATGACTAGCACCAATGGCGTAAATCCCAATAAAATGGGAAGGCATAGCCTTTATAAAAGTAAACAACAAAACAGAGTACAAGACAAAGAAAACACTAAGTAAATCAGTAAACAAGTGTTCTAGAAATACAAAGGGGCCGAAAATACAAGCCCAACAGAAAGGTATAGCTACAACTGAAAGTAATGTACAACTCAATGGACAACAGCTAAAAGGTGATAAGTAGCTCTTGGATCGTCCACCACGGACCCTACCTGAAGGGTAGGTACAGATGTCCTCCACAGCACTCCGTGTTCGACCGTTCTTCTATCTGTCTCCTCCGGGTACCGACTCATCGTGAGATCCACCTCCGGGTACCGTCTAGCTCAACATGCCTCAATTACGACTAGTGTTGTCCATTGTCTTCAACCAAAACAACGAGGTGTGGGCGTAGCCCGTGCAGGGGTGAGTATAACGATAATCAGTAGGGACTCCGAGACCCTCAAGGTCTCACTAAAATCCAACAAGGATAAACCACAAATAACGATCTCAACATATAACATTTACTTAGGTGTATACCCTTACACACACCAAAGTTATCAAGTAACCCATCTCAATCATGAGGAAATAGTAAGGTTATGAAATCAATGGATAACCACTAATGAGGTATATTCCCATACATATACCTATGTTATCAAGTGACCCATCTAAATCATGAGGTAAACAAAAAAGTCATTTTTACTCAGATCAACCCAGGATTTAAACAAGATGTCTAAACCACAACTGCTAGAGATCACCTCCTCTATCGAGCATAGTAGTCTTGTCATGACTCTGCGGTGTGACTCAAAAACCTTATATTGTTTTAGTACTCCTGCTTTTGAGTATTGTGGGTCTACCAGCTCACAAATTAGTGCTCCCCGCCATGGGACTGCCACCTCACACAGTAGTGCTCCCCCTCATAGCCTACATCGATACTCCTATTATTGAGTACTGCGGGTCTTCCACCTCACAAAGTAGTGCTCTTCTGCCATGGTTCAGCCACCCCACAAAGTAGTGCTCCCACTGGGCTATACAAATCACTCTGAATCGAATTGGAAAAGCAGTCATCAGGTCCACAGCTACTAGTTCTTTGCACTCCGTATGCTCGTCTCTAGGAGGATCTATTCCACTAGCCATTGGTCGATACCCCAATTATCACAAAGGACCGCCCCATCATAGGGGCCTCAACGCAACAGACGGTGCATCAATTGGACTCCCGGTCTGTGAGATATTAGCCTTTTCTTCCCTGGGGCCCGGTTGGTTTTTTGTATGAACCAACCCGAATGTATCTCAACTGTACCCCAAACTCACATAGTATATACTCATAGGGACCATTCTCAACGTGATCACCAATGCCGCTGACGGTGCATCAAACGGTCGTCTGTTCTGAAAGTTATCGGCTTCTACATTATATCAATATGAATGTAATGTCCTGTGAATAAATTTAGTTCACACCAAAATATGGCAAACCCCCCCCCCCCTAAATGCACCTGAAAATCCATCAAATGTTAAAAAATTGGGGTACACCGACTAAAAACTCAGTTTTGGAGATATTCTGAGACATTTTTGGCTTAAAAAAATCTTAACTGAAGTCGTTCCTAGTCACAATAGAGTAGATCTCATCGCATGTTTCGATTTGATATGTGGTAAAGCTCAAATGGACAGCCGGATCAAAACTTATGCCCTTTTGAAGTTTGAGTTGTTTTTCAACTTAATTTAGAACTTTTATTTATTTATTTATTTATTTATTTTATATTCAAATTGTTATTAAATTAATATTATTCAATAAAAATAACCAAATTATTATCTAAAATTATTTTTTAAATTATTTCATAAGATTTTTTACTAAATATCTTATATATTACGTTTAAATTTATATTTATCCTTAACTAAAGCACATTTAAAAAAATATATATTATATTATATCAATATCAATATATTTATATATTAATATATTTCTTTTAATTATTATTTTTTGAAATATTCTTTTTATCAGCGCTATTAAAAAAACTCTAATAAATGAGGGTCTTTATTAGCGTTTTTTAGTGTTGTTAAAAGAATCATTTATCAACAATTTTTTAGCGCTATTAAAGGGGTAACGATGCGAAAACCCGAATCTGTGGTAGTGGGGGGCGATGATCCATGCGTGATGCAAGCAAGGTATTCAAGCCATCCATGGTGGGCCTATGGTCCATGTAATGGACTTCATGCTCAATGGGCGTTCGGGCCATATATTATTAATGTCATAAAGTGGGTAGTTAGGTTGTGGTACTATGACCTGTCTTTCCTAGGTGTGTGTGTGCGGTGTGTGTGTGTGTGTTTGTTTGTTTTTAATTGTACCATAAAAACCAAATATAATATAGTAGTGAATAAACCCAGTTGATTATATCTGAGACATTAATATGTCCATGCAATGTACATTTTCAATTTAACACCTAAAACATTTATCTAAACACATAGTGAGATGATTAAAATCAAAATCAATGGAAAGTAAAATTTTAACAGTACTGCAGTATGTCAGGAAGCATTTAAATATTGTTTTTATATATTTTTTCAACGATTTGTATGCGATCAGTGTCGTGATTATAACGTCAAATTCAAAAAAAATAGGAAACAAATAAAATGAATTACTCATATATGTTTTAATATAGCATAATAATCGACACCATTTCCTAAAAATCAGAATATACCATACTAATTTTGAATAAATTTAAAATGTGGGGGAATAACAGCGATGGTGGAGGGAGGAGTAGGCGGAAGGTTTCAATGATGCGGGAGAGGGGACAATGAGAGTTTGGGAAGGACATCACATGAAAGGGGGGTGGGTAGCTGGTTTTGAAGTTGTGGGAGAGAGGGGTGCAGGCGGTAGGGCTTGAAGGTGGCATAAAAAGGGGGGAGCAAATGGTGGGGGCTCAACTGTGGTGGGAGAGGGGGGAGCGAGCGGTGGGAGCTCGACGGTAGGGGGTAGGAGAGGGGGAGTTTGGCAGTTGGAAAGGGGAGAGCGGACGGTGGGGGTCGATGATGTGGGTGAGGTGGGAGCTGACGTTGGATCTCAATGACGGTGGGAGAGTGGGGAGCGGGCGGCTGGGACTCGACAGTGAGTGAGAGGGGGGGGGGGGGGCAGGTGGTGGTGGAATGTGGGAGAGGGACATGGGAGAGAGGGGTGCTTGACATGGGAGGGATGAAATTGGGTGGAAATGGGAGTGATTTTCATTTGATGGTTACTAATATTGTCAATAGTGACCGCCGAATTGTTGTCGCCTGAACCTCCCTCATGCGAAAACTGAAAATTCTAGTAGTGTGAATTTAATCTTTTTTAGGCCAAATATTATGAATGATATTGATTGTCCTCATATTTATTGGTTTATTATTAAACAATGGGGGTTATTTAATTTTCAAACCAACCCAACAATTAATGACATCATATGATTACTTAATTATGTAAAAAGGATCAAAAATAGTTTTTTATTAAAATAAAATATACCTTAGGTTTAAAAATGTCAAACTTAGTTTTCTAAATTCAACATATTTTTTTCAAATGAAGTTTTTTACACAAAATCTTAGATTTTTATAATTTACATACATATATTAACAATACACAATGGATTTGTTAGATGTAGAACAAAACACTTGCTGGAGTTCAAGTGAATGAAGCCCACCTAAGACCTTAATTATTGAAATCCTTGTGATCAATGCGAGCAAAACCTCTCTAATATATTATTATTGGTGAAACCCTTGGTCTTCCATGAAATCCTTTCACAAGCCTCCTCTCAGTGAAACCCTCCATCACATTTATGGGGTGAGAGAACTATGTTGCAGAAAGGGAAATTTTATGAAAACAAATTCTAAAAAATGATATTGACCCATAAAAAATCATTAATTGAATTTTAATTTAAGTTATATTTTTTTAATATTTTTAAATAGAACACACACCATGGTTAATTTATTTTTATTTTATGTTAATTAGGTTAAATTTTAAAAACTATGAACATAGGTTAAAAAAAGGACACTTTTCAAAAATGAAATAAAATATTTCTAATTGGATAACACTGAATTCATTTTTATGTTGTTTCAAAATTTAAAAAAATGCATATTTTACATTATGTTAATTCATTTCAAATTGTTTAATGGTTGTGATTAGAACATATCGACTTTCATCCTATTATGTTGTCATCGACAGACGAAGGTGAACAATGGTGTGGGGGACAATAATCCTAAAACCCGAGCTTTATGTCGAGACCCATCCCTAATAACTATTTGAAGGGAAGTTGGTCTAGTAGTATAGATACTGAAACGTGAACTTTATATCTATCTCCGGCTCCACCTCCAATATCTCCATGATCGCCGTCCCAGGATACGTAGTTGTCATCATCTCCAATGAACTGGGACTTGCTCGAAAATGGGTATTAATGGAGTTTTTTTCGTTTTTTCAAAAAAATATTTTTATAAATACCACCAAGGTAAAAAAATTTATTTTTTTACCTCCTAAGGCGGAAAATGGTGTGCCGCATTTCCCCAACAAATTAACCCCAAAGGCGGCACACCAGGTGCAGCCTTTGCATAAATAATTTCTTTTTAAAATTTGTTATATTTATTATTATTATTATTTTTTTGTTTTGTTTTATATATATATATAACAAAACATTTCTATAGAATTTTTCTACAATTTAATATCCAGTGGTTCTGCCATTACAGCAGTCTGGATTCTGACTGATACCCTCACCCATGACTCCTTTTTATAAGGGGGTTTTCCCTAAAAACCAAACTGCATTTCTGAGGTGGGATTCTGGTTCTCATTTTCCTTTGCAGTACATTCTGCGTTTCCGATGTGTGATTCTGTTTCAAGTATGTGACATTGAAAGACTATAAAACATAAAAGATTAGACCAATATAAATTAAACCTTATAGACTGATTAATCATATAAGAAATATTTGAAAAAATAATAATTTCATATAAAATGTTGACTCAAATTAATTTTTAAGCTTTCAAAACCACCTACTTGAAACATAAGCATATTTCAAGTACGTGACTTTGAAATCCTATAAAATATAAACTATAAGCCCAAAATTAATGAAACTTCAAAAACTGATTAAACATATAAGAAATAGTTAAAAAATAATAATTTCATAAAAAATATTGATAAAAATTAATTTACAAGATTTCAAAACCACCTACATGAAACTTAAACATATATCAATTACGTGAATTGGAAAGGCAATAAAATATAAACTATAAGACCAAGATAAATGAAACATTAAAAATTGATTAAACATATAAGAAATAGTTGAAAACAACCAAAAATTGTAAAAAATATCCATGAAAAATAATTTATATGCTTTCAAAACATCCTACTTGAAAATGAAAAATGTTTCAAGTACATGCCTTTGAAAAAATATAAAATATAAATTTTAAGACCAATATAAATGAATCGTTAAACAATGATTAAACATATAAGAAATAGTTGAAAATAAAAATAACTTCCTAAAAAATGTCAATGAATAATAATTTATAAGCTTTGAAACCCGTCTACTTGAAACATAAACTGTTTCAAGTATGAAAATTTGAAATAATATAAAGCATAAAATATAAGATTAATATAATTGAAACCTTATACAATGATTAAAAAAATAATAAATAGTTAATAAATAATTAGTTAATTAGTAATATATGTATTCATTGTATAATAGTTAATTAGTAATATAATTAATATATAATATTTTTCATCAACATTATTTAGGGAATTCCTTTTGTTTTCAATTATTTTTGTCATGTTTAATCAATGTTTAAAGTTTCATTTATATTGGTGTTATATTTTATATTTTATAGTCATTCGAATTCACGTACATGAAACAGAATCCCACATCGGAAATTAGTAATATAAATTAATAATTATAAGTAATTAATTAGTAATTATCAATTATTAATTATTATTTAGTTAATTAGTAATATAAATATTCATTATAAATATTCATTATAATTTTTAATGAGTAATTAATAATTATTAATAAGTTATTATTAATTATAAATTAGTTAATTAGTAATATAAATATTAATTATAATTTTTCATTAAATTATTAATTATTAATTGTTAATTATTAATTATTACTCAATAATTATTACTTATATAATTATTATTTAGTTAATTATCAATATAACTGTTAATTATCTAATAATTAATTAGTTAATTAATAATATAATTATAGTCTTTCAATGTCTCGCACTGGAAACATTTTTACGTTTCAAGTAGACGGTTTTGAATGATTATAAATTATTTTTCATCATCATTTTTTATGAAATTCTTTTTGTTTTCAAATATTTATTATTTTTTCATCTAATTTTTAATGTTTCAATTATATTCGTTTTATAGTTTATATTTTATAGTCTTTCAAATTTGCATACTTGAAACTTTTTTATGTTTCATGGTGGTGCTTTTGAAAGAATATAAATTATTTATAATCAACAATTATGATGAAATTATTAATTTTTCAACTATTTCTTATATGTTTATTAAATGTTTAATGTTTCATTTATATTGGTATTATAGTTTATGTTTCATAGTATTTCAAAGTCGCGTACTTGAAACATTTTTATGTTTCAAGTAGGCGGTTTTGAAAGCTTATAGATTAATTTTCATCTATATTTTTTAGGAAATTATTTTTCTTTTCAACTATTCCATATATTTTTAATCAATGTTTAATGTCTCATTTATGTTGGTATTATATTTTATGTTTTATAGTCATTCACATTCACGTACTTGAAACATTTTTACGTTTCAAGTTGATGGTTTTGAAAGATTATAAATTAATTTTTACAGAAATTTATTAGGAAGTTTATTTTTTTCATCTATTTCTTATATGTTTAATCAATGTTTAACATTTCATTTGTATTGGTCTTATATTTTATTTTTTATTGTCTTTCAATGTCGGGAACTTGAAACATTTTTAAGTTCCAAGTTGGTGGTTTTGAAAGATTATAAAATATTTTTGTCAACATTTTTTATGAAATTATTTTTTTCAGCTATTTCTTATATTTTAAATCAATTTTTAAAGTTTCATTTATATTGGTCTTATAGTTAATCTTTTATACGCATTCAAAGTCGCGTACTTGAATCATTTTTAAGTTTCTAGTAGGTGGTTTTGAAATAATATAGATTAATTTTCATCAATATTTTTTAGGAAATTCTTTTGGTTTTCAAATATTACTTATATGTTTAATCAATGGTTAATATTTCATTTAGTTTGGTCATATATTTTATGTTTTATAGTCTTTCAAAGTCACGTAACTGAAACAGAATCCCACATCAGAAAGAAAGATTATACTACGCAGAAAAAATGAACCAGAATCCCACATTGGAAATATAGTATGATTTCCCAGGAAAGCCCCCTTATAAAAGGGAGTCCAGGGTGAGGGTTTCTGTCAGAATCTAGACTGTTGTAATGTCAGTTCTTACGGATATTAAATAGTAGAAAAATTATCACTTCAATGTTAGAGATACTCTTTAAACCTCCTTCGCAGTTCACAGGCAATTAAAAAAAACCTGTAGTATCTCGTGCGACCACCGCCACTGCACCCAATTCATTAATACGGAAATGTCATTTTTACTCGGGGAGAAAATAAATAGATTAAATGTGCCCTCAATTTTTGTGATCGATATATAGAACATCGAATAACAACCGGATGACCCTCAATGTTCAAATATTCAACCCATGAAATTAAAAAAAATGGAGTCCAGAATGTCCTATCCACATTTTATGAGTTTCATGTGACCCACGATCCATTGCATATGTGGGATTGGGGTTACACTCAACAGTCTTCCCCTAAAATCAAAAACCACACAATTGGGTCTTCCCATCAAAATCATCGGACTATAATTAAGTTCTAAAATTTATCTGAATAAAAAACCAAACCAATTGATACTATAATTTGAGAAATATAGGAAGAGAAAAATGTGCAAACAAACACCAATTCAAACGCGCAACAGGGAACAAAATAATTTACCATCAAGCATGATGCAAAACTTAAAACAGATGTCCAAAAACTAGATATATGTGTTGAAAAATAAAAGTTGACAACATAAATTTTTATCTTACAAAATCCCAAAAATGAAAAACCATGATACATAGTTCAAAACACCAATAATAAAAAGTTTAATGCAGAGACTTCCAAAGATGATTGAGATCTCAAAAATAATACTCAATAAAAAAAGTGGATCAAAGACATAAAGCAGATGCAGTATAAAAACAGTCTGAAGCGAAGAACGCAGTCTGATTATGAAATCCAAATAGATCTGACCATGTAGAGAAATTGTTAATCGTTCAAATAAAAGTGTAACAAAACACCATAATAATAATAAAGACCACCGCAAATGGAAAATAATCAGAACAAACACTACTAGAAATCTGGGAAATTGTGCTACTTCAAATGTACGACTGCCATCAACGGTGTCCAGCCCTAAAAAATACCTGCAATACCTCCCCCCCACCCACACAATCCTCCCCCTCCCAAACATACTGTGGAAAAACATCCCTTCTTATCGAGAACCAGAGCTGTCACGACCACACTCGTAGCCACTGCCACCAATCGCGTACCAGATGCACCGCCTGTCACAAACCTGATCTATCACCGGTCACAAACTAGATCTGGCGCCATACCCGGAACCGCCAAAGTCACGACCTCCCATCATCCCACATCACTTCCCACTCCCCTAACCCCTGTCACTTCCACCAACCTTTCCTCTCAATCCTCTCCCATAACCCTCACCGCACCCACACCGCCTCCCCCTCTTTGTCACTACTCATCATCTGCATGCTACTGCCCCCTCTGCTCGCTGCTATCCCAAATTTGATTTCGGTATGTGAGGTCAACCATGCGATTTTTGATTTGTTTAAAACACCATTTATTTTGATTTTAATAATAAAACATTGACCTGATGTATTGAATTGGTATCACAAACAAATAAAAAAGGGGAAATTGAAGTTCCCTTGTGGTTTATATAAAAATTATATTGTATTTTTTTATCAATGTTTTTTGAGGTATGGATTATCATGATTTTGAATATGATACATAATCTCCTACCCTTTTCAAGGGGTTTTAACTGAGATCCAATGAACATCATCCGAAAATTATAATTGGAACTATGGGCATGACATCTCATCTCGCACCTAGTTTCTTCAGAGTGCTAACTCTTCTGGAACTATGTTTATCACAACATCCAGTATGCACAATGCCTCTACTTCAAATACCCACATTATTCTCTAATATATTAATTCCATTTTACAGACGTGCAAACTCCCACACCATGGTAATTTTACTTCTCAAACTGATTCAAAGTTCTGAGAGACATTAACTACACTCACACAAATAGATTCTGAATTTCTTGTGTGATTTATCCATTTCTTTAAACCTCGTGATATCCTTTGACATCCTACATAAATGCAACAAAACCATACCTTTCTTACTATGAAATATCAGTACACACTCCATAAATATAAAATTATTTACTTGTCATGACCTGTCCTCGGGGCCTGTTCTGTGACTACCCCAAGTCCGCCTTCTATAGGCTAGGGGCTTACGACTAGCACCAAAGCCGTAAATCCTGATAAAAGGGAAGAAATTTCCTTTATATAAGAAAAAATCATCATAGAGTACGCAATATTAAGTAAACACTAAGTATACTGAGTACAAAAGTAAGTGCTGAAAAGTAAATGAGCCAGAATACAAACCCAACTGAAAGAACAGTACAACTGGAAAGAAAATATAACTGTAGTAATGTAAATCAGCAACCACTGAGTCATCCTCCGCCTATCCCACCTGAAGGGTGGGTACAGATGATCTCCTCAGCTCCTAAGGTCTGGCCATTCACTCCGTGTACGTCCCGCCTGATATTCCACCTCCGGGTACCATCCCTCTCCACAAACCTCAACCACGATCAGTGATGTCCATCGTCAGCAACCAACACTACGTAGTGCAGGAATAGCACATGTAGGGGTGAGTATACGATACTCAATAGAGACCCCGAGACCCCCGAAGCTCTCCCATAATCCAAAAAGGATAAACCACAAAGGAAGGATTCAAACATAACGTATCAACCAACTCTACTTAGGTATATGCCCATACATACACAAAAGTCGTCATTTCCAGTTCGGCTCTAACACACGAGCCCAAGTACAACCGAGTCCACACAACAAATCACAACACAATCCATATGGGAAAGCAAGACAATAATATAGATGATAATGATTTAATGTAAAGACTCAGCTCACACAGGTATACTACTCACGAAGAGGGGTGGAGATGATAGAAGTATCCTCTTGATCATCTCCCCTGCCGATCCCATGTAGGATCCAAGTATAGAAGATATCGATGTCGATCCCACGTAGGATCCTAATACAGTAACCATCACTGCTGAACCCACGTAGGATCATAGTACAGTCGTCCTCACTACCAAACCAAAGTAGGATCCACGTACAGTCCTCCTCCCTACCGAACCCATGTAGGATCCATGTACAGTCATCCTCGCTGCTGAACCCACGTAGGATCCAAGAACAGTCGTTCTCACTGCCAAACCCATGGAGGATCCAAGTACAATTGCCATCGTCGTCGCAGTCACATCCATCTCTAGGATTCCCACACACAGCTCGCTCGATTCCGTGAGGGTCTGCTCTACGATCCAAGGGGTCGATACATCAATAGTCATGACCCACCTTTACAAAAAAGTGGGAAAGGTCAGAAGATTTTGAGGCCCTTCCTTATTTAAGTTGAAGGAGAGATAATGACCCCTGAGACCCACCTTTAATAGGTCCCTGAGTAGAGACCAAAGCAAGGGGTAAAGAATCACACACTAAATGGAAGTCATTACCCTTTTTCTTTTAATAGGATCGGGAGATAAGATAGTAATTCCCACCACACAAAACTGAAAGTAAAAGTAAATCCATGAACCATACCCAATGCATGTTACAAGAGTAAAAATCACAATTTATAAGGAGACTGCAAAGAATAAATAACAAAACAAAGAACAACAAAAACTGTGATGATCCGTCATAAGGTCTGAGCTAGTACAATCTAGTACGATCTCCGATGTCCCCCTGGAAACCAGAAATATCTTTTATATACGTAGGGTGATAATACAAGTATACTTATTATGGAAAACCAAATACTCTCATGCACAAGTGGGGAGTCATGCTAATGCCCCGTGGGAAAAGAGAAAATTAACCACCTAGCAAGGAATCTTACCACCCAAGCCTCAACAAGGCACACTCCCCAAATAACACAAGTAAAGTAATGTATAGTAATAACACATCAATGTTTGGGTACCCCGCGCCACTTTCCCACTAGTTATTGATGACATCTTATGCATCGAACCAATCCTGCCATTCTTACCGCAGTACCACTACCAAACCCCGCCCGCACACACCTGGGCCCAAACCTCACCGTAGTCCCACTGCCAAACCCCGCCCATAGACACCTGGCCCATAACTGTCACACGTAACCATGCCTGAAAACACCTAGGACATAATAACCACTCCTACGCCTAAAGACACCTAAGCCTTATCTCGAATATACATGGGAAACTACCTGCCTGCACACACCTGGGCCAACCACCACACTACCCTGCCTGATGATTCTTGGGATAATAATGGACTTCAGGCCATCATAGCCTGCCCAAAGATTGTTGGGCTATCCAGGAAAGGGATCAGAAAGGAGCTATTAACCAGCCACTAATAGAAGTGTGGGAAAAACACCCTCCCCCATGAAATTTGGGTTTTCGGCACAATGTTTTCATCTTGGGTGGGGCGCGAATAAGAAACACAATACTAAAAGTATATATATAGGAAACAATAACTCACCCAATCTAGGTTTTTCTTTAGCCAGACAAAAGAACACTATCCTTACTATTCGTTCATAATATAAGAGAACAACACCCATGCCGAGTCACAACTCACATCAAAACAAAACCCCATTTGTCCATCCTTGATTTCATGCCTAGTAATAATGTTTAGATATGTTTCAACACTACTGGGTGACTAACAGCATAAGAACAACCAAGGGAAAAAGTTACAACCAACAGAAATTTAAGCATTCACACCCGGTTCTCTTGAAAAGCTACAACAACAAAGGGATAAGGGATATCCCTGAAAGTACTGGAACCAAAGAAAACCCCAAGATACTGCCCCATGTCCCAACAATCCAGGAGTCAACAGGTTCTCAACAACAGAGGATTCCACCCCAATTCATGATATAATCAATGTAACCACATGGCCTCAAAAATTCACAACCAGTGAAACCCTACCAACAGGGGATCCCATCCCCTCCCATATCACCTAGCAATCTGCCCATGAATAAAAACAACCAAACCACTACCACCAACATAAAGCAGGACCATGCCGGTATTTTCAGATTTAAATGATTTAACACACTCTATGATTCCAATTCCGTTGTACTTTAACCGAGGTTATCACAGAAAAGGAAAAATCCTAGTGCTTCCAATTTATTTATCCATATATACGTAATTAACCAATTTCATTTACTGAGAAAGGGTTCAAAACCCCAATACATTCCATTTAAACGTCACTGTAGGTAAGGGTTTATTATTGCACAGAGAAATACCACCAACGGCCATTATTTTTAGTAGGCATAATCCCATATAAATCAGAAATCATTGATCATGTAAGAGGATAAAAATAGAGCAGCATCATCGATCACACACCTCCCCTTCAGTTAGAGTCTGTTCATTATCTTTATTAATGTTTGGTTCATCCAATTCATTGGAAACATTAGCGTACCCACCCCACAAGATACACAGAAATGATATACGAAGGTGAAACCCCTACCTGATTTATCAACGATCGAAGCTTCTCATGAAACGCGAGGAACAGGAGGTGCGCAAATTGTAGGGGTGTGACCTAGGGAACTCATGGACAAGAAGATGAATCGATGAGAGGGTGATTGAGAAAAAGAAACCCAGGGAGAACCCTTTAGTTTATAAGGGCCGGGATGGTTGAGATAAGAACACAAAACCACATAAGGAGTGGCGTCGTGGGTTGACCACTCAGCCCCACATGTCATTAAAGGGGTCCTCTCCTTTAGGTGCAGTTTAAACCGACGCACACCAGGGTATCTCACTTAATAAAAGGTCATTAATTGGTGTTAATGGGATTTAAAATAGGCTTAAATGGTCAAATAGGGTTTGAAATCCAATTTTTTAAAAAAGGACGCACTACAGGAAAACACGTGGGGGTAGGTAAGAGGGACTGGTAGCCGAGAGCTACCGGTGGCTGACAGCAAGCGGTATCCGAGCTACCGGTAGGCCGGAGCGACCAGTAGTCAAGAGCTACAGGTGGCTGATAGCCACGGATATCCAAGCTACCGGTAGGCTGCGGCCATCGGTAGGCCGAGCTACTGGTGTCTGAGCTACCGGTAGGCCCAGATACCGGTAGCTGAGCTACCCGTAGGAAATGCTACCATTAGGTTGTGGCTACCGGTAGACCAATCTACCAGTAGTCTAGCTACCGGTAGGCTAAGGCTACTGGTAGACCTACCGTGGGTCAAACTTCACCGAGAAGTTGGGATGACCACCCTGACCACCCAGAACACCTCAACATCAGATTTTTACAAAGTAATGGACCCCCAAGATCCCGGTCCATTACATCAGATACCTCTCTAACTATTCTCTCCCTCTAGAATCAAAACCAATGAGAATCAAAACAACCAGAAGGAAAGAGAGGGTTCGAACAAAAACCTTGATAGATACCTCTCAGGAGTGAACCCCATTGTTAACTAAAAACACCTTCCTATTAAGAACCAAGAAACGTACCCTGTCAAATTACCCAGTCATGTGGTTTGGGAGCCTCTTCCCCCATGTCATGATACTATCCGCTTTGGGTGGCACTGACTCACCTGCACGGGTTTAATCACATCCACCTTAATTCATCTTGATTAGAGGTCTGATCCTCCCCTCCCTATTGCCAGGACTTTTAACACACATTCAGAGCCGAAATGAAAAACCAAAATTTGATAGCCAACAAGGTAAAATGCTCCAATACAACAAGTATAAATAGAACATCACAAAACGGAAAACAATTTTGGGTACTGGGAACACATTTGTGCTTCCCTCTCCCACATACTCTCCTCAAGTCCACCATGTCCCCATAACACACGAACCATGGGAATGGTTCACCAACGAAGCACATTCTCCTCACGATCCTCGATCATCACTGGTCTTTCCACAAAGGTCTCATCGTCCTCGATGTATAGATCTCCCCAGCTGAGGACATGTGAATCATCATGCATATACCGATGGAGCTAGGACATGTGGAAGATGTCATGCATCCCCATCAGCGACGGTGGTAAATCTAGCTGATAAGCCACTTCGCTAACCCGCCACAACTCTTCGAAGGGTCCGATGAACCAGGGAGAATGCTTACTCCACATTCCGAACCTCCATTGTCCACGCTGAGGGGAGACCGTCAAGAACATGTGGTCCCCAACATCAAACTCCAAGGGCCTTCTCCTACTATCATCATATGACTTCTGTCAGTCCTAGGCTGCCTTCATCCTTTCTGGTATAAGCTGAACATTCTCTATCATGCTCTGGACCACCTCCGGTCCAAGGACGCCTATTTCTCCGACATCGGTCCAACACAAATGTGAGTGGCATGGCCTCCATACGAGGCTTCAAACAGAGCCATACCAATGGTAGAGTGATAGATATTATTGTATGAAAACTATACCAAAGGCAAAATATACACCCACGATCCCCCAAAGTCCAGAACACTTGCCCGCAACGTATCCTCCAAGGTTTGGATTGAATGCTCTGTCTGTCAATATGTTTGGGGATAGAAAGTAGTGCTATGTCATATCTAGGTGCCAAAAGCATGTTTCAATCCTCTCCAGTCTTGTGAGGTAAACTGTGCATCCCTATACGAGACTATGGACCTTGGAAGTCCATGCAACCACACCACCTCATCCATGTACCTTCGTGCCAAGGAATCCACCGCACTCAACTCCTTAATCACCCTAAAGTGAGCCAACTTCATTAAACGGTCCACTACTACCCAGATAGCATCACATCACCCTTGCTCATTGGGTAGTCCCGTGACGAAATCCATCGAGATGTCGTCCTACTTCCACTCGGGGACATCTACAGGTTCCAACAACCCACCTGCAACACGGTGTTCAGCATTTACCTACTGAAACACTAGGCACTTGGCCACAATCACTTCCATATGTTTCTTTACTCTGGGCCACTAGAACTGTCTCTCCAGACCCCTGTACATCTTGGAAACTCATGGGTGTACCGATAGGGGTGAGTTGTTGAAATCACTATGAACCTTTCCGTGCATCACCTCTGGAATAAACATCCTCTCCCGGAAGAGCATTTGATTTTGACTATCTTCCGTCCATCCTTCCGGAGCATTGCCCTGGACAACTCGGTCGCACATTACCTCACAATCTAGGTCTCCCCACAGAGACTCCTCCACTTTCTGAAACAAGAATGAATACACTGTCATCTGATACATGAAACCTCTACCACTATCCATCCTCACATCTAGGCGCAACGCAACCGACTCCTCCATGTATTTCTAGGCATCTGCCGCCTCTCGGACCGCATCCTTTTATGACCACTTTCTCAAGGAATTGGCCACTACATTCCCTTTCCCTGAAGTGTAGGAAATATCGACGTTGTAATCCTGGAGGAACTACATCCACCTCCGTTTCCGCAAGTTTAGTTCCCAGACATACCTCATGATTTTTTGATCTATGAAGACCACAAAGCGTTTTTGATTAGGTAATGCTGCCATAACTTCAGTGAGAAAATGACCACTGCATGTTACAGATCGTGGGTGGCATAATTACACAAATGAGGGAATAGCTTCCTATACCCATATGATATCACCTCTTGTTGCTACATCAACACACATATGAGGCCTTTCCCTAAAGCATCACAGAACACCTCATATGCTGCCCCATTATCTGGTAGTCTCGGAACTATGGAAATAACCATCTTACCCTTTAGATAGTTGAAGGCTGTCTCACACTGCTCACTCCATACAAAAACCTAGTCCTTCTTTGTCAAGGCTGTCAAAGGCACCACAAATTGAGTGATGTTGGGTACGAACCTATGGTAGTAACATGCCATCCAAAGAAAACTACGAACCTCTGCCACGTTCTTGGGTGATTCCAATGAAACAACCGCTTCAACCATTGATGGGTCCTCCACTACCCCTTGCCCAAACAATATGTTCCCAAGGAATTGCACTTCTCTCATCCAGAACTTGAATTTCGAAAACTTCCCATAGCGTTGGTGCTGTCAGAGGACCTCCGAAACCGTCTTTAGGTGTTCCTCATAGTCCTCCTCTGATCTTTAATAGATTAGGATGTTGTCAATGAACACAACTATGAACTGATCCCGGTACTCCCGGAAGATGGAGTTCACAAGCCCTATGAACATAGTCGGGGCATTCATAACACCGAAGGGCATGACAACAAACTCGAAGTTCCCATATCTGCACTTGAAGGCTGTCTTCAAGATGTCACCCTCCTTTAACCTCAACTGGTGATATCCAGAACGTAGGTCGATCATCAAGAACCTTCCATCCCCTTTCAGCTGGTCAAAGAGATCGTCTATCCTTGGAAGAGGGTAGCTATTCTTGATCATTACCAAATTCAGACTCCTATAGTCTATGCACAACCTGAGACCACAATCTTCCTTCCATGCAAACAAGACTGGAGCTCCCCATAGTGACGCACTTGGTCAAACATAACCCCTCTTCATCAGATCGTCGATAAGAATCCACAACTCCCGTAGCACTGACGGTTCCATCTGGCAAGGAGCCATCGAAATCGGACGAGCTCCGGGCTGTTAGTCTATCCCAAAATCGATATCACGTTGAGGGGGTAGATTCGTTACCTCTTCAGGAAATATGTCCATAAAATCTCTAACGATTCCTAGAACCTCCACCATCTCAGCATCTACTGGCTCTACTAACAACTTGTTTAATAAGGAGATGAGGGGTTCCTCTCGCCTGCTGCCCTTCTGACTGCTCAGCTAACCGGTGAAGGTAACACGCTGGCCACACAAGTCTGAGAACGTAACCCTTCCTCGATAGCAGTCGATGATGAGACCCACAGAGAACAGCCAGTAGATTCCTAAAATGACATCGTATGGTTGTATCTGTAGCAGTAGTAAATCTTTCACTGACTAATGTGGCCCTATCATCAGTTTGTATCCTCGGCAAACATATAACAAGTCAGTCCGACCTCTGACTAGTGTGCTCAGCACCAGGGGAACCAGATGTCTCTCGGCATCTAGGTCCAGTGCATGGGCCAGACCGGGTGCAACAAAGGAGTGCGAAGCCCCGGTATCGAACAAGGAATAAGCAAGGGTACTGAACAAACTGATCGTACCTCGAACAACCTCCAGTCCCGCTGGAACTGCTACCTCTGCGACATGAAACTGTCCACGCCCAGCTCTTATACACCTCGATAGTCGTTCATCTCCTCAACCATGCCTTGGTCGAGGTCCCTGAAGAGAACACTGAGGTTGGCCATCCCCTACAACGTCTGTCCTCGGAGGAGTGGGTGCTCGCTGCCCCTACTGCTGCTGCCGAAAGGGCCAAGCGGGAAACAACTGCTGAGGCGGGTGCGGGGTCTGTCCGCCACTGTCGTAGTGCACTCGGTCCGGGCACTGATTCCGAAGATGTCCATGGCTTCCACAGATGAAGCACCTCAGTCCTGGGGATGAATGAAATGGGCGAGGACCAGGGGACCCGAACTGTAACTGCTGTGGCCTGCTCCATGCTTGTCGGAACCGAGAGGGTCCTAATTCTGGTAGTCGGGTGCTGACGGCCTTTCCCATTGACGGGCCAAGCTAAATCCCCTCTCGTGACACACCGCCCAATGTGTGCATGCTCTCCACCACCTCTCCCTTCTTCTGGTCCTCCAAGTATGTCGGCAAGCTGAAGGGGGTAACATCGTACTGGATGGAGGGACGAAGCTCCTCACCTAAACATCTCGCATGAGACTCCTCATCTGGAAAGAGGTCTGGAGCAAAGCCGAGGAGATCCTTGAACATGGTCCCCAACTCTAATACAGATATACTCCCCTACTGGAGGGAGATTGGGTCATGCCTCTTCTCCTCCTTCATCGTAGAAGGGATGAATTCAGCTCGAAACTCCTTCTCAAAATCATCCCATGCCACCTCAGCCTCCGTCCTCTCCCCGTCGACCACTGATGCACTGCTCCCCGCATCTGGCTGATGGACAAGGGAATCCAGTACTCGGTCGGAGCCTGGATCAATCCAAAGGCTATCACCAGCTCCTCTAACCAACCCACAGTCTTCATGTCCGAGGTGCTGCCCTTATACTTCTCAAGGGTCTGTCACTAGAAGTCTCAAAGAATCCTCTTACACTGATCATCTCCCTCCTCTTGGTCAACCCTCTATCGATCATCCAGGTAGACCTCTTGGGCCTCGATCACTCGTACTACTCGTGGTCGTCACCCGGGTTCCATATCTACAAGGTAAACCAGGAATGCCTTTTCCCGAGTAGTGGAGATTATTGTTCTTAAAACTTCTTAAACTTATTATTTAATTCCAGTTCCCAAAACACCATAAAACCACGAGAACATAAGTCATTATGATGCATGCACCTTTCTTAGGGTCTCTAACCTGCAATCAGTGTGGCCTCACTCGGTCGTTCAGTAGGTCCAAAGTCCTTGCATCGGATCACGAGGGGCCCTAAAATCTCGTATCCTAGTTGGTCTTCCCTGGCCTAATTCACGCACCATGGCCACCCAACATTGTTGCCCCAACATCCCATGCAATCCCCACTGTTCTTAAATCCAGACTCTATCCTATATCTCAACCCCACCTTTGATACCATTCTATCATGACCCGCCTTCACCAAAAGGAGGGAAAGGTCAACAGATTGCCTGGACCTTCCTTATTTAAGTTGAAGGAGAGATAACGACCCCCGAGACCATCCATCAATAGGTCCCGAAGAGGCGACCAGCACCAAGTGTATTGAATCCCACAGTAATTGGAAGGCATTATCCTTTTTCTTTTAATATGATCAAGCGATAAGATAGTAAATCCCCCAACACCAAACTGAAAGTAAAAGTAAATCCAAGAACCATACGCAATTCTTGTTACAAGATTAAAAACCACAATATATAAGGATAATACAAAGAGTAAATACCAAAAGAATGAAAAATAGCAACTACGATGATCAGTCACAAGGTCTGAGCTAGTACAGTCCAGTACAATCCCCGTAGTCCCCCTGGAAACCTGAAAGCAGTTTTATAAACATAGTGTGAGCATACAAGTATACTCAGTTGGGAAAACCAAAGACTCTCGTGCAAAAGTGGGGAGGCATTCTAAGTCCCCATGGAAAAATAGAAAACTAAGAAAATATCAATGAAACTAACCACCCAAGCCTCACGAAGGCACACTCCCAAAATAACGCAAGTCATGTAATGTATAGTAATAGCACATCGATGTTTGGGTACCCCGTGCCAGTTTCCCACTGGTTATTGAAGAAATCATACGCATCAAACCAATCTCACCATTCTTACCGCAGTCCCACTGCCAAACCCTGCCCGCACACACTTGTGCCATAACCTCACCGCTGTCCCACTGCCAAACCCCGCCCGCAGACACCTGGTCCTCAACTGTCACATGTAACCACGCCTGCAAACACCTAGGCCAGAACTACCACTGTCACACCCGAAGACACCTGGTACTCATCCCGAAGATAATTGGGAAACCACCTGCCCGCACACACCTGGGCCAACGACCACACTACCATGCCTGAAGATTCTTGGTCTAATAATGGACTTCAGGCCATCACAGCCTGTCTGAAGATACTTGGGCTATCCAGGAAAGGGAGAAGAAAGGAGCTAATAACCAGCCACTAATATAAGTGTTGGAAAAAACACCCTACCCCGTGAAATGGGGGTGTTTGGCACTATGTTCTCGACATGCGTGGGGCACTAATATGAAGCACAAAACTACATGTATATGTATAGGTAACAAGAACTCACCCAATCTAGTTTTTTCTTCAGCCATACTAAAGAACAATATCCTTTCTATTCATTCATAAGATAAGATAACAACACCCATGCTGAGTCGCAACTCACATCAAACCAAAACCCCATTTATCCATCCTTTCTTTCATGTTCAGTAATACTGTTTAGATAATTTTCTGCACTACTGGGTGACAAACTGCATAAGAACAACCAAGGGAAAATGTTAGAACCAACAACGATTTGAGCATTCACACCCGATTTTCATGAAATGCCAAAACAACAATGGGATAAGGGAGATCCCTCGAAATACGGGAACCAAAAAAAACCCCAAGATACAGCCTCAGGTCCCCAAAATCCAGCATTCAATGGTTTCTCAACAACAGAGGATTCCACCCCAATTCGTGATATAATCAATGTAACCACACGACCTAAAAAATTCACAACCAGTGAAGCCCTAACTATAGAGGATCCCATACCCTCCCACATCACCCAGAAATTGTCCCATGAATAAAAATAACCAATCCACTACCAACAACACAAAGTAGTCACATGCCAGTATTTTCAGATTTAAAATATTTAACATACTCCATGATTCCAATTCCACTGTACTTTAATTGGTGTTATCACAGAAAAGGAAAGATCCTGGTGCTTCCAATTTATTTATCCAAATATACGTAATTAACAAATTTCCTTTACATAGCAAGGGTTCACAACCCCAATAGAATCCATTTAAACGTCACCAGAGGTAAGGGTTTAGTAGTGTACAGAGAATGACCACCAATGACCATGATTTTCAGTAGGTGTAAGCCCGTATAAATCAGAAATCATTGATCATGAAAGAGGATAAAAATAGAGAAGCATCATCGATCACAACCCTCCCATTCAGTTAGAGTCTGTTCATTATCATCATTATTGTTTGGTTCATCCAATTCAATGAAAACAATAGTGTACCCATCCCAAAAGATACACAGAAAGGAGAGACGAAGGTGAAACCCCTACTTGATTGATCAACGATCGATGATTCTCTTGATGCGCGACGAACATGAGGTGTGAAAATTGTAGGCGTGTGACCTCGGGAACATATGGACGAGCAGACGAATCGATGGAAGGCTGATCGAGAAAATGAAACCCAAGGAGAACCCTTTAGTTTATAAGTGTTGGGGACGGTTTAGATAATAACATGAAACCGCATAAGGAGTGGGGTCGGGGGATGACCACACAGCCCCACACGTCATTAAAGGGGTCCTCGCCTTTAGGGGAAGTTTAAACCAACACACAACAGGGTATCTCACATAATCAAACACAATTAATTGGCATTAATGGGCTTTAAAATAGGCATAAAGGGACAAAATAGGGTTTAAAACCCAATTTGAGCAAAAAGGAGGCGCTATTGGAAAACTCGTGGGGGTAGGCAAGACCTACCGGTAGTCGAGAGTCACATGTAGATGATAGCTACCGGTATCTGAGATACTATTATACTATAGTAACTGGTAGTCAAGAGCTAATGGTAATCTGCAACCACCGGTAGTCGAGAGATACCGGTGGCTGACAGCCACAGGTAGCGGAGCTACCAGTTGGCTGCGTCGACCGGTAGGCCAAGCTACCGATAGGTTGCGGCCACCGATAGGCCGAGCTACTGGTTTTCTTCGGAGACCATTAGGCTGCGGATAACGGTAAACCAAGCTACCGGTAGGCCTGCTACTGATTGTCTAAGGCTTCGGGTAGGCCTATCGTGGGTCAAACATCACCGAGAAGTTGGAATGGCCTCCCAGACCACCCAGAACACCTCAACATCAAATTATTTCATAGTAATGGAACCCCTAAAACCTGGTCCATTACATAAACTATCATGAAGTATAGAGTAGATATATCATAAAGTTCCTTCTCGTTAAAAGAAACTCAACGCGATAGACGGTGCATCATTCGGACGCTCGGTCTGAGAGTTATTGGCTTTTTCGTCCCAAGGGCCCGGATGGTTTTTTATTTAATACCAAACCGACCATACTCCAGCTATGTCCAAACCACAAGAAGAGTATGCAAAAATAACTGTCTCACTAAGAGGAATTCAACGTGATCGATGACACGTCATTCGGACGTCCGGTCGTTAAGTTATAAGTGTTTCCGCTCCAAGGACCCGAATGGTTTCGGGTTCGAACCAACCTGTCCATACCCAAAATTTACCAAAATCATGAGTGTAATATACCGAAACGACCCTCTCGATCCAAGGATCCCTACACAACTTATGGTGAGTCGATCAGAGTTCTATATCCCAAGATATGGGTGTTTGAACGAACCAGTCCGAAAATAGGGGGTTTGGGCCCGGTCCGACCCGGCCCAATACCCCTGGTTCGGCCTGAACCGGGTCGAACCGACCCAGGTCGGGCCCATTTGGACGCAGCCCGGCCTGACTGGTGCCGCCCGGCCAGGCGCCAGCAGCCCGACCCGGCGCGTTCAGCCCGGCGCGGGCGGTGAGGCCCGGCCCGCGCGGCCTGCGGCCCAACTCGGAAGCCGGCTGCAGCTTGGTTCCTGGCCAGACAGGGTGCGAAAGGGGGGGGGGGGGCACCGACCCCCTATTTTCGAAACGGATGGCCTTAATGGATGGCCTTTTTCAATCACGAGACCCGAGGGTGTCTCTCCTCGGGGTGCCAGCGGCGGCCGACTCTGCCTATAGCCCCTTTGAAAAACCGCCACGACCTTAGGCTGCGACTTCTGTCCAACCGGCGTGGTGTGACGATGTCGCACACCATCACCGTGGCCTACATCGGCTGCAGTCCTCTTCGTCCCCATGCGGTGCAACGACACTGTGATTCCTTCTCCACAATCATCAACGAAGATCAACAATAAAAAGGGGAGGAGGATCGGCCGTGTTTCCGTGGTCCGATCTCTTCTAGTTATGATGATAACAGGAGGAAAAAGATTACAAGATACCAAATGACAAAACAAAGAACTATATTAATTCACTAAAATTGATCTTAACCCCTACCTCAACAAATGTTTTCGAATGACGGGCATCGCGGAAAACGGCGTTGCGGTGTGAGGTTCCGTAGACGTCAACGGAGAGCATTCGAGGATAGAGTGGTGTCTCCCCTTTTTGTCATAGAGAAAAGAAATGAAGGCGTGTCATCATCCTTCTTGGATTTTTCATTCTTCGACAAAGAGGATGAAATTCTTAACGGAAAGAACTAGAGCCCTCTCACCCCAATCTCTTCACGCAACAACTAACCCCCTAAAATAGAATATGACTTATCTTATTTTATTGCTTCAAGCCATGCATTTCAATTTTTAAAATTCTAACACATAACTCACATAAATGATGAAGTGTGTTGGCATGAATAAATAGGATAGAGGGGAGAGTTACAAAATTAAGGGATGCCTAAATTTATTGGGTAGTTTCCATGTATTTATCATGGGAGTTCAAATGGGTTAAGGGTTATGGAATATGAAAAGATGGGTGCTTGTGTGGGACCCACCTCCCTCATAACCATACATGGGAAGTTGGGTGGTTGTGGGTCCCACTAAAAACTTCCCATGAGAGAGTGTGACTTCATAGGATAATAAAAAAAATTGTACACAATTTTATTTACTTTTCACTTAAACAGCAAAATTTAACTTCTTCTCCCGAGCAAACGCATCAACGGTAAAAGTCATCATAAGAAAATACCATCACTACAAGTTCATCGGTGCCCTCGGATTTCAATTCCGAGCACCGGTTCAGATGATTGAAAAACCCGCTCGTTTGTTCACTGAACGTACCCGAGATAAACTATAGAAATTGATTCCAGGCTCACCGGGCCTCCGAATTAGGTGTCGTCAAAAACTGCGTACTCATAAAATCCAAAAGAATTTATGAAAAAAATTTCCTTGAAATTTACTGGTCTTTACATTACACCCACATTAGGGATTTATGTCCCCATAAAGATATATCACAAACTAGGGGAACAAATGAGGGTACTGTACATGTATCTGAGCCTCCTGCTCCCATGTGCTCTCCTGGAGGTTCCCATGCTGCCACCTGATGCACACAAGAGAAATTGACCATCCAAGTAGGACCTGCTCATGTAGATCCTTGATCTCCCCCGGGACATCCACAAATGTCGCCCCGTCATCGATGTCTAGCTCCCCGTGATCAATGATATGTGTCGGGTCATGCACGTATCTCCTCAGCTGAGATACGTGAATGACGTCGTGCACCCGGTGTAACTGAGGTGGAAGATCCAGGAGATAATCCACCTCACCTATCTTGATGAGAACCTGGAATAGTCCGATCAAGCACGGTGATAACTTGGCACTTCGGCCAAATCTCAGTAATCCACGTCGAGGTGAGACCTGTACGAAAAAGTGGTCTCCATCCTCGAACTCTAGTGTTCTCCACATCCTATCATCATAGGACTTATGGAGGCTCTGAGCAGTCCTCTTCTACTCCTAGTTGATCTGTACCTTCTCCATCGTGGCCTGGACCATCTTTGGTCCTACAAGTGCTGACTCCCCTGGGTCTGTCCAGCACAGAGGTGATCTGCAAGGTCGGCTTTACAATTCCTCATATGGTTCCAACACGATGGTGGAGTGGTAGCTATTGTTGTACGAAAACTCCACCAAGGGTAGGTGATCCTCCCAGCTGTGACCAATATCAAGGACACATGCATGGAGCATGTCCTCGAGAGTCTAAATGGTCCTCTCCGTCTGAACATCCGTCTGAGGGTGAATGGCGGTGCTCATGCGTAGCTGCTTCGCAAACGCCTCTTGCAACCCCTTCCAAAGCCGGGAAGTAAAGATATCATCTTGATCAGAGATGATAGTCGATGGCACACCATGAAGTCGTACGATATTCTGAATGTGGAGGCGTCCCAAGAACTCCATTGAGACCTACTTTCTAATAAATAGATAGTGGGCCGACTTGGTGAGTCGGTCGATAATCACCCAAATAGAGTCGTGACCTCTGGAAGTACATAGAATCCCTGTCATGAAATCCATAGATATCCCGTCCCACATCCACTCTGTGACCTCCAAGGTCTGTACCAAGACTTCTAGTGCCTGGTGCTCCGCCTTCACCTACTGGAAGGTGAGGCATCATTAAACAAACTCTGCCACAACCTTCTTCATACCCATCCACTAGTGTTGTCGTCTGAGATCCTGATACATCTTCACCACTCCTAGATGTACCGCTAATGGGGAAGTGTGAAACTGTCTCAAAACCTCCTCCTGTAATGGAACTGGTACCATGGTATGTCCTTTGAAAAGGATGAAGAGATCTCCTCCTACAAAGAATCTATTAGGTGCCTATCCTTAGGATATCTGTGCATGCCACGTCTCATAGTCAACGTCCCCACGTTGTGCCTCTCTGACTCACTGATGTAGTGGTGGAGGGATTGTGAGCGACGGTAGAAAGGCTTCCCCATCTCTATCCACGTAGTGTATCTGCAAAGCTGCTAACTGCTCTGTCACCTCTCAAAGTAGCTGGATTCCCGACCTCCTGCTTAGAGAAACAGCTACTATGTTACCCTTCCCAGGATTAAAGACTATCTCAAATTCATAGTCCTGGAGGAACTCGAGCCATCGCCACTATCTCAGGTTCAGGTCCATCTACGAGAAGATGTACCAGAGACTTTGGTGGTCAGAGTAGATTGTAAATCGCTCACCCATCAGATAGTGTTGCCACATATTCAAGGCGAAGACCACTGCTGCTAACTCCAGGTCATGGGTAACATAGTTCTGCTCATTCTAACTCAACTGTCGTGAACCATAGGTGATCACAGCCCGATCCAACATCAGGACACACCCGATTCCGGTCCCTGATGCATCGCAGTAAAATACGTACGCTAATCCCTCCTTTGGTAACCTTAAGATGGGTGCACTAGTCAATCTTTGTCTCAGCTCCTGGAAGCTCACCTGACATCTATCTGAACACACGAACGGTTTCCCCTTCTTCATCAAAGTTGAAAGTGGTGTTGCAACTCTAGAGAAGTCTGGAAAAAATCGTTGATAGTACCCATCCAGACCTATGAAACTCTGCACCTCCGTCACGCTCCTGGGTGGCTCACAAACTATCACTGCCTTGATATTCACAGGATCCACCATAACTCCCACCTCAGAGATGACATTTCCCAAGAATTGGACCTCTAGAATCTAGAACTAACACTTAGAGAGCATACCATAAATTCGGTACTCTCAGATTGTGTCTAGTACAACCCGCAAGTGGTAGGTGTGCTCCTCATCAGTAGTCGAGTAAATCAATATGTCGTCGATGAATACTACGAAAAATTTATCGAGGTAAGGCTGGAAGATCCTGTTCATGAGACTCATGAACACTTTTGGAGAATTGGTTACACCAAAATTCATATCCAAGAACTCATAGTGTCCATACCGATACCTGAAGGACATCTTCTGCACATCCTCATCTTGAACTCTGAGCTGATGATAGCCCGACCTGAGGTCTATCTTTGAGAACCAGCGTGCTTCCATGAACTGATTGAAGAGGTCATCAATCCTAAAAAGTGGATACTTGTTCTTTACAGTCACCTGATTTAGGTGACGGTAGTCGACACACAGTCCCAAGTTCCCATACGCCTTCTTGGCAAACAAAATCGTGGAAGCCCAGGGTGAAACACTGGGTCGAATGAATCTTGCGCTACAAGTCCTCCAGTTGTACCCATATCTCTCGAAGCTAAGTGGGAGCCATCCGATATTATGGTTTAGATATTGGGGCTATCCTGGGGTACATGTTAATATAGAAGTCTACCTCTCTGTGAGGAGGTAGTCTCGGAACGTCGTCAGAAAAAACGTCTGCATACTGATCCACCACAATAGGAAAACACAAACTCGGAACATCAATTGCTCCTAGGATGAGACTATCCAACTGATGAGTGATCGGCTGTCCTCTCCACTGCGTAAATCCATTCTGTGCTGCAAAGGCTCCCTTCTCACAGGTGAAGATGAACCTGCTCCCATCTGTAACGACCCAAAGCTTCATTAATGGAAAATCCCTCTTGATCTTATTCAATGTCTCTTTATATAAAATGTTTTTATAAAATGTCAACTTCTTTGGTTTAATGTTAAGAATTTTGACCATTTCTAATATATCCGTTGAACATTGATCACATGATTAGTATAAATATAGGACTTTAACCAATCCAATTTACTCAGAAGGAAGTGATGGCCTCATCCAGTTGAATTTCACCATACGAATCCAATTTTTCAGATCTCGGAAAAGAGGTGGCATCTTTCGGCATCTCCTTGAGCAATCCCAAGCTGAGCTTCATCATTTCAATCTCGAACGTGACTTTCTACGGGAAATGTTGAAGTTGATTGAAATTACCACTCGAGCAATGTTATCTGTGCCACCCCAAGAGTCTGTCACCATCGCACACCTTACCCTTAGGTCTTATGCGGCTATTTTAAGGGGTTATGTAATGAATAAGTATTACTATGTTCATGTACATTATTTTTGTATATATTAATGAATATAATTTCTAGTCATTTCTGATACATTGTAAATAGTTTTTAAAGTACAAATAGTGTTTATAGTTATTATTTAATAAAGAATTATATTTTATTAAGTTAAGGGATTTTTGAATTGAATAATATTTTAATAAAAATAATATTATTATTATTAAACTAATTTTTATTAAATATAAATGATCTTATAATTTTATTAATGCAATTAAATTTTTTTATTAAGGTTTGAAAGCCATTTCTGTCAAAACCCGAGAATCTTTGATAAATGTCAGTTTTTATTTTAAATGTGAAAATTAACATATTTAGAAAATTATTTAGATAAAATAACTGTTATTTCTGGAATCAGGACATTGATATTATCCAATGGTGAATTTTTCATAATTTTCTGAGATAGTCAAATTTTTTAGTAAAAAATTAAATACCGTTTAAATATATAATGTGTTTTATGATATCATAATGACCCAATAGTGATGTAATAAAATACTATAATCTTTATATTCGGCAAATATATGTTTTACCATTAAAATAATGTGATTTGGGTTTTATTGACTTACTTTTCTAAGCATTAATGGACCCCTAAAGACTTATTCAACACCATGCCTTTTTAAATTAATTTCCATGGGAGTGTGACTCACCTCCACATAAGCAACCCTATTATTTTAGAGGTTCGGACTTTGGCCTTATACAATATTGTTTTCCTATTCCCGTTTCCAAAAAACATTGGAAAATACCATGGGATGGTTTGTGGTTTGGATTAATTTAATATAAGGGGTCCCAAACCTAAATAATAAAGAATTTTTTCACCTTTCCTATATAAACCCACCCAAGCACCCACTTCATCCTCACTCAAAGCCTTTTTAGTTTGACCAACCTTGGCCCTACTCTCTTTATAATCCTCCCAAGGTCCCCCAATATACCAAGAGGCCTCTCACAAGCCACTCTCTAGCCATTGGAAGTACACTTCCAAGTAAGGGTTTTTTCTTCCTTTCTCATTTTTGTCAATTTTCATTAAGTTGTAATGCCATTTTAATTTCAATTATGAATATTGGAGTATGGTTTCACACCTCCATAATACTTCCCACTTATTGTTTGAATGATGGGAGACCCATTTCTCTCTCACTAAAAGCCTCTCATGTACACCCGTTACTATGCCGAAATTCCGTAAGGAACTTCTCTCTGTTTTTTACATTCAAGAAATAATTTTGTATCATGAATCTAAATGCCATTAAAATTGTTGGGACATGTATCTATATGACCTCCTTACTATCCATTACAATTATATATGATGAGTAACCCATTTCTCTCTCATCAAACCATTTGTTATGAATTCTTATGTCATGCCGTTACGCTACAGAAATCGCACTGATTATCTAAGACAATGCCATTGTGTAGTGAATACCATGACCATTTCTCCATCAAGGGTATTCACCTTCATGCACATTCAATTAATGATTATAAAGTTTCATGTATGAATTCAAAATTTATTTATCATGGAATAAATGATTATCTTTTATGAATCCATGTTTTATGATCCATTTGGGACACTTATGCATGAAATGAAATGTTTAAGAAGGGTGCGCCCTTATAGCACTCCAATGCATTGGTTAAAGTACAGTACCATGATACGTCATGTTTGAAATGAGTGTTGACTCATGATAATTCAAGTGCAATGATGGTTTACTGATGATTTTTGTGAAATGAGGATTTACTCACGCTCCATGTGCAATGAGCCTTGACTCATACTAATTCCATGATACGTGTTGTTGAAACATTTCCATGTTATGATTATCATGCATTATATTGCCTTTATGTTCATGTTTTTCATATTATCTATTGATATGCCTATTGTCTAACATGTATTGTACTCCTCATGTTATCCATTGTGTACTCCCTTATTGGGCTTTATAGCTCACCCTTTTTTTATGCATGCCCTCATGTTATCCAATGCAATGCTAAGTTTGAGAGAATGTAGTGGTCATGTAAATGAAGTTTTCAATAATGATGTTTTATTTCATGTTTCAAGTTATTATGTAATGATCATAAGACAAAAAGACACTAAAAATCTCGATCATATTTGTTTTATGACATGATGTTTTATGTAATAAATCTTGTTTGTGTTTGTATTAAAAGGCAGGGTTGTCATAGTTTGTATCAGAGGATAGGTTTAGTTATTTTTAGGATTATGAAACACTAGTAAATACATAGATACAAGACTAAGTATAATATAAACATCCCTAAGTATTGGTATGTACTGATTAAGTGGTTTATCAAACAAGTACATACCTGTCTGGATACGCGCAGGTAGAGGCGGCTCTGGCATAGATGTATCCTAGGGGTAAATCCCGAATACAATGCATTGAGCTAGATTCGAATGGGAACTGGTGCATGAAAACAGGCCTTGCTTCAATCTTGGTTATGACACTCCTGGGGGATATGTTTTGATAAATTTAAAAGCTTAGTATGAACCCTTATTAAGGGAATTAAAAAAATTCCCCTAAGAATAAATTTTAGAATGTAGATCATGGAATGCCTATATTGAAGCCTATAGACTCATGAGTTTAGGAAATGAAAGTTTATTTTTAAGTCATCAACTTTTGAATTTGGATTACCCTTTATGTGTTACCCCTAACTTTCCTTTTATTCCACCCAATGGCCGGTAATAGGAGGACTCGAGCTAATAACTGTTGTGAAGATCAGTGTGAAAACTGTACTAATGAGATTCCAAATCCAATGGTAGCAGTAATCGTAATCCTTGTCACACTTCTCTCTCAGATAACTGATGTTTTGAATAGAAAAACAGGTCAAGAGGAACGTTCAACCCTCCCTAAGAAAGATAAAGTCTCTATCGAGAGCTTCATGAGGCAAAGGCCTCCTACTTTTAGTGGATCATCTGATCCCATGATCGCTGAACAATGGATCAACTTTGTAGAAAAGATCATCTCCATCCTCCAATATTCTGAACAAGAGATGGTTATCCAGGCTGCTTATCGTATGGAGGGTGATGTTGATCAATGGTGTTCGTTGATCAAAAATACGAAGCTTGAGGAGGAGATTGAGGCTTTGGAATGGAAGGATTTCCAGAAGATGTTTTTCAATAAATATTTTCCGCGCACCCTCCAGCTTAAGATGGAAAGAGACTTCCATTGCCTCAAGAAAAAAGATGAAGAATATGTTGGAGCATACGATGCACACTTCACAAGGCTTACACGATATGATTCTGGCTTTGTCGTTACTCCCGAATGCAAAGTTGACTACTTCTTTGGTGGGATGAATCCTAGCTTGCAGAAAGCATTAGCGATCTGTGACTTCGACAGCTATGAGGAAATTTACCGATGTGCCCTTAAGGATGAAATGGAGATCAGGGAATCACAGGGGTATCATGGGGACAAGAAGCGTAAGGTAGACTTCAATGCTGGCGGTCCGATGGATAAATCCAACGGTGCTTAGAAGATCCAGTACCCAACATGCCAAAAGTGCAGAAAGATGTACCTTGGAAATTGCCTTAAGGGGACGAGGAAAAGCTTCAGGTGTGGAAGAGGAGGGAACCTACCTCTTAACTATCAACAAGAAAGACCCGTGGCCGTGACAGAGGAGAGGAACGCTCCGTTCGAACCTCAATGCATTGTTCAATGATACAAATGAAAATAACCAGGTCATTTTACAAATTAGTGCCCCAATCCATGGGTTTTCGGAGGCCACCAACAACCTCCAAGGCAACAATGAAGAGCCTTTTCCATCACTTCTGCTGAAGTGAACCCCGATAATGAAGTGGTGACAGGTACTCTAGTTATTCATTCAAGAATAGAAAACGTACTTTTGGATTCAGGTTCTAAGAATTATTTTTTATCTTGAAATTTTAGTAGAACAATCCCACCACCACCACAAATCATGGAAGTGAAGATGTCAATGAGTACGGAAAATGGGGAAATCATTGCATCCCATGAATATAAGTCCTCTCCCGTTATAATATGTTGATTTAATTTCCCATAGAACCTTGTCATTCTCCCTCTAGTGGAATTTGATTCAATTCTTGGCATGGATTGGCTTTCCATATATAGAGCCAATATAAATTTTTGGGAGAGGTAAATCACACTCCATATGGAGAATCAACCCCCGATTCATTACAAGTGTCCGGAGGAAGATGAATCTCCTTTAGATCCATCATCTCAAGCATGGATATTATTGCCCTATGAGCATGTGTAACTGGCTCAGATGATTGAGTCAAAGAAAGAAACCATATTTGATGAAATGCCTATTGTGAGGGAATTCGCTGAAGTGTTTCCCAAGGAACTGCCTGGTCTTCCTTTTAGAAGAGATGTTGAGTTCTCAATTGAACTTATACCTGGGGTGTTACCAATATCCAAGACTCCATATAGAATGGATTTTTTGAGTTTTAAGAGCTAAAGAAACAACTACAGGAGAATCTGGATACATGGTTTATACACCCATGTGCGTCACCATGGGGTGAACAAGTCCTCTTTGTCAAGAAGAAGGATGGGTCAATGCGGCTTTTCATCGATTATTGTGAACAAAAAAAAATCACGATAAAGAAAATGTATCATCTTCCATGGATCTATGAATTGTTTGATCAGCTTCATGGAGCACAATACTTCTCCATGGTGGACTAGTGGATGGGATATTATCATGTAAGGGTGAAGAAGGAAGATATCCCCATGACTACTTCTCACACAAGATATGGGCACTATGAATTCATAGTAATGCCTTTCGAACTCACCAATGCTCCAGCAATCTTTATGGACTTAATTAATAGTGTATTTAGAGATTAACTCGACAAATTTGTTGTATTATTTATAGATGATATTCTAATATACTCCAAAACCATGGAGGATTATGAGGAGAATTTAAGAATAGTACTAGAGACTTTGTGAAAGGAGAATCTATATGAAAAGTATAGCATGTGTGAGTTCTGGTTGAAGTAGGTCTCATTTTTTGGCCATATCATCACAAGCAATTGAATATCTGTGGACCACTCCAAAACAGATGCAATTGAGGGATGACTGAGGCCAACATTGGTAACATATATTCGTAGCTTCTTGGGGTTAGCTGGATATTATCAACGATTTGGGAGGAATTTCTCACGATTTTCCAACCCTCTTTCCAAGATTACTAAAAAGGGAGTAAAGTTTTATTGGAGTGATGAATGCGAATATAGATTCAAGGAGTTGAAAAGGAGGCTTATCATTGCGTCCGTGCTCACTTTACCCAAAAGTGGGGAACTTTTTGTGGTATTCTGTGATGCTTTAATGAAGGGATTAGGCTGTGTGCTGATGCATAATGATAAAGTGGTATCCTATGCCTCAAGGCAGTTGAAAATCCATGTGCGAAACAATCCAACACATGATCTGGAGTTGGCGGCTGTGGTCTTTGCCTTGAAAATCTGGCGGCATTATCTCTATGGAGAAAATGTGAGATATATACTAACCACAAGAGTCTTAAGTATATATTCACACAGAAAGAGCTTAATATGCGCCAGAGAAGATGGATAGAGCTCATCAAGGATTATGACTGTTCAATACATTACCACCCTGGGAAAGCGATCAAGGTGGGAGATTCCCTAAGTAGAAAGGACCCAGCAATTCTATCGATGATGGGAATTGAGAAGTATCCAATCTTCTTATACTTGATGAAGATGGACATGGGAATCATAGAGAAGGGAACATCATAAATCCTTTCACAAATGATTTCTCAACTGTCTCTTTTGTAAAGGTTAAAGTGTGCTCAAAAGGATGATTTGGGAATTCAAGAAAAAGTGGATGCTATCAAAATGGGGAAATCCTCAGAGTTTAATGTTAATGAAGAAGGAATTTTGCGGCTTGGGAAATGAATATGTGTTCCATCATGTCCAGAGCTGAAGAAGGAACTTTTGGATGATGTACATAGTTCAAATTTCTCTATTCACCCATGGAGCACAAAGATGTATCGAGATCACTGAGAAAACATTTGGAAGGATAATATGAAGAAGGAGATCGCCGAATATACATCAAAGTGCCTGGTGTGTCAGCAAGTAAAGGCAAAGAGGTAGAAGTCTAATGGGATGATGCAACCATTGCCCATACCAGAATTGAAATGAGGGAACATCACCATGGACTTTGTCACCAGACTTCCAAGGACATCCAATGAAAACTATGCAATCTGGGTTGTTGTGGATCGTCTTACAAAGACTGCACACTTCACTACTATTCGGGAGGATTTCTCATTGGATCAACTGGCACAGATATGTATCCGAGAAGTGGTAAGGTTGCATGGAGTACCACTATATATTGTGTCTGACCGAGATCTAATATTCACCACTATGTTTTGGAAGAGTCTTCAACATTTTCTGAATAATGAACTGAACTTCAGTACGGACTATCATCCTCAAACCGATGGCCAATCCGAGCGGACTATCCAAACACTTGAGGATATGTTGAGAGCATGCTCAATGGACTTTAAAGGATGATGGGATCAACATCTTCCTCTGGTTGAGTTCTCTTATAACAATAGTTTCAAATCGAGCATCTAAATGGAACCATATGAATCCCTATATGGGAAAAGGTGCAAAACACTGGCATGTTGGGATGAGGTTGGTGAACGTAGGATTCTTTGACCAGAAATGGTCGAGGAAATGGTGGAGAAGATAAAAACCATTCTGCAGCATATCAAGGCAGTCCAGAGTCGATAGTAGAGTTATGCAGATAATCATCTATGAGACCTTGAGTTTAAAGTTGGATACATGGTGTTTCTACGCATATCTCTGTGGAATAAGGTCATGGGGTTTGGAAAGAAAGGGAAGTTAATTCCAAGGTACATCGGCCCCTTCGAGATTAAAGATCGTGTTGGGGATATGGCCTATGGACTAGCACTTCCACCTACTATGGCCAAAGTGCATGATGTATTTCATGTATCCCTCTTAAGAAAGTACATACAGGACCATTCACATGTACTCTCTTCTGAGGTGGTACAATTGGAAGATTATATTTCTTATGAGGAGAAACCAATAATGATCTTAGATCGTAGAGAAAAAGTTCTACGAAATAAGACAATGCCCCTCGTCATGGTGTTCTGGAGATACCACAAGTTTGAAGAAGCGACTTGGGAGTCGGAGGATATGATGAAGCTGGGTAACCCACATTTGTTTTATTGTGGGAAAAGGAAAATTTCGAGGGTGGAATTTCTTAAGGGGTGAATATTTTACCGAACCAAAGTTTCATTAAACGAAAATCCCTATTGATGTTATTAAATGTCTCTTTATATAAAATGATGTTATAAAATGTAAACTTCTTTGGTTTTATGTTAAGAATTTTTACCGTTGCTAATATAGTCGTTGAACAGTGATCACATGATTAGTATAAATATAGGACAAAAACAAATCCAATTTACTCAGAAGGAAGCGATGGCCTCATCCAATAGAATTGCACCATACGAAGCCCATTTGTCAGAGCTCAGAAAAGAGGTGGCGTCTTTGGGCTTCGCCCGTGACCAAGCCCAAGATGACCTTCATAATGTCATGCTCGAACGTTACCGTCAACGGGAAAAGTGGATGTTGATTGAAATTACCACTCGAGCGATGTTATCCGAGACACCCCAAAAGTTTGTCACCATCGCACACCTTACCCTTAGGTCTCATGTGGATTTTTAATGGGTTATGTAACGAATAAGTAGTATTATGATTTTGTACATTATTTTTTTATATAATAATGAATATAATTTCTTGTCATTTTTCATACATTGTAAATAGTTTTTAAAGTACAAATAGTGTTTTTAGTTACTATTTAATTAAGAATTCTATTTTTTAAAAATAAGAGATTTTTGAATTGAATAATATTTTAATAATAATAATATTATTATTATTAAATTAAATTTTATTAAATATAAATGATCTTATAATTTTATGAATGAAATTATAATTTTTATTATGTTTTGAATGTCATTTCTGTCAAAAGCTGGGAATTTTTGATAAATGTCAGTTATTATTTTAAAAGTGAAAATTAACATATTTATAAAATTATTTAGAAAAAATAAATGTTATTTATGGAATCAGGATGTAGAAATTATCCAATGGTGAATTTTTCATAATTTTCTAAGACAGTCAAATTTTTGAGTAAAAATTAAATACCGTTTAAATATATAATGTGTTTTATGACATCATAATATCCCAATAGTGATGCAATAAAATACTATAATCTTTATGTTCGGCCAATTTATGCTTTACCATTAATATAATGTGATTTTGGGTTTTTTTGACTTACTTTTCAAAGCATTAATGGACCCCTCAAGACTTATTCAACACCTTTCCATTTTAAATTAATTTCCATGGGAGTGTGAGTCACCTCCACATAATCAACCCTAATATTTTAAGAAGTTATGACTTTGGATTTATAAAATATTTTTTTCCTCTTCTCTTTTCCCAAAACCATGGGCAAAAACCATGGGATGGTTTGTGGTTTGGATTAATTTAATATAAGGGGTCACAAACCTAAATAATAAAGAATTCTTTCACCTTTCCTATATAAACCCACCCATTCTCCCACTTCATCCTCACTCAAAGCCTTTGGAGTTCATCCAACCTCTGCCCTACTCTCTCTGGAATCATCCCTAGGTTCCCCAAGCTACCAATAAGCCTCTCACAATCCTATATGAAGCCTATGGAAGCACACTTCCATGTAAGGGTTTTTTCTTCCATTCTCATTTTTGTCAATTTTCATTAAGTTGTATTTCCATTTTAATTTCAATTATGATTGTTGGGGTATGGTTTCTCACCTCCCCCATACTTACCTCTTATTTATTGAATGATGGGAGTCCCCTTTCTCCATCACTAAATGCCTCTCATGTACACCTGTTACTATGCCGCAATTCCGAAAGGAACTTCTCTCTCCTCTTTTACATTCAAGCAATAATTTTTTTATCATGAATATAAATTACATTAAAATTGATGGGATATGTTTCTATATAACCTCCTTACTGTCCATTACATGTAAATATGATGAGTAACCCCTTTCACTCTCATCAAACCATTTTTTAGGAATTCATATGTCACGCTGTTACGCTGCCGAAATCACACCGATTTTCTAAGCCAATGCCACTGTGTAGTGAATTCCATGCCCATTTCTCCATCAAGGGTATTCACCTTCATGAACATTTACTTATTGATTATAAAGTTTAATGTATGAATTTTAAATTTCTTTATCGTGGAGTAAATTATTATGTTTTATGAATCCATGTTTTATGATCCATGGGGCACACTTATGCATGAAATGAAATGTTTAAGAAGGGTGTGCCCTTATAGCACTCCAATGCATAGGGTAAAGTATAGTATCATGATATGTCATGGGCAATGAGTGTTGAATCATGCTAATTCAAGTGCAACGAGGGTTTACTCATGCTTTATGAGCAATGAGGATTTAATCATGCTCCATGTGCAATGATCCTTGGCTCATGCTAATTCAATGTTATGTGCGGTTTCCCCATTTCCAAGTTATGATTATCTTACTTTATCATGCCTTTATGTTCACATTTTTCTTATGCTCTATTGATATGCCTATTGTCTAACATGTATTTTACTCCTCATGTTATTCCTTGTGTACTCCCTTACTGGGCTTTATAGCTCACCCTTTTCTTATGCATGTCCTCAGGTTATCCCATACAATGCTAAGTACGAGGGAATGTAGTGGTCATGTAAATGAAGATTTCAATAAAGATGTTGTATTTCATGTTTCACATTTTTATGTAATGATCCTAGGCCCCAATGATAGTTACCTTTCGATATTTATTGTTTTATCAAGTGATGTTTTATGAAATAAATTATGTTTAAGTTTGTATTAAAAGGCAGTGTTTTCATACCATCGGTGCAGACACACTGCACCATGAACCTAATGAGGTCGATCTGAGCATGGACACTAGATAACCAATCCATGCCAAAGATGACGTCGTAAGGCCTCGATGACGCTACAAGAAGATGCCAGATGAATCTCTCACCTCCTAGTGTATGATCACACTACCGGCACCAGTGTGTAATCGTCGAGTTTGCTTCTATAGGATTCTCTAGCCGTAAGGATCGAGCCAACGACTCTGTCAGAATCTTCGAGCTCCGAACAAGGGCAGAGACAATGAATGAATGACTCACTCTTGTTTCTATAATAACTATATCAAGGGTGGAGTAGAAACAGATTGTATCTCAAATTATCTCAGGTGCACCGTTGTCAAAGGCCTCCACTGCCTGAAGCTGAGCCTACCTCTCCCCGCCAGCTCCCTGTTGTCGGGGTGGACCTCCTGTTGGTGGTGGGGGTAGAGCCTCAAAGTGTCACCCACCACCCACTACTCGGCTCACTCCTCTGCCACGTCCTCCTGCTCCCTACGGACCACCATGGTCGAACCTATGCCTCTGCTTGGGTGGTCCCTCAAACGTCTTCTGCTCCTCTGCATGGCGGGTTGGGCAGTCACGAGCCATGTGGCCCTGCCCGCTGCATGCAATGAACTGTTTGCCCCTTGAATGACTATATGTGTTGTGTGTTCCCCGCACCTCTAAAATAGTATCCTGATGTCGTCCACCTGATGGTATGGTCCACTTGGACCTCTGCGACATCTGTCTACGACCGACTGTATAAGACTCCGCTACGTGTCGCCCTGCGGTAGGGCACACTGCTGGTGAATGCTCAGCAAGAAAGGTCTCCACAAGAAGGGCTCACTCCAGTACTCTTTCCTACGTCAGAATACTGAGGGAGATAATTGATGCCCTGATCTCATGCCTCAGTCCTTTCTCAAAGGTCCAAGCCTCGAAGAATGGGTCTCGTACCATGTCTATGGAGTAGCGCTAGAGATTAGTAAATCTCACCGAGTACTGTGCTACTGTCATGCTGCCCTGTCGTAGCTGTAGTATCTTCTGAATGCGCACCACACAGATGGTGGCTGGAACGAACTCTGAGCTTAAGAGGCTCTCGAAGTCCGACCAATGTAATAATGCCTCGTCGAGCACCTGGAGCATCAGGCTCCACCATCAACCTATTACTACGTGCAGGAGACTCGCTGCAAGGATCACTATGAGGTCTGCTGGTGTCCCTACTAATCTGAAGACTCGGACAACAGCCTCCAGCCAATCCTCGGCTGCGTGAGGGTCCCTCTTCTCACGGAACCTGGGTGGTCTCTGATGCTGAAACTCGTGAACTGCACTCAGGAGACGTGCACTCTCCACTGCTGGGGTTGGTGGTATCGGTGGCTCGGTGGGTAGAGGTTTCGCCGGTGCCTCCGCTATAATGGGGCCCTGCACTGAGGCCTCATCGCTCGGTGGGCTGCCATGTCGCACAAAGCTCGGAACCTTAGATGACTGCAATCATAGGGCCATCCTCAAAAGAAACAGGTGCTCCATAGATAATAAAATATACATGGTTAGCTGACTCAAAGTAATCAAAAAGAAAACTTTTGAAACACATAAGCAATCAACGTTTTCGTGCATTGAGTCGGAAATCAGAAGTTAGCATCCTGGTGTATGGATACGTCGGCCGCCACACCAACACTGGACACCATGGACTAATAACCATACTCAATACCCTTAACACTATTTCTTCACATAGAATAAATTATCAAAGTCTTGAGTTCTACGGTAGAACCGACTCATTTGATACTAATTTGTCACGACCCATCCTCGGGGCCAATTCTGTGACTACCCCAACCCCGCCATCCATAGGCCAGGGGATGACGACTACCACCAAAGGCATAAATCCTGATAAAAGGGAAGGAATTGTCTTTATATAAGAAAATAAACACCACAGAGTACGCAAGCTGAAGTAAACACTACGTAAACCAAGAACAAAAGAACGTGTAGAAAAGTAAATGGGCCAGAATACAAACCCAACTGAAAGTACAATACAACTGAAAATAAAGTACAACAACAGTAATGTAAATCGGAATCCACCGAGTCATCCTCCGGCTATCCCACCTGAAGGGTGGGTACAGATGAACTTCTCAGATCCTCGATTCCAGTCATCTGCTCCGTGTATGTCCCGCCTGATAGTCCACCTCCTGGTACCGTCCTGCTCCACAAGGGTCAACCACGATCAGCGATGTCTGTCGTCTGCAACGAACACAATGTAGTGCGGGTATAGCCCGTGCAGGGGTGAGTATATTATACTTAGTGGGGACCCTGAGACCCCTGATGTTCTCCCAGAATCTATAAAGGATAAAACAAAAAGGAACGATACAAACATGAAGTTTCAACCAACTCTAATTAGTTATATGCCCATACATATACCTAAGCCATCATTTCCAGTTCGACTCAAACTCACGACCCCAAGTACAAACGATTCCACACCGGAAATCACAACCCAATCTACACAGTAATGCAAGACAATCATATCGATGATAATGATTGAATGTCAAGTCTCATCTCACACAGGTATACTACTCACGAAGAGGGGTGGAGATGATAGAAGTAGCCTCTGAATCATCTCCCCTGATGAACCCATGTAGGATCCAAGTATAGATGTCATCGCTGCCGAACCCACGTAGGATCCAAGTACAGTCGTCCTCGCTGCTGAACCCACGTAGGATCCAAGTACAGTCACCATCATCATCGCAGTCGCAGCCAGCTCTAGGATTCCCGCACACAGCACGCTCGATTCCGGGAGGGTCCTCTCCACGAGCCAAGTGGTCGATACATCAACTTTCATGAAGTCTAGAGTTGATGTATCACAAAGTACTGTCTCGTCAAAAGGAACTCAATGCGATAGACAGCACGTTATTCGGACGCCCGGTCTGAGAGTTATTGGCATTTTCTTCCTAGGGGCCCGGTTGGGTTTTATGTTAAAACAAACCCGACCGTACACCAGCTGTATCAAAACCTCATGTTGAGTAATCCAAAAGAACCTTCTCACTATGAGGAATTAAACGTGATCGACGACACGTCATTTGGACGTCCGATTGTTATGTTATAAGCGTTTCCGCTCCAAGGGCCCGATTGGTTTCGGATTCGAACCAACCCGACCATAACAATCCTTTACCGAAATCTTGAGTATAATATACTGAAACAACTGTCTCGATCCAAGGATCCCTACGCAAAAAAAAGTGCGTCTATCGGAGATATGTATCCCATGATATAGGCATTTGAACGAACCTGTCTGAAAATAGGGGATTTGGGCCCAGTCCCACCTGGCCCAATACCACCTGCGTCGTCCCGAACCAGGTCGACCCGACCCAGGTCTAGCCCATTTGTGCGAGGCCCGACTCGACGTAGGCGGCCCGACCCGCGTGGCCAGTGGCCCGGCTCGGAAGCCGTCTGCGGCTCGGCTCCCGGCCGAGCGGGGTGCGAAGGGGGGGCACCACCCCCTGTTTCCGAAACGGACGACCTTAATGGCCGGCCTTTAGCAACCGCGGGACTGGAGGGGGTGCAACCTCCAAGGGGCGCTAGCCACCCCTTTGAAAAAATTACATGGACTTAGGCCGCTGCTTCTGTCCGACCAGCGCAGTGCAACGATGCCGTACCCCTCTGTCGCGACCAGCTCCTGGTCGCGGCCTCCTTCAACCTCACCGGCGCGGCCCGACGGTGCTGCACACCTTCGCTGCAGCCCGCTTCGGCCACAGTTCTCTTCATACATGCGCGGTGCAACGCCACCACACCGCCTTCACCACAAACATCATCGATGATCAATAATAAAAAGGGGAGGAGGATCAGCCGTGTTTGCACGGTCCGATCTCCTCCCGTTATGATGATAACAAGTGGAAAATGTTTATGAGATACCCATCAACAAAACAAAGCCCAATTTTAATTCATTAAAATTGAACATAACCCCTACCTCAAAAATGGTTTTTGAACGAAGGGCATCGTGGAAAACGGCGTTGCGGGGTGAGGTTCTGTAGATGTCGATGAAGAGCATTCTAGGAGAGAGCGACATCTCCCCTTTTTGTCATGGAGAAAAGAAAGGGAGGCGCGTCGTCGTCCTTCGTGGATTTGGAATTCTTTTACAAAGAGGATGAAGTTCTTCATGGAAGGAACTAAAGCCCTCTCTCCCCAATATCTTCACACAACAACTATCCCACTAAAATAAAATGAGACTTATCTTATTTTATTACTTCAAGCCATGCATTTCAATTTTTAAAATTCAAACACATAACTCACTTAATTGATTAAGTGGTTTGGCATGATTAAAGTGGAGAGATGGGAGAGTTAAACAATTAAAGGATACCAAAATTTATTGGGGAGTTGCGATGTATTTATCATGGGAGTTCAAAGGGGTTAAGGGTTATGTAATATGAAAAGATGGGTGCACGTGTGGGCCCCAACACCCTCATAACCACTCATGGGAAGTTTGGTGGCTGTGGGCCCCGCCGACAACATCCCATGAGAGAGTTTAACTTCCTATGATAACAAAATAAAATTGTACACAATATTATTTACTTACTTAAAACCCAATGGTTAACTTCTTCTCCCGAGAAAACGCATCAACGATAAAAGTCATATTAAGCAAATACTGACGATACGAGTTCATCGGTGCCCTCATATTTCAATTCCGAGAACGGTTCTAAAGATACAAAAACCCACTCGTTCGTTCACTGAACGTACCTGAGATAAACCTCAGAAATTGAATCCAGGCACACCAGGCCTCGGAATCTGGTGCCGTCAAGAAACTGCATACATGTAAAATCCCAGAGAATTTATGAAAAAAATTTCCTCCAAATTTATGGATCATTACATCACTAAAAAGCCATTGTTTTTTCATGTAAACACTATATAGATACATTAATTTATGCATATATACTTTGTATCCACTCCCTTATATTATGGTACTCCTCAAGATGAAATCATAATAGCACTATGATATTTGTTACATTGAAAAAAAAACTGTGTCTATATCTCCATTTTTACATATTTTGATGCCTCAAAATTTGTCTCAGTGGCTACTACCTCGGTTGACTGTGAGTACTTCTGGTCACCTTTTACCAGATCGAATAATATTATTAAATATTTAACACTCATTTGATTATAATTATATTTATCTTAAAAATATTTTTTATGCACACATTTTTATATGAAACATCAACTTCCACTCCATAGTAGAATAAAACTCATTTAAATAATTTGTATGGGTTATGAAATGTGGAAATACAATGAAAATACAAACACATGAACCCATGGAAAGTCGAACCTATGTCCTCCTAGATGGTCAATAAATCATACAACCTTCTAATAATGATGACAATGATAATGTCATTATTTGTCAAAATTGATAATGGATATATTCAAAACGAATTTTTGATAATTATGATAATGATGACAAACATTAATCTTTTTTTGAAAATGATTATGGATATTTTTAATTCATTTGAATTTTAATGATGATTATTATGACGATGATAAATATTATTATTTATTATATATTATGAAGACTGTACTTAAAACTGATATTAAAAATAATTTTAATGGTAATTATAATTATGAAGACTGTAAATATCATAATTTTAAGATTTTAATATTACATTTTCAATAAATTTATATTTATCATTATAATATTTATTAATATATGATTCATTATCCTAACCCCAACCATTATTCTCCATTATTCATGACATATAACCTTTCACATTTTCTATCATATACTTCATTATTTTTTCCCAAAAAAAGGGCATTCTGTCAAACAACCTCTACCAATATAATTTAAAATATAAAATTTGAATTAAAAAATCTATTTTATTATAAATCATAAATACATAACTCATTATAATAAATATTATTTATTGATACACTAACATATCAATGAATGTCGAATAACATAATTTTATGTAGTCTAGTGTTTTGATAACTAAATTTATAAAATAACCATTGGTCATATATTGATATATATATTTACGAATGTTTTTTTAAAATTTTTAAATCTTTTTATCATCTATTACTTTATAAGAGACTCTCTACAAAATATTTAACCATGTAAAAAAGAAATTTAAAAAATAATAGGATGATAAAATTAAATATACTTAAATTTTGATGATCATGTCATTTGTGAATTGTTTCTTTTTTAGATGATTGTGAATTGAAGTCCTCATGCAGTTGGTTAGTCTCAATTTTAAATATATTTCATGTTTTGGAATTCTAAAAATTCCTGCAATATAAAGTCTTCTGTAATTGTATCTGCTATTTAAATAGATATGAATATGAATAAGAGTTGGATTAATCTTCCAAATCTAACTTCTAGAGAATATTTTGAAGGAATTATGAAATTTATTGATTTTAATAGAGGATTTCAAAGTGACAATATAGGTTTTCCATGTAGAAAAAGTGAAAATAGATATCAATTCACACGAGATACCATGAGGGAGCACCTATTCATCAATGGGTATATGAAAAAATATAAGAGGTGGACTCATCGTGGGGAATAATATATTCATTATCAATATACAGAAATAGTTCAGATGGATGATTATAGGAGGATGAGTGATCTGGTGCATTAAATGCTTACTTAAATGATATGTGGGTTTGCCTTTGAAAGCATTGACATCTAGAATATTGAGACCCGTGAGATCAATCTAGGCCCTGGTGTAGGTTGCGATCCATTGCGGTTTTTTGAAATACTTTATGACAGATAAACTAAATTATATTTTGGGTGTACTGCTTATAGTAAATTATCATTTATCATAGAGTTTTTTCATTTGAATGCTTTGAGTCATTGGTCAGACACATCCTTTGACATGTTGTTGGTGTTATTGAAAAAATTACTTCCTACTGAGGCTAACATTCCTAAGTCATATTACCATGCTCATAAGCTGATAGAGATCTTAGGTTTCATATATGAGACCATAGTTTCATGTGCAAAAATCTATAAGAAATTTTGAAATAAAACTATCCATTTAGATAATTCTATTGACTATGACTCTTCCAGGTGGAAAGATAATAGGGGAAATCAGGCCCATCAATGTTAGACTGTGAAATAAGGGAAACCAATTTTCATAAAGAAAACGTGTTACTTTCCACTAAATCCAAGGTTGAAAAAAATATTTATGTCATCTAAAGATTATAAATTAATGAGATGACTTGTGGATATAAATGAGGAAATTTATATGCAAACCCACCTGACATACTCTCTAGAATGGAAGAATGTTGATTAAAGACACCCCGACTTTAATAAAGATAATCATAATGTATGGTTGGGGTTGGAATTAGATAGTTTCAATCTATACATGTCTATGGTGGATGAAAATCAAATCACATGGCCCATAGTTTTTCTTCTGTATAATATTACTTCATATATTTTTATGTAACAACAATTTCTATTACCTTCCACTCTTATTGATCGATATAGAAGTCTGGGGGATAAGATTGATGTTGACCTTAAACCATTGATTATGAGTTGAATGAATTTTGCGGTGATGGTGTGATGTCTTACAACTGTGAAATGAATGAAATGTTCAAACTATAGGCTACATTATTGTGGACAATCAATGAATTCCCAAATTATGCAAATTTAACAGGTTGGAGTACAAAAGGTGAATTTGTTCTCCCTTGTTGCAATAAAAAAAATTATACATGGATTAAACATTGAAAAAATTGGCATACATGGGTCACAAATGATTTCTCCCCCCACATCACATGTTCAGAAAGGATAGAGTAAAACATTAATTAACATGAAACCATGGGAGAATGAGGGCCACGATGTTTTTTATCTATAGGAATCAAAACTACATCCATCAGATGCTCGTGTTACCTGGTATGATGGAAAATAATGGGTAATTCTATCTAGTATAATTAAAATTGAATATCTTCTTTGAGGGGTTCAGAAAAATGAATTTTTATTGGTGTGAAATTCCAGGAGAATATTCATTAAATCATATGTGATTTATTGGAATCAACTTTGGGTCATTCCAATTCTTGGGTTGATTACTATAATTAAAAGTCCATTTTCATATTTATTACCATTTTTTAATAATGGGAAAATCATATGAGTGGGGGGTTTAAACTGACCAAATGAGCTGTGATTGACATGAGATCTTACGGAAAGGATTTTAAGTCATTTAAAATTCAAAATCATTGAAATGTGAACTGAATACTTGAATTTTTCAATATTATTAAAAGCGATGTTTTCCCATGATATTTGGGGTTTTGGGTCAAATCACATAAAAGGGGTCTATATCAAGAAAACACATTTGGATTGACATGAAACCATGGGAGAATGATGATTGAGTCATTTTTTATCTATAGGAATCATCATTCCATCCATCAAATGCTTGTGTAACCTAATATTATGGAAAATGACGAGAAACATTGTCTATTATTTTTAAAATGAAAAATATTCCACCATGGGGTCAAAAACAAGAAAATGGATATTTATTGATGTGAAAAGTTAGGATAAAATTCTTTAAAACATATGTGATATATTGAAATCAATCATTATTTAATCTGATACCCGAGTTGATCGATATATGGTAAATATTCTTATTAACTTTTAATAGTCACTACTTAACTGATAAATATGATAAATAGACATTTCATATTATCATTGCCTCATTTCTGTATTTATGATTATTTTTGTACATAACACCATAAACTATTTTTATTATTCCATATATATATTAACTAAATAAATTTGATTACTGTTAAATATATTAATTTTTATTAGAATTGTTTTACTTTTTTGTATCTTATTAGCAGGTTGATTGAGATAGAATATTGGAAGGATCTGTTGCAGTTTGGATTGTTGATTTTATGCAAATAGTTGTCCTTTATTTTTTATTTCTAAGATGGTTTTTATTGGTTGTTTTCATGATGGTTTTTTTGTTTATTTGGCTACTGTCAAAATGCATATTTTTTTTAAAAGTCCCTAGGTTGGAGACCGCATTAGGTAGTCGATATTTCGTTCATTTTTTCAAAGAATTAGTGGCTAATTACGGTGGACTTAAAGTAACATCCTAAAATGGATTCCATTAAAATGGTTCCCTGATAATATTTATTATGAGGCCTCAAGCACACCTCCATGTATTCCAGAGGCTTCTGACTAGTAGTGAGGGCCTAGAGTGTAATAGTGGGGAGACTATGACCTCACATTAGAGGAATCAATGATAGAAATAGCTATATATAATAAACAATAGAATTAAATAGAGAACGGAAGTAGTAAATAAAATAAAATAGAACATGGTGAAATAATAAATAAAAATGTTACAAAATCTCGAATGGTTATGCCAACATACAACACTGGTCACCCACTCGGCTGACCATACAGATACAAGAATACAAAATAAACAGAAATAAAATTAAAGGACTATATTACAAACTCTGATCCAGACCACGTACCTGATCTCTAGACACTATCAAATTGAAACAACTCTAATAGAAGAACCACATGAGTAGCTCTACTCGAACATGAAACTCTAGGGCTCAGACTTATCAACCATGAAACCATTCTCAAAAAGAAAAGTAGACATAAGGTCTACACGTACATCGAGGTGAATATGAAGGGGTGATAAATAATATCAATATGCCACCCCAATGAGGAACCTATATAATATGTTTCTATAAGTTTATGCAAAATAAACATGCTCATTCAAGATGATACACAACTAAAAAAATAAGTAAATCCAATAACACATGTCATAGTAGAACATTGGGTCTGTAATCCTGGTCAACTGTGCATGTGCCACCATGGATGTCCATATCTATATATGTATACATGTGTAGTACAATTCATATCCATATATACATAAATATTAATAATCATGAGTAAGTGAATGAAATAACATAAAATTAATCAGTTGTCGATCCTTGGTTTTGTAATCTTGATCATCTGGACATCATGTGCAAGGGCACTGATCTGGATGTCATACCACTCAAGCCGTATATCATTAAGTTGATCTTTGGGTCTATCATCCCAATAAACATGTACCTGCTTCAACCAATGCTGGAAATGTCTCGGATAATGCTACGCCAACACAGGGGGATACTTTTCCTACACCTGAGATTACACATACTCACCTCCAATCACTATAAAGAGTGATTTTGGGGATGTAAATCTGGACATACTATAAATGTTCACTGATCCTTTCATCATACTGCTCATGCAATATAAATCTAGTCTAATGTTTGATCCCCAAATCCTGATACTTATGACATTGCGACCGAGGTGATCCCTAAGGGTTTGACCATGAGGCGATCTCTATGAGATCTCACCGGTGATATTTCATAATCACCCCTCAATATCGAAATTGAATTTCATACACATGTGTGAGATTCCATGTTCAGCCACCCTGATAAATAAAATGGTTTATAAGCCTGATCCCAGATATAATGTTTGTAGATCCTCATCATATTGAAAATTAGTGAGAGCAACGTAATCCACCATAATCCACTGGTCTAGGATAGCGTAATTATCATATATAGACCACAATTCTAGGATAACATAATCATTCAATGACAACCCTATATTGAGGAGAGCATAATCATCCTCTTTTAACCCATGAGCATAGAAGAGCGTAATCATCCTCATCACTTGGGAGAGCATAAGCATACATGAGTATCATTACTAGTGACATCATCATGTATATCATAATCATAGGCTTAATAGTTCGATTCTAGGAAAAAACTCTAGACATCCCAATAATATAATAATAAAATATAATGGCTCAACAGCCAGATCCCAGGTAGTACTTTTGGATATACAAGTAAATATCAGAATAATATGGCTCAAAATACAGATCTCAGGAATGAACATCTGGGCATCCTAAATAGAAATAAAGATTCCTCACATCAGGAGAAACAACCACCAACTAAGAATCACCAATGTTAATCATCACTACATTAGAAATAAACGTGTGAAGGTATTAACAAAGAGTGAGGGTGGTCGAATACCTAAACCCAATATTAATTCCAAATCTCTATGGGCTTACATGTTTGGAAATAATTCTATGGTGACACCCGCTACCATCTCTACCCAAACCCATCATACTAGACCAGGGTAGGTAAACAATGGGAACCCACTAGGTCCCTCAAGTCATAAAAATAAAAGAGACACCCTGATTGGTATCCTTGAGGAATACACATAAGCTAAGTAATCCTACTTGGGATTCTTAGCTATAAGGTAAGGGAGGAATCCTACTTAGGATCCTCAAACAAAAATTCGATAGAGGCATTATACAAGGGATCCTCAAAATAGTTCTTATAAAAATGGATCAAATAAGGGAATCACTAAGTTATCATATAAAAAATTCATCCCTCTGGGGAACCTTAGTACAGAAAGAAGATAGAGGCATCCTACAGGGGATTCCCTAGGTCGAAACATAAACAGTGGAATAATATAGGGTATCCTCAGAAACAACTGGTCTCATGGACTCTTAGGCTAGAGGAAACCTATCACAAGGGATACATCCTCAAGGAAAATATATGAAGGGATATGTTATGGGAGATATCTCTTGGATCATCTCAGATCAAATGTCTCACTCTACTATGGATAAAACTGAATATGATTATCAGAGGAAGTACCTATTCATTCACTAAATTCCACCAAGGAGTTCTTAATATACATCGCAGGTATCACCATGGTGATCTACATAAAAATTTACCTAGAATGGACTAATCATGGGTCAAATTCAGACTCCGAGGAGAAAAATATAAAAACCCCAAAATGAATAGTAAAAGAGGTAGTACATAACCTGTCTCCCTAAGCACACAATGTGTACTCTGAAAGCCCCACCTGGGTGTGTACTCTGGCCAGGCATGGTGTGTTAACACCCTTGTACATGGTTTATAAGATGAGTAGGCGGTGTGTACCCTACATGAGGTACCATCCCATGTCCCTCAAATATTCTGGCCATGTACTTGGTCTGGTCGTGTACTTCTATAAGGATTTCAACCCACATGGGGTCTGGCCGTGTACTGTACATGGCCATGTACCCATACATGGGTATCCTGGCTAGTTAATCAGCTACACGACCGAGTACCGATACATGGCATGTAATCCCTAGTACATGATGTGTACTTTGAAAACTCTGTATTCCCCAAACCAAGATAACACATGGTGTGTCTCCCTGAACTACATGTCGTGCATAAATGATTTCTTGAATTGAAAACCCTCAAAACACCTTTTTTTACCAAAAAGTTGTAGTTTGACCCTCTAGGTCTCCTAAGAAATCATAATAGGTGTTCAATACTTGAAAAATGAATCTATGGTTATTTTCATTAAAACATAAAAATGGACTAACTTTGTGTGGAATCCACTGAAGCTTCAATCATTTTCGCGATCCACAGTTGCCACAGGTCGATTCAACACGTCGAAATATCCATGAAAGTACCTCCTCCCCCCTATATCTTTCTCTCTCCCTCTTCATCTCCTCTATTAGATTCAAAATAAAGTATCCCATAGATGGACTTATGTGATAAGTAGGAGGAATAAAAAAATAAAATAAAAATAAAATAACGAAAAAAAGATAATGGAAATAAAAAGAAGGGGGTTGTCCCGACACCTGACCTAATTTTATTCCCTAAATAGGAAAAGCCCATCATTATAGACTCAATAGAGAAGATAGAATCTCAATCCAAAACATTTTTCAAAAGATAAGGCCAAATGATCCTACATAACAATTTTAATATTTAATTTATAAAATATTAAATATGAATTATTGTACTAAAATTTGAATGGCTTGGATTTCCACCAAACTCTTGTAATAGGGTAAAAACCATATTATGGGACCAACAGAGTGCTCAAAAATATTATGTGAGATCTTCTACTAGAAGAAAATTCTATTTTACCCCTTATAAGAATCTAATAGAAAAATTCAAATTTCTGCTCAAAAACATCAGTCCGAAAAAACACAGGTCCTTACAATCTCTTCACTATAAACCTTATCATCCCCGAGAAGCCGTATTGGTAAGACTAGTTGTCAAGATCTCAACCCAAGAATCTAGAAAACCAAGTATCTAGACTGTCCAATGACTATCCTCATAGCGCCAACAACTATCTTTTATACGGAAGACCAACTATAACCGATCTTGTACTCCCCATCATAGGAATACCCTTATTTTCTCCTCAAAACCAAGATCTGATCTCAAAATCCCATGGAAACACCAAAGTTGAACTGAAAATGAGATTCACCACCCTCAAACAACCAATGATTCACTACCAACCATATAGCTTACCTTACACAATTCCATGAACTCAACATCAACATGTTCCTCTTCCTATCCAGGAAATACATTTAGAAGAAAAGAATCTTAGTGTAGGGACCATGCTCTATCAATGTAATCAATATGATGTCAAGATAGTGTTTGATTGTATCTGACATGATTAAACTAATATTCCACCAAAAGGCGTGTACATCTCACTCTGAGCCACGCTCACATCCCGTCAAAACCCAATCATGATTCAGCCACAATTCCACCATCTTACGGTACCTAATTTATTCTCGATGTCACCTCTACAATAGAGAGGAATTATTCATTTGACTACAACTCCTGTGAACCCCTTCAATGAAAATTCTTAAAAACATCGGTCCTATGATAACACTCATACTCTCACTTATTTTCAACTAATAAATACCATGTGAAACCGGTATGTACCCTATCACTTGACTCATACTCCAGTGATTCATCTAACATGAGACTATGTTTACCATGATACATGGAAAGTCAGTCTCATTAAAAAAATATCCCTTTGAAACTTTTCCTCAAAATAGAAAACCTCCCATATTCCATCATTTATCCCAAATCTATCCATTACATGATTTTGTGCAATCCATGAGAATCTACCCACACTCTGACTAAAATAGAAATAGGGAAAACACTATTCAGATAGGACATGCACCCAGAAATTCCTTCTCATTGAAGCGAGCCTTGAAAAACAAGAACCCTGGTTGCTTCACCAAAAATTGAAGGCCTCAACATGCCTATCTCGAAAAACTCATGCACCTACCATGACTCGATACCGAACGAGCGTAAAACAAAGATCACTACCTAAAAAGGAATAAAAAAATATTATCTGACCTCTCATAAAGGATACATTAGAACAAAATAGACATCGGCCTATAAGGTTATGAGTTGAAACTAAGGGTCTCTATGACTCCCACTTATCCCTACATGTCAAGTCTCAACATCTAGGTCATAAGGTCTAACCACATAGCCTAAAAGAACAAACCTCTATAAAAGAGGTAAATATCACAATGAACGATAAGGGTCAATACTAAAAACATGACCTACAAGGGTATGATCCTCATCGAGTATCATCATAAAAAAATTCTCCCTAGATTTCACAATACTAATGAAGAAGAGACTAAACTAACACTCATAGGGAATTCGAATATGGTAATACCCCCCATGAGGTTCTGTTCATGAGAGAAGAGTCCTGATATCCATCAGCATCGTACTCAGTGACCCAAATAGATAACCATGAACTGAGAAATGACACCCTAAAAGTGGTAAAATAAAAAACATCACATACCATATCAACCTACTAGGGTCCCTGCATCTCCTGTGCATGAAGACTGATTCATCATCCTCAACACCAAATACCTCAACATAGATCCACATTACCAACCATCAGAAGGATATAGATGTGTGTGTGTGTGTGTGTGTGTGTAAGTAGTCCCAGCAAAAGAGGACTCAATTGTCAGCAAAAATCACACACTGGTAGGCCTATATGATGTGAGTCCTATATGCCAAATATGATACAAGAGATGCCTCTTGCCTTTACAGACCAAGAGTAAAAATCCACCACTAGCCTCTTTCCAATGGTCAAGAGAAAAATGTCTATAGTAAATGATAGCATCTACATAACATGTGCATCTCTCTAGGAAGAAATCATATACAACTGTAACATCACAGATCAGAGCAACTATCCCATACTCCTAGAAACCAAGACTTATTACTGGAATAAGTGATGTTGATAAAACATTCTAATATCAATAATAGGTTCCAAAACACTACTAATACATCTATCTACCATATCCCAAATAGTAAAGACCAAGATAAGAACACCTATGATACCACTTTGTAATGGCTCAACTCAGATTCAACTAAAATTGTTCATTGAGATGATTAGTCATGCAGCCTCAAGCATGCCTCCTTGTACACCAAAGGCTTATGACTAGCATTGATGGTCAAGGGTGTGACAGTGGGGAATCTATGACCTCATATCAGAGTACACAACTATAGAAATAGATAAGAATCATACACAACAAAAAGTAAAAAGAGTGAAAAAGTAGTAAATAAAATGAAATAGAAAATGTTGTAATAGTAAATGATAATTCTACCAAATCCTAAATAACTATTCCACACATTCAACACTAGACACCCACTAGGCTGACCATACAGATACAAGAATATAAAAGAAATTGAAATAAAATTATAGGGCTCTAATACTAACTCCAAAGAAGACCATGTACCTGGTCTTTAGAAACTGTCTAATTGCACTAGCCCAAATAGAAGAACCACATGAGCATCTCTGCTTCAACATGAAACTCTGGGACTCAACCCTATCTACCATGCAACTATTCTCAACCAGAAAAGAAGACATAAGGTCTACATATGTATAGGGGTAAGAAATAATCTCAGTAGGCCACCTCGTTGAGGAACTTATATAATATGCTTCAATAAGTGAATAAAAAAGCAACATGCTCAACCTAGACGAGACACAACTGAAATGATAAGTGAAGCCAATAATGTGAGCCATAGTAGAACCTTGGGTCTATAATCCGAGTGAACTGGGCAATTTACAAAATGGATTTTCATATCTATATACACATACATGTATTGTCCCATAACTATAAATATATACATAAATATGAATATTCATGAGTATGTGAATGAAATAACATAAAACCAATCAGAAGTCGATCCATGGGCCTGTAATCCGGATTTCATGGACATCTTGTTCAAGGGCATTGAGCATGATGTCGTTACACTCAAGTCGTGTATCACTAAGTAAATCTATGGGTCCATCGTCCTAATTGACATGTACCTGCTTCGACCAATGCTGTAAATGTCTATCATAAAGCTACATCACCACAAGAGGATACTCATACTACACATGGGTTCACCCATACTAACCTCAAATCACTTTAAAGAATAATTCCTAAAAATTACAACTATAAATCCTGTAAATGGACACTGATCTAGTAATCATACTTTTCATACCATGTAAATCCAGTCTAAAATCGGATCCCTAGGTCCCAGTCTGTAGGCGGTCACAACATTGCAGCTTGGATGAACCCTAAGGTTATAACTCTTAGACAATCTATATAAGATCTCACCAATGATATGTAATACTCTCCCCTTGATATCCAATTTGAATTTAAATCATAAGGGTGAGATTCCTTGCTTTTCCACCTTGGAAAAGAAAAGGGATCATAAGACCGATCCCAGAAAGAAATCCTAGTGATCCTCATCATATGAAAAATTGGGGATAACATAATCATCCTCCATAATCCAATGGTTGTGGAGAGCACAATCATCATGTATAGACCATAATTCGAGCATATCATAATTATCAACTAACAACCCTAGGTTGAGGAGAGTGTAATCATTCCCTTTTAACCCATGAGCCATGGAGAGCATAATCATCGTCATCACTCCTGAGAGTGTAATAATCCTTCAGTATCATTACTAGGGACATCATTCCCATATATTTTAGTCATAGGAAAAATAGAAAAATTCCAATAAAAACACTAAAAATCACAATAATATAATAATTAAATATAATGTCTCAATAGCCAGATACTGGGTATTACATCTGGGTATATAAGTAAATATCATAATAACAAGGTTCAAAAGCCAAATCCCGAGAAATCACATCTAGGTATCCTAAAGAGAAAGAATGACACCCCACATCCGGATTAACAACCACCAACCAGGAATCACCTTGGTTAATAATCGCCGCATCAATAATAAACATGTGAAGGTATAAATAAAGAGTGAGGGTGTACACACTTCTAAACCCAACACTACTACCACAACCCCATGTGCTTAAAATTTCAACATGGGTTCTAAGGTAACACCCACTACCATCTCTACCCAAACCCATCGTAATAGCTTAGGGTCATTCAAAAATGGCAACCCACTGGGTAACTCAAGTTAAAACACTAAAGTGGAATCCTTCATGAGATCCTTGAGGTCTATAAATAATCAAAATCATCATCCTTGCGATCCATAGATATAAGGTAAGGGTGGAATCCTACTTGGGATCCTTAAACAACAAGTCAACAGAGGCATCCTACAAAGGATCCTCAGAATAGTACATAGGAAAAGGGATCCTAAAAAAGGACTCCCTAAGTCATCATATAATCAAAGTCACCACATAGGGGATCCTTGGTACAAAAATAAGATAGAAGCATCCTATATTGGATCCTCTAGGTTGAAACGTAAATACAAGAATTCTACTAGGGATCCTAAAAAATAACTGGTCCCACGGCCTCTCAGGCCAGAAGGAAATATCTCAAAAGGGAGAAGTCCTCAAGGAAAATCTATAAAGGCATAAGTGAAGGGAAATAGATCATTCCTCATCTTAGATCAAGGGTGTCACTCTACCATGGAGACAACTGAATATGATTACAGGAGGAAGAACCTCTCTATTCAAGAAATTTCAACTAGGAGTTCTCAATACACCTCACAGGCCTTACCATCATTATCTACAAGGAAAGATACTAAGAATGGAATACCAATGGATAAAATTATGAATCATGGGAGAAAAGATATGAAAACCCCAAAATAAGTTATAGAAGATGTAGTACATGGCATTTCTCCCTGAGCACATGATGTGTACTCCCAAACCCCCTCCTAGGCATGTACTACGGCTGAACATGGCATGTAAACACCCATGTACATTGCGTGTAAGATGGGTGTATGGTGTGTAACTTGCACAAGGTACCTTACCATATTCATCAAATGGTTTGGTCATGTAATTGTCTTAACCGTGTACTTCTACACGGTGTGCGACCCACACAGGGTCTAGGCATATACTTTACATGACCATGTACCCCTATACAGGTAGCCTGGCTGGGTACTCAACTACACAGCCGTGTACTAGTACACAAAGTTTACACCCTAGTACATGGTGTGTACCTTGAAAACTTTGTCTTCCCCAATCCAAAATAACACATGGTGTGTCTCCATGAACTACACACTGTTTAGATGGGTTTTCCCAAATAGAAAACCCCCGAATCACCTAGAAACCCCTGTTTTTACCCTAAAAGTAGTTAATTGAACTTTCTGGTGCCTAAGCAAGCATAAAAGTGGTTGAAAAATAAAAAACAAAAAAATATAAGGGTATTTTTGGTAAAATTTAAAAATTTCCTACCTTTGGGTGGACTCCGCTGAAGCTTCGCCCGTTTCTGCAATCCATGATTATCGTAGGTCAATCCAGCGTCTCGAGAGCTCCGTGATGGTACCTACCTTCCACTTTCTGTCCATTTATATATCCCTATCCTTATACTATATTGGTTTCATGGTGAAGGAATACACATAGGGGTGTGCACAAGAAGCGTGAGGAAGAAACAAAGAAAAGAAAAAAAAGAAAGAAAAAAAAGAAAATGAATAGGAAAATAAAAAAGAAAGGGGAGCTCAGCCGGCCTCGATCCCCAACCTATGTTTATGACATTCCTAGGAAAAACAATACGTTATGAACTCAATTGCGGAGACAAAATCTCAATCCAAAAATCCTTTCAAAAGATATGGCTGAACAAAACTACATGGACAATTTAATATTTTATTTATTAAATATTAATTATTCTGCTAAAATTTGAATGGCTTAGATTTACACCAAACTCCTATACTAGGTTAAAAAACCTATTATAACAAAAAACAAATTGAGTGTTTATAAAAATTCTATGAGATCATATGATAGGGGTAAAATACCATTTTACCCCTTAGAAGCATCTGATAACATTAATTCAAATTTTTTCTCAATGTTTAGTCAAAAAAATGCTAGTCCATACACACAAATCCTATTATTTTTTGAGCATCAATGACTACATCTAGTTTTCATTATTTGTTATTTTTTTTTTCCTTAAAAATCACCTAAAGTAGTTTCTATAAATTAATAAATTGCAGTTTCCTTTGGTGGTGGCAACTACTTTTCCTAGTGACCGTCATTGGGGTCATCTGTAGAGTCCCTATAGCGACCGCTAATGGTGGTAACTATTGGCCTTTAGTGATGGTCCAACTGCGACTACCAAGAGAAGTCAGTTGGTAGTCATTGGAATTTAATTTTTTAGATGTGAAAGGAATTTTGGGTTGATTAAAAATATCAAAATGGGTTCCAAACCCTAGTCGTGTTGCTGGAGAGAAGATTACTGTAAACTGTAAAAAATATATTCGCCTCAAGAAGTTCATAACCCCCCCTCAAATATATCTTGTTTTTTTTGTTTTTTTTTTATTATTTTTTAAATGATGAACAAGAAAGTTGGTTGAGAAGGATGACCAAAACATCTACCCATCCACACTATTCACATGGAAAACATACACTTGATTCGAAATGCAAATTTAGTAAAAAAATATCATTATAAAATTCTATATCAAAGGTTCTTTGGATCATTTTACAATTCACTGTACATTTTTTTTCATTTTATTTCACAGCCTTAAAAGTTTATTGAAGTTGTTTTGATCATCAAACCCATGCTTTTAATGGACTCCAAACCTTTAAAAACCACATATTCAGTTGTTCTGAATAGACGACACTTCTGATGGACATTCATTCAACTTATACACCTCACAAATAATATAAATATCGTTATACTATGCTTTTACCCCATTAAAAGGTTGTTTTTTATGTATATAATCATTATATTCATGTTTTTGAGTATTAAAACAATAAAAGTGTTTTTAGTTATCTTGAAAAAATGAAACCTCATATAGATTTTTTTTGTCTACTACATTTCAAAAATCTTTGTATGGTTTTTAGCATTTGATTTCAATTTTTTTTTAAAAATTTGGTTAGTTTTGACTCCCATGATGCATGTTTCTATAGGGCATAAAACATTTAAAAATGATTATTTGGTCATTTTGGGTAGACCACACTTCTGATAATCATTCCAGAAGATCGTACAAAAAAAAATACATAGAAGGTTTTACTATTATTACACATCATTATGAGGTAGTCTTCTATAAATTTGATCGTGAAACGCTCATTTTTTTAAATAAAAAAAGAAAATTTTCAAAATTCACAGATAAAAATAATCTCATATTAACATTCTATCTAGTCCACCATTTCACATATCATTGTACATTTTTTCCAGATTAAATGGAAATATAACACATTTGGTTTGTTTTGACCCCCCTGATGAGCATTTTTAGAGGACTTAAAACTTTTAAAAACATCTTATTTAGTAGTTCTAGAAAAACTGTAGATTTGATTGATGTTTTTATTGCTTATACATATCTAAAAATAATACAAAAAAATTTCTTATTATTTCACATCATTCTAATGTATTTTTCTATGGGTTTGATCAATAAATGCACGTTTTCATGTTTTAAAACAATAGAAGTTAATTTTCAATCATCCTAGAAAAATAGAACATCAGATTGAAATTTTATCTACTTAACCATTTTAAAAATCATTCAATGATTGTTTTTGTTTGATTTTATGATATACAGAGGACGTTCGATTGGTTTTGACCCCACAACACACATTTTTAAAGGTCGTCAAACCTTTAAAAATTGCTTATTCAGTCATTTTTGGCGGACCACATGTCTTATTGGCATGTCAATTCCATTCACATGTTAAAAATAATATAAATATGGTTTATCTATGATTTCACATCATTCTAATGTCATTTTTATGGATATGACCATTAGACTCATGTTTTAGTGTTTTAAAACAATAAAAGTGTCTTTTTGATCATCCTAGGAAATTGAAATCTCTGATTGAAATTTCATCGAATCCACTATTTCACAAATCACTATATGATTATTATCATTTGATTTCATAGATTTCACAGTTTATTTTGATGTTTTTGACCCCCAACGCACATTTTTAAAAGGGCATCAAACCTTTTCAAAATTTTTATTCAACCATTCCAAGAAAAATGAAAATATGATTTATGTGTTATCTACTCATACACAAAAAAAATAATAAAATTATGGTTTTATTAGGATTATATCTCATTATAATTTCATTTCAAAGAATACATCCATTGAATGCATGTTTTGGTGTTTTAAAAGAATAAAAGTGTGTTTCTAATAATCTCGGGAAAACGACACTTCAAATTAATGTTCCATATAATTGACCATTTAAAATCTCCATATATTGTTTTTTTTCAAATTTGGATAGCATACATAGGTCATTCAGTTGGTTTGGACCCATTAACAAATGTTTTTAAAGTGTGTCAAACCATTACGAATTTTTTATTCAGACATATTGGGTAGACCACACATCCTATTGATTTGTAATCTACTCGAAAACCTCAAAAATAATAAAAATATGTATTTCCTATGATTTCATGTCATTATGAGGTCATTTACTATAGAACTGACCGTTAAATGAACATTTTGGTGTTTTGAAACAAAAAAAAATGTGTTTCTAGTCATCTCGTACAAAAGAGCCTCTGATTGACATTTCCTGTACATAAAAATTTGCAACATCAATATAGGGTTGTTTTTTTCTGATTTCAATAAATTTAGAGGTTTTTCGATTTGTTTTGATCCCATGAAAAATGTTTTTAAAGAGTGTTAAAACATTAAAAACTGCTTATTCTATCATTTTGGGAAAGTTTTTCATCTGATTGATGTAGATTTTACCCATACATGTTAGAAATAATATAAGTAAGGGTTTCCTATGATTTCAAATCTTGATGAGGTTGTTTGTTTTATGGCTCCCCATCAAATGGATGTTTTATTCCCTTAAAACAATATAATTTCATTTCTAGTAATATAGGGAAATGACACCTCATATTGATGTTCCATTTTTCATTTTTGTTATAAATGCACTCTAAGGATGTTTTATTTTGATTTAACGACATTTAGATGTCATTCAGTTGGTTTTGAACCCCCGAAGAACATTTTTAATGGGCGCCAAACCATTAAAATCTACTTATTAGGTCTTTTTGGGAAGAACACATGTTCTATTGATGTTTTATATACTCATACACATCACTGATAATAGAAATAAGATTTTCATATGATCTAACATCATTATGATGTTGTTTTCTATGGATCTAACCATTAAATGCACATTTTAGTGTTTTAAAATAACAAAAAGTTCAAATTTTGTCATCCTGGGAAAACAAAAGCTTAAATTGAGGTTTTGTCTCCTACACCATTTGAGAAATCAATTTATGATTATTTTCTTCTAATTTCATAGCATTTAGAGGTATTTCAGTTCGTTTTAAGCCTCTGATGTACATTTTTAACGTGGGTCAAACCTTTAAAATATGTTTATTCAGTCGTTCTGGGATTATTACACTTTCAATTTACATTATATCTACTTTTAAAATTCAAAAATTATAAAAATATGATTTTCCTATGATTTCACTTCATTATGAAGCTGTTTTCTATAGATTTGACCGTTAAATAAGTGTTTTGATGTTTTAAAATAATAAAAGTATAGTTTCAGTAATAAGAGAAAATTGAGCATCATATTCAAATTCCTTCTACTATACTATTTCAGAATCACTATAAGGTTGTTTTTTTCTAATATCATGATTTTTAGAGTTTTTTCAGTTGTTTTTTACCCATAACATGTGTTTTTAAAGGGTGAAAAAAACATTAAAAACTGCTTTTTCAATTGTTTTGGGAATACCGCACTTTCAATTGAAGTTTCATCTATTGCACTTCAAAAATTATATAAAGAAAATTTTCCTATTATTTCATGTCATTCTGAAGATGTTTGTTAGGGATCTGACCATTAAATTCATGTTTTGGTGTTTTAAAATATTAAAAGATTGCTTCCAGTCATCTTGAGATAATAGAATCTAAAATTGACATAACATATGCTCCACCAATTCTAATATCACTTTACAGTTTTTGCTTTCTAATTTTATTATATTTTTAGTTCATTTTGTAGGTTTTTACCCATATACGCATGTTTTTAAAGTGTGTCAAACATATAAAAATAGCTTATTCACCCATTTCATGTAGGCCACACATTCGATTTATTTTTCTTCAACTTGTAAACAACTCAAATAATATAAATATTTATGTCCCATTATTTCATGTCATTTATTGGTTGGTTTCTATGGATCTGACCATTTATCACACATTTTTATGTTTTAAAATAAATAAAGTGCATTTATGATCATAGTGGAAAAACAGAACTTCTTGTTTACATTCTTCCTATGCAAAAATTTAGAATTTCACTATATGGTTTTAAAATTCATATTTGATGACATTCAAAGGTCGTTCAATTAGTTTTGACCACTTGATTCATGTTTTTAAAGGGATCAAACCACTAAAAACTGTTTATTTGACCGTTCCGGGAAGACCGCACATCTGATTGATGTTCTGTCTACTCATACTTGTAAAAAATAACAAAAAGATATTTTTAATTTGATTTTAAACCAATATGTAGTTTTTTCTATAGATCTAACCATTAAATGCATGTTTTAGTGTTTAAAAACAATAATGGTATGGTCTTGGTCATCCTGGGAAAACAAAACCACAGACTAATGTTCCTCTTACTCCATTATTTTAAAAATCATTGTATGATTCATTTTGTTCTATTACATTGAGTTTTGATCTAGTTTGCTTTGTTTTGACCCATCAACATATGTTTTTTAAGGGCGTCAAGCCTTTAAAAACTACTTATTTGACCTGTCCGGGTACACTGTACGTCTGATTGAAATTCCATCTACTCATAAACATCATAAAAAATAAAAAGATATTTTCATATGATTTCATGTTATTTAGAGTGTTAGGGGTTTTGCTGGTGTAGTGTCCCCTATGAAATATGCAAGATCTAATAATCCAGATATCAGGTATGCGATTTGATGTATATAATTCGACTAAAAATTAAATAAAGGGGGACAATGTATTATAGATGAAGGAATCATAAGAAAATTGAATAACACAACGATCTTATGTGATTCGGTCCACCATGATCCAATATGTATGATGAGAACACTACAAGAAAAATTTTATTACAAAAGAAAAGAAAACAACCTGAATTAAAAAAGTTTAAAGTAGAAAATAAATAGATAAATAATCTAAACATCTTCCTAGATGAAACTGATTCTACAAAAACGTGTAGAAGGATACACGACCATACATGGAATTAGGAAATGAAAAAAGAAAATGTGGAATAAACTTCTTACGATAACAGGTTCTAATATCGTACCTTGGATGAATCTTGAATAAAACTTGAGCTTCCAGTGTCTTCCTTTACATGGGGGAACCCCACAATGAAGGATGAATATCTCCACAACACTCTACTAAAATAATATCCCTAGTTAATTCAATAATGAAGATGATCAACTTCAGTGAACTTTATGAAACATGGATGGAACACTTATTCTTTATCTTAATCTTTCCCTCTACATGAATCAAAAAAATTTCACTCATAACATACTGATAATTCAAATCAATGATTGATGAAAATCCCATGAGTACTATCATAATGGAAAAGTAACAACAAGCCAGGTGATGCATGTGGGATATGGGCCACATAGATGGCCCAAAAAAGTAGTAATTCAACTATTATAACAAATTAACAAACCCTTACATGAATTTACACTTAAACAATATTATCTTTACGTGATATATGTATAACCTTTACACGGGCTAGTTATGACCTTTACACAAGCCATGTAAAGACCCTCATGTGATAAAAAGTACCCTTATACGAGCTGATTTACCATTATGTTCCATAGGTAATACACTTACGTGGCTGGGAATTACCTTTATGCAATTGGGTATTATCCTCAAATAAGTAGGGATTACCCTTATGTGATAGGGATAACCCTTATGCAAGCTAGTGATGATGCTTACATATGTAAGGAGTACCCTTATGCAGGTCATGGGTTTCCCTTATATAGAAAGGAGTGCCCTTATATAGCTAAGGGAATACTCTTATTTAACAAGGTATAAACCTTAACAAAATTAGGGAATATCCTTATGTGGCCAGGGTTTTACCCCCACATAGTTGATTATTACCCTCATGTATAATAGGGCTCCGTTACGCAAGATGAAATTTACCCTTACACAAGTTGGATAGTACAATCACACATATCAGGAGTACCCTAACACATTAGGAAATTTACCATCATGTAATAGGAGTACCCTTAGGAAAAGGTTATCCACCTTAACACATGATCCATATATAGGGTAATAAAAAATATGACTTCAAAAGTAATAAAAAATGACAAAATATTGCAATAAGAAATGTACACAACATTTTTCATGGAAATTAAATTTGATTGAAAAAAATTAAATTCACGGATGAAATTTTTCAAAATTCTACACCTTTGTAATAAAAATAATTTAAATACATTGATGTTATAAAAACCTAGGTCATTAAAATGGGACTACATTCTTAATTCCTATTCAATTCATAAAATTGGAAAATGGAATAGCCTTAGTCAAACTATTGATGGATTTTCATAGGAATGTTTCTTAGTGAAACATGTTGTCTTATTTTCAATAAAATCCCAAAAAAATGAAATCGTAGGACTATATGTTTTTATCTTACATAAAAAGCATGGTTTTTAGAAGTATGTAAAGTAAACTAACTATAACAGAACGCTTCAATATTACCAGAAGATAAATATAGTTCATTAAATAATCCTTTAATCCAAATTACTCCTTTGATTTGATTAGTTGATGCTATGTATTCAGCCTCAGTGGTAGAAAGGGAAACAATATATTACATATTTTATTTCCTTGAAACATGACCACCACAATACAAGAATACATAACTAGTAATAAACATTCTACTATATACATTTTTAGCATAGTCAGAATCAACAAATCCAACAACATCTTGACTATAAGAATCATTTTCCAAAAAAATACATAAATAAGATGACATTGATACATACCTAAGTAAGAACATTAATACATGCCAATGGTACTTTCTAGGACATTTAATAAACCTACTTATGGTACAAAATATAAAATCTATATATTACTGAGATCATACTATAGAATACATTAGGATACCTACTACGTTAGCATAAGGTATTTTATTTATAAAATCAACGTCAAATTAACTTCTAGGGGATTAGGATGAGGATAAATTGAAGTAATGACCTAAAGTAACACTAAAAAGTTTTAGATTATCCAAAAAATATCTTTTTATCATCTTCCTAATATAAGCATCTTTGGGAAAATACAAAAACCTATCATTTCTATCCCTAGTGATTTTCATACTACTAATTTTCCTTGATCTCCCTAAATATTTCATTTCAAAAGCATTATACAATTAGTTTTTTATTTAATTTATCAATGTGATTTATTTAAAAATTATAATCATATAATTAAAATATAGTATTAAATAAACAAAAACATGCTTGATAGATTTAATGTAAACACAAACATCATATCTACTTCTAGTAAAATCAATTTTCAATTGAAAAAAATAAAGCTTTTTATACCATTTTCAAGATGATTTCTTAATTCCATACAATTATTTTCTTAAATAGAAAAATTGATTGATTTTAAAATCTCTTGATAATCCATAATGTGGTTGTATATAAATACTTTCATCCAACTTACCAGAAAAAATGTAGTTTTGACATCTAATTTCTCAATATGAAAACCATTTTGAGCAGTGAAAGATAATAAAAATATAATGGAGGAATTCTTGACAATAGGTGAAAAAAAATCAATATAAAGAACTACTTCACATTGGAGTAATCTCTTTCCAATATGTATAAACTTGTAGTTAATTTTCTTTTCATTAGTGTCATTCTATTTATTATTAAAAAACAATTTATAACCTATAATTTTGTCCTTTTTAGGTTTGTTTATAATTACCTAGGCTTTGTTTTTAAAAAGATATTCCATTTCATCTTTCATAGAATCAATACAACTACTAGATTTATTAGATTTAATATATTGTTTAAAAATATAAGGTTTATCATTGACTAAGTCAATGCCTATATATTAGGATAATGTAGAAACACTAGCCATAGTAAACTGGGATAAATGAATTATGGTTATTTTGGTCCTATCAGGAGTCAATTGATAATCTCTCAAGTCACCAACTCTCTTATCCTCTGACTTATATTTAGAAACACTAGCATGATCAATTTCAATGTGATCTAGTTGGGCAGGATTAATGGATATAACCTTAGGTTTAGGCTACATTTTATTCTCTAATATAACCTCAACACCTAGAGGTTTATTTTGTTCAGATTGGATAAGATTAGAGGGATTCTATTTATTCAAAAAAACCTCACGAAAAATTATATCATCGCCGATTATAAATTTCTAAAACCCATTCTTATCAACCCAAATCCTATACCCTTTAAAACCATGATCATATCCAACTAAAACATATTTCATAGACCTGGGATTGATTTTATCACCCTAGCTATGAGCATTGATCATATATAAAAAACTCAAATATATACTAAAAATGGGGGTGAACCATTCTGTATCTCTTTTGGGGTTGAATTCAATGAAATAAGAGTGGAATATATTGATAAAATTAACAATATTAGTATTATATTCTACCCAAAAGTACTTGGGAATACTAGAATATGATATCATGATTCTCACTCTTTCTAAAATAGTCTTATTCATCTTATATTCTAGGATATTCTATTTTGGTATATCCAGAATAATTTTATGTCTAATAATACCTTTATAACAATAGTATTCTATAAAATAATTAGATAAATACTCTATGCCATTTATTATCCTTATAGTTTTGAGTTTAATTCTAGATTTAATTTCAAAACTAGATTTCCAAATTATAAAATTTTCAAAAGTTTTAGATTTTTATTAAGAATATAAATCCAAAATTTCAATTAATAGTCATATATAAAGGTTACATAATAGTTCCCCCTTGATAAGGGACTCAATTATAGAGATACCTCATAAATTATAATGCACATATTCTAATTTTGTATTATCTCTATATGTGGACCCCTTAAAACTAACTTGTTTGGATTTACCAATAACACTATCTTAAAAAAGGGAAGGTTGTTTAGGGTTATATCATTTAAAATTCATTATTTTCATAGTTCATTTATCCATTTTGAAGAAAAATTCCCTAATTACTTGCTCATTAAATTAGTATTATATATTATGGGGAAAATAGTTTTATTTAATTGTTTTATATGAGCCCTACCATCTCAGACATAAATCCTATTAGTGAGGGTTCCTCTAATAATAGTGAGTTACCCCTTATATATGATAAAACTCCCAAAACTAGACCTAAAAGAATACCCATTCTATTCTAAGACACCTAGGTAAATTAGATTCCTCTTAAAATTGGGCACCCACCTAACCACCTCTAAGGATTTGACTGATCCATCATGAAACTCTAAAGAAAAAGTACCTCTACCAATGATTTGATAATTTTTTTTACTTCCTATAAAGAACTAACCACTCTTAATATCACTTAAATTAGTGAAGTAATCGCGTTTGGGAAACACATTAAATGAGAATCCTGAATATAGGACCCATTCAACACTCATTGCAGAAAATAGACATTTAAAACATCAATAATATCAATATCATTCAAAACCAACAATGAAATATCACTATTATTGGTGTTATTATCAGAATTATCCCTTTGGGGACAATGTATTCTAACGTGAACAAACTATTTACAATGAAAACATTTTATTTAACTACCTCTATACCTTGATCGAATATTGGACATTCACTTACCTATTCTTCTCCCTCTCTCCTCAGGCCCACATCTAATATTAAAACCCTCATATTATTTCATAACATATTTAGGATTCTTCTTTTGGATTTCGTTAGATATCAACGTAGACATAACTTCTTATTGGTTTAAATAATCCTAACAGTACATCATCGAAACTTAAATTTAACTATAAGAATCTTCTAATGAGGTCAATAGTATGATAACCAAATCTTCATCAAATAACATAACTTCTATGTTAAACAAATAACGAACGATTTTATTAAAGTAATCAATGTGATTCCTGAATATAGTTCTAAGATTAATATAAAGTTATGCAAACATATATTCTAATGCATTTGGACTACTAAGTTATTTATCATATATAATGTTTCAATTTTGGACTGTATTTTGATACCAGTGGATTTATAAGATACCTTATGAAGATCCTTATCACATAAATATAGGACAATTAAAATATGATCCTTCCAAAGTACATCAAGAAGGAAATCAATTTCACTACTAGGAGACTCTTTATCAGATGATAGGGTACCAAATTTCTTTTTCGGATCACACAAAACATCAAGGAGATCATTATAGTCTAGAAATTAATTCATCTTTATCTTCCATAGATTTAAATCATTATCCCCATTGAATATGCGTATATAAATTCTTTCATTCCCATTATTATGGATTATATATCTTTGATACCAATTGTTAGGGGCTACGCTGGTGTGTAAGTCCCTATGAAATAGCTGAGATCCAATAATATAGGTAATGGTATGTCCATTTGATGTATACAATTCAATTAAAAATTTAATAGAAGTGGGTCGATGGACACCAGATGAATGTGTTTCAAGAAAATAAAAAATAACACAGAGACATTTTGTTCTTTACTCCACTGTGGAACTATGTGGTTGATTAGAACATTTAAGGATCTTCATATATTAAACTATCATGATACAAACATATAAAATTATTCAACACCATAGATGGTAGCAAGAAATGAAAATAATAAATGTGTAATAATCTTCTTATGATTCCAATTTCTAATACCATAACCTGGAAGAAGTTCGAATGGAACTCGAGAAGCTGGTGTCTTCCTTCATGTGAGGGAATATCATGATAAGGTATGAAGATCTCCACCACCCTCCACTAAAAATCTAGACTAGGTTTGGCCAACAATAAATTCCATTGGTTTTAGAAAACATAAGTGACCATGGAAGGAAAAATTCTTCTTGGCCTTAATATTCCTCTCTATGAGAATAATTGTTTCCCTCACATCACATTAATAATTCGAATTGATCACTAAACAAAATCCCCAAAGTACTATCCTAATGCTATGTTGATGACAAGTTAGGTGGAGAATGTGGTAAGCGGGCCACATGGACCATCCAAAAGCGAGAGGTAGTTCGAGTATTATAAAAAATTAACCTACCCTTACATGAATTTAATTGTACATGGTATTAACTTTACATTAGATAGTTATAACATTTATGTATGACTAGTATAACCTTTACACAGTCTAGGTGAAGAACATTAAGTAAGAAGAAATACCCTTATATGATATGGTTTTCCATTACATGATAGTGGTATTACTCTTATGTGTCTGGGCATTAACTTTATGAAACATGTTATTACCCTCATGAAAGTAGGAATTACCCTTACTCAAGAGGGTTAACCCTTATGAAAGACGGGAATGAACATTATATATATAAGAAGTAACCTTACATGAGTTATGAGGTTTCTTTTATATGGAAATGAGTACTCTTATGCTGCTAGGTACCTACCCTTATGTAATAAGGTATTACCCTTATATGAGTTAGGTAATACCCTTACATGGCCAAGGACATACCCTCATATAGTCGGGTAATACACTTAAGAATAATAGGGTATATTTGTGAAAAAGGTATGTTACTATTAAAAATGTTAGAATGTATTCATACTCATATCAGTATTCCCATTATATATCAAGAAATTTACCATTACTCAATTGGAGTTCCCTTACACAATATGGTAGTTAAATTTTCACAAGATCCAACTATAGGGTGTGCAAAAACTCTGAATTCAAAGTTAATAAAAAGTATATAATATTGAAATAATAAATTTAAACAAAAATTTTCATGGAAATTCAATTTGATTGAAAAAAAAATTCATGCATACAAATTTTCACAGTAAGGTAATTTATTGTAGATCTGACCATTAAACACACATTTTCATGTTTTAAAATAATAAAAGTATGTTTTTATTCATCTAGCTAAAGAAACTCAAATTGATGTTACTTATACTTGAAAATATTAAAAATAAATGTAGAGATGTTTTATTCTGATATCATAGCATTCAAAGGTTGTTCATTTGGTTTTGACCCCATGATACACATTTTTAAAAGGGTGTCAAACCATTAAAAAATTGCATATTCAATCATTCTGGGTAGACCTCATATACGATTGATGTGATTTATACTCAAACATGTCAAAAATAATAAAAATATGGGTTTCACATTATTTAAAATCATTTTGAGGTCATTTTTTATGGATTTAACCATTAAACACACTTTTTGGTGTTTTAAAATAATAAAAGTGTGTTTTCAGTCATCCTGAGAAAAAATGACCTCATATCAATGTTATGTTTACTAAACTATTTCATAAATATTAGTATTTTCATTTTCATCTGATCACACGATATTCAGGGGTTTCTTAATTAATTTTTACCCCTGACACATGTTTTTAAAGGGAACCAAACCTTTAAATACTTCTTATTCTGGTTTTTCAGGTATACCTCACATCTAATCGACATTCTATCTACCTGTACATATAAAAATTAATACAAATACAATTTACCTGTGATTTCGTGTCATTATGAGGTTGTTTCCTACGGATCTGACTGTTAAATGCCTGTTTTAGTGTATTTAAATAATGAAATGTGTTTCTCATCATCTAGGGAAAGCATAACTTCATATTTAAATTATTTCATCTCAAATATTTTAAAATTCACCATATGGTTTTTATTTTATGATTTTTTGGAATTCATAGGTTATTCATTTGATTTTAACTCCATGAAACACATTTTTAAAGGATGTTAAAAAATTAAAAACAACTTATTCAATCATTATGGGAATAAGACATGTGTGATAGATGTTCCATCTACTCATACACATTAAAAAATATAAAGATGATTTTTTTTAATTACACGCCATCTTGAGGTAATTTTCTATGGATCTGACCATAAAACAAAAGTTTTGGTGTTTTAAAATAATAAAAGTGTGTTTCCAATAATCATTGGAAAACTGAACCTTAAATTGGCATTCTATATGTTCTAAAATTTCCAAAATAAGTGTATGTTTGTTTTATTCAAATTTTATTTCATTTGGAGGTCTTTAGGTTGATTTTGACCCTTTAACACATATTTTTAAAGGGCATAAAACCTTTAAAAACTTCTTACTCATTCATTTTGGGTAGACCACATGCTTAATTTTCATGTATTCTACTCTTACATTTTAAGAAAAAAATACAAATATGGTTATCCTATGAATTCACATTATTCAAATGTTTTTTATATAAATATGATTGTTAAATACACGTTTTTTGTTTTAAAATAAGAAAAGTATGTTTCTGGTCATCCAAGGAAAATAATAATTCAGATGGATGTTATATCTACCTGACCATTTCAAAATTCACTATATGGTTTTTTGATTGATTTCATGTAATTCATAAGTCATTCCATTGGTTTTTAACCTGCGACACATGTTTTTACATGGTGTCAAACCTTTTTTAACTACTTATTTGGTAATTTCGGCCAGACCACACATTTGATTAATGTGTCATCTACTCTTACATATCATAAATAATACAAATATGTTTTTTCTATTATTTTAGATAATTATGAGGTTATTTTATATGGATTTGACCATTGAAAACATATTTTGGTTCATTAAAACAATAAAAGAACATTTCTAGTCATCCGTGGTAAATGAATCCTTATATTGATGTCCCATATACTCCACCATTTTAAAAAAACCATACATTTTTTTATTAAATATAATTAATAGGTCATTCTGTTGGTTTTGACCCACTAATGCATGCCTTCAATGAGTGTTGAACCTTTAAAAATTGATTATTTTATTGTTCCATGATGATTTCACATCTTATTGACATTCTTTTAGCTTTTATGCGCCAATAATAATAGAAATATAAGTATAATATGATTTAACATCCCTATGAGGTCATATAGGGATAATAGATATTCATTATGGGAATAACAAAATATTATCCAATTCTTATTTTAACGTGTTAAAATAGTTCCTTATTATTTGAAAAAAAATATATGTTCCTACAATTCTATTTTTTATATCATTACATTTATATATAAGAGGATAAAAGAATCTTTATTTACATATCTGGGAAAATCATCATTATAATTAACTGGCATAGAGGTTGAGTTTTTTTCTTCCTAATAATAATGTGAAATAATTCTATCTGTCTAGTTTGTTGGTTTGGTATGATTATTAACTCTTACCTCCCCATCATTGATTCTAGGGCTTGACCCAAATTATGTAGTATAGGTATAGACCCTCTAGGTATAGTGAGAACTATTTTAATTTTTTATGACTATATCTATTTTTTTATAATTAATCTGAATCTCTTGACCTTTGTTAATATATTTTTGCTCTACTTGTTGACCATGAAATTTTTTTTATTTAAATGTGTAGAAATGTACATGGATGCACTAATATTTTTACTATTGGGTTGAGACACCAATATTATTTCCATACCGAGTATTTTATACTCACACATCACATGGACATCTTTATGGACATAAAGCTTAGCTTTTACTAACTTTTAGGTACATATAGGGACACTCAAATAATTTAGGACTCTATGGGAAATTGGTTACGTTTTTTTTATGGAATCATGATATTTTACCACTAAAAACGTTTTATAGTTGGTAATTGATATAGATTATGTTTTGAATATAAATAATTAATCCTGGTATATTCTTTGCCTCGGGACATTGTTTGTTCTAACACTTACTCTGTTCAATTTATATACTTTATGCTCATGACCATTTACTTTGATTTGAATTCATGTAGAGGGTTTTGGTGTATTTTCATATTGGTTTACTCATTTATGAATTGTTTGGTTTGATGTCATATTATTGATATTTTTGATTTATAGGCATGTTAATCTAGATTCTAAGTTAAATCCAACTATAACATTTTATCATAAAAAAGTATGAAAATCATTCCATAACCTTTATATTGATTTTTGTTATTCTAGTCACTAGCCCCTAAGGATCGGGGAGGCATCTTGGTTTCAATAGAACTCTGACTCATATGTTGTATATGAATTCATTAAATGAAACTATAATATACCTCTATATCAAATAAAGTATTATTGATCATAGAATTAATAACACCATACCTTGAATAGTATAGGGCCCCTCCATAATATAGAACTATTCAAATAATACTTATATCTAAATATTTGGTGACAAATTTTTATTCAACCCACACCCTCCCATGGGTTCATAACCATGATATATTCTCTTTATCTACAAACATATGTGATTATGTCATTTTATTGGATTTTCCTACACTAGTCATTTGAAATAAAAAATCGATAATATTTCTTTTAAATGGGTGATCACTGAACATTCATGAAATGTTCATTATGTATTAATGGAATTAGTATTTAAATGATACTTCCCTCAATATTGAATGCATATAAATTCTAACCACCACTTAATAGAACATGAATTATTATGTGAATATTTCATTCAAAAATTCTCCTACTTCTACTTATGACCACAAAAACCACTCATTAATCTACCTAGTTAAGGATAAAAAACATTTTCACTATACCGATATTTAATATCTTCTTCCACATATGTAACCTTATATAATACCACAAAATAAGTTAATAATTTTATTAATATTATCCTTGATCATATATTTAGTCACAATCACATCAAAAACCTTTATTCATTTAGGTTTTGTTTTTCACCAATCCCATTTTTTACCAACCATATTTGTGAGTGTCGATGCATACTAACTCATGAAAATAATACCTTACTCATATTACAAATATTACTTTTATTTAGATAACTACAACTCATTTAGAAAATATTAATCAATAAATATCTTATGGAAACAGATCATGTTAATATGCTTATACAATCATGATTACATCATAATATACACTATGTACCAATTAGTCCTTTAAGATAATATAATTAAAACTCAAATTAGAAAAACAAAAGATATAGTTTATCCTCATAAACAATTCATATTCATGTTCTTATAAAACATCATGTCTAAATATTGGTGGATTTTTTATGAAACTCTCTATACAGTTCCTTTTCTCTATGGTTATCTTAGTTTTATTCCCTACCATTTAACTGTATGTCTTGTATAAAATGAGTTAATACCAAAAATAAACACTCGGATTGACATGAAATCATGGTAAAACAATAACATTGTCATTTTTTATCTACGAGAATCAACACTGCATCCATCGGATGGAATCAACCGGTATGATGGAAAACAATGGGTAATGTTGTCCAATTTTATTAAAATGACATATCTCCCATCAAGGGTTAAAAGTGAGTAAACAAAATCTTATTGATGAGAAAATTTAGGAGAACATTTATTGAATCATTTTCTATATATTGGAATCAATTATGCATAATATGATTCCCTAATTGGTAAATATTTCTTAAGGCGTTATTTGAAATTATTACCATTTTTGTAATAATGGAAAAATCTTGTATATTGGGGTCAAGACTGACCAAATGATATTTGATTCACATGAAATATTAGAAAAATTATCTTTAAGTAATTTATAATTACAAGAATCATCAACACATTGATTAGATAATCAAAATTCTCAGTATAATTGAATGTAATGTTTATCCATCATATTCAGAGTTGTGGGACAAATCACATGAAAGGGGCTAATAATAAGAAAACAAACTTGGATTGAAATTAAATCATGGGAGTACAATCATCGATCTATTTTTTATTTTTAGGAATCAATTTTTCATCCATCGGATGCTCGTGTCACCAAATATTATGGAAAACAATAGATAACATTGTGTAGTGTTATTAAAATGACATATCTCCCACCAGGGAGGTCAAAATGAAAAAAAAACTTCAGATTGATGTAAAAATCTGGGAGAAAATTCCTTGAATCATATGTGATCCATTGGAATCAATCGAGCATCAATTGGATGCATTTATTTTTTTATTAAAATTAAAATTTTATCTCCACATTTGTTATCATTTTTTAATAATGGGAAAATCATTTCTGTAGGGGTCAAAACTGAACAAATTAGCATTGATTGAAATGAAATATTAGAACAATGATCTTTAAGTCATTTAAAATTTTTAGGAAGCATTGACACATCTATCGAAAACATAAAATTCTTAGTATGATCGAACATGGAGTTTATCCCTAGGGTTTGGAGTTAATTAAAAAATCACATAAAAGGGAACAATACTAAGAAAACACACTTAGAATTACATAATATCATGGGAGAACCATCACCAAGTAGTTTTTTATGTGTATGAATCAACGTCGCATTCATTAGATTCTTGTGTTTCCTAGTATGATAGAAAATGACAAATAAGATTGTCTAGTGTCATTAAAATTACATATCTCCCATCATGAGGTCAAAATGAGAAAATTACTTTTGATTGATGTGTGAAGAATGGAGAAAATTACTAAAATAATATGTGATATATTAGAATCAACCACATGTCAATTCGATGCCTAGTTCGGTTGGTACAATTAATAATTTTTTTCACATTTATTATCATTTTTTGGAATAAAGGAAAAATCACATGTGTAGGGGTCAAAACTGACCAAATGAGTTTTGATTGATATAAAATCTTATGAAAATGGAATTTAATTCATTTAAAATCCATATAAAGCATCAACATATAAATCATATACCTGAATTTCTAAGTATGATCAAAAGTAGTGTATGTCCCTCTGATTTGGTGTTAAGTGACAAACCATACAAAATGGGACAATACCAAGAAAACACACTTTAATTGACATGAAATTAAGAGAAAATGACCACTGATCCATTCTTGTTCCATATGAATCAACCCGCATCCATATGATGTTCATGTTGCCCAGTATGATAGAAAACAATGGATATCATTTTCTAGTGTTATAAAAATGACATATCTCCCATTAGGGGGTAAAAAAATGAAAAACACATGATTGATGTAAAACGTTATGAAAACATTACATGGATCATATGTGGTATATTGAAATCAAACACACATAAATCTGATCCCTATATTGGTCAGTACAATTAAATGTACATCTTCGCTTTTATTATCATTTTTGTAATAATTGGAAAAACATGTGTGTAGGGTTAAAAACTGATTAAATTATCTCTTATTAACATGAAATCTTAGGACAATGATAATTAATTCATTTAAAATTTGTAGGAAGCATCCACGCATATATCAGATACTTTAATTAATTAGTATGAATGAATGTGGCGTTTGACCCTTGGATTCTGAGTTAAGTGACAACTCGCATAAAAGCAGTCAATACCAATCAAACGCACTTGGATGGATATGAAATAATGGGAGAATGATCACCGAGTGATTTTTTTATCTGTAGGAATCAATGTCGCATCCATCAGATGCTCATGTTTCTCGGTATAATAGAAAATGACAGGTAATGTCGTCTAGTGCCACTACCACAGATTCAAGCATGGTATGCACCGACTTCTATCAGCACTAAGCAGAAATCATTGATAAAGGCCCCACCTTTATCATTGCTATCTAAAAGCATTGATAAAAGATTTTAATAAAAAATATTACTAATATATATAAATTTTTTATATTTATATTTTAAAATAATGTTTATTTATATACGTTAATTAAAAAGAGCATGTTCATAATGAATAAAAATATGATATATTATAATATATTTTTTATAAATTCAAATATATATATATATAATGTTTAAAAAAAATAATTTATAAGTTTATAAATAATCAATATATTTTTATTTATATTTATATATTGATGCGTGAGTATAATTGATGCTATTTGAAAATAAAGTAAATTTGTGAATGTGATTGTAAGTTATGTTCCAAATGTTTGGATTACTTATATTATGATATCACTTGCATGCATATATTCATAATTATGAATGTTCATTTATAAATTGACACCCGTTTGATTCATTCATGGCATACCGATGAACTTATTATGTTCTCACAAATACTTATACAATTATAATAAATATATTTAAATAATAAATATAATTATTATATTTATAATTATAATTTTTTAATTATATATATATCTATATATATATTACATTTTTTATAATTTCATAAATATATATATATATATATTAATATATTAATAAATAAATAAATATACATATATTTATAATTATATAAAAATATTTATAAATATATAATTATAATTATAACTATAATTATATGTACATATATATTTAAATAATTATGAAATTATAATAAATATATTTACAATATTTATAATTTTATAAATACATATAATTATATAAATTTATTTATAAATATATACAAATATTTATAAATAATATATATATGTAAATACTTATAAAATTATAATAAATATATTTGTTATATATAATTATAAAATAATAAATATAATAAATATATTTATTATGATTCTATAATAATAAATAAATATTTATTTATTTATAGTTATAAGTATAAGTAAATATATATTTAATCAAATAATTATAAAATTGTAATAGATTTATTTTTTATATTTATACTTTTTTAAATATATATTATAAAATTATAAATATAATGAATATATTTATTATAATAATATAATTATTTAAAAAATTAAAAATTATTTTATATTTGTAACTATAAATAATTAATTATTTATTTATAATTATAAAATCATAATAAATATATTTATAAATATTTGTATATATTTTTGTAATTATATATAATTATATATATATATATATAATTATATAAATATATATAAATATTTATGAATATATTTATTATATAAATAATTATAAATAAATAATTATTTATTTAAATATTTATAAAATTAAAATAATATATTTATTGTATTTATAATTTTATAATTATATATAATTAAATGTCAAGAATTAGATCACCCAAGTTTGGACATGTGTTTGTGGTTTGAGTTGGTTCCTTTGGCACCCTCAACTACTTTGGGAAATTACATCGGCTATTGCAGTTCCCATCAGAATAGATAATGAAACTGAGAAAGAAAGGTATGCTCACTTTTCTAGGCTATTGGTTGAAGTGGATCTAATCTCCCCTTTAGTTAAGTCCATTGTTTTGACAAAATATGACAACAAATTGGATCTATTGGTTGATTATGAAAAATATCTCGACATCTGTAGAGGATGCAAAAATTTAGGACACACTTAGGATAAGTATCGTAGAAGGATGATTTGCAGTCATTGTGGAATGAAAGGGCACTCTATTTAATTTTGAAACATGAAACCCAGCTCTAAAGCAGAGGTGGGGGTGGCTATAACCAACCATCATCCTTTAACAGACCCTATTTTTAGTGGTCATGAGGAAGATCATGTCACTCTTGTCAGGAATCCTTATTTTTTCTGATGTGGTCAAGCATGGGTCTTCTCCTGATGACAGTTACAAGGCCCCATGGGCTGAGATGGCTACAAACGAAAAAGAGAAACATGATGGGGATGTTTTTGTTCATGTGGAGAGCTCTTGTGATTCCAATGTTTTGGAGTAGATCTAAAGTGATATCCAAACTGAAGTAGATAGGGACCTGTTCTAGAAACAAGATTTGACTTCTCCTTTTAGGAAGGGATTGGATATGTTTCCTCCACTTCATGCTAATATGATTATGGAATAGTCCCCTTCTATGAGTAGGGGTATGATGTAGGTTCCAACCTCAAACAATTTTGATGTGCTTGATCTAGTGCAGATGGTGCATATTTCTACCAGCTTTAGTGAAGTTGGTGTCCCCTATGTGGACATTGTGACTACTATTGAGCAGATGTTTGAGTTGGGGAGAGAAGAGATGGAAGGGGCTTAACAACAACCTAATACATGGAGGTAGGGCTATCATCCAAAGAATCATGGCCAAGGACTTAGATGAGAGGATGTATGAGGGCATGGCCAAAGTGCATCTTCCAAGACTTAGCTCACCCCGGAGAAGGAGATGATTAAGGAGAAGTATATTGCGCTCTTCAATCAAAAGATATCCCAATCAGAGTGGGAGTCTACTGATGATGTTGGAGATCTTGGCCATGATTATGATCATGATTATAGTGACTTCTGAAATGTTGTTTCGTTATTTGGATGAGGGCATGTCCTTGTGTTTGACCCCATCCTTCCTTTCTTATGTCTACTAATTTTTCAATTATTTTAATAAATATTCATAAGATTTAGCTTCTATCTACACCTCTTTTTTTAAAATTATAAATTTAATTATATATATTTATTATTATTTTATAATTATTTAAATAGATATTAATTTATTTATAGTTATAAGTATAAATAAGTAAATATTTATTTAAATTATTATAAAATTATAAATTTAATTATATATATTTGTTATAAATTTATAATTATTTAAATAATTATATATTTATTTAAATAGTTATAAAATTATATATTTAATTATATATATTAATTATAATTTTATAATTATGTAAAAAAATTATTTATTTATACAAATAAATATAAATATAATAAATATATTAATTATAATTTTAAAATTATAAATAATTTATTAGAATAAGGTCCTTACCAGTGCTAAAAAATCACTGATAAAGGTCTTTTTATTAACTATTTTTATTTTATCATTGATAAAAACCTCCTTTATCGGTGCTTTTTAAGAAGCACTTATAAAAACATTTCGTCTTTTTATATGTGAAACCCTATCGAAACTCTTCCCCACTCATGCCTCAAACATTCACGGAACCAGAGCTCTGTCACCACCTCCACTGCCCCCACCGCCACATCCCCTGCCCCTACCTTCCACGTCGTTTCTTCCACTGCTCCTACCACCGCCTCCGCTGCCCCTACATCCATTGTCCCCTCCTTCACTATCACCACCTCCACTTCCCCTACCGTTGTTGCCTCCAATAACCCCCCCCCCCCCCTCGTTTCCTCTGATGCCCCTACTGCTCCGTCTGTTGTGCCCACCTCCACTTTCACCGCCTTCACTGCCCCCGCCACCATGTGTACCTTATCCACCCCTGCCGCCAATCCCTACTACTATCGGCGGAACTCCAAATCTAAAATATTATCTTATTTGTGATTTTTTTTATTATAATCCATATTAATCATATTTTTTATATTATAATAATTCAATTATTCTTGAATGATTATGCTTGTTGTTCATCGATTATTAAGAAATGTTTTCTTCTTGTGATGTTAGAAATTATTTTTAATTCTTATATTTGTTTATTCATGGTATAATTATTTTATATTTAAATGAAGTGATTTATGATCACTTTTATGTGAGAGATCTTGAATTTCATGGTTCTAAATGAATTGTATTTAGATTTTGGACTTAGAATCCCATTTTCTATTTGGAAAAAAATGTTTTTGAATAGAAAAGGATATTTTCTTAAGTTTTTTAATTTTTACTCCAAATTTTTGAGGGAATGAAAATTATTTTAATGGTTGTGAAATATTTTGAATATGGATTCTCTTCTCTTTTCATTTTTACATGAAATTATTGGTATTTAAATTAAAAGGGTATTTCTAGAAATTCAATAATTTTTGAAACAATGTTTGAATATTTCCTTATAAAAGGAAATTTATTTAATTGTAATGTTTGGGATATGGTTTATTTAATTAAGAAAAATTAGAGAACATTTTTAGAATTTTTGGAAACAATTTAACATGTAAATATGGATTTCATTTTTAATAATTTGGATTGCTTTCAAAGTTTGCATGTATTTGAAAAATGATTTCAACCCTCCTGGGATAGGGGTGTGACATTAATGGATATGAATTTTTTTAAAAAGTTTTGTTCTGTTTATTTATCATGTGGATTGTGGTTTGGGATCTGACCCCTTGGTGTTCTTTGGGACAATGTGATTTGAGTGTCTTTTAAAACATAAAGGAGATATATTCGTGTTTCATGTTTCTTTATTTCACCTCCATGAAATGTCTTTATGTGGGGTAGAAAGTCCATTCTGAGGATATGAATTTGTTAAAATCCTCTTATTATTACAAGGTAATTTTTCTAGTGATTGGATTTTCATAAATATGGAAGGAGTGGCAGGGGATGATATTTTTCCCTATATGAATGGTTGACTCAGCATCCTTTCTTTTTCATGGTGATTGAGATCCTTATGAGGTTATGGAATTGATTAGTCCTATTTATAAATTCATTTAGTCAGAAATGACTAAGTGGTTTGAGGTTATTATTAATTTTGGGCGGTGTTCTTGATGAGATTATAATGGTTTCGGGATTTTAAATTGATTTCCATTAAAGTGAGTTCTTCATAAATTTTTTTTATTGTTCTACAATATCCTCCATTAGCCTACATGCAAATGAAATCTCAAAACAATCCATATAATATTCTAAATGAAAGTTTATTTTTATAAAAATATTTTGATATATATATATATATCATGGATGATGTTTATCTCAATAAAAATTCTCTACTCATGCACTTACAAATGATTAACCATTAATAGATCCAAAAATTAGACTTTATAAATGTTTTAACACCATTAAAGAAGATATGTAATAAAAAAATGTCTTAAAAAATAATACTAAATAATGTTTATTTTATTAATGATTATTAAAAAAAATTAAACTCATTGTAAATGAATTAAAAAAATATTCAAGTCTCTTTCTAGTACACTCACTAGGAATTTTTGTAATAGATTTCAATTAAACATGTTTTGTGCATTTATTTTGTAAAATATTAATTTTACAAAGTCAAATAGGAAGGATATGAATAAAGAATGGATGAATGTAAATATTATGACAAAATAGTATGAATATGGAGTGGAATAGTTCATCAATTTTTTCAAAATACCATGAGTATAAAAATCCATATAAGTGATAACATGTTCCCTTATTCCAATGATATCGTGTTTTCCATTTCTTTTCTTTGCAGAGCAGCCAACACTACATATTGATTGGATTTTTTTAGCTGAAAAACCTTTCTCGAATCAATATGTACTGTTGGATGTTCAAAAAATAAAAACAATGGTAATCCTTGTAACATTGGTAGTTAGGATTTTTTTTAGACTTAGGGGTGTGTAGGAACCAACAACACCTCAATATGACACACGATGTGACCAGTGTGACTCCAGGTGCGTATTTTTATTTAAAATTGACATTAATTTTAGTTAAATAGACAACTGACATACTCAAAATTGAACAGACACATTCATATTATTTTGATAGTTTATAAAAATAATCCATATTTCATTTAGGAAGTGCATTAATTGTCAACACCTCAATCCTAGGCACGGTGTGAGTAGTATAACTGGATGTGTCCATTATCACTTTAAAATCGACATTTTAGTTCAAAACGAGTCACTCACTAAAAACAAAGAAAACCAATAGATGTTATCTTGATAATTTGGAAGTCGATTCATAAATCATTTGAGACTTGTATGAATTGGTATCATGTCAAATAGATACATGATGTGATAGGTATGAGTCATAGTGTGTGTTTCTAGTTTAAAATCACATTTTAGTAAAAAAGAAAATTGATGTACAGGAAAATAGGAAAAATTTATTCATATTGTATTGTTACTATATGAAAATGATCCATGAGTCATTTGGGAAGTGTAGGAATCAGTATAACCTCAATCTGATGTACAATGTAAATGATATGACTCCATGTGTGTCTTTTTATTTAAAATTGACATCAATTTTATAAAAAATAACAAGTGATGTAGTAAAACCACTAAAATGCATTCATATTTTTTTTATGCTTTATAGAAACAATACATGGGTCATTTGGGACATGTAGGAATCAACTAAATGTCAATATGAGGCATGGTGTTTCCAGTATAACTCAAAGTGCGTCTTTTTTATTTAAAATTTACATCACTTTTAGTAAAAATAATAAATGGCCTACTAAACACCAAGAAAATGCATTAATATTATTTTGATACATCATAAAAATGATCCATGAGTCATTTAAAACATGTATAAATCATCCACACCTCAATCTGATGCACGATGTGACCTGTCTGACTCAAAGTGTATCTTTTTATTTAAAATTGACATCAATTTTAGTAAAAAGGAATAAGTGGTGTATTGAAAACGGATCAAACACTATCAGATTGTTTTGATACTTTTGTAAAATTATCTATGCTTCATTTGGGAAAAATATAAATCATGCGCACCTCAATTCAAGGCACATGATGATCAGTATGACTCATATCATGTATTTTATTTAAATTAACCTCAATTTTAGTAAAAAAAAGATGCCCTATTAAAAACCAATAAAATTAATTCAGATTAAATTTATACATTAGTAAAATGACCCATAAGTCATTTTTGATGTGTATGAATCAACCATACCTCAACCTGACCAATGATGAGACTGGTATGACTTCAAGTGCGTCTTTTTATTTAAAATAAATATTGATTTTAGAAAAAGAAACAGGTGATGTACTGAAAAATGGTCAAACACATTCATATTATGTTGATACTTTAGGTTAATGACCCATGATTCATTTGGAATGTGTATGAATTAGTCTTACCTCAATCTGAGGCATGCTGTGATTGGTATGACTTCAAGAGTGTCTTTTTTTATTGAAAATTAATATCATTTTTAGTAAAAAAGAAAACTAACAATCTCAAAACTGATAATAAAAATTCATATTGTTTTGATACATTAGGAAAATGATCCCTAATTCATTTTATATATGTATTAATAAATCACACATCAATTCGATGCATGGTGTGACCCATATGACTCCAACTGTGTCTTTTTATTTTAAATTGATATTAATTTTAGCAAAACGAAGAAACAAAATATTGGGAACTAGGAAAATGCATTCTAATAGTTTGGATACTTTGGGAGAATGATCAATGATGCATTTAAGACATGGAGGAATCAAACACACCTCAATCCGATGCACGGTGTGACTGGTATGACTCCAAGTGTGTATTTTTATTTTAAATTAACATATATTTTAGTACAATAGAAAAATAACCTACTCAAAACTGAGAAAACACATTCAAATCGATTAGATAATTTTTTAAAAAAATCCATAAGTCATTTTTGATGTGTAAGAATAAATTGTACCTCAATATGATGCACGGTGTGACCAGTATGACTCCAAGTGTGTCTTTTTATTTAAAATTGACATCAATTTTAGTAAAAAGGACAAATAACCTAGTCAAAATGGGGAAAAAATATCATATTGTTTTGATATTTCATAAAAACTATAAATAATTCATTTGTGACGTGTAGAAATTAACCGAACCTCAATTTGACATGGTGGGACCGATATGACTCCAACCATGTCTTTTTATTTTAAATTGATATTAATTTTACCAAAAGGAAGAATTTACATAATAAAAACAAAGATAACACATTCTTATTATTTTGATACTTTAGTAAAACGATCCATGAGTCATTTGGGATGTCTAGGAATCAACCACACATCAATATGATGCATTGTATGACCGGTAAGACTCCAAGTGCATATTTTTATTTAAAATTGACATCAATTTTAGTAAAAAGGAAAAGTTACATACTAAAAACTAAGCAAACACATATATATTGTTTTTATACTTTAGATAAATGATCCATGAGTCATTTATGACATTTAGGAATCAGAAAAACCTAAATCTGATGTATAGTGTTACCAGTACGACTCAAAGTATGACTTTTTTATTTAAAATTTACATCAATTTTAGTAAAAAAGAAAAATGACCTACTCAAAACAAGAAAATGTATTTATATTATTTTGAAACATTATAAAACTGATCCATAAGTCATTTTAAATGTGTATAAATCATCTACTCCTCAATCTGACATATAGTGTGATTGGTATGACTCAAGGTGCATCTTTTTATTTAAAATTGACATCAATTTTAGTAAAAAGGAACATGTGGAATACTAAAAACTAATAAAAATTTATCATATTGTTTTTATAATTTATAAAAATGATCCATGAGTCATTTGGGATGTATCTGAATCAGGAACACCTCAATTCGAGGGACAATGTGAACCATATGACTCGAAGTACGACTTTTTTATTTAAATTTGATGTCAATTTTCTTAAAAAGGAAAAATGATATATTCAAAACCAATAAAATGAATTCGTATTGTTTTTATACTTTAGGAAAATGATCTATATGTAATTTTTGATATATAGGAATTAATTGTACCTCAATCTGACTCACGGTGTGACCAATATGACTCAAAGTGCATCTTTTTTATTTAAAGTTGACATTAATTTTAGCAAAATAAGCAAGTGATATATTGAAAAATGATCAAAAACATCTGGATTGTCTTGATACTTTACTTCAATGATCCATGAGTCATTTGAGATGTGTAGGAATTATCTGAACCTCAACCCGACGCGTGATCTAACTGGTATGACTCCAAGTGCTTCGTTTTTATTTAAAATTGACATATTTTTTAGTTAAAAAGACAAATGGCCTACTCAAAACTAGAAAAATAAATTCATATTGTTTTAATACATTAGTAAAATGATTCATATGTAATTTTTTATCTGTATGAATCTACCACATCTCAATCTGATGCACGATGTGACCAATATGACTCTAAGTGTGTCATTTTAATTTTAAATTGACATTAGTTTTAGCACAAATAACAAATAACATACTAAAAACCAAGAAAACATATTAATATTGTTTTAATACATTAGTAAAATGATCTAGGAGTCATTTGGGATGTGTAGGAATCAATCTCACCTCAATCTGACACACAGTGTGACAGGTATGACTCCAATTGAATCTTTTTATTTAAACCTAATATCAAATTTAGTATAACATAAAACCGATCTACTCAAAACTGAGAAAACATATTCGAATTATTTTGATAATTTAGTAAAATAATCCATATGTCATTACTTATGTGTAGTAATCAACCACACCTTAATCAAGAATACTATGTGACTAGTATGACTCAAGGTACGTCATTATATTTAAAAATGACATTAATTTTAGTAAAAAGGGAAACTAGCCAACTCCAAATTAGGAAAATTAATTCATATTATTTTGATACTTCATGAAAACTATAAATAATCTATTTTTTGACATGTATTAATCAACCACACCTCAATCCAACACACAATGTGACCAATATGGCTTCAACTATGTTTTTTTATTTTAAATTGACATCAATTTTACCAAAGGAACAATTTCTATGATAAAAACTAAGAAAAAACATTTGGTATGTTTTATACTTTAGGAAAACGATCCATGAATCATTTGAGATGTGAAGGAATCAACCTCACCTCAATATGACGCACAATGTGACTTGTATGACTCAAAGTGTATCTTTTTATTTAAAATTGACATCAATTTTAGTAAAAAGAAAAACTATCCTTCTCATAATTGAGAAAAAACATTCAAATTGTATTGATACTTTAGAAAAATGACCCGTAAATAATTTGAGATTTGTATGAATCATCTGAACCTCAATTTGAAGTATGGTGTGATCGGTATGACTCAAAGTGTGTTTTTATTTAAAATTGACATCAATTTTAGTAAAAAGGAAAAGAAACCTACTCAAAACTGAGAAAATGCATTCATATTGTTTTCATAATTTATGAATATTATTGATAACTAATTTTTGATGTCTAGCAATAAACTGTACCTCAATCTGACGTACGGTGTGATCGGTATGAATCCATGTGCGTCTTTTTATTCAAAATTTATATTAATTATAATAAAAGGAAAAAGTGATGTAATGAAAATTGAGAAAACACATTTGGATTGTTTTAATAATTTAGGGAAACATTCCCTGAGTCATTTGTGACATGTAGGAATTAGCTGCACCTTAATTGGATGCACAATGTGACCAATATGACATAATCTTCTTATTATGAGTTTAAAATTTACATTTTAGTTCAAAACACATGTCACTCACTTAAAAACAAGAAAAAGAACTCAGATTGTCTTGATAATTTAGTAGAGAAATTAATAAGTCATATGTGACATGTAGGAAATATTATCACGTCAAAATGACACATGATGTGACCCGTATGACTAAGAGTGCCTGTTTTCAGTTTGTAATGAAATTTTAGTAAAAAACACACTTGACAAACTGAAAAACTGAGCAAACACATCTAGCTTATTTTGATACTTTAGAAAAATGATACATAAGTAATTTTTGACATATAGGAATTAGACACACCTCAATCCCATACACGGTGGGACTGGTATAAATTCAAATGTGTCTTTATTTTAAATTGAAATTAATTTCATTAAAAAGAACAAGGGACATACTCAAAAATGAGAGAACACGTTCAAATGGTTTTAATATTTTAGGATAATGATCCTTTCCTCATTTGTGACATGTTATAATCAACCACAAATCAATACAATGCACAATGTGACCTATATTACTCAAAGTGTGTTTTTTATTTAATGTTGATATTTTTTAATTTATTCTTCCGTATTAATGTGTAATTTATTTCTTTATAATATTACTATCATAATATTTTTCTATATAGGTGGATTCTTTTTCTCGAGTTAAGTGATTTGATTGGAAATAGATACCATGGACATACCTTTTTGAGAGGGAAACACAGGTGATAAAGATAATGAAACATTACTGTTTTAAATTGTTTGTGGATAATAATTGTAAATGTAATTATACAAGACACTATTTGAAATGAATATGGTAGTGTTTTTTTCATTTGTATTCTTGATTTAAATTTTTTTTCAATTAAATTATATTTTTTTACAGGTTACATAAGGTTGCTGCAATGGGATATTATACAAACAGCACACTACAATAGATGGGTCCTTTATCAGTGCAACTGAAAGTGATGATAAAGTGGGACCTTTATTAGCCCTAGAAATAGTTCTGATAATGGGTTGCCTTTACCAGTGCTAATCTAGTGCTGTAAAGGGGGCCCTTTATCAGATTTTTTTTTCACGCTAATAAATGACCCACTTTATTAGCGTTATTTTAGCACTGATAAAAGGGACCCCCCCTTAAGAATACTGATATCAACGTCCTTTTTTTAGAATGGGTAAAAACCTTTTTATGCGCTATTAAAGGGAATATCTATAGTAGCCTATTTTTAAAAATGAAACATCTCCCGTCGGGGGTTGAAAAAAGAGAAAATGACTTCTTATTGATGTGAAAATCTAGGGGAACATTCCTCAAATCATATGTGATCTATTAAAATCAATCGTCCATCAATCCAATTCCTTTATTGATTAGTATATGGTAAACCTATTTTTCAACTTTTTATAGTAATTTCCTAATTGATATATATTGTAAACAATAATTTCAAATTAGATTTTCATCATTTTTTTATTTATGATGCTTTATGTACGCAACACTACATAAACTATCTTGATTACACTATATATGTATATAAACTGAATAAAATTGATTAATCTAAAATATATTAATTTTTATTTTAATTTTTTAATTATATTTGTATCTTATCAGTAGGTTGACTGATACAAATGATTTTAAGGATCTATAGTTGTTTAGATCGTTGGGTTTGTCTTGATTCCTGTCTTTTATTTGGTGTTTTTGTTCTTTGCTTCCTGTTTTTTGTTTTGGTTATTTGGTGGCTGTAAAAAAGTAAAAAAAATTTAAGAAACATCTTGGATAGTGAACACCTATGGTGATCATTAATGATTTTATTATCATGTATCATTAGTGATCATCTCTGGTGATTGCTGTATATTTACATGTTGTGATCACCTTTTCTGGTGATTAACGATATTCCCAACAACCACCATTACATTCGTTTGTGGATACCATACAATATTGTGACCTTCATTGGTGGTCAGTATTGGTCTTTACCAACAGGCCAACTGTGACCACCCAAAGCGGATGTGTGGCAGTCATTAAAGCCCATTAGTGACTGTTTGTGGCGGTCTCTAAAAGTAAAAATTGTATTAGTGAAAGATATTTTTTAAAATAAAATATAATATAGATTTTGAAATGTCAAACTTATGTTTCTAAATTCAACAAATTATCTTTAAATGAATTATTTTACTCCCTAAAATATTAAGATTTTAAAATTTACATATATATCAATAGGATTAATGTCACTATTATCTTTGACATATACTAAAACATAGTGGATATGTTGGATGCTGACCAAAACACTCTTTGGAGAAAATGTTTCAGGTGAATGAAGCCTACCTGATACCCAAATAATTGAAATACTCATTATGATAAATTCAAGAAAAACATCTCTAATATATTATGATTGTTGAAACCCTTGGGGTTCAATGAAATCCTTGAACCAGCCTCCTCTCAGTGAAAACCTACCTGATTCCTTGGTAAAACATAGAGAGTGTAGCGGGATAGAAAATTATTTTGCAACAAGGAAAATTTTATCAATTTTTTTAAAAATATAATATTGATGGTTAAAAAATCATTATTTTAAGTTAAATTAAAGTTATATGTTTTATAAAATATATTTTTAAAATATAACACCCACTGAGATGAAGGACAACGCGAAATAGGGGTCCATCAGGGAAGAAGATGGGGAGAGGAATCCATGGATTATATGATCAGATGGGAATGAGAATGAAAAGGTGCTAGAGGGGGAATAAGTTTGTGGCTAGATGTATGGGGAACCTAAGCCCTGGTCTAGGACACTGACTCCTGAATGGATGTTGACGAAGAATCGCTAGGTTTGTTGCGGATCCTGCAGCAGCGTCAGCAGCGGCGAGTTTGGAAGAGGATCCATAGTGGGGCTCTAGCCATATATTTACCAGGTATCCATCAGGATTTCCACACCAGGGAAGGGCACTGCATCGGTGCTGGTGTGGTTGTTGTGGTAGGTGACATCGAAGAAGATGGGATCTTCATCGGAACTATGGACATGCTTGGTGAGAAAAACACATCTAATTTCCCATTTCTTATAGAGTAATAATAACATATTATTATTAATAACAAAGATTAATAATTATTAACTATTTTTTATAATACTAATAATTGACTGATTATAAATAATTAACTCACAAATTAAAAATTAATAATTAATAATACTAATAAGTGAATGATTACAAATAATTAACTAATAATATAAGTGTGGTGTAGCACTCACCTATACCTCATTTCCCATATAACATGTTTGTTAACTGAGTTTGGATTAATGGTAACATGTAAGGTGGTTATTCCTCGATAATGGAACTGGCTCAAGTTCGAGTCCTACCCCCTTTGAAATTAGTTGGGCACATTTAGTGCATAGGTGGTGGGTTAGGCCCTGAATAAGTATGGTGTGGCACTCACCTATACCTTGTTACCAATATAACATGTTTAACCCACAAGGGCATGGTGTAATGGTTATAGTTGTGGTGCCCTAACCCTAAGGATCTGGCTTCGATTCCTCACAAGACAATGCCTAACATGCCTTTAAAAATTTCTCTTAGACCCTCTACCCCATTGGGAACTAGTCCAAGCCCAAGGATGGATCCCTTGGGCCTTGTTGGGGATGTGTAGCACATAGGTGGTGAGATCACACCTATGCCTCATTACCCGAATACATGTTTAAGTGGATCTTTCGTACACGTTCATTGAACATCCCTTTTCTCTCACGGACTTGTGGGTTGATGATGGATTCTCTCGCTAAATCGTTGTTGGGTGGTGGACGTTTTGATTCACATAGGTTTGGATTTTCCATATCTGATGTTTGTCAGGCCGCCGCACCTGTTCGTGCGGTGGCTTTGGGTTATGAGCTTGTTCATGTGGTGGCCTCCAAGATAGATGATCCATCTACATTGGTTCTGATTTATTTTTCAATATTCAAAGGGTCCTCTAATGGGGTTATTTGTCAGAAGGGGTTCACTTCCCATGTGAGATAAGATGATAGAGTTGTCTCCAAATAGATGAAATTAGGTACACACTCGATCATTTCTAGAATAATTTTATCCAGAGGATAAAATCCTTGGAAGTTTGATTATTTGGTTAATCATCTTTATGTGATTTGGGGATTCAAGTATTGGAGATGTGTCTCACTTGGAAGAGGATTCTATCAAATTATTATTCCCATGGAGGAGCATAAATTGAAAGAATGGGGATTTGGATCACATTACCTCAAGCCATATATTCTTCACCATTGAGAATTGGACAAATTATTCAATCCTATGAAGGTTTTTAACTCTTCAATGTAATTATGGGTCTTGGTATTTGGTCTCAATTGGTTTCATTGACACCCAATAATTCTATATGATTTTTTGCATACAATCGGTGTTCCTATCAAACTTGATATTGAAACCGAACATTCCCTCTTTGTACATTATACCAGATTATTGGTTGATGTTTATTTGTGTGCCACTATGATTGACTAAATTTTTATGTCCACTACCTCTAATGAGATTGATCTGAGAATTGAGTATGAGAGAGTCCCAAAATTCTACTCGAATTGCAAGGAAATTGGGCATGAATCTGTAACTTTTAGAAAATATATTATTTTTCCTATTTTCTCTGCCTATGGCCATGATGGTATCAATTGAAAAAGAAGGGATAAGCAAGTATGTTCTACAAATAATGGTGATTCTATTCACAATCATCCTAATGGGAAGAATCAACTGTCGATGTTGGCTGATGATGTATTACACACATTGGTGGATGATCGACCATAGATCGACATGAAGAATGTCTCTGTGTGTAATTATGATGGTGGTAGATCTCGACATCTAGTTAGTGTTGCAGGGAATGAAATTTCTTAGGTTGATGATGTCCAGATGGATGCTGGGAATGATGATGGTCAGAATGATGATGGTTTACAAGAAACCACGGGGACTAAAGATTATAATGTAGTTATTGTGCAATGTTCTGGAAGTTTAGGGTCATATGTTATTTCTGATGAAGAGTTAGTCGCACCCTGGTAGGGGATTAACATCCAGGTTTCTCCCCTTACTACGACTATGGATGTCTGCACATTGTCAGCTAGATTGATGCTCATTGAGAGGGAAGCTTCCACTAAGGAGGATATCACTTTTCGTGAATGGATGGCTTGTGGAATTAATAAATATAAGTGTAATGTAGACAATGAAGGGTATAAAATGAGAAGGAATATGAAATTTTTTTCTGAGGTAAAGGTTGATCATTCATTCAGTGTTAAAGATGTTAACATATTTGAGGTTCTTGATTCTATTAATGATGACGTATGTCATATAACAAAAATCTAGCGATGGGGCAGACACCCCAAATCTCATGGACAAGGGCGGGGTGATGCTTATCGGGGGGTGTGGTGGGTCTTCACGATCACTCAGGGGCCAGCTAACACTAAAGCAGGTGAAGATTAAGGAGAAATACATTGAGCTTTTCAACAAGAGGAATTCACAATCAGACTAAGAGTCTGCTGATGCTGCTACTACTTTTCATCATGACTCTGATCATGATTATGGTGATACTTAAGTTTTTATTTTTAATTTTTTGTGTCAGATCTACTTTTTTATCTTCTTCATTCATGTACTATTTATTTTTAATTCTTTTTATAATAAGAGAATTAACCCCAAACCATTTTGGTATTAATTAATAGATATTAATAATTATTATTAAAAAACTACAAATAAATATTTAAAAATATTATTTTGTTAATAAATATTAATAAAATTATAAATTAATTATTATTAAAATATTATCAAAATATTATTATGTAATTAACTAATTGTTGTTATTTTTGATTTGTTAATTATTGAAAAAACTATACAAAACCCATCACAACCACTATGATCATTTCTTACAAGACCTGTGATCGGTCCAGGGAATGCTTATGGTCCAACCATATTAATCAAATCTCTCATTTGTTTCTTGATCATGGAATTAATGTCAGAGGATAAGTGTGGGTGAGTCAATCAGAGTAAATTATATGATGTCAATATTAGGGGTTAATCTTAAAACCTCTTACGCATTACGTTATGTAGGAAATAAGAAAACCTGTAGTACCTCATGTGACGACTATCGCCGCACCCAATTCAATAAGATGGAAATGTCATTTCTACGTGTGGAGATTGAGGTTACACCCAGCAATCCTCCCCTCAATCCAAAGAACCCATAACCAGGTCTACCAATCAAAATCATCTGACTTTAATTGGATTTCCTAATATATCTGAACAAAAAATAAAACCCTTTGATACTAGATGTTGGAAAATATGGGTAGAGATGAACGTGAAAACGAACACCAAATCAAACACATAGTGGGAAGAAAATTTCTTTCCCTCCAAAAAATCTTGAGAAAATTAAAATGGATGTGCATCGACCAAATATATGCATAGAAAATTTAAAATTGACACCATAATTTTTTAATGAGGAAAAACCAAAAAATGAAAAAATACGAGACATAGTCCAAAACATTAATAATCAAGAGTCCAAGGAAGAGACTCCCAAAGATGGGTGTATCTCAAAAATAATGCTCAGATAAAGAGTGGATTAAAGGTACAAAGTAGATGCAGTCTGAAGATAACCTGAAATGAAGAATGGGGCTTATTAAATAAATAAAAATAGATCTGACTGTGTATAGAAGATGTTGGTCATCGGAATAAATAGCATCACAGATGAAAAATAATTAGATCAACACTACAAGAAAACAGGGCAATTGCGCCCCTTGAAATGGATGACCGCCAAAGGTGGTTGCGGACCCTAAAGAAAACCCTACAACCCCCCACTCAACCCTACCGCTACCTATGTAACACCCCAAGCTTCCACTATACGTTTCCCTTCGAATAATGCAATAGCGTGTGTTGTATGCAACCTCGAGCTCTAACACACACCACAACTAATTAAACTAGCCGTTGTGAATAGTAATACCTACTTTTTGAAATTTTATAAATTTTATTTATCAAAATGGACTTCATTTTTGGATTCGGAATATTGAAATTAGCCTATGTTGAATTTTTGGTATTTTTCTGAGAACTTCTAAATTTTTATGAATAGTGAAAAATACTTAAAAACAACTTTTTTAATCAAAATAATTTATAGTGATAAATTATAATATTTATTGGTTTTAAAGTATAATTAGAATATATTTTTACCATTTTATCCAATGTTGGTCATTAGAATTAATTTAACATTGAAATTGGACATAAACAATTGCCAAACTTTTGATATAAATTGTTTCCTAAAAACACGCTATTTGTTGTAACAGCGGGAATTAATTATAAAATTAATTAATAAAACATATATGTTTGGAATTTTTTAAAATAGACATCATTTTTGAATTCGGAATATCAATTATAGCTTAGGGTGAAATTTTGGCCTTATTCTGAAAAACATCAATTTTTGATGAATAGTGAAACCACTAAGTGGTTGTTAAAAACTGATTTTTCGTTAAAATGAAATATTACCACTTCTGTGATTTGATTTTCAAAAATCCGACATACATGGTTGTCATTAAGAAGTCAAATGTGGTTCAATGAGATTAAAATAATTTTTTGGTGAATAGTAACTTTTAAGTTCTTAATCGCGATTAGAGGTAATTAGTGTAGTTTAAAGTACAAATAATGTTTTGATAATATGAGATGAGAATGACACTTGTCCTACTCCTATTGGATGAGTCATGGCCGACCAAGACAACCCATGGGTCAACTTGGGGACCCCATGGAGCCACTTTAGTTGGAAAATGACATTAATATATATTTATTTAATGTTAAAATTAAATTGACACAAACATGATTTATTCTACTAAAACAGTTTTTTAGTGGGGTTACAGAAGTCCAAATTTTGACTATAAATATTCATTGGAAAGCTAAAAAGATTTCCTACATCATAGTAATTTTTTTATAATTTTTAGACATTAAATAAATTAAATTATTTATGACATCATGATGATGCAGCGATGACCTCATTATTTAACGATTTAAATAAAATGAAAAGATAATGTAAAATCCAAGGCATACACTTGTCCAAAGCCAATTGGATGAGGAGATTTCGAAACCTTATCACCTTAGCCTAGAATTATATAAGTTTGGGACCTTTAGAATCCGAAAAGCAATGTGTAATAATGTAACATTTCAATCTTTCTAAAAGTGCCCCTCCTCTCCTCTTATAAAAGGCCCCCACCTCTACCACCTTATTCACACTTCCAAGCCTTTTGGTTCGGCCAACCGCTGCCCAAATACTCTCCCAACTTCTCTCCCTTCATCCTAGAATCTTTACTTTAGTCAGAAATCCATCCTATGGAGTCATTTTGATCAAATCAAAAGGAAGAACCCGAAGAAGAGGTAACATTTTCATCACCCTCTTCCAAGTTTCTTTCTTCTTCCACTCCCTCTTTGTTTATTATTTCAATTCTAAAATTATATCTCCAGTATCTTCTATAAACTGTGATGTTATTATAAATATGGAACAACCATATTAATTATTCTACCCATCATTTGAATGACATGTCACCATACGTGCGTACGTACGGCTTACCGTCTCCACGTCGTGGTGTAATTGTTATTCAATATATTATTATTTAGATGGGTATAATAATGATATGTAATTCATTTAAATAATAAATATAACATGAATATGATTCAGTATATATGATATACTATCCAATTATATATTATTTAAATATCAAAATAATGATATTGTCGCTCTTGCGTACGTACGGACTACCGTCTCCACGAAGGCGATGAGATTCATTCTCCGTCGTATCCAATCAAGTATAATTATGATTTTATGATTTAAAAATAATGTTTAAGGACATGATATCATTTTGGATATGAATAATATACAACATATCCATGAAAAACACGACTTACATAACAAAACATATAAAATAAAACGAGTAAGTTAACACCCGAAACAACGATAAATCTAATATATTGTTAACAAAGCAATGTTAAAAGATCATATATGATATCATATGAATGTATATGATTCTTGTATAATTTAATAACAATTATTTCACCATTATATAGGAGGTTAACCTACCCCAACCAAGGAAAAGTACAAGGTAAGTGTTTACTTCACAACCTCTTCATTATCCAAGGTTGTTTATACATAATTATCTACTGGGACCTCGTTATCATCCAAATCCTTGTTTCTTAAAAATGTCTTTCAAAACATTTTTACTATTAAATGGAAAATGGGTTAAAGTCATTTATACCCTTATACTTTTTTGAAAGGAATCTTACCGTCATTTTCCAAACAATGTACTTTTGACCTTTTTGACAAATATAAGGTAAGAATGTTTTTTTTAGTTATACGACGGGTGTGACTATTTTCCACCATTATAACTTCGTCGAAGCTTCCCTAACAAGCTTATAAGAATATCTTCAAAGTAAATGTATTATTTTATAATTATGGGACTTTTAAATGATATCAAAAAGGAGAGATATTTCTCTCAAATAGCTTTGATTTCATCTATGTCAACATTCTTTGATGGGTTTTAAGATTAATTGAAACTAATTTGTGATACAAAACTTCCATTGAACATTTTGTGAAATATTTGATTGTGGATGTATTATTTTTATACCATCCATAGTTTATGGAGAAATTGTTGACATTTTGTATGCTAGTTTTAATACGAATATTTATGTTATGTTTAAACCTATTCATATGAGGAATTTATTAGACTTAATATGTGACGGGTGGAGCCCGCTATAGCTCCTCGATGCATCGGTAGGTCTCATGAGACAACTAGACATGGAATTGGCCGAGGCCCTTTCCCAATTTGATTTATGGTTTTGGCCGAGGCCTTAATCATTTTAGATATCTTGGACGAGGCCTTGACAAAATGTTTCAGAATGTCTGTCATTATACATTCCCTCATTATGAAAGTGGTTATTGATATTTCATGTGATTATTCATCTAGTAGAATATCCATGTGAGTAAGTAATGGAATTATCTTATTTTACTTTTTCCATATTATGCTGAAGTTCAAGTTCAATAAGGCTTTTGTTTTAGTTATACATTGCCTTAAATGCTTATGTTTTCTTATAAAAGCTTCCACAATATTGTTATCCTTACTGAGCATCTGAGCTCACCCCTTTCAATGTTTAAATATTTTCCAGGATGTGAAGAAGTGTATTATGACAGACTTGCAAGAATAGTCAGTGAAGATATGAGTGTGGACTATGAAGACCATGTTATTGTAGTTTGTTTAATTTTTATGTAATGAAAGACTTATGAATGTATCTAGTGTTTCCAAGGCTACTAAACTAATCGGTCTTTCGAGACTTGATCTTTTGTGATCATGCCAATGTTACAAAGTAATGCACCGACTCTGGGTAGCTGGGGTCGGGGCGTACAGTTGGTATCAGAGGCAGTTTAGTACTAACCTAGGAAGCTAGATTTAGACAAACTCTGATTAGATCACGTAGACCTAAGATGAACTTTGAGGATTAGTATTGAAGAACTTCCTAAAAATTTTGGTATTGTAGAGATTTTGTGAGTTTTCCGAGAAATACATCCCTGTCTGGATACGAGCAGGTAGAGGAGGCTCTGGAACATATGTACCTAGGGGTAAAACCCGAAAACACCGCTTTGAGCTAGACTCGAACGGGAACTGGTGCACGACAACGGGCCTTGCTGCACTCTTGGTTACGACACTCCCGGGGGATATGCTTTGGATAATTCCCATTTTCTTTACAAACCACTATGAATGGTTACGAGTATATACTTCCTCAAAGAAAACATTTTTATAATTATGGATTATATCCATAATTAGTTCAATTTATGTTAAGTGTTTTACAAGTATGGAATTATTTATTTTGATTCATGAACTAATCTAGTTTATGCCATTATTTAGAAATGGCGCCTAGTGGAAGGAATGGAAACTGTATCAATGCACGCACTCCGTGTAGGGATTGCCCTCCTGCTCAGGATAATTATGGCGGAGCTAGTGATACAACTGGTGCTGATCAGCTTCTCACCGTACTGGGACAACTCACGCAGGTTATGAATAACAACCTTACTCGTATGGAGCACCCTGATCCGCAACGTGGAGGATCAATGCTAGACCGTTTCATGAGGCAACAACCGCCAACCTTCAATGGGAGTACAAATCGTATAGTAGCTGAGCAATGGATAAATTCCTTAGAGAAAATATTCCATTCCTTGGGGAGTAGTGAAAGGGAGAATGTTGTCATGGCAGTTTACCGCCTCACTGGAGATGTCGATCAATGGTGGTCACTAATTCAAAACACAAAAGAAGATGATGAATTAACAAACATGGAATGGCAGGAGTTCAAAGGGCTGTTCGTAGAAAAATACTTTCCTCGAGACCATCGAGCGGATATGGAAAGGCAATTTCTGAGTCTGAGGCAGAAGGAGGATGAGAATGTCGCAAAGTATGAGGCTAACTTTACAAGGTTAGCAAGGTATGCTGCAGATTACATACGTAACCCAAGAAGTAAGACTGATCATTTCTTTGATGGGTTGAAACCATTTCTCCGTCGAGCTTTAGTATCACAAACCTTCTCTTCATACGAAGGTATTGTCTCGTGCGCTATCAAGACGGAAAAGGAATTCTCTAAGTCTTATGACTTTAAATCAAAGCAAGATAAGAAGAGATCCGCTGAAAACTCTGGGAAAGGAAATAAGGAAACAGGGAAGAAGGGTAGAAATGAATTTCCACCCTGTGATAATTGTGGTAGGAAGCACCCTTGTGCTTGTCTAAAAGGAAAAGGAGTATGTTACAAGTGTGGTGAAAAAGGCCACCAAGCTCATGAATGCAAGGGAAAGAAAGCGACTGTCAACGTGGAATGTTATAATTGTAGAGAGAAGGGAAATTATGCAAATGAATTTCCTATGCGTCCGGGGAACTTTCCTCAGAAGTGGCCAAGGGATCAAGGCCAGGCTTATGCAATCACTACTGCTGAGGTGGAAGCTCTGAAAGACATGGTGGCAGGTAATTTATTGGTTTCCTCAAGTTTAGAAAATGCATTATTTGATTCTGGATCATCACATTGTTTCATATCTTCCCAGTTTTCTAAGAAAATTAGATATTTCCAATTCGATTTAACAAGGGAGTTGTCAGTCAAAACCCCTAAGGGAAGTATTGTTGCAACAAATTTTTGTCGATTAGTTCCCATTAGAGCACCTAAATGTTCTTTACCTGCTGATCTCATCGTCATACCCATGATTGAATTTGATATAATCCTCGGTATGGATTGGCTTTCGGACCATGATGCAAAAATTTATTGTAATAGGAAAGAGGTTACGATTCATGATGATGATGATAAGGAACACCTTATCTTTAGAGAAGAATCATCGCCACATAATTCTTATCTAGATCCACCCCCAGTAGCTCAACTAAATTCAATTATTGGGGAGGAAGAGAAGGAAATTACTGAGGATGAGGAAAGGAATATTCAAATAGAGGATGTGCCTATTGTGAGAGAATATGTTGATGTGTTTCCGAAAGATCTACCTAGACATCCTCTAGAACGAGAAGTTGAGTTTTCCATTGATTTAATTCCTGGATCAAGGCCCATATCGAAGACCCCTTATAGAATGGCCATTGTGGAATTAGTTGAACTAAAGAAACAACTAGAGGAATTGAGTAATAAGGGATTTATTCGCCCTAGTGTTTCTCCTTGGGGATCCCCTGTTCTTTTTGTTAAGAAGAAAGTTGGATCTATGAGGTAGTGCATTGATTATAGGGAGATCAATGCTATAACAATAAAGAATAAGTATCCCCTACCTCGCATTGATGATTTGTTTGACCAACTGCATGGAGCACAATACTTTTCAAAGATTGACCTTCGGTCTGGATACCATCAGTTGTGTGTGAAGAAGGAAGACGTTCCAAAGACATCATTTCGAACAAGGTACGGGCATTACGAGTTTACAGTAATGCCTTTTGGATTGACTAATGCACCCTCTGTTTTCATGGATCTAATGAATAGAGTTTTCAAGGAATATCTTGATGACTTTGTAGTGGTATTTATTGATGATATCTTGGTATACTCCAAAAGCCACGAAGATCATGAAAATCACTTACGCATTATCCTGAAAACTCTTAGAAGACATGAATTATATGGGAAATTTAGCAAGTGTGAATTCTGGCTTCATGAGATTTCTTTTCTTGGCCATATTGTCTCTAAGGATGGAATTTCTGTTGATCCTTCTAAAACCAAGGCAATCCAAGAATGGCCATCACCGACAAGTATAACTGAGGTATGCAGTTTTATTGGTTTAGAAGGTTATTATCGACGTTTCGTCCATAATTTTGCCAGATTGGCTAACCCATTGACAAAGCTCACACGTAAAGGGATTAAATTTGTCTGGAAAAAAGAGTGTGAATAATTTTTTGAAGAACTAAAGAGAAGATTAGTCAATTCCCCTGTATTGACTCTACCATCGGGGAATGATGGGTTTGTTATTTATAGTGATGCATCGAAGAAAGGACTCGGTTGTGTCCTTATGCAGAATGATAAGGTCATTGCCTATGCATCATGACAGCTAAAAATTCATGAGAAAAACTATCCTACTCATGATCTTGAGTTAGCAGGTGTGATCTTTGCTTTAAAGATATGGAGACATTACCTCTATGGTGAAAAATGTGAGATTTATACTGATCACAAGAGGTTGAAGTATATTTTCACACAAAAAGAACTCAACATGAGGCAAAGGCGATGGCTTGAACTACTCAAGGATTATGATTTCACGATACATTACCACCCGGGGAAGGCAAACAAGGTGGTAGATGCTTTGAGTAGAAAATACCATGGAGTTTTGAATGTGATGAGAATTGAAAGGGATCCAATTTTCTTGGATCTAGTGAAGATGGACATGGGAATAACTAGGGAAGGTGAAACATCAATGCTTTTTCAAATGGTTGCCAAACTATCATTACTAGAAAGGATTAAGAGTTCTCAGACCAATGATGAAGAATTTCAAAAGAAGATTAAAGGTGTGAATGATGGAAGATTTGGGGACTTTGTGTATAAGGATGGAATTTTGAAATTCGGGAAGAGACTTTGTGTTCCCGATATACCTGATCTAAAAAGGGAATTGCTGGATGATGCTCATAGTTCCAACTTCTCTATACACCCTGGGAGCACCAAAATGTATAGAGATTTGAAGGAACATTTTTGGTGGGACAATATGAAGAGGGAGATTGCTGATTTTGTGTCAATGTGTATGGTTTGTCAACAAGTGAAAGCTAGAAGGAAACATCCTGGTGGAGTATTGCAACCTCTTCCCATACCTGAGTGGAAATGGGATAATATTACGATGGACTTTGTCATGGGACTACCAAAGACTCCTAGAAGGAATGATGCAGTATGGGTCATTATTGATCGACTTACTAAGTCAGCACATTTTCTGGCTATACGGGAGGATCTACCACTTGAACGTCTAGCAAGACTATATATTAATGAAGTTGTAAGACTTCATGGAGTACCCCTATCGATTGTTTCTGATCGTGATCCTCGTTTTACTTCATGATTCTGGAAAAGTCTTCAAAAGGCCTTGGATACTGAACTTCGTTTGAGCACTGCCTATCACCCTCAAACAGATGGACAATCAGAACGGACTATTCAAACCTTGGAAGACATGTTGAGATCATGCTCTCTTGACTTTCAGGGTATGTGGGATCAATATTTACCACTGGTAGAATTTTCCTATAACAATAGCTTCCATTCGAGTATTCAGATGGCACCATATGAAGCGTTATACGGAAAGAGATGTCGTACACCAACCTGTTGGGATGACGTTGGTGAAAGAAAACTTGTAGGCCCAGAACTGGTGGAGGAAACAGTGGAAAAGGTGAATGTAATCCAAAATCACATTAAAGCTGCTCAAAGTAGGCAGAAGAGCTATGCCGATAATCGAAGGAAGGATTTGGAATTTCAAGTCGGTGATCATGTTTTCATGAGGGTATCTCCATGGAAGGGAGTCATACGTTTTGGTAAGAAAGGTAAATTGAGTCCCAGGTACATCGGACCTTTCGAAATTCTAGAACGAATTGGGGATGTAGCTTACCGTTTGGCAATGCCACCAAGTCTCTCCAAAGTTCACAATGTGTTCCACGTATCTCTGTTGAGGAAATACATGTCTGACCCAACGCATGTACTCACCTATGAGGATTTAGAACTGGAACCCGATCGTTCCTATTGTGAAGAGCCCTTCAGGATTCTTGATGTGAGGGAGAAGGTGCTGAGAAACCGGACGACTCGTCTGGTGAAGGTTTTGTAGAGAAATCATAAAATGGAAGAGGCAACGTGGGAACCTGAGGAATTTATGATGAAAAACCACCCAAGTCTTTTTATGCAGTAATACCCTAGAAATTGCGAGGATGCAATTATTTGAAGGAGGGGAGAATGTAACACCCCAAGCTTCCACTGTACGTTTCCCTTCGAATAATGCAATAGCGTGTGTTGTACGCAACCTCGAGCTCTAACACACACCACAACTAATTAAACTAGCAGTTGTGAATAGTAATACCTACTTTTTAAAAATTTATAAATTTTATTTATCAAAATGGACTTCATTTTTGGATTCGGAATATTGAAATTAGCCTATGTTGAATTTTTGGTATTTTTCTGAGAACTTCTAAATTTTTATGAATAGTGAAAATTACTTAAAAACAATTTTTTTAATCAAAATAATTTATAGTGATAAATTATAATATTTAGTGGTTTTAAAGTATAATTAGAATATATATTTACCATTTTATCCAATGTTGGTCATTATAATTAATTAAACATTGAAATTGGACATAAACAATTGCCAAACTTTTGATATAAATTGTTTCTTAAAAACACGCTATTTGTTGTAACAGCGGGAATTAATTATAAAATTAATTAATACAACTTATATGTTTGGAATTTTGTAAAATAGCCATCATTTTTGAATTTGGAATATCAATTATAGATTAGGGTGAAATTTTGGCCTTATTCTGAAAAACTTCAATTTTTGATGAATAGTGAAACCACTAAGTGGTTGTTAAAAACTGATTTTTCGTTAAAATGAAATATTACCACTTCTGTGATTTGATTTTCAAAAATCCGACATACATGGTTGTCATTAAGAAGTAAAATGTGGTTCGATGAGATTAAAATAATTTTTTGGTGAATAGTAACTTTTAAGTTCTTAATCGCAATTAGAGGTAATTAGTGTAGTTTAAGGTACAAATAATGTTTTAATAATATGAGATGAGAATGACACTTTTCCTACTCCTATTGGATGATTCATGGCCGACCAAGAAAACCCATGGGTCAACTTGGGGACCCCATGGAGCCACTTTAGTTGGAAAATGACATTAATATATATTTATTTAATGTAAAAATTAAATTGACACAAACATGAGTTATTCTTCTAAAACATTTTTTAAGTGGGGTTACACAAGTCCACATTTTGACTATAAATATTCATTGGAAATCTAAAAAGATTTCCTACATCATAGTATTTTTTTAATAATTTTTAGACATTAAATAAATTAAATTATTTATGACATCATGATGATGCAGCGATGATCTCATTATTTAACGATTTAAATAAAATGAGAAGATAATGTAAAATCCAAGGATTAAACTTGTCCAAAGCCTATTGGATGAGGATATTTAGAAACCTTATCACCTTAGACTAGAATTATATAAGTGTGGGACCTTTAGAATCCGAAAATCATTGTGTAATAATGTAACATTTGAATCATTCTAAAAGTGCCCCTCCTCTCCTCTTATAAAAGGCCCCCACCTCTACCACCTTATTCACACTTCCAAGCAATTTGGTTCGGCCAACCCCTGCCCAAATACTCTCCCAACTTCTCTCCCTTCATCCTAGAAGCTTTACTTTAGTCAGAAAGCCATCCTAAGGAGTCCTTTTGATCAAATCAAAAGGAAGAACCCGAAGAAGAGGTAACATTTTCATCACCCTCTTTCAAGTTTCTTTCTTCTTCCACTCCCTCTTTTTTTATTATTTCAATTATAAAATTATAACTCTAGTATCTTCTATATACTGTGATGTTATTATGAATACGGAACAACCATATTCAGTATTCTACCCATCATTTTAATGACATGTCACCATACGTGCGTACGTACGGCTTACCGTCTCCACGTCGTGGAGTAATTGTTATTCAATATATTATTATTTAGATGGGTATAATAATGATATGTAATTCATGTAAATAATAAATATAACATGATAATGATTCAGTATATATGATATACTATCCAATTATATATTATTTAAATATCAAAATAATGATATTGTCGCTCGTGCGTACGTACGGACTACCGTCTCCACGAACGCGATGAGATTCATTCTCCGTCATATCCATTCAAGTATAATTATCATTTGATGATTTAAAAATAATGTTTAAGGACATGATATCATTCTGTATATGAATAATATACAACCTATCCATGAAAAACACGACTTACGTAACAAAACATATAAAAAAACGAGTAAGTTAACACCCGAAACAACGATAAATCTAAGATATTGTTAACAAAGCAATGTTAAAAGATCATATATGATATCATATGAATGTATATGATTCTTGTATAATTTAATAACAATTATTTCACCATTATACAGGAGGTTAACCTACCCCAACCAAGGAAAAGTACAAGGTAAGGGTTTACTTCACAACCTCTTCATTATCCAAGGTTGTTTATACATAATTATCTATTGGGACCTCGTTATCATCCAAATCCATGTTTCTTAAAAATGTATTTCAATACATTTTTACTATTAAATGGAAAATGGGTTAAAGTCATTTATACCTTTATACGTTTTTGAAAGGAATCTTACCGTCGTTTTCCAAACAATGTACTTTTGACCTTTTTGACAAATATAAGGTAAGAATGTTTTTTTTACTTATACGACGGGTGTGACTATTTTCTGCCATTATAACTTCGTCGAAGCTTCACTAACAAGCTTATAAGAATATCTTCAAAGTAAATGTATTATTTTATAATTATGGGACTTTTAAATGATTTCAAAAAGGAGAGATATTTCTCTCAAATAGCTTTGATTTCATCTATGTCAACATCCTTTGATGGGTTTTAAGTTTAATTGAAACTGATTTGTGATACAAAACTTCCATTGAACATTTTGTGAAATATTTGACTGTGGATGTATTATTTTTATACCATCCATAGCTTATGGAGAAATTGTTGACATTTCGTATGCTAGTTTTAATACTAATATTTATGTTATGTTTAAACCTATTCATATGAGGATTGTATTGGACTTAATATGTGACGGGTGGAGCCCGCTATAGCTCCTCGATGCATCGGTAGGTTTCATGATACAACTAGACATGGAATTGGCCGAGGCCCTTTCCCAATTTGATTTATGGTTCTGGCCGAGGCCTTAATCATTTTAGACGTCTTGGCCGAGGCCTTGACAAAATGTTTCAGAATGTCTGGCATTATACATTCCCTCATTATGAAAGTGGTTATTGATATTTCATGTGATTATTCGTCTAGTAGAATATCCATGTGAGTAAGTAATGGCATTATTTTATTTTACTTTTGCCATATTATGATGAAGTTCAAGTTCAATAAGGCTTTTGTTTTAGTTATACATTGCCTTAAATGCTTATGTTTTCTTATAAAAGCTTCCGAAATATTGTTATCCTTACTGAGCATCTGAGCTCACCTCTTTCAATGTTTAAATATTTTCCAGGATGTGAAGAAGTGTATTATGACTGACTTGCAAGAATAGTCAGTGAAGATATGAGTGTGGACTATGAAGACCATGTTATTGTAGTTTGTTTAATTTTTATGTAATGAAAGACTTATGAATGTATCTAGTGTTTCCAAGGCTACTAAACTAATCGGTCTTTCGAGACTTGATCTTTTGTGATCATGCCAATGTTACGAAGTAATGCACCGACTCTGGGCAGCTGGGGTCGGGGCGTTACAGCCTACCCAATAATCATTAACTTTGCATCCCCATCAAGAAACCAGATTGAGCTCTACTGCAACCGTAGCTATAAGTGTCCATCATGTACCAGATCTACCCCCACAACTATAGAGGCCATCATCCGTCGTGAACCAAATCCGCCGCACACTATGAACCAAATCTGGCACCACACCCCAAGACACCATGGTCGTAGCCTCCCATCCGACCACATCACATCCCACTACCCTACCCCTTTCCGCACTGCCTATCGGGGCTATCGTTTCTACCCATCTTCCCACCCAGCCCAATCCCCAAACCCTCTCTACACCCTTATCGCCACCCCTTCTCTATCGCCGCCTGTGATCTACATTCTACTTCCCCATCTGCTCACTATCTCCCTAGATTTGTTACCGTATGTGAGGTAAAGTTTATGATTTTTGATTCATTGGAAAATCCAATTATTTTGATTTTGTTAATAACAAATTGACCTGGTGTATTTAATTGTTATTGAAAACAAATAAAAAAAACGAAATTGAAGTTCCCTTGTGGTTTATGTGAAGATTATTTTTTATTTCTTTTCAATGTTTTTTGAGGAATGGATATTATTTTTTCAGAATTTGATACATACAATACTTTATAAAAGAATTTTAGCGATTTCCAAAAGTAGTTTCTAACGGTATTTAGCGACCGCCACCTGACTACTTTTGGCCATCTCGGTTTCCCCATCGCAAAAGGACAATAACGAGCACCAAAAGTCGTCACTATAGGAGTCCATAAATCAACTGCGATAATGAAAACTGGGAAAGGATTTAGAAACCGACATAGGTGGCCACTAATAATCATAGAAAAAATACATATTAGCGATCACCTATGACAATCGCTAGACTACAATTTTTTTAAAAACCAAATTATTAATGCCATGCTGAATAACAGAACCAAAAAGTAAAAAATCACAAAATAGATAAATAGATATATAACATAAAAAACTACTCACCAAAGCATATAGTTTCTTTTCTTGTCATTCATCAAATGAAATCATCATGAAATCATCCCATCTAAATCATAATCACTATGTTAGTGATAAAATGAATGCAACATATCCATAGGAGGTAGCTATGAAAATTTCAAGCATGCTCCATAAACCTGGAAATGCAGGTAATATATTCATTAATGGATGTTCAAGATCACAAAATGAATATAGAAAAATAAAACATAGATATAAATGGAAATCCAAAAGATGCACATGCATTTGATGAGATATATTTCTGGAATAAGATCATATAACCTATGTATGAGACATGATCTTCGATAATCATAAGGATCTATTGTGATCGGAAGTACATATGACCAGTGGAAGAATTGGAAGAATATTTCATGGTTGATTAAAAAAAATTACAACCAATTATGATTTCTGAAAAAAATGAGAAAAAATATTAGTACCATGTATAGTAATTCAAAAGAAGATAGTTTTCCTAAGATCAAGAAATCATGAAAAATGGAAGATATCAATGTGAACCATGAAGGTTGTATGATACTGAGTAACCCCTGAAGAAGATAGTGGGCATAAAAAGATTATATGCATAGGTTTTTAACTACACAGTTGATGATGAAGAAGACAAATTAGGGAAGAAGAATTCGTGCACAGATGATGTACTGGAAGAAGAAGTTGTAGTGCGTGTATGAATAGTTTACTCACTGGACAATTAACGAATTAAAGCACTAGAAAGCTCATCAGAAGAATGGTGGAAACCATAGTATAGTTGTTGAAAGAATATCATATATACAGTTGTTTCAAGAATTGGAAGGTGAGTGTAGTTTTGTGGGAAGATGAATCCAACACATGGAGTTCCAAAATGAGATGTCACATGTGAGTTTAACATTTTTAGAAAATTGGACATTCAAATGATATTATTTCGGAAGAAGATTCATGTTTCAGAAGGATATGTAATGGCTCAAAGATAATAGATTTAAACACATGTATAGATTCAAGTTGAGGATGCAACACTGTGTGGTTGCATGAAGATGTATAGGATCAACCATTAGAAGTATGATGAATATTTATTAAAAGGTGCATGTTGAAAAGGGTAACGAAAGATATCAAAATTTTGTATTGGAAGAAGATGATTTTGGGATTTGGGATCATACCCGAAGTATCTAAAAATAAATGTGGAATGAAGGCACATATATCACAAAACATCATGAGAAATAGAGCCTGCATTTATCAATGTGAGTTCATTTGTAAGAATACATGTAGAATAGCCTTGAACTGTGAATCTCTTTGAAGAAAAAACCTAAAATGTTGATATAATAGAGGATAAGAAAACTCCTACAATGAGCACTATGAGAAAAATAGCTTTTTGCGACGGGATTAATTCCCGTCACAGATAGCCTGTCCCATTGGTTATTTGCGACAGGGGGTTCGTCCTATCGCAAAAAATTGGTTATTTGCGATAGGATTTGGGCCCCCGTCCCAAAAAGTAAGGCGCGGTTTGGTGCTGTCTATGCGCCAAACTACGGGAAGGTTATTTGCGATGGGGGGATTTCCCCATCGCAAATAGTGCGTCGGTCGGAGCGTATTTATGATGGGACCCATCCCAAATATCAGCAGCGGTAAATAGGTTTTTGCGACGGGATGTTGTCCCATCATAAAAAGCATTTCGGCAGGCAACTATTTGCGACGGGACCCATCGCAAATACCATTTTAACCGCTGACAGTAATTAATGCGGGTAAATGTATTTGCGATGGGATACCCTTCACAAATAGTACTGTCACAACTAATTTAACCTATATACACCCCCATCTTTTTTTCCAAGTATTCCCCTCAATTCTCACTTCCCCTCTCTCTCTAAATTCCATTTTAGAGTGAAAATTTCTCCAAGTTAGTTTTTTTTACAAAGAAGTTGTGAAATCGTCTACATCAAGATGAGATCAAGTTTAACTTATTTATATTTTATTTAATTTAGTATTTATTTCATTTTTTTACATTAATTTTAATTAATGTTGATTACTTCTAATTAAATTAAATTAAAATTGTTTTATTAGCAGTATTTATTTGTAATAATAAATTGATATTATTAGTACTGATTCTTAATAATTAGTAATAATTAACAATTATTAACGATAATTAGAATTGAATATATATAATTAGTGGTAATTAGTAATTAGTAGCTGTAATTTGTAGTTATTAATATTAATTAACTCTAATTAGTAATAACTAAGGTTAATTAGTAATAATTAGGGCTAATTAGTAATAGTTAGGGGTAATTAGTAATAATTAGGGGTAATTAGTAAAAATTAGGGGTAATTAGTAATAATTAGGGCTAATTAGTAATAATTAGGGGAAATAGTTATAATTAGTAATAAATAGGAATAAATAGTAATAAATAGTAATAATTGGTAATAATTAGTAATAATTAGTAACAAATAGAAATAAATAGTAATAATTTGTAATAAATAGTAATAAGTGGTAATAAAAAATAAAAAATATTAATAATTTGTAGTAATTAGTAATAAATAGAAATAATTAGCAATAATTAGCAATAATTATTAATAAATAGCAATGAATAGGAATACATAGTAATCAATAGGAATAAATAGCAATAAATAGGAATAAATAGCAATAAATTGGAATAACTAGCAATAAATTGTGATAAATAGCAATAAATATGAATAAATAGTAATAAATAGTAATAAATAGTAATAAATAGTAATAAATAGTAATAAATAGTAATAATTAGTAATAATTAGTAATAATTAGTAAGAATTAGTAACAATTAGCAATAATTAGTAATAAATAGTTATAAATATAAATAAATAATAATAATTGGTAATAAATAGTAATAAATAGTAATAATTAGTAATAATTAATAATAATTAGTAATAAATAGTAATAAATCGAAATAAACAGAAATAAATAGTAAAAATTAGTAATAATTTGTAATAATTAGTAATAATTAGTTATAATTAGTTATAATTAGTAATTATTAGTAATAATCAGTAATAATTAGTAATAATTAGTAATAAGTAGTAATAAGTAGTAATAATTAGTTATAATTAGTAATAATTAGTAATAAAATAGTAATAAATAGAAATATATAGTTATAAATAGTAAGAAATAGTAGGAAATAGTATGAAATAGTAAGAAATAGTAAGAAATAGAAACAAATAGTAACAATTAGTAAAAATTATTAACAATTAGTAACAATTAGTAACAATTTGTAAGAATTAGTAAGAATTAGTAATAATTAGAAATATTTAGTAATAATTAGATATAATTTGTAATATTTAGTAATATTTAGTAATAATTAGTAATAATTAGTAATAATTAGTAATAGTTAGTAATAATTAGTAATAATTAGTAATAATTAGTAAAAATTAGTAATAATTAGTAATAAATAGTAATAATTAGTAATAATTCGTAATAATTAGTAATAATAAGTAATACTAATGAGCAATAAATAGTATGAAATAGTAAGAAATAGTAAGAAATAGTAATAAATAGTAATAAATAGTAATAAATAATAATAAATAATAAGAAATAGTAAGAAATAGTAAGAAATAATAAGAAAGTGTAAGAAATAGTAAGAAATAGTAAAAATAGTAACTAATACTAACAAATAGTAACAATTAGTAACAATTAGTAACAATTAGTGATAATTAGTAACAATTAGTAACAATTAGTAACAATTAGTAACAATTAGTAAAAATTAGTAAAAATTAGTATTAATTAGTAATAATTTGTAATAAATAGTAATAATTAGTAATAATTAGTAATAATTAGTAATAATTAAAATATAAATAGTAATAAATAGTAATAAATAGTAATAAATAGTAATAAATAGTAATAAATAGGAATAAATTGTAAAAAATAGTAAAAAATAGTAATAAATAGTAGGAAATAGTAATAATTAGTAGTAATTAGTAATAGTTAGTAATAATTAGTAATAATTAGTAATAATTGGTAATAAATTGTAATAAATAGTAATAAAGAGTAATAATTATTAATAAATAGTAATAAATAGTTATAAATAGTTATAATTAGTAATAATTAGTAATAACTAGTAATAAATTGTAATAATTAGTAATAAATAGTAATAAATAGTAATAAATAGTAATAAATAGTAATAATTAGAAATAAATAGTAATAAATTGTAATAAATAGTAATAATAATTAGTAATAAATATTAATAATTAGTTATAATAAGTAATAATTAGTAATAACTAGTAATAAATAATAATAATTAGAAAATTAGTAATAATTAGTAATAATTAGTAATAAATAGTAATAAATAGTAATAAACAGTAAAAAATAGTAAAAAATAGTAAAAAATAGTAACAAATAGTAATAAATTGTAATAAATAGTAATAAATAATAATAAATAGAAATATTTAACAATAATTAGTAATAACTAGTAAGAATTAGTAACAATTAGTAACAATTAGTAACAATTGGTAACAATTAGTAACAATTTGTAACAATTAGTAACAATTAGTAACAATTAGTAATAATTAGTAACAATTTGTAATAATTAGTAACAATTATTAAGAATTAGTAACAATTAGTAACAATTAGTAAGAAATAGTGACAATTAGTCATAAATAGTAACAATTAGTAAGAAATAGTAAGAAATAGTAACACTTACTATGAAATAGTAATAAATAGTAAAAAATTGTATGAAATTGTAAAAATTAGGAATAAAATAAATTTTAATAAATTGTAGTAACTTGAAATAACTTGTAATAACTTGACACAATTTCTAGTGGATTGGCGGCACTCCTTTTGCTCGATGACTCTTCTCCTTTCAACTATCACTGACTCATAAAATTATGAAAAGTATGCTTCTACATATGCATATACAATCTCGTATACATGAGTTTTAATATGTATTCCTAGGACCACATTTTTCATAATGTTTTCAGGCGGTTATAGTTGCAAGAAGATGATTCATTGATGAAAAGGGGGATCTTTTGTCCGACGACTCATTTACTTGCAACTTTCTCATTCTGAAATCTCAATAAAAAATCTGCTCTGAGGTACGATTATACATTCTCATATGCATGAGAATGAATATGTGTAGCTCCGAGCAGATTCATTATTGTGATTTGAGTGTGAGAAAGTTGCATGTAAATGAGCCGTCAGACAAAAGAGTAGTCGTCAATCCACTGGAAATTGCATCGCCCGTAAATAATGGAAATTATTAAGAAGTATTTGTAATTATTAATCATATTTTTTCATATAGTGTTTTTATAATTTCATATTATTCAAAAACATTATTGATTTTATAGTTTTTAGAAAAATATGGAACAAGGAAGTCGACAAAAGTCATTATTAGATGATCACACTTGTATAAATTAGTGCAGAAATCTAAACTGTTCAGGTTTAAATCTTGTTTATATTAATGGTGTTGAAGATTTCTTATCATTTGCATCATCAATACTTGAATATGTTTCAGAAGGAAGAATAATGTGTCCTTGTAAAAAATGTTCATTTAGAATGTTTGACACATTTGACAAGGTTGGGGGACATCTCTTGTGGTTTGGTTTTCAACCAGATTATGTTTTTTCGTATCATCATGGTGAACATAGTTCCAAAGAATATACTAATAACCTAATTCATGATCCATCAGGGTTTCAAAATTTAGTACATGATGTTGTAGGTTAATCTTTTCAAAAAACTGAAACTCAAGGTGATATTGATTTAACTCCTGAGTTGGAACTATCTAAATTTTATGACTTGTTGAGGTCTGCTGAGGATACAATATATCCTGGTTTCAAGATAAAATAATTAGAAGCGGTTTCAAAATTAATGTCTATTAAATCATATAATTGAATGTCAAAAAACTATTTTTATCAGATACTTTCTTTGGTTAAAACCATGTTACCTGAAGGAAATGTGTTTCCTACAAATTACTATGAGAGAAAGAGTCTAGTTCATAATCCAGGACTTAGTTATCGGAAGATTCATGTATGTACAAATGATTTAATCTTATATTATGGTGAAAATGACTCATTGGATAGTTGCCTCACATGTGGACAATCTCGGTATAAAGAATCTCAACTAGGGAATTCTTGATTGATTCCTATAAAATAGTTGAGATATTTCTCCGTTACACTGAGGTTGCAGTGTTTATTTATGTCTCAAAACACAGTGTCAATGATTTCATGACACAAAACCACAATTTAAACTGATAAAATATTGAATCATCCATCTGAAAGTGATTCATGGAAACATTTTTACTGTCTGCATATATATTTTTCTTTTGAAGCCCGAAACGTGAGATTGGGTCTTTCTACTGACGGTTTCTGTACATTTGGTACTTATGCTAGTCAGTATTCATATTATCCTATCTTTATAACTCCATAAAATCTACCTCCACAGATGTTGATGAAGGATCCCAATTACATTTTTACCATATTAATCCTAGGAAATTCGAAAAAAAATATTTATGTTTATTTGAAACCATTGATTGATGAGTTAAATGCATTATGGAGTAATGTTGTTATTACACATGATGATGCTGTGAAACAAAATTTCTTATTAATATTTTCATTGATGTAGACAATTAGTGACTTTCCCGCATTTTGCATGTTATCTAGTTGGAGTAAACATGGTCTGAAATCGCATCCTTACTGTATGAAAGACAAAAAAACGTTTATTCTCATTAATGGAATAAATACATACTATTTTTACTGTTATCATAGATTTCATCCAACCGATCATCGTTTTTGGAGGAACAAATCTCATTTCAGAAAAGGCACAATCGAAAGGTATGAACCCCGAACAATGATCACAGGTACATAGTTAAAATCAATTGTATTTTCATTACCTCTTATCATATTTTGGACAACAGTAAACCAATATAAAATTCATGGTTTTGGGAAAGAACATAATTGGATAAAACATGGCATTTTTTGGGATCTTCCATATTGGTATGATTTGTTGGTCTGCGACATGTTGGATGTCATGCATATTGAGAAAAACTCTTTTGATAATTTATTTCATATAGTTTTGGATACACCTGGTAAAACCAAAGATTCTGTAAAGGAACGATTATATATTTCCCAAATTTGCATGCAACCAAAACTTGAACTATTTGAAAATGTTAGATCATAATGGTTAATGAAACCAAAAGTAGATTATACACTACCCAAAGGGAGTCACTTATTATTTTGTTAGTGGATTACATATTTGAGACTTCAAAATGGCTATGCTTCCAATTTGTGTAGATGTATTAATATTGTTCATATTACTGGATTAAAAAGTCATGATTATCATGTTATAATGGAAAGACTTATGTTGAATGGATTTAGAGGTTTATTGAATTCTATGATTTTGGATTTGATAATAGATATATAATTTTTTTAGACATTTGTGCAGCAACAACAGACTATGATGCACTAATAAAACTGGAAGAATATGTTTTTGTAATTATATGTAAACTGAAAAAAAATCTTTCCACCAACTTTCATGTACCCATTCGAGAGATGCGTGAAGATATTGAAGAAAAAAGTATATAATAAAGCATCAGTTGAAGGCTCAATTGTTGAAGCATATTTTCAAGAGGAAATTGTTTTTTTCATCTCTCATTATTTTGAATATGAATATACCTCAAAAAAAACTGCTTGGGATATAATGGAGGGAATGTGAGTGACAAATTGGAAAATAAATTATCAGTTTTTAATCAGCCAAATCTTGGATTTGATGGAGTTCATGAACGATGGATTTCAGATTATGAATATCACAGAGCTCAAACATATGTTCTGCTCAACTGTGAAGAAATGACATCATCTGTACTATGAGGGCTTCTATCACTTATTCTATAATTTATGTTACAGTATGTAAACTTATTTTACTTGTAGGTTATATGATAATCATATCAAGAAACAACTTCCAAAAATTACAGTAGTTTCTCTTAAAGAACACATACAATTTCTTTTCTCTCAATAGTTTCAAAAACTGGTAACATAAATTATTGAGGGTTAAATATCAATTCACTTTATTATTTATTATATTGATACTTTTTTAAAAAAAATTCAGCTGCCTCAACATGCTGATAAAATTGATACGCGACTATGTATATTGAGTAACCCACCATCGAAAATGATTAAATTTTATAATGCATATATGGTGAATGGTTTTTGATTTCAAACATGTGCATATAGGGAATCCAAAAAACAATTAACAATGGAGTTTTCTTGAGAGGATTACATCATAGAGAAACTGAAGTTGACTTTTATGACATTTTGGATAAAATGACTGAGCTGTGTTATCTATGGTAGAATTACATAATGATATTTAAATGTCGGTGGTTATATACTGAGAGTGGCTTGCCTGTTAATCTGTCTCATGGAATCATAGATATTAAATATAAAAGTTTTCTTGTAGTAAATGAACAATTTTTACTGGCTCAATAGGCACATCAATTTTTTTACGCAAAGTAATATGATACTTCAAGAGACTTGAGTGATCCGTGGAGCATAATAAAAATTAAATCTTGGGAAAAGCATCTTACTCAAACTAAATGTTGTTCTGCTGAAGTGGAAGGAATTGAAATTTTTCAAAGGAGTACTCTAAATCCCTCTTTTTCACAATGAGATGTGAATGTCAATGTAAAAACCCCACAATTAAGGGTCGATGGTGATGAAGATGTTAATGATGTTACAAATGAATTTGAAATGACAAGAGATGATGAAAGAGAAACTCATATGGATATTGATGATGCAGTGGAGGAATATGAAGACATTGACATCATCAGATATGAATATGATGATTAAGGTGAACATTAACACAGTTAAATGCTAGTTATAATCATAACTAATATATATCTATATATAGTAGTTATTTTCAACTATCTACTAACAATAATAATTTTGTGTTTCAGATGGACCCTGATCTATTTCCTGAGTTGGTTGAGGCTGAGCTACCTTTGGATGAGGGGATTTTGGATCATCTGAACCTCAGTCTACAGGCGGTTTAGGGGGTACATAGAGGGGGTGAGGTCTTGCGTGACAGATGATTGTTGACCATATCCCCGAGTGACATCCACGTATTTCCTTCAACACACACACAGAGAGAGAGAGAGAGAGGTATGGTAACCTACATATTTTAGTTAGCTTTCATTAATTTAATTATATATATTCTAATTGTTTGATTATTTATTCTGTTTTCATAGTTTTGCATATGTAGCTGTTAGACAAGAGAGCGCTATCTTGTGTAATTATTTTCATCATCCATGGAGCACATGGGAACAAATTCTTGTTGATGTGTGGCTCGGTATGTTCAATCATTGCCTGGTATGCAAATAAATAATAATTATTTGGAAATTAATTTTATTAATAACTTGATATTATAAATTATTTCTAGGGTTTATGGTATCCCATCGATGATAGCACATGTAACTCTATCCACGTAGCATGACAAGTGTCTTTGCATAACCAATTACATCAGTTTTTAAACAATTTGAGAAGGACGGCCATTAAAAAAGGAGTGACAGAATTTGATGAGTCATGTAGAGACCACCGACCAGAGTACATTTCATCTCATGTTTGGGATGGATTATGTTTACACTGGTTGGGTGGTGAATTTTGGAGGAGATATTCTATGGGTAGGTAGTATCGTGGGAGACAGAAGGTGACACATCGACCTGGGATCCGTACATTCAGTACGCATAGAGAGTATCTGGTAAGTATCTTTTTTAAATATTTTGTAAAACATTAAATATAAATAGTTTATTTTATATTTCTATAGGTAGTTGAGCATCCCAATGTTATAGAGTACGATATTTATCGGAGGATGTATAGTGATCCAGCCACTAGAGAGATAAGTGGTGATCGCCAATGTCAGATTGTGGTTAGTATTATTTATTCTCAGTTTGATAATTAACTGCATATAATATTTTCACAATTTTAATTTCAAATTGGAATTTATAGAGTCATATGAGGCCACGTCCTCTTAGACACAGGCTGAGAGTCAGGACGATATGACTAATCAGATCAGTGCCCACCATTTAGATGAGGTTTCATAGATGCAGGCGACGTAGTATGGCTTTGAGAAGGGATGTGTAGTTTGTATCATCTCTCATTTGACTCATGATACTTATTATGGTACTGATGTGATGTCGGCGTCTAGCTCAAGAGGAGTTCATGGAGAGGCATCATCTCCTGCCTCATAGTATTAGGAGCATTTAGGAAATCAGACTGATCTTATAGAGAGTAAGCAGAAGCAGCATGAAGAGATGCATCAGTAGCAGTAGCCGCAACAACAGAAGTACGAGGAGGATATTCGTCAATGGTAGCAGCAGCAACATCAGCAGCATCACGAGTAGATGGAGTAAATCCACCATCTGACTCGTAGTTTAAGGATTGATTTTCCTCCACTATCTCTTATAAATCCTCCACCACTTCCAGAAGACGAACCCTACTAATTTTTTATGTTAAAAACATTTGAATTCAAGATTTGTTGTAATATGAACTATTTATTGTTTCTTTCTTTCATATTGGAGAGAATATTAAATAATTTTTTTAATATTTTTTTATTTATTATTAGTATTATATTTTTTAATGTTTTTTTATTTTAATTATAATAATAATAATATTTTATGATTTTTTAATATATTTTTTGTGAATATAGAATATTTTAATAATTTTAATAATTTTTTTATTATTTTAATAATATTAATATTATTTTTTCATTAATCATAATTTTATTAAATATATTTTTTAGTATTATATTTTCTAATGTTTGTTTATTTTAATAATAATAACAATATTTGATGATTTCTTTATATTTTTTGAGAATATTTAGAATTTTAATAATTTTAATATTTTTATTATTTTAATAATATTAATATTATTTTTTCATTATTCATAATTTTATTAAATATATAATTTTACTTTGTTTATTATTTTCGATAGGACTTGTTGCAATGGGATCCCATCACAAATAGTTTAAATATATATTTTTATAGTAGTATTTGTGACAGGCCCGTCACAAAATATATATTTATAAATAATGTATATAATTGGAGGCTTATTTGCGATGGACCTGTCGCAAAAAAAATAGTATTTGCTGCACCATTTTCTGCAATAGGCTACTTGCGGTGGGACACCATCGCTAAAGCTTATTTGCGATGGGATACTGTCGCAATTATCCCATCGCAAATACCTCAAATTTCTATAGTGGAGTGGTACTAATAACTAGCACATATAAACATGTAATAAGATTAAAAAAACCCAGAACGAACAAAAAGAGTAGAAATAGTCACACAAACACCAATAGAGTAAGAAGATAGTTAATGATAAAATAAACATTGTTTTATACTAACAAATAGTATCTATCAATTATTAAAATGAATTAGATAGTGTAAAACATAGAAAAAAAGATGAAAAAAAAGTGTTAAAAAATATGCAAAGTGGAATTTTATTTGCAGAATAGAGTGAAATAGAAAGAAAAAGAATCCACATTTGAGAGAAATAAGGCTCAAAAAAGGGATTTGAGTAGTATATAAAGAATAAAGAGAGAAACATTGGTTAATATCCTATATACATAGCAACCACATGAGGATAATATTTCCACAACAAAGGATATATCAACAAATTCTGCACTAACACTCTTTTCATTATGTTCTTTAAGGTGTACAACTTTTCACCTGGAGATAGGATTCCTATATTAATCAATGGATATGGGTTATCCTTGTTTTTGGGCTTTAGTTCTTAGTCCTAGATTATTTTGGGTCACTATAAGGAGGCTATTAAGACTACTATATATTGGAATGAATGTGATATGACAAAATTTGTGACCTGAATAAATATTCTATAGAGGTTTCTATATCATTACATTTTATTATAAAAAAATACACATTATTAATTTCATGATTAATATAAAAACCAAAAAAATAAAAAATCACAAAATAGAAAATTAGATAAATAACATAAAAAATTACTGACCAAAGCATGCAGTTTCCATTCTCGGTCATCCTTCAAATGAAAACATCATGATATCATCCCATCAAAATCACAACAACCAAGTCAGTCCTCCACTTAACTAGAATGTGAGATACCCAAGGTAATTTGAGACTCATCGTTGATTGGAATATCAACAAATTGTGAATCTAGATTCTTTGAATTAGACTAAACTCTTTCTATTAGGAAGCCAAATGTAACAGGGGACCAGTCTTCTAGATAAAAAGGGCGTATAACCTCTTGAGATGGAGGTCCAGATATTATTATTTCTAAATAGGGACATGGAATTAAGGGGAATAGAGATGAAAACACTGAATCATTTATATTCTTGAACACCTGCATTTTAGGAATGGAAATTTTGGTAGAAGAACAAATTTTGAATGCATAAGGCTCCACTCCTCTAAGAGTGATGGAATTTAAATCTTAGGTGATCGGGGCCATGTATTTATTTTAATTCGACCTTCCCTACCAATGACCATAGTCTATATAATCCCAATATAGGGTAACATTTATATCCTGACCCAGTAACCCTTCAGAAGGTTCAAGAAAAGTACCCCTCAATGGAGGATCCAAATGTGGGAATGGAACTTCATTTAAAGGGTGATTTACTAACATCATGGTTTTTACACAGAGACTCTGGGAGAACTTTTAAGGAGTATAAGTAATAAAAAATATGATATTTGTAGTAACATAAATGTTTATATAAGGATACCTCATTCCATGAATAATGTATAATTATTTGAGGGATGGGAGAAGCCAGATATAGCTCAATACATGTGTAGGCTACCATAGTATCTTCCATCCCCAGAGAGGACTCACCAACAAATAATAAGTTACCAATGGTATTAAAAATGGTTCTAAGAACATTAAAAATAACAACTAGAAGGTACTTCCTACTGGTGAATGATTAAACTTTAAGAAATCCTTTCTTGATAATATAAGTATACATGAAATAGGTCAGTCCAATCTCCAATAAATAATCACTTCCTTCAACAATAAATTTCAATAACCACCTTCTCCAATATCATATCACAATGATGAATTTAACAAAAATGAAAATGATTTAAAAATAGACTAATAAAAATATTACTGAAGTGACTCTTACCAGTTTCTATGTCACTCGTTTATTCAATGTTGAATCTCGACAATGGTATGTAGTTGCTTCCATCTTTATGGCCAACCCCTACAACACTGATTCCAACCTCTTAAATGATAGATCAAAGAAACAAAATATGATGTTCATAGTTAGGATCCAAGTATCACTGGGAAGGGGAGGGGGTGATTCATTGATATCCTTTTCTTTTTTTGTTTCCTTATTTTTGAAACAACCTTCACCTGCTATTAAATAGTTTCTTCTCGGATGAATACACACAACTATAGGAACACAAGATTTACAAGGTTCTCTACTCGATTAGAGTAGCTACGTCGTTGGTATGGTATGAAAACAATCCAGTACCACACAATCCAATAGAAAAAAAATCCTTTTATGTGGAATAAAATGAGTTGGAAATACCCATACACTCGTGTATCACTTAGAAAACAATAAGCAAGTGTGTGTGCAACCGCTTAGCACAAACAGGGAATTACAGTATTTCAATTCATCATTACAATGGAATAGGTATATTATCTAAAGTACAAATCTTCACTTTCTTACATAGAATCCGGTAAGAACAACCTTATGCACAACTGAATATGTTTGAAGAACCCAAATCAATCACACACACTTTTAGGTGTCTTTCACAAAACATTAATGCCTCACGCACAAGATTTGACTTTTGTCATGAAACACATCTTGAATGAAACTTCAATCTCGCGCGCAACTCTCATCTTGTTAGAAAATTTTCATTCTTACTCACAAATATATTTATTTCACGCATTATACTTTTCTTAATATTTTTACATGCCTCTGAGCTCATGATTTCTCTATGTGTCGAGCTAGAAATGTGTGAGGGGGTCACATCTTATTTATAGTCCTCATCAAATCCTACACACAAAACCCCAATGTCTCGCACAAGATCTGGACACGTCATGCAAAACCCCATTTTTCATCGCATTGGGAACATAAGTCTCTTTCACACCAACCTCATATTTTGTGCACTTCATGAATCTTTCTTTCACTTCATGCATTTTCCATTTTTTTAATTTAGGACCTCGAATCATGCCTTGCGCACAAGATTCCAAATTCCCTTCAATCTTGATCCAAAAACCAATCTTGCGTGCAAAAACCAATCTTTCACGCAAGCCTCTCTGTTTCCATATTTTGATGTTTTGATCCTGGAAATCCACTTGCGTGAAACATACCATGCCATATTCAAACTTGCATGCAACATCCTTTACCAAAAACACATTTCTTCATCTCTCGATTTTTAGGCCCTAAAATTTGCCAAACACTGCAAAACTGTGCCACAATAAAACGTTCTTTTATGCTGCCACCTGATTTTCCAATCCTTTTTCATTTCTCTCTTCACTGAATCCCATAACCATTTATTAGATTTTACCATGAAATACACTATCGTGATATGTATCCTTTGATCTAATATCTTTATCACCATCAGATTTTCTATGGGAAGTACTGTAACTTCCATATCTTCCAAAAGCATCATTTCTTCCAATAAAAATGTTATATGACTATCATCATAATTTATATCCCTTTACTTTATAAGGATTTAATCACAGGATCTCTTAACTTATGATATTTGTGAAATACATATCATCAATGAATCATCTGATTTTCAATTCCTTTATTAGGTGAATTGATTTATCTTCTTTGACAAAAAAAAGATAACACTTTGTAACTGAAAACTCTTATAACTAACTTCCCCATCCAACTTGGTCCCAAATAAATACAGAACATAATTAAAAATATGATTATTAAATACCACTTCCTTTATAACAGCTCTAATCATTGCAAGTAAGATCACCATGTTTCTGCATTATATGATACCACCTAAAACTATAAAGATAAAAAACTCTTAAACTATATCATATCCCAGTCTGTGTACTTTCAATTTTCCAGTATATGATTATTTCTTAATGTCTTCTATCAGTTCGAAAAATTAAATCACAAGCTTTGGATGGCATCAAAATAATGAAACAATCAACAAACACAATTTAATGTCACTAAAAATGCTTTCCAAAGAGAAAAATAAAAGCATTAAACATTTTCCTATATTTTATAATGACACACAAGCCTTTTATTTATCTAATTGAATGGATATATGGAAATTGATTTTGAATAAACACTATAGATAAAACCTATGGATAATAATATACCTTAACCACCATGCTAGTAAATTGCGATGGTGCCTTTCCCAATTCTATAAAGAAATATCATTTTCTACTCATCCATATAATTGAAATGATATAAAAAAATAAAGTTTTAGGATTATATATTTGAAGGAAAAAATAAGGAACTTTTTAAACTTATTAAAAACCTTTTACAACACTTATCTCTTACAATACTCTTGTTTGCCTTCATCCAGAACTACACTGGTGTTGGATGAGAATGAAACCATTAACTAGAGAGTAATATTAGGAATTTTTTAGATTTCAAAAATATTTAAATTTGGAGGGAAACAGAATAGATCAATTTTCTAAAAGTAATAAAGGTATTTCAATTTATTCTTATAAGTCATATAGAAATATATAATGCATAATAACAGTTAACTAATTAACTGAATGAGTTTTTATCTATGCTCAGATGCTGGTTTTGATATTAAAGTCATAACATGTTAATGAAATAGAACAATAGAGATATATCTTGTATGATCATTGAGAAGCACTTAAACTCTACATCTACAAGATAAAAAAAATTTGAAATATGGAATTCACAAAAACATCAGATTTAATCTAGCATTTTTTATTTACCGATTTGGAGATATCCACACTAGGGTTTATAATAACAATCTACTTTGTTGATTTAATCTAAATCAAATTGAAATATTAATTTTACAAAAACCTAAAATAGAATTAAGTATATGATTTTAAAGAATATATAACATAATAATAAAATATAAATATAATTTTGTAGTATAATGATTCATGAAATCCAATAAATCTATTTTTGAAAAAGGAATCAATGATAGTTTATATGATGTTAGTAATAATGAGACAACTCACATAGACATAATATTTAGGGATTTTTACAAGTTGGAAATTTTATTTCAAATATAATCTAATTTTAAAGGAAAATATGATGGAAGAGGCGACTGGAAAATTTATAGCATTAATTCTAGTGAAGTATCATTTTATAAATGCAATAGAAAAAAATGAATCAAAGTAATATTTTCAAAATTAAAATTAAATAACATGTGGGAAAAAATATATTTCCCAATAAATCCATGAATGATAAAAAATTACAGTGCCTTTGAAATCAGTTAGTGACACAGATCATAGTGACATAGATGAACCATAAGAGAAAGAAAATCTATACTTTATAGAATCACATATCGAGGTACCTTCGAGTTTTATTTCTATATCTTTAGAAATGAAAATATTGTTGGATATTTATTCCTTCATTGATAATAGATTATTGAGGAGTTTTTAAAAGTTATAAATCTTAATACTATGATAATCCAATTTTAATGGAAAATATGATAGATGTGGTGGCTAGAAAAAAGAACACATTAATTATAATTAAGTGTTATGTTATAATAGTAATATAAAAAACACTTCAAATTAAAATTATCAAAGTTAAAATTTAATAATAAATGGGAAAAGGAAATATTTTCTATGACATCCATGAATGATACATTATAGAGTGCCTTTGAAGACAATTTAAGTGACTCAAATCATGATGATAGAGATGAACCATAGGTGAATGAAAACTAATAATTTATTGAATCATATACTCAGGAAGCTTCTATTTTTTATTTCTACTTATTTAGACAATAAAAATATTATTAGATTTATATGACTTATTTGAAATTAGAATAATGTTATAACATTTAAAAATTATATATTAATTAAATTAAGGATAAGAATACAATTATTTAAAATACATATAAATGTTATCTAAGGAAAATGATGTGCTTAAAACTAATATTAATAATAAAGTAAATTCACAAAAGTGCTTAAAATACTAAAGTATAAGAACGATTAACATAAAAAGGACTGAAATATATTTAATAAAGGTGAAAATTATAGGAAAAAGCTAATTAGTTACCAAAATAATATAAGTTATGTGGTTGAAATATGCTATTAGTAAGGGAAATGATATGTATTTATCGAATTTAATTTGTGTCAAATTTTAATTTTGATATGGGAAATAACTATTTTCTCTATAATTTACATTGGATTATAGGGAATGGATAATGATCTTATCTAAATAACATATCACATTTTTATTAACATAAGAAATTAATCTTCTCAAAGAGAATATTATATATTTACAGTAGACTTATCAATTATGTTCACATGTATAACTTATTAATTAATAATCAAACTATAATAAAATATATTTGGGAACCAAAAATTCATTAATATATATTTTTAGGTCACCTGACTAAAGAAAAACAAAAAATTATAGGGATTTATCCAATCTTAGTGAAGAAAATTCTCAAAATCGAATCCCTAAAACTAAAATTACGGATTACCTAATAACATAAAAAATATAGAACAAATTGAAAAATCTGGTATGTAGAGGTGGATTTGGCTGGGACAACCTCTCCTTACATCCTCTATTCTCTAATAAAGACAAAATCGAATCAGTAAGGAATTAAAGTCAATATGTTTAAGAGAGATGTTATTCAGCCTCATTTGTTGCCAAGCACTGATATAATTATTCAAATCATATAGCTTTTAGTACACATCAATCACTGTGACATAATGAAAAATTTCCCAATGATAACACAATTTTTTATTTAAGAACAAAAAATATACAAAAAATAATTACAACGGGCTAGAAGTAGACAACCACGACATAAATTACATATATAATGATTATTATAGGTACCTAAAATGAATATTATTGTTTGAACAATGATTATTCTAATAAACCAATAATCCCTAGATCATGTGAAATAGAAATGGAATCACCTACTCAATCAATCCAAAAAAGAGATTTTAATTAACTTTTTTGTTATAGAATAATGAAATTATTAGGCAATCTTACCCACCAAATAGAATTAGAATTTTAATTATCATCATCACTACCAATTATGATGAATAATTGGCATATAAAAAGAAACACATTTTAGAAAACAATACTATTCACATACACATATTAATACCAATTAAATTCTTTAAAAAAGTACACAACACCTAATGAAATTTCCATATTTCACAAATTCAATACTAACATATAATTTGTAAACATATTACTGAATAAATGATACCAGTTAAATGAAAATATTTTATTTTAGAGCTAAAAAAATGAAAGGGTTCAAAAAAATTGCTGAAAGGGTAGAAATTGAATAAAAACTAACTTGAGTATTCCCATCACCTAAAATAAAATTCTTGGATTGAAATATATGAACGAATATAATAGATTAATGAATGAAATAAATAATATGGAAAGTATAATTGATAGAGGTGATCCCATTTATCATGGAAAAATTCTTAATATGAATAAATAATCCATGTTCACAGTTTTGAAATAAATAATCATGGTAAAAAAATTGGAAATCAAATTAGGGTTTCAAATAAGAAAAAATGAATACCGGTCAGAATCAATGGGGATCAAAGTATGGTAGATGGGACGTTGAAGATGGGGAGGTGTAGAATCTCAGGTAGACGTGAGAATATGGTGGAGATGAGGTAGAAGTAGAATCAATATTGGAGGTGGGGAGGTGGAGGTCGGCAGATGGGACGTCCGTGATGTGGAGGTTGAGTCTAGTAGATGGGGATGCAGGGGGATTTCTAAATAAGAATATGGATCTGTTGATCTGTGGTGGGAGGGGATCGATGGTGTGTGGGACCTATAGATCTATGGAGACAACCACATGCATATGATGAGGAAGAGGGCAGACGATTAGGGGAGGTGGGGTGTTGGGGAATAAATTAGACCCAGATCCTACCATCTAGCTAATAAAAAACTCTATAAATAAAGATAGAAATTACGCTAATTTTAACTATAAATGCTGTAAAAAAAGAATTCAAATCATGAGGTCATTATCAATAAATTATTTCTTGATAAAAAGGAAACATATTAAAAATCTAAAACTAAGAATTTATTTAATATAGTTTTTTTTCAAAATAGAAGAAAATTATATTCTAAGAATTGATGATAATTAATAGATATACCATGATTTTTTAGGATTGGATATTTGTGATTTTAAAGTCACTTTTGGGATAATTTAGATTTTTGAAGAAATTTTGATAATGAATTAAATCATAACATGCTTGGTTGAGATCAGCCTTTGTTGTTTTTATCCTACAAGTGGTCGTATCATCAGAATGTAAACATAAAATGTTGAGTAATAAACTGAGTGAAGACTTAACAATATTTTACATAAGGAAAAGCCATTAGAATCTAATTTTATGATTATCCTATACGTGTATTTATCATTTTATTTCATAAATTTATAATTCATATTTATGTATCATGTAAAATGAAAATTTGAAGTAATATACCATGTAAAGATGTAATAATATGTTACTTGAAGCCCATTAATTTCTCATCCTATTTCTTTACCACCAAATTTTTTCTAGATTTTAGAATTTATAGTGTATAAAGTCAGTGCTTTATGAAATATGATTGATGGAAGTGCCCGAAATCGAAACCCTAAAAATAAAATTTGGGATTACATGATAGCATGACATATCTGGAACCAAGTGAATATAAAGGTGGAGTCGATGGTCGGGTGAGGCATGTGGGAGGGGTGGAGGTGATGATGGATGGGTGGGGTGTGGCTTTGGGTGCGGCAGCAGCAACATGTGATGCAAGAGGAGAGGGAGCTGGGGGAGGGGGAGGAAGATGTGGGGGTAAGATATGGCAGGGATTTAGTGGGAGAGGTAGTTGAAGTGAGAGGGATCTGAAACTGGAGCCATATGCAAGTGCAGTGAGGGAGAGGATGAGCGACAGAAGAAGATAGGGTTTACCAAGGGACTGAAATTGTATCTGGGGGGGTGGTGATAGGGTCTGTATTTTTTTAAGGATTGCGACCACCAATGGTGATCTTCCGTTTTTGGGGGGCATATAAGACCAAATTTATATTAGTGATAATTTCCTACCCATTGAATGGTATTTTTAGGTCCACTAGGCTAGATACCCTCAGAGGGGGGGGGGGGTAATCAGTGTATAAAAAATTAAAACAATTTACCCTTTTAGCATGTTTTATTTGTAGACAAAACTCTCTTCTCTATCTTGTTCCAATTGCAAAGTATGAATGAACCTTAAAGTATACACATGACACAAAAATTTTACTTGGTTCACCCTCACTGCGCTATGTCCAATGAGAATACATCGAAGATGTTCCAATGTATCGAATCCACTATAAGCACACTTCTATTTACAAGTTCGAATTGGAATCACTGTCCCTCCTCTTTTATAACCAATAACAATTTGAGAACACACTACTCTCTCAATTGAAGTGATCTCACCACTTCTTCAGAAGATAAAGTCATAGTTTATAGAACTGTAGGTCTTTTCATTATCACTAAGGAATATATCCTCTGTTAGAGATAAATGCTCTCTTGAAGTCAATATTTCATCAACTGATGGATACACCTATTCCACTAATCAATGGGAAACAAACTTTGGAATTACCTTCGCAAAGATCCCTACTTCGTGAAGCTCGCAATTTTGAAAATATCAAACAAACCTTTACAATTATCCAACCTATTTATGAAGCTCACGGGTTTGCAGAACTCACAGGTTCAAAATTCTCACTATATCGTAGAGCACACTACTTCACAACGCTCACACCGGTCTTTGCGATTTCACAAATCTGAACAAGACTTTTCTTAGAGTATATCCTCCGCAAATCCAAACTAGCCTTTGTGGCGTGCCTCCATTTTGTAGAGATCAAATGCCTCTACGAACTCCCTTTTCTTTCATAAACCACCCTACTATGCAAATCTCCTTTGAAATTTTAGTGTTTCTAGTTTTTTATATGATCTCTCTACTTCTCATAAGGGGGTCGAGGTCAATTTATAGGTAATTCCACCAACTCATGAACCTTTTGTGCGATGTCAGTGCCATGTCATCTCACATTTAAAAACTCTGAAATATCCACCAAAATTCTCTCTATATCGCAAATCACCGTAGAAATTTTCAGATCGTGGATCTCATTGTAATCATAGAGTGTTTCGTCAATTCCTTTGCACCAATGCCGCAAAGCATTGCAGCAATTCTCTTTACCTCTGCTATTCGCAAAGTTCATCGTAATCACAGAGCTCACCATCAACATTCTTCTATTATCTATGAAATCCACCTCAAGAATCCCATCTTAGTGAAACTCATTCCTTTTCCATATTTTTTATCTATTATTTTGTAATTCCTCTACATATTCTATTCCTTTTTCATGGTTCTTTTTCAACATGGATTGTCAACAACATATCTGAAACTTGACAATTCACCACAAAAACCTGCATTGTCATCAATCACAACCAACCGAAAAATTATGCAATGTGACCTTAAGGGATTTTTTCCCTATAGGTATAATACATCATCTTCTGGTGAATATCATATTTTTGATCCAAATATATTATTAGAACTATGTCCTTGGGGTCTCATATCACATCAAACCTATCCATGGCCCTACCTCTTCTGAAACTATGTTTATCACAACTTTTGATAAGCCTAGTTCGTCTTCTTATATTGTTGCCCTTATTTTATAGAATATTAATTTCATATTGCACAAGTGTAAACTCCCAAAAACCCGTACTCATACTTCTCAAATTGATAAAATGTTTTGGAATACCTCAAATACAATCACATAGATTGAATCTGAAATTTTAGTGTGCTTCATCCAATTCATTAAGTATCATGATATCTTTTAATATCCTACTTCCATGAATCAAAGCCGATTATTTTCACTATGAAATATCTATACACTATATATATATATTAAAAAATTCACTATTTTTTTTTCATGTAAAAACTATTTATATATTTTCCATTATGTGTAACTACTTATCACCCACTCGCTTAGATTATGGTAATCCTCAAAATAGTATTAATGTAACACAATGATATTAATTTCATTGGAAAAAAATCAGTGTCTTTATCTCCATTTTTATATATTCAGATGATTCAAAATCTATCTCAATGGAAACTACCTCTATAACAACCTTTCTTTTAATGAAAGTAGAAATCATTTTTTTTGGTTTAAATTCTTTTGAACAGAACTTATAATGTTACCCAATGGATTCATGGGGGTCACAAGGGTGTCTGAGGCTTTTTCAGAGCCCGAAACCCTATGATTTTGAAAAAACATAAACTAGGTCACATGGTTAGTTGGAGCTATGGGGCCCAGAACACACAATCTCTACAAACCGTGTGGGAAAAAATAGAGTAGAAAAAGAATCGACACCGTTTTTCTATAACAATTTGACTCCATTTTCACGTCCGTGTGGGAAAATACATAAATTTCATAGAGGATTTTCACATGGATTGCTCATGGTTAGTGAAACAGTGTGCCTTAACCATGTGGGGTATCTCATGGGACAGTGGCTTGATCACAGTTTGAAAAAATAGCATGTCTAAACTGTGTGCCCCTAATGTTGAGGATTAAATTACTTTTTACCCTTCATTAATCTATTTACCATATTTTCTATTTCTATCTTCTCATTCTAGATAATTTTCTTCTTTTCTCCTCTCATGAGATCCCATAATCTAGGCATTGATCTATCTCTCACATTATGATATAGAAACATGATCCATCAAAATTATTGGATTCATCTTGGTAAGATCTAAAGTCTTCTTCCTTCCTATTTAATTTTATCTTTATATATGTTGTGCTATTTAGGTCCAATCTCATTTTCCCTATTTTCAGGGATTTGGATTTTTCTTCAATTTATCCAACCCTACTTCTAATTTGAGGCCACCATCGGCTGAGGAGTCACCAATGACCCTATGGTAGGTGGTATCATCATTTTCCCTATGATTTTTGGTGTTTCATAGCTTTTATATTTTGTTTTATGTCGGTCTTTGCCACAAATCACCATTTTATTGAGTTCTTCATATTAATTTGATCTATTCACCTTGATATATACACGTTGATCCTTTTATATTAGATTAGGGTTTTTGACCTCTATTATGGACACCCCTTGGGTGTGAGAACATGATTTTTCTTTTGTAGTTACTTTTTTAAATGTTCAGAGGACCTCTTAAGCATTCAACTTGGGTTGAAATTGAATTTTCCTACTCCTATCTGAATATTAATTAACCAAAGGCACCTCCTAGGTTCCTGGACTAATTTATGATTGGAATTTCCCATGTAGGTAATTTCACTATTGACTATGGAACCTTATAAATTTCTCTTTGAACCTTATAAATAGAATTTCCATGCATTGTTAAATTTAATGGTATGTTTTAAATTGAATGGATTGTTCATTAGGGGTTTACCTTCCTCAAATAATTAATTATATTTAACGAAGGACTTATAATGGGTGGTAAGGCCACAACAGTCATTCATTCTTTATTAAATGTTCATTGTGGGTTTTAATGCCTTGTTTTCAATTGGATTTGATAATTGAGCTAAATGAGAGACAATTACTCATGTTTTTTATTATAATTATTGATTTTTTGTTTAACATATTATATAGAATGATGGTAAGGGTTATTTTGGGAATAGGTATTCATACACCCTTACATTGTGTGTTGAGCATGATGTCTCATGCAACTAACTCTATTTGGATAGTAGGAACGATGAACCACATCCCTTTCTTTGAGTGTTAACATGACGGAACACTCACTATCTCGAGTGATGATCATGATGTCTATCAACCACTATGAGATATAGGTCATGTAACCTCTTACATGAAATTATAGGCTCGTTTAGACTGGTTATAGATGTCATAGTTATGCCCTAGTCCAACTAGCAGCTAGTATTCTAGGTTTATGGCCACATACACCCACACATACTTAGTTGATATAGCTAGATACAATATATAACTATATTAAATATATATACTATTAGTATATATATATTGACTGATCATAAATTCATTCTGACCATGATCCGTAGCAGGTAGAACCTCCATGTATCCCCTAGGAACTTGAGAAGGATAATTATTTATTTGACCACATGTTTCTTATTATGTTTATACCTAATAACTTTTTATATATGATTACTACTTGGATTACTTTTAGACACCGTTGGTGGTGTATTATTAGGATTTAATCTCTCACCCTACTCAGGATGCCTTTATAACATGTGAAAATATATGGCTGCAGGTATGGATATGTGAAATCATGCTTCTATAGATTCTTGATATGCTTAACTTCTAGATGGAGAATATGATTAGAGGACCAAACATATGCTCAAGATTATAGTGGAGCATTTTTTCATTTTTTACTTTTTGTATAGCATGATGGTGTATGCATGTCCCATATTCCACTTTTTGAACACTATAATGTCAATCTTCCATGTATAAGACACTTCCTAATGGTTGATGATTATTATTAAGCTACTCAGTTGTTTATTCTTTCCATAATTATTTATTTTATCTATTTATATATGATTCCTCTATTCTATGTTTATGGTTTTATCTGTTGTTCCACTATGATATGAGGGTATATTCACCCCACTGTACCACCTTTACACCCTCGCTACTAGTCAGAAGCCTCTGGAGTACAGAGAGGCATGCTTTAGGCTACATAACCCACCCAATTATGGCATATGTGAAGTGGATCCCAAGTCATTATGTTAAAAGGTGGAATCAAATATTTATTTTTTCCTTTGTATTATGGTTTGGGTATTAGAAAAAAGTCAAGCAGTTAGAGGGATTTGGAATTGACCCAATGCCTAGACATATCTAACCCATGTATAGGGGAAACCTAAATTACATGGGATGAGAAATTATAGTTATTAATTATGCCATTTATAGTTGATAAAATTTCACGATTGAGTGACACACATGTTTTATGAAGTTATTAATATTGGTATTATTGAAATAGTGATTTATTTTACCTAGACCTGATGAAATGAGGGCATTGCATTACATGAATCATTATAGGAACAATAAGACTAATATTCCATGAATTTTTCCATGAAACATATACTTTTAGTCTTCCCTTTCCTATTTCATATTATCAGTGCCTTGATTGTGTATTGAAATGTTCTAACATTTCTTACTGGGATTGGAAAACATTATTGACACTTGAAGTGTCTTTTTTATCCTAAGGGTGTTTTCCTGCATAGGTTCAAATAAACACCTTAAGCAGTCAATTATGGCACATTGAGCCATGGACCATTTGTAGTATGGGTTGGAACATGTTATGGTTTGATTTAAGTGGATTACATATTTTGGTTCATAAGGATTATGGTTCCTTATAGATAAGAAATTTTGATCCATCTTATCGATCTATTTAAAGAGATTTTAATTATAACATCCAATTACTAATCTTACAGGTATGTCTTTAACATTATCATGGTTTTTTATTTTTATTGTTTTTGTAGGGATAGAATGTGTTTGGAGGATACCTATAATGTTGAACTCAGAGATTTTTTGGACCATTAGTTTTAACCGATCATTTTTGTAGACTTCCAGAGGGTTAAACACCGTGTAACTAGGTTACACACCCTGTAACTAGGTCACATGATGTGTAATAGTCGCTATGAGCATACCATGAAAAGATTCATGTAATTAGAAGATTCACACAATGAAAGGTTACATATCATGACTAGACATTACACGACATGTGTTATTTAATGAATAATTTTCAATTTAAAGCAAAAATTTTTTTATGGTTATGATGCATAACTATTTCACAATGTGTGGTGGCATTACACACCGTGTAATACCTCAACTTTTGTTTTTTAAATATAAAGAATGACTGAAATCTCATTTTCAATCCACTCCAGTTTTGTTTCTCTCAACCCAAATCCTTCCCCAGAAAATATTAAAACTCTAAAAACCTTACAAATCCCTTCATTCAGCATTTTATCATCATTGTTGTTTTGGTGTGGATTCCTGGGTAAGTGTTTTCTGTGTTCTTCATATTTCTCCCTTTTTCATCTTTTGATATTTCAATAGATCATCGTGATATTTATGGATATATTTTTATTGAAGTTGGATCTAATATATTGGTTTTGTTATGAGTTCTTATATACCTTCATTCACATTAATGGGTGTCATTGTGAGTGCTGAGTTTTAGGAAAATGGTAGGTGATTCCATCTTGTTTATCCAATTTGATTAACTTTTAATTTTCTTGGTTTACATCAACTATTGATTTAAATTCAATTAATCAAACTTTATTTCAATTGATTTAATAATAAAATACAATTCCATTGAATCAATAGATTTGAAATGGTTTTGGAATGAGAATTGGAGAAACCCCTAATTCCATTTAATTGGGGTGTGTTTATAAAAATTGGTTTATTTAAATTAATTAATTTAAATTAATGTTTTGATGGAAAATAATTCAATTAAATTGTTGAATTTAATTCTGTAAATGAATTGTGAAATTGATGGAACTGGTTTAAAATGGATTTCAAACATGTGAAAGTGGATTAAAATGTTTTTATGGAATCCCAGTGCCTTTATCTTGTTAAAGAAGAATGTTATTTGATTAAAATTCATTTTGGTTTTAAATGTAAAATTGGAATTCAAATGGAAGAATGGGATTTAATTGTATTTTAAGCATTCTTAAAATAAATTTCCCATCATTGATTGTGTAAGAGCACATAAAAGCCTTATGAAGTTGGTGGGTAATTTGGACACACTCTATGCTATTACAACATTCTAAAACATACATTCAGTGGGTCAAATCTCTAATGGGATGGTGATGATTAAAATTTTTCTTGTGCTTAGGGGACAGGTGTATACCCATATTGCATAGATAACTTATAGAGTTCTGAGTTTTATAGCCTAAAACTTTCATACCTTTTTGGAAGATTACCCTGTTGCTTTCTTGTTTTATATTTAATATATAAATATATACCAATATTTTCGAACTGATATTCATGCCATATGAATTTAAAAAAAATATTTTAGGTAACTTTTTTTCTAAACCAATGTTTTAGAAATATTCCATCACTTTTAAATCCTTTTATTAATGTATTTTACATCATTTTAATTGTATAACATGATTTTTTTAAATATTATTTTAAATACCAAACTTGTTTATTGAAAAATTGAAAGCATTAATTTGATTAAACTTTTTTTGGAATATGATATAGAATCCTTGGTGAGACCCTATTGGGATTTTTTTCTCACACCCTAATTGTGCCTTTGTTTGTTTATAGATTATCTCTTTATAGGTTTGAGCATTGAGAAATGATCTTTTGTAGGTGGATAATGTTGTTGAACCTAGGACATGGTGAGTTGTGTCCTTAAGTACTTAGGGTGTTTTCCTATGTTTTGGTACTTAAGTTATAGTACTTTGATATTTAATTCCTTGTTGACTTCTGATACATCCATCCTAGTGGAGTTTATTTTTTATTTTTCTTGAATTTATGTCATCATCTATTTTTTAGTAAATTCATTCTGAATTACATGTTGAATGATGCCAGGTGTTAGTGGCTGACCCATGGGGATTGAGAATGCCCTTCGGTCTATGTTTGGGCCAGCTCGGTTATCGGGTAACTAGGGTACCGGAGCTAGTTTGTGACAAAATGGTATCAGAGGAGGCAGTTGGGCTTTTGTCTTGAAGTAAATATGCTTTTTTGAAATCTTTTTGGGACTTAGGAGGTAGTTGCGATTCAGTGTCTGGATAGCTCTCATATCAATGAACCTTAAGTAACTGGGGTCAGTTAAAGAAATATTTTTTATAGATTAGTGCCAGTATTTTCATTATTTTTTGATGGATAGAGGGGGATCCAAATATTATTGTTCCATATGTTGGGAATAATTTCCCTTATTGATCAGTTTGAGTGATAATCATATGGACTCCTTATTTTCTACTAATTTTTTGTGGAATCATGCCTCTGAGAATATGTGAGAATAAAATCTAGGAGGAAGTTTCTACTAAGCTAAAACAAGTGAATCCTCTAGTGGACCCAAATATAGATGAGGTGATTTTGCACACAATCCATTCTTTGGGACAAGAACCACATCCAGATCTCATTTAGGCTCCAGCTATTGATCCTTAGGGGGATGTTCTTTGAAATTATTCTCAAGAGTTCCTTCACCAAAATCCACCCATTTTTATAGGATCCACTAATCCTCATCACATTGGGGAATGGTTGGTTAGGACAGAATGGATGTTTGAGTTCTTGGAGACACCAGTTGAAGTCAATGTAAAGTATACCACCTTCGTTCTTGAATGACTGAGAAAGAGATAGTGGAATATGATGGAGACAAAAAATAATCATAAGGTATTAGTGTAAAAATACCTAAAGGTTCTTTTCAAAAAAATAGTTATATCTTGATTCAATGGTGTTGTACATGTCTAATGAAGTTATTCAATCATGATCATACCAATAGAATCATGACCAATTATTCAAATTATTTTGTTGAGATGGTGTAGTTTTTACCTGATATTGTATCTAATAAGAAGATGAAGGCTCTATAATTAGAGTTTGGAATTAGATCAAATATACATTCTCAGGTTTTCTTGATAAAGATTCCCACTTATGCTAATGTGCTGGATAAGGTGATAATGGTTGATATGGACCTGGCTAGAATATCAGTGTTGACAAGAGTTTATTTTTCTCCCAGTGGTTGTTCTAGTTTCTTCAAAGGAAAGAGGAAGCATGATAATTCTCAGGGTAGTTCTCAATGGTAGATTCATTCCAGACCTCCTATAATTCGAGGAGGAATTACTTTGATTTTTTATCAGTGGGTAAATCTAGGACATTATAAGAGGGTTTTCACAGATACACCCAATAAATGTAGCTCCTTCATACATTTAGGACACTTACAGAGACACTAACATAACTTTTCTACTCCATGTAGTGGAATAGGATAATCAGACCCTCAACAAACTATGGGGAAATTAAATGCTTCTCGTTTAAAAGTGTTCCAGCCATAGGAATCTAGAACAAAGCTACTTCATGCAGTGGAAGAGTCTCTAGTGTAACCATACATAGGTCTAACAACTTTTAGAGGTACTATTACTATAGATTTGTAATTAGTGACTATTCTATTTAATACTGGTGCATAGCATTCATTTATTTAAACCGGTATTGTATATCTTCTAAATCTTCCTAGGTATCATTTATCTTATTCAATGGATATTACTACACCCTTGTAACAAAGAGAGAGTGGGGTCTCCATACTCCCTCTTATGTATTCACATTGTGAGATATCAGGCTATCCTGGAGTTTTCTGGTGCTCAATATGAAACCATTTGAAGTCATTTTTGGAATGGATTGTCTCATTTCCAATAAATCATGTATTGATTATTATCTTCAGTGGGACTATCTTACTACACCTAGTGGTGCATCTCTTTTCATTCAAGGAGAATGAGACCCAAGGTCGAGTAGATACAGATCTTCATATCTAGATTTGGGGAATGTCATATCAGTGTTTTCATTTCATCCAAATCAAAAATCATTGAGTGGTGATCTCCCTCTAGTTTTCAACAAGTTTCCCTACATGTTTCCTTACTCTGGGTTTCTACTGGAAAGGGAGTTCAAATTTTCTATTGATTTAATGTCTATAACTCTACTGGTTTCTATTCATTATTACCACATGAATCCGAAAAAAAATGAATGTTCTAAAGTCTTATTTGGATGATCATCTTGAGAAAGGCTTTATACGCCTGACAGTGTCACCATGTGTGGCAGCAGTTCTCATTTCTATGAAAGTTGATGGGTATCTTCGATTTTGTGTTGATTACCAAAATCCCAATAGATTTATAGAAAAGATCAAGTATCCATTTTCAGGATTGATGATCTGTTTGTTCAGTTTAATGTGGATAAGTGGTTTTCAAAGATTATCCTTTGATATGGTTACCATTAGTTGAGGATAAAATAACCCGACATTCAAAAAACCTACTATTGGAGCATGTATAACCATTATGAGTAATTTGTTATTCCTTTTTGTGTAACAAATGATCCCGGAGTTTTCATGGCTTTGATGAACCATAATTTCCATGAGCATATAGATACCTTTGTGGATAAAATATTCATTTACTCCAAGATCGTGGAGGATCATATGCATTATCTAAGAATAATAATGAGCCTTCTGAAAAATCATTGACTTTATGCCAATATTTTAAATTATGATTTATGGATTTATGAAGTGATATTATTGGGACACATGGTGCCCAAATAGGGAGTATTAGTTGATCCTGAGAGGGTGAAGGCTGTTATGACTTGGGGGAAACAACATTATATATTTGAGATTATGAGATTCATAGGCTTAGCTAGATATTATCACCAGTTCCTGAAGGACTTATTGAAGTTAGATTCAATGGTAACTACTCTAACTAGGAATAAAATGAATTTTTCTTTGAAGGATAATGGTCAGGATTATTTTTTCGGGCTGAAACGTCTTTTGACAACCACACTGGTGTGGACTCTTCCAGATTCCAGGTAAGGCTATGTGGTCTTTTGTGATGCATCAAGTTTAGGCTTGGGATGCATTCTTATACAGGTTGATCATGTAGTTTCTTATGGATATCATTAGATTCTGAAACATGAAAAGAATTATCCAACCTATGTCCTTGAACTTGCAGTTGCGATGCACACGCATAAGATTTTGTGACACTACCGTTTTTAAGAAAGGTTTATTGTTTATTCTGACCACAAAATAAAGAGCAATATCTTATCTCATAAATATTTGAATCTCTGCAATAGGAGTTTGGTGGAGTAACTCAAATCATTCAAATTTGACATTGCCTATACCCCAAGAAGATAAAATTCAATTTTAGATGTGTTGAGTAGAAACATCCAACCCAAATAGTGAAAAAGTCTTCAGAATAATGTAATTTGATTGTTCTCTTTTCACAGTCACATATTAGAGTTCAGGAGAAAGGGTTTAATTTTTTTTATCCAACATATAATTTATGTATGCTCTTCTCGTGATGATTATTTAAGATTAAGATCTAGATGATGAATTTTGTAGCATTTCAGAATCTCTTTATGGTGGGGAGACAGTTTCCCAGTGGTCATTCTTCAATGATGGTGTTCTATGATATCAAGATTTATTTATTTTAACATTCATGGAAAAGATAGATATAATGGGGTATTTCTATAATTCCTAGTGGGATGTGCAACCAAGAACCACAAAAATGTTCTACGACATGCGACGATAGTTCTGGTGGCTAGGAATAAGATAGGGAAATGATGATTTTATCTCACATTTCTATACATGCTAGCAGGTTAAGGACAAGAACAAGAAACCTTTGGGTTTTATTCAACCACTTCTTGTCCCTACATGGAAGTGGGACAAAATCTCTATGGACTTTTTGGTTGGGTTTCCTCATACCGAGATAAATAATAATGCAATATTGGTTGCGTTTGATAGGTAGACCAAGTAGGCTCACTTCATACCCATTCAAGATACTACTAATGTTGAGGATTTGAGAAGTATCTATACGAAAGATATTGTTCATTTTCATAGACTTCCATCTACTATAGTCTCTGATAGGGATACTCAGTCCACTTCTCTCTTTTGGGGAGTCTTTTAAGAGGCATTATGATCTTAGGTCCATTTGATCATGGACTACCATTCGTAGTTGGATGGCTAGATAGAAATAGATATACATATTATACATGATATGATTCGTACTTATGTTATTAAATTTTTTGGGGCTTGTGATGACCTCCTAGGGATGGTTGAGTTTTCTTATAATAATATTTATCTGTCTGTGATTAGAATAATAACTTTTGAGGGCTTGTATGGTCAGCCTTATAAATATCAATTGTGTTGGTCAGAGATTGGTGAAAGTTCCTTAGTTGTACCAATATCGGTGCAAGAGATGACAATAAATATTCATTTAATTCATTATATAATTTTGATAGAATAGATCTGATATAAGTCTTATGTTGATTATCTTCGTAGACCATTGGAGTTATCAGTTAGTGACCAGGTGTTCTTGAAAGTTTCACCCCGGTTGGGTCATCGAAGGCTTGAAGGGCAAGGGAATATTACTCCTCGTTTTGTGGATTCTTTCAAGATTGTTAAATAGATAGGGAAATTTTCACACCATTTGGCACTTCCACCATAGTTTACATTGATACATAAAATATTCCATATATTGTAGCTGAGAAATTATCTCTCTGATCCATTTCACATTTTGTGCTAGAGAGATCTTGAGATTGAACCTGATTTACCATTGACTAAGAATCTATTCAAGATAGTTGATTCAACGACCAAGGTACTTCATGGGATTGTAATACCTCAAGTTTGTATTCTATGGAAGCATGGCTATGATAATCATCAGACATAGGAATGTGATGAACTAATGAGAGAGCAGTGGCCTCATATGTCTTGCTGGAAAGCTTCTTCATAAGCATTATGTAGGCAAAACAAATTTATGTTAGGGAGGTTGTGACATCCCATTACCAATATGATAGGTACATATTTAACATTGTCATGGTTTTTCATTTTTATTCACTAAGTATGGTTGAGAATTAGTTGGGAGGATACCTATAATGGTGATGTCAGAGATTTTTTGGACTCTCAACTTTAACTAACCTTTTCTATAATCTTTCATAGGGTTAAACACCATGTAACTAGGTTACATTATGTGTAATGGTCTTTATGATCATTCCATGAGAAGATTTATGTCATGAGAAGATTCACACTATGAAAGGATACAAGTTGTTACTAGAATTTACACATTTTAAGTTATTTAATGAACGATTTTCAATATAAAGATACAAGTTTTTCAGTGGTTATGAAATATAACTATTTCACAACCTATAGTGGGATTATAAATTTTGTAATACCCTGAATGTGGGTTTTTAAAAAGTAAACATGACTGAGATATCATTTTTTCTCCCATACAGTTTTGTTTCTCTCATCCCAAAGCCTTTCCCATGGTATCTTAAAGCTCTCGAACCCTTATAGATCCTTTCGTTCAATTTTCAATCATCGTTTCACTTGCAGTGTGGATTCCCAGTTAAGCATTATCTTCATTATTCATCATTCTCCCTTTCTACTCTATTCAGATTTCAATATATCAGCCTAAAATTGATGAATATATACTCTATAATGTTAGATCTCATCTCTAGTTTGTGTGTTGAGTTCTTCTACACATTCATTATCATTGACGAGTGATGTTACAAGTATTGAGTATCAAGAAAAGTTTATTTGATTCCATCCTATTTAGCAAAATTGATTTACATTGAATTTTTTTGATTTACTTCAACTTTTGATTGAAATTCTATTTCTCAAACTTTCTTTCAAGTGATTCAATAATAAAATCAAATTCCAGTGAATTGGGATATTTAAAATGGTTTTTGCATGAGAATTGGGAAAGCCCCAAATTCCATTGAATTAGTGTGTGTTTATGGAAATTGGTTGATTTAAATTATTTAATATAATCAGTGTTTTGATGGAAACAAATTCAATGAAATTGTTTAATTTAGTTGTTGAAATGAATTTTGAAATTTATATAATTGGTTTTGAATGGATTTCAATCTTGTGAAAGTGGATTGAAATGTTTTGATAGAAACCCAATGGTTTAATCTCAGTAAAGAGGCATCTTTTTTATTAAATCCCATTTAGGTTTTGAATGAAAATGTGGAATTGAAATGTGAGAATATTATTTTATTGTATTTTAAGTTGTCTTAAAATAAATTTCCCATCATTGATTGTGTATGATCGCATGAAATACTTAGGTAGTTAGTGAGTTACTTTGACACAGTCTACACTATTACAATGTTCTGGAACATACATGTCATGGGTCACATCCTTAATGGTATGGTGATGAGTCAACTTTTTTTAGTATCATTGGGATTTGTGTATACATATATTTCCATTATCACTTAGAGAGTGATGATTCATATATCCTGAAACATTCATACCTATTTGGCAGATGACCATGTTTCTTTCTTGTTTTATATTTGATATATTAATAAATTCCAATGTTGATGAACTTCATCACATGCCTTATGAATTTACATAAAGTATTTTACATAACTATTTTATTTAATCCATTGTTTTAGAAATATTCCATCACTTGTAAAGCTTTTTCCTAAAGAATTTTCCATCATTTGAATTGCATAGAATGATTTATTTAAATATTATTTAAAATAACAATCTATTTTTTTTAATTTAAAAAATTCATTTTGTTAATCTCTTTTTTGAATCTGATATTGAATCCTTAGTGATCCCCTACTGGTCTCTTTATCTCACACCATACTTATGCCTTTGTTTGTTTATAGATTATTCTATTCCAGTTTTGATCAATGGGATAGGATGTCATGGAGGAAGATCCAACTATTGAACCTAGGATATGGTGATTTGTTTCGTTCAGGACTTGGGGTGTTTTCCTCTATTGTGGTACATGGGTTATATTACTTTGGGATTTAATTCCTTATTGAATTCTTGTACATCACTCCCAATGGAGTTTATTTTGTATGAATGTTGACTTGGATATCAAGATTCAACTATGTTTTGTGGAAAATTCATTCCCACTTACATGTTGTTTGATGATAGATTCTAGTCACCGTCCCAAGGGGGTTGGGAATGCCCTTCCGGCTATGTTAGGTCCGGTTCAGCTAGAAGGTTACTATGGTACTCGGGCTGGTTCATGACATAAATATTTGAATAAGAAAAAAGTTCAAATGAATATATACTATAAATTAATTAACCATCTTATACATGTTGAACATATACCTAGACCCAATACTGGCCTTAGTAGTGGGTATTTAGTGTGTATCTTACCTTCTTACAACCATTATGGTGTCTTCTACATCCTAGAACTGGCTTTTGGAGCAGGCATGTAGGTGTTATTTATTCTATAGTAAGGCTATGCGCCTATCCTCGTTTTCTATCTACCATTTTTTTATTTATTATGATCAATAGTAACAAGTGCATTTAGAATTGTTTGATCATTCCACCATGACATCCTCTAGTTGTACTCTCTAAAGGTGGTGATAACTATACACATAAGGGGGTCAGACTTGAGCCATTAATGATTCCTAATTAGTTCCACCCATGGAAAATCTTCTTATTAATGATGTGGGAACTGACACCTAGTTCCATGAGGTTTTTCTATGTATGTTGCAGAATATGTAAGGTGTTTTTTGACCTGCACCGAGTATGATAGGGATGACATGAGATTTTCAGTAGAAACATCCTCCCACATTTTTAGAGGATGGTGGACCATATTCCATTGAGTTGTGTATCAAATATATTCTTTTTATATTCCAGATTTTGTATATTCCTCTAGAGTAGAGGGTAGAAAACCTGGTGTATATGCTACCTGATTCTACTGAATGGTGGTGGGATGTTATTACACAAGAAAATATATATAGAGATATTGTTTGGGAATATTTACAAACTATCTTCTATAACTATTTATTTACCAAATCACTGCGGGCTGATGAAGCTATAGAATTCCTGAACCTACCATAGGGAAGCTTGTTTATTATCGAATAATATGTTCATTTTACTGAGATTAAAAGGTTCACTCCTACTTTAGCAGGTAATGACCCCCTGACTACTAGGTTATTCAAGGATGGGATAGTCTACTCCATTCGATCATAGGTTAATATATTCATGTTGGATACCTTTTCTAAAATCATCAAATTGAAATTTATTAAATAGAGGAATTTGAGGGAATATGATGGTGCGAGTCATGGTGATTAGAAAACTAGATATACCAGTGCTTCATCTTCTTGGTGAAAGAGACATTTTTGAGCCTACTTGAGGTGGTAGTCATAGTTAAGATCCTTATATTGATATACTTCTAATATTTCACCTGTGTGGGAAGCTAGGAAACATGAAGCCTTAGTAATTACAATATCCAGTGGAATGTAGAGGTTGTGGTATGATATGTTATATCCAGTGCTTTGTTGGAACATTCCTTCATTTCCAAGCGAGAGGGGATCTACTACTACTCCATGCTCTATAGCGGGGAAAATAGCATCATGATAGAAAGGTAGCTGGAATACCCCTAGACAATCATGCTGATGTTGTAGTTGAGGAAGAGGTTGTTAGACTCATGATTCTCAGAACTAGAAGAGAGGCTTTCTCAGGGCAGTCAAGCAGTGAATCGGGGCACTGGTACAATAAAATTAAATGTATTCTGGCCTATAACAGAGGAGAATAGTTCCAAAATTTCTACTATAAAAGGTATCATTCTAGTAGCATCTAATTTTGTGTGTGCTTTATTTGAAATAGGTTTTTCTTACTCATTTATATATAATTTAATCAATGAGTATGTGCATCAATATTAAACACTTATATGGATTTATGATGCTTAATACCCCATTAGATATCCGTTCATAGGGTGTTCACCATTATAAGGACTATCCCCTTGATATAGGTGGATAAAACTTTTTATGAAATCTATTCATCCTCAACATGATGAGATTTGATATAATAATTATGATGTATTGGTTAGTACCTTATCGAGTACTAATAGACTTATATCGTCAGAGGGTGACATTTACATCACTAGAGGGTGGTAGACACGTACATAAGGGAGAGTGGGATGTGAACGCTACTTGATCAAATTCTGAGAAGTAGAGGTTGGGTAGTGTGACAACTCAGATCGCTAGTATTTTCTAGGATAACCAGGGGTTAGGAACCGCTATTTTTTTCCCTATAGTGGAGTGTTTTAGGGACATATTTCTTGAAGAATTATTTGGGATTACTCCATTAATAGAGGTATGATTTACCATTGAGATTGTTATAGGAGAGTGATGGTGACCATTCCTCCTTATAGGATGACACCTATAAAGATTCTAGAGATTAAGAATCAAATGGAGGATCTAGAGGCTAAAGGATCCATACACCCCAACACTTCCCCTTGGGTTTCACTAATACATTTTTCCAATAAAGTGGATGTACCCCTATACATTCATGGATTACTATTGATTGAACCATCTTATTACCTTGAATATATGACCTCTTTGATCACCTTTGAGGAGTGAATGCATTTTCAAAGATTGATTTTAGGCAGCTTATCATCGGGTGCATTTTATGTCATCATACATACCTCGCACATATTTTATGAGTAGGTATGATCTATATGAGTTCCTAGTCATGTAGTTCGGTCTCACGAATTAACATGAATCCTACATGGATCTAATGAGATATGTTTTCCACCATTATCTGGATTCATTTATGGTAGTCTTTTTTGATATCATATTAGTGTATTCACGCTCTAGATATGACCATTCCAACCATCTTGATATCATGAGGAATACAATAAGAGAGCACCACATCCATTCAAATAATAGAAAATTCTACTTTTGGATTGAAAAGTTCCACTTATTAAGTCACATTATCTCAGATTTAGGAGTTTTAGTAGACCTAGAGGAAGTGAGAGCTATAGTTTATTAGTAGAAACCTAAGATTTTTTTAACATATAGTGACTCTTGGGGATAGATGGATATTATAGTTGCTTCAACAAAGATTTATCATGTCTTGCAACACCACTTACAAGATTGATAAATAAAGGTGTGTAATCCATATGGTCAAACGGTTTTGAAAAATCCTTTCAGGATTTGAAGGGATATTTGACTTTAGTGCCAGTAATGATTATTCCAGAGCTAGAATGAAGCTAGAATGTATACTATGATGCCTCATACATCAATGATGGATTTTTTTTGATGTAGGATGTGTGATTCATCACATACAAGTCTCCTCAATTGAGGACTCATGAGAATAATTACCTAACACATGACCTCATGTTATCTGCTATAGTTCATGATCTACACCATTATAGACTGTATATACTTAGAGATAATTTTTTAGTTGTTTAAGGAAAAAACTCATTTAAATAATTACACATTGTGATATCAATCTCAAGTAGCGCTAGTGGGTTGAGTACCTATAGTCATTTGATTTCATCTTTTCTAACACGCATGGTAAAGGCAATGCAACAACTGATTCTCTGATCCAAAACACTCAAACTCAAGTGGTTCAGAAGTCCAGGGGAGAATGGAAGATCATGTAATTATTCTTAGAGAGGAACATTGAGGTTTAGGATTAATATGGTTAGACTATCCTCACATCCTTAACAATGACCTATACTCTTTTAGAATAAATAGGAACTTGGAAACAATCTGATTCCAAAGGCCTTATCCTAAGGGAAAGAGTCTCAGATGATGATACATCTTCAAGATAGACCATGGATGGGGAAGATACTATGTTATTCTATGGGTGTGTATGGGTGCCTATAGAAATTATAGAGGATATGATGTGTTAATTTCATTCCTCATCATGGGAAGTTCATCTAAGTGTCACCAAGATGTATCAAGATCTACAACACCAACATTGGTGGCCTAGTATGAAATGTGATATTTCTGTCTTTATCACTCGATATTCTACCTATCAGTTGGTGAAGGTGGAACATCAATGATCATTAGAGAATTTAAAACCATTATACATTACTTAGTGGAAATAGGATGACATTTCAATGGATTTCATGATTCGTACCTAGATCACCTTGTGGAAATGATATAATGTGGGTTTTTTTGTTCGTTTGATGAAGTAACTCACTTCTTACCTATGCTAGAGACCTTCTCGGTAGATGATCTTAGAAGGATGTACATTAGGGAGGTTATAAATCTTCATGGATATCCTCATTCTATTATTTATGACATATACACTCACTTTACATAATGGTTTTGGAAGGGGTTGCAGAAGGCGTTAGTTTCACTGGTGATTTTGAGAATGAACTATCACCATTAAACTGATGAAAAAAAACAAAGTGCATGATTTTAGTGCTAGAGGAAATCCTCCGTGATTGTTTCCTTGAATTCAGGGGTTGCTGGGAAAAACAAATTTCACTTATTTTTTTATCTTATAATAAAAAATCTTAGCCTACCATCGAGATGACTTCTTATGTGGCCTTATATGGTAGTCCTTGTTGTTCACATCTATGCTGGATAGAGGAAGGGGAGGCAGATATTCCTGGACCATATCTCATATAAGAGACTACATATTAAGCGTAGTTGATAAGAAGACACTTGATGAAAACTCATTCCAGGTAGTAGTAATATGCCAACAGTCATCAGATACCTCTTGAGTTTGAGGTCGAACATCGAGTTTTCTTGCGAGTATCCTCTAGGTTAGTCCATAGACGTATTCAGAGGCAAATCAATCTCTCATCTATATTAATTGGAAAATTTAATCTTGTGAAGTAGATTAAACCAGTGGATTACCAGATAGAAAATCCTCATAACTACTGTTTTATGCCTAATGTCTTTCACATATCTCACGTTCACTGGTATTACCCATACCCATAACATGTATTTTAGCCAAATGAGGATTAATTGGATGTATATTCTTCAAAGAGTACCATGTTCATATTGGTGATTAGAGCATAAAGACACTCTGAGACAGGTCAGTTACTTACGTATAGGTACTATTGAAGCACAACCAAGTACATGACAATACCTGGGAATGATAAGATGATATACGAGCTCAGTGGCCAGAGATACTTACAGATGATAACTCTTCAACCTCAGAAGGCCAACTTAGGGATGAGTTGCTTTAAAGAGGGTATGTTTTAACAACCGGTCTTTTTACAAAGTTAAAAACCATTTTTTGGGTTTAAATTATTTTAAACTACCCATATAATTTTACCCAATAGAGTTATTAGGGTCATAATGGATTCTAGATATTTTTCGAAGCCCATAACCTTGGGATTTTGAAAAAATAAACTGGACAACATGGTTAGTAGAAATAGTTTCACCCAGCCTGTACAGTCTCTAATAACCGTGTAGGGAAAAAAAGAGGAGCAGTAGGAGAAGAATGATTTTTCTACAACTATAAAACTTCAAAAACATGCCCATGTGAGAAACTACATACTTTTAATAGAGTATTTTCATATGGTTTGTTCATGGTTAGTAAAATTGTGCACCATAACCATGTGAGGTCTCTCATATGGTAGTTTTCTGAGCATGGGTTGAGTATGGTTTTTCCAAAACGTGCAACCATACCACGTGACCCATATTTTGAGGTTGAAATTGAATTTTTTTTACATTATTAATATACTAACCATATTTTCTCTTTTCTCTATTCTCATTCCAGTGGATGAACTTCATTTCTCCTCCCGTGATCTCCCATCTCCCTCAATCTAGGTATTGAGATATCTCTCACATTTGAAGTCCAAATCGAGATCTATCAAAAGCATTTGATCCATATCTATAAGATATACAGTCATATAACACACTATTTTAGTTAACATTTAGATCCATTTTGAAATTTAGGTGAAATATATTTCCACTATTTATTTGTATTTGGACCATTTCATCAATTTCTACAAACCCACTTTGAATCTGAGGCAACCATCAGATGAGGAGTCATCAATGACCCTAAGGTAGGTGGTCTCATCGTTTTCCCTATGCTTTTTGGTGTTTCATATCATTTCCATTATGTTATAAATCTGTATTTTTTTCACATCACCGTTTAATTTAGTTCTTCATATTAAATTGATCTACACACCTTGATATATGCATGTTGATCCTTTTATAGTAGATTAGAGGTTATTGACTGCAGTTATGGACACCCCATGGCTGTACCAACTTGAATTTTCCTTTGTGGTTAATTGTAAAAATGTCCAGAATGCCTCATAAGTGTTTGGATTGGATTAAAATTGAATTTTTCAACTTATATTTGAATGTTAATGAACCCATGGAACCTCCTAAGTTCTTTTCCCAACTTTTGATTTGAATTTCCCTTATTGGTAGTTTTCCCATTAACTATGGAACCTTCTAAATGCCTCTTTGAACCATATAAATTGATTTTCTATGCATTATTAAAATTAATGGTAAGTTTTAAATTGAATGGATTTTTTATTGGGGTTTTTTTACTACATAAATAATTAAATGGATTTAATGATTGACTTATAATGGTTGGTAGGGCCACACCGGTTTTTCATGATTTATTAAATGCTCTTTATGGATTGTAATGCCATATTTATAATTGTATTTTTCTATTGAGATAAATGAGTGGTAATGAATCATGCATTTTGTTATAATTATTTATTACGCCTTTGATATAGGTATTGGAATGATGGTAATGGTTCTATTGGGTAGGATGATTCCTGCTCCCTTACATCAGGTGCTGAGCATAATGTCTCACACCACTGACTCTATTTGGATGGTGGGAATGTGCACCTCATACCTTGATTTGAGTGTTGAAATGAAAGAACAGTCACCGTTTTGAGTGATGATCATGAAATATCTCACTCACTGTGAGATAAGGGGAATCTACCATCTTATTTGAGCTTGTAGGCTCATTTAGACTCATTAAAAATTTCTGAGTTACACCCCAGTCCAACTAGAAGCTAGTATTCTAGGTATATGGATACCTACGTCCTTATGGACTTGGTACATATAGGTGGATGTTATGTATATATATAAAATATATAGATATATATACAATTATATATATATATAGAGACTGATCGAAAATTTATTTGGACATTAACCAAAGTAGGTAGAGCCTCCAGGTTTTCTCTAAGAACATGAGGAGGTTGGTTATTTGTTTTAGCACCTGATTATTTTTATATTTATTACTAAAAAATATTTATCTATGATCACTACATGGATTAATTCTAGACATCATTGGTGGTGGAATACTAGGATTTAATCTCCCAACTTTCTCAGGATGCCTTTGGTAACCAAAAAGATTATATGACTACATATATGGATAAGGGAAAGCGCCCTACTGTGAATTGTGGATATAATTTACTTATGGACATAGAATATGAGAAGAGGATCAAGAGTATGCTTGATATATTAGTGGATTAGTTTTCATAATTTTTTTTATTTTTTGTATAAAATAATTGTGTATGCATGTCCCATGTTCCCCTTTTTTGTATATCAGCATGCCATGATTCTATGTATATGAAACTCCCTACTGTATTATGATTATTATTTAGTTTATCAATTATTTATTTTTTAAATGCTTATTTAATCTATATATTTATATATTCTATTCTTTTTGTATGGTTATTGTTGTATCTTCTATGCCACTCTGATACGAGGGTATAATCTCCCCAATGTACCACCTTTGCTCCCTTGCTACTAGTCGTTAGCCTCTGGAATATGGGGTGGTACATTTGAGGCCATGTGACCCACCATCTCGGGGAATGATTTAAGTGGATCCTATGTAGGGACATTATAACCTCAGCTGATTGTGACTACTTCTAATCCCCTTTTATAGATTCAATAATATTATTAAATATACAACACTCATTTTATCAACATTATATTTCTCTTAATTTCTTATGCACACATGTTTCATAGGAAACATAAATTTCAACTCCATATTAGAATGAAATTAATTTAAATAATTTATATTGGTTTGGAATGGTGGAAATAGAATTAAAATATACACACATGCACCCATGGAAAGTTGAACAGATGACCTCCTAGATGGTCATTCAATGATACAAACTTTTAATAATGATGACAAATATTATTATTTATAAAAATTGACAATGTATATATTCAAAACACATTTTTATAATTATGGTAATGATTAAAAACATTAATTTTTTTGAAAATGATGATGAATATTTTTAAGTCATTTTAATTTTATTGATGATTATAATGACAATGATAAATATTATTATTATCACATATTATGATGACTATAATTAAAACTATTTTTAAAACTATTTTAAGGACAATGATAATTATGAATATGATATATATAATAATTTTAAGATTTTGATTTTACATTTTCATAAAATTTATATTTATCATTCTAATATTGATTAAGATTTGATTCATTATCCTAATATTATTTATTATATTATAATGTTATAACTATAATTACGTTTAACATTTTATGAATCATATAATTTTTTCATATTTAAAAATTTAAATAAATTATTTTTCTACATGAACTAACCCCCATGTTTTATTCTGAATTATTCATGACATATAACCTTCCCCATTTTCTATCATATACATGTTTATTTTTTCTCAAAAAAGGGAATTTTGTTAGGAAACCTCTACCAATGTAATTTAAAATAGAAAATATGTATTATGAAATATAATTTATTATAAGTCAAAAATAAAAACTCTTTATATGAAATTTGATTTGTTGATACAGTAACATATCAATGAAGGTAGAATAACATAATTTTATGTAGTCTAGTTTTTTGAAAACTAAATATATAATATAACCCTTGGACATATATTAAAATATATTTATGATTATTTTTTTCAATTTTTAAATTCTCTTATCATCCATTGATTTATAAGTGACTCTCTATAAAATATTTATCCTTATACAAAGAATAATTTAAAAAATAATAGGTATAAATAATTAAATATAACTTATAATGTGATGATCGCGTTGTTTGTGAATTTTTTTCTTACATTCGATGAGTATGAATTGAATTCCCCATGCAAATGGTATGTATTTATTTTAAATATATTTTCTAATATGAAATTTTAAAATTCCTACAATATGAAGACTTGTGTAAATTTTATTTGTTGTTATACATATATGAATACGGATAAGAGATATATTGATCTTTTAAATCTAACATCTAGAGAATATTTTTAGCGTATTATTAACATTATTTATTTCACTGGAGGATTGAAAAGTAACTATATTAGTTTTTAGTGTAGAAAATATATAAAAAGATACCAATTCACATGAGATACCATGAGGGAGCACCTATTCTTGAATGAGTTTCTGAAAAATTATAAGAGTTGGCACCGTAATAGGGAAGAATATATTTGTCACCATCATAAAAAATTAGTTCAAATGAATATTGATGTGATGATGAATGATCCGAGGCATGAATGGTATGTGGGTTGGCTCCTAAAGGCATTAACTCCAAAATGTTGAGACCAATGAGATAAATCTATGATTTGGTGTAGATTATGATTCATTGATGTTTCATGAAATACTTGATAATGAAACAACTAAATTATATTCTTGTTTTCCTGCTTACAGTAAATTTTCTTTTATCATGGAGTCGTTTCATTTGAATACATATAATTAGTGGTTAGACACATCGTTTGACATGTTGTTGGTGTTATTGAGAAAAGTACTTCCTAGTAAAATTATGATTCCCGAGTCTTATTACCACGCTCGTAAGATGATAGAGATCTTAGGATTCACATATGAGACTGTAGATTCATGTGAAAACAACTATATTTTATTTAGAAAAGAAACTTCTGGTTTTTATAATTTTATGGTCTTTGAATCTTTCAGGAGGAAAGATAATGATGGAAATCAGAGTCATCAAATTCAGACTATGAAAAATGGGGAACTAATTTCCATAAAGAAAACTCATTTCATTCCACTGAATCCAAGGTTTAAAAATTATTTATCTCATCTAAATCTTCTAAATTAATGAGATGGAATGTGGAAGGAAATAATGAAAGTAATATGCTAACTCATCTGATAGACTCTCTTGCATGAAAGTATTTCAATTATAGACACCCTAAAATTGATAATGATAGATGTAATGTTCTATTGTGGTTGGAAGAATATAGTTTAAATACTTTCAGGTTTATGGTTGGTGGAACTCATAGTACATGTCAAATGGTGTTGGTTCCATATGATCTTCATTCATGGAATTTTATGAAACAAAAATTTCAATTAATCTACACTCTTATTGACATACCTAAAAGTTTATGGCATAATAATGATGTTTACCATCAACCATAGATTGATGAGTTGAATGAATTTCGGGGTGATGGTGGGATAACTTATGATTATGAAATGAATGAAATTTTTAAAGTGAGGTCTTCTTTATTGTATAAAATAAATGGAATCACATGTTTTTAAACATTATCAGGTTTTAGTATGAAAGAGTAATTTGATTGCCCCTGTTGTAATAAAAGTAAAAAATTCACATGGCTTAAACATTGATTTTTTAGAATACATGGGTCACAAAATTTTTCTCCACCATCAACATAGGTTTAGAAAGGATAAAGTAGAACTTGGATTGACATGAAACCATGTGATAATAATCATCAATCCGTTTTTGATCTGTAAGAATCAATGCCACATCTATTAGATTCTCATGTTTCCTGGTATGATGAAAAATAATAGGTAATGTTTTCTAGTGTAATTAAAATAGAATATTTTCTACCAAGGGGTCAAAAATAAGAAAAAAACTATAATTGATGTGTAAATTTAGGATAAAATTATTCAAATAATATGTGATCTATTGGAATCAACTGTGGTTCAATATGATTCCTGGGTTAATCATTATAATTAAAATTCCATTTTCACATTTATTACATTTTTTTTAATAATGGGAATATAATTTGTATAGGAATCAAAACTGACCAAATGAGATATGATTATCATGGAATATTAGGACACTTATTTTTAAGCCTTTTAAAATCTGTATGAATCATCAACACGTGGATCAGATACATGAACTTCTCAATATTATTAAAATTTATGTTTGTCCATGATATTTGGAGTTCAGTATGAAATCACATAAAAGGGGTCAAAATCAAGGTTACACACTTTTATTTACATGAAACCATGGGAGAATGATCATTGAGCTGTTTTTATCAATAGGTATCAATAACACATCCCTTGAATGCTATATTCACCTGGTATAATTGAAAATGATAATAATTATTGTCTATTTTTATTAAAATGAAAAATCATCTTCTAGGGTGATAAAAAAAGAAATGAAAATGACTTCTGATTAATGTGAAATGTTAGGAGAAAATTCCTTAAATCATATGTGATATATTGGAATCAATTGTGATTCAATTTGATTACCAGTTGGATTAGTATATGGTAAACTAGGATTCCATCTTTTAATAGTCATTTCTTGATTGATAAATACCATAAACATACATTTCATATTAGCTTTTCCTCATTTTTTATTTATGATTATTTTTGTACAAAACACTGTGAACTATTTTTTTATTATGATATATATTTATATTAAATTAAGAAATTTTATTAATTATAAATATATTAATTTTCATTATATTTTTTAAATTGTATTTTGTATCATATTAGTATGTCTATTGAGAGAAAATATTAGAAGGGTTTCTAGCTATTTGGGTTGCTGGTTTTTTCTAGATAGTTGTTTTATAGTTTTTATTTATAGGATGGTTTTTTTATTCATGATTTATAGGTTGATTTTTTTATTTGGATTCTATTAAAAGGAATATTTTTTTAAAAAACCCCAGGTTAGCAACCCCCTTAGGTGGTTATACTGATTTCATTTTTTCAGAGCATTAACGGCCTATTTTGACAGCCAGAACTACTTTTATTTTTTTAAGCATCAACAACTACTTTTGATGGTCATATTCCTTTTTTTTTATACTTAGTGACCGTCTCAGATGGTATCTATATATTAATACATGGTGGTTGCCTTTGGAGGTGGCTACTTCTTTTCAAAAAAACCACCATTTTGGCTATTTGTGGAGTCCATATAGCAACTCCCAATGGCAGTCACTATTGTCCTTTAGCAATGTCCCAACCTTGACCACCCAAAGTGTTCAGTTGGCAGTCTATAATGGAAAATTTTTTAGTAGTGAAACAAATTTTGGGTTGATCGCAGATCTCAAAACTAGTTCCAAACCCTTTATGCACTATTGGAGAGATGAGTGCCATAAACTGAAAAAAATACATCATCCTCAAGAATTTCATAAGTCCTCTCAAATATATATATATATATATATATATTATTTTTTATATTATTTAAATGGTGTATGTCAGAGGAATTTTAGGAGGACACCAAAAAAATTGAACCATCCATACCAATGACTTGGAAAACCTGTAATTATGGACAAATAGATATTTATTAAAAGATATCATTACTAAATTCAATATCAGATGATTGTTTTATTATATCATAATTCACTGTACAATTTTTGTTGTTTAATTTCATTGAATTTTAACTTCATTAAATTTTTTTATTATCAAACACATGTTTTTAATGGACACTAATCCTTTAAAACTAATTATTTAGTTGTTCTAGATAGACCACACAGTTTATGGATGTTCCTCATATGTTTACACATCAAAAATAATATAAATGCAGTTATCCTTGGTTTTGAAATTATTCTATGTTTTTTTTCTATGAATATAACCATTATATGAATGTTTGGGGGTATTAAAATAATTATAGTGTGTTTTTGGTCATCTCATCCAAATGAAACATTGGATAGTTGTTTTTTATTCTCCATTATTTTAAAAATCCATGTACGTTTTTTAAAATTTGATTTCCCAAAATTTAGAAATTGTTCGGTTGGTTTTGAATCCCTTGATATTCATTTTTAAAGGGATTCCAACCTTTAACAACACCTTGTTTGGTTAATTTAGGTATAAAACAATTTTGATTAAAATTCCATTAAATATTACATGTCAAAAAATAAATAAATAGATGATTTTACTAATATTTTACATCATTATGAGGTTATTTTCTATAAAAGTGATTGTTAAATTCTCATTTTGTTGTTTTAAAATATATAATTTAAATTTCTTACCATCCTATATAAACTAAATCTCAGATTAAAATTATTTTGGCTCCACCATTTCATACATCACTATATAATTCATTTTTTCCAATTACTTGGTATTCGAAGCACATTTGGTTGGTTTTGACCCCCCTAATGAACATTTTTAAGGGGAATAAAACCTTTAGAAATATATTATTTAACCATTCCTAGTATATCATGAAAATTATTGATGTTTCATTTTCTCATACATATCTCTAAATAATACAATTACATTCCATATGATTTCACATCATTCGGATGTCATTTTCTATGTGTCTAATCGTTAAATGTATGTTTTCATATTTTATAATAAAAAATGTTCATTTTTTGTGATCCCATGATAATGGAACATCTAATTGAAATTTTATCTACATGAACATTCTAAAAATCATTCTATGGTTTTTTTCTGATTTTATGAAATTTAGAGGCCATTTTGTTGGTTTTGACCCCTCAATACATATTTTTAAATGTTATAAAATGTTTAAAAACTTCATATTCTATTATTTTGGATTGAAAAATTGTATTATTGATGTGTTATCTCCTCACACATGTTAAAAATAATATAAATATAAATTTTCTACGATTTAACATCATCCTGAGGGAAGTTTATATGGATCTGACCATTAGACTCAAATTTTGGTGTTTTAAAACAATAAAATTGTATTTCTAGTCATCTTAGGAAACCAAAATACTGGATTAAAATTTCATATGATCCACTCTTTTAGAAATCACTATACGGTTATTATCATTTTATTTCATAGCATTTAGAGGTCATTCGTTTGGTTTTTACCCCCTCCCTCGATATGCATTTTTAAAAGGGTGTCGAACCATTAAAAACTATATATTCAATCGTCCTGGGAAGACAAAAAATTTGTTTACTGTTTCATCTACTCATATAGATAAAAAATTCACAAATATTTTTTTCATATTATTTCATTTCATTCTGAGGTATTGCTATAAAGATGACTATTAAATGCACATTTTGATGTTTTAAAAAAATTAAAAGTATGTTTCTAGTCATATCAATAAAATGATACATCATATTGATGTTCCATTTACTATAGCATTTCAAATTTCAATATATAGTTGTTTTCATCATATTTTGATAGTATTCAGAGGGTTTTCAGTTGGTTTTGACCCTTTGATGCATGTTTTTAAAGGGAATTTGTAACGCCCCGACCCCAGCTACCCAGAGTCGGTGCATTACTTCGTAACATTGGCATGATCACAAAAGATCAAGTATCGAAAGACCGATTAGTTTAGTAGCCTTGGAAACACTAGATACATTCGTAAACATTACATTACATCATAAAACTGAAAAACTACAATAACATGGTCTCCATAGTCCACACTCATAACCTCATTGACTATTCTTGCAAGTCAGTCATAATACACTTCTTCACATCCTGGGAAAAAATAAAACATTGAAAGGGGTGAGCTCAGATGCTCAGTAAGGATAACAATATTGCGGAAGCTTTCATAAATAAACATAAAAATTTAAGGCAATGTATAACTAAAACAAAAGCCTTTTAAACTTGAACATCAACATAATATGGAAATAGTAAAATGAGATAATGCCATTCAATTCTTCACATGGATATTCTACTGGTCGAATAATCACATGCAATATCAATAACCACTTTCATAATGAGGGAATGTATAATGCCAGACATTCTGAAACATTTTGTCAAAGCCTCGGCCAAAACCATAAATCAAATTGGGAAAGGGCCTCGGCCAATTCCACGTCTAGTTGTCTCATGAGACCTACCGATGCATCGAGGAGCTATAGCGGGCTCCACCCGTCACTTATTAAGTCCAATACATTCCTCATATGAATAGGTTTAAACATAACATAAATATTCGAATTAAAACTAGCATACGAAATGTCAACAATTTCTCCATAAACTATGGATGGTATAAAAATAACACATACACAGTCAAATATTTCACAAAATGTTCAATGGAAGTTTTGTATCATAAATCAATTTCAATTAAACTTAAAACCCATCAAAGGATTTTGACATGGATGAAATCAAATCTATTTGAGAGAAATATCTCTGTTTTTTTGAAATCAATTAAAAGTCCCATAATTAGAAAATAATACATTTACTTTGAAAATATTCTTATAAGCTTGTAAGGGAAGCTTCGACGAAGTTATAATGGCGGAAAATAGCCGCACCCGCCGTATAAGTTAAAAAAAACATTCTTACCTTAAATTTGTCAAAAAGGTCAAAAAGTACATTGTTTAGAAAATGACGGTAAGATTCCTTTCAAAAACGTATAAGGGTATAAATGAATTTAACCCATTTTCCATTTAATAGTAAAAATGTTTTGAAAGACATTTTTAAGAAACATGGATGTGGATGATAACGAGGTCCCAGTAGATAATTATGTATAAACAACCTTGGATAATGAAGAGGTTGTGAAGTAAACCCTTACCTTGTGTCCTGTCCTGACTCGACCGTTCTTTAACCTCCTGAATAATAAACTAGAGTTAATTCCTATTTACTTAAGAACCTTCTTCATGTTCATTATTCCTTTTATATCCCTTATTACCATGTTATGAACATTATGTAATTATTTAAGTTTATAACAGTCATTTTGTCGATCTTAGGTACTTGAGTCAAAAATAACATTCTTATAATTACAAGTTGTTCATGTGGTGATATATCCATTATATCCAGAATTATATTCATGATATAGATATTATATATCTCATATATATCCAGTATATACATGCATTTATAATATTCCATAACGTTTAGAGGTAAGAAATGAAATGCACCGTTCATGGAGACGTTAAGCCGTACGTACGCATGAACGCTACTTTCATTTCTATTTCGTATTTAATGGAATGAAATCATAATTATATAAAGGTATAATATATTTCCAGTATAATATCATATATAATATCATTTACTCCATCCTTTATACATCCCACATATGGCATTAACGATTCACATCACTTTGAGGGGGCGGTAGTCCGCACTTCCTAAAATGAAATTATCGCGTTTACCCATTATGGAAATAATAAAGTATGCCATAAATGAGAATTTAAGAAGCATAAGTAAAACATAAACATATTATATATCCTATATAAATATAGTGACATCTTAATGGCAACCTTTGAAGGTGTTATATGAGTGTTGAACAATCATCGTTTCGTGAGGCAGAAATTCGCCATCCACAGAAACCGTATGTTCTTTAACCATTATATGTAGGTGTGTGTAACTGTAGCTCGAATCCTTCTTATAAAAAAATCCTAGTATATTGAGGATACTGGTGTTGTTTCAAAAGAAATGTATAAAAAGAGTTTATGGGGTTGGAGAAGAAAAATAAAACAAAATAACATAAGAGAAGACATTACATTTAAATCGGGTAACTCTTTTGATTGGAGACAAAGGCTTCCTTGGGAAGAGTTATTCCCAAAGTGAGGCTTCTAGGAGTAAGAGGGGGAAGTTGGGAGAGTATTTGGGCAGAGTTTATCTGAGCCAAATGGCTTTAAAGTGTGAATGCGGTGGTAGAGGTGGGGGCCTTTTATAAGAGGAGAGGAGGGGCACTCTTGGAAAGTAAGGAACTTTTACATTATTATACAATGCTTTTCTGATTCTAAAGGTCCCACACTTATATAATTCGTGGATAAGGAGATAAGGGTTCGAAAGCTACCCATCCAATAGACTTTGGACAAGTGTAGGCCTTTGATTGTACATTATCTTTTCATTTTATTAAAATCGTTAAATAATGAGGTCATCGCTGCATCATAATGATGTCATAAATAATTTAATTTATTTAATGTCAAAAAATTATAAAAAAATACTATGATGTAGGAAATATTTTTAGATTTCCAATGACTATTTATAGTCAAAAATATGACTTGTATAACCCCATGTAAATTTTTTTTTAGTAAAACATTTCATGTTTGTGTCATTTTTTACTTTAACATTAAATAAAAGGTATTTACGTCATTTTCCAACTAATGTGGCTCCATGGGGTCCCCAAGTTGACCCATGGATTTTCTTGGTCGGCCATGTCTCATCCAATAGGATTAGGACAAGTTTCAAGCTCATATCATATTATTAAAACATTATTTTTACCTTAAACTACACTAATTACCTCTAATCGCGATTAAGAACTTAAAAGTTACTATTCACCAAAAAATTATTTTAATCTCATTGAACCACATTTTACTTATTAATGACAACTATGTAAGTCTGGTTTTTGAAAATAAAATCACAGAAGTGGTAATATTTCATTTAAACGAAAAATCAGTTATTTAACTACCACTTAGTGGTTTCACTATTCATCAAAAATTGAAGTTTTTCAGAACAATGCCAAAATTTCACCCTAAGCTATAATTGATATTCCGAATTCAAAAATTATGTCTATTTTACAAAATTCCAAACATATAAGTTTCATTAATTAATTTTTTAATTAATTCCCACTGTCACAACAAATAGCGTGTTTTTAAGAAACGATTTATATCAAAAGATTGGCAATTGTTTATGTCCAATTTCAAAGTGAAATTAATTCTAATGAACACCATTTGATAAAATGGTAAAAATATATTATAATTATATTTTAAAACCACTAAATAGTATAACTTATCACTATAAATTATTTTGATTAAAAAAGTTGTTTTAAGTATATTTCAATATTCATAAAAAATTAGAAATTCTCAGAAAAATACCAAAAATTCAACATAGGATAATTTCGATATTCCGAATCCAAAAATGAAGTCCATTTTCAATTATAAAATTTCTATAATTTTAAAAAGTGGTTATTACTATTCATAACGACTACTTTGATTAGTCGCAGTGTTTTAGAACTCAAAGTTGCCTACAATGCAAGCTATTGCATTATAGAATGAGAAGCGTATCGTGGAAGCTCGGGGTGTTACATTCTCCCCTTCTTCAATAAATTTCGTCCTCGCAATTTGAAATTTTTCTTTGAAAATAAAAGGTTGAAAAGAGAAAATACCTTTGAGGAAAACCCACATCGGCAATAAGATTAATAAAATTTATCCTTAATAAGAGGGAAAGGGAAATGAAAAAGTCACCACCCAATTATGATCTCGATTAGGAGAACATTGGTGGCAATTAGAGACATATAATTGAAGGAAAAACGTAAATATTTGTAGGGAGTGATTGAGGTCATCAATCACAATCAACTGTCAAATTGAGGGCCTTAAAGCCTTCAATCTATGTTGATTTAAAATATCATCAGTTCAACAAGACATAAGGTATTAGGATAACACATTTTTTTGTTTTAATATCCCTTTACTAAAGTTTAAAAATTAATTTATTCATTGAATAAGAGATAGGTATATATATATTTATGCTTGACAATTAGAGTTTCAACCTTCAACTCATCTTTCACTCAAAAAGATAATAGAACTCAAAAATATTATACTTATCCTAATTGTATAAGGTTCCAAATGTTAACACAAGCCATTTAGATTAGTAAAATTATTTTTTAATAACCAGGGACTTCCTGTAGGCTAGTGGTAGGAAATAAAGGCCTGTCGCACTGTGATTGTGGGTTCCATTCCTGCAGATTTGTCCGATATGACGAGTTATGCCCCACCCTGAAGGTTGTCCATTTCCTAAAACTATAGTATTATAATATTCACAAATAATCTTCATAAAATTTTTAACCTTAAACAATACTATCCAAAGATCAACTTAATCCACTCCAACCTTTATAGTTATCCAAAATACCTCTGTCTAGACATTCTCTAAAAGGTCTCTTAATTCCAAAATCAATTTATCAGCTTCCCCAAACAATGTAATGTTTCTCTAATTGTCACATACTAAAAATATAATTACCTTCATCATATTAAAACCTTACTGAAATCAACAAGTACTGCAGTACAATCCTTATATATATATCACATTATTCTGATAACAAGAATATAATCCATGAGTCCAAAAGCACCAATACATTAGTTATTCTGCATCAACTGTAGAAACAGCATAAGATTGTCCTTGATCCCTTGGCCTTTTCTGAGGTAAGTTTCCTTGACTCTTAGGACATTCATTTGCATAATGCCCCATTTACCTACAATTGTTGCATTCAACATTGATAGCCTCTTTCTTTCCCTTGCAATCACGCGCCTGGTGACCTTTTTCCCCACATTTATAACAAACTCCCATTCCTTTTAGGCAAGTACCAAGGTGATTCTTCCCACAATTATCACATAATGGAAAATACTTCTTTCCCTTTTTTCCTTTATCTGTCTCTTGTTCCACCGTTCTCTTCTTCTCTTGCTTTAATTTGTTGTCATAAGACTTAGAGAATTCCTTTTCTGTCTTGATAGCACATGAGACAATATCTTCGTATGATGAGGAGGATTGTGAGACTAATGCTCGACGGAGAAATGGTTTTAACCCAACAAAGAAACGATCAATCTTACTCCTTGGGTTACGTATATATTCTGCAGGATCCCTCGCTAACCTTGTAAAGTTGGCCTCATACTTTGCGACATTCTCTTCCTCCTTTTGTCTTAGACTCAAAAATTATCATTCCATATCTGCTCGATGGTCACGAGGATAGTATTTTTCTAGGAAAAGCTCTTTGAACTCCCTCCATTCCATATTCGATACGTCATCATCTTCCTTTGTGTTTTGAATCAGCGACCACCATTGATCAGCATCTCCAGTGAGGCGGTAAACTGCCATGACAACCTTCTCCCTTTCACTACTCCCCAAGCAATGGAATATTTTCTCTAAGGAGTTTATCCATTGCTCAGCTACTATTGGATTTGTACCCCCATTAAATGTCGGTGGTTTTTGCCTCATGAAGTGGTCTAACATTGATCCTCCACGTTGTGGATCAGGGTGATCCATACGAGTAAGGTTATTATTCATAACCTGAGTGAGTTGTCCCAGTATGGTAATAAGTTGATCAGCACCAATTGTATCTCCAGATCAACAATAATTATCTTGAGCAGGAGGGAAATACCTATACGGAGTGCGTGCATTGATACGGTTTCCATTCCTTCCACTAGGCGCCATTTCTAAACAACGGCATAAACTAGATTAGTTTATGAATTAAAATACATATTTCCATACTTATAAATTACTTAACATAAATTGAACTATTCATGGATATAATCCATAATCATAAAAAGGTTATCGTTGAGAAAGTATATACTCATAACCGTTCATAGTGGTTTGTAAAGAAAATGAGAATTATCCTAAGCATATCCTCCGGGAGTGTCGTAACCAAGAGTGCAGCAAGGCCCGTTGTCGTGCACCAGTTACCGTTCGAGTCTATCTCAAAGCGGTGTTTTTGGGTTTTACCCCTAGGTACATCTGTGCCAGAGCCGCCTCTACCTGTTCGTATCTAGATAGGGATGTATTTATTGGAAAACTCACAACATCTCTACAATACCAAAATTCTAGGAAGTTATTCTATACTAATCCTCAAAGTCTATCTTCTGGCTATGTGCTCTAATCAGAGTTTATCTAAATCTAGTTTCCAAGGTCAGTACTAAACTGCCTCTGATACCAACTGTAACTCCCCGACCCTAGCTACCTAGAGTCGGTGCATTACTTCGTAACATTGGCATGATCACAAGAGATCAAGTCTTGAAAGGCCGATTAGTTTAGTAGCCTTGGAAACACTATATACATTCGTAAACATTACATTACATCATAAAAATGAAAAACTACAATAACATGGTCTCCATAGTCCAAACTCATATCCTCACTGACTATTCTTGCAAGTTAGTCATAATACACTTCTTCACATCCTTGGAAAAAATAAAACATTGAAAGGGGTGAGCTCAGATGCTCAGTAAGGATAACAATATTGCAGAAGCTTTAATAAATAAACATAAAAATTTAAAGCAATGTATAACTAAAACAAAAGCCTTTTAAACTTGAACATCAACATAATATGGAAAAAGTAAAATGAGATAATGCCATTCACTTCTTCACATGGATATTCTACTGGTCGAATAATCACATTCAATATCAATAACCACTTTCATAATGAGGGAATGTATAATGCCAGACATTCTGAAACATTTTGTCAAGGCCTCGGCCAAGACGTCTAAAATGATTAAGGCCTCGGCCAAAACCATAAATCAAATTGGGAAAGGGCCTTGGCAATTCCACATTTAGTTGTCTTATGAGACCTACCGATTCATCGAGGAGCTATAGCGGGCTCCACCCGTCACTTATTAAGTCCAATACATTCCTCATATGAATAGGTTTAAACATAACCTAAATTTTCGTATTAAAACTAGCATACGAAATGTCCACAATTTCTCCATAAACTATGGATGGTATAAAAATAACACATACACAGTCAAATATTTTACAAAATGTTCAATGGACGTTTTTTATCATAAATCAATTTCAATTAAACATAAAACCCATCAAAGGATGTTGACATGGATGAAATCAAAGCTATTTGAGAGAAATATCTCTCTTTTTTTGAAATCATTTAAAAGTACCATAATTAAAAAATAATACATTTACTTTGAAAATATTCTTATAAGCTTGTAAGGGAATCTTCGACGAAATTATAATGGCGGAAAATATCTGCACCGGTCGTATAAGTTAAAAAACATTCTTACCTTAAATTTGTAAAAAATGTCAAAAAGTACATTGTTTGGAAAATGACGGTAAAATTCCTTTCAAAAATGTATAAGGGTATAAATGACTTTAACACATTTTCCATTTAATAGTAAAAATGTTTTGAAAACATTTTTAAGAAACATGGATGTGGATGATAACGAGGTCCCAGTAGATAATTATGTATAAACAACCTTGGATAATGAAGAGGTTGTGAAGTAAACCCTTACCTTGTGTCATTTACTGACTCGACCGTTCTTTAACCTCCTGAATAATAAAATAGAGTTAATTACTATTTAATTAAGAACCTTCTTCATGTTCATTATTCCTTTTATATCCCTTATTACCATGTTATGAACATTATGTAATTATTTAAGTTTATGACGGTCATTTTGTCGATCTTAGGTACTTGAGTCAAAAATAACATTCTTATAATTACAAGTTGTTCATGTGGTGATATATCCATTATATCCAGAATTATATTCATGATATAGATATCATATATCTCATATATGTCCAGTATATACATGCATTTATAATATTCCATCACGTTTAGAGGTAAGAAATGAAATGCACCGTTCATGGAGACGGTAAGCCGTACGTACGCATGAACGCTACTTTCATTTCTATTTCGTATTTAATGGAATGAAATCATAATTATATAAAGGTATAATATAGTTCCATTATAATATCATATATAATATCATTTACTCCATCCTTTATACATCCCACATATGGCATTAACGATTCACATCACTTTGAGGGGGCGGTAGTCCGCACTTCCTAAAATGAAATTATCGCGTTTACCTATTATGGAAATCATAAAGTATGCCATAAATGAGAAATACAGAAGCATAATTAAAACATAAACATATTATATATCCTATATAAATATAGTGACATCTTAATTGCCACCTTTTAAGGTGTTATATGAGTGTTGAACAATCATCGTTTCGTGAGACAGAAATTCGCCATCCACAGAAACTGTATGTTCTTTAAGCATTATATGTAGGTGTGTGTAAGTGTAGCTCGAATACTTCTTATAAAAACATTATAGTATATTGAGGATACTGGTGTTGTTACAAAATAAATGAATAAAAAGAGTTTATGGGGTTGGAGAATAAAAATAAAACAAAATAACATAAGAGAAGACATTACCTTTAAATCGGGTAACTCATTTGATTGGAGACAAAGGCTTCCTTGGGAAGAGTTCATCCCAATGTGAGGCTTCTATGAGTAAGAGGGGGATGTTGGGAGAGTATTTGGGCAGAGGTTGGCCGAGCCAAATGGCTTGAAAGTGTTAATGAGGTGGTAGAGGTGGGGGCCTTTTATAAGAGGAGAGGAGGGGCACTCTTGGAAAGTAAGGAACTTTTACATTATTATACAATGCTTTTCGGATTATAAAGGTCCCACACTTATATAATTCGTGGATAAGGTGATAAGGGTTCTAAATCTACCCATCCAATAGACTTTGGTCAAGTGTATGCATTTGATTGTACATTATCTTTTCATTTTATTAAAATCGTTAAATAATGAGGTCATCGTTGCATCATAATGATGTCATAAATAATTTAATTTATTTAATGTCTAAAAATTATAAAAAAATACTATTATGTAGGAAATATTTTTATATTTCCAATGACTACTTATAGTAAAAAATATGACTTGTATAACCCCATGTAAAAATTGTTTTAGTAAAACATTTCATGTTTGTGTCAATTTTTACGTTAACATTAAATAAAAGGTATTTATGTAATTTTCCAACTAAAGTGGATCCATGGGGTCCCCAAGTTGACCCATGGATTGTATTGGTCGGCCATGAATCATCCAATAGGAGTAGGACAAGTTTCAAGCTCATATAATATTATTAAAACATTATTTTTACCTTAAACTACACTAATTACCTTTAATCGCGATTAAGAACTTAAAAGTTACTATTCACCAAAAAATTATTTTAATCTACTTGAACCACATTTTACTTCTTAATGACAACTATTTATGTCGGATTTTTGAAAATCAAATCACAGAAGTGGTAATATTTCATTTAAATGAAAAATCAGTTATTTAACTACCACTTAGTGGTTTCACTATTCATCAAAAATTGAAGTTTTTCAGAACAATGCCAAAATTTCACCCTAACAAATAATTGATATTCCGAATTCCAAAATGATGTCTATTTTACAAAATTTCAAACATATAAGTTTCATTAATTAAATGTATAATTAATTCCTGCTGTCACAACAAATAGCGTGTTTTTAAGAAACGATTTATATCAAAAGATTGTCAATTGTTTATGTCCAATCTCAAAGTGAAATTAATTATAATGAACACCATTGGATAAAATGGTAAAAATATATTCTAATTATACTTTAAAACCACTCAATAGTATAATTTATCACTATTAATTATTTTGATTAAAAAATTTGTTTTAAGCATTTTTCACTATTCATAAAAAATTAGAAGTTCTCAGAAAAATACCAAAAATTTAACATAGGCTAATTTCGATATTCCGAATCCAAAAATGAAGTCCATTTAGAAATATAAAATTTCTAGAATTTTAAAAAGTGGTTTTTACTATTCATTACGGCTACTTTGATTAGTCGCGGTGTTTTAGAACTCGAAGTTGCGTACAATGCAAGCTATTGCATTATTGAATGAGAAGCGTATCATGGAAGCTCGGGGTGTTACAAAATTACAGCTTTAATAACTACTTATTCAATCAATCTGGGTAAGAAGATCATCCTACGACTGTTTCATATGTTGTAGACATCATAAATAATTAAAATGTTGTTTTAATATGCTTTTATGTCATTATAAGGTCTTTTTCTGTGGAACTAACCCTTAAATGTATGTTTTGGTGTTTTGAAACCTTAAAAGTGTGTTTCCAATCATCTTAGACAAATATAACATTTAATTGACATTCCCTATGATCTAAAATTTGAAAAATCAATATACAATTTTTTTTGTATGATTTCAGCACATTTAGAGGTCATTAAAATTTTTTTAATCCCATGAAACACATTTTTAAAGAGTGTTAAAACTTTAAAATCTAATTCTTCAATCACTTTAGGAAAATCGTTCTTCTGAATGATGTGTCATCTATATGTACATGTCAGAAGTAATAAAAATATTATTTCCTATGATTTTTCATCTTTGTGGCATTATTTGTTATGGATCTCACTGTTAAATGCATGTTTTCTTCTTTGAAGACAATAAAAGTACATTTCCAGTAATATAAGGAATGTGAAACCTCATATTGATGTTATTTTTTACCAATCATTTAACAATTCACTATATGGTTGCATTATTCCAATTTAACAGCATTAGGAGGTTATTCAATCGATTTTAAACCCTCAAAGATCATTTTTAGAGGGCATCAAACCCTAAAAACTTATAATTTGGTCATTATAGGTAAAAAAACATTTCTGATTGATGTGTTATATATTAATACACATAACGAATAATTCAAATATAGTTTTCGTATGATTTCACATCATTCTGAGACCATTTTCTATTGATCTTACTATCAATCGAACATTTTGGTGTTTTAAAATATTAAAAAGAACATTTTTGGTCATCTCGGGAAAATAAAATCTCATATTGATGTTTTTTCTCCTCCACCATTTTAAAAATCACTATACCATTGTTTTATTCTGATTTCATTCCATTTATATGTATTTTAGTATCTTTTGAGCATGTGATGCACATTTTTAATGTGGGCCAAATCTTTAAAATCTTCATATTCAATAGTTCTGTATTGACTGTACATTCAATTTAAATTCAGTTTTTTCATACACATCAAAAATAATTTACAAATGGTTATCTTAGGATTTCACATCATTCTAAGGTCATTTTCTAGGGATTTGGCCATTAAATGCATGTTTTAGTGTTTAAATCAAATTAAATTATATTTTAATTCATCACAAAAAACAAAACCTCATATAGAAATTATATCTAATCCAGTATTTAAAAATCGATATATGTTTTTTTCTAATATCATGATTTTTATAGGTATTTTGGTTGTTTTGAACCCCCTAATGTATTTTTTATGGGGTGTCAAACCTTTGAAAACTATTTATTCAGTCGTTTTGGGAATACCACACTTCTAATTGATATTTCATCTACTACACATAACAAATAATAAATATAATTTTCTATAATTTCACATCGTTATGAGGTTATTTATTATGTATTTGATCATTAAACAGATGTTTTGGTGTTTTAAAATAATGAAAGTGTGTTTCCAGTCTTCCTAGGAAGATAGAATCTCATATTGAAATTCCCTAAGATCCAATATTTCAAATATCATTGTACAATTGTTTATTTATGATTTTATAACATTTGGAGGTCATTCAGAAGATTTTGACCCTCATTTGTATATTTTTAAATGGTGTAAAACCTTTAAAAATAGCTTATTATATAAGGACCCATCCTTAATAATTACTTAATCTTGAGATATTTCAAGAATACAGCATGAGGATCTTTTCAGGTTTAGTGATTTAGAGATTGAGATAATAAAACATGCATTGCATTCCACATTTAAACAAAGTGGTTACATAAATGATAGTACTCATTTTCCAATCAACGGAATCATATTTAAAATAAAACATGGGTTCTTTCTTGACACTTTTTTGACACTATCATCACATCATGTACCTTTCCCTTGACCTGTGAAAAAAATTTCAAAAACATGGGATGAGCATAAAAAACTCATTAAGGGATATAAAAGTACGAAATGAAAACATTAGTCCATTCATGGAATCAAACATTACTCATAAAACATAATCCAATACCTCATCAAATCATGAATAAATCATAGAAATCGTAAGACATAAAGGTAACATGAAGCATTCATAACATTCATACGTTGGGGGTAACCCTCATGGTTACGTTTGGAATACCCATCATAGTAAATTCCCTAAATCACTTCGGAGAAACCTTATCGTTTAACTCCTTCGCATTACCCAATGCATTGGAGAGTTACATCGGGCTCACCCACCCTTAGTTTATCACGGAACCACCTGTCTTCATAGCAATGCCCAAGAACCATAACATAATCGTATCACAAAAAACATGCATAAAGGAAACATAACATTTCCACTTTTCAATCCCAAGATATCAATACAACACATTGATATAAAAACATTATGAAAACCATTTTCAATACTAAAATTAATGAAAAGTAAAACATGGTATTTATTTTTCATTCAAAAAAAGATATGGCTTGTAGAGGAATCTAAAACTCAAATAATGGTCATGGAGGCAGAAAAGTCATTGTCGCCGTATACGTTTGACAAATACATTCTATTTTTTCATTTAGTAAAACGCTTTGTATACAAAAGGATTCCTTTTTAATAAGTGTAAAAGTCAAATGGGTTTATACACCGTATGAAAGAATGTTGTGTATAAAACAAAATATGTCTTAATGAATGGAGATTGAGATGAAGTCCCATAACTTGGGTCCGACTTGACTTGATCGTTCATTAAACTCCAGAATAATAAACTTGAATTAATTTACACTTGATTAATAACCTTTTTCATGTTCATTAATCCTTTTATATCACTTATTACCATTTCATTAACACTATATAATTATTTATGTTAATAACGGTCGTTTTAACGATCATTGGTACCTGAGACAAAAATAAACTTTTTATAATTACAAGTTTTTCATGTATCCATTATATCCAAAGATAAAATCATGACTTAGATATCATATATATCATATATATCCAGTATATACATGCATTTATAATATTACATAACATTTGGAGGTAATAAATGAAATTTACCGTTAATGGAGACGTTAAGCCGTATGTACGCATGAATGCTACTTTCTTTTCTATTTCATATTTTATGGAACGAAATCATAATGATATAATGGTATATTATAATTCTAGTATAATATCATATATAAAATCATTAATTGCATCCATTATACATCCCACATATGGCATTAACGAATCAAATCACTTTGAGGGGGCGGTAGTCTGCACTTCCTAAAATGAAGATATCACGTTTACCCATAATGGAAACAGTAAATTTATTCCATAAATGATAAATACAGAAGTTTAAGTAAAACATAAACATATTATATATCATATATAAATATAGTGACATCCTAATGGACACCTTTTAACGTGTTAAAAGAATATTGAACAATCATCGTTTTGTGAGGCAGAAATTCACCATCCACGGGAACTGTATTTTCATTAACCATTAGATATAGGTGTGTGTATGTGTTTCTATAATATTTCACAACATCCTAGTATATTGAATATACTGGAGTTGTTACAAAAGAGAAGAATAAAAAGAGTTTAGGTGGTAGGAGAATCAAAATAAAACAAAAGAACACAAGTGAAGACATTACCTTAAAATCGGGTAACTTCCTTTTGTTTGAACCAAAAGGGTTTCTTGAAGAGATTCCTACCTAAGATAAGGCTTCTAGGATGAGGATAGGTATGTGGAGAGACAAAAGGATCAGAAACTGTCCGATCCAAAGGAATGAGGGGTGTGGATAAGGAGGAAGAGGTGGGGACCTTTTATAAGAGGAGAGGAGGGGCACTCTTGGAAAGGTATAAAATGTTACTTTATTTTCAAATGAGATTCAGATTTTAAACGTCCCACATAGATTTATTTCTAGGATAAGGTGATAATAGTTCTAAATCCACCCATCCAATAGGTTTTTGACTTTTTTAGATCCTAGATTTTACATTATCTTTTCATTTTATTTAAATCATTAAATAATGAGGTAATCGCTGCATCATCATAATGTCAAAATAATTTAATTTATATAATGTCTAAAAAAAATAAAAAAAAATATCAATATGTTAGAAATATTCTTATATTTCTATCTAATATTTATAGTAAAAAAATTGACTTGTATAACCCCATTTAAAAATTGTTTTAGTAAAACAACTCATGTTTGTGACATTTTTATTTTAACATTAAATAAAAAGTTATTAATGTCATATTCCTACCAAATGGCTCCATGGGGTCCCCAAGGTGACCCATGGATTGTCTTGATCGGGAATGACACATCCAATAATGGTAGGACATGTGTCTAGGTCATTTCATATTATTAAAACATTATTTTTACCCTAAACTACACTAATAACCTCTAATCACTATTAAAACATAAAAGTAACTATTCACCAAAAAATTATTTTAATCCCATTGAACAACATTTACTTCTTAATGACAACCATGTATGTCATATTTTTTAAATTCAAAACACAGAGGTGTTAAAATTTCATTTAAATGAAAAATCAGTTTTTTAAGTACCACTTAGTGGTTTCACTATTCATCAAAAATTGAAGCTTTTCAGAAAAATACCAAAACATCACCCTAAGATATATTTGATATTTAGAATTCAGAAATGATATCTATTTTAAAAAATTCAAAACAAATATGTTACATTAATTAATTTTCTAATTAATTCCTACTTTCAAAACAAATAGCATGTTTTTATGAAACAATATGTATCCAAATATTGACACTAGTTTAAATCCAATTTCAAGGTGAAATTAATTCCAATAACCACTATTGGATTAAATGGTAAAAAAATATTCTAATTTCACTTTAAAACCAATTCAAAAGATAATATAATCATATAAATAAATTAGACTAAAAATAGGTTTTGAATTAAAATACATCATTTTTCAATATTCATTAAAAAATGAACATTATCGGAAAAATATCAAAAATTTACACAATGTAAATATTTATGTCCCGATTATAATGTAGAATTTTTTTCGGTCCAATATAATGTATAAAATTTACCAAAACTATATTTATTGACTATTCACCATCAAAAGGCGATAAGTGGACCTTTAGTGAATATTAGAGTATATATGCCTAAAATTGAATTCTTTTCATATTTTAAGCCTTTATCATTTATTGGATAAATTTAAAAACATTTAACAAAAATATATAATAATATTTAAGTGATTTCTATTCATTCCCTCCAATAAAACGACTACGTGTTAACTATGATTTAAAATAATAATATTTTATTACTTGTGTGCAACGTAAGATTTCAAAGAAACTCGTTGTTGCGTATCAGGCAGGATATCGAACATAGAAACCCCTTTAAAGTATAATTAATATTTAATTCATAAATAATAATAAATATGAAAATTATTTATTCTTTATTTACCTAGGATGTTACATCCTTCCCCCCTCTTGGGAATTGCGTCCTCACGATTTTATTCACTTATCTAATTAAGAGGGGGGTATTTATCCCTCATAGCATTTTCAGATTCCCATGTTGTCTCTTCAACAATATGGTTATTCCATAAAACCTGTACCTGGTTAATTACATTATTCCGCAACACTTGCTCTCTAGGGTCAAGAATCTGGACTGGTTGTTCTTCATAAGAGATATTCTCTTCCAACTGAGCTACCTCTGGACTCAAAACAGGAGATGGATCGGGCATATACTTCCTTAACATCGAAACATGAAAAACGTTGTGTACCTGAGATAGACTCGGAGGTAAAGCCACTCGATAAGAAAATGATCCAACTTTCTCTAGACTTTCATATGTTCCAATGAACCTTGGACTCAGCTTTCCTTTCTTACCAAATCGCATCACACTTTTCAATGGTGAAACTTTGAGAAAAAAATGATCACCTACCTCGAAAGATAGATCTTTCCTATGGTTATCCGCATAACTATTCTGCCTGCTCTGAGCTGTTCTCATGTGTTTCTATATCAACTAAACTTTTTCTATCATCCCTTCTACCAATTCTAGTCCCATCAGCTTCCTTTCACCCACTTAATCCCAGAAAGCTAGAGTTCGACACCGCTTCCCATATAATGCCACAAATGGTGCCATCTGTATAATGGAATGAGAACTATTATTATAATAAAACTCAACCAAAAGAAATATTTTGTTCCCCACTTCCCTGATAATCCATCAAACAAGCACGTAGCATATCCTCCAATGTCTTAATTGTTCGTTCTGACTACGCATCTGATTGAGGATGAAAAGCTGTACTAAAATTTAATTCAGTACCCAATGACTTCTGAATGCTTTTCCAAAGGATAGACGTAAACATGGGATCACGATCAGATACAATGGAGAGAGGAACACCATGTAACCTAACTATCTCTTTAAGATAAAAAAGGGACAGTTGATATAGGGAAAAAGTATCTCGTATAGCAAGGAAATGAGAAGATTTAGTGAAGCGATCAACAACAAACCCAGATTTCATTATTCCCTCGAGGTGTCTTTAGCAATCCCACAACGAAGTCCATGGATATATTCTCCCATTTACACACTAGTACTGGTAAAGGCTAAAGCATTCCTTTCGGTAACTTCTACCCTGCTTTAACATATTGAATAGTAAAACACTTCACAGTGAAATCCACAATATACTTTTTCATTCCGTCCCATCAGTAATACTCCCGAAGATCTCTATACATCTTAGTACTGCCAGGATGGACTGAAAACGGAGAACTATGAGATTCACATAAAAACTCTATCTTCAACAGTGAATCCCAAGGCACACACAATCTCTCCCCAAATCTCAAAAAACAATCATTATCAGTGTGGAATTCAGGCAACTTACCCTTCTGAACTAGCTCTACCTTTTTCTGCAACTCATTATCTTGCTTCTGTGCTTGATTAATTCTGTCTCATAGAGAATATTTCAATGATACCTGAAACAAAACAGAAGAAGATCCTGCCCCAACAACTTCTATTCCAATGTTCATAAAATCCTTAACCAAAGGATCACGTTCCAAACACGACATCGTTAATGAAACATTAATTTTTTGACTCAAAGCATCATCCACTTTATTTGCTTTACATGGATGGTAATGAATTGTACAATCATAATCCTTGATTAATTCTAACCATCTCCTCTGTCTCATGTTAAATTCATTTTGAGTGAATATATACTTTAAACTTTTGTTATCGGTATATATTTGAAAATTTACTCTATACAAATCATCTGTCCAAATTTTTCAAGCGAATGCAATATCAGTTAATTCCAAATCATCTGTAGGGTAATTTACCTCCTAAGTTTTCAACTGACGTGAAGCTTAAGAAATGACCTGATCATTCTGCATAAGGACACAACCAAGTCCCTTCAAAAAAGCATCATTTTATATAAAAAACTCACCATTCCTAGAAGAAATTTCCAAAACAGAAGCATTCACCAATCTTCTTTCCAACTCTTGAAAAAAAATCATCACATTATTTGGTTTAGATAAACGTAACACCCTTCCGAGTTAGCATAGTTATTGGGCTAGATAACATAGAAAAATTTCTAACAAGCCTTCGTTAATATCCTACCAAACCAAGGATGCTAGGGATCTCAGTTACATTTGTGGGTCTTGGCCATTCTTCGACAACCTTTTTTTTGCAGGATCAACAGTTTTCCCATATTTTGAAACTATTTCACCAAAGAAAGAAATTTGTTGCAACCAAAACTCACACTTTCTGATTTTCCCATACAATTTATTTTCTTTTAATGTTTGAAAAATAACCCTTAAATGTATTTCATGCTCCTCTTTAATTTTAGAAAACAAAAAAATATCATCAATGAAAACAACCACAAACATATCCAAGAACTTAGGGAAAATTTTATTCATAAGGTCCATGAATACAAGAGGTGCATTGGTTAGACCAAAAGGCATTAATAAAAATTTTTAATGGCCATATCATGTTAGAACCGTGGTCTTCGGAATATCTGATTCCTTTACCTTCAACTGATGGTACCTCGATCTCAGGGAAATCTTTGAAAAATACTGAGCTCCCTGGAGCTGATCAAACAAATCATTGTTATGAGGCAAAGGATCTTTATTCTTAACAGTGATGTTATTTAAGGCTCTATAATCAATGAAAAGTCTCATAGAACCATCATTCTTTTTAACAAATATAACAGGAGAACCCCATGGTCATGTGCTAGGTCGAATGAAAACTTTCTCTATTAAATCTTGCAATTACTCCTTCAACTCTAAATGTTCAATTTGAGCCATTCGATATGAGGGTTTGAAATTGGCTTAGCATTAGGAACTAAGTCAACAGTAAAATCAACATTCCAATCTGGTATTATTCCAGGCAACTCATCAGGAAAAACATCAGGATACTCATTTACCACTGGCACATTATTAATCTGAACAGATCCCTTGTTTTCAACAATATGTGCAAGGTAACATTCATTTCCAACTTTTACATGTTTCTCGGACTCTTGATGTGTTATCAATAGTAAGGGTTCATTCTTGTACACAAACTGAAAGTCCTTCAGAAACGAAACTTATTTATCTCTACAGTAAATCATGGCATGGTAAATAGAGAGCCAATCCATACCCAGGATAACATCAAACTCCACTAGAGGTAAAACTATAAGGTTTTCGATTAGGTTCTATCAATGTATAAGGATAGGAAGATTCTTATAAATTCTTTTTACCTCAACATTTTCCCCAGGTGTTTTTACCACAAGTTTAGGAGTCATTTCTTTAGATGGTACTCCCATTTTACTAGAAATTTTTTCAGAGATGAAAGAATGTGTTGACCCCAAATCAAAAAACACAGTAGTATAATATGAATAAACAAAAAATTACCTGAAACCACTTCATTTGATGTCCCAACAACTGCGGAAGTAGTTTCAAAGGATTTCACCACCCATTTCTACTTGATTTCTAACTGCTTCCCATCACTCAAGCTCTTTTTCGTACACTCATTTTCATAATGACCCATCTCATTACTGTTAAAACATTTCACTAACTGTAAATCAAATTTGGTCTTACCATCACCCTGATCTTTTTCAGTTCAATCACGAGCCATATTTCCCATCTTATCGCATCGGTAGCACTTTCCAGAATTCAGAAGAAATTCCCCAGCATGCCTTTTACCACATTTATCACAAACTGGAAACATAGTTTTCTTACCGTCAAAACTTTTTGAATAATTCTTTCCTTTCACCTGCCACCTCGATCTCTTCTTCTGCTAGTTGTTATAGAACACTTGATCAGTGGAAAACTCAATTTCCACCTTCTCAGCACATCGAACAAGATTTTCATAACTCATGAACTCACGAGAATCTAAATCCCTTCGATATAATGGCTTTAATCCTGAGTAAAAATGATTGATTTTACTATCATGCTCTCGTATAAAATTTGGAGCATACCTTTCCAATCAAATGAACTTTTCTTCATAATCAGCCACTGAGTCTTCCTCTTGCCTCAATTCCAGGAATTGTTTTTCCATCTTATGTCGAACATCCTTAGGAAAATACTTCTCCAGAAACAAACCTTTGAAGTCATCCTAGTTGAGAGAATCAATCTCATCAGTGTCCCTAATATTTTTAACCATCGACCACCACGTATCTACTTCACCCTCGAAACGGTAAATAGTAAGACTACTATTTTGATTTTTTGATCTCCCCATGACATCGAAAATCTTCTCCAGTGATTTAATCCACCCTTTAGCTAGCACAAGGTCAGATGATCCTCTGAATGATGGGGGATGTAGCCTCATGAAATGTACCACCATTGACATGTTCCTCTGTGGTTGATCTGGCTCATCTCGTGCATGGATACAACCACCATTTATCACTTGAGTCAACTGCGCCATTACTACAACAAACTGTTTAGTTCCAATTCCGACCATCTCAGGATGCTGATTCGGAAGGTTATTTCCTTTTGTATGCCTTCCTATAACTGCTTCCCTGTTTCCTCTGTGGAAAACCATTCTGAACAAACATGTCTTAGATGAAGCAACATGGTAATACTCAAATACTATATCATTTCAATTTTACCATAAAAAATATTTTTTAGATAATAATTCAATATAATTCTAAATCCTAATGTTATCTAAACCAACCTTGGATACGAACTATAAGGCCCCAACCTTAAACATTACTTAATCATCAGATATTTCAAGATTACAAATTGAGGATCTTTTCAGGTTTAGAGTTTTAGAGAATTAGATCAAAAAATATTCATTACATTCCACATTTAAAAAATGTGGTTACATAAAAGATAGTACTCATTTTCCCCATCAACAGAATCATATTTAAAATAAAGCATGGAGTCTTTCTTGACAATTCCTTGACACTATCATCACATCATGTACCTTTCCCTTGACCTGTGAAAAACATTTCAAAAACATTGGATGAGCATAAAAATCTCAGTAAGGGATATAAAAGTACGAAATGAAAACAATATTCCATGCATGGAATCATACTTTACTCATAAAACATAATCACATACCTCATCAAATCATGAATAAATCATAGAAATCATAAGACATAAAGGTAACTTGAGGCATTCATAACATTCTTATGTAGGGTGTAACCCCCATGGTTACGTTTGGAATACCCATCACTGTATATTACCTAAATCTATTTGGAGAAACATTAACATTTAACTCCTTCGCATTACCCAATGCATTAGAGAGATATATAGGGCTCACCCACCCTTAGTTTATCACGGAACCATCCATCATCGAAACAATGCCCAAGAACCATAACATAATCATATCACATAAAACATGCATAAAGGAAACATAAAATTTTCACTTTTCAATCCCAAGATATCAATACAACACATTGATATAAAAACATTATGAGAACCATTTTCAATACCAATATAATAGAAAAGTAAAACATTTTATTTATTTTTCATTCAAAAATAAGTTATGGCGTGAAGAGGAAGTCGAAACTCAAATAATGGTCACGGTGGAGGAGAAGTCGATGTCGCCACATACGTAGGACAAAGTCATTCCCTTTTGTTGTTCAGTAAAACACTACCTATAAAAAAATATTCCTTTTTAATAATTTTAAAAGTCAAATCGGTTTATACACCGTATAAAAGAGTATTGTGAATAAAACAAAATATTTCTCAATGAATGGAGATTGAGATGAAGTCCCATACCTCGGGTCTGACTTGACTCGATCGTTTAATAACCTCCTGAATAATAAACTTGATTCAATTTCTACTTTATTAAGAACCTTTTTCAAGTTCATTAATTCTTTTATATCACTTATTACCATGTCATTAACACTATGTAATTATATATGTTAATAACGATCATTTTAACGATCATTGGTACTTGAGTAAAAAATAAACTCTTTATAATTACAATTCGTTCATATATCCATTATATCCACAGTTATAATCATTATGTAGATATCATATATATCATATATATCCCGTATATACATGCATTTATAATATTACATAACATTTAGTGGTATATAATGAAATGTACCGTTCATGGAGATGGTAAGCAGTACGTACTTATGAATGATACTTTCATTTCTATTTCGTATTTTATGGAATGGAATCATAATGATATAAAGTTATATTAAAATTCCAGTATAATATCATATATAATATTATTAATTCCATCCGTTATACATCCCACATATGGCAGTAATAAGTCAAATCACCTTGAGGGGGCAGTAGTCTGCACTTCCTAAAATGAAGATATCGTGATTACCCATAATGGAAAGCATAAAGGTATGCCATAAATGAAAAATACAGAAGCTTAAGTAAAACATAAAAATGTCATATATCATATATATATATAGTGACATCTTAATGTCCATATTTGAAGGTGTTAAAAGAATATTGAACAATCATTGTTTCGTGAGGCAGAAATTCGCCATCCACGGAAACAGTATGTTCTTTAACCATTAGATGTAGGTGTGTGTAAGTGTAGCTCGAATAATTATTATAACAACATCCTAGTATATTTAAGATACTGGATTTGTTACAAAATAAATGAATAAAAATATTTTAGGGGGTTGGAGAAGCAAAATAATACAAAAGAACACAAGTGAAGACATTACCTTAAAATCGGGTAACTCGCTTTGGTTTGGACCAAAAGGGTTTCTTGAAGAGCTTCCTGCATAAGGTAAGGCTTCTAGGATGGGTATAGGGATGTGGAGTGACAAAATTATCAGAGATTGTACCATCCAAATGCATTATAGGTGTGGGTATGGAGGTATAGGTGGGGTCCTTTTATAAGAGGAGAGGAGGGGCACTCTTGGAAAGGTATAAAATGTTACTTTATTTTCATATGAGTATCAGATTTGAAAGGTCCCACATAGATTTATTTTGAGGATAGGGTGATAAGAGTTCCAAATCCACCCATATAATAGGTTTTTTACTTGTGTAGGTCTTGGATTTAACATTATCTTTTCATTTTATTTATGTCGTTAAATAATGAGGTAATCATTGCATCATCAGGATGTCATAAATAATTAACATTATTTAATGTCTAAATATTATAAAAAAACTATCATAATTTAGGAAATATTTTTAGCTTTCCAATAAATATTTACAGTAAAAAATATGACTTGTATAACCCCATTTACAAATTGTTGTAGTAAAACAACTCATGTTTGTTATATTTTTATTTTAAATTTAAATAAAAAGTTATTAATGTCATTTTCCTACCAATGTGGCTCCATGGGGTCCCCAAGTAGACCCATGGATTGAATGGGTCGGAAATTACACATACAATAATTGTAGGACATGTGCCTAGGTCATTTCTTATTATTAAAACATTATTTTTACCTTAAACTACACTAATTACCTCTAATCACGATTCAAACATAAAAGTTACTATTTATCAAAAAATAATAATTAATCCCATTGAACCACATTTTACTTCTTAATGGAAAACCATGTATTTCAGATATCTGAAATTAAAAACAAAGAGGTGTTAAAATTTCATTTAAATGAAAAATCATTTTTTAAGTACCACTTTATGGTTTCACTATTCATCAAAAATTTATGCTTTTCAGAAAAATGCCAAAACATAACCCTAAGATATATCTGATATTCCGAATTCAAAAATGATGTCTATTTTAACAAATTTACAACATATAAGTTACATTAATTAATTTAATAATTAATTACTGCTGTCAAAACAAATAGCGTGTTTTTATGAAACAATATGTATCAAAAGATTGACAGTAGATTAAGTCTACTTTCAAAGAGAAATTAATTCCAACAACCAATATTGGATTAAATGGAAAAAATATTTTCTAATTTCACTTTAAAACCAATTAAAAAGATAATCTAATAATTTAAATAAATTAGACTAAAAAGTGGTTTTGAATTAAAATTCAATATTAATCACTATTCAATAAAAAAATGAACTTTATCGGAAAAATACCAAAAATTTACACAAAGTAAATTTTGCTGTCACGATTCAAAAGAAGAATTTTATTTGGTCTAATAGAATTTATAAGAGTGACCAAAACTATATTTAATGAAGGTTCTCCATCAAAAGGTGATATGTGGACCTTTAGTGAATATTAGAGTATATATGCCTAAAATTGAATTCATTTCATATTTTAAGCCTTTATCCTTTATTGCATAAATGTAAAAATATTTAACAAACATATATAATCATATTTTAGTTATTTCTATTCATTCCAACCAATAAAACGGCTATGTGTTAACTATGATTTAAAATAATATTATTTTATTTCTATTGTACAACGTAAGATTTCAAAGAAACTCGTTGTTGCGTATCGGGCACGCTATCGAACATAGAAACCCCTATAAAGTTAAATTAATATTTAAATTGTAAATATTAATAAATAAGAAAATGCATTATTCTTTAGTTACTTGGGATGTTAGATATTCGGTCCTTTCAGTTATGATTCACATTTGATTTAAATTATTTCCACTTATATGTGTCTCAAATAAAAAAAAGACCAATTTACTATTATTTCTAGTCATTTATAGGTCATTTTATTTATATCAAACCATTAAAAACATGTTTTCTATATTTAAAACAATAAAAGTTCCTTTTTGGTCATCCATGGAAAATGAAACCATCTATTGATGTTCTGTCTACTCGAAAATTTAAAATTTCACTATATGGTTGTTATATTCTGATTTAATAAAATCTAGGGTTTATTCAATTAGTTTTGACCTTTTGACATATGTTTTTAAAGGGAATCAAATATTTATAAACTTCTTATTCAGCCATTCCAGGAAGAACACACATCTGATTGATTTTTTGTCAACTTTTACATGTCAAAAGTAACACAAATATGCTTTTCCTATGATTTCATGTCATTAGGTAATTTTTTCTATATATATAACCATTAATTGCATGTTTTGTCATTTAAAAATAGGAAAAGTATCTTCTTGTTCATCCTAGGAAAACAAAATATCAGATTGATGTTCCTCCCACTCTCCATTTTAAAAATACATGTAGTGTTATTTTTGTTTGATTACATTGAATTTGGATATATTTTCAGCAGTTTTGACCCCTCAAAACATATTTTTAAAGGTCGCCAAACCCAAAAAAAACTTATTCATTCATTTTGGGTACATCATATGCCTGATTTACATTCTATCTACTCATAAGAATCACAAAAAAGACAATGACATTTTCCTTTGATTTCATGTCATTCTAAGTGTTAGGAGATTCTCTGATGTGGTATCCCCTATGAATCATCCATTATATAATAATCAATGTACCATGTATGAGATTGGATGTATATAATTCTATTACCAATTAAATAAAAGGGGAATAATGGACTCCAGATAAAGGAATTACAGAAAATTAAAATAACACATATATATTATGTGCTTCGGTCCATAGTGAAGCTATATACACGACAAAAAAACAACAACTAATGTTTTATTACGAAAGAAAAGGAAAAAACCATAATTACAAGAGATAAAAGTGTAAAATAAATAGAAAAGTAATATAAATATCTTCCTAGATAAAAATCATGCTACACAAACACATAGAAGGATACAACAACATACATAGCAGTTAGAAATGAAAACCTAAAATGTGGAATCAACTTCTTACGATACTATGTTATAATACCATATCATGGAAGAATCTCAAATGAAACTCAATATGCTAGTGTCTACATTTACACGGAGGCTCCCCATGATGAAGGATAAGGATATCCACCACTCTCAACTAAAATCATATCCCAGGTTTAGCCAATAATAAAAATGATCAACTTCATCAGACATTAATAACCATGAATGGAAAACTTCTTCTTTTTGTCAATATTTCTCTTTACATGAATAATATTTTCTCCCTCATAACCCAATAAAAATTTGATTCAATAACAGATGAATATCCCTAAATTATATCATAATGGTAAAGCTACAAGAAGCTAGGTGATGAATGTGGGATGAAGGCCACATGGATGGCCCAAAAGCAAGACACAGTTCAACTATTTTAACCAATTAACAATACCTTACACAGCTTTACCATTACATGGTGTTACCGTTATATGAGATAGTTATAAACTTTAAATGAGATAGTTATGACCTTTAAATGAGCCAGATGAAGAACCTTATATAAGAAGAAGTACCCCTATGTGAGATGGTTTACCTTTATGCACCATATGTAATACTCTTACGTGACTGGGAATTACCATTACGCAACCAATTATTATCCTCATGTAAGTAGGGATTACCCTTACATGAGAGGGTTATCCCTTATTCAAGTGAGGCATTACCCTTACATATTTAAGGATAATCCTTATATAGGTCAAGGGTTTACCCTTATGCAGAAATGAGTACCCCTATAATGCTAGGGGAATCCCTTACATAACAAGGTATAAAGCTTATGAAAATTAGTTAATAACCTAACGTGTCCTAGGACATACCCTCACATAGATGATTATTACCCTTATGTATACTAGTGTACCATTACATGAGATTCAAGTTACCCTCACACTAGTTGGATGGTACCCTTATGAATATCAGGAATACCCTTACACATTAGGTAATTTACCCTCATGTAACATGATAACCCTTACGCAACATGGTGGCCACCATTTCATAGGATCCAGCTATAGGGTAAGCAAAAAAAAAGTGAATTATAAAGTTATAAAAAATAACTAAATATTTCAATAATAAATGTAATCAATGTTTTTCAGGGAGATTGAATTTTATTGAAAAAATAAATTCATGCATGAAAGTTTTTATAAATCTCCAAATTTTGAAATAAAAATAATTTAAACAATATAGTGTTGTCACAACCTAGGTCATTAAAATGGGACTAAATTTGTAATTCCTAAGCAGTGCGTAAAATTGGGCAATGTAATTCCTTTAGTCATACTATAATCTTAATTTTCAGAGGCGTGTATCTTGGAAACACATATTATATCATTTTCAATTATAAACCTAAAAATGAAATATTATGTCAATGTGTTTTGATATTCTATAAAAATCATGATTTTTAGAAATATGTATTGAAGGATGACTATTGTAGAACACTTCTATATTACTATAAGATAAAAATAGTTCATTAACTAAGAATTTAATCCAAATTTATTCTTTGATTTCTTCATTTAATTCTATTTATTCAGGCTCAGTGGTGGAAAGGGAAATAATGGATTGCATATTTCCTTTCCTTGAAATAGGACCCCCACAATCCAAGAATACATAACTAGTAATAAACATTATACTATCTACATTTTATGTATAGTGAGAATTAACAAAACCAACAACATCTTGACTATGTGAATATATTCCTAAAAAAATTCAAAAATACTAAGACATTGACACAAACCTGATTTAACAATTTGATTCATGCCAGTGGGAATTTCTAGTAGATTTCATAAACCTTCTAATGGTATAAATAATAAAATACATATTTGTATGAGATCACACCATAACATACATGGGTCAGGCTACTATATTAGCATAAGGGATTTTTTTATATAAAATCAATGTAAAAATCACTTCTAGGTGATTGATAAAAGGATAAATTGAAGTAATAACTTAAAGAAACACTATCTTGTTTCATATTTTCCAAATAATTCCTTTTTAAGAACTTCTTAATATAAGCATCTTTTGGGAATTAAAACACATAGAATTTCTATCCATAGTGATTTCTATACTAATATTTTTCTTTTCTTTTTCTAAATATTTTATTTCATAATATTTATACAATTGGGTTTTCATTTGATTTATCAACATGGTATATTAAAAAATTATAAGCATATCATAAACATATAGGAGTAAATAAAAAACATTCTGGATATATTTAAAGTAAACATAAGAAACATATTTACATCTATTGAAATCATTTTTCAACATAAAATAATCAAACTCCTTATATCATTGTCAAGATCATTTCTTAAATATATAAAACTATTTTCCTAAATATAACACTTTATTGATTTTAGAATCTCTTAAAAATCCATCAGGTGGTTGTATATAGATATTTTCATCCAACATAACAGGAAAAAAATTAGTTTTGACATCCAATTTCTCAACATGAAACCATTTTGAGTAGTAATATCTAATAATAATATGATAGAGAAATGCTTGAAAACTTGTGAATAAATATCACTGTAAAGTATTACTTCACACTGGAGGAAGCCATTTACAATTATTCTATCTTCATACTTAATTTTATTTTCATCGGTGTTGTACTCTTTCTTCTTAAAAATACATTTATTACCTATAATTTTCTTCTTTTTAGGCTTGTTTAAAATTACCCAGGTTTGGGATAAAAGTAGAGATTCTATTTCAATTTTTATGGAAGAAATCCATTGACTAGATTCATTATATTTATGAGTTTGTTTAAAAAGTACATGGTTTATCACTACCTATGTAAAATCTTATATTAAAGAAAAATACTGAAACAACAGACACGATAAACCAGGATAGAGGACTTATGGTTCTTCTGGTCCCATCATGAGTCAATTGATACTCTCTCAATTCACCATCTCTCTTATCACCAAAAAATATTTAGAAGCACCACCAAGATCAGTTTCAATTTGATATGGTTAGGGTGGATTAATGTAGATATTCTCATGATTAGGATATATTTCAGTCTCTAAACTAACCTCAACACCTATACATTCATTTTATTCTAATTGGAAAAGAATAGAGGGATTATGTTTAGTTACAAAAGAATCATGGAAAAATACAACACAACTAATTAAAAGATATTGAAAACTAGTCTTATAAACACAATGTCACACCCTTTTACACCATGTGGGTATAATTGTTTTTCATAGTTATGGGTTTGATTTTATCATACCTGCTATGAGAATTGAAAATATATCCAAAAACCTCTAATATGTCCTAAACTGGGGGTGAACCAATCCACATATCTTTAGGGGCTTCAAATTAAATGTAACTATATGGTCATCTATTGATCAAATATATAGTAGTATAATAATATTCTACCCAAAATTACTTGTGAGGACTAGAATATGAGAGCATGATTCTCACTTTTTCAAAAATAATCTTATGAATCTTCTTTACTAGGAAATTATATTGAGAGCTATCCGCAAAAGTTATGTTTCTAATAATGCATATAGAACTACTTTAGTCTATAAAATAATTATATAAATAATTTATACCATTGTATATCCTAAGAGTTTTGATTTTATTTCTAGATTCGGTTTTAACACTAGATTTCTTAATTTTGAAATTTGAAAAGTTTTAGATTGTCCTTGAGAATTTAAATCCGAAAATTCTATAAGTAGTAATCTATAAAGGTCACATAATAGTGCCACCCATTATGGAAGGTATTTCTATAGGGACCCCACAAATCAGAATTCAAAGATTCTAAAGAGGTATTAGATCTATATATAGACCTCTTAAAACTAACAATATGTGGATTCTCTAATAGCACAATATTCAAAATGGGAATGTTGTTTGGGGTTATATCATTTCAAAATCCTTATTTTCATAGTTTTTTCATCCCTTTTGAACTAAAATCTCTTAACTACCTATTACATAACATAGTATTATCTATCATGGGTAAATAGTTTCATTTAATTGTTTCACATTAGTCTTACCATATAATATATAAAGACTATTACTGTAACGCCCCAACACCAGTTACCCAGAGTCAGTGAATTATTACATATCATTGGCATGATCACAAAAGATCAATTCTTGAAATACCAATTAGTTTAGTAGCCTTGGAAGTACAAGATACATTCATAAGTCTTACATTGCATCCTAAAGTGAAAAACTAAAACAACATAGTCTCCATAGTCCAAACTCATATCCCCTCAGATTATCCCTATAGGTCAGTGATAAAATATTTTTTCACATCCTGGGAAAAATAAAACATAGAAATTGGTGTCCTCAGATGCTCAATAAGGATAAAAATATAGCGGATAATTTCATAAATAAGCGTAAACATTTAAGTCAATGTATAACTAAAACAAAATCCTTTTAAACATGAACATCAACATAATATGGAAAACATAAAATGAAATAATTCCATTTACTTATTCACATGGATATTCTATTAGTCGAATAATCACATGCAATTTCAATAACCACTTTTATAATGATTCAATGCATAATGCTAGACTTTCATAACCACATTTTCAAGGAATTGTGCCAAGAATACAAATAATATTTTTTCAAGGCCTTATGCCAAGACACTGGTTTGTCTCATTAGACCTACCGAAGCATCGAGAAGCTATAGCGGGCTCCACCCATCACTTACTAAGTCTAATGCATTCCTCATATGAAAATGTTTAAACATAACATAAACATTCATATTAAAACTAGCATACAAGATGTCAACAATTTATCCATAAACCATGAATGGTATAAAAATATAACATCCATAGTCAAAAATATCACAAAACCTTCAATACAATATGGATGATTTTTTATCATAATAAATCAGCTTCAAATAAGCTTACAATCCATCAAAGGATGTTGACATAGATGAAATCAAAACATTTTTTGAGAAATATATCGTTCTATTTTGAAATCAATTAAAAGTCATATAATTATAAAAGAAAACATTTATTTTGAAAATATTCTTATAATCTTGTAAGGGAAGCTTCGATGATGTTAAAATAGAAGAAAATATCCCCACCTTCCATATAAGTTAAAAAAACATTCTTACCATAATTTTGTCGAAAAGGTAAAAAAGTACATTGTTTGGAAAATGACAGAAAGATTAATTTCAAAAACATATAAGATCAAATAAGGGTATAAATAAATTGAAACCATTTTATATTAAATAGTAAAATAAATTTGAAATAAATCTTTAAGAAACATGTATGTGGATGATAAATAGGTCCCAACAGATACTTACATAAAAACAACCTCTGATAATAAAGAGATTGCGATATTAGACCTTACCTTGTACCTTTCCTTGGTTGAGGGTAGGTTAAACTCTTGTATAATGGGGAAATAATTGTTATTAATTTATACAAAAGTCATATACATTAATATGATATGATATATGTTCTTTTAACATTTCTTTGTTAATAATATCTTAGTATTATCGTCATTTCGGGTGTTAACAGATTCATTTTCCTTTATATTATATGATATTTGAGTGATATTTGTTATGAATGGGATGTATCTTATTCATATCTAGAATTATATGAAGTCTATAAAAATTATTTTTAATCATCTAATGAAAATTCGTCTTGAATGGATACGATGGGGAATGAATCTCATCGCGTTCGTGGAGATGGTAATCCGTACGTCCACACGAGCGACAATATCATTCTTTTGAAATTAAAATAATACATAATTGGGTATTATATCATATATACAGAATCATTATCATGTTATATTTTTTATTTACATCAGTTAAACATCATTATTATACCCATCCAAATTAATAATGTATTGAATAAAAATTACACCACGACGTGGAGATGGTAAGCCGTACGTACGCATGTATGGTGACATGTCATTCAACAGATGGATAGAAAAATGAATTTGGTTGTACCATATTTATAATAACATCACATTATATAGAATATACTAGAGTTATTATTTTAGAATGGAAACATCAAATAAAGAGTAAGTGGAAGAAGAAAGAAACATGAAAGAGGTGATGAAATATTTACCTCTTCTTCAGGTTCTTCCTTTTGATTTGATCAAAAGGGCTCATTAAGTTGGATTTCTGACTAAGGGAATGAATCTAGGATGAAGGGATGATAGTTGATAGTGTATTTTGGTGGAGTTTTGATGATGAAAATGGTTTTTAAGGTGTGAATTATAGAAAACCTTGAGTGTCCTTTTATAAGAGGGGTGAGGGGCACCTTAGAAAAAGCTAGTGATATTATTTTATAATAAAATCATTTTCAGTTTTTAATGACTCCAAAATGAATTATTTAATAAACTAATATATACATCCAAGAAAACCCCAAGTGTTTCATTAATGATACACCTACCATTATATAATCCTTTTTCCGAAAATTATATTTTTTGGAATATAATATCAATTAATAATATAATATTTGTTTTAAAAACTCTTTTTTATCAATTTTGACACTATTTTGTATATTATGTTTTTCTAAATTCATAAAAACTTTATTACTTCGAATAAAATCCATCTAACCAACCATATCATGTCATATTAACCGAGAAAATTAGTGGAATTCATAAAATTTCTAAAATTGAATTTATTTGGATATTTATAATATCAATTATTTTAATATTTCATTAATTTGGTAATTACTGCATTATCATTGTTTTATAAATAAATTAAATTATATAATGTCTAAAAAATTTAAATAAAATACCTTTATGTAGGAAATAATTTTATATTTATAATTAATATTTATAGTCGAATTTATCTTATGTATAACCCAATATTTTAAATGATTTAGTTATTAAACATTGATTTTACCTCTTTTAACTATTCTTTAAATAAAATAATAAAAAGTGTCCTAATCTTATAAAAATAGACCAAAAAGGATCATATTTTATTCCTAGGGTTTTTTTGGTCTAATTATAATTATCCAATAGAATTAGGACATGTGTTAGGGTAATAATAATATCATTTTTACCCTTAATTACCTTATTTACTTTTAACAATGGTAAATAAAAGAAAAAAGTTACTATTCAACAAAAAGTATGTGTATCTTATTAAACCACATTTTAATCGTTGATATTAGCCGTGTCTCTGGGATTTTTTAAATTCCATTCACATAAGTGGTAAAATTCTGTTTTCTGTGAATTTGAAAATTCTCCAAAGAGGTGGGTAAAAGACGGTGAAATGTTCAATAACATTTTTAGATATCTAAAATTATTATAAACTAAATCTAATGAATTATATTGAAATTATATTGGTATTATGGATCTATTTTGACAAAAAATAAATATAAATAAAATAAATAATTATTTAAATAAAAATTCAGTTTTAAACTATAACTTAGTGTTTTTCACTATTCATTACAAAATTGAAAGTTTTCAGAAAAATATCAAAAATTCGCCCTAATTTCAATATTCTGAATCCAAAAATGAAATCCATTTTTATAGATAAAATTTATAAAATTTAAAAAAGTGGGTATTAATATTCATAATGGTTAGATTGATTGGTTGTGGTGTGTTAGAACTCGAAGTTGCGTACCACACACGCTATTGTGTTATTCAAAGAGAAGTGTACCGTGGAAGCTTGGGGTGTTACAGTTAGTGAGGGTTTCTCTCAGAATAGCGAGTGATAAATTAAATATCCTATGACTCCTTGAATTTGACAGAAAATAATACCCATTTTATTCTAAGACACCTAGGGAAATAAGATTCCTCTTAAAATTGGGCATCCACGTAACCCCCTCTAAGTATTTGAATGATCAATTATGTAACTCTAGAGAGACAATACCGCTACCCAGGATTGGACAATTTTTTTTCTAGGAGAACCTCACTACTCTAAATTTTCCTTAAATTAGTTATATAATCACATTTCAGACACATATGAAATGAGAATAATGAATCTAGGACCCATTCAACACTGATAGAAGAAACATATACATTTAAAAAATCAATAATATCAAAATATTTCTCAACCAACAAATATTTTCACTATTATTTGTGTTTTTCTCATAATGTCTCCTTTGGGGGAAACACTTTCTAAAGTGAAAAAATTATTTACAATAAAAACATTTTATTATCTTACGTCTATACATTGATCAACTCTTGGACTTATTCTTACCTCTTATTTTCCCTCTCTTCTCAGGAAAGTCTCTAATATTTAACCCCTCATATTCTTTCTTATCATTATTAGTATTATTCTTTTGGATTTATTTACATAGAATTGTTGACTTCACTTCGTTTAGGTTTAAAGAATTAGTACCATACATCATTATAAATTAAATTGAAGTATAAAAATCGTCTAATTAGGTTAACCTTATGATAAAAAATCTTTATCATCTAACTTAACATATATATTAAACAAATCAAGAATGATTTTATTAAAATCATCAATATGATTATTGACTATAGTACAAGTAGAAATATAAAAATTACATAACCAAGACTTCTTATGTAGTTGGCCTATTAAGGTCTTTTTCATATATAAATATTCTAGTTTCAACCAGATGTTGGTAGTAGTGGATTCATAAGCTACCTCAAGATGCTCATTATCACTTAAATATAGAAGCATTATAATAAAATCCTTCCTTAGTACCACAATAGAGACATATATTTCAATAGTATCATACTATCCATTGATGGATATGGTAAATCTTTCTTTTTGGGACTATAAAATGCATCAAGGAGCACATTATGGTCATGTAACACATTAACCTTCATCTTATATATATGGAAATCATTATCCCAATTAAATATTCTATAGAAAATTTAGTCAATTTCATTATTTTGGACTAGATGTCTTTGACAATAATTGTTAGGTGCAATGCTGGTGTGGTATTCTCTATGAAATAGACAATATCTAATAATCTATGTAAGGTGTTAGACATTTGATGTATACAATTCAATTAACAATTATATAGTAGGGGGTGATGGACACCAGATGAATGTGTTGCAATAAAATAAAATAACACCTAGGAATTATGTGATTTGGTCCACTGTGGACCTATGTAAATGGTGAGAACTCCACTAGACTACTCTTAGTACTATAGAAAATAAAACACCCAAAATTAAAAGAGATATAAGTAGAAAAGTAAAAGATAAATCATATTAGGATATTTCTATATGAAACTCAAATTAAAAAACATGTATAATAAAACAACACTATAAATGGTAGAAAAATGAAAATAAGAAACTTTGAATAGTCTTCTTACAATGCTAGGTTCTAATTCTAGAACCTGGAAGAAGCTCAAATGGAACTTGAGATGTAGGCATCTTCTTTCATGTGAGAGAATGTCATGGAGAAATATGAAGATCTCCACCACCCTCCAATAAAAACCTAGACAATGTTTTCTAATAATAATGATAATTTATTTTTGCAGACTTTAGTGACCATGAAGGAAAAAATACTTCTTTCTCTTGATCTTTCTCTCTATGAGAATCAAAATTCTTTCCCGCACATCACATTGAACATTTGAACCGATCACTAAAGAAGATCCCCAAAGTGCTATCATAATGGTGAGTTGAAGGCAAATTATATGATGAATTTGGGATGCAATCTACGTGGACCACCCATAAGTGAGAGGTAGTTTGTCTTTTAAAAAAAATTAACAAACCCTTAGTCAAATTTAACCTTACATGGAATTAGCTTTACATGAGATAGGTATAACCATTATTTGAGACTTGTATGACATTTACACAAGCTAGGTGAAGATCCTTAAATGAGAATAAATATCCTTAGATGAGTTCGTTTTCCTTTAAATGACATCTGTAGTACACTTATGTGTCTTGTCATTACATTTACACAACATGGTATTACCCTCATGCTAGTATGGATTACCCTTACTCAAGATGGTTAAACATTATGAAAGTTGGGTATGAGCCTTATGTGTGTATGAAGTACCCTGATGTGATTTATGAGGTTACCTTTATATAGAATGGATTACACTTATATAGCTTTGGCCCTACCCTTATATAATAAGGTATAACTCTTACATGAGTTACGAAATACCCTTACGTGGCTAGGGACTTACCCTCATGTAGTTGAGTATTACCCTTACGTGTAAAATGCTATATTTATGAAATATGTAAGTTAACCTTACACATGTTATACAATACCCTTATTTATATAATTAGTACAATTACACATTGAGAAATTTACCCATAGGCAATAGGAGTACCCTTACACAACATATTATCCATCTTTTCATAGGATCCAACTATAAGGTATGTAAAAAATCTTAATTAAAAAGTAATTAAAAGGCTAAAATATTGTAATAATAAATTTAAACTAAATTTTCCATCTAAAATTAGTTTTATTTAAAACAAAGAAAATCATTCATAGAAATTTTCACACTGAGGTCGTTTTTTATTGATCTGACCATTGAATGCACATTTTCTCATTTTAGAAAAATAAAATCATTTTTTTATTGATATTTGGAAAATTGAATCTCAGATTGATGTTCCTTTTACTCAAATTTTTTTATAAATCACTGGAGATAGTTTTCCTCTAATTTTGCAACATTCAAAGGTTGTTTGGTTGCTTTTGACCCCTTGACACACATTTTTAAAAGGGTGTCATACATTTAAAAACTAACTATTTGATTATTAAAATCACACCCCAAATAGTATAGATGTTATTTATAATTAAACATTTAAAAAATAAAAAAATAAGGGTCTCCCAAGATATCAACTTATTTTGAGGCTGTTTTCTATGGATTTAACCATTAACCTCCTGTTTTGGTGTTTTAAAACAATAAAAGTGTGGTTCCAGTCATTATGATAAAAAATAAAATCATATCATCATCCTATATATTCCACTATATCATAAATCATAGTATGGTAATTTTTATTTGATTTCACAGTATTCTGAGGTCATTCAGTTGTTTTTGACCCCTCGACACATGATTTTAAAGGGCACCAAACCGTTAAATACATATTATTCGGTTTTTGTGGGTAGAAAAAAATCTAATTGTAATTATTTCAACTAGTACTCATAAAAAATAATTCAAATACATATTTTATATTATATCATGCCATTGTAAGGTTGTTTTATATGGATGTTTCCGTTAAATCCATGTTTTGGTGTTTTTAAACAATAAAAGTGTGTTTCTGGTCATCCTAGGAAAAAACCTCATATTGAAATTATGTCATATCAAATATTTTAAAATTCACTATATGGTTGTTATTACCCGATTTAATGGAATTCAGAGTTTATTCGGTGGGTTTTTACCCCCTGATGCATGTTTTTAAAGTGATTCAAAACATTAAAAACAACTTATTCCATCATTATGGGAAGAACACATGTCTAATTGATGTTTAATATACTCATAAATATTTAAATTAATAAAAATCAGTTTTTTCTGTAATTTAATTTAATTATAAGGTCTTTCTATATGGATCTAACCACAAAACACATGTTTTAGTGTTTTAGAACAATAAAAGTGTATTTTTAATAATCTTTGAAAAACCGAACCTAAAATTGGAATTCCATATACTCCAACATTTAAAAAAACTATATGGTTGTGTTATTCTAATTTAATTGCATTTGGAGGTCATTCAGTTGGTTTTGACCCCTTAACTCACATTTTTAAAGGGAATCCATCCTTTAAAAACTACTTATTTAGTCATTCTTGGTAGACTGTACATCTAATTTTCATTTATTAAAATCTTACATAATAAAAAGAATATAAATATGATTATTCTATGATTTCAAATTTATCCGAAGTTGTTTTCTATAGTTCTGATTTTTAAATTGACATTTTCATGTTTTAAAGAAATAAAATTTGGTTTCTGGTCATCCAAGGAAAACAAGAATTCAGATGGACGTTATGTATACTTGACCATTTAGAAATTCACTATATGTTTTTTTCTAATTTAATGGAATTCAGAATCCATTCACCTAGTTTTGACCCTAAGACACATGTTTTTATAGGGCATCAAACCATTAAAAACTACATATTTGGTAATTATAGGCAAACACACTTCTGATTAATGAGTCATCTACTCATACGTGTAAAAAATAATATGAAAATATTTTTATTTTGATTTCAATTTACTATGCTTTTTTTTCTATGGATTTAACTGTTAAATGCATGTTTTGGTGTTTTAAATTAATAAAAGTGAATTTTTGTTCATCCCCGGTAAACGAAACCTCATATTGATTTCCTGTATGGTCCACCATTTTAAATATCACCATTTAGTTATTTTTTTATTTAATAGCATTCTTATGAAATTTTGTTGGTTTTGACCTCTTGATACACAATTTTAAAGGGTGATGAACCTTTAAAATTGTCTTATTCAATAATTAGGGGAGGGTCACATGTCCCATTAACATTTCATCAACTTTTACACATCAATAATAATAAAAATATGATTCTAGTATTATTTAACATCATAATGAGGTCATGTATGAGGAATGGATATTCACATGGATGCCTTTTCTGCATCTCATATTCAAATAGTTTCGATGAATTATTATTTCTTTGATCTTAATATTTTTAGATTTCTTGGTGTACATGGTATGTAAATAATACCATTTGGTTTGAAATTCATTCGTTGGATTACTCTAATTGGTCCTTGGATTAAGGTGAATATAGATGGTGAATCCTTTGGGGTGCCAATCCCATCAGGATGTGGTGGGGTCTTCCACACCCATCATTTTTTTGTGAAAGGATGTTTCTCAAATTATATTAGTAGTTTAACAACATATGAGTATAATAATTGGGATTTGACATTTAATATCAAATATTCTATTCATCATAACAGGAATCATTTATGGATGGAATATGATTATCAATTGTCTGTTCATTACCTTAGAGCATGAACAAGGAATGATCCATAGAGAATTTTACCTTGATGGATTGAATGTATTCATGTCATTGGACAACTCAATTGGAGGATTTCACATTCATATAGGGAATCCAACTATATTGTGTATTATTTGTCAAAGTGGGTGTCTGTTGAGATGAGATTGATTTGGTCCTTCCATATTCCAGGATATTGGTCATCACTGCTTGATGTAGACATGCGGGGTGTTACCCACTCCCAAATTTTTACCAATTTTTTACAATTATAGACTATTTGATTTTTCTTTTCAATAAATTTTTAGGACTAGATTCTTCTAGTTTCTGAGCTTTTTGTTTAAACAAAAAAGTTTATTTTTGATCATTTAAAAAAAATGACAACTCATATTGATGTTCTACCTACTCCACTATTTCCAATATTTTTTCACAGCTATTTTTGACTAATATCACAAAATTCAAAGGCCATTTGGTTGGCTTTAACCCATAGAACACGTTTTTCTAGGGTGTTAATCCTTAAAAAATTGCTTATTTGGTTGTTTTAGAAAACCTCATGTTTGATTGATATTTCATCTTCTTATATATATAAAAATTAATGTAGTTATGAATTTTATATAATTATACATCATTCTGTGGTTCTTTTTTATGGATCATACTATTAAATACACATTTTTTATTTTAAAATAGTAAAAGTGTGTTTGCAATTATCCTGGGAAAATAAAATATTCTATTGATGATCCATCTACTCCAATATTTTAAAAATCACTATATGATATTTTTCATCTAATTAGATGATATTTGGTGGGTGTTTGATTGGTTTTGAACCATTGATGCACATTTTTAAAGGGTGTTAATATCGATCTAACCATGAGTCACATGTATTGGGGTTTTAAACCAATACAATTGTGTTTCTGGTCATCCTGAAAAAAAATATAATATTGAAATTTTTCCACTCCATTATTTCAAAAATCATAGTACAATCATTTTCATATGATTTCAAAGTATTCACAGGTTGTTTGGTTGTTTTTGATCCCTTGAAAAAAGTTTTTGAAGGACATCAAGGCTTTATATACTAATTACTCAGTTGTTCTGGTAAGAATACATATATTATTGATATGTTTTATACTAATGCATATTAAAAATATAAAAAATATGGTTTCCCTATGATTCCATCTCATTCTGAGATTGTTTTCCTAGGATATTTCCATTAAACTCTTGTTTTGGTGTATTAAAATAATAAAATTGTATTTTTGACCATCTTGGGAAAATGATAGCTCATATTGATGATACATTTACTTGAATATTTAAAAATTAAAAATATAGTTATTATCACATGGATTTATTGAATTCAGAGGACATTCGATTGGTTTTGACCCCCTAATACAGGTTTTAATAGTTTTCAAAACATTAAAAACAGATTATTTAGTTATTCTAGGTAGACCACATATTTTATTGATATTCTATCTACTCCTACATGTTAAAAATAATAAAAATATATTTTTATATGATTTCACATTATTCTTAGGTAATTTTCTATGATCCTTACCATTAAATGTATATTTTCATGTTTTAAAATAATAAAAGTGTCTTTCTAATCAACCATGGAAAAATTACAACTCAGATTGACATTCTGTCTGCTCGACCATTTCAAAATTTACTGTATGTTTTTTTCATATGATTTGATGGAATTTGGAAGTCATTCATTTGGTTTTGACCCCATAATTCACATTTTTAATGGGAATTTGTTGATGCTCACCAAATGAGCATCAATATTTTTAGGATTGAATAAATACTTGAAGCATATGTATTATTTTCTCTACAGAAGGATATAAGGAGTGGTATGGATATATAAAGATAAAACAGATAAGGATATGCAGATCACGCGATCCCCAAGATGACATGCAGTCGTATGACATTGGGAACATTAGGAAAATGGTTCATGCACATCATGTGATCTATTCATCATCACACCAAGGCCCTACGACAGGCCCTAAAGATCATATGTGAGATTACTAAAGAGTCCTTCCAATCACAAGACATGTTAATCAAAATATTCCTAAAAATTACCCAAATACTCTTATAAAATAAAAATCAAAAAATTAATAAGATTCATGAAGTGGAAGTTATGTTGTTTTTTATGTGAAGGGATCTTATGAATCAAGTGATCAGTTCAAAAATCACACGAGATCCCTAGTGGCATGTCAGTCATTCCATATGAAAGCCTTTGGGTTTTTCACATTTATCATGTGAATACCCATAGATATGTCCATATTATCATGTGATGAACCGAAGATAAGTGAAGAGACCAACCATGAAATTGATCACACATCCTTATGATATCAATTATCAATCATGTGTCACCCTGATAAAAAACCAACGAGATTATATGAAAGGTATTTTAAAATAATGAATAAAATATGAAAAAGGAGATACCCTCATGAAAGGTAAAGTTACACTATTTTTCATTTTAAGGGGTTATGCGCCTCGTGTGGATATTTTATTGATCACATGAAGGTCTATTGATAGGCTGGTTTGATCACATAAAGGGCCCCAGACAAGTCTCCATCAATCATGAAAATGCCTCTTCATTAGGAATGCTGATCTCACAGACTCCCTGATATATTAGTTAGTCGTTTAGAACACCCTTTGACATGCCAATTTTATTATAAAAAAATCTATTTGGCATTCCAAGAGTTTGATATATATTCAATTGATAGAATGATTATGTGGTAACTGTTTATTATGTGACAGAAGGATGACATCATCGATGTCACACGACCAGTTCATGCAATGTGTGGGATTCAATATTGAGTCAAGACCAAATCTGTAATGTACATTACTTGTAATGTGGTGTAAAACAGGGAGGTGAGGCCCATAAATTCCTCCTTCTTGGCACAATAAACACACAACCAACGAACAAAGGTGGTATTGAAATTATAAAAGTGGGAATCCATGCAGTCACGAGGGTCCTCCACCAGTTAAAACCTAGGGAATGTCTTAAGGGAAACACATAATGTATATATTCTTCAGAAAATCAAACTATGATCATGTGAATGAAATTCAGTGCATCATCTAGATTATTCAAAGGAGTTTCCATGTTTCGACTTGGTCTCATGACGTATCAACATGACAACAATTGAAATATATTGAGGCATTTATTCAATAATGGATAAAAAATACTAAAGCCTTATGCAAATATGGATATGCTGATTTTTATGCGAATAATCCATGAACATCACATGAATAAAACAAATCATGTGACAACACCTGATCATGTCAGTCGAGTCATGTGAATTCCTTCAAACATGTCATCTAAGTCACAAAAAACCTTCTAGACATGTTAGCTAGATCATGCAACAACTATCTGACATGAAAATCATGATCACATGACCCCCTTGGGAATGTCTACATTGATCATGCAAATTATCCCTAGGTAGTTAGTTGAATCACATGGAATTCCTCTGATACATCTGCTTCAATCATGAAGCACCTTGGACATGTCATCCTTGAATTGTGGTGTCCCTTAGACATGTTAGCTTTGATCATGTGATGTACCTTGGACATGTCGGATTTGAATATGTGAAGCATCTACAACATATCAAAAATACATCATCAGGCATGTTAGGTAGACAACCAGGACATGTCCAACATACATTTCCAACATGTCAAGCATGTTAGGGAAACACCCAAGGACACAATAGTTTTTTCCAACATACACATTTGGACATACACCACAATGAACTATGATAATTCCAATTCCTACCCATACATGATATGTAGGATGCCTTGGTATGGACTATACACTAATTAGACATCCACCTTAGTGTAAGTGTCTCCATACCTCAAACAATATAACCCAAGGGAGACAAACTTTTATATGGGTTTAATGTTCTTACTCATCCTTTAATGGATTGAGAATATATTTTTAATAATGAGGACTTGTATTCGTAATATAATTAGGATATGTAGAAAACCTTCCAAAATCCAAAACTCCACACCAAAAACCCCATTTGGGCTGCCCAAGTACAGAAGTCCCATATCTATTTGCAGTGAATCTCATCACTTAATATACATTATTTCTCATGCCGAGCATGACTCTCATGGGATTAGGTATTTTAAAAAATCATATCACTAGTATCAAAAATTTCACCAAGTTAGGGAAACCTCAGTGTGTAATCCCCATTTAGAGACCTAACATGATTTACCCATACACGGGCATCTACCTCGATTTAATCCTATAAGGCATTCCAATTTTGATAATCCTTATTAAAATTACACTCAAAGTAATTTGTTATCTATAACTGATCATCATTGGGTTACAGGTGGATCAAAATGAGATGACTATGACTCCTGTTATAAGTGGAATATGTATGATGCCTTCCTATGTATAGAGCTCCATACCTAGAGCCTAAGTTTCCTCATATATATCCTTTTATCATGAAATTAAACTCCAAAAAATGGAACATAAATGAACTACATGGGTTTTGATTCTTGTTATACACATGATATTCAAGACACCTCATAAAGGTTCAATCCCATACTAGAAACACCAATCACCTATTGGGATGGCCGTAAACACTATAGTTCCTAGTTATATTGATTCAAAATATAAACAACATCATATTTATAAACAATAATATGAAATAGATGAAGAAAGTCAAATTCATATAGATGGACTCATTAATAGAACCCACTTTACGCATAAGAGGATTCAACACCCAATCAATTTATTTGGGTAACTGGTCCCACATCAGGATTTAGAAGAGATTCATGAAAATATTTTAAATATTTAAGAGTGTCCTGGAATATGAAATAATTCACCCCAAAAGGGTTTGATTAACCCAAACTCTAATCCTCTCAACCAATCTATGTTCCTATGTTCCATTGGGTGTCAATCCTTAAATAACAACCTACCTTTGGAAAATTGTTCTATATCATGTTTTAAATATGGAAGCCTTTGGGAGTTTTAATAATAGATAAAAATTTCAAACCAAATGTAAATGATTATGAAACCATACTTCAACCCCCCACAAATAATACTCATATTGAAAAAATAGCAAACTCAATGTGAAAACATATAATTATATAACAAATAAATCATTATAGGCATCATGCACCTTTTATCCCAATTTTGGTGCACCACACACATATACGAAGGAATGAAAAATGGTAAAACCAATGTGAAACTATAAAATAATAAAAAATATTGGCTGACCATGAATTATACCAATTTTTATGTCCCCTACAAAAAAATGGTACACCCTGTGTGAAATCCTTCATGAATAAAATGTAACCAGGGTTCCCATGAAATAGGCCATTCTAATCATGAAAATTCCATGTGAGAAAAATAGCCAAATTAGGAACAATAAAGAACAATTTTTTACCCATTCAAAAATTATTATAGATGTTTCACACTTGTGATGATCCACTAAATTTTGACCTTTTCACCATTTTTCTTTTTGAATTCAAAAATATCTCTCACAAACATCTTGACCCGAGATCTTATCTTCATCATGTTAATGTTCTGGACCTCAGCTATGGATGTAACGTCCACAGGTCACATAACGACCTTACCCACCTAAACCCATTAGATTCAAGTGGAAAATGCAATACTTTGGGAATACCATCAACATTGTACAATCTTGACCATTGAGGCTTCATGTAGAGGTATCTAGATGTTAAATCGAATAGGTATGCCTCATTGTACGAAATATACAATGAAACTAGTGGCACTTATCACCAACACCATCATTTTAGAATCTTATCCATAGTGTGAAAAAGAAAAAACTTATATATCTTATAAAGGAGGATCACGAATTTGAATACAACTCCATCCCAGTTAAGGAGATTCCTTGGAGGGCTCCTGTCTGCCACCATCACCAGAATGATCCTACCACTTCCCCTTATTCTCCTATTGTGGGAACCACCCAACAGATTTCCAGCTTGGACACTCATTAATGGGTACCAATGAGGTATCCTTGGGTGTATAAGGAAATTGATAAATGGGGGGTGGTATGACATACCCTCTTCCGTTGATGAAGGTTGTTGACATATTCTGTCAGTAACCAGCAGGCATGCTCATATCCTTGCTCACTCGAATCAAGTCTACATGCATATTCTTGTAGAAATCATGGGTGAGGTACATATCACCCAGTATACATGAAGCCCATCCGAATATTTTAATGGAACAAGGAGAATAAGAGTGGGATTATATCCCTATTTCAATGGAATTCATCTTCTAGTATATCATGGAGACCAAAAATGATTAGGCGTACAATCCTTCACACACTTTGGTGGAGTGTCACTAAATCCAAGAAACAATATAAGATCTCTGATGGAATATTATAGAACTAGTATATATATAAGTATGGAAACGTATTCCTATCCCAACAGCTAGATAAGAATATTAGCATGACTTGTTTGAATAGGTGTCTACTCTATAGTATGTAAACATTCTTTCTTCTATCCCGGAGGATTATAGACATATTCTAGTAATGGAAAAGTCATAGGACTAAGATCATATCCATATTCCAACTATGTATCACAATATCAGTTTTACAGATGCCTTAGGAAATGAAAAAATTCCTATCAATAAAGACCAGTGACATACGCTAATGGTATAGGATCATGATCATATCCATATTCTGATCGGGGATCACTAGCTCCGTTTGGAAGAGTTCTTGAGATAGGAGAATATTACTAGGATAAATAACCAACGTCAAACTCCAAAGGTGTAAGACTAGCCTCAAATTTCTTCTCAAACTAATGGGTTTCAATACAATATGGAAATAACCTCATAACAGGCTTATATCCTTAACAATGAAGCTACTCAGCATATTCCAGTTGCTTGTAGAATCTAGGATCATATCCATACATCCACTGATAAAGTACTGCACCATTATCCTTCAGAGGATATACATAAGGAGTCTAATAACCCTTCTCCCATTTTGTAGGTCTATAAGAATACTTTGATAGGGAATTTATATTTTATTGGGCTCATATCCTAGATTAATTCAGGATTGACTGACAGATTCCATAATCCACGAACAATTAGGCACATATTTTTTCCAAAAATACAGAAGCTCACTAAAATACTCTACCATATTTTCAAAAGTGGGATCATATCCCTGTATCACTAGAATATTATCAACATAACCCTACCCAACCTCAAATGATAGGTCAAAATATTCTGGCCACGACATAGAAAGAGGCACATATCCCCGATTTGATAAATTACAATGTCTTTGAGGCAGTTCAATAAATATTTGAAACACCATATGGGTATGTAAACTCTTAAACCAATGAATAAGGGGATCAATAAATATATATCCCTCCTCACAGTAGTGCAAGGACGGATCATAGGGACTCTACTCATGAAATCCATTGTTGTCAACCTTCTCATGGTGATATCTCTATCATGATAAAAAAATCCCCCCCCCATTCCTCGAAAATTTCATATATGGAGGTGCTCAAAACTCAAAAAAAAACATTATATGGAGAGGTTCTTAAATGAATGGGGTTAAACATAAATAGTTACCCATTAATTATTAATAGGACATCACTATGGCCAGCAGGAGACCTAGAGAAGCAATCCATATGGTTTGACCAGGTGTTGGCATATAGATCTGATGAAGAAGAGACCGACATGGATATATGGATATAGTTATCCAAAAAAACCTCCCAATCTTGTTTTGGACCATTTCCATTGTTGAATATGAGAACCTAGATAAGATTGATAAGGATTGCATGCTTTACCTATTCCAGAACCTGTGGGAGACTCATCAACAGTTAAAGGGTAGAAACCACCCCTAATTAAGATATGAGGGTCACCTTTTGAACAAAAACATAATCTATTTTTAAATAGAACAATATAACATCTAGATAGATCGATACCTAAAACTAGAAAATCACATAGAAAATATATAATAATCTTGATTCTATTTTACCACAGCTTTTTGGAAAGTACTTTACAAGGTCTCATCAGATATCTATATTAGATGATGGGGATATTATGAAGAATTTAAATTCACCACATCCCCAGAATAGAAAAACTCCATAGATATAACACCTTTTCATGTAATATAAAAAGGAGAAATCAGGGTACCAGTCAATGTACACACCAGTTGGTCAATACAGCAAGACTCACCCACATTCAAGATGGAAAGATGTCACAAACATATGGAGATGAATGGGAACATACTCTTAAGTTGGGAACTATGAAAAAATGGGAATTTATTTCAGAAATTGGAGAATTTTTTTTGGAATAACTAATATATTCCTATTTAAAATGACTCCCATCATAGGAAATAATTGCATCCAACTCTTACATGAGTACAATTGTTCCAAATCAAACAGATCTCAATAGTATCCTCTATAGTAGGCATTCATGATCGAACCCTACCCATAGGAATGGGGTAATTTTTATAATCACATCCACCCCTTGTGTCATCAAACCTTGAGTGGGACCATAAAATATTAGTGGAAATTGAAATTTAACCCCTAACCTACAAAATGGGGGAATGTTTATATTAATCTCTACTACCAGGTTCATTACACCCTGAGAGGGTCCGGCAAAAAAAATGGGGATGTTAGATCAACCCTAGTCCATAGAGATGGGGGAATTTATATCTAAATTTATATATTAATATTCCTTAGATCCTCTAATAAAATCATCAAATCCTTAGCCACCGAATCAAAAAATGATAATAACGATCTCGAATAGGCCTTATCCCACAAGGATGGGGGAATTTATATCATCATCATCACCCCATAAGGAACTGGTATTCTGTAATTTGGGAGGTAAAAATGAACGACTGGAATCCCATTCATCCCTCTCACCATGAGACAAACCTTTTATATTTAAAGCATGTTTGGAAATCATGATCGAAAAGTCCCTTATGGTTATTATTCACAAATCAAATATTAGATGAACATATGGAAAAGAGAATCAGAGCCTATATGGTTTATAAGAAAAAATGGTCCAATATATCCAGGGGTCAAATAAACAATGATGATACAATTATTAAAGGGGGAGTAAGTAGTGCAAAAACTCTCTACTGTATTGAGATTAGTGGGATAACTACCATTTCCTGATACACCTCAGTGAACTTCATCACCATAAAAACAAAATATGACGTAAAATAAGATTTAGACATAGAGGGACACAATTTAGAAACCATACCTCAATTGGTAAGTCATATGGATGCACCAAATGAGGGAGCACATATGGAGAATCAGAGATGGATCCAAATCCTGGAACCTCCTAATAATTAATTTACACATCTAAAGTGGAACACTGACAAGGATAAAGGGAGTGGCGTGGATATATCCCAATAACCACCAAGAGGATCCAAAATTTCTTCCATGGTGGAATATATAGAATATTATAAGAGCGAGATATAGAATCTTAGATGGCTTGAAGGATAAAAACTCAGTAAAAACATTCTTGCTGGGTATCATGTTCAAAAAGAAGTAAATATCCCTCCTCCCATACATCATAATAGAAACAATCTACCCAGAAGATCAAAATTTGAGAACTAGGTTGGATCTTGATCTCTACATCCAATCTACATAAATGAAGATGTTGATGAGGATCATGAATTTTCTCTCTTCCTACAACAACCCCTCCCTCACCAGGGTGATCATTCAGTCCTAACATGGATTTAGAATCAGCAGGATATGAAAATTGGTCTACCTCATCAATCATTTCCCACTCCCAATATATGGGAGACAGTTTAGATAGATGTACCCCTAGAACTCCTCAACACAATTAAATCCATTGATGCTTGAATTAAATCCATGGATGGGCGATATAAACCCATGTATCTCGAAAATAATCCATATCCGGAATGGGTGAATGAAACTTTCCCCACATCCAATTTTGTCAATCCCATATTCTCAACCATTGATAGTGAGAGATATCTAGAACACTATCTTACACACTTCATGTCTTGTTGCAGCCTAATGATGGGCCCTCGAGATCAATATGAGACAACTAAGATGAGATGTTTTGTAAAAACTCTGATAGGGATATCCTTTGTTTGGTAAAACAACCTTCTATAAGGATTCATTATGGTATGGGAATGCCTTAGTCATCAATTCCTTTATCATTTCAGCTTTACACTAAGGAAAATGAAAAATCGGAAACCTCAAAAAGTAAACACAATGTGAAAATGGGAGGGTTTATATCTTAGTCCCCATATGGAAAGGATAAACCAATTCACTCATTATCCATTTATTTCAAGTGGAACTACTGGAAATCCATGGTGAAAATATTCAATATGAGATATAAAAACTTTTGGTCCTGATGAAGTATCCAAGATGATTTTATGAGTTCACCAAGATGAAAAATGCCTAGAAGAATCCATTCAATGGACCCAAGATAAATCTTATACCATGGCCTTAACACATGGAAACAGGATTAATGAGATATAAACTATTAATTCTACCTTTAAACTAGTATTAGTTCTTATTAAAGCACCTAGGAAGTCCTTAAATCATCTAAGACCTCCTATCAAGTGTAAAAAATGAAAAAATATCTCTAATCCAGAAGAAAAAGGTGATTAGGTTCTACCTTGATTTGTGGAGTAGATGTATAAAGAGAATTCCTTATAAAATGAGAAGGTATGATGTTATTTCCTTAAATCCTTGAAAAATAACATACTCATGAATCAATATCCCTATAAACCCAATGATGTTAACCTCTCTGATTATCTTGAATACTTATCTTTCCATTGAAAAAATGGTCACACCATATGATACTAATTTTTATTTAATTACATCATCCAAATCATGGTTGACTTTATGTAGGTGGAACTAGTGAATTACCTAAAACAGGTGACTTGTGTAACTACAACCTAACTAAAAGAAGAGGGAGACTAACAAGAAGTTAAAGCTAGGGGTGGACATAAGTTTGATAACTAGATTGATTTAAAGATAGTTCACCAACCTATTTTCTCCCATGTAGAAAAAATTTTCAAACTAATGACGCTCTAGAATCCTAGGGAGACATCATTGTACATACCTCCAGGATGTAGACATAAATTTCATACATAGTAGAATTCAGAAGATAAATATTCATATCCATCTCCCGCACAAGCTCTGATTCATGCAAATTTCCTTCCCTTAAACACTTAGAGAACAAGAACTGTTGAGTCAATAAAGTATTCCTTATGATTTTTCAATTCCATTATTCAAGGGAGAGATTGTTAAGTCATTAAGGATTTCCTTGTGACTTTATCAATCCTCTTGATTTGAAAATCAGAAACACCTTTTCTTAAGGTAATTTTCATTTTTACCCCTATGAGGAAAAATTTCCTTCCCTAAGGAAATTTATCCTTACCATGTTTTCTTTGCTGAAATAAAAATTTCTCTAAGAAAAAAAAATAGGATTGAAACTTATTACCTCAGAATCATATAAAACCTATATATGAGGCATTCTATTTAAGACTCTGAATTCTGGATACTAACTTTCATGTAGTTCAACTCCGAATTCTAGATACGAACACTCATGTAGTTCAACTCTGAATTCTGGATACGAACTATCATGAAGATCAACTCTGAATTCTAGACAAGAAATCTCATGTAGTTCAACTCCGAATTCTAGATACAAACATTCATGAAGATCCACTTCAAAATCAGTTTTCAAATTCTGGATACGAACTCTTAAAGAGTTTTGACTTCGAATTATCAGGAACTCTGGCACTGAACTTTGTAAGTTTAGGTTCCGAATTCTCGTGAATGCAGAATCCAAATTTCCGTGAAATTCATACTACAGAATTCTATAGAATTCAGGTTCCTGACTCCTACAAAACAGAATCCATATATCATTGTACTATAGACTCTGAATTCAGTTTTTTACTTAGACTCCAATCTTTCATTTAACATCATTATGAATATCAGATTTTTTTTAATATTTACAATAATTATGTGATAAAATGATGTCGTGATTTTAGTTATCAATTAACCGTTTTTTGAGTGACATGTGAATAGGTCCCTCCAAAATTCAAGGAAGAATATGAATGTTTTAGGAGGGTGCCAACCGTTGGAGCTGCGCCAATAAAGAGGAGCTCATTTTAAAGAGCTTACAACACTTATGAATGATCTTATACAAACCGCTGGTGAAGTGATTTCTAGAGAGAGAGGATCTTATAAAATCTCAGGATTCATGCAGAATGTTTTCAGCTGCTTGTTCAAACTTTTCTTCATGCAGACTTGCTTAGTGTAGAGGTTCGATTTCCATGAAATCAGAGACTTCAGGTAGTGAAGTTATAGGTGCCTATTTCATTACAAATCGAGGGCTTGTACGGTTAGCAAGACAGATACTAATCTTCAGATTGAGGGCTTACCCGGGTTTGGGTAAGATAGACTTTCTTGAATGTATAAATCAAGGGACTTCTTATCCAGTGTTGTTGGGTAACCTTCTCTTTGGGTTAAAAGATTTTCTAATTGTTACTTGTAGTTTTAATACTTTGTTTACCACTGTGCATTTTTATTGTTCAGGAAAGTATAAATTTCTTATACCTCCTCATACTTGTACTCTGATTTAGTTAGATTATAAACTCTTTAAGGTAGATTCTTATTTATTGTAAAAAAAAATTTATGTTTCATTTCTAGAATCACTGTTCTAGAATCAAGCATGTTATTATAACTTAAGGGTGTTGTGAATTTTGGTTATCCTTAAAAGTTCCAAATGAATTTTTAAAGAATACAATTCACCCCCTCTTGTATTTGTATCTCATTTTGCATATTTGATCATACATTTGGTATTAGAGTATATCATACTCAGACATACCATTCCAACTATTAGTATCAGATGGTTGGTTCAATCTAAATTAGTCTCACGATTAGATTTAGAAGATAATTCTAAGAATTGAATTTTTCGGAATCATATTTTCTAGATTCATATTTGTTTGGAATCTGTTTTTCAGACTCATATTGTTCAGATTCACATATTACTTAGTGATACTCTGGTTCTTCGTTTTCTATAAATAGGATATTATTCATTGTTTACAAACTCATACTACTAATAAGTTTGTGTGCCAATGTTTTTCATAAGGTTGGTAGGTATAAACGTTGGTTCCATTAAATAATATAAATCCTACCATACCTCCTATTTTTGATGGAAATTATTATGAATAATGGAGAGATAGGATGAAGATTTTTTTTATCAATAATGGAGTTGATTAATATCTAATGCTGACTGAAGATTATAAAATTCCGGATAAGGAATTGAGAACCTTTACGAATCAGGAGAAATCAGAATACGAATTAAACATCAGAGTCATAAATACATTGTTATGTTCCATGACTTGGAATATCTATAGTTAAATATCATCATCTGAATCTGCAAATAGTATTTGGAAGAAACTAGAAGTTACACATTTTGGTACATCCAAAGTGATTGAAACAAGAAGAGCTATTTTGAGAGTTGGATACCATAATTTTAACTTATCTTATTGATAACCTGTAAGTATATTACATCAAAGGTTTATGAATATCATGAATAACTTAAAATATATGGGAGAAAAAGTTTTGTATGATGAGGCTCTTGTTGATAAGATCCTATATATCATTCCAAATGAATTGGAGTCTAATAGGACAACTATTGATGAGAATAGGAAAGTCACTCAAATTTCATTAGATGAGTTGTTTGGAACTCTTCTTCAGCATGAAATGAGAATGAAGAGAGATACTAAAAATGTTAAGAAGAAGAATAGGAATGGAGGCGTTTATTTTTCAACCACTTCTAAACATATAAAATCCAAGACCCCAGAAAGGGTAACAAGATCAAAGTAAAAGAAGGTCATTATTCAGTGGGAATCTTGTGATATAGAAAATTTAGAGAATGAGTTAGCCAATCTTTCTCGGAGAATGAACAGGATTATAGCTTAGAAGAATCATCAGAATATGTAAAAGAAGAAAACTACAAAGAACATAAAGATGGATAAGTCACTTGATATGAATGTAGATGAACATGTCACGTCAGACCTGATTGTCCTTTATTGAAAATGAAGGATAAGAAGGAAAGGAATTCAGATAGGAAGAAGAATAAATTCTATCGATCAAAGTATAAGAAATTTCATAAAGCTAATGATACTTGGAGTGATAGCTGTGGAGACTCTTTAGAAAGTGAATCATCTGAATATGATTCATTAGCATAGAAGAATGTGGGATTCATGGCTACCACTTCTTTTCCCAGTACATGTATTATGGCCAAGGTATGCTATGCCGAGGATTTAACAAATTTATCTGTTGATAATAATTACTATTCTGAAAATAATACTTATAATGAAGATAATTAATCTTCAGAAAATGAATAACCTTCAATTGAATAAGTATCTAGATTTTACAAGTTACTTAAAGAAAAAAAATTGTAAAATTTATAAGAAATTAGACATGGAAAATACTAGGGAATAAATTCTTACAAAAGAGATTTCAGATCTTTCTATAGATCTTGGAGATAATGATGAGCTTTTAGAAAAAAATTCTAAGGACCCTAATAAAGAAAATTCGGATAAGGAAGAACTTTATAAAGATCTTAAGAATTCTATTTTAAAGCTAAAATTTTTTGAGAAAAAATCTAACACTAAGGAAATGATTTTTGAGGATAGGAATTTAGTCATCCGACTAAAATCTGAAATATTTTCTCTTAAAAAGCTTCCTGCAAACTTTACCTCTGGGAGGGAAAATTTTGACAAGATGTATTCTCAAATTAAATCACAATGAAACACTACTGTAGTAGGTTATACACAACAAAATCCAATTTTCAAAAACAACTATTTTGTTCCTTCTAAAGATCCTTTTTGCACTAAGTGTTAATGTGTTGGGAATTGGAAGAAAAATTTCTCTTGGAATAGAGTCCAATCTCTTGGGTTTCATAAAGCCTATTTTTCTAAAAAAATATGGATATCCAGAATTTTGTTCTCTAAAAATTCAGGATCCAAGAAAGTTTGGATTCCGAAAGTCTAACTATCATATTTTCAGAAAAATAGAGAAGGTACCAACAGCAACATGTGTTACATGGATAGTGGATGTTCCTAGCATATGAATGGTAACAAAAACTATTTTGAAAAGATTATCAAGACGAATGGTTGAAATGTAACATTTGTAAATTATGCTCAGTGAGAAATTATTGGTATAGGTAACATTTTTTCTCTTGGAAAAACATTGACTTCAAATGATTTTTAAGGGTCATAAGCACAAACTCATTAGCATAAGTATGTTATGTGATGAAGGATACCTTTTGAATTTTAGGAATGATAAGTGCTTAGTACACAATTCCAAGGAAGAATTTATTCTTTCTGCCCACAGGCAAGAGAATGTTTACACACTAAACATATAAGACCTTAGGAGCCAAGAATTACCTTGATTTAGTGCAATGGAACATCATTCTTGGTTACGGTACATAAGTCTAGGACATTGTAACCTTAGGAACTTATACAAACATTCAATGAAAGGACTAGTTAAGGATATATCGGATCTTATATTTTATTCTTCAAATGTTGGGATCCCTTTCAATATATCAAGAAACAAAAATCAAGTTTTAAATTAGTCAGTGAAGTCTCATCTACTAATGCATTACAACTAGTGAATATGGATCTCTTTGTTCTAACAAAAACTGGAAGCATTGGGGGAAAATATTATGTATTTATCATGGTTAATGATTAAACAATATTTAAGTGGGTCTATTTTCACGAAAATAAGTCTGAAGAATTTTCTTATTTCCAAAGTTTTAGAGCCCACATTAAAAATGAAAAAAAACCTTCCATTAATAACTATTCATAGTGGTCATGGAGGAGAATTTCAAAATTCCTTGTTTGAAACTTTTTGTAGTTGAAAAGGCATTAGTCATAACTTTTCACCACCCAGAACACCACAACAAAACGGTGTTGTTGAATGAAGAAATAGAATTCTTCAATAGATAACGAGAACCATGTTGAGTGAGTATTCTGTAGCCAAATATTTTTGGGCTGAAGCTATAAGTAATTCTTGTTACACTATAAATCATGTTTTCATTAGAACATTTATTAATAAAACTCCTTATGAGTTATGGAATGGTAGAAAACCTAGACTTTCCAACTTCAATGTTTTTGGCTACAAGGTATTCATTCTGAATACTAAAGATAATCTACATAAATTCACACCAAAATTTGCTGAAGGAATTTTCTTAGGATACTCCAAAACTTCTATGGATTATAGAGTTTTCAATAAAAATACTTGTATGGTTGAAGAGACAATACATGTCAAATTTGAAGAAACTAATACTTTTGTTTTTAAACAACCGCAACCTACATCCTCGGATGTGTTTTCAAAAACTGATTATCAACCCTTGATTGAATATCCTTCAGATAAGGAAAATTTTAAAGAAGACGCTTATGAAACATTTACCCAAGAAGATTTCCTACCCTATGTTGATGAATAGGTTTTACAAAACCCAAATCAGTCATTTCTAAAGAATCATCCTAGTGATAGTATAATTGGTGATGTGAATCAACCTGTAAGTACTAGAAGATTCTTAAGAAACGATGTAGAACATATAGAAATCCTTTCCCAATTAGAACCAAAAGGCACTGATGCAGCTTTAGGTGATCATGATTGGATCAAAGCAATGAAATATGAGCTAAATTAATTCGAAAGGAATAAAGTCCAGACTGTGGTTGAAAGAACTAAGGAAACATCTATTATTGGAGTAAAATGGGTCTTCAGAAATATGTGTGATGAAAATGGAATCATTGTAAGAAATAAAGCTAGATTAGTTTCTAAAGCCTATAATCAAAAAGAAGGAATAAAATATAAATAAAAATATGCTCCAGTAGCTAGACTGGAATCTATTCATATTTTACTTGCCTTTGCAGCAATCTTCAATTTCAAACATTTTCAAATGGATGTGAAATGTGATTTCCTTAATGGTTGTGTTCAAGAGGAAGTTTTTGTTGAACAACCTCCTGGATTTGAAGATACAAAACATCCTAATCATGTTTTTAGACTCACCAAATCTTTGTGTGGACTTAAACAATCCCCTCGAGCATTGTATGATAGACTTATAGTATTTTTGCTTCAAAATAACTATGTTAAGGGAAATGATGATCCAACTCTTTTTATAATGAAAAATAAGAAAAAAAAATTTATTATCAAAATTTATGTTGATGACATTAAATTTGGTTCAACTCAGCAGTATTTAACTGATTCCTCTATAGATCTATTGAAGTATGAGTTTGAAATGAGCATGATGGGTGGGTTATGATTTTTCCTTTTTTTTCAAATTTCTCAAAAACCAGAAAGAATCTATATATCCCAGTATAAGTATATTTAATATCTTCTTGAAAAGTATGTATATGATAACACTAAGAACATAAGTACTCCCATTAGTACCTTAAACACACTTGATCTTGATGAAGCTAAGAAACCAGTATATCAAACATCTTTTATAGGTATGATAGGAAGTCTACATTACTTGACAGCTAGTTATCCATACTTAATGTCTTCAGTATGCATATGTGAAAGATATCAATCCAATCCTAAGAAATCTCACTTAAAGGTAGTGAAGAGAATTTTCGCTACATAAAAGGAACCATGGATTTAGGACTATTTTATAATTCTGGAAATGATTTTGTTTTAAAAAGTTTTTCAGATGCTGACATTGGTGGATGTAGAATGGATAAGAAATGTACATCAGGAACATGTCATTTCTTAGGAGATTATTTAGTTTTTTGGTCTTGAAAAAAGCAACACTCACTAGCACTCTCCACTGCTGAAGCTGAATATATAGCAGCTGGAAGTTGATGTGCTCAAGTATTGTGGATGCAACACACACTCACAGACTATGGATTAAGTTGTAATAAATCTCAAATTATGTGTGATAACACAAGTTCCATTTCCCTTATTAAAAACCCCACACATCACTTTCGTGAAAAGCACATAGATATTAGGAATCATTTTCTTAGGGATCACACACAAAAAGGAGATATCATTCTTCAATTTATCAGAAGGAAAGATCAACTTGCTGATATTTTCACAAAATCTTTACCCTCTGATAGATTTGAATACATTCTATAGAAGTTAGGAATGAAAACCATAATGTAATCTTCCTTAATTAACATCCTATTAAATCAATCTCCATACAGTAATAAACAACTTTTAATAGGGGGAGTTCATTTGTTAATGGAAATTTTCGTTGCTAGTATTTCAAATTTTTCGTAATGAAAGTTTTTGTAGCTGGTTTTTCAAATTTTCCTTAATGAAATTTTTCATAGTTGGTTTTTTAAAAAAAATTCGTAATGAAAATATTAGGACCTGAAATTTTTGTAATGTAAATTTTCTGATTTGAAATTTTTGTAATAGAAATTTTAGGATTTGAAATTTTCATAATGAACATTTTCGGATTTGAAATTTTAATAATAGAAATTTTCAGATTTGAAATTTTTTATAATGGAACTTTTCAGAACTGAGTTTTTGTTATAGAAACTCTCGGATTTGAAATTTTCATAGTGAAGTTTTTTTTCGTTTTCATGTTTTTTTTTGGAATCAAAAGTTCTTCAAGAAAGAACATTCCCCAATACGAATAATCTTCCTAGAAATCCGAAAGGTATGACTCTTTATTATGTTCTTCGTAATTGACTTTTTATTGCTGTTATATTCTTTGGATTTTAAAATTTCACGGATTAAAGTTTCCTTAATTCCGAATGTTTTCATTTTAGATCCGAGAAAAATGAGATTCAACCAAAATTTTCCTTGAGGATTTCATATCAAGTGGTAGATCATATCAAAAGGATTCCCAACCATTAGATTGGAATTGTATGTTGAAAGGTCACTTCCATCGCCTATATAAAGGGGACCCCCGATGGTTGTCCCACATCGACTTTCAAGCTTCTGTAGGCTAAACATCTGACCCTCTACAAAAGCTTGATCTGAATTCTTTAGAAGTGCTCCAGTTCGAATGTTTATAGAATTCCCATCTCTAGAGATGTCGTCAATCAAGCCGATTGCGGAATGACAAATATATAGGGAAATATTGGTTCATCCAATCTTTTTCAATAAGTAAAACTCTATAATTTCAAAAAATATCAGACTCAATGTATGAGAAAGTGTAGCTATATCTAAGACTCGAGCTCAAGATGTGGTGTATCTAGATTTACTCATATAGTTTTATGAGTCTGTTTCTTTTTTCAAGGAAGATAGAAGGGAGAAGTTCTCTTTCAAGAGATATGGGAAGATGTATGCTCTCTCTTATACCAAGGCGGCTAGCTTGGTTGGCATACCTTACAAAGGAGAGGCTGAGTTTTTCTCTCACAAGCTGCCTAAGGTACATGGTAGTTTTGTCCAGGCAAAATATATGGAATGTCCATGTCTTTCTGATATAAACACTGCAAAAAATATCTCCCATCGTTCAATCAAAAATCGGATTCTACAGCTTTGGGTGAAAGGGTTTGTCGTACCAAGAAATGGTTATAAGGATACCCTTAAGAAGAGTGACATGTATATTTTAGATTTTTTGGTAAATCTAAGGAAGGTGAATCTCATGAGACACATCCTCATCACCATTGATAACATCAATAAAGTAAATCTTAGAGATTAGATCATTATATATATGGCATTGCTTTCGAAGTTGATAGTTCAGTGTCCTAAATGCTTTAAGATCTCATGTACCTCGAAGCTGAGAAATTAAAAGGCGGTGCTGGTTAGTGATGACACCTTAAATAGGATGAAATTCAGTTTTTCCAAGGAAACAGGAATTTTTTATGATCTTCCAGAGGAGGAGGCAGAACCATTTCTAAATTTTTTTTAGAAAGATGAACCCTCAAAGAAGGGATGTAAGAAACAGACGTTGAAGGAAGTGGAAGCTGAAGATAAAACCCCTATGTCTATGGAAGTCCAATACGCACCTCCTAAACCAATGAAGCAAAACACCTACCTAGATGAGGTGGTAGAAAAGTGGAGATAAGACATGAATAATAAAAGAGAAGGGGAGCCATAGTTTGTTTTGGATCCTGCTGAGGCTAAGGCCTTAAAGGAAACAGCTTCTGAAGAGCTTGAGAGGCAAGAAAATGGGGAAAATCAAAATAAGAAAATGACTTAGGCCGAGATTGTTCAATCTCTCTTGAAGGCTGTGGAGGTTGCTTCAGAAAAAATCCATTTTCCAAAATCCTTCCTTGTGGAACAAATGCTTGAGACTCCAAGAAAGAGATTTATGTCACTAGAAAAGAAACAAGAGATAACATTAGAAGAGAAAAAAGCCGAAGAAGAAGTGAAAAAAGCTGAGAGCAGTGGTGGCTCTGATGATGTAATTAATAATGTTTAAGAATATCATGAGTATGATAGTGCTTCTGAGAAATTTTTACTCTGGACTTCTGAAGCCGGATATTCAAAGCATATTACACCCACAAATGATGGAAAGGATGAAGAAGAGGTAAACAATCTATCTGAAGAATATAGTCACACAGATGAATTCATTCTTCCTGAGGATATTGAATTTGGAGCTGAGAAGGTAAAACATGATGAAGACGCGATTGTACAACTATCCGATAGTGAGCATGAATCCCCAAATGAAGATATCGTTCCGAAAATCAGTAAGGGAAACAAATTAGTGGTGGATACCGCAAAAAAAGAAATTTTGAGGAAGAAGGATGTTGGAGGATCTTCAAATAGAAAAATGGTGGAAATAGATGAAGAAAAATATCCAAGTAAATTGTCAGATTTAGAGTCATCTGCCTTAGGGCATGATTTTGTTGTACAGTCTCTAATGAATATGGTCGATGCCATTCTAATATTTCCAACAATTGATTCTAGATTCCATATTCTACAGCACAATATTAATCATAAATCAGAATCTGTATCTATGGTGATGGATAGATGCATTAAGATTGAGGTTGAATACAAAAATTTCCTTACCAATAATGAAGCACACAGAAAATAATGCTGAAAAAATACTCTTTGGTCGAGGAAAATCAATGAAAATTTGGGAGAAAATGATCTGTTCCAAAAAGATGTTAAGGAAGCCTTTGGTACTAAAGATGCCAAGATAAAATATATTTCAGACAATTTTCAAGAAAATCTATGTCTAGAACAATTTTTTAGGATTCAGGATGGAAAAGACTTGAATGGGAAGTTGAGCTATATTTCTCAAAGCCTAAAAACAGAGAAGGATCTCCGCAGCGAGATGCAAGAAAATATTTTAAAGAAAGATGAATTGCTAAAGGCTGACTAAGAGGCCATGATGGCTTAGACAGCGACTCTGAAGGCTCCAGGAGAGAGGATCATGGTATTAAAAAAGAAATCTGAGGAAGATCACAAAGAACTGAAGAAGTTGAAGACCATTTTCATGATTCAAATTCCCAAGGAAAAAGAAACAATATATACCACTCCGGTCTTTTGTTGTATTTTTTTCCTTGTATTAATTCATCTAATCGAAAAAGAATGGTGGTTTCTTGTGTTTTGTTTGGTGGTTTATGCTAATATTTTAGGTACCATATTTTTTTGAATTCACTCAATCTCTTTTTGAAAATCACAATGTGAGAGAAGGAAAAATAATTCTAAAGAGGAGAAGAAAAATTTCTATGTAAATAAGAACTATCCCAAAGTAAGGGGGAGTCTATTTAAGGGGGATTTAGAATTACGATGATTTCCACATTCAAATGAAATTCCTTTCTGGAAATCTATAATATGATCCTTAGGGTTCCAAAACCTTAGGGGGAGTTAGTCGTATTTACCATTGACAAATGGAGATAAAATTTAATTTCAAAGCCGAGAAATTTATTCTAAGTCCTTATATTCTTTTTCATAAGATTTTTTGTTCTTTCCAAAAAGGGGGAGATTGTTGATTCAATAAGGTTTTCCTTATTATTTTTCCATTCCTATATTCAATGGTGATATTGTTAAGTCATTAAGGATTTCCTTATGACATTTTCATTTCTCTTGTTTTGAAAATCACATCCACATTTTCTTAAGGAAAATTTCATTTTTACCCCTATAACGAAAAATTTCCTTCCCTAAGATAATTTATCCTTACCATGTTTTCTTTGATCTAATAAAAATTTCACTAAGAAAAAAAATCGGATTGAAACTTTAAACCTCATAATCATATAAAACATAGAAAAGAGGCATTCTTTTTAAGACTCTGTATTCAAGAGATGAACTCTCATGTAGTTCAACTCTGAATTCTGGATACGAACTCTCATGTAGATCAACTCTGAATTCTGGATACGAACTATCATGAAGATGAAATCTGAATTATGGATACGAACTCTCATATAGATCAACTATGAATTCTGGATATGAACATTCATGAAGATCAACTCTGAATTTTGATTACGAATTCTGGATACGAACTCCTAAAGAGTTCTACCTCTGAATTCTCATGAACTCCAACTCCGAACATTGTAAGTTCAGGTTACGAATTCTTGGGAATCCAGACTCTGAATTTCCTTGAAATTTAGACTATAGAATTCCATATAATTTAGGTTCTTAACTCCTACAAAACAGAATAAGAATTTCTTTTTACTATAGACTCTAAATTCAGTTTTAACTTATACTTCAATCATTCATTTACCTTCATTCTGGATATCATATTTTAGTTATTCTTACACACATTTTGTTATAAAATGATGTTGTGCTTTTAGTTATCAACTAACCATTGTTTGGGTGACACGTGTACAAGTCCCTCCAATATTCAAGTAAGAATATGATCGTTGGAAGAGGAAGCCAACCGTTGGGGTCGCGCTTATAAATAGGAGCTCATTTGAAAGAGCTTAAAACACTTATGACTAATCTTAGAGAAAGTGCTGGTGAAATGATTTCTAGAGAGAGAGGCTCTTATAAAACCTCAGGCTTTATGCAGAATGTTTTGAACTACTCGTTCAAAATTTTCTTCATACAGACTTACTTAGTGCAGAGGTTTAATTTCTTTGAGATCATAGACATCGGGTTGTGAAGTCAGAGTTGCCGATTTCCTTACAAATCAAGGGCTTGGGAGGATTGCCAGACAGATACCAATCTTTGGATTGAGGGATTACCTGGGTTTGGGTAAGGCAGACTTTCTTGAAAGTATAAATCAAGGAACCTCTTATCCAGGGTTGTTGGATACCCTCCTCTTGGGGTTAAAAGAGTTTCTCCTTGTTAATTGTAGTGTTACTAATTTGTTTTCTATTGTGCATTTGTATTGTTGAGGAAAGTATAACTTTCTTATACCTACTCATACTTGTACTCTAATTTAGTTAGATTCTATATGCTTTAAGGTAGAATCTTATTTGTTGTTAACTTTTGTTAAGTTTCATTTCTGGAATCATTTTTTCAGAATCAAGCTAGTTATTAGAACTTAGAGGTGTGGTGAATTTTGGTTATCCATCGAAGTTCTAATGAAATTTTTAAAGAAATTAATTCACCCCCTCTTGTATTTTTATCTCATTTTACATATTCGATCCTACATTTGGTATTAGAGTATATCATACTCAGACATACCATTCTAACAAGAACCACCCCAAAAAATTGAACCCCCATCATATGGAGAGATGTTTTTTGGTTATTTTAATGCATTTTACTTAATAGATCCATTCTATTATTACAAATATGTATCTGATTATGAGTTCCCCATATCGGACTGGAGAACTGGAGGCTGAGGACTTAGAATCCAAGGATATAGTGAATCATGTGGGCATGGTCAAACCCATTATTTTAGTCACATCCCTACAGAGGCCATACATATGGACGTGACCCATGGGAGAGCACTCCATCAATTCAAAAAAATAAGGATATTTTTTAGATCCTTCCAAACAATCATACACACCTAGCCATATTACACGACTTACTAGTGGGGGTGTGATTATCTAATTAGTCTAAAGTGGGAGGATGACGTGACATGTACCACTAGTAGCAGATGATCTCTTGACCTATGATTAAGAACTAGGACTGTTATATAACACCACAACTGTTGAGCTATAAAATAGGGAGAAAACCCACCTTAGGATGTGAATATTCTAAGCACAAAAGAACGATGTTATAAAATAGTTTGTGGTTGTTTCATCCAAAATCTAAATCATGTATGCTCTCCATATTTCAAAATAACTCAGAGTGGCACTCATCCAGGCCCTCTGGAGCCCATAGGAGTTCGATATTAAAGTCTCTACAACCATGTTCCACTATGTTGAGACTATTCCATTAGAATTCCATGTCACCAACTTATTCACAAAATGATATTAGGAAGAATTTATCTAGGGACATATAATACCCTTGTATGTTTTAGTAAAAATTGAAAAAGACCACATTCAATGATCTATATTTGAAAATGGTTTTAGGAACAACCTTATCCTTGTTTTTTACCTATGCTTTTTTGGATATATCGATGTGGTTTTATCTATAAAAAAATATCTATTCAAGGGTTTAATGAGAATGATCAAAGGCCTATCTGGAAAATCCATCTCAAGGCTCGGTTTGTGGATCTTATATCTAATTACAATTTTATGGATAACTAAAATGACACAACATATAATTTACCACTTTAAATACCTTTTCTTCATAACCATATAGAGACACCTTCAACATTTCATCAATGTTTGAAATACCCCATCAATGGGAAGGATAACATATATATAGGGATAGTTCCCCCTTCAAGTCTATCAAATCCATATATAATGAGGTATGTTTATTTAATAAGGAAGAAAAAAAACTAATGGAGGATGAATATATACAGGTTTAATCCTATAATGTATTGAGGTATGCCCCTATAAATCCCTAGAGCATTCTCGATAGTGGTTATGTGATACCCATATACTTGATTGAATCTGTAATCTTAATCCAATTAAGTTATCATGAACCCCAAACTTCATGGGATCATGTACATGTGATGGAAGTCACAATATCTAAAGTATGTTCATATAAATTTGATCAAGATAATGCTATTTTGTTTTTGATAATTTCCTCGCACCATCAAAAAAAATGGATGATGTAACACCCCATGATTTCATAGTGTGTTATTTCTTCAAAATAATTCAATAACTTGCACAACACACAACAACGAGTTCAAGCACACCATGACTTACCAAACAAGCCATTAAAAAGGGTTTATGAATAGTATTAAATTAATTTTAAACTTCATATAATTCTTATAATTTTATAATCAATATTATGAGTTTCTTAGACATAATTTAAGAATAAATTCATTTTTGGCACTTTTACCAATTTTAATAGTGAACCCTTTTTGAATCCAATATTTTAAACATTTATATATTAAATTTGACTAAATAAATTTACGTTTTAGAATGGGGACATAAAACATTTACAATGAAACATCCCATTATTCCATGGTATGCTTTCCTTTGAATAATATAGTAGTGTGTGTTGTACGCAACTTCAAGTTCTAACACACACCACAACCAATCAAACTAGCCGTTATGAATAGTACTACCTACTTTTTAAAATTTTAGAAATTTTATCTCTCAAAATGTAATTCATTTTTGGATTCGAAGTATCGAATTTAGCATAATGTGAAATTTTGGTTCTTTTTGGATAACATTAATATTTTGATGAATAATGAAAATTAATAAATTTTTAATTAAAAACAAATTTTTTAATAAAAATAATTAATAGTGAGAAATTATGAATTTTAGTGGTTTTAAATTATATTTAGAATATATTTTTACCATTTAAAAAAATTTTGGTCAGTGGAAATAATTTCACAATTAAACCGGACATAAACAAGTATCAATCTTTTGATAGTTACTATATCTTAAAAACACGCTTTTTGTTGTGACAACGTGAATTAATTTTAAATTAATTTCTACCACTTCTTGTGTTTTGAATTCAGATAAATGGATTCCATATTTGGAATCAGGATGTACAATTTGTTTAAATAGTCATTAGAAAGCTCTAAATATTTCCTACATAATGGTATTTTATTTATAATTTTTAGACATTATATAATTTAAACTAAATTCCTAAAAATTTATGTTTCGACCAAGAGACTTATATCATGATATTTATATCATTAATGGACCACTTTGGGTTCTCTTGAATGTATATAGTAAATTTATATACCATATAATATAAAAACTACAAAGAGACATTGTAAAAGTGAAACTAATTAACTAAGAGAGAATACTTACAGATAAGGTTAATATAATAAACCAAACCTGTCTAAATTCTATTGGTTGATTGGTTTTCGACCTATCCCCACCTTAACCTTTAAATAATCCACTTTGGAGCCATTAGAAACCGAATATGAATTTATTATAAATTAATACATTAATTTTTTCCTAAAGAGCCCCTCCTCCCCCTTATAAAAGGTCCCAATTTCTAAAAATTATTCATACCTTCAAAGCCTTTTGGATCAGCCAACCCCTGCCAAAATACTCTCTCAACTTCCCTCTCTTTAACATAGTGGCCTTAGTTTGATCAGAAAGCCAACCTAAGGATCCCTTTTGATCAAATCAAAAAGAAGAACCCAAAGAAGAGGAGGTTAAACGTACCCTCGACTAATGGAAAGTGCAAGGTAAGGGGTTTTCCTCACACTCTTTATTCCTATGAGATTCATGAAATATTGCCACTATTACCTTTTGTGTGGTGTATGTACTGCCCATAATTGTATTCATTTTGTAATAAACTTTAATTTATGTGTATTTACATATTCATTGTATGATACCTATTTCATGGGTTGTATGTTTCGTAAGTTACCAAATTGGTAAGGGTTAATTCCTCAATCTCATCATTATCTGAGATTGTTTATGTGTAAGTTTTTACTGGGACATTTTTATCATATATGTCCATTTTTCATAAAAATGATTTCAAAATGATTATTTTAAGGATTTTGAAAGGTACTCTTTATCAAGATCATAATTTCAATTCTTTTAAAGATTTATCTTTCTAATTCTTTTTAATTAATGTCTATGTTTTCAAAATGATTTCAAGGATTTCTTTATATGGACATGAATGTTTTGAAATGATAATTATTTTCAAAAGTTTCAAAGTGGTATGAGGCAATTTTATTCAAAAATCTCTTTTTAAATTACTTCCTTTATAAATGTGAGACTTTTAAATGATTTTACAAAAATGATATTTCTCTCAAAAAAAATTACTCATCATTTTCATCTATTTCAACATCCTTCGATGGATTTTAAGATCTTTTGATGTCGATTTATTATAAAAAACTTCCATTGAAGGTTTTGTGACATTTTTGACTGTGGATGTGTTATTTTTATACCATTCATGGTTTATGGAGAAAGTATTGACATTTCGTATGCTAGTTTTAATATGAATGTTTATGTTATGTTTAAAACTATTCATATGAGGAATGAATTGGACTTCGTAAGTGACGGGTGGAGCCCGCTATTGATCCTTGATGCAGCGGTAGGTCTCATGAGACAAGCTATTGTCTTGGCACGAGGACTTAACAATATCTTATTTGTAGTCTTGGCACGAGGCCTTGGCTACGTGGTTATGATAGTCTGGCATTATGCATTCCATTATTATGAAAGTGGTTAGTGATATTGCATGTGATTATTCGACTAGTATAATATTCATGTGAATAAGTAAATGGAATTATTTCATTTTATTTATGCTATATTATGCTGAAGTTCATGTTTAAAAGGCATTTGTATTAGTTTTATACATTGCCTTAAATGTTTATGCTTATTTTTGAATGTTTTCGCTGTATTGCATACCCCTACTGAGCATTTGAGCTCACCCCATTCTATGTTTTATTTTTCCCAGGTTTCGAATAAGTGTAATGTGATTGATATTCCGGGTTAAGACAAGGGAATAATGGTGTCCATAAAGATTATTTATGTTGTTTTTTACGTCTTAAAGTGGAAATGTAACATTCATGTATGCGATCTATTTTTCCAAGACTGATAAAATGATCGGTCCTTCGTGAAATTCTTCATTTTAATCATGCCAATGTATTAAAATAATTCACCGACTCTGGGTAACTAGGGTCGGGGCGTAACAGATGATGCTCCCAAGACATTCCCTATAACATGGGATGTCCAAGATCCCCTTGCCCTGGTAGAAATAAGAGAAATCATGTAGTTTAAAAATACCTTCTTAATGTAATTGGTAGTTCAAAATGAGAATATATCTTCCCACTACCTTTGTTACCTCAAGATAGTGATAGATATTCCACTGGATTATCCACCATGTCTTGAAATTACTCAATAAACATGGAGATGGATGAAGAAGTAGTGACCTCAGGAACTCGCCTCCTGTATTTGAGGAAGGCATCCCCACCACCATCAACGAGCTCAGGTAGGTGAATCTGGAAATAGAATAAGACACAAAACCTATAATTATTATTACTTCCATGCCTCTCAAGGATAAGGATATGTACATTGAATTTATAAAGTATGATCAGTAAATGTTTGCTTGATATTATAATTATATTCCCATGATAAACCCCAATAAAGGTAAAAATCACCTAGTCTTACTTGATGAACATCGAGGATTTAGGAAGGCATCAAGGAGGATACACCCCTCTCATGTTACCAATGTATCATAAAAAGTTAAAAAAATGACCAAAGACAACTTTATTATGGAATGTTCAGTACTCAACATAGATCACCAACATCATCCCCATCAAGAAAAAGAATGGGATGATTGAGGTCTATATCAATTTTAGGGACCTTAAGAGATATATCTTTAATAATGATTTCTCATTTCCGATCACTGAACATTTGATCAATCAAACTACAAGATTCCATGAAATTTCGTTCATGAATGGCTATTCAAGGTATAATCAGATAAAGATGACCCCTTCAAACGAGGAAGCCACATCATTTTGAGTATCTTTGTGGATTTTTTATATCATGTCATGGCCTTTGGATTAAATAACGATGACACTACTTAAAAACTAACAAAGAATTATATATTTATTCCTGTTTTGGTGTGTATAGAATGATGTTATTTTAATGACCTAGTAGTCAAATATCGATAGAGATGTGATCACCACGTATATCTTCAAAAAATTCTTTAGTATGTTGCATAAGTATAGTTTGAAGATGAATCCGTTGTAGTGGGATTTCAGAGTAATTTTAGGGAAATTACATTGATTTTTTGTACGTTATCATGTCATCAAATTTGATTTGGAATATACTAGTGTAACCCCAACAATATCACCTCATTATAAACATAAATAATTTATGGGGATCTATTCACCCCCCACATACATTTGGATTTTCATAACTAACCTTTCTAGAAAATACCCCATCACCAATTTAATGATGAAGGGATTCCCCTACTAATTGGATAAGGACTAACATGAATCTTTTGATAATATTATCTAGTACATACTGCACCCATCAGTCTTGATACAACCGGTGGAAGTAAATTCACTTATCTTATATGTGGATGTCATGGAATTATCTCTTGATTTTATCCTCATATATAAAAATTATTTGAGGAATGAAAATATCCTATACTATCTCAATCAAACAATCACAGTACTGAGACTCAGTATTTAGATATCAAGAAGAAATACCTCACACTAATATTTGTAGTGGAAAAACGGGGACATTACTTATAGATTCCCAAAGTACACTTGGTAAACCAAATTCACCCTCTCAAGTATTTGATTGGACATACTATATTTATTGGGTGTTTGTTATGAAGGGTGTTTATTTTATAGAAATATGGAATCCAATTTGTTTCAAAAAAGGTCGTTAAATGGAGGGCACTAATTGATTTCCTTATGGCACATCCCACCTCAAAAAGCACACTAGTGGACACTAAACTTATAGAAAAAGAGGTTTTCTATGACCATTAAACTTTACAAACATGGGAGATATATTTTGATGGTGCTTCCTGAAGTACTATCGGTAAGAGGATGGAAAACAAAAATCGTAATCTAGCCAGTATAGGTATTGTTTTTGTTTCCCAATACATGTTAGTGTTTCCCTAATCTTTCACACTATCTGATGGATTCAATAATAATGATGTAGAATACAAAGCCCTCATTTATATCTTAGAAGTACCCCTACAGCTGCGAATAGACTAACTAAACATCAAAGGGGATTCTGAGATGGTGATCAAACAAAGCAACCTTTAGCATTTCATTAAAAAGGAATAATTATCCACTCTCATCAATTATGTCATATAATTGATGGAGGAATTCCATTTTGAACCAATATTGCATCATGTACCTTGATAAAAAAAGGCTCTTACAGACACACTGGTTAATACAACCATAGTCCTCACCAACCCCTATAACGACCTGATTTTTTATCAATATTAACTTATTATAATTTTGTCTTATAGTATAATAATATATGAAAACATATTGAACAAAATACAAACCTTATGAATAAAAAATGCGTAAAATTAAAGGTATCTCTAGAAGTTAAGGAACATATAATAATGAAATAATAACTTGACATTTGGAATAGTAATATAACCCTTATGAATATTAAACCAGCTAATTGAATAGTAACCTCACTAATGAATGTATAAATAAAATTTATGTATCTTATAAGTGAAAATAAGATATAAATATATCATAGTATATGTAAGTAAATATTTTAAAAATTATTAATTATGTGTTGGTATTATTCTAAGTCATGTATATTTAATTAAAGTTTTATGTTTAATTTAATAATTTAGAAGAACATTTATTTTCATAAAATATCTTCATAAATAATTATTTTTATGACTTATTATTATAAGATAATTTTAAGAGACATTGATTAATTTTTCAGTGTTAGAAAAATAGTTTTAAATTTAAAATTTGTATTTTTCATGTAAATTATGATTTTAATTAATAATTATATATCTCATACATAGAAAATTATTTTCATAAAAAGGAGTTTATTTTTAAATTATACATGTCAAAAAATGGTTGGGGTGAATTTTTTGGATTTTTCTAAAATACTATAATTTTTGTGAATAGTAAAAAACAATAATTTACAATAAATGCTAAATAAATGAATTTATGTGTCATGCTTAAGTCATGGAAGATGTAAATGGCCATTGGATCGAACTCACATGATCTATTTACTATTTTTGGTCACAATAATCAATACAATTCATAGTATTGAGAAAAAATATTAAACTAATGATTAAGATTACAGGAAACCCCTCCTCTCATCCACTATAAATACCACCCCTCTTTACCTCATCTTCTTACACCACTCAAGCCTTTTTCATTGTAAAAATTCTAATCAAATCTCTCTAAAATTACCTATCCCACGTCCATCAGCCCTGGGTCCCTTAGAAATACCAAATCCTCTCCCCTAAATAGTTTCTCAAACAAGATATATTCAAGAGGGAAATTCCTCCTTTCATTTCTTTTATTTTCTTTTAAGTTCCTTTATTTATTTTTCTTTCTTCACCTCATTTAATCCAAATGTTATAATAACTCCAGTAACATACATTTAATTTAATGTTTTTATGATAATGGAATAATTCATCATCCTCTCTCTTTTACCCTCCTTTTATAATTGAAATGAAAACAACATCTGAGATGTGTTAATTCATCACATTGAAGGATGACAAGTTTTCAAATTCTTTTAAAATATTGAATTATGGTCATGACACAATTATTGTTGTTGTAACAGAATATAATATATGTATTATAACATATTTATGTTTCTTAAATCATTTTGTACACATGATATTAATTTATAAAGAAAAATGTGTTTGATGTGATAAAAAATCGCCAATAAACCGAAGTAGTTATCAATAATGTTTTATATAATGATTCATCTTCATTCTAAATAACCAAATGAATTTTATAACTATGTAATATTATGTATATTAAATAATAACATACAACTTATAATCTTTAAAACCATTATCATCATACATTTTTATCCTTACATGTATATAAGTAAACCAATCACGAAAACCATGGAAACAAATGATCCCAAACAATGAAATTTAACCTCTTAATCCATAAAAATTGAAATGAATGAACTTAGTATGGTTAAAAAAAATCAATTAAATTAATAACAAGTTCTAGAAATATTAATTAATGAATGTAATTTTGTTATCTAGGACATTAATATCAAGTGAAGGACACCATCAGTCTTTAGGTAACGGATTCTACCTGAACCTCCTTTATTCCTTCGGGTAACTCTATCTATCTTTTTACCAAAATGATGTTTTCTGTTATTTTTATTTACATCTTATAAATTATATGTACATGATCCAAAATCATTTATCATGTTCTATTCATCATTCTATTTTTAGGATATACATGTTTTTAAGTGGTTTCCTTTTCAATACTTTCGGATAAGTAAACTCTTTTATGGAAACTTCCCAAATTCATACCCAATTTCAAGTGCACTATATAATATTTTTAGGCAAATATTTTTTATAAAACCACTATTTATATTATTAATACCTTCTTGATTCACTTATGGTCTTATATAAAATATTACTCCCTTTTTAAGTGATCTTTGATATTTTCCTTACACCGCACTAAATTTTTTTAATTATAATGTTTCATAAATACTGTTTTTTACATGTTATCGATTAAAATTGACATCAATTATCATGATATATTCCTATTATACCTTATCAATTTCAATACATGATCTAATTACACTCCTACATGTTCACTTTTATGATACACCCATTAGTTATGATTTATGACATGAATATGATACCCAATTATTTCCATGGGTAACCCTTATGTTTATGTATGAATGATTATGTATGATTCTGTATATAGAAAGCATATTCACAAAAATTTTATGATGGTTTATCCTAGATAATATCCTAATTAATTGGGTGAATTTTAGTATCATGAGACTTTATGTGCAATGATCTTGGTGGTCAGCCTTGACTCATGCTACTATGTGCAATGATCCTGGTGGTTAACCTTGACATGTGATAATCTATGTGAAATGAGCCTTTAATCATTCTAAATTCATGTTTTAGGTTGCTACCAAATTACTATGACTACATTTTTATATAATCCCATGTTTATATGTTATGATTACATATGTTCCATGCCTTTTTATATCATTATGGAATGCCTTCTAACTCATGTGATAAATATTTATTCTTATGTTTGTTCCATTTCTGGGATTTTTAGCTCATCCATTTTTTCAGGTTATCCCTTCGTTATCCAATGAAGATGTATGAGAAAAATGGATGTTAGGATCTATTCATGAATATCAAATAAATAGTTGTTTTATTTAGTCTCATGTTTTCAGTTTTATGTACTTAGTCTTTTAAGACACTAGAATTTATGATCCTTGGATTGTAATATAATGCTTAATTTTGCTTAAAATAATTTAATGTTGTGTCTAAAAGGATAAGGTTCATATAGTTAGTATAGTATTATAGTCTATTTATTTTCGGAGAATAGTAATATATCACTTCAATAAGAACCTTATGGATGATACTATGTATAAGAAAACATCCTTAAATTTGGATAAGTATAGAGTAAATGGTTTATCAAGAAAATACATCCCAATCTAGATATGAACAAGTGGATGTTCCTCTAGCACAAATGTATCTAGGGGTAAAACCTAAAAAAACCACCTTGAGCTAGACCCTAATGAGAACTAGTGAACGAAAGTGGGCCTTACTGTACTCTATTTTTTACACTCCCGGGGGATATTCATTGGTAAATTCATAAGATCAGTACAAACCAATATTAATGGAACAAAAAAAGTGACCCATAATAATATTTTTTTGGAATAAAAATAATGGATAACTTAAATTGAAACCTATGGAATCATGAGTTAGGATATAATTTTCCTTTAAGAGTTTATCTTTTTATGTTTAACATTTCCTAAGTATGCTTATTAGCTAAGTATTCAAGCCTCCTAATTGTAAATTCATTTTCTTATTTAATAGAGGGAAATAGAAGAACACGTTCTAACAATCAATGTGACATGGACTGTGATGATTGAACTAATGATATGCCCGATATGATGAAAAAAGTGCTCAAAATCTATTAAAGTACATGATCAACTGGCTCAAGTTATGAATAATAACTTCAATCAAGTGGAATGACCTCCTCCTCCAAGGGAAGAGAATGTTTCAATTAATTCCATCATTTGTCAATGGCCTCCCATGTTTAGTTAATCTTATGATCCCCTCTTCACAGAACAATGTATTAACTCCATTGAAAAGATATTCATTGTCCTATAGTGCTCAGAATAACAGAAGGTCATACTGGTTGTCTATCGTTTTGATGGGGAATATGATCAATGGTGACACTGATCAAGAATATGAAGTCTCTGGTGGAAGTTGATTCCATGGATTGGGATAAATTCAAGAAAATGATTTGCTATAAATACCTTCTTTGAACCCTCCATATCAAGATGGAATGAGAGTTCCTTGGACTTCAGTAGAATGAAGATGAGTTTATCTGGGCGTATGAATCAATCTTCACATTACTTTCATGATACACCTATGAATTTTTCATGAACAATGAAATCAAGGTGGATCACTTATTTAGCAGATGAAAGCCAATTCTATGAAAAGTATTGGCGATTTGATAATTCAACAGTTATGTGGAGATTTTCCATTATTACCTAAGGGTTAAAATGGTTATTATTGACTCTCAAGGGTCACATAGCCATTGTGAAAAAAAATCAGAAAATGAATTCTAATATTGATGTTTCGGAAAATAATTCTTATGATGGAATGAAGATTGAACAACCCACATGTCAAAATTGTGGGAAGAAGAATCCTAGTAACTTTCTAAAGGAAAAATAGGATTGAGTCAAATGTGGTATAATGGTACATCTAACTAAGAACTGCCAAATGGATATGAAGAATCCCACTAATGTGGAAAAATAAAGGAATGTTCAGATCAACACTCAGCCTATAGTGTTGTGTTACAACTAAATGGAACATGGTAATTATGTGAAAAATTTCCCTAAGACAAGGGTTATTAGAGGAAATCAACAACAAAATCCATGGCAACAAATAGTGGATTACACCACCACTACTTCTGAGGTGGATCCAGATAATGATGTGGTGAAATTTACACTATTTATTCATTCAATAATATTAAATGTACTATTTGATTTTGGTTCAACACATTATTTTATATCTTTCATGTTTAGTAGAACTATTCAAACACCACCTGAAAATTTGGAGGTTGAGTTATCTATGCGAACATTGAACAGGGTAATTATTACGTCCAAGTTTTATAACTCCTCCTTGATAAATGTCTGTGGATTGAACCTCCCATAAAATATTTTCATAATCACTCTGGTGGAGTTCAATTCTATTTTGTGAATGGATTGGATATCTTTATACAAAGAAAAAATTAAATGTCAGGAAAGGAAGATCACTCTTTACACCCCAGAGTATCCTATAATCCTATACAACTGTATGGAAGAAGATGAATCTTCTTCAGAATCATCATCTCATGTGTGGATAATGTTACCTTTTGACCAATCATATCTTTCTCAAATGATCGAGACAAAAGAGATGACACTTCTCAAATATATTCCCATCATTAGGGATTAAACTCATGTATTCCCTGAAGAATTGAATGATCTTACTCCTTATTTAGATTCCTAGTTCTCAATAGAACTTATTCCTAGATCCCTACCTACATCAAAGACACCTTAATAAATGGCCACTGTTGAGTTGGATGAGTTGAACAACCAGTTACTGGTGAATCTGGAGAAGGGTTTTATATGCCTAAGTGCTTCCCCATGGGGTGGAACAATACTCTTTGTTAAGAAGATGGGTGGATCAATGCACATCTATATTTATTATCATGGTCTCAATAAAATCATGATAAAAAAACACATATCCCCTACTTCTACTAGATGATTTTTTGATAAGTTATGTGAGGCTAGTTTTTTTGTCTAAGGTGGAGCTTCACTCAGGATATAACCAACTAAATTTGTGGAAGGAGGATATTCCCAGAAACACATTTAGAATGAGGTATGGACACTATGAGTTCATAGTGATTCCCTTTAGACTCACTAATGTTCTAGAAATATTCATGGATTTAATGAATAGAGTATTTAGAGATTACCTCAAAAAAAATTGTAGTCTTTTTCAATGATATTCTGATATACTCCATGAGGAAAGAAGAACATGAGGAGCATTTGAATAATGTGCCGATGATTTTGAGATGGGAGAAACATTATGAAAATTATAGTAAATGTGTGTTCTAGAAGGAGGCTGTATCATTCTTGGGGCATGTTATCACCAGTAAAGGGATATCTATAGACCCTTCCAAGACAAAGACAATTGAATAGTGTCCTAGAACAATATTTGTAATAGAGATCTATAGAATTCATGGTCTAGCTGGTTATTTTTGACAATTTGTGAGGAACTTAGCACGACATAAAACCCATTGAACAAGCTGACATAGAAGATGGTGATGTTTGTCTAGAATCATTAATACGAGGAATGATTTAAGGAGCTCAAAAATAGGCTTATCACTATGCCAGTACTCACACTCCCAACAAGTGGATAAATATTTTTGGTCTATATTGATGCTTCAAAGAATGGTTTTGGATGATTACTAATGAAATATGATAAAGTGATATCCTATTCCTCAAGACAGTTTAGAATACTTGTGTAAAACTATCCCACGCATGATCTGGAGTTGGCTGTTGTGATCTATTCTTTGAAAATCTGGTAACATTATCTTTATGGAGATAAGTGTGAGATATATATTTATCAAAAGAGTCTAAAATATATATTCAAATAGAAGGATCTCAATATGCTCTAGAGATGATAGTTAGATCCCATAATGAATTATGACTGCCCAATCTACTACCATCCTAGTAAGGCAAATATGATCGTAGATGATCTAAGTAGAAAGGATCCTACTTCGTTATTAATGATGAGAATTTAAAAGGATCAAATATTATTATATTTTCAAATAATAGACACAAGAATCAGTAAGGGAGGAACATCATTAATCCTTTCTCAAATGATTTCTCAGCCATCCCTTGTGGAGAAAATAAAGGGTTCTTAGAGAAATAATCTAGAAATTCAGAAAAGGGTGGAAGATATCATAAATGGGGAATCATAGGAGTTAATGATTTAAAACGATGGAGTCATAATATTTGGTTCATGATTATGTGTACCATCTAATCCAAAGATAAAGAAGGATCTTCGGAATGACACACATAGCTCAACCTTATCTATTCACCTAGGGGAACAATGATGTATCAAGATCTCCAAGAGAATTATTGGTGGGACAATATGAAGAAGGAGATTGCTGAGTATACATCAATGTTCCTTGTATATCAGCAAGTGAGGGCTAAAATGAATATGTATAAGGGGATGATGCAGCCACTACCCATACAAACATGGAAGTTTGAGAAAATCACCATGGACATTGTCACTCGACTTCCAAGGAAATCTACAGAAAATGATTATATATGAGTCATTGTGGATTGTCTTATAAAGAAAAATCACTTTATTACAAATTAATAGGACTTCTCATTCTATGAATTTGATCATATATATATTTATATATTAAAGAGGTGGTAATGATGCATGGATTAAAACTATCTATTATATCCTATAGAGATCCTAGATTCACTACGATGTTTTGGAAATGTCTTTAGCATGCTCTAAGCACTAAAATGAACTTGAGTATGACCTATCATCCTCAAAATTATGGTCAATCTGAGTGAACTATTCATCAATTGGAAGATATGTTGAGATAATGTTATATGGAATTCAAAAGAGTATGGGACCAACATCTTACACTGGTCAAATTCTCTAACAACAATATTTTCCAATTGAGCATCCAAATGGCACCATATGAAGCCTTTTATGGTAAAAGGTTCAGAAGACTATTGTGTTGGGATGAACTTAACGAACGTAAGCTGTTAGGACCTAAAATGATCAAAAAAATGGTGGAGAAGGTGGAAAATATACAACAACACATCAAGTCATCCTAAAGTTGAAAAAATATAAATACAAATAATCATTAATGAGACCTTGAGATTAAAGTTGGAGACATGGTACTCCTCCATATATCCCTATGGAAGAAGGTCATGTGATTTGGGAACAAAGGAAAGCTATGTCCCAGGTACATCATCTCCTTTTAGATTCTTCATTGTGGTAGAGTTGTTCCCTATCGACTAGCACTTCCACCTACCATGTTTAATGTACAATATTTCTTCCATATATCCTTCTTAAGGATGTAAATACCAGATCCTTCACAATTATTTTCTTCAGAGGTGGTACAGTTTGATAATGACCGTTCCTGCAAGGAGCATCCAGTGAAGATCTTGGATCATAGAGATAAGGTTCTATGTAACAATAATACTCACCTATTCAAAGTACTACGGAAGAACCATAAATATGAATAGATGACATTGGAATTAGATGAAGTAATTAATGAAAGGTACCCACACTTTTTATCAGCTTATAATGTAAATTAAAATTTCAAGTGAAAAATTTATTAAGGGGGAGGAATGTAATGACGTAATGTTTTATCAATAAAATTCTCTTATTATAATAATGTATTATAGTATAATAATAAAATATTACATATAGAACACAATGTAAACCATATAAATAACGAATGAGTAAAATAAAAGTTATCTCCAGATTTTAATAAATGTATAATAATGAAATATTAACTAGACATTTGGAATAGTAATGTGACCCTTATAAATAGTAAATCGAGAAATTGAATAGTAAAATCACCAATTAATGTATAAATAAAATTTATTCATGTTATAAGTGATAATATGATATAAATATATCATAGTATAAGAAAGTAAATATATTAAAAATTATTAATTAAGTGTTGGTATTTTTGTAATTTATGAATATTTAATTACAATTTTAGGATTAATTTAAAAATTTAAAAATAAATATTATTTCCTTAAAACTTATTCATAAATAATTATTTTGATGAATTATGATGCTAATATAATTTTAAGAGACCTTTATTAATTTTTCAAATTGTTAGAAAAGAATTTTTAATTTTAAAATTTGTATTTTTAATGTAAATTATGATTTTAATTAAAAATTAAATTTCTCATATTGAGAAAATTATTTTCATAAAATAGAGTTTATTTTTTAATTATAATCATTTAAAAAAGGTTGGGGAGAACTTTTGGGATTTTTCTAAAATACTTGAATTTTTTGTGAATAGTAGAATACGATAATTGGCGATAAATGCTAAAAAATGGATTATGAATAATTACTGAGTCATGGATGATGTAAATGGCCATTTTTAAGAACTCACATTCCCTATTTACTATTTTTGGTCACAATAATCATGATTATTCATAGTATTTAAAAAAACATTAAACTAATGATTAAAATAATGGGAAACCCCTCATCTCCTCCACTATAAATATTACCCCTCTTTACCCCATCTCCTCACACCTCTCAAGCCTTGTGACTAGTCAAAATAATGATCAAATATATCCCTAAGAAAATATTCCACATCAATTATACCTTGGAATTTTCAATGTACCAAATATTCTCCCCTAGATAGGTTCTCAATATAGATATATTCAAGAGGTAAATTCCTCTTTTCATTTCTTTTATTTTCGTTCAAGTTCCATTATTTCCTTTTCCTTGATCACATCCTTTAATAAAAATGTTATGATAATTCTAGTACGTTACATGTAATAAAATGTTATTATGATAATTTAATAACTCATCATCATCTCACTATTCCCCTCCTTTTATACTAGAAATTAAAACACCATCTCAAATGTGTTAATCATCACATTCATGGTCAATAAGTTTTCAATTTATTTTACCATCTTCAATTATGGTAATGAAACCATTTATATGTTTAAAATAGACTATAATTTATATATTGTAACTTATTTAAGGTTATTAAATATTTTTATTCACATGATATTAATTTATAATGAAAAATGTGTTCGATGTGATCCAAAACCACAAATTAACAAAAACGATTTTCATTAAAGTTTTATATAATGATTCATATTCTATAAAAATATCCAAATGAGTTTTATAACCATTTAATATTCTATATGTTCACTAATAACATAAAAATTCAATTCTGGACAACCATTCTCATCTCACTTTTTTATCCTTACATGTATATAAGTAAACCAATCATAAAAACCAAGGAGAAAAACGGTACTGAACAATGAAATTGAACCTCTTAACCCATAAAAAATGTCATGAATGAACTTAATAAGGTTATAATAAATAAATTACATGAATAATAGGATCTGGAAATATTAATTAATTAGTGTATATTCTTTATCCATTAAATTAAGAACATTTGAAGGACACCATCAGAATTAAGGTTAGGGATTCTATCCATACCTCCATTATTCCTTCAAGTTGCAATATCATTATTTTTACACAAATTAAGTTTTCTGTTATTTTTATTTAATTATTCTAACTGTTGTTTAAATTCTCAAAAAGAATTTTTCAATCTACATTCATAATTCTATTTTGGGGATATACATGTTTTTAAGTGGTTCCCTCCTCAATAATTCTCGATAAGCAATCCTGTTTAAGGGAACTTCCCAAATTCTTACCCAATTTCAAGTGAACTGTCTAATATGTTTTGAAACAAAATTATTTTTATAAAACCAATAATTTTATTATTAAAACAATATTGTTTCAATTCTGTTTTTATATATAATATATTCCCTTTTCTCTTTTAAGTTGTTTTTAATATTTTCCTTGAACTACAATAAAATGTTTTAATTCTAATGTTTCTTAAATAATCTTTTTGCATGTTATTACATACAATTGACATAAATTATCATGATATATAGATATTCTACCATATTAATGTATGTGAATGATCTAATTTCTTTCCTTCATGGTAAATATTATGATACTCCCATTTTTATGCTTTATGACCTGAATATGATAACCAATTCATTCCACATGTAACACTTATATTTATGTATGATTGATTATGTATGATTTTATATGTCGAAAGAATAGTCATGAACATTTTATGATAGTTTTACCCAGATATATCTCTAATTCATTGTTTAATGTTTATTCTCATGAGACGTTATGTGTAATGGTCTTAGCGGTTAGCCTTGAATTGTGATACCAAGTGCAACAATCTTGGTAGCTAACCTTGAAATGTCATCCTCTCTGTGAAATGAGACTTGAATTTTGATAAAGTGATGTTTTATGTTACTTCAACATTATTATGAATCCATGTTTATATGATACCAGGTTTATATTTTATGATTCCATATGTTCCATGCCTTTTTATATCATTACGGCTTGCCTTCTAACCCATGTGCTAAAGCATTATTCTTATGTTTACTACTTTAATTGGATTTTTATCTTCTCCCTTTGTTCATGTTATACCTAGGTTATCCTATAAATATGTATGAGAACTTTGGAAGTTAAGATATATTTTGGAATATTAAATAAATAAATGTTTTATTTAATCCCATGTTTTCAATATTATGTACCTAGCCTTCGATGATACTAGACTCTATGATCCATAACTTGTAATATGTTGCTTTATTATGTTTAAAATCATGTAATTATATGTGTAAAAGGATAGGGTCTATATTACCCCAATAAAGAAAAAGTTTTTTCCGTATAAAAAACTAAAGGGTGGTCTCATCAGTCATCATCTCTGACATAGAGGAAATCAATTAGGTCATCACTAATTGAGAGCATGCTGAACTAATTTCCACCCCCATATGGATGGATACCATATTCAATTATGTCTAAAAATGTGAATATCCCATTATATTGTGCTAAAAGGTAACAAAATCATTATCGTGTAAAAAAATATACCCTTTAAGATTGGAAAAATGAGAAAAAATCCGTCTACAAGAAAGAATTTAAAGGAATACTCCAAAGATTCATAGTAGAAGGATAAATTCCCACTATCATGGAAGAATTACATACAGGATCCTATGACACTCACTATTTTGTGATCAGACTCTCACATAAAATTGTGAGGTTTATTTATTACTATAAAACAATAATATAAGACTATGTGGAACTCTCCATGAAATTTCCTACATTTTAGATTCATAAAAACATCATCCATAAACCCCTAGAGTATCTACATGATTTTAAATATTCATGTTCATTTTCTGTATGGGGAATGGATGTTGTGGGTCCATATCCACCATCCATAACTAAGAAGATCAAGTACATCCCCTCTAATACTAATTTATTTTATAAATATACTGAGGAAATACCCTTCAAGGTTATCGAGATGCATAATATCATTAACTTTTTAAATTCTAATATCATCACCATTTTTGTTGTCTCACACACAATATTGATGGATAATGAAACCGAAATTAGTTATAACAAATTGAATAAATTATACATGGAGTACACCATAGAATATAACCATTAATCCGTCTAGCTTGCTGAAGAAAATAGAAAAATAGAGGCATTCTACAATTCTCTATCAAATATACTCTAAAAAATTGTGTATAAGGACAAGGAGTCATGACCAGACAAGCTCCTTCCTGATATATGGGAATACTGTTCCACCATAAGCAATACCATATAAGAGACCCCATATTTTTTAGTGTAAAAAACCATTGAAGTGTTTCCCATTGAAGTCTAGTTTCACTGACTCTTTATAACTATTTATGGACAACTCTCAGATGAAGAGAAATCACAAAAGCAGCTGGATGAGTTAGAATGGCCTGATGAGAAAAGGTTGCGTTCACTACAGAAACATGATTTTCATCTAAATAAAATCCCATGAGACTCCAATAAAAAGGATTTACTCTAATAATTCATGAATGATGAACTATTATTGGATCTTAGAATCCTAGTGATACCAGAAAAGAAAATTCTAACGATGTATCTCAAATGGGAAGGATCTTACATCATATATAAGTTCTATTCAAATAGAGCTTACTCATTAGACACAATGGATGGGGGACACGTTACACCCCCAACAATGAAATATTTATCATAAATTACTTTTCATAGATTCCATTAGCATCTAAATCCCTAGAAAAAGTTCTTTAATTTTCATGGTATCTAAATTCATTGAAGCATGAATTTAAAATACACAACACTTATCATCCATATCAGATTATGTTAAACTTCACATAATACATCTTTACTGCATGATGTTAAAATATATGACAAATGTTACATCACAAATGGACCACTACACATAAGATATGTCTATGAAAAATAAAATTAAATTACCCACTTTCCTATGTGTGAGTCAGATGCACATAAAGAATATCCCTATTAAAAAACTATATGTGTCTTGATTCATGCCATCATAAGATACATGGTGATACCTAGATCTCAAATCATGGGTCCAACCATAATATTGATGAAAAAATGTCCTCCTCTTGTTACGTGTTAGACCCATGTGGGTAGTGTTCCATTCATCAAATTATTGTGTATTGATTCCTACCATCACATGATATGTAGTGACACCCAGATCTCAAATCCAAGGTTTAGCCATAATATCAAATTAAAAAATTCCTCCCTTAAAATATGGGTTAGAATAATATGTAGATTTTTCCATTCAAGAACTACATATGAATTGATTTCTTCCAAAACATGATACATAGAGACACAAAAATCTCAAATCTTGGGTCCATCCACAATTATCAATGGAAAAAAATTCCCCCCTATGCATATGGTTTAGATCTATGTGGATATTTTTTCACTCAAGTACTACATGTGGGTTGATTCTTTCCATCATAGGATACATAGTGATTCCCATATATCAAATCATGGGTCTATCCACAATAACAATTAAAAAATCCCCCCTCCATGTATGGTTCAGTTCTACCTGAATATTTTTCCATTTAAAAACTACGTATAACTTGATTCCTATCATCATAGGATATGTAGTGACACCCAGATCTCAAATCCTAGGTATAAGAACAATATAAATTGAAAAACTACCTCCCTCTACATATGGGTTAGACCCACATAGATATTTTTCCATTCAAGAACTATGTGTGGCTTTATTCATACAATTACTGGATACATAGTGATTCCAATATCTAAAATATTGGGTATATCCATTATACATACAGAAAAATTCCCCCTCTACATATGGGTTTTAAATTTATGGAGATTTTTCCATTAAATAACTATTCTTTTATTGATTCTTATGATCACATGATATGTATTAATTCTCAGATATCTAATCTTGGGTCTAAATGAAACATATAGATTGATAAAAATCACCCAATGCATCTAGGCTAGACCAATATATGGAAATATCTATGAATTATGCATGGGTTGATTCCTTCCATCACAAGATACATAGTGATTCCTAAATCCTCCATTTCAGTCCCAATCATGGGTTTCCATCACCCCAATTAGGTGTCTCCATGAGACCTAGGTCCATGTGAAGACTCTAGTCCACAATAAAGTGTGAAAAAACCACGTATACCCCATCATTTTTTCTTATGTGGATTAATTGACTGCCCATTTATCCCTTCTTACTCACACCAAATATGGCACATGTGAGCATAGGGAACTTGGTAGGTTGCTCTAGCAGGCATGACCATGACATGTCTTGGATAGGGAAGTATGTCCTAGTCACATGATGTTAAACTCAATTAAAAAATCCTAGTCAAATTACATTAAAATAAATTATTATATCATAGTTTCATGACGTTAAAATACATGACACAAGGTCCATCTTACAATACTTAAAATTGCTTCGAGTGGTCCATAATATCTATGAATATGTGTTAGGGAATTTTTTTTTCATCTCCATACCATAATTGAATATGGAAATTACCTATCCCTACATATGATATTTATCTATATAGAGAACCCCTTATCCAACTTTGGTTTTGAAAATCACTAAAGGAAGAATACATAATTCCCTTCTACCCTACATATTAGTTAGATCTATATTGATATATATCCTTATAAGAGATGATTTGGGCATGATTCAGGCTCTTATAATAAGAATATGGAAACCCAAGGAATCCCATACATAAAAATTGCATATACCTTTTATTAAAGAGGTTAAATTAATAGAGACCTAATCTATCTATGTATGAGTCAGATCTATGTATGAATTTCTTTCAAATGACATAAATATATGTAAGAAGGGTTCCAACATATGGCTACTCATCAATAATCCTATTCAAGTATAAAATGTGTTTCCAAAATCTAAATTCTCTCGACCAGTGAAAATTAACCCCAAGGATGTCCTGCAAAATTTCACATCAGTTCCCACATCCTTACTGAACAACATTAAACTAAAATTAAAACATCCATGTCGTTTGAAATTAAAATCCATGAAAGATATGTCCCCACTACATGACATTAAAATATTCAGACCATCACCCAACATCATTCCTTACCAATGAAAATATGATCATAACTCCGACCAACAAATGTTCAGGGTACTTCCATCATCTTTCCAATCACATAAATCTATAAAGAACACTTCATTTCATGAGTGTCTTGAATTTTTTTGAACCTTCCATGGATCATGAATAAGGATACTCAACTCAAGGGACACATTGTTTGACGATGCATGTCAACCAATGGTTCATGAATATGAGCTCTTAGCCATCAACAAAATGTGTCGTTGCCTTAAAAAATGGCTTCTAATCCTTGTGAGTCCTGATATAATCATAGTGGTACTCAACAACTTAGATTGATTCATGATAATTTTTGACATAATTGTCCCATATGATTACTCATGATTTGAGAACCTTGAGCCATGATTTACAATAATTTAATCCCCTACTCAAAATAATATTAGATTAATCTTGAACATGGACATCCTAATTTGGATATTATGTAATATTACCCCCAACCTAGGTTTACACACATCATTAACTAAAACAATATAAATTTTGGTCAAACCTATAAAACCATAAACATTATCTTTTGATGGTATAAATCAAAAGAACCAAAACTGCTAGTGAAAGAGACATAAAACTATTGAAGATGAAAATCCGAAAAGGTAAGTATAAGAAAAAGTACAGAATTTTCTAACTAAAATCTTAATATTTATAGTTTAGGAAAATGTTATAGCATAAATAAACAAGGAATAAATCTAATGGGGTCCACCTTGTGGTCCTAGTAAAAGCTGAGCTATGCTCCCAAGACCCCTTGGTCCAGGAAAACATTAGAGTAATGTTTTTTCACATATCATTACGATAATGTGTTCACTAGGTATAAAAATAACTTTTTTTGTTCTTAAACCATTTTAGAATATTATGTTTTCCATAAACCACCTTCATGTATTTGATGTCTCAGCTAACACAACAAATTCCTTATGTTGGTGTCCTTTTCTTAGAACCCCATGGGACTCAAAATCCATAGCTCCTAGTTCATCCTTATAGAAAACTGGTTACATGGATTGGCTAATAGAAAAAGACCCTACTAGGAATCTATAGATAATTGAAACCCTTACAAAGAGCTTGTTCGTAAAGGATTCTTAGTCTTAGAGGAGAATTCCCCCTTAAATTCAAGATTTATTGTCCTAACTACATTAAATATGGGCTCCCTCCACTATCAATGGTTGAAACATATCCTACATATTTCACATCCAGTTAACTCAGATATTAGATTAACAGGATTTGTAAATCATATAAATACACTATTCAAGTAGATTCTACATCCTCGATGTTACGTCGTCATGTATTTTAAAGTAGGAATGTGATATTCTATTCCTAATCATTTTGATGGCCCACACCATGTGATTTGAAACCACATGGAATAGTGGATAAGCATCCTAACCAAAAACTAGACTTTCCTAGAGTACCATAACCCTTATTGGATATCTCTTTTATTCATACCCAATTCATCATCCAAATGTTTTAATCATCAAAAAAATTTATGTAACTTTGATAGAAGTGGTGACCCTTCTTCTTAAACATGATTGTAAGCCCTATGAGGTCATGCATAAGGGAATATGACCCAATAAATAGAGGAATCTCCTACTTATAGGAAAGGACCTATAATCCTCATGATCCCTGACAACACCATGGAAGAACTCAACACCTTAGGTTGTTTGGTATTCATCCCTAACATGTTTTTCCAATTCCATATTCATCGGTTCAAACTTTCAGGTTATGATTTACACCACCCATTTTCTAATTATCCATATAGACTAGATATCCCTAATATTTTACCATACATTAAGAATAATCTAAGTGAGGATGTAGTGTTCCATATCCTTTCATGGAAATTCATCCTTCATATTTTCTATAAGAACACAGGATGGTAGAACACTTCATGAACATTAATTCTTTAGAATATCAATTAAGTATGTAGGGTTTCAGAACCCTTCAAGAAAACTCATTCATTAGGATACAGGGTTAATGAACCATTCATGAGTACCCATACTTCACTAATAGCAATTGATGGTCTAATCTAGAAATAACATAATCTAAATAAATAGATGGTCCGAGATAGAGGAACCTAAACTACAACAACATATGTTCCATGATATAAGACCTTAAACTATAACAATAGATGGTTCAAGCTAGAAAACCCTAAAATACAACCAAATATGGAATGAGATAGAAGACCAAAAACTATATAAAAATATGGTCATGCTATAAGACCCTAAACAACAACACAAAAATGTTCTAAATTTCAATACTGTAAAAAATCAATTGAAAGAGACACAATGCTCACTAGGTTGAAAACCTAAAAAGGGAACCTTGGGGAAAATTTGAGTCTTTTTTCCACTGGAAGTGCAATTTTTTTGATCCAAGAAATATTGTGCACTTATAAAATGAAAAATCCATAAAACATGTCAGGTTGAAAACCTGTAAAAGGTCAACCTGAGAAAAATCCAATCACATGCCTACTAAGCTTTCCCCATATAAACGTTAGGAAGAAGATAAGACAATAAAAAATACAAAACTGTTTGGGATCATTATTTTCCCTATGAAAAAAATCATTTTATCCTCTTCAAGTGTATTAAATAAAGAAAACATTAGAGAAGCTTCCATTTTGATATATTTACCCAACTTATCCTCTTAACCCAGGGTATCCTAGATAAATGGCATAGATATATCAATGAAGAATCTTATTTTGATAGTCAGTAATGAAAAATTATCAAGAGAAATCAGTTATGAATCAATTATTCAAATATATAAATTTTGGTTTACATGGTATTATATCGGGGATGTGTATCATTTATGATCCATATGATATCAATTAAATTAAATTACATGCACATCATGAATTAATGAATGCCTGGAAACAATATGTATTGTTTGAAATGGTTTGTTCATTAATATGTGTAGAGAAGGGGGAATCTAAACATTTTTTAGTCTCTCTAGGATTCTATAAAAAATAAATAGAAAAAAACATTTGTGACCATATTATAAAAAATATGATAGTTTAATTTTTTAAATCACTCAGAGTATGGTGAGAGGTGTCTATTTAGCACTGAAGTGCGGTCTTCTCTATTTCATCAGTTTCTACCTAAGGAGGAAGTGTCTCTATCAAGGAAGACAATTATTCAGACACTTTATGAGAATTATTTGACAAGTATGATGAAATATAATTTTGGGACCTTTAGTGAGATAAGATTTATTCCCATTCTACTATCTGTGAAGTCATGTCATCTATCTGGATTCACAACTGAGACACCGTATAGTGTCTCTATTCAATAAACAATGATGATTCTCTTATTAATTTGAACAGAGGAGTCCCATCATCAAAACTACATAAGTAAACCTATTTGTTGAAAAATTTGTATCGATTCATTATAATTTGTATCATGATATCATATAATGGATGACAATCAAATCAAAAAACTACCAATTCATGAATGATCTAGTGAAGATGTTCTTTTTGGACATGAATGTTCTCTAAATGAGCCTCTCTAATAAGGAGTGTATTTTATAAAAAAATAACTTTTTTTCTATCAATTATATAACAGGATGAATCAACCTAGATGATGGGATAGAAAGAGAAGTAGTATTAGGAATTTTCCCCTAATTTGTAGTTCTTTTTCATTAGAAACAAAGGGCCTAACTCCTTAATAATCCAAAACCAGTTAATCGTAATTTTATCACTGTGATGGGAGATAGAAAATAGAGGCTCCCCCAAGTCTTGAATCAACTCCATTACTACAATAGATAAGGGGCTCAGAGAAGAAAAAATATTTTTAACCTAATAGATAAGTTGACTCAATATACCAATTAGGTAAGCTTACACCTAAGACTGGGCATAGTTAAAATATATTCATATAGGGTTATCAATATATATAATAATAATCTAAAAAATTGTATCTTAATGTTCTAGAAGAATAAAAAATTTATGAATGATGTCAAGATTTCATTCTCCCCATTTACCTGTTAATGGAAGAGGGTAATCCACTTGAATACAAAAAAACAGGGGAGTAAATCAGTAAGGGGTATATGGACCATAGATGGTTAGATCATCCATTCAAGCTATAAAGAACCCCATCCAAAAGTGATATTTTATATAAACTCTCATCAAGTGATCTATTTCAATTATAAAAAATTATCCTGGTTAGTGCAGGATAGGACATGAAGTTAAAATGGTCATTTTGTCTCAACATACTGATAACCTCATTGGGACCTAATGGCATTACCTCAACCCAATAACATTCAATATCCTAGGCTGGAATGTAGCTTGAGGAATATCAATAGGGTTATGATATTTTCAATATAGTAAATAATAACCTATTTATCCAAATTAGAACTAGAAAGGGACTTGAATTTGGTAGGGGAGGATACATTTCAAGATATGACCAAGTAGATCATAATGATAAGAAAGATTCATAACAACAAGATTAAGAGGATGACCCTATTCCAATAAGGATACCATTACTAATATACCTACTCTAATTAACAAGAATGAATCCTTGAATAGGAAAATACATCAATTAAAAAACATGCCTATAAACCTTACTAACTGAAAGCTTGGCGATACATCTAGTCTCACCCAGTAGCCCCATGAGGTGTGCCATCCAACTTCTAGAACGAACTAATAAAATCATGAAGTATCATGAACATATCAAGAAGGAAATTTATGTGCTATTATAGCAGTTAGATATGTCATACTATGGTAGTGGAAAATCATGATCCAGTCCTTGAATGAAACATGAGATTATATGTTTATCTTCTTCTTTAACTTCTCCTTCATGATAGTGAGAACACCCTTTACAATGGTTTGAGTTTTTGCGGGGTCATCCAAAAAATATACAGTAGGAAGGAATTCATCATAAATCTCCCCAAGAGGAAGTGTCCCTCAATGATGGTAAATATCCCAGAGGATGACCCCTACTTCTTCATATGACATATTAAAGGAGTTAGCTCTAGGAAACCAGGGGCTAATTAGCTCTCTAAAATGGTCTGATTGATGATACATGAAAAATTGAGATTCCCATGTCACCTCATATGGATGAATAGCATGTAACTAATCATAGAATTTTGAGACTCTGCCTATCCCAGAATGGCTATACTCCTTCATCAAAGAATTTACTTTTAGCTCACAAGTCTAAATTTGAGATCTTTCCACTTCTCAAATTATTAAATGATGAGATATGTGTGTTTGAGTAGCTCTATGTAATTGGATTATGGGAAGGATCACAACCATATGGGCCCCAAGGGGAGCTATCCAATATATGGGATCGAGTCTATAGTGGTGACACAACCAATTGGATATCTTCACCAATCATCATTTGAATGTAATCGATAGAATATGACAACTAGTGAGATGGAATATTACAGTTAGATGAAGGAATGACTATATCATCTAAGAGACTTAATCCATACAATGGTAAATAGTTTGAAAGAGGGTAGTTGTAAAGTTTAGTTGGGAGAATACCATGAAAAACATCATTTCATATAATAATTGGTACTGAGGATTTTCATTGTGATTCCCTACAATCATATCCCTCTTGATGGATTCATTAGGATATATATGTGAAATGGAATCCATATATATATAGAAAAAAGTATATGTTAGATGAAAATGTAACCCTACCAAAGTAAGTGAATAATCCAAAAAAAATTGTGAAAATAACATGAACAACATGATGATTCATGATAGAATTACTTGATATAGTTCTCAAAAATCACATGAGTGACAAATCATCTCATGGTTACATTACCCATTACAATACTCACAATCTCATGACCATGAGATGGTCATGCAAATTGCATAAAAAAAGAAATCACGTTATAATCCCCTATGTTACACGAAGCATGAAATGAAACCTTGATTCCAAGAAATATATCATAGTTCAAAAAAATTACCATTGATTAAGTCATAGATAAATTAAGAAAGTCATTTAGATAAGGAGGTCCCATAATGATATCATGTGGTTGGATCTCATGATTGATTCTTATGAAGAGTTATTATGATGGAATCATGAAAGAGGAAAGATTTCAAGAGTATTGTAAGTCTGACTCACTAGTGAAATAAATTAACTCTCACCAACTATTTGAAGGGTACCCCGTGGAATACAAAAGGTCACCTAGAAGACCAAAATCCTCTCAAGACATTGATGAGCATAATCCTAGGTACTCATCCGAACGTTTACATCCCTCAAAACTATGTCCTTTTCACTTTGGTCCTTGAATCTAGGTGGGGAGGATTTTTTATTCCCTATAAATGAGTATAAAAAATTCAAAGATCTATGAAATAATTGATGTATAGGTATTATTTCCCCTGAAGAAGGAATAAAGGAGTATCATGACTAAATGAAGATCATGTGACTAAGGATATATAGATTGCGTAACCCCAGGAAGAATCATGATGACATGAACATGGGAATGACGTATAAATTGGTATTGTACTTTGTTTGATCTATTCCTCATCATGTGAAGCCTCTATGACAGGACCATGTGATCATGTGAAGGACGATAGATGAGCTACTTCGATCATGTGACATTTCAACTTAAAGATGCATTAAAATAAACCAAGTCCCCTTATAAAATAAAAGATGAAAAAGGTGTAAGATTAATTTGTAGGAATTTATGTTTATTTTCATGTGAAGAGATCATATAAATCATGTCACCTATTCAATTATAATTTGATATCCCTAGAATCATGTCATTCATGCAACATGAAATCCTTTGGGTATATCATCTTCATCATGTGAAGGCCCTCAGACACCTCAATTCAATTACACGATGCATCATAGATAAAGGATGTGACCATCCATGAAAGTGGTATCATGTCATTGAAAGATCCATTATTGATCATGTGTTACCCTGATGGAAAAGAAATCAGAAAATAATGAAATTCATGTAAAATAAAGAATAAATGTTGATAAAGGTGGTACCCTAATTTGAGGCAAATAAATGTAATTTTTTATGATAATGGGTTATATTCCACTTTTTTCTAGTTCATTGATCACATGAAGTCCCATTTATAGGACAATTTGATCTCATGAAGGGCACCATATTTCCCACGATCATGTGAAATCCTCTTTGATAAGAATACTAATCATACTAAGAATCGATAACATGTTATCCTAATCTCGCAATGGCTCATTGACATGCCAAATTGATTATGTTATATCCTTTTTACAATACATGATTTTGATTAATATAATAATTATGATGTTCATTTTCAATTGTTGTTTATTAGATGATAGAAGGATGATTTCATGGATGACCAGTGGTTGGTTCATGTGAAATACATTATGCTCCATCAACTCATGCCCACATCTGCGATATATGTTCCTTGAAAGGAAGTGTATAATTTGGGTAAAGAGTCCGATAAATTCTTCATAATAAACATAAAAAACACAGGCATGGGAGTAAAAAAGTGATATAAGACTTCTTAGAGTGGAAATATGAGAAATCGTAAGGGTCATCCACTAGGTTACACATGGGGAATGACTTAAGGGATAATGTGACATGTATATATGCTTCACATGATCATCCTATGATCAAGTGAAGGACCATTGGTCCATCAACCAGATTATGTGAATGATTTTACAGGTGTTTAATTGGTCACATGAGGTCAAAACATCCAAATTCCTAACACAAATTGAGTCATTTATGCAATAAAGTCTGAAAAATACTGAATCCTTGCGCTAAAAGGAAACATTGATTTTCCGTAGAAGACATAATTCACTTCGCATGACCTATCCTGGTCAAGTGAAAAAACATGGACATGTCATTAGATTCATGAATAGTCCTCCATAAATATCAACCAAGTCACTCAAATCCCTCTAAACATGTTATCTGGATCATGAGACTACCCTCCAACATGTCTTCTCTTATCATGTGACACCATTGGATGTGTCTACATCGATCATGCAAAGGATACTCAAAAAACTTGTTGAATCATGTAGAAGTCCTTTTATATGTCTACTTACATCATACAAAGCGCCATATACATTTCTGCATTTTCATATGATATCCCCTTGAATTTTCAACTTCAATCATGAGAAGTACCTTGAACATTTCAACTTTGATCACACGAAGCCCCTGAGACATGTCAGATAGACATCATTAGATATATTGGGTAGAAAACCTAAACATATCTATCATACATCCTCAACATGTTAAGCATGTTAGGTAATCATGATAAATTTTTCCAACAAACACATTTGGTCATACACCATATTGAATTATGAGAATTATGATTATTATCCAAACAAGATATGTAGGAAACATTCTTAAATACCAAGATCCAATGGGGAATACACATTGGTGTATGTACCTATATATAATAAACACTCCAACCCATGGGACCCAAACATTATTATGGGTTTATTTCTATTCCTCATCCATCAGTGGATTGAGAAGAAATTTTGAACTATGAGGGCTCTAATTCCTACTATAAGAAGGATATGTAGGATGTCTTCCTAAGTCCATATCTCCACACCAAATATACCATTAGGGCCTCCCTAGTGAATAAGTCTCATATCTGTATATAGTGAATATAATTAGTTTATATACCTCATTTCTCACACTGAGCACCGCTCACATGGGTTTAGGAATATAAAATAATCATATCATTAGAATCATGAATTTAACATAGCTAGGAAAACCTCAGTGTGTAAGATCTATTCATTGACATGACATAATTTTCAAACACAAGGGAATCTACCTTAGTGTATGTCCTAATAGAAATCCAATATTGAAAATCCAGAGGGAAATAACCCTCAGGAGCATTAGTTATCTGTCAATTCCCATCAGAAAGATGTCGGAAGATAAAACTATGATAAAAATGATTCCTGTTATAAGTAGGATACATAAGACACATTCCTAAGTCTCAAGATCCATACTCAGGGCCTATGTTCCCCCATATATGTCCTTTTCATATGATATTAAATTTCACGACTTTAACATAAATGAACTATGTAGGCTTTGATGCCTATTTTTCATAGGTTATGTAGGACACCACACGAAGGTTCAATCCCATCCTAAAAACACCAATTGCCTCCATGGATAGAATTAAAATCCATAGTGTCTACTTATATGACTTGAAAGTATAAATATCTACCCATTGTTAAGAAATAACTAGGAAAAGATGAAAAAATCGTATATAAATAGATGATATCATTAGTAGACTACCCCCCTTTAAAAATAGGAGGATTCAACACCTGATCATTTCATTAAGATAACTACACCCACATAATGATTTGGAAGAGATTTATGAACCTATATTAAATCTATAAGAAAATCTTGAAATAGGAAATAATTTTCCACAAATGGTGGTGATGATCCCAAGCTCCCATCCTCTCGAAAAATTTGAGTTCTTAGGTGTCATTGGGTTTAAAACCCCAAATGACTACATACCTTTGGAAAGAAGGTCTATACAATGTTATGAATATGTGAGCCATTGGAATTTTATTAAGAGATTAAAATGGTAAACCTGATATAAATAATTGTGCACCCATACTTGAACCCCCTATAATCAATCCTAAAATAGGAAACAAAAATGTTGAACCTAGTGTAAAATCATGTAATGATAGAATAATTGAATCATTTTAGGAATCAAGAACCTTGTCTCTGAAACCTAGGGAACCACTCACATAAATGAAGGAATGAATGTAAAACCCAAAAAAATTATTATTCATTCATTCCAGGTAGACCACACATCTAATTGTTGTTATTTCTACTTGTACACATAAATAATAATACAAACAATTGTTCTCATATGATTTCACCTCATCTATAGTTCATTTTCTATGGATCTGATAGTTAAACACATATTTTGGTATTTTAAAATAAAAAAATTTTGTTTTCAATCATCCCTAATAAACATAACCTTAGATTAATGATCCATATTATCCACCATTATAAAAATCTTAATATAGATATTTTCATTTGATTTCCTTACATTCATAGAATGTTTGGATGGTTTTGACACCCTGATTCATGTTATTAAAGAGCATCAAACCATTAAAAACTATTTATTCTTTTGTTTCAGGAAAAAAAATTAGATTGATGTCCCATTTGATATTACACTTAAAAAATATTTCAATTTTGGATTTCCATTGATTTCACATCATTTGAACGTCTTTTGTTATGGAATTGATTATTAAACACAGGTTGTGATGTTTTAAAACAATAACAGTTTGTTTCTGGTCAACTAGGGTAAACTTCACCTCATATTGATGTTCCATATACTCCACTATTTCAAAAATCACTATAAAGTAGTTTTTGTTTGATATCATAGATTTCCGAGGTCATTTAGGTGGTTTTGACCCCCAATAACTTATTTTTAAAGGCCATCAAAACATTAAAAACAACTTATTCAGTGGTTTAAAGTAGAAAACATGTATGATTGATGTAGTATATTCTTATACATGTCCCAAATAATACAATATATTTTCATATTATTCAACATCATTATGAGGTCGTTTTCTATGGATTTGACAATTAAACACACATTTTGGTGTTTTAAAACAATAAAAGTGAGTTTATGATCATTCAAAAAAATTGGATTGATGTTATATATAATATACCATTTTAAAAAAATTATAGATTTTTATGTCAAATTTTATGGTATTCATAGGTCATTCGGTTGATTTTGATCCCCAAAGAACATTTTAAAGGGATTCTAACCTTTAAAAATAGATTATTCAGTTGTTTTGGGAAGATAATATGTACAATTGATATGATGTATACTTGTAAACATAAAAAAATATGGGTTTCCTATTATTTTAAATCATTATGTGGTCGCTTTCAATGGATATGACCGTTTAGCTCATGTTTTGCAGTTTTAAAATAATAAAAGTGTGTTTCTGGTCATTCCAAGAAAACAAGACCTAATGTTGATGTTTTTTCTTCTAAAAAATTTGAAAATTAATTGTACAGTTTTTTTAATTTGATTTAATAGAATTCAAAGGCCATTATACTAGTTTTGACTACATGACACACATTTTTAAAGGGTTCTAAACAATTAAAAACTGTTTATTCAGTCATTCTAGTCCGGACACACTTCCTATTGACGTTCCTTCTACTCATACATATGAAAAATAATAAAAATAAAATTTTACTATTATTTTAAATAATTTTGAATTTTTTTCTATGGATATGACTATTAAACACACATTTTTTGTTTTAAAATAATAAACATGTGTTTTTATTCATCTCGGGAAAATATAACATCTCATTGACCTTTTTTTACTCCACTATTTCAAAAATCATGGTAAAGTTTAGTTTTTTATGATTATATGGAATTTGGTTCTAGTTTGGTTTGTTTTGACCCCCAAACACATGTTTTTGAAGGGCTTCAATCCTTTAAAAACTACTTATTTGATCTTTTTGGGAAGACAACATTTCAGAATGACATTCTATATACTCCTAGATGTCGGATTTAATAAAAATACATTTTCCAATGATTTAATATCATTATAAGTGTTTCATATTGATTTTATTATTAAAAGACTATTTTCATGTTTTAAAATAATAAACATGTGTTTTTTGTCATCCCAAAAAAACAAAACCTCAAATTGAAATTCTATCTACTCAACCATTATAAAAATCACTATAAGGTTATTTTTGTCTGATTTCACGTCATTTAGATGTATTTTAATTGGATTCCACTAGATGAAACATGTTTTTAAAGGACCTTAATCTTTTAAAACTGCTTATTCGGTTTTTTTAGACAAACCACACATTCGATTGATGTTTCATATACTCTTACTAGTAAAAATTAATACAAAGAGGGTTTAAAAATGATTTCACATTATTCCTAGATCGTTTTCTATGGATCTGTCTGTTAAATTCATGATTTGGTGTCTTAAAATAATAAATGCTCATTTTTTGGTCATCTTAGGAAAATAGAACCTCAGATTGAAATTTTTTAATTTCTATCATTTCAAAAATTATCATATGGTTTTTTGTCTGATTCCATGGAATTTAGAGGCCATTCGATTGTTTTTGACCCCCAATACACATTTTTAATGGCTGCCAAACATTTAAAAACTTATTTTTCAGTCAATTTGAAAAAACTACACATATGATTATCATTATTTATTCTCATACACATAAAAAATAATACAATGAAATTTTTTATATGATTTCACATATTTTTGTTGTCATTTTATAGGGAACCAACTATTAAATAAATGTTTAATTGTTTTAAAAAAATAAAAGTGAATTTCTAGTCATCTTGGGAAAATGATACCTTTTATTGATGCTCAATATACTCATCCATTTTAAAATTCACTATACATTTATTTTTTTTGATTTAATTGTATCTTATGGTCTTTTAGTTGTTTTTGACCCCCAGGCACACATTTTTAAAGGGCTCCAACCCTATAAAAACTACTTAATTGGTCATTCTAGGAAGACTACAAGCCTGATTAATGTTTTTATAGTAATACACATAAAAAATAATACAAATATATTTTTTTTTATTTAACATTATTATGAGGTTGTTTGCAATGAATCTGACTGTTGAACACGCAGTTTGGCATTTTAAAACAATAAAATTTTGTTTCTGATCATCCCAAGAAAAGGGAACTTCATATTGGAATTCCATCCACTCTAACATTTAATAAAGTAATGTAAACATGTTTTCATTTGATTTCCTATCATCCATATGAATTTAGGTTTATTTTAACCTCATGAAACATGTTTTTAAATGACATCAATCATTCAAAAATTTATTAATTGGCTATTTAGGTAAGAGCACACATCTTATTAGCATTTTTTCTACTCAGACACATAAAAAATAATACAATGAAATATTTTCAATGATTTTATAACAATATTAGGTTGTTTTTTATGGATCTGAACATTAAATACATGTCTTCATGTTTTAAAATAATAAAACTTTATATTCGGTCATTCACATAAATGAAATATCAAACTAAAATTTTCCCTAATAGAATATTTAATAATTCACTATATGGTTGTTTTTATATGATTTGATGGGGTTTGAAGGAAATTACATTGGTTTTGACCCAAAGATGTACGTTTTTAAAGTCCATCAAACCTTAAAAAAATTCGTATTGAATTTTTCAGGTTGACTACACATTAAACTAACTTTTTATCTACTCGTACATATAAAAAATAAAAGAAATATTTTTTCCCTATGATTCCACATTATTCTAGGGTTTTTTTCTATGGATCTGACTATTAAATGCACGTTTTGGTGTTTTAAAATAATAAAAATGAATTTATGGTCATCCTTGAAAAACTCATCCTCATATTGATGTTTCATATGGTCCATTATTTCACAAATAATTATATGGTTGTTTTTTCTGATTTCATGGAACTCAATGATTTTTTAGTTTGTTTTGACATCATGATGCATATTTTTAAAGGGAGTTAAACTTTTCAAAACTTCTTATTTGATCGTTATGAGCCTAACATGTATCCAATTGAGGTGAAATCAATATGTACATGTCAAAAATAATAAAAATAAAAATTTTCTATGATTTCACTTCATTATCAGGTAATTCTATAGGGATCTAATCGTTAAAACCATGTTTTGGTGTTTTAAAACAAGAAAAGTGCATTTTCGATCATCTTGGTAAAACTAAACCTTGTATTGATGTTTCAATTACTCCATAATTTCAAAAATAAATATATAGTTGTTTTTTTCATATATCATGGTATTCAAATGTTTGTTGGATTGTTTTTACTAGAAGACACACCTTTTAATATGTTTCAAACATTTAAAAATTTCTTATTTGGTCATTTCAGGCATACCACATATCTAATTGATCTTTAGTCTACTCATACACATTGTAAATAATAAAAATATGGTTTCCTATTATTTTAAATCATTATAAAGTCTTTTTGAATGGATCTAACTATTTATAAAATGATTTTGTTTTTCATGAAAATAAAATTATATTTCTGATCATCCTAAGAAAATATAACCTTGCATTAATTTTCCTTATACTCCATCATTTCAAAATTCATTGTAAAATAGTTATTGTATAATATGATGATTGTTCGGTTTCTTTTTATGCCTTGATGTATGTTTTTTGAGGGTGTCAAACCTTTTGAAACTTCTTATTCAGTTGTTATAGGAATACTGCGTGTTTGATTGATGTTTTGTTTACTTTTGCACCCCAGAAATAGTCCAAATATGGTTTTCCTATAATTTTACATCATTAATAGTTTTTTTCTATGGATATGATCATTTAACACATGTTTAGGTGATTTAAAACAATAAAAGTGTTTTTTCGATCAACCCAGGAAAACAGAACATTATATTGGAGTTTTATCTGCCCGACCATTTAAAATTAACCCTACTAATTATTTCATCTTATTTTATAGCATTTTGATATCATTCAGTTGGATTTGACCCCTTGTATCACATTTTTTATGTGAATCAAAACATTAAAGTTTTTATTCAATTATTTCGGGTAGACTGTACCTGTAATTGATGCTCTATCCACTCGTGCATGTCACACATAATATAAAGATTATTATTATTTTGACAATTTCATGTCAATATAAGGTTTTTTTATATAGTTTTTACTATTAATTGCAAATTTTGTGTTTAAAGAAAACAGAAATGCATTCTTGTAATCTTGATAAAAAGAAACGTCAAAATGACGTTCCTTCTACCCTACTATTCAAAAATCATTATACGATTGTTTTCGTAGATTACATAAAATTCAAATCTCATAAAATTTGTTGTGACCCCATGAAACCCATTTTTAAAAGGCACTAAGCCTTTAAAAACTACTTATTTAGTCATTATATGAGGACCACATGTTTGATTGCTGTTTTAGTCATACACATTAAAAATAATAAAAAGATTTTTTCTTATGATTTCACATAATTATGAGGTTGTTTGTTTTGGATCTAACCATAAAACATGAATTTTTCATGTTTTAAAATAATAAAAGAATGTTTAATGTCGTACAAAGATAAAACCTTGTATTTATGTTCCATATACTCAATAATCTTAAAAATAATTATTCAATTGTTTTTTCTCATTCTAATTTCACTAAATTTGGAGACCGTTTGATTGGTTTTAACCCCATGAAACATGTTTCAAAGGAATTAAAACCTATAAAAACTTCTTATTTGGTTATTTTAGGTATAACTCATATTTTATAGATATGTTGTATAATTTTAGACATAAACAATACAAATATAGATGTCTTATAATTTCACATCCTTTTGAGGTCATTTCCTATGGGTCTGACTATTAAACATTTTCTTTGGGGTTTTAAAATAAGAAAAGTTTTTTTGGTTATCTTAAGAAAATGGAACCTAATATTGATGTTCTATATACACTATTATTTTAAATATCACTATACAATTTGTTTTGTTTGATTGTACGACATTCGGAGGTAGTTTGGTTAGTTTTAACTCATTGATGCACATTTTCAAAGGGCATCAAACATTTTTAAATTTATTATCCTATCATTCCTAAAATTCCACAAATCTAACTGATATTTTGTATAATCTTATTAATAAAAAATAATAAAAATATAATTTTCCAATTATTTCACATTATTCCATTATTGTCTATAATGTATCATAATATTAAATGCATATTTTTTTGTTTTAAAATTACAAAAATGTGTATATGGACATCTAAAGAAAAAGAATACTTATCATGATATTCTATCCACTCAATTATTTCACAATTAAATATGTGTATTTTTCTAATTTTATGGTATTAAAAGATTATTTGGTTGATTTCTACCCCCTAATGCATGATTTTATAGGATTTCAAACCTTTTAAAATCTCTTATTCATTTGTTTCATCCGTAAAAAATGTTTGATTGACATTCCATCTACTCATACATTTAAAAAATATAAAAATATGATTTTAAATGATATCATGTCATTACAAGGTCATTGGTAGTATATTTGGCCGTTAACCACGTGGTTTGGTGTTTTAAATTGATAAAATTGCATTTTCAGTTTTCCCAGGAAAACAAAACTTAAAATTTATGTTATTTTTGCTCCATCATTTAAAAAATAACTAATTTTTTTTACACATTCATGACATTCATAGGTCCTACAGTTGTATTTGACCCCCTGATGCACATTTGTATAGGTATTAAAACCATTAAAAAATGCTTATTTGGCTGTTCTGGGTAGACCATGAATTTGATTGACGTGTCATATGATTTAACACATTAAAAAATACCAAGATATTTTTCCTTTTAAGACACATAATTACATGGTTTTTCTCTTTGGATTGGACTGTTAAACACACAATTTTGTGTTTATAACCAATAAAAGTGAGTTTCTAATCATAATAGGAAAACAACACCCTGGATTAATGTCCCCTCTACTTGATCATTTCATAATTCTTGGTATGGTTGTTTTAATTTAATTGGAAAACATTTTGATGTTGTTTAGTTGGTTTGAACCACCAAACACACATTTTAAAGGGAATTAAACCTTTAAAAACTATGTGTTCAGTCTTTCCTGGAAGTCCACACATCCAATTGATGTGCCGCTAACTCATATAGATAAAAATAATAATAAAAATATGATTGTCCTATGATTTTACATCATTATGATGTAATTGTTTTATGGATCAAATGGTTAAATGAACATTTTGGTGTTTTAAAACAATAAAAGTGTGTTTATTTTCATCATAAGAAAAAATATTCTTGGAATTTTTTTCTATAAACTCCACTATTTTAAAAATCATTATACGGTTGTCTATGTCTAAATTCATGGAATTCAAAAGTCATTTGGCTGGTTTTGACCCCTTGGCACATGATTATAAAGGGCTTCAAACCATTAAAAACTATAATTTAGTCATTCAAGGTCATTGAAACATATGATTTATGGTTTATATAATTTTACTCTTCAAAAATAATACAAAGAATATTTTAATGTTATTTCACATCATTCTGAGGTTGTTTTCTATGGATCTAACTATTAAATGCATGTTTTCATGTTTTAAAATCACAAAATAATGTTTCAGATCATATTAAGAAAATTAAAACTCAAATTTTTGTTTCTATTACTCTACTATTTCATAAATAACATTATTTGTATTGATTTTTCATATCACAACATTTTAAGTTCATTCAGATGGTTTTGACCCCTTGGCAGATGTTTTTAAAGAACAATAACCCGTAAAAACATCAAAAATAATAAAAATATGGTTATCATATGATTTCATATCATTAATATGTAATTTTATGTAGATCTAACTGTTAAATTCATGTTTTGGTGTTTTAAAACATTAAAAGTGTGTTTCTAGTTATCACAGGAATGAAAAACATGGAACTAATGTTTTGCATGCTCCACCATTTCAAAAATCATATTATTGTTATTTTCATCTGATCTTATATCATTTAGAGTCTATTCAGACTATTTTTACTCCTTGACGTATGTTTTTAAATGGAGTAAAACCTTTAAAAACTATATATTCAGTTGTTCTGGGTGGAACAAATGTCTAAATAACATTCTATCTTCTCATACACATCCAAAACAATAATAATGCGATTTCTAAGGATTTGAATTTATTAATAGATCATTATTAGGGGATCTGACCATTAAATTCTTGTTTTGGGGTTCTAAAACAATAAAAGTTTGTTTTTTCTAATACACTTCACAAATAATACAAAGACATTATCCTTAAATTTCACACCATTTCAAGTTTGTTTTCTATTTATTTAACCTTTTAACGTTGGTTTTTTTTTATTTTAAAATAATAAAAGTGTATTTCTTGTCATCCCTTAAAATAGATCCATAGATTGATGTTCCTTCTACTCAACCATTTCAAAAATTACAATACAGTTCTCACCATATGCTCTAATAGATTTTTGAGGTTTTTCTTTTGGTTTTGAACCCTTAAATCCCATATTAGAGGGAGTTAAACTATTAGAATATATTATTTAGTAATTTTAGGTAGGCCAAAAGTCTTATTATCATGTCATTTACTTGAACATGTAAAAAATATTTCTAAATATAGTTGCCCTATGATTTTACATCATTTTGAGGTCCTTTACTGTGGATCTAAAAGTTAAACACCCATTTTGGTGTTTTAAAATAGTATTAGTATGTTTCTAGTGATCCTAGGAAAACAATACTTTGGATTAAAATTCTATACGCTCTATTAGTTAAAAAGTAATTGTATAGTTATTTTCATTTGATTTCATGGATTTAGTGGTTTTTTGGTTGGTTTTAACCCATTTTTGATGATTTTCAAAGGGTGGCTAACCTTTATAAAATATATATTTGGTCATTTAAAGCATATCAAAAATATGATTGATGTGTTGTTTACTATTAAATGTAAAAAGTAATATAGAAATGGGGTTTTTATGATTTCACATCATTCTGAGGTTGTTCGTTATCGATTTGATCATTAGACATAAATTTTGGATTTTTAAAGTAATAAAAGTTAATTTCTAGTAATCCTAGGAAAATGAAACCTACGATTAATATTTTTTCTAGTACATGATTTAAAAACCATTGTATGATCTTATCGGTTTGATTTGATATCATTTTATGGTCATTTGGATGGTTTTAACCCCACATGAAACATGTTTTTATAGGGTGTCAAACCTTTTAAAATGGCTTATTCAGTCGTTATGAGTAGATCACATGTCTCATTGATGTTCCATCTACTCATACACATAAAACATGATACAAAGATAGTTTCATTATGGGTTTTTCTCATTTAAGCTCATTTTCTAAGGATCTACTTATTAAAAACAAGTTTTTATGTTTGAAAACAATAAAAGTTCATTTTCTATCATCCCTAAAAATGGAACCTTAGATTGATGTTTCATCTCCTAAAATATTTCATAAATCATTGTACGATTATTTTTTTCTCATTTCATATAATTAAAATGTCCTAGTTTGGGTGTTGACCTGTCGATTCATGTTTTAAATCTTGCGAAACCTTTAAAAACTATTTATCGAGTCGTTCTAGGTAGACCATGCATTTGATTGACATGTCGTCACCTATTACATGTCATAAATAATAAAAATATGGGTATCCTATAATTTAACATTATTCTGAGTTTGTTTTTTATGGATCTAACCATCAAATAAATGTTTTGGTGTTTTAAAACAATATGTATGTTTTCAGTCTTCCTAGGAAAACAAAACTTCATATTTACATTCCATCTACTACACTATTTTTAAAATCATTTTGTGGTTTTTTTCATCTGATTTTTTGAAATTCAGTGGATGTTTAGTTGGTTTTGACCCCCTAACACACTTTTTTAATGGGTGATAAACCATTAAAAACTTCTTATTCTATCATATCGGGTAGACCGTATGTAAGATTGATGTACTATCCACTCTTACATGTCATAAAAAATGAAAACAATGGTTTATTTTGGGTTCACATCATTATGAGGTCATTATTTTATGAAAATGACCATTAAACACATGTTTTGGTGTATTAAAACAGTAAAAATGATTTCTCAGTCATCCCAAACAAACAGAACCATGTATTGATATTCCATCTATTCCACTATTTTCAAAATCACTATACAGGGTTTTTTGTATGATTTCATGATATTCAGAGGTCATTTAGTTGGTGTTGACCCCCAGACATATGTTTTTAAAGGTATTTGCACCATTAAAATGGATTATACAGTTTTTCTTGTGAACCTATACGGTTGATTGATTTTTTTTTTACATTTAAAAATCATAAATAATATAAACAGAGTTATTATATGATTTCACATCATTCTGAGGTCATTTTCTAAGGATTTGAACATAAAATTCCTTTTTTGGTGTTATAGAATAATAAAAGTGTGTTTCGAGTCATCCAAATCAAACATAACCTCAAATTAATATTATTTCTATTAAACCCTTTCATACGTCCTTATAAAGTTTTTAATATATGAAATAACCACATTTAGAGGTCATTCGGTTTGTTTTGACCCCTTGACCCAAATTTTTAAAGGGTGTCAAACCTTTATAAGCTGATTATTTGGTTGTTTCATCTAGGGAACAAATTTTATTGATGTTTCATATACTAATACACATAAAAAATAATATTAATATGGTTTTCCTTTTATATAATTAAATTTTTATTTCATTTGTAAATGATTTGACCATTAAATGATTGTTTTGTTTTTTAAAACAATAAAATTGTGTTTTCTATCATCTGAGGGAAACAAAATGACAAATTAATTTTTATCTACTCCACAATTAAAAAAATCAGCGTATAATTATTTATTTTTCGGATTTCATGACATCTGGATGCCATTTAGTTGGGTTTGACCCCCCTGGCACATGTTTTTAAATACGTCAAACTATTAAAAACTACTTATTCATTCATCCCTGACAGTCTTCACATTTGGTTCATCTGTTGTGTGATTGTACACATTATAAATTATAAAAATATTGTCTTCCTATGATTTCAAATTATTCAAAGGTTTTTTTTCTATAGATTTTATCATTAAATGCACATTTTCGCATTTAAAAAAAAAAATTGTATTTCCACACATGTTGAGAAAAAGACACCTCCAGTTGATGTTATGTCGAATAAACCATTTCACTATTCACCATATGATTGTTTTTTTATAATTTCACATAATACAGAGGTTATTGGGTTGGTTTTAACCCCATAACACATGTTTTTAAAGGGATTCAAACCTTTAAACACGACTTATTCGGTCATTCAAGGTTGACCGTATAAGCAATTGATGTTTTATCTACTCATAAACATAAAAATTAACACAAATATGGTCATCCTATGATTTCACATTATAACACCCTAAGATTTTATGATACTCGTTCTTTTTAATTTATTTGATGTCTCGTGTTGTATGCTACTCCAATATTATCTTGCACTATACGCAACACCGTATTAGCTTGCAGTATACGCAACACTATTCTTGAATCGTGTTGCACACAATTTCATGTCCGTTTGATATAAGTTATTCTACGCAACATTGAATATATATATATATACATTCAATGTATAAATGAAATATGGTTGGATTATATTATATGCAACAACCAAGGAATATTGCACTACATGCAACCCTGACATGTCTTGCATTTCACACAATTGTGACCTTCCTCGATAGCATGTGGTATATGCAATACCGAGTTTCACTAAACAATGAAAATTTATTAAAATATTATATAAACTAGCTTTTATGAATATAAATACCCACTTTTTGAAATTTTATAAATTTTATCCTTCAAAATGGACTTTATTTTTGGATTCATAATATCGAAATTATCCTAGGGTGAATTTTTGGTATTTTTCTAAAAACATTCAATTTTTGATGAATAGTGAAAATACTGAGTTATTGGTTAAAACCAAATTTTTATTTAAATAATCATTTCTTTTATTTAAATTTATTTTAGGTCAAAATAGATACATAGAACCTATATAAGTTCAATTTAATTCATTAGATTAATTTTATAATAATATAGATATATAAAAATTTTATTGAACGTTTTACCGTCTTTTACACACCTCCGAGGAGCGTTTGCAATTGTACATAAAACATAATGATACCGCCTATCTGAGTTGAATTTCTAAAATCTGAGAGACATGATTAATATCAAGGAGTAAAATGTGGTTCATTAAGATAAATATAATTTTTGGTGAATAGTATCTTCTTACTTTTATTTACCGTTGTTAAAAGTAAATAGAGTAATTAAAGGTAAAATGATATTATTATTACCCTAAAACATGTCCTAATTCTATTATATAAGTTTAATTCTACCAGAAACAACCTTAGGAATACAAAATTACCATTTAGGTCCGCTTTGATTATATTAGGACAGTTATTACTATTTTAATTAAAGAAGAGTTAAAAGAGTTAAAATCAAATTTTAATAACTAAAACATTTTTAATATAGGGTTATACATAAGATAAATTAGACTATAAATATTTATTAGAAAGATAACATTATTTCATACATAATGGAATTTTATTTATATTTTTTAGACATTAAATAATTTAATTAATTAATGACACAATGATGATGCAGTAATTACCTTATTAATGAAATATTAACATAATTGATATTATAAATAACCAAATAAATGTAATTTGAGAATTTTAATGAATTAAACTCATTTTATAAGTTAATATAACATATTCGGATTGGTTAAATGATTTTTTTCGAAGTAATAAAGATGTTATAAATTTAGAGAAAACAATATACCAAATAGTGTCAAAATTGACATAAAACTGTTTTGAAAACAAATATTATATTATTAATAGATATAATGGTCTTAAAAATCTAAGGTTCGACCAAAATACTTATATAATAATATATATGACATTAATTAACCAATTGGGGTTAGATTGTCAGTTTATAGTTAGTTTATTAACCATATACTGTAAGAATACAAAAAGACAAGGTAAAAGTTAAATTATTTAACATAGAGTTAAATGTAAATGATAAGGTTAAAATGGAAATCTAAACCTGTATAAACCATATTTCTTGAGAGTATTTAGACCCATACCAACCCAAGCCTCTACATAAGTCAATTTGGAGCCATTATAAACCGAATATGAATTTATTATAAAATAATATTTTAATTTTTTCCTATGGTGTCCCTCACCCCTCTTATACAAGGGAACATCCTCCCTCTTCTCTTTACACATTTTTGAGACATCAAGCTCAGATAACCCCTTCCAATTTCTCTTCTAAACCTCTCTAGTTATATAATAGTGGTTCTGGTTTTCTCAAAAGACCAACTCTAGTTCCCTAAGAGGATATTTAAAAGAAGCACGTCTAAGAAGAGGTAATATCTTCTACAGATTCTTTCAAGTTTCTTTCTTCTTGTACTTTCTCATCTGTAGTTGTTTCCTTATATATTAATAACATAAGTACTAATTATATACTAATATGTTAATATAAATATGAAACATCCCTATTTCACCTTATATACATCCTACGAAAAACAAAATCACCGCGCATTCGTACGTACAGAATACCGTCTCCACGCCGTGGCGTAAAATGTTTTTCTACCACCACCTTAATTGGATGGGTATAATGGTGTAAATAATAACTATATATGATTATTATAACATGATAAAAGTTCTGAGATATTATATCATCCACTCCAATTCCATTAAAAAATTATGGGAACGATATCATCGCCCGTGCGTACGCACGGATTACCGTCTCCACGACGCGATGAGATTCATTTTCCATGTCAACAATTAAAGAATGATTATAAAGTATATATAATGAACAAAAATGAAATATATTACATAATAAAGCTACCGTATTTATGTATATATATATATATGGAATGTACTTACTTCCATTCAAGTCAATAAGGAACGGAAAACAACGTTCATGTGTACGTACGGCCTACCATCTCCATGAACGGTGTATTTCATTTCATTTATCTATCTACTGAATATATATATATATATAATGAATACATATGATATATAAATCATGATTTACATTCTTAAAGTAATAAAATCATGATATAATTAATAATAATATCAATAACAAGAAGTCTAAACACGTACGATAAATGAAACGAATTTACCCAAAACACTGCTTTAACATGGAATTGTCAAATGAACGGTAAATATAAAGTCATAGGTGAATCATATATGATATAATAAATATTATTATGATTATTTTATAGATAATAATATGTTTAAACCCACTATAGTGGAGTCTTAAACACATAAGGAAGAAATTGGACAAAAGGAAAGGGATAACTATTCCATCCTCATTTTTATCCGAGATTGTTTATTCGTAATTATTTACTAAGGTTATTGTTATAATCCATGTCCATGTTTTATAAATATGTTTTCATTTATGTTTAATGTCCTTTTTAACCATTTTTTACTTTTACCACTTGTTATGGAAGGAATCTTTCTTTTTTTTACCATATGAGGAACTTTTTTACTTTTCCGACAAAAGTACGAGGAGAATGTTTTTTTAACTTATACGACATGAATATATTTTTACATTTTCATAAAACCTTATTTTCATTAATTATACTCTACAATATTTCTTGACTATTTTCAATAAAATTCTATTTCTTTTAAAATTTCATGGTATTTTTTGAATATAAAATGATTTTGAAGAAGAAAGGATATTTTCCTCAAGAATTCATTTCAATTATTTTATCAAAACCATTTTCTATATATAATGACAATATTTCATATGTGTATGTTTCACGTATAACATATCTATGATTTACATAGTTTCACTATTCTTATGATGAAATTATTTCTATTTGTTTTATATAGATTATGTTATGATGGGATGATGTTTATGAAACCCATTTTATTCTTTGGGTTATGATGAATGATTTATGATTATGTTGTGGCATAGGCAAAATTGATTTAATTATGAGATGGGTGGGACCTATATCTCCCTCTAGTGCATTGGGTAAAGATTTATATCTAATTAGATATAAATGGATGAAATACTAGGTTAATCCAGTTCAGTGAAACAGGACTGGAACGACGAGTGAACTCAATTCAGTAGGGGACTTTTTCCACTATGATGGTTTTGGAAGCAATGCCTTGGCTACTATGGAAATAATATCATGTGATTAATGGTTTTCCAAAACTCCATGTTTTGTTCCCATGTTATTTATCATGATTAATGTTCCTTTATGTTCTATTCCTTATGGATTCTCAAGATTTATGTCATTACTCATGATTTATATGTTTTATGATCATGTTCATATGTTAAAATGTTTTGGGATTGTTTTTTGTTTCCATGTTTACCCTTACTGAGCATTTGAGCTCACCCATTTTATGTTTTCTTTTACCCCAAGATATAAAGTTAAATTTTAGGTAGGATAAAAGAAGAACATTTGGGGAGATGTTGAAGATCTTTCAGAATGATTATAATATGATGTTCCGAGTTTCCAAAGACACTAAACTAATACGGTCAGTGGGCATATGTTTTGTGATGTATTAAGTATTATGAAAATGTAATGTATTGTCCATGTATGTCAAGTTTGGGTCTCTATAGTTGGTATCAGAGCGAAGGTTTAGTCAACCTTTGGAAACTAGGATGTGATAACTTTAGTGAGATCCCTAGTTATATTTCTAAGGTAGGTCTAGGGATGTCCGTAAGGTTAAGTATAAAATATATGTTAAAATCCGAGAATTATGATAAAGATCATGAATAACATGGGATTAAAACTAATATGTTAGATATTGAAAGTATTTCACCATAATTATTTTGTTTTTCAAGTATGATTTTTGCCTCTCATACTATTCTTTTGGGGGTTTAAGAAATGACAGGAAACAAGAGGATTCATGTTAATGGAGAATATGATGGAAAATGGAATTATATTCTTCCTTAGCAACCAAATGAAACTATATTTGGAAGTCCAAACATCGTTATTATGACTAATAATAAATATCATTATATGATCAAAAATCTCAACAATGGTAAGTTTCTTGAATTAGATAACAAGAGAAAGATGGAGTTTCCTAATGATCATAGAGGAAAGAAAGTTCAATTTCCCTCATGTAAATCATTTGGAATGAGGCATCAAGGAGAATGTTTCAAAGGAACTGGAAGATGCTTTGGGTTTTGAAAAGAAGGACCCAAATCTAGTAATTGCAATGTAAAAGGACTTGTTAACATAATGGAAAATCATAAGGGTATTTCTAAGACATCAACAATGGTTAAATGTTTTAAATGTGGAATGTAAAAACATTTTGCAAATAGATTCCCTAAAGGAAAATCTCATGAAGAGAATCAGCATGGTCATATGGGTAGTATTTATGTAGATGATGATGAAGAGACTACAACTGATATATGAGATGAATTTAGTGTTGAGGAATAAAACAACGAAGCTCAAAAAATGGTTTAAGAAGGTATTGGAATGATTGCATGATTATCAAGAATAATGTATGGTACTATGGAATATAGAAACATCAAAAAATTGTTACACTATTATTTTTCCTAAAGTATTTGAAATTATATGTTGAATGGTACCAGTAACCATGAAATGTGATTTTGGAAAGCAGATGATATGCATATAATGATGAGATAAGGAGAAAATGAAATGTTTGATAGTATTCATGAGCTCATGACTGATATAAGGACAAAGTGATATCAAGGACTGAGTATATATAGATATTTTGGTATTTTGGTATGTGGAAAGAGTTAACTATTGATATCATTCATGTTTTCACTAAGGTTCTATGGTAATTCATGTTTCAAATGAATACATGATTAAGTTATTCACATGTTTGGAATGTGACCAATAAGATATATCTTATGATATATGGGGGATAAATGATGGTATTCATGTGCTTGTTATGTGACCATTCAAGTAATGATTTTCTTTATTATATTAGATTGGGATAAGACTAAATATTGGAATGTATTATGTTAGACATAAGATATTATTGTTTATGGATAGAACGTTTTTCGATATTATTTCTGGAATGATATAATAGTGTAGTTTTAGAAAAAGGGACAACCTGCAGGACGAGCGGCAACCTATAGGATTGGACATGGTTTTGGGAATCGAACCCAGAACCGAAGTGAGACATGCCTTTATCATCTACCTGTGGCCTACAGGAAGTCCCTGGTTAGTACAAACTAGTTTTATTTTATTAAGCGGTATGATAGATGATGTATAAGTCCTTTTTTTGAATCATATATGATTAAAATCACCATAGATGGACTTATAACTTTTTCTATCCTTTTGTTTGAGACAGATGGAATGACCCATCATTCTATCAACAGATCTGCTTAAACTTCACTAATGACAAATTCAACTTCATTTCTTTAATATATGAAGTGGAAATTGTTCATGGAACGACCAACGGTGAGATTGAACCAAAATAAAGTAAGTATTTCTTCTAATTCAAAATTTTCATCTTTAGGGAAATGATATTGAAAACCAAAAATGTTTTCCTAGTACCTTCATATACGATGAATCATATGGTACCCTAGATCATCACAAATTTATTGATTTGTGATTGTTGGCTTTTTTATAGCCATGTTTTCTACCACTCTCTATCAGAACATGATGGTTATATTTCTCTTTCATATCCATATTTTCACTATATTTTCTATTATAAAACCCAATGATGAGTTACTTTGGGTATTCATTATATTTCTAACTTTCCTTTTTAAAATGATGATTTATTATTCATTTTTTCGATGTGGGTTTATATGAAAGAAACTTTCAAGTATAAAACGATTTATAACCCCGAATAATTTCGAGGGAGAAATTCATTTTAAGGGGGTAGAATGTAACATGCCGAGATTTTATGAGAACTGTTATTTTTAATTTATTTTATGTCTTCTGTTGTATGATACACCATGATTATCTTGCGCTATATGCAACAGCAAATTATCTTGGAGTATATGCAACACTATACTTGGATCGTGTTACACACAATTTCAATTCCGTTTGATAGAAGTTAATCAATGAAACATTGAGTATATATATATATTCAATGTATAAATAAAATATGGTTGGATTCTATTATACGAAAAAAACAAAGAAATATTTCACTACATGCAACCCTGACTTGGATTTCATTACACACAATCGTGACCTTCCTCGATAACGTGTGTTGTACGCAATACCGAGTTTTGCTAAACAATGAAATGTTATTAACATATTATATGAACAATCCATTATGAATAGATATACCTACTTTTTGAAATTTAATAAATTCTATATTTCAAAATTTACTTCATTTTTGGATTCAAAATATCGAAATTAGCCTAGGGTGAATTTTTGGTATTTTTCTGAAAAATTTTAATTTTTGATAAATAGTGAAAACACTGAGTTATTGGTTAAAACCAACTTTTTATTTAAATAATCATTTATTTTATTTAAATTTATTTTAGGTCAAAGTACATACACAATACCTATATAATTTCAATGTAATTCATTAGAGTCATTTTATAATAATATAGATTTATAAAAAAAAATTAAACTTTTTACCATCTTCTACCCACCCCCTAGGATCATTTGCAATTGTACATCAAACATAATTTTACCCCCTATGTGAGTTGAATTTCAAAAATCTGAGAGACATGGTCAATATAAAGGAGTAAAATGTGGTTCAATAAGATAAAAATAATTTTTGGTGAATAGTAACTTTTTACTTTTATTTACCACGGTTAAAAGTAAATAGGGTAATTAAGGGTAAAAATGATATTTTTATTACACTAACACATGTCCTAATTTTATTATATAAGTTTAATTCGACCAAAAATAACCTTAAGAATAAAATTTTACCCTTTAGGTCCACTTGGATTAGATTAGGACAATTATTATTATTTTATTTAAAGAAGATTTAAATGATTTAAAGTCAAAGAGTAATAACTAAAAAAATTTAATATAGAAATATACATATGATAAATTCAAATATAAATATTCAAAATAAAGATAAAAATATTACCTACATAATGATATTTTATTTATATTTTTTAGTCATTAAATAAGTTAACTTATTCATGACATAATGATGATGCAGTAATTACCTTATTAATGAAATATTAACCTATTTGATATTATAAATACCCAAAAAAATGTAATTTGAGTCTTTTTATGAATTAAACTAATTTTATTGGTTAATATAACATATTAGAGTTGGTTAGATGAATTTTTTTGGAAGTAATAAAGAAGTTATAAATTTAGAGAAAAAAATACCAAATAGTGTCAAAATTGACATAAAAGAGTTTTGAAAACAAATATTGTATTATTAATTGATATTGTTGACCTCACCTGTTTTGATAATCCCAATTATGATTTCATATACTTTGATAATCTCAATATAATGTTTTTCAATATATTAATTCATTCAATATGTGATCTGGATGAAAATAATATTAAAATAATCCCTGAGATATGTTAATCGATGTCTATCTAGGTTTATATGAGTTATGAAGTTCTTTTAACACATTCAGATATGGTTTGCATTAAACAGAAAAGTGTTAAGTCACTAATCTCGGTATATCTACTGATATAGAGCTACCGGTACTTAGTCTACTGATAGATAGAGTCACCGATAAAATAAGGCTACCGATATGTAAAGAGCTACCGACATACACCAAGTCTACCGATAGAACAGACTAGAGCTACCAAGCTACGGGTAAGCAAGTCGACTGACAGATTCAGTCTACTGATATAGAACACTTAGAGCTACTAATACAAGCTACCGACCAGACTACTGATACATAGACGGGAGACTGATATGAACTGACTGACATAGTCTACCGATACAAGTATAGAGCTGTTGATAGAACCAATCTACCGAGATACTGATAGAGAAAGTCTACTGATAGAAGGAGTTACTGATACCTAGAGCTACCGATGCAAAGAGATACCGATGCATGTTCGAAGAGCTACTGATACATGTTCAAAGAGCTACTGATAGAAAGACTACTACACAAAGACCACCGTACACATTTACCAACATGATCTACTAATGATTGACCAACCAGTCAAACTCTATAATCGCAATACTATATATTTATTAAGCTAATGGTTTCATGGGATGTTTTTTATGTAGTAAATGTTATTTAATGATCTCTGGTGCCATGTCAGGGAACCGTACCTAGTACCCATGAAAAAAGAAATCATTCCTATTTTCCTGAGCTGAAATCTATAAAAAGGAAGATAAAGACCTAGCTGCATATACAGATATAGAATGAGATGTACAGAACACTGGGTGTGCATCCGATAGGCATCAAGAAACTATGAAGGCATAGGGGTGAAAAAGAAAAGGTCTGAACATCATTCAAACATGGATCATTCATTCATACTCCAAGAAATTTGATCTTACTTGAAACTGATCCTTCTGAAGAAAACCATAAGCTGCATCTTGAGTGAAGAAATACCACATACACTACATGCACTCAAGCCGACAAGCTGGACAAATAACCAAAGAAGTAAACGTCACTCAATTTTCTAAGCAGAATATAGAGAAGGACTCAGAAGTTTTTCTGATCAACCAAATGAGTTCAGAGTTGCACTGCCAGTCACTAAAGCTTCTCTAAACTCTTTCTCACAATCTATAGAGATTCTATCTTTACATTTTAAGTACTGTGTGTACCATGTTTATTTTACACACACACTGTCTCCTAAGCTAAACATGAGGATTATTAAATCCTCACTCAAACTTCATAACCCTCTATTTCCCACTGTGGATAGTGGTAGAGGTCGAGTATGACCTGGACAGCCTGTGTGTTGTTTGTGTTTCCAACGTAGAACTGTGGTAGAGGTATTTGGATCTGGACAGTAGGGTACCATTTTTTCCCCCGATACATGGTGTGGATCAATTTATATAAATTGTTGAGATGACTAAGTTTCGGCTTGATACTGAACCTCTTGGTTACCTCTGCTATGTTTTTTGATTTAAGTCTTTAAGTTTACTAAATATATTTATTTCATAAATCCACTGCTATTACATTGATATGAAAAACTATTTTAAAGCTACTTGGATAGTTAAATTATCAAGTGTTTACAGTTATTGTAAACCATTATGTTAGTTTCAAAAGTTAATTTAATCATCAGATTAAGTCAACTAAGACCTAATAAATCTTTGATAAACTAATTGAACATTTACACTCTGTATAGATTAACTATAATTTAACTTTTTTTAAAAAATTTGGGGATTTTAAGAGAAATATTTTTAACAGATATTTTTATTGGAACTCAATTCACCCCCAACAGTAGTATCCACTCTGACCAACATTTGTTAGCAGAGGTTGTTGTTTTTCAATGATTTCAAAACAATCTGTTTTTCAAATGTGATTTTAGTTGCATCTTTAATGATCTTAAATTTCGGTTAGTTCTAAATTTTATCTCTTTAAAATTTATTTTCTAAAATCTAGTTATTGATAATAGACTAGAGGGTGGTACAACCAACATGACACCTTCCTTTAATGGCACCAACTTTGGCCAGTGGAAACCAAAGATGAAAATTCATTTAGAAAGTATGGGTTTTGATATTTGGACTGTTATAGAGTCACAATATAAAATTCCAGAAACTGAAAGAACAACTTGGGATGAAACTACAAAGGATGCTTACAATAATAATTGTAAATATATGAATGCCCTATACTTTGATTTAGGAGATGAAGAGTTTAATAGAATATCTACTTTCAAAACTGCTTATCAAATATGGGATACTTTGGGTGTTTCTCATGAAGGAACAACCAATGTTAAAGAAAAACGATTGAATACTTATACTATTAAATATGATAATTTTAAAATGAAAACTGATGAACCCATTTCCGATATGTATCTCAGGTTAAATGAGATAGTCAATACAATGAATTCACTTAGAAGAGTTGTTCGTCCTAAGGAATAAATTATGAGGATACTGAGATGTATGCCAGACCGATGGAGAGGCACTTCTGTTTCAATCAGAGAATCATGTGACATTGGAGCTCTTCCTATAAAAGATAATATTGGTAAATTAATGATATATGAGGGATAACTCAAGATAAATAAAGTGGATGATGATGGACCTAAGAGAAAATCTGTAGCTTTCAAGTCTACTGCTTCTAAGAGCAAAGACATGGAGACAATGCAAATTCAAACTGAATATTCAACAAGTGAAGATCTTGATTCAGATAGTGATGCTGAAATGGATTAAATATCCCGATGATTCAAGAAGTTATATATGAAGAATAAATTATTTATAAAATATAACTATAAAGGAAATTATGACAACAAAAGACATAGGAAAAAGGATTGAAAAAATACTCACATGGAATATGATATAGTCTGCTACGAGTGAAAAAGGAAAGGACACATCATGGCTGACTTTCAAAAACTAAAATTAAAAAAGAAATATGATTATAAGGACAAGAAGTACAAGGAATATTTGAAAGCTACTTGGAGTGCTTTGGAGGATAGCACAAGTGAATCTAAAGTTTCGGATTCTGAGAAGAATCGTGCCAACATGTGCATCATGTCAAACACATCTGAGGTACCTGTTTCGCCTATTCTAAATGATTATTATAATGGAAATAATAGTGATTAAGACAATGTAGGAAATATTTCTAAGGATGAAATGTTTGAATACTGCATTATAATGGAAGAAACATGTAATGAAATTAAAGGAAAATATAAGTCATTAAAGAAACAACATGCTCTCACTGTCACCGCTATATCTGCCTTTGATAATGAGAAAGTAAAGAATGATCAACTATTAAAAGAAAATACTGAATTGGAAATGTCTAATGAGTAACTTAGAAGGGACTTAGAAAAGTTCAAAAATGGAAAATATACACTTACAAAAATGTTATGAAAGCAAGATTCACCAAAATACACTTTTAGTTTAGGATACCAACCTGGAAAAATACAGTTCACTAAAACCCGATTTATTCCTAAGTCTGGAAAAAATTATACTTATTCGAGTTCTAGAAATTCTTATGCACCAACAAGTTATTCATATGGTTATATATCAAATAATGTTTATCTTTATAAATCTATTGATTCTATAAATTATATGAGAACCATAAGAAAAATATGGGTACCTAAAGCTTTGATTGATACCCTCTCTCGACCCATGAAGATCTGGGAACCAAAATCATTTCCTATCTAAATGTGTTTTGTTGGAAACCTGTTTGAATAGATCTCACAAGAAGGTATGGTACTTGGACAATGGATGTTCAAGACACATGACTGGAGATTATTCACGCTTCAAAAGCTTAATAATGGTTAATTTAGTACATGTCACCTATGGTGATAATTCCAAAGGAAAAATCCTCGGCCTAGGCCAGATTGGTAACAGTGATTCATTTTTAATTTCTAAAGTTGTATTTGTTGATGGACTTAAATATAACCTATTAAGTATTTCTCAGTTTTGTGATGATGGATTTAATGTGATATTTGAGAATGATTCCAGTAATGTTCTTAATTCTAATAATGTTTTAGTATTTTCTGATTTAAGAAATGATAGTGTTTATGCTGTATATTTAAATGCTATAGCTAAACAAAATGTTACTTGTTTAAATGCATTTCGTAGAGAATCTTGTCTTTGGCACAGAAGATTAGGACACTGCAACATCTTTTCACTTAGAAAGCTGACTAGGAATAATTTAGTTAGAGACCTTCCTAAACTTTAATTCCCAAATGACAAAGTATGTAATTCCTGTCAAAAGGGAGAGCAACATAAAGATTATTTTAAATAAATTAAAGAAGTTTCTACTTCTCAACCTCTTGTGTTGGTTCACATTGACTCATTTGGACCTTCAAGAGTTTCTAGTTTAAATGGAATGCACTATCTCTATGTTCTTGTAGATGACTTTTCTAGATATACTTGGGTATACATCTTAGCTCAAAAAAGTGAAGCTTTTTCTTACTTTGTTAAATACTCTATGTCTGTAGAAAACCTTAGTGGACTTACGATTAAAACCCTCAGATGTGATCATGGCCGTGAGATTGAAAATCAAGAGTTTGAATCTTATTGCTCACCCAATGTCAATAGTCACAAAATTTCTGCTCCAAGCACACCTCAGTAGAATTGTGTAGTAGAAAGAAGAAATTGAACCATTAAAGACATAGCTTGAACCATGCTTAATGCGTATGATCTGCCTATCTACATTTGGGCTGAAGCTGGGAATACCGCCTGTTATATTATTAATAGAGTCTTAATTAGACTAGTACTCAAGAAGACCCCATATGAGTTACGGAATCATAGAAATCATAATGTTAGTTACTTTAGAGTATTTGGCTGTAAATTTTTATTCTTAATACAAAGGATAATCTGGAAAAGTTTTCTTCTAAAAGTGATGAGGGATTTTTTCTTTGTTATTCTTTATCTTGAAAAACATATAGAGTCTCTAATAAGAGAACCAAATGTGTGGATGAATCTATTCACATCAAGTTTGATGATACTGATCCACATGAGCCTAAAACCTCTCTTGAAAATCTTGAAGAAGATTTGAGTGTTCTAGACCTTAATCATAAATCTAAAGAACCTACTGTAAAAATATCCAGTTCTGGACATAATCTAGAATCTTCTTCTGTTGAACCCAAACTTGGAGATGAACGTGAAATTTCTAGTCCTACCTTTACTAGATCAACAAGGATTCTAAAGAATCGTCCTTTTGATGTTGTTGTTGGTAATCTTGATTGAGGGACACACACTAGAGCTTCTCTATGAAACCAGGTTGAACATCAATCCTTTCATTCATAGCTAAAACCTAAAAATGTCAATGATGCTATCAATGATGAATTATGGTTAATGGCTACGCTGGAAGAGCTAAATCAATTTGAAAAAAACAATGTGTGGGAATTAGTTGATAGACCTAAGGAAACTTTAATAATAGGCAAGAAATGGGTTTTTAGAAACAAAGTTGATGAATCTGGTAACATATTTAGAAACAATGCTAGGATAGTTTCACTATGATATAGTCAAGAGGAAGGTATAGAATATGAGGAAACCTTTTCACATGTGGCCAGATTAGAAGCTATTAGAATTCTACATTCCTATATTGCTCATATGAATTTCATGTTATATCAAATAGATGTGAAAAGTGCTTTTCTAAATGGTTTTATAAATGAAGATGTTTTTGTTGAACAACCACCTAGAATTAATAATCCTCATTTTCCTAATCATGTTTTTAAACTCTCTAAAGCATTATATGGTTTGAATCAATATCCAAGAGCTTGGTATGATAGACTTAGTAATTTTCTTATTTCAAAAAGTTTTACTAAAGGGATTGCTGATCCAACTCTTTTTATTAAGAAAATTTCTAAAAATGTTTTAGTAGTTCAAATCTATGTTGATGATATTATTTTTTGATCTTCTAAACATTCCTTATGTTCTGATTTTTCAAAGAGTATGAAAAATGAATTTGAAATTAGTTTAATGGGAGAACTCAAATATTTTCTTGGATTTCAATTTTCCCAAAAAAATGGTATTATTTTAAATCAATTTAAATATATAAGAATATTTTAAAAAAAATTAGTTTGGATAGTATTAAGGAAAGTGATATTCCTATGAGTACAGTTTTTAAATTGGATGCAAATGAAACTGGGAAACCAGTGGATCAAACCAATTACAGAGGTATGATTGGAAGCTTACCATACCTTACTTCTAGTAGACCAGATATTATGTTTAGTGTGTGTATGTGTGCAAGATTTCAAGCTAATCCAAAATAATCTCATTTACTTGCTGTTAAAATAATTTTTAAGTATCTTAAACATACTGTAAACTTAGGTTTTTTTTACCAATAAGGACATCCCTTTGAGTTAATGATTAATTAAGATGCTGATTTTGCTGGTTGCAAGTTGGATAGAAAAATAACATCAGGAACATGTCACTTATTGGGAAAATCGTTAGTATCTTGGTGTAGTAAAAAGCAGAATTATGTAGCATTGTCCACTGTCGAAGTAGAGTACATAGCTGCTGGTAGTTGTTGTGAACAAATTCTGTGGATGAAAGACACTCTTTTGGACTATGGATATGACTTTAATCATGTTTCTATCAACTGTGACAACACTAGTGCAATAAACATCTTGAAGAACCCTGTGTCTCACTCTAGGACCAAACACATTGAAGTAAGGCACCATTTCTTGAGAGATCATTATCAAAAGGGTGATAATACTCTTGAGTTTATAGGTAATGATCATCAATTAGCCAATATTTTCATTAAACCTTTGATTTCAGAGAGGTTAAGTTATATTTTACATGAGTTAGGTAATTTTAACCATGATCGGTAGCTAATCTCACTGATGTAAAATTCTCACCGATGTGAAATTCTCACCGATGTGAAATTCTCACAGATGTATAATTCAAACCGATGTGAAATTCCCACCAATGTAAAATTATCACCGATGTAAAATTCTCACCGATTTGAATCCTCATCGATGTAACCTCACTGATAGGAATTCTCACTGATAGACCCTACTGATGAGTGCGCTGTTTTAAACTTCTGTCTACCTCCATATTCTGAATCGTTTTTTCATTATTTCATTTTATTTATTTATTTTATGATTCCTAAAAGATAAAACTAATGTCGGAGCTACTTATAAATCCATCAAGCCTCAATCCTTTGCCATCAAACCTTAGCTCCCGAATCCTTAGAGAACCCTAAATCCCTCAAATTTGAGATGGCGAAAACCAAACTCCCTTCTGTTAGAGATTTTCCAGATGAGCCGAAAGCAAAGAAGAAAAAGATAGTGCCAAAAGCAAGTTCCAGTTCTAGAAAGACTAGATCAGGAAGACGACCAGTAAATCATCATTTATAGAATATGGTTATTGTAATTGAAAAGGTTCTTTGTGTAGAATGGCGGCTACCTAGCAATTCCTTAGTGCTCGAAGTGCTTGAAGATCAAAAATGGGTGGAGTGTTTTTCTAACAACAATAGTCCCTACTTTACAAAGTTAGTGAAACAGTTTTACGAGTATGTGAGGTTTGAGAAATCTGAGAATGAAAACCGAGTGACTTCCACTGTGAATGGAAAGTAGATATCGTTTACATTTGTTGAATGGGATGAGTTCTTAAAAGTTCTACATGAAGGGTTATGTGGATATGTCTCGAGAGACATGCCACCAAACAGTGATATTTTCGACTATGTGACTACTTTGGAAGAGCTGACTAGTGATGGAAGTCAAAGACAAGTAGTTGCTGCAGAAATAGATGGAGACAACAGATTGATGTTAAAATTTGTTCAAAATGACTTGATATCGAGGAGAAGAGACTTTTACAATTTGTGATATCAGGATATCAATCTCCTGCATCTTTTAAGACATTGTGTAAATGTTAATTTGTGCAGATTGTTGATGATCCAAATGGATGACATGACAAGGCCAAAATAAAAGACAAATGCCCTATTCATTGCTAAGTTAATTTCTGTGATGATCAAGGTGAAAGGGGTAGCTAAGTCTCATGATGAGATAGTAGTAGTAAATAATAACTTTTGAATCACATATATAGTGTGAAAATACATGAGGATAAATTGGAACCCTTGGAGAGGAGAATGGGTCAATGATGACCAGAAGGTATATGAAAAATTTAATCCTATGAATCATCCTTCAATACCTATGGATATGAGGGATCCAGGTCTAGGACCTGATGAAGAAGAACTAGAATATAGGGATGATTTAGAAGAGCAAGATTCCACTTCTGATGAAGGAGGAGACCCTGACTTACCACCTAGCCCAACTCCTGAAAAAAAAGATCAACATAAATCAGATAAGGAAGAAGCTGTTGTAGAGAATAAAGAAGATGTTCATGAAAGTGAAGCATCTCTATCAGCTGATTTGAGCCAGAGTCCAATGATTGTTCAATCATTAGTCCCTACTGAGGATGCAGTAGGAGAAGTGGATGAAGCTGTACCTAATTCAGAGGTCTCGCCAGATATTTCAGAGAAAGGATTGATAGTGGAATATTCTCCTGAGAAAGGAAGACCTGCTGAAAATGGTGAGAATTCTACTCTTTTACTTGAGGATGCACCAATTGAGGGGGAGCATCAAACCAATGTTGGAAGTGTTACAGTGGATGCTGGAATTGAGGATTTGGAAGAAGACCTAGTTTTTATAGTCTGCGGTTTAGACTATCATGATTATGACAATGAAGCATCTCTAGATAGACCTAAAATTACTTATGATGTTGAGACTGAGTTACTACATGAATATGTGGTTAGAATGTATGACCAGGATACATTAATGAAAAAGCTTAATGACAGTTTTGTGGAAGAGTTGAAGAAGATGGAAGTTTCTCTGTTCTCTTCAGTTCAATCGATCATGACTGACTCAGTGGTCAGTTTAGCATCTGAAAGAGTACTCACTGTAGTTTCACCTGTTAATATGACCACCGAGGCTGATTCAGAATCATTGAAGGATGAGATGAAATAATATATTAATGCATTAGTTACTGAGATGAATCTTTGTTTTGCTGAGGAGATGAGGATGTTGTAAAGATCATTTGAACTCTCTCTAGGTTTTAATTTTTCAACCTTTATGGGAGAAATAGTGGAAGAAGATAAAGAATTCCAGACTCAAATGTCTAGAATGGAAGCAGATATTGAAGCTCTAATGGAATCCATTGTTTCTTTAGACTCTTACATAAGCTCAAAATCCCAAGCTGACAAGGACTTAGCCTATGTCAAGAGTGTGGTAAGCCAAATGGTTTCAGTGTTAGAAAGTTTTAAAACATCCATGAAAGATCATGTTAAAACCCAAGATTCTCATGTTCAAAATCATATCAGTTGGTTGACCATGAACATCAAGGAAACATTAACCTTTTCTATTGGTTCTATTACATCTAAACCCTCAGTGGATTTGAATCAAATTCGAGGTGTGATAAAGGAGGATCTTGATTCACCTTCAAATAGTGGCTTTGTGGACTCATCAGAGCTAAGCAAGGTTGTTCTTGCTACTCACGATTAAGCTAGAGAGACAATGAAGATAGTCCAAGACTATATGATTGAAGGATTTGTGTCTCAGAATGAAGTGAAAGATAATGTGGACTTCTATTTCTCTAAGATTTTCACCAAGAATCAACTCATCAATCACTTCAACCTTCTATTGGAAAATATGATGCTTCCTCCATTCAATAAAGCCTTAAGAGAACAAGTTAGAAATCTAATTGAATTCACTCCAGAATTGGAAAAATTTATGGAGAATGAGGATGACATCATATCTACTATGGAGAGAGGAGGAGGAATAATTATGGATTTTAGAAATCTGTTGCTACCTTTTCTGCATGTTGATGCTAGGCCAGTTATGACATCCCTGTTTTGATTACAATGTAAACATGATTTATTACATAAAACATCACTTGATACAAAAAAGAAGATAGAGTGGTTTAGTGTCTTTTGGGCTTATGATCATTACATAAAAACTTAAAACATGAAGTAAAACATCTTTATTGAAAACTTCCTTTACATGATCACTACATTCCCTCGTTCTTATCAGTGCATGAGATAACCTAAGGACATGCATAAGAAAAGGGTGAGCTATAAATGCCATTAAGGGAATACACATGGAATAACATGAGGAGTAAAATACATGTTAGACATTAGGCATATCAATAGATCACAAGAGAAACATGAGCATAAAGGCATGATAAATCATGATAATAATAACATGGAAATGTGGCAACAACACTTTACATGGAATTAGAATGATCCAAGGCCCATTTCACTTGGAGCATGAGTAAATCCTCATTGCACATATAGCACAGTAAACCAACGTTGCACTTGAATTATAATGAGTCTAAACTCATTTCACATGACATATCATGACACTATACTTTACCCAATGCATTGGAGCTCTATAAGGGTGCACCCTTCTTAAAAATTTCATTTTATGCGTAAGTGTTCCACATGAATCATAAAACATGGATTCATAATACATAATAATTTATTACACAATAAGAGACTGTGGAATTAATACATGAAACTTTATAATCAATAAGTAAATGTTCATAAAGGTGAATACCCTTGATGGAGAAATGGGCATGGTATTTACTACACAATAGCATTGGCTTTGAAAGTCGGTGCGATTTCGGCAGTGTAACGACATGACATAAGAATTCCTAAAACAATTTGATGAAAGAGAAATGGGATCCTCATCATATTTACATGTAATGGACAGTAAGGAGGTCATATAGATACATGTCCCAATAGTTTTAATGGAATTTAGATTCATGATACACAAGTATGGATTGAATTTAAATGAGGAGAGAGAAGTTCCTTTCGGAATTTCGACATAATAACGAGTGTACATGTGAGGCATATAATGAGAGTGAAAGGGGTCTCCCATCATTCAAAATAAATAGGGTAGTATGAGGGACATGTGAAACCATACCCCAACAATAATAATTTAAATTAAAATGGAAAAACAACTTAATGAAAATTGGACAAAAATGAGAAGGAAAGAAAAAAACCCTTACTTGGAAGTGTGCCTCCAAAGTCTAGAGAGAAGATTGTGAGAGGCTTCTAGGGAGCTTGGGGCACCATGGGGGGATTCTATAGAGAGTAGTTCATAGGTTGGAGGAACTCCAAAGGCTTTGAGTGCATAAGAAGTGGGATCTTTGGTGGGTTTATATAGGAAAGGTGAGTGAATACTTTATTATCTAGGTTTGGGACCCCTTTTATAAAATTAATCCAAACCACAAACCATCCCATGGTTTTTGGAAAAGGGAATAGGAAAACAATAAATTATAAAGCCAAATTATGTACTTCTAAAAATAATAGGGTAGCTTATGTGGTGGTGAGTCACACTTCCATGGAAATTAATTTAAAAAGACAAGGTGTTTAATAAGTCTTGAGGGGTCCATTAATGCTTTGAAAAGTAAGTCAAATAGACCCAAAATCAAATTATTTTAATGGTAATACATATATTTTTTTAACATAAAGATTATAGTATTTTATTACATCACTATTGGGTCATTATAATGTCATAAAACACATTTTATATTTAAACGGTCTTTAATTTTTTACCCATAACATTTATTGTCTCAGAAAATTATGAAAAAATTAACCATTGGATAATTTCGACATCCTAATTCTAGAAATAACATTTATTTTATCTAAATAATTTTCTATATATGAAAATTTTCACTTTTAAAATAAAAACCGACATTTATCGAAATTCACGGGTTTTGACAAAAATGGATTTCAAACCGTAATAAAAATTACAATTGCATTCATAATATTATAAGATTATTTATATTTAATAAAAATGAATTTAATAATAATAATATTTTATTAAAATATTATTTAATTCAAAAATCATATAATTTAATGAAATATATTTCTTAATTAATTAATAACTAAAAACACTATCTGTAATTTAAAAACTATTTACAAAGTATCAGTAATGACAAGAAAGTATATTAATTATTATATAAAAAAATAATGTACATGAACATTGTACTATTTATTGGTTACATAACCCCTTAAAACAGCCACATAAGACCTATGGGTAAGGTGTGAGATGGTTACATACTCTTGGTGTGGCTCAGATAACATCTCTCAGGTGGTAATTACTATCAAATTCCACTTCTCCCATAGACGGTACTGTTCGAGTTTGACATGATGAAGCTTAGATTGGTCTTGGTCAAGAGCAAAGACAAAGGATGCCACCTCTTTTCCGAGCTCCGACAAATGGGTTTTGTTTGGGGAAATTCTACTGGATGCGGCCATCACTTCTTTTTTCTGAATAAATTTGATTTTTTATAGCCCTATATTTATAATAATCATGTGATCACTATTCAAAGGCTATAAAATTAATTGTCACAACACTTATCATAAAACCAAAGAAGTTTACATTTTATAAAAACATTTTATATAAAGAGAAATTTAATAAGATCAAGAGAGATTTCCATTAATAAAATTTTGGGTCATTACAATATTCCCCTATTAAGAAATTACTCCCTCGAAATTTTCCTTTTCCCACACTAAAACAGATGTGGGTAACTCAGCTTCATCATTTCCTCCAATTCCCAAGTCGCTTATTCAAACTTGTGGTTTCTCCACAACACGTTGACGAGGGGCATTGTCTTATTTCGTAGAACTTTTTCTCTATGATCTATGATCTTCACAGGTTGCTCTTCATAAGAAAGATCATCATCCAATTGTACCACCTCAGAAGAGAGTACATGTGAAGGTTCCAGTATGTACTTCCTTAATAGGGATACATGAAATACATCATGTATTTTGGACATAGTAGGTGTAAGTTCTATTCCATAGGCTACAATCTCGACACAATCATGAATCTTGAAGGGGCTGATGTACCTTTGACTTAACTTCACCTCCTTTACAAACCTAATGACCATCTTCCACAGAGATATGCGTAGAAAAACTATATCCCCAACATTAAACTCAATGCCTCGTCGATAGTTATCTGCATAATTCTTCTGCCGACTCTAGGCTGCCTTGATATGCTGCTGAATTGTTTTCACCTTCTCCACCATTTCCTCGACCATTTCTGGTCCAAGCAACTTACGTTCACTGACCTCATCCCAACATGCCAGTGTTCTGCACCTTTTCCCATACAGGGATCCATATGCTACAAGTTGGATGCTCGAGTGGAAACTATTATTATAAGAGAACTCAACTAGAGGAAGATGTTGATCCCATCCTCCTTTAATGACCATTGAGCACGCTCTCAACATATCCTCAATTGATTGGATAGTCCACTGGGATAGGCAACCAGTTTGAGGATTTTAGGTCGTACTGAAGTTCGGTTCAATATTCTAGAGCATGTTGATGACACATCAAAAATTTAGAGGTGAATCATGGATCTTGGACTGAAACAATAGATAGTGGTACTCCATGCAAACTTACCACTTCCCTGATATAAATCTGTTCCAGTTGATCCAATGAGAAATCTTCTTGAATATCAATAAAGTGTGCAGTCTTTGTAAGACAATCGACAACAACCCAGATTGCATTGTTGCCTTTGGATGTCCTCGGATGTCCGGTGACAAAGTCTATGGTGATGTTCTCCCATTTCAATTCTAGTATGGGAAATTGGTGGATCATCCCCTTAGACTTATGCCTATCTACCTACACATACTGGCACACCAGGAACTTTGATGTATATTTAGCAATCTCAATCTTCATATTATCCCACCAAAAGTTTTCTCAGAGATCTCGATACATCATTGTGCTCCATGGGTGAATAGAGAAATTTGAACTATGTGCATCATCCAAAAGTTCCTTCTTCATCTCCAGACACGATGGAACACATAGTCTTATCGCAAAACGCACAATTCCTTCTTCATTAACATTAAACTCTGAGGATTTCTCTTTTTTGATAGCTTCCACTTTTTCTTGAATTCCCACATCATCCTTTTGAGCATCCTTTATCCTTTCAAAAAGAGACGGTTGATCAATAATTTCTGAACGGATTGATGATGTTTCCTTATCTATGATTACCATGTCTGTCATCATCAATTCTAAGATGATTGGATCCTTCCCAATTCTCATCATTGATAGAATCGCTGAATCCTTTCAACTTAGGGAATATTCCACCTTGTCCACTTTCCCAAGGTGGTAATGGATTGAACAATCATAATCCTTGATGAGCTATATCTATCTTCTATGGCACATATTATGCTATTTCAGTGTGAATATATATTTAAGACTCTTGTGGTCAGTTTATATCTCTCATTTCTCTCCATAGAGACAATGCCGCTAGATTTTAAGGGCAATGATCACTACTGCCAACTCCTGATCATGCATTGGATAGTTTAACTCATGAATTTTCAACTGCCTTGAGTCATAGGATATAACTTTATCATTTTGCATCTGCACACAGCCTAAGACCTTCTATTAAGCATCACTGAAAACAATAAAAAGTTCCCCATATGTGGGTAATGTGGGTACGGGCGTAGTGATAATCCTACTTTTCAACTCCTTGAATCTTTCTTTGCATTCATCACTCCAAGAAAACTTTACTCCCTTCCGAGTTATCTTGGTAAGAGGGTTTGAAAATGATGAGAAATTTCTCACAAATCATCGATAATATCCAGCTAACCCCATGAAGTTACAGATATTTGTTACCGATGTTGGCCTCATCGATCCCTCAATTGCATCTTCTTTGGAGGGATCCATAGATATCCCATTGCTTGTGAGGATATTTCCCAATAATGAGACTTCCTTCAACCAGAACTCACACATGTTGTACTTTGCATATAGCTTCTCCATGTGCAAAGTCTCTAGAACTATTCTTAAATGCTCCTCATGATTCTCCTTGATTTTAGAGTATATTAGAATATCATCAATAAAGACTACCACAAATTTATCTCGGTAATCTCTAAAGACTCTATTCATCAATTCCATGAATATTTCTTGATAATTAGTGATTCCGAAAGGCATTACTATGAATTCATAGTTCCCGTATCTTGTTTGAAAAGTAGTCTTGGGGATATCTTCCTTCTTCACCATTACTGGATAATATCCTGACAGCAAGTCCACCTTGGAGAAGTATTGTGCTCCATGCAGCTGATCGAACATGTCATAATTTCTTGGGAGAGGATACTTGTTCTTTATCATGATTTTGTTCAGATCACGATAATCGATGCAAAGTTGCATTGACCCATCCTTCTTCTTGATGAATAGGACTGGTGCACCCCATGGTGAAGCACTTGGGCATATAAACCCTTCATCTAGATTATCCTGTAGTTGTTTTTTCATCTCTTAAATCTCTAAAGCAGACATTCTATATGATGTCTTCGATATTGGCAAAGCCCCAGGTATAATTTCAATTTAGAATTCAACATCTCTTCTAGGAGGAAGACCAGGAAGTTCCTCGGGAAACCCTTCAGCGAATTCCCTCATAATAGGCATTTCATAAAGGATGGTTTATTCCTTGGACTCATTCATCTGAGCCAGATATGTTTGCTCATTAGGCAGTAATATCAATTCTTGAGATGATGGAGCTAATGGAGATTCGTCTTCCTCTTTACACTTGTAAATAATCGGGAGTCAATTATCCATGTGGAGTGTGACTTCCCTCTCCTGACATTTTATGTTGTCTCTATATAAGGAAAATCAATCCATGCCACAAATTGCATCCACTTCCACCAGAGGGTGTATGACAAGGTTCTCTGGTAAATTCAATCAAAATATGATAACAGGGGAGGACATATATTCACAGGATGCAATGATTGCCCCATTTTCTGTACTCACCAACATCTTCACTTCCATGAATTGTGGTGGGGCTTGGATTGTTCTACTAAACTTTCAATATATTAAAGAATGCATAGAAGCTGAACAAAAAATTATGTTCTCTATTCTTGAATGAATAACTAGCGTACATGTAACCACTTCTTTGTCGGTGTTCACTTCAGTAGAAGTGATGGAAAAATCTCTTCCTTGCTGCCTAGGAGGTTGTTGGTTGCCTCCGAAAACCCATGGATTGGTGCATTGATTTTATAAATGACCCAGTTCTTTGCATTTGTAGCATTGAACAATGCATTGAGGTTCGAACAGAGTATTCCTCTCCTCTATCGCAGCCGCAGGTCTTTCTTTCCAACAGTTAACAGCTAGGTGCCATTCTCTTCCACACCTGAAGCATTTCCTCATCCCCTTAAAGCAATTTCCAGGGTTCTTCTTTCCACACATTTGGCAAGTTGGTTTCTGGATCTTCTTAGCACCGTTGGATTTATCCATCAGACCACCAGCATTGAAGTCGACCGTACACTTCTTATCCACATGATACCCATGTGATTCTTCGATATCCATTTCGACCTTGAGGGCACATCAGACATTTTTTTCATAGGTGTCGAAGTCACGGATTGCTAATTCCTTCAATAGGCTAGGCTTCAACCCATCAAAGAAGCGGTCAACTTTTCATTTTGGGGTAATGAAGAATCCATAAGCGTATCGTGAAAGCCTTGTGAAGTTTTTCTCATATGCTCCAACATATTCTTCATCTTTTTTCTTGAGTGAAAGGAACTCCCTTTCCATCTTAATCCATAGGGTGCGCAGAAAATATTTATCGAAAAACATCTTCCGGAAATCCTTCCATTCCAACACCTTGATCTACTCCCCAGGCTGTGTATTTTTGATCAACGTATACAATTGATCAGCTTCACCCTCCATTTGATAAACCTATAGGTAAACCTTCTCTTGTTCAGAACATTTAAGGATGGAGAAGATCTTTTCAATGCAGTTGATCCATTGTTCAGCGATCGTGGGATCAGATGATCCACTAAAAGTAGTAGGCCTTTGTATAATGAAGATATCGATAGCAACTTGTTCTTTCATAGGGGTGGTTGAACATTCCCCGTGACCTATGTTTCTATTCAAAACTTGAGTTAGGTGGGAGAGAAGCTTGACAACGTTCACGATTCTCGCTCCCATTGGATTGGGCATCTGATTAGTACAGTCATCACATTGATCATTACAATGGTTGCTAGCCCGAGTCCTCCTATTATCGTCCATTGGCTGGAATAAAAGGATAGTAAGGGGAAACACATAAAGGATAATCCAAAGAAAAATGTTTATTACTTATAAATTAATTTTTATTTCCTTAACTCATGAGTCAATAGGCTTCAATCTAGGATTTTCATGATCTACTTTCTAACATATATTCTTAGGGGAATTTTTTTAATTCCCTTAATAAGGGTTCATACTATGATTTTGAGTTTATCAAAACATATCAGCCGGGAGGGTCATAACCGAGAGTGCAGCAAGGCCCGTTGTCGTGCACCAGTTCTCATTCGAGTCTAGCACAAAGCGGTGTTTTCGGGTTTTACCCCTACAATACATCTGTGTCATAGCAACCTCTACCTACTCGTATCCAGACATGGATGTATTTGTTTGATAAACCACATACTCAGTACTTACCAAAACATAGGGATATTTTTATTATACTTAGTCTTGTCTCTATGTCTTTACTAGGGTTTTCTAATCCTAATCCCAAAAATAACTAAACCTATCATTTGATACCAACGATGATTACCCTGCTTTTTATTACAACTTAAACACGATTTATTACATAAAACATCACTTGATACAACAAAGAAGATCGAGAGGTTTAGTGTCTTTGGGGCTTAGGATCATTAAATAAAAACTTATAACATGAAGTACAACATCTTTATTGAAAACATCCTTTACATGAGCACTACATTCCCTCTTACATAGTATTGCATGGGATAACCTGAGGACATGCATAAGAAAAGGGTGAGCTATAAAGCCCAGTTAGGGAATACACATGGAATAACATAAGGAGTAAAATACATGTTATACATTAGGCATATCAATAGAGAATAAGAGAAACATGAAAATAAAGGCATGAGAAAGCATGATAATCATAACATGGAAATGTGGCAACAACACTTAACATGGAATTAGCATGAGATAAGGCCCATTTCACATGGAGAATGAGTAAATCCTCATTGGACATAAAGTACGATTACACCATCATTTCACTTGAATTATCATGAGAAAACACTCCTTTCACATGATATTGCATGATACTATACTTTACAGAATGCATTGGAGTGCTATAAGGGTGCACCCTTATTAAACATTTCATTTCATTCATAAGTGTTCCACATGGATCACAAAACATGGATTCATAAAACATAATCATTTATTCCATGATAAAAGAATGTGTAATTTATACATGAAACATTATAATCAATAAGTAAATGTGCATAAATTTGAATACCCTTGATGGAGAAATGGGCATGGTATTCACAACACAATGGCATTGGCTTAGAAAGTCGGTGTGATTTCGGCAGCATAAAGGCATGACATAAGAATTCATAAAAAAGTTAATGAGAGAGAAAGGGGTTCCTCATAATATTTACATGAAATGGACAGTAAGGAGGTCATATAGATTCATTTCCCAACAATTTTAATGGAATTTAGAATCATGATACAAAAGTATTGCTTGAATGTAAATGAGGAGAGAGAAGTTCCTTTCAGAATTTTGGCATAATAACAGGTGTACATGGGAGGAATCTAATGAGAGAGAAAGGTTTCTCCCATCATTCAACATAAAGAGATCAGTATGAGGGAGGTGTGATACCATACCCCAACCTTAAAAATTGAAATAAAAAAGGCAAAACAACATAAAGAAAATTCGACACAAATGAGAAGGGTTGAAAAAACCCTTACTTGGAAGTGTGCTTCCAAAGGATAGAGAGAGGATTGTGAGAGGCTTCTTGGGAGAATAGGGCAACTTGGGAGGATTTTAGATAGAGTAGGGAAATGGTTGGATGAACTCAAAAGGCTTTTAGTGAGGAGGAAGTGGGAGATAGGGTGGGTTTATATTGGAAAGGTGAAGGAATTATTTATTATTGAGGTTTGAGACCACATATATTAAATTAATCCAAACCAAAAACCATCCCATGGTTTTTGCCCATGGTTTTTGGAAAAGGGAAGAGGAAATAAATATTTTATAAGGCCAAAGTCCGAAATTCTTTAAATAATAGTGTTGCTTATGTGGAGGTGAGTCACACTCCCATGGAAATTAATTTAAACAGACAAGGTGTTTAATAAGTTTTGAGGGGTCCATTAATGCTTAGAAAAGTAAGTAAAACAAACCCAAAATCACATTATTATAATGGTAAATCCTATATTGGCCGAACATAAAGATTTTACAATTTTATTACTTCACTATTTTGTCATTATGATGTCATAAAACACATTATATATTTAAACAGTATTTAATTTTTACCCAAAAATTTGATTGTCTCAGTAAATTATGAAAAAATTCACCATTGGATAATTTCAACATCTTGATTCCAGAAATAAAATTTATTTTATCTAAATATTTTTTTAAATATGTTACTTTTCACTTTTAATATAAAAAGTGACATTTATCGAAAATTTGCGGGTTTTGAAAAAAATGGCATTCAAACCTTAATAAAAATTATAATTTCATTCATAAAATTATAAGATCATTTATATTTAATAAAAATTAATATAATAATAATAATATTTTATTAAAATTTTATTTAATTAAAAAATACATTAATTTAATAAAATATATTTCTTAATTAAATAATAACTAAAACACTATTTGTACTTTAAAACTATTTACAATGTATCAATAATGACAATAAATTATATTCATTATTATATACAAAAAATAATATACATGAACATAGTACTATTTATTTGTCACATAACCCCTTGAAACAGCCGCATACGACCTAAGGGTAAGGTGTGCGATGGTGACAGACTATTGGGGTTGCTTGGATAACATCACTCTGGTGGTAATTTATATCAACTTCCACTTCTCCCGTAGACAGTCCCATTTGAGCTTGACACGATGAAGCATAGCTTGGGCTTGGTCAAGAGAGAATCCCAAGGATGAGACCGCTTTTCTCAGCTCCGACATATGGGCTTCGTATGGGGCAATTCTACTGGATGAGGCCATCACTTCTTTTGTCTGAGTAAATTGGATTTGTTAAAGCCCTATATTTATACTAATCATGTGATCACTGTTCATCATCTGTAAAATTAACAGTCACAACTCTTATTATAAAACCAAAGAAGTTTACATTTTATAAATTTTTTTATAAAGATATATTTAAAAATATCAGGAGTGATTTCCATTAATGAAACATTGGGTTGTTACAATATTCCTCCCTTAAGAATTTTTTCCCTCGAAATTTCCCTTTTCCCACACTAAAACAGATGTGGGTAACTCAGCTTCATCATTTCCTCCAATTCCCATGTCTCTTATTCAAACATGTGGTTTCTCCATAACACCTTGATGTGGGGCATTGCCTCATTTCGTTGAAATTTTTCACTATGATCTAAGATCTTCACTGGTTTCTCCTCATAAGAAAGATCATCTTCCAATTGTACCACATCAGGAGAGAGTACATGTGAAGGGTTTGGTATGTACTTCCTTAAGATGGATACATGAAATACATTATGTACTTTGTCCATAGTAGGTGGATGTGCTAGTCTATAGGCCACAATCCTGACACGATCAAGAATCTCAAAGAGGCAGATGTACCTTGGTCTTAACATCCCCTTCTTTCCAAACCTCATTACCTTCTTCCCCGGAGATATGCATAGAAAAAACATATCCTCAACTTTAAACTCAAGTACTCATCAACAGTTATCTGCATAACTCTTCTGTCGACTCTGGGCTGCCTTGATATGCTGTTGAATGGTTTTCACCTTCTCCACCATTTCTTCGACCATTTCTAGTCCAAGCAGCTTACGTTCACCAACCTCATCCAATCATTCTTGTGTTCTGCACCTTTTCCCATATAGGGCTTCATATGGTGCCATTTGAAATCTCGAGTGGAAACTGTTATTATAAGAGAACTAAACCAGAGGATGATGTTGATCCCATCATCCTTTAAAGTCCATTGAGCATGCTCTCATCATATCCTCAAGTTTTTGGATAGTCTACTCGGATTGGACATCAGTTTGAGGATGATAGGCCGTACTGAAGTTCAGTTCTGTATTTAGAGCATGTTGAAGACTCTTCCAAAATTTAGAGGTGAATGTTGGATCTCGTTCAGACATAATATATAGTGTTACTCCATTCAACCTTACCACTTCCCTGATATATATATGTGCCAGTTGATCCAATGAGAAATCCTCCCGAATAGTAATAAAGTGTGCAGTCTTTATAAGACGATCCACAACAACCCAGCTTGTATTATTGCATTTGGATGTCCTTATAAGTCTTATGACAACGTCCATGGTGCTCTTCTCTAATTTCCATTCTGTAATGGGAAATGGTTTCATCATCACCTTAGACATCTTCCTCTCTTCCTTCACTTGATAGCACACCAGGCACTTTGATGTATATTCAACAATCTTCTTCTTCATATTATCCCACCAAAAGTTTTCTCGAAGATCTCGATACATCTTCATGCTCCCTGGGTGAATAGAGAAATTTAAACTATGTGCATCATGTAAAATTCCTTTTTCAGCTACGGACTTGATGGAACACACAGTCATTTCCCAAACCACACAATTCCTTCTTCATTAACATTAAACTCTGAGGATTTACCTTTTTCGATAGCTTCCACTTTTTCTTGAATTCACACATCATCCTTTGGAGCATCCTTTAAACTTCCCAAAAGAGATGGTTCGGAAATAATTTGTGAAAGGATTGATGATGTTCCCTTCTCTATGATTCCCCTATCCATCTTCATCAAGTCTAAGAGAATTGGGTCCTTCTCAATTCTCATCATTGATTGAATCGCTGGATCCTTTCTACTTAGGGAATCTGCCTCCCTGTTCGCTTTCCCAGGGTGGTAATGGATTGAAAAGTCATAATCCTTGATGACCTCTATCCATATTCTCTGGCGCATATCAATCTATTTCTGTGTGAATAAATATTTAAGACTCTTGTGGTCAGTTTATATCTCATATTACTCTCCATAGGGATAATGCCGCCAAATTATCAAGGCAAAGATCACTGCCGCCAACTCCAGATCATGCGTTGGATAGTTTCGCTCATTAATTTTCAACTGCCTTGAGGAATAGGTTATAACTTTATCATTCTACATCATGACACACCCTAATCCCTTCTTTGAATCATCACTGAAAACAACAAAAAGTTCCCCACTTGTGGGTAATGTGAGCACGGGCACAGTGATAGGCATCCTATTCAACTCCTTTAAGCTTTCTTCTCATTCATCAATCCAAGAAAACATTACTCCCTTTCAATATAGCTTGGTATGATGGTTGGAAAATCATGAGAAATTTCTCACAAATCATCGATAATATCCAGCTAACCCCAAGAAGCTACGGATATCTGTTACCAATGTTGGCCTCGACCATCCCTCAATTGCACTTGTTTAGGAGGGATCCATAGATATACCATTGCTTGTGATGATATGGCCCAAGAATGAGAATTCATTCAACCAAAACTCATACTTGATGTACTTTTCATAGAGCTTCTCCTTGCGCAAAGTCTCCATTACTGTTCTTAAATGATCCTCGTGATCCTTCTTGGTTTTGGAGTATATTAGAATATCACATATAAAGACTACCAAATATTTTTCTAGGTAATCTATAAAGACTATATTAATTATGTCCCTGAAGATTTCTGGAGAATTAGTTACTCTTAAAGGCATTACTATGAATTCATAGTTCCCGTATCATGTTCGGAAAGCAGTCTTGGGGATATCTTCCTTCTCCACCCTTACTTGAAATATCCTGACCGCAAGTCCACCTTGGAGAAGTATTGTGCTCCACGCAGCTGATTGATCATGTCATCAATTCTTGGGAGAGGATTCTTGTTCTTTATCGTGATTTTGTTAAGTTCACGATAATCGATGCAAAGCCCATTGACCCATCCTTTTTCTTGAGGAAGAGGACTGGTGCACCCCTTGGGGAAGCACTTGGGCGTATAAACCCTTTATATAGATTCTCTTGTAGTTTTTTAGCACTTCAAGCTCTACAATAGCCATTCTATATGGAGTCTTAGATATTGGTAATTCCCCAGGTATAAGTTCAATTGAGAATTTAACATCTCTTCTAGGAGGATGACCAGGCAGTTCCTCGGGAAACACTTCAGTGAATTCCCTCACAATAGGCATTTCTTATAAGATGCTTTCTTCCTTGGACTCAATCATCTGAGCCAGATACGTGTGATCATAAGGTAGTAATATCCATGCTTGAGATGATGGAGTTAAAGGAGAATCATCTTCCTCCTTACACTTGTAAATAATCGGGGGTCAGTTCTCCATATGGAGTGTGATTTCCGTCTCCCGAAAATTTATGGTGGCTCTATATAAGGAAAGACAATCCATGCCAAGAATTGAATAAAATTCCACCAGAGGGAGTATGAAGAGGTTCTCCAGGAAATTCAATCCACAGATTATAATAGGGGAAGACTTATATTCATGGGATGCAATGATTTCACAATTTTCCGTACTCACCGACATCTTCACTTCCATGATTTGTGGTGGTGCAGGGATTGTTCTACTAAACTTTCGTGATATAAAAGAATGCGTAGAACCTGAATCAAAAAGTATGTTCGGTATTCTTGAATTAATAACTAGTGTACCTGTCACCACTTCATTGTCGGGGTTCACTTCGGCAGAAGTGATGGAAAAAGATCTTCCTTGCTTCCTTGGAGGTTGTTGGTTGCCTCCGAAAACCCATGGATTAGGGAACTGATTTGAAAAATGACCCGGTTCGTTGAATTTGTTTCCTTGAACAACACATTGATGTTTGAACATAGCATTCCTCTTCTCTGTCGCAGCCGCGAGTCTTTCTTGCTGATAGTAAAGAGCTATGTGCCCTTCTCTTCCACACTAGAATCATTTCCTCATCCCCTCAAGGAAATTTCCAGGGTGCTTCTTTCCACACTATTGGCAAGTGGGGTGATGGATCTTCTTAGCACCGTTGGATTTATCCATCAGACCACAAGCATTGAATTCCACCTTATGTTTCTTATCCCCATGATACCCCCGTGATTCTCTGATCTACATTTCGACCTTGAGGGAACATCAGACTATTTCCTCATAGCTATCAAAGTCACGGATTGCTAATGCTTTCCATAGGCTAGGCTTCAACCCACCAAAGAAGCATTCAACTTAGCATTCTGGGGTAACGACAAAGTCGGAAGCATATCATGCAAGCCTTGTGAAGTTTGCCTCATACAGTCCAACATATTATTCAACTTTTTGCTTGAGGGAAAGGAATTCCATTTACATCCTTATCCAGAGGGTGCGCAGAAAATATTTATCGAAAAACATCTTCTGGAAATCCTTCCATTCCAACGTCTCGATCTCCTACTTAGGCCTTGTATTTTTTATCAACGTCCCCCATTGACCAGCTTCACACTCCATATGATAAGCTGCTAGGAGAACCTTCTCTTGTTCAGAACATTGAAGGATGGAGAAGGTATTTTCAATGGAGTTGATCCATTGTTCAGCGATCGTGGGATCAGATGATCCACTAATTGTAGGAGGCATTGTCTCATGAAGCTCTCCATAGATACTTTTTCGTTCTTAGGGGGGGGGGGGTCAAAAATTCCTCTTGGCCCATGTTTCTATTCAAAACATGAGTTATCTGAGAGAGAAGCGTGACAAAGTTCGTGATTCACTCTCCCATTGGATTGGACATCTCATTAGTATAGTCATCACATAGATCTTTACAATGGTTGTTAGCCCGAGTCCTCCTATTACCAGCCATTTACCAGATCAAAAGGATAGTTAGGGGTAACACATAAATGGTAATCCAAAGAAAATATTTGTGGACTTATAAATAAACCCTTATTTCCTTAACTCATGAGTCTATAGGCTTCAATCTAGGATTTTCATGATCTACATTCTAACATATATTCTGAGGGGAATTTTTTTAATTACCATAATAAGGGTTCATACTAAACTTGTGAATTAATAAAAACATATCCCCTGGGAGTGTCGTAACCAAGAGTGATGCTAGGCCTGTTGTCATGCACCAGTTCTTCTTCGAGTCTAGCTCAAAGTGGTGTTTTCGGGTTTTACCCCTAGGATACATCTGTGCCAGAGCCGCCTCTACCTGCTCGTTTCTTGACAGGGATGTATTTGATTGATAAACCACTTACTCCATACTTAACAAAACCGAGGGATGTTTTTATTATACTTAGACTTGTATCTAAGGCATTACTAGGGTTTTCTAATCCTAATCACAAAAATAACTAATCCTATCCTCTAATACCAATTATGACAACCCTGCTTTTTATTACAACTTAAACATGATTTATTACATAAAACGTCAATTGATACAAAAAATAAGATCGAGAGGTTTAGTGTCTTTAGGGATTAGGATCATTACATAAAAACATAAAACATGATGTACAACATCTTTATTGAAAAAATCCTTTACATGAGCACTACATTCCCTCGTACTTAGCATTGCATGGGATAACCTAAGGACATGCGTAAGAAAAGGGTGAGCTATAATGCTGAGTAAGGGAATACAAATGGAATAACATGAGGTTTCAAATACATGTTGTACATTAGAAATATCAATAGAGAACAAGACAAACATGAACATAAAGGCATGATAAAGAATGATAATATAACATGGAAATGTGGCAACAACACTTTACATGGAATTAGCATGAGCCAAGGCCCATTTCACATGGAGCATGAGTAAATCCTCATTGCACATAAAGCACGAGTAAACCCTCATTTCACATGAATTATCATGAGTCAACACTCATTTCACATGACGTATAATTATACTATACTTTACCCAATGCATTGGAGCGCAATAAGGGTGCACCCTTCTTAAACATTTCATTTCATGCATTTGTTTTCCACATGGATCATAAAAAATGAATTCATAAAACATAATCATTTTTTCAACGATAAATTAATTTGGAATTCATACATGAAACTTTATAGTCAATAAGTAAATGTGCATAAATGTGAATACCCTTGATGGAGAAATGAGTCATGGTATTCACTACACAATGGCATTGGCTTAGAAAGTCGGTGCGATTTTGGCAGTGTAACGGCGTGACATAAGAATTCATAAAAAAAATTGATGAGTGAGAAAGGGTTTCATCATAATATTTACATGTAATGTAAAATATGGAGGTCATATAGATACATGTCCCAACAAGTTAAATGGAATTTAGATTCATGATACAAAAGTATTGCTTGGATGTAAATGAGGAGAGAGAAGTTCTTTCGGAATTTCAGCATAATAACGGGTGTACATGGGAGGAATCTAATGAGAGATAAAGGGGTCTCCCATCATTAAACATAAAGAGAGCAGTATTTCGGAGGTGTGAAACCCTTCCCAAACATTAATAATTGAAATTAAAAGTGCAAAACAACATAAAGAAAATTAAACAAAAATGAGAAGGGATGAAAAAACCCTTACATGGAAGTGTGCTTCCAAAGGCTAGAGAGAGGATTGTGAGAGGATTCTTGGGATATTGGGGCACCTTGGGAGGACTCTAGAGAGAGTAGGGTAGAGGTTGGATGAACTCCAAAGGCTTTTAGTGAGGACGATGTGGGAGCATGGGTGGGTTTATATATGAAAGGTGAGGGAATCCCTTTTTATTTTGGTTTGGGACCCCTTATAGTAAATTAATCGAAAACACTATCCATCCCATGGTTTTTTCCCATGGTTTTTTTTGGAAATGGATAGAGGGAAAACATATTTTATATTTCCAAAGTCCGAACTTCTTATAATAATAGGGTTTTTTATGTGGAGGTGAGTCACACTCCCATGGAAATTAATTTAAAAAGACAAGGTGTTTAATATGTTTTGAGAGGTCTATTAATGCATTGAAAAGTAAATCAACAAACCCAAAATCACATTATTTTAATGTTAAAACATATATTTTCCGAACATAAAGATTATAGTATTTTATTACATCACTATTGGGTCATTATGATGTCATAAAACACATTATATATTTAAACGAGATTTAATTTATACCCAAAAATTTGAATTTCTTAGAAAATTATGAAAAAATTCATAGTTGGACAATTTCAACATCATGATACCAGAAATAAAATTTATTTTATCTTAATAATTTTCTAAAAATGTTAATTTTCACTTATAATATAAAAACCGATATTTATCGAAAATTCACGGGTTTTGACAAAAATGGCTTTCAAACCTTAATAAAAATTATAATGACATTCATAAAATTATAATATTATTTATATTTAATAAAAATTAATTTAATAATATTATTATTTTATTAAAATATTTTTTAATTTAAAATCATTTTTTAATAAAATATATTTCTTAATTAAATAATAACTAAAAACACTATTTGTACTTTAAAAACTATTTACAATGTATCAATAATGACAAGAAAGTATATTCATTATTATAAACAAAAAATAATGTACATGAACATAGTACTATTTACTTTTTACATAACCCCTTAAAACATCTGCATAAGACCTAAGGTTAAGGTGTGTGATGGTGACAGACTCTTGGGGTGGCTCAGATAACATCGCTCGGGTGGTAATTTCTATCATCTTCCACATCTCCTGTAGACTGTCTCGTTCAAGCCTGACATGATGAATCTCATCTTGGGCTTGGTCAAGAGAAAAGCCCAAGGATGACACCTCTTTTTCGATCTCTGACAAATGGGCTTCGTATGAGGCAATTCTACTATATGAGGCCATTGCTTCTTTTGTCTGAGTAAATTGGATTTTTTAAGGTCCTATATTTATACTAATCATGTGATCATTTTTCAACGGATAATAAATTAATAGTCACAACTCTTATCATAAAACCAAAGACGTTGAAATTTTTAAAAACATTTTATATAAAGAGACATTTAATAAGATCAAGAGGGATTTCCATTAACGAAACTTTGGGTCGTTACAATATTCCCCTCTTTAGAAATTTCTCCCTCGAAATTTTCCTTTTCCCTCACTAAAATAGATGTGCATAACTCAGCTTCATAATTTCCTCCAATTACAAAGTCTCTTCTTAAAACTTGTGGTTTCTCCACAACACCTTGATGAGGGGCATTTTTTATGTCATAGAACTTTTTCTCTATGATCTATGATCTTCACTGGTTTCTCCTCATAAGAAAGATCATCCTCCAATTGTACCACCTCAGAAGAGAATACATGTGAAGGGTCCAGTATGTACTTCCTTAAGAGGGATACATGAAAGACATCATGTAAATTTTCCATAGTAGGTGGATGTTCTAGTCTATAGGCCACAATCCCGACACGATCAAGAATCTCGAAGGGGCTGATGTACCTTGGAATTAACTTCCCCTTCTTTCCAAACCTCGTGAACTTCTTCCACAAAGATATGCATAGAAAAACCATATCCCCTACTTTAAACTCGTGGTCTCATTGACGGTTATCTTCATAACTCTTCTGTCGACTTTAGGCGGCCTTGATATGCTGCTGAATGGTTATCACCTTCTCCACCATTTTTTCGACCATTTCTGTCCAAGGAGCTTACGTTCACCAACCTCATCCCAACATGCCGGTGTTCAGCACCATTTCCCATACAGGGCTTCATATGGCGCCATTTGGATGATCGAGTGGAAACTGTTATTATAAGAGAACTCAACCAGAGGAAGAGGTTGATCCCATCTCCCTTTAATGTCCATTGATCATGATCTTATCATATAATCATGTGTTTGGATAGTCCGCTCGATCAGTTTGAGGATGATAGGCCGTACTGAAGTTTAGTTCAGTATTCAGAGCATGTTGGAGACTCTTCCAAAATTTAGAGGTGAATCTTGGATCTCGGTCAGACACAATAGATTGTGGTACTCCATGAAACCTTACCACCTCCATGATATATATATGTGCCAGTTGATCCAATGAGAAATCCTCCTGAATAGAAATGAATTGTGCAGTCTATGTAAGATGATCCACAACAACACAGATTGCATTTTTGCATTTGTGTGTCCTCAGATGTCTGGTGGCAAAGTCCATGGTGGTGTTCTCCCATTTCCATTTTGGTATGGGCAATGGTTTCATCATCCAATAATAATTCTGCATCTCTACCTTCACTTGCTGGCACACCAGGAAGTTTGATGTATATTCAGAAATCTCCTTCTTCATATTATCCCACCAAAAGTTTTCTTAGAGATCTTGATACGTCTTTGTGATCCCTGGGTTAATAGAAAAATTTGAACTATGTGCATCATCCAAAAGTTCCTTCTTCAGCTCCGGACATGAAGGAACATATAGTCTTTTCCCAAACCGAAAAATTCCTTCTTCATTAACATTAATCTCCGAGGATTTCCCTTTTTCAATAGCCTCCACTTTTTCTTGAATTTCCACATCATCCTTTTTAACATCCTTTAGCCAATCCAAAAAGAGACGGTTGAGCAATCATTTGTGAAAGGATTGATGATGGTCCCTTCCCTATGATTCCCCTGTCCATCTTCATGAAGTCTAAAAAGATTGGATCCTTGTCAATTCTCATCATTGATAGAATCGACGGTTCATTTCTACTTAAGGAATCGTCCACCTTGTTCTCTTTCCCAGGGTGTTAATGGATTGAACAGTCAGAATCCTTTATGATCTCTATCGATCTTCTCTGGCTCATATTAAGCTATTTTTGTGTGAATATATATTTAAGACTCTTGTGATCAGTTTATATCTCACATTTATCTCCACAGAGATAATGACGCAAGATTTTCAAGGAAAAGATCACCGCTGCCAACTCTAGATCATGCTTTGGATAGTTTCGCTCATGAATTTTCAACTGTCTTGATGCGTAGGATATAAATTTATCATTCTACATCAGCACACAGCCAATTCCCTTCTTTGAAGCATCACTGAAAACAAAAAAAAAAGTTCCCCACTTGTGGGTAATGTGAGAACGGATGCAGTGATAAGCCTCCTTTTCAACTCCTAGAAGCTTTCTTCGAATTAATCACTCCATGAAAACATTACTCCCTTTCGAGTTACCTTTGTAAGAGGGTTGGTCAATCGTGATAAATTTCTCAGAAATTGTTGATAATATCCAGCTAACCCCAAGAAGATACGGAAATCCATTACCGATGTTGGCCTCGACCATCCCTCAATTACATCGGTTTTAGAGGGATCCAAGATATCCCATTGCTTGTGATGATATGGCCCAAGAATGAAACATTCTTAATCCACAACTCAATCTTTATGTACTTTGCATAGAGATTCTCCTTTTACAAAGACTCCAATACTGTTCTTCAATGATCCTTATGATCCTCCTAGGTTATAGAGTATATTAGAATATCATCTATAAAGACTACAACAAATTAGTCTAGGTAATCTCTAAATACTCTACTCATTAAGTCCATGAAGATTTCTGGAGCATTAGTGAGTCTGAAAGGCATTAATATGAATTCATAGTGCCCGTATCTTGTTCGAAAAGCAGTCTTGGGGATATCTTCCTTCTTCACCCTTACTTAATAATATCCCGACCACAAGTCCTCCATGGAGAAGTATTGTGATCCACGCAGCTGATCGAACAAGTCATCAATTCTTGGGAGAGGATACTTTTTCTTTATCGTGATTTTTTTAAGTTCACGATAATCGATGAAAAGTCACATTGACCCATCCTTCTTCTTGATGAATTGGACTGGTGCACCCCATGGTGAAGCACTTGGGAGTATAAACCCTTTATCCATATTCTCCTGTAGTTGTTTATTCTTATCTTCAATATCTACAACATCCATTCTATATGGAGTCTTCAATATCGGTAAACCCTGGGTATAAGTTTAGTTGAGAATTCAACATCTCTTCTCGGAGAAAGACCAGGAAGTTCCTCACAAAACACTTCAGGGAATTCCCTCACAATAGGCATTTCTTCACAGATGGTTTCTTCCTTGGACTCAATCATCTGAGCCAGATACGTGTGCTCATAAGATAGTAATATCCATGCTTGAGATGATGGAGCTAAAGGAGATTCATCTTCCTCCTTACACTTGAAAATAATCATGGGTCTATTCTACATATGGAGTGTGATTTCCCTCTCCCAACAACTTATATTGGCTTTATATAAGGAAAGACAAACCATGCTATTAATTGCATCAAATTCCACTAAAGGGAGTATGACGTGGTTCACCGGGAAATTCAATCCACAGATTATAACAGGGGAGGAATTATATTCCAGGGATGCAATGATTGCCACATTTTCTGTACTCACCGACATCATCACTTCCATAATTTGTGGTGGTGCTTGGATTGTTCTACTAAACTTTCGAGATATAAAAGAATGCGTAGAACCTGAATCAAAAAGTAAGTTCACTATTATTGAATGAATAACTAGCGTACCTATCACCAATTCATTTTCAGGGTTCACTTCGGCATAAGTGTTGGGAATAGATCTTCCTAGCTGCCTTGGATGTTGTTGGTTGCCTTCGAAAACCCTTGGATTAGGGCACTCATTTTTAAAATGACATGGTTCTTTGCAATTGTAGCATTTAACTACGCGTTGAGGTTCGAATGGAGCATTCCTCTCCTCTCTCACAACCGCATGTCATTCTTGCTAACAGTTAACAGCTAGGTGCCCTTCCCTTCCACAACTGAAGCATTTCCTCATCCCCTTAAGGCAACTTCCAGGGTGCTTCTTTCGACACTTTTGGCAAGTGGGGTGCTGGATCTTTATAGCACCATTGGATTTAACCATCAGACCACCAGCATTGAAGTCCACCTTATGATTACTATCCCCATGATACCCCTTTGATTCTCCAATTTCCATTTCGACCTTGAGGGAACATCAGAAAATTTCTTCATAGCTGTCGAAGTCACGGATTGCTAATGCTTTTTGTAGGCTAGGCTACAACCCACCAAAGAAGCGGTCAACTTTACATTCTGGGTAATGAAAAAGCTGGAAGCGTATCTTTCAAGCCTTGTGATGTTTTCCTCGTATGCTCCAACAGATTCATCGTCTTTCTGCTTATGGTAAAGGAAGCCCCTTTCCATCTTATGCCGTAGGGTGCACAAAAAATATTTATTGAAAAACATCTTCTGAAAACCCTTCCATCCCAACGCCTCAATCTCCTCCTCAGGCTTCTTATTTTTGATCAACGTTCACCATTGATCAGATTCACCCTCCATATGATAAGCCTCTTGGAGAACATTCTCTTGTTTAGAACATTAAAGGTTGGAGAAGATCTTTTTAATGGAGTTGATCCATTGTTCAGCGATCGTGGGATTGGATGATCCACTATAGGTAGGAGGCCTTTTCTCATGAATCACTCGATAGCAACTTGTTTGTTCTTAGCGGGGGTTGAATGTTACTCTTGACCTATGTTTCTATTCAAAACATGAGTTAGATGAGTGAGAAGCATGACAAAGATCGAAATTCCCACTCCCATTGGATTGGGCATCTCATTAGTACAGTCATCACATTGATCGTTATTATAGTTGTTAGCCCGAGTCCTCCTATTACCGTCCATTGGCTGGAATAAAAGGATATTTAGGGGTAAAACATAAAGGTTAATCCAAAGAAAAAAGTTGATGACTTATAAATAAAATTTTATTTCCTTAACTCATAAATCTATAGGCTTTAATCTAGGCTTTCATGATCTAAATTCAAACAAATATTATTAGCGTCATTTTTTTAAATTCCCTTAATAAGAATTCATACTAAGCTTGTGAATTTTTCAAAACATATCCCACATGAGTGTTGTAACCAGGAGTATATCAAGAACCATTGTCATGCATCAATTCTCATTCTCAAAGCGGTGTTTTCGGGTTTTACCCCTAGGATACATCTATGCCAGAGCCGCCTCTACCTACTCGTATCCAGGCAGGGATGTATTTGTTTGATAAACCACTTAATCAGTAATTACCAAAACATAGGGATGTTTTTATTATACCTAGTCTTGTCTCTAAGGCTATACTAGGGTTTTCTAATCCTAATCCCCAAAATAACTAAACCTATCCTCTGATACCAACTATAACAACCCTGCTTTTTATTAAAACTTAAACAGTATTTATTACATAAAACTTCACTTGATACAACAATGAATATTGAGAGGATTAGTGTCTTTGGGGCATAGGATCATTACATAAAAACATAAAACATGAAGTACAACATCTTTATTTAAAGCATTCTTTACATGAGCACTACATTCCCTCGTACATAGCATTGCATGGGATAACCTAAGGACGTGCATAAGAAATGGCTGAGCTATAAAGCCCAGTAAGAGAATAAACATGGAATAACATGAGGAGTACAATACATGTTATACATTAGACATTTCATTATAGAAAAAGAGAAACATGAACATGAAGGAATGATAAAGCATGATAATCATAACATGGAAATGTAGCAACAATACTTAACATGGAATTAGCTTGAGCCAAGGCCCATTTCACATGGAGCATTAGTAAATCCTCATTGCACATAAAGCATAAGTAAACCCTCGTTTCACATGAATTAGCATGAGGCAACACTAATTTCACATGAAGTATCATGATACAATACTTTACCCAATGCATTGGAGCGTTATAAGGGTGCACCCTTCTTAAACATTTCATTTCTGCATAAGTGTGCCACATGGATCATAAAACATGGATTCATAAAACATGTACATTTATTCCACGATAAAAGAATGTGGAATTAATACATGAATATTTATAATCAATAATTAAATTTTCATAAAGTTGAATACCCTTGATGGAGAAATGGGCATGGTATTCACTACACAATGGCATTGGCTTTGAATGTCGGTGAGATTTTGGCAGCGTAACAACGTGACATAAGATTTCATAAAAAAGGTTTATGAGAGATAAATGGGTTCCTAATCATATTTACATATAATGGATAGTAATGATGTCATATAGATACATTTCCCAACAATTTTAATGTAATTTAGATTAATGATACAAATGAATTTCTTGAATGTAAATGATGAGAGAGAAGTTCCTTTCAGAATTTCATCATAATGACAGGTGTACATGGGAGGCATATAATGAGAGATAAAGGGGTATCCCATTATTCAACATAAATATAGAAGTATGTGTGATGTTTTAAACCATACCCAAAAATTAATAATTTAAATTAAAAGGGAAAAACAACTTAATGAAAATTGGACAAAAATGAGAAGGGAAGAAAAAACCCTTACTTGAAAGTGTGCTTCAAAAGGTTAGAGAGAGGATTGTGAGAGGCTTGTTGGGAGCATGATGCACCTTGGGAGGATTCTAGAGAGAGTATGGAAGAGATCTGAAGATATCAAAAGGATTATAGTGAGGAGTATGTGGGAGCTTGGGTGGGTTTATATAGGAATGGTGAGGGAAATCTTTATTATTTAGGTTTGGGACCCCTTATATTAAATTATTCCAAACCACGAACCATCCCATGGTTTTTCCCATGGTTTTTGACAAAGGGAGGAGGAAAAAAAATTTTCTAACGCTAAATTCAGAACTTATTAAAATAATATGGTTTCTTATGTGGAGGTGAGTCACACTCCCATGGAAATTAATTTAAAATGACAAGGTGTTTAATAAGTCTTGAGGGGTCCATTAATGCTTTGAAAAGCAAGTGAAACAAACCCAAAATCACATTATTTTAATGGTAAAACATATATTGGCCTAAAAAAGATTATTGTATTTTATTACGTCACTATTGGGTCATTATTATGTCATAAAACACATTATATATTTAAACGGTATTTAATTTTTACCCAAAAATTTGACTGTCTGAGAAAATTTTGAAAATATTCACTGTTGTATAATTTCAATGTCTTGATTCCAGAAATAAAATTTATTTTATCTCAAAAATTTCCTAAATATGTTAATTTTCACATTTAAAATAAAAACCGACATTTATCGAAAATTCACCGGTTTTGACAAAAATGGATTTCAAACCTTAATAAAAATTATAATTGTATTCATAAAATTATAAGATCATTTATATTTAATAAAAATTAATTTAATAATAATAATATTTTATTAAAATATTATTTAATTAAATAATCCTTTAATTTAATAAAATAGATTTCTTAATTTAATAATAACTAAAAACACTATTTGTACTTTAAAAACTACTTATAACGTATCAATGATGACAAGTAAGTATATTCATTATCATATACAAAAAATATTGTACATTAACATAGTACTATTTATTGGTTACACAACCCCTTCAAACAGCCACATAAGACCTAAGGGTATGGTTTGTGATGGTGACAGACTCTTGGGGGGCTCGGATAACATCGCTCGGGTGGTAATTTCTATCACCTTCCACTTATCCCGTAGATGGTCCCGTTCGAGCTTGACATGATGAAACTCAGATTGCTCTTGGTCAAGAGCGAAGCCCAAGGGTGCCACCTCTTTTCTGATCTCCAAAAAATGGGCTTTGTATGGGGCAATTCTACTGGATGAGGCCATCACTTCTTTTGTCTGAGTAAATTGTATTTGTTAAAGACCTATATTTATACTAATCATGTGATCACTGTTCAACAGCTATAAAAGTAACGGTCACAACTCTTATCATAAAACCAAAGAAGTTGAAATTTTATAAAAACATTTTATATAAAGAGACTTTTAATATGATCAAGAGGGATTTCCATTAATGAAACTTTGGGTTGTTACACTAGTGATTGTCCCTCCTGCCATACCAGCCTCTGCCAGTACTGCTTCTCCAATTCTGATGACTCCTGCCCAAGCAATTCAAAGACTCACTCCTATGATCACTCAAAGTTCTCCCCAGTATAGACCAGGAACAGTTTCTATGGCTCAGCCTCTAATGATCATTTTTGGGATTCTTATGGCCTCACCTCCAACCACTTCAACTGAATCTTATTCTGCTCCCAAGGGAAAATCTCACATTGAGGTTGTGGGTTGAACAAGTTGCTAAACGGTTTGACAGGAATCCATTGTATTATGATTATTTCTATGTACCTCATTTGGGAAATTAAATGAATCTGGTTTTTCTCTCTTCTCTCATTTTTATTTTTTACTCCTCTTTTCTATGGTTTCCCACTTTTTGATTATCAGAATGGGGGAGAAAAATTTTACCAAGCTTTTACATAGTGGGAGAAGTATAAAAGGAAGAATAAATAATGAGGAGAAAATATCAAAGGGGGAGAAATTTTTATCTAAGGAAGAGCTATCTTGCCTTTCCCCTCTAATACTGTTACATTTAATTCTCTGATACCATTTTCTCTAACTCTCTAATGCCACTAAATTTTAATTTTTATATCATTTCATATATTTTTATCTATGATACAATAACATTTTCTTCCACCCCTGATCCATTATGTTCTATATCATACTATTTCTCTGATATAATTGCATTTAATTATATATCATTTTATACAACTGCTCATTATTTGAAAAGGATAATACCATAAGGTGTGATTATAAAAAAGGGGGAGATTATTGACCTCACATATTTTGATAATCCCAATTATGCTTTCATATATATTGATAATCTCAGTCTAATGTTTTTCTATATATTAATTCATTCAATCTGTGATCATGATGATAATAATATTAAAATAATCCATGAGATATGTTAATCCATGTCTATCTATGTTTATATGAGTTATGAAGTTCTTCTAACCCATTCGGATAAGGTTTTCATAAAACAGACAAGTGTTAAGTCACTAATTTGGGTATAGCTACTGATATAGAGCTATCGGTACATAGTCTACTGATAGACAGAGTCACCGATAAGATAAGGCTACCGATATGTATAGAGATACCGACAGAAACCAAGTCTACCGACAGAATAGACTAGAGCTACTAAGCTACTGGTAAGCAAGTCTACTGACAGATTCAGTCTACCGATACAAAACAATAAGAGCTACCAATACGAGCTACCGACTAGCTTACTAATACAAAGACTGGCAACTGATATGAATAGACTGATATAGTCTACCAATACAAGTATAGATCTGCTGTTAGAACAAGTCTACCGAGCTACCGATAGAGTAAGTCTGCCGATAGAAGGAGTTACTGATACCTAGAGCAGCTGACGCAAAGAGCTACCGATGCATGTTCAAAGAGCTACCGATACATTTTCAAATAGCTAATGATGGAAAGACTTCTACAAAATGACCACCATACACATTTACCAACACGAGCTACTGATTATTGACCAACCAGTCAAACTCTATACTCTCAATACTATTTATTTATTAAGATAACGGTTACATGGGATGTTTTTAATGAAGTTAAGGTTATTTAATGATATCTCTTCCCACTTTAGGAAACCATACGTAGTACCCATGAAAAAGGTAATAATTCCCATTTGTAGGAGCTGAAATCTATAAAAGGGAAGATAATGACCCAGCTACATAAACAGATATAGAATAAGAAGTAGGGAATATAGGGTGTGAATATGACAACCATCAAGAAACTAAGAAAGAACATGGGTGAAAAAGAAAAGGGATGAACATCATTCAAACGTTGAGCATTCATCCATACTCCAATAACTCTGAACTTACATTATGCCGATCATTCTAAAGAAAACCACAAGTTTCTTCTTGAGTGAAGAAATACCACAAACACTTCATGAACTCAGGTTGACAAGCTGGACCACAAACCAAAGAAGAAAATGACACTTTTTTTTCTGAGCAGAAACCAGAGAAGGACATAGATGTTTTTCTGATCAACCAAACAAGTCCATAGCTGCACTGACAATCAGTAAATATTTTTTAATCTCTTTCTCACTTTCTATAGTGATTCTATATTTATATTTCGAGCAATGTGTGTACCCTGTTTATTTTACACACACACTGTCTCCTAAGCTAAACTAGAGGATTCTTAAATCCTCACTCATACATTATAACCCTTTGTTTCCCACTGTGGATACAGGTAGAGTTCGAGTAAGACCTGGAAAACCTATGTGTTGTTGTTTCTGTTTCCCACGTTGAACTGCGGTGGAGGTCTTTGGACCTGGACATTTGTATACTGTTGTTTTCCCCCGATCCAGGGTGTGGATCAATTTATATAAATTTTTTAGAGGACTAAGTCTCGGCTTGAGACTGATCCTATTGGTTACCTCCGCTGTGTTTTTTGATTTATGTCTTTAAGTATACTATATATATTTATTTCATAATCCCCTGCTATTACTTTGAAATACAAAACTATTTTTAAGCTACTTTGATAGGTAAATTAGCAAGTGTTTATAATTATTTTAAACCATTATGTTAGTTTCAAAAGATAATTTAATCTTCAGAATAATTCAACTTATACCTAATCAATCATTGAGAAACTAATTGACCATTTACACTCTCTATAGATTCACTACATTTTAGCTTTGTTTTTAAATTGGGGGATTTAACGAGAAATTTTTTGAACAGAAATTTTTATTGGAACTCAATTCACCCCCCTCTTGAGTGTCCACTCCGACCAACAGATATAATGGTCCTAAAAATCAATGGTTAGGCCAAAATAATTATATAATAATATATATTTCATTAATGAACCAATTGGGGTTTGATTGGAAGTTTATAGTATGTTTATTAACCATATAGTGAATGAATAAAAAAAGACATGTTAAAAGTTATATTATTTAACTTAGAATTAAATATAAATTATAAGGTTATAATTTTATCCTAAACTTTCCTAAAACCAATTGGATGAATGGATTTCAAACCATACCAACCCTAGCCTCGAAATAAGTCACTTTTTAGCCATTATAAACTGAATATGAATTTATTATAAAATAATATTTTATGTTTTTCCTACGGTGCCCCTCACGCCGTTTATAAAAGGGAACCTACTCCCTCTCCTCTTTACACAATTTTGAGCATTAAAGCTCGGCTAACCCCTTCCAATTTCTCTTCTCAACCTCTGTAGTTATATCAATGAGGTTCTGGTCTCCTCAAAATTCTAACTCTAGTTCCATAATAGAATGTTTAAAAGAGGCACGTCGAAGAAGAGGTAATCTCTTCTACCGATTGTTTCAAGTTTATTTCTTCTTCTACTTCCTCTTATTTAGTTGTTTCATTATAAAGTAACAATATAAGTATTAATTATATTCATATATGTTATTATAAATATTAAACAACCCTATTTCACCTTCTATACATCCTACAAAAAACAAAATCACAGCGCGTACGTACGTACGGAATACCGTCTCCACCCCGTGGTGTAAAATGTTTTTCTACCACCACCTTACATGGATAGGTATAATGGTGTAAATAATATCTATATATGATTATTATAAAATCATACAAGTTATGAGCTATTATATCATCCACTCCAATTCCTTTCAATAATTATGAGAATAATATCATTTCTCGTGCGTATACATGGATAACAATCTCTATGATGCGATGAGATTCATTATCCATGTTAACCATTCAAGAATGATTATAAAGTATATATAATTAATAATAATGAAATATGACATAATAAAGATACTGTTTTTATGTATATATAGATATATATATGTCATCTAGTTACTTCCATTAAAGTCAATAAGGAAAGGTAAACAACGTTCATGCGTACGTACGACCTACCATCTCCATGAACAGTGTATTTAATTTCATTTTTCTATCTATTATATATATATATACTGAAAATATATGATATAAAAATCATTATTTACATTCTGAAATTAAGTAAATTATTATATAAGTGATAATAATATCAAGAACAACAAGTCCAAACACGTATGATAAATGAAACGTTTTTACCCAAGACACAGTTTTAACATGGAATTGACAAATGAACGGTTAATATAAAGCCATAAGTGAATCATATATGATATCATAAATATTATTATGATTCTGTTACAAGATAATAATATGTTTAAACCCACTATACAGGAGTCTTGAACATATACGGAATAAATTGGACATAAGGTAAGGGATAACTATTCCAATCTCATTCTTATTCGAGATTGTTTATTCGTAAGTATTTACTGGGGTTATTGTTATCATCCATGTCCATGTTTTCTAAAAATGTTTTCATGTATTTGTAATGTCCTTTTTTCCCATTTTTTACTTTTACCACATGTTATGGAAGGAATATTTCTTTTTTTACCATACGAGGAACTTTTTGACCTTTCTGACAAGAGTACGAAGAGAATGTTCTTTCAACTTATATGGAATGAATGGATTTTTACCGTTTCATAACACCCTATTTTAATGAATCTTACTCTACAAGATTTCATGACTATTTTCAAAAAAATTATTTTATTTTAAAATTGCATGTTATTTTGTGAAAATAAATTATTTTGAAGAAGAAAGGATATTTTCCTCCCGAATTCATTTCAAGTGTTTTATAAAAACCATTTTCCATATAAGATTATAATATTTCACATGTGTATGTTTCATGTAAAATGTCTCTATGATTTACATGGTTTCACTTTTATTATGATGAAATGATATCCATTTGTTTTATTTGGATTATGTTATGTTGGGATGATGTTTATGAAACCCATTTTATTCTTTGGTTTATAATGAATGATTTATGTTAATGTTGTGGAATACGTAAGAATGTTATCATTATGAGATTGGTGGTACATATATATCCCTCCAATTCATTGGGTAAAGATTTATATCTAATTTGATAGACATGGATGGAACGGTAGGTTAATCCAGTTCAGTGATACAGGGCTGGAATGAGGAGTAAACTCGATTCAGTAAGGGACTTTGTCCACTATGATGGTCTTGGCAGCAATGCCTTGGAAACTATGGAAATCATATCTTGTTATTAATGATTTTACACATTTCCCTGTTTTGTTCCCATGTTATTTATCATGATTAATGTTCCTTTATGATTTATTCTTTATGAATTGTCATGATTTATGTCATTACTCATGATTTTTATGTTTCATGTTCATGTTGATACGTTCAAATGTTTAAGGTTTGTTTTATGTTTCCATGTTTACCCTTAATGAGCATTTGAAATCACCCTTTTTATGTTTTATTTTCCCTTAGATATAAAGGAAGGTTTTAGGTTGGGAAAAAAGAAGATCTTTATGGGAGATGTTGATGATCTTTCACCTTGACTAGAAGATTTTGTTCTATGTTTCCAAAGACTCTAAAATAATAGAGTCATTGGGGATTTTTTTTGTGATGTATTATGTATTCTGAAAAAGTAATGTAATGTCCATTTATGTCAAGATTTGGGTCTCTACACACATAATTCTAATGTATTATCTATGGATCACACTGTTTAATTCATCTTCTGGTGTTTTAAAATAATAAAAATGTGTTTACAGTCATCTCATAGAAATAAAACCATGGACTGACATTCGGACAAATCCAATATTTCATAAATATATATAATGTTGTTTTTATTTGATTTCATGGAGTTCTAAAATCATTCGGTTGGTTTTTACCCATTAATGAACATTTTTTAGGGTCATCAAACATTTAAAAACAAATAATTTTCTCATTTTGGCAATATCACACTATATTTTTATGTACCATCTACTCCTAAATATAAAAATTACTGAAATTATGATTTTACTATGATTAAACATCATTATGAGGTCTTTTGCTTTTTATTAGACTGTTAAATGCACATTTTGGTGTTTTAAAACCATAAAAATGCATTTTCAATCATCTTGGGAATACTGAACCACGTATTGATGTTACTTCTACTTGACTATCTAAAATTTTTCAATATGGTTGTTTTTTATTTTATTTGATGGAATTAATAGGGCGTTCTGTTGTTTTTAACTCCCATACACTAGTTTTAAGAAGGAGATAGACCATTAATTTTTTTATTTGGTCATTTTTTTTGCAGACTGCACAACCTATTGACATTATGTCTACTCATACACATAAAAAATATTAGAAATATGGTTGTACAATGATTTTTCATCATTCTGATTTTTTTATGGATATGACCATTTAATGGACATTTTGGTAATTTAAAACAATAAAGGTGTGTTTTTTGTCATTTTATGAATATAAATCATCAGATTGATTTATTTGTTCCACAATTTCAAAAATAACAATACATTTATTTTCATATGATTTCATAGAATTCATAGGTCATTTAGTTAGTTTTTACCCCCTGACACACATTTTTAAATGGTGTCAAACCTTTAAAAACTACAGATTCAATCATTCCATGAATATCGCATATCTGATAGATGTTCTGTATCCTTATAAAAATAAAATATATTACAAAGATAGTTCTCCTATGATTTCACATGATTATAAGGTCATTTTCTATAGTTATAACTATTGACTTCATGTTTTCATGTTTTAAAACAATTAGAATGCATTAACAATTATACATGGGAAATGGAACCTCAAATTAACATTATGCCTACTTGAACATTTCAAAATTCACTATACAATTTGAGTCACCTAAATTGATTGCATTTAGATTTTGATTTTTCATTTTGACCCCCTAATACATGTTTTATTGGGAATCAAACCTTTAAAAATATCTTATTTGGTCATTTTTGGAATACTTCATGTCCAGTTGAATTTTCATGTACTCATACACAAAAAATAATACAATGAGATGTTTTATATGATTTCACATCATTATGAGGTTGTATTATATGGGTTTTACTGTTAGACTGACGTTTTTATGTTCTAAAATAATAAAAGTTTGTTTCTAGTCATTCATGGAAAATATAAATTCAGATTTATTTTCTTTCTACTCTAAAATCTCAAAAAATAATTATATGATTTTTTGTCTGATTTCATAGCACTCCAAGGTTGTTTGGTTGGTTTTTACTCCCTTACACCCATTTTGAAATGGAATCAAACCTTTAAAAACATAATTTTTAGTCATTCCAGAAAGACAAAAATCCTATTAACATCATTTTTACTTTAACACATCCAAATTAATACAAATACAATTGTCCAATAAATTTAGACAATTTGAGGCCATTTTCTAAGGATATTATCGTTGAATGTATGTTTTTTTATTTTAAAATAAGAAAAGTGTATTTTTAGTCATCCTATGAAAACAAAACATCATATTTATATTCTAAATATACCACCATTTAAAAATTACTGTGTATTTTTTTGTATTTTGATATCACAAAATTTTGAGGTTGTTCGGTTGGTTTTGACCCCCAGAAGAACATTTTTAAAATGCATCGATCCATTAAAATCTTCCAATTCAGTTATTATAGTAATAACACAAATCATATTGAAATTATTTCATCTCACACACATCAGAAATAATACAAACATGGTTTACCCGTTATTTCACATAGTTATGTAGTTAGATTCTATGGATCAGATTGTTAAACACATGTTATAGTGTTGTAAAATAATAAATGTGAGTTTATAGTCACACTAGACAGAGAACTCTGACTGAAATTCCATAAAATCTACCATTTAAAAAATTATTTTATGATTATATTAATCTTATTTGATGGCATGCAGAGGTATTTTGTTTAGTTTTGAACCCCCTGACACACATTTTTTAAGGGTCCTAAACCATTAAAACTACTTATTCAGTCATTTCAGGAAGACTATATATTTTATTAATGTTTATTATACTTTTCAACATTAAAATTAATAAAAATTTGTTTTTTAGGATTTCACATCATTCCATGGTCATTCCCTATGGATCTGACCTTTAAATGCATGTTTTGGTGGTTAAAAAAAATAAAAGTGTGTTTTTGATTATCCTAGCCAAACAAAACCTAAAATATATATTTTTTATAATACGCTATTTTAAAAATTCATGTATGATTAATTTTTGATATTTTCAAAGTATTTAGAGGATGTTCTATATGTTTTAACCCCATAACACATGTTTTTAACGGGTGTTAAAACTTTAAAAACTGCTTATTCAGTTTTTCCTAGTAAAGACTATTTATGATTGATGTTTTGTGTTCTTTTACACATCATAAATAATAATAAAATTTTATTCATATTATTTCACATCATTCTACATTTTTTTCTATGTATATGGCCTTTAAACATACATTCTGGTGAAAACAAGAAAAGTGCATTTATGATTATCTTGAAAAATAGAACCTCATATTGATGTTATTTTTACTCAAAAATTTTAAATATAATTTTATGATTGTTTTCTACTTATTTTATGGAATTAAGATATTATTATATTATTTTTACCCCTTAATTCACTTTTTAAAGGGTATTATACGTTTAAAAAATCAATATTTGGCCACTTTGAGTGGACTACATGTCTAATTGACGTTATACTTACTCATCCACATTGCAAATAATTAAAATATGTTTTACTTTTATTCTTCATATTTATGAGGTTTTTTTATTTGCATCTAAATGTTAAATGTATGTTTTCATGTTTTAAACCGATAAAATTGTGTTTCTGATCATCTTGGGAAAAAAACCTATATTAACATTCCATCTACTCAAACATTTCAAAATTCACTATACAGTTTTTATATTCTCACTTTATTATATTCATAGGCCATTCAGTTGGTTTTTACCCCCCAAAACATGTTTTTAAATGGTGTCAAACCTTGAAATTTTACTTGTTTAGTCATTCCAAGAATATCTCATGTTTGATTGATGTGTTGTATACTTTTACACATAAAAAATAATAAAAATATAATTATACATTTATTTCACATTATCCTAAGGTCATTTTATATAGATTCGACTATTTAATACTTGTTTTAGTGTTTTAAAACAATAAAAGTGCATTTCTAGCCATCCGAGGAAAAACATTATATTGACATTATGTTTATTCAATTATTTAAAAAATAATTGTATGGTTGTTTTCATCTTATTTCATGACATTTGATGGTTGTTCAATTGCTTTGACCCCCCTGTCGTAAGTTTTTAAAGGGCATTAAACCTGTAAAAATTTCACATTCAGATGTTTTAGGAACATGGTAAATCTGATTGATGTGTCTTTTACTCGTAAAAATATAAAATAATAAATATATATTTATCTTATGATTTCACATCATTCTGAGGTATTTTGTTATGGATCTGGCTGTTAAACACACGTTTTAGTGTTTTAAAATAATAAACATTCATTTCCACTCATTTAGGGAAATCAAAATCTCATAATGGTTCTCCATTTGCTAAATCATTTCATAATTCACTAGATATTGTTTTGTATGATTTTATGGATTTTAGGGGTCATTTGAATGGTTCCCCCCCCCTAAAACAGGTTTTAAAGGGTGTTAAACCATTAAAAACTATTTATTCATTCATTACAGGAAAATCACTTGTTCTCTTTACGCATTGTCTTCTCATACATATTATAAATAATAAAAAATATGATTGTAATTTGATTTCACTTCAATACATGGCTATTTTCTTAAAAAATGACTATTAAACTCACTTTTTATTGTTCTAAAATATAAAAAGTTATTTTACATCCTTATTAGGAAAATATAACTTCATATTGACATTCAGTATGCTCCAATATTTCAAAAATAATTGTATAGTTAATTTTTTTTAATTTTATAGTGCTTATATGTGGTTTAGTTGGTTTGATACACTAACACACACTTTTATAGGGCATCAAATCTTTAAAAATTCTTCTTTATTCATTCATGGAAAACTACATGTCTTATTGATATTTTGACTACTCATAAACATAGAAAATAATACAAATATGGTTTTCCTAGGATTTCACATCATTCCAAGATCATTTTCTATGAATCTAACCATTAATTTCATATTTTCATTTTTACAATAATAAAAGTTTGTTTTTGGTCATCCAAGAAAAACGATACCTCGGATTGATATTCCATCTCATTGAACATTTCATAATTCATTGTATGGTTTTTTTCAGATTTAACCATATTCAAAGTTTGTTCAGTTGGTTTTGACCCACTAACACATGTTTCTAAAAGGCATAAACCCTTTAAAAACTTATTATTCAGTCATTACAAGAAGTATATACTTTTGATTAATGTGATTTCTACTCATACATGTCAAAAATAATACATGATAGATTTCCTATGATTTCACATCATTCTAAGTCCGTTTTCTATGTATATGATTATTAAAACATGATTTTTTGTTTTAAAACAATAAACGTGTGTTATGATCATCCTTAGAAAACAAACCCTCATATTGATTTTCTATCTACTCCACCATTTCAAAAATCAAAGTATTGTGGTTTCTGTCTCGTTTCATGATAGTTGGAGGTATTTAAGTTGTTTTTAACCCCATGACATGTGTTTTTAAACGGAATAAAACCTTTAAAATATTCATAATAAGTGGTTTTGGGTAGACCAAATATCTTATTGATGTTTGGACTACATAAACATGTAAAAAAATGATAAAAATATATTTATCCAAATTTTCATGTTATTTCGAGGTCTTTTGAAAAGGACCTGACTATTAAATGCACATTTTGTTGATTAAGAATAATAAAAGTGTGTTTTTGATCACCCTAAGAAAAAAACCATAGATTGGAATTCCTTATGCTCGACCATTTAATAAATCACTAAATGGTTATTTTTTGTAAGATAATATTACACTAAGAGGTGATTCAGTTGATTTTAATCCTCTAACACAAATTTTTAAAGTCCTTTAATCCTTTAGAATCTACTTATTTGAATGTTTCAAGTAGATTGAATGACCAATTGATTTTTGTACTCTTAAACATACCAAATAATTAAAAGATAGTTCACCAATAATTTCACATCATCTTGAGGTCTTTTTTTCTATGGATTTTACCATTAAAAACTCATTTTGGTATTTTAAAATAATAAAAGAGTGTGTTTGGTCATCCATGGAAAAAAGAACATCATATTGATGTCCTGTTTGCTCCACTATTTCAAAATTCAGTGTACGATGGTCTTTATATGATTTCACTGAATTTAGAGGTCTTTTGGTATATTTAAATCCCAAGATTCATGTTTTTAATGGGCATCAAATCTTTAAAAATTTCTTATTTCATTATTCTGGGAAGATGCACATTTGATTGATGTGTCTCTAACTTTTACACATAAAAAATAATATGAATATGTTCATCCTATTATTTCTTGTTAGTTTTAGGTAGCTCACTATATATATGATCGTTAAACACACGTTTAGGTGTTTTATAATAATAATGTGTGTTTCCAATCATCCATGGAAAACAAAACCTTTTATTGATATTTCATATGTTCTTATATTTTAGAAATAATTATACTATTTTTTTTTCTAATATCACATAATATAAAGTTCATTCAGTTGATTTTGAGACTTTGGTGCACATTTTTAAATGGTGTCAAACCTTTAAAAACTGCTTATTCAGTCATTATTGGAAGACCACATGTCAAATTAACATAGCATCACCTCATTCATTTCAAAAAAAAATTATAAATACAAATGTCCTTATATTTTATATCATTAAAATGTCATTGTCTATGAATATGACCATAAAACACACATTTTAGTTTGTTAAAACATTAAAATTGTGTTTCTAGTTATCCTAAGAAAAAGAAACTTCATATTGAAATTCCATAAAGTCCACCATTTCCAAAATCACTGTACAATTGTTTTCTATTGATTTTATGATATTAAGAGATCATTCAATTGGTTTTAGCCCCCTAACACACATTTTTAAAGGTTTTCATTCCTTAAAAAATATCATACTTGAGTTTTCTGGGTAGGATAAATGCTAAATTGATGTGTTTTATACTCATTCACATAAAAAATAATTCAAAGAGAATTATCGTATGATTTTACATCATTTCAAGGTTTTCTATGAATATGACTATTAAATTCCTGTTTTGTAATTTTAAAACAATAAAAGTGAATATTTTATCATCATAGGAAATCAAATCCTCGTATTAAAATTCCTTATATGCAATCATTTTACCATTCACTATATGGTTATTTTCATCTAATTTGACTATATTTGGAGGTATCTTTGATTAGTTTTTACTCCCCGGTAGACTTTTTTAAAGGATTTCCAAATTTTAAGAACCACTTATTAAGTCATTATAATAATAATTCACATATTATTGATGTGTTTTATAATATTACATGTACAAAATAATACAAATATGGTTTTACTATGATTTCACATCATTTTGAAGTTGATTTCTATAGGTATGTTTGTTGAATGCACATTTTGGTGTTTTAAAATAATAAAATGTGTTTCTGGATATCTTTTGAAAACATAACCAAATATTTATGATCCATCTACTATGTAATTTAAAAATTTAATACATTATTTCTTTATAATTACAAAAAATTATTGTTTTTTTGGGTGGTTATTTCCCCCAGACACGTTTTAAAGGGCATTAAACCATTAAAAAACATTCGATCGAATGGTGTTGAATACTTATAATATTGGAATTTTATCCACTCATATATGTTAAAAATGACTCAATTAAAATTTTCCTATGATTCTACATAATTTTGAGAGTATTTTCTATGGATAGGATTGTTAAACACAAGATTTGTTGTTTTGAAACAACAAAAGTGAATTTTCAGTCATCTAAAGAAAATGGAATCATAGATTGATGTTCTGTCTACTTTAACATTTTTAAATTAAATATATGGTTGTTTTTGTTTGATTTCATAGAATTCATAGGTCATTTTGTTGGTTTTGACCCCATGATTAATGTTTTTAAAGGGTATAAAACCTTTAAAAACTACTTATTCGGTTGTTTTGGGTATACTGCACATACGATTGATGTCACCTCTACTTGTAAACATAAAAATAATAAAAATATAGTGGTACGATGATTTAAAATTATTATGTGGTTTTTTTCTATGTATTTTTTCATTATACACGTGTTTTTGTTATTTTAATAGAAAAAAATTTCATTTATGATAATCATGAGAAAATAAAAACTCATATTTATGTGTTTTCTACTCTAGCATTTTGGAAATCATAGAATGATTGTTTTTGTTTGATATCATGATATTTAGATGTTTTTTGGTCAGTTTTTATCCCCGGACACACTTATTTATATGGGTTCAAACCTTTAAAAACTGATTATTCGGTCATGTTGGGATGACTTTATAACCAAGTGGTGTTTTTCTATGCCTTCATATCAAAAATAATAAAATGGAAATTTTCCTCTGATTTCATACCATTATGAGGTTTTTTATATGGATCTGACCAATAAACACATGTTTTTGTGTTTCTAAATAATAAAAGTGTGTTTTTGGCCATCCCTAACAAAAAGAACCCCAGATTAACATTATATCAACTCTACCATTTCTAAAATCACCATATAGTTTTTATATTATGATTTAAGGAAATTTAGAGGCCATTTGATTGGATTTGATCCCATGAAACACATTTTTAAAGGGTGTAAAACCATTAAAAACTAATTATATCGACATTATTGGAAAACCTTACACTCGAATGAAGAGATGTCTTCTTGTACATGTCAAAAGTAATAAAAATATTAGTTTAATGTGATTTCACATCATTCTATGGTCATTTTGAAAATTCATTTTATGGTTTCTTTCATCTGATTTGATGATATTTGAGTTTTTTTCAGTTTGTTTTGACCCCCTCATGCATGTTTTTAAAGGGTTTCAAACTATTAAAAACAACTTATTTGGTTGTTTCGGGTCGACTGAACATTCAATTTATGTTCTATTTTCTCATACATGGAATGAATAATTCAAACATTGTTTTTATTTGATTTTACATTATTCTAAGGTTTATTATATTTATTGGACCATTAAATGCATGTTTTTATGTTTCAAATAATAAAAGATAGTTTTCAGTCATCATATGAAAACATAACCTTAGATTGACTATTTTCTACTCTACAATTTTATAAATCACTATATAGTTATTTTCATTTAATTACATGAAATATAGATCTTATTAGGTTTATTTTTTATTCAAAGACACATGTTTTTAAAGGAAATCAAACATTTAAGACAACTTATTCGGTCATTTGAGGTATACTGCATGTCCAATTGATGTTCTATATCCACATACTTGTCAGAAATAATACAAATACATTTTATTATGATTTTAAATCATTATAAAGTCATTTTTTATATATTCCACCATTATGCTCTTGTTTTGGATGTTTTAAAATAGTAAAAGTTTGTTTCTAGTTATCATAGGAAAATAGAACCTTAGATTGATTTTCTATCTACTTGACCAATTCAAAAATAATTATATGGTAGTTGTTTACAAATTTCATCGTATTCAAAGGCTGTTTGAGTAGTTTTGACCCCATTGTGCATTTTTTTAAAGGGTTTAAACCATTAAAACTAATTATTCAGTCATTTTTGGTAGACCATATGTTTGATTGGAAATTTTTCTACTCATACACATCATATATAATATAAAGATGATTGTCTTATAATTTCATGTCATTATTGGTCGTTTTCTATGGATCTTACAATTATATTCATGTATTAGTGTTTTAAAATAATAAAATCATTTTTCCAATCATCCAAGGAGAAAAAAACCTTAGATTGATTTTCCATATAATTGATGATTTCATAAGGCACTAGATAATATTTTTGTTTGATTTGATAGAATTTAAAGGTTTTTTGGTTTGTCTTAACCTCTAAATGAATTTTTTTAGGGATTCAAGCCTTTAAAAACTACTTATATGGTCATTCTAGAAAGACCCAATGATAAATTTATGTGCTGTTAAATCATACATGTCAAAAATAACAAAAAGATTATTTTTCAATGATTGGATATAATTTTAGGGTTTTTTAAAAATATATGATTGTTAAACACACATTTTGGTGTTTTAAAATAATAAAATAATGATTCAAGTCCTCTAGGTGAAATGATACTCAAATTTATCTTCCATATACTTCATTATATAAAAAAATATACCTTTTTATATGATTTTATAGTAGCCGGAGGCAAATCAATTGGTTTTGACACCCCAAATCATGTTTTTAAAGGGTGAAACACCTTTAAAAACTACTTATTTTGTCATGTTGGGTATACCACACATCTAAATAATGTTCTATCAGCTTGTAAACCTAAAAAATAATAACAATATATTGTCATGTGATTTCATGTCATTATGATGTCATTTTCTATATATATGATTGTTAAACACACATTTTCGTGTTTTAAAATAATAAATATGTTTTTTCAGTCATCTTGAGAAAAAAGAACCTCATGTTGATGTTAAATCTACTCGACCATTTCAATAATCATTATATCATTGTTTTTTTCCTGATTTCAAGGTATATAGAGATCTTTTGGTTAGTTTTGACCTCATGACACATATTTTTATAGGGAGTCAAACCTTTAAAATATGATTATTTGGTCGTTTCAGGCATACCACATAGTTGATTAATGTTTTGTTTACTTTTACATGTCACAAATAATAAAAAATGAGTATTGTATGTTTTCATGTCATTTTGAGGTTGTTTTCTATAGATCTGACAATTAAACACACATTTTGGTGTTTTGAAAAAATAAAAGAGAATTTATGAACATCCCTATAAAACGAAACCTCAGATTGAATTTCTACCAGTTTCTCCATTTGATAAATAACTGTATGACTATTTATTCTAATATTATGGTATTCTGAGGTTGTTCAGTTGGTTATGACCCCATGAAACATGTTTTTAAAGCGAGTTTAACCTTAAAAATTATTCTTCTGTCTTTCCTAATAGACTTCATTTCTAATTAATTTTTTATATTCTTATACAGATCCCAAATAATACAAATATGGGTTTTCTATGATTTTGTACCATTCTGAGGTCATTTGATAAGTATATGAATGTCGAACACACGCTTTGGTGTTTTAAATTAATAAAAGTATGTTTTTGATTATATCATGAAATCAATACCTCATATTGATGTTTTGTCTAATAAAGAATTTCACAATTCACTGTATGGATATTTTTTTAGTTTGATGTCACACAGAGAACATTTGGTTGGTTTTTTCTGTCGTTTCAGATTTTAATAGGCCGTCAAACCTCTAAAAATTGATTATTCTTTATTTTTGAGCTCACCGCACTTCTGATTGTAATTTTATAGTATATATCATGTCAAAAATAATAAAAAGATGTTTTAAAGATTATTTCATTCTGTTATTAGTTTGTTAAATATGGATTTGACCATTAAATGAATGTTTGGTTGTTTCAAAATAGTAGAAGTTAATTTCTGGTCATCCTAGGAAATGATAACCTCATATTTCCATTATGTATACTCTATCATTTTAAGAATCACTATATATTTTTTTCAACAAATTTCATTAAATTTAGAGGTCATTCAGTTGGTTTCGACTGCCTAATGCACATTTTTAATTGGAGTCAATCCTTTAAAAAATATATATTCATTCGTCCGGGGTAGATCACATGTTTGATTGATGTCCCTTTGTCTCCTATGTGAAAAAATAACAAAAATAAGGTTTTCATATGATGCCACATCATTATGAGGTTTTTTTCTATGTATCTTAATGTTTAATGAGCATTTTCATGTTTTAAAATAATAAATGTGGGTTTTGTAATGTCCCATATTTCGAATTGGGTTCAAAACCTCTCCCATTTTGAAATTTTTAATTAGTGGGTATTCCAAGTTATTATACGATGATAAGAATCTAATTTCAATTCTTCTTTCATGGTTTTGGATCCTTGGAGGGTTCCTTAGGTGTTTGGAAGGGTTTCAGGAGTGCTAGAGGATCGAAGGCCTATTTCGTAGTTGCAGGTCAATGCATATAGTTTAGAGTAAACTATGTGGACTCTTCCAGTTAACCGTCCACCCTATTTTTGAATAGAAGAATGGTTTGGGTAAACCATATAGGGGAGCCGCATGACCGTACTGAATTTTCTATTGTTTTTTAATAGTATTCTGCATGGTTAATGAAAACCGTGTGGCAAACCGCATGGTTAGTGCCACCTAGGTAGTACCCATGAACCGTATCACAAATGGTTTGTGCGCTGTTTTGAAAATCATTCGATCTAACTACGAGATCCTTTAAAGAGTTGATCTTATAATTTTTCCCTCCTTCCTATTTCCCCACATTCTCCCTCTTTTCTCCTTCTTGGTGATGAACAATGGCTGTGGGGGTTCATTTCTTATCATCCCATAGGGTTTGACCCAAAACCTTCATCCAACCTCCATTTTAAGATCATTTAGGTTCATTATAACCACCTTGGTACATCTCTCCTCTCCCATGATTCTTTTTTCCTTTATTTTTTCCTCATAGAGTGTTAACTCCATTTGATTCATTTTACCCTATTTTCAGGGTGTTTGATCGAATCATCAATTTCCTCTAATTTTATTAAATTGTTAATTAAGACTGAACATGCCTACATTCACAAATCCAAGGTTGGTGGGGAATATCATTCTTTTTTTTCATGGTTATTTTAAGGGAATACATTTTAATTCTCCATTGGGTAATTATGTGAGACCAATTTATTTGATATTAAATTAATCACATGACCTTTTGGAATTATTCCAGCAATCCCAAACCATATTCTCTCATATGAGACTAGGTTAGTGGCTGTGGACAACCTTGGGTAGTTATGTTTGGGTTTTTTATTTAATTTGAAAATTTTGTTTAATTGAAATTGTACAATTCAATTTTATTGAATTTTCCTTTCTAATTGTGGTGAAATATATATATATATATATATGTGGTAGGTTATAATTGATCAATTCAATTTCATTTAATTGTTATGTTTATTTTGAATTAATTTATATATATGCAATGATTTATTGGAATGTGTTGTGATCCATGGGATCATGGTGGGCTTAGCATAAGGAATTGGGATTCAATGACCATCCAGAATGAGGTGATGTGGTCGTCTGGTTGGGCCTAGCACAGGTTTATTGAGTGATGTTGAGTCACAAGATGGGAAATCATGGAAATTTGTTTGAGGTGGTGAGGCCATAGGTTTGAGGGAATATCCAACGATATTAGATGACATGCAAATAGGACTCAATTGACATGGTGGTAGGGGAATGAGGTGCCGATTGGATGTGTATTATGTATTATATCGGAGATTTATACTCACCCGTGATGGCCAAAACACCGATCAGAGTCATGTGCACATAGTAAGACTCAATGATGAGGTGTTTTTGACCACTTGTGTTGGTGGATGTTCTTGTTAGTGTGTCTTAGGAAAATTGGTTTGGGGGGGGGGGTTGTTTGATGTATAAAGTGACTTTTAGGTGAGGAACCATCAGTTGATAGTGATGAGGCTATTTGTTGGGGGATTATGGTCACTATATAGAGGCCATGGGAATTTAGTTTTTAAATGGAGAATAGATATTTCCATTTATTAGGACTTCGTTCTATGAGACGACATTGATTTTATTTGAGGAGAAATATAGTTGTTCCTCTGAATATTGGGCATGAGTTGACTAGGGATTTTGAGCAGGGGTCTAAGGGTCCAGGGTTACTTTTTTTTGGTTATGTCTTCAGGTTGTCAGTGGTTTGATGTGAGACATGAGGTGTCAGGAGGAAAATGGTTCTGGTAGCATTATAGAGGTGGAGCCCGAGGCATTACCAAGGATATTTGATATCAAGCGATAACATCGGACATGGGCCAAGGATCCCCTTCTCTTTAGTTATTCTAACATTGACTGAAGTAGGTGATAACTTCATGGTGGATGTTGAGAACCAGTAATGCTTATAATTTTTTTTAATTCCTTGATACACTACCTTTATTTAAATTATATATTACACCTGCTTAAACAACTATGTTGGGTATAAAAACATGGGTGGTATCCTACTGAGACTCATTATCACACCCTACACAGGACCTTTAGGATGTGTGTAGACATTTGGTTTTCATGTTCAGTTAAGGGATTGAATTTAGAAGCTGGACCGTAGTAGGTATTTGGCATGAATGTTGTCATAGGACCTTGTGGTCTTACCTCAATAGGAGTTTTAATTTTGTTTTCTTTTTCATTTTAGTATGACTATATATTTATTGTACTATGGTCAGAAATGGAAACCCCTTTTAACTGCTTATTGTATTGTATGTCACTCTGTGTATGCATGTTCTGTTTAATTTCTACAAGTGGTATATTTTTCATGTTCCTTTATTTTAAAATACATGGAATATATTAATACTTGAAACTCTATTATATATTAACCTAATGGTATAGTCTCCCCACAATTATTCTTTTACACCCACTTTTCTAGTTGCAATCCTTTGGTATACATGGAGGCACGCCTAAGGCCAGTGGTACCTTACTCAATAGAAATTTTCAGGTGGTTAATTAGGTCAGGGATTCTATAAGTGTTATTAGAGGGTTCTTGAATGGGAATTATTAGTTGTGTTTGGATTAATACTAATGATATCGAGACTAACATTTCTTTTCTACTTGTCCTACTATTTGAAATACGGTAGACTAGAGATTAGGTTGTGGTTGGAATTGGATTCATAGCTTATGCTTGGGTTCTTGCAGCCCCATGTACGAGGGACATACAAAGTTACCATGGTTGGTATCTTCTGTTCTATTTTTCTCATTTTATAGTTTATATTATTTCCACATTGAGTTGTATTATAGGAATATGAATTATTAATTTTCCTGATTTGTGACCCTTGAATTGGTTAGGTAAGGGATGAGATATATAGAACCTTGGCCTAGTGAGTAAGGTGTGTGTTTTATGTGCTTGTATTTTTTCTAATTGGTCACGTAGTAGGATGCTTTATATAATTACTATGCATGTCCCTATGTTAAATTTATTGATTATAGGTGATATGTGATACATCATGATATAAAAATGATTATTTCATGTGATATATATATATATATATTGGTTTTGATATGTAAATGGTTCTAGAACTTATGGAGTAGGCATGTACCTCGAAATGTGGTGAGGTTGATCACTAGGTTGGGTGACGTGGTCATCGATTTGAGGTGACATTGTTCATCAGGATGGGTATAACCCAAGGCATGTTTGATACCTGGAGAAATTGGGGAAAGTAAGGAGGCCATTCATCCATGATGTTGTGAGGCATGGTTGTGATAGGAATGGGTAAGTGTTGTTAGGACGTGATTCGCATTACTACTTTCCATGTCTTCATTATATATATATATATATATATACATATATTGGGATATCTAGACATATTAATGGAATTCAGTGGGTTCCACCTAGATGGCTCGGATGAAGCATCATATGGGAGATTATAGGGTGCCTCAGGAGTCTGATTAGGTTCAGACACTTGAGGGTCTAGTAGAGTAGGTACAAGCTTAGGTATAGGATTAGGGATATGCTCAATATCAGGTACAACATCTAGTGTAGGTGGGGTAGTTTCCAGATTTTACCACGTTTGCGACATGGCTAAACAAGCTGCTCAGAGCGAGCTTGGCATGTCCGTTCCATGAGATTGAAAGGGGTGATCAAGGTGTTGATTCATCTATTGAATATCTAACATAGGAGTCCCAGTCACTACACCTACCACTGTTTTAGGGGGAGGGTGGTCTTCAGGAAACTATGATCTAGATTATGGTGATGAAGATGTTCTTTGAGAAGTTAGAGATGCCTTCAAGGTGGAGGGAGAAATTGAAAATGTATATGCTTAGAGGATTGAAAAATGAATGGTTGGATGTGTAGGTTCAAGCAGGCGTACATGTGGGACTGGCCAAGAAGGATTTTGAGGCTAGGTTCTTTGAGCACTTTTTCACGTAGATGATGAGGGAATAGAGATCATGGTAGTTCTTGGGCCTTCAGTAGGGTGACATGTCCATCACGGACTAAGCAGCGATGTTCATCGAGTTGTCTTGATTTTCACCCATCATGGTGAGAAATGACACCTCGAAAGTGATGTTCTTTGAGGATGGTTTAAGACATCCCATTTAGGTGTATTTAAACATCTTTAGGTTTTCCTCATTGTTAATTGAGGTAAACCATTCACTTATAGACAAGGGAAATCTTACAGATAGATATTCCATGAGATGGGTAGTGGATTTAGGTGATTATAGTGGTGGCACATTAGATGGCAGGAAGTGAGACTTGGACGAGTTCTAGTAGGATGGTCAGACCAGGGAATAATCCAGAACACATCAGAGTGGGTCCTCTAAGGTTTTATATTAGTTTGGGAAACCATGAAATGACCTAAATTAGTGTAGGAGGCATCTAAAGGAGTGTTGGGAATGTGGATAGGAATGGTATCATGAGAGTTTCTGCCGGAAGCCATCTCAAATAGCTAGTAGTCAGCGACCAAGGAAAACATAGGGCCCTGATATCGGTTTTGGATCAGTACTAGGTGAGGGTACACGAGCTTCAACTACCCATAGTGGTCATGGATGAGATAGTGGGACATAGTAGTAGGGATAGTGGCTGGTGGCTGGTGTATCACCCTAGATAAGTCAATCTTTTGAAATTTGAGCTTCAGGTTAGGTGTACACTGTGGAGATGCTAGGTGTTGAGTAGGTTAGTGAGTCGACAATGGTGAGAGGTATTCCGTAGGCATACCCATTATTTTTATTTTTGTTTGGAATATCCTTTTTAAGCATGTCTGTTTTGGGTGTATGAGTTGCCAGAGATATGTATGTGGACTAACTAGATGCTGCTTAGTAGGTTGGAACCATCGTGGGTGTCAGACACAGACACACACATAAACACACACACACACACACACACACATATATATATATATATGAGGTTCGAGACACCATTATCTTTTTGAGCATCAATGGATGATCTTTTATTGACGTGTGATGGCATTAGGGCATGAATAGATGTGATTTACTTGAGGTGTAATGAATTTGGGAACTACTATTGTGCTATAATAATTGAGGTGTGAGGCATAAATATTGTTTTGAGAATCTATTAAGATGTGTGAACTCGTTGGTTACATGTTTGACATGGGAACGAGGTGGCCACCGATGCTATGAAAGACTCTAATGGGTGTCAACTGTGACACGGGAGCCCCTGATGAGGTGAAGAAGTGACGATTCATCACATGATGACTTTTAGTTTTTTATATGGTTATAGACTAGTTGTTTTCATTTATTTTTCCTCAGGATGAGACTAGGGTAGGTCACTCCTAAGGTGAGGATCCCCCTGTAATACCCCAGATTTTATTCCATGTATTATTTTAATATTATATGAGAATTATTTGGAGACCAAGCTCTGAGACGGCGTGCAGTTCCGAGACCCAGTAATCCTCGAACAAATGTTTGAATTTAATTTAATAATTAAATTACATGCACGTGCAGGTTTCCTAAAAAAGTGGAATAACTCCAGAATGGGTGCTCAAATCAAAATCTGAGGGCACCGTTGCATTCAGAACAACGATTTAAAATTAGGCAAGGCCTAACCTCGGTCGTCGCAGGTTGGTGGTGAAATCGGTTTTTTTTACGCAATAATAAAAAAATATTTTATAAAAATATTTTATTTCGGTAATAAGATCATTTAGAATCTTATATATTTATCCTATTTAAAAATAGGCTTGCACCAGGGTCTAGTTTTACAACCCCATAACACTGAAAACCCTTGGTGGACTTTGTGGTTCTGGAGGAAACCCCCAACGCGGAGGCGGCAACTTTCTTGACGAATTTCGGCGATGATGACACGGCGAGCGGATCTTCACCGGCAAACGCATAAAATCCATGTAGGATGTTGATTTTGATTTTTTTCCATTCCCATTTCTTCATTTTTCTATGACGAACGCAGGCTAATCCACAAACATATTAGCCCGTGGATCAATCATTCTTGCAGGATTGGTTTTTGTGGTGAATTTTGGGAGATTAAATCCATGATGATTCTTCTGTTGTTGATATTTTCTACCCCATTTAAATCTTATTAATGGGAGCGGATCAACACCGTGATGAACAACGGCGGAGGTTCGTTCCTTAGTTTATTTCATAGGATTTCTTCCCCCTTTCTCTCATTCTTTTTCTTCACATTATTTGCGTGGTGATGAACAATGGATTTTCATGCATCCGTTCTGCGATGCAACGATCCTAGAATGTGGATCCAACACTGGAGCAGTTTCACAAAGGTGAGATGACGGTTTCGGTAGGCGATTCGCAGCGGATCTGGAGATACGAGTTTTCAGGCATTTTTCTTTGGATGGATCGTTCGATGTTTATGAACTGTTTCAAGAGCCGAAAACAACCGTTTCTGTGATATTTCTATGAGGCAGACCAAACCCTGGATCATCGGGATGAACAGACAAGAAAATGAATGTCTGGAGTATCAGCCGAGGTGAGCGGAGGAAGAACAGCGATTCTGGAAATTTCCCGACTACACGCTGTGTAGTCTGGATACATGGCATGTGTTCTTCGGTAGGGATACCTGACATGTACTCTGGGTGTACACGGACACGGGAAGGGTACACGTCCATGTACACGTCTTGTATACCCCTCCCCTGCCAGACCCGACTAGATACATGGGATACCTCGTGTACTGGTGCACGGGCAGGCATCACGGACATGAGCAGAGACCATGTACGGGCACATGGCCAGCGTACACAGAGCAAGCCCAGGCACTCGAACATGGCGTGTGATTTCATCTACACGTCGTTTAGTTTCTTTCTATCCAGTAATCTGAGGGACACAGTCCGTTTGCACGGGCAATACCCATTGTCAAAGAGAACGACATGTACCATTGTACACGCTGTGTTGTTTTGTTTTGCATGGCTTGAATGAACGACATGGGCAATTCACACGTTCAGTACCTGGGGATCAAGCACAAAGCATGTAATCATACTACACATCACGTCTTAATTTCTTCAAGTCTTGAGCTACTTGCCTTCTGTGACTTGGACTAGTTCTTAGGTTTCGTACGCTTGGTAATTCCCTGAAGGTTCTAGTATCAATTCCTTTATAGAGGAGTATGATCCCTTCAGCCGAACTTCCTGAATATAGTTGTTGGAATCCAGTCTATGAGACTTAGATCCTGATCCTCTATTCATTCCTGGAACCCTAGGTAGTGTTCTTGGTATCGACGTGACCAACTTTACCCAGGCACCGATCTTCTTCTTAGCGAATTAGCTCAGACTGAGTTGTCGGAATCACCCCTGACTTGGTTGTGATCCTCATCTAAGAATGTTGTTCAAAAGGTACTTGTGGATTGTGTTCTCCCTGAACGAGTACTTCTTATCTCTCTCTTCAGACCTAGGAGTGTGTTCTCCTGATGGTATACTTAGTGGAATCTTCGAGCTGGATCCTAGTGGCGGTATCGTGATGGTAATTTGTGTATGAGCATATCTGGATATCATTTTTATATGTTCCATAGACATATACTGTCTAGAGCTGACTATACCTTTCATTGTGGAATTTTCCTTTGTTGTTCTTTATCCATTGTGGTTCGGGGTGTCCTACTGGGTATTGTTATACTCACCCCTGAATGGGATTTTCCCGCACGTGTCATGTCTTTTTTAGACGAGCGAGCCTTTGATATGATTATAGGCGGAAAAGGACCGGACAGTGTTCAGTCATATCGGACAGGCCGAGTTGCGTTCCTTTGGTGATGGGTTTCAGTCTCAGTACCTTCTTCTACATGTTGGAATTTGTTGCAAACTTCTTTTTGGTGGGCTTATACTTTTGGCCCAGGGTTATACTTTACTGTACTTTACTTTCCTGTCGTACTCTGTGGTTGGGTTTTAGTGTATGCTTGTATCTTTTCTTTTTTTTTAGTTTTTACGTTTCATATTTTTGGGATTGGAAATGTGTGTGCATGTGAACAGGTTTATAAGCAATGCCTCCCCATTTAGTAGCATGCCTACTCAGTGCTAGTCACCAGCCCCTGGCTTATTGGAGGCGGGCATGCAGAGTTGCGGATTGGGCCCCACTGGGATGGGTCGTGACAGCGTGGTATCAGAGGTGGTCTGTTCTACCATAGGACCGAGAGTCTGTGAGTTGGTTTGGGACAACAGTGTGAAGTGTTTCGAGTTTGGATCTCAGGCCAGGAACCCCAGTGTTGGTGTGGCGACCGACGTATCCAAACACCAGGAGTATGATAATCTTCTTTTTAACTGGAAACATGAAAACACTAGTTGCATGGGGGAAAATAATGGTACATGCATCAGATAATAATGGGTTGTGTTTCCCATGTCCTTCTTGAGTCGGCTCTCCCGATATACTCACTGACTGTGATACATCTTGTTTCTTGACCAGGATGCCTCCACGACCCGGACCCGCTAGGATCCAGCAGCTCGATCACGGGGATGACCCCCTCAATGATGATGCTTCGATACAGAGACCATATCCCCTAGTTCTACCACCAGGTGGCATGCCAGTTATCCCTCCCCCTACAGATCAGTGTTTAGCGCCTTTTGTACCAGTAGAAGAGGAGTGCAGGGTGAGCGCACTCCATACGTTTCAGAGACAAAGACCCCTCAGGTTTCGAGGTGAGCCTGACCCGCAAGCAGCAGAGGACATGCTTAAGGTAGTGACCAGAGTATTCCATTTGGTCAGGACACCAGCAGACCATATAGTGATCCTGGCAGTGAGCCTTCTACAGGGCTCGGTAGGGCGATGGTGGATTTTGGTCATCCAGACTCATGACAAGGCGAATCTTTCATGGTCGGAGTTTGAGCGTCTCTTCATAGAGGAGTTTTCACAGGTTACCCTGAGAGTGGTATGTATACATGATCTTCTTCAGCTTCAACAGGGAACCATGACGATGGCTGATTATTCATTGAGGTTTACCGACCTCTCACGTTACTCGATGGATATGGTCAGAGATCAGTACTTCAGAGCTCAGACTATTGAGAAGGTCTTGCGCAGTGATATCCGAGCGAGCATCATCCCTATTATCATTCCTACTTATGCTGGGTTTCTCAAGTGGGCTTTGGAGGTCGAGAGCTTCCTTGCAGAGCAGGGACAGCTGACAGTTGTCAGTAGTGGGAGAGATAGAGCAGAGACCACATCGGCCAGGAGACGACGTCAGGGACCCAGGTGTGGGAGACATTTCCAGTGGAGATCTCAGGACAGTGGATCAGCTGTGCATGGTTCACAAGGTGCTTCTAGCCAGTCTCGAGAGAGGTGATGTTACTCATGTGATGACAGGGGAAATCTCATTCGAGATTGTCCGACCCACCGTACTTCTGACCCGGGAGCATTGGATGGACCACTGAGGTAGAGGCAACGTGTCGAGCAGGCAGATACGCGAGGTGGCCGAAGTTGTAGAGGAGTTGGGATAGCAGCTGGAGGTGGTTGGCATTTCGACCAACCACCACCCCCATAAGGTCCACCCTAGGCTCAGGGAGCTGGTGGATAGATGTAGGGATAGCTGCAGGCGGTAGAGGATTATGACCCAGGTACACTCAGAATGATTAGGGGTACTATCTGTGTCTTCTCTACTTTGGATTCCGTATTCATAGAAACAGGTGCTAGTCAATCCTTTCTGGATGCATATCTTGTTCGAGACCTTAGGATTCTAGTTGAGTCGTTGACTCGCCCCTTACACTTAGAAACACTAGATGGAGAAGATTTTAAGATCACACAACTTTGCAGGTAGTGTTAACTGACCCTTGGAGGCAAGAGATTCGGTTGGAACCTCTTGGTGGTATCGTCGAGGACTTAGGATTAAATTCTTGGCATGGATTGGTTATCCAAAGTTCATGCCTAGATTGATTATTTTAGGTGAAGGGTGCGGTGTGTCTGCAGTGATGGAAAGAGGTTATCTTTTGTCGGTGAAAGAGAGACCCAGGCAGCGGAGGATGGACTCGTGCAAAGGAGGGCACAACTGATTTCACACCAGTTGGATAGCCTAGCCCTTTCCACGTCAGATGTTACGATTTTCCAGTCTCTAGAAGTGGTGGCTGAGTATGAGTATATCTCTCTAGAGGATGTCACCGAGCTACCTCCCCATCAGGAGATAGATTTTTACATTGACTTAAAATCCAGGGCGACCCCGATATCAGCAGCAGCTTATTGGATGGATCATGCAGAGCATCATGAGATGATGATGAAGCTGGACTACTTTCAGAAGAATGGCCTTGTGAGACCCAGCGTTCCACCTTGGGTGGCCCCAGTGCTGTTTTCCAAGAAGGTGGATGGGAGCTTGAGGCAATGTGTGGATTATAGGCGCTTGAATCAGGTGACCGTGAAGAACCGGTATCCACTACCGAGGATCGATGGCCTCTTTGAATAGTTGATATGGGCACGATGGTTCTCAAAGGGTGATCTACAGTCATGCTATCACCAGTTGTGAGTACGGGAGGAGGATATACCGAAAACGGCTTTCAGATGTCGCTACGATCACTATGAGTACTTGGTGATGCCCTTCGGTGTGACGAATGCCCTGACAGTGTTAATGGGACTCATGAACCAGATCTTTCAGCCATATATAGACTGGTTTGTGGTGGTATTCATTGGTGATATCCTTGTTTACTCTGCGTTTTAGGAGGAGAACACAAGATGCCTAATGATGGTTCTGGACACACTCCGAGAGCACCAGTTGTATAGGAAAATATTGAAGGGTTAGTTCTGGTTATAGGAAGTCCACATTCTAGGGAACGTTATCTCAACTGATGGTGTAGCAGTGGACCCATCAAAGGTAGAGGCAGTGCTAGCATGGGAGCCACCTGGGATCATGATGTAGGTGCAGAGTTTCCTTGGGTTGGCGGGCTACAATCGGAGATTCATCCATGATTTCTCCTTTATTTCAACACCCATGACAGCTTTCACCCGAAAGGGACAGCATTTCGTATGGACCGAGAAATGCCAGCAGGCTTTCCAGTAGTTGAGACAGAGTATGAAGAGTTCCCCGATCATAAGATTACCGAAGGAGGGTGTCGAGTACGTATTGTTATACGACGCATCAGGAACCGGGCTTGGTTGTGTCCTGATTCAGAGGCAATTGGTGATTGCCAATGGATCACGTTAGTTGAGGCCACACGAGTAGAACTACGTGACCCATGATCTCGAGTTGGCAACAGTAGTTTTCTCATTGAAGATGTGGCATCACTACCTGATGGGCGAGCGGTTTACCATCAACTCTGATCAAAAGAGTCTCAGATATATCTTTTCTCAGAAGGATCTGAATTTGAGAGAGAGGCGATCACTTTAGTTCTTCCAGGATTATGACTTTGAGATCGTTTATACTCCTGGGAAGGGGAACGTGGTGGCAGATGCTCTCAGTACAAAATCCAGTTCGCAGTTGCTGGATGAGGCCACAAGGCAGTTGGCCTCTTTGCAGTTGTCCTTCGTGGATGGAGATGAGGGAGCTTACCTTCAGTCGATGGGTTTTAACCCTCCACTCTTACAGGGAGTCAGGGAAGCACATCATGAGGATGCTAACTGTGAGACTCTACATGCTCAGATATCCTTATGTGATGATGCTGATGGATTTTCAGAATGTGGAGATCACTTTGTCCTTTTCAGAGGGCACACGGTAGTACCAGTGATGTTGCAGGAGGATGTTATGAGGGAGGTCCATACATCCCCTTTGGAGGTGAATCTAGGAGTGGAAAATATGTACCAAGACCTCCGACGTTAGTTCTGGTGGCAATGGATGAAGAGGAGTGTGGCAGTGTTTGTTTCTCGGTGCCTTACTTGTCTGCATGTAAAGGCAGAGCACCAGGTGCCAACAGGTTTGGCTCAACCCCATGAGGTGCCAGAGTGGAAGTGGGATGGGATATCCATGGACTTCGTAACAGGTTTTCCATGCACATCGAGGGGGCACGATGCCGTCAGGGTCACCGTTGATCGACTCACCATGTCGGCCCACTTTCTAGCCATACGGGAGAAGAGTTCAGTAGAGAGCATGGGATGCCTCTACATGCAAGAGATAGTTCGGCTTCATGGAGTACCATCCACGATCGTCTCAAATCGTGATGCTCGTTTCACATCCTGGTTGGGGAAGGGATTACAAGAAGCTTTTGGGACTCGGTTATGCTTGAGCACATCGTTTCATCCCCAGACTGATGGTCAGACAGAGTGGACCATCCAGATCCTGGAGGATATGCTACGAGCTTGCATACTTGACATCGATTGTAGCTGGGTGGATCACCTACCACTGTTGGAATTTTCATATAACAACAGTTATCATTCCACTATTGGTATGACACCATTCGAGGCACTATAAGGGAAACCTTGCAGGTCGCCACTTTGCTGGACTGACCCAGGAGCGTTAGTACTCATGGGCCCAGAGATGGTGAGAGCTACTACAGAGAAGGTGCAGGTCATCTAGGAGCAGATGAAGACTACATAGAGTCGGACAAATTCCTATGATTACTGGAGGTGGAGGCCTTTGGAGTTCGAGGAAGGAGACCAGGTGTTCCTTCGGGTCTCACCTCGACGGGGATTGCAGAGATTTGGCCGAGCCGGCAAGCTATCTCTGGGGATCATTGGCCCTTTTCAGGTTCTGAGAAGAGTTGTCAAGGTGGAGTATCTCCTGGATCGACCTTCCCAGATGTACCGGGTACACAACGTCTTCCATGTGTCACAACTACAGAGGTACATGCATGATCCATCGCACGTCATCGACTGGGGAGAGATGGACGTCGATGATGGAGCGACCATTGCTGAGTACCTAGTGGAGATTGAGGATCGGCAGGAGACGATCCTTCATGGATGATTTATTCCCATGTTGCGTGTCTGGTGGCATCATAGGATTCTCTAGGACAGCAGGTGGGAGCAGGGGGCTCAGATTCTCATGCAGTACCCACACATTTTTGAGTAGTCCTTGTTTTAGCTTTTCGGGGACATAAAAGCCCTAAGGTGGGTGTGATGTAATGTCCTGGATTTTGTTCCATGTATTATTTTAATATTATATGGGGATTATTTCGAGACCAGGCTCTGAAACAGCGTGAAGTTCCGAGTCCCAATAAGCCCGGAACAAATGTTTGAATTTAATTTAATAATTAAATTACGCGCGCGTGCGGTTTTCCAGAAAAATTGGAATAAATACTGAACGGGTTCTCGAATCAGAAATATGAGGGCACCATTGTGTTCATAACAATGATTTTACCTTAGGCAAGGCCTAACCTCGGCCATCGAAGGTTGGTGGTTAAATATGGTTTTTTGGATGCAACAGTGATAAAATATTTAATAAAAATATTTTATTCCTTCAATAAGAACTTTTAAAATCTTATATCATGATCCTCCTTAAAAAGAGGTTTGCGCCAGGGTCCAGGGTTACAACCCCATAACCCTAAAAACCCAAGGCGGCCCTGGTGGTTCTTGAGGAAACCCCCAACGCGGCGGTGACGACGTTCTTGATGGATTTCGGCGACGATGACGCGACAAGCAGATCATCGCCGGAAAATGCAGAAAATCCAGGTAGGAAGTTGATTTTGATTTTTTTTCCATTCCCCTTCTTGATTTTTCTACAATGAACAGAGACTAATCCACGAATAGATTTGCCTGTAGGTCGATCGTTCTTGCGGGATGGGTCTTTGCGGGGAATTCTAGGAGATTAAATCCATGATGATTCTTCTATTTTTTGATCTTTTCTACTCCGTTTAAATATTATTAATGGGAGTAGATCAACGGCGTGATGACCGATGTCGGAGGTTCGTTCCTCAGTTTGTTTCATTAGATTTATTCCCCCTTTCTCTCCTTCGCGTTCTTCGCATTCTTCGCATGGCGATTAACAATGGATCGTCACACATCCGTTATATGACCCAACGATCCGAGATTGTGGATCCAACCCCGGAACGGTGTCACGGAGGTGCGCCGATGGTTTCGGCAGTCGATTCTAAGCGGATCAGAAGATACGCGTTTTTGGGTGTTTTTCTTCGGATGGATCGTTCGATGTTTATGATTCGTTTCAAGAGCCGAAAACACCCGTCTTGGTGTTATTTCGATGATGCGGACCAAAACTTGGAGCATCGGGTTGAACGGAAGTGAAAACAAAGACCCAGAGGATCAGCCGAGGCATGCGGAGGAAGAACAACAATTCTGGAAATTTCCTTACTACAAGCCGTGTAGTCTTGATACACGGCGTGTGTTCATCGGTAGGGATACCCAGCGTGTACTCCAAGAGTACACAGACAAGGGCAGGGTACACGACCACATACACACCATGTATACCCCTCCCCGTCTAAACCCGACCAGATACACGGGATACCCCGTGTACTGGAGCACGGGCAGGATACACGGACACGGGCAGCGACCGTGTACGGGCACATGGCCAGCGTACACGAAGCAAGCCCATGCGCTTGAACATAGAGTTTGTTTTCATCTACACGTCGTTTAGTTTCATTCTGTTCAGTAATCCGAGGGACACAGGCTGTTTACAAAGTCATTACCTGGTGTCAAAGAGCACGGCGTGTACCGTTCTACAGGCCGTGTAGTTTGGTTTTCCACGGCTTGAACGAACGACACTGGCCGTTCACACGGGTAGTACCTAGGGTCGAGGCACACGGCGTGTACTCATACTTCACTCCATGTAATAATTTCTTCAAGGCATGAGCTACTTGCCTTCTGTGACTTGGACTAGTTCTTAGGGTTCGTACCCTTGGTAATTCCCTGAAGGTTCTGATATCAATTCCTTTATACAGGAGTATGATCCCTTCAGTAGAACTTCCTGAATAGACTTTTTGGAATCCCCTCTATGAGACATAGAGCTGGATCCTCTATTCATTCCTAGAACCCTAGGTAGAGTTCTTGGTATCGGCGTGACCAACTTTACCCTGGTGCCGATCCTCTTCTTAGAGGATTAGCTTAGACTGAGTTGTCGGAATCACCCCAGGACTTGGTTGTGATCCTCATCTGAGCATATTGTTCTTAGGGTACATTTGGAGGGTGTTATCCCGGAATGAGTACTTCGTATCTCTCTCTTCAGACCTAGGAGTGTGTTCTCCCGATAGTATGCTTAGTGGAATCTTTGAGCTGGATCCTAGTGGCGGTATCACGGTGGTCGTTTGTGTATGAGTATATATGGATATACTTGTTATATGTTACGTATACATATACTGTGTAGAGCTGATTGTACCTTTCTTTGTGGTATTTTCCTTTGTTGTTCTTTTTCCCTTGTTTTTAGGGGTGTCCTAATGGGTATTTTTATACTCACCCCTGCACGGGCATTGCCCGCACGTGTCGTTTCATGTGCAGAAGAGTGAGCTTTCGATAGGATTCCAGGCGGACCAGGACCAGACGGTGTTCAGTGAGATCAGATAGGACGAGGTGTGTGTAGGATCGAAATAGTGATGTAGATTTTCAATAAACAAGAGGGGGGTGAATTGTATACTTTAAAAATTCCTTTGGAACCTTTAAAGTTAGTTACGATTAGCTATGTTTTCCTTAAGAAATGGAAAAGGCTATGTTTAACAGAGTTAAACTCACCAAATTCACAACACCTCTAACACCAAACAAAACTTGAAAAGAGATTCCGAATGTAGGTTCCGGAAATATGGTTCCGTAAATTGATACTTAACAAAAGATTAAAATATGAGATTCTACCTTAAAGCATATAGAATCTAAATGAAACAGAGTAAAAGTAAGGAAGTATAAGAAAGTTATACTTTCCTTATAATACAAAATGCAGCGGAATATAAACAAGTAGTATAATTACTAATAACAAGATATAAGTCTTTTAACCCAAAGAGAAGGGTATCCAACAACCTTGGATAAAGGTCCCTTGATTTATACTTTCAAACAAGTATGTCTTATCCACACTAGGGTAAGTCCTCGATACTAATATCAGAGTCTCTGTCTTGCTATCCCCGCAAGCCCTCAACTTCAAGGTAGTTGGAAACCTCTGTCTTCCTCAGCATGGAAGCCCTCGAACTTCAAGGTAGTCGGCACCTCTGTCTTCCTATCCCCGGAAGCCCTCGAATGTAATCACCAACATTCGGAGTCGCACGAAGCATTGAGAGTTAATATGATCCCCTCTCTCTAGAAATCACTTCAAGCAGATTAGTCAGCCTTTCAGCAGTACATCAACAACGTCGAACTCTTTCAAATGAGCTCCTATTTATAGGTAAGGTCGGCTCCTTCTCCAACGGTCATATTTTCCTTAAAGATCAGAGGGACTTGTACACGTGTCACTTAGACAACAGTTAGTTTATATCAAATTAGACAACATCGTTTTATAACAAAACAATTGTAACAGAATGTACAACATCATTTTAAAATCTAACTCAAAAGTTCAGAATGAAAGCTTCGGAGTGAAGATTCGGAGTGTAATGAAAATAATAAAGAGTAGAAAAATTATAGAAGTGTAAGTAGAATAAAAGTTTGGAGTCTAACCAAAATATTTTTTGAACTCAGAATTAATTCAGAGTGTATAAAACAAAGATAATCAGATTCTGTTTAATAGGTGAATTCGGAATGAGAATTCGGAATGAGAATTCGTCATCAGAATTCGTAATGAGAATTCTTCATCAGAATTTGTAATAATAATTCTTCATCAGAATTCGTAATGAGGATTCTTCATCATAATTCATAATGAGAATTCTTCATCAGAATTCGTAATAAGAATTCATTGTTGAACTTCATAAGGATTCATATCCTGAGTCTGTAGTAGAACATAGTCAGAGTTCGTATTCGGAATTCGGAATAAAACTTCTTTACAGTTCTTATCCAGAATTTGGATCCTCAAACAGAATGCTTCATATCAAAGTTTCAACGATTCCGAGAAACTAGAAATGAATCCGAATCTCATACTTATGAAAAATATGGATGAAAAAATGATAAGGATGGTTTTTCTTATAAAATTGATTTTCCTTATAAAATCAATTTTCCTTATAAAACCAATTTTCCTTATAAAAGCGATTTTCCTTATAAAATCAATTTTCCTTAAGAAAGCAATTTTCTTAAAGAAAGCAATTCTCTTAAAGATAAGGAGTTTGTGATTTTCAAAACAAGAAGGAATGGAAAAGTCATACGAATTACCTTATTGACTCAACAATCTCCCCCTTTTTGGAAAGCACAAACATCCTTACGAAAAAGAAATTCTAAGAAGAAAGAAAAACATTAAGGCTTATCTCCCTTGGCTTTAAGGAAATTGATGAATACGACTAACTCCCCCTTAGGCTTTGAAACACTAATGATCATATTCTAGATTTCTAAAGTGACATTTCATTATGAAAAATATATACTTATTTGAAAAAAACCCCTCTTAGATAGACTCTTATTAGAGTTCTTCTTTATTACGGATCTTTTCCTTCTCCTCCTTATATAAACTCTTATTAGAGTTCTTGTTTTTCTTAAGAATCTTTTTCTTTCTCCCCCTTTGTGATTATCAAAAAGAAATCGAAGGAATGGGAAAAAAATATCAAAGTACCTGAAAAATTAGTCATAACAACAAAATAACTGAGAAGCTCAATTTTAATTAGATTTGAAATGTCAGCAACAAAGAAAACTAGATACAACCAAAATATCGGATTTAGTTATTTCGGATCTTTTTCCTTCGAAATGAGAACCTTAAGAATAGTCTTGATCTTCTTCAGGTCTTTATGATCTTCTTAAACTTGCTTCTCTAAGACCACTATTCTTGCAGATTGAGCTTCAATATTTTCTTCCCGAGCTTTCAACTTTTCTTCCTGAGCCTTGATCTTTTCTTCCTGAGCCTTCATCTTCTGTTCAAACTCAATCTGATGGTCCCTTTCAAACATCCATTTTTGAGAAACAAAATTCAGTTTCCCACTTAGATCTCTGACTTCTTAGATCCGGATGTTCTTTTCGTCTATCAGCTTCTCTTCAAAGGATGAAGTTAACTCATTTAACTTCCTGTCCTCAGTCTCAAAAGCATCTTTAACATTGTCTTGAAACTCATCGAATAGCCTCATCTCTTCCATAGTCTTCCTCGACCAGCTCATCATTCTCTTGCAAGATCTTTTGTGGGCTTCATAGCCAACAAGAAAAGATTTTAATTCGGATTCTATCTTGGCATACATATCCATAACCAATGATACGGAATCTGATTTCTGATTCAGAGCATGTTGAAGCATTTGGAATCTTGATTTTATGGTCGAGATGGTCAGAATGGATCCAACTAGCTTCCTCAAAGATTGAACAACAAAGTCATATCCCAACGAAGATGACTCTGAATCTGAAACTTTACTTGGAGAATTTTCTTCCTCAATAAGCTCCAACTTCCTTTTAGAATATTCACCATATTATCTTTTCTTTCTAGCCACTGATTTCAGAGTCTCAAAAAGGAGTTGCTTTCCCTTGTCCTTTTTCGGAATCGATTCTTGATTAGGAGTTTTCTGCTCTCCAGTAGATACTTGAATAATATCATCCACAACATTTTGAACAACATCTTCCTCATTCTTATCTTTCTCTGGAGTTACTAACTTAGAGGATTCAGCCTCTGAAGTTCGGAGTGATTGGTGTTCTGAAGGCGACCCCTTATAATCATCTACCTCTATCAATAAGTCTCTTGTTTCTCCACTTCCATCAGCAACTACTTCTTCCTCTCCCACTTGTTGAATATGCTCAAGTTGCTCAACATGTTCAGTTGTAATCTCTTCCGGAAAATAAAGGTTTCTTCCTGGAGTCTCAGGTAGAGATTACAAGGAGAAAGATCTTGGAACTGGAATGCTTCCGGATACTATTTCATTAAATTTCAACAAAGCTTGGACTGCCTCGGCTTCTGTCATCTTCTTCTTGAGCTTCTTTTCCTTTACTTGTTTTTCAAGCTCATCAGCAGTTTTCTCTTTCAAGGCCTTAGCCTCCGCAGGGTCCAATCCGAACTGCGGATCCCCTTCTTTCCTTTTCTCTTTATCTGGTCTCCACATCGCAACAAATTCATCAGGATAGGATTTCTTCCTCTTTGGTTTGGGAGGTGCGGTTTGAACTTCCTTAGCTTTATGATCCTATACTTCAGCTGCAGCTTCTTTCAACATTCTTTTCTTTACTGTCTTAGATGATTCCGGTTCAACAGCCTTCAGAGCCGCTTCTTCTTGACTAGGCATATCGAAGAACTCACCAGTCTCGTTGTTGAAAGCCACATCCATCCTCTTAAGGGTATCATCACTAACCAACAAAATTTTACAAACCCTTGGCTTAGATCTGCAATCTTCCTTGAAAGATTCAAGGCACCGAACTATCAACATTGATAAAATAGATGGGTACATTACGATCTGGGCTCTGAGATTTCCTTTCTTAAGATTCTCAATGGTTATAAGAATGTGCCTCATGAAGTTGAACTTTCTTAGATTTATCAGGAAATCTAAGATATAGATCTCACTCTTCTTGAAGCTGTCTTTATCACCTTTCTTTGGTACGATAAGACCTTGCACCCACAACTCTAGAATCCGGAATTCTGTAGGCAAACTATCAATCTTCGGAGCCTTGTCATTATCCAGTACGAGAGTTTCTAAGGCTTTTTCCTTGTCGAAGCCACCCTTAGAGTCCGGAAAAACATGAGATATGAACTCGGATTCTCCTTCATAGGTCAGCCCTACCAAGCTTGCTGCCTTGGTATAAGAATGCTTGTATGTATTGCCATAGGACTTGAATGAAATATTCTCCCTATTATCTTCCTTAAAGAAGGAAACTGATTCATTGAACTCAACAAGTAACTCCGAAAAGACATCGTCTTGATTCCCCGGTTTGGATACAGAAATATCTTCCAAGACATTCAACTTAATGTTCTTCAAAATAAGAGAATCATAGTTATTGAAGAAATCCGGATGGACTAGCCTTTCTCTGTAAACTAACCATTGTGAAATAGGTTTGGTGGATGACATCTCTTGAGATGCTAACTCCGCAGACATTCGGATCTGAAGTCCTCTGAGAAGTTCGGAATGGAGAAATCTGAAGTTCGAAACGGATTTAAAATTGAGAGGCAGAGATTCGGGATGCGAGAGCTTGAAATCGATGTGGGACGAGTATTTGGGTCCCCTTTATATAGGCAATGGAATGACAGTTCAACTTCCTCGATTGATCTAATGGTTGGGATAAGCTGAGATCAGATCTGACGGTTGAAAATTTGAATCCGATCTTTTTGAGGTTTTTATTAAAACAAAGAATTAAGAAAACTATAATCCGAAAACATAATACAAGAAAATGCCAGCAAGGGAAAAAAATGACTACGAAAACTTGAGTAAGGAAATCATACCTTTCGGATTGGCTTAGGAGGATTATTCGTAATTGGTAATATAAAAATGACTACGAAAAAATATTTATTATGAAAAGATAGAGTTTACAAAAACTTTACTACGGAAAACAAACTCAGTACGGAAAATGCATTACGGAAAGCTCAGTACGAAAAACAAATTCAGTACAGAAACACATTCCATGAATTTAAAAAAAATTCTTAAGAGAGATTCAGTACGAAAGTTCCGTTATGAAAATACCAGTACGAAATTTTCCATTTCAGATGTTTTCAATACAAACACTTCCTTTCATGAAGTATTCTATACGAAAATGTCCATTCTATAAATATTGTAGTTCCAGAAGTTCCATTCCAGAAATATTCGTTTCGAAATGTCTGAAAACAAACTTTGAAAAAACATAGTTATTTTATCAAACAATTGTACTCCCCCTATGAAAAGGAGTTTATTGCTGTAAGGAGACTTTTTCAACAGAAAGTTAATTAGGAAAGATTACCTTATGGTTATCATTCCTATCTTCTGTTTAATATATTCAAATCTATCAGAAGGCAAAGATTTTGTGAAAATATCAGCATGTTGATCTTGCATTCCGATAAACTTAAGAATAATATCTCTTTTAAGTGTGTGATCCCTAAGAAAGTGATGCCTAGTATCTATGTGTTTTGCACGGGAGTGATGTGCATGGTTCTTACTGAGGGCAATTTCACTTGTGTTATCACACAAAATTTGAGTTTTAGTAAAACTCAAGCCATAGTCTATGAGTGTGTGTTGCATCCATAGCACTTGAGCACAAAAACTTCCTGCTGCTACATATTCATCTTCAGCAGTGGAAAGTGCTACAGAATGTTGCTTCTTGCAGGACCAAGAAACTAACGAATCTCCTAAGAAATGACACGTTCCAGATGTACTTTTTCTATCCATTCTACATCCACCAAAGTCAGCATCAGAAAAGCTTTTTAAAACAAAATAATTTCCAGAAGTATAAAATAATTCTAGATCCATGGTTCCCTTAAGGTAGCGAATTTTTTTTTACTGCCTTTCAGTGAGACTCCTTAGGATTGGATTGATATATTGCACATAAGCATACTGAGAACATTATGTCTGGTCGACTAGCTGTTAAGTATAGTAGACTTCCTATCATACCTCTAAAAGATGTTTGATCTACTGGTTTTCCAGCTTCATCAAGATCTAAAGAATTTGAGGTACCAATGGGAGTACTTATACTCTTAGTGTTGTCATAACCATAATTTTTAAGAAGATCTTTAATATACTTATGTTGAGATATGTTGGTTACTTCTGGTTTTTGAGAAATTTTAAAACCAAGGAGAAAAGTTAACTCACCCATCATACTCATTTCAATCTCAGATTTCATTAGACTTGCAAAAGAGTCAGTCAAAGATTGCTGAGTTGAACCAAATATAATGTCATCAACATAAATTTGAACAATCAAAACATTTTTCTTATCATTCTTTATAAAAAGGGTTGGATCTGCATTTCCCTTAAAATAGTTATTTTGAATCAAAAATCCAGTGAGCTTATCATACCATGCTCGTGGGGCTTGTTTAAGACCATACAAAGCTTTGGTAAGTCTAAAAACATGATCCGGATGTTTTTTATCTTCAAAGCCAGGAGGTTGTTCAACAAAAACTTCCTCTTGAACATAACCATTTAGAAAAGCACATTTCACATCCATTTAGAAAAGTTCGAAATTAAAGAATGCTGCAAAGGCAAGTAGAATACGGATAGATTCAAGTCTAGCTACTGGAGCATATGTTTCTTCATAGTCTATTCCCTCTTGCTGATTATAGCATTTAGCAACAAGTCTAGCTTTATTTCATACTATGACTCCATATTCATCAAATTTATTTTTCAAAAACCATTTTACTCCAATAACAGATGTTTCCTTGGGTCTTTCAAACAAGGTCCAGACGTTTTTCCTTTCAAATTCATTTAGTTCATCTTGCATGGCTTTGATCCAATCATCATCACCTAAATCTTCATCAGTGATTTTTGGTTCTAATTGGGAATGAAATTCCAGATGTTCTACTACATGTATTAAGGAAATTCTAGTCCTTACAGGTTGATTTACATCACCAATGATACTATCACTGGGATGATTCTTATGAAACACCTGATTTGGGTTTTGTAAAACCTGTTCATCAACATAGGGTAGAAAATTTTCTGGGGTAAATGTTTCAGAAGTATCTTCTTGAACAATTTCCTTATCAGAAGGTTCTTCTATCAAAGGTTGATAATCAGTTTTTTAAAACACATCTGAAGATGTAGGCTGGGATGGTTTAAAAACAAAAGGATCTGACTCATCAAATTTAACATGTACTGTTTCTTCAACAGTGCAAGTATTTTTCTTAAAAACTCTATAATCTCTAGATGTTGTGGAATATCCTATGAAAATCCCTTCATCAGATTTTTGTGAGAATTTATGTAAGTTATCTTTAGTATTAAATATGAATACTTTGCAACCAAAAACCTTGAAGTAGGATAGTCTTGGTTTTCTACCATTCCATAACTCATAAGGAGTTTTATTAAGAAAAGGTCTAATTAAAACTTTATTTATAGTATAACAAGAAGTAATTACAGCTTCAGCCCAGAAATGTCTAGCTATATAATATTCACTCAACATGGTTCTAGTTATTTCTTGAATAATTCTATTTCTTCTTTCAACTACACCATTCTGTTGAGGAGTTCTAGGTGCTGAAAAATTGTGATTAATACCTTTTTTACTACAAAAAGTTTCAAAATCATAATTTTGAAATTCTCCTCCATGATCACTATGAATATTTTTCAATGGAAGGTTTTTCTCATTTTTAAATTGAGCTCTAAAACTTTTTAAATAAGAAAAAGCTTCAGATTTATTTTCTAGAAAATAGACCCAAGTAAACCTAGTGTAATCATCAACTAGAACAAACATATAGTATTTGCCTCTAATACTTCCAGTTTGTGTTGGACCAAAAAGATCCATGTGCACTAACTGTAATGCATTGGTTGTTGACACTTCACCGATTGATTTAAAACTAGATTTATGTAGCATGCCATATTGACAAGGATCACAAACATTAGAAGAGTCAAATCTATGCTCCGGTAGATCCTTAACTAGTTTTTCTTAGAGAGTTTACATAGGTTCCTAAGGATACAGTGTACTAGTCTTCTATGCCATAACCGGGAATGATCTTACATTGCACTAAGGCAAGGTAAATCATGACTCCTGAGGTCTTCTAGGTTCAATGTGTATACATTCTCTTGCCTATTGGCTGAGAGAATAAATTCTTCCTTGGAATTGTGAACTAAGCACTTATCATTCCTAAAATTCACAAGGTAACCTTCATCACATAACTGACTTATGATAATGAGGTTGTGCTTAAGACCCTTAACAAAGAGAACATTTGAAATCAATGTTTTACCAAGAAAAACAATATTAGCAATACCAACAATCTCTCCCTTAGCATTATCTCCGAAAGTTACCTTTCCTCCTTTCGTTTTGATAATCTTTTCAAAATATATTTTATTACCAGTCATGTGCCGGGAACATCCACTATCCATGTACCATGTATTGTTGCTGGTACTCTCTTTGTTTTCCTGAAATCAAGAAGAAAATTAGATTTTCGGAATCCTAACTTGTTTGGATCCGAGATTTACAGACAATAAAAATTTAGGTACCCACATCTTCTTAGAAAAGTAAGCATTGTGAAATCCTAGAGATTGGGTTTTGTTTAAGGAACAATTCTTTGCCCAGTGACCACCACATTGACACATGGTACAAAATGGGGCACTTTGAGGAACAAAATAATTGTTACTGAAAATTGGTTTTCCATGGGTATACCAAAATCTGGATTTATTTCTTAAAGGTCGTATTTGAGAATACATTTTATCAAAATTTTTCTTACCATGGGTAAAGTTTGATAAACACTTCTTTAAGGAAAAAATTTCAGACTTGAGTTTTACAACCAAGTTTTTATCCTCAAAATCATTAGTTTTACAACTAGAGTTAGGCTTGAAAACATTCTTCTTAAAAATTACTTTTTCTAATTCTTTAGAAAGTTTGTTCTTCTCAGAACATACTTCCTCATGATTTTTTGAAATACTTTCAAAATCATCATTTTACTTATCAAGATCTTTATAAAGATATGATATTTCTTTTGTATGAATAGAATTCCTAGAGTTTGCCTTGTCAAGTTTCTTATTGAGTTTGGAATTCTCCATCTCAAGAAGTTCAGAAAACCTAGAGACTTCTTCATAAGTAGGTAATGTATTTTCATCATCAGAAGAATATTCTTCATCAGAAGAGTTATAATACATACTATCATTAGAATTTAAAGAAACATTGTTCAATGATTCAGCATTTCGTACCTTTTCCATAAAACAATGATTATCAATAGGTAATCTGGCTATAAGACCAAGATTCTTCTATCCTAAAGATTCATAATCAGAAGATTCATCTCAAGAGTCACCACCACTGGCACTCCAGGTGTCATTAGCTTTCAAAACATTCTTAGCTTTGGCTTTATAATACTTCTTTCTATTCATGTCTGAATGCCTTTCTTTTCTTTCTTTCTTTTTGAGCATAGGGCAATCAGGTCTAATTTGTCCAGCTCTTTTACATTCATAACAAGTAAATTCTCCATCTTTCTTATCTTTCCTGTCCTTTTTCTTATACATGGATTGGTAATTTCTCTGTCCAGATATCTTGTTCATCCTTCAACCAAGATTTGCTAATTCATTTTCTGAGACTTCACTCTCACTAGATTCGGATTGGAAAATAACATTCTTAGACTTGGATCTGGTTACTCTCTCAGGAGTCTTAGCTTTCATCTGATTTGAAGTTGTAGTAAAAGCAACAGTACCATCTCCATTCTTCTTCTTGATATGGTCATCATCTCTCTCCATTCTTGTCTCATGTTGTAAAAGAGTTCCAAATAATTCATCAAGAGTATTTTGAGTGACCTTCCTATTCACATCTAGAGCTGTTCTCTTAGACTCCCACTCATTGGGCATAATATCAATTATTTAATCCACAAGAGCTTCATCATCTAAACCTTTATCTCCCATAGATTGTAGACTGTTGACTATAGTCATAAATCTCTGTTGAACTTTACAGATAGGTTCTCCATAAGGAAAATTGAAGCCATGATATTCAGCTCTAAGCATAGCTCTTCTAGTCTCAATCACTTTAGAAGTCCCAAAGTGTGTAACCTCTAACTTCTTCCAGATATAGTTAGCTGCTTCACATGAAGGAATTTGGCTATATATATTTCTGGTCATTGAACACAGTAGAGTATTGCGTACCTTAATGTTGAGTTGATATTCTTGCTTTTCCTATTTAGTGAAAGTTTTAACTTCCTTTTCAGGAATTTTATAATCACCAGTAAGCAAAACAAAGTTATCCACTCCAGTATTGATAACAAAAGTCTTCATGTGATATCTCCAGTATACATAATCATTACCATCAAAGATTGGTGGTCTTGTAGGATTCAGATTATCAATTGTACCAACATTGACTCCTTCCATACTAGAAACCTTGGATACACAAACTTGTTAGTAGACTAAAGTTTTGTAATAACAATGTTTGGAATGAGGAAGTTCATAATGGGAAATTTCCGGAATGGGAAAATTAGGAATGAAAAAGTGCGCCAGAAAAACATATTCGTAAGTATAAGTATTTCAAAAACATTCCCTCTGATACCAATTGTAGGATCGAAATAGTGATGTAGATGCTCAATATACAAGAGGGGGGTGAATTGTATACTTTAAAAATACCTTTGGAACCTTTAAAGTTATTTACGATTAACTATGTTTTCCTTAAGAAAAGGAAAAGGCTAAGTTTAACAAAGTTAAACTCACCAAATTCACAACACCTCTAACGCCAAACAAAACTTGAAAAGAGATTCCGAAAGTAGGTTCCGGAAATACGGTTCCGGAAATTGAAACTTAACAAAAGATTACAATATTAGATTCTACCTTAAAGTGTATAGAATCTAAATGAAACAGAGTACAAGTAAGGAAGTATAAGAAAGTTATACATTCTTTATAATACAAAATGCAGCGGAATATAAACAAGTAGTAGAACTAATAGTAACAAGATATAAGTCTTTTAACCCAAAGAGAAGGGTATCCAACAACCTTGGATAAGGGTCCCTTGATTTATACTTTCCAGCAAGTCTGTCTTACCCACACCAGGGTAATCCCTCGATACAAAGATCGGAGTCTCTGTCTTGCTATCACTGCAAGCCCTCAACTTCAAGGTAGTTGGCAACCTCTGTCTTTCACAACAAGGAAGCCCTTGAACTTCAAGGTAGTCAGAACCTCTATCTTCCTATCCCCGGAAGCCCTCGAATGTAATCACCAACATTCGGAGTCGCACGAAGCTTTGAGAGTTAATAAGAGCCTCTCTCTCTAGAAATCACTTCAAGCAGATTAGTCAGCCTTTCATTTGTACTTCAACAACGTCAATCTCTTTCAAATGAGCTCCTATTTATAGGTATGGTCGGCTCCTTCTCCAACGGTCATATTTTACTTAAAGATCGGAGGGACCTGTACACGTGTCACTTAAACAACGTTTAGTTTGTAACAAAATAGGCAACATCGTTTTATAACAAAACAAGTGTAACACAATGTACGACATCGTTTTAAAATCTAACTCAAAAGATCGGAATGAATGCTTCGGAGTGAAGATTCGTAGTGTAATGAAAATAATAAAGAGTAGACAAATTATAGAAGTGTAAGAAGAATAAAAGTTCGGAGTCTAACCAAAATATTTTTCGGAGTCTGAATTAATTCAGAGTGTATAAAACAAAGATAATAAGATTCTTTTTAATAGGTGAATTCGGAATGAGAATTCGGAATGAGAATTCGTCATCAGAATTCGTAATGAGAATTATTCATCAGAATTCATAATGATAATTCTTAATCAGAATTCGTAATTAGTATTCTTCATCAGAATTCGTAATAAGAATTCGTCATCAGAATTCGTAATAAGAATTCATTGTTGGACTTCATAAGGATTCATATCCTGAGTCTGGAGTAGAACTTAGTTAGAGTTCATATCCAGAATTCGGAATAAAACCTCCTTACAGTTCTTATCCAGAATTTGGATCCTAAAACAGAATGATTCATATCAAAGTTTCAACGATTCCGAGAAACTAGAAATGAATCCGAATCTCATACTTAAGAAAAATATGGATGAAAAAAATGATAGGGATGGTTTTTCTTATAAAAGAGATTTTCCTTATAAAAGCAATTTTCCTTATAAAAGCAATTTTCCTTATAAAAGCGATTTTACTTATAAAAGCAATTTTTCTTAAGAATGCAATTTTCTTAAATAAAGAAATTTTATTACAGATAAGGTGTTTGTGATTTTCAAAACAGGAAGGAATGGAAAAGTCTAAATGAAAACCTTATTGACTCAACAGTGTGTTCCTTAGTCAATGGGTTGCGGTCTCAGTACCTTCTTCTACAGGTTGGACTTTGTTTCAAACTTCCTTTTTGTTGGCCCTGTACTTCTGGCATAGAGTTTTACTTTACTGTACATTACTTTCATGTAATACTCTGCGGTTGGGTTTTAGTGTATGCATGCATCTTTTCTTTTTTGCAGTTTTTCTTTTCAGCATTGTGGGATTCGAAATGTGTGTGTGTGTGTACAAGTTTATAGGCAATGCCTCCCATGTTAGTAGCATGACCACTTGGTGCTAGTCACCAGCCCCTGGCCTATTAGAGGTGGGTTTTGGGAGTTGTGGCACGGGCCCCACTGGGACTGGTCGTGACACCCCCTTGAGGTATTTGTCCTATATACATGAGATAAGGTCCTTTCGGGTTAGTTTTACTTGTATAGATATCTTCAGAACCATTGTTGGGTTTTTTTGATATCTTGGAGATGATCTATGTTTAGGTTGGATTATTATAACATCTTCGGTTTTTGAATCAGGTTGAAAACCTCTATGGTTTTTAATTTTTGTTTTAGTGGGCATGCTAAATTATTTTTCAATGATCAAAACCTAATTCAGAATCTTCTATCACCTCAATATCATGTTTTTGGATGGGTTTGGAGGTTTGGAGAGTGAATCAAGTGTTATGATGGGTTTCAAGGGCATCATAGTCCTGAAGGCCTATTTTAGATTTGCAGGAAAATGCGCATGATTTACGGTAAACTATGCGACCTCTTCCTACTAACTGTGGGACATATTTTTTAACTGCCACATGGTTTTGTAAAACTATGTGAGGGAGGCGCATGAACATGTGTCCATTTCTAGAGTTTAATAGAGGCTTTATCATGGTTTGTTGAGGGTTAAATAAAACCGTGTGGTAATCCATATAGGTAGTTCCACTGAGGTAGTACCCATGCACTATAGCAATCACAATTTGTAAATGATTTGGAAAAACATATGAGCTAACCATGGGGCCCTTTAAGGATGAGGTTTTATGATTTTTTCTTCTTTACTTATACTATTTCTCATATTTATCCCTCTTATATCCTTCTTGGTCATGTACATTGGTTGTGGGGGAACCATTCTTCTCATCCAATAGGTTTTGATCCAAAACCTTCATCTGACCTACATGTTTAGATCCATCAGGTGTGTCGGAACCAACTTGGTAAGGCTATCCTCACCAATGATTCCATTTTTCTTTTATTTTGACTAATGGAGCACTAAATTCAACCAATACATTTTTCCCTATTTTAGGGAACTCTATGGAATCCTCAATTTCATCCAAACTTCTTATAGTTAGAGCTTAATATTGGATGTTCCAATATCTATGAGCCCAAGGTAGTTGGTTCATAAATTTATTCATATATTTGTGGTTTTTTAGGGTCAAAAATTTAATAATGATATTGGGTAATTGATAGATGCCCCTTTATTTGATATTAAATTTATTGTATGACCTTATGGGATGCCATTGGGCATGACCAAACCATTATTTATTGTGTGAGGCCAGGATAGAGGTCGTTGACCACCATACGTATTTAGGTCATGATGTGTTTCTATTTAATTTGAGATTTTTTAATTAAAATGGTATAATAAAATTACATTGAAATGTCTTTTCTAATTGTGGTGAATGATATATATATATATATATAAATGATATGTTGGAATTTAACAATTTAATTTCATTGAATTGTTTTGTTTATTTTGAATTAGTTTATATATATATGAACTGATTGAGTAGAATGAGATGTGACCCATGGGATTATGGTGAGATTGGCCCAAGGAATTTGGATGGAATGGCCATTAGTATTGAGATGATACCGTTATCTAGTTAGGCATGGCCCATATTTATTGAGTGATGTTGAATCATATGGTTGTGCATCATGGATGTCAGTTTGAGGTGGTGAGGTTGTCAGGCTGAGGGAACGACCCATGATATTTGATGAAATGTCGATAAGACATGAGTTACATGGTTGTAGGTGCATAAGGGGTCGTTTGGATGCAGAATAGGTATTATATTGGTTATTTCTGCTCCGCCATGATCGCTAAAGTGACAATTGCAGTCATGTGCACACAGTAGGACTCAGTGATCATGTGGATTTTACCACTCCTATGGCTAGAGTCCCTCGGTAATGATGATTAGGGAATTTTTTGGGGTTGATTTCCCTAGAATGACACATGGAAGGTTTTTAGCCTTTGGTTGATAGCGATGTGGATATCAGTTGGGGGCAGAGACTGGCCATATAGAGGTTGTGGGCCTGGAATATTTATTGGGTGAATGGATATTTCCATTTATTGTTTCATCATTCTATGATCCGATGATGATTTTATTTGAGTAAATATATCACTATGCCACTAGATGTCTAGCATGAGCTGACAAGTGCTTTTATGCTGGAGTCTTAGGGACCAGTGTTACTTTTATTTGGGTATGCCTTCAAGACGTCAATGGTTTTATTAGAGACATGAGGTGTCAAGGGGCACACAATACTAGATAAAATTTTGGAGGTGGAACCTAAGGGTTCACTTGAGCTATTTTATATTAGTGGATACCTTAGGATATTTTCCAAGGATCCTCTCCTATTCATTGATTTTGGCATTGGTCGAAGTATGTGAAAAATTCCTGGTGGCAGTTGAGCACTAGGGAATCATTTAATTATTTTTAATTTCATGAGTTTCTAGGTTTCTTTAAATTCTATATTAAATATGCCTAAAAACATATGTTGGGTATGTACACATAGGTTTCATCCTACTAAGACTCATTCTCACTAACTATATGGGACCTTCAGGAAACATATAGACTTTATGTTTTTATGTTTAGGTAATGGATCAACATTACAAGATGGACCGTATTAGCTTCTTATCAAGGATTTTTTTATAGGATCTTGATGTCATTCCTCAACATGAGTTTTTTTTATTTTATATTTCTTCATAATTATATATTTATTGTACTATGTTCTACCTTGGGTGACCCTATTGGTGCCAAAATATGTGCATAGTAAAAGGATGAAAAGAGGAAACCAATTCCAAAGGGGCTTCCGCGCAAATCCCATTTATGGATCCCCTTAGCACTACAACATTCACGGAGCCCCGTAGCACCATGCCTAGCGTACAGACGAATCCTCCTCTCCGGTTGTTGTGGAGTAAAAGAGGCAGGAGGCTCCATGGTTATGACGCAATTAACTGAAAGATTCTCGTCATGGAGGGAATCAGATCGCCCTCCATGATCCATTAGAACATGATGGAAGCCTCCATTAGTGCCACAGAGGGAACTGAGGATGTCTCTACATTGTGGAGCAGATGATGGTCAACTCTATAGTTGCAATAAACATGAAATGTTCCACAGATGATCATAGAGCATCACGTGGCTTTGGAATGAGCTATCAGAGCTTTACATCTCCTCTGGCCTATAAGTACCCAGCTTCCCTCAATCCCAAAGGATGGATAACCCGATCATTCTCCATCTCATCTCTAAGATCGTAATGAAAACTATTCCTTGTGAGTCATTGAAAAAAATTATCTATTCATGGAACTTCACCATTTTAAATCACATTTCCCTTTGCTCGAACACAACCCATCATCAAGCAGGGATTCCCTTTACAGAACCCATGGGCCATCGCGAAGGAAGGAGACCCCACGAAGGACACAAGTATTCGGAAAGCACTCATGATTTGCAAAGTACCTTCAATTAATATGTGAACCACATGCTAAGATAGGGTCACTATGCTTCTTGAAGCTCATTACGTCATAGTTCTATTCTTTTCAAGGTACCCTTTCTATGCAATGTCCTACTCTGGGAAATACTTTGTACATCATGAAGCACCCTTAACATGCACATATACCCTCTGCCCAGGCTGTTTCACTCCACTTCCTGAAGCATACCCCTTCACAAAGTCCCTCCACTATGTGGAGAACCAATGCTTCTGAAAGTCATTTCTTGTGAACACATTTTCTTCACAAACCCTTAGCCCATACAACCCTCTATGTTTTTACGAAGTGACTTCAGGGTCACTTGGGAAGTGCTTCATATTGGGTTGCATAGCCTCATGATTCTTCAAATAGGAATGATAATGGATATTAATTCTTTGTATATCCATGTTAACATGATTCCTTCAATGGATCACTCCTTACCACCACATTGAAAGGTAATTGTTGATGCCCTCCCTTTCCCAAGGGTCGATGGGTATCAATAATGTAAGTCCTAGGGGTGCAGAGTGAACCCAGCGCGTTTGAGCTGTAGAATGTTAAACCATCAAGCACCATTTTCCTTAGCACATGATGCTAAACGGTAGCCTCACCCCATGCAATATTCACAGGGTTCCCCATCTCAAACATTCTCCATGGGAGTGAGATCATCCTCACATGGAATGAGATCCTCTCGACTGGAATGATATCTATCCTTGGGGAAGGGCAACCATCTCGGTGTAATCTCCTTGACTTTCTTATGGGAGGTAGAATCCCTACTGCTCCTCTATTCTTCTATGCCAAAGACTAGAGGATATATGGGAACTGGGCCCTTTATTACCCCATCCCTCTACATCTAGGATATGTCTCCATCGGGCTTCCATCCTAGAGTAAGTCCCAATATCCATCTCCCTGGGCCACTAACCTCATATAATCCCATGTTTCCCCTTTGGGATTCTAACCATGTGTAAGCCCTGATTCATTCCCCACATACACACCTTTCACAATGTGATCGTTAGGTCTTTGATGCATCATGTTTCCTACACCGAGCATGACTCATGTTGGATTAGAGTAATCATTGACCATGGAATCCTTCTTGGGCCTCCCTAGAGCTTAAGTCCCAAGTTACCCATCTCGAACTATGTGCACTTTGATCCTTTCCCTGTCCAAGAAAGGAACAAAAGAAGCATCCCTATGGTTGAATCCCAACACCCATTGGTCCTAACCACTTCACGTCGGTCCATCTTTGCCTCGCACGACATTAATCTGTATCTCGATCCTGAAATATTTAGACATTGATCCTTTCCATTTCCTTTAAAGGTACATAGGAAGCCCCCATGAGGTTCAAGCCCAACACCCATTGGTCCCAACCACTTCACGTTATTCCACTTTCATCCCACACGACATTAAACTATATCCACAATCCCAAACTATGTGGACTTTGATCCTTGGCCTTTCCAAGAAAGCTATGTAAGAATCCTCACTAGGGTTTATGCCCCACAGCTACTTGTCTCGAGAACTGCACATCGGTTCAAATTCGTCCTACATGACGCTAAACTGTATGTCCCAATTTCATCTAGCTTGACGTTAAACTTTATACCTTATAAGAATGTGGGATTTGATCCCTATCACCTAGGTAGGGTACGTAGTAAGCCTACACGAGGTTCAACAACAGCCAGTATTAAGTCATTGTAGCCCCAAAAAGCGGTAAGCCATTTTAGCCCCAATGAGTGATAGGCTGTTGTAACCCCATCCATATGTAAACTGTTATAGCCCCAACATGCAGTAATACATTTTATCTCGAGCCAAAATTAAGCTATTGTATCCCCAACCATAGGTAGTCCATTGTAGCCCTAAACAGCATTAAGCTGTTGTATCCTCAACTAGCGGTAAGCCATTGTAGCTCTAACCAGTGCTAAGACATTGTAGCCCCAACTAGTAGTAAACCATTGTATCCCCTAACCCATGGTAATCCATTGTAGTTTGCAATCAACATTAATTCATTGCAATCCCCTTTTTTGGGACCCACATCTCTAGTATTCCCCTCGAGAATCAGACCAACTTGAGCTGCTAACCACATGTAAGCCCCAGTATATCATGAGGTCATTGTCCTCTATGCACACCCAGATTCCATTCCCCCATCCTAAACTATGTGGAATTTGATGCCCTTCTACATGGATATGTAGGAATCCTTCCAAAGGTTGAATCCCATCACCCATGTCTCATCCTGGTCTCTCCCATTAGCCTTTGCATTTTAGGATGGTCATGCCCCAACCCATAGATTCTATTTCCTCCGGGTCCCATCGGTGCGTCTATTCTCATGGGACACCTCCTCAAGTGTCCCATAATCCTACAGAACTACACGAACTTTGATTCCCTACCACAAGGATATGTAGGAAGCCTATCCAATGTTTAATACCAACACTACCCCCACTTTCATGATGATTTTATCTCATTCCCCATACACGTATCTCAACTATCCATATCCATCCTGATTCTAACCCGAGCTTCCAAATCCTAGTGATATCATAACATTCCATTGGGTATCTAACCATGTGTAATCCCCACACGGTCCATAGTGATCCACCTAATAGCATCCCTATGTAGTGGGCCGCAATCCATGCATTATCCCCAACATCATCTTCGGGACACTGTCCTCTGATCACACCCTGATTTATCACCCCTTCGAACTACACAGGTTTTGATTCCAATATATCGAGACATGGTACATAGGAAACCCATGTAAGGTTAAATCCCAGCTAATGGAATACCCATGCATCCTATTTATAAGTAACCCTGAATTCTAAAATCTATCTTCTTTGGACGTTTTGATCTACCCATCTAGTAGGACTCTCAGGTGCTCCCTCCCGGGGCTACACTCATCTGATCCACTCCCAATAGTGTTCTGATAAGTCTGATCCTTCTTCACTAGACATTAAAATCATGACATACCCCATGTTAAACATGAGACGATGAGGAATCTCGTAGATACATGCCTATGGAATATAATTCCCCGCACTCAGCATGGGATGACTCAGGCTTCTGAAACCTTGAGAATCCCTATCATAAGGTGAATAATCCTAGATGCATCAGTGTTCCAGCATCCAGACATGCCAGCGATGTCCAACATGACTAATCCCCAAATCGAAGGTTACTTCCCTGACTTGACCCCATAGAATGTCCAGATAGAAGAAACATAATTAACTAATATACAAGATGTAATGGAACTAGGAAGAGTTTGAAGAAAAACATCTTAATATTTACGGGAGACCTAGAACAGGTAATGATTTCTGAGGAGGAATCCATTGGAGGAGGAACCAGCATCCCATCATCCTATTTTGATCAAGGAGTAAATGTCCATGAATAAGCGATGGATGCCACCCGCCATTAGAAGTGGGAATACAAGGAAATAGATTAGCTTGTACTACAATATGCATATGTTCACCCTAATGAATGAATTTGAAACAGAAATGGTGAACCCAACATAAATTTATTCTCCTCAATATAGAGAATAGTAGAGTTAGAGACATAAGTGGACAAGCATGTCACCAGATCCAGTTATCTGGTACCAGGTGCCACCAAGAAAATAGTGGGCCTGATGTGAAACTCACCTGTGATTGGGGAAGTTGAAAATTGGACATCCCGTTCTGTGATGTTGTCAGCATGGATCCTTCTTACCCACAATAGGGGATGGGATGGAGTAGTGGAAGTGTTCATCACTTTCCTTCATTCAGAACTAATGGTTGAATCTCCCTAATTTGCAGGACCCATTATATGATAGGAAACTGATCACGGCCAACCCAATGGCTCAGGGAATAGGGAAACACTAATGTAAAAATCCCACATGTCCTCATCGCCTCTATGACAGTCCCCACATCCATGGATACTGGGCATCCATGCCCCATACCCTAATCAGAAATCATTTAGAGTAGGTTGATTAAAGACATCATTCAATGATATGAGGGAAAAGGGATTATCCCAAACTAGGATATGGTCCGACATGACTTAATAGGCTTCCACACCTCGTCGTTGCTTCCCCCCAAGGGCCGTGCAGGGAGCCACTACTCCCCACTCCAATTTACAAATGTTTTGGGAGCCTCTCCCCAGAATACTTCAACGACTCTCTCCCCTATTCCAATGAGGTGAGGGATGTCTAGGCCAGCCTGGCTGTAATCCTATCCTAGGGGACTCTAGGGAGGGTTTCCACTATGCAACGTCAATGGCACCACCTATCCCCATAGGCTGAGGAGCTGGTGAGGTATGCACCTAGGCCATCGACCCCAATCTGGTTAACCTAATGCTAGCGTCAGGTGATAGATGAGGAGGATTCCCACCAAGGAGATTCTTCATCAATGACTACTGTGGCCCATTACACCACTGAAGCATACCATCAATACACTATTTATGCTAAATAGGGGCATTTATATGACCGAATCAGATTGAGGCCCCAAACACCCCATGGGAAGGTTAGGACGACTCTCCTAGTGACCAACACAAGTGGTTCCCATCACGGTCCAACCTACAGTGGTATCATTCAACACGAAGGTCCTCCCCATGCCACCATTGATGAGAGCACAAGTCCTATCCACTCCAAATCTCTCTATGGAGGTCCTCCCCTTGCCATCATCAGTCCGATTGAAAGTCCTCCCCACTGCACTGACATCCTTTTTGGAGGCTTCCATAACACCTGTGACCTCAGGTATGGAGCCGTTCCTCCCATTACTAGTCTCCAATATGATGATACTCTTCATTCAGTCAACTATCCACTTGGGATTCTAAGCAATGTTCTTACAGCAAGTAATGAAGGTCCTCTTCATTTTGGAAATCAGAGAAGATGAGGTGTGGCTCACTTCACTGGAACCCATCACATAGGTCTTTCCCATGTTCAGTTTGACTAGTACAAAGGCCCTCCTTGTACTATCACTGTTATGGGGAACAAGCATGTAGATATTTTTCCCATGCTACTTCCAATTTAAGTGGAGATCCTACCGACTCCAGAATTTCCCATATATATTACCTCAGCACGTTAACCCATGGACATGAGAACACTCCCAGTGTCCCCTTTGACATTTTTCTAGGTGCCCCTCACACCCCATCTCACCCAGGAAGAAGTACTCTCTGCTCCAGAACCAGTTTGGCAAAAGGTACTCCTCACTTCATGAACCTACCCTATCCCGAAGAACCATCCCAGGGATGGAGGGTGGGTTTCTACAACCATAAGGATACCGAGATGTTCTAGACTGCGATGAAACCTGTATTCTTATCAAATTCCATAGAAGAATGTGATTCGATAATAGAACCCCCACCTCGATCTTCTATGTCAGGTGTCGGGGCAGGAATAAGGAATGTAAACATCATCCTTTTAGAACTTGAGGTCTACAAGATTCCCGCCTCCCTCTAAATATATATCTAGGATGAGGATTTGGCCTCTTTATAGATCCGAACTGTGAAATCCACCTATCACCAATAGGATCATTCTCTCCCCCAACTAGAAATCATAGAGAGTTATTATAGGGTCCGATAGAGGATGAATAGTATCCTGACCCACCATCAGTAGTCGCAGCCCCTTCTCAGGACACTATGATCACTAGTCTATCTTTTCAGGATGTGGTGGCTCAACCATTGAATTCTTCACAAGAAAACACAAGATGGGGTGGATTTTCATCCCATTCTTCCTATTCTCCACCAGGAAATCTACCATATCATCAATCTTCTTAAGTGCTGTTACTAGTCCCAAAACCATCCCTATTTGATAAATGGGGAAACCAAGGGCTAGATCCCAGGTCTGAGCTGAGGATATTGTAGGACATCCTTGCAGCATACCATTTCCTAGAGATGTTTTGGCCAGTTGCATCCGTGAACTTCAGTGTGATGAAATCACTTAACTAGGAGGAAGTCACATGATTTCTCCGAACCCTTAAGGAAACACAATTATGTCTCCATAATCTGCTAGTGGATTACCCCAAGGGTCAAGAACACTTTGAAGATATTCTCCAGCAATGTCGTATGTTTGACTTGGACGCACTCCCTATAGCCTTGTTCCTTGAGTCACATAGTCTCTATCAGACCCTCCAGCAACAATGCATTCATAGTTCTAAATTACACTATATTATTATCAAGGAGGATTCCTCCCACATCCAGGTTTGTGGTTGGGGGCAGCATGTTTCCCTTTATGTTGGTTCTCTCCGGCGCTAGCCTGACTTTCAATGAAATATTGAGGATATTCCTTCAGGAAGAGTCATAGTTAACATAGCCGACAACCCTAGTGAGAGAATGATCTAGAGATCCTTGGAGAGGACATACCCCCTCAAGGGAGTGCCACACCTATTGGATCCATTGGGAAGGATCACTCCCCATCAATGAAATTTATTGGGACTTCATATACCTACCGATTCATCAGCCCTCGGCCGGAATCCAAATAATGGAAAAGAACATATCGGGGATATCAAACCTTCTAACCCATCTGGATCAGTTTAGAATATGGTAGATGATCCGAAAAAAATAATAGTTATGTCAATATCTCACAGTGCATAAGAATATGGTCAATGACCCCCTTGCGGAATGTGATGAAGAGAGGCAACCAAACTATAGCGATCCTCGACCGGGGCAGTAGGGGTAGGTATAACATCCCCCGGACGGGTATCCTACAGGTGACCCTGACTATACTAGCCACATAGACACGATAGATTTCAATGGTTATGGAAATAGGGCATGGGATGCCTCACTATATCGACCTTAATTTTGTGGTAACTCCCTTCGGGACCCAGTTCAGGCTCCCCATGCCACTCCACAGGTTGTCCTGCCAGCCGCTCCACGAGCCACTAGGCCTTCTTATCATTTTGAAGAACATTTTTATGTAGTCTTGGTTAGGGATCCTCGTAATGCTAGGAATCATCTCTTAGATGATCCCATGGAGGCACTAATTTCTGACCTAATGGCATTGGAAACTCGATAGGTGTAAATTCCACCTGATGGCATGCCATATATGGCATGGGTGGATGATATGCCAACACCCCTTAGTTTAAAAAATCCTTCCTTTCCCCACCATTAGTGGGACAAGTGATCCACTGCAGCATCAGGGCCACTTTATCTTGATGTGTGGACCCATGCTGGGAACTCCAACATAGTAGAAAGCCACCAAACTCTAGTGTTTCCTACAAACATTTGAAGGGCTTGGGTTTGTTTGGTATAGCCAGCCACCCATCAGGTCAGTGGCCGGATGAGAAGATCTGCGTAGGTAGTTTATTTACTAGTTCTTCTGTATCACCTATAATATGAGTATTATAGAACTCTTAAAGTGAAAGCAATGGTTTGACAAGTGTGTCGTGGACTTCATTACTCAGTGGAAATGACTTACCTATTCCCTGGACAAGACAATGACCCAGTAATATTGGCTAACAATGTGTGTAGGTAATTTCAAAACTTAAATTCCCCCTCTCTCATCATCTAGAATTACCCCCTGGGGGTTCTAGGATTTCTCTGATAAGGTCCAGTTCCTATAGGAATCCTTGTAGTTGGCCATGAAGGCACATCCATTGCCTCTTGTAGTTCCCACAATAAGGTCCTCTAAGGCCAAGCCCGCTATGGTGACCTAAATAGGGGACCCCTGAAATTGGAGTTTTGTTGGTAGAGCCACCTCCATATCCTTATAGTGGCCCGCAACCTTAGGCATAACCTCCGACCCAGTAACGACCACCCCATAACGAACTAGTGCCCCTGCGTAACTCACCACCACCACCTACGTGAGATAACCTGGTTCCACCTTGTATACGGGATCCTCCATCCCCATGTCAAGGCCAAGCTCCCAGAGCCCCCTTCTCAGATATATGGAATTAGACAAACTCATTGAATCTGGCTTAAGTCCCCAGTCATTTCCAAAGTGCCTTGGAGTAGGGAATCCTATGGTTGCCGGAAGGCAAGAGGCCCGAGGAGGAAGATCTCACTGATTTCCCCAATTATTGCCTCTATCACCAGATCATATGGAACACCCCCAAGTAGTGATATGTTTTAAAGACTGGATTCATGACTAGGTTGATAACAACATTGTTAGGTTAGTCCCAGCACTGGCATATGTGGCATGTGTATTCATACAGCCTAACAACAACAATGACATCGAAGGTGAGGGGAATCCGGTTCCTAACTATGGATCTCAAGAAATATGATGAATTTATGGCTCCTAAGGTAGTCTCCCAAGACCATGGAATTATCCATGCTTGATTGAATCGACCTGAGCCTTTATAATTCGCTGCATCATCTGCAACTACAACTTCGGCCTCAGTGTCCCAGCGTTCCACCTCCCAGAAGGGCCAACGTTTGTGGCACAAGGGAAAATAAAGCCCCACACCGATGCCAACATCATCTTATACTCTTGATGAATTAATTACCTTGGAGATAGGGAATACCCAAGGTCTATCATGTGGTGGAGTATTCTTCAAGTTGTTATCATGCGTACACTTTGGTTAACACTGTGGAGCTGGTAAACCCCTACATGATTCCTGATGATGAGGAACGCCAGACGAATCCTACCAAAGTCTCCAGTCGTCACCAGCTTCAACGGAGCTGTGGTTATGTGAGTCATTGGAATGACTCAGTTAGAACTTTCATCCAGGATGTTCATGCCACTAAAACTAGACAACAGATCTACCGTAGAGCTTAGCATAGACAGTTTTCTTATCTAATTTCACTAGGTTCACATTCACCACCATTTATGCTACTTTATCAGGTGGAGCCACCACGACCATGCCACGATCAGCCACATTCTATTACAGACTGGCCTCAGTCATCTATCCCTCATCTGGTGGTTTTTTATGAGATTCTACTATTGAACAGTAGGACATTCCCAACACCAGTCAGCCGCCAGTTTATCCAGAAGGGCCCATCACTACTCTTGCTATAGAACAACCTCCTATAACCAGAATTTCACTCTAGGTGAGGAAGCATGACATCCTTAATAATCTTTACAGTATCACTACAAGGCTATATATACTCAAGGCCCTTTTACTATTGGAAGATATGCATTAAGCCCTTATCTAGGCATTAAGAATCCCCCTCCAATTTGAGATATAGGTAGAAGCCACAAAATCCTTCCACGCTGAGGCAACCGAGCATGCAGAATGTCTGGTCATTATCTTTTTCTCTGAAGAAGATGAAGGCTCTTCTATGCATGGGAATATCCTACCACTGTATATAATTGTACACTTTAATTTCATGGATTTCAACCCTTGTATTGTTGACACATGCTCTGGGATCGACCTTATCCCGACACAGACACTCCGTAATATGGGGCTGTCTAAGGATGATCTGAGTCCCTCTGACCTAAATATTCCATGTTATGATAGGATAGAACAGATGCCAATCGGAAATATATGTATGAAGACCCATTTCAATGGTGTATTTTCTAGCACTGAGTTCATGTTTGCCTCACAAGACACTGCCTACAATTCATTGATGGGAAGGCCATGGACCCACCTACACGCAACAGTCCCTTATTCATATCACCAATTCCTTAAGTACTCTCTAAATGGTTGAGTATCCATACTACAAGGTGATGTGTCTCCCTTTTCCTCTTTTAAATCCTGTTATCTGGATTCCGACTATTACAAGATCATAAACAAGAATATTATGGCTAGTGAGGTTGAACCCGCTATGGCTGTGACTGACCCGTGGATTGGTGGGGATGATGCCTACATTTTCTCAATCCTTCTATTGGTGGGAACGACCTCACATTTGGTGCAATTCATTATTGTCTCTGTCATGAGGGGGAAGAACATCCCCAAGTATAAGAAATGCTAGGAGATCACCTCATTTTCTTATACAAATTAGGCTCCGGTATTCCCAATGCCCCCTAGTCCTATAAGGTATCAAAATTTCTGCTCCATGGAAACGATCATACATCATATTTTCATGTTTTGCTGGGTTAGGATAAATCTACTCAATCCAATGCGCCACCATTTCTTTGACATCATCAAGCATGGACACTTGGGCCGAAGGCCAGTTGGGATCGGGTCGATAGCTTTTGTCGCTATGGTTTTAGCAGTATAAAAGTCCCCTGCTGTGATGTCTACTGCTGCTCATATTAAAACCAGTGACCCATCAGGATCTTTCGACTTAGAGGAATCACCTCCCCTTGATTATCCCTCCTCCATAAGTGAATAATAGGATTTAGATTATGCTCCTCAAACTTTCCAAGATGGTTTCTACACCACGGTTGATGAGTTGGTACATGTGAACCTCAGTCGAATGAATGATTTGAAACCCACATTGATTAGTGCCACTATGCCTGTTGATGAGAAAAAGTAGTACATGGAATTCCTGAAGTAGAACCATGTTGTATTTTCCTCGAATTATAATGAGATTCTAGGTCTAGATCCTTACATCATCATCCACCACCTTGGTCTTCTAGTGAATCATCATGGGTTCAAACAACCTCCCAAAAAGATACCCCCTTATTATAGTCATATGGTTGAGTCCGAGGTTGATAAAATCATCAGAGCCAAATTTTTCAAGGAGGTTCAATAACCTAAATGGTTATCCAACATTGTACCTGTTATGAAGAATAATGGATAGATAATATTATGTATCAACTTTCAGGATCTCAATGGTCAATGTCTGATGGATGATTTTCCCCTTCCAATAACAGAACTACTAATTGATGTAACCACGAGGTTCTAAGATTTCCCTTTCATGGATGGGTATTCCAGGTATAACCAAATTAGAATAGCCCCCGAGGATGAAGATTCCATAGCCTTCAGAAAACCACAATGTACATTCTTTTACCAGGTGATGCCCTTCGGTCTAAAGAATGTTGATTCCACCTATCAATGTGCCATGAATTTCATATTTAAGCCGATCCTCAGGACATTTATGTAATGCTACATGGACGATTAGATGGTCAAATCACACAAGCACTAGGACCTTATCAAAGATCTCGATAAAGTGTTTGGATTCCTCTGATCCCTCCATATGATGATAAACCCCTTGAAATGTGCCTTCGAGGTCACCTATAGAAGTTTTATCAGCTTTTTTGTCAGATATAGTGGCATCGAGATTGATCGGAACAAGATCATGTCCATCATCCATATGTCTCCCCAGAGCAACATTGAAAATATTTGAGTCTTTCAAGGCCACTTAGCCTATATATGCCGAATCATCACAAATCTGTCTGGAAATTATAATCCCTTTTCATGAATCATGATGAAAGATTCATATTTTCAGTGGGATGAAGAGTGTCAGACTACTTTTGATGAAATCTACCAGTACCTGTTACAACCTCTAGTCCTAATGCCACTCGTTTAGGGAAAGCCGCTGGTCCATTACATGACCACTCTAGAGCAATCACTCGGTGCCCTTCTATTCCAGAAAAACAACAAAGGGATTTATAATAGTCAGTACTATCTCATTTACATTCTCCTCTATAAGGATACTAGATATTCCCCTATTGAGAAGAGCTATGTTGCACTTGTATTCACAGGGAAGATATTTTGACAGTACATCCATCATCACAAGATATTTCTAGTGTCTCGAGTGGATCTACTAAAGTACATTCTGAACGGTCATATGTTGACAGGTCATCTAGATCGGTGGGATGTGATCCTCCAACAATTCGAAAATAGGTTAGTTCCATCAAATTTCATTAAGGGACATGAATTGGAATAAGTCCTTGGTGCCCATCCATATCCCATAGACCAGTCTCTTAATCTTGATATTCCTGATGTGGCAATCCTCTTGGTTGACCAAATCATCCTTGGTTAGAAAATTACCTTTGATGGTGCTTCCTAGAGTCATACTAGTAGGAGACTCAATGATCCTAGACTCAATAGGGTGGGAATGGGCATCATATTTACTAGGAAAACACTGAATATTCTTCGATATTCATTCCTGTTGTTATAAGGCTTCACCAACAATGAAACAAAGTTCCAAGCTCTCATCACTGGTCTGAAGCTAGCTCTTGATATTGATGTTCTCCACTTGTATGTGAAGGGGGACTCCGAACTAGTCATCAATAAGATCAATGGTGACTATGTCGTCAGGAATCCGATGCTCATACCACTGTTGGAACGTACCCATCGGTAGATACCCCAGTTCCCATCTCTACTAGAAGTTACTCATGTCCCTTATTCATAGAATGGTAAATTAAACTCTTTGGCCAGCTTGGTTGCATCCCTTGCATAACCTGACTTGGATGATTTTATTATTCATGTAGCGCATTGAATATTCATCGCTCACTTCACTCCGGACAGTGATGATAGCCCATAGTTAATCCACATCACTACCAGTGCATCAACGTTAGGGACCCCAAGTCCCCCTGTCACAGCTTTGGAGGTTAATTTTGATTGGAGGACTCCCTTTTTTGAGTATCTCAAGAACAAAAATATCCGAGTAGAGTGAGCCGATCCTGAGTAAATCCAATGTCGCGCATTATAGTTTACCCTCTAGAGTGGTCCCTGTCTTGAGAAGATCCTCTATAGACATGGGTTTGACAGATTTATCCTCTATTCCATTCGAGGGGATGAGATTTCTCTGGTCATTCAAGAGGTTCATGATGGTTACTATGGGGCTCATCAGATAGGGTCGAAGCTTTCCCACCAGATCCAAAGATTGGGGTATTTTTTTCCCACCATGATCTGCAACTGTATCGAGTTTTAGAAGAGGTTCCATGCATTCCAAATACAGGATAAATTTGTAAATAGGACACCAGAGCCTCTCCACACTACCATGTAATCTTGGATCTTCATTTTATGATGACTTAATGTCATTGGACCCTATCCACTAGTGACAACTCGCTAGTGCAGGTTCATCCAGGCCACTACGGAATTCTTTTCAAAGTAGTCATAGGATGTTCTGGGCAAGGGGGTCAAGGCCCATTCTATCGTTGAATTTGTGAGCTCTAATATCATCTACATATTAGAAGTCCCTCATGATGTCCTCAACGATAATAGAACCAACTTCTGGGTTGCTGAAATGAGAAGATGTATGCCCAGTAAAACATCCATTCTAACTATACCTCCCACTATCACGCACAAATAAATTGGAATAACATAGAATTCAAAAAAACTCTCTCTAACATTCTGCAGAAGTTTTTTGGTCTGAACAAGAATAGTTGGATGGATAAACTCCCAAACGCCCTATGGGATTATCAGATGATGAACCACAATTCCACTTAGGTGGCCCCACATTCCCCGGTGTATGGAATGGAGGCAGTCCTGTCCATCGAGATTTAGTTTCCATCATTTCACACATCTATCTATAATAAATAGACACCATATAAGGTGGTTGAAATTCATCTGGTTGAATTGGAAGAAGATTATGAGAACAAGATTTGTGCCCTACACAATCTGCAGAGACATCAGAACAAGATGGAAAGAACATTCAATAATTAATTTTTCCTCCACTCTTTCTAGCATGGTGACATGGTGTTGGCTCTATGAATGATGATGATACTTGGTAAAATCCCACCCAAGCTAGAGCCCAAATGGGAAGGACCTTAAATAATTCACAAGGTTTAACCCAATGGTGAAACTCTCTGGTTACCATGGATGGAGAGAGTATAACTCCTCCTACCAATTCCAAATTATTCATGAAATACTTTTCCTGAGTAAGAAACGATCTTGTATGACCTTAAACCATTACATCATGAATAGCGTTAAACTGCATTGTTATCTGTCATGATGTAAAAATTTGTAGTGGTAGATATGAAATCATTGTATGAGATCTATAACCATAAAATATGATCTATACGGTCCTATATGACCATAAACTGTGACTTCCTAACTGCATGACATTAAAATGTGTGATTCGTCTGAGATGTAGGACATAAAATAACTCAGCACTTGTCCTGCATTACATTAAATTGTATGTCATACTGCATGAAGTTAAAATGTATATGGTCCTAAATGAACTTAAATTGTCCCCTCTTCACCACATGATGTTAAAATGAACGAGTCATCTAGGTTGAAGGACATAAAACTTCACAACACTCATCCCGCATGATGATAAACTGCAAAATGGTCCATGATCTACGAACATACACTATGATCTCCCCACTTACTTCCCACATGATGTGACACTACACAACATTTCAAGAACTGTGTATGGATTGATTCGCATCCTCAAGGGATACATAAGAATACTCAGGCGCTTCATCCTAGTGTCATGCCCCAAAATTATTCTCTTTGACTACCCCTGGGGTATAGTTCTCTTGGAAGATCGCACATAGTGTTGTGTAGACTTCTTTGGCCCCATTTATTCTAGGTTTAAAATGATCACACTATGGGACTCTCCCACTATTCTATTCCCCAACATCCTTAACATATGACATTCAAATGCATGGCTCTTTCAGAACAATGTACAGCTTGATTCCCATCCTAATGGGATATGTACCGACGCCCAGAAATTTCCTATGAAAGCCCATCCCCAAACTAAAAGATCTCTCCTTGGATCCGCCCCCCTGGCTGGGATTCTTTTCAAATCAAATGGTGTGGTGAAAAATTTCTTTCACTCATTCATTATAGGTTTACCATGACCACACAATGTATCCCCCTCCTTGGAGATCTCCACCTCTTTCTCCCTTTCCACCAGGATGTTAGACTGCGGGCATGTTCATGATTTAGGGTTCCCCTTTATTTGGGTCTTCATCAGCATCCACATTCGAAAGGACCCCCAAACGGCATGGATTCTCAGCCTTATGGCTCACCTACCATTTCAGGACAATTTTTTAGAAGATCTTGAATGAATATTTGATACAAGTCCTACAATAAAAATATGGTCAATAATCGACACTCATTTGTTGTTCCGATTTCAGGTCACACTATATGGATGTTGTGTTACGAATATGATCAATAACTATCCTCCATCATTATAGCCACCTCTAAAATTCCCAAATATTTTGTGGAGTGATTTTATTTTGTCCTTCTTTCCCATTGGACATCAGCGTGCCTCGAGCAGGGATGTTGGTCTGGATGGGATAGACACTGCCCAATTTCTTTCCTTTTCTATCATCCCGTTATGTTCTGGGGAGAAACTAACCTCGTTCCTTGATTCCCACATCAATCATTGATCAGGTAGGATTTGGACATTTGGTAAGGTAATACCCACATAAAGGGTCACAGAATCATGGCATGAGCTCTATAACCATAAACTATGATCACCACCATCCTCTTCGCATGATGCTAAACTGTGTGATCTTTCTGGAATGAAGGACGTAAAACCACTCAACACCCATCATGCATGATGAAAAACTGTAATCTGGCTGTGATTTTCCTTATGTGGCCCAGCCTTAGGTCCCTCGACCTTTCTGACCCCCTGTCCCAAGTTATCAACTAGGATTGTGCGGTGTAGTGTGGGATCTATGTCCTCATTCATGTCGGGCTATTTTTTCCATGCCACTTACATCCCCTCGAGACAACCCTCCAACCATCATCGTTGCCGGGAGACTTTAAATTGCACAGGTCGCACCATTTTGTGTGTGTCAAATTATTTAGGTTTCCACATTCTTTACCATATAAAAGGGACCCCCAAACAACATGGATACTAGGACCTAGGGCTCTCCTACCATCTCAGGAAAACGTCCTTGATGACGTTGGATGAAAATTTGATATAAGTCCCGTGTTACGAATATGATCAATGATCAATGCTCATTTTCTGTTTCCATTATAGGAAAAGATATGGATACTTTTTTGCGAACATGGTCAATAGTTATCCCCGATCATCGTTTCTGTTGTGTGGTCTCCCTCATGGTAGGCGCGATGATCCACCCTTTCCAGCCATCTGTCTCATGCACATGACATTAAACTGGGCATCTACATTCCAAACTCTATGAACATTAACTAATATCTACCTCATCCTTATTACATGATGTTAAATTGAACGAAATCTCAAATAACTACATTTGTATTGATTCCCATCCTCATGGTATATGTAGTAAAACCCATACATTTTGTGTTTGGGTCCAGGTTGGTTTTATTTATTCATTCTTTTATCCTTTTAGATAGAATTCTCTCCAATAATTATGCATGGTGTGGCCTATGTGGGCTTTTGACCTCAATCAGGTCGAGTTATTCTCCACTCCATACACATTATTCATTGATATTCCCCCATCCTATCGTCATACTTACAGAAAGACGTTAAACTACATGCTATCTTTCAGAACTATGTGTGGCTTGATTCTTTCCCCTACATGATACGTAGGAAAACCCAGACATTTGGTGTTTGTGTCCATCCCTATTTCGTGGAAACCTCCCATCTCTATGGCCCCTTAGCTTGAGTCCTCTAGGAGGTATGCGGTGTGGTATGGGCTTATGCCCTCATTCATGTTTAATTTTTAACATCCACACCACATACCCCTCCCTCTTGAGTGAACTTCATCCCCCTATTATCCTTTCATATTTTCAAGTCGGTGTCTCTTGAATTGAGCCCCTTGACGCTCTTTGGTAGTTTACTAATATGTCCAAGAGCACTCTGGTTCAAGACCGAGAGTGTTGGATTCTGCGTAGACATGTTCTCACCCATTTTCATGCTTCATGTTGCCCTTTATTTGTCTTTTCTTTATCATTCATATTTTAAAGGACCCCTGAATGACATGAATTCTATGCCACATGGCTCTCTTCCCATCTCGGGCCAACATCCCCAAGGATTCTAGTCAACAATTTGATTTAATCTCCATATTGCAAATATGGTCAGCAGTCGATGCTGATTTTTTTTCCCATTTCCGGTCACATGATATAGATTTTGTGTTTCAAACATGGTCAATAGTTATTGTCCATTATCACGCCACCCCTAATAATCCCTAAATATTGGTTTCTTGATTCAAATCCAGTTCCACTTCATCATGTCTAAGTGGAATTTCGACACTCTTGGTGATATCCCTTAGTGCACGTTTGTGCTTTAAGAGGAAAAATCCATTGTGAGGCCCCATTCATGGCTTTGAGCTGTTGGACCTTTTCATGTATTCCACATGTTGTTAATTCCTTCTCCACCCTTGTTTCCCACATCGAGCGTAGCTCATGTGGGATTAGGGATTTAGTTATGGTTTTCACCCATTTGGAAGAGTCTCACTTCTCATGGTCTGATATCTATGACATTAAACTAAGATCTCTTTATTTCCTTGTCATATGAAGATAAACTACATTGCATTTTCAGAACAATGTTTATTTTTATTCCCATCTTTATGGGATACATAGGAATGCCCAAACCTTTCATCTTCAGGTCCATCTCAGGTTCAACTAATTACCTATTTTGTTTGTTCTTTTGTCCCTGACTCATATAGGATTGCATAGTGTGGCGTATGTGGGCTTATTTCCTCAATTCACATCAGGTTTTAAATAGATTCACCACATAATCCCCTTTCAAAATCATGTCTCTCCAACCTCTTGTCCCGCAAGACGTTAAAATGCCCTCTGAGAACTACATATGGCTTGATTTCCATCCTCATGGAATACATAGGAAAGCCCAGAAATTTCATTGTCGGGCACAAACCCATATCCTTGTATCCTTTCCAGCCCCTTGGACAAAGGTTTCTTCTCCATAATTGTGCGTGGTGTAGTATAGACCTTCTCCGTATTCACATCGGGTATGCTTTATCACGCCATGTGAATTCCCCTCTAAAACCTTGTTTCGCCTGTATGATTCCAATCAATATGAAATTAAATTTGGATTCTTGTTCCCACATGGCATTAAAATATTTCTTTTTTACCGCACGACATTAAAATTCATGGTATGGTCATATCATACGACCCTAAACTATGACATTATCATCCTGGATGTATGATGAAAAACGACAATGCATTGTGGTATCCTCACTAGAGAGGAAATCATGTTGGTTATCATTCCTCCACCATGCCATCTATCAAGGACTACATGTGGCTTGATTTAAGAAGAAATGCATGGATTCTCCATCCTAGGTTCGTTGCTTCACAACATCAAAAATACATCCACCCTAAAGAATAAACAAGATCTATTAAATGTCTCTCCTTTTTCTGTGTGGGCTAGGCTTGTACAATAGTATTGCACTAGGCATTTCAACACTACCATTCCCCTTCTAGAACAACGTATGGCTTGATCTCCATATTTATGGGGTATGTAGGAATGCTAAGCACTTTGCCTCGGGCCCATCCCAACTTTAATTTTTAGTCCCTCAACCCAAAATCTCCCCAGGGAACACATGGAGTAATATTGACTCCTACTATCATCATTCACATTGAGTTTTGTAATTACCACACCACATCCCTCCCTCCTTCTTTTCCATATATGCTATGATCGATAAGACCTTAAAACTAAGATAAAACTGCCCTTTTTGTATGACACTAAAATACAAGATATATTCTAGAACTATGTGTGGATTGATTCCCATCCTCGTGAGATATGTAGGAACACCCAGACATTCCGTCTGCTAGTCTAGCCCCATGAATCTTAAATCCTACCCCTTTTTCGACCCCTTGGCCTGAACTCTTTTGGGAGCAGGTGGGGTGGAGAGTATCTTTAGGATTCTCATTCATGTTAGGTTTTGAAACTGCTACACCACGTGTAACACTTGTCTCTTCCCAACCAAGTCCAAAATCCATGAACCTAAACTAAGATCTCTCTATGGGAACTACACATTGGGTTGGGATACATATCCCCCCTATGAACGTTCCAGTAGACTAGGCCCCCTATTAATGGTCTACTCTACGACCTTAATCTAGGGGCATGTGACCCTAGGTCCCGTTCCCTTGTAAAGGGATTCAACTTTCTCAATCCAACACACCTCATTGGCCTAGTCAAATGCATCATGGAAAAGTGATCAAAGTGTGAAGTTTTTTCATGGAAATTCCCTCATTTCATGTCCCTGCTTCACGATCCCTTTATTCGGATCCATGTTCTCTTATATATCTAAAGGGACCCCCTTTATAACCGGGTCTCTTGCCATATTGGATGACCCACCATCATGGGCCAATGCCCTGAAAGACCATGTATGACATTTTATGACAGGTCCCATGTTTCAATCATGGTTTGTAGTCAACCCTCATTTTTCTATCCCCTATTTAGGCTAATGGAAAACTGATTCTCTGTTTCAAACATGGTCAATAGTTATCCATTATCTTCATTCCACCATCATTGTGATCCAAATCCAGGGCATCATGATTCACATCTTTCAATTACCTTATTTTTAAGTGGGATTACAACACACTTTGTTTTACCCATTCATGAATTTAGGTGTGTTAAGTAGGAAGAGAAGTAATATTTGGGACATTGTTCACCTAGAGTTCTATCACTCCTGATGTGTGCCTCCTTGTACAAGAAAAATCCGATCACTTCCCCTTTCTTTTCACACTGAGCATGAATCATGTGGGCTTAATAGTTTTGGTGGAATGTGTACTGGTGAAGCCATGCCACACATGACATTTTCATCTTGTATGACATTAAAATGTAATCTCATTACTATGTATGGCTTGATTACCATCCTCATGGGGTATGTAGGAATTCTCAAGAACTTTCCTTTGGGTCCAGCCCCATGTCAGGCCACCTCTGGTCTATGGACCAAATAATCTCATTAGGACCCTGTGGTGTATTGTGGACTCTTATGGTCCTCATTCACATCAGAATATTCACCATAATGTGTGTTTCCATTCTGGGTAACCAGGTCCTCAACACATGACTATAAATTATGGTTCTTCCCTGAACATGTTCTGGATGCCCCATGATAACTATGGGATGTGTCAGATTCCTCTCTAATGTGGCTTACATAATAGTATTTTTCTCTGACCATGCCATTCTTAAGAAATACATTTGTCCTGATTCTCATCCTTCTGGGATATGTAGTGATGTCTGGGCATTTTTCCTCTAGCCCCACCCAAGGGTCAATAACCCTTCAGGCCCCTTGGTCTCGATTATGGTACAAACTCTATGACCTTAAAATAGGATCCTATAGTCCATGAAACATGAATTTAAACAGTTATACTTGGTACATGAAGTATGACCATAAAACTATGCACAACATCCTGATTATGTGACCTCAAAATATTCCATGAATCATCTTCACCGTACGATGTTAAACTATGTGCCTATCATCCACCTTGGCATGGCGTAAAACTATAAGGTATCCTAGTTTCCCTCTAGAGAGATCCTTTTAGGAAATCAGTCCTATCATGGATCATACTGATGCACTCACCTGAGGTGTTTCCGTCATAGTGGCGTAATGTCAATAGTGTTGGAATCCATTCAAACAACCCACCACTCTGCCCTCTATGATTTGTGGGACCTTTGTTTGGATCCTCATCTGCTTTCATGCCTAAAGTAACCCCCTAACAGTACGAATGCACGACCTATGGATCGCCTATTACCCTGGTCTAACATTCTGGAAGACTAATAAATGAAATCTCAAGGTAGGTCCCATGTTTCGAATATGGTAATTGGTCAGCCTTCATTTGTTATCCCCATTTCAGGATAATGCAATAGGGATATTGTGCTTCCAAAATGCTCAATAGTTATCCTTAATTGTCACACCATCTCTACAATGTTCTGACTTTTGGGTATTGGGGTTTAAACTTTCCAATCCCTTATGTTTGGAAAGATTCTAATGCCTTTGGAATTACCCCACTCGTGCACTAGGGCACACTGGGAAAATACTGATTCGACTATTCTGAGAACTTAATTCTCCAGTCATGCCTCTCTCTTACTTCCCAGAAATTTGAATTGGCTATTCAGAACCCAAATGTCCAAATCATGGTAGGAACTCTCTTACATGGATGGAATAAGGATGCGGGCATCCCTTATTTCTCACACCAATCACGAACAATGTGAGCTTAGGGAGAGATCGCCGGATATTCCATGAATGCGAATGAAATTCAGTAGAAAAAAAACAATAGCAGAACTCATGAACATGACCAACACAAAAAAAGCATGAAAGTATGTTTATGTGTTCACACACATCAAATCACCCAAGGATTTCCCTCTCCCATGGATGGTCTGACTTCTTCAATGGAGCGTCTCATCTCTACCAATATCTGGATTATGGCCTCTAGGATCCGCTGTTTCTAGTTTATCTCCCACTCCTCATCAAGGTAAATGGGGTGAAATTCATCATCCTTGATCTGGGATGAATCCTCGTTAGCTTGGATAATGGGTATCTCCTTATAGGATTTTTTTATTCATTCTTTGGGCCCTACCAGCTGGACCTTCCTCCAAAAGACAAGCCCCTATTTCCCATCGAGAAAAGAAGAGTAATTGTCTGCCCATGCCCTCAACCATTGGATCTCATTTTCATCCTCCTAGATCCTCTTTATGTACATAAATTTCCTCCACTTCCAACTTACACTAAGTCAATGATCATGCTCTCTAATATTATCTTCGATGAAGTCTCGGATGAGCATATGAGGATGCTGGTCATCCACTCCACTGGTGCATATTTTGTGCAGTTAGGAATGAAGCATACACATCTAGTCTATCCATTATGATTCAGGAGTCTGACTAAGGAAGCTCTTGTTCAGCTTCCATGATTGGTGATAGATGATCTTGCTATCCTATTCATCATAAGCTGTCTTGTCCCAGTCCGCCAGGTTGGTGGGTTCATATATAGGGAATGCCTCTAGGAACTCATCAGTAGGGATGTTTATGATCGAGTAGGATATGACCCATGTTATTCGATTGATCTCTGTCATCTAATTCCACCTTGATGACTTCAGGTTCTATTCTGATGACGGTCCCACCCATTATCAGGTAGCACTACAGCTTGGTCAGTATGGGCGTCAAATTACATGACCACTGGTGTTCCCCTGGGAATGTTAAAACTAAGAGATACAACCATCCTTGAAAAGGTGGACCATGCCATTTGAAGAACTGTTCATACGAAAAGTGCACAGACATCAATTAACCAAATCAGTGGATGAAAATTATGAATTCCATTAGGAATAATTAAAGAGATCAAATAGTTGGTCTCTCTCCTAATTTATTGCCATTGATACCCCAAGTTATTGACCTCCATATATGGTTATGAAATCCGAAGGCTCTGAGAGAGACACCTGGGGTATCGCAGCCCTACTAGGCACAATAATCGCCACTGTCATAGGTGTAGATCCCGAAGTTCCCACAATTACATCTACCATTGTGGAGAAGTAGGTATTTCATATGAGGCCCTCATTTATGGGTCAAATGTTATTAGATAAGTCCTAAATGGGCTGGATGTGGACTACAAGAAAGTGTTTTATGGTTTACCTCAAGAGCCTCTACAAACTCTTATAGTTCTAAGTATACAACCTCGCCCTCCGCTAGGGGGCTCCCTCCACTGGCCTCTTACTCTCAAGAGGACCCTTCTTATTCTTCTATTAGAGGGAAGTGCTCCCTCAATTTGGTTTCCAACAACTACAGATGGGATGTTCGACTGAGAATCACCAACACTCGATCTATAATTGGACACTGAGCACCCTGTGAGTGTACAAAGTCCTCCATAACGATAGTGTACTACTCCCCCTCCACTGGGGATACCACAAAGATGACCTTAATAGGACTGATCCCCAAATAATCCATCCCAATATGGTTCAGATGGTGCCACATCTAGAAAGGGTTGAGGAAATTTCTTTTGAAATCCCAGATTTCCCAATCCTCTGGGAAAAAAATATTCTCAAGCATGTCTATATAGGGCATACACTTCCCCAGATCCTGGGTGGCTATCCTACAAAACCCCCTAGGCAGCCTCCCCTCTAGATAACATTGATCTTCTGGGACCGCTGGGTCTGCCGCTGCCGCCTGCCTCTTGGTTGGTTCATGTCTCACTGCCATGGTAGCCCCACCACCACTGGATGACCTCGCCGCCTTCCTGACCCAACCTCGAGGATGAGGGGCGACTCGATCAATAGCATGGATGGTCTGTTGCTTCAACATCTCCCATAGGTAAGCTGCCTCCCAACTCTTGGCGTACTCCATAACCAGCCTATAGACAACTGTTGGTGGAGGTAGCTCGTTCCACATCTTCCCATCCTCCCATGTGAACATGAGCCACATATTCCTCATCACACATGGGTGATCCTAGTGGAACACTATCAATTATACCTATGGGGTGGTCCTATGAATGAACTAGAACTACCTTGAGAAATGGTGTGGGGTGTATGACTCCTAGAGAGGCTCACGGTCAACCCGCACCACCAGGACTCCACCCTGAAAGGCCAGGAGGTAGGACCGATGCTCCTTCGTTCTCAAACCATCATTAGTGAAAACAACTGTTGGAAATGGGAATGGGTTGATGTTGAACTCTTCCACCTTCCTGACCCAGTTCATCACCAGTGGTAGGGTAATCTTGGTTGAGAAACTCCCCACCATGTTCAGAATGGTCTATCGGAAATCCGACCGTGAAGGGGAAATGAGGTTTAGATATTCATAGATGCCCCTAATATGTTCTGCTATCCACCTATATATAATATGGAATAGACCACATACCCTATTTGGATTCTTCTTTTATTTTATGTTCCATAGAACCTTATAAAGATTTGCAAGCATTGGGATTCCCAGGTTGAATTGCTCCCCCATCGTCAACATGGACACCATGATGAATGTGCTCAGCCACACACCCATGTTTTTTTCCCTTACATGTATAATCTATCTGCAAATAAAGGCCAAGATAAATTAATCCAACCTAACAACTTTTTATTGCTTAGTACTGATACTGAATCCCCATTTATTCCACTAGATGTCCTCCAAGAGTCAACAATATGTGTGTTCCTTTCTGGGATAAACCCCCTTTGGGTGGGTTTGAGGCCTTACGAGAAACTATTCATCTATAGGGGAATTCTGAAACTGACCAAACCACCATTTAAAGTTGAAATCCTTCAATAACTATTTGTCCTCCCCTGGCACTAGGTCCATCAATTCCCTTTCAAATGGTGACATCTTCTCTAGGTCTTCCCATGTGTTCCCGGTAGGAAGAAACTCATCATACATCACCCCTAGTATCAGGACCCCCCCAGATTTTTTGTAGTTCCTAGAGGATAATGCAGATTTCCCTATGGTGAAGATGGAATGTGTTGGTCCTCGATGAACACCTTCTTAGAAAATCTGGCATCAGCTACTTTTTCTGGTAGATTTATAATTGGGAGACCCATACTGCCTCATACATGCCTACTCACCCTAGGTCCTCCCCAATCTCCTCGCACGGGGCACATACCCTGTTATCCCATGCCCAGTAATCTATGAAGTTGCCACCCTGGCGTAGATCCCACTAATCAATCCACCCATTCTATGGGTTCCCCAAGGCCACCTTCAGAATGGTGTGATACAGTGTGGGGGATACCTTGGACAATAATTCCTTCCCAAAAATGTTTTTTATATGTATATACAGGCAGTCGACATTGACGGGCATGTAATCCTTCCAATTATTACTGTTTTCCACCCTAAACCACATGTTCTAGCACAACGTACTCCTAAACCAGTTGGCTAGCTCTTCCCTTCCCACTTTAGGAATGAAAACATCACCCCTCAGACCGAATCCATATAGAGGGGGCCTTTTTTACAGTGGGAAGTTCTTCTGACTCTCTAACAACATATCCAATAGGGACTCATGGTCCAAATGGATCCTTATATGCTCCCCAATTCCCTTGTTATAATCCATATCTTCCATCTAGGAAGAATCCTCATGGACCCCCTAGTTGCTTTCTAATGATCCATTCAGTCTTCAATGTTTTTTGATTTTTTGTTCTGGATCACAGAGCTCAATCGTGAAGCTCGATTGCAGAGCTTGATCACAAAGACAGGTTGCAGAGACCTACCACATTCCTCATAGACACAAGACACATAGCACACACTCTTAGAGTCATAAGACTCACTATGTTCCATAGAGAAAAAAGGCACAATTTTCAAAGAGGGATCATAGAGCACGCAAAGCTTCATGAATTGAGAGCACAATCACTAATAATGTGAAGTTGATAAAGGAATAAAAGAGGAGTCATCCAACTCTGTTTATAACAGATGACCCCCTTTTATTTATGGTGGACATAGAGGTGGAGAGATTCATAATATTCCCAACCCACACATCGTCGCTCTACATTATAACTCTACTTCACAATATTGCTTTGCGATTTGGATAATTTTTTCGGTGATCTACCCTCAAACTTAGACCCTCATTTTCTCCTCATCTCTATGTATGAGGGAGGGAATTTTTTGGAACTAAAATATGTGTATAAGAAAGAAACGTATAGAGGAAACCTATTCCAAAAGGGATTCCACATGAATCCCATTTATGGAGACCCATAGCACCATGACATTCGTTGATCCCCATAGAACTATGTCTAGCGCGAAGCTGAAGCCCCCTCTATAGTCACCATAGAGTAAAAGAGCCAGGAGGATCCACAGTTATTACACAATTGAATGGAAGCTTCATACTGTGGAAAGAACCAGATCTCCCTCCGTGATACCTTAGAACCTGATGGAAGCTTCTACAAGCACTATATAGGGAATCGAGGAGGTCTCCGTGCTGAGGAGGGGATGACAGTCGACTCTACGATTACGACAAACTTGACGTGATCCACAATGAATCACAGAGTACCTTGTGGCTTCGCAATGAGTTGTTAGAGAGTCATGCTACCTATGGCCTATATATACCCTGCTTCCCTCAGACCCAAAAAAAAAAAAATACCCCTACCTTTTTCCATCACATCTCTCAAATCATGAAGAAACCTCTTATCTGTGTGTCATTGAAAAAATTGATCTTTTCAATGGACTTGAGAATTTCTAAGTACCATTCTCTTAGCTCAAATACAACCCCTATTCAATTAAGGATTCCCTTCATGGATCACACATGCCCTTGCAAAGGAAGGGGAACCATAAGGGGACTCGGGTCATTGTAAAGCAGTAATGCTTCATGAAGTATGTTCCCTTAACCTGTGAACGACATGATACGGTAGGGTCACTGTGCTTTGTGAAGCACATTGCTTCACAGTTCTATGATATGTAAGCTAGCCTTGCTTCACGAGGTCCTACTCTGTGAAATCCTTTCTACTTCACGAAGCACCCTTCATATGCACCTATACCCTATGCCTAGCCTAGGACACTCCACTTATTGAAGAATACCTCTTCGTGAAGTCCATCCACTATGTAGATCCCCAAATATTCACAAGGTCCTTTCATATAAACCCATTTTCTTTACAAACCCTTCTCCCATAATACCCTCTAGGTTTGTATTATGTGAGATCAAGGTACCTTGGTTGGTGCTTCACATTTCCTTGCTTAGCCTCATGCTTCTTAGAAGAGGCATGATAATGGCAATTTCTTCTTCATTGATCCCCGATAACGTGATCCTCTCAATGGATCACTCCATAGCACCACCTTGAAACTGCATTGCTGAAGCCTTCCCTTACCCAATAGTGGGAGGGTATCAGTCATGTAAGTCCTAGGGGTACGAAGTAAACCCACCTCGTCCGAGCTGCAGGATGTAAAACTGCCAAGAACCATCATCCTCAATGCATGATGATGAACTTTAGCCTCACCCTATGCAATATTAATAAGGTTCCCAGTCTCGGAGATTATCCATGACCATTCATCATCACTAGAGTGAGATCTTCCTCGCATGGAATGAGATCCTCTTTCCTGGAATGAAATCTATATATGGGGAAGGGATACCATCTTGGTGTAAGCCCCTAGCCTATCTTGTGGGAGGTAGCATCCCTCCTCCTCCTCTCTTATTTTGTGCCAAAGACTAGAGGATAGATGGTCACCCAGACCATAGTTACCCCATCCCTCTCCCTTCGGGATTCATATCCATCGAGCCTCTATCCTAGATTAAGTCCCAATATCTATCTCCATTGGCTGCTAACCATACATAAGCTTCTGTTTTCTCTTTGGGCTGCTAACCACGTGTAATCCCCACTACGTTCCCTGCATACACACCTTTTGGGACGTGATCTTATAGTCTTTACAAACTCTTTTTTCTCACACCGAGCATGACTCACATGGGATTAGAGTAAGCATTGACAATGGAATCCTCTATGGGATGACCTATTGTGTAAGTCCCATGTTCCCCATCCCGAACTTCGTGAAATTTGATTCTTTCCCTTTCTAAGAAAGGTACGTTGGATGCCTCCCTAAGGTTCAAGCCCAACACCCTTTGGTCTTGACCACTTCACATTAGTCCACCTTCATTCGGCATGATGTTAAATTGTATCCCCCATCCTGAACTAAGTGCACATTTATCCTTACCCTTTCCATGAAGGTTATGTATGAATTCTCCTTTTGGTTCAAGCCCAACACCAATTGGTCCCGAACACTTCACATAAATCCAACTTCTTCCCACACAATATTAAAATGTATCCTCCATCCCAAACTACATGGAATTTGATCCTTGACTTTTCGAAGAAAGGTACATTGGAAGCCTCCCTGAGGTTCAAGCCTAACACATACTTGTCTCGACCACTCTACATTGGTTCACATTTGTCCCGCATGACTTAAAAATGTATTACGTATTTTTTTCCAGCATGACGTTAAACTGTATACCTTTAAACTACGTGGGATTTTATCCTTGTATCGTAGGTATGGATTGTAGGAAGCCTCTATATGGTTCAACCCTAGCCAGAGGTAAGCCATTGTAGGCCCATCCAGCAGTAAGACATTGTTGCCCCAACTAGAAGTAAGCCATTGTAGCACCAGCAAGCTAAAAGATATTTTAACCTCAACCAGTGGTAACCCATTGTAACCCCAACTAGAAGTAAGCCACTATAGCCCTAACCAGTGGTAAGATCTTGTAGCCCTAACCAGTGGTAATCCGTTGTAGTCTCAACCAATAGTAAGTTGTTGTAATCCCTAACCAATGGTAATCTGTCTTAGTCTATAATCTATAGTAAGCCATTGTAGTTCCCTTTGTTGGGAACCACGTCTCTGGTCTGCCCTCCGAGAGTCAGACCAACCTAGCCTGCTAACCACATGTAGGCCACAATATATCTTCAAGTCACTGTCCTCTACGCACTCCCTGATTCCATTCCCCCATACTGAACTACATGGGCATTGATTCCATACAACATGTATACATAAGAAAACCCCCCTAAGGTTCAAGCTAATCACCCATGTCTCATTCTGGTCTCTCCCTTGAGCCTTGGAATTTCAAGAAGGTCATTCCCCAACCCGGAGGTTCTACTTCTTCTGATTCTCATCCATGCATCCATTCTAATGGGCTGCCTCCTCTAGTGTCCCATTATACCACCGAACTACAAAGACATTTATTCCCTACCATAGTGATATGTAGTAAGCCTATACCAGGTTCAATCCCAAAAATAATATCACTTTCATGATGATTCCATCTTTTTCCCCATCCACATCTCTCAACCATCCATATCCATCCCGAATCTCACTCGAGTTGCCACATCCTACTGAGATCAAGCCATTCCCTTTGGCAGTACACCACGTGTAAGCCCCACCTATTCCATAGTCATACAAGCATGAGTGTACCTCTTATGGTGAGACACAATCCATGCATAAGCCCCATCATCATCTCCGGGTCACTATCCTCTAAGAACAGCCCAATTTGTCACCCCTTCAAACTACGTGGGTTTTGATCCCTGTCTCTCAAGACAGGGTACATAATAAACCTCCCTGAATTTCAATCCCAGCTAATGGAAAACCCTAGAGACCCATATATAGGGACTAAAAAATCCACATATCCATATTCATTAGAAGTTTCGATCCACCCATCTAGTACGTCTCTCAGGTGATCCTTCCCAGGACTACACTCTTTTGATCCACTCCCAACAGTGTTCTGATCGGTCTGATCCATCTCTACTAGACATTAAACTCATAGTATACCCAGTGTTAAACATGAGAAGTTGAGAAAAACCCCAGAGACATGCCTATGGAATATAATTCCCCACACTCGACATGGGATTACTCATGATTATATGGCCTTGAGAAGACCTATCATAATGGGAAGAAAACTAGATGCATCGGTGTTCCAACGTCCAAACATTGCAGCGATGTCCAAAGTGACTACTCCCCTGATCGAAGGTTGCTACCATGATTTGAACCCTTGTAATGTCCAGACAGATGTAGCATAATTAACCGAAGGTCATGAAGAAATGGCACTGGGAATAGTTTCATTAAAAACATCTTAATATTTAAGGGAGACCCATACTGGGTAATGAGTTCCGTGGTGGAATCCACGTAAGGAGGAACCAACATCCCATCATCCCATTTTGATCAAAGAGAAAAAATCCTTGAATAAGCAATAGATTACACCCACATTTGTAAAGAGATAATACAAGGCAATAGATCATCGCATCCTCCAACAGATAGATGTGTGCCCTGAAAAAACAGTATAAAACAGACCCCTTTTCATGGATTATTGTTTTGTATGACCTATTGTGTATGGATGTTCTGTTTAGTTTCTATAGGTCGTATGTTAGAAATATTCCTATATTTTACACTACATGACATATATTATAACTTAAACCACTATTATATCTTCCCTTGAGGGTATATTATCCCCATTATGGCTCATTTATACCCCCAATACTAGTCGAAAGCCTTTGGTATATAGGGAGGTGTGCCTAAGTCTAGTGGCACCCAACCCGATAGCACTGTTTGGGTGTCTAATTGGGTTAGGGATGCTACATGTTTCTGGTCATCCAAGAAAAATGAAACATTTGATTAAAATTCCATCTACATGATCATTTCCCAATCATAATATAGTTTCTTTCAAATTATTTGACACCATTGAAAGGTCATCTAATTGGTTTTTACCTCTTGAATTTTGTTTTTAAAGGGAATCAAACATTTAAAAACTGTTTTTTTATTTTGGGTAGATATAAAGTCCAATTTATGTGTCATATACTTATAAAAAAAATAAAAAAAAATGGGTTTCCTATGATTTTAATTTATTCCTAGGTTGTTTTTTTGGATCAAAAAATTACACACTTGTTTTAGTGTTTTAAAATAATAAAGTATGTTTTTTATCATCCTATGAAAATGGAAGCTCATATTGATGTTTGGTCTAGTCCACTATTTGTAAAATCACATTACAATTTTTTTTATTTCATGGTATTAATAGGTAGTTTGGTTGGTTTTAATATCCTGACACATGTATTTAAAAGGTGGAAAACCATTAAAGATTTATTATTTGATCATTTTATGTAGACCACACATCTGATGGATCTTAAATTTCATCATTCATGAATGAAATAATATAAATATAGGTTTCCTATGATTTCATATCATTACAAGGTTGTTTTTTATGGATTTCACAGTTCAACACAGGTTTTTGTGTTTTAAAACAATAAAAGAATGTTTCTGATCAACCCAAATAAATGTAACCTTGGATTTATTTTAAATATACTCCACCACTTAAAAAACCAATATATAGTTTTTTTCATTTGATTTGAAAACATTTAAAGGTCCCCCAGTTAGTTTTTACTCCTCGACACACATTTATAAAAGGCATCAAAACATTAAAAACTGCTTATTCGGTTGTTCTAGGAAGACCACATGCCTGAATGATGTAATTTATAATGGCACACTTTATAAATAATACAAATATTGTTTTTCTATGATTTTATGTCACTCTGAGGCTGTTTTCTAGGAATAAAATTGTTATACACATGTTTTGATGTTTTAAAACAGAAAATGTGTGATTCTGATCATCTTAGGAAATGTAACCTTGAATTTACATTTTATCTTCTTGGTAAATTCTTAATTCACTATATAATTGTTTTTTTTGATTTCATAGCATTCATAGGTCATTCATCTAGTATTTCTCACTTAACCCATTTTTAATGCCATTTAATCCTTTAAAAACTTTTTATTTAGTGGTTCTTGGGAGAACACACATCCGATTAACATTTTTTATAATCATAAATTCCAAATAATAAAAATATGGGTTTATCATAATTTCACATCATTATAATATATTTTTTCTATGGATATGGCCATCAAATTCATGTTTTAGTGTTTCAGAATAATAAAAGTGAATTTCTGATCACCCAATGAAAACAGAACCCCTATTTTTTTGTGCCATCTACTCCACTATTTATAAAATCTTTGAATGGTTGTGGTCATCTGATTTCAAGGAATTTTGAGGTTGTTAAATTGGTTTTAACATCCCGATGCATGTTTTTAAAGCATGTTAAACCTTAAAAAATTGATAATTTATTCATTACAAGAATCCCATATGTCTTATTAATGTTCCATATACTTTTCACATTAAAATTATAAAAATATATTTTTTTGATGATTTCATGCCATTATGAGGTCATTTTCTATGGATCTGAACATTAAAAAACCTTTTTGGTGTTTTAAAACTGTAATAGTTGATTTTCAACCATCCCAAGAAAATGAAACCTAATATTTGAATTAATTGAGATCCACTAATTAAAAAATCACTATATGGTAATTTTTATTTGATATCATGATATTCATAATTTGTTAGGCTGGTTTTGACCCCCACATGCATGTTTTTCAAGGGTACCAAACCCTTAAAAACTTCTTATCTGGTCATTTTAGGGAGACCACACATATTATTAACGTGATTTCTTTTTGAACAAATTATAAATAATATAAATTTTTTTTTACTATGATTAATATCATTCCATGGTCATTTACTTTGTATCTAACTGTTAAACACACATTTTAGTTTTTTTAAAAAATAAAAGTGTGTTTATAGGAATCTCAGGCAACAAAACCTCAAATTAAAATTCCTCCTACTACACCATTTCAAAAAATATATATATTTGTTTCTATATGATTTTACCATAATAAAAGGTTATTCAGTTGGTTTTGACTCTCTGATGCATGTTTTTAAGGCACAAAATCTTTACAAACTATGAATTTAGTCCTTCTAGGAAGTCTATAGAGATGATTGAATTTTTTTCCAATCATGAAACTTAAAAATAATACAAAAATGGTTTTACTATGATTTCATATTTTTATAAGGTCTTTTTCATTGGATAAGGTAATTAAATGCAAGTTTTCTAATATTAAAATAATAAAAGTTTGTTTATAATCATCTCAAGTAAATAAAATATCACATTGACATTCAACCTACTAAACTATTTAAAAATTAATTAAATTGTTGTTTTATTTTGATTTTAAGACATTCAATTATTTTTTTATTGGTTTTGATTATCCAAAACATGCTATAATTGGGTGTCAAACCTTTAAAAACTCCTCATTAGGTCATTTCATTTATACCACACCTTGATTGATGTTACATTCACTCATACACATAAAAAATAAAACAAATATTATTTTATTATGATTTTATAAAATTTTGGGGTTTTTAACAGTTGATTTGATTGTAAAATGTGTATTATGGTGTTTTAAAACAATAAAAGTTCGTTTTCTATCACTATGGGGAAATAAAACATATTATTGATGTTATTTTAGCTCTACCATTTCATAAATAATTGTAAAATTGTATTTATATGATTCCACAATAGTTGGAGGTTGTTCAGATGGTATTGACCCCATGATGACCATTTTTAATGGGTGTCAAACCTTTAAAAACCATTTATTTGGTCATTATGGTTATACCACATGTATGATAGGCACAATGTCTTCTCATACACTTAAAAAATAATAAAAATATGATTTTCATTTGATTTCACATCATTATAAGGTCTTTTAATAGGGATTTGGTTGTTAAACTCACATTTTTTTTGTTTTAAAACAATGAAAGAGTGTTTGTGGTCATCTAAGGAAAATGACACCTATGATTGAAATTCTATCTACTTGAACATTTCATAATTCACTATACATTTTTTTCTTCTGATTTCATGGAACTCAAAGTTCGTTCAGTTGGTTTTGAGCCCATGACACACATTTCTATAGTGACTAAATCCTTTTAATCACTACTTATTTAGTAGTTATGGGAAGACCACATGTTTTATTGACATTCCATGTAGTCACATAAATATAAAATAATATAAATATAGATATAAAATGATTTCACCTCATTCCAAGGTTGTTTGCGATGGATATGGCCATTAACTGCATGATTTGGTGCTTCAAAATTATTAAAGTGCATTTCTAGTAATCCTAGGAAAACAAAACCACAGATTGAATTTATGTTTAATCCAATATTTCATAAATAATTTTACAATTTTTTGTATGATTTAAAGCCATTCTAAGGTTTCTCAAATGGTTTTGAACACTTAACACACATTTATAAAGGGGTTTAAACCTTTAAAACTACTAATTTGGTCATTTTGGGAAGAACACATGTCCGATTGATTATTCACTGCTCATAACTATCTCAAAAAATATAAATATGGCTTTAAAATGATTTTACATCATTATTAGTGAATTTTCTGTTGATCTTATTGTTAAATACACATTTTGATGTTCTAAAATATTAAAAGTTCATTTCTGGTCATCTTAGATAATGGAATCTTATATTGATGTCCTCTATACTCCACTATTTCGAAAATAATTATACAATTGTTCTCATCTAATTACATATATTTTATATATTGTTCAATTGGTTTTGACTCCCAGACAGATATTTTTAGAGGGAATTAAACCTTTAAAAAACTTTTTATTTAGTATTTTTGGGAATATAACATGTCTGATTGATGTAATCCCTATTAATAAATAATATAAATAATAAATATACATATACCTATGATGTCACATCATTATTAAGGTCATTTTCTATGGATTTGACCATAAAACCCCATTTTCATGTTTAAAAAAATATTAAAGTGTGTATTCAGTAATCATAGGAAAATGAAAACATGGATTGATATTCCTTATTCTAAACCATTTCAAAAATTACTATTTGGTTGATTTCATCTGATTTTATGGCATTCAGTGTTCATATGGTTGGTTTTAATGCCTCGAAACATTTTTAACGGGGTTAAAAACTTTAAAAGCTATTTATTAATTTTTTTAGGAAAACTAAATGGTTAGTTAATGGTTTTTCTATACATACATATAAAAAATATTAAAAATATGGTTTACCTATGATTTCACATCATTCTGAGGACAATTTTTATAGATGTAAAAGTAAAATGTATGTTTATGTGTTTTAAAACAATAAAAGTGAATTCCCCATTATCTCAAGAAAAAAACATCGATTGATGTTCTATCTAATCCTCCATTTAATAAATCCATAATTTTTTTTCACAGCATTTGGAGGTCATTCAATTGGTTTTGATCCCCTGATTCATGTTTTTAAAGGGAATAAAAACTTTATAAACTAAATAATCAATAATGACAGTAATAACACACATCTAATTGATGTCCCTCACAATCATACACATTTAAAATAATATAAACTGGTGTTTTTTCCTGATTTCAAATATTTTTATGTCATTTTTTGGAATATGGCTGTTAAACACACGTTTTGTTATTTTAAAATAATAAAATTACATTTTTAGCCATCTTGAAATAATGGAACCTATGATTGACATTATTTCTACTCCAATATTTCAAAAATCACTGTATAATTGTTTTTTCTGATTTTATGGAATTCATAGGTCATTCAGTTTGTGTTGACCCCCCTCAATGTAAATTTTTAAAGAGCGCAAAACCTTTTAAATTGATTACTCTATCATTTCCAGAATACCAAACACCCAATTGACATTCAATCTACTTTTACAATTCAAAAATAAAAAAAGTTAGTAGTCCTGTGATTTCATGTCTTTATGAGGTCAGTTTCTATGGATCGGACAATTAAACACCAGTTTTCATTTTTTTTAAAACAACAAAGCTATATTTCTAGTCATCCTAGGGAAGAAGAACCTTATATTTAAATTACAACTCTTATAATTTTATAAATCATTTTATGGTCATTCTAATATGATTTCATGGCATTCAGAGGTCATTTTGTCAGTTTTGACCAAACAATGCATGTTTTCAAACTGCGCCAAATCTTAAAAAACCATTTATTCATTCGTTTTTGGCAGACCTCATATTTCATTGATGCTTCTTCAACTTATACACATAAATGCTATTAAAAACACAATTTTTTATGATTTCCCATCATTCTGAGTTTGTATTCTATTGTTCTAACTATTACACTCATGTCTTGGTTATTTTAAATGATAAAAGTGTGTTTTCAATCATTATAGGAAAATAGAAACTTATATTGAAATTACATCTACTCCAAAATTTCAAAAATAATTGTTTAGATGTTTTTATCCTATTTTATGGAATTTATCGGTCATTTGTTTGGTTTTGACCCCATTAAGAACATTTTTAAAGGGAATAAACCCTTTAAAAAATTATTATTCGATTTTTATGGTTATAATTCACATCTTATTGATGTTTGGTCTACTTGTAAATGTCACAAATAATAAAAATATCATTTTCCTATGATTTCATGTCATTCCGAGGTTCTTTTGGATCTGACCACTAAAAGAATGTTTTGGTTTTTCCAAAAAAAATGATTGTATAGTCATCTCTGAAAAAGCATATATTAAATATTTGTTTCTAATAATCCACCATTTGAGGAAGAATTGTACAATTTTTTCATATGATTTCGCAGAATTCATAGGTTTTTCGGTTGGTCTAGATCACATAACCCACATTTTTTAAGGGAGTCAAAACATTAAATACATATTATTCAGTTCTTTTGTGTATACTATGTGTCCAACTTTTCTTTTTATTACCTTGAAACCACATAAATAATATAAATACTATAATTCTGTTATTTGATATCACTTTTTGGTCATTTTCTATAGATCTGATGATAGAATACCCATTTTGGTTTTTTAAAATAATAAAAGTGTGTTTCCAGTCATCCCAAGAAAATATATATATATATATTTTATCTACTTCACTCTTTCTCAAACCACTATATAATTGTTGTTTTATTATATCATGAATTTTAATGGTTGTTAAGTTTGTTTTGACCCTCTATCACACATTTGTTGAAGGGTGCTAAACCATTAAAAACTGCTTATTTAGTCACTCTAGGAAGACTATATGTACTATTAAATTTTAGTATACTTGAAAACATAAAAAATAATGTAAATATTTCTTTATTATAATTTTACATAATTCAGAGGTCTCTTTCTATGCATCGGACCATTAAACACAAATTTTGGTGTTTTAAAGCAATAAAATTATGTTTTCAGTCCACATGGGAAAAAAGAAATTTTAATTGACATTCCTTGTACTCCACCATTTTAAAAATAATTTCATGTTTGTTATCATCTGATTTTGTGCTATTCTTAGGTTTTTTTGGTTGGTTTTGACTCCCCATCGCCAGTTTTTAAAGGGGGTTATTTCATTAAAAATTACGAATTTTATCATTCTAAGCATAGTTCTTGTTTTATTATTATTACATCTACTAATAAACATTAAAAGTGATTAAAATGATTTTTATATGATTTAATTTCATTCTATGGTTGTTTAGTATGGATATTATTGTTAAATACATGTTTTTATATTTTAAAACAATAAGAGTGAGTTTTAGGTCATCCTAGGAAAATAAAATCCCATATTGGTGTTCAAAATTGTTAACCATTTAAAAAATATCTATATGGTTATTTTCTTCTACTTTAATGTCACAAACCATCACCCGATGTCCATGTCAGGACTACCCCATGTCTATGTTCAATAGTCCAGGGGATGACGACTAACACTGAGTTAGAATATCCTCCAAATGAGATGAATTTTCCAAAGATCCTATACACATGCACATGCCTCCAAGAAAAAGTGTTGAAATAAAAACACTAAGTAAATAATAATTCATACCAATAAAATATCCAAAATATAGTATGAAATTATAAAACCAAATAGTAAATGGGGCCATAATACAAGTCCAACCAAAAGTAAAAGTACAAGCACCTGAAATTAGTTTGTCGAAATCCCTACTTGAAGTGTAGGTACATAAAAAGTTTTCTGAAGTCACAGAAGAACAACACATCTATCGAGCCTCTCTATAGGCACCACCTAGCTCTATTACACCAATTACTCCATAAATTATTTGTTAATTTTAATAGGACATGACACGTGTGGGCATAGTCCATGCAGGGGTGAATAAAACAATTATAAGTAGGAACCCTTAACCCAGGTAACAGAATACCACTTAGAATTACACAAAGTATACAAAAAAAGGAATATGAAAATTATTCTACAAAGGAAACACATGAAGTACACCACAATGGAAACACATGAATTATAGGCAATACTATTATCTCACATAGGTATATGTCTAAAGCCTGAATGGCCCAAATTCCTTCATTCATTTATTTATTTTCGATAATACCCCTTTTACGTGTTGAAGGGGAACCCTAAAACAATAGTACCCATATGCTTGGAGACATTATAGGACCCATAAAAATTTAGTAAACAATAAAAACTATGACTACTTGAAACCACCCCTCCCCAATATTTGCATCATGATTAGATCTCCACCGCTGCATGGATGTTCGGCGAGCTGTCCTGTGCAAAGATACACAAGCCCGGTACTGATACCAATTCCATACCCTATCATTCTTCCAAATCCATTAGCCCTGCTCTCATAAACGTTACCTAATCTTGTCCTCTTCTAGAGCTAGATCCTGGTAGAATATGTCTGGGCATCTGCACATCAGGTGGGCCGAAATCCTTGAGGTGTCTTGAAGGCCTTGAGGTGGCACGAAGGCCTTAAAGGTGTCCTGAAATCCTTACTGACCTGAAAGAATAGGTGGTTCAAAGGCCTTAAAGACTCCAAGCCCAAACCAGTGGCCCAAGGTGAATAGTTCCGGCTACTACTATACAAAACAGTACCTGCTATAGTGACCATAGAGTAATACTATTGTGCCTACTACAATACTGCTACAGTAACCCCAGAATTATGCCTCTTCCTGGTTTCAAACCTTGGTCTTATAGATGCACATAGAGAGACCTCACCAACTAGGCTGAGGATCACGTGCTAGGTATAAGTCTAAAGCAATAAGAGAAGGATTTCTATTTATAGTCTGCATATCCCTTAGTCTCTATAACACTAGATGTGTCAGTGGCGTTTGGAGCATCAATGTGACATAGAGCATCGATGTCACACAGAGCATTAGTGGTGCATGGAGCATCTGTGGCCCATGGAGAATCAGTGGAACATAGAGAATTGGTGGTTCATGGAGCATTAATGTCACCTGAAGCGGTGATGGTTTTGAGGACATCGATGGAGCACATAATGATGATGGCACAGAGAGAGGTGATGTAATCTCGAAAAATGATGGCGCATGAAATGTTAATGTTGCATGAAGAATTTATGGTGAATGAAGTGTCGATGGTTCATGGAGAGTCGGTGGAGCATGGAGAATCAATAGTTCAAGCATCCCCCAAGTTCCATAGTCATCAAGATCACATAGTCACAACCATTCGCAGGATTCCGCTCATAGTGAACTTATTCTGAGAGAAACTACACCACAAGTCATTAGGTTGTAAACCGACATCCACAAAAACTCACTTATAGTATCTCAAAAGGACTTCCTTGTTGATAGGGTCTCAACATCGTAAATGACTCGCCAAACAGAAAAATGGTTTGAAAGATATGGCCAATTTAGTAAAAAAGGGTTCGATCCTAGACAAGCTTGACCTGGTTCAGATGACCCGACCCGACTCAGTTCGGCCAACCTGACTTGACCCGGTCAGTCTGATCCAACCTGAACCAGCCTGATCTGGTGGGCCTGGCCCATTGGGCCACTGGACCATGACCCACCGAGCCACCAGAGTAGCCCAGTTCTCAAGCCTGCCTATGTTGAATATGCCAGTTCTACTTCGCTAGACACGGTCATCCCTAGCCACATCCCTCTGGTTCACATGTTCACCCGACCGTGTTTCCCGTCAACTCCCTCGATCAGCATGGATGGACCATGTTTCATGAATCCAGTACATGTTCCCCACTTGGTCCCACATTCTCCCCATTACCGCGAGATCCCACTGACGCGACCTCCATGTTGCGTCCCCCCGCTTGGCCTACGTTTCCGGGGGATCGTCCTCCAGTGTGTTCATGATAGACCACGACTGTGTTCCCCCACCGGGACACATGCTTCCCTCACCACAGGACACCTTACTAGAAGATTTCCCTTTGTCGCACCCTCCACCATAATTCGTCATCTTCTTATTGCACTCTCGTCGCACCAATACAATACCATCACTAATCAAACCATCATTCTTAGATCATTTTACGATGGATCTTGGGAACAATGAACGATCATTAACATAGGGTATCAAAGGGCAAAAAATATATGACGAATGTGATTGATTTAGGGGGTGGGGGAAAGATTAAGCACATAAACACCCATAGAGTGGATCCTGGCCCTATTCGTTCAGCCTTGATCACTTCATGTAAGCAGGATCACAAAGATACTAACAACAGAATAATTACCAAGATATATTCCATTTTGTCCCAAAATAATTATCCCTCCTATAATAATGATCAAACTGCAGATAAATCTATTCCTGGGTTAGTCTGTGTCTATTGTTTGATTCTAAATAGGGGAAAAGAAAACAATAAGAGATCGACACCCTACCCTGATGATTCGATTAGTCATTGACGAAGAATGAAGGTTTGTGTCATCTTCGTTCCTCGATTCGTCAACGTTAATCAGTGAGAGATAACATCCTTATCCTTTCCTCAACGGGATTATTGGGTTATGGTGATAAACATGTATTCCAATGACATGGATTATTGAAAGGAGATTCCACTATCATGTTAACCTGTAACATTCAATAAAATATTTTTGTTAGATATTTTAATGACGTATACATCCAAAATCTAAATTTCACCCTCAACCTTTGCTGTTTGAGGTTAGGCCCTATCTATTAAAAAAACTTCATTACGAACTCAAAGGTGGTCTTATATTTAAATTCCAATTTACCTTTTATGTGATACTATTATTTCAATATAAAATGATTTTTATTTAATTATTTAATTTACAGTTACACCCCTGGTGAAATTTTCTACATATGACCCATGCCGACCAATATAGGTTGTGCCTAGGGTAAAGCCATTGCATTGAGCTCAAATGTGCCCTTAGATTTCTGCTCCTGGTAGTCTTTTAATATTTATTTCACTTTTTCATAAAATTCATGAATGTGTGCTATTAAAAGCATAACATTTTTCAAACTACAATTCCAGGCACCCTGAGACTCAGAATCACAGGCCATCTGAATGCGAGGTCTTAGAATTTTCCCAAATAATTCCCAAAAATAAAATTTTGAAATTATGAGTTATTACATTCTGGCCAAATTAGGGATTTATGTACCAGAAATCCAAAACAAGGGCTACTCAACAAAAAGATGAGGGTAATAAGCTCAAATTTGAGCCACCTCCCCCCATGTGCTCTCATAGATATTCATGTGCTACCACTGAATGCACACCATATGAATCTACTACCCATGAAGGATCCAATCCTATTGATACTTTATCTCCACTGGGTACTCCATAAAAGTCTCCCCATTTCCAATGTATAGATCACCTCTAACAACGAAGTGTGATTAATCATGCACATACCTCCTCATATACGACATATGGTAGACATCATGCACCCGGTGAAACATGGGTGGTAGAGATAGGCAGTGCCCCACTTTTCCAAATCTTCCCAGAATCTGAAAAGGGCCAATGTGTCTCGAAGATAACTTAACGCCCAAGCCAAATATCAGTAATCCCTATCCAGGTGAGACCCAAATAAACACATGGTCTCTCTCCCCAAAATCTAGATACTTATTCCTCCTGTCAACATATGACTTCTACCAGCTCTATATAGTCCTCATTTTCACTTGGATGATCTGTATCTTCTTGGTGGTAGCCCAAAACAACTCTGGACCCATGAGTGCTGACTCTCCTAGGTCTGTTTAACATAGTAGTGACCTGTATGGTCTCCCATACAAGGCCTAAAATAGTTTCATACTAATAGTGGAGTGGTATATGTTGTTATACACAAACTCTACCAGAGGTAGTGGTTCCTCCCAACTATGCCCAAAGTCTATAATGCAAGCACATAACATGCCCTTTAGAACCAGAATGGACCTCTCTATTAGACATCTATCTAGGGATGAAACACCATACTCAAGCGTAGATGATTCCCAAAAATATCCTATAATCCCTTCCACAACCAGGATGTGAAATGATCATCATGATTTGAGATTATCATTGATGGAACTCAGTGAAGCTGAACTATATTCTGCATGTAGAGGTGTCCCAGGCTCTCTACTAAACACTTCTCATAGATCAGTAGGATGTGGGCCTATTTGGTGAGTCTTTCAATCATTACCCAGATGGTGTCTTGTCCGTTATATGTGTGTATCAAACCCAACCTGAAGTCCCTCGATATCCCATTCCACTTTAACTTTGGCTCCTCAAGTGGTTGGGTCAATGCCCACTAGAACCTGGTGCTCAGCCTTCTGAGAAGTGAGGCATCTAGAAACAAACTTTTCCACTTCCTTATTCATCCCTAACCACCAGAACAATCATCAGAGGTCCAAATACATATTTTCTACTCATGGATATACCGTCAAAGGGGAATTATGCAATTCAATCAAGACCTCCTCTCACAACATCACTTGTTCTATTCTGCGTCATTTAAAGAGAAGGATGTACTCCCCACCTTTCGAATATCAATCAAAGGAATGCCCTATGGACATCCGATCTTGTAAATTCTCATAGTCAGTATCTCCGAATTGTGCCTCCCTATTTCACTATTAGAGTGGAGGGGTAACTACCCTCAGCTGGAGGTAATATTATACATCTCTATCCAAAAAGGATATATATAACACCGTCAACTACTCTGACGTCTCACTCAACAACTACAAGTTGGATCTCCTGCTGAGAGTGTCTTCCATAACATTCCCCTTCCCATGAGTATAAAAAATCTCAATGCCATGGTCCTGGAGAAATTTTAGCTATCCTCTCTATCTGAATATCAAATCTTTTTGAGATAAGATATACTCATGACTCTTGTGGCCAGAGTAGATGGTAAACCATGCTCCCATCAGGCAGTGTCTCCACATCTTCAATGCAAATAATACCTCTGCTAGGTCAAGATCACGGGTCAGATAGTTCTTCTCATGCTGCCTCAACTGAAGAAAACCATAGGCAATCACTTCTTGTCCATGAATTGGAACACAACCAAGATTAATCTATGATGAATCACAAAAAACCATGTACTCAACAACCTCATCCTGAAATCTCATAGTGGGAGCACTCTTCAATTTTTACCTCAGCTGCTGAAAGCAGTACTAACACATCTCTGTCTACTCAAAATTCTTCCCGTACTGTTTCACAGAGATCAAGGGTGCTTATACCCTAGAAAAACATGGTACAAATCTTTGAATGTACCGATCCAAAACAAACAAACTCCACATCTTAGTAACACTCTTAGGTGGATCACATGAAAGCACCACTTGAATATTTTTTGTATCTATTGCATCACCAGCCTCTGAAATGATGTGTCCTAGAAAGTGGACCTCTTGTATCTATAAATGACAATTCTAGAGCTTCCCATAGAGATAGTGCTCTTAGAGTGTGTCCAAGACCATCCTCAAGTGTATCACATGATCCTCCTCGAATGATGAGTAAACTAGGATGTCATTAATGAAGTCAATGACAAACCAGTCTATGTAAAGTCAGAATAACCTATTACTAACTCTCATGAACACTGATGGGGTTTTTTAATGCCAAATTTCAGCACTAAGTACTCATAGTGTCCATACCAACATCTGAAGGTTGTCTTCGGGATATCCTTATCCCGTACTCAAAGCTAGTAATAACCAGATCTATGGTCTATCATTGAGAATCACCTCACTCCCTTCAGCTGATCGAATATGTCTTCAATAATTTGTAGTGGATACTTGTTCTTCATGGTCACTTGGGTTAGGTTCCATAAGTACAAAAATAAACACAATCTCTTGTATTACTTATTATCAAACAAAACAGGGGCCACCCTAGTTGAAACACTGGGTCTCATGAAGCCCTTCCTCTGAAAGTCCTCCATCTTCACCATTAAATCACGAAGCACTGTAGGAACCATTTGATATACATGTGTCGATATCGATACCATTTAGGGTACTTATAAATTCATAGATCCACATCCCTATGAGGAGTTAATTAAATAATATCTTCTAGAAATATGTCCTCATACTCATACACCACTATAGAAAACCGAGGAATTATATTATCCACTACATTGAGGGTCATGCTAGGAATCTAGTGTGTGATTAGTTGAAACCTTCTATATTTGTGTCCATGAAATTATTCTTGTGTTTCCATTTCACTAAAAAAAGAAAACCTAGACCAATCTCCACGAACACACCACACTATGCACCTAAAATAGTCAATTTAGGCATGGACTGTTGATAACCATTCCATACCCAAAATGAAGTTGTAAGGCCTTGACCATTCCACCAAGATATCCAAATAGAAACTCTCTCCCCCAAGTGTTATGGAACACTATCGAAATCAGTGTGTGATCATTGAATCTTCCCCCATAGGATTCTATAATAAATGGGATCGATTCAACAGTTCCATTATAATCTATATGTCTCAAATACGGGTCATAGAGAGAAAAGAGTTACTAGAACCTGTGTCTATCATAACTGCAGCAAGGGTGGAAAAGATACAGATCATACCTCTAATAATCTCTAAATCACTGAGGTTTTAAGCCTCCACCACCTAAAGCTGGCATGGCCCCTATCCACCAGCTCCCTAAGCCCATGGGGGACTGCCTGGGGGTGGTGTTGGTAGTACCTAGAACCTTAATCCACCTCCTATTTCTCTTCCAACCCCCTTTCCATGTCCATTGCCTGGAGGACCACCCTATTCATACCTTCTCCTCTAACATGAGAGTCCCTATACCATCTTTTGATCATCCATACAATGATTCAGGAAATCTTCAACCATGTTTCCCTGACTATTGTATGAGTAGAACAACTTGTCCTTCGCCTGACTCACTTTACCCCGGGATCCTTGCACCACTGACCCATGTATTGGGTTCATCCCATGAAATTTCTTATATTCTTGGATCCCTATGTTAAAATTTGGATACCTGCTACCAATGACTCGACTACCTAATGCTCAATGGTAGCTCCCACTGCCAGTGTCTACTCTGTTATAAAGCTCTATACTAGAATAGCTTGCTCTAGTACCAGAGCACATGTAAGAATGCTAAAGGATCTCAAGGATTAGCTGATATCTAGGAATATCCCCTTATTGATGGTCTAGAACCTAACGAACTTGTCATCCACCATATCCATGGAGTAATGAGAAAGATCTGTAAAACTCGTTGAGTACTACGCAACTCTCTTTCATTCCTGCTATAGATGAAATAGCTCATGTAGACGCACAAAGCATAATATCCCTAAAATAACTCCTCCCTAATGATATGCTCGATGTCTTTACAAGTGAGGGTTTTATCCTCATATGTCTAGATCACTAAGCTCCGCCATATACCTATTGTGCCATGTAGAAGACTTATGTCTATGACTGCCATCTGGTTGAGAGGCATCCTCACTAGGTGGAAGACATGTGTAACTGTCTCCTTCCAATACTCAATAGCCTGGGGGTCTGGCTTACCCCAGAACATGTGAGGTCACTACCTCTAGAACTCAAGCAATATACTCATCCTACGTGCATACTCTACTGGTAATGCAAGTAGTAAATTATACACTCTGGGTGGTGGTATCACTGGTATACCACCTGCGGGGAGCAATCTTAGGTTCTGGTACATATACTAACACCTCATCACTAGGAATATAATTCTCATGATCAATAATCTGAATCTAGATAGCTATCCTTATGGAGTCATCCTGAAATAGATCAAGATGTACCATAGTCAATAGAGTACACCTGGTGAGCTGACACTGAATCAAGATGGACATGAGAACACACTCAATTCTATATGATGTATATACCATTATTTTCCATGAAACAAGTGTTTTTGTATACCAAGTCGGAAAGAATAATTCAGAGTCCTATTGTAAGGATACATTAGATGCTGCACCTTTGCTGGATTCCATAGATTAAAAGCCTAACTTGAAATTCTCGACACTATTTCCCCAAACCAACCTCATAGACTCTTGGTTCATTATGTAGAACCGAACTCCTTTGATACCACTCTTCCATGACATGTCACCCAGGGCCTGTGCCCTGACTACTCCAAGCCAACCTCTAATAGGCCAAGGGATGATGACTAAAACCAAGTAGAAATATCTTACAAATCAGAGGCATTTTTTATGTACCTATACATACACACACGTCTCCACGAAAATGTACAGAACTGAAAACACTATGTAAAAATGCATGCATACCTCTAAGATACCAACAACACAATACGATAGTACAAAACTGAGGAGTAAATGGTGTAAGAATACAATCCAAACCAAAAATAAAAAGTAAAAGATCCTAAAATTCATCCGCATAAAAAACTATGTGGGTAGGTATATAAATAGGTGCTTGATTTTACTGAAGCACACCACATTTATCGGGTCTCTCTCTAAGTACCACCAATGTTTTTTCCACTAAGAACTCCATCAAATAATTGTTCGTCTATAAAAGACATGACACATGCATGCATAGCTTGTTCATCGGTGATTAAAAAAATACTCAATAGGATCCCTAAAACCATGAAAGAAAATACCACTAAGTAGTAGACAAAGTATACAACAATGGAAACACATGAAGTATGCCACAAATGAAAAATACAAAGTACATCACAAAGGAAACACATGAAGTATAGTCAATATGGTTAGCTCACACAGGTATAAGTTTAAAGCATGAAGAGAAGGATTTCGAATTATAGTCCACAAATCTTTCAGTCTCCGTAAAACTAGAAATTTTAGTGTCCCACAGAGTGTCGATGGTGCACGGAGCATCGATGGCGCATATCATGTCAGTGATGCATAGAGAGTTAGTAAAGCACATAGAATCTTTGGAACACGGTTCTTCGGTGGAATATGACTCATTTTCGAAATGGGGAGTGGTGTTGTAATCTGGGACACCGATGGCGCACGGTGCATTGGAGGCACATGGAGCATCAGTAGTTCCTGGAGCGGTAACGGTGCAAGAAGTGTCAATGACGCATGCAACAAAGATGGTGCATAGAGCATCGAAGGTGCATAGATTATCTATGTAACATAGAGCGTTGATGGTGCATAGATCTTTGATGGATCGTAGAGCATCTATGGGTCAATTAGACCCCAAAACACACAGTAACTCAGATCACAAAGTCACAGCTAACCACATGATTCCACTCGTAGTGATCTTTTTCTGGGAGAACCAACTCCTCAAACCATTAGGTCAGAAGAATAATTCCAAAAAACTTACATAGAGTATCTCAGATGGACAAACTCATCTCAATGTTCTTAACACCGCAAACGGATCATCAAATGAACATAGAGTTTGATAAATATGGACAATTTAGTATAAAGAGGGTCTGATTCGATCTGAGTCTGGCCCAACCTGAACCGATCTGGCCGACCTGACCCGTTCTCGCCAACTAGACCCAGTACCGCAAACCCAACCTGGTTCAGCCGAACTGTCATGACTTGGTCAGTGTGGTCCAGCCCAAACCAGCGCAGCCCGTTAGGCTGCTAGACCGTAGGAGCGGTTCGGTTCCCCCACCCGACCCATGTCACGCAGGTTGGTTCTACTCTGCCAGATGCAGCCCACCCTAGTCGTGTCCCTCTGGTCCATGTGATTGCTCGACCGCATGGCCAACCAGCTCCTCCCCTATATGTGGATGGACTATGTTTTATGTAGTCGGTCGACATTCCCTGCCTGGTATCACGATCCCCCCATCACCTTGGGTCCCACTGACGCAGCCTATTTCCACGGATCATATCCATAATCCATAGGTTGTGCTGACGTGGGCTCCTCCAATGACATGGTCCCACTAGACTGTGACTGTGTGGCCTACGAGAACCTAGCCTCCGATTAGGCTACTTTCTGCCCTCATCGCCGGCCACCCTACCAACAGATTTCCATTCATTACACTCTTTACCATAAACCACCGCTTGCATGCTGCACTCTCATCGCACCTCCACAATTTCATCGTGGATCACAAAATTCAGTCCTGGATCATTTCCTCGTGGATCGTGGGTGGAACGATCGATTATTCACATAGGGTTTCAAAGGGTGAATAATACACAAAGAACATGATAGATTTAGGGGGGGGGTGTGGAGAGATATTAAGCATATGAACAACCAATTTATTGATCTTGGACTTGTTTTTTCATCCTTGATCCATTCATGTTAGTGGGATCACAAAGAAACTAAAAGAATAATAATCACCAAGATCTATTCCCTTTAATGCCGCAATAATTATCCCTTCTACATGAAAGATCAAACCATAGATCAACCTATTCATGTGTTGTTCTACATTCTTTGATAGATTCTATGAATGGGAAACTAAATAATGAATAGATCAACACACTACCTCGATGATTATATTAGTCGTTGATGAAGAATGTATTTCCATGTCGTCGTCGTTCCTCGATCCGCTGACGTTTGTCATCGGGAGATAACTTCTTTCTCTTTGCCTCAGGGGAATTCTTGGGTTATGGAGAAAACCTAGAATTCCTCTAACATGGATTATTAAAATGGGAAACTGCCGCTGCGTCAACACAAAATTCTCAATAAAATATTTTTATTTGATGTTATAATAATGTCTACATCTAAAATCTTACTTTCACCCTCGACCCGCACTGGTCATGGATAGGCCCCACCTAAGGAAAACACCCCCTTATAAACTCAACAATGGTCTTTAATTTACAATTAGAGTTACTATAAATGTGTTATTAGGATTTAAAAATAAAATAATTTTTATTTAATTATTTTATTTACAGTTTCTCCCCTGGGGAAGTTTTCTACAGATAACCAGTGCTGACCAATGTTAGGTCATGCCTTGTGTAAAACCACAACATTAAGCCCAATAGTTCCCTCAAATTTCTGATCCGGGCACAATCATAAGAGTTATTTTACTTTTTTAGAAAATTTGTGCACACGTGGTATTAAAAACATAACATTTTTTCAAAAAATCATTCTGAGCACCTCGGGCCTCAGAATCACACATCATCTTAGCGCCTGGTCTCTAAACATTCGAAATTAATTTCCAAAAATAAAATCAGAAAAATCCAAGTCATTAAATTTAATGACATTCATAGGTTGTTCAGTTGGTTTTGACCCCATGAAACATGTTTTTAAAGGGTGTCAAAAATATAAAAACTTCTAATTTTGTCATTCCGGAAATTCTTCTTGTTTGATAGAATTTATGATTATTCATAAACATAAAAAGTATTAAAAATATACATTTCCAATTATTTCATGGAATTTTGAGATCCTTTTCCATGGATCAGACCATTGAACACATGTTTTTGTGTTTTAAATCAATAAAAGTATATTTTTGGTTGTCCTGATGAAATTAAATGTCAAATTGAAATTTTGTTAACTCCACCATTTAAATAATTATTGTATAATATTTTTCGTTTCATTTCACGGAATTAAAAGGTTGTTTAGTTGGATTTAACCCCCAAATGCACATTTTTAATGGGCTTAAAATCATTAAAAAATACTTTTTTGGTTGTTACATGAATAATATATGTCTGATTGATGTGTTGTCTACTCATACATGTTAAAAATAATGAAAATATGGGGTTTTATGACTTCATATTATTCAGAGGTTTTCTCCATGAATCTAATAATTTAATGCATGTTTTAGTTCATTAAAATAATAAATGTGTGTTTTTGGTTATCTCAGGAAAATAATACTCCGAATTGAAATTCCATTTACATGACCATTTCAAAATTCACTATATGGTTATTTTTTGATTTTATCGCATTTAGAGGTAATTCAGTTGGTTTTAGCCCTTAAACACACATTTTAAGGGGAAAAACATATTTAAAAACTATTTATTCAAAAATTATAGGTATACTACTTGTCTGATTGTCATGGAATCAACTCATAAACATAAAAAATAATAAAAAGATAATTTTACAATGACATTACATTTTTCTATGCCTATTTTCTATGGATCTGATCGTTAAATGCATGTTTTAGGTTTTTAAAACAAAAAAGTGTGTTTGTAGAAATCTAGGGAAAACATAACCATCAATCGATGTTTCATCTACTCTACTATTTCATAAATATCTTAGAATATTTTTGTCATATTCACAACATTTTTAGGTCATTTTGTTGGTTTGAACCACATATTTCGTATTTTTTATGGGATTCAATACTTTAAAAACTACATATTCATTCATTTATAGTAGACAACACATCTCATTGATGCACTGTTTACTTATAAACCCAAAAAATAATACAAATATTATTTTCCTATGATTTTATCTCATTATAAGACTATTTTCAATGGATTTTACCATTAAACAAACAATTTGGTGATCTAAAAAAATAAAAATGTGTTTATGATTTACTCAGGAAAACCTGAATACATATTGATGTTTTATCTAGTCAATCATATCAATATTCAATATATATATTTTCATATTGGATGGAATTGAGGGGTCATTTGGTTGGATTTGAAATTGGGACACATGTTTTTAAAGGGAATAAAATCTTAAAAAACATCTTATTTAGTCATTCTGTGTAGAACACACGTTTGATTGATATTATTTCTACGCATACACATAAAAAAATTAGAATACATCTTTCCAAAAACATCACATATTTTTAAAATTGTTTGTTATGGATCTAGACATTAAACGTATGTTTTAATGAATTAAAATAATAAAATTATGTTTTTGGTCATATTGGGAAAACCAAACCTCAGATTATCATACCATTTTATAAACTATAATATATATAGTTTCCTTTATTTTAATTAATTTCATTCATAGGTCAATTGATCGTTTTTGATCCCCTGATACACATTTTTAAAGGGTTTCAAACCATTATAAATATATTATACTATCTATTTTGGTATACCACATGTGTGGTTGATGTTCTATTTCCCCATATACATAATAAATTATACAAAGACAAATTTCCTTTGATTTCACATCATTACAAGGCCATTTTCTATGGATATCGTTGAATGCACATGTTCTTGTTTTAATTGAATTAATGTGTGATTGTGAATATCTAGGAAAAAAAATTGAATATTGATATTATGTGCAATTTACCATTTCAATATTTACTATATGATTTTAGTCATGTTATTTAATAATATTTTGAGATCGTTCAGTTGTTTTTGACCCCATGGTCCATGTTTATAAATAGTATTAAACCATTAAGAACTTCTTATTCAGTCATTATAGGAATACCAGATGTCTCATTGGTACTTAATTTACTCATACAAATCAAAAATAAAATATATATATTTTTCTATGATTTATAATAAAATTTAAGCCATTTTATATGGATATGAATGTTAAATGCACATTTTGGCATTCTAAAACAAGAAAACTAAGTTTCCACAATTCCTAGGAAAATAAAAAAATCATATTGATGTTATTTTTACTCCAAAATTTTAAAAATCATTTTACTATTGTTTTCAGAAGATATCATAGAATTTGAAGTCCATTTGGTTGGTTTTGACCCCATGCCATATGTTTTTAAAGGGTGTACAACCTTTAAAACTGCTTATTCAATCATTCCAGGAAAACATGTGTCCTATTGATGTATAATATAATTTTAAAATTCAAAAACAATACAAATATAACTCCACTATATTTTCTCATCATTTCAAGATCATTATGTATGGATATGACCATTAAAGGAATGTTTTAGTGTTTTAAAACAATAAATGTGAGTTTTTGGCCATCCTAAGAAAATATAACCTCATATTAACATTATGTCTAATCCAACAATTCTAAAATCACTATAAAATTATTATTTTCTTAAATAATTGAATTCATAGATTTTGGGATTGTTATGACCTCATCACACATGTTTTTAGAAGGCATTAAACTTTAAAAAACTACCCATTCAAAAGTATTGGGAAGTCGCATGACCAATTGATGTTCTGTCAAATTGTACACATAATAAATAATAAAAATCATGTATTCTTATTCTTTCATGAAATTATGAGGTCTATTTCTATGTTTCTTATTGGTAAACTCATTATTTAGTTTTTAAAATTAATAAACGCACATTTTAAACCATCCCAAACAAATAAAAACTTTCATTGAAATTATGTATACTCCACCAATTCAAAAAACATTGTATGATTGTTTTCATCTAATTTAATTGCATTCAAAGGTTGTTCAGTTGGTTTTAACCCCATGAAACATGTTTCAAAAGGGATTCAAACATTTTAAAACTGATATATTGTCATTATGGGCATACCGTACATCCAATTGATGTGTATTCTACTCGCAAAGGTTACAAATAATATTCATATGGATTTTATATGATTTTACTTTATTTCAGGGTCATTTTTATGGATCATACCATGAAATTAATATTTTTGTGTTTTAAAATAGTACAAGTGTATTTTAACATATCCTAGCCAAAAAAACCATAGGATTTTGTTCTATCGTCTCCACTGTAATGACCCAGAATTTTATCAATGGAATTTCCATATTAATAATTTTTTCATATTTAGTAATATAGTATAAATCACAGCACCACATGATGAAACGATGAAATATTATTATATTAAGTTTAAAATTAAATTTAAAGAATTAAAATGGACATAATAATTGAAAATATTAAAAGGGGATAAAAATGGAAAATAAGATAACTAAAATATGAAAATTTGGATATTATCGACCCACCAAAATAACCACACTCATGAAAAAATCTATAGAAATTATGTATAAAATTAGTAATATAATATTAAAATTGAAAATTAAAATATATAACATTGAGATAAAATAAATGTGAATAAAGTGAGAATAAATTTGAGTTATATATTGGTAGTAGAGAACCCATATGACAGTTATAAATTTGACCATTAGAATAGTAATATGACTATTGGAATAGTAATACAGACTTTAGGAATATTATTATGACTATTAGAATATCAAAATAACTTAGAGAATTGTAAAATAATTTTTTGGAATCTTAAAAAATGAAAATATGGTATATTTATATCATGAAACAAGAAAACAAGATTTTTTTTAAAATGATTTAATAAGGGTTTTAATTTTCGAAAAATGTAAATTTAATAATTAAAATTTTATAAAAAATATAATTATTTAAAATAATGATTATTTTCCTAAAATTTATTTATAAATTAATATCAAGTTATATTATAATGATAAGATTATTTTATAAGAAGAAAAATAAAATTTTAATGGTCCATACTATCAATCAAAATATTAAAATTGAAATTTTAAAATAAATTATTTTTTTTGTTAAAAATTTAAATTTAGAAAATTTAGAAAATTATATTTAATTAATATATTTCATTTTCTATGTCTGAATTTCAAAAAATGGTTAGGCTAAATTTTTGGAATTTTTTTAAAACAGTTGAACTTTTAATGAATAGTGAAATATGGTAAATTATAGTGTTTAACATTATAAGATAAATAGTTGAAACTGGAGTCATGGATGATGTAATAACCTATTTATTTGAACTAAAATGACCTATTTACTATATATAGTTACAAGAATCAATATTATTGATATTCTTGAGCGAAAATAATAGACTAATGAATATAATATTCAAAAAACACCCTTCTCCCTTTATTAATTCTAACCCCACCCCTTCTCCTCACAACCTATAAACCTTGGAGATTTCCAAAATTATTCAGAATTACCTTTCCAATCATATACCCCACATACTAGTGCTTCTGGTATTACCCAAAAAACATTTAGAAGTTCCTTAAGGAGTATTTCAAGGAGACAATAATTAAAAAACAATATTCTCAATTTACCTATTTAAAATTATTTTCTTCTTCTCACATCTCCTCACCTTAATAACCAAACATAAAATAATTAGTACAGTATTAAAAATATAATATTGTTTTTTATTTTTTAATGGGATATCCATATTATAGCCTCCCTTCATTCACTTAAAAAACAAAAATGTTGTTTACAATATGGTTGGTTCACTACCTTTATGAACAACATAGTTCATTTTTTTCTCCACTGCCTTCAAGGATAGTTATTGAAAGAATAATATGGTATAATATGATTATAGTAATTAGTTTATAAATTATTTACTTTTATTTAAATTTTCAATAATTATTACATTAAATTAAATGAATCAAGTTTAGGACAGCCAGTAAAACCATCTAAATAAACTACAAAATAATGTTAACATTTCTAATAAGTTAATCATCGTTTTTTCAAAACACAAATAGATTTATGGGACCATTTTAATTTTTGAATGTAAATTAATACAATTTTTTTCAATATTTTATTTTTAGCCTCATTTTACATAACCATCAATAATTTTCCAAATGTGGTCTGACCATGAAACCATGAAATAAAAACTCTCAAAATAATGGATTTAGTCTTTATATCTCGATAAAAAAAAATAAATAAACATAATATTATTATATTAAATCAAATAGCTAACAAAAAGGTTATTAATTAAGTAATTTATGAATAAAATTTTATTATCTAGGATGTTATGTTCAAGCAGAAAATGATTCTAGAATATAAGGTAGGGGGTCTCACTAAAACTCCATTTTTCTTTAGGTTTGTAAATTTCTCACTCAATACCAATTTATCTCTATCTATAATGTTATATAATGCCTCTAAAATCTAAATATACGTCTCCAACATATATACCTATCTTATTCTTCCTTCCTTTAATGGGGTAATAAATTTCATATATTCTTTTATTAAATAAAAGCCATTTCGTTCCATGGATAATATTTATGTTTATTCCTTAATATTGATTTCCTCTTTATGGCACACATAAGCATATAAATGTTATGATGGGTGTTTCCAAATAGTTCTCTAATAAACTGGGTAATGTTTTATCTTCATGAAAATTTATTTATGGAATGATAGAGTAATCCTAAACCATTATTGGACTCTTACCACAATTTGACATTGTCTTGGCCATTAGCTTTAACTTATGTTTATGTCTTGTTATATATTGGTTCCACATTCCCCTATTTCCAAGTTCTTATGATATAATATTCTTTATAATATTCTCCCATGTGATTATTTATGAGCCTTATATTTTATTATATCATGTTATTATTTTTTATTCATAAGTTATGCTATGATATCATGTTTATTCACTTATTAGGCTTTATAGATCACCCAATCGTTTTATGTATTCCCTGTGATATCTTATGAAATTTTAGGATATCAAAGGGATGTAGAAAATCATTACGGATAAAGGTTATATTTTTAGTTTCCTTGTTATATATTATGAAGCTAGTATACGAAATACACTAGGCCTCATGATCATTGGATTTAATTTATTTGATATTTATTTTTAAAATCATGTAATAATAAATGTAAAAGGTTCGGGTCACTATAGTTGGCATTACAGAAAAAACTATTAATTTTTTGGTATTAAGAGTAGAATAAATTAGTAAGAACCCTATGGATAAGTATAATTATAGAAAAATGTCCTGGAATTTTGGTGAAGTATAGAAAAATTGGGTTCCATGAAATTACATAATTGTTTTGATACTACATGTAACACCCCAATCTTCCAGGATACACTTCTCTTTGAATAAAACAATAGCGTGTGTTGTACGCAACACTGAGTTCAAGTACACCACGACTTACCAAAATAGCCGTTCAAAAGAGGTTATGAATAGTATTAACTGAATTTTAAATATTATATTATCCTTATAATTTTAATCCATAATATGAGTTTCTATGATATGATTTATGAACAAATTCATTTTTCAGATAAAATAAGTATTTTTCAAAAAATTAAATTTTACCACATTTTAATAGAAAATCCTTTTTAAAACCAATATTTTAAACTTTTATATATTCAATTTGACAAAATTTAATTCTTCTATAGAATTGGGACATAAGAATTTAGTATCAATAATTTTTTGGTGTCTTTCTGATAACTTTCATATTTGGGTGAATAGTGAAAAATTATTAAATTTTAACTGAAAACAACTTTTTTAATCCAAATAATTTATATTGTTAATATATACATTTTAATGGTTTGGAAGTATAAATAGATTATATTCTTACTATTTAATCCAATTATTGTCATTTTAAGTAATTTCACCCTGAAATTTGATATAAACAAGTGTCAATCTTTTGATAGTTATTATTTCTTAAAAATACACCATTTGGTTTCGAAAGCAGGAATCAATTTTAAATTAATAAATGAAACTTTTATTTTTTAAATTTGGTAAAATAGACTTCATTTTTGGATTTGGTATAACGAAATTATCCTAGGGTGAAATTTCACACTTTTCGGATAACTTTTATATTTATGATGAATAGTAAAAAATTTCAAATTTTTAATTAAAAACATCTTTTTAATAGAAATAATTAATAGTGATAAATTATGAATTTTAGTGGATTTAAATTATATTTAAAATATATTTTTACCATGTAATACAATGTGGGTCATTGAACATAATTGCACATTTAAACCAGACATAAACAAGTACCAATCTTTTGATAGTTATTATCTCTTAAAAACACGCTTTTTGTTTTAACAATGGGGATTAATTTTAAATTAATTTCCTCCACTTCTTTGTTTTGAATTTGGAAAAATAAATTCCATATTTGGAATCAGAATGTTAAAATTTTGTAAATAGTTATCCTTTGTTTTTATACATTTTGGATAATTACTTCGGTAAATATTTTATTTACCATGGTTAAAAGGTAAATCCGGTAAACAAGGGTTAAAAATAATATTTTAATAATACTAAATTACCCTAAAACGTGTCTTAACCCTATTTGTTGATACATTGTCGACCATGTTCATTTTTGGGTCGATTTTGGGACCCCATGGATCCACTTGTAAGTGATAGGGACACTTTATTTTAATTAAGTTAAAATGAATACAAAAATGACACTAGCATATATCTTTTAGTAAAACAATTGTTACATGGGGTTATATATGTTGGTTTTCAGACTATAAATATTCATTAGAAAGATAAAAAGATTTACTACATAATGATATATTATTTATAATTTTTAGAAATTAAATAATTTAATTTATTTATGACACAATGGTGATGCAGTAATTACAATAACAGTTAAAAATTAGAATAATTGATATTATATATATCAAAATAAATATAATTTGAGACTTTTATTGAATTATAATAATTTTCTAGGTTAATATGATATATTATTATTGATTTAATTAAATATTTTTGATGTAATAATTCTGTTATGAGTTCCAAAAAAAAATCAACTATTGAATAGTGTCAAAATTGACAAAAAAGAGTTTTAAAAAAAATATTATATTATTATTTGATATTAAATTATTAAAAATATAAGGTTCGGCAAAGAGACTTATATCATGATAGGTGTATCATTAATGGAACACTTGGTGGTCGTTTGTATGTATATGGTAATTTTATTAACCATATAATATAAAAATACAAAGAGACATTGTAAAAGTGAAACTAATTAACTAATAGTTAATACATAAAGATAAGGTTAATATAATGACCCAAACCTGTATAAATTCTATTGGTTGAGTTTTTTTCGACCCATGTACACCTTAACCTTTAAATAATATACTTTTGAGATATTAGAAACCGAATATGAATTTATTATAAATTATTATTTCTAACTTTTCCAAAGGTGCCCCTCACCCCTCTTATAAAAGGGAACTCCTCCTTCTCATTTCATCACACCTTAAAAGCCTTTTGTTTCGGCCAAAACCGGCCCATATACTCTCTAAACGTCCCTAACTACAACTTAGAGGCCTTAGTTTGATCAGAAAGACATCCTAAAGATCCCTTTTGATCAAATCAAACGAATGAACCCGAAGAAGAGGTAATGTTTTCACCACCTCATTTCAAGTTACTTTCTTCTTCCACTTCTTCATCCTTTGTTATTACAATTTTAAATTAATAAATAAAGTATCTTATATATAATTTGATGTTATTATAATTATGTTAAAACCATATTCATTATTCTATCCATCCTTTTAATAACATGTCACCATATGTGCGTACGTACGGATTACCGTCTCCACGTCGTGGTGTAATTGTTATTCAATAAATTATTATTTGGATGGGTATAATAATGATGTGTAACTCATGTAAATAATAAATATAACATGATAATGATTCTTTATACATGATATAACATCCAATTATATATTATTTTAATATCAAAAGAATGATATTGTCGCTTGTGCGTACGTACAGACTACCGTCTCCATGAACGCGATGAGATTCATTCTCTATCGTACCCATTCAAGTATAATTATCATTTGATGATTTAAAAATAATGTTTAAGAACATGATATCATTCTGGATATGAATAAGATACATCCTATCCATGAAAAAAATGGCTTACGTAACAAAATATATAAAAGAAAACAAGTAAGTCAACACCCGAAACGACGGTAATTCTATGATATTATTAACAAAGCAACGTTAAAAGGTCATATATGATATCATATTAATGTATATGATTAATGAATAATTTAAAACAATTATTTCAACATTATACAGGAGGTTAACTTACCCCCAAACAAGGAGAAGTACAAGGTAAGGGGTTTCTTAACTAACTCTAAATTTCATGAGAATTCCACTGTTCACCACTTAATTATTGCATGTGGTGTATGTGTACTGCCCATGATTGTATTAATTGTGTAATAAACTTTAATTTATGGGTATTTACTTCATCATGGTATGATCCTTCTTTCATGGGTGTACGTTTCGTAAGTTACCTAATCGATAAGGGAATTTGAAATTTCAATTTCCACTCATTTGGCTTTACGCATATTTCATTGATTATATTACCCCAAGATTATGTGTGGGATCACTATTAATTTGATTATGTCATAATTTCCACTACCCTTATTGTGGATATTATTTTGATACACATAATCCCTCCATTTATAATTCTCAAGTCATTGATATGAATTTGATAAGAGTAATTTTAACTCATTCTCCATTTGTTGAGTAAAACATCCAATTCGTTGGTGTTGTTTTTACAAGAATATGTGTGAATGTCCTTTGATTGTTTTAAACTGAATATACAATCATATTTAGTGTATTTATATTGGTCACACATAATTATGTCGTTGATTTATCCTTAACCAAAGGATACAGCCTTTATGAGAGATATCATCTCAGTTTACATTCCATTGAGACTTCTTTGTTGTTATACACCAAATCACTATTATGTGGTGTCTATGATTTACATTGACATAGTATATCATGAATTACTTTATTCTCATGATATTACAATGTTTTTATTACCTCAATTATTTGTATTTAACTGTCTCTCTTTTGGTTAGAAACTCTAACTAAAATACCATTTTTAAATGTTTTAAAGACTATTTCTTCTAAATCTTTCTAATTAATGTCCATGTTTTAAAAAATCGATTTAAGGATTTATTTTTATGTAAATTAATGTTTTAAAATTAAAACTTCTTTTAAAAGTTTCAAAGTGGTATGGGACACTTTGATTTAAATGGATTCTTGACAAATAGAGTGACATTTAAATGAATTCAAGAAAAAAGGGGGATATTTCTCTCAAATAGTTTTGATGATTATTTTCATCTATGTAAACATCATTCATTATTCTTGATTGAGGTTAATATGATACAATACAATCTTCCATATTGTATCGTTTGAGTAATGTTTGACTATGGATGTGCTATTTTTATACCATTCATAGTTTTTGGATAATGTATTGACATTTCGTATGCTAGTTTTAATACCAATGTTTATGTTATGTTTCAAACCTATTCATATGAGGAATGCATTGGACTTAATAAGTGACGAGTGGAGCCCGCTATAGCTCCTCGATGCATCGGTAGGTCTCATGAGACAAAGTAGTGTCTTGGCACAAGGGCTTGGAAAAATCTTATTTGTAGTCTTGGCATGAGGCCTTGGCTATGTGGTTATGATAGTCTGGAATTATGCATTCCATCATTATGAAAGTGGTTATTGATATTTCATGTGATCATTCTACTAGTATAATATCCATGTGAGTAAGTAAATGGAATTATTTAATTTTACCTTTGCCATTTTATGCTGAAGTTCAAGTTGAAAAGGCTTTTGTTTTAGTTATAAATTGCCTTAAGTGTTTATGCTTGTCTATGAAAGCTTCTTCTATAATGTTATCCTTACTGAGAATCTGAGCTCACCCCTTTTCAATGTTTTATTTTTACCAGGATTATAAAGAAGTAATTTATGAATGACCTGCAGGGATAGTATGAGGGGATATGAAGACAAGATGTTTTTTATGATGTAATGTAAAATTTTATGAATGTATCTAGTGTATCTAAGGCTACTAAACTAACCAGTCTCTCGAGATTTGATATTTCTTGTGATGAAGCCAATGTTATGTAATAATGCACCGACTCTAGGTAACTAGGTTCGGGGTGTTACAGTTGGTATCAGAGGAAGTTTAGTACAAATCTTGGAAGCTAGATTTAGATAAACTATGATTAGAGAACATAGACCTAAGATGAACTTTGAGGATTAGTATAGAAGAACTTCCTAAATTTTGGTATTGTAGAGATTTTGTGAGTTTTCCGAACAATACATCCCTGTCTACATATGAGCAGGTAGAGGCGACTCTGGTACAGATGTACCTAGGGGTAAAACCCGAAAACATCGCTTTGAGCGAGACTCGAACGGGAACTGGTGCACGACAATGGGCCTTGCTGCACTCTTGGTTATGACACTCCAGGGGGATATGCTTAGGATAATTTAAATTTTCCTTACAAACTGATTTGAATTATTATATATATAAGATGAGAGTAAATGACCTTGGTTAATCATAATGTGTTTCAAATTTAGAATATGGTGACATGTTAATCTCTAAATGATTTTATGACTACTGTTACTCACATAGTGATTTCTAGTTTTAGTCAATGGCTGGATTCCAAGGAAGTCATAGTGACTTTGAGAATGATGTACAAGGTGAGAAGAGTGGTGGAAATGAGCAACAAAATGGAATGTTGATAGGCGTAAAAGATAGAGTCTTTATGCCAAATCAATTTTCCAAAAATATGATCAACAATATATATATTAACCAATTCTTGGACTCAAAAAAGAAGAGAAAGGTGATGAATGATAAGAGCTCCAGCAGTGGAGACCATGGAGAATGGAATCCTCAATTTCCATCATTCAAGAAATGTGGAAGGAGACACCTAGGAAAGTATCTCAATGGGACAAAGAAATGATTTACGTGCGGGAAGGAAGGACATAAAGTGAAGAATTGCCGAAGAAAAATGAAGAGTACTATAGAAGAGGATAAAAATGGTCCCAATAATCTATTTACAGTCATTTTCTAAAAATGTTGGGGAACTGTCCCTTACCCGAGTGAATTCCCTATTCTATAGGATATTTTCTTGTCCAAAGAAGAAGCTATGTGGAAATAAATGGTTGGAGAAATGTTTAAAAAGTATTAGTGCTCTTGTTGATGGGTTTTATTTGGAATAATTTTCTCTTATATTTGTAACCCTGTATTTTTCCATGTGAGAAAGATATTTGAGGAAGAATTATATCTTCTCTTGTGGATATAGGTATAAATAGCCATTTGGTTTTATATGATCATTGGGGTTTGAGAGAATTATATGTTATTATAATTTGGGATGAAAATTCAAGTTATGATACAACATTTGTGGTGAAATTATATTATGGTATTTTGAGGAATTTATTTCATTTTGGTAATATTATAAAATATAGTTTTTGAAAAAGAACAACATGTAGACCGCGTGACAACCCGTCGCATCGGACAAAGCTGTGGGAATCGAACCCACAACCAAAGTGCTATTAGGATTAATCGCCTACCACTAGACTACGTGAAGTCCCTGGTTAGAGTGAATATTATTTTTAGTTAATTGATTTTATTGATAAATAATAATTTGATTTGGGATCTTATGTATTATAAAATTAATACCCTTAGTATAGGAAAATGATTTGGTGATTAAGTGATAAATGTTATTTTGGAAGATGTTCTCTTTGTTGGGAACACTATATGCCCAAGGAAAATAGAATTCTATGGGTTTTCATTTGTGGAGTAATGGTAGATTTTAATCTACGTTTTTATTGTTGATTTATTGTGATTTGGGTTATTTATGGAAATGATTAACCTATAATAGAGAATATGTGATGAGGTTAATTACTTTTAAGTATGTGACTTTAAGAGTATTTGATGTCATTTTGAGATAAAATTTAACATGGGAGACTACATAATCAAATTCTTCTATGTTTTGGGTTTCAATATTAGTTTGGATTATATTGAAGGATTTTAAGGACAATTGATTATTGAAAGGTATTTATTTAACATTGGGGTATTGTTGGTTTAATTTTAGAAATTAATATTAGTATTTATTTCTCTCACGGAATAACCTTTTGGGGGATCATTAGATCTTTTACTAACCATTTTGTTTTTGATTGATATCTAAAGACAATGTAAATATATATTTTATCCTGCATGGATCATGTGATTCTATAGAACTTTATTCTAGCTCTTCCAATGTGACCAAGTCTTCTTGAATAATTATTGTTTAAAAAATTGATTTAGTGGTTTAAATTTATTAAAGAATGAAACTCTACTTAAAAAGTAAGTTTATATCGTTATATTCTAAGTCAATATCATAAATTAATTCCTCATCCTTATGTAATGTAACTTAAAACAAAAAATGTTCTCCATTTACTTTTCCTACTAGGAGATTAATGATCATTTTTCCCAACACAAGTTTGTGGTTTTCTTATTGTTATCTTTCTCATGATCATGATTTCTATCCCTCTCCATCATAACTTGACACTTAGTTTATTATCCATATCCATTTTTTCCTACCTGGAATCCAAGTATGGGTTATCTTGGGTGACCTTTATACCTCTCTTTCTTTGTTTTAAAGTAATAGTTTTACTGACTCTTTTTCCGATGTGGGACTTTCCATTATATTCTCAAGCCCAATTTTTAAAATTACGAGGACGCAATTTATTGAAGTAGGGGTGAATGTAAAACCCCAATCTTCCACAGTACACTTCTATACGAATAATAAAATAGCATGTGTTGTACGCAACACTGAGTTCAAGTACACCATGACTTACCAAAATAACCATTCAAAAGAATTTATGAATAGTATTAACTGAATTTTGAATATTATATTATCCTTATAATTTTAATCCATATTATGAGTTTCTAAGATATGATTTGTGAACAAATTCATTTTTCATATAAAAGAAGTATTTTTCAAAAAATGAAATTTTACCACCTTTTAATGGCAAACCCTTTTTAAAACCAACATTTGAAACTTTTATATATTCAATTTGACTAAATGAAATTCTTCTTTAGAATCAGGACATAAGAATTTAGTATCAATAATGTTATGGTGTCTTTCTGATAACTTTCATATTTGGGTGAATAGTGAAAAATTAATAAATTTTAACTGAAAACACCTTTTTTAATCAAAATAATTTATATAGTTAATTTATACATTTTTATGTTTTGGAAGTATAAATAGATTATATTTTTACTATTTAATCCAATTATGGTCATTTTAAGTAATTTCACCTTGAAATTGGACATAAACAAGTGTCAAACTTTTGATAGTTATTATTTCTTAAAAATACGCTTTTTGGTTTCGAAAGCAGGAATCAATTTTAAAATAATAAATGAAACTTTTATGTTTTTAATTTGGTAAAATAGACTTCATTTATGGATTTGGAATAACAAAATTATCCTAGGGTAAAATTTTCCTACTTTTCGGATAACTTTTATATTTGGATGAATAGTAAAAAATTTCTAAATTTAAATTAAAAACCACTTTTTAATCAAAATAATTAATATTGATAAATTATGAATTTGAGTGGTTGTAAATTATATTTAAAATATATTTCTACCTTGTAAGACAATTTGGATCATTGATAATAATTTCACATTTAAACCAGACATAAACAAGTACCAATATTTTGGTAATTATTATCACTTAAAAACACGCTTTTTGTTTTAAAAATGGGAATTAATTTTAAATTAATTTCTGCCTTTTCTGTGTTTTGAATTTGGAGAAATGGATTCCATATTTGGAATCAGGATTTTCAAATTGTGTAAATAGGTAACTTTTATTTTTAGAAATTTTGGATAATTACTTCGGTAAATATTTTATTTACCATGGTTAAAGGGTAAATCTGGTAAACAAGGGTTAAAAAATAATATTATAATAATACTAAATTACCATAAAACGTGTCTTGACCCTATTGATTGATACATGGTAGACCATGGGCATCTTTGGGTCGATTTTGGTACCCCATGGATTCACTTGTAAGTGATAGGGACACTTTATTTTAATTATGTTAAAATGAATACAAAAATGACACTGGCATATATCTTTTAGAAAAAAAATTGTTACATAGGGTTATATATGTTGTGTTTTAGACTATAAATATTCATTAGAAATCTAAAAATATTTAATACATAATTATAGATTATTTATAATTTTTAGACATTAGATAATTTAATTTATATATGACACAATGGTGATGCAGTAATTACCATAACAGTGAAAATTTAGAATAATTGATATTATAAATACCAAAAAAAAATTAATTTGAGACTTTTATTGAATTAAACTAATTTTATAGGTTAATATGACATATTAGGATTGATTTAATTAACGTTTTTCAAAGTAATCATTCTTTTATGAGTTTCAAAAAAATCATCTATTGAATATTGTCAAAATTGACATAAAAGAGATTTTAAAACAAATATTATATTATTAATTGATATTAAATTCTTAAAAATCTAAGGATCTTCCGAGAGACATATATCATGATATTTTTATCATTAATGGACCACTTGGAGGTCTCTTGAATGTATATAATAAGTTTATTAACCTTAAAATATAAAAATACAAAGAGACATTGTAAAAGTGAAACTAATTAACTAATAGTTAATACTTAAATATAAGGTTAATATAGTGACCCAAACCTGTCTAAATTCTATTGGTTGAGTGGTTTTCGACCCATCCCCACCTTAACCTTTAAATAATCAACTTTGTAGCTATTAGCAACCGTATATGAATTTATTATAAATTATTATTTCTAGCATTTCCAAAGGTGCCCCTCACCCCTCATATAAAAGGGCACTCCTCCTTATCATTTCTTCACACCTTCAAAGCCTTTTCGTTTGTCCAAGCCCTACCCAAATACTCTCTCAACTTCACTAACTACATCCTAGAGGCATTATTTTGATCAGAAAGCCATTCTAATGAGCCCTTTTGATCAAATCAAAAGGAAGAACTCAAAGAAGAGGTAATGTTTTCACCACCCCTTTTCAAGTTCCTTTCTTCTTCCACTTATTCTTCCTTTGTTATTAACATTCTAAAATAATAACTCCAGTTTATTATATATACTGTGATGTAATTATATATATGGTAAAACCATATTCAGTATTCTATCCATCCTTTGAATAACATGTCACCATACGTGCGTACGTACGGCTTACCGTCTCCACGTCGTGGTGTAATTGTTATTCAATAAATTATTATTTGAATGGGTATAATAATGATGAGTAAATCATGTAAATAATAAATATAACATGATAATTATTCTTTATATATGATATACCATCCAATTATATATTATTTTAATATCAAAAGAATGATATTGTCGCTCATGCGTACATACGGACTACCGTCTCCACGAACGCGATGAGATTCATTCTCTATCGTACCCATTCAAGTATATTTATCATTTGATGATTTAAAAATAATGTTTATGAACTTGATATCATTATGGATATGAATAAGATACATACTATCCATGAAAAACATGGTTTACGTAACAAAACATATAAAAGAAAACAAGTAAGTTAACACCCAAAACGACGATAATTCTAAGATATTATTAATAAAGCAACGTTAAAAGGTCATATATGATATCATATTAATGTATATGATTCATGAATAACTTAATAACAATTATTTGATCATTATACAGGAGGTTAACCTACCCCCAACCAAGGAAAAGTACAATGTAAGGGGTTTCATAACTCACTCTTAGTTTCATGAGAATTCCATTGTTCACCACTTAACTATTGCATGTGGCGTATGTGTACTGCCCATGATTGTATTAATTGTGTAATATACTTTAATTTATGGGTATTTACATCATCATGGAATTATCCTTCTTTCATGGGTGTATGTTTCATAAGTTACCTAATCGATAAGGGAATTTGAAATTTCAATTTCCACACATTTGGCTTTACGCATATTTCATTGATTATATTACCCCAAGATTATGTGTGGAATCACTATTAATTTGATTATGTCATAATTTCCACTCCCCATACTGTGGATATTCTTTTTATAAACCTAATCACTCCATTTAGAATTCTCACGTCGTTGATATGAATTTGATAAGAGTAATTTTAACTCATTCTCGATTTATTGAGTAAAACATCCAATTAGTTGGTGTTGTTTTTACAAGAATATGTGTGAATGTCCTTTGATTGTTTTACACTGAATATCCAATCATATTTAGTGTATTTATATTTTTCACACATAATTATGTCATTTATTTATCCTTTAACCTAAGGATATAGCCTTTATGAGAGATTTCATCTCAATTTACATTCCATTGAGACTTCTTTGTTGTTATACACCAAATTACTTTTATGTGGTGTATATAATGTACATTGACATAGTATATCATGAATTCCTTTATTCTCATGACATTACAATGTTTTTATTACCTCATTAAATTTGTATTCAAGTGCCTCTATTTTGGTTAGAAACTATAACTAAAATACCATTTTTAAATGTTTTAAAGACTATTTCTTCTAAATCATGCTCATTAATATCCATGTTTTAAAAAATGGTTTTATAGATTTATTTATATGGACATTAAAGTTTTAAAATTAAAACTTCGTTTAAAAGTTTCAAAGTGGTATGGGACACATTGATTCAAAAATCTATTTTTAAATGGCTTCTTGACAAATAGAGTGACTTTTAAATGATTTCATGAAAAAGGGGGATATTTCTCTCAAATAGTTTTGATGATTATTTTCATCTATGTCAACATCCTTCAATTTTCTTGATTGAGGTTAATATGATACAATACATTCTTCCATTTTGTGTCGAATGAGTTACGTTTGACTGTGGATGTGCTATTTTTATACCATTCATAGTTTTTGGATAAAGTATTTTCATTTCATATTCTAGTTTTAATACGAATGTTTATGTTATGTTTCAAACCTGTTTATATGAGGAATGCATTGGACTTAATAAGCGACGGGTGGAGCCCTCTATAGCTCCTCGATGCATCGGTAGGTCTCATGAGACAAACTAGTGTCTTGGCACAAGGACTTGGCAAAATCTTATTTGTAGTCTTGGCACGAGGCCTTGGCTATGTAGTTATGATAGTCTGGAATTATGCATTCCATCATTATGAAAGTGGTTATTAATATTTCATGAGACCATTCGACTAGTAGAATATCTATGTGAGTAAGTAAATGGCATTATTGAATTTTACCTTTGCCATTTTATGCTGAAGTACAAGTTTAAATGGATTTTGTTTTAGTTATAAATTGCCTTAAGTGTTTAAGCTTATCTATGAAAGCATCTGCTATAATGTTATCCTTACTGAGCATCTAAGATCACCCCTTTCAATGTTTTATTTTTCCCAGGATTATGAAGAAGTAATTTATGAATGGCCTGCAGGGATAGTTTGAGGGGATATGAAGACAAGATGTTTTTTTATGATGTAATGTAATATATTATGAATGTATCTAGTGTTTCCAAGGCTACTAAACTAATCAGTCTTTCAATATTTGATATTTATTGTGATTATTCCAATGTTATGTAATAAGGCACCGACTCTAGGTAACTAGGGTCGGGGCGTTACACTACATGTGGATATGGTTCCAACACAACATTACCAAGGGTTAATTACCCTAAAATATTCATATTGGGAATTGAATTTATTGTAACCTAGATTGTGAAAAAAATTGTCACATCACTTATGGTTTACCAACCCTAGGAGATATGATTTGAAAAGTTAACAAACTATCTATAAACTATTATAAAATGATAAAATATATTGTTCGGTCAGAAAATTAAATAAATAAATTAACAAGGATAACCAAGATTGAATATTTGAGACTAATAAGTTTGCATATACATTTAATTAATAATTTATTCCTTTTAATTTCATATTTTCCTTTTTAAAATTCTCATTAGTTAAGAATTAATATACTAAATTTTATATTCATTTTTAGTAAATGTTAGAAATTATGATAAATCATTCTATCAACTAATGTGACAGGCATTGTAATGATCAACCTAAAAAGATTCCTAACTAGATTGGAGCTAAATTATGGAACCTTGTTATAATTCCCAACCAGTTATCATGAATTATGATTGATAAATGGGGCATAGATGAGTTTCCAAACACATTAATGAAGAGAAGGATGAAATCCAACCAAATTTCTGATGATTAAGATGATAATGATAAGAATATTTGATTCCCTATGTGTTAAAAATGTGAGAAGAGACATAGAATGAAATGTCTTAAAAGAAATGGATTATAATTTATGTGTGGAAATGGGTGGAATAGAGAATCCAATTATTGAAGAAAAATTAAGAGACTTTATGATAATATGTATAGGAATAAAGTTCATCCTAAGAAACCACTAATAGTTCACTGTCGTAGATATGGGGAACTATGTCAATATCCAAGCTAATACCCTATTCTAATGGGTAATAGGGATACAAAGTACATTTAATCTCTAAACCATGGGATCTAGGAACTAACTAAACTATGTTGATTATGATCACCCACTCCAGATATTTTCATACCATTCATTCACTCTATTATATCTATAATAATTTCTAAAATTATCTAGTTACCACCCCAAATTAATTGATTACATCAAGTAAACCTTATATGATTAATATATCACATGTTGAATTTTATGAGAATGTAATAATTAAAAATAATATTGTACTTACTTTTATTTATTTTGATACTATATTAGTTATGGATTGGATATACTTATATAAATTGAACATCAACTATTGGGAGAGGGAGATCAGTATTCACAACCTAATTTATCCCCCAATTTTGTTCAAGTGTAAGGAGGGTGATAAATCTCCTTTATAATCATTAAATCAAGTAGGGATATTTGTTTCTTTATGAGAAATAAAATCTACCTCAAATGATTGAGAAAGGGAGAGAACCATTCTTGAATACATGCTGACTATGAGGGATTATAATGATGTTTTCCCAGAACAATTGTTAAGTCTTCCTTCTAACCGAGATGTTGAGTTATCAAGTTATTCAAAAAAATAATTTCACCATTGATTTTGTGGAATTTAATTAGTTATAATATAATCTAGAAATGGGGTTTATGTGCCCAAGGTATTCACCATGGGGTACAATGGTCCTATTTTTCCAGAAGAGGGATGGGACACTGCACCTTTGTGTTGATTATCATGAGCTCAACAAAATCAAAATAAAGATCACATATCCCCTTTCGTGGATATATACTTTTTTTATTGACAATGGGGGGGGGGGTGAAGTATTTATCTATGATGGACATTCATTTGTGATATCACTAATTAAAGGTGAAGAAGGAAAATGATTTGATATCTTCCTTTTGAATGAGGTATGAACACTATGAGTTCATAGTGATGCCCATCAAGCACACTAATTCTCAAGAAATATTTATGGACATAATGAATTTATTCTATAGATATTAACCTAAAAATTTTGGGTAGTATTTGTTGATGATATTTGGATATATCTATGATCATGGAGTAATATAAGGAGAATTTAAATATGGTGCTAAAAACATTGAAAAAGGATAAAATGTATAAAAATTATAGTAAACGTTAGTTTTGGATGGTTGAAAGATTATTATTTGGGTAGGATGACACTATCAAAAGGATATATATAGAACCATATATGATAAATAAAATTCACAAGTGGAACATAACAATTTAAATAACATAGATCTATAGTTTCCTTAGTCTACCAGGATAATAACAATAATTATTGAGAATATTCTCATTATTTTCAAAACCACTAACCAATATGACTCATAAGTGATTATAGTTTTTATAGAATAGTTAATGTGAAATTATATACAAATATTTAAAATTGAGTCTTATTATTGTATTATCAATTATATTATCCACAATTAGGGAATTATTTATAGTATATAGTGATGTTTCAAATAAGGGATTGGGCTGTATACAAATTTAATATGATAAAGTGATAAACTATGCCATAAATAAGTTCAAATTTCATGAGAAGAACTATCACACACATGATATAGAGTTTAATGTGGTGATATTTGTATTTAAAATATAGTGGCATTATCTATATAGGGATAAGTTTGAAATATATACAGATTATAAGAGCCTCAATTATATATTCACACAGAAGAATCTTAATATAACCTAAAAAATGGTTATAAATGATTAAGGAATATGACTGATCAATCCACTACCATCCTGGGAAACAAATAATTTTGTAGTTTCTCTATGTAGAAAGGATCTAACAACCTTATCAATGATGAGAATTATGAAGAATCCAATCTTCTTATACTTTCAAGAGATGGACATGGGGATCATAAAAGAAGGAAAATAATCATTCCATTGTAAAATTAATGAATAACAACTCCTTTTAGAGAAGATAATTTGGAAATAAAGTATATTGTTGAATCTGTAAGAAAGGAAAATCATTATAGTTTAAAATGGATTGAGGAGTTGTAAGATTTGGGTCACAACTATGTATACCATAAAATCATGTGATTAATAATCCGTTGTTGAATGATGTATATAGCTCATCCTTATCCATCCACCTATAGAACATAAAGATGTATTGAGATATCTAAGAACACTATTGGTGGGACAATATTAAGGACAAGATTATGGAATATACAATAATGTGTATGGTATGTCTAAAAATTAAGTCTCAAAGGAAAAATAATGTAGTGATGATGAAATCATTACACATACCTATATAGAAATGGGAAAATATCACCGTGGAATTTATCATTGGTATCCAATTTTTTTGGAAGAAATTATACAATATTGGTTGTGGTGGATCATCTCATTATAACCTCTTACTTCATATTAATTCAAGATGTCTTATTACATGATGCAATTGAAAGGATCATATATGTGGTGAGGCTACATGGAACACAACTATCAATTTTATATGATTGAGATCAGATTATCACCTATATAATCTAAACAATTAAATAAAAATGAATATCTATATAATGATTGTTAATATGAGTGGAATATGAGTGGAATATCCATAAAATGTAACATATGTTGAGGGAATTATCGATGGACTTCGATGGAGGATGAGATCTACATATTCCACTGGTTGAGTTCCTATACAATAATTGCTTTCACTAAATTATCCAAATGGATAAATATAAATACCATTATGTGAATAAATATATATAATCTATATACATGGATGATGTTTCTGAATGAATGATTTTGAATTTTAAAATGCTTGATGAAATGGTAGAATAAGTCCAGATCATTCAACAACACACTAGGATTGCTCAAATTTGACCAAATATGTATTCTAAAAATAAATGATAACACCTAGAGTTTGAGGTTAGTGATACAGTATTCCTAAAAATATCTCCATGGAAGAGAGTCATGAGATTTGGGAATAAGGGTAAGATAAGTCCAAGGTACACTAACCCCTTTGAGATTCTTAATCACATAAAAGTTGTGTCCTATCGATTAACACTCCCACCAACACTTTCTCAAATACACAGAATATCCCAAATATCCTACTAAAGTATGTAAATACTAGAACCCTCACTTGTAATGAGTTTAAATTTGGTATAGTTGATAATTATCCATCTTATGAAGAGAATTTATTGAGGATATTGGACCTTAGAGAAAAAGTTCTATGCAGAAAGACAAATCACCTAATTAATTTACTATTGAGAAACCATATGTATGAGGAGGAAATATGAGAACCCTATGATGTTATGAATCAGAAGTACCATGACATTGTTTCACCATATTATTCAAAATACAATTTCAAGGGGGAAACTTCTGGGTGGGGGATGCAACGACCTAGAATTTTATCAATATAATTTCCCTTGTCATAATTGAGTCATGTTTAATAATATAGTATGAATCCAAAGTAACACAAGATGAAATAAACTAAATAAAATTATCTTAATTTTAAAATGAAATTTATATATTTAAAATGTCAATAATTAATTAAAATATTATGAGGGGATAAACTATAAAAAATAAGATAACTAAAATAAGAAAATGTAGATCTGCTCAGCCCATCAGAGTAACCACACTCATGAATAGTGTTGTATAAATAAAGAATAATATCATTAATAAAATTTTCATCTAGAAAATGAAAATATATAACACTAATAGAAAATATAATTTAATGAATAATGAATGAAATATGAGGTATATATTGAAATTAGAGAACTCATATGACCGTTAGAAATTTGACCTTTGGAATAGTAATATGACTGTTGGAATAGTAATATGATTATCAGGAAAATTAATTTGACCATTGTAATAGTAAATTCAATTATGTAAGTGTAAAATAATATTTATGTATTTTATAAAATAGAAATATGACATAATTATATCACGATAGAAGAAAATATATGTTTTAATAATTATTTAATAAGTGTTTGTATATTTGAAAAATATAAATGTTTTAATTTCACTTTAATAATAAATATAATTATTTAAAAGAAATTTTATTTTCAAAAAATTATTTATAAATTAATATAAGGATTTATTATAGTGATAAGATAAATTTTTGGGACTGTAAATATTTTTTCAAATGGCCATAAAAACGATCTTAGTAATAAAATCAGTTTTTTTAAATAAGTGAGGATTTTATTTAAAACTAAAACTTATAATATTTATAAAATAATTTTAATTAAATATATTTAATTTTTTATATATATAAACAAAAAAAATAGGGTTATTTTTTGTATTTTTCTAAAATAGTTGATTTTTTGAATAGTAAAATATGGTAAATTACAGTACTAAACATTATAAAATAAATACTTGAATCTTTGAGTCATATATAATTTATGAACCCATTAGTTGGATCTCACATACACCATTTACCATGTATATTAATAAGAATTTAGACAATTGATATTCTTGATCCAAAATAATAAACTAATTAATATAATATTCAAAAGACACCCCTCTCCTCCGTTTATACATACCACCCATCACCACCACTTCTCCTCACAACCTATAAGACATGGATCTCACAAAAATTAAACCCAATTACATTACTACACCTCTCCCTCATGTCCTAGTTAATTTTTAATCATCAAAATTCCATTTCAAGGTGCATTAAGGAGTATTTCAAGGAGACAAAAATTAAGTGGTCATATTAAATATTTACTACTTTTAAATTCGTTTGTTCTTATACCATCTCCTTACATACATCACCCAACCTAAAAAAATTATTCAAATTTTAAAAATATATTATAAAATTTCAATGTGATATCAATCTTATACACACCATTTTTTTTTCTAAAATGAAAATGTTGTTTATAATATGGTTGGATCACCGTATCTATGAAAAAAGTACTTCATTTTTTCTTGACCACTTTAATGGATAGTTATAGAAATAATCATATGATTAAATACAATTATAATAATTATTATATAAATTCATTAATGTAATTTAATTTTTTAATAATTAATTTATTAAATATAATGAGTCTAGATCAAGACGGCCGGTAAAACGGCATAAATGAACAAACCACATAACATTAATATTTTTACTAACTGAAACAACACTTTTTCTAGAAAATATGATATACGGGACCATTTAAATATTCATAAGTAAATTAATACCATTTTATTTTAATTCTAGAGTTGTATTCCCATTTTAAAAGAACATCAACAATTATCCAAAAGTGATCTGACCATGAAACTATAGAGCATACCCTCTCGGAACAATGAAAATCATATTTATATCCCACTAGTAAGTGAACATAATAAAATCATGATATATAAAATATATATGTAATGGGATATTATTTTATTAATTAATGAATATAATTTGATTTTCTAGGATGCTAATTGCAAGTGAATAATGATTCTAGACCATAAATTAAGGGATCTCTCCAAACCACCCTTTTTTATTGGGTTATGAACTTTCCCTCTGTATATCACTTTATATTAAACTTTATTGATATAGAATTCTTATTAAATATTGATATACACCATTTACACATATTCCTCTCTTATTCTTCCTTACTTTTATGGGGAAATACATGATATATGTTCTTTTCTCAAATGAAAATCAATTTAATCCTTTGGTGATTTTTATTTTTATGCCTTATGATTGATTTCATTTTTAGGGAACACATAAGAATATATATGTTTTGATGGGTGTTCACTAATAGTGCTCCAATTAATTGGGTATTTTTTTCTCATGGTATATTTTGTATGGGATTAGTGAGTAAAACTAATCCATTACGGGAGTCTGTCACCATGTAATGTTGTCCTGATAGTTAGCCTAGTCTTATGTTTATGTCATGTCATATTTTACTTCAACATTCCAATGATTCCATGTTATTGTCATACGAATTTATTTATGGTATGATCCCATGTTACTATTAATGAGTATCAACTTTTAGGATATCAATTTATATCTTTTTACTCATATGTAATGCTTTGATATAATGTTTATTCCCTTAACAGGCTTTATAGCTGACCCATTTATTTTATTTATTCCCCAGGGTATCATATTATGTTTTCATAACTAGATGGTATTTAGGAGATAATTATGTAGAGTAAAATAAATATGTTATGTTTAAGTATCCTTTTTATGTATTATGAAACTAGTCTTCCAAATACACTAACACTCATGAACATTGCGGTGTATTTATTGAATATTTATGTTCAAAATCATATAATAATATGTGTAAAAGATTGGGATTTCTATAGTTATTATCAGAGAAAGGTCAAATTATTTTTGGGGAATATGACTACAATAATTTAGTGATAACCCTTGGGATAAATATATGTATAAAAAAATATATTGGATTTATGGTGAAGTATAAAAGGATTGGTTTCCATTAAATTAAATCCATGTTTGGATACTACAAGTGGATGTGGATTTGGAATAGTTTTACTAAGGAGTTATAAACTTTAAAAAGTGTATTTTTCATAAAATAAATCATCACCTAGTGCACGACAAAAAATCATTGTTATACACCTAGTTTGACACTCTTTGGGGAAATTATTTGGATTATTTCCAAACTCATTATGAATCAATATGAAGGACTTAAATAGACTGTTTGGTTAAGAAAGTCAATAAGAAAATTACCATGGATAACATAAATTGAATGTTAGATACTAATATGTTAGGTCAAAATTTTCATTTATAATTTTTCCTTCTAATTTTATAGAGGTATTTTTATATGCTCCTTCGTTAGTATACAAATAACAATTTTTTTTTAAAATTGAGGTAAATTGGAGAATCTGTACCAACAACCAATGGTATTGGAAATATTATGATTGATATAAAAAGATTCCTAACATAATGGGAGATGAAGTAAGGAAACATGTGATTATCCCAAACTAGTTATCATGACTTTTTATTAACAACTGAAACCTATATATGTTTGCAAACACCTCAAATAAGAGAAGTATGGAATATCTTAGATGTTCTAGGGAAAAGGTGATATAGAAAAGAATATTTGATTCCCTATGTTTTCAAAATGATTGAATATTAACTAATTTAAATGTATTAATTTATCTATAATATTATTTTTGTGTTGAAAATGAGTGCATAAGGGATCCAATTTTAAAATATATGTGAGGAGTCTGGATAAAAAGATATATGGAAATAATGTTCAATCTAAGGAACCACTAATAGTTCAATGTTGTAGACGTGGGGAACATGGTCATTATTCAAGTCAATGTGATAATAAAATGGATAATAAGGATTATAAGAACATGTAATCTCTAAGCTAAGGGATATATTAAGGGACTACATTATAATGACTATGATCCCCCACTATAGTGTTTTGTATGTATTTTTTCTAGTTTAGTATATCAGGGATATTTTTTAAAATTATCAATCAACCACCCAATAATGAATTGATTTTATTGGGGAAACCATTTATTATTAGTGTATCACATGTTGTAGTTTAGGGAAATGTACATAATAATAATATTATAATTTCTATACTGCATTTTGATGATATATTGGGCACAGATTGGATATCCTTATATAAATCCAACACCAACAGTCAAGAGAGGGATATCACTCTTCACATTCCGAGTCGTCTTCCAATTATGAGCAAGTGTAAGGATGATGATGAATATCATTTGGAATAGTCATCTAAAGTTTGGATATTGTTTCCTTATGTTTCATATGTTTACCAAATTTTTTAGAGAATAGACATAATCCTGATTAAATAGAAGCCAATCCTAAGAGATTATACTAAGGGATTATTCCATGGTAATCATCCTGACTAAGATATTGTTTACTCAATTTAATGTATATCTGGATCTATATCCATATCAAATAATTCATACAAAATATATATAATTTATTTGGAAGAACTCAAGATTTATTTAAAAGAGAATCTATAAAAGGCTTCTATATGCCCAAGTGCTTCAAAGTGGGGTGAACTTGTCCCCTTTGTTAAGAAGAAGGATAGGTCAATGCACCATAAATTGTTTATTATGAGATCAAAAAATGCACATATAATATCAAGTATCCACTACCACTGATAAATGAATTGTTTGATCATATACATGGGGATAATTATTTCTCTATGGTGGATCATTGATCAGGAAATCACAAATTAAAGGATAATAAAGATGATATTCTCAAGACAAACTTTTGAAAGAGGTATGGACACTATGAGTTCATTATGATTCCCTTTAGAATAATTAATTCTCCATAAATCTTAATGGACTTTATAAATATAGTATTTAGAGATTAGATCATATTTCTTGGTAGTATTTATAAATTATATTCTGATGTACTCAAATATAAATGAGGATCACAAGAAGCATTTAAATATGGTATTTAAGACTTTATTAAAGGACAAGATATATGAAAAGTACACTAAATTTGAGTTTTGGAAGGAGCAATTATCATTATGGGGAATTTTATCACTAATAAAGGGATATTTGTAGACCATTATAAGAAAAAGGTAATTTAGGAGTGGCCCAGTTAAAAATTTATAATAAAGATACATAACATCCTTAGACTAGAAATGTATTACCAAAAAATTATGAGAAACATCTCACAATTTTCAAAACCACCAACTAAGATGAATCAGAATGGAATATAGTTTTATTTGACAAGTGAATGTGAAGATATATTTAAAGAGTTAAAATATAATATTTTCACTGCACCAGTACTCACACTAAACAGAAGTGGGGAACTCTTCATGGTATACATCAATACTTCAAAGAAGGGGTTTGGATATGTGCTAATGTATAATGATAAGGTGGTGGCCTATGCATCAAGACAATTTAATGTTAATGAGATGTACTATCCAACACATAATCTATATTTGGTTATAGTGACATTTAAGTTGAAAATATGTAATAATTTATTCTATGGAGATATGTGTTAAATTAATATAGATAATATCATCCCCAAATATATATCCATACTAAAAGATTTTAATATGCTAAAAAAGATGGTCAGAGCTAATAAAAGACAATGAATGATCAATTCACTACTATTATGGTAAAGAAAATAAAGTGGTAGGTGATATAAGTAGAAAGGATCCAACATCATTATCATTTATTATAATTGAGAAGGATTTACTATTTATATACTTGAAAAGGATGGAAATGGGGATCATAATGGAAGGAACATCGTCGTTCCTTTTTCAAATGGGTTTTCAACCATCCCTTTTAGTGAAGATAAAAGATTCTAAAAGAGGTGATGTTAAAATATAGAATATGGTAGAATCTCTAATAAAAGTGAAATCCATAAAGTTTAAAACTGATGAAGAAGGAGTTGTAGGATTTGGGTAATGACTATGTGTACCATCAAATATAGGGATAAAGAATGATGTGTTTAATGATGCACATAACTCAAGCATTTCCATCATCCTTGGGAGAACGGAGATGTATAGAGATATCTATGAGAACTATTGGTAGGACAATATTACGAATAAGAATATGGAATATACATCAAAGTTAATGGTATGTCAAAAAATGAAGGTTGAAAATAAATATTTAAAGGCATTTCTGTAGCCATTATCCATACCTACGTGAAAATGAAAAAATATTACCATAGAATTTTTCACTAGCCATTCAAAGAAATAAAAATGAAATACTTATTTATTAATTATGGTGGACCATCTTACAAAGACCACTCAATTCATTTTAATTTGATTGAACTTGTAACTAGATTAACTTGTAAGGATATACATTAGATAAGTGGTGAGGATGTATTGAAAACCACTATCAATGGTATCTGATTCAGACCCAATATTTACATCTATATTCTAGGGGAGTCTCCAACATGATATAAACACTGAGATATATTTTAGTATGGATAATTAACCTAAAATAGATGGATAATATGAGTAGACTATCTAAACACTAAAATACATATTGAGGGCATGGTTGAAGGACTTCAAGGGAGGATGGGAACAACATCATCCACATGTTAAGTTCTCATAAAATAATGTCTTTAAATAAATAATGCAAATGGATAAAAATGAATCCATTTTTGGGAATAGATGATGAAAACCCATATTTTGGGATGCATTTAGTGAAAATAAACTATAAAGACCTAAATTGGTCAAAGAAATGGTAGAAAAGGTCAATACTGTTCAACAGATCATTGGGGCTCAATGTTGATAGTAGAGCTGTAATAACAATAATTGATAAGTCCTAGAGTTTTTAGTTGAATATAAGGCATTCCTTTATATATCTCCATGGAAGAGAGTCATGATATTTTAGATGAATCAAATGTTAAGTCCTAGGTACATTAGCTCCTTGAGATTTTTGATCCCATCAGAGCTTTGGCCTATGACTAGAACTTCCGCGAACCCTTTCTCAAGTACACAACACATTACGTGTATCTATATTTATTAAGTACATACAATATCCCTCAAATTTACAGAATTCATATGCGTTATAGTAGGAAAATAATCTCTATTATAAGGATAACTCTGTAAAAATATTTTATAGTAGATATAAAGTTTTACATAATAAGATAACACAACTTTTCAATAAAAAAAAAATAAGTACAAGGAGGAAAAAAGGGAAACAAAGGAATATTTGATGCATAAGTAACCAAAATTATATTTACCTAAGTATGTAAATAGTTATTTCAAGGGGAAAATTTCTTTAGGTAGGATGAATACAGGGACCCAAAATTTTATCAATGGAATTTCCCTTCTTATAATTGTGTTATATTTAGTAATGTAGTATAATGAATACAAAAAACAATATGAAAAAAATTATTATTTCATTAATTTGGAAATTTTATTTATAGAATTAAAATTTCAAGAAGAAATGAAAATATTGTAAGGGGAAGAAGTAGATAATAATATAATTAAAATAGGAATATTTGGATATGCTCGACCCACTAGAATAACCGTACTCTGAGAAAACGTTTTCGAAACTATGCATAATAATAGTAAAAAAAATTCATATTGAAAATGAAAATATATAACCTTGAGTTAAAATATATGTGAATGAATAATTAATGAAATACGAGGTATATATAATAAGTAGAGAACCCATATTGTCGTTACAAATCTCACCATTGGAATAGTAATCTAGATATTGGTAATTGTAATATGACCATTATAATAGTAAAATCACTTTTGGTTGTGTAAACTAAATAGTTAGTTTTCATCTAAAATGATAACATGGAATATTTATTTCATGATACAAGTAAATAAATGTTTTAAAAATGATTTAATAAGTGATTTTATTTTTGAAAACCCTAAATGTTTTAATTTCTATTTTATAATATATATAATTATTTAAAGAAATTTTGTTTTCATAAAAAGAATTTCTAAATTGATATCATGTTTTATTATAATGATTAGATAATTTTATGATCCCATAAGTAATTTTTGAATGTTTCATAAAATCAATTATAATAATAAAATCGGTATTTTTTGAATAAATTGTGATTTTATTTAAAAATAAAATTACTCACATTTTTAAATAATTTTCCTAAAATAGATTTCATTTTTTAAATCTACACATTTAAAAATGGAAAAGATTATTTTTTATTATTTTGTAAAATAGTTGAATTTTTGTGAATAGTGAAATATTTTAAATTATAACATTTAACATTATAAGTCGAATACATGATTTTTTGAGTCCTGATTGAGGTAATCAGCCATTATTTTGAACTCACATGAATAATTTACTTTATATAGTCATAAAAATTAATACTATAGATAGCATTGAGTAAAAATAATAAATTAATGAATATAATATTAAAAAAACCGCTCTCCTCCCCTTATAAATACCACCCTCACCACCCCTTCTCATCATGCAAAGACCCAAAAAATTCCATGTAAGATTTTTAAAAAATTATCTGGGATTATTACGCATCTGAGAAAATTTACGACGCTTCATTCTGATGCCCCATGTTCCCAAAATGAATTTATGAACATTTTTTTATGGTTTGTTCAATAAACGTGCAAGTGGCATTTTATATCTTTTGAACCGATTCTCAGAATTGAAATATGAGGACACCATTGAATCCAAGAAGATAAATTTTTTATATTACTAAATAATTAAAAAAATAACTCGAAAAAGTTATTTTTTTACGTAACTGTTGAGCGGCGGTGGCCAAACTGACGACTTGTCAATCCATTTAATGGCTTGACCCATTTTTTTTCATAACCACTCCGTTGAGAGAGATGGGAGGTTCATTAATTATCTAATTAATGAAACTTGTTAATGATTCATTGCGTTAAGTTCTTTTCCTCCATCTATTTAAGTAAGGCTCGAGGTGGAGTTTTGATGCGACATCACCAAGAAAAGAACATCAGGTGAATTGGCCTGACCCCTTCCACCGATGGAGAGGGAAGCTCGATCGGCAATGAACTAGGAGCGTCAAACGCTGACGGTTTCATCAAAAAAGGGGTTCTCCTTCCACCATCGCAATGACTCAAACAAATCTCAAGGTAGATCTTGTCTTTTAATTCTAGATTTTTCCATGATTCGTCTCCACTTTCTTGAATTTGCGGGTGGTCATTGCAGGGAATTTAAACGGGGGTTATCATCATTTTTAAAGTTATGTGTAAATTACTCCCACTTGATATAATTCTAAAGGAAAGGGTGCGGGAAAAACGAACAAGGCCCGGACCCTGCACCTATTTATTTTCATTGCGTTCTTTAGAGGCCGGTTTTTCCAGCATGATGGAACCTTGAAACCGGGAGGTGTGCAATGACCAAGTCATCCTGGGAGGACTGTAGGCACGTCTGGAAGGATGAACGAACCATTGGAGCTTTGTTGATATCCGGCAGAAGATCCGAATGTGTGCCACCGGTGACCAGCGTTGGTAGTAGATGCGGTGACCAGCGCTCGCCGACAGCAGATGAAGCTGGTGTCGGTTGGACAAGGCAGTCATCAACAGCCAGCCATAGAGGCGGGAGGTGGCATGCCGCTGTGCTCCACGTTGAACGGGCCGCAACTACAAAGCCACAACAAAGTTGAGACCTGCCCCTATGGGTCCTGTGGGTGAAGAGGCGATGCCACTTGGAGCCTCCCTTTAATAAACCAAACAGCTCTTTGGGTCATTCAGGAGGTGGACCACGCGACCCCTGTGCGGGTCATGCCAACCATCGGGTCAGACCGCAACCCAGCGAGCCGAGCCCGCCATGGGACAGCCCAACCAGGATGGCATGGGTCGGGTCAGACCCAGACCGGGCCGGGTTGGACCCATACCAAGTCAGCCGGGTCAGACCAAACCCGATCCTCGTTTGGGCCCAGTTATAATTAAGTGACAGTATCTTGTGAACCTGATGTCTGTTTGACGAACCGTCTACGATGCGGGGCTCCTTGGAGAGAGAATGTCCCTTTGAGATAATCCATGAGATTTTTGGAGAATGTTTGAGTATGGACGGGTTGGATCGACCCCGAAACCAACTGGGCCCTTGGAACTAAAATTCATATAACATATAGACCGGGTGTCCGGCTGATGCGCCGCCTTTTGCTTTAGAACCCTTACGGTGTTATAAATCACTGGGTTACTTATTAGTGGGACTTAATGGATGTTGAAATACTATCGATGGCTTGAGGATCTGTTATCCTAGAATCAAGAGTACTATGAGCGAGAATCCAGTGGCTAAGAGTGAGGCGGATTTTGAAGATAGATCATACGATGGTTAGTACCGAGCGATCCAGTGCTGGTGAGCACCTAAAGATCTTGTGTGAATCAGCATCGAATGATCATATGTGGATAATCACCTAGCGATACCATTTGGATTAGTAGTATGTGACCCAACGAGGACCATCCTTAGAGTGGCCCATCGTGGATCCGCAAGTGACCAATTCTGTGTGGGTCAGCACTCAATGATCCCATGTGGGTCAGCTCATACCAATCATTTGTGGGTCAATCTTGTGTGGGTCTTTTAGGGGTTAGTACCTATTAACTCCAGGTATGTTGGATCCTATGTGGGTTTTACCAGGGTTAGTACCTATAGATCCTATGTGGGTCAGACAACGTATGGTCAGTAGCAATGCCTCTCAACAGAATAAGATGATCTGGTTTCCCGACTAATCGTATCTACTTATGTTCTTTTCTTATATCTAGTTTGTGCTATTTCAATTTATTTGTGGTTTGTGATTGAGATAATGGTTTGTGGATTTCCTTTTTGGAAGTCAGAAATACCTTTGGGGGTCTCGGGGTCCCTACTAGGTAATTTTATACTCACCCCTACACAGGCTTCACCCGCACCTTGTTGTGCCTTGTGAAAACGATGAGCAGCTTGGTTGAGACTTGCGAGAGCCAGGACCAGGCAGTACACAGAGGATATTGGATGACGTGGAGAGTAGTGGAGACGAGTTGTAGCTACCCTTCAGGTAGGATCGTCAGTGGATGATTCCAGGAGTTGTTTTTTGTTTTTCAGTTGTAGTTTACCATTCAGTTGGGCTTGTATTATAGAACCATTACATTAAGTACACAACATTACTACTATTGTTATACATCATGGTTTCATCTTGTTATGTTATTGTATTGGGTGTTTATACATGTTTAATGGAAATTCCTTCCCATATTAGGGATATGCCTTTTTGGTGCTAGTCGCCAACCCCTGGCCTATGGATGGCGGACTTGGGGTAGTCATGGCACGGGCCTTGAGGGACATGTTGTGACAAATTGGTATCAGAGGAGTTGGTTCTACCGAAGAACTAGGACACTAATATTTTTAATAGAGAAATTGTGTTAAGTGTTTTGAGTGTGGTTTTTAGTTCGGGGAGTCTAGTGTTGATGTGACTACCAACATATCAATACACAAGGGCCCTGATTTATGATTTCCAACTCAGTGAATGAAAATACCAATTTCATGCCTTTTGGAATTTTTTTTACTTTGGTCGCTTTTGAGTCATCTCACTAGGTATAAATTATTGATCACGGTACGCTTGTTTCTTTCTGGGATTCCACCGCGTAGATAACCAACTAGGATTCCCGAGAGAGTACATGATTATGGCCCACCAAGTGATAGGGCTTCGGTGTAGGGCCCTATTATTGTGGTAGCAGCTTAGGGTGGTGTACTCATGCACCACCATCCATTGGGTAGATGAGGCCACCAGCCCCACTAGGAGACCATGCATGCCAAGTGAGTGCGTTGGATGAGTTCTAGAGATAGAGACCTCTGAGGTTTCAAGGCTAGACAGATCTGTAGGTAGATGAGGACGAGATGGAGGTTATGGCTAGAGTTTTTCACATGGTTGAGACACTAATAGATTAGATGATTATCATAGCTACTAGCCTTTTCCAGAGAACAACAGGGAGAAAGTAGAGCCGGACACTCCAATCACATGATGAGGTGAACCATACTTGGAGGTAATTTAAGAGCCTCTTCGGGTTGTTGTTCGTTCCAATGATACTACACTCTGTGCATATTCAGGACCTCATACACTTACAACATGGCTGCCTGAGAGTAGCCCAGTACTCGGTGAGATTCACCGACCTCTCACGCTACTACACCAACATGGTACGAGGACCATTTTTCAGAACCCAAACCTATGAGGATGGTGTCTAGAGAGATATTAGAGCATAAATGATATAATTGAATATTCCAAAACAGGCTGGAGTGGTCGAGGGAGCATTGTTGGTGGAGAGTTTCATAACTGACCAGGCACCAATGGTGAGATCCACCACCACACGACTGGAAGCCAAGTACTCTATAGGAGGGAGTAGACAGATGATTTAGTGATCCAAGTGGTCCAAACCCATCGGTGGACGACCTCAGGACATATGGTCAGAGGTTCGGAGCTCGCGAGGCAGAGAAGGTTAACTGGGAGGAAGACTGTGATTTAGATGTGGCGGGCAGGGCCACATGGCTCACGGCTTCCTGACCTACTGTATTTATGATCATCTGATGGTCGAGGGACCACTGAGGTAGAGGTAGATATTCAAGGGAGGAGGTTTGTAGGGTGGCAGACAAGGCAGAGGATCATGCTGTTCACAGGCAGTGGGTGACGATTTGAGGTTCTACCACCACCACCACCAAGAGTTCCACCCCAACCATAGGTAGCTAGATGAAATGAGCGATCACAACATTAGGAAGCTGAGAGATATGACCACTATGATCTCGAGATGATTTTAGGTACAATATATGTCTATTACACCCTAGATGTAGTACTTATAGAAATTGGTTGCAGTTAGTCTTTCATTTCCATGACACTTTTTTCGGAGCTCAGAGATTCTGATGGAGTCGTTGGCTCAATCCTTATGATTAAAGACTCCTACATGAGAGGATTTAAATATTTCAAACTGGTGTCAAATGTGTGATATTACTATAGGGGGCGAGAGCTTCAGATGGGATCACTTAGTATAATCGTTGAGGCCTAACGACATCATCATGGGTATGGACTGGCTATCCACAATCCATGCTCAGATCGACTGTTTTATTTGAATAGTGAAGTGTGTATGTGAGGATGGGATCAAGATTTCCTTCACTAGTGAAAAGAAAAGCATTTCAACACAGGATGGGATTTCTTGGAGGAGGGTTCAACCGATCACTCCACAGTTAGCTAGCCTCAACCTCAGAGAAGTTGGCGCGAGGAGTGTTAGTTATCCTATATTGGTGGATCAGTATGATAATATCTTTCCTAATGATGTCCGGGACAACCTCCATGTATAGAGGTAGAATTTCACATCAACCTGTACTCCCAAGACGTCATCAATATCTACACCAGCATATCGTATGGCTCTCATGGAGCAATGGGAGTTGTGGGAACAACTGGAGGACTTACAGGAAAAAGGGGTTTATAAGGCCCAGTGTTCCTCTAGGGGAATCCCTGATCTTCTTTTCCAAAAGTGGATGGGATCTTGAGGCTTTGTGTGGACTATCATCACTTGAACCAAGTGACCATGAAGAACATGTATCCACTTCTGAGGATCGATTATCTCTTAGACTAGCTAAAGGGAGATTGATGGTTTTTGAAGATAGACCTCAGATCAGGCTATCATCAGCTCAGAGTATAGGATGATGACATATCTAAGACAACCTTCAGATGTAGGTATGGCCATTATGAGTTATTGGTGATGACTTTTGGCATGACCAATGCTCCGAAAGTGTTCACAGTGCTCATGAACAGGATCATTCATCCATACGAAGATCTTTTTGTGGTGGTCATAATCGATGACATCTTGATATACTCAGCATCAGGGGAGGAGCACACCACACACCAACAGATAGTCCCGGATACAATCTGAGAGTACCAAATTTATAGAATCCCTTGAATTTCTAGTTTTCTATATGGTATGTCCACTTCATGGGGAATATTATCTCAGAGGCTGGAGTTGTTGTGGATCCGGTGAAGATAGAGGTAGAGCATTCTTGGGATCCACTTAGGAGTGTAACCGAGGTGTGGAGTTTTTTAGGATTGGATGGGTAATACCAGAGATTTGTAACTGAATTCTCTAGGTTAGTAGTATCCTTGTCAGCTTTTATAGAGAAGGGGAATCCTTTACTGTTGACATAGATGTCTTAGTATAGCTTTCAAGAGATGAGTTAGAGATTGACGAGTGGCCCCATCATTAGGCTACCAAAAGAGGGCATTGGGTCTGTAGTCTATTGAAACGCGTCATGGACCAGACTGGGTTGTGTCTTGATGCAAGACTGAGAGGTGATCACCTACAACTCAAGACAATTAAGACAACACGATAAAAACTAAGCTACCCATGACCTAGAGTTAGCAGTAGTGGTCTTTGTGCTGAAGATGTGGAATCACTATTTGATGGGTTTATGTTTTGTAGTCTACTTTGATAACAAGAGTCTGAGGTATATCTTCTCATAGGTGGACATGAACCTGAGACAATGAAGATGGATAGAGTTCTTCCAGGACTATGACATTGAGATAGTCTATAATACTGGGAAGGGGAACGTAGTAGAAGATGAAATCAGTTGAAGGTATGATCTACAATGACCGAGTGTGGCGACAGATGAGCTAGAAGCGTTGTAAATATCCTTTGTGGATAGAGATGGGGAACCATACCTCCAATCTATGAAAATCACCCCCCCACATCATTAGTGAGTTTAGGAGGGAAAACTTGGGGATGTAGACTGTGAGGCCCGATGTTCTCATATACCCTCAGGATAGGCTCCTGGTAGATTTTCTGAAGGTGGGGAGAACATCATCCTCTTCAGATCACACACTATGGTACCAATGACTCTTTTGGAGGAGGTTTTGGGGGTGTTCTACACATCCCCTTTGGGTGTAGGTCCTGGAGTGGTGATGATACACCAGGACCTCCAGAGTTTGTACAGGTGGCCAAAGATTAAGAAATCAGTGGCATAGTTTGTATCGTGATGCCTCACTTGTCTGCAAGGGAAGGACGAGCATCTGGTACCAGTGGGCTTAACCCAGCCACTTGAGGTACAAGAGTGGAAGTGGGATGGTATCTCCATAGACTTCATGACAGGGCTACCATGTACATCCAGGGGCCACGATTCCATCTAGGTGATCTTTGACCGACTCACCAAGTTAGCCCACTTCCTACCCATCTGAGAGAAGGGATCAGTAGAAGGAATGGGATGCCTCTATGTGTAGGAGATATTGAGATTCACTGAGTGACGTTGAAGATCATATCAAATCACGACACAAATTTAACATACTTATTTTGTAATGGATTTCATGATGTGTTCGGAACTCATCAACACTTGAGCACCGCCTTTCACCCTCAGACAGATTGTCAGACGGAGCGGACCATAAAGACACTCAAGTACATGATTCATGATTGTGTCCTCGATTTCAACAGCTTTTGGGGGGACCACCTTCCCCTAGAGGAGTTTTCATACAACAATATTTGTCACTCCACAATCGACAGGGACCCATTTGAGGCCTTGTATAGACGACCATGCGGTCAACTCTTTGCTGGAGAGACCTAGGGTTTTAGAACTTATGGGTCAAGAGTTTTTACAATATACCATAGAGAAGGTACAAATCATCAGATAGTGGATGAAGACTGCACAGAGCCGGCAGAATTCTTATGCTGACAGGAGATGGATAACCTTGGTGTTAGAGGAGGGAGACCACGTATTCTTATCGGTCTCACCTCGATGAGGATTATAGAGGATTGGCTAGGGTGGCATGATATTACCGAGGTTCGTTAGACCTTTCTAGATCCTTATAAAAGTAGGTGATGTGGCATACCATCTAGCTCTTCTTCCTCAGATTCACCGAGTTCAAGATGTTTTCCACATGTCACGGCTAAGGAAATATGTGCATGATACATAACACATTATCGACTGGGACAAGCTGCACATCGACGATGGTGTGGAGTTCGTGGAGTTCCCAGGGGAGATAGATCATCGACCGGAGTAAGTCCATCATGGGTGGTCAATTCTTCTGGTGTGAGATCATTGGAAGTAAAAGAACCTCTAAGATAGAACGTGGGAGTGGGAGACTCAGAGACATGCTCAGTACCCCCAATTCTTCCCCTAATTCTATTGTAGCGTTCAGTTTTGAAAATACCTAAGGTGGGGAGAATTTAATGACATAGAAAATTCCATGTAATTATTTTTAAAAATTATTTAGGATTATTACAAGTTTGTGAAAATTTACTGCACTTGATTATAAGGCTCGGTGTGCTCGGAATGAATTTCGGATCTTTTTTAAGGTATGTTCAGTAAATGTGCAGGTGGAGTTTTCTATCTTTTGAACTGGTGTTCAGAATTCAAATATGAGAAAACTGTTGAATCTTCTGCACTGGGATTCTCTCAAGGGAAGTTTCACTTCGACCATAGTAGCTCAAAAGAAAAAGATAAATTTCAGACTTTAGAAAAAAAATAAAAAAATAACATGACAAAGTTATTTTATTTCATTTAAGTATCTTTTGAGCGGAAGTGGTGGGTCTGACGAATTTACAAGCCATTTAAATTGATTGACCCTTTGTTTTTGTAACCCATCCATTGAGAGAAATTGGTGGTGAATTAATTAACTAATTAATAAACCTCATTATTGCTTCGTTGCAATAAGATATTTTCCTCTGTCAATTTATGTGAGACTCGAGGTGGAGTTTTAACATGGATTCACCAAGCAAGGAACCCCAGGAAAAGTGATGCGACGCCTTCCACAGATAGAGATGGATGCTCAGGCAGTAATTAACCAAGAGCAAAGAAAGCCAGTGGCTTCATCGAAACACGGGTTGTCCTTCCTCCACTACGACGACTCCACTAATTTCCATGGTTGGGGTAATCTTTTAATTCCAGATATTCCCATGATTATTCTCCTCATTCTTGAATTTGTGGGTGGTCGTTGTTGGGAATTTGAATGGGGTTTATCATTATTTTTAGCATTATGTATAAATTAATCTGACTTGTTACAATGCTAACATGGAGGGAGAAGACCAAATGAACATAGCTTAGACCCTACAACAATTTATTTTAATTTAGTTATTTGGAGGTAGGTTTTTACCACTAGATGGAACCATGAAACCGGGAGGTTAACAATGATGGAGGCATCCCGGGAGGACCGTAGACACTTTCGGAATGAAGTACGGACCACCGAAGCTCACCCAGTGACCCACAAAAGATTCACCGGGATGGCGAGAGGTACTTGCCGACCGCAGATGAGGGTGGCACCGCTCGGTGCCATGGTAGTCGGACAAGGTGGTCGAAAATAGCCGAACGCATAGGTGGGAGGTGGCACGTCGTTGCGCGATATAGTGAACGGGCCACAGAAAAGGCTAGGAAACTATCTTGTGGGTCCTGTGGGTGACGAGGCCGCGCCACCTGGTGCCACCCTTTAATAAACCAAATGACTCTTTGAGATTTTTGGTAGGGGGACCATGGGACCCTCGCACACGTCACGCCAGCCATTGGGACAGACCACTCGTTAGGCCAAGCTGGTCTGCGGCCCATCGGGCTGAGCTCGCCGCAACCCATCCCAATTGGGCCGGTCTAGGCTAGTTCGAGTCGGGCTGGGACAGAATTTGACTGGGTCAGGCTAGGTCGGACTGGACCTGGACCCCTCTCCGGCCTAGTTACACTTATTTGGATGTATCTTGCGAACCGTACAACCATTTGATGAACCATATACGGTGATAAGATACATTAAGAGAGATGGTCCATTCCATGAGAGTTCTGGAGAATGTTGGAGTATGACCGGGTTGGATCGACCCTGAAACCATCCGAACCCTCGGCAGTAAAATGCCTATAGCATACGGATCGAGCGTCCGGTTGAGGCACCGTCTATTGCGTTGGAACCTTTATGACATGAGAAATCATCATGTTACTTCTTCATGGGACGTCATTCTGGTTGAAATATGAACTATGTCTTGAGAAGTGGTTCTCCTAGAATCAAGTGTACTATGAGCAGCAATCTAGTGGCTGGTAGTGAGACAGAGGTTGGAGAAAGATCATACTGAGGTTTGTACTGAGCGATCCTATACAGGTCGGAACCTAGCAATCCTATGTGGATCATCACCAAGCGATCCTATGTGGATCAGCACCTAGTAATCCTTTGTGGATCAATAGTATGAGACCCAATGAGGACCGGCCTTAGAGCATCCCATCGTGGATCAACAACATACCGATCCTGTGTTGGTTAAATCTTATGTTGGTTAGCATTAAACGATCTTATGTGTGTCAGTGCATACCAATATTTTGTGGGTCGGATCCTGTGTGGGTCTTGCGGGGTTTAGTACCTATAAACTCTAGGCGTGTCAGATCTTGTGTGGATCTTGTGGGGGTTAGTACCTACCGATCTTGTGTGGGTCAGACTCTGTATGGTCAGCAGTAGTGCCTCTCTACAGAATAAGATGATCTAGTTTCTCAACTAATCATCTGTACTTCTATGATTTACTTATACCTAGTTTGATATGTGCCAATTACTTTGTGCATTGTGATTAAGATCATGCTTTTTGGTTTTCCTTTGTTGAATTATGAGAGACCATCAGGGTCTCAGGGTCCCTACTGGGTATTGTTACACTCAGCCTATCATGGGCTTCTCCCGCACCATGTTGTGCCTTGTGCAGATGACGAGCAACTTGGATGAGACTTGAGGGACCTATGACTAGGCAGTAAATAGAGGAGATTGGCTAATGTGAAGATTAGTGGAGACGATCTGTACCTACCCTTCAGGTAGGATCCTCAGTGGACGATTCAAGGATCTGTTTTTTGTTTTTTGTTGTAGTTTTACCTTTCCGTTGAGCATGTATTCCAAACCCATTACTTTCAGTACACACCATTACTACTGTAGTTTTACTTTGTAGTTTCATCTTAATGTCTTCTTGTATTTTGTGTTTTTATAGGTTTGAAGACAATGCCTTCCCATTTTAGGGATACACCTTTCTTGTGGTAGTCGCCAACCCCTGTCCTATGGAAGGCGGGTTTGGGGTAGTCACGATATGAGCCCTAGGGGATGGGTCATGACACATCACAAACTCCACTATTGGAATGTGTAAATTTGTGACTATTTATTTGTAATTGATTTACAAGAATAAAAAATAATCAATAATATTTAATATTTTGTGATAAATACTTTTTTCTATTGCAAAAAATATTTATTTGAGAAGGTTTATAAAGACAAACTATATTATCCATCGCTATTATTCATCATGAAAATATTAATAGCGACATATATCTTTATCCATCAATTTTTTTACAAAACTATTTTTTGGAATGTAAAATATTTAACTGTTAATGCGTCATAAAGAAACTATAATTAGAATCATGTAAACCCTTTGTCTTCCCCTCTGATTTCATTATCCTTTATCAAACTGGTTCCCAAAACGAAGCACTAAAATGACCCACCCCAAAAAACATCCATCACATATGATTTCATAGAGATTTAGGTTCAAATACCATTGGTAAAAATTCCTCTTCAATCCTCCTTAATGATTTTTTTGATTTCCAATTCAATCTTGTTGATTTTTTGGTCGAATATCTGGTCTAAAAAATTAACTTTTTTAATATTTTATTTTCTATATTGTGTTACTATAAATTTATTATCCCCTGTATGGGTGTCCACCATAGAATTAAATGTGTTATGGGTATATATTGGTTGATTAAAATTGATTTTATGTATTTTTTTCGAATGTTTAAACATTAGATTTATGATATTTTTCTATTTGGGTGTTTGTATTTGTGTATTTTGAGAAATCTAATTGCCACACTGACTTCTGATACACATGTTCTAGCTAACATCTCACATACTCCCTGAATATATATAGTCATATATATATAAGGAAACCTTTTAAACACAGACACACACAAACACACCGAGATATATATATATATATATACATTAAATTCCTTTTTAGACATCAATATATATATATATATATAATTTTTTATAATGTGTGTATATTTTTATATATAATCATGCCAAATGTGGAAACTTTTTTTAATATAAACATAATGGATTTGATTCTTGATTGATTAAAGTAGGTTTAATTTTGAAAATTAAAATATTAATTTTGGAATTAATATTATATATGTGGGAGATATTAATGATGATACCATAAGGTGAAAATTATATTTTTAGTGGCATAAAAATAATTTGGAATTTATTATTTCATGTTATTATTGGAAATATGATTATTATGTGAATGATTTATAAGAGTTTCTGATGTTTATATAAATGTTGAGATTGCTTATATATATGTATTTAATTGGTCACATATTGGTATTACATGAAATATAAATTATGACATTTAATTTATTGGATGATAATGCTATAAAATTTTAAATTATGAGTAATAATGGTAGAGTATTTAATTAATGATAAATAATGCTAAAAAAATTAATATAAGATTTCATGAAGGGTAAAAAGAAGATTGCTACCATATAAAAATACTGATAAAAGAAATCTTAATTGTAATATAAGTCATGTTAAAAGGAGGCATTTAATTCAAATATAGTGAATTTTGTTGAATTTGTTTTAAGATGTTATTGAATGCTATATCTTATTGTGATCATTTTAAAATTGTGCAAAATGGTGATATAATTTTATCTGAAATGTGATAATTCTTGGATTTTGTCCATGATGTTAAACCATGTTTGATTGTTATATCATGATTTTTTTCAGTTATTTAAAACATGTGAATACAGTTTTGTAAAAGTTTTGATATATATATATATATATTATCTTGTGAATATACATATATAAACATTTAAAAAACAAATAATGTTTTTGGTATATATATATGTGTATGTTTGTATAGATTTTATATGAAAATTTCACTTAAAAACCAATAAAATTATATTTGATGTATATATATCGGATTAAGAAACAACATTATATATATATATATGTATGTATATATAACATATGAATGAAATAAGAAATGAGTTTTTTATAAAAATGATGAGAAAATAAATTTAAATAAAACCTTTGATTTTTTATGGGAAAACATATTTTTATAAAAACTATTTAAAAATTATTTTAATGAATATACAATAACTATTAAATATAGGATATATTTATTAAAACCTTATTTAATAATAATTAGTATAAACTTTGAAATAAATTGTGAAAAAAATACTAATAATTATTAATAAATTGCAATAATTAGTAAAAATTTAGTAATGATTTAAATAATTAGTAATAATCATCAAATAATTTTAAATAATTTATTAATAATTATTTAATATTAGTAATAATTTGTAAAATTTTGGGTTAATTAGTAAATATTATTAATAGTTTCCATGTATAATTAAATTACAAAAATTTGTAATAAATTTTTAAAGAAAATAAAAAATAATTATTATTATTATAAATTTATAATATTTTTTAAAAAATATGTTATAATTATTGAATAATTAGTGTTAATTAATAAATAATTGTATCAATTTTTAAATTTTATATAAATATTGGTAAAAATTAGTAAATGTTTTGTAATAACTTGTAAAAAATATGACAAATACTAATAACTATTAAATACTAATAATAATTAGTTAGAATGTAGTATTAATAAAACAATTAATTATAATCCTTAAATAAATTGAAATAATTAAAAAATAATTAGTTAATATTCATAATAATTAATAAATTTTAGTGTTAATTACTATATATTATTAGAAATTTTTAAAAATTATTAAACTATAATAATTTGTAATAAATTTTATATAAAATATTTGAAATACTGATAATTATTAAAAATTAGTAATATTTATTAAAGTATTAGTTATTAATAATAAATAATTCGTATTAGTTAATATATAAATTATCAATTAATGAAAATTAAAATATATTTGTAATGATTTGTAAATATTAATATGAACTTGTGACAAGTTGTCATAATTAACCTTAATTAAAATATAATAATAATTTATAATTAGTCACATTGAGTAATAATTATTCTTATTTTTGTTTTTTTAGATAACTATGGGCTTAATAAGTAGAGACTAGTTTTGGATATGCAATCATGATTGGATTAACCCTTACAAAAATCTTAATATATATGGTATAAATCCTAAATAAATTAGGGGTGTTGAAAATTTTATATCATTTGCATCGTTAAATTTTGAATTTTTTTCTAAATAAAAAATTAAATTATTATTAAATAAATGTGATCTTAAAAGATTCATAACATTTTAAAATTTTATAATTCATTTAATATTTTTTTTAATTTTTGGAAAGAATGTATATTTTTGTATCAACATGGTGAATGAAATTATGTAAAAGTAAAAAAATGTTTTTAGATCCATTATTTTAGAATTTAGTACATGAGTTAGATATCCCCACTATTCATAAAATAAAAACTCATAATGATATTCATAATCCTTATTAAAAAACATCCCAATTTTATAATTTATTGAAATATTCTTAGGAGGCCTTATATTTTGGATTTCAAATAAGAAAACATGAAACTGTTAAAAAATTAATAGCTATTAAATCATATTTTGGAATATAAATTAATTTTTTTGAAAAAATATTGTCTTTACTGAAAACATTGTTTCTTGATAAAAATACATTACCAGTATGCTTCAATGAAAGTAAGGGGTGTTTTCATAATTTTGGTCTTATTTATTAAAAGATTTTTGAATTTCAAAGTGACTAAATCTTATATTATAGTGATTATGAATTTTTATTTAATTATAAAAAATGTGCTCAATCGAGATACTAAGAGGCATAATAAGGAAGGATCAGATTTCCTATGAAAAATTTAAGGCATTTTTAAATTACACTATGTTTAAAATGTCTATTTATGTATCAAAACTGAACTACATTGATGAAATGACATAAATAAATTCTTCTCATAAATAAAATAATAAATCCTCCATGTGACGGTGATTCATGGAAACAGTTTGATCAGATACATCCTTGTTTCCCTTAAAAATATCATCACATATAGTTGAATCTTTCTACTGATGGGTTTTTTCTATTTGGTTCTTACGAGAATCAATATTCTTGTTGGCCTATTTTTATAACCACATACAACAAACCTCCTCAGATAATGATGAAGGAAATATATATATATATATATATATATATATACATATTTGGTGGTATTAATTCTATAGAATCTAAAGAAGAATATTAGTGTTTATATGAACTAACTAGTTGATGAGTTAATTTCATAATATAATGATGACATAACTATATTTGATATAGTTTCATATAATAATTTTACACTGATGTTTTCATTAATGTAGATAATTAGTAACTTCTTGTTATAGGGTATGTTATCAATATAATGTACACGTGGTCTAAAATCATGTACGTAGTGAATTCACAAGAACAAATAATTTATGTTTTTCAATAGAAGAATGAATTGTTAGTTTTACTATCATTGGAGATTTATTCATATGAATTTCCTTATTTAGATGAATATAAATAATTTTACAAAAGGTAGAATTGAAATATATTAACCTCCATAAGTTCTCAAATGATTTAAAGTAAAACCTATAATAACTTTATGAAATCCTATTTATTTTGAACCATCTATAAATGAACAAAATATATATGGTTTTGGGAGAGATTAGAATTGGATAAAATAGAATATTTTTAAGACCTAACATATTGGTTTTATTTTTTAGTTTTTCAAATGTTACATGTAATGCATATTGAGAAGAACATTTTTGATAACATATTTTCTGCCTTATTTGTCAAACCCAGTATGAAAAAAGATAATATAAAGGCATAGTTATATCTTTCCCAAATTTATAAACATATTGAACTAGAGTTATTTGAAGATTAAATATCACAAATTTTAATGAAGTCAAAACTATATTAAACACATTCTAGAGAATCATTTTATTATTCAATCAATGGATTTTATATTGGTGGTTACCAAAAGCTTATGATTATAATTTGTCTCATTATCTCATAAATAGAGAAATTACGATTTTAAAAATTCATAACTGTCATGTTATAATTGAAATAATTTGACTTGGTAGCTTTGAAGGAATATTGAATTATTCAATCTGGGTTGTTTTGCTAATAATTTTTTTCTATTTTCAAATGCTGGTTTATAGTATCCCGGTACACCAAAACATGATTCCAATATAAGAACATTCAACATTAAAAAAATCATAAACCAATGTAAATTTATAAGAAACAAAAAACCAGGGCACAAGAACATCAGAAATGCTGGCCAAACCTCAGAAAGGGTTACCTTGATCGTCCCCCGACGCAACCATCGACACCGACGCAAATCTTCCCGTCGGAAAACTGTAATGGAATTCACCCAGTCTTCAAGAAAAATGAAATGGGCCTCTAGGAATAATCCATCCACAAAGGATGTCAAAGAATCCAAAATGAATATAGCCATATCCTGATGCCATAAGCGCCCGGATCCGCAGACAACTCAAAAGTTCCATCATGCCCTTAAACCACAATTCCTCCTTCACCATCATCACATAACCATCCCTCACATCCCAACCAGCAAACATACCATACCAATACATAAAATTCATCAAAACCTCGCATAGAAAATATAAAAAGTGCTGCTGAATCATCAAGCATGCCTCTATTGAGGCACCACTACCAAATAAAAACACACCAGCGTAGAAATCACCATTCCGGAAATCATCCATAAAAAAGAAATCTTTTCCAAAACAAACAAAAAGCCAAGAAAAACATCTGATCTATAGGAAAAAACCTTACCTCAATCCCGGATGAGTTCCCATTGCCTCCATCCCACGGATCCATGAAGACCACTCTCAACCACCAAACACCCAGATCCATGGACAAAGAGTCGTTCTCAAAATGCCGATGGTGAAACTCGAATGCCACACCTTGCCCCTCATCCGAGTCGGAGTCAAGAAAGAACTATAGTGACGAGGCAACAAGATATACCACAACATAAAACAACCAACATGATCTTCTGAACAAGGGATAAGATGGGGATTCAATCTGTAGTGGACGGAGGCGGCATGGGAGGAAACCTAGCAGCGTTGTGCCCCTTACGGGCTCATCTGGGATGACATGAAAATCAGGCTGGGTAATTTTGATTGAAATATCATATTAATTCTATGTTATTTGTGAAACAACATTATATTATGATTAATTTTGTATCCAGTAAAAAGATTTTGTTTTAATTCTATGTAATTGGAAAAAATATTCCCACTGACATTTTTTGACTCAATGGAACATTTAGTGGTTCATTTATTGTATGAAGGTAAATATAAAGGGTTAGTTAAATTATGATGGGTATAATTATTATAGATATGTATAAAAAACTAAATAAGAAAGTATCTGAGAAATAATTGGTTAATGGGTCAATTGAAGAAGCATACTTACCGGATGAAATTTCAAATTTTTGCACTTACAATATTCAATATGAATATTTATCATAACATAGTCACATGGGTCAAAATAAGGAAAATTTTGACGATGTTACAAAACATAAATTGAATGATAAGTTATGTTTTTTATGAAATAACATTAAATCAATTTTTTTAATGATATATATTAATTTTTTATGTTTTTAGGAAACACAACTTTAATGTAACATTAATAGTCGATTATCTGTACTCAAAAACCCTCCTTCAAAATTGGTAAAATATTATAATGGGTATGTGGTTGATGAATTTTTAATTCATATATTCATTTATGGTGAATCAAATAAATCAAATAATCATGGTTATTGTTTAAAAGGATCTCATCATAAGTAAAATGAAGTTGAATTTTATGGTTTTTTTTGGATAAAATAATTGAGTAATGTTATATGGGACTAAATTATGTGACAATGTTTAAATTCCAATGATTTTATACTGATTGAGGTTTGTGAGTTCATCCATGAAATGGTTCCATTGAAATTAAATATAACAATATTATTTCCTCAAATATACCATTTATGTTGGGATATCAAGCACATTATGCTTTTTTATGCAACTTAATGTGCTGTTTTATGAAATTTAAATGACTCATGGAGTGTAACTAAAAAAAGAATATCATGACGAACAAGTTCTTGAAATTGAAAATGGTTCTATGGAAGATCAATATTTTTTTTCAAGAAACATCCCCAAATATATATGTTACCTGACAAGATATAAATATTTATGATGAAACCCCAATTATATGGCTTATGAAATTGATCAGGATGATGAAGTAACAAGGGATGATGAAACTAAAATTCATATGGAAATTTATGATGTTGAACATGAAGATGAATAAATTTTCACATACTAAGATAATGATAAATATGGAGAATGATTTATTATATTTAGATATTTTTATGTATTCCGCATATGTGTTAACAATTATTTATACGTAAGGTTGTTTGTTCCAAATGGATAGAGATATTCTTGAGGATCATTTTCATTACCCCAAGTATGTTAGTATTTATTAGTTTTTTCTATTTTATTTTTGTATTAACAAATATTTAGAGGTAATAATATTATATTATTCATGGTATTTACATGTATTAATATTTTTTATATCTATATTAACAATTATTTATATGTAATGAAAATATATTATGGTTTTTATTTTTATGTAATTATTATATTTTTGTATTTAATATTTTTTTAAATTTGATATATGTATTAAAAAGTATTTACATGCAAGAATATTATTTTTTGGTATAATTAGTTTATTATATTTTATATCTATTTTAACATTTTTAAGGTAAGATTAATTTTTTCATATTACCGGACACTGTCCCGACTATTTATTTCATTCTCTTATTGGTGACAGACATCCGGATAATGAGATTAATTCATCTAACTAGTAGGATGTTATTATGGAACTGCCTATTAGGAGGAGGCATGGCCTTTCTAGATTGACGATTCGAGACCTTATTCTATAAATATTCTCATCTACTGAATTTGATCTGTGTTTATAGAGGTATGTTGAATTGTTTATTTTATTTTTTTATATTATGTTTTTTTATTAATTTTTGTAATATTCTGATTTTTTTCTTCTATTTTCATATTTTTCAACATTTATTTATTTGGTTGGCTAGTGAATTACTTGGAAATTATTTTTATGTGCCATGGGTTTCATAGGATAAGGTTCTCATTTCTATTTATCATCATAATTTCAACCACAAAATTGTATATTAATAAATAATATATTTCATTTTTAATGTATTTAATGAGTAACATATCGTTTTTAATTTATTTCAAAATTTAGGGTCTCCAACTGAATATAGCATGAGAGCTCGTATCTAGGAGGCATTAGAGAATTTTAAATGTGAATTTTTTCACCAATTTTTTCACAACCTAAGAAAGGGATCCATGAATAGAGATTATGTTACTATTTTTTACTAGTATTTCCTCCCTCATCAGGTTAAAAATATCTCATCGCTGGTATGTGATAGATTTTGATCCTACATTACAGGATGTAATATTTGGAGGAGTTCATTATCTAGGCATTAGAAAAGTGGGAGGTAGGTGGTCACACACAGGTTTGGGAGTTGTACATTTTGTATATATCTTCAACATATGTTAAGTAGTATTATTTATTAATGTATATAAATTTTAAATGTAAAATTCTTATTATATTATAGGGGAGGATATTTCCCCTTCAATTACAGATTTCAAATTTTATAAGAACAAGTACACTGATGCCTATACATGAAAACTTGTCGACGACACACAATGCTTGATTTTGGTCAGTATTGTTTTTAAAATTTTATATTGATATTTTTATATTGTAATTTTAATTTATAAATATATTTTAAAAAAACTTATGAGACATTTACTACTACTTTATGAGATATTCAAGCTATGATAAAAGAAAATTCCACTTGCAAGTCAGGTTTTGATAAAGGGTCTTGGATACCAGAGACTTTTCATGGTTACGAGAAAGTATGGGTGACTGGTATATGTTCAAAATTGATGCCTACTAGTTATAATGGTAGTTAAAGGATGTAATAAGATAGTTTAATGTAAGATCGTTCATATTCATCATCATCCAAAACACAATATTAAGATAGGTTACAAGCTCAAGATGAGATGATATAATGGATGAAGAGAGAACAGGAGGAGTCTGGCAGCATCAGAGAGATGATTAGATGTTGAAGTATATGTGATGGATTGCACATGGTTTTGGTATATAAGTCCCACACCATAGACTTCTAGTGATCCTCTTCCCCATGATACTAGTTGATTATTATTGTGACTATTTTTTATTTTGGTTTGGTAAACATTTTATGTGTGAAATGGTGTAATAATGTTATTGGTGTTTCTATTATATATATATATATATATATTATTTTTTAAAAATATATAACTAACTAATATGGATAAAAAAATAAATCCCATTTTTTATTTTTATTTTGAAAAATATCCAATGATGTGGCGTTACCATCTCAAATATTAAGTAATAATGATGTCCTGTTACAAATAGTTTTTAAAAACAAATTTCAGTTTCTTTACGATTGGAATGATGATACATCATAATAAATCATTATTTTCAATGTACCATAAAAAATAATCACATTTTTATTTTGTTTTATGTAAGGGTATTTTTTTGATGGATTCCCATTGTAAATGGATTTTAGTGTCATAGATCCATCGAAATAATCTTTTCAAAAAGCATTAAAATTTAATAGTTCTCTAAGCTTTGAAGCATTCTAAAAGTCAACACAGTTACCTTCCCATGAATATAACACATAGTAGTGTTGATGGTATCACCCCAAAACCATTTTAATGTCACTTATGGAATATTTCAAAAAAGGCCACAATTAATAGTTAATATTCTAAATTTATACCATTTAAATTCATTTATTATTCTACCTTCCCCTCACCTCCATTAGCAAACAAAACATAATGAATCCAAAATTATAAATACACTAGATTTTTATTTATTTAATGGGGTATACATCTTATAACATCCCTTATTTAGAATCAAAATTGAAAATGTTGTTTACAATATGGTTAGTTCACCACCACCATGAACATAGTGATTTATTTTTTCTCAAAACACTTTAGGAATGGTTATAGAAATAACAATATAAAACCCCGAGATTTTGGACATTTGTTTCTTCAAATGAATTTAATAATTTTGATATTTTTTTTACAAAAATCACTAATTATATTTTTCATTATAATCAACATCTATTTATCTTAAATTACACACAACAATGAGTTTTTTCGAATGTGTCCATGAAACTCAACACTGAGTTTCAGTGAACCATGAAATAATATTATTTTAAATATGTATGTTATAAACTTGGTAATAAATATGAAATTAATAATTTTATTAAATAATTTATGAAATTTACATATAAATTTCCTAATTAGTATAATTTTTTTATAAATTCTTTTTTAATAATAATTCATTTTCAGTAAAGTGATCATATTCATCAAATATATTTTTCTTAAAAAAATATTTTATGATAAAATGTAAATAATATTTTTGAAAATTTATATAAAAAATTTAACTTCATTTTTGAAATAATCATGTTGAAATTATCTTATGGTGAAATTTTTGTATTTTTTCAAAAAAATATATTTTTCAGTGAATAGTGAAAAATCTAAATTTTTTTGTAAAACTATAAGTTATTTTAAATTAAATATTAAATTTGAAACAGTAATTATAATTATAATTTAAATAATTAATATTTATTTAAATTTATACCATTTAATTATCTTTTAATCAATTTTATATTGAATTTTATTTAAGATTATTTTTGGGATTTAAAAAGGGTTTTTTTAAAAGAATATTTAAGTGCATAATTGTTTTCCATTTTAATCATTTAAAATAACCACTAATGAGGAATGTTTTAAATTAAATTCATATATTATATATCAATAAATTTTCATTTATATTATTATAATGATTATTATTATACATAGACTTAATATTAAATCATATTGTGCTTGAAAAATACACTTCTCAAAAACTTTATTTTGATCTTGTATGCGTAATTTGTTTTACTTTTAATTTTTAAAACCATAATAAACATTAATTAAAAAATAAAATTAGTTTTTGAGATCATAATTTCAAAATTATATTTGGCTTAATTTATGATATATTTCTGGGGGAAAATATTTTTTTTGATGAATAGTGAAAAATACATAATTTTAATGGAAAATTGAATTTTCATTTAAAATATTTATAATGATATATTAAATTTTAAATCAGTTTAAAAATAAAATTGGTTCAATTATATATTTTTTAATCCAAATTAGTTAATTATAATCAATTTCATACTGAAATTGGATATACAATCATTGTAACCATTTAAACTATTTATTTTAAAAAACCAACTTTCTCATCGCATCAAAAGAATTAAATTTATTTAATATTTTTCCACTTATGATAATGTAAATAGAAAAAATAGATTATTTATTTAGAATTTTAATCATTTATATTATATAATAAGCCTAAATTAATTTTTTTTCCAAAATTAATAATGAAAATAGTAAATATTAATTTTTGCGCCTGTGGTAAAAATGACTTTACCATGGGATTAAAATAAAATCATAGGGTTAAAAATGACCCAAAAAATGTCTGAATTATATTTTATGGGAATATTTCTATATTATTATTAAAATTTTATATTATAGTTTTATTTTATTATCTTTTTCAATGTGAATTACTTTATCAATTTTGTATTCTTTTTGGAAATTTCCAAGTAGTTTCCAAGTTGGTTCCTCTCACCCATATATAAAAGGACACACCTAACATTTCCTTCATCCCACCAGTCAAGAAATATATTTTCGAAAATCCCAGAAAAAAACTTCCCAAATTATCTTTTGTCATCCTAGAATACTTATTTTGTATATAAAAACAACCTAATAAAGATTTTTGTTCAAACCTAAGAAGGATACCCAAAGAAGAGGTAACATTCATCAACAAGTGTTTTTGTTTTATTTCTTCCTTCACATCCATAAATTATTAATATACCATGATTATATAACAACATTAGTATATTATATATATTTAGATTTTTTTATGTTAAGGTCACAACCTACAACCATCTCCACTTCCATCAAATGGGTTATGGAATAATAATTCATCTATACTATGGACTACCACTTTGGGAACTAATATAATTTCTTTTTTCCATTAGAATCTATAAAGTATGGAAATAATTATGGATTTATTATTTATATATTATATTTATTATATTATTATACTTCTTGAATTATTATATCACACATACCTTCATACTTTCTAATTTTGAGAATATGATAACATCGCTCCGGTGTATGGTGGACTACCATCTCGGGAAGCGATATGATTTTATCATGATTTACATGGTAGGTAATAAGGATGTTTTTAAAAAAATTATTTCAAATATATGACATAAAAATTTTTCTGTAATTTTAATATATCCTTTAGGTTTCTATTTTTCAATACAAAAAGAAAATGGAAACAATGTTTATACGTAAGTACAACCTACCGTCTCTATAAACAATGTATTTCATTTTCTATCACTATTTTTTGGATTACCCTAAATACATATATATAGAATATATATGATATTTATATCATGGTTAAAATTCTATATTTTATTTAGTCATAATCAATGTAATATGACTAAAAATAAGAATACAAAACATATATGAAAAACAATGTAGTTGTTACTCGAATCATAATTTTGAAAAGTAATTGTTAATAAATGGGTATTTAAAGGTGATGTGCAAATCATATATTGTATAATATATCTAAATATCATTATTAAATATATTTATAATAAACCTATATTTATTATAAAGTAGTTTTTTATATGTTTGATGGTTATCAAGACCTAAGGTATGAGATTTCCATGTCACATTTACTTTCCATGAGAAAAATTCCATATTCACCACATGTTTCTATTATGTGGTGTATATAATTCCCATAAATGTATTTTATAATTATTTTAATTAAAATTATTTTTATTTACAAAAACATTTTGGGATCTCACATTTCATGGGGTTTATAGTTGAAAATTAACAAACCAGTAAGGTTTTTTTCTTCTTAATTTTCCTTCTCTGAGTCATATCTTATATTACAGTAGCAGTACTGTAGTATTACTATAACAGTACTATAGAAGGCACTATTTGGTACTGTAGAATCTGGACTATTCACCTGATTTGGGATTTTGGGCCACCGGTTTCGGCCTACGGGTCTCAGGGCCTTCGGGCCATCAAAGCCCTTCAGGCCACAGGGCCTTCAAGCCATTGAAGACAATGAGGTAGCCTAGTTAACACAGAGCAGGCCCCAAATGAGGATCAGTGCACTAGTAGTAGTCACCCAAAGCAGAGCTAACCAGATTGGAAGAATGAGAGGGTATGGCAACCGCGATCATGACCAGGCACCGTGCTGCTATGTACGGGGAAATGCTAGTCGATCAGCAATACCAGTTGGGAGCTAAAGGCAATCAATGATGCAGAAGCTGGGGAGTGGTAGTTCTAGTGGGATGGGCCAACGGGTCATGTATTGGGCATGGTATGCCTCTGGGCCTTCAGGTCATGTATTACGGGTCATGTCAGGCCTTGTGCCTTGGGCCTACAGGTCATGTAAGGTTCCCCTTCAACCCATAAAAGGGGGATTATCTATAATAAAATAAAAAAAGAAGGCCTTCAGGCCATTATGGGGGGAAATATTTTGATCCATATATAAGGAAACTTATTAATTTTATTTTCCTATGGTTATTTAGGATATTTTCATGTAATAGTACCATTTCCCACTCTTTGATACTTAAAATAATTGTTAACTTTTTAAAGAAAGGTCAACATTATTTATCTATTTGGTCAAAAATACATTTTATTTCAAAACCATGTTTTCTAAAAGTGTTTTAAAAAATGTTGTTAAAATTTTTTAAATGGATTATTAAATAAAATTTTACACATGTTTTTTTAATATTTTTTTAATATTGATTTTGTTTTCTGAACAAATCATATTTGGATGTTTTTGAAAATTTGAAATAAATATTTGATTTATTATGTTTAAGATAATCATAATCTCCCTCCTCAATAAACACTTTTTATTTGAGGCTTCCTTTATAAGATTTCATGTTTATTTTCAAAAAAAAGTTTGTTAATTTTTTTTTTGTTTTGTCATTCAAAGAGGATAGGATATTTTCATCGATATATATTTTAAATTAAGCTTCAATTATAAGTTACTATGGTTATTTAGAAGAAGGGATTCCAAAATATTTTAAGAATTTATAAAAAGTGATTTTCAATGAAAATCTATCTTTCTCATGAAATGTTCTATGTGATTTATCATTCAAAATCCTTCTCCATATAAGTAGATATCCTCTGATGTAAATTATGATTTTCTTGGGATATGAACAAACTATTGCATTATTATTCTTCCTCTAAATGGTTTACATTTATGGTTGCATGATTCTATCAAACATGTTTCTCTAAAACATGTTATACCATGATAAAGTTGTTATAAAACCCCCTTATTTCTATATATCCCAGGAAATGATGAAATTATTATAAAACCAATCTATATTCCATAAGTTATGATATGATGAAATGTTTATGATGTCCTTTTAACTTCATCGGATAGGATATAATGAATATTCTATGATTTTGTGAAACACATATGTATGATTTTCATTATGGGATGGGTGAGTCCTATTTCTCTTTCCCACAAATTGGGTAATGCTATATACATTTTCGAGATAAAAATGGTAATTAATTAAATGGACTTAATAAACTACAGTAAAGAGATGTTAATGGGAAATAGGTGCATTTAGACCACAATGGGAAACTATTGTGTCCTGATCCATAATAGGAAACATGTGATAAGTCCAGATCCACTATGTTGATCGTATTATTATTTAACACTGATATATGAAATGGTTTCATATATTTATGATGTTTCCACACTTTTATGGCATGATCTTATGGTTCATGATTAATTTATGATTATTTCTCACTCTTATAGGCCATGTTTTCTAAAATGATAATGTTTTATACCATTACTCAGGTTTATGATCCACAAAAATTGGGTTTGAACATTGTAAGTTTTTTTCATGATCACAGAACCTTATTATTATCCTATGATTTTATATGATCTTCTATTTATATCTCTTATGTTTACCCATATTGAGCATCTGACTCACCCATTCTTATGTTTCCTTTCACATGTTATAAAGAAAGATTTAGATTGGGTATAACTAAGAGGATTATTTTTGAGAAGATGTTTGTAGGATATGTTGAATATATTTCATGGAATATGAAAATTTTTGTAACACCTTAAGCATCCACGGTACGCTTCTCTTTGAATATTACAATAGCGTGTGTTGTATGCAACACTAAGTTCAAGCGCAACACGACATAACAAACTAGACTTTCAAAAGAAGTTATGAATAGTATTAACAAAATTTTAAATTATATAATATCCTTATAATTTTAGAAACCATATTATGATCTTCTTAGACATTATGTAAGAAAAAATACATTTTTTTCAGATAAAAGAAGTTATTTTCAAAAAATGCAATTTTTCCGCCTTTTAATGGTGAGGCGCTTTTAAATACAATATTTAAAAATTATATATATTAAATTTGACAAAATAAACCTCTTCTTTAGAATTGGGATATAATAATATAGTTTCAATAATGATTTTGTATTTTTCTGATAACTTTCATATTTAGGTGAATAGTGAAAATACTATATTTTAACTGAAAACAACTTTTTTAATCAATATTATTTATATTGTTAAATTATATATTTTAATGGTATGGAATTATAAATATATTATATTTTTTCCATTTAATATAATTATGGTCATTGTAAGTAATTCATTTTTAAATTGGACATAATCAATTGTCAAACTTTTGATAGTTATTATATCATAAAAATACGTCTTTTGGATTTAATAGCGGGAAATACTATTAAATTAATAATTGCAACTTTTATGTTTTTAATATGGTAAAATAGAATTCAATTTGGATTTGGGATATTGAAATTATCGTAAGGTGTAATTTTGGTACTATTATGATAACTTTTATATTTCGATGAATAGTGAAAATTAATAAATTTTTATTAAAAACAACTTTTTTATTCAAAATAATTAATAGTGAAAAATTATGAATTTGAGTGGTTTTAAAGTATATTTAGAATATATTTTCACCATTCAATAAAATTTTGGTCATTTTACATAATTTCACAATTAAATCCGACATAAACAAGTGTTAATCATTTGAAAGATATTATCTATTAAAAACACGCTTTTTGTTTTAACAACGGAAATTAATTACAAATTAATTTCTGCCACTTATGTGTTTTGAACTTGGAAAAATGGATTCCATATTTGGAATCCGTATGTCCCAATTGTGTAAATAGTTATCTTTTATTTTTATAAATTTTGAATAATTACTTTGGTAAATATCTTATTTACCATGGTTAAATGGTAAATATGTTAAATAAGGGTAAAAAATAATATTAATATAATAATAAATTATCCTAAAATGTGTCCTAACATTATTGGTTGATACATGTCTGACCATGGACATATTTGGGTCGATTTGGGGACCCAATGAAGCCACTTGTAGTTGATAAGGACACATTATATTAATTAAGTTAAAGTAAATAAAAAAATGATATATGCATATATCTTTTAGAAAAATATTTTTTACATAGGGTTATATATGTTGTATTTTCGACTATAAAATTTAATTATAATAATGAAAAGATTTCCTACATAATGGTATTTTATTTATAATTTTTAGACATTAAATAATGTAATTTATTTATGACACAATGACGATGCAGTTGTTACCTTATTAGTGAAATATTAAAATAATTGATTTTATAAATACCAAAATAAATATAATTTGAGACTATTAATAAATTCCACAAATTATATATGTTAATATTCTTTGTTAGGATTGATTTAATAAACTTTATTCGAAGTAATCATGCTGTTATGAGTTTCACAAAAATAAATTATTGAATAGAGTCAAAATTGACATAAAAGAGTTTTTTTAAAAATATTATATTATTAATTGATATTAAATTCATAAAAATATAAGGTTCGGCCAAAGAACTTGTATCATGATATTTTTATCATTAATGGACCACTTGGGGGTCTCTTGGATGTATATTGTATTTTTATTAACTATATAAAAGAAAAATACAAAGTTACATGGTAAATGTCAAACTAATTAACTAAGAGTTAATACTAAACGATAAGGTTAATATAATGACCCAAACCTGTATAAATTATATTGGTTGAAAGTTTTTCGACCCATACCATCATTATAAATTGAATAATCCACTTTTTATCCATTAAACACCGAATATGAATTTATTACAAAATAATATTTGTAGCTTTTCCAAAGGTGCCACTCACCCCTCTTATAAAAGGGCACTCCCCCTTCTCACTAATTCACACTTTAAAAGCCTTTTGGATCGGCAAAAATCTTCCCAAATATCCTCCCAAATTACATCAACTAAACCCAGAGGCCTAATTTTGAACATAAAGCCAACCTATAGAGCCCTTTTGATCAAATGAAAAGGAAGAACCCGATGAAGAGGTAATGTTTTTACCACCCTTTTTCAAGTTCATTTCTTCTCCAACATCTTCTTTCTTTATTATTTACATTTTATTTAATAACTCCAGTATCTCCAATATACTGTGATGTTATTATAAATATTGTACAACCATATTCAGTATTTTATCCATCCTTTTAATGACATGTCACCATACGTGCGTATATACGGCTTACCGTCTCCACGTCATGGTGTAATTGTTATTCAATATATTATTATTTGTATGGGTATAATAATGATGTGTAATTGATATAAATAATAAATATAACATGATATTGATTCTGTATATATGATATAAAATCCAATTATATATTATTTTAATAACAAAAGAATGATATTGTCGCTGCTGCGTACGTACGGACTACCGTCTCCACAAACGCGATGAGATTCATTCCCCATCATATCCATTCAATACTAATTATCATTTGATGATTAAAATTAATTTTCAAGAACTTTATATCATTCTGGATTTTAATATAATACAACCAATCCAAAAAACACGACTTATGTAACAAAAAATATAAAAGAAAATGAGTAAGTTTACACCCGAAATGACGATAATACTAATGTATTATTAATAAATAATTATTAGAAGATCATATATGATATCCTAATTATGTATATGGTTCTGGTATAAGTTAATAACAATGTTTTATCTATTATAAAGGATTTTAACATACCATTTACTAAGGAAAAGTACAAGGTACTGGGTTTTCATCTCACTCCTTATTCCCGTGAGATTCATTCCATTTCTAACTAATACCATTTGTGTTGTGTATGTACTTCCCATAATTTTATTCCTTTTGTAATACAGTTTAATATATGTGAATTTACATATTCATTGTATGGTACCTATTTCAAGGGGTTTATGTTTCATAAGTTACCAAATTGGGAAGGTTTATTTCACAATCTCTTCATTATCTGAGGTTGTTTATATGTAATTATCTTCTGGGACCACTTTATCTTCGAAATCCATGGTTCTTAAAAAAATTCAATTCATTCTGACTATTTTAAAAACTATGGTATAACACCATTTATACCACTGTTGATTTTTTGTAATTTTTTTATAAAATAATATTTCTGTCATTTTCCAAACAAGGTCCTTTTTAACCTTTTCGATAGAATTAAGGTAAGAATGACTTTTTTAACTTATACGGCGGGTGTGACTATTTTCTGCCATTATAAAATCCTCAAATCTTCCCTTACAATCATATAAGAATATTTTCAATGTAAATTTTTTCTTTTATAATTATGTGAATTTTAAATGATTTCAAAAAAAGATATATTTCTATCAAATAGTTTTGATTTCATCTATATAAACATACTTTGATGGATTTTAATCTTATTTGAAGTTGATATATTATGATACAAAAAATCCATATTCTATTGAAGGTTTTGTGATATTTTTGATTGTGGGTGTGTTATTTTTATACCATTCATGGTTTATGGAGAAAGTATTGACATTTCGTATGCTAGTTTTAATACAAATGTTTATGATACGTTTAATCCAGTTCATATGAGGAATGAATTGGACTTTGTAAGTGATGGGTGGAGACCACTATAGCTCCTCGATGCATCGGTAGGTCTCATGAGACAAAATAGTGTCTTGGCATAAGGCCTTGACAAAATATTATTTGTAGTCTTCGCACAAGGCCTTGGCTAAGTGGTTATGATAGTCTGGCATTATGAATTCCATAATTATGAAAGTGGTTATTGATATTGCATTTGATTATTCAACTAGTATAATATCCATGTGAATATGTTAATGACATTTTTTCATTTTATCTTTTCCATATTATGCTGAAGTTCATGTTTAAAAAGAATTTGTTTTAGCTATACATTGCCTTAAATGTTTATGCTTATTTATGAATGTTTTCTCTCTATTATTATCCTTACTGAGAATCTGGGCTCACCCCTTTCAATATTTTATTTTTCACATGATGTGAAGATGTAATTTATGAATGACCTGTAGGATAATATGAGGGTATATTAAGTCAATATGTTTTTGTAGTAGTTTTCACTTTATGATGTAATGTAAACTTTATGAATGTATCTAGTTATTCCAAGGCTAATAAACTAATCTGTCTTTCGAGACTTGATCTTTCTTGTGATCATGAAAATGTTATGTAATAATGCACTGAAACTGGGTAACTGGGGTCGGGGCATTACAGTTGGTATCAGAAGATGTTTAGTACAATCCTTGGAAGGTAGATTTAGATAAACTCTTATTAGATCACATAGAACTAATATGGACTTTGAGGATTAGTATATAAGAACATTCTAGAATTTTGGTAGTGTAGAGATTTTGTGAGTTTACCGTGAAATACATCCCTGTCTGGATACAAGCAGGTTGAGGTGGCTATGGCACAGATATACCTAGGGGTAAAACCAGAAAACACTGCTTTGAGATAGACTCAAATGGGAACCGGTGCCCGACAATGGGCCCTGCTGCACTCTTGGTTACGACACTCCCAGGGGATATGCTTCGGATAATTCTCATTTTCTTTTCAAAATGTTATCAAGGGTTTATAAGTATATATTTCCTCAAATAAAACATTTTTATGATTTTGGATTATATCCAAAAATAATTCAATATATGTTAAGTGTTTTTCAAGTATGAAATTATGTATTTTGATTCATAAACTGATCTAGTTTATGCTATTGTATAGAATTGGTGCCCAGTAGAAGGAATCTGAACTCCAACAATATGTATGATCCAAAGAGTAAGAAAGATCATATCTTTCACGGTATTAAGACAAAATTTAGAAGGGAAATAGTCTCCCCTGTATTCTCAACATATGAATAAATAGTGTCATGTGTTAATAAGATATGTAAATAATTTTCCGAGTCCTATGGCTTTGAAGGGAAGCAAGAGAAGAAAAGAATGGAAGGGGAAAGATGGATAAAGGGAAGAGGGAAAATAAGAATTTTCCCATATATGATAACTATGGAAAGAAACACCCCATAACTTTCCTAAAAGGAATGAGGGTTTGTTATAAGTGTGGAGAAAAAGGACACCATGTTCGTGACTTAAAGGGTAATAAAAAGGATTCAAATGTACAATGCATCATCTGCAAGGAGTTGGGACACTACGCGAACCAAGGTCCAAATCATCAAGGTATTCCCCAAATGATGCTACTGGATAATAACCATGTTATGATACTACCACAGATGAGGAGGAATGAATAGGGTTCTTATGTTGTTGTTAGGGAATTATTTCATTTGAGTTTTGTATCAACAATGTACTGGTTATAATAATTATGGAGTATATAATTATTGTACTGCAGTACTATTTCAATAAGGACATGAGATTTTGTGGAACAATGAAAAGTTACTCAATAGCAGGTTAAATTTTTGCAAAATATATGATTGAGAGAACGATAAACCATAATATGGTTCTGATACCGAGGTAGTGATTTTGGAATAATGCATGATTTATTCGAATAAATTATTTTCAATATCCTTGACTAACTTGAAACTGATTAATGATTTATATATTCCATCATTGATGGAGTTTACAACTTTTTTTGATAGAAGGAGTATATTAAGTATTCTATAAGTAATAGGGGATTATTAATTTAATCAATAAGGTTTTATGGTATTTTAGGATGTTATAGTGTTTTAAAAATAATTAATGATGAATGTGTTCAAATGTTATTACGTGAAAAAGGGATCTTCAATGTGTTTACCTACCTTATAAATTTTGCATTGTGAGTTTGGAAAGAAGTATTTTGGACAAGTCTAGTTCGAGATTATTTTTGGATTTCCCTAAAATGGAAAACCCAGAGGTCAGGCGGCAACCCGTCGTGTCCGGCAAGGCCGTGAGACTTGAACTCACAACCGAAGGGAAACAAGGGTGTATCACCTACCACTGACCCAGTTGATTTCCTTGATTGAATAATGTAGTTTTTAATGGTTCTGATAGATGAGGTATAAATTCATTTTTATGGAACCCCATACGAATAGGATAAATAGAATATTATTTTTATGTTATATTATCTTTTTGAGTGAAAGATGAGTTTATGGTAGAACGTAGTTAAAGGAGGAGACTCTACTTTTTAGGTATATATTTTTCTTCTTCTCTTATTAAATGAAGAAATTAATTCTTATACTTTACTTAAGAGATCATAAAACAAAAAATTTGTTATCCTAATACCATATGTTTTGTTGAACTGATGGTATTTTAAATCATCATAAATTGATGAATTTAAGGCTATCAATTTTACACTTATTTGTGATTGATGACCTCAATCACTACCTATTAATATTTATGTTTTCCCTCCAGTTATATGTCTCTAATTGCCTCCAATGTTTTCCTAATCAAGATCATAATTTGGTGGTGACCCATTCATTTCTCTTCTCCTCTTATTAAGACTAAATTTTATTAACCTAATTTTCGATGTGGGTTTTCCCAAAGGTATTTTCTATTTTCAACCTTTTATTTTCAATGAAAATTTTAAAATTTTGAGGATTCAATTTATTGAAAGAGGGTAGATTGTAACACCCCATTCTTCCACGGTATGCTTCTCTTTGAATAATACAATAGCGTGTGTTGTACGCAACACTGAGTTCAAGCACACCACGACTTAGCAAAGAAGCCTTTCAAAAGCAGTTATGAATAGTATTAACAGAATTTTAAATTTTATATTATCCTCATAATATTATAATCCATATAATGATTGTCATAGACATAATGTAAGAACTAATACATTTTTTTCAGATAAAAGAACTATTTTTCAAAAAATTCAATTTCACCGCCTTTTAATGGTGAAGCATTGTTAAATCCAATATTTGAAGCATTTAAATATTAAATTTGACAAAATAAACATATTTATTATAATTGGGACTTATGAAATTAGTTTCAATATAGTTTGGTGTTTTTATGATAACTTTCATATTTGGGTGAATAGTGAAAAATACTATATTTTAACTGAAAACGACTTTTTTAATCAAAATAATTTATATTATTAAATTATAAATTTTAATGGTATGGAAGTATAAATAGATTATATTTTTAGTATTTAATCCAATTATGGTCATTTTAAGAAATTTCATTTTGAAATTGGACATAATCAAGTGTCAAACTTTTGATAGTTATTATTTCTTAAAAATACTCCTTTTGGTTTTAATAGCGGGAATTAATTTTAAATTAATAAATGCAACATTTATGTTTTTGATAATGTTAAAATAGGAATCAATTTTGGGTTTGGAATATTTAAATTATCTTAGAGTGAAATTTTGGTACTTTTCTGAAAACTTTTATATTTTGATGAATAATGAAAATTACTAAATTTTAATTAAAAAAACATTTCTAATCAAAACAATTAATACTAATAAATTATGAATTTGAGTGGTTTAAAAGTATATTTAGAATATATTTTTACCATTTAATATAATTTTGTTCATTTTACATAATTTCAAAATTAAACAGTACATAAACAAGTGTCAATCTTTTGATAGTTATTATCTCTTAAAAACACGCTTTTTTGTTTTAACAACAGGATGTAATTTTAAATTGATTTATGACACTTCTATGTTTTGAATTTGGAAAAATAGATTTCATATTTGGAATCAGGATGTACAAATTTTGAAAATTGCTAACTTTTATTTTTAGACATTTTGAATAAGCGGTAAATATTTTATTTACCATGGTCAAAGGGTAAATCCGGTAAATAAAGGTAAAAAATAATATTATGATAATAATAAATTACCCTAAAACATGTCCTAACCTTATTGGTTTAAACATGTCCAACCGTGGGCTTCTTTGGGTCGATTTTAGGACCCCATGGAGCCACTTGTAGGTGATAAGGAAACTTTTTATTAATTAAGTTAAAGTATATACAAAAATAACAAAAGCATATATCTTTTAGAAAAACATTTTTTACACAAGGTTATATATGTTTAATTTTAGACTATAAGTATTCATTATAAGGATACAAATATTTCCTACATAATGGTATTTTATTTATAATTTTTAGACATTATATAATTTAATTTATTTATGACAAAATGATGATGTAGTAATTACATTATTAGTAAAATATTAAAATAATTGATAATATAAATACTCAAATAAATATAATATGAGACTTTTAACAAATTCAACAAATTTTATAGGATAATATGACATGTTATTATTGATTTAATCAACTTTATTCTAAGTAATCATGCTGTTATTATTTTCAAAAAAAATTAAAATACCAAATAGTGTCAAAATTGACATAAAAGAGGTTTTAAAACAAATATTATATTATTAATTGATATAATATTCCAAAAAATATAAGGTTCAGCCAAAGGATGTGTATCATGATAGTTGTATCATTAATATACCACTTGGGGGTCTCTTTCATGTATATAGTATGTTTATTAATTATATAATACAAAAATACAAAGTGACATGGTAAATGTCAAACTAATTAAGTAAGAGTTAAAACTAAAAGGTAAGGTTAATATAATGACCCAAAACTATCTGAATTATATTGGTTGAAATTATTTCTACCCATCCTCACCTTATAATTTTAATAATCCACTTTGGATCCATTAGAAACCAAATATTAATTTATTATAAAATAATATTTCTAGCTTTTCCAAAGGTTCCTCTCACCCCTCTTATAAAAGAGAACTGCCCCTTCTCATTAATTCACACAATAAAAGCCTTTTGGCTCGGCCCAACTCTACCCAAATATCCTCCCAACTTCCCCCAATTTAACCTAGAGGCCTTATTTGTATCATAAAGCCATCCTAAGGAGCTCTTTTGATCAAATAAAAACAAAAAACCCGAAGAAAAGGTAATGTCTTCACCACCCTTTTTCAAGTTCATTTCTTCTTCAACATATTATTTCATTGTAATTACCATCTTAAAATAATAAATCCAGTATCTACTATATAATTTGATGTTACTATAAATATGGAACAACCATATTCAGTATTCTATCCATCCTTTGAATGACATGTCACTATACGTGTGTACGTACGACTTACTGTCTCCACGCCGTGGTGTAATTGTTATTCAACATATTATTATTTGGATTGGTATAATAATTATGTGTAATTAATGTAAATAATAAATATAACTTGATAATGACTCTGTATATATGATATACCATCCAATTATATATTATTTTAATATCAAAATAATGATATTGTCGCTTGTGCGTACATACGGGCTACCGTCTCCATGAACGTGATGAGATTCATTCCCCATCGTATCCATTCAAGACTAATTATAATTTGATGATTAAAATTAATTTTTATGAACTTTATATAATTCTAGATATGAATATGATACATACTATCCATATGCAACATGACTTATGTAAACAAACATATAAAAGAAAACAAGTAAATTAACACCCGAAACGACGATAATACTAAAGTATTATTAACAAAGCATTATTAGAAGATCATATGTGTTATCATAATTATGTATGTGGTTCTTGTATAATTTAATAAAAATGTTTTAACTATTATACCAGAGGTTAACATACCATCTACTAAGGAAAAGTACAAGGTAAGGGGTTTTCATCTCACTCCTTATTCTCATGAGATTTATGCCATATTTCTACTATGACCTTTTGTGTGGTGTATGTAATTCCCATGATTGTATTCCATGTGTAATAAACATTAATATATGTGAATTTAAATATTAATTGTATGGTTCCTCTTTCATGGGGTGTATGTTTCATAAGTTTCCAAATTGGTAACAGTTATTTCACAATCTCTTCATTATCCGAGGTTGTTTAGACGTAATTATCTACTGGGACCTCTTTATCATCCACATCCATGTTACGTAAAAATTTATTTAAATTAATTCTTACTATTTTAAAGTCTATGGGATAAAGTCATTTATAACCTTGTTTACTTTTTTAAGATGTTTATAAAGGAATCTTTCTGTCGTTTTCCAAACAAGGACCTTTTTAACCTTTATGACAGAATTAAGGTATGAATGTCTTTTTTAACATATACGGAGTGTGTGGCTATTTTCCACCATTATAAAATCATCGAATCTTCCCTTACAAGCTTATAAGAATATCTTCAAAATAAATTTTTTCTTTCCTAATAATGTGACTATTAAATGATTTCAAAAAAAGAGATATTTCTCTCAAAATGTTTTGATTTCATCTATGTCAACATACTTTGATGGATTTTAAGCTTATTTAAAGTTTAATTATTATGATACAAAAATTGGTTTGCAACACTTCCCACCCACCTTTTATATGGGGGAATGAGAGCTTCAGTGAGTGGGTAGAAAGAGTAGATAAATTGAATGGGATGTTCTGATAAAAGGTGGGTGGGAAGTGTTGCAAACAAATTTTTTTATCCCCCTTCATCACAGCTAAACAAATGACGAAAAATTTGCCTTTATCAGAATTTTTTTTAGCACTGGTAAAGGGGGAATGTAATATTGAAAAAAGAGCTGATATAGGTGGACTTTAATAGTGATAAGAAAGCACTGATAAATTCTCCCTTTATCACCAATAAAAAATCATTGATAAATTCCCCTTATTAGCGCATTTTTAGCACTGTTAAGGAGGGCGTGTATTTGTAATTTTTATGAGAAATATTATATCTAACGATTTAACATCACATTGATTATCATGAATACTATAACACTGAAAAATACTTTTTACTAAAACTATTAAGGGAAATATTTTTACTAGTGCTACCATGGATCTGACTATCAAAGGAACATTTTTTCTGTTTTAAAACAATGAGAGTGAATTTATGGTCATCCCTAGAAAACATAAGCTCATATTGTTTTTAATTATACTATAACAATTAAAATTCAGTTTTTGTTTTATATTTTTAGAATTTCATGACAATCAGAGGTCATTTGGTTGGTTTTGATCTCCTGGAACATGTTTTTAAAGGCCATCAAACCGTTAAAAAATGATTATTTAGTCATTTTGGTAAGATTGAAATCTCGATTGAATTTTTTTTCTACTCTTACAAATCATAAATGGTAAAAAAATTTTTTTTCAATTTTACATCATTATGAGATAATTTTTTACATATCTGACTATTGATCAAGCATTTTAGGGTTTTAAAACATCATAAGTGTGTTTTGTGTCATCTTGGGAAAACAAAACATTAGATTAACATTTAACCCATAAAGACTCAGATTTTCCTTGTAGTTTTTTTATTATATGGAATTTTTACAAGTTTTGGAAAATTGACTATGCATAATTCCACGGCCTGGTGTGCCCGATATGAATTTCTGAACATTCTTTAGGTACATTCAGTAAATGCATGAGCAGTGTTTTCTAACTTTTGAACCCGTGGTCAGATTAGAAATCTGAGGGAACCGCTGAATCTGCAGTGCCGGGATTTTCTTAAGGGAGGCTTCACTTTGACCGTAGTAGGTCTATAATAAAAGTTTTGTTTTGGGACATTTAAAAGGAATAATAAAAATAACATAGTTAATTTTTATTTTCTCTTTATCTCTTCCTCTAATAGACAAGCGACAATGTGGGACTAGCAGCACATCGAGCCAATAAATGTCTTGACCCTTAAATCCAAAGTAACTGTACTATTTTGGAATTAAGAAGGTTCTAAATTAATGAGCTCCCATTAAATCAAACGAACGTTATACACCCTCCCCCCTTTTATTTATATGTAGCTTGGGGAGAGGTGTCGACACTACTTCACCAAGTAACGAAGAGATGAAAAATTGTTGATAGGCCTAGCCCTTGGAGGAAAGAGCATGTTCCAGTGAGCGGGGACGAACAACACTGAAACCCCGAACTGAATATCGACAATCAAATGACGTTGTTGGAGTCTAATTGCGAGGATGCCGAACCCCACCCCAATTTCTCAATCATGGGCATTCTAAATCGTTCTTAAGGTAGGGTTTAATTTCGTTATTCTTCAAAGTGATTGTTGAATACTTTAATCTTCCCTTACATTTTCAAGCTAACTCGGAGGGTGAAAGACTAGAAAACATGGCCCAAACCCCTTGAAACCTTTTTTACCCCATAGGTTCTCTATGGAAGACTTCTAGTGCAGCGGTATCGGTGACCATCGCAGGCAGGGACCAAGGAGGCTGCTGACATCGGCCAACCTCGAGGGAGGAGTCAGTACACCCTGGCTGTCAGAGGAACTGACCATGGATCATCAGCCACGAAGGTAAGAGGAGGTGGCACACCTACGTCGATGTGGGATATGTCCATGACTCGTTATACACTGTGGTCAGAGGAGGCAGTTGACACACCGATCAGTTGTGGTTAAGGAGGGTAGCATGACCAGCGTGCCGCCAGAAGATGTGGGCGACATCTTATCAGCCACAACAGTAGGACCTATAGTTGGTCCCATGTGACTTGGAAGTGCCCTTAGGCACTGCATGGGATTTAAAATGGGGGGGGGGACCACTCTCCTACCTTGATGGCAAGAACAGAACCTTTTTAAGCAGGATGCGCGAGCCAGCGGGCCGCACTCCGCTATGGGTCAGGCCACATGATCCATCGTGCCACCCTCCACCATGGTTTGTGCTGCGCGAGCCCAATGGACTTCCCTCTTGCATGACGGGATTCCCCCTTTAATGCCAGGATGCACACCTGTGTTCTAGGTAGGACCGCATCCCAGCGGGTTGAGCCCGTTGTGGCCCAGCCCAGCCAGGTCGGTTTGGCCAGGTCGGACCGGACCCAGGCCCAATCGGACCCGGAAACACATAAAGGGCCAAATCGTGAGAACCAAACATCTTTTTGATGAATAGTATTTGTTTTTTGGATACTTGGAGCATGATTGTATTTTTGGTGTACTCCACTTGAGTTTTGGAGACAGTTGGTGTATGTCATGGTTGGATCGAGCCCAAATCCAACCGGGCCGTCGGAACAAAAATGCTTATAACTCACAAACTAGGCGTCTGATTGATGAAATTTCGGTCGCATTGGAACCCTTACAACATGACAATCCATTGGGTTACTCCTTTGTGGAGTTTAGTGGTACTTATGGTATGAACGATATCTTAAGGGGTAGATTCTACAGAAATCAAGTGCACCGGGTGTGAGGAATCTTGTGGAAGGTTATAACGTGAATAAAGAAAATCGATCCTATGTGGGTCATCATCTATCAATTCTGTGTGGGTCAGATTCTATCTGATCCTTTATGGGTCAGCACCCAATGATATTATGTGGTTCAATGCATACTGATCCAATGTGGGTCAGATCCTGTGTGGGCCAGCCTATGTTAGTACCTATCAATCCTTTGTGGGTTAAAAATAGTGGTTCTTAACAGAATAAGATGATAAAGCCATATGAATAATCATCAATATTTCTATACTTATGTTAAACCTGATGTGAGTTGATTCTTTTATCTTCATGGTGTTACCTGTGTGGTACTTCTACCTTCATTGTGTTGTCTTCATGGTGTTACCGGTATGGTACTTCCATCTTCGTGGTGTTACTGATGTGGTACTTCCATCGTTTTGGAGTTACATGTGTGGTACATCTACCTTCGTGGTGTAACCTTTGTGGTATTATATCCTCTTGTGTGAGATCAATATATCTTGATTACTTAGGTATATATATGGTTATATACATAAGTAATGTATATTTATATCGCTTTGTTCTTGAGTTTGAGGTCTTTCTTTGTCTTTTTTACTTTGATGATCTCAAGGAGACCTATGGGGGTCTCGGGGTCCCTACTGACTATTTTTATACTCACCTTTGCATGGGCTTCACCAGCACCTTGTTGTGTCTTGTGCAGACTATGAGAATTGGGACATAGACTCGATGAAGCCAGGATCAGGTGGTACACAGAGGGGACGAGCTGACGCGGGGTTCTGTGGAGATGATCTGTACCTACGCTTCAGGTAGGATCCTCAGTGAAATATCTAGAAGCTATTTTTTTACTTTTCAGTTTCATTTGTACCTTTTTCAGGTGGGATCATATTCTGAAACCTTTTATATTAACACTCATTTACTTTCAGCACACATTTAAAAAGGAATTTTACTACGTGGTTACATCTTTTTACAATCTAGTATGTGTGTTTGTATAGGTTTCAAGGCAATTACTTCTCATTATAGGGATTTGACTTTCCAGTTCTAGTCAACATCCCCACGCCTATGGAAGATGGGCCTGGGGTAGTCAGGGACTGAGCCCTGTGGGATGGGAAATGAAAAAGTGGTATCATAGGAGTATCCTCTATCGAAGAACTAGGGCTCTGATTTTATAGCAATAGTGTTATGTGTTATGAGTGTGGTTTTAGTTTTGGGGAATCTAGTGTTGGTGCGACTACCGATGTATCCATACAACATGACCCTGAATTCTGATTTCCGACTCAGTGCACGGAAACACTGATTGTGTGAGTATTTTAAAAGACTTTCTTGTGATCTCTTTGAGTCAGCTCACCAGGTATAATTTATTGAATGTGGAACAAATGTTTTCGGTCAAGATTCCACCACACAGAAAGCCAGCCAGGATTTTTGAGAGAATATGTGATGTTATCCTACCGAGCGATGAGGCCTCAATGGAGGTCCCTCTTATAGTGTTAGTACCTGCTGGTGGTGTACCGTCAACACCACCACCCATTGGGAAACTGTTTCCACCTTCCCCACCAGTAGAGGGAACATGAATACTGAGCTGTTTCATGTGTTTCAGTATCATAGGCTTCCGAGGGTCCGATGCCATACGGACCTGCAGGCGGCAGAGGACTGGATGGAGGCTATAGTCCGAGTTTTTTGCCTATTTGGGACACCAGTTCACCTTATGGTGATCCTAGTATCTTGTCTTTCCCAGGAAACAGCAAGGAGATGGTGGAGCTTGATAATCCAAATACAAGATGAGGTGACCCTCATCTGGGCAGACGTCGATATCCATTTCAGGGTAGAGTTCTTCCCTGTGACTCTACGCTCAGTGCGTATACAAGAGTTTCCGTACTAATAGCAGGGCAACATAACTGTGGACCAATACTCGGTAGGGTTCACTAATCTCTACCACTACTCCACCGACATGGTATGAGACCCTTTATTCAGGTCCTAGACCATTAATCAGTGTCCCCAATAGGAGATCAGAGCATCGATGATATCGCTCAGCATTCGGACGCATGCTGGGGTTCTTGAGCGAGCACATTTGGTGGAGATATTCCTATGTGAGCAGGCATCGACTATGAGAGCCACCATTAGATGTCAGGTAGTATATTCATCTATGACAAGTAGTAGACAGATGACGTAGGGGCCCAATCGGGCCAAACCATCTGGTGGACAACCCCAAGATACATGGTCAGTGGTGAGGGGCTCATGGGACAGAGTAGGACAGTTAAAGAGTAGGTAATGCTACTTGGGCGGTGGGCAGGGTCACATAGCTCATGACTGCCTGACCCACCATATGGAAGACCAGTAGACGGTCAAAGGACCACCGAGGCAGAGGAAGAGTTTCGATTGGGGAGGTCCATAGGCAGTAGGAGGACGTGGCAGAGGAGCTGGTTGTGCAGCAGGTAGTGGGGGTCGATACAAGGTTCTACTACACCCACATCCAAGTGGTCCACCCCAACTATAGAGAGCAGGTGGACATGGATGAGTTCAGCTCCAGGCAGCTAAGGCCAATGACCACGACGCTCCAGAGGTGATTATATTTATGATCTGTGTCTTCTCAACCTTAGTTTCAGTACTTATAGACACAGGTTCAAGACACTCTTTATTGCCACAGCCCTCGTTCAGAGTTTAGAGATTCTGTTGGAGTTGTTGGATCGATCCTTACATATATATAATCCTACGGGAGAGGATTGGACGATTAAACAAAAGTGTCGGTAGTGTGATATTACTCTACGAGTCGAGAGCTTCGGGTAGGATATTCTAGTAGTGGCATCGATTCCTTATGACTTCATCTTGGGTTTAGACTGTTTATCCACAGTCCATTCTCAAAATGACTGTATTATGTGCAAAGTGCAGTATGTTCATGATGATGGGACCAGGTATTCCTTCACAAGAAAGAAGGGAAAATTTATAGATTAGGATGGACTTACCCAGAGGATGGTGTAGCCGATAACATATCAGTTGTCCTACGATACCCTCAGGGCAGCTGATGTTGAGAGTCTGACCTATCCTCTAGTGGTGGACCAATTTTCCAATGTCTTTCATGATGGTGTTCCAGGACTACCACCACATAAATAGTTATAATTTTACATCGACCTATACCCCAGGATGAAACCAATATCTACACCAGCATATCAGATGGCTCCCATAGTGTTTTATGATTTATGGGTCCAATTGGAGGACTTGTATAGAAAGGGTTTATATTGCCCAATGTTTCTCCATGGACAACCCTGATTTTGTTGGCCAAGAAGGTAGATGGGAGTTTGAGACTATGTGTGGATTTTCCACACCTAAATTAGGTTACTATGAAGAAAAATTATCCACTTTTGAGGATTGATTATTTTTTTGATAAGCTAATGGGAGATCATTGGTTTTCAAAGATATACCTCATATCCGACAATCATCATCTTAGGGTACGAGATTAGGATGTTCAGAAGACGACCTTTAGATGTCGGTGTGGCCACAATGAGTTCTTGGTTATTCCATTCAGCATGACCAATGCCCCATTAGTGTTAATGGGACTCCTGTATAGGATCTTTCAGCTATACATTGATCACTTTGGGGTGGTCTTCATTGATGACATCTGGATATACTTAGCATTAGATGAGGAGCATGACTATAATTTGCAGATAGTTCTGGATACACAATGAGATCACCAACATTATGGTAATCTCTCGAAGTGCCAGTTCTGGATATGAGAGGTCCACTTTCAAGGACACATTATCTTAGAGGCTATAGTTGTTGTGGATCCAGGAAATATAGAAGTTGTAATTGCTTGGGAGCCACCCAAGAGTGTGAACATGGTGAAGAGTTTCCTGGGATTGGATAGATATTACATGAGATTCGTGCCTGAAATTTCCATTGTTTTTTCACCCTTGTCAGCATTGATGAAGAAGGGACAACCCTTTGTATGGACTGATATATTCCAGAAGTGTTTTCCAGAGCTGAGGTAGAGACTAGAGAGTGCCCCCATCTTGAGTCTACTAGAAGAGGTCGTTGAGTATATAGTCTACTGCAACGCATCAGGGACTAGACCTGGATGTGTTATGATGCAGGAGTGAGTATTGATCACTTTTTGCTCATGAAAGCTAAGGAAAGATGAGTAGAACTAACTACCCATGACCTGGAGTTAGTAGCAGTGGTCATCGCCCTAAATATATGGAAACATTACTTGGTGGGTGAACGTTTTACAGTCTACTCTGATCACAAGAGTCTCAGGTATATCTTCTCTCAGTAGGACTGAAACCTAATATAGTGATGTTGGCAGGATTTCCTCTAGGACAATGTCTTTGTGATAGTCTATACTCCTTGGAAGGGGGACATGGTAGTAGATGCACTCAACAAGAGGTCTGGTCTGCAATTTATGAGTGAGGCGACATATTAGCTAGCCGCATTGTAGATATCCTTCATGGATAGAGATGGAGAAACTTACCACTGGTCTATGAAAATAACTCCCCCATTTCGTTAGTGAGTCACGAAGGCACAACTTGGGGACATTGACTACGAGGCTCAACGATCTATGATATCAATTGTACAAGAACCTGATAGATTTTATGAAGGTGGGGACCACGCCATCCTCTTCAGAGGACGTACCATGGTACCAGTGGAGCTATGAGAGGAGGTGTTGAGAGAGTTCCATACTTCACATTTGGAGGTACATATAGTGTGGCGAAGATGTACCAGGACCTCTGATGTTAGCACTGATGGCTAGGGATGAAGAATGTAGTGGCAAAGTTTGTTTCTCGATGCCTCACTTGTTAGCAAGTGAAAGCCGATCATCAGGTTCCAGTAGGCTTAGCATTGCAACTAGAGGTTCCAAATTGAATGTGGGATGGAATATCCATGTATTTTGTGACATGGCTTCATCCTATGTTCAGGGGACATGATTCCATTTGGGTAATCATTGACCAACTCACCAAGTCGGCCCTTTTCTTAACAATCCTAGAGGAGGGATCAATAGTGGGATTGGGATGCCTATATGTATAAGAGATTGTGTGGCATCGTGGGGTTCCCTCGATGTTCTTGTCTCACTGTGAAAAATGTTTTACATCCCGGTTGTGGAAGGGATTACCGGAGTTTTTCGGGGCTCAGCTGCATTTGAGCACTACCTTTCATCCGTAGAAGGATGTTCAGACAGTGTTGACCATACAGACACTGGAGGACATGCTACATTCTTGCGTCCCAGATTTTGGACATAGTTGATATGATCACTTTTCCTTGGTGGAGTTCACATACAATATTCTTTATCACTCCACCATCATTATGGAACCATTCAAGGCCGTATACGGTCGACCATACAGATCACCTCTATGCTAGATATATACAGGGGAGTCAACACTTATGGGTCCAGAGTGTGTACAGGCTACCACTGAGAAGGTTCATATCATCCAGGAGCAGATGAAAACTACACTAATAAGACAAAATTCTTATGATGAAAGGAGGTAAAGAACTTTGGAGTTCGAGGATGAAGACCATGTCTTCCTACAAGCCTCACCTCGATGAGGTTTATAGAGATTTGGCTGAGGCGAAAAACTCTCACCGTGATTTATCATACCATTTCTGTTACTCTGGAGGACAGGTGTGGTGGCATACCTCTTGGAACTTGCAACGCAGTTTGAGAGGGTGTACAACATCTTCCACATATCTCAGCTAAGGTGATATATGCATTACCCATCACATGTCATCGACCACATTGATCTGGACTTGGATGACGGGGTGATGTATATGAACGTTCCCATAGAGATTGAGGATCGACATGAGCGGGTCCTTCGTGGGTGGTCGATACCTCTGGTTCACATTCAATGGTAGAATGAGAACCTCTAGGAGAGCACATGGGAGTGGGAGGCTCAGATTCCTTCCTAGTACCCCCATTTGTTCTCATAGTCTATGTTGTGGCTTTCGGGGATAAAAAGTCCTAAGGTGGGGATATTGTAAAGACCCAAAAAAAATTTCATGTAAGTGTTATATCATATTGAATTATTAAGAGTCTTAAAAATTTGATGGCGCGTTATTCCAAGGTCCAGTGTTCCTGAAATGAATTTCTAATTTTTTTTGGTATATTCAGTAAATGCATGGGTGACATTTTTTATATTTTGAACTGCTAATCGGATTAAAAACTTGGGGGCACCAATGAATCTGTAGCGCCAGGATTCTCTTAAGGGATGCTTCCCTTTGACCATAGTATGTCTGGATAAAAGGATAAATTTTTGGACTTTTAAATAGAATAATAAAAATAACATAGTTAATTTTTATTTTCCCTTTTATATTTTCCTCTAACGGACATGCGTCAACGTGGGACCAATGACCTGTTAATCCTATAAATGGCTTGACCATTCAATCCTAAGTAACTGCACCATTGGGGAATTAAGAAGGTTCTTAATTAATGAGCTCCCATTAAATCCCACGAACGTTAGACACTCTCCCCCCCTCTTATTTATATGGAACTTGAGGAGTGGTCTCGACACTACTTCACCAAGTAACAAAGTGCTGGGAATGTGTTGAGATTCCAAACTCTTCGAGGACGGAGCCAGTTCTGGTGAGTGGGGACGATTGACATTGGAACCCCAAACCAAATATCTATGATCAATAGACATCATTAGGGTAATGTTGTGAGGATAAAAAATACTCACCCACTTCCTCAGTCATAGGCATTCTACAACGTTCCTGAGTAAGGGTTTAATTTCATTAATTTTCAAAGTGGTTGTTGAATTCTTTAATAATTCCTCAGGTGTTTGAGCTAACACAAAGGGCGTGGGCCTAAAAAACATGGCCTGAACCCTCCACAACATAGTTTACTAAATGCATTTTCAATAAAAGACCGTCGGCACAGTGGTATCGGCGACTGATGCCGGAACGGAGCAAGGAGTTGGCCGACACCGGCCAATTGTGAGGGAGGAGACTATGCACCCGAGCTGCCAGAGGAATAGGCCACGACGTTTTATCCACAATGGTCGGAGGAGGAGGCACACTTGTGTTGATGGATGATGTGGGCAACGACTCGTCAGTCGGGGTGGCGAGACCCGCAGTAGGTCCCGTTTTACTTGGCAGTTCCCTTAGTCGCTACTTTGGTTTCCAAACAGGTGGGGCGACCGCTCCCCTCCCATTCCAGCCTAAGTAGACCCTGCTCCAGGGGGGCATGTGAGCCATCAGGTTGTGCTCCACCACAAGCTGGGCTGCGTGAGCTAGAAGGCTGCACTCCACCATGGGATGCGCAATCCAGCGGGCCGTGCGAGCCCAGTTAGCCAAACCTCTGTGGGGCGGGCCACCCCTTGTGGCCGGGCTGCCCCCTTGCGGGCTGCAATTCCCTCCGTATATGTCGGGTCATGCCCCTATGGGATGAGCTGGACCACTACCCAGTAGGTGAAGCCCGCTATGGCCCAGCCTAGCCAGTTCGGACTCGTATCAGGTTTGGTCGGTCTGACATAGTCAGACCGGACCCGGGCCCAACCAAACCTACAAAAATGTAAAAGGCCATATCTTGAGAACACGGAATCTATTTGAAGATATATCTACAGTTTTGGGAAACTTGGAGTAAAGCAGTCCTTTTGGTATACTCCACTTCAGTTTTAGAGATCGTTGTAGTACATGTGGGTTGGATAGAACCCAAATCCAACCAGCCCATAAGAACTAAAATGCTTATAACACACAGAACGAGTGTCTGATTGACGCAATGTCTGTTGCGTTGGAACCCATATGACATGGTGGCCATTTTTGTTACTAATTTTTGGAGATTATTGGAAATAGAGGTATTAATGATATCTTGAGGGGCATGTTCTATGGAACTCGAGTTTATCGGGTGCGAGGAATCATGTGGCTGATTATAACATGATCAAAGAACATAGATCCTGTGTGTGTCAACATCTATCTATCTTGTGTGGGTTAGCTTCTATCAGATACTATGTAGGTAAGTGCACAATGATCCTCTGTGGGTCAGCACATATCGATCTTGTGTGGTTCATATTCCATGTGGGTCAGCGGGGTTTAGTACATATCGATCCTGTGTGGGTCAACAACAATGCTTCTAAACAGAATAAGATGATTTACCCTTAAGACTAATCATTTGTATTTCTGTTATTACGTTAAAAATGATGTGAGATGAGTCTTCTATATTCGTGGTTTTACATGTGTGGTACTTCTACATTTATGGTGTTTTCTTCGTGGTGTTACTGGTGTGGTAATTTTATCTTCAGGGTGTTACCTGTATGGTACTTCAATCTTTGTGGTGTTACTTGTGTGGTACTTCTACCTTCAGGGTGTTACCTTTTTGGTATTCTATCATCATTTGTGAGATGAGTATATCTTGAAAACATAATTATATGTATGATAAAATACATATGTAGTGTTGATGTATTTCTCTTCGTGATTGAGTTTGAGGTCTTGCACTATGGTTTTTCCTTTGGGGAAATCTAGGAGACCTATATAGGACTCGAGGTCCTTACTAAGTATTGTTATGCACAACCCTACACGGGCTTCACCCAAAACTAATTATGTGTTGTGCAAACAATGAGAAGTGGGGATGAAAAACGAGGGAGCCAAGACCTGGTGGTACATAGAGGGGACATACTGACCTTGAGTGTTATGGAAAAGATCTGTACCAACCCTTCATGTAGGATCTTTGGTGGATGGTCGATGAGCTGTTTTGTACTTTTCAGTTGTACTCGTACTATTTTTAGTTGGGATTGTATTCCAACCCCTTTTACATTCAGAAAATATTTTACATTTAACACACTTTTACTATGGTAGTTTACTATGTGGTTTCTTATTGTTGCATTCTAGTCTATGAGTCTGTACAAAATTAAAGGAAATTCCTTCCCATTATAGGGATACACCTTTTTGGTGCTAGTCGCCAACCCATGGCTTAAGGAAGGTAGGCCTGAGGTAGTCACGACACGAGCCTTTGGGGACGAGTCATGACATAACCACCTTAAAATTTTAAAAATCATTATACAGTTGTTATCATATGATTTCAGGGATTTCAGTAGTCGTGTTGTTTGTTTTTCCCACAACACATGTTTTTGAAGGGAATCTTACTTTAAAATTTTTTAATTCAGTCATTCTAGGTAGAACAATTGTCCGATTGAAGATTATTCTATATATACAAAGAAAAAATAATAAAAATATGGGTTTACTATTATTTGGAATAATCGTAGGGTATTTTTATAGATATTTCCTTTATAATCATGTTATGGTGATTTAAAATAATTAATGTGTGATTTAAATCATTCTGTGAAAATAGATCTTTATATTGATATTTCATCTACTCCACTACATCAAAAATATGTATACAGTTGTTTCATATACTTTTAAGGGATTTAGAGGTAGTTTAGTTGCTTTTGACCCCATGACACATTTTTTTAATGGGAATCAAACCATAAAAAATAATTTTTTCATTCATTTTAGATAGATCATGCATCTGATTTATTTTCTTTCTACTTATACACATTAAACAATAATACAAATATAGTTTTCATATGATTCCAAATAATCTGATAGTCATTTTCATTAGATATGACCATTGATTAGATGTTTTTGTGTTTTAAAATAACAAATGTGTGATTCTAATTATCCCAAAAAATTCTTCCTTAGATTTATTATACCCACATTCCACCATTTCATAGATCACCTTGTGATATTTTTATCAGATTTGACAATATTCCTAGGCTGTTTGGATGGTTTTGAACCCCTGATGCATGTTTAGAAGGGATAAACATTTAAGATATTATTATTTGATCTTTTCTGATAAACCACACTTATGATTGACATTAAATCTTCTTCTACATGTTTTAAATAATATGATGACTATTTTTCTATGATTTAATAGTATTCCAAGGTCATTTTTAATGGATATGACTGTTGAATTCACATTTTGTTGTAAAAAAAATAAATTTGTGTTTCTGGTCATCCATAGAAGACTGAACCATAAATTCAAATTACATGTAATACATTATTTAAAAACTAGTATACTATTTTTTTTATCACAACATTTATTAGTCGTTTTTTAGTTTTTGACCCCATGATGTATGTTTTTAAGGGGTAAAAACATTAAAAAATTCGTATTCAATCATTTTGGATAGATCAAAGGTTCGATTATTGTTAAATCTACTAATACATGTCAAAAATAATACTATGATGGTTTTCATATGATACCATTACATTTATAGGTTTGTTGTAATGAATTAGACCATTAAACACAAATTTTGGCATTTTAAAACAATAAAAGTATATTTTTGGAAAACTCGGTCTATAAAAACCTCAAATTGACATCATGTTTACTCTAATATTTCAAGAATCCTTATATGGTTTTTTTCATTGAAATTGAAAACATTTTGAGGCCATTTGGTTGGTTTGGACCCCCTAAAACATGTTTTTAAAGGGCATCAAACCTTTAAAACATTAAAAGTCAACATTTTTAGGGAGATAACATGTCTAATTGAAATAATTACAACTCTTAAACATTAAAAATAATAAAAATATTTCTTTTATATGATTTCACACCATTATGAGGTTTTTAATGGAATTCATCATTAAAAACCAATTTTCATGTTTTAAAATAATAAAGTTTGTTTCTTGTCATATTGAACAAAAAACATCAAATTGATGTTCCTAATACTTGACTATTTTAAAATTTTCTATATATATATTTTTTCTTGTTTCATGTATTTTAGTGGCTATTTTGTAGGTTTTGACCCCTTTATGCACATTATTAATGGGTTTTAAGCCTTTAAAAATTTCTAGTTTGATCATTTCATATAGAATAAATGTTTAATTAACATGCCATCTACTTTCACACATAAAAAATAATAATAATTAAATTTTCTTATGATTTAAAATCAATTTTTGGTCATTTTATAGGTATCTAAAATTTAAACACATGTTTTGGTGTTATCAAATAATAAAAGTGCATTTCCGATCGATTTTGGAAAATGTGAAATCAAATGAACATTTTTTCATCACTACTATTTCAATAATCACTATATGGTTATTTTAATCTAATTTCATGAAATTTTGTGATCCCTTGATAGGTTTTGAACTTTCGATGGGCATTTTTTAAAGGGAATTGAACCTTTAAAAATGAATTTTTAATTTGTTCCTAGAATACTACACATATGATTATTCAATAATTTAATATTACTTGTCAAAAATAGTATAAATATAGTTCTACAATGATTAAACATCATTCCAATTTTTTTATATGGATTTGATAGTTAAACATATGTTTTGGTTTTTTAAAACAATAAAAGTGTGTTTCCAACCAACTTAAGAAAATAGAACCTCATATTAAGGTTACATTTACTCCACCATTTATAAAATCATTATATGATTGTATTAATCTATTTTGATGCCATTTAGTGGTCGATCGATTGGTTTTAACTCCCTGATGCATGTTTCTAAAGAATAATTGAACTGTTAAAAACTATTTATTCAACAATTCTTGGAAGACCCCTTACATGAATGAAGTTATGACTACTAATAAAAGTCATAAATAATATGAATATGGTTTTTATATGATTTAATGTCATTATGAGGCCTTTTTCTTTGAATATCACTGTTAAATTCATGTTTTTATATTTAAAAACAATAAAAGTGGATTTTATATCATCTTAATAAAACATAACATCATATTAATGATTAATCTTCTCAACCATTTCATAAATCCCAATATGTTTTTATCATCTGATTTCATGGCATTTAGAGGTATTTTATTTGGTTTAAACCCCTTGATGCATGTTTTTAAATGGTGTTAAACATTTACAAATTGTTTATTAAGTTATTCTAGGAAGTATTCACATCAGATTTACACATCATTTACTTTTACACATAAATATCAATAAAAATTGTTTTTCCCTTGATATTTCATCATTATGGGTTCATTTCTTATGGATCTAACCTTAAAATTCATGATAAGTGTTTTAAAACAATAAACATGAATTTTCAATAATATTGGGAAAAAAGAACCCCAGATCAATGTCCCATATATTCTATTATTTCAAAGAATATTTTACATTTATTTTCATATGATTTCATTATATTTAGTGGTCATTTTGGTTAGTTTTGACCCTCAAAAAGTATGTTTTAAGGGTAATCAAACATATCAAAATTGCTGATTCAGTCGTTATGTGTAGATTGATTTTTTAATTTATCTGATTCCAGATCATACACATCAATAATAATACAAAAAAATTTCTTATGATTTCACTTCATTCAGATGTTGTTATATAAGAATATGACAGTTAAATGAACATTTTGGTGTTTTAAAATAATTAAAAAGTATCTTTTGGTAATTTTAGAAAAACAAAACCCCTTTTCTAATATTTCATCTACTTCATGAATTGAAAAACTATTGTATGGATATTTTTTATGATTTCATTTCATTCAAGGATCTTTCGGTTTGTTATGATGCCATGTATAACATTTTTAATGAGAGTTAAAGCTTTAAAAACAATTTATTTTGTAGTTTTAGTGATACATTACATCTGATTGGAATTAATTGTACATTAAAAAGTCAATAATAATAAAAATATTGGTTCTTTATGATTTAATATCATTTAGAGGTCATTTTCTATGGATTTGATAGTTAAACACCTAGTTTTCTATTTTAAATAAATAAAAGTGCATTTCAGGCTATCCTAAACAAACAGAACCTCAGATTGATTCTTTTTCTACTCCACCACTTAAAAAATAATATATATATTTTTTACAATATTATGATATTATGAGGTCACTCAGTTTGTTTTAACCCCCTATCACACGTCTTTAATGTTCTCAAAAACTTTAAAATTCTCATATTACTAATATTCGAGGTAGACCAAGAATATTATTGACTTTTTTTCTTCATGAAAAACAACAAAAATTATTCAAAGATGGTTTTAATATGATCTAAAATAATTATAAGCCCATTTTCTATGAATCTTACCATTAAACACACATTTTGGTGTTTTTAAATAATAAGTATGTGTTTTCGGTCATCCTAGGAAAATAGTACCTCAAACTAAAATTCTATCTACTATACTATTTCCTAAACCATTGTATTGTTTACAACATCTATTTTTGTGGGATTCATAGGTCATTTGGTTGGTACTGACTCTTTGATGTGGGTTCTTAAATAATTCCATTCCTTAAAAAATATCAATTTTGTTGTTTCGGGCATATCCAAATTTTTATTAATTTTTCATCTACTCATACATGTTAAAAATAATACTGTGATAGTTTTCCAATGATTATATGTCATTCTAATGTCCTTCTCTATAGATATTACCATTTAATGCAAGTTTTCATTTTTTAAAATAATATAAATGGGTTACCAGTCATCCATGACAAAGAAAATCTCATATTGACTTTCAAACTACTCAAACACTTCACAAAATCACTGTATGATTTTTTTTCTTCATATTTAACAACATTGGAATGCTTTTTAGTTTGTTTTGACCCCCTATCACACATTTCTAAATCATATAAAACCATTAAATATTACATATTTAATAATTTTCGTTAGAATACATATCTGAATGACATTCCATCTACTCAAACACATAATAAATATAACAAATACAATTTTAATAAATTTTCATGGTATTTCAAGGTCGTCTACTATGGATTTGATAGTTAAAAATATTTTTTGGTTTTTCTAAAACAATAAAATGCGTTTTCAGTCATCTTATAGAAATAAAACCACATAATGACATTAAATCTACTCCACCATTTCAGAAATCGTTGTATGATAGTTTTTATTAGATTTCATGGTATTTAGAGGTCTATTGGTTGGTATTGTCCCCATGATGCTTGTCTTTAAAGGGAATCAATCCTTTAAAATCATTTTATTCAATATTTATCAGTAGAGCATTTGTCTGATTAATATTCTATTTATTCATACAAATCACAAATAATATAAATATGGTTATACTATGATTTCATGTCACTATGAGGAAATTATCTATGGATCTGATTGTTGAATATAAATTTTTTGTGTTTTAAAGAAATTAAATTGTCTTTCTATCCATCTTGGTAAAATAACACCTCCAATTGACATTCCATCCACTCAACTATTATACAATTCACTATATGGTTATTTTCTTTTTAATTTCACGCCATTTAAAGGGAATTAGTTAGATTTTGACCACATGATGAATATTTTTAAATGGAATCAAATATTGAAAAAAATGATGACTTGATCATTTTTGGAAGACCAAATATCTAATTGATGTTTTATCTACTCACATGCATACAAAATAATAAAATGAATTTTATCTTTGATTTCACATTTTTCTAATGTATATTTCTATAGATTTGTTTTTTATATTTATGATTTGATTTATACAAATAATAAAAGTTCATTTATGATCATCCAAGAAAAAATAACCCCTAGATAAAATTTATTCTACTATACTATTTCATAAATCATTGTAAGATTGTGTTTGTTTTATTTCATGACATTCAAAGGTTTTTCGGTTGGTTTTGACCCCCTGGCATGCATTTCAATGGGTGGCATACCTTTAAAAATATAATATTATGAAGTTTCAAGAATACTGCACATCTAGTTGAAAAATTATATACTCACACACGACAATAATAATATAAATATGACTATTCTATAATATCACATCATTCCAATTATTTTTGATATGGATCATTCCATTAAATACAAATTTTGGTTTTCTAAAACAATAAAAATTAGTTTCCAGTAAATGTAGGAAAATGAAACCTCAGATTGATGTTATGTCTTCTCAATAATTTCTGAATTTATAATAAAATTGTTTTTGTTTGGTTTTATTGTATTTTAGAGGTCATTTAGTTGGTTTTAACCCATGTACACAAATATTTAATGGACATAAAACCTTTAAAGACATATTATTCAATTATTTCGGGAAACACACATATCATATTGATTTTCCATCCACTAGTGCACGTAAAAAATAATACAAAAATTATTTTACTATGATATAACATCAATTTAAGGTTGTTTTCTATGGATCTGACCATTCAATTTCATTTTAGTGTTCTAAAACAATAAAATATTGTTTTTGGTAATCCCTGTAAAATAGAAATTCATATTGAAATTTAGACTCCACTACTTAAAAAATAATTTTATAGTTTATTTATATAATTTAATGGTATTTGGAAGTTGTTCATTAGGTTTTGACCTGCTAACACATGTTTTTTGTGGGCATAAAACTCTTAAAAACATATTATTTTTTTCATTTTGAGAAGAACTAATGTCTGTTTGATGTTATATCTCATAATACACATTAATGGTAATACAAAAATAGTTTTTTTGTGATCTCATGTAGTTATGATTCCGTTTTCTTTGGATTTGATAATTGAATTCACATTTACATGTTTTAAAACAGTAAAAGTGTGTTTCTTATCGTCCAAGAAAAAGAATACCTTAGATTTATTTTCTGTCTACTCCACCATCTCACAATTTACTATATTGATCTATTCATTGTATTTGATATATTTTTATGGTTTTTTTGAGTGGTCTTCACCCCCAATGAATGATTTTGAAGGCCATCAACCCTTTAATAATTATTTATTCGATCATTTTCATTGATATAAGGTATACTCATAAATGTTCAATATTATTCAAATATGATTTCCTTTGATTTCATATTATTACGAGGGTTTTTATGGATAAAACTATAAAATTCATGTTTTTGGGTTTATAAATTATAAAAGTGTTTTTTTTGTCATGTCGAGAGATATAAACTTGAATTGATGTTTTTTCTAATCCACCATTTCAGAATTAAGTATACTGATTTTTTATCTAATTTCCCCACATTTAGTTATAGTTTGATTAGTTTTTACCCCAAACACACATTTTTAAAGAGTTTCAAACCATAAAAAATTTCTTATTCAAATGTTCTGGTTAGACCACATTCCCGATTAGTGTCCCATATACTTTTACACATCAATATTGTTGAAAAATGAATTTCCAATGATATCACATCTTTATGAGGCCATTATTTATTGATATGACAATTAATCAAATGTTTTAGTGTTTTAAAACAATAAAAATGTGTTTCTATTAATCTTGGAAAAAACCTCATATTGATGTTCTATGTAGACCACCATTTTAAAAATAATTTCATAGTTAATTTTTCTAATATGATTGAATGTAGAGGTCATTCATTTGTTTTTGCACACCATGAATCATTTTTAAAGGGCCTCAAACCTTTAAGAACTTTCTATTTGATCATTCCAGGTAGGCCACATAGTTAATTGAGGTTTTGTATACTCATACACATCATAGATAATATAAAGATAATTTTCCTATGATTTTATGTCATTCCAATATCAATTTCTATGTATTTGATAATTAATCACATGTTTTGGTGATTAAAAAAATAAATGGGAGTTTATATTCATCCTGGAAAAACAAAACCTCAGATTGATATTCCATCTCTTCCACCATTTAAAAAATCATTGCACAATTTTTATTTCCGTATTTGATGGCATTCGATGGACATTCAGTTGGTTTTAACCATATGATGCATGTTTTTAAATGACATCAAACCTTTAAAAACTACTTATTCAGTCATTGTAGATATGTCATATGTTGTATTATTGTGTTCTTACTTATACACATAAAAAATCATAAAAAGATGTGTATCCTATGATTTCATATATTTCCAAGGTTGTTTGATATAGATCTCAGCATTAAATGCACATTTTGATGTTTTTTAAATAATAAATTTGTGTTTCCACTTATCACACACAAACAGAAACATAGATTGATGTTTTTTCTACCCCACCATTTCAAAAATCAATGCACACTTTTTTTATGATTTCTCGGTATTCATTGGTCATTTGGTTAGTATTGAAGCCCCTAACTCATTTTGTTAATGGGATTCAAACATTTAAATACTAATTATAAATTCAAAGGACTTTTCTTATTGATTTAACATTTAGATTCACGTTTTGGTGCTTTAAACAAATAAAAGTGAGTTTTTATCATCCAAATAAGTGAAAACTTGAATTTATGTGCTGTCTGGTCATCAATTTCAAATATAATTGTATAGTAGATTTTGCCTAATTTTGTGAATTTTAGAGTTTATTTATTTAGTTTTGACCCCGTGACACATGTTTTTAAAAGGAAGAAAACATTTAAAACATAGCATTTAGTCGTTTCTGATAGACCACATATCCAAATGATGTTTCTTTTCATCATACACATCACAAATAATACAAATATGTTGTTCTATGATTTCAAATCATTGTAAAGTCATTTTGTTGGGATTTAATTTTTAATATTTTTTAAAAATTTTAAACAATGAAAATGTTTTTCTAATTATCCCTTGAAAAGGGTACCTAGTTTTGACATTAAATCTACAAAACCATTTTAAAAATGACTATATGATTTTCATAATTTGATTTTATGGAATTTTATGCTTTTTTTTTGGTGAGTTATTACCCAATAAAACATGTTTTTAAAGGGAGTTAAATCTCATAAAACATCTTATTCATTAATTTTGGGCATATCAGAAGTTCGATTGACATGTATTATTCTTTAACATTCCTCAAATAATACAATTATGGTTGTAGTATGATTTCATGTAATTCTAAGTTATTTTTCTTTGGATCTGTCCATTGATTGCACAATTTGGTGTCGTTAAAAAAATAATGTATGTTTTTAGACATCTTAAAAAAACACATTGGATTGAGGTACTTTCGGCTTCAATATTTCAAATATAAATATACATTTATTATTGGCTAATTTCAATATATTTTGAGGTTATTCGTTGGGTTTTGACCCATTGATTCATGTTTTTAATGGGAACCAAATCCTAAAATACTACTTATTTTGATGTTTCAAGAAGATCATAAATTTTATTAATGATTCATTTAATTATACATAATAAAAATAATAAAAATATCCACTTTATTTTCTTTTAGATCATTATGAGTTTTTTCTATGGGTCCAGCTGTCAGATGCATGTTTTGGTGTTTTAAAACAATAAATGTGTTTTATAGTCATTATGTCATTTGGTGGACATTCTGTTGCTTTTTATCCCTTAAAACAAATATTTAAAGCGCATTAAACCATTAAAAATTAATTTTTCATTTGTTCCAAGTAGAATACATCTTAGATTATCATGACATACCCTTATACACATTAAAAATAACAAAAATATAGTTTTTCATGGATTTCTTCTCATTCTTAGATCTTTTACTATGAAACTAACAGTAAAAATCACATTTTAGTATTTTAAAATAAGAAAAGTGATTTTTCAGTCATCCCAAGAAGGAAGAACATTATATTGACATAAAAACTACTTCAAAAATTCGAAAATAATATCATAATTGTTTTTTTTCTGATTTCACATCCTTCAAATGTCTTTTGAATGGTTTTTATCCCATAATACACATTTTTAAAGGGCATCAAAAATTAAAAACTACATATTTGTCCATTTTGGTTAGTCTACACGTTTTATTTATGATTTTTCTTCTAATACACTTCAAAAACAATATTAATATGATTTTTGTATGATTTCATGTCATTTTTCATCACTATATATGGTTTTTACTATCACATGCATATTTTCGCGTCTTATGAAATAAAAGTGTTTTTTAGTCATCTAGGAAAATGAGAGCCTTGGGTTGATGTTTTGTCTTCCCAATATTTTTATAATTAATTTTATGGTTGATTATTTTTTATTTAATTTAATTCAAGGTTCATTATATTAGTTTTGACCCCCGAAGAGATGTTTTTGAAAGGGTGTCAAACCTTTACAAACTGTTTATTTGGTCTTTCTATATAGATCACATGTCCAATTAACATTTATTTTAATCATAAAATCAGGAATAATAAAAATATGGGTTTCCTATGATTTCATGTCATTCCAAGGTTATTTGATATATATGTAATAATTAGACACAAATTTTGTTATTTTAAAACAATAAAAGAATGTTTCATATCATCCTTTGGAAATATAATCTTGTATTGATGTTATATCTACCAAACCATTTCATAAATCACTATATTTTTGTTTTCATATGATTTCACATCATTCAATGTCTTTTAATTGGGTTTTACCCCTAATACATGTTTTTAAAAGGTGTCAAACGTTTTAAATTTTATCATGTAGTCTTTTTAGTAATTCCACACATTCGATAGGCTTTACTTCTACCTATAAATGTTAAAAATAACTTAAAGAATATTCTCCAAAAAATTTACATTGTTCTATGGAAATTTTATATGTATTTGACTATTAAACACATGTTTTTTATTTTTGAAATAATAAATTGTGCATTCGATCATCCTAGGAAAACAAAACCTCATTTTGACATTTCTTCTACCTATCAATTTTAAAAAAATATAGTTATTTTTTATGATATTATGAAATTTGGAGGTTGTTTAGTTGGGTTTTCCAATATTTGGAACATTTTTAAAAGGTTTCAAAAATTTTAAAATTAAATTATTCAGTCATATCGTGTAAAAAACAAGGTTAATTGATGTTCCATCTCATTATACTCGTAAAAAAATACAAAAATGGTTTTATAATAATTTCATGTCATAATGAGGTCATTTTCTATAGACCTATCCTTTAAATACACATTTTGGGGTAATAAAATAATAAAAGGGACATTCTAGTCATCCTGGGAAAACAAAACCTCATATTTATGATTCATCTACTACACCATTTCAAAAACCATTATATGATTGTTTTGGTATAATTTCATTTGATTCATGGGTTTTTTGATAGGTTTTGACTCCATGGTAGATGTTTTAAAATAGTTTCAAACATTTAAAAATTTCTTATTCGATTCTTCTGGGGGGGATTCATGTTTTATTGATGTGTTTTTTACTTTCACACATCAAAAACAATAAAAATATGATCATATTATGATTTCACATCATTCTAATTTAGTTTGTCATGGATTTAACTGTTAAACCCATGTTCTATGTTTTATAACAATAAAAGTGCCTTTCCAATCATCTTGAAAAAAAAACTCATATTCTCATTTCTTCAACTAAACTATTTCAAAAATTACTATATGGTTTTTGTAGATATAATGTCGTTTAGAGGTTGTTTGGTTGGTATGTCCTCATAACACACATGTTTAAAGGGCATCAAACCTTTAAAAACTTTTTATTTTTATGTTTTGGTCATACAAACCATCCAATTTATGTGAATACACCTTATAAACATCAACAAACTTACAAAGATGAATTTTTTATTATTTGGATTCATTATAAGATTGTTTGATATGAATATTATCCTTTAATTAATGTTTTTGTGTTTTAAAATAATAAAAGAGAGTCTTTATTCATCTTAATAAAATGGAACCTCATATTGATTTTATATCTACATTACCATTTCCAAATTTATTTAATGGTTTTTATATGATTTGATGATATTCAGAGGTAATTCGGTTGGATTTCCCCCCTAACACACTTTTTTAATTGGAACCAAACCTTTAAAAACAACTTATTCGATCATTCAAGGTAGACCACACGTCTGATAGATGTGATTTCTACCAATATACATAAAAACATATAAGAGTTATTTTCCTATGATTTCACATAATTCCCATATTCTTTTCAAAGTATTTTACAATTAAAAATTTGTTTTGCTATTTTAGAATAATAAAGGGAATTTTGATTCACCCTAGTTAAACAAAACCTTAGATTGAAATTCAATCTACTCAATAATTTAAAAATTCACTGTATGTTTTTTTCAACTAATTGTACATAAATTTGTAGTTTTTTATTGGTTTTGAACTCCTTATGCACATTTTTGAAGAGAATCAAACCTTTAAAATTTTCTTATTCAATCATTACTTATATAATTCAGATTTGATCAATGTACCCTTTACTAATAAATTTTCATAATAAAACAAAGATGGTTTTTTAAACTAACATCACTACGAGGTTTGTTTCAATGGATATGACCAATAAAAAAAAGTTTTATTATTTTAAAATAATAAATTTGCATTTCTGGTCATACTAGGGAAAAAAACCTCATATTGTTGGTATATGTACTCCCCTGTTTCAAAAATCATTTAATTGTTGTTTTTGTCTAATTGGAATGAATTATATGATTGTTTGGTTAGTTTTGACACCCAAAACATGTTTTTAAAAGGTGCCAACCATTAAAAACATCTTATTCAGTCATTTAGGGAATACTACATGTCCAACTTCTGTTCCATATGTTTATAAAGGTCACAAAAAATAAAATGTCATTTTCAATGATTTAATTTTATTGTGTTTCTTTTCGATGGATCCAACCATTAAATGAATATTTTTATATTTAAAAGTAATGAAAGTTCATTTCTGATCATACAATGTTGATGAAACATTATATTGATATTTTTTATACTCAATTACTTAAAAAATGATTATATAGTTGTCATTGTTCGATTTAATGAAATTCAGAGGGAGTTCTGTTGGTTTGGACCCCTTAACCCATGTTTTTAAAATGTGTTAATCCTTTAAAAACTTCTTATTTAAAAATTCTAGGTAGATTGAAATTCCAATCGACACACCGTATTCTCTTAAAAATAAAAAATAATAGAAATATATTTTTCTTATGATATCACATCATTTATAGTTTGAATTCTATGGATATAACTGTTAAATGCATGTTTTGGTGATTTAAAACAATAAAATTGTGATTTTAGTCATATTAGGAAAGAAAAGCCTCATATTGATGTTCTACATACTATAATATTTCAAAAATTACTCTATGGTTATTCTCATGAGTTTTCATAGTATACAGAGGTTGTTCTGTTGGTTTTCACCCCAAAACAAATGATTTTAATGGGAATCAAAACTTTAAAACGGCTTATATAGTTTTATTAGGCTAACCACTCATCTTATTAATGTGTCTTAAACTTGTACACATCCAAAATAATAAAAATATGGTTTTCTAATGATTTTACATAATTCTGAGGTGTTTTACTATGGATCTACCATTTGACACATGTTTTAGTATTTTTAAATAATAATTGTACATTCTCTATCATCACATAAAAACAAAACCTCATATTGATGTTCCATATACTATAAAATTAAAAAATCACTATATTTTTTTCGTATGATTATATTGAATTTATAGGATTTTCAATTGGTTTTGACCCTCGAACGCATTTTTTTTATAGGATAACAAAAAATCAAAAACTGCTTATTCATTTGTTCGAGAATGACTGAATGATCAATATATGTTTCATTTAATTATGCATGTAAAAGATAATACTACTATGGTTTACTTATTATTTCATGTTGTTATAAGGTAATTTCAAATGGATATTACTATTAAACACATATTTTGGTGTTTTAAAATAGTAGAAGTGTGTTTCATGTGTTGTCGAGAAAACCAAACCTCGGATTAGAATTTAATCTCCTAAAAAATCTAAAAAATTATTATATGGTTATTTTTGTAATGATCAAATTTCAAATCATTCAGAGTTTGTGTGGTTGGTTTTGAACCCTTGATACTTGTTTTTGAAGGGTGTCTAACATTTAAAAACCTATTTTTTAGTCATTCCATGTTGACCACATGTCCGATTGATGATTCATCTGTGCAAAAACATACCAAAATAATAGAAAGAAGGATTTATGGTGATTTTACATCATCTTGATGTATTTTTCTATAAATTTTACTATAAAATGTATATTATATTGTTTTAAAATAATAAATTTTTTTATGATTATCCTTGTGAATCAAAACCTCATATTGATATTTCATCTAATACTCTACTTCAAAAAACATTGTATGATTGTTTCCATATGATATCACAATATCTGGAGGTCATTTTGTTGGTTTTGACCTCTTGATGAATATTTTAAAGGTTTTAAAACTGTTAAAACTGCTTATTCCTTCATTTTGGGCAGACCACACCTCTGATTGATATTTCGTATACACATACACATAAAAAACTCCACAAATACTACATTCATTTTATTTCAAATAAATCATATTGCTATGGATTTGAGCATTAAAGGCATGTTTCTATGTTTTTAAATTATAAAATCACATTTAGGAATATCCTGAGAAAACCTCACATTAGATTTATTTTCCATTTACTCTATAATTTTTAAGATAACCAAGTAATTATTTTATTTTGATTTCCAAGAAATTGAAGAATTTTCACTTGCTTTTGTCCCATGACACTTTTTTTAAACATCATAGAAAAAATAAAAGGTTATTATTCAGTTGTTTCAGGAATACCACTATTATAATTGATATCACTTCTACTTATACATGTTACGAACAATAAAAATAATAATTTATTCAGAATTTATATCATTTTTAGGTCGTTTACAATGGATTCCACCATTAAATGCACGTTTTTTGTTTTAAAACATAATTTTTTTTTCCAATCATCCTAGGAATGTGGAAACAAAAATTTACATTTCGTATTCTCCATTATTTCACACATAACTATATGGTTTTTGATGTATGATATCTTAGAGGAAATTGAGTATTTTTTTGACCCCATAACACATGTTTTTAAATGTTTCCAAACCATTAAAAACTACATATTTGATCATTCCAATAAATAAACATGGATGATTGAGATTTCTTCTACTCTAACACATCACATTAATTATAATATGGGTTTCTTATTATTAAATTTCATTATGAGGTCTTTTACAATGAATTTTACCATCAGACACTTGTTTTTGGGTTTTCGAACAATAAAAGTGTTTTTTAATCATCTATAGTGAAAAAACCTTGGATTTAAATTCTATCTACTCCATCATTTCCAAAAACACTTTATTGTTGTTTTTATCTGATTAAATGACATTCTTGTGTAGTTTTATTGGTTTTGACCTCCTGATGCTTTTTTTAAAGGGCGTCAAACCTTTTAAAAATGAGTATTCAGTTATTTCCAGAAGACCAAGCATATGATTGATATTACACCTAGTCGTACACATTAAAAATAATAAAAATATTGTTTTTCTTGTATTCACATCATTATGAGGTCATTTTCTATGGATATGATACTTAAACACGTATTTTCATATTTTAAAACATTAGAAGTGTGTTTTAGATCATCCGGGGAAATATAAACATCATTTTGATGTTCAAAAAACTCAACTATTTGAAAATAACTATAAAATTATTTTCATTTTATTTTAAAGCATTAAATGATCATCTATTTGGTTTTAACCCAATGAAATTCATTTTTGAAGGGCATCAAACTGTTATTGACAATTTATTTGTTCATTCTAGGTAAACCACATGTACAATTTACATGCCATATACTCTTAAATATCAAAAATAATTTAAAGATGGGTTTCTTATGATATATTTTCATTTTAAGGTTTTTTCTAGGGTTCATTTAACCGAACACATGTTTTGGAGTTTTAAAACAATAAAAGTTTTTTTGTCTTGTTTGGGAAACAAATCCTGTAATTGAAATTATTTCCACTCTACCATATCACAAATCACTGTATATTATTTTTTGTATGATTTCTTATAATTTATAGGACATTTATTTGGTTTTGACCCCATGAAAACATATTTAATTGGTGCCAAACATTAAAAACTACTTATTTTTCCTCTTAGGTAAATTTGAAGTCTAATATACATTTATTTTATTCGAACATGTCTCAAAAAATATAATGACAAAATTTTAAATATTTTAGTTTATCCTGAGGTCCTTTACTATGGATCTAACCATTAAATACATGTTTTGGTGTTTTATGTTAATAAAAATGGATTTTCAGTCATCTCGGGCCAAAAAATCCTAAAATTGACAATTTTTCTACCCCATCATTTTAAAAATAAGTATACTATTCTTTTTATATGATATCATGAAATTTAAATGTTGTTGGGTTGGTTTTTACCCATTGAAAAATGTTCATAAAGTGTGTTGAACGTTTAAAAATCTCTTATTTGGTCGTTTTAGGTAGACCACACATTTGATTGATGTGTCGTATACTCATATATAAAAAATAATACGAACATATTTTCCCAAGTGTTTTATGAAATTATAAGGTTTTTTTAGGGATATGTCTATTCTCCAAATGTTTCGGTGTTTTAAAATAATAAAATTAATTTTTTTTGTCAATCTAGAAAAACAGAACCTCAAATTGACATACTGTCAACTCCACCATTTGAAAAGTTGTTTTACAACTGTTATTAAATGATTTAACATTACTAAACAGTTTTTTGGTTGGTTTTGTCCCCCTTAGACATGCTTTTAATTGGACTCAATCCTTTTAAACCTTATTTTTCAATCATTCCAAAAAATCTAAACATTTGATTGATGTGGCATCCCCTAAAACTCATAATAAAAAAATTATGACTATTTAATGATTACACAACATTTCAAGGATTTCTTCTATGAATCTTACCATTAAATACAAATTTTGACGTTTTAAAACAATAAATTCGTGTTTTTGATCATCTTGGGAAATGACACCTCAAATTGATATTCTCTCTGGTTGACCATTTGAAAATTTAATATACATTTAATGTAATATTATCAGATGAATCTAAAGTTTGTTAAACTAGTTTTGAAACATAGATAATAATTTTTAAAGAGATTAAAACTTTTTAAATTTTAATATTTAGTTATTATAGGTAGATTTAATGATTAATTGAGGTGTCTTCTACTCATATACATGAAAAATAATAAAAACATAGTTTTCCTATGATTTAACATCATTTTGTGGTCATTTTCTATTGATTAAGACATTAAATGAACATTTTTTGTCATTTAAAATAATAAAAGTGTGTTTTCAATCATCTAAAGTAAACAAAGCTAGGGAATGAAGTTTGACATGCTACACAGTTTCATATGTAACTATACAGTTTTTTCATTATTTAATGATATTTAGAGGTCATTCAGGTTTTTTGACCCTCCAATACACATTTTTAATAGGCGTTAAAACCTTAAAATTTTATTATTTGATTATTCTAGGGAAAATATACATTTTTGTGATGTTTCATCACCTATTAATCATAAAAAATAATACAAATACTATTTTGTTATGATTTCATGTTATTCTAAGGTCATTTTCTATTAATATTACCATTAAACACAAATTTTATTGTTTCAGAATAATAAACAGTGTGTTTTGTGTCATCTATGGAAAACAACAACTCCAATTGATGTTCTATCTACATGATTATTTAAAAATTCATATTGTAGTTATTTTAAAATGATTAGACAATATTTGGTGGTTGTTTAGTAGGTTTCAATCCTTTGATGCATGTTTTTAATGGGAGACAGACTTTTTAAAATTTTAATTCAATAAATGTGGCTAAAAATCATATCCAATTGACATGTCATATACTTTTACCTATATTAAGTAATTTAGAGGAAGTTATCCTATGATTTTATATTATTATGAGCTCATCTTTTTGGGATATAACCGTTAAGTGCATATTTTGGGGTTTAAAAATAATTAATGTATTTTTTTGGTCATCCTAGGGAAGTAGAATGACACATTTATGTTCTTTCTCCTTCACTATTTCTAAAATAACTATACAGTTATTTTAATTTTATTTTATATCATATGGAGGTTTTTTATTTGTTTTGACCCATATATATTTTTAAATGGTGTAAAACCTTTGAAAACTGCCTATTCATTCATTTTGTGAGGACTACACATTTAATTGACATTACCTATACTTTTAAATGTCAAAAATAATATAGTGTTATTTTTTCTATGATTTTAGTTCATTCTGAGGATGTTTTAAATGTGTCTTATTGTTAAAAAAACATTTTTATGTTTTAAAACACTAATAATATGTTTCCTTTAATCTGGAAAAAAACATATTGATATTCGGTCCCCTCTACCATTTCACAAATCACTATAACGTTTTTTATAATATCACAACATTCATAGGCCATTAAGTGGGTTTTAACCATGCAACACATGTTTTAAATTGGCATTAAGCCTTTAAAAACTATATATTTGGAAGTTTTAGGAAGATCATGAAATTGATAGACATTCCATCCACTCATACGAATAAAAAATAATACCAATATTTTTTACCTTTAGTTTTACACCATTATGAAGTTATTTTTTATTGATCTAGCTAGTAAATGCATGTTTTGGGGTTTTAAAACAATAAAAGAGTGATTATAGTCAATATAGGAAAATGAAACCTCTGATTAACATTCTGTCTACTCTACCTTTCTAAAAATCACTTCACTATTTCTATCATCTAATCTGATAGAATTTAAAAAATCTTTAGTTGTTTTTATCCCCCTTGACGCATTTTTTTAAAGCATAGAAAATGTTTTAAAAGTTATTATTTAGATATAACAGTTTGATTTCACATTTAATTGATGTTAATCAAATTTTTAAAAGTCAAAAATAATACAAAGAAAATTTTACTATGATATCACATCATTCTATCATTGATTTCAATGTGTACGACTATTGAACACATGTATTTCTATTTTAAAATAGTAAAAGTAAACTTTTGGTAATCTTAGGAAAATATATCCTTGGATTCATGTTCCATATGATAAATTTTTTTTGAATTCACTATGGGGTTTTCTAGAATTAAAATCTATCAAAGGTCATTAAATTATTTTGACCCCCTAACACATGTTTGTAAATTGGGTCAAATCATTAAAAATAGAATATTCGGTCATTTCAGGAAAATGAACATTATATGGACATTCCTTTTACTCAAACATGTCCAAAATAATAAAAATACATTTTTAATATGATTTTAAATCATTCCATGGTCATTTTATGTGGACATGGACATTAAACACACTTTTTTGGTTTTAAAAAATTAAAATATATTTTTTATCCTCATGTGAAAATAGGAAAATAAATTGAAATTCAATCTACTCCACCATTTCACAAATAACTATACGGTTATGTTCGTCTGTCTAAATGACATTAATAGATTGTTTGACTAGTTTTGACCACTGAATGCATGTTTTAATGGGCATAAAACCATTACAAACTTCTTATTCAATATTTCTTAGAAGTCCACTCATCTGATTGATGTTACACCAGTTAATACATTAACCAAATAATATAAATATGTTATTCAATGATTTCAAATCATTATGATGTCATTTTATATGGTTATCACTATTAAATTCATGTTTTGTTTTTTAAAATAAAAAACATGCGTTTTGGTTCATGTTACAAAAAGACAATCTCAAATTGACATTCCATTTACTCGGTCACTTGAAAAATAATGATATGATTTTTAACATATTATTTCTTAGAAATCAGAGGTCGTTTGGCTGGGTTTTACCCCTTGACACTTGTTTTATAGTGTGTTCAAACATTTAAAACTTTTAATTCTATCACTTATAGGAAAAACACATGTTTTATTGACATGACATCTACTCATACACATGAAAAATAATAAATATATCAATTTTATTTAATTTTATATTATTTTTAGTGGGTTTTTCTATGGATTTGACTAATAAACACACATATTATTATATTAGAATATTATTTTTTACAGTAATCTTGGGAAATCAGAACCTCATATTAACATTCGACCTACTCCACCATTTCACAAATCATTGAACAATTTTTAGTCGTCCAATTTCATGGGATTTGGAGGCCATTCAGTTGGTTTTGACACCCAAATGCAAGTTTTTAAAGGGAATCAAGCCTTTAAAACTTCTTATTCAGTCGTTTTGGGTAGATCATAAGTATGATTTACATTATATCTAAACTATATGTAAAAAATAATACCAAAATATGGTTCCTACTATATCACATCAGTTTGAGGGTTTTTTCCATGGTTCTGATCATTTAACATACATTTTCATGTTTTAATGTAATAAAAGTGTGTTCCTAGTAATTTAGGGAATGAAACACCTCATATGGATGTTGTGTTTAATGACTCTAAATTTTGAATAAATTTTATTTCTTAACTTTGTGTGTTATTTTATTTTTTACTGAACAAATTTTTTTCATTTAATAAATCATGTATAATTAAAATAAGACTGTTGGGTTTCGACTGTTACATGAATGTTGGTCAATATGACCATTGGAAACTAAATTTTGTGATTATTGCATATAAATATAAGTGATCTTGATTAATTAATATAGAAATATGTTTTTATGGCCCCATCCAGTAGTCTCAGGCCGATCAAATCCCATCTGACAGAACTCAGGAAGGAGGTATCACCTTTAGGCTTTTCTAGGGACCAAACCCAAGCCCAACTTCATCGTGTGAAGCTGTAACAGAATCACCTTCAAGAGAAGTTCAAGCTGATAAAAATCCCTACTCGGGCAAAGTTAGCTGAGACACCACAAGATTCTATAACCCTAGCACACCTTACTCTTAAGTCCTATGCTGGTGTTATAAGGGGTTATGTAACGAGACCGTAACTGCCTTATGTAATCCTTTGATTTAAATAAAAAGAGTGATGTCTTCTAATGGTGGGGTTTGTGAATTTTAAGATGTTCGAATAAATATAGTATTTATATTATTGATGAATTATTGAAAAAATATATTTTAAAATATTTATGGAAACCTTAAATAATTAATAATGTGTAATGATTTTTAAAAAATGGTATCCTACAGCTATGTTTAGTATGAAATTTAGAGTCTAATAAGATCTACATAATTTTTGGTGAATATTAAATTATTAATAGTGATTTTATGCTTATTATTATTAATGTGACCAAATGGATTAAGTAAATTCCCTTAATAAAGTATTGATATAATTTAGGCACCTTGATTAAGTAATGTGATTCAATAAAATAGTTAAATAACTTTTTCAGAATTTATTCGTTAAGTATTAGATTTTTCAAGTGAATTGTTTTTTTATTTAAAAATCAAATTTATAATATTTAGAAAATTATTTTCATAAAATGGAGTTCATTTTTTAAATCAGAGCATCAATTTTTGGTTAAGGTGAAATTATAGGATTTTTATGAAACATTTGAATTTTTAGTGAATAGTGTTTTTATTTAGAAATTAAATTTAAAATATTTAGCAAATTATTTTCATAAAATGAAGTCCATTTTTGAAATCATAGTACCGATATTTGGTTAAGGTGAAATTTTTGGATTTTTCTAAGAAAGTTGAATTTTTAGTGAATAGTGAAAATACTGTTTTTGAGTTTCCGGTGTTTAATGACACCATTAAGGTTGTAATAATTATGAAATAATTCTGGTAGACCTATGAATATTAATTTAAGGTATGAGGTGTCCCAAGTTTCCAATATCATAGGAAAATACCATGGGCGGGCCCATGGTTTTTCCAATACCACCGATGAGGTGTCCCTTGGTAATTAATGCTTTGTCCCCTCACTTCTCTTATAAATACCAAGCCTTTCCCTAATTCATTTAATTTTCAAATCCTCCCCAACGAATTTATGTTCTCTTTTACCTTCCAAAGAGTCCCCCCAAGGTTCCCTCATGCCTCATAAGGTCCCGACCTTCATGCTTTCGAAGTTACTCTAAAGGTAAGGGATTCTTATCTCAATTTCAAGTCTGAGAGATTTCAATTGTTCACCAATTATTTATAGCATGAGGTGTATTGTGTACTAACATTGGATATATATTTTCACTATTATCTTTATATTCATGATATCGTGTGATTCTTTTGGTGGTTAGTAATTTTTTGGTAACACAATTCGATTGAATACAACTTGGTAAGGGATTTTCACTCAGTTCTTATTCCAATGAGATTAATGGTATATTTTCCACTACATCCATTTGTGTGGTTTATGTACATCCCATGATTGTAATATTTGTTTAATATACATTAATTAATGGGTATTTACATATTCATTATACGATTATTCTTTCGAAGGGTGTATGTTTAAAAATTTACCAAATCCGTAAGGGAATCTTTCACCCTCTTCTTTTATGTCATGACTTCCTTTATATTGTCTCTCCTAGTATCCATCTATTTTTGGTTGAGGTTAAGTTATTATATTTTTTGATTACTTTCAATTTCATTTCTATATTTTAAGAGACCCTTTCCACTATCATAAATTTGTTTTCTGAATTTGTATGTGACATAGTTCGGCTATTAAATTTTTCGTAAAAGGATTCGGGACTTCTCTTTTCTTTCATGATTACTTTCCATGTGGTATGTCATTAAAATATCCATACCATATTTTTTCTCCATGTAATTCTGTATTTATACTATATTATAATTTATTTATGAGTGGGATACTCTTGTACACTCTCTTTTCCATGTTTTCTAAAACCATGTTAAATATCTGTTTTGCTGAAGAAATTTCGCCTCAAAATTTCTATCACTTTCTCTCCATAAATTCACTTTTTTTATTGATGTGAATACCCAGAAATATTTCGTTTCTTTGGGTTTTCATAAATATTTAAAAATGATTTATTTTATTCTAGAATTAACTTACATATAACATTCACACCCTTTCTATGGGTTATAAATGACATGATGATCTTATTTTTTGAAGAACATTTAAAACATCACGATATTGAAATGAAACCCATTTGTTTTATTCTCTATATGTTATCTATGAAATTTTTTATTATGATCTATGTGTATTGTAACATCCCAAGTAAGTAATTAATAATATATATTTTTATCTTTGTTTATTAATGAATTATATAGTGTTTTAGAGGCTTAAAATGAAAATAAATTCAATCTTAAGCATGGAATACACTAATATTTTTAAAAGATTGTTTTACTGTCTTTTGATGGAAAACCATTTTTAAATCTATATTTTGACAATTTTATACGTTATGTTTGTCAAAATAAACATATTATTCATGATTGGGACATCAAAATTTACTTTGTGTGAAATTTTGGTATTTTTCTGACAATGTTCATTTTTTATGAATAGTGAAAAATACTGCATTTTACATCAAAACTGATTTTTAATCTAATTTATTTATATGATTATATTATCTTATTAATTGGTTTTGAAGTTAAATTAGAATATATTTTTACCATTTAATCCAATGGTGGTCATTGGAATCAATTTCACTTTGAAATTGGACTAAAACTTGTGTCAATCATTTGATACTTATTGTTTCATAAAAACACGATATTTGTCATGACAGCGGGAATTAATTATTAAATTAATTAATGTGACTTATATGTTTTGAATTTTGTAAAATAGTCTTCATTTTTGATATCGGAATATCAAATATATCTTAGGGGGAATTTTTGGTAATTTTCTGAAAAACATCATTTTTTGATGAATAGTGAAACCACTAAGTGGTACTTATAAAAACTGATTTTTCTTTTAATTGAGATTTTACCACTTCTGTGTTTTGAATTTCAAAAATAGGACATACATGGTTGTCATTAAGAATTAAAATGTGGTTCAATGAGATTAAAATAATTTTTTGGTGAATAGAAACTTTTAAGTTCTTAATCGCGATTAGTGGTAATTAGTGTAGTTTAAGGTAAAAATAATGTTTTAATAATATGAGATGAGATTGAAACATGTCCTACCCTCATTGGATGTGTCATGTCCAACCATGAAAATCCATGGGTCAACTTGGGGACCCCATGGAGCCACTTTGGTTGGGAAATGACATAAATAACCTTTTATTTAATGTAAAAGTAAAAATGACACAAACATGAGATGTTTTACTAAAACAATTTTTACATGTAGTTATAAAGATCAGATTTTTTATAATAAATAGTAATTGGAAAGATAGAAATATTTCCTACATCATAGTATTTTTATTATAATTTTTAGACATTAAATAAATTAAATTATTTATGACATCATGATGATGCAGTGATGACCTCATTATTTAACGATTTAAATTAAATGGAATGATAATGTAAAATCTAAGCCCTAGACATGGCCAAAACCTATTGGATGGGTGGATTTCAAACCCTTATCACCTTATCCTTGAAAAAAATCAACGTGGGACCCCTTAAATTCGAATACCATTTTAAAATAAAGTGACATTTCTTTACCTTCCAAGAGTGACCCTCCTCTCCTCTTATAAAAGGCCCCCACCTCTACCTCCTTACCCACAATTCCAAATCCTTTGGCTCAGCCAACCCCTGCCCATTTTCTCTCTCCACTTCCCTCTATTACTCCTTGAAGCCTCACTTTGGGAACAAGTCTTCCCAAGGAATCCTTTGAACTCAAACCAAAGAGAGTTACCCGATTTTAAGGTAATGGCTTCTTTTGAGTCCTTTTGTTTTATTTTGCTTCTCCAACCCCCTAAACTCTTTTTATTCTTTTCTTTTGTAACAAATTCAGTATCCTCAATATACTAGGATGTTTTTATAACAAGTATTTGTGCTACACTTACACACACCTACATCTAATGGTTAACGAACATACTGTTTCCGTGGATGGCGAATTTATGCCTCCTGAAACGATGATTGTTCAACATTCTTTTAACACCTTCAAAGGTGGCCATTAAGATATCAATATATTTATATATGATATATAATATGATTATGTTTTCCTTAAGCTTTTGTATTTTTCATTTTGGGTATACCTTTATGGTTTCCATTATGGGTAAAACGCGATATCTTCATTTAAGGAAATGCAGACTACCGCCCCCTCAATGTGATTTGATTCGTTAAATACCATATGTGCGGCGTATAAAGGATGGAACTATGATATTATATATGATATTATACTGGAATTCTAATATACCTTTATATCATTATGATTCCATTCTATAAAATACGAAATAGAAATGAAAGTAGCGTTCATGTGTATGTACGGCTTACCATCTCCATGAACGATTCATTTCATTTCTTACCTCTAAATGATTATGAAATATTATAAATTCATGCATGTAATGGATATATATGACATATATGATATATACATCATAAATACAATTCTGGATATAATGGATACATGAACAACTTGTAATTATAAAGGGTTTATTTTTGACTCAAGTACCAATGATCGTTAAAATGACCATTATTAACTTAAATAATTACATAGTGTTAATAACATGGTAATAAGTGATATAAAAGGAATAATGAACTTGAAAAAGGTTCTTAAGCAAGTAGAAATTAACTCAAGTTTATTATTCAGGACATTAAAGAACGATCGAGTCAAGTCGGACCCGAGGTATGGGACTTCGTCTCAATCTCCATTCATTGAGGTATATTTTGTTTTATACACAACCTTCTTTTATACGGTGTATAATCCCCTTTGAATTTTACGTTTATCCAAAAGGAATATTTTTTATATGAAGCGTTTTACTAAATTACAAAAGGGAATGTTTTTGTCGTACGTATGCGGCGACAACGACTTCTCCACCACTGAGACCGTTGTTTGAGTTTCGGCTTCCTCTACAAGCCATACTTTTTTTAAAATAGAAAAACAAATACCATGTTTTACTTTTCATTTATTTTGGTATTGAAAATTGTTTTCATAATGTTTTTATATCAATGTGTTGTATTGATATATTGTGATTGAAAGGTGGAAATGTTATGTTTCCTTTATGCATGTTTTATGTGATATGATTATATTGAGGTTCTAGGCCATTATTATGAAGACGGGTGGTTCTGTTATAGACTAAGGGCGTGTGAGCCCGATATAGATCTCCAATGCATTGGGTAACATGAAGGAGTGAAACGTTAAGGTTTCTCTGAAGAGATTTAGGGAATATACTGTGATGGGTATTCCAAATGTAACCAAGAGGGTTACTCCCTACGTAAGAATGTTATGAATGCCTCAAGATACCTTTATGTCTTATGATTTCTATGATTTATTCATGATTTGATGAGGTATGTTAATGTGCTTATGTTTTATGGGTAAAGTATGATTTCATTCTTATGTATATATGTACCCATGTTTCTTTTACATATTTTTATTTTCCTTACTGAGCTTTTTAGGCTCATCCCAAGGTTTTTTGAAATGTTTTTCACATGTCAAGGAAAAGGTACAAGATATGATGATATTGTCAAGGAAGAGTCAAGAAAGAATCCATGTTTTATTTTAAATATGTTTCCATTGATGGGAAAGAAGAATATTATCTTTATGTAACCACTTTGTTTTTATGTGGAATGTAATGCAAGTTTTTTGATCTAACTCTCTACAACTCTAAACCCGAAAAGATCCTCAATGTGTAATCTTGTAATAACTCAAGATTAATTAAGGTTTAAGGCTGGGGCCTTATAGTTGGTATTAGAGGTCGGTTTAGATAACTTTAGGAGTTAGAATTATATTAAATGATTATCCAAAAATATTTTTAATGGTCAAATTGAAATGATATAGCATTTTAAGATTACCATGTTGCTTCATCTAAGACATGTTTGTTTAGAATGGTTTTCCGCAGAGGAAACAGGGAAGCAGAGCTAGGAAGGCATACAGAAGGAAATAACCTTCCGAATCAGCATCCTGAGATGGTCTGAATTGGAACTGAACAGTTTGTTGCAGTAATGGCGCAGTTGACTCAAGCGATAAATGGTGGTGGCATCCATGCACGAGATCATCCAGATCAACTGCAGGTGAACATGTTAGTGGTAGAACATTTCATGAGGCAACATCCCCCATCATTCAGAGGATCATCTAACCCTGTGTTAGCTGAAGGGTGGATTAAAGCACTGGAGATGTTTTTTTATGTCATGGGGTGTTCAAACAATCAAAAGGTTAGTTTTGCTATTTATCGTTTGGAGGGTGAAGCAGATCAGTGGTGGTCGATGGTTAAAAATATCAGGGACGCTGATGAGATTGATGCTCTCGACTGGGATGAATTCAAAGGTATGTATCTTGAGAAGTATTTTCCTAAGGCTGTTTGACTTAGGATGGAAAGTTAATTCCTAGAATTGAGGTAAGAGGAAGACTCAGTGGCTACCTATGAAGAAAGGTTCGCTCGATTGGCAAGGTATGCTCCAAATTTTATCCGAGAACTTGATAGTAAAATCAATCAATTTTACTCAGGATTAAAGCCTGAATATAGAAGGGCAGTATCTTATTGTGAGTTTAAAAGTAATTAAATGCTTGTTCGATGTGCTGAGAAGGTGTAAATGGAGTTTGCCGATGATCAAGTGTTCTATAACAACCAATCGAATAAGAGATCGAGGTGGCAGGAGAAAGGTAATAATTCTTCAAAAAAGTCTGATGGTAAGAAATCTAAGTTTCCAGTTTGTGATAAATGTGGGAAAAGGCATGCTGGGGAATGTCTTCTGAATTCTGGAAAGTGCTACCGATGCGGTAAGATGGGACATAAGGCTCGTGATTACACTAGAATAGATCAGGGTGATGGTAAGACCAAATTTTATTTACAGTTAGTGAAATGTTATAAGTGCAATGAGATGGGTCACTATGACAACGAGTGTCCGACAAAGAGCTTGGGTGATGGGAAGCAGTTAGACTACAAGCAGAAAGGGGTGGTGAAATCCTTTGCAACTACTTCAGCAGATGTCGGTACATCAAATGAAGTTGTATCAGTTACTTTGTTTTTTCAGATTATGCCAGTGTGTTGTTTGATTCAGGGTCTACACATTCTTTCATCTCTGAAACCTTTTCTAGTAAAATCGGAATACCATCTCAAGAAATGACTCCTGAACTTTTGGTAAAAATGCCTGGGGGAAATGTTGAGGAAAAAAGAATTTATAATAATCTCCATATCCTTATATGTGGAAGGAACCTACTTGCAAACGTTATTGTTCTACCTCTAGTAGAGTTTGATGTTATCTTGGGTATGGTTTGGCTCTCTATTTACCATGCTAAGATTGACTATAGAGCTAAAGAAGTTTCTTTTCAGGAAGACTTTCAATTTTTCAACAAGAATGAACCCTTACTGTTGATAACTTATCAAGATGTCAAGAAACTTGTCCAAGATGGAAATGAATGTTACCTTGCACACATCGTTAAAACTAAAGGAACTGTTCTGATTAATGATGTGCCAGTGGTAAATGAGTATCCTGATGTTTTTCCTGATGAGTTGCATAGAATAATACCAGATTGGGAAGTTGAGTTTGTTGTTGACTTAGTTCCTGATGCTATGCCAATTTCAAAACCCCCTTATCAAATGGATCTAATTGAACTTTTAGAGTTGAAGGAGCAATTGCAAGATTTATTAGAGAAAGGTTTCATTCGACCTAGCACATCACCTTGGGGTGCTCGTTTTTTATTTGTTAAAAAGAAAGATGGTTCAATGAGACTTTGCATTGATTATAGAGCCTTTAATAACATCACTGTAAAGAAAAAATATACTTTGCCTCATATCGATGATTTGTTTGATCATCTCCAGGGAGCTCAGTATTTTTCAAAGATTTACTTGAGATCGGGATACCATCATCTAAAGTTAAAGGAAGATGATGTTCCGAAGACCGCGTTCCTTACACGATTTGGCCATTATGAATTTGTAGTAATTCCTTTTGGGATAACCAATGCACCTGTTGTATTCATGGACTTAATGAATAGAATTTTCCATGAGTTCTTGGAAACGTTTGTGGCGGTTTTCATTTATGATATTTTAGTGTTTTCTAAAAGTAAAGTGGAGTATGAAAGACATTTAAGGGTTATCTTGAAAACCTTAAAAGAAAAGAAAATGTATGGAAAATTCAGAAAGTGTGAGTTTTGGTTGCAAAAAATTTCATTCCTTGGTCATATTATTTCAAAAGATGGGATAACTGTTGATCCTGCAAAAACAATGGTTGTTGAAGAATGGCCAAGACCCACAAATGTAACTGAGATTCGTAGCTTCCTTGCTTTGGCAGGCTATTACCGAAGGTTTGTTAGAAATTTTCCCAGGTTATCTAGTCCAATGACTAAGCTAACTTGGAAGGGTGTTAATTTTATCTGGACAAAATAATGTGGTGATTGTTTTCAGGAATTGAAAAGATGATTGGTGAATGCTCTAGTTTTGGCACTACCTTCCAGGATTGGTTAGTTTCTTATATACAGTGATGCTTCATAGAAAGGACTTGGTTGCGTCATAATACAGAATGATTAGGTAATTTCTTATGCTTCACGACAGTTGAAAACTCATGAGGTAAATTACCCTACACATGATTTGGAATTAGTTGCTGTTGTTTTCTCTTTATAAATTTGGAGTCATCATTTGTATGGAGTAAAGTGTGAAATATATACTGATCACAAAAGTTTAAAGTATATACTCACTCAGAAAGATTTAAAAATGAGACATAGGAGATGGCTGGAATTAATCAAGGATTATGATTGTACAATTCATTACCATCCAGGAAAAGAAAATAAAGTGGCTGATGCTTTGGGTCGAAAAAGTAATGCTTCATTAGGAATGTTGCGTTTGAAAGGTGATCATTTAGTTAAGGATTTGATGAAATTTGGCATTGAAGTTGTTGGTGCAGGAAGTTATTCTATTTTGTTTCAGGTATCAGTGAGATCATCTCTATCAGATAGAATCAAGCAATCATAGAAGCAAGACAGTGTGTTGCAGAAAAAGGTAGATCTTGTTCAGAAAGCTATGTTTCCTGAATTCAAAATTGATAATGATTGCGTTTTGAGATTTGGGAAGAGATTGTGTGTGCCTTGTGATTCACAGTTGAAGAGAGAGTTGTTATGTGAAGCTCATAGTTCACTGTTTTCAGTTCATCCTGGAAGTACTAAGATGTACAGAGATCTGTGGGAGTATTAATGGTGGGATGGAATGAAAAGAGATATTTCTGATTTTACTATGAAGTGTTTGACATGTAAACAGGTTAAAGTAGAGCAGTAGTTACCGAAAGAGATGCTTCAACATTTACCAGTGCCAGATTGGAAATGGGAGAATATATCCATGGACTTTGTTGTGGGATTACCGAAGACATCTCGAGGTAATAATGCAATCTGGGTTATTGTTGATCTCTTGACAAAATCTGCTAATTTCCTTGCTATACGAGATACATTTTCCCTAGATCAACTTTCCCGTTTGTATCTTAAATAGATAGTCAGGTTACATGGAGTTCCCCTCTCCATTGTATCTGATCGTGATCCCGGGTTCACTTCTAACTTTTGGAAAGGCCTTCAAAAGTCATTGGGTACTGAATTAAATTTTTGTACAGCTTTTCATCCTCAATTATATGGGCAGTCAGAACGAACAATTCAGACATTGGAGGATATGATACGAGCTTGTTCGATGGATTATCAGGGAAGTTGGGACCAACATATTTCTTTGGTTGAATTTTCATATAATAACAGTTTTCATTCAAGTATACAGATGGCACCATTTGAGGCGTTATATGGGAAGCGGTGTCGAACTTCACCTTTCTGGGATGAAGTGGGTGAAAGGAAGTTGATGGGACCAGAATTGGTAGAAGAGTTGGCAGAAAAAGTTTAGCTGATACAGAAACACATGAGAACATCTCAGAGTAGGCATAAGAGTTATGCAGACAACAAGAGGAAGGATCTGTCTTTTGAGGTAGGTGATCATGTTTTTCTCAAAATATCACCATGGAAAAGGGTGATGCAATTTGGTAAGAAAGGAAAGTTGAGTCCAAGGTTCATTAGACCATATGAAATTCTGGAGTGAGTTGGATCAGTTGCATACCAGGTGGCTTTACCTCCGAGTTTATCTCAGGTACACAATGTTTTTCACGTTTCGATGTTGGGAAAGTATATGCCAGATCCATCTCATGTTTTGAGTCCAGAGGTAGTTCAGTTGGAAGAGAACCTATCATATGAGGAACAACCGATCTAGATTCTTCACCATAGGGAGCAAGTGTTACGGAATAAGGTGATTCATTAGGTAAAGGTTTTGTGGAAAAACCACATGATGGAAGAGACAACATGGGAATCTTAAAATGGAATGAGGGATAAGTACCCCCATTTATTCGATAAGTAAATAAATTGCCGGGACACAATTTTCTAAAGGGGTGAAGGATGTAACATCCCAAGTAAGTAATTAATAATATATATATTTATCTATGTCTATTAATGAATTATATAGTGTTTTAGAGGCTTAAAATTAAAATAAATCCAATCTTAAGCATGGAAAATACTAATATTTTTAAAATATTGTTTTACTGCCTTTTGATGGAAAAACATTTTTTAAATCTATCTTTTGAAAATTTTATAATCTATGTTTGTCAAAATAAACTTATTATTCATGATTGGGACATCAAAATTTACTTTGCGTGAAATTTTGGTATTTTTCTGACAATGTTCATTTTTTATGAATATTGAAAAATACTGCATTTTACATCAAAACTGCTTTTTAATATAATTTATTTATATGATTATATTATCTTTTGAATTGGTTTTTAAGTGAAATTAGATTATATTTTTACCATTTAATCCAATTGTGGTCATTGGAATAAATTTCACTTTGAAATTGGACTTAAACTTGTGTCAATCTTTTGATATTTATTGTTTCATAAAAACATGCTATTTGTCATGACAGTGGGAATTAATTATTAAATTAATTAATGTGACTTATATGTTTTATATTTTGTAAAATATATTTCATTTTTGAATTCATAATATCAAATATAGCTTAGGGTGATTTTTTGGTATTTTTCATAAAAACTTCAATTTTTGATGAATAGTGAAACCACTAAGTGGTACTTATAAAAACTGATTTTTCGTTTAAATGAAATTTTACCACTTCTGTGTTGTGAATTTCAAAAATAATACATACATGGTTGTCATTAAGAATTAAAATTTGGTTCAATGAGATTAAAATAATTTTTAGGTGAATAGTAACTTTTAAGTTCTTAATCGTGATTAGTGGTAATTAGTGTAGTTTAAGGTAAAAATAATGTTTTAATAATATGAGATGAGCTTTAAACATGTCCTACCCTCATTGGATGTGTCATGTACGACCATTAAAATTCATGTGTCAACTTGGGGACCCCATGGAGCCACTTTGGTTGGGAAAGGACATAAATAACATTTTATTTAATGTAAAAGTAAAAACGACACAAACATGAAATGTTTTAATAAAATAATTTTTACATGGGGTTATAAAGATCAGATATTTGATTATAAATATTCATTAGAAGTATAAAACTATTTCCTACATCATAACATTTTTTTATAATTTTTTGACATTAAATAAATTAAATTATTTATGACATCATGATGATGCTGCGATGACCTCATTATTTAACGATTTAAATAAAATGGAATGATAATGTAAAATCTAAGACCCAAACAACACCAAAACCTATTGGATGGGTGGATTTAGAACCCTTATCAATTTATCCTCGAAAAAAATAAATGTGGGACCTCTTAAATCCGAATACCATTTTAAAATAAAGTGACTTTTCTTTACCTTCCAAGAGTGCCCCTCCTCTCCTCTTATAAAAGGCCCCCACCTCTAGCGACATACCCACACATCCAAAGCCTTTGGCTCAGAAAAACCCTGTCCATTTTGTCTCTCCACTTCCCTCTATTACTCTTTGAAGCCTCACTTTGGGATGAAGTCTTCCCAAGGAAGCCTTTGAGCTCAAATCAAAGTGAGTTACCCGATTTTAAGGTAATGTCTTCCTTTGAGTCCTTTTGTTTTATTTTGCTTCTCCAACCTCGTAAAATCTTTTTATTCTTTTATTTTGTAACAAATCCAGTATCTTAAATATATTAGGATGTTTTTATAATAACTATTCGAGCAACACATACACATACCTACATCTAATGGTTAACGAACATACTGTTTCCGTGGATGGCGAATTTATGCCTCCCGAAACGATGATTGTTCAACATTCTTTTCACTCCTTCAAAGGTGGCCATTATGATGTCACTGTATTTATATATGATATATAATACGTTTATGTTTTACTTAAGCTTCTTTATTTTTAATTTTGGGTATACCTTTATGGTTTCCATTATGGGTAAAACGCGATATCTTCATTTTAGGAAGTGCGGACTACCGCCCCCTCAAAGTGATTTGATTCGTTAAATACCATATGTGGGACGTATAAAGGATGGAACTATGATATTATATATGATATTATACTGGAATTATAATATTCCTTTATATCATTATGATTCCATTTTCTAAAATACGAAATAGAAATGAAAGTAGCGTTCATGCGTAGGTACGACTTACCGTCTCCATGAACAGTTCATTTCATTTCTTAACTCTAAATGATTATGTAATATTATAAATGCATGCATGTACTGTATATATATGACATATATTATATCTACATCATGAATACCATTCTGGATATAATGGATACATGAACAACTTGTAATTATAAAGGGTTTAATTTTGACTCAAGTACCAATGATCGTTAAAATGACCGTTATTAACATAAATAATTACATAATGTTAATAACATGGTAATAAGTGATATAAAAGGAATAATGAACTTGAAAAAGGTTCTTAAGAAATTAGAAATTAACTCAAGTTTATTATTCAGGACATTAAAGAACGATCGTGTCAAGTCGGACTCGAGGTATGGGACTTCGTCTCAATCTCCTTTCATTGAGGCATATTTTGTTTTATACACAACCTTGTTTTATACGGTGTATAAACCCCTTTGACTTTTACGTTTATACAAATGGAATATTTTTTATACGAAGCGTTTTACTAAATGACAAAAGGGAATGTTCTTGTCGTACGTATGCGGCGACAACGACTTCTCCACCGCCATGACCGTTATTTGAGTTTCGGCTTCCTCTACAAGCCATACTTTCTTTATAAAAGAAAAATAAATACCATGTTTTACTTTTCGTTTATTTTGGTATTGAAAATTGTTTTCATAATGTTTTTATATCATTGTGATGTATTGATATATTGTGATTGAAAGGTGGAAATGTTATGTTTCCTTTATGCATGTTTTATGTGATATGATTATGTTGAGGTTCTTGGGCATTATTATGAAGACAGGTGGTTCTGTGATAGACTAAGGGCGGGTGAGCTCGATATTTCTCTCCAATGCATTGGGTAACGTGAGGGAGTGAACCATTAAGGTTTCTCCAAAGAGATTTAGGGAATATACAGTGATGGGTATTCCAAACATAACCAAGAGGGTTACTCCCTACGTAAGAATGTTATGTATTCCTCAAGTTACCTTTATGTCTTAAGATTTCTATGATTTATTCATGATTTGATGAGGTATGTTAAAGTGCATATGTTTTATGGGTAATGTATGATTTCATTTTTATGTATATATGTACCCATGTTTCTTTTCCATATTTTTATATCCCATACTGAGCTTTTTATGCGCATCCCTAGTTTTTTTGAAACTTTTTTCACTGGTCAAGGTTAAGGTACATGATATGATGATAGTTTCAAGGAAGTGTCAAGAAAGAATCCATGTTTTATTTTAAATATGTTTCCATTGATGGGAAAGAAGAATACTATCTTTATGTAACCACTTTGTTGTTATGTGGAATGTAATGCATGTTTTATGATCTAATTCTATAAAACTCTAAACCCGAAAAGATCCTCAATGTGTAATCTTATAATAACTCAAGATTAAGTATGGTTTAAGGCTGGGGCCTTTTATGGATCACCTGAAATTAAATACGTATTAATTGTACACTCTGATAGTGCTCTAATAAATTGGATAAAAAATTAATCTCTAGAGATGAAAAGTTATATGATACCCTGGTGAATAACATTGGTAATTTATATGAAACCTTGGAGATGGACCTTCGTGATATGTTCATTAATGTATAAATGAAATGTTGTAGCCACATATTCAAGTTATCTTCCAAGTTATTTTCATTATGATTTCCTATTCCTCCATTTCTCATTTCTTCCTGTTTTTATTCATGTTCTTATTGATATCATAAGTACATTGACTCCCTTGTTTATCCTTTCTGGGTCTTATGCTCACCCTTTCCTTTGATTTCTGTCTCCAGGATATGAGATCCAGTAAATGTACATAGGATGAACCTTTGATGAAGCCTTAAAATTGGTTTAGAAGGATGTTTTATTGTGTTCTCATGTTTTGGGTTCCTGATTTCCAAGACACTAGACTTTAACGATCCTCTGTTTGTAAAATGTAATGAAATGTTATTTATTAAAAAGTCTAGATGCCATAGTTGGTATTAAAGGATAGTTTAGTTATTTATAGAAATTAGGATATGGAAACTTTAGGAAGAAAACTATATAAACATTTAAATATATGAAATATTCCTGGTATTTTGGTGAGTATTGAGTAAGTGGTTTATCAAGAAAATACATCCCTGTCTGGATACGAGCAGGTAGAGGTGGCTCTAGAACAGATGTACATAGGGGTAAAACCTGAAAAGACCACTTTGATCTAGACATGGATGAGAACAGGTACACTACAATGGTCCTTGCTACACACATGGTTACGAAACTCATAGGGGATATTTTTGGTTAATCTCAAGCTTTTTATGAAACATTATGAAAGAATTATAGAAAAAAGTAATTTGTCTAAGCATGAGGTTTTAAGACATAAAATCCTTTTTAGTTAAATGATTCGTAAATGAAATAAGTTTCTCACAAAGTATTTACTCTTTTATAAAATTTCCTGATCATCTAGGAATACGTTGACATATTTCCTAAGGAGTTACCCGGACCCCCCCAGAAAGAGAGGTAGAGTTCTCCATTGAACTTATAACTCGATCTCATCCGATGTCAAAGACCCCCTATAGTATGGAAAATGTGGATCTAGATGAATTAAAGAAACAACTCCAAGTTCTTTTGGAGAATGGGTTTATCCAACCAAGTGTGTCTCCTTGGGGAGCACCGGTTCTCTTTGTAAAGAAGAAGGATGGATCAATGGAGCTATGCATTGATTATAGAGAACTAAATGGGATTATTGTGAAGAAGAAAAAACTCTCTTCCAATAATTGATGACTTATTCGACCAACTTCATGGGACTCAATTCTTCTATAAGATTGATCTTCATTCTGGTTATCATTAATTGAGGGTGAAGAATGATGAAATTCTAAAAACTTCCTTCCAATCAAGATATGGGCATTATGTGTTTGTTTTTATTCCCTTCGGACTAACTAATGCACCATCTATTTTTGGGATGAAGAATAAGTTTATTTTGGAAACTTATGTTTTATCAAATGGATATCCTTTGTATAGGAAAATGATTTCCTGAATAAATGATAAATTTTGTTTTGGAAGATATTTTCTTTTTTGGAGAACTATATGCCTATGGTAAATAAAATACTATAGGATTTAGATTGAGGAGGAATGGTTGAATTTTTTTGTAGGAATTTATGTATTTATTGTGAACATATGGTGATTTGGGTTGTTTCTGGAAAATGAATAACCTATCATTGAGAATATGTGAATAGGTTAATTAAACATTAGTATGAGACATTAATAGTATTCAATTTTATTTGGAGATAAATTTAAAGATTTTGTGGGGAAGACAATGTGATTAAATCCATCTGAGTTTCGGGTTCCAATCACAGTTTTGATTATTCTGAATAATTTTAAGGATGATTGTGTATTGAATGGCCTTTGTGGAACATTGGGTACTTATGTTGAATTTTGGAGATTAATAGTCATATTTATTTTTATAAAGGATTATACTTTTTTGGGATTATATGATCTCGTACTAACCATTTTAGTTTTAGTTGAGGACTAATGATAGGGGAAAAATATATATATTCTTTTGTGGATTATGTGATTATCTAGAAGATGATTCTTGTGATCTTGATGAGACTAAGTCTTTTTGAATGCTCATTGTTTGGAGAAAAGATTATTCTTGGTGGAAAATTATTATGTGATGAAACTGTACTTGAAGGTAAGTATATTTTCTTATGTTTTTTTCTATGTAGTAAATGAATTCCTCAAAATTATGAAAAGGAATGTAAATCAAAAACATTATTGGTTTATGTTTCCTAATGTGTAATCAAATACCATTTAACACATCTTATGTTTTTGATATTATTGTGGTTAATTTTATCCAAACCATGTTTTCTATCACTCTCCATCAGAACTTGACTCTTTGTTTTCTCTTCCACATCCATGTTTTCCTACACGGAATCCCATTATGGGTTAACTCGGGTGACCTTTTTACTTCCCTTTCTTTCATTTGAAGTAATAGTTTTACTGACTCTTTTTCTAATGTGAGACTTTCAACGAAATTTCAAATCCCAATTTTAATATTGAGAGGATGAAATTTCTTAAGGGGGGAAGATTGTAATGACCTGAACTTTTGAATTAATTTTGTTTCCTAACTTTGTGTGTTATTTTTTTTAAACTCAACAAAACATTTTCTTTTAATAAAAAGAGTAAAAATAAAAGAATACCGTTGGGTTCTAATTGTTATATGACCGTTGGAAACTAAATGTTGCGATTATTGTCCATAAATTCAAGTGATCATGAACAGTTAATATTGAAAGAATATTTGATGGCCCCATCCAGTAGTCTCGGGCCAATCGAAGCCCATTTGACAGAACTCGAGAAGGAGTTACCACCTTTGGGCTTTGCTCTATACCAAACCAATGTTGAACTTCATCATGTGAAGATGGAACAGAATCACCTTAGCGAGAAGTTCAAGCTGATAGAAATCACTACTCAGGAAATGTTGGCCGAGCCGCCCCAATATTCTATCACCCTAGCACACCTTACTCTTATGTCCTATACTGGTGTTATAAGAGGTTATGTAATGAGACTGTAACATCTTTGTGTAATCCATTGATTTAATTAAAAAATGTGATGCCTATTTATGGTGATGTTTTTGAATTTTCAAATGTCCGGATAAATATTGTATTCATATTATTGATGAATTCTTGAAAAATGATATTTTTAAATATTTATGTAAACCTTAAATAATTAATAATGTTTAATGATTTTCAAAAAAAGTTCTTCTACAGCTGGGTTCAGTATGAAATATAGATTATAATAAGATAAAATTATTTTTTGGTGAATAGTAAATTATAAATAGTGATTTTATCCTTATGATTAGTAATGAGACCAAATGGATTAAGTAAATTCACTTAATAACTTATTAATATAATTTAGGCACCTTGATTAAGTAATGTGATTCAATAAAATTGGTAAAAACGGTTTCAGAATTTATTGGATAAGTATTAGTTTTTTTCGGATCAATAGTGTTTTTATTTAAAAATTAAATTAAAAATATTTAGAAAATTATTTTCATAAAATGGAGTTCTTTTTTGAAATTAGAGCATCGATATTTGGTTAAGTTGAATTTTTGGGATTTTTCTAAAACAGTTGAATTTCCAGTGATTAATTTTTTTATTTAAAAATTAAACTAAAAATATTTAGAATATTATTTTCATAAAATGGATTTCATTTTTGAAATCAGAGTATCCGTATTTAGTTAAGGTGAAATTTTGGGATTTTTCTGAGAAAGTTGAATTTTTAGTGAATAGTGAAAATACAGTTTTTGAGTTTGGGGTGTTTAATGACATCATTATGGATTTAATAATTATGAAATAATTCTATTAGACTTATTAATAGTAAGATAGGTTATTGGGTCTCCCATGTGGCCAATTCCATTTGAAAATACTGTGGGCAAACCCATGGTTTTAACAATACCACTTATGAGGTGTCCCTTGGCAATTAATGCTTTATTCCCTCACTTCTCTTATAAATACCAAGACTTTCCCTAATTAATTTCATTTCAAAACACTCTTCAATGAATTTCTGGTCACTTAACCTCCCCAAGAGTCCTCCCAAGGTGCCCTCAAGCCTCCCAAGGTCTCGACCTTCAGGATTTCTAAGTTACTCTTCAATGTAAGAGAATCTTTTATCACTTTCAAGTCTGAGAGATTTCAATTGTGAGCCACTTATTTATAGCATGCGGTGTATTGTGTACTTACATTGGATAAATATTATTATTATTATGTTAATATTCATGGTATACTTTGATTATTTTGGTGGTTAATAATTTTTTGGTAATATGATTTGATTGAATACAATGTGGTAAGGTATTTTCATCTCACTTCTTATTCCTGTGAGATTCATGGTATATTTTCCATTATTTAGTTTTGTTTGTTTTATGTACTACCCATTATTGTACTCTTTGTGTAATATAATTTAATTTATGTGTATTAAAATATTCATTATATGATTCTTCTTTCGTAGGGTGTATGTTTCGAAAGTTACCAAATCGGTAAGAGATTCTTTTACCTTCTTCTTTTAAGCCATGACTTCTTTTATATTGTGTCTTCTAGTTTCCATCTATTTTTGTTGAGGGTATGTTCTTATATGTTATCATTACTTTACATTTAATTTTTAATTGTTGATAGACCCTTTCTACTCTCATCAATTTGTTTTCTGAATTTTTATGTGACACTGTTAGGCTGTTGAATTTTTCATAAAAGGAATCACGTCATCTCTTTTTGGTCAAGTTTCCTTTTCATGTGGTATGTCATTAAAATTTCCATACCATGTTTATATCTCCATTTTATTATGTATTTATACTTTATTATAATTTATTTATGAATTTTCTACTTTTGTAACCTCTCTTTTCTGTGTTTTCTAAAACCATATTAAATAGCCGTTATGCTATAGAAATTTTTGCCTCAAAATTTATATCCCTTTCTCTCCAGATATTCACTTGTTTTGTTTATGTGAATTCCTAGAACTATTTCATTTCTATGTGTGTTCATAATTATTTAAAAATTATTTATTTGATTCTATAATTGATATACATATAACCCTCAATCCCTTTCCATGTGTTATAAATTACATGATGATATTATTTTTTTAAGAACTTTTTAAACGTCACGATCTTGAAATGAAACCCATTTATTTTATTCACATTGGGTTATATATGAAATGTTTGATTATGATCTATATTTCTCACATGAAATTAAAGACATATTAAGGGTGGACCCCGATAGCGCTCCAATGCATTGGGTAAAGAATTAATCTCTAGAGATGACAAGTTTTATGATACCTAGGCTAATAACCATGGTAATTTTTATAACACCTTGGGGATGGACCGTGATGATATGTTCATGAATTTATAATTGAAATGTTGTAGCCACATATTCATGTTATGTTCCATGTTCTTTTATTTATGATATTCATATTCTTCCATTGCTCATGTCTTCATGTTTTTATTCTAGTTCTTATTGACATCACAAGTACATTGAATCCCTTGTTACCCTTACTAGGCCTTCTACTTACCCTTTCCTTTGATTTTTGTCTCCAGGATATGAGATGCAGTAAATGTATATAGGATAATATTATTGAGGAATCCACACAAGTGGATTGGAATGATGTTTTATGTTGTTCTCATGTTTTATGTTCTTGATTTCCAAGACACTAGACTTTAAAGATCCTCTATTAGTAAAATGTAATGAAATGTTATTTCATAAAAAGAATGGATGCCATATTTTTCCTTATCAACCATTTATAAATTCAATGTATATTTTTTGTCTAATTTGATTACATTAAGAGGTTTTTATGTTGATTTTGACCCCATGAAACACATTATTAAAGGGCATAAATACATAAAAATCCATTTATTGGATCATTCTTGGTATACGATAAATTCATCTGATGTGTATTATAATCATAGACATCACAAATATTTAAAAACGTATCTCTTTATAATGTCATCTCATTACAAGGTTATTTTTTATGGATTTGATCGTTAAAAAAATGTTTTGGTGTTTTTAAATAATAAAACTTTAGTTATAATCATCTTTGGTAAAAATAACCTCAGATTTATGTTATTCCTTTATTTTTCAAATCTTTTTAATTTGTTTTTGTGTGGTTTCACTTTATTTGTTGGTCATTCAGCTTCTTTTCACCCCCTAATGCATGATTTTAATGGGTGCCAATCCATTAAAACTGTATATTTGGTCTTTTTAGGAATATCACATGTTTGATTGATATTTTTTCTATCTTTACACAACAAAAATAATAAAATAATGATTTTACTATGATTTCACATCATTCCAAGGTCATTTTATATTTATCTAACCTTAAATCAAATTTTTGGTGTTTTGAGATGATAAAATTTATTTTCCAATCAACAAAGAAAAACATCACCTCATATTGTTTTTCCACATACTCCACAATTTCAAAAATATATATTCAATTGAATTTTTTTTATATCACAGTATTCATAGGTTGTTCGATTTTTTTACCCCTTGATACAAGCATTTAATGGTCTTCAAACCTTTAAAAAATTCTTATTTTTCAATTTTTGGTATACCACTTCACTGATTGACACATCTTCTTCTCTTAAACATAAAAAATGATATAAATAAAGTTTTATATAATTACACATCCTTATGATCTAATTTTCTATGTATGTGAATGTTAAAGTCATGCTTAGTTATTTTAAAATAATAAAAGTGTGTTTTTGATCATCCAAAGAAAATCGAACCTCGTATTGATGTTTTGTAAAGTCAATCATTTTAAAAATAACTATTGGATTTTTTTTTCAGTTTTTTAACAGTATTTATAGTTCATTATTTTGGTTTTAACCCTCTATAACACATTTTATAATGGTGTTAATCCTTTAAAAAATACTAATATGGTATTTATAGGTAGAAAATATGCCTTATAGATGTGATATATATTTTGACATGTTAAAAATAATATAATTATGAGTTTCTTGTGATTTCACATCATTTGGAGGATGTTTTTATGGAACTATCCATTAAACACATTTTTGTAGTTTTAAAACAATTAAAGTGAATTTTAGTTTATTTTAGGAAAAAAACATTGATTGATGTTTAATATACTCAAACATTTCAAAATTAATTTTATTATAGTTTTCATCTGATTTTATAACATTTCGATTCCATTATATTACTTTTGACATGATGATGCATGTTTTTAAAGGGCATAATACCATTAAATTCCATTTATTTGGTTATTTTAGGAATAAAACAAGTTCTATTGATGACTTATGTCCTCATAAATGTCACAAATATTATAAATACAATTATCATATCATTTTATGCAATTTGAGGTTATTTTCTATAGATCTAACCACGAAACACATGTTTTGGTGTTATAAATAATGAAATTGTGTTTTTTATTATCCTATACAAATTGAAGATCAAATTGAATTAATTTTATACACTATTATTTTAATAATAATTGTAATATAATTATAAAATAATTAAATGACATTAAGAGGTTGTTCATTTTGTATTTAATCCTCAACGAATGGTTTTATAGGGTGTCAAATCATTAAAAGTTGACTCTTTAGTTGTTTTGGGAAGACCACTTATTTTATTGATGTTATTTCTACTAATACTCTTCAAAATTAATGAAAATATTTTTGTTAATATTTTAAATCATTATGAGATCATTTATTATGGATCTAATTATTGTACATGTGTTTTGGTTATTTAAAATTATGAAATTGTGTTTTTGGTCATCCTAAGAAAACAAAACCTAAGATTGATTTTCTATCTACTCAAATATTTTCCAATTCACTATATGGTCATCATCTTTTGATTTGAATGTATTAATTGGACACTTAGTTGGTTTCAACCCCATTGTGAAATTTTTTAAAGGGTGTCGAACTTTGAAAACTTCTTATTCGGTCATTTTAGGAATACCTCATTTATGATTGACTTGTTGTCTACTATTACATATTAAAAATAATAAAAAATATATTTTCCATATGATCTCACATTATTTTGTGGTCATTTTCTATGTATATGAATAGTAAATGTATGTTTTAATGTTTTAAATTTATAATAGTTCATTTCCAGTTATCCAAAGAACAAATACCTCAAATTGAAATTATGTCAGTTTGAGTATTTTAAAATTCACTATATGTTTTTTTGTAATTTTTGAGAATATTTACTGGTCATTCAGTTAGTTTTTACCCCCTATATTATGTTATTAACGAGTGTCATGCATTTCAATATTACATATTTGATCATTTTGGGTATATCTTATGTCTTATTGACATTATGTCCACCTATACACATTAAAAATAATAATTAAATAGTTTTTCTATAAGTTCACCTCATTCAGAGATAATTTTATATGGATTTAATTGTTAAATACATGTTTTGGTGTTTTAAAACAATAAAATTGTCTTTCTGGTCAACTCAGGTAAACAAAACCTTATATTGATGTTCCATAAGCTTAACTATTTTAAAAATTTCTATATTATTATTTTCATCTAATTTCATGACCTATATAGGTATTTTTGGTTGGCTTTGATACCCTGAAACATGTTTTTAAAAGGTGTTAAACATTTTAAAAATGCTTATTTAATTGTTTTAGGAAGTCTAAATGTGTAATTGATGTCTTCTATACTTTTACTCAAAAAAATAAAAAATTAAATTTTTTCACGGATTTCAAATCATTCTGAGGTTGTTTATTATAGATTTTACTATTAAATGAATGTTTTGATGTTTTAAAATAATAATTTTTTTTTCTTTCATTCCAAAAAAGTAACACATTATATTTATGTTCTGTCTCCTTGGACATTTAAAAATCACTATACTAATGTTGTTGGCTGATATCAAGAAATTTCAATGTCATTTTACTGGTTTTGACCATTGGACACATTTTCTTAAATGGAATTAAACATTTGAAAATCCCTTATTTGGTATTTCCAATAAGACCTCATTTTAAATTTATGTAATTCCTTCTCATAACTGAAAATAATAATACAATTATGATATTTCCTATTATTTCATGCCACTTGGAGGTTGTTTTCTATGTATATGACTATTAAATGAATGTTTTTGTGTTTTAAAACAATAAAAGTGCATTTCAGATCAAAATAGAAAAAAAACATCTATTGATGTTATGTATACTCTAACATTTCAAAAATCACTATATTATTGTTGTCTTTTGATGTAAATATATTTATAGGTTCTCTGGTTTACATTGACCCCTAACAAATGTTATTAAAGGGCATCAAATATTTAAAAAATTCTTAATCTGTCATTTCATGTAGACTACATGTCCGATTGTTGTGATTTATACAGATACACCTAAAAAATAATATAATTATTGGTTTCCTATGATTAAATATTATTCTGAGGTCATTTTCCATGGATATGACTATCAAAAACGTGTTTTTCATTATAAAAATAATAAAATTTTCATTCTGGTCATTTTGGAAAATAAAACCTCATATTCACATAATATTTATTTTATAATTTTACAATTCATTGTACAAATTTTTCTTATCATTTGATTCCATTTATAGGTGGTTTTATTGTTTTTATCCCATTAATTCATGTTTCTAAAGGGAATCAAACATTAAAAAACTGTTTATTCAGTCGTTCTTGGTAGACCACACAACTAATTGATGTTCCATCCACTCAAACATGTAATGAATAAGAAAACAATAGTTTTCCTATGATTTAAAATTTTTTGAGTTTTATTCTATATATATGATCATTTAACGCATGTTTTGGTCTTTAAAAAAATAAAAGATACTTTCTGGTTATCTTGGTCTAATAGAATCTCATATTGATGTTACATCCACTCCCCCCTTTTTAAAAATCAAAATATTGTGGTTTTTTCTAACTATATTGAATTTGGAGCTGGTTCAGTTGGGTTTTACAAACTAATGCTCTTTTTTAAATGACATAATCTTTTAAAAACTTCTTATTCAGCCATTTTGGGCATCCACATGTCCGATAAATGTTCCACCTCCTCTTATTTATCATAAAAATAAATATAATTTTTCTATGATTTCACAGAATTTCATTGTTTTTTTCAATAGATCAGGAATTAAATGAATTGTCACGACCCATCCCTTGGGGAACGTGTTGTGACTACCCTAAGCCCGCCTTCTATAGGCTAGGTGTTGGTGACTAGAACTGAAAGGTATATACCTAAATAAACAAGAAGGCATTGCGTTTAAACTTGTAGACACACTGTCCAAGAATTCAATGAGCACAACCCACATAGTAAAACTGCAGTAGTTAAATATGTCTACTAAAAGTAAAAGGGGTGAGTACTGTAAGTAAAGGGTTGTAAAATACAATCCCTACTAAAAAGTAGAACAGTAATAGAAAAACAAATCCTGAAATCATCCTCCAAGGTTCCTACCTAAAGGGTAGTTATAGATAACGATCGATCGTCACTGCGACACATAACGTTTAAAGGTCCACCTCTGATCACCATTTAGTCCTATCTCCCAAGCCTCAGTCAATGTTGTCCATCGTCTGCACAAGACACAACAATGTGTGGGTGAAGCTCATGAAAGGGTGAGTATTACAATAAATAGTGGGGACTCCGAGACCCTCTAAGGTATCCCAGAGTTCCACAAAAGAAAACCCACAGAGAAAGACCACAATCAAAAATCATAAAACAATAGTTATCTTACACCAGTTATACAACTCAGATATCTGTAATACAGATAATTATTCTTAAGCTACGTCATCTTATTCCATTTTAAAGTTCCACAATTGATCCACAAATAAAATATTCTATTATCGATGCACTCTTGGACCCCTGTTTTTGTTCTATGACAGGCCAATTAAGGCTGGTCCTCGTTGGGTCATGCTAGTGCTAATCCACACAGGGTTGCTAGAATGCTGATCCACACAGGTTCATTGGAATGATGATCCACACAGGGTCGCTGGAATGCTGATCCACACATGGTTTCAAGGTGCTGATCCACTCAATGTATCTAGGTGATGATCCTTGATGGGCAACTCAATAAATGGTCCTCGTTGTGTAGCTATAATTCTAATCCACACTGGGTCTCTCTGATGCTGATCCATAGAGGTTTACAACTTCAATGACATCTATCCACAATATTCCCCTCACCAAGTGTGCTCGTGTTCCATAAAAACATCCTCTTAGGATATCAGTCTTACCTTGACCACTACTAAGCTCCAAAACGGAGTAATCCAATGGACCGGTATGTCCTAAGGGTTCTAATGCGACAGATGGCGCATTAATCGTACACCTAGTCTGTGAGTTATAAGCCTTTTAGTACCAAAGGTCCAGTTGAATTTGGGTTCGATCCAACCAAGCCATACTCCAACATTCCCCAAATCTCATCTGGAATATACCAAAATGACGGCATAACTCAAAGGATCCCATCTCTATAGATGGTTCATCAAACTGATTTCTGGCTTTGATGTAATGGAATTTTAAGCTAAACTGGGACTAGACGGTTATCGGGCCGGTCCGACATATCCCAACCCAGTCTGGGCCGACCTGACCCAGTTCATGTCCGACCTAGACTTGCCCAAACTGGCTTGGGCCGGCCCGATTGGACCGGGCCACGGTGGGCGCAACCTACTAGGCTGCAATCTGGCCTGACACACTCTGGGGTGCGGCCCGGTCCGTAGGTGGCGCATCGTGGCCCGCAGGGGGGCGCTACCCGGCCTGTAGGGGGGTAGTCCCGCCTACCAGAGGGAACAACTTAGCCTACAAGAGGGCTCACATAGCATGTAGGAGGGTGCAACCCAACCCACATAAAGGCACTAGGCCTGCCCTAGCTGGCATGGGGGGAAGCATCCCACATTTTTATTGAATGGCTATGACGTTTAGAATTTGGAGCTGTGGCACCACATGGCATCGCCCAGTCACCCACATCTCATGTAGGCAATGGGTACCTACCTCCACCATAGCTTTGATTCGTGACCACCTTCCGCGGCGTGCAAAGTCATGCCACTCCATCTCATTAGTCGGCCAGTGCTATCCACCCTGCTCAACTGCAACTACTAAAAAGCCATGACCTCATCCTCCTGCATCGCGTGACTTAGTGTCGCCACCATCTCTACGGTCGGCCCATCCCGACAGCTTGCTGACCGCCATGGCCTAGTGTCCCAGCCTCCTCCTGTGGCACGCGACGGCGCACCATTACCACTGAGGCTTTCTAGTGATAGCCATCTCCATCATCAGTCGTCAGTGATGTCACACTAGGGCCACGCCGGCGGTCTTCCACCGGCCACTAGGTGATCTTTGGATGCCCATTTTTCTATCCGATCACACTCCTGATATAGCATCCCGCCTTTTTATAACATAAACTTTCATCACATTACACAAAACTGAGGATATTTAATGTTTAGATTCTTGGAAACCAGGAACTTAAAACATGAAAACATAAAACATTCTTTATAAACACTTGAAAGGCTTCTCCTCATGTTCATCCTAGGTTCATTACTGAATCTCATAACCTGGGGACACACATCAAAATAAAGGGTGAGCAGAAGGCCCAGTAAGGGAAACAAGTGAAACATTTTACATGTGAACTCGAGATACTTCAATAAGATCATGAAAAGAACTTTAAGGCATGAAAATGAAACCATGAGGCATATCATAATAAAAATAACATTTTTCATAACATGATGATGTGGCTACAACATTTAATATTGACAATCATTTCGTTTCACCAAGGTCCATCCCCAAGGTGTTGTTAAAAATTACCAAGGTTATTCACCAAGGCGTCGTTAAAAATGGTCATCTCCAGAGATTAAGTCATTACCCAATGCATTGGAGCGCTATCTGGGCGCACCCTTGACATGCTTTTATTATCATGTGATCCACATATATCATCATAAATCATTTCATAAACAACTCATATAGAATAAAAGAAATGGGTTTCATTTCATAATCATAACGTTTTAAAAAATGCTTTAAAGACATGATCTTTATGTTACTTTAATCCCACAGAAAGGGAAAGAGGGTTTCATGTATGTAAATCCCAGAATTTAAAATAGGTCATTTTGATATATATTTGAATACCCCTATAGAAATAATAGCTTTGAGTATTCAATTTAAAACCTAAAATAATTTTGAGAAAAGAGAGAGAGGCACTTTGAGACGAAAATTCTGCAGCATAACGGCTATGTTTCGGGGTTTTAAAAAACATAGAGATGAGAGGAGACATGGGTAAAACATTCATTAATGACCCATCAAACAGTATAGACACAAAATATATGGGATTTAAGAACATGTTAAGGAAATTTTAAAATATACCATATGAAATGAAGAACATGAAAGGATGAAAAGAATAATATTTATCTTATAAAAATTCGGCAACCTAACAACGTTACATAAACTTCAACAAAAAATGAATTGATGATTTCAAATAGGGTCTCTCATCATATGAACATAAAATATCAGTATCATAGATATAGAGATCATACCACAACATAATAAAAAGGAACTTGCAAGACTTGACATGGAATTAGAACTTAGAAAAGGAGAAGGGTGAAAGAATCCCTTAAAAATTCGGCAGCCTAACAGCGTCACTTAAACTTCAACAAAAATGAATTGATGAGATCAAATAGGGTCTCTCATCATATTAAAATAATTGTCCATTATGATAGATATAGATATAATACCCCAACATAACAAAAAGGAAATTGAAAGAATTGACATTAAAGTAGAACTTCAAAATGAGAAGGGTGAAGAACCACTTAAAAATTCGGCAGCCTAACGACACCACTTAAACTTCAAAAAATGAATTGATGAGATAAAATAGGGTCTCTCATCATATGAACATAAGAGTCCAGTATGATCGATATAGAGGTCATACCCCAACATAAAAAAAAGGAACTTTAAATAATTGACATGAAAGTAGAACTTCAAAACGAGAAGGGTGAATAACCACTTAAAAATTCGGCAGCCTTACGACGCCAGTTAAAACTTCAAAATACTGAATTGAATAGATAAAATGGGGTCTCTCACCATATAATAATAAAATATCAGTATGATAAATTTAGATATCATACCCCAAAATAATAAAAAGGAAATTGAAATACTTTACATGAAAATAGATCTTGAAAAAATGAGAAGGGAGAATGAATCCGTTACAAAAAATTCGGCAGCCTAACGACGCCACATAAAACTTCATAAAACGAAATAATGAGAGTAAGAGGGGATATTTAATTATTTGAACATGAAAAGGGAAGTAAGAGGAGTATATAATAACACCCTTTAACATAAGATCATGGAGCATAATATAAATTACATAAAAGATATTTCTTGAAAAGAAAGAGAGAGATCGGATCCCTTACCTTAAAACCTAACTCCTAAAACTCAATGGTTTGGACCTTGAGGGATTGGAGGCACCTTGGGAGGAATCCTTGGGAGGTAAGGAGACCAGAACTTCGTTGGGGGAGAGTTGGGAGGGAAAAATAAAGGAGGAACGGGTGGGTATTTATAGGGAAAGTGAGGGGACAAGGCATTAATGGCCATGGGACACCTCACAAGTGCTTTTCTCAAAAACATGTGCTCTCCCTTGGCATTTACCAAGGAGTTAGGCCACATGGGGCCCCCAAAACAATAATTCATCACCCTTGGCCGTCCAAACCTTAAAATATCTTATGACATCATCATGACACAGTTATGATGTCATTAGAGATACCGAAACCCTAAAACTGTATTTTTACTATTCACTGAAAATTCATCTTTCTCAAAAAAATCCCAAAATTTCACACTAACCAAATATCAATGCTCTAATTTCAAAAATGAACTCCATTTTATAAAAATAATTTTCTAAATATTTTTAATTTTATTTTTAATTAAATAGACTATTCACTGAAAAGAAAATTTTAGAAAAATCCCCATAAATTACCATAACATAATATCGATGGTCTGAGTTCAAAAATAAAGCCCATTTTATAAAAATAATTTTCTAATTATTTTTAATTAAATTTTTAATTAAAAAACACTATTCAACCGAAAAAACTAATACTTGACTAATAATTTATGAAACCATTATTTAACCATTTTATTGAATCACATTACTTAAATCAAGGTGCCCGGATTATACTAATACTTTATTTAAGTGAGATTACTAATCCATTTGGACTCCTTACTAATCATAATCATAAAATCACTATTTATATTTTACTATTCATCAAAATCATGTTTATCTTATTAGACTCTAAATTTCATACTGGACATAATTGTAGAAAACCATTTTTTGCAAATCATTACACATTTTTAATTATTTAAGGTATACAAAAACATTTTTAAAATATACATTTTCTAAAATTCATCAAAAATATGTATACTATATTTATCCAGTCATTTGAAAATTCATAAACTTCATCATAAGAAGAAATTACAATTTTTATTTAAAACAAAAGATTACACAAGGTACTTACGGTCTCCTTACATAGCCCCTTATCACACCAGCATAGGACCTAAGTGTAAGGTGTGTTAAGGTGAGAGAATCCAAGGGAGGCTCGGCCAACATTTCATGAGTAGTAATTTCTATCAGTTTGAACTTCTCGCGAAGGCGATCCCGTTCTAGCTTCACACGATGAAGTTTAGCTTGGGTTTGGTCAAAAGCAAAGCCCAGTGGTGCTACCTCCATCCCAAGTTTTGTTAGATGGGCTTCGATGGGTCCAAGACTACTGGGTGAGGCCATCGAATCTTCTTTCTATATTAATTAAACAAGATTACATGTATTTAGAGACAATAAACAAAATGTTTAGTTTCTAGCGATCATATTGACCAACGGTCATATAACAGTCAAAAACCAACGGTATCATTTTAATTATAGTCATGAAATCAAATTATACATTTTTGTTGAGTATAAAAATAAAATAAAATAACATATAAAATTAGTAACCAAGATTTATTCAAAATTTCGGGCCATTAAACCTGATCTTCCCAGGTGGTCTCCTTCACTGCTTGACCCTCAGATTTGTGTTCTATCCAAACCAAAAACTCACCCACATAGAAAAAAACGATAAGAAAGTGGCGGAGGGACCGAGCCTTGTTCTTTTATCCCATTCTCTCCATGTTAGCATATTAACAAGAGAGAAGATAATTGATTTAACAACTCTTGAAATTTAAACAAGAAAAAACCCTATATCACGAGTCATTAGAGATTGCCTTGTGTTTGATGATGGGTCGGTGTTCATTGATCTTGAAGTAAGATTCCATCGATGCTGGTCAAACAATGATCTTCAGTTCTTGCTTGATGGATCTGTTCTTCATCAAGTGGCTCCCCCAAAATCCACATCTCCCCAAAAACACTGCTCCATTACCAACAAATTCAGAAACCAACAAGATTGTAGTGGGGGGGTTATCTATAAAACACATAATTAAGAGAGGTTCATTAATTGGTGAAATTAATGATCCTCCTTAATTACATATAAAGTGGTTACGCATTTTTTTTGTAACCGGCCATTTAATATCTTGCATTAAATTCATGACCACCCCTTGTGGTTACCTCCATAAAAACCTAAATGATAAATGGAAGATATTTAAAATAATATTGAATTATTTTATTAATCCTCCATGAAAACTACAAAACCAACTTCCTCTCTAAACCCACTGTGGTCGAGGATAAGGATCCCTTAAGTGAATCTCGATGTTGCGAGTTCAATGATGCCCTCAAATTTCAATTCTGAGCACCGGTAAAAAAGTTAGAATTTCCAGATCTCACATTTACAGAATGTACCTTAATAATGTTTTAAATTCTATTTTGGGAACACTGTGCATTAGAATCAAACGTCATCAGATTTTATAGGCTCGAAATAGTTCCATATAATTAAAATACATTAATGGAAAATCTAGGTCTTTATATTCTCCACACCTTAGGGGTTCTTTCCTTGAAAGCCACAAAATAGACTAAGGAAAAAAATGGGGGTATTGAGCATGAATATGAGCATCCAGATCCCATGTGCTCTCCTATATGTTATAGTGATACTAGCAAATGTGCACCATAGGTATTGATAATCCATGAAGGACTGAATCCTATTGATCCTCAATTTCCACTGGAACCTCTATAAATGTCTCCCCATCATCAATGTCGAGATCTCCCTAGTCGATAACGTGTGACGGATCATGCATGTACTTCATGAGTTGTGAGGCATGGAAAACATCATGCACTTGATGCTTCTATGGGGGAAGAGCATGCTGATACACTACCTTGCCAACTCTGCTGAGAACCTAAAACGGTCTGATGAACCTGGGAGATAGCTTGCATCCCCAGCCAAATCTCTGCAATCCTCATCGAGGTGAGGCCCATAGGAAGACATGGTCTCCCTACCCGAACTCCAAAGGTCCCCATCTCTTATCAGAATAAGAATTCTACCTGCTCTGTGTAGTCTTCATATGCTTCTGGATGATCTCCACCTTCTTAGTGGTTGCCCATACCAACTCTGGACCCATAAGTGCTGACTCCCCTGGGTCTGTCCAGCATAGAGATGATCTGCATGGTCAACCTTACAAGGCCTTAAACGGTGCCATACTGATGGTGGGTTGATATATGTTGTTGTATGAGAACTCAACCATGGTCAATTGATCCTCCCAACTGTAGCCAAAATCTAGTATGCAAGCATGTAACATGTCCTCTAGGCTATGAATGGTCTACTCCGTTTTACCATCCTTCTGAGGATGAAAGGTTGTGCTCAAACGTAGCAAAGTCCCAAACTCCTCCTACAATCCCTTCCACAAATGGGATGTAAAACATGTTTCATGATCAGAGAATATCACTGATGGAACCCAATGAAGTCATATAATCTCTTTTACATAGAGGCATCCCAAGCCCACTACTAATACTTTCTCTCGGATGGGTAGTAAGTGGGACAACATGGGGAGTCAGTCAAGGATCCCCCAGATGGAATCAAGGAACCAGGACGTATGTGGTAACCCTGTCACGAAATCCTTGGAAATGACATCCCACTTCCACTCTGGAACCTCTAGTTGCTGCGCTAAGCCTACTGGAACGTGATGCCCAACCTTCACTTGATGTCAATGAGGCATCATGAAACAAACTCTTCCACTACATTCTTCTTCTCTGGCTACCAGTGCTAAGGCTAGAGGTCCAAGTACATCTTCACCACGCTATTATGTACCACCAGAGGGGACATATGGAAGTCCCTAAACACCTACTCCCACAGTGACACTACTACCATAGTGCATCCTCTGAGGAGGATGACATGGTCACCACCCTTAGAAAATCCATTACGTGCCTGTCATAAGTATATCTAAGCACGTTGAGCCTCGCAGTCAATGTCTCCAAGCTATGCCTCCCTGAATCGTTGAAGGTGTGGGGGGAGTGACTGTTATAGACTAGAGGTAAGCTGACCTATCTCTATCCTTGAATGCTATCTGCAGCATGGCCAGTTTCTCTATCGCATCACTTAGAAACTGTAGACCAGACCTCCTACGGAGTGCATCTGCTACCACTTTTCACTACCCAGGAGTATATACTATCTCAAAGTCATAATCCTATAGGAACTCTATCCATCACTGTTGTCTCATGATCAAGTCGTTCGGTATGAATATATACATGAGACTATTGTGATCAGAGTAGACTATAAAACATTCTCCCATCAATTAGTGTCACCACATATTCAAGGCGAAGACCACTACATATAACTCTAGTTCATGAGTATCATAGTTCTGCTCATGATGTATCAGCTATCATGAACCATATGCGATCATTACTCACTCCAGCATTAGGACACATCCATGTGCGGTCCATAATGTGACGTAGTAGACTACATACCGAATGCCTTCTTCTAGTAGCCTCAAGATGGGGGCACTTGTCAATGTGTGCCTCAAATCCTAAAAAATACTCTAGAATCTATCAATCCACATGATGGAGAACAGCTCATTTGTCAATGCTCAGAAGGGTGTCTCAAATCTATAAAAGTAAATAACAAATCTCATGTAGTACCCAGCCTACCCTAGGAAACTCTTCATCTCAATCACACTCCTGGGTGGCTCCCAAGAAAGAACAACCGCTATCTTCTCTGAATCCACAACAACTCCAGCCTTCGAAATAACATGTCCCAGAAAGTGGACCTCCCATATCCCGAACTGGCTCTTCAAAAGCTTACCACAAAGCTGATGCTCTCGGATTTTATCTAGAACTATCTATAGATGATAGGCATGCTCCTCCTCTATCTCCCAGTACACCAAGATGTCGTGAATGAAGAACACCATATAACTATAGAGGTATGTCTACAAGATCCTTTTCACGAGTCCCATTAACACTGCATGGGCAGTAGACATGCTTAATGGAATAACCAAGAACTCATATTGTCCATACCGATATCTGGAGGCCGTCTTATGCACATCCTCATCTCGTACCTTGATATGATGATATCCTAATATGATCTCTATCTTTGAAAACCTACAAGATCCCTTCAGCTGATCAAATCATTCATTAATCCCTGGAAGTGGATACTTGTTCTTCATTGTCACCTGGTTCAGGCACCGATAATCCACATAGAGCCACAAAATCCGATCTACCTTATTGGAAAACAAAATCGGGGCCACCAATTGAGAAAAATTGGGACTTATGAACCCGTACCTATTCATTTCCTCAACCTATACACATAACTCAAGAAGCACTGAGAGAGCCATCTAATATGATGGTGTAGATATCAATGTCGTCCTATGGTATAGGTCAATGTAGAAGACCACTTCTCTATGATGAGGTAGTCCTCGAACATCCCTAGGAAAGACATCAGCATACTGGTCCACCACAATAGGATAGCTCAGACACTCAACATCAACTGCTCTGAGGGTAAGGCAAGCCAACTGATATGTGATTTGATGCACCCTCCTCTAGGTAAGTTCATCCTATACTGCAATGGTTCCCTTATCACTGGTGAAGGAAAACCTGGTCCCATCCTAACTGACACAGTACACTTTGCGCCTAATGCAGTCAATCTGAGCTTGGAATATGGGTAACCAGCCCATACACAAGATGATGTTTCAAGGCCTTGATGCCGCTACTAGAAGATCTCAGCTGATGCTCCCACCTCCTAGATTAAGCTCACAGTTCTGGTACTAGTTTTTAATCACTGAATACCCTCCAGTAAAAGTGTCTAGTTATAAGTATCGAGCCAACAGATCCACTGGAATCTCTGAGCTTTGAATGTGGGTCATGGCAATGATAGTGTAACTAGAACCTATGTCTATATGTTCTGAACCTAATCAGTATTAGACATAGATTATACCTCAAATCGTTTTGCGAGTTCTGTGATCATAGGCCTCAGCTTCCTCGAGCTATGCTCATCCATGTCTACCTGCTCCATGTGGTCGGGGTGGACCACTTGGAGGTGGTTGTGTTAGAAAGTCAAATCACCGCCCACCACCTACTACATGGAAAAATCCTCTGCTATCTATTCCTACTACCTACAGACCTCCCTTCTAAAATATCTACCTCTTCCTCAGTGGTACCTCAACCGTCTGCTGGTCGTTAGTGGGGCTGGTCGGGTAGTCGCGAGCAATGTGACCTTGCCGCCGCACGTGAAGTAAAGTCTTCTCCTCTGCTAACCTACTCTAACTCATGAGCCTGAAACCAACGACCCTACATCGTAGGGTCAACCACTAGATAGACTGGTCCACTAGGACCTCTGTTCCATCACCCTGCTACTAGCCACAGATGAATCTACTATGTGTAGCGTGGTGGTGGGTTTATCTATCTCTCTCTACTCAGTATTAAATCTACCCACTAATAGTTATCTCTCCAGCACTCCAGTATGCATTAGGATGTAGAGAGATACCATCAATGCTATGATCTCTTATTGGAGTCCCTGCTCATTGGTCCAGGTCCTGATGATTGGGTCATGCACAATGTTGGTACAGTAGCGTGAGAGTTCGGTGAACTTCACTAAGTAATGGTCCACGGTAAGGCTACCCTACATTAAGTTCAGTAGCAACTGTATACTCACAGAGCATATAGTCAAGGCAACAAACTCTGCCATAAAGATTCCCTCTAAATCCGCCCAGCAAGGGTTGCCTCATTCTATATCTGGGGAATCAGGCTCCACCATATCCCTACTTATCCTTGGAAATGACTAACAACAAGGATCACCATCTGGTTATATGGTATCCCAACCAGGCGAACAACATTGGCCACAACCACCATCTAGTCCTCAGCCACCTACGGATCCATCTCACCTCATAACCATAGAGTCCTTGGCCTCTAAAACACATGCAACATGCTCAGTCAACGTGCACTCTCTGCAGGTAGGTCGGGTGGAAATGGCTACCCAATGGGTAATGGTGCTGTTGGTAAACCACCTGATGGTACTATTTCCATACGAGGGACCTAAACTGAAGCCTCATTACTCAGTGGTCCATCATTGAAAACACTCTCTAGAACCATAGACGGCTATCTATGTGGAGGCATCCTGAAAGAAAATAGATTCACCATGATCAATAAGTTATATATAATGAGCTGACTCAAAAAAGATCAAAAGGAAAAACATTTCAAAAACAATCGCAGTCAATGTTTTTGTGACTAAGTCAGAATTCAGAATATAGGGTCTTAGTGTATGGATACATCAATCGCCGCACCAACACTAGAATCCCTAAACTAGAAACCACACACACAATACATAGCATTATTTCCCATGAAATGATCAGATTCCCAATTCTTCTGTAGAACCGAATCCTATGATACCACATTGTCATGACCCATCCCCCAGGGCCCATGCCATGACTACCCCAAAACACCTTCCATAGGCCCCTGGTTGGAGACTAGCATTGAATGACATATCCCACAAAAATGGGATGGCATTTCCTTTAAACTAGAAAATACATAGTCCAAGAATACAATGAGCACACACCATGTAGTAAAACTGTGGTAGTGGAAAGATGTGTCATGAATGTAAAATAGGTGAGTACTGTATGTTAAGGGGGCCGAGATACAAACCCTACAAAAAAGTAAAACAAAAACATAAAAAAATATCTCAGAATCATCTATGGAGGTTCCTACCTAAAAGGTTGGTATATCTCATGGTCGGTTATCACAACGACACTTCACATCTAAAGGTCTACCTCCGAGCACCGTTTAGTCAAGGATCCCAAACCACTATCAAAGTTATCCATCATCTGCACAATACACAACAAGGTGTGGGTGAAGCCCGTGTAGGAGTGAGTATAAAAATACTCTCTAGGGACCCAGAGACCCCTAATGGTCTCCCAGAGATCCACAAAGGGAAAACCACAAAGAAAGTCCTCAATCACAAAGTATGAAGCAATAGTCAGCTCACACTGGGTATACATCTTAGGGATTAGGAATATAGATGATTAGTCTTAAGAAATATCATCTTATTCTATTTAGAAGTTCCACAACTGATCCAAGAAGATGTTGTTCAATTATCGATTCACTCTTGGACGTAGGTCACTTTTCCACAATGGGCCATTGTAAGGCCGGTCCTTTTCAGGTCACGCTATTACTGATCCACACGGGGTCACTTGAATGTTGATCCACATAGGGTCACTGGAATCTTTATCCACACAGGTTCGCTAGAATTCTGACCCACACAGGGTATTTGGGTGCTAATCCACTCATGGTTTCTTGGTGATGATCCCGAAAAGGCCACACTAAAACTGGTCCTCATCGGGTTTCAATGATGACGATCCACATTGGGTCTCTATGATACTGATCCACACATGGTCACTACTTCAAAGACATCCAGCCATAGGATTCACCGCACCCAGTGTAGTCAGGTTCCATAGAATCTGCTCCTCGAGATATCAATCATACCTTTCCCACCAATACAATCCACAAAAGAGTAACCCAAAGGACCGATATATTATAAGGGTTCCAACACAACAGATGAGAGGTCAATCAGACGCCCGATCTTTGAGTTATAAGCCTTTTAGTACCGAGGGCCTGGTTGAATTCTGGTTCAATCCCACTAATCTGTACTCCAAATTTTTCCAAAATTCGAGTAGAGTATACTAAAACTACGATCCCACTCAAAGGATCCAAGCGACATAGATAGTTTGTTAAAAGAATGTCTGGTTTCCAAGTTATGGAATTTTATACGAAACTGGGCCTCGATGGGTCCAGGTCTGGTCTGACACGGTTGGACCGGGTTGGGGCCGACCGGACCCGGTACTGGTCTAACTCAGACCAGCCCAAACTGGCCTAGGCTGGTCCTGTGGGGTAGGGCTGCGATGAGCTCGGCCCGCTGAGGCGCGGTCTGTCCCGATCCACTAGGGGGTGACCTACAGGGGGAGCGGCATGACCTGCAGGGGCCCGCAGCCCCGCCCGTAAGAGGGCACAACCCCGAGGGAAGAAGGGAGAAACCTAGACCACATGAGGTTGTGGGGTTTCCCTATATGGAATGGGGGGATACATCCCCCCTTTTTTCTGAACGGATATTCCATTCAGGATTTGGAGTGGCGACGCCACGTGGCACCGCCAGGTTGCCTGCGGGACACGTAAGGAGTGGGTCCATGCCTCTGATGTGGCTTCGAGTCATGACCACCTTCAGCGGTGCATGACTGTATGCAAATCCACCTCTGCGGTCGGCCAGTGCAGGCCACCGTGCTGAACTGTCGTAGCTGAAAAGCCGCGACATCATCCTCTGGTGGCGTGGCACCAATATCTCTGCAGTCGGTCAGTGTCAGCTACTTACTAACCGCCATGACCTCCTAATGGGGGATTAGATGGTGCATTTCTACCACCATGACTGGTTGGTGCCGACCACTGCTATCACCTACTCGCATTGGTCGTCGGTGATGTCATGCTGGTGCCACACAGGCAGTCTTCCGCGGGCCATCAGGTGAGCTCCGGTGGTCCTTTTTTCCATCCGATCGCAGCTACGGGCTTCACGAGTTTTCTCATTCGCTGCTTGACCCTCATATTTGGGTTCATTCCAACCCAAAAAGTTCACCGCGTAGAACAAAATGATAAAACAAGTGGCGGAGGGACTGGGTCTTGTTTGTTTGGCTCATGCTCTCCGTGTTAGCATGTTAACAAGGAAGAAGATAGTTGATTCAATGACTCTTGAAATTTAAACCAGACAAAACCCTACCTCGTGATTTATTGGAAAGAGTCCCACATTTGAAGATGGGTCGGTGTTGGTCGATCCTGAAGTAATCCTCCAACGATTCTACCAAAACCACAGTCTTTGCTTCTTGCTTGATGGTTCTATTATTCGTCAAGAGGCTACTCCAAAAAATTTCTCTCCCCAAAACAACACTCATTTTCCAAAGAATTAAAAAACCAAAAATAGAGAAGAGGGTAGTTATATTTATAATACATAATTAAGAGAGGTTCTTTAATTTGTTCAATTAATGAACCTCCTTAATTTCATATAGAGTGGTAACACATTTTTGTGTATCCGGGCACTTAATATCTGACATTAAACGCCCGACCACCCCTTGTGGTCCCCTCCACAAAAAAAAATAAAATAGAGGTGGAAGATATATAAAATAAATTAGATATATTTTATTATTCCTCAATGAAAACTACAAAAACCATCATTCTATCTCAACCCACTATGGTCGGGGATAACACTCCCTTAAACAAATCCCAGTGCTATGAGTTTAACGGTGCCCTCAGATTTCAATTTCGAGCACCGGTTCAAATGTTTGGATTTACCACTCGCACATTTACTAAATCTACATTAAGAATGTTTAAAATTTTATTCAGGGAACACTGGGCTTCAGAATCAAAATCTGTCAGATTTCACAGCCTCATAATATTTCTATATAATTATAAAAATAACATCTAATTTTGGGGTCTTTACACGAATTTTTTCTTGTTTTAAAATAAAAAAGTGTGTTTATGGATATCCTAAAAAACCTCTAACATTGTTATATAAATTAAAAATTTGAAAAAACATTTTATGGGTTTTTTCTTCTTATTTCATGGTATTTAGAGGTCATTTTGTTGGTTTGGACCATATTATGAACATTTTAATGGGCTTAAAACCATTAAAAAATTCATATTTAATCCCTCTAAAGAGAGAAAAAATCCAATCGGTGTGATATTTTCTCTTATTAGTCAAAACTATTACAAATATGGGTTTCCTATGATTTCACATCATTATGAGATTTTTTTCTTGCGATATGACTATTAAACGCATGTTTTGGTGTTTTAGAGAAATAAATGTTTGATTCCCATTATCCTTATAAAACAAAACCTGGGATTGAAATTTTTCTCCTATACAATTTTAAAAATCAAATTACAATAGTTTTTTCTGATTTCATGAAAATCACATGTCATTTTGTTATATTTAACTTACAATTTTTCTGAATGGTGTCTATCATTTAAAAACTTTTTATTCCGTCATTCCATGAAGACTACACATCTGATTAAAATATTTTCTAATTTTATACGTAATAAACAATTCAAAGATGGTTGTATTATGATTTCACATAATTTCAAGGTTGTTTTCTATGGATCTGATTATTAAACACATTTTTTATTTTAAATCAAAAAATTTTTATTTTCTTCCATCCTGGGAAAACAACACCTTATATTGATGTTCTATCTACTTAACCATTTCACAATTCACTATATAGTTGTAGTCTATTGATTTGATTGCATTCATAGATAATTCAATTTGTTTTTAACACCTAATACTTGTTTTAATGGGTGTAAACCCTTTAAAAACAATATATTTTGTTGTTATAGGATTACCACATGTTCGATTGATGTATCATTTACTCATAATTGTGAAAAATAATTCAAAGATGGTTTTCACTAAATTTCATGTTATTCTAAGATTTTTTGTAGTGGATCAGATAGTTAAACAAACATTTTGGTCTTTTAATACAAGAAAATAATGTTATTAATCATCCTTGTAAAATACAAAATTAAGTTTATGTTCAATCTACTCGAATATTTCATTATGAAATGTATTATTTTTTTATCATTTTCTGAAATAAAGAGGGTATTTAGTTGGTTTTGATCCCCACGATACATGTTTTTAAAGGGAATCAAACCATTAAAAATTTAATATTCAGTTTTTTGAGAACATCACTCATATTATTGATACATCATTGACTTATACACATTAAAAATATAAAAAACAGGTTTTATATGATTTCACGTCATTATGATGTATGTTTTAGGGAATTATATAGTTAAAAACATGTTTTTATGTTTTAAAACAACAATAGTGCATTTGCAGTCATCCGGGAAAAATGGTATTTAAAATTTATATTTTTGTATGCTCCACTATTTCAAAATTCACTATACATTTCCTTTTATCTAATTTGTTGAAAATTAGAGGCCGTTTGGTTGGTTTTGACACTCTGAAATATATTTATTAAAGGGAACCAATCATTTAAAGATGTCTTATTTAGTCGTTCTAGGATAACTTCTTGTTTGATTGACATATCATGTACTAATACACATAAAAACTAAAACAAATATAGTTTTCTATTATTTAACTACATTTTGAGGATTTTATCTACAAATTAAATATTCAAACACATGATTGAGTGTTTAAAAACAATAAAAGTTCATTTCTAGTCATCCTAGAAATAATCTGTAGATATATGTTTTTTCTTCTCAAACATTTTACAAATCACTTCATGGTTGTTTTTGTACGATTTCATGATATTTAGAGATCATTCCATTATTTTTGACCCCAAAATTCATGTTTTTAATAGGAATAAATTTTTTTAATAACCACTTGTTCAATAATTCTAAGTAAACCATATATATGATTGATGTGTTACATAGATTTGTATTCCAAAAATAATACAAATATTACATTCCTATGATTTCACATAATTATGATATCGTTCGATATGGTTCTGATTTTTAAAAACACATTTTGGTGTTTTAAAATTATAAAATAATATTACCAATCACCCTAGAATAATATAACCTCAAATTTACATTGTTTTTCATAAAAAAATTAAAAATCATTAAATAGTCGTTGTTGAATGATAACATAGTATTCAGAGGTCATTAAGTTGGATTTAACCAATTGATTCATTCTTTTAAATGATTTCTAACTTTTAAAAACTGATTATTTGGTCATTCCGAGTAGACCTCATGTATAATTGATGTGTGATCTACTGATACACATCAAAAATAATATAAATACAATTTTCTAGGATCTCATATTATTATGAGGGTTTTTCTATAGATTTGACTATTAAAAGAGTGTTTTTCTATTTTAAAACAATAAAAGCGTTCTTCTTACCATTTTGGGAGAATAGATGATCATAGTGATATTCTCCCTACACCATTTCAAAAATCAATGTATGGTTGTTTTGGTCTGATTTGAAGGCCATTTGGTTGGTTTTAACCAGCTTACATACATTTTTTAAGGAAAATAAACTTTTTAAAATTTCATATTTTATTTTTTTGTGAAGACCATACATTTGATTTATGTTTTGTATCATGAGACACTTCAACAATAACAAAAATATAATTTCTTTTTTATTTTTCATCATTCAATGGTTTTTTATAGACTTGGCTATTAAATACAAATTTTTGTCATTTAAAATAATAAAAAATATTTTCTGATCATCCTAAGAAAATGGATCCTCAGATTGACATTTTTTCTTCTCCACCATTTATATATTCAATTTATGGTTGTTTATATCTAATTTTATGACATTTAGAGGACATTAACTTGGTTCCCCCCTAACACATGTTTTTAAAGGGTATGAAAACATTAACAACCACTTATTTGATCGTTCCAAGTAGATCTCATTCCCAATTGATGTTATGTCTATTAATTCATCTAAAAAATAAAAAAAAAATGGGTTTATATGATTTTATGTTATTATGTGGTCTTTTTCTATTGATCTATCCATTAAACATATGTTTTGGTGTTTTAAAACAATAAAATTGCATTTTCGGCCATCTCAGAAAAAATATTCAATAAATTGACGTACTATATGCTCTTTAATTTCACAATTTTTTGCATAGTTATTTTTCTTGATTGAATTTCATATGGATCTGTTGGTTTTGACCCCCTAACATTCATTTTTAAAGGGTGATAAACCATTAAAAACTAATTTTTTGGTCAATCTTGGTAGACTGCTTGTTCGATTGATATATTATTTTCTCATACAACTCAATTAAAAAAATTCCTATTACTTCATGTCATTTTGAATTTATTTTGTATAGATCTGACCATTAAACACACAATTTCAAATTTTTTAAAAAATAAAATTTTTTAGATTCATCCTAGGGAAATAGAACCATGGATTAATGTTTTATAATCTAAATCATTTAAAAAATTAATATATATTTGTCTACATTTGATTTTATGGTATTAAAATATAATTCTGTTGGCTTTTACCCCCTAACACATGTTTTTAAATTGATTCAAACCTATAAAAACATATCATTTTTTAGGCATACAACAAGTACTATAGATGTGTTTTCTAATTTTACAAATCCAAAATAATACAAATATGGGTTTCCTATGGGTTCACTTCATTCCAAGGATTTTTTTCTTGTATTTGATCTTTAAATAGATTTTTTATAAAAATAACATTTCATTTCATGACATGCATGAAAAATACGACTTCACATTGACATTTTTGAAGAACCGCTATTTACAAAATCACTATACATGATTTTGTTTTTCCAATTTCATGGAATTCAGAGGTTGTTAGGTTTATTTTGACCCCATGACACACATTTTAAAAGGGTTTCAAACCTTTAAAAACCACTTTATTTGGAATTCATTATATAAAACACCTCTAATTTACCTGAAGTATACTCTTATACATTAAAAATTATAATGATTTTATTTTCATTTGATTTCAAATAATTTCAAGGTCATTTTATATTTATTTGACTATTAAACACACGTTATGCTATTTTAAAACAACAAATGTGATTTTCAAGGCATCCTATAAAAAAACCTCATATTGATGCTCCATCCACTAAACCATTTCACAATTCACTATACATTTTTTTTTCTGATTTGATGACATGAAAATATCATTTAGTTTGTTTTGACCTACTTATTCACATTTTTATAGGGTGTCAAACATTTAAAAATTGATTATATGGTCATTTTTTGAATAACACACATCCAATTGAAATGTCGTCTACCCATACACATAAAAAAACAAATATGATTTTATAATTTTTTAATGACATTTTGTGGTCTGTTTTGATTGATTTTATAGTTAAATGCTTGTTTTTGTAATTTAAATAATAAATACTAGTTTTTAGTCATCCTAGGAAAATAGAACCCCATATTATTATTATGTATACTCAATCATTTTTAAAACCATTTTATTGTTTTTTCTCCCAATTTCATGGATTTTGGATAATATTTAGTTTTTTTGAACCCATGATATACATTTTTAAAGGGAGTAAATCCTTTAAAAATTGATTATCCTGTTTATCTGGGAAGACCATGTATCTTATTGTTGTTTTTTCTAGTTGTAAAAATTAATAATAAGGAAAATACAGATTTCCTATGATGTTATATAATTTTGATAATTTTTCAATGGACCAAACTATTAAATGAATAGATTTTCATTTTAAAAAAATAAATTTGAATTTTTAATCATCTAAGGGAAATGACACCCTGAATTGCTGTTCCCTCTAATCAAAAACATTTCAATTCGTTATATGATTTTTTTTCTTCAAATTTTATATAATTTAATGGGTTTTTAATTGGTTTTGACTTGATAACACATTTTTAATGGGTGTTAATCCATTAAAAACATATTGTTTTGTCAGTCCTAGAAAATCACAAATCATATTGATGTGTCATATTCTCAAACATATGAAAAATAATATAAAGATGACTTTTTCATGATTTCCATCATTTTGAAGTTTCTTATATGGATATAATGGTAATATGAATGTTTTTTCATTTTAAAATAATAAAATTGTGCCACTATACATCATAGGAAACTAAAACCCTAATTTTTTTTTCATCCTATTTCACTAGTTTAGAAATAATATTGTGTTTTTTTAGATTTCATGAATTTCGTATGTTGTTCTGTTGGTTTTAACCACTTGGAAAAACATTCTAAAAGGCATCAAACCTTTAAAAACAACTTATTTATTCATTTTAGGCCAACCACACATCTGACTGATGTGTCACCTACTTGTACATGTAAAAAATTACACAAGTACTATTGTAATGTGATATTTCATCATGTTAAGGTATTTCTAATTTGATCTAATAGGAAGGAACATGTTTTGGTGTATTAAAACAACAAAAGAGAATTTTTTTATCTTCTTGGGAAAACATAACATCAAATTAATGTTTCTTCTAATCCACTATTTCCAATATCACTGTATGGTTTTTTTCAAATATCATGGAATTCAAAGGACATTCATTTTGTTTTGAAATTCTTACACACATTTTTAAGAACATTAAACGTTTCAAAACTACTTATTCAGTCATTCATTATAGACTATAAACCCAATTTAAAATATTTCTACTCATACACATTACAAATAAAAAATATAGATATCCTCTTATTTCACATCATAATGATGTCGTTTATATGAATATGACCATTAAATACATGTTTTTGTGTTATAAAATTATAAAACTGTGATTTTAGTCATTTTGGGAAATTAAAACCTCAAAATGATGTCATGTCTCCTATATAATTTCATAAATAACTATATGATTATAGTTATAGGATTTTATGTAGTTTAGAGGCCATTCATATTATTTTTATACCCTGGAACATGTTTTCAATGGACATCAAATAATTAAAAACTAAATTTTTAGTTATTTCATCTATAACACATTTTTGATTGATGTTATATATATTAATAAAAATCAAATATAATTAAAAGGATATTTTCATATGATTTCACTTTATCCATAGGTCTTTTTCTATGGATCAAACCATTGAAAGCACATTTTGGTGTTCTAAAACTATAATAGTGTTTTTCTAGTAATCATGGAAAAAACGAAATATTGAAATTTTTTATGCTCCACCATTTCAAAAACCACTTTGAAATTTTTCGTATAGAATTACATAACATTTAGTGCTTGTTCAGTTAGTTTTGACCCCTTGTCATATTTTTTAAAAGGGCATTAGACCTTAAAAACTACTTATTTTGTTGTTCTTGGAAGACCCCACTATAGATTTATGCTTCATATAGAAATTCTTGATAATAATAATATAAAGAAATTTTTCAATGATTTCATTTCCTTTCATGTATGTTTTCTATAAATCCGAACCTTGAACTCCTACTTTCATTATTGAAAACAAAAAAATGCATTTTTTGTCATCCTATGTAAACAAAAACCATATATTTATGTTATTTATACTTCAAAATTTAAAAAATAGTATTTTATTAGTGTATTATAATTTTTTAGAATTTATAGGGTTTCTGTTTGTTTTGACACTTTGGAACATGTTTTTAATTTGCAATAAACCGTTAAAAACTTCTTAATTTGTCATTTTAGAAAAACCAAAAGCCCAATTAACATATCGTTGGATCATTCACAAAAACAATAATTCAAAGAAGCGTTACCTATGTTTTCACATAATATTAGGTCCTTATATATATATAGATTATTTAAAATCACATTTTTCTGTTTAAAAAAAATAAAAATGTCTTTTTAGTCATCCTAAGAAATAATCATCAGATTGACATTTCATCTACACCACTAGTTCAGAAATGACTATATGATTTCATTTCATATTTTTTTACGGTGGTTTGGTTGGTTTTTAACCCTTTACACCAATTTTTAATTAGAAAAAAATCTTTATAATCTGATTCTTCAGTCATTTTGGTAATCCCATACAACTAACTAATGCGTCTTTTAAAACATACACATCAAATGTAGCATCTAGAGATTTTGTGAAATATTTTTATTTCAAATAAAATTAATCTTTTAAAAATTTTGAGTCACATTCAAAATGTAGTTTATATTTCATTTCAAACAACAGTTTTGTTTTCTTGCATTATATGAAATACTAATTGAAACTTGTGATACACAATATAATGAGTTTTAACAAAACATAACATACTATTAAAATATATTTTTAATATGAGTTATAACTGAGCCATTGGAATGGAGGGTTTGAATGATATTAAATGGATTATAAAAATATATTTCTTACACATGTATAATAAATGAATTCTTTGGTGACCAATTATTTAGAAATGAATATAAAAACTTTTTGTAAATGAAGGAAATCATTTTATGAGAAATTTTTTTTAGGCACACAGACACATATTACCTAAATAAATTTAAACGATCAATTTAGGTGAATTATAAGAATTTTATATGTATATTATATTTTCAATTTTTTAGACATTTATCTTATGTGTTTTCTATACATTAGATAATAAAAAATCCAATTTCATACTTAAAACTGCATTTTTAAAAAAATAAGTTTGGTCGCTTTTTTCACACTTTAAAAATAATTTCCCAAACCATTAGAAAATTTATTTGAAAAAATAAATTTTATTTTTAAAATCATTATTTATAAATATGGTTAGTTAAATTTGTGATAATTTTCCTAAAATATTATTTTTTTTATGAATAATGAAAATTACAGAATTTCAATTGAAAATTTCCCTTTAATTTAAATTATTTTTAAAGTTAAATTTTATTTTAAATTTTAATTAAATTATAACTAGAAAAATTATATAGATGATAATAAAATTTACTCCATTGTAATCATTTTTATTTTGATATAATTACCATGTAAACTTGTGAACAATTTTCGCTTTGAAAACATGCTTTCTCATCGCATCTACGAGATTAATTTTAAATTAAAATTTTCCAATTATAGTAATTGAATTTGAAAAAATGTTTTAAATATTTTGATTCATTAATAATTTTGTAATATAATATGTTAAACATAATTTTTAACCAAAATAATTAGTTAAAAACAATTATCACGATTAAGGTAAAATTGAGTTTACAACGAGTTAAACTATAAAGATAAGGGTTTAAATGACAAAAACACTTATCTAAAATCTATTTTATGGTCATATTTCTATCCTATAATATCCAAATCTCAATAATAATCCATTTTTTACCCATATGGAAAGTGAAAATTCTGGGTACACCATTTTATCCTCAAAAATTACATGTGTGCCACTCACCTCACTTATAAAAGGCCACACCTATCCCCTCCTATTACAACATTAAGAACCATTAGATTAGGAAAATACTTGAATAAATACTTTTAAAAAATCCTTTTTATAATACTATAATACATAGTACTAGAATAAATCCTACCTAGTAATGATTTTTGTAAAAACCTAAAGAGGATACCTGAAAAAGAGATGACATTATTCAATGGGTGTTTTTATTCTATTTCTTCCTCCACCTACGTAAATTATTATTAAAAAATGATGATTTTATAAAATAAGTATATAAAATATAATTAGATGTTTTTATATTAAATTAATGACCAAAATATGTCCCCACTTTCATCAAATTCTTACAAAATCATCATTCGGGTGTATAACATATTACTACCTCGTGAAACGATGTCATTTGTTTTTCCATTACCACCTCTTTTGGTTAGGTACGATGATGGATATAAAGTATATATATTATTTTTATAACATTATTATATTTATGGATTAATTATATCATATATACCTTTTTAATTTCAATTTCTTAGGGGATACAATATTGTCACCCGTGTGTAAGGAAGACTACTGCCTCACGAGGCAATGTCCTTCGTTTTCACTAACTCATTACATATAGGATAACAAGGGTAAATTTAATCAATATATATTATACTCATGCAAAAATAAATATATTAATTACATATTTATGATTCTAAAAAGATAATATATCATTTAACTTCTTACCATGTCACCTATTGAAAGATGATTACATCGTTTGTGTCTGTGTGGACTACCTCCTTTACGAGGTGATGTGATTATCTCTTTTAATCACCACACCATATGGATGGTATGTATAATTATTTTTAAATAAATTGTATTTTATATATGATATTATTATCATTATTTAATGTTTAAATATTACTTAACTCATTCCTATAATGAATGTTGAGAAAATGAAGATGTTACTTGTGTGTACATACGACCAACCGTCTCTTTGATCACAACATACTTCATTTATAAAAACCTTCTTTCATGTTTGGTGTTAAGATAATAATTTATGTATAAATATTATAATAATTTCTGGATTATTATTATTATGGTAATTTAATGATGATAAATGCTAGAGGACAAAAAATATAAAATCAGTACATATATGAAAAACAATGCGGTTATTACTGGAAATTAAATTTTGGGTTTAAATTGGTAATAAATTTTTAATAAGTGGTCATATATAAAAAAAATAATTTTTAATATATATATTTATGGTTCTATAATATATTTATAATAAAATTAAATTTACTATACAAGAGGTCTATATATGTATGAATGAAGTCGAGACTTAAGGATTGATATTTCCATCTAACTTTTATTTTCTGTGAGACACAAGCCATATTCACGATGTCTTTTTTTATGTGGTGTATATACAACCAATTAATGAATTTTGTGATTTTATTCATAAATTATAGGTATTTAAAAATATATTTTAGGATATATCTTTCATGGGGTTTATCGTTCAAGAGTTGATAATTTAGTAAATGATATTTGTCTCAAATTGCCTTCATAGGGACATATGTTATGTTATGCACCCATATTACTCTATGATATGTATATACTACCCCATTGACATGATATATCCTGAATATAATTTCTTTCTTGATATTCTATGTTTCATTTAAGGTTATTATTTAAGGAAGATTACGACTCAAGGTTACCAAAGTTAGAAGAGTATTACGTTACAATCTCATCGTTTATCAGGATTTTTAAAGGTTATTATTACAATGATAAAATATTTCAATATATATCTCAAAATATTTTTTCCTTATAATATGGTTATTTATGGAGAATTTATTTTTTCGTTTATTTTTCTCTGTTTATATACTCAATTGTAAAAAATTAGGTTTTTTTGAAAATTCAACTTTATTTCTCTCATCGACTGAAACCCACTTTTCTTACAAAACCACGTTTTTCTCAAAAAAATAAACAAAATGTTTTTTAAAATTCTTATAATTATTTATTAAATAAATTTATACACATTTTTATCTTTTTTTTTAAAAAAAATTAATATAACCTTCAATTCATTTTCTAAAAAATGCACAGTTGTATTTTACTGAAAATGTGATGAGAGTCATTATTTTAACGTGTATGAAAATAAGTTAATTTCCCAAAATCTTAATTAATATTTCATTTTTTATATTAAATTATATGTTTTCAATTTTATTTTCAAATAAAAACATCTTTAAATTGTTTAAAGAATTTTTTTGTTTTAAAAAGTGATTTTCAATGAAATGTTATTTTCCTTAAGAAATGTTCGAAGTGATCTTTTAAAATCACTCTCCATTCAAGATGATATACTTGGAGGTAACTGATTATTTTCTCATGATATTTACCAAGGATATCAATATTATACTCCATCTGACTGGTTTACCAGGAAAATATTTTTATGAATTCAGTTTCCCTTGCACAGGTTATACAGTGATTGAATTCTTATATTACCCACTACTTTTTACCTGGGCAATTCTATGATAAAATAATGAAATGATTATGAAACATATCTCTTTTAAATATTTTATAGTAAGGTGAAATATTTTTAAAACAAATTTCATTTCATTGGTTTTTATATGATAAATGATTTTTATATTCTGGCATACGTATGTAGAATTTTAGTTTTGTTCAATGTGTTATGCGTGGAACTCTCTTTCATCTCTACATGAATTTTAGCCTATACGAACCGTTCAAAACAATTTTTATAACCAATATTAGTGATTATCCAAACTGTTGGATATAATCATTTTGAAAAAATCCTGTAAAAATGGTTCTTACTAAACTATTCATATAAATTCATCATAATTTCTATTAACCCAATGGTTCACAATGAATGATTGGTATAGCTGTATCCCAATGGTTCAAAACTATTGGTATTGACCTATATAATTTTTTAGAACCATTGAGAAATATATATACCGATAGTACATTTTGAACCATTAGTTTAAGGCTATACCAAATGTTTCGAAATCAATGGTATAGATCCGCTATAAATTCTTAGGCCTACAACACGCCCACATTGCCCACATAACCAGAAACACGAATAACATTCAACAAAAAAACATACATAACATTAATAAACTCAAAAAACAGAAAAAAACAAACAGCTGACAATTACCCCCACACTATTACCTAGCCTTAGTCAATTACCTACAAACAAACATCACTAGCCAATAAAAAAATAATGATAACACAATAAACCAATTAATTCATTAAACCAGTGATAATACACATACAAAAAATCACATATATTCATTCAGAACAAACAAACAGGCATAAAATTTATTATATATCAGTCCAAAATGTAATGTATCTATTTTTCCCTCATCACCATCAATATCATCACCATCATCCTTTCCCTCATCATCAGCCTCATCCTCAACCTTGTCCTCATTATCATACCCACCCTCTTTATCTCAATCCTTTTCTTCCTTTTCCTTACTTACATCATTTCCATTGACTTATATAGGAATGCCATCACCTTTACCACCACTAGGACTACTGCTCGTCTCACTATATAACCTACGCATCATCGACATATATGCATCATAATCCTTAATGGAAATTGTTGTAGGATATGAACATAAAACTTATATAAATTTTATAAATTTAGAGTTCTCCCTTTAATTCTATTAACACTTTTATATGACCATATTTCCATCCTCTTTTTCCTTGGCCTCATTTAGTCCTTCCAATGCATTAGCTTTTTCCAAATCGATGTTACTAGAATTTGCACCTGAAGTGGGCCAATACCTCATTGAGATAATATACTGTGGTGATCATCTCCCAAAACCTAATGTAAGTGATCATTTAGCCCATATTTTTCATCATCCTAGGCAACAAGGATATTCAAAGAACAATATTTAAAATATAAATGGTCTATTTTGTTTCAAGATAGATACAAAAATTTAAAATTTAAAAAGTAAAACATACAATCTATTATTCTGTCAATTTTTTGATCATGCTAAAATATTTTTTCTTTTTGGTCGAGAAAAACAATTTTTCACATGGAACACATCCTTCAATATCTAAAACCTCCATATAAAATTACATTGAATCTCTAATACCATAATTCAAAATAGGTTATTAAAAATGAATTTCATAACATAAATCAAATAGGTATTAATTCTAAATGAAACTGAAAATGAAAACATGTGGTAGATGAATTATAATTCAGTATCAATGAATGAGTTAGTAATAGATATAACATATTTATGAGTGTATATTCACCACTGTAAAAAAAATTTAATTCACAAAAATATAATTTTGAGATTTTAAATGTATGACTAAAGTTGTTTTGATTTAATGATACAAGTGATTTTTTTCTCTGTTACAAGAGGTTATAATGTTCTTTAGAACCCCTCATTCTATTACTATGATCCTAATCGCAACTAAAGAACAATTTTTTATTGTTATTTTTCTAACCGTATCATTATAAAGATATAATATAGAGTTAAAATCATATTCCTCCTCAAAAAAATAATTATATCAGACCAAATTACGACTACAGAATAATGAACTCAATAAGATATGTATAATGATTTGGAGGGGTGGGCTATGTAGAATCATTATTTTATTTATAGAATATTTCAATGATTATTAGTGTTTGGGATTTTAGATCCTCTACCATAGTTATTTTGAACGTATTATCCTTACCCTCAGAGTTATTTATATATAGGTTGGGCGTGAGAGTGATGGTATAACATAATAAATGAAAGTGTTAGAATACAATTGAAAATTGGTGTTGGTGTTAGATTTTTATCAACACATGTTGATTTATCGATGGAGGATATATTGAAAATATGTGATAGTTATTATATTTATAGTGAAATATTATATTCTTAAAATTAGTCAAGAAGATCATATGTTACTAAATAATATATTAATATTTTGAGGGAGTTACTTTTTTATGGATGGTTATTTTTCCCAGAAAATGGTTTGTATGTGTGTGTGTGGGGGGGGGGGGGTTGAAAGAAGAATTAATGAAGTCGAATAACTCAGTTTACTTATGTGGACATGCCATTATGTGAGAACATAGATAGTGATGATAGTAATGATATTAAAAAAATGATAAATTCCTGATAATCTCGAAATATGAAATAAATGTTATAAGTTTCAAAATTAGTAAGCCCTTATAGCTTCACATTGACTTGTAATATCTACCAAGGTATATAAATTTGGTAATGGATGAATAATAATGGAATCATACATAAGAGTTATTATTAACGAATCCACACCATGGACATGAGTCTCATAGTATAAAGACTATATGTAAAGGTTACTAAGTTGATATATAAGAGTAACCAAACCAATATTTAATGGTTTATAAATAATTATAAAAATGATTGATAAACCTACCAGGTATAGAATATAAAACACATAATATCATAATATATGATCAATAAATTCATGTGATTTAAATTATAGTCACACATTAAATTGTTGAAAAAACATATCATCCAAAGGATTTATAAAAATATTATGAAATTATATAAGTGGATTATTGGTAATAATTCCCCCTTTATCACAAAACAAAAATTAAAACCTGATGTTTTGGGAATTATAGAAATTATGTAAATAGGATTAAATTGATTTTAGTGGATCTTTCTATTTAAAGATGTCTGCAATATGAAGTAGATCACCACACTAAAAAAGTATTATAGAATAAAAAGATTTGGTGTATAATACTGTGATCATAAAAGATTTTAGGATGAGATATTTATACCAATGTGGCATATATAAATTTTTTTATTTGGATCACATCAGGATAAAGGAATTCATGAAATGAGGATATTGTTGTAGATATGAGTTTTTTTAGGTTTTAGATGAACTTTATCACCACATTATGATGATACTAACTATGTTTTAACGAAAGCAATTCAATAGGTTTATATATTTATAATATCATATCTTTTATGAGGTAAATATTTGAATAAAATGGGTGGGTTTGAAATAGATTTTAGATAGTTTATTTGAAATTTTTCCCATCAAAATCATATTAATTTATAGATCTTTAGTGAAGGAAAATTAAAAATTTCTATAAGAATTGAATAAAAGAAATCATATAAAATAGAAATATATGTATCTTTCTCTATAAGTAATGGTGATTTATAATAACAAAAAGTAGAGGGGATAAGGAGATATAAATGAGATATTATAGAGAATATGTATTCCTAAAAGAATATAAGAAGCTGATTGATGTAGGAATTTGATCTCCATGAAGGTCATTTCAAAGAAGAATGGTTCATTTTCCCTCATGGATCATGAAAGGTGATGTTACTATTATAGGTATTTTCATAGCTTAAATTTTTAAGAGAAGAACATATAGATCAATGATAGCCAATCTATACTCAATGAACTAATATAAATAGTTATATTACTATGTATTGTATTTCATTGTACAAAAGCATTCCTTTAAATAAGTAGTGAGTAATATTGAGTAGTATGTATGTTTCCCTTGGGTAATATTGTTCTATCTATAGTCATTTTAAAGATAAGTGGCCCTAGTATTTCAGTACACCTTCCTATTAAAATAATAGACAATTAATAACATAATTAGTGGTTGTATAGGTTCATGAAGTTATCGCAAACATGAAAATACTTATCCTGTAATTCAAATACGCACTAAATACATTCAATAATAGACAGATTAATACATGATCATTTATCTAGTCCAATTAGAGATGTAATAAAATATGAAGGAAACAAAATAAGGTGAATGTGCTTTAAAAAATTATAAACGAGTGTCATACCTACTTCTTCTCATGGTCGGACATCATAATCCACCCCAAAGTGTGAAGGTATTTCATACAATTAATTTATTAATTATTCTTGATGATTCTTAAAAAATAATTCTCAATAATAAAAATTAACGTATTAATTAAAATCCAGGAAATATTCATTTAAAAATATCAAATTTGATTAATACCTAGAACTCATTAATCATCTAATAAGAAATCATTTTTTGATAATATTCTAAAAGATAGTCATTCATTATAGGTGTTGACTATAAATCCAGACAAACTCTAGTATTCCATCCATTATAAAACTCATTCTTATAGGCTTCTCACAGCTTACCTGATTCTAGGAGCCGTGTGGGCCTCACAACCTCACCACCAGAAAAATTAAAATGAATATGGCATCGAAATATAAATTCATATTATTATATTGAAAACTTACCATTAAATACAATTAACTTATTTTCCCATATCTACTCTCAATAATTATCCATTACTTAATTTAGAATGTGTCTCCATGAGAGTGGTCTTATGAGAATGATGTTAGAGTTCTTGTTAGGAATCTCTAAAAAAACTTCTACATTCTTGCCCAATATTTTCAATCAAATGATTTTCTTCATTTTACTCCACCATAATCTTTGTGTGGTGGTTCCACAACATATACAAGAATATATTCCCATGAATCATATTGGTTGATCTTGTTGTTAATGAAATATATATATTTTTTTAATAAAATTTATAATGAAAATATATTCTGGTAAAAAAATTACTAGGGTTTCAAAAATATACATGAGGCAATCTGATCTTTGGGTGCCACTGGATCCCCAGTATTTGAATGCAAATCGTCATTTAGAAATGGATTGGGTTCCAATATATTCTTTGAAGTCTCAAAATGTGTCGAAAAAGATTTCATAGAATCTATAATGTAGAAGCTCAGAGAGAAGTGAGTGTTGGGAAAAGAATATGAAACATATGTCTATATAAATTCATAATATATAACGGGAGTAAGAACCATTTTTAGATAAGTTAAATATAGGTGTGGAGGCTCAAATAAAAATAATGGTGAGAAAAATGGTGGGATAAATATCCCATGATCATCTAATTACATTATGGGATTAAATGGAGTGGTAGATGATATGTTAGTGGGTTGTATGGGGTGTGATCGGGTATGCCGAGTAGAGCACCCAACTCTAGTACCACACCCCACATATCGTCATCCTGAGTATTAGAACCAATAGGATGGTTAAATAATTACTATCTCCTATGTGTTGGATGCTAATTAAAATAAAAAAACAAAATTAATAAAAAACAATTATAGGATTTTGATATATATTTGAAATAAAATACTCACAAGAGGCAATCAAGGTGGGAAACACATCTAACTCATTCATTGATTATTGTCAATCATCATTTTTCGTCATATATCATTAATATTTTCTATTTTATTTATTTGAGAAAATGTGGTATTAATTATAAATCAATATGTGATTTGTATCCAAAACAAGAAAGATAATGATACATAAATTAATAAAGGAATAAAAAATTTCGAACAAAATACAAGAGATATTATGATATAAAAAAATTAATATTTAGGGGGAATAATTTCAAATAACAAGACATGTCAGAGAAAAAACAATACTTTAATATTATAATGTTTAGTATTGGTATGATATAAATTTATTCTATTTTCAATTCATTATAATTAAATTTGAGTTAAGTGATTTAATTTATTCTGATAAATTGATTTTGAAATTTGCCTATTTTATTTGTATTTGGTCAATTGGTTAATTTTTTCAATTGAGTAGGTCATTTTTACACATTTATTTGACTTAGGTCATTTGGTTATTATTTTTTGTTAGAAAATTTTACCATTTTTTGGATAATGTCACTATTTTCAATGGTTTTATTTTTTATATAAATCAGTGTAATATATCCAATTCAATTCATTTTTTTCAATTTAATGGTTTAATGTTTGTGTGGTTTTGTATGTTTGAATACATTTCAATTCAATATTATAAAATGTAACTCAATGAAAATGGAAACCAGTAAATATTTAAAATTCAAATGAAGGTCATGTTGGATACAAAATATTTATAATCAATAGTAAATCAATTTGAATAGCACAAACCTAAACAACCAAATTCAAGCTATGCCAATATAATTGATAGCATAGATGGATGATTCTATAATTTTTCCACCACAACATTAGTTTCATAATAAACTCTAAAAGTTGAACTATTAGAGTCATCATAAATAATAAAGGGATCAGGGACAATGGGAGTGGGGATGGTGTCAATTCCAATATCTCTATCATAAAAAATATTTATTAGGGTGACATTAATAATGACACCAAATTTATGTCAAATATGGTCTTTCACATAAAAAACTTGTTTCCACGTTAATTCTAATACATATGGTTCATCAGTAGTAATAGTGTGATCCATTTTTATAACTCAAAATCCAAAATCATCAATAAATATTACATGTCTCATCCTCAAATCAAACCACTTAAATTTCCTCATATTGACCTGACCGTGGGAGTAATAATCCAATATTAGTATTTTCTAAATGAATCCATAATGGGATAAATTTTCAAAATCGATGTTTACTATCTTATGCACTAGAATAATAGTCTATTGTGGTAGTAATAATATCACAATCATATTTTGTTCTCATGTTTAATTTTTTTTATGTGATAATAAATTTGTACCCATTGGTCACAACTGATTTTCATTCATGAACCACAAAATTATGACGAAAAGCCAAAGGTATTACTTCCTAAGAGATAGAGTGAACATAAAAACTCAATTCTTGAAATATAAATGAATATAAAAATTAATTAAATATTGATTTCATTAATTTATTGCATTAATATTTCTAGCTTCAATTTCAAAAAATTGGATAAATCATTACTGTGTAAAGTCTCTTTCCTTATCAAAGATCAAGAATAATGATTCCTATTAATCTCTTTTTTTGTTACCTATTGAAAAAATAGAAATTTATTAATAGATATGTAAAAATAAATGAGGTGAGATGATATATACACATTTAATTTACATGCTTGATACAGTCATCTACCAAATAAGTGTTAAACAAAAATGTGTGATGTGCTATATCCCACTCTTCGTAGATTAATGTGATCAATGTATATGAACCTGGAATTCTTCTATTTAGAGAAGTGATGGAAACGTGGGATCAATTTTATCATACTCTTATTCTTTATTTCTCATTTGTCTACACTATTTCATAGACCTATGAAACAAATAAATTAAACATAAATCTATAAATTCTTGATCTATGTAAAATTTCATGATAGATCCTTGAGGATGATTCCAATTCTGGATATAATACTTCAATGTCTACAAATTTATTATAGTTGGATAAAACCAATGAAAAAACTGGTTCTTAGATATTTACATAGGTTGGTAGATGGAAAATTAGATGTATCATGCAAGTGAAAAATGATGAAGGACATATTTTCCCTAACTCAAACAAAATTAATGGTTCTTATACCAAAATTTTATACAAAAAGGACTTCATCAACTTATTATCAAAAAGATATCTATAAAATGGTACAACCAAATAAATTACACCCTTACGTTATCAGATAGAATATAATGGATTAATATTAGAATCAATTCATGCAGAAGGCTGTGATAATCCTGGTTCTTCAAATATTTCAGCTTCAAATCTCTTTGATTGACCCATTTTGATATGTTTCTTGAATAAACATCAAAAACATTAATATTCTTTATAACTTCCAAAAAACGTTCTTTTAAAGGTGTAATCACATAATAATCACACATAACATTCAATTTTATCATTGATACACATAGAATACTATTCTGGTTTGATTCCTCAGTCCACCATGTCATTCCGAGATCATAAATCATATTTTTTTCTTTCCTTTTACATTTATAATAATTGAAAAAAACATTTCACATATATTATTTTCAATATGAATTACATCTAATAAATGACGTAACTAATTGGTTGAATAATAAGGAAACTCAAAGTAGATACGTGTCTTTCTCCAATTGTAACTGGTTTTAGTGGAAACATTCTTCCTCTTTCTAGATTTAATCTGACCCTTCATTAATGTAAAACAAAAATGTTACAATTCATTTAGAACACCAGTTCAAGACATATGAAAATGTGTATTTTCTATCTCCAGGGTATTTTTCAATCTTTAACAATTTTTTGTATATATATGGTCCATATGAAAGAATCATCTATGTACTACCAAATTGAAACAATGAAAATATTTATGTATTTTGGATCATTTATTCTTCATACAAGTATAACATGATTTTCACCCTTCTTATTCCATCCAAATATATTTGCATAAATAAGAAAATCATTAATTTTCAACATATGTGAATCATAAATCTAGAATATGTATTTAGAACTTGAATCACATGTAAACAAACCCACATTCCTAAGATGTTTAAACTCTATTATTAAAGGTTTCATGTAAAAATATATATCATATCTAGGATCAGAATCTATAGATATGAGTATACTCCTAAAAGTGAATGGGTTTTTCATACAAATCTATTGATAAAGGTTATAAATCTATAAAAAATCATCCATATGATGTGAGAAGTAACAATCACAAAAAATCTGATTAAAACCATCAAACAAAAGAACCAACCTCACATTATGCACGTCATTTTGGAAATCAGGATATTGAGTGTAAATTTTGTTCCATGAATATCCATCTAAATGGTTAAACAAATAATCATTATCTCTTTTGTATAAATATAATTAAATTATATTTTAATTTATAATTCATCAAACATGAAAAGATTTTAGAGTGTGAGGATCAATGGAAGGTTACAAATTACTTTATGTGGCACACGTGATGGTGTTCCATCAGCTTCTGGAAACATCAAAATGTGCTTAATTTTATTCAATTTTTTTTTAGAATTTTCCTCCTAGAATAAGATATAATATTTTTGGAAAGCGTGAATTTCATATTTTTAAAATTCATGTTCTCCAACTAACATACATGTCATATAATGGATTAAGGGAATATCATCATTATATGGAAGTAAGTTTTTCAAAAGGAAAGAATTTAATCAATGGAAGCATTAGAAATCACACTAATGATTTTCCCATGAAATAGTCAAAAAAATCCATCTTTTACATTTTATCACATTGTTGATATACTAAAGTTGTGGAATCATAATTAAATTGTTTCACCCTAACAACATCATTATTTTCATTGCTTGCAGCATATGTTCTCGTATCAAAGTATTCTTAGGTCAGAATCCCTTTTTCTTATGATGATGAATAAAAATAATATAGTCATAGAATAAATTCTCAAATCCCTTCATCCAAATTGAATCATGATCATTTTGATATTTCATTCTTAGAACATAATTATAATATGGGAAGTGTGTATACGAACTATATGAAGGATTTTTTAATGAAAAATCTAAAAATATCTCCAAATTTTTTGAAAATCTATTAAGATTTGATTAGTTCCATACATCAAACATATGTCCATTCTATAAAAAAATATGTCATGTCATAATATAAATTTAATAATAATAATGTTTAATAAAAAATATATTTTAGGAACAAGAATTATTCACTCTTCATAAAACCATAAGTAACACACTACTCTATATGGGAATTACAATATAAAAGAAAAAATATATTATATGTATAATAAAATACTATAAATATAAAATCATGATATTAAATTCAATAAATCAATGATTAATAATGTTTCAAATACATCAAGGGTGAAGGATTCAATTACTAAATTATTTCCTATGGAATATAAATATATAGGGGTGTTATTTAAATGAGATATAATTGAGTTCATAAATTGATGAGGCATAAAGGACCTTTAGATAGGTGTCTTAGTGAATCTCCCCTCTAATTTAGTCTAGTTCAATTTTTTTGATTTAGTTTTGTTATTTTGGTTAATTAAAATTAATTAGGTTTCTTAATTTTTTTTCAAGTTAAGATAGGTATGTTTTTATTGACTTGTTCTAATTTTATTTGATCCGGGTTGTGTTTCTTTAGGTCAAGTGCATATGGTTTTTTTAAATTTGGAATTGTTTTCCTTAAAGGGGGTTAGATTGGTCAAAATTGATTATATTTAATTTTTTCAACTCAATTATATTTTATTTGTTTTGGTATTATTTTCTATGGTTTGGTTTAGTTTGGTAAAACTTGGTTCTATTAAATTTTGTCAGTTCTATTTGTTTATGATTAGATTAATTTGGGTTGATTTAGTTTGGTTGGGTTTGATTTTTTATATTTGGTATAGTTAGGAACAAGTATATTAGGGTTTTATTTTAGATTTTTCAAGATAGTTCATTTTGGATAATTACTATATAATTTATTAGTTATGTTCAATCTAGTGGAAATATTTCTATTTTAGTTTAGTTTGAGGTTGTTTAGTGTATTTCGAGACTTCTAAAGTCTACGTGGGTAAATTTAATTCATTTTAATTCAATTCAGTTGGTTTAGATGAGTTGGTTTAGTTATGATATATTTAGTATTTTTTTAGTTCAGTTAGTTTTTCGTGTATAAAGGTTTGATTGGTTCAGTTAATTTACTTTGAAGACTAGTTATATTGGTTTTCTCTAATTTAGTTTTCTTAGGGGCTGATCAATTAATTTCAATTTAGTTTATATACTATTGGATTAGATCTTCACGGAACATATTAAATTTTTTTAGATTGGCATTGTTTCATTTTTTTGTTTATGTCAGGTTATTTCATGTAAATTTGGTTTTGATTGGTTCAGAGTTATTTTTGATCCATTTCTTCCCATTCGAGTCCGGTTGATTTTGGTAATGTCAACTCTGTTTAGTTTTGATTGGGTTAGTCTAAATTATTTCCATTCATGTATGATTAATTCCCATTTGTTTAGTTTGGTTTAGCTCAATGTATTTTGGGTTTGGTATGGTTAGTGTGTTTTTATATTACAGTTTGAGTGATAAGTTATGTAATGATTATTTATTTACAATAAGGTGAGGTTGTTCGATAGAGTACTATTAAGGTTTATGTTAGATCAAGGTTTCTATTTTATCAATAAATTAATTATTGGGTTTGGTAAGGAATATAATTTATTATTGTTGTTTTTAACTATTTTCAAAATTGGATCTAGATGAGAGATGGATTATATTATGGAACATCATATTCTGCTAGAATAATTCATGGAATATTATATATGTTAGATATAAAAATAATATCTTTATTAACTTTATGGGGTGTCATGGAATAATATTCATTATATATGGGATTAAATTTTTATAGAGTTGTGAGTAGGGATTTATAACTATTAGTATCAAATATTAGTGAAAATTTGGTAGATATTTATACTTGAACTATTCTTGGTGAAAATGAAATATAAATATTTTGAGACGTTATCTAAGATTTATAGATATATGATTGATTATGTAGTAATTTTTTTTGAAGATTTCATTTTTTAAAGGGGACATTCTATACCTAATAATGTTAAAGCTGTATGAATTTAAAATACAAATATAGATATTGGACTAAACTAATTGGATCCAAAATGAAGTAGAAAAAATAATAATGAACTAATCTAAAACTAAAATGGATGAATATTAACTTGTGAAAAAATATATTTAATATTCATTATGGTATGTGTCTATATATTGATAGGTGAATAATAATAATTAGATATATTCCATGAAATAATTGTGTTGATATTAGATGATGGTTTGACAAATAATTACTTAATGGAGATGGGTTGAAATTTTTAATTAGCTAGTTTATTATAAGGTGACATCCACAATGGATCTTTACTATTACACTACCATGATAAATATTGTCACATTCGGTGAAATATTTTTCAATGGTCAACAACAAAAATTCTCTCCCCCATATCTTTAAGTATTCACTATTAGAATTAATAAATCCCTCCTATTTTCTCTAAACTATTTCATGGTGTGAATTTAAATATTACTATATATTTTCATCACTTGCACTATTCCTCTAAATTATTTTTACCTTTTAGTGTAGCTTATATTTTTTTAAAACTCTAATACATATTTAACCTTCTTCCTGTTATTCGATCCTATAATTGTTTCACTTAGAAAGTATTGGTGTAAAAATATATTTTCTAGTTTAATGACATACAAAAGACTCTCGACATGTATTCATTTGAAATTAATATTATAACAAAGATAGAAAATAATATACATGGTTAATTAATTTTGTGTATACACCAAACAATAGAAGAGATATTAAATTTATACCATAACTATCCACTAGTAATAAATTTCACCGTATACAATCATCTTAAATATAATTTATAATAAAAAAATTCTACAAAATCTCTAAAAAAACATAGAAAATATATGTTTTTATTATTTATTTTAAAATAATCATTGAATATTATCAATCATAAATCTAAAAAACAAATTTTATATCTGGATAATAATTTCATAGAAAATCATTAAAATATTAAACAATAAATGAAAATATTTTGATTAGATAAATATTTAAATGTTATTGAAGCTACCCACTTAGAAACAACATGATATAATTCAATAAAATCCATTAACTAAGATCCCACATTGGGAAGAATATATTAAATACTAATAAATATGAATGATGAATCATAATCAATTCATAACTAGAAAAATTTAAATATTTATGTAGTTATTTTTTATGATTTATTTATTTATGGGGATGTTCAATACTTAATAATCTAACACATGTTTGATTTTAAAATAAATATATTGTGGATAATATAAAAAATATAACAAAAATGAATAAGAACAAAAACTAAAGAACCAATTCAAAATTGAAAACAATGAACCCAAACCAAACCAAATTGTTCTGAACTAACCCACAATGACATGAAACGAATATAATAAATCCTAAATCAACCGACATGATCAAAATAAATTAAGCTCATATATAAATAAAAATCTACCATGGTGTTTTTGAGAAAAAATAAAAAAAAATGTTTTATAGAATAAATTAATGATTTGGAATCCACTGATTTAATATTAAGAAGAATGAAATGAAATCAAGAAGAGAAATTTTCAATTAACTGGTTGGGCAGACAGTATAATTTGACTTCTACTAGGGATCATGAATAGATCTAGATAGAGGGAGGGGATGGGAACAGATCATTGTGGGCTCAATATTAGATATGGATAGGTGTGCTATTAGGGACAAGGATTAGTTCTGGACGGGGGGAGGGGATGGTCACCCATGCTGTGAATTTGGGGAAGACCCATGCCAATAGTTTTAAAAAACCATTAGCATAGATGTACCTATCCCAACAGTTTTTAAAATATCAATAGGATAATATTCACATAAATTTCATATCCCATTGGTTAGTAAAAACATTGTGGATAGTTTACTCTATACCAATGGTTTATTCAAACTATTGGTGTAGCCTCATGGGTATAGCCCACATTTCTAATAGTACATGTATATAATGTTATCACTTGACCTGGATGCATGCCTAAAAGTTTTTTTAAGGACCTTATTTCACGTCCCTAACATAATTAGTGAACCTGTATCTATTTATACAGGTTTAAAATGTTTTAATATTATACTAATGCCTAAATTCAATTTATTATTCCATTATTATGAACTCGTGTTTCATGTTACTATATTTCATTATGATTTATGTCTTATAAACTACCAATCTTTCTGCCATGACTCATGATTCTGATATTTAATATGAAGGGTTTGGATTTCTTGAATAATGATCATGTTCTCAAACCCTTATATTCATGTTATGAATATGTGGATCCGTTTATTATCATTACTGAGTATCTGATCTCACCCTTTCTTATGGTTCACTTCCCCGTGTTAGGAAGAGAGGTTTTAGGTATGGTAGGTATGTGAAGAGTACTTAAAGAGAAAGTATTTATGAGATATGTTGAAGATATTTAACCAAATTGGCATATTTTGTACACAATATCCAAATACAATAAATAATTATGGTCCTCTAGTGTGTGACTGTGTAATTTATTGAATATTAATCTAGAATGATGTAATATCAATGTATGAAAATCCAGGGTTTCTAGAGTTGTTATTATAGGTATTTTTTGGTTAACCATTGAAAACTATGATGAGAAACATTTAGTGATGTCCCAAAGGAATTTTCTAACTATATGTCTAGGTTTGTCTCAATGGATAACTCTATACATGAGTCAATGTATATAAAAATTTCATGAATCTTTTTTAAAGATAGTGTAGGTGGTTTACATGAAATTAAATTCCTATCTGAATACTTTAAGTGGATGTGTATCTAACAAAGAGGTACATAGGGGTAATAAATCTAAAAAGGGAACATTAATCTACACTTGATTGTTACTTGGTGAATGGAAATATTCCTTGTTCCAGAACTAGTTTGCCACTCCTAGGGGATATGGTTTTAAAATTCAATAACTATTTAAAAATAATTATAAAAGATTTAAATAGATGATAACAATGAATATCCCATGATAAACCTAAGGATACATGAATTAAAATGAATGTGTCATGATTTAGATATAAAATATGTGATTTTTCAGGATTATTTGGTTTTTCAATATGAATCGTTTTCCCCGCACTATGGTTTTTAATTTTAGTCAATAGATGGATCCAAAAGGAATTGATTTTAATTGAATATGATGAAAATTTTAGTAACTATGGGATAAAAAATTGGATGATAACTAAAGAAAATCATATTTTTATTATTCCTAATCAAATATTGCAATATATGATTAACAAAATTATCTTCAGTAAGATTCTAAACACATTGAATAAGATGAATATAAAATTTTATGAAATTTCATTTGGTAAAGGGAATATATGACAGAAGATTCAAATTACTTAATATCAAGATGGTGGGATGAAGAATATTGAGGAATATCTCAAATATAGGGGAAGATGTTATCTATGTGTAAATATATTATATTTAGGGAACATGGGAATTATCTAACTTAACTCCCTGACATAAAAATTAACATCTAGGATAATGAAGGATCTATCCTTAGAAATCATTTAAGTGGAAGTGTTGAATAATTTATATATTTTAATTCATGAATTACATTTTAGGAGTATTTTATAAAAGGTGTTTTTGGTTATAACAATCACGAAACATATAAGGTTTCTTTTATTTTTGGAAGAATATATGTCTCCATGTAAGATTAAATTTATATTTATGGATTCCATTAAGGGATTTTGAGTTTAAGGTTGATCATAAGCTTAATGTCTTAGAAATACCTTTTGATATTTTTATATTTTGGAAATTTATAATGATTAAGGATATTTTGAGGGAATTTTATGGAAATACAACCTTTTGGTTTTGAGGAGGAATTCCTTTTTATAGAAAAATGATTAACAATATTCGTAACCTTTGGGTTATATCATATCGTGGATATTAAGTTAATTATGGGTTAGCTAAATTTCAAAAAAAAATTTAAATTTTTTTTTTGAAAAGGAAAACCTTCAATTTGGGTGAAAAACTATTGTATTCGGAATGGACATGAGGCTTGAACCCATAACCAAAGGGAGAAATTAGCATATCGCATTGCAATAGCCAATATGAAAGATTATATTTGGTGGGAAAACATAAATATGGGAATGTGTATTGATGCTTAGTATTTCATCAATTCAAGGTTAAGAGACAATGTTCTAAAAGTTTGTTGTGATAATTATCCAATCTAAAATTGAAATGGGAAGTCGTCACTGTCAATTTTGTTGTCAGACTCCCCCAAAACAACTATATGGAAAAATGTTACATGGTTTCACTTGTAGAAACATTTCTATAGCCATAGTCCAAAATAGTGTCTATAAGCAATAGCCAAAGGTTCAGTGGTCCATGTCTCCTATTAGGGTTGATATAGAAAAAGATATATCCATATTTCTAATGGGTTATTACCATGGTTAAAACCGCTGCAATAGGCCACTCAGTTGACCACTATGGCTATAACCCCTATAAACCATGGTTATAGATATAAAATAAATAATTTCTGGTAGAATACGATATCTAGACCTCTATTACGGGTAACTAGAATCCTTACCACTACACTGAAACAAAATTATGGTATATATTTATATATATTATTTATATATTTAAAAACTATAGCAATAGGAAAAATACCAGTGGAAATAAGTTTTCCTACCCAATTCTTGTGATTTTTTTCCCATCCTTACATGGGAAAACTATATCCATATTTTGTCGAAAATGTGGGTATATCTGAAGAATATAACCATAGATATATGAAAAGCACGGCTATATACTTCATATAGATAACCTATAGCCATGATTCTCTGAAAACCATGGATATAACCTTCGAAAAAAACTATAGCCATAGTTCCATGAAAACCCCATATATAGCCTTCTGAAAAACATCATATAACCATGGTTCCATGAAAACTATGGCTATAGGTACAGAATATGGCCACAGTTTTAGAGAACTATGGCTGTAACATTTATAAAAAATACATATATCCATGGTTTAAGAAAATTGTTGATATAGACTTGACATAAATAACAATAGTCATAGTTTTGGAAAATTGTCCATATAGATCCATGGCTATAGCCTAGTTTTCAAGTAGTGGATATTGTCAATATCCTTATGATATTAGCACAATTTATCTCTATCATATAATGTTTCTTGTTATATAATCTCTGTAAGATATACATTAGGTACTTTTTCAGGATTTCATGGAGTACAAATTTTTATTATATCTGATCAAGATCAAAAGTTTTCTTTAATGTTTTGGAAAAGACTTAAGAAATATCTTGGTGTACAATTTAGTGTTAGCACTTCTTATTGTCCTCAGACATATTTTCAGTCTGAGAGAATAATTAAAACCCTAGATTATATTATAATATTATTTTCTATATATATAAAATATGGTTTGTATAAACACCTTCCTCAAGTTTAGTTTTCTTAAAAAAATTAATTGCACTCAATTAATCTGATAACTCTATATAAATACCTTTACTGTAATAATTGTACAAATCCAATGTAATGAAATTAAGTTCCAGATTGAAATATTTTGGTACCTGATCTAGAAAATGAAATTGAAGAGAATATAAGAGGAATTCTACAACACATACAATAAAAGTTGAAAATAATTTTATGTAGATAGTTATCAACGGGATTCAACATTTTAATATGGTGATAATGTTTTTATATGAATTTCATTGTGGAAGAAATAAGTGAAAGATAATCTCTATGTATATTGGTTACTTTAAAATTCATTATCATATTTGGAGCATAACTTATCTCATGATGCTTCTATAAAAACACTTCCTAGTTCACGATATGTTCCATTTATCTCTCATAAGGATGTTCATAAATAATCCATCACATGTACAGATCTTAGATGACATACCACTTGATCATAATCTTTCTTATAATGTATAATCAACTAAGATTTTGGATTGAATATATATAGGGATATAAAATAATACCACACACCTGGTCAATATATTTTTGGTAAAACCACTAACTTGAGGGAGATATACGGTAACATGGGGATGTAATGAGGTTTAATTACCCAATTATTTGTACTAAAGTGATGAATTTAAAGGAATAATTTCATTTTTATTGCGGTATAATGTAACACCCATAGATTTTTTTGAAATATATATTTTTTCAAATAAATTTAAAATTTAAAATATTTTATATTACAATCAATATGATATTTTTCTCATGTTACACGCAACATGGCGTTTAGAATTAGCTACATGAAACACTGAGGGTAACTTTCAATACATGGTACATCGTGTTTAAAAAATATGTAAAATAGTGTTTATATATTATTATTTAATATTATAGTTATCACATACCCGTTGTAATGGAGGGTATGAATAGTATTAACTAAATTATGTAAATATAAGATCTAATTATATGTATAAAATTAATTTTTTGGTGACTAATTAATTATAAATGAAAATAAATATTACTTGGAAATATTTGATTTCTTTCTCTAATGAACTATTTGATACACCGAAATGCGTTCCACCTAAATAAATTTAAAAAATAAATTTAGGTAAATTTTTTTAATGACATTATTATAGGATATATTTAAGAAATTATTTATCAATCATCTTATTAATTTTATAGAAAATAGATAATAATAAATCTAATTTTGTACTTAAAAAATGTATTTTAATAAAAATAAGATCTATAAAATTTTTGTTCACTTAATTTTAAACTAGATATTCAAATATTTAGAAAATTTAGTTCAAAAAAAATTTCACATTTAAAATCATCATTCCAAAATTATCTTATGGCAATGTTTTAAAAAATTTGTAAAAGATTAAATTTTTGATGAATAGTGAAAAATACTGAATTTTAATTTAAAACAAGATTTTCCATTAAATTATTTATAATGTTTAATTATATTATAATTTTGTTTAAAATTAATTTATTTAAAATTAATACATATTTATATTTTAATCCATCTTCAATTATTTTAATTAGTTTTTATTTTGATATAAAACTATTGTAAACATTAAAATATTTTGTCTTTCAAAAAATGCTTTTTCATCATATCTATGGGAGAAATTTTATGTTAACATTTTCCAATATTATGATTTGAAATGAAAAAAGGGATTACATATTTTGAATCAGAATAATTTTTATAATCTAATATTTTTAACTTTGTTTTTTTTACATTGAAGAACAATTAAAATTGTATATATAAATTATTGTGGTTAAAGTAAAAATGGGTTTACTATGGGGTCAAATTAAAATGATTAAGGTTTAAATAACATGAAAACATAAATAAAAAATATTATATAAAAAATATTTATATTAAATAATGACTAAATGACAATAATAGTTCATTTTTACCCTTCTATCATGTTAAAAACCAGGGTTATACTATTTTCTTTTAAAATATTACAAGTGTGACACTCACCTCACCTATTAAAGGAAACCCCAATCCTATCCACATAAAGCATTAAAACCCTTTTGGATTGGGAAATATATGACCAAATAACTTCCATAATTCACTAATCTCATCATATAAGTGTAACTCCCCGACCCCAGCTACCCAGAGTCAGTGCATTATTGCGTAACATTGGCATGATCACAAAAGATCAAGTCTTGAAAGACAGATTAGTTTAGTAGCCTTGGAAACACTAGATATATTCATAAGTTTTTCATTACATCATAAAGTAAAGAAAACTACAATAGCATGGTCTTCATAGTCCATACTCATATTCCTTTCTGACTATCCCTGTAGGTCATTCATAAAATACTTCTTCACATCCTGGAAAATATTAAAACATTGAAAGGGGTGAGCTCAGATGCTCAATAAGGATAACAATATTGCAGAATCTTTTGAAAATAAACATTAACATTTAAGGCAATGTATAACTAAAACAAAAGCCTTTTTAAACTTTATCTTCAACATAATATGGGAAAAATAAAATTAAATAATGCCATTTACTTACTCACATGGATATTCTACTAGTCGAATAATCACATGCAATATCAATGACCACTTTCATAATGATGCAATGCATAATGCCAGACTATCATAACCACGTAGCCAAAGCCTCATGCCAAGACTACAAAAAAGATTTTTCCAAGGCCTCATGCCAAGACACTAGTTTGTCTCATGAGACCTACCGATGCATCGAGGAGCTATAGTGGGCTCCACCCGTCACTTATTAAGTCCAATGCATTCCTCATATGAATAGGTTTAAAAATATCATAAACCATAACATAATCGTATCACATAAAACATGAATAAAACATAAAATTTTCAAATTTCAATAACAAGATGTTAATACAACACATTGATATAATAAAAACACATTCAAAACCATTTTCAATACCAAAATTAAATAAAATTAAAATTTTGTATTTATTTTTCTTTTTAAAAAAGTTATGGCTTTTAGAGGAAGCCGAAACTCAAATAATGGTCACGACGGCGGAGAAGTCATTGTCACCGCATATGTACGTAAAGAGAAACATTCCTTTTTGTTATTTAGTAAAACTCTTCGTATAAAAAATATTCCTTTTGAATAAACATAAAATTCAAAGGGGTTTATACACCGTATAGAAGAAATTTGTGTATAAAAAAACATGCCTCAATGAAAGGAGATTGAGATGATGTCCCTTAAAAATATCATTTTTTTATATATAAAATAGATCTATTATGTGTATTCACTATAAGTATACATCCAGAAAGTAAAAATACAAGATAGTACATAATAATATCAGGACATAATTTGAAAGTATTAGATTAACCCAAAGAATGGAAATTGGGTTATGAAATTCCCTTACCTCGTGTCCGACTTGACTCGATCGTTCTTTAATCTCCTGAATAATAAACTAGAGATAATTTATATTTTCTTAAGAACATTTTTCATGTTCATTATTACTTTTATATAACTTATTACAATGTTAAGAACATTGTCTAATTATTTATGTTAATAATAGTTGTTTTGTCGATCTTTGGTACTTGAGTCAAAAATATACTTCTCATAATTAGAATTTGTTCATGTGGTGAAATATCCATTATATCCAGAATTATATCCATGATATAAATATCATATATAACATATATATCCAGTATATACATGCATTTATAATATTACATAACATTTAGAGGTAAGAAATGAAATGTACCGTTCATGAAGATGGTAAGTCGTACGTACGCATGAACGCTACTTTCATTTCTATTTCATATTTTAATGGAATGAACCATAATGATATAAAGGTATAATATAATTACAGAATAATATAATGTATAATACCATTTACTCCATCCTTTATACATCCCACATATTGTATTAATGATTCAAATCACTTTGAGGGGGCGGTAGTCCGCACTTCCTAAAATGAAAATATCATGCTTACCCATAATGGAACCCATAAAGGTATGCCATAAATGAAAAATACAGAAGATTAAGTAAAAAATAAACATATTATATATCATATATAAATATATTTTCAACTTAATGGCCACCTTTGAAGGTTTTATATGATTGCTGAACAATCATCATTTCGAGAGGCAGAAATTCACCATCCACAGAAACAATATGTTCTATAACCATTAGATGTAGGTGTGTGTAAGTGTAGCTATAATACTTCTTATAACAAAATCCAAGTATATTTAGGATACTCCTGTTGTTACAAAAGAAAGGATAAAAAGAGTTTAGGGGGTTGGAGAAGCAAAATAAAACAAAATAACATAAGAGAAGACATTACCTTAAAATCGGGTAACTCTTTTTTGATTTGAGCCAAAGGCTTATTTGGGAAGAATTATTCCCAAAGTGAGTCTTCTAGGTGTAAGAGAGGGAAGTTGGGAAAGTATTTGGTAAGAGGTTGGCTGAGCCAAATGGCTTTTATTGTGTGAGTAAGGTGGTAGTGGTGGGGGCCTTTTATAAGAGGAGAGAAGGGGCACTCCTGGAATGATTGAAATGTTAAATTATTATGAAATGCTTTTTCAGATTCTAAAGGTCCCACAATTATATATGTCGAGTATAAGGTGATAAGGGTTCGAAATATTCTCATACAATAGGCTTTGGACAAGTGTAATTCTTAGATTTTACATTATCCTTCCATTTTATTAAAATCGTTAATTAATGAGGTAATCGCTACATCATCATGGTGTCATAAATAATATAATTTATTTAATGTATAAAAATAATAAAACAAATATCATAATGTAGGAAATCTATTTATATTTCTAATGAATATTTATAGTCAAAAATATTACTTGTAAAACCCCATTTAAAAATTGTTTTTGTAAAACAACTTTTGTTTGTGACATTTTAATTTTAACATTAAATAAAAAGTATTTAATGTCATTTTCCTACCAAAGTGGCTCTGTGGTGTCCCAAAGTTGACCCATGGATTGTTTTGGTCTGCCATGACTCATCACATAGGGTTAGGACAAGTGTAAAGGTCATTTCATAATTTTATAATACCATTTTTACCTTAAATTTCACTAATTACCTTTAATTGCGATTAATTAAACTTGACTGTTACTATTCACCAAAAAATTATTTTAATCCCATTGAACCACATTTTACATTCTAATGACTACCATGTAAGTCGGATTTTTTAAAATCAAATCACAGAACTGGTAATGTTTCATTTAAACGAAAAATCAGTTATTTAACTACCACTTAGTGGTTTCACTATTCATCAAAAATTGAAGTTTTTCCGAACAATGCCAAAAATTCACCCTAAGCTATAATTGATATTACGAGTTCAAAAATGATTCCTATTTTAAAAAATTCCAAACATATATGTTGCATTAATTAATTTTATAATTAATTTCCGCTTTCATATCAAATAGCGTGTTTTAAAGAAACAATATATATTAAAAGATTGACAATTGTTTATGTCTACTTTCAATACGAAATTAATTATAATGAACACCGTTGTATAAAATGGTAAAAATATATTCTAATTACACTTTAAAACCACTCAATAGTGTAATTTATCACTATAAATTATTTTGATTAAAAAAGTTGTTTTTAAGTATTTTTTACTATTCATAAAAAATTGCATGTTCTCAGAAAAATACCAAAAATGCATCTTAAGATTATTTCAATATTCCGAATCCAAAAATGAATTCCATTTTGAAATATAAAATATATATAATTTCAAAAAGTGGGTATTACTATTTATAATCGCTATTTTGATTGGTCACGGTGTGTTAGAATCTCGAACTAGCATACAATGCAAGCTATTGCATTATTGAAAGAGAAGCGTATCGTTAAAGCTTGGGGTGTTACATTCTCCCCTCCTTCAACAAATAGCATTCTCGCAATTTGAAAATTTTATCTGGATATAAAAGGTTGAAAATAGAAATACCTTTGTGGAAAACCCACATCCAAAATAAGGTTAATAAAATTTATCCTTAATAAGAGGGAAAGTGAAATGAAATAGTCACCACCAAATTATGATATCGATAAGGATAAAATTGGAGGAAATTAGAGACATATAATTGGAGGAAAAACGTAAATATTTGTAGGGAGTGATTGTGGTCATCAATTACAAACAAGTGTAAAATTGAGGGCCTCAAATCCTTCAATCTATGTTGATTTAAAATATTATCAGTTCAACAAGACATAATGTATTAGAATAACACATTTTTTTTAATATCCCTTTACTAAAGTTTAAGAATTAATTTATTCATTGAATAAGAGATAGGTATATATATATTTATGTTAGACAAGTATAGTTTCCACCTTCAACTAATTTCTACCACAAACTCATCTTTCACTCAAAAAAAATAATAGAACTCAAAAATATTATATTTATCCTAATCATACAAGGTTCAAAATATTAACACATACCAATTATATTAGGAAATTTTTTTTAATAACCAGGGACTTCTAATAGGATAGTGGTAGCTAATAAATGCCTGTCGCACTATATTTGTGGGTTCGATTCCTGCACCTTTGTCTAACGCGACGGGTTATCCCCCAACCTGCAGGTTGTCCTTTTCCTAATAGTATAGTATTATAATATTCCAAAAACATTCTTCAAAAATGTTTTAACCTTAAACAATACTATCCAAGGTTCAACTTAATCCATTCCAACCTTTATAGTTATCCAAAATACCTCTATCCAGACTTTCTCTAAGAGGTCTCTAAATTCCAAAATCAGTTGTAACATCATATTCACAAAACAAACTAATGTTTCTATTATTCTCACATACTAAATATATGATTAACTTCATCATATTAAATCATTAATGGAAACAACAAGTACTGCAGTACAATCCTTATATATATATATCACATTATCATTATAACCAGAATATAATCCCTGAGTCCAAAGCACCAATACATTAATTATACCACTTCAACTGTAGTAATAGCATAATATTATCCTTGATCCCTTGGCCTTTTCTGAGGTATTTTTCTCTGATACTTAGGAAATTCATTTGCATAATGCCCCATTTCTCTACAATTGCAGCATTCAACATTGATATCCTCTTTCTTTCCCATGTAATCACGAGCCTGGTGACCTTTTTCTCCACATATATAACAAACTCCCATTCCTTTCAGGCAAGTACCTGGGTGATTCTTCCCACAATTATCACATAATGGAAAATACTTCTTTCCCTTTTCCCATTATCTGTCTCTTGTTCCACCGTTCTCTTCTTCTCTTACTTTAATTTGTGGTCATAAGACTTAGAGAATTCATTTTCGGTTTTGATAGCACTCGAGTCAATATCTTCATAAGACAAGAAGGTTTGTGAGACTAATGCTCGATGGAGAAATGGTTTTAACCCAACAAATAAATGATCAATCTTACTTCTTGGGTTACGTATATAATCTGCAGCATTCCTCACTAACCTTGTAAAGTTAGCCTCATACTTTGCGACATTTTCAGCCTCCTTCTACCTCAGACGAAGAAATTGCCTTTCCATATCTGCTCGATGGTCATGAGGAAAGTATTTTTCTAAGAAAAGATCATTGAACTCTCTCCATTACATATTTGATACTTCATCATCTTCCTTTGTGTTTTGAATCAGCTACCACCATTGATCGACATCTCCAGTGAGGTGGTAGACTGCCATGACAACCTTCTCCCTTTCACTACTCCCCAAGGCATGAAATATTTCCTCTAAGGAGTTTATCCGTTGCTCAGCTACTAATGGATTTGTACCCCCATTAAATGTTGGCGGTTGTTGTCTCATGAAGCGGTCTAACATTGATCCTTCACATTTCGGATCAGGGTGCTCCATATGAGTAACATTTTTATTCATAACCTGAGTGAGTTGTCCCAGTATGGTAATAAGTTGATCATCACTAGTTGTATCTCCAGATCCACAATAATTATCTTGAGTAGGAGGGAAATCCCTACACGATGTGCGTGCATTGATACGGTTTCCATTCCTTCTACTAGGCTCCATTTCTAAACAATGACATAAACTAGATTAGTTTATGATTCAAAATACCTAATTCTATACTTGTAAAATACATAACATAAATTGAAATATTTATGTATATAATCCATAATCATAAAAATGTTTTCTTTGAGGAAGTATATATACTCATAACCCTTCATAGTGGTTTTTAAAGAAAATTAGAATTATCCTAAGCATATCCCCCAGGAGTGTCATAACCAAGAGTGCAGCAAGGCCCATTGTCGTGCACCAGTTCTCGTTCGATTCTAGCTCAAAGCGGTGTTTTTGGGTTTTACCCCTAGGTACATCTGTGCCAGAGTCACCTCTACCTGCTCGTATCCAGACATGGAAGTATTTCTCGGAAAACTCACAAAATCTCTATAATACCAAAATTCTAGGAAGTTCTTATATACTAATCCTCAAAGTATATCATTGAGATATGTTCTCTAATCAGAGATTATCTAAATCTAGCTTCCTAGGTTAGTACTAAACTGCCTCTGATACCAACTATAACACCCTGACCCCAACTACCGGAGTCGGTGCATTATTGCGTAACATTGTCATGATCATAAAAGATCAAGTCTCGAATGACTGATTAGTTTAGTAGCCTTGGAAACACTATATACATTCATAAGTCTTTCATTACATCATAAAGTAAAAAAAACTACAATATCATGGTCTTCATAGTCCAAACTCATATCCCTTTATGACTATCCCTGCAGGTCATTCATAAAATACTTCTTCACATCCTGGAAAATATTAAAACATTGAAAAGTGTGAGTTCAGATGCTCAGTATGGATAACAATATTGCGGATGCTTTCGAAAATAAACATTAACATATAAGTAAATGTATAACTAAAACAAAAGAATTTTTAAACTTTAACTTCAGCCTAATATGGAAAAAATAAAATTAAATAATGCCATTTACGTACTCACATGGATATTCTACTAGTCTAATAATCACATACAATATCAATAACCACTTTCATAATGATGGAATGCATAATTCCAGACTATCATAACCACGTAGCCAAGGCCTCATGCCAAGAATACAAATAAGATTTTGTCAAGGCCTCGTGGCAAGACATTAGTTTGTCTCGTGAGACCTACTGATGCATCGAGGAGCTATAGCGGGCTCCACCCGTCACTTATTAAGTCCAATGCATTCCTCATATGAACAGGTTTAAACATATCATAAACCATAACATAATCGTATCACATAAAACATGAATAAAACATAACCTTTCCATATTTCAATCACAAGATATTAATAAAACACATTGATATAATAAAAACACTTTCAAAACCATTTTCAATACCAAAATTAAATAAAATTAAAACTTTGTATTTATTTTTCTTTTTAAAAAATTTATGGCTTTTAGAAGAAGTTGAAACTCATATAATGGTCACGACGGCGGAGAAGTCGTTGTCGCCGCATATGTATGGCAAGAAAAACATTATTTTTTGTTGTTTAGTAAAACTATTCGTATAAAAATGATTCCTTTTGAATAAACATAAAAGTCAAAGGGGTTTATACACCGTATAGAAGAAATTTGTGTATAAAACAAAACATGCCTCAATGAAAGGAGATTGAGACGAAGTCCCTTAAAAAGATTATTTTTTTATATATAAAATAGATCTATTATGTGTATTCACTATAATTAAACATATAGAAAGTAAAAATACAAGATTGGACATAATAACATCATGACATAATTTGAATGTAGGAGATTAACCCAAAAATGGAAATTGGGTTAAGAAATTCCCTTACCTCGTGTCCGAATTGACTCGATCGTTCTTTAATATCCTGAATAATAAACTAGAGTAAATTTATATTTTCTTAAGAACCTTTTTCATGTTCATTATTACTTTTATATAACTTATTACCATGTTATGAACATTATGTAATTATTTATGTTAATCACAGTCGTTTTGTCGATCTTTGGTACTTCAGTCCAAAATATACTTCTTATAATTACAAGATGTTCATGTGGTAAAATATCCATTATAACCATAATTATATTCATGAATTATATATCATATATAACATATATATCCAGTATATACATGAATTTATAATATTACAAAACATTTAGAGGAAAGAAATGAAATGCACCGTTCATGTAGATGGTATGTCGTACGTACGCATGAACGCTACTTTCATTTCTATTTCATATTTTAATGGAATTAAACAAAATGATATAAAGGTATAATATAATTCCAGTATAATATAAGTTATAATACCATTTACTCCATCCTTTATACATCCCACATATGATATTAATGATTTAAATCACTTTGAGGGGGCGGTAGTCCGCACTTCCTAAAATGAAAATATCGTGTTTACCCATAATGGAACCCATAAATGATTTCCATAAATGAAAGATACAGAAGATTAAGTAAAACATAATCAAATTATATATTAAATATAAATATAGTGACATGTTAATGGCCACCTTTGAAGTTGTTATATGAGTGTTGAACAATCATCATTTCGTGAGGCAGAAATTCGCCATCCACCGAAACAATATGTTCATTAACCATTAGATGTAGGTGTGTGTAAGTGTAGCTAGAATAAATTTTTTAAAAACATCCTAGTATATTTAGGATACTGGTTTTGTTACAAAAGAAATGGATAAAAAGAGTTTAGGGGGTTGGTGAAGGAAAATAAAACAAAATAACATAAGAGAAGACATTACCTTAAAATCGGGTAACTCTTTTTTGATTTGAGCCAAAGGCTTATTTGGGAAGAATTATGCCCAAAGTGAGGCTTCTAGGAGTAAGAGAGGGTAGTAGGGAGAGTATTTTGGCAGAGTTTGGCCGAGCCAAAAGGCTTTTAAGGTGTGAGTAAGGTGGTAGTGGTGGGGGCCTTTTATAAGAGAAGAGAAGCGGCACTCTTGGAAAGATTGAAATGTTACATTATTATGAAATACGTTTTCGGATTCTAAATGTCCCACACTTATATATGTCTAGTATAAGGTGATAAGAGTTCAAAATATTATCATCCAATAGGCTTTGGACAAATGTAATGCTTATATTTTACATTATTCTTCCATTTTATTAAAATCGTTAATTAATGAGGTAATCACTGCATCATCATGGTGTCATAAATAATTTAATTTAATTAATGTCTAAAAATTATATAAAAAATATAATTATGTAGGAAATATTTTTATCTTTCTAATGAATATTTATAGTCATACATATGTCTTGTATAACCCCATTTAAAATTGTTTTCGTAAAACAACTCTTGTTGGAGACATTTTAATTTTAACATTAAATAAATAGTTTTTAATGTCATTTTCCTACCAAAGTGGCTCCATGGGGTCCCCAAGTTGACCCATGGATTTTCTTGGTCGTACATGACTCATAAAATAGGGGTAGGACAAGTTTAATGGTCTTTTCATATTTTTATAATACCATTTTTACCTTAAATTTCACTAATTACCTTTAATCGCGATTAATTAAACTTTAAAGTTACTATTCACCAAAAAATTATTTTAATCCCATTGAACCAAATTTTACTTCATAATGACAACCATGTATGATGGATTTTTTAAAATCAAATCACAGAAGTTGTAATGTTTCATTTAAATGGAAAATCAATTTTTATCTACCACTTAGTGGTTTCACTATTCATAAAAAATTGATGTTTTTCAGAACAATGCCAAAATTTCTCCCTAAGCTATAATTGATATTCCGAATTCAAAAATGATGCCTATTTTACAAAATTCCAAACATATAAGTTGAATTAATTAATTTTATAATTAATTCCCGCTGTTAAAACAAACAGCCTGTTTTTAAGAAACAATATATATCAAAAGATTAACAATTGTTTATGTCTTATTTCAATGTGAAATTATTTATAATGAACAAAATTGGATAAAATGGTAAAAATATATTCTAATTATACTTTAAAACCACTCAATAGTATAATTTATCACTATAAATTATTTTTATTAAAAAATTTGTTTTTAAGTATTCTTCACTATTCATAAAAAATTGGAAGTTCTCTGACAAATACCAAAAATTCAACTTAGGATAATTTCGATATTCCAAATCAAAAAATGAAGTCCATTTTGAAATATAAAATATATATAATTTGAAAAAGTGGGTATTACTATTTATAATCTCTATTTTGATTGGTCACGGTGTGTTATAATCTCGAACTTGTGTACAATGCAAGCTATTGCATTATTGAAAGAGAAGTGTATCGTGAAAGCTTGGGGTGGTACAATAAGCCTTATTTTTTGGATCGAATTCTTTGTAGGAACAATTTTGTTGCAAACCAAAGGAGGATACCCATAGAAGAGGTCACATTCTTCAATGATTGTTTTTTACTTCTATCTCCACCTCCTTCAATTATTATGAAACCATTATGATATAATAACATCATTATATTAAATATATTATGAATTTTTATGTTAATATAATTACATACAACCATCCAAATTTTCCTCAGATGTGTTATGAAATCATCATTCGTTTCTACCTAGGACCACTGCCTCATGAATTGATATCATTCATTTTTCCATTACCAACTGTAATGGCATGTGTGATGATGAATATAAAGTATATATATGATCTTTATAACATAATTATACCTATATGGTCATTACATCATACATACCTATTTCTTTTTCCATTTATAAGGTTATATGATGATGTTGCTCGTGTGTACGGTGGACTACCACCTTATGAATAAATGTTTTTAATTTTCAATAATTCTTTACATGAATGATATTAAGGATAAATTTAGTAAATATATGTGATATAAATGTCATAATTATGATATTAATAAAACATTTAGTATTGTGAAATGTTAATATATGAATTTATTTCTTATGTTGTCACTCACCGAATGAGGATAAGGACGTTCGTGTATTAGTGAAATATCATCTTCATGAAACGATGTGATTGACTATTTTCAACCCCACACATCATGGATGATATGTATATGTTTATTGAAATAAATAATATATTATATATTTTATTATGATCATTTTATCTAGGTAAAATATTACTCACCTACTTTCTATAATAGTTATTGAATAAATGGAAACATTTCTCATGCATAAATACGACCTGCCATCTCCATGATAGTGAAATACTACATTTTGTAAAACAATCTTTAATGATTTATATTAAAAGTATAATTGATGTATAAAAATTATAATTATCTAATTATTAATATTCTATAGATTAATGAACCATGATCAACGTAAGTGGTGGAAAATTAATAATTGAAAACCTAAATGAAAACCCAAGAGGTTATTACTTGTAAGCTGATTCTAACCACGAATTGGTAATAAATGGTTAATAAATTGTCATAATTAAATAAAATATGGTACAATATATAAAATTATTATTCTATAATTTATGTATAGTAAACTTATATTTTTTATAATGTAGTTCAAAAATAACTACTGGAATCTTACATTTTACCCGCGATTTATAAATTTGTGTATTGGATATATCCATGGTTTATAGAACCATGGGTGCTAAAGCTTTTAGTATAGTTCTATAAGAAATGTTTATATTTAAAACATGGGTAGAGATGTGGATAATTTCTTAATACCAATGGTTTACTCTAAAATGTGTGTATATTTCCAGACCCACGGTTCCTGAATCCATGAGTATAGAGGGGTTTCTAGAACTCTTTTATACTCATACTTTGTGAACCATGGGTATAACAACCTACCCCTATTGGATTGTAGCATTAAAATCCATCAACTATCCTAGAAAATGCTTCATCAAAATCAACACCAGCATTGGTGCCTATAACATCACCACCACCTCAATCATAATGATCTTCATTATTATTAGTAAAAGTATCACCACCGTCGCCACCATCACTGCCGTTACCAACCACCAGTGCTATATGATCATCTGCCACTAAGACCATCATTGACAACACTGATGGCATCATAAAGATCACATTTATTCCATACATTAATATAAAATAGTTGAATCCTATGATAAATGTTATAGAAATATAAGTATCATAGATTTTAGGAAGTGTTTGTTGACCAGTTTATCACTTTTACATTCTTGTGTAGCTATTTTTTGGCTTTAGCTACTTCTACATGAGTATTTTTCGTCTCATTGGTGTGAGAGGTTTGAGAGGTTCTCCTTAAGGTCCAATTCCAAGTGGGGATGATGTTTTTATTGGCATTAACATAGACACCCCCTAGTGATCCTCACCCAATACCTATATCAAATTATTTATCGGAATGAAGCTATAATCTTCTTTTCCATTAAGGGCCACCAGGTCAATGTCTTTAAAAAATAAACAAGTTATTTTATTAGGAACTATTAATTTTTTTTAATATTAATGAAAATTATTACAATATTTTCTTGTTTCTATGGATTTACTACACTTTTATCCCTTTTATTCATACTCAAGAAAAACAATTATTCTTGAGAAACATAAACATTGATGCCCAATGCCACTTATTGAAAATGAAATTTTTTACTATAATAGTACATTATTGAATAATATAAAATTGATAAATTATGCATGAATTAAAATTTTATCTATTGAAGAAATTAAAAAAATGAATAAGGATCTAAATATTCATTTAATTTTAAATTCAATACCTGTGAAAAAACAAAATCCATACATACTAATTAGAATTCTAAACATTGGTATGATATAGATTCATATTGTATGACCATTTTGGTATAATTATATTTTTTCTTACATGTTTATTTGGTCTGATGTTATTTTTTATCATTTGGTCATTAGGTTTTTTTTCGGTAGTGTTGTATGGTAATTTTACCATTCGTCCAAATGGCCATTTTGGACATTTTGGCCTTTAGGCCATTTTTTCCATTTGGCCTTTTGGTTATTTTTCATGTTGGAAAATTATATTTTTTATGTTTTTTGATAATTTGGTCACTCAATAATTTTGATCATTTATATATTAGGTTCATTTTTTATGTAGTTTGGTCATTTGTCAATTTGGCCATTTCGAAATTTGTGAATATTGCCAATTTTCCATTAGGACATTTTAACCATTTGATCATTTGGCCATTTTTTACTTTGAAAAATTGGGAATCTGGTCAATTGTGCATTTGTCCAATTGGAATTTTTCTAATTAGACATTTTAAAAATTTGTTGATTGGCTATTTGGATATTTTGGCATTTGAGAATTTGGGTATTTGGGAATTTGGAAAACTGGATATTTTTCCATTCATCCATTTGTAAATTCATAAATTTTTAAATTTTAAAACTTTAAAATTTGTCCATTTATTAATTTTTCCATTTAGGCATTTGGAAATTTGTTTATCTAGTTATTTTTGAAATTAGGTAAATGAGAAATTTGGAAATTGGACAATTGTGAAATTAATAAATTTTCTATTTGGACATCTAAACACATAGAAACCTGATAACATGGACACTAGGACCAATAGAAATTTTTTCATTTTCAAATTTGGGTATTTGGGAAATTGTAAAAACAGGCAATAAGAAAATTGGGAAATTGTAAAATTGTAAAATTGGGAAATAATGAAATTGTCCATTTGGGTATTTAGTAATTTTGGTATTTAGACATTTGATATTTTGGTTATTTGGACATTTTTTTCATTCATTCATTCATCTATTTGGCCACTTGGTCATTTTATCTATTTCTCCATTTTAGATATTTGGATATTTTGAATATTTTTCTATTTGGATAATTATATTTGAGTTATGTTATTTGTTTATTCAGACACATGGTAAATCTTATTATTAGGTCATCAATTTCATTTTGTGGTTAGGTTGTTTAGTCATTTATCAAATTTAGGAATCTGGGTATTTGTCCAATTCACAATTTGTCCATTTAGATATTTGGGAATTTAAAAATTGGTATAGTTGAGTATTTTTATAATTAGGAATTTTTCAATTTTTCTATTTTCCATTTTTCCATTTGTTCATTAGGTTATTTTTTCATTTGGTCATTTGGTCATTTGGTCACTTGGTCATTTGGGAATTCGTTCACTTGGTCACTTGGCCATTTGGCCATTTGGCCATGTCGTCATTTGGCCATTTAGAGATTTGGCCATTTTTTAATTTGGTCACAAATCCATTTTGACATCAGGTCATTTGGTGATTTATTTATTTTAAACCTATCTAATTGAGATATATATAAAAATATTAACTTCATAAAATAAATACCTTATATTTAAGTAAGAATATATATAGGTATATATTATTTATATTCATATTAGAGTACCCAAAACCTCTAAATTGGCCATTTAGCTATTTTTGAAATTGGCCTTTTGGTCATATAGTTATTTGATCATCTGATCATATGGTGATTTGGACATTTAGTTATTTGGTCATTTGGACATTTTTTCATTTGACGCTTATCTATAATAGAGATACCCCCCAACTTTTAACATCATCAAATAAATACATTATACTATGGTAATAATTAATATAGATATATATATATATATATAATTTATTTTTATTTAAAATGTTTGGAACCTCTCATGCTCAGGAAATGTAGTGCACCCAATAGTGTGTATATTAGTACACCCTTTGATTCAGAACCTACAGTACTCTTACAAACAAAATATAACTCATATTTAAATGATCTCAAAAACTTTCTAATATCCATCAATCATGCCACCTTAGATGCATCAACATTGTGAAAGATAAACTAATACTAAAATAAATTTTTTTATTTTGTATAAATAAAACAATAATAAAAACACATAATTTAACAAATTATCATACCAATATCTCTTACCATGTTTTCTTATTGATTTCATTAACCATATTCCTCTGTGAGACTGGTTACACTGGAATGACCTTATCGTACTTTGATAAAGTTCCCATAAAAATTATAAACTCCCTGTAATTTTTATCTGTCATTTGATTGTCTTAATTGTAACATGCCATTATATATATTTATAGATTCCAAGACTCATACATACGGGAGCAACCATGTCACCTATTATAAGGTCCCACTTAATATTATAAAATAAAGCAAGCTTATGTCAATTTAAAAAAGTAAAAAATGATTTTATAGAATTTGACACAATTATAATAAAAAACATGATACTGGCTACTCAATAGGATTTCATTGATCTGTGGGTTATCCTGAATATATAGCCTCTGAAGTATGTTCCTGTACCAATGCATGCACTGGGTGATCTTCATGCACTAGAGTGGAATATAAAAGAACAAAATAATAATATCATGGATGGATAGTAAGAAATATATGTGGCATAGACATTTAACGATATTGAAACAATGGAAAGGGATACATCATAGGATATTGATGTGGAATATGTGGGGAAATTCCAAGAGGTGGAATTGGCATGGTATGGTAAGAAGAGGCTAACTGACATGTTGATGGAGGAATGGGTGGGAACATTCCTATATGATCAAATAGAAGATGAAAAGGTGTGGTAGATGAGGTGTGTATTGGGAGGTTAGGGTGTGAATGGGAAATAAGGGTGCTCCATATAGTAAAAGGATCACCCCCTCATAGACCCATACTATTATGATGAGTATTAATTGATTATGGTTGAGATGAATGTCCATATGTTTTTTAAAAGTAATTATAAAGTGACATTAAATATAATACATAATTAAAATATTACAATTATTATACTCACTATGGGAACTGGAGGAAGAAACCCCAAATGGAGAATTAAGAGATCATTATCAGTTAATTTATTCCTTTGCAATTCAGAAATATCTTTCATAGACTACATAACAATGAAATGTGAATTTTTTAGAAACACGTTTTAAAAATTCTTCATATAACGTATAAGTCAAAGAAGTTATAAGCAATGTCAGATTATATTTTAGTAACTTTAATTTAAAACCATGATATATTTTTTTAAACCAACTTAAACAACGTTTTCAAAATTCAAATATATATAATTAATTGAAACTAATAAAAACAATACTAAAATACATATCAATCCAAACTAAAAATAAATTATTGAAATTATAGTAGTATCGACCTATGAAACCATGTCAAGGTAAACAGAATTAACTATGAAGATTTATAGTTGATTCTATATATTACCCTATAGTACATCATGTTCAACTTCAATTAATATAATTCAAAAATTGAGTCATCAAATATAATATTTTGGATAACACTAATGGGGGAGTCAATGGTGTCAATTTTATTCCCACTGTCAAGAAAAATATTTCTTGGGATTACATCAATAATGACACTGTAATGAGATCTAAAAATATATTTCACAAAAATATATTCTTTTTATAATGATTCCAAAAATATATGGTTCATCAATAGCTAGAAATCGAGTCATTTTAATAACTGCAAATGCAAAATCCACCAATAAATCTACCATTTCACATCATTGAATCAAAAATTTACATTTCATCATAGTTACTCGACATGAGAGTTGTAATCCAATGGAAATATTTTATCAACAATAAAATAATATGAAACATATTCAAATCAATGCCTACTATCTAATACACTATTATAATAGTCCATTGATGCAGTTAACATAATTACATCATGTTGTGTTCTCATTTTCATTGCTCAATAAATTGTAACAAATTTATACCCATTGATTATTAAAGATTTTCCTTATTGATCAAAAGAATTGGGACCAAGATCCATTGCGTTTAATTATTGAGAGACAAAGTAAATTGGTAAAATCATTACCTAAAATAGATATGAATAATAAAATTAAATAAATATATACATATTATTTTAATTAATTTAATTATCATACCTATGATTTTAACCAAGAAGGAAGGTCTTTTCTATGAAAATCCTATCTCTTTCTCCAAGAAAAAGATCAATTAACACTACTTATAATTTTCTAATGTTCCCTACCTAGAATGGTAATAAAAATTTAAGGTATATGTGAAATGAAATGTTCTAATATTACATAAAAATATTCAAATTACTTACTTGATATAATCATAAAAAAACAACAGTTAAAAAATGCTGTGTGATGTGCCATATCTTGATCTTCAAGGATCAATATAGCCAATGTATATTATCCAAGAATCCCTAATATATTGGGAAGATAAGGAAATGAGGGCTCAATTTCTCCAAATTTCTTATCATCATTTAACATTGGCTGGTTTTGTCTTGTGATCACATCATATAATTACATTGAACAAAAATCCATACATTATTGAGCTAGATAAACTCTAACAACAGACCTTGTAGGATGACTCTAATTTCAGAAATAATATTTCCATGCAAACATATTTATTTCAGTAGGATACATCCACTTAAAATCAATTGGTGCCTCAATAAGTATTTTAGTTGGAAGATGAACTATTAAATGCAACATGAATGTGAGAAATGAAGGATGGATTTTTTTTCAAACTCACATAAAATTAATGGAAACTCATGCTACATTTTTATCAAGAAATACTGGGATACCCCTTGAGAGAAAAGGTCTCCAAAAAAATAGAACAATAGAATCACTATCCCCCTTATATTATTGGATAGTAAATACCTGATTTCTATTTGAATTAATTCATCAATAAAAATATAATAATAATGACTTTCTAGGGATTTTAGTTTCAAATACTCTATGTTGAATAATTTAGATATTTTACTAGAATAGCCATTAGAAACATTGATATACTCTTATAATTCCAATATTTTATATTTCTCTAAACGTTTCAACACATAATAAGAACAAGGAACTTTAAATTTCTTCTCACTGATACACATACAATTATGTATATGTTGATTACCCAAATTTAACATGATTCAATGAGATTATAAGACATCTTTAGTCTTCCCCTTGATATTAAGATTAAGTGAAAGAAAAATTTCACGTATATTTTCTTTCTCAATGTGAATTACGTTTAAAAAATGAGGTTAAAAATTTTTATAATAAAATAGAAACTCAAAAAATATACATTTTCTTTTCCAATTGTAATTGGATTTTGTGTCAACATTATTCCTCTATTTAGATTTGATATAAAATTTTTCTAATGCAAAACTAAAATCTTTCAATTAATTAAACACATCAGTTTCAGATATATGTTGAGGTTCCTATTCAATATCAATAATATTATAAAAACAATGATGATTCTTCTAGTATTTATGATCCATTGGCCAGAATCATCAATTACCCATGAAATAGAAACTACAATGATATATAAGTCTTCACGATCATGTATTATTCATATAAATAGGATATGATATTTTTCAATGAATACACCTACCATATATCATTACATAAGAAGGGAGATCATTTATACTCTATAAAAGGACATCATACTTATGAAACTTATTTTTTGAAGACTCATCAAATGTATGCACACCCATATCCAAAAAAATAATTCAAATCTATTATTAAATGTTAAAAGTAGATGTCCACATAATTTCCAAGAACAGAAGGTGCAAAAAGTATATACTCAATAAATAGAAATGTTTTTACATACAAATCTCTGGAGGAATATTATAAACATGAATAAAAACTTTACACATGTCATGAGCATTAAGAATTTTACCAAATTGATTAAAAACATCACATGATATAACCAACTTGACCTTGTGCACATCAACTAAAAAATTAGCATGTTGTGATAAAATACCCACAATGCTAATCCAACTATAGGATAAAACAACTCATAATTATCATTAATTCTCTCAGCATCATTCTATCACATATTGCTTGATATTTCTGTATACATGCACAGATTTTAAAGCCTGGGAATCAATGAAAAGTTCCATATGATTTTCTATATAACATGATATGGTGTTCAATCTATATTTTACTTCCATAATGATTTAACATATCAAAACCCTAGGCTTTTACAAATATAATTACTTGATTTTAAGCATAATTAAACTAAAATTTACAAGCCATGAATCATAAATTTTTGTGTCTTGGAGATTAGGTACATAATTAAACATCATGATTATAAAATAATAAAATCTTTCATTTAATCCTCATAAATAGATACAAAATTAATTTGGTCCCTTAGATCATCATAGTATAACCTAGGGATAACATGAAAAAATTGATGATCTAAAATCCCATTAGGGAAAAAAATTACAACAAAGCATAGCACAGGGGTTAGAAGCCATAACACTACGATATAAAAAGTCATGGAATATGATTAAATATAAGGAATAATAACATGGTATCATATACTCATGGATTTATAGTAATGTGTACGAAACATAAAACATGAATTTATAATAATTGTGGGCTTTTTTCATAAAGAGGAGCACGATTCAAGGCTAACCCCAAAGACCGTCACATATGGAGCACGAGTCAAGGATAACCACCAAGACCATTGCAAATAATGTCTAATGAGACAATACATTACCCAATACATTGGAGTGAGATCTTGGTGCACCCATCTTAATATGTTCATGAATATTTTTTCAACCTAAAAAATCAAATATAAGCAATCGAACATGAATATAAGTGTTACCCGTGGACATAACTGGGTATCATAATCATGTCATAGAGCATAATAAATGGGCGTATCGTAAAATTTTCCATGAAAGAAAATAATTTAATAGACATTCATAAATGAAAATAGGTCTAGAACTTGATTACTTATGTCAATCTAACAAGTAAAAGGATTATTTAGGAAACTTTATATTTTAAACATTTTCCTGTGGTTTATGGAGAATATTAAAGAGCATTTAAATCAGAAATGGGAATAAAATTTAATATAAAAAAAATAAGTGAACCAAGATTGTTTTCATAACAAAAGGAATGATTTTATAAAAAACAATTGTTTCCTAAATAAGATAATATACTGAACCTTAAATTGGATACAAATTTTGGATGTCCCCTTAAATCGAGCTTGGTTATCGGGATGAATTTAGTAGAGAACCTTTTAAAAAACATGTATATCCCTGAAAATGAAAAATGAATAGATATTGATTAATGATTTTGTAACATATACACAATGTTTAAAATATGAGCATAAAAATAAAAGGAAATTTCTTTTTGTTAAAAAGAAATATGGAGTAACCTAAAGGAATAATGGATGTTCATGTAGAATACCTTACATTAAGTATGAAGGTGTTCTTTATTTGATATTAATGTCCTAGATAGTCAAATTAGATTCATCAATTAATTATTACAGAACCATTTATACAAGTAAATGATTTCTTATAATGTTATTAAGATCATTTATGGCCTTTTTGTGTGGTTATGAGATCAATTTCATCATTTGGAAGCCTTGGTTTCCTTGATTTTCATGATCAGTTTACTAGTGTACAAGTACAAAAGGTCATATAAAGTGTGGGTAATTATATGGAGTTGAGGTTATATTTTATTAATTAAATTTAAGAGGTTAAATTATTAATTTATATCATTTTTATGTCATGAGGACGAATCATTAGATAAATAGATAATGAAAATAATTTCTCTTTATTTTGGCGGTTTTTAATCACAACGAACTAATTTTATTTTATAAATTAATATCATCTAAAAAACTCTACTCTAGAACATTAAAAAAGATAAGATAAATATATTATAATATTTTTTAACTATAAATTTTTTTTTCAGGAATATCCTTGAAAATGGTAATGGAAATTGAAAACTTCACCCCCCTTGAATGTGATAAAATAACACATCACTAATGATGTTTTCATTTTTAGCATAAAAGGATGGGGAAACGAGATGATGAAAATTAGTAAATTAGAATAAGAAAATTCTCTTATATTTAAGGTACTAGAGTTATTATACCATTTGGATTAAGGGAGGTGATGTGATAAAAAGAAAATAATTAAAGTTGAAAAGATATTAATAGAAAATAAGATGATTTTACATGTTGGTTTCATCTTCTTGAGAACATCATTAGGGGATTGGGTTTTGTGTTTTATTAAGAAAAAAAGATCATGGATATGGTGGATGGTAATAGGAGGATATTTTTAAAAAATTTGAACAAGGATCATCGCTTGAGAGGTGTAAGGAGAAGAGGTCGTGAGGGATGTTATTTATATTCATGAAGAGGTACGTTTTCTCATTTTTTTGTTCATTTGTTTTTTATTTTTTCCAAGAAAAGAAACAGTGATGATTATTGAGAATAAATATAGTAAATAGATCATGTTAGTTAAAACCAACTATGCTTACATAATCCATGCCTCAATAAAAAGTGTATTTAACTTAAAATATATATATATTATATATTACCATATTATATTATTTACACAAAATTCAAGTATTATAGGAAAATATGAAAAATTTACCCTAACCATTTTTCAAAATTTAGAATTAAAAAACGAACTAAATTTTTTTAAAGTAGTGTTATCAATTTGAGAAGCTTAATTTTTAATTGAAATTATAATTTACTCAAAAAATTAATATTTTAATCTATAACAGATTTTATATAACTTTGAAAAATTATCTATGGTCTCATAAAATTAACTTATAATCATAAGATATCAAAACAATAATTTATGAACACATTTCTTAAATATAATTTTTCTTTTAATTTATTAAATTATTCATAAAATTATAATTAAATATTTATTTTTTACTAAAATACCAACACATTATTAATAAATTTTTAAAATATTTATGTACATATACTCTGATATAATAATATTATATTGTCACATATTATATTGATAAATTTTATTTATACTTTATTTGGTTTGGTTACAATTCAATTTTACATTTTACTATTCATAAGGGTAATGTAACTCTTTGGAAGGTCATGCTACTATTCCTTAGTAATATGTTCTTTAACTTCTAGAAATGAATTATTTTCAATAATTATTCAGTTATAAAGTCTGTATTTTGTTATTAATGTGATTTTATGTGATTATAATATGTGAAAATATTACCATAAGGGAATTTCATTTTTAAATGTTTCAAGTTATTACATTCTTCCCATATATGAAATTTCACGCTAAAAATTACATTATATATTCAGAGTTTAAAACATGTATGGGTACTTTTCTTTCATCACTTGCATTGGTTCCCCTATTACCTCTTCATACTTATTGTTCTTCCAAAGTACTTTGACCATGTGAGTGTTCCTGTTTCTTATAGCTTTATTTTTACGATCCAAGATCTTCATTAGAAGATCCTTATATGAAAGATCTTTCTCCAACTATATCACCTATGAGGTTAGTACATGTGAAGGATTAGTTAGGTACTTCCTTAAGAAGGATATATGGAATACATTGTGTATTTTATACATGGTAGGTGGAAGTGCTAGTCGATAGGCCAAAGCTATAATATGATCAAGAATCTCCAAGAGGATGATGCACTTAGGACTTAGATTTCTTTTCTTCACAAATCTCACAAACATCGTCCATATAGATATTCTTAGGAATAAAGTGTCTCCAAATATAAACTTAAGGTCTCATCGGCAATTTTCTGTATATCTCTTTTGTCAACCATAGGCTACCATGATGTGCTACTAAATGGATTTCACATTTTCCACCATTTATTCAACCATATTATGTCATACCAACTTATTCTCACCCACTTCATCTCAGCATTCCAATGTTCTGCACCTTTTCCCCTAAAAGGGATTCATATGGATCCATTAAGATGATCAAGTGGAAACTATTAATTTATGAGAAATCATGTTGAGGAAGTTGTTTGTTCCATAATCATTTTAAATGCATTTCACAATATCTCAACATGTCTTCTAATGTTTTAATAGTTCACATTGATTGAACAATAGTTTAAAGATAATATATCGTATTAATGTTCAGCTCAGTTTTCAAAGAATACTGGAGACTTCTCCAGAATTTAGAGACGAATATAGGATCCTGGTCAGATAAAATTGATATTGGTACTCCATGCATCCTCACCAATTCCTTGATTTATATACTTACAAGTTGATCCAATGAGATTTCATCTTGAATTGTGATAAAGTGAGCTATCTTTGTAAGACAGTCAACAATAACCCTTGTAGAACTATTTCCACTAGATGTGTTTGGAAGTCTAGTGACAAATTCCATGGTGATTTTTCCCACTACCATGTTGTTATGTATAAAGGTTTCATCATCCCTTTATAATTTTTCTATTCATCCTTCACTTGCAGACATACTTGGAACATTGATGAAAATTTAGGGTTCTCCTTTTTGATAGTGTCCCACCAAATGTTCTTCTCTAGACCATGATAAATATTTGTGCTCCCAGGATGAATAATAAAGATTGATATATGTTTGAAATTCAGAAGATATTTATATATATTTTTATTTGGATGGTACACATATTCATGAACAAAATCATACAACTCCACCCCCATTGTTCTTGAACATATATGATTTTTCATTCTTGATAGCTTCCACATTTTATAAATTTCAACATCATTCATTTGAGAATCATTTATTTTCTCCATAAGATATGGTTGAGAAATAATTTGCGAAAGGATTGATGATATTCCTTATTTAATGATTCTCATCTCTATCCTTTTCAAATCTATGAAGATCAAGTCCTTCTTAGTTCTCATCATTGATAAAGATGCATAATCTTTTCTACCTAGAGCATCCTATACCTTGTTTACATTACTGAGATAATAGTGGATTTAGAAGTCATAATCCTGGATTAGATATAACCATATTAACTAGCATAAATTAATCTCCTTCTATGTGAATATGTATTTGAGACTCTTATGATCAATATATATCTCACAATTCTCCACATAGAGATAATGCTGCCCGATTTTCAATGCAAATATCACATCCATAAAATCCAAATCATATATCAGATAGTTTATCCCATGAATTTTAATCTTCCTTAAGGTTTATGATATTAATTTATCATTTTCTATCAGTACACATCTTAAGCCTTTATTTGATCCATCGCTGAATTCTACAAAGAATTCTCCACTTGTTAGGAGTGTGAGTACTGGAATAGTGATAAGCCTATTATTTTGATCCTTAAATCTTTCCCCACATTCTTGAGTCAAAATAAAAATCAATCCCTTCCACTTCTTCTTGATTATTGGGTTAGTAAATGATGATAAGATCATTAAAAATTTTCAGTAATAACCAGCTAGTCCAAGGAAACTATGGAGCTATATTCTAAATGTTATCCTGGTCCACTCTTCGATTTCCTTTTTCTTATAAGGGGCCATATATATTCTTTTTATTGTGATAACATTCCCTAAAAATGATACTTCCTCCATCTAGAACTCACATTTACTATACATTCCATAGAGTTTCTCCCTTCCCAATGTTTTTCGCATAATATTCTACTACTACTCGTGTTCCTCTTTTCTCTTGCATTATAAGAGAATATAATAAATAAATAATACCACAAAATTTACATGGTAATATCTAAATATTCTATTCATTAAGTCTACAACAATTTCTAGAGAATTATTGACTCTTAAAGGAATCAATATGAAATCATAGTATCCGTACATCATTTGAAAGGGAGTCTTTGGTGTATCTTACTTAATCACCATTAACTGGTGATATCCCGACCGAAGGTCCACTATAGAGAAATAACTGTCCCAAATATCTGATCAAACTATTCATCTATATGAGGAAGTGGATACTTCTTCTTTATCAGGGCTTTATTTTTCTTGTGATAATCAATGAAGAAGTGCATTGACCCATCCTTATTCTTGAGAAAGATGGCTGGTTCACCCAATGGTGAAGCACTCAGTTGTATATAACCCTTATCTATATTCTCATATAACTACTTATTCATCTATTCCAGATAAACCGTGGAAATTCTATAAGAATTCATTGATATAGGTAGATATCCATGAATAATTTCAAATGAGAACTCAATAGCTCAATTATGAGGAAGAACACACAATTCTTCAGGGAATACATCTGTGTAATCCCACATAATGGTCATGTATTCGAGCATGATAATCTCTTTTGTCTCATTCATTTGAGCAGGACATGATTTCGTATAAGGCATTAATATCCACACATGAGATGATGATTCTAAAAAAGATTCACATTCATGCATACACATGTAAATAATTAGACGAAGCCTCGAAAATTGAAGAGTGATCTCCCTTTCTCAAAAGTTTATGTTGGCTTTGTATAAAGATATACCATCCACACCCAATATATAATAAAACACTACCAAAGGAAGTATGATGTGATTTTTTGGGATGTTCAGTCCACAAACATTAACCTAGGATGAGTTATATATTTTGGATTTAATAATTTACTCATTTTCTACACTCATAGATAACCCATCCTCCATATTTTGGGGTGGTGTTTGAGTAGTTCTACCAAACATGCATGATATGAAAGAATTTGTATAACTATAATCAAATAGTATATGTGCTATTCTTGAATGAATAATTAGTGTACCTATCATGATATCATTGTATGACTTGACCTAAGCAGTAGTGATATAATTCACCCTTCCTTGTTTCCTTTGAAGATGTTGTTGATTTCCTCTAACGACCCTTGGCTTAGGGCATTGGTTTGAAAAATTCTCACATTCCGTGCAATTGAGACACTGCAATACTGGCTGAGAATTGATATCAACATTCCTTTTTTTTCATCCAAATAAGTGGGAATCATTATATCCCTTTGGTATTTCTTATATATATTCCCCCTTCATCCCCATTTTTAGCATTTCCTAGTTCACATAAGATTGTTCATGTGATTATTATTTCTATATTTTTGTCACATAGTATATTAGGTATTTTATCCATCATGGGATTTATTTGATAATCCACCCATATTAGAATCTATTTTCTACTTTTTGTCACTAGGACAATGTGACCATTGATAGTATCTGATCACCATTTAAACGTTGAGGGAATAATGAACAATATCCTCATAACTATAAAAGTCTCGAATCACCAACACTTTTCTTTGACTCAGCTTTAGACTGATAAAGAAGTGATCCACCTTGTTTTTGGTGTTCATGACAAGGCCAGTGGTGTATCCTGAATAACATATAAGGTTTACTTCATACGCCCTGATAGACTCATCTTCATTCTATTTAAGCCCAAGGAACTCTCTTTCCATCTTGAGATTGAGGTTTTGATAAAAGTATTTAGTGAAAGAAATTTCATGAAATTCTTCTAATCTATGAAATAAAGTTACTACTTGTTCATCATATTTTTTATCATTTTCCACCACTAATCAACTTCCCAATCAAAATAATAGAATTCCATCACAACATTCTCTTCTTATGAGCATTAAAGGACAACAAATTTCTTTTTAATGGAGTTTATCCACAATTCCATGAGGAGGGGATTAGAAGACCCACTAAAAATGGGAGGCATTTTCGATTAGAAGGATTCAACTGAAGCTTTATATTTCCTTGTATAAGTCATAAATTCCACAAGATTCAAGTTAGTATTCATAACATGAGCCAGCTGAGCATGTACTATCACAAATTTTTTAGTTCATGTTCCCATCATATTTGGAATTTCATTATAGAAAAAATCACATTCCCTATAAAATTGTTTTTTAATGTGTTATTCTATTTCAAACCATTATATAATAAAATAAATTCAATTAGGGGGATTGAATACTCTACCAATGATAATAATAAAAGGAATCATTAAACATGAAGGTATAAACTTATAAAGGAGAAGTATATAATGTCCTGTGATTCCATAAGTTTCAATCTAGGTTATCAATGATCTGTTTCCAAACATATTTTCTTATGTCATTTTTCCCTTAATAATGGGTTGTAATGTGCTTATGAATTTACTAAAGCATATCTAATGGGTGTGTCAAACTAGGTGCATAGTAAGTCCCATTTCCACATTCCTGGTTACCTTGAGTCCTGCCCAGAACACTTTGTTGGAGTTTCCACTCATAGGAATATCTATGCTAAAACCATTACCCCTTATAGTATACATATATATATATATACATATTTTTGAAAAACCAATTACTCTATACTTACCAAAATTTAGGGATGTTCTCTCATAATTAGTCTTATCCCTAAGGTTCTTAGTTATGTGCTCTATTCCTATTCTCAAAAAATATCTAAACTTTTCCTCTCATTCTGACTATAGAAACCCCATCCTTTAAAAAAAATCATTAAATGATTTTAAGAATAAATAAACGTAAATTTACAAGTTAAAGATCATAAGGTCTAGTTTCTTAGAGATTTGGTACATAATTAAACGTCATGAATCCAAAATAATAAAATATTTGATTTAATCATTATAAATAGATCTAAACTATATATTATCCCTTATATCAGTATAGGATAACCTCGGGATAACTTGAAAAAAGTGGTGATCTAAAATCCCAATAGGGGAAAAACATAAGAATAAATCTTACCACATGTGTCAGAAGAAATAATATAATGATATAAAAAAGAATAGAATATGATTGAATACAAAGAACCATAAAATGGGATCATATAATCAAGGACTCATAGTAATGTGGATGAAATAGAAATCATTACTTTAGCATGTGTCGAGGAACATTTCATATAGTGGATCACAGGTAAAGGCTAACCACCAAGACCATTGCACATGGAGCATAATTCAAGGATATGATCCAAGACTATTGCACATAACATCTCATGAGACTAAAAAATAACCATTTAATTAGTGTAATATATATGTGAAACCATCATAAAATTTTTATTAAAAATTTTTCGACATAAATAATCATATATAAGTAATCAAGAAAAAACAGAAGGGTTCCCCATTGAACATATCAGGTATCATAATCATGTCAAAAAGAATAATAAATGGACATATCATAAAAGTGTCTACCAAAAAAAATGAATTTAATGGAAATTCATAAAAGATAATTGGTATATATCATGATTAGTGTTGTCAAACTGACCTGCAAAAACATTAATTAAGAATCTTTTTAATGAAACATTTTAGTGCAGTTTAAGGAAAATATTAATGAGAATTTAAAGAAAAAAAGGGAAATATATTTTACATAAAACCAGAAGGGAACCAAGAATGTTTCCATAACAAAATTAGTGATTTTATTAAAATAATGGTGTCTTGAATGATATTATATAGTGTAATTTAAATTGGGTAATAATTCAGGAAGTCCCTTGAAATCGAGCTGGCTTATCAGGAAGACTTGAGTTGGGAACCTTTTAAAAACCTAAATATCCCTAAAAAATATGTATTAATGGATATTTATACAAGATTTTGTATCATATAAATTAAATTTATAATGTGAAATTACATGTAAAAGATAATTTAATTTTGGTAAAAATAGTGAAGGAGTAACCCAAAGGAATACTGGAGGTTTGGGAAGAATCACTTACTTAAATTTTGAAGGTGTTATTCACTTGATCTTAATATCATTTATAATAAAATTAGATTCATTAATTAAAAATTCCAAAACAATTTATATATGTATTTTATTTATTATAACAATAATAAGTTCATTTATTGCATTTTTTATGTGTTAAGAGATTCAATTTCATTGTTTCAGAGCGTTGGTTTCCTTAGTTTTCCTGATCAGTTTACTTGTATACATGTATGAAAGTCTATATAAAGTGGATGTAATTATCTATAATTGAACATATATGTTATTAATGATATTACATTGGTCAAATTTTTCTTATATATTATTTTGTTTTCTTTAATGAGGACGAATTATTAGATAAATATTTAATGATAATCGTTGGGGTTTATTTTAGTGGTTTTTGATCACAATGAACTCATTTTGTTTTATAAATTAATATCTTGGGTACCAAATGACTCCATAACATTAAATAAGATATAATATTTATATTATGTTCTGTATCAACAAAAAAATTATTTCATGACAATAATTGAAAATTGTAATGAAAATTGAAAACTTTGTTACCCTTGAATGTGATAAATTAACACATCACATACGATGTTATCATTTTTAGTATTAAAGAAAAGGTAAAGATATATGATAATGAATTGTTACATTATAATAAAAAAAATTAATTATATTAAAGGTACTATAGTTATCATAACAATTGGACGAGGGTAGTAGAGGAGATAAAAAGAAAAGAAATGAACTTGAAAAGAAATTAAAGGAAAAGGAAGAGGGATTTACCACTTGATTCATTCCTCTTGAGAAACTCATTAGTGGATTATTTTTGGTATTGTATTAATATAAAAATACCCTTAATGTTGGGTAGGGGCTTGGGAGGATATTTTAGCATAATTTTTTCAATGACCAAGGCTTGAGATTTGTGAGGTGAATAGGTGTCAAGTGGTGGTATTTTTAGTGTCCGAGAGGAGTGTTTTCTCATTACTTAATTCATTAGTTTATTATTTTTCAAAAGAAATGATATATAGTTATATATTTATAGTAAATACTGATATTATATCATTTTAGTTCTAACCTATTTTTATTACATCATCCATGACACAATTAATAGTATATTTAAATTATAATGTATATATATTGTAAAATATTATATTTTATTATTCCTAAAAATTCAATTTTTTAAGGAAACACCCCAAAAATTTCATTGAATAATTTTTGACAAGTATAATCCAAAATATTAACTCCATTTTATGGAAATAATTTTATAAAACTGTGAAAAATTAAAATTTTAAATAAAATCATATTTTTCTCAAAATATAAAGATTTTAAATCATAACTCATTTTATGTCACTTTGAAAAATTATCTAAGGTGACATAAAATAATCATATAATCATAAGACATAAGAATAATAATTTAGGAATATATTTCATGAAGATAAATTTTATTTTAAATTATTAAATTAGTTATAAAATTAATATTAAATATTGATGACATAAAAATATACAAACACTTATTTAATAAATTTTTAAAAATTTATTGACTTATACTATGATATAATTATATAATATTGTCACTTATAGGATAGAAAAATTTTATACATTATTTCCTTAGGGTGGTTACTATTGAATTGTTCATTTTACTGTTCATAAGGGTGGTGTTACTATTCCAAAGGTTAGGTTAATATTCCCTTGGAATATGTTCCTTAACTTCTAGAAATTCCTTTTTTTCATTAATTATTCATTTATAAATTTATCATTCCATTCTTAATGTGGTTTTATGTGATTTTACTATATGAAATAATTATAAGAAGTTTATTTCATTGATAAAAGTTTTGGGTTGTTACATAACACATTCTTTTCTATCATTAAGGTACCTTGTTTCCTCCCAAAATAAATTTAAATCTTTCGAACATGAATGAATTTTATCAGTTGAAAATATGAGCAACATGATTAACATCAATGCCTTATAATGATTTCAGGGAATATCTACACCATCATGAAGAAAGAACTTCAATAGAATGGGAATATAATAAATGGTGGTATTATAAATTCAATATATGGTTTTACTATGATATGGTCACTTTAAAAATTCCATCATTTTCATTTTAGTACATTCATGATATACACGATTTATTGATTCATCCACCAATTTTCTGACTCTATAAATATCATCATCTTTATTCTTTTCATAATGTGTACTAATATCATTGTCTTTACCATTGGCATACTATCTCTCTCATGATGATATATTAATGGGAACTACTAAAATTTAAAATTATTCATAAAACTTCATTCTTTTCATTCATGAATAGTATATGATTGTCTTGTCTCTACATTATGATACCAAACATTATATTTTGTTTAATATACATGTTTTTTATATGTTATTAAACCACTTCCTGACGTAAACGTGATATTCAAACATAAATATAACTTAGACACTATATACAACCACCATATATAGCATTGATAAATGAAAAATCTAAAAATTATGAAAATTATTTTTAAACAAGGTTAAAATCCAATCGTTATGATACATCCATCTTAAATCCATTCTATTATAGGGGTGAGTGGGGAGAATTGTGACGAACCAAGATAGGTAGTCATCTGACCTGATGCCTGACCCGATCAGCAACATGGCCCGAAAGGCATTCCCGATCCCCACGGGCGGGCACAAGTGCCCAGGTATCAAAACTAACTCATGGGAACAATTTTCCCGAAATAGTAAACACAAAGAAAATGATAAGATAAATAAACTGAAACTGGAAATAGACAACCAAAGAGGGCCTTAAACTAAAAAAAAGTTTAGAGGTTTACAACTTGAACCAATAGCCAAAAATAAACAACGTCAAAAGAAACTAAAACTCTAACTCAAACCTCCATGCAACAAGAGAGGCACAACATCCACACGCAACAAACACCAACCTGTACAAGAAGAAAACCTTCGAGAAAAACCATTGTTGCTGAGCACAATGTAACAACCTAGAATATACAATAAACTAAGTCTACAAACACCGAAAGGTGTAGGTAGCGTGTGATCCAAGATCCCAGTAGGACGTCACCCAACAATAAGGTTCCACGTGTAAACATTAGATAATAACAACATTTCTAGGCTTAATAAAAGAAAAGACACCAAATATTGAACAACTATAAATGACTAGTTTCAATAAAGCAATCAGATTCAATGAAAACAACATAAACAAAAAAAGGAAACAAAACACCCTTGATGTTAAGAAAAATCAATCCTTCAAGAGAACCCAAAAATGCTACACCGTATGCTGATGGTGAGTGTGTAATATTGCAGGAGCACCAAAAGTGGGAGAGTCCCTATATGTACTAATGCTGTGTGGGGCCCTAGAACCTCACATCTCGGTCTACCAAAGAATCCATATCATACGTTCCTGTGCACGATCCACTAGTAGGGAAACTCCTCCATAACCGAGTGGTTTCCCGTCATCTCCCAAGGTATTGTTAGTGTTGTAAGCATCAATCCAGCTAAGTGAAACTGGGTCGGGGCCACTCCTGAATCACTAGCATGATAGTCTAGTCCACCCACCTAGTACCCAGGCATCCCCTTTTTGAGCTCAACATTGTTCCAATTTCACATTTCATATCAAACATAGAGAAATAAAACAAATAGGGTGCAACATAAACCCAACGCCATAATTCCACACACACATAAAACCATTGGACAAAGTACGAATGCCCAAAGACTTTACCCAACTCAATTAAAACCATTTATGCATTGCTAATAATTGTTTATTAAAAACATATTAAATTTTTAACCTTAATAATTTTATTAAATAATATTAAATTCAATGTAAATGAATTCATTAAAAAGAAACATTACACAAATTTAACACACAAAAAACAATTCAACCGTCCTACTTGACGAAACACACCCAACACCACATCAAGAACACAAATTTCAAAATTTTCACATTTTCACAAAAAAACACAAACATTATAAAACCACAAGAACAAAAAAATTGAACTTTTCACATTTTAAAAAAAACATAACTTTATAAAAGCATTGGAACACAAACATTTCACATTGCACAAAAAATGATATGTCGAAAATGAAATTAACATCACATTAACGAATGAAAAGCTAGTTTCGCATACTATAAAATCACTAACAATTGACTAAGAATAAGATTTCAGCTAATGAACGCTACCACACATATAATCCTACTACCAAAAAAATTTCTTACACATGAAAAACATCAAGAAAACCAAATTCGCACCCAAAATAATTAATCAAAGAACATCAAAATGAATCTAAGATAGAAATTTAATTCATTAAATAATTTTTAAACACAGAACCACCTACCATGGTGTATAGCGACTTCACGAAACAATCCGCTAACTCCAGCCGCACGCCACACGCACCGCAAGAAAACGGGATTGGACAGTCAATCACGAATTCACACAAAAAGTGTTTAAAAAACAGCCCCTAAAAAACCATATACACACTAAAAGGAACAAAATACTAAGGGGAAAAGCAAGAGGACATCAAATTATAGCTCGAAACATTAATTGTGCACTGTTTTCACTACAAGAAACCTAGCACAAACTCAAACACATGAATTCGAACCCAAAAACACCAAATAAAAACCCCAAAATCAGAACATATACCTGTGAAAAAAAACAGCAAGGATAAAGACTTAACCCTGGGGTGTTCACTAGATGGTACAAGAGTGGGTTGTTTAGTGATTCATCAGGCGAAGCAGGATGGAATTGGAGTGGCGCATCACCAGACGGAGCACGAAGTGGCAGTTTGGCTAATCGCCAGACATAGCAGGGGGTGGAGGTTCGGCTCTTTGTTGGAGAGTGGTGCTGCACCGGTGGAGAGGTCCGATAAGGTGGGGGTGCACTGGAGTGATGCCGGTGGAGAAACGCAATGAGTATTGGGGGGGAGATCCATCGTGTCTAGGGTAGAGGAGTTCGGGCTGGGGGTTGGTGTGCTATTGTGTGGGAGGGAGATCGGCCACTGGGATGGGAGGCCACCAGTGAGGGAGGGGAGGCGGGGCGAAGGAGTAGGGAGCATCGGGATGGTTCACCACACAGGGAGAAGGCCAAGGGCGGTGTTCTGCGATGCTGAGGAAGAAAGGGGGCCTAGAATAAAAATTGAAACCCTCATTTATTTGTCCTGAACATCGTGTTGGTCGTGCGAGGAACCGTGAAAAGTCACAAGGTGATCCAGTCAATGTCGTGTAGCTTCGACCCTTACCTGCCCATGCGTTGGACTATGCCAATATAAAAATACTCATTTATCTGGAAAACGTAAATTTGAACGACGGGTGGGTCATATGGTGGCGCTGGCAGAGTCGCAAGGCTTCACAAATCATGTTTCGCTCATGCGACCCCCATGCATCACACGCTGTCAAGCCCCAATGAGACGGGTGAGGTCACATGGAAAAGCCAAAATGTGTATTTCATTAAATAAGAACCCACAAGTTTTATGTCGGTTTCATCCTGAACTACCCAATTCCCTGTAAATTTAATAAGAAAAAACAAATCAACAAAGGCAGTTGTGACAATTCTCCCCACCGTAATGTTTGTCATCCCTAGAAAGCCACAACTAAGGCCTAGACCAAAAGTTGGAAATTACACCCCCTAGGGGTTCAGACGGTATCCCCATGAAAAGAAATTGAAAAGTGGCAAACACATTGTGCTCAGAGATAACGACTCAACAGACAATGTCAAGGAACCCGTAAAACAGTTTTCACTATTTTTCACCCACCCTAGAGTGTTAGAACACCTCTAGTTGATTCCTTAAGGAAAGGAACTCTAGAACCCACGGAAACCAACTTCACAAACCGAAACACCGCAAACATCATTGAATGAAAATCACACCATTTTATTGGAATTGAGAAACAAGACCAACCCACAACCAAATAATACTCCAATAACCTACCACTGAACCATCTCTAGGATCAAAACTGGATGGTCTAACACGGGAAAGCCTGATGGGGCTCCCCACCATTTAAAACATTCCGATGCCCGAGACGAGACTAGAAAATCGACTCAAGGAGCCTAGGGTGGACTCCCCACCATTATGAGAAAGACCAACACCAACACATTCTAGAGACATTTTTGCGAGACCCATCATGGGTCTCCCCACCATTCGGACTGAAAGAGGGTACAAAACATTGAAAATTCTCCAATGGCGACCAAACACCCCACCACAAGGGGCAGAGTGGGAGGGGACCAACTACAGGGGTGTTAAAAGCACAACCCAAAAAAAACCAGCATCTTCACGCCCCTATAGGAGCACAATACAAATTTGAGACCACTTAAGCCAACATACCCCATAAAGAACACTAAAAGAAATTGAAACTGGTGGGATGCAACCCTCAAGACTTTAAGGCGAAGAGTCGAACATGCCTCCACACAATCACAGAAACCTTACGCAATAAGACGGTTCATTCGAAATGGAACAACCATACAAAACAACTTAAGCTGCTTTTACATTCAACATCCATGAAAGAAATAAGGATACGGTCCCATACACTCCCAGGGTTCTAGACCACGTTCCAGCTTCACTCTGAGGCCTATGGTTTGAGCCCTGATGTTTGATGCATCTCCTGCCACATAGTAAGGTATTGAAGACTCCCGAGCGGATCTTCTCCTTTTTGTGCCACACACAATTATACTACACCCGAGGCAACACAATCAGACACAACACACTATGATATCCAATTAATCTCACACTAATCATTCACAAGTACGAGAGCATAGATAGTACACATGTATCACCCCTTGTTACAATGAATGAGAACATGAAACCAAAAATAGTCATGGAGCATGATCATTGTTGTCGAGAGAAACATTACGCTAAGAAAGACTTTGAACCACGTCTTGAACTAACATGATTCCTGCAAACGACCATAGAAGCCTCATATGACTAGGTCTGCCAAACTAGTAGCCTAATACTAACCTTTTCTTAAATGAAAAAAACCAAAGACCGGAGGTCATTTAGAACAATAGACCATACCAACATCTTCAGGTTGCTTCCAGCTTTTTCCCATTGGAGTCCCCTTTAACGCTTCCAAACAATCTTTGACTATCAAAGGGACCTCACCCAGTAAGATGTCACCCAACCATGACCATTGCAGTTGATAAAATCACTACAAGCCTTTCAAGACACTAGTCAGCAGAAATAACTCCGAACCACCTTCACCCTTCCCTGCTGGAGTTTTGTTCACCATTTCAAGGGGGATCCTTCGGATGCAACGATGTCAAACTTCATACCTGATGACTCAGATGACTCAAAGAGATCGAAACTCCCTTCAATTTGCCTCGCATATGCCATCCCACTGTGAGAGGATATAAATAACTAAAAGTAAAAAGGAAAAGACTTAGCACTTTCACCCAAAAGGGAGAGTCCTTACTTTAATAAACTAGAGGTTCGGCCAATAGTGAACTGTCTATGCCACACGTAATTCCCCCATTAACATTTTATTGGGGCGTACAGTAGCCAAGAAGGAGAACTGTGGACCCAATCAAACTAGTCCAATGGCCAATACATACTGAAATCAAACACTAAACGTGCAGGGGGAACCACTACAAGGGCTTCCCGAAGAACATTTTAAAATAATGACTAACCACACAAACTCATACTATCATAGAAATAAAAATTCAAAATCAGTACACAAATAATTCAGAAAGGATCCTCGACTCAAAATTCCTTATATCCGACATTTCCATAACACAAGGACACATCACACAAACACCAGTTATTAAAACACCAAATTCTCATTTAACAAGTCTTTATGAAAATAAGCAAAGATGGTGGGTTGCACAAACACCAATGGTGTTCCATGGGCCTCACACATGCATGTTCCCATGCCACACCGGCTCCCACCTCATATCCATCCCGGAATTCATCTGCTCGTGCCATTAACCCTTTATTTTTCTATATACACTCATGCATGTGGCTTCCCATGAGAACACCAAGGTTCAAAACCAAACCTTTCCATTTTTCAAAACCAAAACATCCAACCCACACTATTCAAACCTCAAAACTCATTTTCTTTTTAATGTGCTTTATTTCAAAACAATTTCTAAAAAATTTTCCATGACCAAATAAATTTTTACTGAAAAACCTAAATTTCCACAATTCTACAACAAAGAAACGAGGAACGGGGAAAGAGAAAAATAGTGTCATCAGGTGACTAGAACATATGGTTGGCGGCCATATACCAATCACGCCACTGCCACAGAGGGTATTCTAGGACAGCGTCCCTGTCTCCACTTGGCTTTCCAAACACTGAAAGCTCACTGGGACCACTGACCCTACTCCTTTTTCATTTCCCCTAAACAAGATTAACCACAAGGTCCAAATACCAAGAGAGTCCTCAACTTTCTTTGGTAACACGAGTCCCTCCATGAGGTGTGTTGGTCAGGCACCTTACTCGTAGCTAATAAATTGAGTCCCGACAACCTTAAATCTAGTATATTGTTACTCTATCCCAAAAGATAACAACCCAAGAGAGCAAACATACTCCTCTAATACCATTTTGTCCCGAACCAGGCCGGGTCGCCATCTGACCTGGCTCCCGACCCGGTCCGTGAGAGTCCAACTACATTGTTTTTTGATGAATGAGTTAATCCTATTTTCTTTTATCATGGTACCTTGGAACCCCTATTCTCCTCGGTCCAGTCCACAGAGACAAAAAATGTAGGACCCCAACACGGAAGAAAGGAGTCACTCAGCCGGAATCACTCACTAATAATAATATAAAATACTTAACCCAACACCTTACGGCACGAGCTGACGGCAGCCATGCACCACCTGTATCTGCATTCCCGAAGGCACCCCTCCCTTTCAAGAGGATTTGCGGAATGTCATGCCCTGGTAAGGTGCTTCGCTTTCCATCGAATTAAACCACATGCTCCACCGCTTGCGCGGGCCCCCATCAATTACTTTGAGTTTCATTCTTGTGAACGTACTCCCCAGGCGGGCATTCCCGATCCCCACCGGCTGGCACAAGTGCCCGAGTATCAAAACTAACACATGGGAACAATTTACCCAAAACAGTAAACATACGTCAACTGATAAAATTAATAAACTGAAACTGGAAATAGACTACCAAACATAACCTTAAACTAAAAACAATTTTAGAGGTTTACAACTTGAACGAACATCCAAAAATAATAAACATAAAAAGAAACTAAAACACTAACTCAAAACTCCATGAAACAAGAGAGGCACAACATCCACACGCCACAAACACCGACCTGTACAAGAAGACCCCCACAGACCAAAACCATTGTTGCTGAGCATGATTTCACAACCTGGAATATACAAGAAACAATGTATACATACACTAAAATGTGTATACAGGGTGTGAGACAAGAGACCAGTAGAACGTCACCAAACAAAAAAGTTCAACGTGTAAACATTAGATGAAAAAATAAATTTGCAGGCTTAATATAAGAAAAGACACCAAATCTAGAACATCTTTAAAAGAACAGTTTCTGTAAAGAAAGAAATTTCAATGAAAACTTAAATAAAAAAAAGGAAATAAAACACCCTTGCAGTTAAGAAAACTCAACCCTTCATGAGAACCCAAAAATGATACATTGTATGCCGACGGTGAGTGTGTAATATTCCAGGAGCACAAACAGTGGGAGAGTACCTATAGGAACTAAAGATGTGTGGGGCCCTAGAACCTCACGTCTCAGTGTACCAAAGAATCCATATCATATGTTCCTGTGAAGAAGCCACTAGTAGGGAAACACCTCCATAACCTAGTGGTCTATAGTCATCAACCAAGGTTTAGTTAGTGTTGTAAGCTTCAATCTAGCTATGTGAAACTAGGCCGGGGCCACTTCTGAATCACTAGAATGCTTGTCTATTCCCCCCACCTAGTACCCAGGATTCCCCTTTTTATGCTCAAAATTGTTCCAATTTCACATTTTATGTCAAAATCCGACAAATAAAAAAATAGGGTGCAACATAAACCCAACGCTTCAATTCCACACACCCATAAAACCATTTGATAAAGTACACATGCCCAAACACTTCAGCCAACTAAATTAAAACAATTTCTACATTGCTAGTACTTTTTTATTAAAAAAATATTAAATTTTTATCGTAAATAATGTTATTAAGTCATATTAAATTAATTGTATATGAATTCTTTAAAAATAAACATAACACGACTTTAACCCACACAAAACAATTTAACCCTCCTTCATGACCATACACACCCAACACCACATCAAGAACACAAATTACACACATTCTATATTATCACAAAATAAACACACACATTATAAAAACACTAGAACAAAAACATTTTTGTTTTCCCATTTTCTTAAAACAATCACAACATGATAAAAACACTAGAACACAAACATTTCACTTTTCACAAACAACACTATGCCTAAAACACAATTAACACCACATTCATGATTATAAGGCTAACAGAACATACTATAAAAACAATAAAAATTGACTAAGAGTAAAATTTCCACCAATGAATGCACCCACCCATATAATCCTACTACCAAAAAAAATTTAACACATGAAAAAAATCAAGAAAACAAAATTCAAACCCAAAATAATTAATCAAATAACATAATAAATTATATAATATAGAAAATTAATTCATTAAATAATGTTTAAACATAGAACCACCTACATTGGTGTTTATCGACTTCATGAAACAATCTGCAGACTCTAGACACACGCAACACGCACCGTAAGTAAACAGGATTGGACTTTAAATCAAGAATTCAAACAAAAAGAGATGAGAAAAAGGCCCCTATCAAACCTTATACCTACTGAAAGGAATAAAAAACTAATGGCTAAAGTAATAGAACCTAAAATTCTAGCACGAAACCTTAATTTTGTGACATTTTCACCACAATGAACCTAGCGCAAACTCAAACACATGAATTCAATCTCAAAAAACACAAATTAAAACCCCAAAATTGGAACATATAACTGCGGAAAAAAAGAGCTAGGAGAAAGATGTAACCAGGGGGTGTTCGCTGGACAAAGAAGGAGTGAATTGTTTGACGTTTCGTCAGACAAAGCAGGATGGAAGTGGAGTGGGGCGTCACCAGATGGAGCAGGGGGTGGTGGTTCGGCTAGTCTCCAGGCATAGGAGGGGGTGGAGTTTCATCTCTTCATCGGAGAGTGGTGTTGTGCCGGTGGACAGGTCAGGCAAGGAAGGGGCGTGCTGGAGTGTCGCCGGTGGAGAGAGGCGATGAGGAGTGGTGGGGGAGGGGGTGAGTTGTCACTTCTAGGTCAGGGGAGTGTGGTCTGGGGGTTTGTGCGCTGCCGAGCGGGAGGGAGGTCAGCCACTGGGAAGGGAGGCCGCCACTGAGGGAGGGGAGGTGGCGCGAAGGAGGAGAGAGTGGCGGGATGGTGCGATGCACAGGGAGAAGGCCAGGGGGTGTGCCATGATGCAGATGAAGAAAGGGGTCCTGAAAAAAAACTAAAACCCTCATTTATTTGTCTTGAACATAATGAAGGCCATGCGAAGAACTTGGCAAGGTCATGCGGTGACCCAGTCAAATCCACATAGCTTCGACCATTCCCTTCCCATGCGTTGGACGCTGCCAAGCATAAAATTTCCATTTATCTATAAAATGTATAATTGAACAACGGTCAGGTCACACGGCGACACTAGCGGAGCCGCAAGGCTTTGCAAATCATGTTTCGTCCGTGCGTCGCCCGTGCGTCGCCCGTGTGTCGCACACTATCTAGCCCCGATGAGCCGGGTGGGGTCACGTGTCAAAGATAAAACGTTTATTTCTATAAATAAGAACCCAAATGTTTTATATCGGCTTCAACCCGAACTACCCATTTCCCTGAAAATTTAATAAAAAACAAATCAGAAGATGTGGGTGTGACAGGAATTATATTCAAATGATCAATTTAAACCATAATGACAAAATTTAGTACAACTGATTTTTATATGAAAGTTATCAAATCCTACTATTTTCTAGTAAAATAAATAATAATGAAACCACATATTCTATAATTGATGCCAACAAGTAATGAACTAGAAAAATAAAAGAAATGAAATCAGAAAAAACTATTATATAATCGAATTAAATATATATGTATTTATGAAAAAAATGGTTACAAAACATCCATGTTTGGAATATGACATTAATCCAATTCAATACACTTGTATTTACAAGGGAAAACATTGATCAAGAATAAAAAAAATTTGTCACCCAATATCAAAACAACAAAAACATGGTATAATAATTTTATATAAATTCTACCATAATTGATATAAATATAAATAATCATCCAATCCTAATATAATATAAAATATGTTTATTCAAAATACCAAAAATATATAAAAAATGTAATATTTTATATGAAATCCCAAATTTGTATTATATATGAAATTGGAAAGTTTTTATAGATTTAAAACACCTTTAAGCCCATCATATTTTGAATGGAGAAATTCGATAGAGTCAGAGCATCGTTATCGTTACCCACATGCATTCAACATATTCCAATACCAATCCCTTCACTCAAAACCTATTCATCAACAGAAATAATTCCATATGATATGATCTATCAAAAAACTATTTCTCCTTTTATATGGTTAATAATAAATAAATAAACATGAAAATATATACTACACTAACTATAATGCTAGAATGACATCCAAATCAAAGTCAAATCAAAAGTATAGTGTAGAGGAAATTATAGAACACTAATAGGAAACCAACTTGAATACAATTCATGATGAAAGTGACCATTAAATAATTTTACTGTCTATATAAACATTGAACATAGCATATCATAATGAAAAACCAAGGCATGATCATAGAAATCCATACAATGTGGTTGTACTAAAATAAATTACAACTATAATATTCAAGCAGAAAAATATGTATTTCTTATCCAAAGATGTCCTCTCATTTTAAAACATAATTTAGGATAACATATATTCATTAATGTATTTTATTTAAGGTTATCATTACTTATATTATTCCAACATAAGATAAATATATTTTACACGTTGTTCCATTTGAATTTAAGAAGTATTTAATTTGAGGAAGATCCATCAAGACTAAATAATCAAATAGTTCCATCCCACTTTATGACATCATTCCATTACATTACCAATGATAAATCCTATTAATTGACGAAATATGTTGTTAGATGGGTTTTAATTCATTTATCAGGTGGTAGAAAAAAATGGATAACTACTCAATACATGTTAAATGAACCAAGGAAACATTCTTAACAAAGAACTATGTTATAATCAACAGTTAATCAAAATTGGTTAAAATAATATTTTTACCATTAATGTTTTCTTAATGAACAAAAATATTAAATAAAAAATTATCTATAGAAATGATGTTTCATAAAAGGAATATGATCCAAAAATATATCGATTATTACTTATATAATTATTTCATGACATTTTCCAAAACATATTTATAAATTTTTTAACGTAATAAAGGTTTTATAATTCTTCAAAATTCTCATTCTAAATATTTATTTATTTGAAATAATAATTTATCATTCATAAATTTCTAAATCATAAAAAGTAATTCTAATAAACATGATTGATAGGTACTATAAATAAAAAAGATAGTTCCTAATGAACCAACGTTCATAGATAATGAAATATTTCATATTTACTTATAATAGCATAATTATGTACATCCTCATACAATTATTAATTTTTAGGTTAAAAAATACAATACACAGTTTAACCATGGTTCATAATTTAATAAATTAAATTTCAATAACTAAATCATATAACTCATGGATAATAACAACCAATATTAACCCATGTATATAACATAAATATGATTCCCAATGCAAATGAATATTTAAATACCTAACATATTCAACCAAAATAATCTCAAATTTATGTTAAATTAATAAGAATCCCAAATATTGTCTTTAAAATTAATGAAATATAGTTAAAATCATACATATAGGAATTTAATAGACTATATTAGATCTCTATTAGACTATAAATTTATGAACACAATTATATAAGTGATGACCACATGCACATATAGAATCACATGTATATATAAAATTGAAAATAATCGACATCAGATAAGAAAAAGGATTTTATACTAAATTATTTGATGTCTAAGAAGATCAAAAAAAAATACTTGAATTAGGGGAGAAAAACAAAGAACACAATAAGATTTTTCTTGAGTGAGGGTAGAATAAATAGTATGAGGGATTAAAATATTAACTCTAAAAATTACAAAAAAAACTACTAAAATAGAGGAATACGAGAAGGATGATGGGGGAAATATCTCTTGAGGAGGGGGGGTCATTGGAGTAAAGGGAATATTCGGTCTCATTTATTATGAGGGGAGGGGGAGGTCAATATGCTAGTCCTATATACCAAAAATATTTGAAAACAATATTCGTATGACTCAACCTAAACCAATGGTTTTTTAAAAACAAGGTTATAGCTTTTTCTAGGAAATCAATACCAAAATATTCGATAAACCATGGGTGTAGATTTATTGGGATAAACCATTTTCTAGTAGTGCGTGTAATGAGGAATTCTGGACTTAAGGTAAGGTATTTCCATCCCAAATTGACTTTCTATGAGACATAAGACATATTAACCAAATATTTCTTTTATGTGATGTATATAATTACCTTTAATGAATTTAATTATTAAAATCCTTAAAATTATAGTTATTTATAAATAAATTATCATATATCTCTTTTATCGGGATTACCATCCATGATTTAACAAATAAGTAATGTAATTTTTCCTCAAATTTCATTATTTTGGAAATAGGTTTAGTGATGAACCTATATTCTACTCTGAGTTGTATATATTTAAACTTTGATCCATCAAAAATATTAAGATTTAAATATCACACTGGATTATTTTTCTAGAAAAAGTGGACTAACTCGTAAACTGGTTCCCTGATCAAAAATCATAGGGCACCGTTGCATTCCGAATGGTGGGGTTACCATAGGCTCAACATAAGTTTAGTCATCTCAGGAATCTAGTGAGAAAAACGAAAAATAGCATAACTATAAATAAAATTATTAAATAATGTTGTTTTATTTTTCAAATACTTACAACTCACCAATGGTGAATCATATTGAAAATATGAGACCACCGTTGAGCTCACGAGGGTATTCTTTCCTTATATATAATCTAACGTTGGTTGGCGCAAGTCAATGCTGGATGTTAGTTTTTGATTGTAAATAAAATAAATAGGTAACTATTATTTTATTCTAAAATCCTTATATCTCCTAAATGGTGACTCGGATTGGAAATCTGTGATTACTATTGAACTCATGAGGGCGTTTTTCCCTTAGGTAGAGCATATCCTTGACTGACGCGGGTTATGGGTGAAATATTGTTTTTTGAACCTTTTTTATGAAAATTTAAATTGTACCCATGAAAGGTTTTGGAAAAATCTAAATGGGTTCCAGGATTGAAAATACAAGGGAACCCTTTGGTTTGAAATTACATCATTACATATGAATGGACCTAACCTTGACCAATGCAGGTTGAGGGAATAAGTTAATTTTCAGACATTTAGAAGAGAAATAAAATAAGTTAAAAAGGTATTTTGTTTTACATTCCTCACCGTTGAGTGGTGGCACGCCTTCGCTCTTGTGTGGCGATGAAGTAACAATGAAGCACCATTAATGAGCCTCTTTAACTGATGCATAACAGAGATTTTGTTTTATAAATGAAACTATGTAATGATGTGACGACGCAACGTAACAGAAATTTTGCGACACATTTTTCTTTTAATGGGATAATTGGTTAGAGAAACATTTAGAGAGTTAAGGTTTCCTCTAATGAATATAAAGTGAGAAATCCTCTCCAACGACAAATAACAAATTCCATCTCCTTCCTCCCAATGAAATATCACAAGTATTGTGGGCAGTGAATAAATAACGGAGAACAAAAGATAGTGAATCTACTCTTTCTCAACCTATGAATCTATCCTAGGTAGGGGTTTCATTTTTTATTGGAATGGACTTTATTCATTCTAAACAACGAATTAAAGCTATTACACAAAGTGGTTTATCTAAATATTGTTGTTCTTGAAGGAGGGTCCTATTTATTAGGTTTTTTCATTGGGACCGAACCTTAATAAATCCTTAAAACATTCCCCTGTTTTAAAAGATCTAATGCAGACAGTGTAAGAAGTCATGAAAAAGGACTGATCCCCTCTTTAACTGTGCGTTCTTCAGGGCCTCACCTTTTAAATGGAAAAAAATATTCTTTTGAGGCCATATCAGGAGAGATGGTGATACGAGAAAACCAATGGTGAAGACCATTTGTGAAACAGACCACAGAAGTAGACCCAGTGGTATGCAGAAGGTGTCACCGGTATGCCAACAGCTGTGGTCGTGGTTGGGTGGTGGTGAGACATGACAGTGTTCCCTAGAGGATAGTGGCATGGCTGGCCTGGGCCTTGGTGGGGTAGTTGGGGCCATCATCGCTATGGCTAGTGGCAGGCGAGGACGAGATGCGACCAACCGACCACGTCAGGTGGAGCAGCCCGCTGCTCCCTGCCGGGATGCAGTCTTACAACTGCTTGCATACCAAGTTGGGGAAACTGGCTCCTTCCATCAATGTTCACCTGAATTATATTTCCATCTGACATCCGATCTAGAGAAGATCATCCTACCATGCGCCCTGGTCAATGGGTCACCGAACCAGTTTCCCTCCTAGAGTTCGGACTCAAGGAGGTCGGCCCACTGTGCCTTATGGGATGAGGCACGTGAACAGAGCCACTAAGTATCCCAAACATGAGTAAACCAGACCTATATTGTAGGCCAGACCGGCGGGATAAATCTAAGTTGCTGGGCGGCCCAGACGGGGAAAGAGGATTGGCCTGCCAGTCCGGGCGGGGCCTGCTAAATTCGAGTCGCTTGGCGACCCGGTGTACTAGAGCCACAGACGAATCGGGTCAGGCCCACTATTGTGGTCATTCCAAGACAGACCAGACCCAAACTAGGTTATGTCAGGTTGGTTGAATTCTTTCAGGTCATACGGGACCCCCATGCCGGGTTGGTCGGGTCGGTCTAACAGATTTGGACTGGGCCCGGACAGAACTGACCCCTTTTTAGTAAAACGACAATATCTTTCAGACTGATATTCCAATTGAAGTTCCGTCTGAGGCGTTGTGACCCTTGGGAAGAGGCAGTACTTTGTAATTACTCTTTGTGAGTTTTCATAAAATTAGAGATACAATCGATATCTTGAGATTAGATTCTCCCAGAATCAAGTGTGTTACATGTGGGAATTCAACAGATGGCCAAGTCCCAATGACTATATATCCTGTGTGGATCAGCTCATAGTAACCCTGTGTGGATTATATCCCAGGAACCCTTTGTGGATTAGCTCTTAGAAACCCTATTTGGATAAGATCATAGCGACCCTCTTTGGATGAGCTCCAAGCGACCCTGTGGGTATCAACTCCAACCGATCATGTGTGGATCAGCTCCTAGCAAACCTATGTGGATTAGATACAAGTGGATCTGTGAGAACTAGCAGACCCACTATACTCATTTGGGATGAGTACCTCTATCTTCCAAGGTGTTCAGTGTTACGAATGATATTATTTCATTCAATACTATAGATTATTCATGCGTGAGCTTTCATTCTTCATGATCATGCTTCATGGTTTGCTTTGTGGATTTCATTGTGGTATTTCTTAGTGGTTGGGTTACCTACAGAGAATTTTTTTACTCACCCCTACACAGGATTTGCCAGCACATTTTATGTCAGGTGTAGACAACTCACGACATGATGGAGGACTTGGGGGCACAGAATATGGTGGTTCCAAATTAGATCATGCAGGCGGGGCATGCTTATACGACATCCGACAGCTACTATCTACTTACCCATCAGTTGAGGTTTTCAATAGAAAAATTTTTGTGGATCTCGTATTTCTCTAGTTTTAGTTTCCATTTGTTGGGTTTTTATTCTAGACCATTTAACTTTAGTTTTTACTTTTACACTATGTGGTTGTTTAGTAGCATTAATGTTCACTTTTCTAGTTTTCCTACGATGTGGTTGTGTGTGCATGCGTATAGGTACTCAAGAAAACACCTCCCAATTGCAGGATGATGCCTTAGGCACTAGTCGCCAACACCATGCCTTAGAGAGGTGGGCTTGGGGGATTCATAGCAGGGGACCTAGGATACGGGTCATGAAAAGGTGGAATCAAAGGGGTTGGATCTACCAAAATAACTAAGAGTGTAAATTTTTACAAAGAAATAATTTTAAGTGTATAGAGTTTTTCATTCAGGCTAGGGAGTCCAGTGTTGGGGATATGGCTGACGTATCCATACACGAGGGCCCTGAATTTTTCTTTCATACTTGGTATATGAAAACAGTGGTTTCATGCATCTTCAAATCTTTTATCCTGATCTTTATGACTCAGAGTCATCTCAATAGGTATAATCTAATAATCGTGACTCATCTTGATATCCTTCATGATGACTCCACACAAACATCCAACAATGATTCCAATTCTTGACAATGCAGATGGTCCAAAAAGTGACGAGGCTTTTCTATAGGGAACATTTCTTGAGATGTCACCATCAGGTGGTGTCCTAAAATTATCACTACCCTTTGGTCAACAATTACTACTTGTGCTATCGGTATAGGACACATGCAGGCTCAGTTCCATACATGAGTTTCAGCGACAGAGACCCCTCAGGTTCCAAAGTAAGCATGAATCACTGTAAGATAAGGACTGGATAGAGGTGGTGACTGAGTTTTCTATCTTTTCAAGGAACTATTAGATCAGAAGGTAGTCCTATTAGTAGTACTTCTACGTGGTTCAGCAGGGCGATGATGGAGTTTAGATTACCTGATCTTACAATGAGGTGACTTTTCCATATAAAGATCTTTAGAATCTCTCTCTAAGAAGGGGATCATTTCATTAATGATAAAGGTTAAGCGTGTCGAAGATATTTTTAATCTTCAGTGGGATGACATGTAGATAGACGAGTATTCATCGTGGTGCACCAAACCTTCCAGGTACATGATGAATTTTACTTGACCAGTGCTTCAAGGCTTAGACCTCTGAGATAGATGTGTTTAGGAACATCACAACCAATACAATTCCTCTGTACATTCCTACTTATGCTATAATGATAGGGATAACCTTTGTTGTTGAAGGTTCTCTGGCTGAGAAGATTAATCCACTGGATGCCAGTAGTGGGACAGAAAGAAACTGACATAGGTCTTAGAGACTTGGATGAGTTTGGGGACATCTTTCTAGAGGATGTTTCAGAGCTACGTCCTTATAGAGAGGTGGATTTATGCATGGGTATGTTTCCCGGGATGACACCAATATATACACCATCATATCAGATGCCTTCACTAGAGATCAGGGAGTTGAGGGTTTAGTATGGAGACTTTAAGAGAAAGGGGTTCATAAGGCCTAACATTTCACCATAGGTAATCCCCAATATTGTTTTCCAAGAAGGGAATAGAGTCTTGAAGATATTCCTGGACTATCAACACCTATATCAGGTGACCATGAAGAACATGTTTCCCCTACCAAGGATGGATGAACTCTTTGATCTGCTGAAGGTAGCGAGATAGTTCTCGAAGTTAGGCCTCAGATCAGTCAATCACCATATTCGAGTATGATATAGGGACATATCGAAGACAACTTTTAGATGTCACTATGGCCACTACCGGAATTAGTGATGTCGTTTGGTGTAAATAACACTGCAATGGTGTTTTTGAGACTCATGAACATGATCTTCCACTGTACTTGGACCTATTTGTAGTGATCTTCATTGATGACATCATAGTGTATTCAATGACCGAGGAGGATCAAGAGATATGGCTGAGGATGGTTCTGGACACACTCTGAGAGAAACAGCTTTTTAAAAATCTCATGAACTATGAGTTCTTGATACAAGAGGTCCACCTTTTGTGACATATCATCTCAGAGGCTGGAGTTGTAGTGGATCCAGTAAATAATGAGGTAACACTTTCTTAGGAGCCAACCAAGAGAATTATAGAGGTGCAAAGATTCCTTGGGTTGGTTGGGTTATATTAGAGGTTTGTACCAGACATCTATAGAGAGGAATCACCCATGGAAACGTTTAAAAATAATGTAAAACCCTTTCTACGGATAAAAGGAAGCCAGTAGATCTTTTAAAAACTAAAGTAGTTCTTGACGAGTGATCATATCTTGAGGTTTTCAGAGGAGGGTGTTGACTATATGGTATACTATGATGCATCAGTAACTGGGATTGGTTATGTCCTAATCCGGGTGTAATAATTGTTTTCTTATGAATCAAAATATTTGAAACTACATGAGAAGAACTATGAAGCTCATGAACTTGAGTTTGCAGAAGTAGTCTTCACACTGAAGATGTGGAGACACTACTTGATGAGTGAACGGTTCATCATCCACTCTGACCAGAAGAGTATCATGCATATATTTTCTCAAAAGAGACCTGAATCTAAGATAATGACATTGGATAGAGTTCATCCAAAACTATGACTTAGAGATAGTATATATTTTTGGGTATGGGAACATGGTGGTAGATTCTATTAGTAGTAGATCGAGTTCACAACAATTGAATAAGGCCTCAGAGAAGTTATCCTCACTTAATATAACCTATGTGGATAGAGATGATGCGGCTTATCATTATTCATTGGTGGTTTCCCCTCCACTATTGCAGGGAATTGGGGAGGTGAAACATGGAGATACCAACTGCGATACCACACATGCCTAGATGTCTACAGGGAATGACCTTGATTGATATTTAATATGTGGGAAGCACACCATTCTTTTAAGAGGACACACTATTATACTAGTGGCGTTATGGGAGGACGTGTTGAGGGAGTTCCATACATCCCATTTGGAGGTACATCCTGGTGTTGTGAAAATGTATTGGGACCTCTGACGCTAGTACCGGTGGGTGGGTATGAAGATGTAGTGGCTGATATTGTCTCTAGATTCCCCACTTGTCAGAAAGTGAAGGCTGAGCACCAGGTCTAAGATTGTTTGACAAAACCCCTAGGAGGAACCAAAGTGTAAGTAGGATGGGATATCAATGTCATTTTTACTAGGCTTACCATGTACATCCAAGATGCACAATACCATCTTGGTGATCGTTGACTCACTAACCAAGTCATCTCACTTCCCACCCATTCGATTATAGAGTTCAATAAAGATCATGGGATGCCTCTTCATGCAAGAGATAGTTCGAATCCATTGAGTACCATTTACGATTGTCCTAGATATTTATTAATGATTTACATCCTGATTGTGGAAGGGATTATAGGAGGTGTTTTGGACTCATCTGTGCTTAAGCACAACCTTTCTCACCCCGAATAATGGTTAGATGGAGTGGACCATATAGACTTTGGAGGACATGCTTCATGCATGCGTTCTTGACTTTTTTCATATTTGGGAGGACCACCAACCACTGGTGGAGTTTATATACCAAAATATTAATCACTCCACCATTGGAATGGCTTTGTTCGAGGATTTTTATGGGTGTCCCTACAGATCACCTCTATGTTGGACTGACATATGGGAGTCAACACTCATTGGTCCAAAGTTAGTATGGGCTTCTACTGAGAAGGTGTAGATCATCTTGGTGAATATGTGGACTGCACAGAGTAGGAATAAATATTATATTGATAGGAGATGGAGGCTCTTGGAGTTTGAGTAGAGGGACTATGTGTTACTTTCAGTCTCACCCCAATGGGGATTGCAGAGCTTTTACCAGGGAATAAAGTTATCTCTGAGGTTCATTGATCCTTTCCAAATTCTTAAGAGAGTTGGAGAGGAGGTGTGACACCTAGCTCTCCCCCCGTAGAAGCACCAGGCGCATGATGTTTTCCACGTGTCGCTACTGAGGAGGTATGTTCATGATCCATCACACATCATTGACTAGGGAGAGCTGGACATTGATGATGGGGAGACATTTGTAGTGTTCATGGTCGAGATAGAGGATCTATAAGAGTGGTTCCTTCTTGGATGACTGATTCCTCTAGTGTGTTTTTGTGGTAGCATGAGAATATATAGGAGAGTACATGGGAGAGGGAGGATCAGATTCGTACTCAATACCCCCATTTGTTGGTTTAGTATTCTTTGGGATTATAGGGATTTGAGTCTTAAATGTGGGGGTAATGTAATGTCCCAGAAACTCAACGTAATTTTTTAATTATATGAAATTATTTCAAGACCAGGAGATATGATGACATTCGATACCAAGGCCAGAAGTGCCTAGAATGATCCTTCGAAAAACAATATGTTTTAAATAGAACATGTGAGGGGTATTTATGAAAAATTAGAATAACTATTAAATGGGTTCCCACATCATAAATACGAGGACATTGTTGTGTTCATGATGGTGGTTTTACCTATGGTGTGACTGAAGTTTAGTCTGTACAATCCTCCAGTTAGAAAACATGAAAATGACTTAATCATAAATAAAATTATTTAATAAAATTATTTTATTTTTCAAATGCTTATAACTCATGGACAATGACTCAGATTGATGTTCTGAGACCACTATTTATCTTGTAAGGGTTTTCCTTCCTTAGGTAGAGCGTAATGTTTTCTAGCGCAGGCCAATGGTGGAAGTATGTTTTTATCCATAAATTAATTAATTAAGTTACAATTATTTTATTGTAAAATACTTATAACTCCTAAATGGTGACTCATATTAGAAATTTCCTAGTACCGTTGATATTTTTAGAGCATGTTTTACTTAGTTGTAGCTTAACCATGACTGGAATGGGTCGAGGGTGAAGGATAGTTTTTGTAACTTTTTTTAAGATATTTAAATGGTGTGCATGCTCAGTTTTGGAAACATCGAAATGGGTGCTGGATTGAAAATCCATGGACACTGTTGCATTCATAATGACGACATAAAAAATGAATATACTGAACCTCAATATGTGATGGTCAAGGGAAAACGTTAATTTTCAAACTATTCGGAAGAGAAGTAAAATAAATTAAAATTTTATTTTATTTTCATTTCCTCATCGTTGAGAGGTGGCATGCAATTATTGTGGTGTGGCTTTTAGGTGGCAACAAACCCTAAATAATGAGGCTCTTTAACTGAATAATATCAGATATAATGTTTCATAAATGTAAAAACATATTGAAGTGATGATGCAGTATAAAAGAAACTGTATGATGTTTTGTCCTTTTAGTGATATAATTGGTTGGAGAGACTAATGGAGAGTGTAGATTTCCTATGACGAATCTATGATTAGAAATCCTATCCAGCGATGAATGATGAACACCTTTTCCTTCTACCCTTCTAATTATTTCTAGAAACATGGGTGGTGGATTAATAATAAAAAACCTAGGTGAGTGACACTACTCTTTATCGGCCAACGAATCTATCCTAGGTAAGGCTTTCTTTTTTATTTGAATGTAATTTATTATTTTTTTTAAAAAATTATGATGCATCCCACAAACAGATTGATACATGGATCATTTTTCTTGCGAGAGGGTTCTCTTTATTGGGGTTTTGTATTAGGATAGAACCTTGATAATTCCTTAAAAGATGCCCCATTTTTTAAATGCTCTAAGGGGGTGGGTGCTGGCCGATTCGAACAAAGTCAAAGCTTCTCCAACTTTGTGAATTATTGTGTGTTCTTTGTGGCCGCACCTTCAAATTTGTGGAAACGATTTTTGGGGCCATAACAGGAGAGATGGAGACCTGAGAAGACCATTGGGAATTTAGCACCGATGTCTACTCTGGAAACTGGTGGCGGATGCGGGTGGGGAGTGGCGTGAAACAATGGAATTCCATGAACTTCTTGTGGCACGGTGGGATATCTGGGGCCTCCAATGCTTGGGATGACAGTTAGAGGGGATGTGATGTGACTAACCATCCATGTTAGGGGGAGAAACCTGCTCTGCGCAGGACACAAATACCCACTGGCATGCGGTACAACATCCTCATATTGGACAATGTGGGGTAGGTGGCTCCAACTAGCAATGGGGTTCTCAACCGAATTCCCTCCTTACATCCAAGCTGGAGAAGGTCGTCTCGCAATGCAGGCTGGGGCATCCAAACCCGGCCTATGAACAGCCCGTTTTAGAGTAAACTGACTCTCTATTGTGGGACGACCTAGTGGGATAATGTTATTATTATAGGTAGTCAAAGTGGGGAAGGAAAACTGAACCACTATTGGGGGCTGGGTTGGATAAATCTGAGTCATTGGGTGACCTAGCGTGGTGGACCAATGGCCAAACCGAATTGGGTATATTGAGGCCCAATGGGTATGGCCCCAAGGACGGGTCAGACCGAGGTGCCCCAAACCCGAACCAAGTTGGGATGGGTTGGTTGGTTCAGTCTAACTATGTCTGACTGGGCCCAGACAGAACCTACACTTTTTAACTAAAACAAAAATATCATTCAGACCGGGCGTCTGATTGATGTGTTGTCTATGGAGTTGTGACCCATGCAACAAAATGGTAATTTGGGAATACTCCATGTGTGTTTTCATGGTTTTTGAGACATGAATTATGGCTCGAAGAAAATATTCCCTCAGAATCAAGCATGTTATGTGTGGGAATCTTGTGTTGGATGAGACTCAAAGGATAGAGACTCTATATGGATCAGCTCCTAGCGACCCTTTGGTGATCAGGACCTAGTGACCCTATGTGTATAAGCTAATAGTTTCCCTATGTGGATCAATTAATTATGATCTAATGTGTATCAACTCTAAGGGAGCCTGTGAGGATCAGCTCCACGCGAACCTATGTGGATTAGCAACAAGTGGATCCGTGTGGCCAAAAATACCCACGGTACTCATCTGGGATGAGTACCTCAACAGTCCAAGGTGTTTAGTGTTATGAATAGTATTATTTCTTTCTTCACTTTATATTATACCTATGTGAAATGTCTTACTTCATGATCATGCTTTGAGGTTTGCTTTGTGGATTACATTGTGGTATTTCCATGTGGTTCGGGTCCCAACTGAGTATTTTGTTACCCACACGTCCACGATCTTTGCCCGCACATGTTGCGTCAGTTGGAGAGGACTGATAACATGATATATGCACATACTTTCTTTTGTTGTAGTTTTTTTTGGGTCTGGATTCTGGCTCGTATACCTTTAGTTGGAACTTTTACACTTAGTGGTTTTTTAATAGCAAGCATGTTCACTTTTCCAATTTTATTGGGACATGGTTTTGTGTGTGTGCATATAGGCACTCATGAAAATGCCTCCCACATGAAGGTTGATGCCTTAGGTGCTAGTCTCTATCCCCAGGCCATTGGGAGGCCGGCTTGGAGGATTCGTGGCATGGTCCCCATGGGATGGTTCGTGACATTATGTTTTTTTAACAAAAATCATCTTTATTTCTCTCTTTGGTTGGAAACCCGTTTTCTTCCAAAATCTTGTTTTTATAAAAATGCTTTCAAAAATGTATTTTAACATTATTTAAATTATTTATTAAATAATATTTTAACCCATTTTTTGATTATTTACAAAAAGAATTTGAATGGAATCTTCACATCTTTTTACAATAAATGCCTTTTTTTACTAAAACTATGAATGAAATATATTTTTTATCATGTACGAAAAGAATAAAACTCACTATCATGAATATTATTTTACATGAAGCTTAATTTATCTTTTTTAATGGTTATTTTCAATTAAAATAATTTTAAAATTGTTTTATGGATTTATTGTTATAAAAAGTGTTTTTCAAAGAAAAGTTATTTTTCTCAAGAAATGCTCCAAGTGATATTTAAAAATAAATCCCCATCTAAGATGATATCCTTAGATGTAAATTATTATTTCTTGGCTATATGAACCAATGATATAATTATTATTATTTATCTAAATGGTTTATCATGATAAGATGTTTATGGAACCCATTTATCTTCCAAATGTTATACCATGATAAACATATTATGAACCCTAATTATTTTTCCATGGTTTATGCTATGATGAAATAATGAAATGATTATGAACCCTATGTATTTTCCATTGGTTATGATATAATGAAATGTTTATAAAACCCATTTCATTTCATGTGTTATGATATCTTAAATATTTTATGATCTTGTAGCACACATATGTTCTATTGTCATTATGTGATGATTGGGACCTATATCTCCCTCCAATGAATTGGGTAAATATAGATAAATCAAGAGTATATATGTTATACATGAACCCAATTACTTGTTGAAATGATATTTGTGAACCTGATTACGTGTTCACAATGTTATGTGTGAATGTGATTATAAGTTCACAATGTTATGCGCGAACCTAATTACATGTTCACAATGTTATGCGCGAACCTGATTACATTTTCACAATATTATATATGGAGATTTATTTCATCAACATAATTTTTTTTGGACTTTGATTCATGTCCATAAATTTATGTGAGGACCTGATTTTATCCCTTAAATTAATGAGTGTACTTACATCCATTTAAAATGATCATAGTGTTATAATCTTATGTATATGCCATAATTCCAAGTCTTGCGCCTAGGTTATGCTATCATATCAAATGTTCTTTGATTTACATATGAATAATGTCTTATAGAGTTTCAATTTTTATGACTTGACTCAAGATTATGATATTTGATATAAAATGTATGGTTTTCATTTGATATGGTCATGTTCTAATACCCTTATGTTCATGTTATGCTTAAATAACTCCCTTTTTTACCCTTACTATGGAACTGAGCTCACACATTCATAGGATTCATTACCCAAGGTTATTAAGAATTGTTTTATATAGGGTATATTTGTGAAGATTGCTAAAGGATAATATTTTTATGGGAGCTATTAATGATCTATCACGAAATTAGAATATTTTGTACCTATTCTGTAAATAAACCAAACAATTATGATCCCCATGCATGTTTTTGTGTAATGTATTGAATATTATTCTAAAAAGATGTAATGTCCATATTTGAATACCTGGGGTATCTATATTAAAAATAATAATATTTTTTTATGATTTCACATCATTCTAATGTATTTTTATATGTATCTAACCATTAAATTCACATTCTTTGTTTTAAAATAATAAAAGTGTCTTTCTGGTCATCCCATGAAAATTGAACCTCATATTGAAATTCCATCTATTATACCATTTCAAACATCATAATATAGTTTTTTTGGTCAAATTTGATACCCTTAACATGTAATTTGGAAACATCCTATGTTTTTTAAAATATAAATTCCATGTTCGATGGTGTGTTTGATATGCCACCTTGAGCATAAGCGAATGACTAAATATTATTACTAAAATTTTCACAAGTGAGTTTTATAAAAATAAATAAATAAATAACTCTTGGTGGATTATATTAATTAAAGATAAATATAATATATTAAATCTATGTTTTTACATTCATCATATGAGTTTTCTAGACATGATACATGAACAAATCAAATTTTACGGATAAAAGAAGTATTCTTCAAAAAAGGTTGATTTGTTTCCTATTGATAGTGAACCTATTTTAAATCTATTTTTTCAAAAATTTATAAATTATAATTTAAAAAATAAACTTATTATTTGAAATATGATATATAAATTTTACATTAATTGAATTATTGGTATTTTTCTGATAATTTAATTATTTTGATGAATAATGAAAAAATTCTGCATTTTAGATGAAAATAGTTATTTTGTCTAAATAATTTATATTGTTAAATTTTATTTTTAAAAATTTTTAATTTATAATTAGATAAATTTTTTTTTCATTTATTCTTATTTAGGTCATTGGAATCAATTATACATTGATACTGGACATAAAAACTTAGTAAAATTTTGAACATTATTACTCTAAAAACCCATGTAGCATGCATGGTATCCATGTTTTCCTTGGACACTACCATTATATTAGATGATCTTGGATCAATTACCAGCTCAAACATATTTTCAGTTGTCAGGAACAACTAGATGTATGTCATAGAAGGTTGAGGAAGTTTGTCTATTCGGTTCATGAAACATCAACGTGCGACAAGTTGAATGATAGATGTGTCTCGAGTTGGTGGATAACGTGTGAGGCATTTGAAGATAGATATGCCAGTGTAGGATGATTCATTGGGATACATTAAGGGTGGTGGGATATGTCTATGGTGATGATGTGTGATGAAATCTTGTAGATATGTGCTAGAATGGTGGACAATGTTTGAGTCGTCGGGAGGTTGGTAGGGCGATAGGGACCCATCATAGGTGTTTCTGTTGGAAGAATCTGGCGGATGCATGACGAATTGAAAAAAACAACGGTGGGCTTCACTGGATAGTGGAAGAGTGTAGTCAATGGCATGGTTGATGGTGGACTAGGAATAGGTGAGGTGGGATCCTATGGGTCTATGATTTTGGATCAAATAGACCTGGAAAAAACCATGGTAGATGCAATGTGGGGCTTCGAGCAGCGAATAAATGGGATTTTGGATCATGTATTGGGCTTCATCGAAACCGATCCTTCAGGGAATCAATATATATTAAATATATAAGGCTTGATGGTTGGCCAATCTCCTTGGGGGGGGGGGGGGTCAATGGCTTTCATTTCTGGTCTGTGTATCAGGTGTGTGTGTGTTTTATGTAATTGTACCCCAAGCACCTACTATATATACGTTAACATCCCATTTAGTCATTTTTCCACTAGATTAACTTTTAAATAATATAAAGAATTTATGTTCTTGGAATTTTTAAAAATGGGTTCAATATTTTTAATCATATGGTCCAAAATTAGTAAATATGTCCCTTTTATTTTTGGGCAACTTGAATAGAAACATTTTCAATTTTTTTATTACTATATTTAAGGGTAAATTGGTTAATTAAGGGTAAAAATAAAATTATAAATATTATAAAATTACCCTAACAATTTTTTTAATTTTATTGTAAGTGTTTTTCCATCTATAATAATTAAAGGATTAGTTTTGAGACCATTTATGGCCTTTTGTATGAGAATACAACCTTTATAATATTATATTGAAAGTAAAGTCAATTTTTTCATACTTTTTTTAACAATATAATTTTTTAATGTGGGGTTATATAACGTATTTGTTTGGATATAAATAATATTTTGAAATATAAAATATTTATTTACATCATGTTAATTTATTTATAAATTTTAGCAACAAAATAATTACCTTAAATAGTGACCCTATGATGATGGATTAGTTACTAATTATGGGAAATATCAAATAAATGATATTAAAAATAATAAAATAAATATAAACTGAGATTAATAATATGATAAAAGAATTTTTTAGAAGAATTGTACATGTTACTGCTTTTTATAAGTATTTTTTCAAATTGATCTTTTTATTATGATATTTTTTAAATGTAAAGTAATTAAAAGCGTCATATTTGACATTATTGATATTTAAAAAAAATATTTCAATAAATGATATAAATATTTTTAAATATATAAATTAAAAAATATTCCTATGAGTGTCTAAATTTCATTAATGACTCGGTTAGTTTTTGGTATTCTTTTTATAGTAATTATAATAACATTCAATATGTAAATTACGTGATATCATGGTAAGAGTAGAAAGGGTTAAATAAGGGTTAAAACAAATTTTTTAAGGATTAACAGAAATTCAAACCATGTATAATTTTCATTGGATGGTTTTTTTTCAAATAAAAATAATCTTATGTTATCAATAAACTAGTTTGTTTCCATTTAGAATAGAAAATTCATTTAAATTAATTTAATATTTTGTATAAATCCAAGAGTTCCGCTCCCCTCCCCTTTAAATGTTCATTAATTCATATCATTTAAATACAATTAAAAACAATTTTTTTTCAATATTCCCCCAAATACCTTCCTAAAATCCTTCATCATGTTATAAAGTTCTTATTTTAAGTAGATCGCCATCCTTAGTGATTATAAATTGTTATTCAATAATGTATTTAAAAAGAAGAGGTATCATTTTTATTATGTGTTTCTATTTTATTTCTTATACAACATTCATTGAATATTCTTCAACCATGATGAAATACGAAATCAAGTACCTCACATATACTAAGATTTTATTATATTAATATCATCCCCTAAATTCATCTCTAATCTCATCAAAAGGGAAATTAATTATTCATTCATGTGTACGATGAAGTACCGCCTCGTGGACTAATACAATTCGTTTACCATCACTATCTCTCAATAATAGTAAAAATGATGGTATTTATATTTATATTTAATTTTAATGAAATAATTATAATTATTAAACAATAATATATCATTTATTTTCATTCCTTTTCTTCCACATGAAAAGGAAAACATCATTTGTGCAAACGTGTAAGTTGTCACCTCCATGAAGCGATGTTTTTTGTTTTTTATCCCAAAATAATAGGGATGATATATATAAGTATATATAAAGGATTGATATGATATTTATGGTTTTATAACTATTCTATAAATATGAAATAATTTTTACCTTATTTACCTAATGTGCATTGTAAAGTAGAAAATGTTACGCATGCGTACATACAACCTACCATATATATGATTATAACATTGATCATTTTTCATAAACATACATAAATGGTCTGATTTAAATGTATAATGGATGTTTAAAATTTATTATTACATAATTAATATAATTCTCTAGATGATGAAATCATTCCATTTTGACTATAGACATCAAACCATTGTCATTTGGGACTTGTGTACCAAATATTATCAAAATGGCCAATGTGAACTTATATAACTATTTAATTGTTATAACATGATATTAAGTGATATTAAAGGAATAATAAACATTAAATAAATTCTTATTAATGTACATAATTAATATTAGAATATTATTTAGGAAGATAAAGAAAAAACGTGATGAATCAGACTAAAGGTAAGGGACTTCGTCTCAATCTCTTTTCATTTGGAGAATATCTTGATGTTATACACCCACCTTATTTTATGAGGTGTATATAAAGACAATTTGACGTATAATATCTGGATTTTATATTATTATCATGTTATATAATTTTTTTCTAAATTTTATTCTTTTATATGGTTTATGAATTAAATGTTCAAAGTGGTATGGAAAATCATGAATATTTAGAAAAATTAATTTTTCTCTGTGTCAATATTCTTGATATTATTTTATATGTTCATTTATACGGATATAAAAATATTATTAAAAAACATTTCTGTTCATTTAAAGGTTTTCAAAAAATAATATTTTTATGTTTTTTATATGGAACATTTGACCTCCTTTACAACCCAAAAAAGGAGTGTTCTTTTTAATGTATACAGTGACAACAAAATATCTGGGACCATGACCATTATATTATATTTTGATTCCTCTAAATTACATCATGTTTTAAAAAGAAAATGAAACACATATTTCCCTTTTTCTTGTTATTTTATTACTAAAAATGGTAATTTAAAATTGATTGACTATTTATATAACATGAATTATTTTCTTAAGAGTGAAAAAGAATTTCTAAGAGTGAAATGTTGAAAATTTCAATATTTTATGTGTTATTATTTGATAATGGTAATTTTACATTTTACGTGAGTATATTTGATAATCCAAGGATGGGTGGTTATGTTTAATCCTCTAATATATTGGGTGTGGAAGTCGGTCATATGGTTGTTTCATTTATAGGAGTGACATGTATGGTTGTAGACTGAATGTTTATTCCATTTATAAGAGTGACAAGTATAATTATTTACTGATGTAACTTTATTTATTTTCTATTAAGGATAAAAATTATTAATTTGTGATAATGTTTTCATGAGTTTTAATGTTTATAAATGGAAAATCATTTTCCTTATTTTTATATCTCTTACTGAGATTTTTATACTCATCTCACCTTTTTTAATGTTGTTCACAAGATGTAAATTTTATTATGGATTTGGATATGTCATGTTGAATGTTATGAAGAGTTTTAATATATGTAAATACATTTTATTTTAAATGTTTTAGATTATGGGTAAATGGATACTATTCAAAAGAGTCAATTTTTTATTGTTGCAATTTTCTCTGTATGATTTATGGACTAACTCTATAGGGATCTATACATGAAAAGATCCTTAATGTGTAATTAAGTAAAATTATTGACATAACTCAATATTATGTAATTTTTTATAGATTGGTCCTTATAGTTGGTATCAAAAGAAACTTTTAGATAAAATTAGGTATTAATACTTTTGGTTAAACATAATTTATGTTTCTATATACAATATTTTAGTTAATACTTGTTATATAACCTTTTAGATTGAGGAATGCTAGTTAACAATGGATGTAGGAGGATCTCAAACAAACTCCTATCCCTTCTTGATGAATGCTTTCATTAATTATTAAAAATTCATATCCAAATGACTCTGAAACATTTTATAGCATACAAATCTATTGAAAACAGTTGTATAAAATATCAAAAAACCTCATTTATAACTCGATACCACCATGGTTCATGAATTGTTTTTAATCATATCCTATTTTCTCAATATTATCATAATTTCAAAAAATTTAATTATTATCATGGAATTTTCAGATTTTTTCCCTTATCACAAGATAATAAAGCATAAATAGATTTTAAAAAATATGCTGAAGAAGGAGACCCTTGTACAACCTATTTAATTTTCTTTAGACTTATAGTATTTCAGAACATACTTATGGTATTTTATATGGACCGTTGATTGAATGTATCAAAACAAACTCACTCCGATTGTTTAATAAAAATAATTTTTTATCTGATATTTTGAAATTATATGTTATACAAAATAATTTTCCTAAACTATTTCCTTGTTTAAATCCATACGAACCAAGTTGAACATGGTGTATATGGACCAAGGATGAAATGAAATTTGAAAAATATCTAAATCATTATTGATATACATATACCTCCTATCAATATGAATAAGATAATAATGAAATATGGGGGACAACATGAAAAAAGTGTGATATTCATTCTTTTTGGAATAGTTTTTTTAAATCATAGGGAGATGAAATATCAAATTTAAAGATATAGAAACACTTAATGAATTAAATAGATTCTGAAATTATTGGTTGGGACACAAAATGAGAGGTACCATATTACCTTTCAAGTTAAAGCATTCTATTAAAGATGGAACTTTACTATTGAAGTTAGTATATTTTTTTTAAGTTCATAGTTTAGGAAGTAAATGTATTCCACAAATCTATGAAAGGGTTCACAAAATAAAATTGATATCCGTTTACTTTTCTTACTCAGAAATCAATGACCTTTTAAACCCATAACATATTTATAGTTTTTTGATTGTTAACATTCTCATGACATTGTCCTCTATCACTCTCCATCATAACATGATAGTTTTTATCTTGACCATTTCCAAGTTTTAATATATTGAAACATAGTATGTGTTATCATACGGGACCTTAGTACTTCCCTTTATTTATATTAATGTTGGAGTTTCATTTTTCTTTTCATTGATGTGGGATATAAATAAACATATTTAAAAATTCATACCTCAGTTACTATGCCTGAATTCAAAATTGAGAGAATGTAATTTTCAAAAGGGATAGAGAATGTAACATCCTTAGTGTTTTTTGAAGAGATACATTATGTTCAACAGAGTATATGATATTCCACATCGAGCTTAAGTGAATAACTAAATATGATTATTTAAATACACACAAGTGTGTTTTATAGTATAAAATAAAAAACACTCTTGTTGTATTAAATTAATAGAAAATAAATTTAATTTTTTATATATAATTTTTAACAATAATATTATGTGTTTTCTATACATGATATTTCAATAAATTTAATTTTACATATAAAAGAAGTATTTTTCTAAAAAGTCAAATTTTTTCCTATCGATGGAACACTTATTTTAAATATAGATTAAGAAGATTTCATAAATAAAATTTTAGAAAATAAAACTATTATTTTAAAGTTGAATTTCAAAACATACTTTGGTGGATGTTTTTGTATTTTTTCGAGAAGATTTATGTTTGGATGAATAGTTTAAAAATGAGACATTTTAATTGAAAAAATATTTTTCATCTAAATAATTTATAGTTTAAAATTATATTTTGAATTGGACTTAAAGAATAATTAGTTAAATACTATATCATTTAATAAAATTTAGGTTATTGGAATCAATTACACATTGAAATTAGATATAAAAACGTAGTTACCTTGTGATCATTTATTTAAAAAATTGATTTCCTCTGCCCGTTAAGAGGATTATTTTTTAATACATTTCTAAAATATATATGTTTTTAAATTTAAAAATGTATTCAATAATTATAATAAGAAATTATAAATTTATTAAAAAAGTATACTTTATTTTTAAAAAATATTAATAATAACTTAAAAAAAATTATTACCACGGTTATGGGTAAATCTTGTAATCAATTGTTAACATAATTGTATAAATATTAGAAAAATACCCTAAATTTTTTTTATATATTTATTAGATTAGTATTTTTTTATTACTAATACTAAAATAATATCTTATGAGAACATTTTATCCTTTTCATGATAAGATAACCTTCATAATATTATATTCAAAGGAAATTTGATTTCTTCATAATTTTTTTAATGAGAGAAATATTTTTAATATTGGGTTATATATTGGATATGTTTGACTATAAGTATTATTTTTAAAGGTAAAATTTTTATCTACATCATGGTGATTTATTAATGATTTTTAGTGATAAAATAATCATCCTAAATACTAACATAATGGTAATGCGATATTTGTTTAATTAAAAAAAATATCAAATTAATGATATTAAAAAAACTAAAAAAACTATAAATTTATATGACTAATGTATTACAAGACTTTTTTAGATTAATTATAAAATTTATATAATATTTTAAATTATTTTTTAGAATTTATTTTATTTATATAATAATTTTAAAAATTCCAATAATGAATAGTGTCAAAAATGACATTATTGATATTTTAAAATAAAAAATATTTTATTAAATGATATAAAATTTATAAAAAAAAATTCACCCAAATTATTGGTATAAGTCTCCAAATTTCATAAATGACTCATTTATTGATAGTTTTTTTATTTTAGAGTAACTATATTAACCATCAAGGTATAAATTACATGATATTATAGCATTAGTTATAAATGGTTTAAACAAAATGATGAGGATTAAAAAAATAACCAAAACATGAATAAATATCATTTTAATAATTTATTTAGACTTGAAATCATCCAATATTATAAATAAATCTGTTTGGAATCATTTGGAATATAAAATGAATTTATTTTGATTTATTATTTTGGATAATTCCAAGAGTGCCCATCCCCTCTACTATAAAATGGCACTAATTATTCTTATTTCAATACACATAAAAACTAATTTTGTTTAGAAAATATATAACAAAATCTATTCTTATAATCCGTTCTCTCTTTTTAGATATATTAGTCTAGGCATAACCCCATCTTTAGTGATCAAAAGGTGTTAAGCAACAAAGGATTTTCTAATGAAGAAGTGTTGTTTTTATTTTCTATTTATGTTTACCTCTTTATTTCAATTCCTTAAAATATTATTCAACCATAATTAAATAAAAAATAAATTATCCTAAATATAATGGGATTTTATTATGTTAATATAATCACCTAAATCCATCTCTAATTTCATAAAAGGGTAAATTAATTATTTATTCGTGTGTACAATGAACTACCACGTCACGAACTGATATAATTCATTTTTCATCACCCTCTCTAAAGACTAGTTATAATTATGGAATTAATGTTTATATATGATATTAATTACATATTTATCATTATTAAATAATAATATATCATTTTGGTTCAGACTTGTCCTTGCACATGAAAATGATAACATCATCCATACGTACGTGTGGACTATCACCCCCAAAAAGCAATGTGATTCATTTTTCATCACCACATTACATGGATGATATATGTAAGTATATATGAATTATTAATATGATATTAATTATATAATTATTATTATAGGAATATAATATAATAATTACCTTATTTCTATAATGATAATTGAAAAATGAAAATGATCCTCACCCTTACACATGACATACCGTCTCCAGGATTATAACACTTTTAACTTTTCAAAACCATACATAAATGGTTTTATTTACAATTATAATTGAGGTATAAAATTTATTTTTATTTCATGAATATTATTCTAGATATGATATAATAAAACCATTCTGACTATAGTCAACAAACCAAACTCATTTTGGACTCATGTACAAAATATCGTCAAATGTCCCACATGAAATTATATAATTATGTAATTCTTATAACACGATATTAAGTGATATAAAATGAATAATAAAATTGAAAAGGTTTATCAAGAAAGTATATAATTATCCTATGTTTATTATTATAAAAAGTAAAATACATATGTGATGAATCATACTCAAGGTAAGGGGATTAATATCAATCTCCTTTCATTGAGGCATATATTGATGTTTTAAAACCACCTTATTTTATGAGGAGTATATACAAACACACTGACATATCATATAATGATTATTTTATTCTCCTGTTTTTGAATGTTTTTTAAAATTTCATTCTTTTATGGGGTTTATGATTTAAATATTCAAAGTGCTATGGGACAACTTGAATATTTAAATATTGATGTTTTCTCCATGTAAATATTCTTCATATTATTTTATAAGTTCATTTATATGGATTAAAAGGATTATAAAGAAAAAAAATATATTTTTTATATTAATTGAATGTTTTTTTAATAAAAAATTAGGTTTTTTGTACAGAATGGTTGACTTCCTTCACAAATGACAAATGGAATATTACTTTTAACGCATACAAAAAAACATCTCTACTTTCATAAAAAGTATTTGATATTTGGATTCCTAGAAAAGACATCATTTTTTTTAAAAAGAAAAATAAACCTATATTTTCTTTTTATAGCTTTTTTTATTAAATGGGGGTTTTGAAAACATATTGATTGTTTCATTGACATGAAATGTTTTCTTATGAACAAAAATGAAAATTTAATTGTGAAATGTTAAAAATTGCATGATTTAATATTTTATGATAATATAATTGTAGGTAGAAATTTGAAGAGTGGTTACATGATAAATCAAGAATGGGTGGTTATATGACAAACCAATGATGATTGTTTACATTATAACATGCAATTAATTGGGAATGTAGGTCTGTCAAATGAATAATCCATTTGTATGTGTGAAATGTATGGAAGTAGACCACTTTGATATTCTATTTATAAGAGTGAAAAGTATAATTATGTCCCAAGGTACATTTATGTATTTTCTATGATTTTTGTGGGTATTATTATAATCATGGGATTAATTTTTTTTGAAAATATCTTATTTGGAAAGGAAATTATTTACTACTTATTAAGGTTGTAAATTATAACTATATGATTAAGCTTTCATGGGTTTTAATGTTTAAAAATGGTCTAATGATTTCCTTATTTTTATATCCCTTATTGAAATTTTTATAATCATCTCTAATTTTTTTCATGTTTCCCATAGGACATGAGGATGAGTAAGGATTTTGAGTGGTCATATTAAATTTCATGAAGTGTTTTCATAAAAGTTATCCTGATATATTTTAAATGTTTTAGATTATGGAAAAAATGGATACAGTTTGAAGTGTCCACTTTTTATTTTTATTGTATTGTTATGTATGATTTATAGTCTAATTATTTAAAGATATTAACCTAAGAATATCCTCAAAATGAATTAATGTAATGTTATTGATTATCCCATGATTATGTAATGTTTTAAGGCTAGGTCCATATACCTTATGTTAGTTTTAACCCCAAGGTGCACATTTTTATTGTTTGTAAAACCTTTAAAAATTTATTATTAATTTATTATAAGAATATAAAACATATGATTGATGTTATATCTAATTATACACATCACCAATATCACCAAGACAACCGACCTATGATTTCTTATTATTCTAAGGTTATTTTCTATGTATTTTACTTTTACATTTATGTTTTGATGTTTTCAAACAATTAAATCTCATTTCCATTAATCTTAGGAAAGTATATCATTAGATTGAAATTTTATCTCCTAGTACATTTTATTAATCATTATATGGTTTTTATTATATGATTTAATGGAATTCAGAGTCCATTCAATTGGTTTTGATCCCTAAATACTTGTTATTAAAGATCATTGAGCCATTAAAAACTATTTATTTAATCTCTCTTGGTACAACATATGATTCATTGACATATATTACCATAATAAACATTACATATAATGAAAATATATTTTCCTATCATTTTCTTTCATTTTATGTACATTTTTATGGATCTGGCCCTTAAACACATGTATTCCACTTTTAAAAAAATAAAAGTGTGTTCGAGGTAATTATATGAAAATGTAACATCATATTGAAATTAATTCTACTACAATATTTCTATAATCATATTATCATTATTTGTTTTTCTAATTTAATAGAATTTGGTTATTTTAGATACTTTTGACCCACATTATGTGTATATATATTTTGTTTTAAAATATTAAAGATGTAACAAAAATAGGTTGGGGAAGGACACTTTATAATGAAATAGATAATGATAAACATATTTTTAAATGGTTTAAGGTAGACCCATAAAAACCCTTATGGTCAACTGGTACATAGCCTTCAATTTTAGGGGCCTAAGAGCCCAATGGCACAAAACCAAGTAAAAATGCATTAATCAAACATCCAGAAATTATAGAAGTCCTAATAGAAACATCCCAAACTGCTACGAAGCACAATCATCTCTATAGATATTGATATCAACACCATAATACCCCCATATAGTCACCTTCCTTGAAGCCGTGCTTCCATCATCAACTAAAACAATACACCTTGTCGTCGTCCTCCTTGATGGAATGACATCGTCGACACTAAAAACCACTAACGCCACCAATTTACCACCATGAAGAAAATAAGGAACTCTAAAGAAGATCCAAGAGGAAGAGCGGTGAGCTTGATTATATCTAGAGATATATAATCTTGACCACCACTATCAATCCTCACAAATGTGACTGTAGAAAGTGGTGATGACCAGAAAACCTTCTGATTCCTCTATGCCAACACCAAATAAATACTGATATGGATGATGATTCAAACTATGAAGCCCTGATCAACACAATCAGGATCATACCCACAAAAATTAATCCACCAATTCCATAGATGATATTGAAATGATAATCCCTAAACCAGATATGAGAAAAAAAATTAGAGTCTAACTTGCTTGTGATGAAAGCCAATCTAGGTGAGAAAAACATAAATGAGATCAATAAGCTATAGAATACTGAGAGGCCACCCGATTATCAAGGAAATTCTAAAACAGAGAGGATAATATTCACATGGAAAAATAAAAACCAAAAAAGGAAATCATGGCTAAGAGACCCCCCAAATGAGATAGCTCAATAAAATAATATTTTTTTTTCTAATAATCTAGGGTAAATATTACTATAGATTGATGTTATGTCTTGTAAACCATTTCAAAAATAAATATATAATTATTTTTTATTATTTGATGAAATTCAGAGGTGATTCAATCGGTTTTCACACATAGATAAATGTTTTTAAAACACATCAATCCTTAAAAAACTTATTATTCAGTTTTTCTATGAAGACTATGCATCTGATTGACAGTCTATCTAATCATACACACCAAAAATAATAAAAATATAGTTTTAATTTTTTTCACATCATTATGAGGTCATTTGTTATAGATATGACTATTAAATGTTGTTTTTGAGTTTTAAAATAATAAAAATGTATTTCTAGTAATCTTTTGAAAATATAACCTCAAATTAATGTTTTTTCTACTCCGCCATTTCACAAATAACTATATGGTTTTTTACAATGTCATGATATTATTAGTTTATCAATTAGTTTTAACCTCCTAGATACTGTTTTTAAGGTCATAAATCATTTAGGAATTTATTATTTGTCTTTTTGTGAATACCCCATGACTGATAGATGTATTGTCCCCTCCTACACATAAAAAAAATACAAAGATAGATTTACTTTGATTTCATTTCATCCTAAGGTCATTTTGTATGGATTTGACTAGTGAATACCCATTTTTATGTTGTAGAATAATAAAATTGTGTTTTCAGTCATACAAAGTAAAAACCTCATATTTATATTCTTTATATTCAACCATTTCATAGTTAACTATATTATTTTTGTCATCTCATTTAATAGTATTCAAAGGTCATTTGGTTGGATTTGACACTCTAACACTTTTTTTAATGGCCATCAAACCACAAAAAAATTCTTATTCAGAAATTCTAGTAATATCACACAATGGATTGATATGATTAAGTCTCATTCACATAAAAAATATTTCCAAGATGGTTTTCTAATGATTTCACATCATTCTAAGGATTTTTTCTAATTACCTGACCATTAAACACACCATAAAGTTTTTTAAAACTATAAAATTGAATTTATGGTCATACCATGTATAAATAAACTTAGATATATTTTTTCGACTCCACTATTTGAAAAATATTTTTATGATTATTTTAGTCAGATTTCATGACATTCTGAGATTGTTTGATTAGTTTTTACCTCCTAGAACATGTTTTTAAAGGGTTTTAACCCATTAAAAATTACATATTTGGTAATTATAGAAATAAATCATTTCCAATTGTCTCCCACATTCATTAACACATCAAAAAAATAAAAAAACATTGTACTATTATTTCACCACAATATGGGTAATTTTCTATTGATCTAACCATTAAATTATTATTTTTTGGTTTTAAAAAGAATAAAAGTGCGTTTTGAGCCATCTTGGAAAAATAAAAACTCATATTGGAATTCTATATACATAAAAATTTTAAAAATATAATTAAAAATATTTTTCTATAATGTAATAGAATTCAGATTTCATTTGGTAGTTTTCGACCCCATACACACATTTTAAAGGACATCATGCCTATAAAAACTACCTATTTGGTAATTCTGGAGAGAATGAAATTAAAATTTTCATATTATCTATAGATACACTTTTAAAATAATAAAAATTCGAATTTACTATTGTTTATTTCATTTTACGGTAGATTTATACTAATTTCATTATTAAACACATGTTTTGGTGTATTAAAACAATATAATTGTCTTTCTGGTCATCCTAAAAAATAAAACCTCATATTGAACATATTTCTCCTACAACATTTAAAAAATAATAGTATAGTTATTGTTTATTGACTTGATGGAATTCATAGGTTGTTCAGTTTTTTTTGACCCTATGATGCACATTTTTAAATGGTTTCAAATATTTAAAAACTAATTTTTCAGCCATTATATATAGATTATATATTTGATTGATTTGTTTACAATTCAAACAATTTAAAATAAGAAAAATTATTTTTTCTCCATGATTTCATTTCCTTTAGACATCATTTTCTGTGGATGTGACCATTTAACGCATGTTTAAAGTGCATTTCTTGTTATCCCAGCCAAACAGAACCTCATATTGATGTTTTGTTTTCTCTACCATTAAAAAATTGTTTTTATTGATTATTTTTCATTGATTTAATATTATTCAGTGGTCATTTGGTTAGTTTTGACACTCATTCACATTTTTAAAGGGTTTCAAAACAATAAAAAAAATTATTTAGTCGCTCTGAGTTAACCGCACATCCAACTAATGTACATTCTAATTATACAAATCCTAAAAAATACAATGTTAGTTTTCAATGATTTCAGATCAATGTGATGTCTTTTATTATTGATATAACCATTATACATGCATTTTGGTGTAAAACAATGTGTGTTTCTTGTCATCATGGTATGTGAAACCTTGAATTGATGTTATATCTCATCTATAATTTAAAAAATCATTGTTCAATTTTTTTAATCTAATTACATTACTAGGGAACCTCATTCAGTTGTTTTTGACCTCATGACACTCATTTTTATTTCTCATGAAAACTTTAATAATTTATATCTAGTTGTTCTGGGAAGACCCCAAGTATAGTGGATGTTATTTTTTCTTTTATAGATAAAAAATAAAACAAATATGTTGTCTCATGATTTCACAATATTCTGATGTTGTATTATATGGATATAACTATTAAATACACATTTTTATGTTTTAAAACAACAAAAGTGTGTTTCTGGCAATATTGGGAAAATAAATCATTAGTTTGTTGTTCAATATACTTGAATATTTCAAAAAAAACTCAATGTTTTTCATCTGATTTCATATAATTTAAAGTTCATTTCATTGGTTTTGACCCCATGATTCATGTCTTTTATGGGAATCAATCCTTTAGAAACATTTTTTTGACCATTTCTGGCATAACACATATCCATTTAGCGTTACCTATAACAATTCACATCATAAATAATAAATATAACGTTATAAAATTATTTTCTAAAATTTCATGATTTTTTTTATAGATTTGACAGTTAAATTCATATTTTTGTGTTTTAAAATAGTAAAAGTGTGTTTTGGGTCCTCCCATGAAAATAGAACATTAGATTCAGGTTTCTATATAGTCTACTATTTTATTAATAATTGTATAATTATTTTTGAATTATTTCACAACAATTTGAGTCCATTCATTTGGTCCCCCTCCCAAAGCATGTTTTTAAAGGGTGCCAACACTTGAAAAACTGTTATTAACATGTTTAGGGTCAATCAAAACTCTGATTGATGTGTTGTCTACTCATACATGTCAAAAATAAGAAAAAATTATTATTTTTATTTGATTTTAAATCATAATGAGTTTGTTTTGTATGGATCTAAGTGTTAAATTATTTTTTATGTTTAAAATAATAAATGTATGTTTTCATTAATCCCATTAAAACAACATCTCAATCCAATATTAAATTTACTCAACTATTTCACAATTCACTGTAAAATTTTTATGGTGGTATTTTATGCTGTTTAGAGGATGTTAATTTGGTTTTGACACCTTCACATTCATTTTTAAAGGGATCATGCTTTAAAAAATGATTATTTAGTAATTCTGAGAAGACAACATGTCTGATTAATGTGCCGTCTACTTAGACAGATAATAGATAAAAAATTTATTATTTTCCTTTTATTTCAAATAATTCAAAGTTAATTCACTCTATAATTGAACATTAAAAGAACATTTTAGTATTTTAGAACAATAAAATAGAGTTTTTAGACCACTCAAGAAAACATAACATCATATTCATATTCTGTCTACATTATTTTTTAAAAAATTCACTATATAGTTTTTATATAATTTAATGACCTTTGCATTTCATTCGGTTGGTTTTTATCCGCTAACACATGTTTTTAAAGGGTGCCAATTCTTTAAAAACTACTTATTCAGTTATTTTAGACAGAAAACATGTTTGATTAATGTGTGGCCTACCCACACACATAAAAAATAATACATGGATGGTTATCATATGTTTTCATGTCATTCTGATATCATTTTCTACATATATGACCATTAAATAAAATTTTTCAAGTTTTAAAACAATAAAATTGAGTTTCCAATAATCAAGGAAAAATGGAACCACATATTGATTTTTTTTCTACTATAATATTTCATAATTTTTGGTATGGTAGGTTTATCCTAATTAAATTAAATTCAATATCCATTCCATTAGTTTTGAACATCGATTCAAAATTTTAAAGGGTGTCAAAACATTAAAATTTGTTTTTTTTTATTTTCTAGAAGAACGCGTGTCCGATTGACACGTTGTCAACTCGCGCGTGTCAAAAATTACAAAAATATGGGTTTACTAGGATTTAACATTATTATTATGTTGTTAGATATGGTTTAGAATATTAAACACATTTTTTTTGTTGGGTAGAACAATTAATGTACACTTTTTATCATTCTGGACAAAAAAACTTCTTTTTTTTACACTCCACTATATCTAAAATTATTATACAATTGTTTTTATATGATTTATTGTAATCTAGTAGACTCTGAAATGGATTTTACCCCAAGATGCATGTTTTTAGAGGTTATCAAACCCTTAAAATATTCTTCTTCTGTCTTTTTGGGTATACCAAACATTTGACTAAAATTCTATATGCATGTACATGTAAAAATATTAAAAAGGACATTATCCTATGATTTCTCATTATTTCAATGTCGCTATCTATGTATTGGACCATTAAATACATGTTTTAGTGATTTAAAACAATAAAAGTGCATTTCTGATCATCACAGGAAGGTAGAACCTCAAATTAATGTTCTGTCTACTACACTATTTCCATAACCATGATATGTTTATTTTATTATGTGACTACATTATCCGGAGGTTGTTTATTTCTTTTGACCTAATTATTATCTTTTTAAAGTGCATCAAACATTTGATAATTTCTTATTTGGTCGTATAGAGAATACCTTAAATCTGATTTATGTGCCATGTACTCATTCTCATAAAAAACAATACAATGGAAATTGTCTTATAATTTCACATCATATGTAGAGACCAAATTTCTCCTCATTATACTTTGGAATATTTCTACATATATTTTTAGAGCTATGTGCGGAGACGGAAATAAATTCTATGACCCAATGTGCCTTGAATAAATTTTATAAAAATATTAAGTATCATTATACTATTCACGTAATAGAAATGAGATATCCATTAAATTACTGATCATATCTAAAATCTGAGGCCATGGTTGAGTTTGGAGTGTGTCGTTTACCCTACTAGGTGTATAACTTTTTTTTATTCATGCCTTTTATTAAAAAAAGTTTGGGTGGTCAAAACTGTAAAGAAAATAAGAAAATAAAATTGTTTTATTTAAAATTCTACTCAGAATAACTTCTAAATGGGGACTCTGGTTGGAAATCTAATACTACCGTTGAGCTCATAGCATGGTGAGTTCCCTATGGGAGACCTCAGTTGAAAGGACACATGAGGTTTGGATTTTGCAACAACTGACAGTTTCCTATAAATTGGATTTTAGAGAAATGATCCAGAGTTACCTCATTTATCTCTCTGTTGGCGTAGTTATGGCTAATAATGATTCAACATCCAAAATTCAACATATTGTGAGAAAATGCAGGTTCTAGTAGATCAGGATGCAGCGGAAATAATGAAGGATCCAAATATGAGGTATGATTTCCATTTCGGATTGTGCAGCCCCGTGATTGAATCTTTTGTTGTTGTTTTCGATTTTAGTTGATATTCCCAACATTATATTTACGTGTTGATGGATTGACTAATAATGACTATTGTCTATTTTTGATTCATGATCATACATTCATTGAATTTATTGTGTTCTTCGATGATAAACTTTTCCCCATGATAAAACAACCACAAATCTTGGAGAATGAACTATATCGTTGAATATCTCAACTCGAGGAGTCCCGATCTATGCTCATATTTGATTTTGGGTTGCTTAAGGATGCGCAACTGTGTCTAATTCTCACCAAACCAAAACGTCAATAGATCATCAAGCGGTGGATAGAACTATGAAGGGATCATCCCGGGGAGTCGAGTTTTGGTCTCAGATCAAAATATGGATCACTGGAGTGATATTAGTATTCCACAGAATTATTTTTTGTGTGGGTTCTGGTGAAGGCGGCTCTGTTAGGAAGTGGTGAGGCAGTAATGTATGACCACATGCGACGGTAAAATGGTTGCGCTTGGAAGAAGGCGGTGGCATGTTGGTGTGGATCTGGGCATGAAAATGTGGTGGTCAGTGTGGTAGAGACCAAAGTATTAGGGAAGTATGACACACTGGGTTGTGGTGCAGCCGAGATCCCACGACAGGCCGACTGAGCGAGCTAGACCGACCGGTCTGGCTGTTTCAAACCTCGGTTTTTATTAAAAACACCATCTCTCTTAAAGTAGGGGTCTGTTTCTTGAATAATATATTTCCATGTAACCATTTACTTGGTGAAAATATTTTGAGGCCAATTTGGGTACTTTTGTTTCTTTCTATATGTTCAGTGGTATGAAATGTATATTTTTAATAATAATAATATAATTATTATTATTTATGAAACTTTCATCGGATCGTACAACTGCATATGACTTCTGATTTATGCTCGGTCATAAGTGATTCATCCCTAGAGTTAATACATACTGTTAATGATTAAATTTTGGGGTTTAAACCAAAATTTTGGGTACATGCCCCATGAGCCCAATTTTGGGAATTTTCAGTGAATGTCACTTTTTAAACGAGTGTCTGTTTTGGACAAATGAATAGTCGATCACATGTGCTTTTTCATGGAGATTGAAATGGTGCAATCTTTTTGATGTGTTTTAGGATTGATTCATGGGCTCCATGGGGGAATCGTAGTGCATAATGATGTGGAATGAAAATTATTCATTGGGAGTCCATTTGAGGAGAATGTATATTCAATCATATGCATTTTTTCCAAGGATCACAATTATATGATCTGTTATTGTTATTCGGTACAATTTTCATGATTCATGACAGTAGAATGATGTTTTCAACATTTTTATTCATAACAAGAAATGTGCACTTTTCAACTGTTTTGGTAGTGGTTCTACGAACTCTAAGAGCACACCGACAAACCTTTGTGGGTACTTGAACATAATTCAGTACCATAGTACAACTAGGTACACTACCAGGTGATGAGGCATGTTCACATGTCATGTGTCCCCCACACGTGTCGTGTACTACATTATGAATCTTATACCTCTCGTATCTCCTTAGTTTGGTCTCAGATTTTTCCATACGATTATCCAGCCCTAATTTTCCTTCCATGTAGAAGATGATGATTCCCTTCATTGTGGATTTTGAGATATGATGTAAGATGTTATGGAAGGGACACCAATTTAATGGAAGTCTGATGATGGTAGTGATCAGGTGTTGGTAGAACAATTCTTTGTGATAGGTTTCATCCAGCAGGAATGGCTAGTGTAGTTCCTCAATGACCTAGACTTGAATCCCAGGGATGTATTAGGGCAAGGGTAGGCTTTGCGACTTATATCAGATTGGAATCCCCCTAACGTATCCGGGGTGTTGATAGCCTCTAAAAATTATATTAGAGTGTAATCCCCCTTATGTATTAGGGTTTGGGTAGCATATGTGGCTTCTATCAGAGAGTAATACCCCTAACATATCAGGTTGTGGGTAGCCTTAGTGAATTCTATCAGAGTGTAAACCGCTCTGACGTATTAGGGCGTGGGTAGCCTCCACGACATCTATCAGAGTGTAATCCCCCTAACATATCATGGCATCTATAGCCTCTTAAACTTCTATAAGTATTGAATAACCCTAATAAACTAGGGCTTGATTATCCTCTACATTTCGTTTAAACCTCAGTTGAGAGTAGTATTGATGACATGTGGTTGATGTACCTTTAGACTCTCCAGAAAGAGGTATTATTTTCCCACCAAGACGTTTACTTGTGATGCAACCTAAAACCATGAGGTCAAGGAAGACTAGCCCAAAGTGGATAGTAGTAATGTGTTTTGATTGAGTCTATTTTAATTGTAGTTCAGAGCAGATGTGTGGGATGATAGGCATTATTGGTGGTTACTTTGGAACTGTTGGAAACTCTTTTCTTAGGCTATGTTGTGATATGGAGATCCCCTAACTTCCTAGTTTGGTATTCTTCAGTTGTGAATATATATCCTTGTTGTTGTACCCACTCCTTGTGTTTTTAATAATATCCCTCTCGGAGAGGATAAGACACATGGGGTATGCCAAATTCTTTTTGTGTCTATCTTCTCAGGTTTGGACGATTCTACTTTCCTGTTATAGGTAGTGTAGAATTGACAAGAAGTTCAAATTCTCACCATTTCAAGATCCCTATGATTTGGATGAGTTTACTTCACTCTCTTGTAGTGTTGAGTTCTACACATTTAATATAACTTATTATAACTATTGTTCCCCTATTTAGTAAATCTTTTTCTTCTCCCTTGAGCCTTTGGGGAATCCTAATGAGTCTTTTTATACTCACCCCAACATGAGATTTTACCACATATGGTTTTCCCTTTTAGACGACAAAAATGTTGATCATGACTTCATAGGAGCATATGGATAAAAGGTTCTTGGACAACATATTGTGTTTGTATCTTAGGACTTAAGAGCGAGGCTCTCTCAACCATTTTATTTTACCACGTGTTTCTAGGTTGTAGAACTTTTCTACTTGGGGATGTATTTTTCCTCCATTATATTTTTTAATTCTTTATACATGTAATATTTAGAGGATGGTTCTTGTTTTTGGTTTATTTATAGTAGTATGGTGTAAGAACCCGGTTTTTGCGGAGAAAGACTTTGGAATATTCTTGATAATATTCCAGAGCAGCGCCTTCAGACGGTGTGCGATTCCGAGCCCCGGAGTGGCCGGAATTAAATTTTCAGTGTGTTCACACTGGAAATGCTAAATAAATGGTATAACTCCTAAACAGAGTTCCGGATCAGAGATCCGAGTGTATGGATGGGTCCGAAATGGGGTGTTTACCCTAGGAATGACATAAAACTTGTCGGCGCAGGACATTTGGACCCCTCACCCGCTTCTGGAACGTTAAACGGATTAATTAATTAATTAATTAATTCGTTTAATGTTAAAACGCATGTTTCTCTTAAACGGTGGCTCAGAATGGGAAACTGAGGGTACCGTGGTGTTCGGAATGTGCTGTTTACCCTAAGAGGGGTATAAGTTTCGTGGGCGCGGGCCGTTTGTGAAAAATGGCCCCAGGGGCGTTTCCGTAATTTAGCAGCTTCGGACGTTAAATTTTATAACTTTTGAACGAGGTCTCAGATTAAAATTCTATGACCGCTGTTGTGCTCGTAGGTGTTGTTTACCCTCGGGGAGGCTTAACCTCGACCCTGTCGGGAGTTCGGGTTCGGGTCGACGAGCGGGTGGTTAAGCGTTTTCTATTTAAACGCTTAAGTCACCCACACCCTCTTCCACTCCCTCACCGGGACATCAGCAAGGAGGAGCTCTCCCCCTCCCTCTCCACTCCGGAGAGACAGCTCCGACGAGGCGTGGTGGCTGGCGGATCGTCGCGAAGCTTCGGGCGATGCCCCGCGAGGTAGGAGGTTTTCATTTTGTGGCGTTTTATTTCCGAACCTCCCTTTGAGTTCGATTAAAATCATCAAATCGTTGTTGTATCATTGAAAAAATCCCATAATCGTTTTGTATACATTTTGAGCATTCCATCACCCATTTCAGTTTGTAAATCAGAGTTTGGGGGAGGTCGGGGGCGTCCGGCGAAAGTTTCGGGTATTGGTTTCTTGTCCGGCCGGTTTTGAGGGCGGTGGCAGGCGGTGGCGCGCGGGCGGCATCAGCAGGGTGTCGCGGCATGCACGCGGCCTTAGGCGGGTGCCGCGACGTCTGGCCAGTGCGAGGGCGGCAGTGTCCGGACGAGGCCAGGGGTGTCCCGCGGGCGTCGGCAATGCGCGGCGTGCGGGCGAAGACACCCGGCCTTCCTGGCAGGGTTGACGCGATGACGACGAGGGTGGGGTCCTCGGGACCCCGCGGGAAACGAGACTCGCGTGCGGCCGGTCTTCGTGGGTGAAAAACAAGCCGGATTGGCTTGCTGCCGGTCCGGGCATGGAAGATCGGCCCGCGACCGCAGGCCGGTTCAGGAGAGTGGGCCGGCCGAACCAGCCTGGCACACTAATGCCCGTTTTTTTAAACGGCTGTAAATGTCAGCCCAGGTGTCGGATTCGCGCACCGTTAGTGGCGACACATTCCTTGGGACGAGGAGAGTATTTTGAGATGGTTTCAAAAATTTTTAATTCCCGAAACGAGGGGCCGTGGAGGCACGACGTGTCTTTAAGTGGACGAGCGTTTCTCCCGAGATTCTTGTTTGGGACGTCGCGGATGCGTCCGACGTCCGTTTTGAGTGCTGTCAGCGGAATTGTGACCCGGGCACTAAGGCGGAGGTTTCTAGGGTGGTTCCGGGCGTTGAGGCCGAAGTTGAGGCACGGGCCCCATGGCGCATCTTTTGAGCTGCGTGCAGCTAGTAGCGAGTTTTTCCTCGGACGTCCGTTCGGGGCGTGCGAGCAGTCATTGTTGGGTGTTTTTCCGAGGGCATCGCGTTGGCGCAGTCAGCCCACTATAATTCCGCATGGTATTGCGGGCCCCGCGAGGGCCGTTTGGGCGACGATGGTGATTTTCTATCTTTATCACAGGGCGACTGTTTTGGACAAATGAGTAATCCATCTTGTGTTCTTTTTCGAGAGGATCGCAACGGTACGATCTGTTCATTGAGTTTCGGGACCGGGATGCGGGTCCCACGTGGCACCGCTCGTGTGCGGTGCACCGGGATTCACCTTTTTCTCCGGATATCCATTGCACTCAAGTGAGTAGTGCTTTTGACGTGTTTTCCCGAGGGGATCACAATGGTGTGATGCGCCTGACTGTTTTCGGGTCCGAGGCTCGGGATTACGGGACACCGTTTGGGCGTGAGGCTGTGTTGGTGACTTTTTCATCGGATATCCGTTTGAGCCGAGTAAGTAGTCGATCTCACAAGTTTTTCCGTGAGGATTACAATGGTGCGATCCATTGGGTTGTGCGGAGCCTCTTGTTTGATCTTGTTAAATGTGGAAGCATGGATGGTGCTCTAGTGGTGGTTCGCCCTACCTTGTTTGTAGCTGACCCATGGCGTGTGATCACGCACTCTTGGGAGAGTGATACAATGGGTCCACGAGATGTGGTTGGTCGTGCCTGGGCCTTTGAGGTGGAGTTGTTATGTCACGCCTTCGCGTTGATGCTGGGTGCCGTGTGCAAGATAGCCTTTGGGCTGGAATGAGGTATACTCCGGGAGTATACGGGAGCGCTTGGAGGTACGTGTGGTTGTTGGTACCTGAGGACGTTTGTGCACTCAGTTGGGGTTGACTTGGGGCCACACGTCGTGTGGGCCCCATGTGCATGCCATGATATGCTTTACATACTTTTACCTCTCGTGACGTAGAGGGTCCCTCTGTGCTTGTTTGTTTGACCAGCTGAGTGGAGTGTTCCCCTGGCATTGTGCTCATCTGTTAGACCAGCAGGGTGAAGTTTCCGCTGGCCTGGTGCTCGTATGTTTGACCATCAGGGTTGAGCGGTCTCCCCCTGGTCATGTGCTCGATGGTTTGGCCGGTAGAGATGGTTTGGTTCCTCTGCTTATTTGGCTGTGAGGGGTTTCAATACTGTGCCCTTTCACTGGACTGTGACACCGTTTGTGACTACGGGTGTCCTTGCAGCGTGGGTGTTTTCCCCACTTTCTAGGATGAGATGTCTCGGTCCGATTCGACTGTGACTCAGCGGATTGGAGCGGGATTACCTTGTGAGGCCTGGGGGTTTCTCCCATTGTTCTGTGTTCCCTGGTAGAGCTTGTGGTTTCGGTGTGACCAACACTTTAAGCGGGCACCGATCCTCTACCCTAGAGGTTGTTCCAGCAGGACTGAGGATGTTCCACTAGGGTTGAGGTTGTTCCAGCAGGGATGAGGTTGTTCCAGTAGTCCTAATGTTGTTCCAGTAGGGCTGAGGTTGTTCCAGCAGGGCTGAGGTTGTTCCAGAAGGGCTGAGGTTGTTTCCAGTAGGGCTGAGGTTGTTCCAGCAGGGCTGAGATTGTTCCTGCAGAGATGAGGTTGTTTCGAGCGGGGCTCACCAGTGGGTTACCATCTAGCAGGGATGGCCAGTACAGTGGTGTTTACCGAGCAGTATCATCCAGCAGGGATGGCCAGAGTAGTTCCAAGCTTACCTCCAGCGGGGCTGGGCAGTGGTCCCCGATGCCGGGCTTACCTCCAGCATGGCTAGGCAGTGGTCCCCGATGCCGGGCTTACCTCCAGCTGGGCTGGTCAGTGGTCCACGATGTCGGGCTTACCTCCAGCTGGGCTGGGAAGTGGTCCTCGATGCCGGGTTACCTCTAGTTGGGCTGGGTAGTGGTCTCGTCACCGATTTTAGCCGGGTCTCCCTCAAGTGGATTAACCTGTTACGAGACTGGGTAGTGAGGCACCCGTTGACTTTTCGGGTATGCCTATAGTGGGAACCCATTGACTTCCAGGGATCCTCCAGCGGGGGCTGGGCAAGGGGTCACCTGTCGACTTTGAGCAGACCTCTCGACTGCGGGTTAGTGATGAGTTGTGGTTGACGTTCCCCCAGAACTCTCAAGTACGAGGAGCGATTTCCCCCACCGAGACGCGTCCTTGTGACGTGACCTAAAACCGTGCGGGCGAGTCAGTGCTACCCAATGCGGATAGTGTCAAGGTGTGGTGATTGAGCCCCTTGGCTTGCAGTTCGGGGCAGAAGTGCGGGATGCTAGGCATCGATGGTGTTACTTCAGGGAACGTTGGCTACTCATTCTTGGGCTGAGCTATGGGACAGAGATCCCCATACGAGTTTGATCGGGATTCTTGACAGAGCATACATATGTATATACCTTGTTTCCGGCACCCACTTCTTGGGTTTGGCTACTCTCCTTCCAGGAGAGGCGAAGACACGCAAGGTATGCCATGTGCTTTTTGTGTCTAGCTTCTCATGGTTAGACGATTCTACTCTCCTACTATAGGTAGCGAATAATCGAAAAGAAGTTCATCTTCTCACCGTTTCCAGCTCCTTGTGTCTGGATGAGTCTACCTTCTTTCCTCTTGTTGGGTTGAGATGGACTCTTCACTGCACTCTCTCTTGTACTCCTTTACTTTTCTGTTCGCTCTACTGCTCACCCTTCGATAACTCCTTTTGTTTCTCGCTCGAGCAATTGGGGTATCCTATTGAGTATTTTTATACTCACCCCTTCTTGGGCTTTTCCCGCACTTGGTGTGCCCTTGCAGACGACAGACAGGTGGAGCGTGACATTAGTGGAGCGTAGGAGCTTGGGAGCTTGGACAGCGTGTGGTGGTCGTGGCCGGGTTCCAGGTGGGAGACCCGTCAGCTGTTCTTTTTGTTTACCTGTTGCTGTGTGTGTGTGTACAGGTACATAGGCAAAGGCCTCCTCCAGTTATTGTGCCTTCGGCGCTGGTCGCCAGCCCCTGGCCTATGGAGGCAGGCCTGTGGTAGTTACGGCTTGAGCCCGGGTAGGGTCGGGTCGTGGCAAAGTGGCATCAGGGGTGGTTCGTTCCATGGGATGCTGTTCGGACACCCCTAAAAGGGGAATTGGTTGGGATTTAGGGAAATAGTGTTAACGTGTCTTGAGAGCGGCTCTCAGGCCAGGGAGTCCAATATTGGTGCGGCGGCTGATGTATCCATTCACCAGGACCCTGATAACCCGCTTGTCGACTCGGCATGCTGAGACACTTGTTGCATGGAATTTGTTTGTGCATCACATAGGACTGAGTCTTGACTGTCCTTCTTGAGTCAGCTCCCCATCGTTGTTATTTTTGGTATATACAAATATGCTCATCTGACCGCGGAACTCCTTGATAATTTTCAGGATGTCTCCGCGAGGACAGCTAGCCATTATACCATCTTTGGTTCGTGACGACGGCCATGTGAGCTACGAGGCCATAGTCCAGGACCCATCATGCGAGCCCCTTTCTCCGGGTGGGCTGGTAGCAGCACCCCCACCTGTTGAGCAGCAGGCCGTTTCAGCAGAGCAGGCTGAGCCTGAGCGCAGGTTGAGCGCACTCCATGAGTTCCAGTGGCAGAGACCGCTGAGGTTCAATGGTGAGCCAGACCCTCAGGCAGTAAAGGTGTGGATTGAGGCAGTGTTTCACCTTTTCAGGCTTGTACATACGCCGAGAGATCAGAGAGTGGCTTTGGCAGCCAGCCTTTTTTGTGGAGCATCTTGGCGTTGGTGGAGTCTAGTGACGCAGTTTCTTGACGAGTCGTCACTTTCATTGGACGAATTTCAGTTGTTGCTCCGTGAGGAGTTTTTCCCCTCCTGCTTGCGCTCCGTTCAGATTCAGGAGCTCCTACAGCTTCAGCAGGGAGGGATGACGGTGGCTGAGTACGCGGCTAGTTTTGCGGATCGTGCACGCTTTTACCCGGACATGGTCCATGACGACAACCTCCAAGAGCGGAAGTTTGAGCAGGGTCTCCACCGAGAGATTCGTGCTGTCATAGTACCTTTGGTCATTTCCACATATTCCAGGGTGCTAGAGCAGGCGCTGGTGATAGAGGGCATCCTGTCGCGTTCTAGTGTTGGTGGTGGCAGCAGGCACATTGGAGCCGAGACGTCTGCCGCAACTAGTGGGCATCGGCAAGCAGGACCTTGAAGCAGGTGGAATTCTTAAAACCGGACTTAGGGGCGTGGTCATACACCACAGTGGCACCGGAGGGCACCAGTGAAGCCCAGAGAGAGTCTTTTCTATGCTTGTGATGGGTGAGGTCACTTGGCACGAGATTGCCCGACCCGAGTTGCTCGGAGCATCGGGCAGGCAGCAGGTGCACCACCACGGCAGAGGCAGCTTCGTGATCTGAGTGGTACCCAGTGAGGTGGTTCTTGCAGAGGAGCAGGAGGAGCTGGTAGTGGGGGACGACGTTACGAGGACTTCCCATCACCACTAGGTGGTCCATGTCAGGCTCCGGGAGATGACTGTTGGGACCGCGGGCAGCCGCGAGCTTTGGATGTCTACGATCCTGCAGAGCATGAGGAGATAAGATGTATGATCTACATCTCTTCTACCTTTTTGCAGTAGAATTGTTAGACTCTGTGTGTGATATTATTTCCTTCTTGATCATTGTTTGGTGTGTTACCAGGGTGATGCAGGGCATCGGGTGTGACCCTGTGTTTGTAAGGAAAAAGGCGTGAGACCTTTTCCTTTAGTCGATGGTGTTGACTCTTTCGACTTTTGAGTGTGTAAGAGAGCATCGACTGTGGAACATTTCTTGACCTGATATCCTTGGGTGTTTCACCATGTGGATATTCTGAAGGAGGGATTCACCAGGCCTTGTTTAAGGTGCGTGCGTTGATTCTAGTCGCGACGTGCGACGTAGAGGTTTGACCGGGGAGGTGAGCTACCCCCGAGGGCCTTTGGGCCGTTTGAGACCGTGCAAATGGATGGCGAGGTACCCTAACACCTTGACCTAACCCCAAAGCCTGGAGTGGGTGCACGAAATCGGCAAGGGCCGACCTAACGTGAATAGATCAATCCTTTGGTCTGTGTGTGGTGACACAGAGCTGTGCGTGGGTTCTTCTGGGTATGAGGATGCCAGGTGTGAGCTTAGTACCCTGTGTTGCTCCCTACTTTTGCTTTTCTGGGATGAAAATCTTGAAGGAGTGAATGATGTAAGAACCTGGTTTTTTCATAGAAAGACATTGTAATATTCTTGATAATATTCCAGAGCAGCGCCTTCAGACGGCGTGCGATTCCGAGCCCCGGAGTGGCCGGAATTAAATTTTCAGTGCATTCACACTGGAAATGCTAAATAAATGGGATAACTCCTAAACAGAGTTCCGGATCAGAGATCCAAGTGTTCTGATGTGTCCGAAATGGGGTGTTTACCCTAGGAACGACATAAAACTTGTCGGCGCGGGACGTTTGGACCCCTCGCCCGCTTCTGGAACGTTAAAAGGATTAATTAATTAATTAATTAATTCGTCTAATGTTGAAACATAGGTATCTCTTAAACGGTGGCTCGGAATGGGAAACTGAGGGAACCATTGTGTTTAGAATGTGCCGTTTACCCTAGGAGGGGTATATGTTTCGTGGGTACGGGCCGTTTGTGAAAAATGGCCCCATGGGCGTTTCCCTAATTTAGCAGCTTCGGACGTTAAATTTTATAACTTTTGAACAGGGTCTCGGATTAAAATTCTGAGACCACCGTTGTGCTCGGGAGGTTTTATTTACCCCATGGGAGTCTTAACCTCGACCTCGTCGGGAGTTCGGGTTCGGGCCGTCGGGCGGGTGGTTAAGCGTTTTCTATTAAAACGCTTAAGTCACCCACACCATCTTCCTCTCCCTCACCTGGACAGAAGCAAGTAGGAGCTCTCCCCCTCCTTCTCCACTCTGGAGAGACAGCTCCGGCGAGGCGTGGTGGCCGGAGGATCATCCCGAAGCTTCGGGCGAAGCCCCGCGATGTAGGAGGTTTTCATATTGTTGCGTTTTATTTACGAACCTCCCTTTGAGTTCGATTAAAATCATCAAATCGTTTTTGTATCTTTGAACAAATCCCATAATCGTGTTGTATATATTTTGAGATTTCCATTACCTTTTTCGGTTTTTAAATAGGAGTTCGGGGGAGACCGGGGGCATCCGGCGAAAGTTGCGGGTTTTGGATTCTTGTCTGGCCGGTTTTGAGGGCGGTGGCAGGCGGTGGCGTGCGGGCGGCTTCAGTAGGGTGTCATGGCGTGTGGGTGGCCATAGGCGGGTGCCGCTGCGTCTGGCCAGCATGAGGGGGGCGGTGTCCGGACGAGGTCAGGGGTGTCCTGCGGGCGCCGGCGAAGCGCAGCGTGCGGGCGAAGACACCCGGCCTTCCTGGCCGGGTTGACGCGGTGATGACGTGGGCGGGGTCCTCGGGGCCCCGCGGCAGACAAGACCTGCACGAGGTGGGTCTTCGTGGGCGAAAAGCAATCCAGACCGGCTTGCTGCCGGTGCAGGCGTGGAAGACCGGCCCGTGACAGCGGGCCGGTTCAGGAGAGTGGGCCGGCCGAACCGGCCTGGACCACTAATGCCCGTTTTTTAAACGACTGTAAATGTCAGACCGGGTGTCGGATTTGCACGCCGTCAGCGGTGACGCATTCCTTGGGATGAGGATAATATTTTGAGATGGTTTTGGGAATTTTAAATTCTCGAAACGAGGGACCGCGAAGGCACGACGTGTCTTTAAGTGGACGATCATTTCTCGCGAAATTCTTGTTTTGGACGGCACAGATGCGTCCGACGTCCGTTTTGAGCGCTGTCAGCAGCGTTGTGACCCTGGAACTAAGGCGGATGTTTCCAGGGTGGTTCCGAGCGTTGAGGCCGAAGTTGATGTGTGGGCCGCACAACCCGTCTTTTGAGCTACGTGCAGCTAGTAGCGAATTTTTCCTCGGACGTCCATTCGGGGCGGGCGAGCTGTCGTTGTTGGGTGTTTTTATGAGGGCATCACGTTGGCGCAGTCTGCCCGCTGTAATTCTGCATGGTGGTGTGGGCCCCGTGAGGGCCGTTTGGGCGACGATGTTGATTTTCCAACTTTATCACTGGGCGACCGTTTTGGACAAATGAGTAGTCCATCTTTTGTGCTTTTTTGAGAGGATCGCAACAGTGCGATCCGTTCATTGTGTTTCGGGACCGGGATGTGGGTCCCACGTCACCGCTCGTGTGCGGTGCGCCAGGATGCACCTTTTTCTCCGGATATCCGTTGCACTCAAGTGAGTAGTGCTTTTGACGTGTTTTCCCGAGGGGATCGCAATGGTGCGATGCGCCCGACTGTTTTCGGGGCTGAGGCTCGGGATTACAGGACGTCGTTCGGGCGTGAGGCGGTGTTGGTGACATTTTTGTCGGATATCTGTTTGAGGCGAGTAAGTAGTCGATATTTCATGTTTTTCCACGAGGATTACAACGGTGCGATCCGTTGGGTTGTGCGGAGCATCTTGCGCGATCTTGTTAAATGTGGAAGCACGGAAGGTTCCCTAGAGGTGGTTCGCCCTACCTTGTTTGCAGCGGATCCTAGGCGTGTGATCGCGCACTGTTGGGAGAGTGATACAATTGGTCCACGAGATGTGGTTGGCCGTGCCTGGGCCTTTGAGGTGGAGTTCTTATGTCACGCCTTCGCGTTGACGCTGGGTTCCGTGTGCACGATATCCTTTAGGCTGTAATGAGGTATACTCCGGGAGTATATGGGAGCTCTTGGAGGTACGTGTGGTTGTTGGTTCATGAGGATGTTTGTGCGCTCAGTTGGGGTTGACTTGAGGACACACATCGTCTGGGCCCCACGTGCATGATGTGATCTTCTTTAAGTACTTTGACCTCTCGCGACGTAGAGGGTCCCTCTACGCTCGTTTGTTTGACCAGCTGGGTGGAGTGTTCCCCTGGCTTTGTGCTTGTTTGTTTGACCTGCAGGGTGGAGTATCCCCTAGCCTGGAGCTCGTTTGTTTGACCAGTAGGATTGAGCGGTCTCCCCCTGGTCTTGTGCTCGATGGTTTGGCCGGCGTAGATGGTTTGGTTCCTATGCTTCTTTGGCTGTGAGGGGTTTTAGTACTGTGCCCTATCACTAGACTGTCACACCATTTGAGACTACGTGTGTCCATGTAGCATGGGTGTTTTCCCCACTTTCTGGGATGAGATGTCTTGGTCTGCTTCGACAGTGACTCAGCGGATTGAAGCGGGATTTCCTTGTGAGGCCTGGGGGGTTTCTCCCGTTGTTCCGTGTTCCCTGGTAGATCTTGTGGTTTCGTTGTGACCAACACTTTACGCGGGCACTGATCCTCTACCCAGGAGGTTGTTCCAGCAGGGCTGAGGTTATTCCAGTAGGGATGAGGTTGTTCCAGCAGGGCTGAGGTTGTTCCAGAAGGGTTGAGGTTGTTCCAGCATGGCTGAGGTTGTTACAGCAGGGGTGAGGTTGTTTCCAGCAGGTATGAGGTTGTTCCAGCAGGGCTAAGGTTGTTCCAGCAGAGCTGAGGATGTTTCGAGCAGGGCTCGCCAGTGGGTTACCATCCAGCAGGGATGGCCATTACAGTGGTGTTTACCGAGTAGTACCATCCAGCAGGGATGGCCAGAGTAGTTCCAGGCTTACCTTCAGCGGGGTTGGGCAGTGGTCCCCGATGCCGTGCTTACCTCCAGTTGGGCTGGGCAGTGGTCCCCGATGCCGGGCTTACCTCCCGCTGGGCTGGGTAGTGGTCCCCGATGTCGGGCTTACCTCCAGTTGGGCTGGGCAGTGGTCCTCGATGCTGGGTTACCTCCAGATGGGCTGGGCAGTGGTCCCGTCGCCGACTTTAGCCGGGTCTCCCTCCAGTGGATTACCCTGTTACGGGACTGGGCAGTGAGGCACCCATCGACTTTCCGGGTATCCCTGTTGTGGGAACCCGTTGACTTCCAGGGATCCTCCAGCGGGGGCTGGGCAGGGGGTCGCCTGTCGAATTTGAGTAGACCTCTCGACTGTGGGGCAGTGACGAGTTGTGGTTGACATTCCCCCAGAACACTCAAGTACGAGGAGCGCTTTCCCCCACTGAGACGCTTCCTTGTGAAGCGACCTAAAACCGTGCAGGAGATTCAGTGCCGCCCAATGCGGATAATGTCAAGGTGTGGTGATTGAGCCCCTTGGCTTGCGGTTCGGGGTAGACGTGCGGGATGCTAGGCATTGATGGTGTTACTTCTGGGACTGTTGGCTACTCTTTCTTGGGATGAGATATGGGACGGATATCCCCTTACGAGTTTTTTCGGGCTTCTTGACCGAGCATAAATATGTATATACCTTGTTTCCGGCACCCACTTCTTGGGTTTTCATACTCTCCTTCCAGGAGAAGCGAAGACGCGCGGGGTATGCCACGTGCTTTTCGTGTCTAGCTTCTCATGGTTAGACGAGTCTACTCTCCTACTATATGTAGCGATGACTCGACGAGAAGTTCAACTTCTCACCATTTCAAGATCCTTGTGTCTGGATGAGTCTACCTTCTTTCCTCTTGTGGGGTTGAGCCGGACTCTTCACTGCACTCTCTGTTGTACTCCTTTACTTTTCTGTTCGCTCTACTGCTCACCCTTCGGTACCTCCTTTTGTTGCTCCCTCGAGCCTTCGGGGTATCCTACTGAGTATTTTTATACTCACCCCTGCTTGGGCTTTGCCCGCACTTGGTGTTCCCTTGCAGACAACGGACAGGTGGAGCGTGCCATCAGTGGAGCGTAGGAACTTGGGAGCTTGGACTGCGTGTGGTGGTCGTGGCCGGGTTCCAGGTGGGAGACCCGTCAGCTGTTCTTTTTGTTTACCTGTTGCCGGGTTGTGGCCCTTTTTGGTTGGGCACGTGTTTTTCCCCTTTTTCCTTTTTAGCACTGTACTATGTACTGTTAGGGGTCGATGCACACTGTGGTATTATATATAGCAGTTTCCCTTTCCTTTGCCTGTCTTTACTTTTACTCTGCACTGTTGCATTGAGTTTGCTGCGTGTGTGTGTATAGGTACTTAGGCAAAGGCCTCCCCGAGTTATTGATCCTCCGGCACTGGTCGCCAGTCCCTGACCTATGGAGGTGGGCCTGGGGTAATTGCGGCTCGAGCCCGGGTAGGGTCGGGTTGTGAAATATGGTATCTCGTTTCCTTTTTCCCTCTAAAATTTTTCATTAAGTTGGTTGTATGTGTGTGTATAGGCACTTGGGAAAAGGACTTCTCGAGTTTTTTGTGTCTTCGACGCTGGTCATCATCCAATGGCCTATGGAGGTGGGAATGGGGTTGTTGAAGCTTGATCCCCATCATGGGTCAGGTTGTGACATCATTGCTATGTCTTTTTATATTTATCTGACCCTTAAATTCATGTTTTAGTGTATTAAAATAGTGATTGTGTATTTCCAATCATCCTAGGTAAATGGAACATTACATTGCTGTGAAATATAGTCCGCTATTTTTTAAAAAATGTTATTAATATTTTCATATGATTTAATGTCCTTCCAAGGTTTTTTGGTATGTTTTGACCCCCTCGCCACGTTTTTAAGGGGTTTCAAACCATTAAAAACTTCTTATTTGGTTGTTCTTGGAAGACACGAACTTGATTGACATTTTTTCTACTTATACAAATAATATTATAAAAAAGTTTTTTTATTATGATTTCACATCATTAAGAAGTATTAATTTTTTTTACTAACCATTAAATTCATGTTTTCATGTATTAAAATAACAAATGTGTGTATCTAGTCATCACAGGAAAACAATACCTCAGTAATATGCCTTTTCTAATCAACTTTTTAGAAAATCACAATATGGGTATTTTCTGATATCATGACATTTAGAGGTCATTTAATTTGTTTTGAATCACTGAAGTATGTTTTTAAAGGCCATCAATCCTCTAAAAAAATATTATCCGGACGGTTTGAGCATACAACATGTCTAATTTTGTATTTCCTCATTGTACAGATAAAAAATAATGAAAATAATTATTTAATATGAATTTACATCATTCAAAGGTCCTTTTTTATGGATATGAATGTTAAAAAAACATTTTGGAGTATTAAAAACAATCACAGTGAATTTTGTTATCATTATGAGAAAAAAGAAACTCATCAAACATAATTAAAATACAATTTTCCTATGATTTCACATCATTATAGGGATGTTTTCTATGGATCTAACTGTTAAACTCATCTTTTATATTTTAATATAATAACAGTGTGTTTTTAGTATTCTGGGGAAAACTAAATCTAAGACTAAAATTCCACTTACTTGAGAATTTAATAATTCAATATATTGGTTTTTTCTTGACTTGATATGAATTCATAGGTTGTTTGATGGGTTTTGTGCCCCTGAAATACATTTTTATAGGGTAATAACCCATTTAAAACAACTAACTTAGTGATTTTTAGCCGACCACACATCCAATTGATGTGATGTCTACTCATCCATGAAAATAATAATACAAATATAGGTTCCATTTAATTTCACAACATTTTAATGTCAGTTTATATAGATATGAGCATTAAATATATATTTTTGTGTTTTAAAATAAAAAAAGATTATTTCTAGTCATCCTAGGAAACCAGAACCTTGGATTGATGTTTCAATTTCTCCACCATTTTATAAATCAATGTATTGTTATAATTCCATTTATACAAAATCAGATGCTTTTTTGGTACGTTTTTACCCGTTAAATCATGTTCTAAAGGGAATGTAACCTTTAAAAACTTCTTATTCATTAATTTTAGGTAGAACACATTTACAATTGATGTGTATTATATGTGTACACCTCAAAAATAATACAAATATTGGATTCCTTTATTTTAAATCATCATAAGGTTGTTTTAGAAGGACATGACTGTTAAATGCATGTTTTGGAATTTTAAAATAATAAAAGAGTGATTCTAGACATTTTGGTAAAACATGACCATATATTGATGTTTCTTCAAATCCACTACATCAAAAATTACTGTACTGGTTTTTTCATCTGATTTCACGACATTCAAAGGTAGTTTAGTAAGGTTTGGACACTTGAAACACATTTTTAAATTGAATAATGCCTTTAAAAACTAATTATTTGGTCATTTTTTGAAGATCAAACCTATGATTGATGTTCCATCTACTCATAAATATCAAAAACAAAACAAATAATATTTTCTTATGATTTAAAATAATTCCTTGGTCATTTTATATGGATTTTAATGTCAGACTCATGTTTTGTAATTTCAAATTAATAAAAGAGTTGTTTTATATCACCCCAAAAAAAATGAAATATGAAATAGATGTTCCCTCTACTCCACAAATTTATATATCACTATGAGATTATTTTCATCCAATTTCAAAGAATTATGAGGTTAATTGGTTGGTTTTGACCCCATGAAACACATTATTAAATGGTTATAAACCTTAATGAACTTATTATACTATAGTTTCCGGTTGATTATACTTTCTGTTCTTGTTCTTTGTACTTTTACAAGTTAAAAATTATAAAACACTATTTCCAATGATTTTATGTCATTTTGAGGTCGTTTTCTATCGATCACGGCATTAAACACTCATTTTGGCATTCTAAAATAGTTAAAGATTATTCCCTGTCATTTTAGTCAAATAGAACCATAGATTGAAATTACATATACACCATTTTTTCAGAAAGATATATACATTTATTTTTATATGATATTATGAAATTTAGAGATCATTTAGTACTTTTTGACCCCTAAACATAGGTCTTTAAATGGAATGAAGAATTAAAATCTACTAATTTCATCATTCCAGTAAGACCGCATGTCTGATTTATGTTATGTGTACTAATACACATCAAACAAAACCTCATATTGAAATTCCTTCTACATGACAATTTCAAAAAATAATTTATGTTTTTTTCTATTTTCATTGTATTTATAGGTAGTTCTATTTGTTTTTACCCCTTGATGCACACTTTTAATGGGTTTCAAGCCATTAAAAACTACTTATTCGGTCATTGAGGGATGACTGAATGTTCAATTTATGTTTTTTATACTTTTACATATCAAAAATAATAAAAATATGACTTTACTATGATTTAAAATATTTTTATGGTTGTTCTCCAAGTGTGTAAAAGTTAAAAAATTGTTTTGGTGTTTTGAAACAATATAATTTTTTTTCAATTAACCTAGGAAAAAAATTACACTGAAAATTATCCATCTCAAATATTTAAAAAATCAATATAAATTTATTTTAGTTTAATTTCTCAACATTTAGAGGAAATTTTTCTGGTTTTGATGCATTGATGAAGATTTTTAAAGGGAGTCAACCATTTAAAAATGGATTATTTGGTCGTTCTAAGAAATTTGATCATTTGGATAACATGTCAACTACTATTACACATGTAAAATAACAAAAAGACTATTGAATTATGATTTCATGTCATCACAAGATTGTTTTATATTGATTTGACTAGTAAACACATGTTTTATTGTTTTAAATTAATACAAATACGTTTTTGGCCACCCTAGGAAAATAGATCCTCATATTGTAGTTCAATATACTCCACCATTTTAAAAATCATAGTGTAATTATATTCATTTAATTTAATGGAATTCATAGGTATTTTGGTTGGTTTTGAACAAATGAATCATTTTTTAATGGGTGTCAAACCATTAAAAACTCTTTATTTAGTCCTTTTTGGTAGAACATAGGTCTGAAAGATGTTCTGTCTAATTCTACATGTCATAAATAAAAATATGGAATTATATGATTTTATTTCATTATAAGGTCTATTTAAATGAATCTTAATAAAAATCTCATGTTTCAATACTTTAAAATAATAAAATTTTTATTCTAATCCCCTCTAGAAAACCAAGCCTCATATTTCTTTTTTATCTTCATAACCATTTCATAAATCACTATACGGCTACTGTCATCTGATTTCCTAGAATTGGGATGTCATTTGGTTGGTTTTGTAAAATCCCAAGTAATTGAATAATAATACATATTTCATATTTATTAATGTTTGTGAATTAAATATTAATTTTACTTTAAAAGGGTTTCTATGTTTGATAGCGTGCCTGATATGCAGCAACGGGTTTCTTTGAAATCGTACATTGCACACTAATAATATAATATTATTATTATAAAGGTAGTAAACTCCTAGAAGTTGTATTGGTAGGAATGAAAAAAATAAACTACAATATGATTATACATGTTTTTTAAACATATTTATATTTATCAAAATAAAAATTATAGTCTTAAAATATGAATGAATCTAATTTTAAGCATAATTTACATTAAAAGGCCGATTTACTGCATTTTAATGGAGAAACATATTTAAATATAGTTTTGGTAATTTTATATATTATATTTGACCAAATAAAATTCTTCTTTATATTTAGGACATAAAATTGTACTTTGGGTAATTTTTTGGAATTTTTCCGATAAAATACATTTTTTAATGAATAGTTGAAAATATTGTATTTTAATTCAAAAGTGCATTTTTATTTAATTATTTATAGGGCAAAATTATCTTTTTAATTGGTTTTAATGTTTAATTAGAAGTTATTTTTACCATTTAATCCAATGTTGGTCATTGAAATTAATTTCACCGTAAAATTGGACCGAAACAAGTGTCGATCTTTTGATAGTTATTGTTTCTTAAAAACACGCTATTTGGTTTAACAATGGGAATTAACTAATTAATGACACGTTAATGTTTTGAATTTGAAAAAATAAAAATAATTTTTGAATTCTGAATATCAAATAAATCTTAGACAGAATTTTTGGTATTTTTCTAAAAAACATTAATTTTTGATGAATAGTGAAACCACTTAGTAGTAGTTAAAAAACTGACTTTTTCATTAAAATGAAATTTTACCGCTTCTATGAATTTAATTTCAAAAATCCTACATACATTGTTGTTATTAGTAAGTAATATTTGTTTCAATTAGATGAAAATATTTTTTGGTGAATAGTAACTTTTGAATTATATTTACTGCGGTTAAAGGTAAATAAGATAATTCTAGGTAAAAAAAATATTATAATAATTCAAAGTTACCTTAACACTGGTACAAACCTTATTAGTTGAGTCATTTACGACCATGATCATCTTTGGATAGATTTTGTGACCCCATTGAGCCACGTGGGAGTGATAATGACAATTTGAATAAATTAATTTAATGCAATGACAAAATTGACATTAAGAAAAATATTTTAGAATGTAATTTTTATATGCTGTTATATAAGATATATTTTCAAATATAAGTATTCATTGGTAATATAAAACGATTTCCTACATCATGGAATTTTTTTTATAATTTTTAGACAAAATATATATTAAATTATTTATGACACAATAATGATGCCGTGTTTACCTCATTAATAAATCATTTAAATAAATAATATTGTAAATATTAAACATTTATCCAAATCCTGTACAATTCCTATTGTGTGATTTTATTTCGACCATGAGTCATATTATCTTTGACTATAATGATTTTTGGACCATTAAGAACTGAAAATCATTATATAATAAAACAATAGTTTCACAATTTCCTAAAGAGCCCCTCCTCTCCCTAATAAAAGGAGACCATTTCTAACCAATTCCTCACACATATCAAGCCATTTGGCTCGTCCAAAATCTTCCCAATTAATCTCCCTATATCCCCCTCCTCCACCTATAATCCTTACCATATGCATAAGGATCTTTATGAAGTCCGTTGGTTCAGAAAAAAGGGAGTTACCCAAATTAAATTTAACGATTTTTCTTAAATTGTTTTCATTTATTTTACTTCACCAACCCCTAAACATTTTTTTTAAATTATTTTGTAACAACACCAGTATCCTAATTATACTAATATGTTGTTATGATATGGTTTATAACTACACTTACAGACACCTCCATCTAATGGGTGAAGAACATAATGTTTTTGTGGATGGAAAACTAACGCCTCAAAAAACGATGATTGTTCAATTACATATTACCTCCTATCATGGTGGCCATTATGATGGAACTTTATTTATATATGATATATATTATGTTTATGTTTTCATTATGCTTTTGTAAATTCCATTTATAGCCTTCCTTTATGGTTTCCATTATGGGTAAACACGATAATCACATTAGAGGAAATGCGGACTACCGCCCCTTCAATGTGACATGACTCGTTAATGCCTTATGAAGGATATATAAAGGATAGAGATTATGATATTATATATGATATTAAACTATAATTATAATATATCTATGTATCATTATGTATTAATTATATTAAAATATGAAATAGAAATGAATGTTTTTTTCATGTGTATGTACGACTTACTGTCTCCATGAACGGTGCATTTCATTTCATACCTCCAAATGTTATGTACTATTATAAATATATGTATATACTATATATATATGATATATATTATATTTAAATGATGAATTTAATTCTGGATATAACTAACTATTGACCACATGGACAACATGTAAATATAAGGTGTTCATTTTTTACATAAGTACCAAATATCGACAAAATGGATGTTATTAACCTTAATGATTACATAATGTTTATAACATTGTAATAATTTATATAAAAGGAATAATAAACATGAAATTTGTTCTTAATCAAGTAGAAATAAACTTTATATTATTATTCAGATATTAAAGAATAAATGATTCAAGTCGGACAGGAGGTAAGGGACTTCACCTAAATCCCCATTCATTGAGGAATATTTTGTTTTAATACACGATTTTCATTTATATGCTATATAAACACCATTGAAATTTCATTTCATTCAGAGGGAATCTTTTTATATGAATCATTTTACTAAATAACTCAAAGGAATTTTTTTCTTACTTTAAGCGGTGACAATGACCTTTCCGCCTTCGCGAGTATTATTTGATCTTTGGCTTCCTTAACAATCCATAATGTTTTTTAATGGAAAAATATATACCAAATACTCATTTTACGTGTTTTGGTATTGAAAATTATTTTGAGAATTGATTTATTATTTCAATATCTTGAAATGATATTTTTTTATTACAATGTGAAAATGTTATCTTTACTTTATGCTTATGTTATTTGTTTTGATCATGTTGTTGTTCATGGGAATTATTTTCGTATAAGGGTTTTTCCATTATAAAACTTGGGCGGGTGAGCCCGAGATTTCTCTTCAATGAATTGGGTAACATAATGGTGGTAAAAAGTAATGTTTCTCTTAAGAGATTTTGGGAATATACTGTAATGGGTATTCTAAAGTAACTCCCTTAGTAGTTGTGATAGATACAATGTAAGTATGATATGGATGCCACAAGTTACCTTTATGATTTATGATTTTTATGTGTCTTTCAAAAATCGTATGATTACATGAGGTATGTAATATATTTCATGTGTTGTATGTATTTATAAACAAATTTTTTCATCCTTTGTATTATAACCCTTACTGATCTTTTTATGCTCATCCCAATATTTTTAAATGTTTTCATATGACCTCAAGACGAATAAGGTCAAGGATGAGATCATGGAAAAGACATGCTGTCTAAAACATGGAACTAGACATAACTCTTTTTTTTCAAGAGTTTTTATTTTATGAAAAAATGGATGTTGTGTAGAAGTGTCTACTTTGTAATCTTTTGAGATGTAATAAGTATGTCATAATTCTCTAAAACTATAAACCTAAATAGATCCTCAATGTGAATTATTCATTTAATTCAATATCAAGTAATGTTCAAGGCCTAGACATTATAGTTGGTATCAGAGGTCGGTTTAAATAACTTTAGGAGTTATTGTATTGTTAAATAAATTTCCATAAATATATTTATGGTAATATTGAAATGATATAGCATATACAGATTACCATGTTGCTTCTCCTAAGATATTTCAGTGCTAAAAATGTTTTTTCATAAAGGAACAAGGCATCTATTCTTGGAAGGCATACAGAGGGAAATGAACATCCAAAGAAGTCTCTTGAGATGGTCAGAATTAGAATTGAATAGTTTGTTGTAGTGATGGCTTAGTTGACTTAGGAATTAAAAAGGAGATTGGCGAATGCTCCAGTTGTGGCACTTCCATATAGAAATGGTGAGTTTGTCATCTACATTGATGCTTCGTTGGAAGGACTGGGATGTGTCCTAATGTAGAATAATCAGGTAATTGCTTGAGATTCATGCTAGATGAAACCTCACGAGTAAAATTAACCTACACATGATTTGGATTAGCTGCTGTTGTTTTTCCTTTAAAAATTTGGAGGCATCATTTATATGGAGTGAAGTGTGAAATATATACTGATCAGAAAAGATTCAAATATAGATTCACTCAAAAAGAATTGAACATGATACCGAGGATATGGTTGTAATTAATCGAGGATTATGATTGCACCATCCATTGCCATCCGGGAAAAGCAAATAAAGTGGATGATGATTTGAGTGAAAAACGTAATGCTTCATTAACCATGTTACGTTTAGAATGATATCCTTTCGTTTTGGATTTCATGAACATTGGAATAGAAGTTGTTGGTGCTGGAAATTCTTATGTTTTGTTTCATGAGTTAGTGAAGTCATCCCTATTAGAAAAAATAAAGCAAGCACAGAAAGAAGACAGTGAGTTGCTGAAAAATGTAGAATTGGTTCCTAAGGGTATCTTGCCTGATTTTAATGTTGATAATGATTGTGTTTTGTGGTTTGGGAATAGATTATGTCTGCCTTGTGATTCTCAGTTGAAGAATGAGTTGTTATGTGAAGCTCATAGATCCTCGTTTTCAGTTCATCTTGGTAGTGCTAAGATGTACAAGGACCATCAGGAGTATTAAAGGTGGGATGGAATGAAAAGAGATATTGGTGATTTTACTATGAAGTGTTTGAATTGTCACCAGGTTAAAGTAGAGCGAAAGTTACCGAAATGAATGCTTCATCCTCTACTGGTGCCAGAGTGGAAATTGGGAAATATATCTATGGACTTCATTGTGGGATTACCAATAACATTTCAAGGTAACAATGAAATATGGGTTGTAGTTGATCGAGTGACTAAATATGCTCATTTTCTTTCTATTAGGGATTCATTGTCTCTAGATCACCTTGCTCGGTTCTATGTTAAGGAGGTAGTCAGGTTGCATGGATTTCCTCTCATTATTGTATCTGATCATGATCCCAAGTTTACTTTTAACTTTTGGAAATTCATTTAGAAGTTGTTAGGTACAAAATTAAATTTTAGTACAAATTTTCACCCTCAATTAGATGGGAAATCAGAACGAACAATTCATACATTGGAGGATATGTTATGTGCTTGCTTGATGGATTATCTTGGATGTTGGGACCAAAATATTTCTTTGGTTGAATTTTCTTATAATAACAGTTTTCATTATAGTATACAGATGGCTCCATTTTAGGAATTATATGGAAAACATTGTTGATCTGCATATTTTTGGGATATAGTAGGTGAAAGGAAGCTGATGGGACCAGAATTAGTAGAAGAGATGACAGAGAAAGTTCAGTTGATTCAGAAGCACATGAGAACAGCTCAGAGCAGACAGAAAACTTATGCAGATTACCGGATGAAGGATCTATCTTTTGAGGTAGGTGATCATGTCATTATCAAAGTTTATTCATGGAAAAGTGTGATGCATTTTTATAAGAAGGTAAATTTGAGTCTGAGGTTCATTGGAATTCTGAGATTCTAGAGAATGTTTGATCAGTTGTGTATAGAGTGGATTTTCCTCCATGTTTATCCCAGGTATACAATGTTTTTCATATTTTATTGTTGAAAATTATATGTCAGACCCATCTCATGTTTTGACCCCATAGGTAGTTCTATTGGAAGAGAGTCTATCTTATGAAGTACAACCAGTACAGATTCTTGACTATAGAGAGTAAGTGTTTCTAAGTAAGGTAACTCACGTGGTAATGGTTTTTTGAAAAAACTATAAGGTTGAAGAGGAAACGTAAGAATATGAAAATTCTATGTGGGATAAATACACCACATATTTTGATTATTGAATAAAAATTGCAACGACATAATTTCCAAAAGGGGGGAAGGTTGTAACATCCCAAGTAAAGGAAGAATAAGAAATATTTCATATTTATTAATATTTGTTAATTAAATATTAATTTTACATCAAAAGGGTTTCTATGATTGATAGAGTACCCGATACGCAACAACAAGTTTCTTTGATATCTTAGGTTGCACACTAATAATATAATATTATTATTTTAAATGTTAGTTCAATACTGGCTGTTGTATTGGCGGTAAGGAACAAAATAAAATAAAATATGATTATACAAGTTTGGTAAACGTATTTATATTTATCCAATAAAAGCGATAGGCTTAAAATATGAATGAATCTAATATAAAGCATAATTTACATTAAAAGATCTATTTACCGCCTTTTAATGGAGAACCCCCATTAAATGTAGTTTTATTCATTTTTATATGTTATATTTGAAAAAATAAAATTATTCTTTAGATCTGGGAGATCACAATTTACTTTGGTTAATTTTTGTGATTATTTCGGTTAAAATTCATATTTTAATGAATAGTGAAAAATATTGTTTTTAATTCAAAAGTGCCTTTTTATCGAATTTATTTATATGGTTATATTATCTTTATAATTTGTTTTAATGTTTAATTAGAATATATTTTTACAATTTAATCCAATGTTGGTCATTGTAATTAATATCAATGTGAAATTGGACATAAACAAGTGTCTATCTTTTGATAGTTATTGTTTTTTTTAAACAGTCTATTTGTTTTAACAATGGGAATTAATTAATTAATGAAAATTTAATGTTTTTAATTTTAATAAATAAACATCATTTTATAATTTAGAATATCAAATAATTCTTAGGCTGAATATTTGATATTTTTCTGAAAAACATAAATTTTTGATGAATAGTGAAACAACTTAGTAGTAGTTAATAAAAATAAATTTTTCATTTAAATAAAATTTTACCACTTCTATGAATTGAATTTTGAAAATAAGATATACATGGTTGAAATTAGTACGTAAAATTTGGTTCAATGAGATAAAAATAATTTTTGGTGAATATAACTTCTGACTTATATTGACCGAGGTTAAAGGTAAATAAGGTAATTCAAGGTAAATAGAATACTATAATAATTCAAATTTTATTAACACTTTTCCAAAACTTATTTTTTAGTCATTTATGACCATGGGCATCTTTGAGTTGATTTTGGGACCCCAGTGAGCCACTTGGGAGTTATAATGACAATTTGGATTAATTAATTTAATGTAAAGACAAAATAGACATTAACAAAAATCTTTTAGAAATTAATTTTTATATAGTGTTATATAAGTTATATATTAGACTATAAATATTCATTAGAAAGCTAAAAATATTTCCTACATAATGGTATTTTTTTTATAATTTTTAGGCAACAAATAAATTAAATTATTTTTGACACAATAGTGATGTAGTGTTTACCTCGTTAACAAATCATTTAAATAAATATGTTTATAAATATTGAAATATTATCCAAAACCTGTCCAATAACTATTAGATTATTTTATTTCTACCATGAGTCATCTTATTTTTGACTATAATTATTTTTGGACCATTATAAACCGAAAATCTTTATATAATAAAATAATAGTTTCACACATTCCTTAAGAGCCCCTCCGATCCCATATAAAAAGAGACCATTTATAACCAATTACTCACACATATCAAGAAATTTATCTCATCCAAAGTCAGCCCAATTAATCTCCATAAATCCCTCTCCTCTACCTCGAAGCCTTACTTTAGGCAGAAGCCACTTCAAGAAGTCATTTGGTTTAAACCAAAGGGAGTTACCCAAATTAAAGGTAACAGTTTCTCTTAAATTTTTTTCTTTTATTTTAATTTTCTAACCCTAAACACTTTTTATTTCATTATTTTGTAACAAAAACAGTATCCTAAATATTAGTATGTTTTTATGAGATGGATCCGAATTACACTTACACACACATCCATCTAATGGGTGAAAACATAATGTTTCCGTGGATGACAAACTAATGCCTCGCGAAACGATGATTGTTCAATTACATCTTACCACCTATCATGATGGCCATTATGATGGTACTATATTTATATATGATATATATTATGTTTATGTTTTCCTTATTCTTTTTTAAAATCCATTTATAGCATTCCTTTATGGTTTCCATTATTGGTAAACGTGAAAATCTCATTAAAGGAAATGCAGACTACCACCCCCTCAAAGTGACGTGACTCGTTAATGCCTTTTGTGGGATGTATAAAGGATAGAGTTAATGATATTATGTATGATATTATATTATGATTATATTATGTATATGTATCATTAGGTTTTATTTACATTAAAATAATTAATAGAAATGAAAGTAGCATTCATGTGTACGTACGACTTTCCGTCTCCATGAACAATACATTTCATTTATTACCTCGAAGTGTTATTTACTATTATAAATACATGTATATACAGGATATATATGATATATATGATATCTAAATGATTAATGTCATTATGGATATAATAGAACTATTGACCACATGGACAACATGTAAATATAAGGTGTTCGTTTTTTTACTCAATTACCAAATATCGACAAAATGGAAGTTATTAACTTAAATGATTACATAATGTTTATAACATGGTAATAATTGATATAAAAGGAATAATAAACATGAAAAGGGTTCTTAAGAAAGTATAAATTCACTTTAGCTTGGTATTCAAGATATTAAAGAATGAATGGGTCAAGTCGGACATGAGGTAAGGGAATTCACCTCAATCACCTTTAATTGAGGCATAATTTGTTTTAATACACAATTTTCTTTTATACACTGTATAAACACCTTTGAATTTTCATCTCATTTAAAGTGAATATTTTTATATGAACTGTTTTACTAAATGAAAAAGAGGATTTTTTTTAACGTTAACGGTGACAATAACCTTTCCACCGCCGCGAGTATTTTTTGATCTTTGGCTTCCTTAAGAATCCGTATTGTTTTTTAAAGGAAAAATAAATACCATATACTATTTTTATATATTTTGGTATTGATAATTATTTTTAAAATGTATATATTATTTCCATATATAGAAATGATTTTTTTATTGCAATGTGGAAATTTTATCTTTCCTTTATGCTTATGTTATGTGTTATGATCAAGTTGTGGTTCTGGGGTATTATTTCTGTATACGGGTCGTTCCGTGATAAACCTAGGGAGGGTGAGAACGAGATATGTCTATATTTCATTGGGTAACATGAAAGAGGAAAACATGAATGTTTCTCCTATGAAATTTAGGGAATATACTGTGGTGGGTATTCTAAAGTAACTCCCTTAGTAGCTGTGATACGTACAATGTAAGTATGATATCAATTCCACAAATTACCTTTATGATTTATGATTTTTATATGTCCTTCATAAATATTATTATTTCATGAGGTAAGTATGATATTTCATGTTTTGTATATATTTATAACCAAATTTTTTCATCATTTGTATTATAACCCTTAATGAGATTTTTAGGCTCTTCCCAAGTATTTAAAAAATTTTCACAGGACATAAAGATGAATAATGTCAAGGATGGTTTAAAGGAAAAGTCATGCCGTCTAAAACATGGAACTAGAACTGACTCTTTTTTTTTCAAGAGTTTTTATTTTATGAGAAAATGGAAGCTATGTAGAAGTGTCTACTTTGTAATCTTTTGTGATTTAATAGTTATGTACTAATTATCTAAAACACTAAACCTGAAAATATCCTCAATGTCAATTATTCATTTAATTCAATATTATGTATTATTTATGGCAGGGTCCTTATAGGTTTGGACCCCTTCATTCACATTTTTAAACGGAGTCAATCCCTTTAAAAAAATTTATTCAGTTTTTCCAGATATACTAAGAATCCTATTTATGTTTCACCTACAAATACATGTCACCGATAATTCCAAAAAAATGATTTCACATTATTTAGAATTAATAATCTATGGATATGACTATTAAAACATGTGTTTTGGAGTTTCAAAATAATAAAAGTTTATTTTTTATCATCCAGGGAATGAAAAACCTTCTATTGATATCCCATATATTCCACAATTTAAAAAATCTGTGTATGATTATTTTTGTATGATTTCATGACATTCAGAGGTCATTAGGTTGGGGTTGATCCAACCTAATGCATGTTTTTGAATGGAATAAAACCATTATATACCGTGGGAATACCACACATCTAATTGATGTGTTTTCTACTTGTACACATATAAAATAACTCAAATTTTGTTTATAAATGATTTCACATCCTTTAGAGGTTTTTTAAAATGATTCAAATTGTTAAATGCATGTTGGTGTGTTTTAAAATAAAAAAATTTATTTTTTGTCCATTCTAGACAAAAAAACATTGGATTCATATTCCATATACTACATCATTTCAAAATTCATAGAATATATTTATTTCATTTGAATTCACTATATTAAAAAGTTTTTTTCTTGGTTTTAACCCATTGTTGCAATTTTAAAGGTTTCAATCCTTTTATAAAATGTTTATTTAGTTGTTTCGAGTAGAAAATATAAATAATTGAGATTTTCTGTACTTTTATATATAAAAACTATTTTTCTATGATTTCACATCACATCAAGGTCATTTACTATTGATCTGAGCATTAAACACACGTTTTTTTATTTTAAATAAAAAAATCATTTTTCTTGTTGTCTCGAGCAACAAAAACACAAATTTATGTTTCTTATACTCATACAATTTTAATATCGCTATAAATATGTTTTTTTCCAATATCATGATATTTATAGGCCATTTAGTTGGTTTTGACCTTATAATTCATATAATTAAAGGATACCAATCCATTAAAAATTTCTTATTTTGTTCGTTCCTCGAAGACCACATAGTATATTGGTGTATCATCTTCTTGTAATCATCTTAAATAATAAAAATATGGTTTTCTTACAATTTCAAATCATTATAATTTCTTTTTATATGTATCTAACTATAAAACAAACATTTTTCTATACTAGTATAATAAAAGTGCATTTTTCGTATTCCAAAGAAAAATATGTCCTCGTATTCATTTATTCCACAATTTAAAAAATCAATGTTTGGTTTCTATCATATAATTTTATGATATTTAAAGGTTTTTAGGTTTGTTTTTAATCATTGGAATTTTTTTTAAGAGGTTTCAAACATTTAAAAAATACTCATTCTGTTATTCTGAGCATAACATTCTTTTGATTGATATGTCGTCTACTTGTATAAGTTAAAAATAATATTTAGAAGGTTATTTTTATTATTTTATGTCATTTTGATGTTATTTTTAGGGATATTAAAATTAAATTAAAGTTTTCATGTTTTAATGTAACATTTGTGTATTTACAGTCATCCTGGTTAAATAAAATATCAGATTGATGTTCAAACCACTCACCCATTTCACAAATCACCATAGAGTTGTTATCAAATGATTTGATGGAATTTTGATGTTTTTCGATTGGTTTTGACCCCATGATTCTTATTTTTAAATGGAATAAAAATTTCAAAAAACATATCTGATCATTCCAGCTAGACAACACATCTGATTGAAATTTCTTCTAATCATACACATAAAAAATATTACAAAGAGAATTTTCTTTTAATTTTACAAAATTATGAGTACACCTACTATGAATTTGATAGATAAATATATGTTTGGGTGTTTTAAAAAAATAATTTTTTTGGTCATCCTAGGGAAATATTTCCTCAAATTTATCTTCTATCCACTCCACTATTTTACAAATAATTGGGATGTAGTTTTCTTCTAATTTCAGGGTATTTAGAGATCATTTGGTTGGTATTAACCCCAAAATTCATGTTTTTAAATAACATCAAAAATATAAAAATTGACGAGTATATGATTCTGGAAAGTTGAAACGTCTTATTAACATGTTGTATTCTTATACAGATCCATATTTATACAGATATAATTTCATCTGTTTTCAAGTAATTTGGAGCTTGTTTTCAATAGATCTGATTATTGAAAATATATTTTGGTGTTTTAAAAAATTAATTGTGTTTTTCTCACCATACTAAGAAACTGAAACCTATAAATTAAAATTCATATACTCAATCATTTAATAATTTATTTTATTGACATTTTTATCAAATTTTTGGAATTTGAAGTTCATTTACTTGATTTTTACCCACTTATACGCGTTGTTAACGGGCAAACAACCTTAAAAAAACATTTTATTTAATCATTATAAGAAGGATAAATTTCCTATTGATTTGAATCATAGTGGAAAAAAAGAAATAAAAATATTATTTTAATATTATTTCACATAATTCTATTCTAATTTTCTAAAGATTTATACATTAAATTCATGATTTGATGTTTTAAAATAATAAATGTGTTTTTGATCATATGAGGAGAACAGAACACTAGGTTGACATTTTTTGTAGTCTGCTATTTTATAAATCATTGAATGAATTTTTTGATTTGATTTTATGATATCCAAAGGTCTTTCAGTTGGTTATGATCCACTAAGGCATGTTTTTAAAGGGAATCAAAACATTAAAAACAATATATTATGTCTTTTTGGGTAGACCACACATCTCATTAACCATTAATCAAATCATATACATTGAAAATAATATAAATAATTTTATTATATTATCTCATTTCATTTTTAAGTAGTTTTATATGGATCTGGCACTTAAATGCACATTTTGTAGTTTCAAAATAAAAAAAATGTGTTTTTGATCATCCTAAGAAAATTAAACTTCAAATTATGTAATTTCTATTAAATCATTTCAAAATTAAATTTACATTTTTCTTATTCTAATTTTATATACTTTTGAGGGCATTAAATTCATTTTGACCCCCAAATGCACTTTTATAAAGGCCATGAAACGTATAAAAATGTATTTTAGGCCATTCTTATTAGTCAACACATTTGATGGATACTATGTCTACTTATACACATCAATAATTATAAAAATAATTTTTTCATATAATTTCACATCATTGTTATGTTTTTTTCTATAGATATGACCATTAATCATCGTTTTAGTGTGTCAAAATAATAAAAGTTTGTGTTTGGTCATTCCTCTAAAAAACCTTATATTGATATTTTGTATAATCCATAATTTAAAAAATCATGTTGCATTTGTTTTCATCTAATTTCATTATATTCTTTGGTCGTTCAGATGGACGTGAACCTGTATCTCACATTGTTAGTGGGAATTAAACCTTTAAAAACTACTTATTCATTTATTTCCAAAAGACCCCATGTTTGATTGATATTATATCTACTCATATACATAAAAAGAAAATCATATATTATTTTAATAATATTTTATATGATTCCAAGGCCATTTTATAGGGATATAACCAATGAATGCACATTTTCTTATTTGAAAAATGCAAAAGTGCATTTTCGATCATCTCGAAAAAAAATAAGATTGATGTTCTATATACTCTATCATTTCAAAATTTACTATATGTTTTCACTTTTTATATTTTACAACATTCTTAGGAGATTGATATGTTTTGACCCCATGACCCACATTTCTAAAGGGAATAAAAATTTTATTTTTGTTTATTAGATCATTTTGGGAACACTGTATATCCTAATGATTTTTACCCTCTTATTCAAAAATAATAATACGTTGTTTTAATTTGATCTAATTTCATTATTATGTCATTTTTTGAATAAGATTATTAAATGCACTTTTTTTAAATCCATAAGAGTTTTTTTCGGCCATCTCAGGAGAAAGGAAACTCAAATTGTTGTTTTTATACTCTTCTATTTTCTAAATAAAAATATAATTATTTTTATCTGATGTTAGAAAATTTAGAGACTTTTCAATTAGTTTTGACCCCCTGTAGAACATTTTTGAGGGCATTAAATTTTAAAAAATTATTATTTATTCATTCCATTCAGACTGCATATATTATTTTTGTCCCACCTATGTTTATACATAAATAATAATAAAAAGATGATTTTTCTTGGATATCACATCATTCTAAGGTGTTTTTTATTTATCCAAGTGTTACACACATATTTTGGTTTTTTAATAACATAAAAAGTGTGTCTTAGGTCATGTTAGGAAATCAAAACCCCATATTGATGTTCCTTTACTCCACCATTTCAAAAATAACTGTAATATATTATATATATAATGTTATGGTATTTAGAGGTTGTTTGGTAGTTTTTACCCCCTAACACAGGTTTCTAATGGACTCCAAACCCTTAAAATTTATCTTTTCTGTATTTTTTGTAAAACCACAAGTATTATTGATGCGTCATGTGATGTATTAGGCCCGCATTCCACTTAATAGGTTCCCCGAGCCCGGTGGGGCACTTGGATTCAAGAACACCTCCCTAAAAACCATAGGATACCAACTATTAGTGAGGGACTCATGTTTTTTCATGGGGATACTATTATATCATACCACAATGGAGAAAAATATATAAAAAAATTGAGTTAGGTAGAAGAATAAAATTAAGTAAATAACATGCATAATAGAAATTGAGACAATAGTAACATAACTAAATCAACTGTAATTAATGATGATGACATGTCATGTCACTAGAAATCTAGAAAAAATTGATATTGTACTGTACGCATAACATGTTCTACAAAATCATAATGGAAATCAATAGACTATCCCAAGAATTGCAAGATCAGCTCAGTCATCTGCTATTATTCTCCATCCAAAACAACATGAAATCAAGTGTACAAAGTCTAATTCTTCCATCTACCCACACCTACATTCATTTAATATTCCTTTGTTCCAAATAGTTCTTAGGGATTGTGTGAGATAAATCTCATTGGGACACCACCAATGGTGTCTATAATATCCATCCCATGTAATTGAAATGCAACAGTGTGAAAAAATGCATATATAAATTAATGTAGTACAATGTTACTAAATAACTAAGTACCTACTACAACCATCAGTTGGTGTCTAAATTTGTAACCATCATTATTTTGATTATTACTACCTTATGAATTTGTCACATGTTAATAACAGTGAAGGTTCGAAGATATAACAAGGAATCCTGTAATGATATTTATCAATGAAGTTCCAAGGTAATAACTAAGGAATGGTAGACCTCATGGGTTGTGAAATCAGTATTGATTGTATCCTGGAAAAGGGGTAAGAGTGTAATCCAAGTAGAATAGTCCATGGAATTCCAAAATATTATGCATATCGAGTCCATGGAGTTCATCTAATGTAAAACAGGTCTATACAAGGACTGGGCCCAATGAGCTTTAACCACAAAACATACTTGTCAATACTAGATCCAAGGACTGTATGCAACGAATCCTATAATAATATTCAAGGAATTCTATAGTATCATACCGGTCATCCAAAGTTATACATGAATTGGGTTCCAGGCCAGTCTCAAGAAAATCAGGTAGCATCCATGATTCTGAATGGGGTTCCTGAGTGCTCATGGTATTCCCTATGGAATCCAAGGAGAGCTCGTGTTAGACCACTCGTATTTAATAATTATGTCATATAATATTTCATATGTTTCAAAACATTACCTTTTATTAGTTTTATGAGGATAACTGAGCACAGAACTATTTAATCGAGTCATAATTAATCGATAGTCAATTTTTTTCAAGCTTTTCCAATCATTAGTGTAACAAGGCCAGGTAACATTCAACCATTCATTAAATACATTTAAGGAATTTTTAATAATCAATTTTCACTATAATACCACCCATTAACATGATATGGTTTCCTACATACATTCAACATATTATTTAATTATATCTAATAAGTCTGAGTCATATACCTAGTATAATTGCCAATTTCCATTTAACATTAATTTATCAATTCGATGAACATACCTTAGGCTGGTAAAGTAGTAATCATACATGTATATTTCAATAATAAAATTCACAATTTAAATCAATCCATTTTATATATAAAATATTAACCTTATTAGGGTCAATCTAAGGCACACCAAAATGAGGGCTCAAACGTGTCAAAACACTAAAATATCAATTATTGGAAGACATCCTACATGGGATGAATGGTGTGATGGGTATAAAAAATATCGACTAATCTCATATTTTGAAAGATCATAACTAGAATGTTCTAATGATTATAATAATGGAATATAAATTAAATAAATGGTACCCGATAAAATTGGTAGGCCCCACCCAATAACTTCAAAATCAACAAACATGAGGGACGATTTATAGAACAACCATCTTAGACTTGTATGAATCTAATACTCTAGTATCTTCCTCTTATTTGGAATGAAACATAGTATATCTAAGAAAATATTAAAAATTCAAACACATCGATAACTTGGTTGAGAGAAAGGGAGAAGAAGAAATTCACAAACAGACTCGAGTACTTATCGTTGTGCATCAAATGTGATGAAAAAAATTCAAACGAATACCATATGATGGAGATATCTTGATACATATCATATGCCTTCAAAAGATGAAAAATGGGGGAATGTGGAGGATAAATCCACTAGAATTCGTAATAGCGAAGAGGGCATGTTACATTCGATCATTAAGGGTAAAATTGTAAAATTACCCAAAATTTAGACTGGGCACTATTTTGCCACATGGTTGGCCAAACCATTCACCGACAATGCATGGGTAACAATAGTAATGTGGGTATCACATGGTTTTGCCCCAATGTTTGGCAAACTATGAAAAAACCGTGCGAGATGGATCATCGCAAAAATTAAATCATCTATATGGTTAGATCTAACCATGTGTCTTTCTAGTATGGTTTACTCTAACCATGTGATAGACCAATTTTCCCTAAAATATGGTTTACTGGCTATGAAAAAGCCTTATAAACCCTTGGTAACTTTTCTAACTCACTAGTAATCCATATTAGGTACAAAATAATGAATTATATTTAACATTAATGGATCCATACCTGAGTGAAAAGCTGGGTTCTTACAGTCTTCCCCCCTTAAAATAACAATTCCACGAGTTCACCTTATGAGTGTGGAAAACCACTACATGAGAATAATTCTGGCCACTGGGAATGTATTCAAGCCACCCACTCCCTAGTCTCATCCTATATGGGGTCATTCTTCAATAGTACCTACCCTAGAGGGATAGGCCTGCCTCAGATAGCCATCATGCCCTAGTCAACGATGCATTCTAGATACACGTCAATGGTAGCATCAAAATCTATCTAAAATTTATAAGGAGAAAAGGCATGATATGATTCTATATGATATAGGTGAAGCTGTAAAACATGGAGTACGTCATGAATAGCATGATATTTCTTAGGTAATATCATCTGATAGGCTACTGACATGATTCGCTCCAAAATATCAAATGGTTCTACATAATTAGATGACAAATTTCCTTTCTTTTCAAACCATCTATGCTCAATCCTGGGCAATACTCAAAGGAAAACATGATCCCCAACACTGAACTATAGTGGTCGTCAATGGTGATCAATATAAGATTTATGTTTACACTAAGTAGTAGTTATACACTTTTTGATCAGCTGAATCTACTCTAAAGTATCATAAACGATATGATCACCTAGAAGGGCTACCTCACTTACCATTTGATAGAACATGGTTGAATAGAACAACATACCATATAAGGCCTCAAAAGGATCCATCTAAATTTTCTAATGAAAGATATTATTATAGGTGAACATAATACGAGGGATATGCTTCTCTAAAGAACTGCCAAAATTGATGACACATGCTGGGAACATATCCTCTAGAACATATATTATCCATTCTAATTTTCCATCAGTCTGAGGGTGAAAAGAAATGCTTATAAGAACCTGTGTTCCCATATATTTTTGTAATCTTTTATAAATCCATGATGTGAAATGATAATCTCTATCTAAAAAAAATAGTATGAAGGGCCCCATATAGTTGTATGATATCATAGAAATATAGTCTTCCCACCTCATCATTGAGAAATTCTTCTATATAGGAATAAATTGAGACACTTTCATCAACCTATCAATGATAAACCATATAATGTACATACATTTAGGATACCTTGGAAACATAGCAACAAAGTCTATTAAAACATCTTCCAATTTCGATTGGGGGACCAGAAATAACTATAATAAGCTAGTAGTTATCTGGTTATATTCCTTCACCTACTGACAGGTGGAACACATAGCGATAAAGCCTGCTATCTGATACCTTTTAATTGGACACCAATATTGGCATCACATATCATGGTACATCTTGCAGATATCTAGATTAACTACCCACTGAGAATCATGGGACTCATGAATCAACTCCTCTCTCATATCTATAAGAACCCATACATGTCCATAAATATGTATGATGTTTTCTCTATCCAATGACCAATCCGATGTTGGGTTATGTTCTGATACACTCTTACAGAGAACCAAGACTAAAGATATAAAATTATCTACCATTCCCTCTCTCAAGGTGGGAATAGGTAACTGTTAATGATGATAAGTATGACTGCTTGTGACTATCATGAAACTCAAGATGAATCTTAAGAAAGAGGTTCATTAACTTCTATTCATTGATGGCTTACCATATTTCATGTGTCTATGTTTTCTATTTTAGAACATATGCAACAACATTTCTCCTCACAGACATATAGGAAAAATCAAATTCAAAGGATTCTAGATATTTAATCCATATCCAATATCTAAGGTTCGAGATATGCTGAGAAAAGATATATATGGTCCTGTTGTGGTCTATGAACACCAGATAGTGCCCACCTAATAGATAATGTCTCCAATAATGCAAGTCATGGAAAAAACTACTACCTCAAGGTAACATTTTGGGTAATTTATTTCATGAGGCCTCAAATAACGAGATACATATGCAATGAATCTATCCTCCAGTATGAGTAATACTCCCAGGCCTATTTATGATGCATCATATAAGAAAATATAACCTCTTCTTGGATCTGGAAGAAATAGAATAGGTGATGAGACAATCCTCCCTTTCCGCTCAAAAAAGGCTTTATCGCACACTTTTAACCACAATAACGTTTCTCTCTTCATTATAAGACAAGTCAGATGTGTATAAAGGAATGATTATTCCAATATGAGATGCATGTAATATCTATCCATTCCCAAGAAACACAATATAGCAAACACATTCTTGGGGTTCTCCTAGAAAACTACAACACCAACCTTTTCAAGGGCAAGAAATACTCTGGATTCCGATATGATATGACCAAATAAGTGAAATTTTTTTATCCAAAAGTGAAACTTATTATTCAGGGAATAAATTCGATGCTCTCTTAGTGTACTCAAAATGATCTTAAGATGATTTTTATGGTCATTATGAGTGTGAGAATATACCATTAATTTATCCAAAATGTTCATGAAAAAAGAATCTATATAGGTATGAAAAAACCTATTTATTGGAGCCATGAAATTGTATGGAATGTTCATAAGCTTTAATTACATAATAAAGTACTCATATATACCATACCCTCAATAGAAATTTGTATGATTTATATATCATGTTTTTACCCGCACTTGGTGATTTCATGACCTTAGGTTGATCGTAGAGAAGACCCTTGCACCTCAGAGCTGCTTGATGAGATCATATATTCAAGGAAGTGGATACTTGTTATTGAACCTAAGATTGTTCAACCTTCTCTAATCGACAGATAGACATAATTTTCCATCCAGCTTATTGGATAAAGTCATGTGCGAACCCCAATCAGATGTAATGGTCCAGATAAAACATTTGGCCTTTTAATCATCTAAACCCCTCTTGAGATCTCAAGTCATTATCTATTCCATATTTTATTGAGGTATAACCACTATAGATGCTCCTAGAACAACCTTAATTGAAAACATAACCTCTCTCTCAAGAGGTAAGCCGTAAAAATCATCAAGAAATATGCACCTGAAACGATTCACTACTTGAAAAAAACTAGCTTGACATAAAACCTAATTTTCTATGAAGAGATTTTCAATCAGATCTATCTCTACACCTATCCCATGTTTTTCAATGAAAGATAAGGTAGCCTCTTGAATCGGTTCAGTAGCCTTTGGACCACCATCCCCTGAGAATGTAGGAACATGCTATCAATGGATCTTGTGAGTCAGATCTTCCATCATAGGTACAACTTATGGAGTACCATGCGTGGACTGCATCAGATGTATGAAACTATCTTGAACTTTGGAATCCATACCTAGATCATGTAAAACAAGTAGATACTCTTGTTTCACTCAATGAGGTAATACAGATGGTTCAGGGCCCACCATGTCTAAAGCATGGTCATCACCACCATCCAATCATGTGACACGAGGACTTCCTGGTGTAATTGGACTACAAATGTCAAGAATACACCTCAGAACAATCCAAAAGTACGTATATAACTTCACTAATAGAATCTAAACAAGGAAAAGTGAACTACCCAATATATAATACCCAAACTACATTCTTAGAAATCCAAATATCATTATGTTCTCAAGTATAAGTTTCATCTAATTTTACATTAAATTTCCTAGTTCACTCCATTAAATTTCATAAACATGATAAGGTGGGATAATGATACAAAAACATTTCCTTTTAGATGATCAATTTCACTTTATAATGGGTAGTTTTCCCATTGAATCAGTTCCCATACACCTTATCGCTGAAAATGACACCCATCTATTTATATCACAATGGCTCGAATAAATGGATTAATCATCCCAACCCACAAGGGACCATACAACTCATGAATTGATATATGAAATCACTCAATCGCAACCAAGAGCAATGCAAGAATAAGATAAAAATCACAAAATCATTCAATAATCATTTGCATATCTGGCAATGAAAAATATTGAAATGCACCTATATGACATGGAAATATGCATGACAGGAAAATTCTAGGTGCGCATAATGATACATGTAACAATGATACATACCCTTATATCATCAAGCCATAGATAAAAGAAACAACCAAACATAATAATAAAAAATATCTCAACACAACAAGTGTGACAATAAATGGTGAGATAATGTCAACTGTAATAGGAAAAACAAAACAAAAATTATTTTTTAGGAAACTCAACATTTACCCCGAAAATGGGTTCTCAACACCCAAGAATGACTTATGACCCAGTTACGATCATTCCTAATATCAAATATGTTATCTCCAAATAGTAATGAAATAATGAAAACCCCTTTGATACTACTTTGTAACATCCCATACCCAGATTCCACTTAATAGTTTCCCAAAGCCTGGTGGTCCAAATGACATAAAGCACATCTCCCCAAATTCTAGAGTCTTCAGAAAAATAGTGAGGACATAGGGTATGTCCATGGAGAGACTATTCTCAGTATAAAAAGTGTAGAATAACAAATAAATAGAAATATAAGTATCTAGAAGAGGAAAATTAAGTAAACATTTGGAACAAAAATAATAAAGACGACCATAACAGTAACTAAATCAATTGGAATAACAAACGATGATAGTTTATTTCACTAGAAAAATAGAAAAAATGGATACAATATTGTAGGAATAGCATGTTCTAGAAAATCCTAAATAAAATCAATCGACTATTCCAAGCATCTCAAGATCAGCTCAGTCTTATTCTATCAAAATCTATCCTAAACATCAAATAATCATGTGTTCAAAGACATATGATTCCCTTTATCAGCAGATACATTCATGTAGTCTAAATTGAGTAAGAAATGACAACCATATAGGGTGTGATATAAATCTCAGTGGGAAACAACCAATAGTGTTTATAAAACCTTACCCATATAATGGAAATGTTACAGTTTTCAAGCATGCATATATTAATTAAAGTAGTACAATGTAACTAAATATATAAGTACCTCGTTCATCCCTCTACTACTGTCTGATCATCTAACTATCTTTTTTTAATTGTTACAAATTTAGAAATATGTCACATGTTAAAAATAGTTAAGGTTTGAAAATGCATCAAATCATCCTATAATGATATTTAGTAATGATGTTATATGTTAATAACCAATTCAATGTAGACCTCAAGGGTCAACAACTCAGTAATGAATGTAGCATGGCTAATGGGTAAGAGTTTAATCTAAAGATCGTTGTCCAAGGAATTCTATAACAAGACTCCTACAAAGGCCACAGAGATTATCCATGGTGAAATAGGGATATGTAATTACTGGGCCTGATAGGCATTAACCATGAAACCTACTTGTCAATGACATATCCAAGGTGTGTATCCTAGGTTAAACAAGAATCTGGTTCAATGTGAGTGTCTAATAAATCAGTCCACATCCTTGAATCGGAATGGGGTTTCTGAGTTCTCAAGGAATACCCTATGGAATCTAATGAGAGATCAAGTCATTCAAATCATATTTGATTTTGATTTTATATAATTTTTCATAAGGTTCAAGCCATTAACTTTCATTAGAGTAACAAGGATAACTGAGCATGAAACTATTTTATCAAATATTAATTAATCAATAAGACCATTTGGTTCAAGCCATTCCTTTTATTAGTATAATAAGGCCACATAGCTTGAAAAAAATTATTTAATTAGTTTACGGCATTTTCAATAATAAAGGTTCAATGTTTTACCTTCCACTAACATGGTAAGGGTTTCTATATACATGTAACCTATTATTCAATTATATTTAATTATTACAAGTAATATACTGAGTATAATTTAAAAGTTCCATTTAACATTATTTTTTAAATTTGATGAAATTTTATTAGGTGGTTCAAATTGTAAGTATACATGGTACTTTCTATTAGGAGATTAACAATTTTAATCATCCCATTTAATGTTGAAAATATTACCCATAGAATGTTCATGCCAAGGCACACTCGAATGATGAATCAAACATGTCAAAACACTAAAATGAAAATTATGGGAAAACATCATACATGGGATAGAAAGTGTTATAATAATATCCAATAACAACTAATCAAATATTTGTAAATGGTATAACCATATAATTTATATGATTATAATCATGGTATAGAAATTCAGTAAATAACACCTGATGAAATCAGTGGGACCCACACGACAATTCCAAAATCAATAAACTTGAGGAATGAGTTACATACCATCCAAATTAGGCTTGTAAAAATATCATTCTTCAGTATAAGCCATTGATTTGTCTTGGAAGAGAGTACATTAGATAAAAGATCAAAAATGGTCACACATAAATAAATAGGTCAAGTGAATCAGAGAAGAACAATGAATCAAATGAACATTAATACATACAGTTGCACATCCAATGTGATGAATGAAAGATCAAACAGATCCCAGATTAAAGAAACAATTTATCACTAGATTAGGCCTTTAAAATCTGAAAAATGGAACAAAATGAATTTCTGTCTGTTGGATTTCATATTAGGGAAGAAAAAACATTTCATTAGATCATTACCGGTAAAATGGTAAAATTAATAAAAATTTATCATGTGCATGGTTTAGAAACATAGTTTTCTTATATTTGTGCTGACCATGAAAGGGCACCTGTAAAAAGTAGATTACCACATCGTTAGGTCTAACTGATAGGTAAATTGTGCTCCAACCATATGAGATGGCTCTACCTGAAAATGAAACTCTCTATACTGTTAGATCAAACCATTCAACCCACTTTCACGGTTTACTCTAACAATGCGACATTACTAATTTTCCCCAAAATACGGGCTCTAGTCTCTGAACCAGCCCCAAACACCCTTTGGACCTTCACTAACTCAGTAGGTATCCGTATTAGGTCCAAAATAAATAATTAAACCAAAATTTAAAGGATCCATAACTGAGTGAGAAAACAGGTTCTTATATGTTATATACTCACATAGAATGAAAATAATACAAATATGAGTATCCTAGGATTTCATTTAATTATTGTGTTGATTTTAATATATTTTACTATTTAATTAAAGTTTTTGTGTTTAAAAGAAATACATGCATGTTTATTGTCATCCTATAAAAGTAGAGCCACATATTGAAAATTAATCTCCTCCATCAGTTCCAAAATCATGGTACAATCGTTTTTTCTTGATTTGATGGAATTCAAAGCATGTTTAGTTGGTTTTGACTACATGGAAAAAATATTTAATGGAATTAAACCATTAAAAACTACTTATTCACTCATTGTGGATATATTATATTTTTTAATAATGTTTTTCTACTCGTACATCTATAAAATAAGAAAAATATGAATTTACTATGATTTCACATCATTACAAGGTCTCTTAATATGTACGTGATTGTTAAACATAAGGTTATGTGTTTTAAAACAATGAAAGCGTGTTTCATTTTATATCAGACAATAAAAACCTGAAATTTATGTTTCATTTACTCAACTCTTTAAAAAATTATATGTTCAATTGTTTATTTTTTGGATTTCATGGTATTTATAGGTTGTTTAGTTAGTTATGACCCAACCCAATGTACATCTTTAAAGGGTGTCAAACAATTCAGTGTTCTTATTCCTTCGTCCCAAATAGACCACACATCTGATTGATGTGTTATCTTTTGAAAATCTAGTCATAAATAATAATTATTTGAGTTATTTTAAAATGTGAAATCAGTTTTTACACCCAAATATAATTCAGTTTTAGAGTTTTATATAAATATTAAAAACTCTTACATATTAAATCATACAACCCAAGATCCACACTCCCAAATACTGTGATGAAATCCATTACTTTAATTTTTTAGCAAGGATGTCAATAATTTTGATCCAATTTTTTATTTATGACCTAAAAAATTCAAAAGCAAAACATGGATCACATAAATATTTCAAGACCATTTAGGTTTAATGTTTTAGATAATTATAAATTACTCATACATAAACAATTCACATGAACTTGGACTCCTAAATAATTGATTCCAAAAGATGACATCATCTCACATTATAACCATCATTTATTATTTCACATTAATTCATCAAAAAAATATTTTTTAAATAATTTCTATAAATAAATCATTCAACATCATTCTTTAGAAATTGGGGGAAAGGAAACATTACCAGTGTGATCTCATACACTAATTAAGTGTAAACATAAACATTAATAACTGAGTGTTATATATGATCATAAGAGTGCTTAAGTGTGAAAACAAAGGTAATGAAATAATAAATATTTTACATATTTATTAATATTTATAAATTATATATTAATTTTTAAGTGACACTATGTTCAATAGTGTATATCATAAACATAGTGTTATGGTTAAAAGCTGTATTTTTCTAAAAAGAAGTTCTTACGCCTTTTGATGGCACACATATTTTAAATATAGTTGTTGACAGTTATATAAATTATTTTTTAGAAAATATAATTATTATTTTTAATTGGAATATAAAATCATACTTTGGTTTAATTATTGGTGTTTTTCCGAGATGTTTCATGTTTTGATGATGAGTGAAAAATAATTCATTGTAGTTGAAAACAACTTTTTCATCTAAGTTATTTGTACTGTTAAATCATATTTTTAATTGGATATAAATTTTAATTAGGTCAATTTTTTATCATTTATTCCTATTTAGGTCACCTTAATAAATATAACATTGAAATTGGATACAAAAACATTGTGAAATTTGGAACATTTTACTTTTATAACCTTTTTTCCCATCCCGACAACGGGATTAACGTTAAATTACTTTCACCCTGTTATGTGTTTTTAATTTGGAAAAACTGATTCTATAATTTTAATAATAAAGTAAAAATAAGGTAATTATGTCCCTTATATTTTTGGACAATATGAATAGTGACTGTAGTAATTTTTTATTTCCACAATTAAGGTTAAATCATGAACTAAAGGGTAAAAATAATATTTAAAATCTTACAAAATTACCCAAAAAATTGTTCTAATGATATTTAATGAGTTATTATAGGCAAAAAACATCATTGTGAATATTTCATTAGATCTTGGTTCCACTTGGATGAATTTATTCTATTTAAATTATTTTATTCAATTAAAAGTTAATTTTTTCATACTTTTTTAACAAGTGAAATATTTTAATATAGGCTTTTATAAGAGATATTTTTGACTATAATTACTATTATGATAAAAAAAATATTTATCATCATCGTGATAATTTATTTTTAATTTTTAGGTAAGAAATAATTAAATTAATGGTTTACATAACGATGATGTAGTAATTGTATAATTAAATGAAATATAAAATAAATGACATTAAAAATATTAAAATAAATATAATTTAAGAGAATTAACGTCATAGAAGAATTATATATATTAATTTGACATGTTATAGATGATTTAAAAGATTTTTCTTCCAATATATCATGTTGTTATGATATTTTTAAAAATTAAATTAATGAATAGTGTCAAAATTGACAGTAATGATATTTCAAAATAAAAAATATATTATTAAATGATATAAAATTCATCAAATTGTAATATTATGAATAATTATTAGGACAAGTCTTAAAATTGAATTAATTACTCATTTATTTGTCCTTTTTTGTATTAGAGTAATTATATTAACCTCAATGTGTAAATCACATGATAATATGATAAAAGTTTAAAGGGTTAAAAGAGTGTTTAAACAAAATGATAAGGATTAAAAATATTCAAAACATGTATAATTTTCATTTGATGAAAGAATTAATATACATACTAATCCCATATTCTACGTATGAAACTTTTTAACCATTTTTAATAAAAAATTAATTTATATTAATTTATAATTTTTAATAATTCCAAGAGTTCCCCACTCATCTCTTATAAAAGGGAAACTACTATTCACTATTCCTCACACTTAAAAAAATATTTATTTTTTCAACTATATGAAAAACTATCTTACTATAATACCTAAATCATTCTAGAGATTTTATGTTAGGCATAACACTCACATTAGAGGTGCCAAGGTGTTAATAAAATGATAGTGTCTAAAGAAAAGGTATCATTTTTAATTATGATTTTTTATTTTATTTCTTCTTCCAATAACATAAAATATTATTCAACTATGATGAAATAATAAATTAGGTATTATATATCTACTTATATATTATTATGTAAATATCATAACCTAAATCCATCTCTACATTCATCAAATGGGAAAATACATAGTTTTTCATGGGTATGAAAAAGTACCACCTCACGAATCGTTATAATTTTTTTCCATAATAAAATCTTAAGACTCATAATAAAGATATAATTAATGTTTATATATTATAGTCATGACATATTTATCGTTATAAGAAAATTATTATATCATTTTAGTTTTTTTATATCCATGAACATGAAAATGATAACGCCATTTGTGAGTGCATGTAAACTTTCACCTTTACAAAGCGATGTGAATAATTTTTTGTCACTTCATCACATTGATGATATATATAATAACATTTAAATGGATAATATTTTATTAAATATATTATTATTATTCTATAATGATAAAATAACAGTTACCTTCTTTCCATAATGATCATTGAAAAATGAAAACATTACTCATGCGTATGTACGATATACCGTCTCTTTGATTATAATTAATTTTTAATAACTGTACTTCATGGTTTTATTTAAAATTTTATTTTATGAATAAAGAGATAATAATGTCATTAATATTATTTTGGAGATTATTTAATTATGACCACTTTTACTTTTTACATCGTATCAAATTCTTTGGGGACTCAAGTGCGAAATATCACCAAAACATCTAACAAGATGTTAAATAATTATGTAATTTTTAAAAAATGATAATAAGTGATATAAAAGGAATAATAAAAATTAAAAAATTCTCAATAAATTAAATAATAAATATATGTTTTTTATTTATAAAGATTAAAAAATTACATGATGAGTTAGTCTCTTCGTAAGGGACATTCTTTAAAAAATATATTTTAAAGATACTCTTTCAATTTTTGTATAAAATATAAAAGGAATGTTTTTTAACATATACAAAGTAAAAAAGATTTCCCTATTTTATGTTTTTCTAATATTTTAGGGATTCATTATGAAGTTTACAATTTTATTTTCAAATAAATTCATCTCATTTATGAGTTTGAAATATTGTAAAAATTTGAAGTAATTTCAAAATTATAAGCTATATTTATTTAATGTATGAATTATGTGTTATGATTGTGTTTTGGTTTATGGGATTTATTTATGAGTATGGGTGGTTTTGTGATAAACTATGTTTGGTTTATCCCATTACATCTCTCCAATTCATTGTTAATAAGACAATGTTAATTGGTAGGTTTCTCTTAAGAGATTAAAGAAATATACTATAGTGGGAATTAAAAATGTAATCATGAATATTAATCCATATATAGTCATGATAGTTATAGATAATATAATAGTGACATGGAATTTAATCTATAAGATAACTTTATGATTTATTATCTCTAGGTAGTTTTATATGAATCTTATGATTTGATGAGGTAATTTTAAGATCTTTTTTAGGGGGAAATGTATAAATTCATGAAAATGTTTTAATGGTTTTAAAGTCTTTATAGATTAATGATTTATTTCATTATTTCTATTTCCATTAATGATATTTTTTTCTAATCCCATTATTTTAAAAAAATCATATTGTATAAGGATGGGTAATAGAAAGGAGGATGTTATGTTTAATGTTATGAAGAATTATCATAAAAAATAATCATGTTATATTTTAAAATGATTATATTTTAAAAAATGGATAATGTATTAGATTTATCATGTTTTTATTAATGTGAGTTGTTATGTATAAATGAGTGACTAATTATCTATAAATATTAATCTAAAATGATCCTTAATGTGAGACAAATTAAATTTTTGAATAAAACTCATGATTATTCAATTATTAAGGATGAGTCGTAGTAGTTGGTTTTAGAGGTCAATTTATATAACTGTAGGAGTTAGTATATTGATAATAAAATATTCGAAAATTATATTTACATTATGGTTAAATTGAAATAATATTGAATTTTAATATTACATTATTGCTTCATATAAGATATGTTTTTTTTTGAAAAGTTTTCTGTTGAAAAAATAAGGTAGTTGTGGTTGGAAGACATCGAGTGGAAAACATTCATCTGAATCAATATCCTAAGATGATTGGAATAAAAACTAAATAGTTTTTTTCTATTATGGAATTGTTTATAAAGGCTATAAATAGTAGAGTAAATCATTCATACGATCATCCAATTATAACAAAGTGGAATATATGGGTAGTTGATCATTTTATGAGGAAATATCCTCTATATTTTAATAGATCCTCTGACCCAGTGGTGTCAGCAGGGTAGATTAAATCCCTTTAAAATAATTTTGATCTCATGGGGTGTCTAGATATTCTAAAGTATAGTATTTATATTTACTTTTTTGGAGTGCAATCTGACCAGTGATTGTCGATGCTTAAGCATATTAGGGACAATAAAGATATTGATTCATTGGAATGAGTTGAATTAAAAAAAATTATAAATATGTCCCTAATGAGATTTGACATAGGATGACAATAAAATCTTATAATTTAGGTAGGTGGAGGATTCATTGGAGATATACAATGAATGATTAATTCAATTTGAATAGAATTCTCCAAATTTTATCTTATATATTAACATAAAATTTAATCCTTTTTACACGGTATTAAAGTGAAAATTTCATAGGGCATTTACATCTCATGAATTAAAAATTTATGAAAAATATGTTTGAGGTGTAGAGAATCTGAAAATCGAGTTTTCTAATGATTATGTGTTCTTTGAAAACTAGCAGAAAATGAGGTTGATATGGCAGAAAAAAGGCATGAATTCATAAAATAATTTTTACGGTAAAAAAATGAAGTTTATAATTTGTGATAATTATGGTAACAAACACAATGGGGATTACCTTTTAAATTATAGTGGGTGCTTCTAATGTAAAAAATTAAGGCATAAGGCTCATAACTGTAATGAAAAATATCTTGGTAGTGGTAAGGAAAATTCTGATATATAGTCATTAAGATGTTTAAATTTCAATGAGAAGGGTAATTTTACCAAAGAATGTCTAATGAGAAACCAAATTGATGGGAAGCATTATGAATATAAGTGAAAAGGTGTAAGGACCTAGCCTTAAAACATTACATAACCTTGATTTAAATGTATAATTCATATTGAGGATCATTTCAGGTTTAGAGTTTCAGAGAATTAGGACATAACAATTAATCTCACAAGATTAAAAAGAAGAAACTTCTAATCAGTTTCCATTTTTTTCAGAAAATTAAAACTCTTAAAAAGAATCATGTCTAGTTCCATGTTTTAGATATCATGTCATTCCTTGATCCTATCCTTTACCCTATTCATATTTAAGTCATGTGGAAAACATTTCAAAAACATGGGATGAGCATAAAAAGATCCGAAAGGGATATAAAAATTTGGAACAAAAACATTTGTCCATGTATACATAAGAATCAATGAAACCATACTTGACACTTAAAACTAAGCACTTTAACATACCTCAGGAAATCATATGATTTATGAATAACTCAAAGAAATCATATGACATAATGGCAACTTGATGAATTCATAACATTCTTACATATGGAGTAACCCTCATGGTTACATTTGGAATACCCACCATAGTATATTCCATAAATCTCTTCGGAGAAACCTTAGTGTTTAACTCCTCCACGTTACCCAATGCATTAGACAACTATCACGGGCTCACCCACCCTTAGTTTATCACCGAACCACCCGTCTTCATAGACAATGCCCAAGAACCATAACATAATAGTATCACATTAAACATGCATAAAGGAAACATAAAATTCCCTCATTTCAATCACAAGATATCAAAAACACATTGATATAATCGAAATATTATCAAAACCATTTTCAATACAAAAATAAAATAAAATTAAAACATGGTATTTATTTTCCATTTAAAAAAATTTATGGTTTGTATAGGATGTCGAAAATCAAATAATGGTCACGGCGGCAGAGAAGTCATTGTCTCCACATACGTAAGACCAAAACATTCCCATTTTTTGTTTAGTAAAACACTTAGTATAAAAATATTCCTTTGGCATAAAATTAAAAGTCAAAGGTGTTTATACACCGTATAAAAGAAAGTTGTGTTAAAAACAAAATATGGCTCAATGAAAGGAGATTGAGACGAAGTCCCTCACAAAGTTGGTATCCTTATATTAAGGATAAATCAATTACATGGTTATGTGTTGATAATATAAATACACCTTAAATAAGAGGATATTATGTGTAAAAAAATTGGTGTTCATCCACACATATTCATAGTATGAAATTATAAAGAAGTAGAGGTTTGATCCAATGAATTGAAATTTGGTTAAGAAGTTCTCTTACAGTAATTCGACATCTAACGACATCACTTTAAAATTCATAATATGAGTTGATGAGAGAGAAAGGGTATCTCATCACTTGAAAATTAAAAGAAATAACAAAAAGAAGTCTTTTATTAAAAGAGGAGGGTGAAATAATCCCTTACCGATTTGGGTAACTTTTGAAACGTACACCCCATGAAAAAGGACCAAACAATGCTGATGTAAATACCCATAAATGTGATTATATTACACAGAGAGTATAATCATGTTCAGTACATACATCACTCAATGGATATAGTGACAAAAATAGCATGAATCTCATAGGAATAAAAAGTTAGATAAAAACCCAATACTTCAGTGTAATCAATCGAGTCATATGACCAAAAGACAATAAACACAACATGAATAACAGAATACCATGAATATAAATAGAATAATGATAATATACATGTAATGGAAGAACAAAATACACCACATGAAATAAATAAGTGGCGAACAATGGAAATATCACGGAATTAAAAGTGACATAAGATACCCCCTTACGAAAATTCGGCAACCTAACGGCGCCACTTAGAACATCCAAAAATGGATTGAAGATATAAATTAGGGTCTCTCATAATATGAAAATTAAAATTTTAGTAATTTTAATATTTAAGAACATCCCCCAACATAATAAATAGGATCTTAAAAGAAGTGACATAAAATAGAGTACTTAAAAAGAAAGAGAGAGGTTGGATCCCTTACCTCAAGTCTGACTTGTCTTTTCATCTCTTTATATTCATGAATAATAAACATTGTTCAATTAATAATTTATTAAGGACTTCATTTAATGTTTATTATTTTATTAATATCACATATTATAATTTTATAATAATTAGATAGTTATGCGAGTTCATATTAGACGTTTTTGTCGATGTTCGGTAGATGAGTTAAAAATGACTTTGTTTGAAATGAATTGTCCATGTAGTTATAAGTACATCATCTCAAAAAATTTATTAATTATTTAAATATCATATATATCCTGTATTTATGAATTTTATAATATTCCAAAAAATTTGTAGTAAAAAAAAATTAAATGCACCATTCATGGAGACGGTAGGCCGTACGTACGCATGAACACTACTTTCATTTCTTTGTCATATTAATGGAATTAAAACTAAATGAGAGATATGTATATTATATTTCTAGAATGATATTAAAAATATATATTTCATATATATTTCAAATATATCCATTATATATATATACTTATAGTAGTACATAACATTTGGAGATAAGAAATGAAATGCACCGTTCATGGAGACGGTAAGCCATACGTACGCATTAACGCTACTTTCATTTCTATTTCATACTTTGATGGATTGAAAAAATAATGATACATAGGTATATTATAACTATATTATAATTCCACATTATATATTTATATCCATCCTTTATACATCCAACATACGGCATTAAAGATTCAAATCACTTTGATGGGACAGTAGTCCGCACTTCCTAAAATGAAATTATCGTGTTTATCCATTATGGAAACCATAACGGTATGCCATAAATGAAAAATAAATAATTATAAGGAAAATAAAAACATAATATATATCATATATAAATATAGTAACATCTTAATGGACAACATAAGAGGTGTTAAAAGAATATTGAACAATCATCGTTTCGTGAGACAATAATTCCCCACCCACTGAAACAATATGTTCTTTAACCATTAGACGGAGTTGTGAGTAAGTGTAACTCGAATACTTTACATAACAACATCCTATTATATTTAAGATACATATTTTGTTACAAAATAAAGGAATAAAAATAGATTAAGGAGTTCGAGATGCAAAATAAAAAAAAAGAACATAAGAAATGACATAAACTTTAAATCGCGTAACTCCCTTTGGTTTAAACCAAAATTGATTCTTGAAGAGCATTCTGCCTAAGGTAAGGATTCTAGGATGAAGATATGGATGTGGAGAGATAAAATGATCAGATTTAGGTCGAGCCAATGGCTTGAGAGGTGTGGGTAAGGGGGTAGAGGTGGGGGCCTTTTATAAGAGGGAGGAGGGGCACTCATGGATTATCATAAAATGTTACTTTATTATAAAATCATTTTCAAATTTGAAAGGTCCTCGAAAGATATAATTCTAGGATAAGGTGATAAGGGTTCAATAACCAATCATACCAGTGTTTTTTAACATGTTTAAGTCTTATATTTATCCTTATCGTTTCATTTTATTTAAATCGTTCGTTAATGACGTAATCACTACATCATCATGTCATAAATAAATTTATTTATTTAATGACTAAAATTATAAAATAAACTATAATAATGGAGAAATATTTTTAGATTTTTAATGAATATTTATAGTAAAAAATATGACTTTTATAAACCCTTTTAAATTTGTTTTAGTAAAACAATTCATTTTTGTGACATTTTTATTTTTACATTAAATAAAAGGTATTAATGTCATTATCGTACACAAGTGGCTCCATGGGGTCCCAAAAATTGACCCATGGATTTTCATGGTTGTCCATGACTCATAAAATAAGGGTAGGACATGTTCCAAGTTATTTTTATATTTTTATAAAACTATTTTTACCTTAAATTACTCTAATTATCTCTAATCGTGGTTAATAAAACTGAAAATTTACTATTCACAAAAAATTATTTTAATTCCATTGAACAACATTTTACTTCATAATGAAAACCATGTATGTCAGATTCTTGAAATTCAATTCACAGAGGTGGTAATATTTCATTTAAATGAAAATTCATTTTTTTTCTAACTACCACTTAGTGGTTTTACTATTCATCAAAAATTGATGTTTTTTAGAAAAATTCCAAAAATTCACCCTAAGATATACTTGATATTCCAAATTAAAAAATGATGTCCATTTTACCAAATAAAAATCATATATGTTGCATTAATTAATTTTATATTGAATTCCCACTGTGAAAACAAATAACGCGTTTTAATGAAATAATATCTATCAAAAGATTGACACTTGTTTATGTCCAATTTCAAAGTTAAATTAATTCCAATTACCACCATTGGAATAAATTGTAATAATATATTTTAGATAGTCTTTAAAACTAATTAAAAATATTGGAACAATAAAAAAATTTACATAAAGAAATTCTTGATGTCTTGATTCTAAAAAAGGATTTTATTTTGTCAAAAATAAAATATAATATTTTCAAAAGTATATTTAAAAAGGGTTCGACATCAAAAGGCGGTTAATCGACCTTTTAAAGAATATTAGAATATTTATGCTTAAAATTAGATTCATTTGAATTTAAACCTGTTAAAATTTATTAGATAAATGAAAAAATATTCGACAAGCATATATAATCATTTGGTAGTTAGTTCTGTTCATTCCCTCCTTTACAATGGCTAGACATTAACTACCATTTAAAAAAATATTATTATATTATTAGTGTGCAATGTAATATTTCAGAGAAACTCATTGTTGCGTATTGGGTACGCCATTGAACATAGAATTCCATTTAATGTAATATTAATATATTTTTCATAAATATTATTAAATATGAAAATGTCATATTCTTTATTTACATTATATTTTACAGCCTTCCCACCCTATGGGAATTGCATCCTCGTAATTTTAAAATTATTCATGGAAATTTCACTGAAATCCCACATCAGAAAATGTGTAAATTAAACTATCACATTAAAAGAAAGAACGAAAAGTACAAAGGTCACCCGAGTTAACACCTACTAGGATTCCATGTAGGAAAACAAGGATCTGGAAGAGAAAGAAAAGGGTCATGTTATGATGTAGAATGATAGAAAACATGATTCAGAGAAAGTTAACCACCAGAAAATCAAAAACTTGTGATGGGTTAAACTGTATTTGATTCCCAAGTAGGGAAAGTTAACAGTAAACATTTTTGTTTTAAGATAATATTAATTGAGAAATTTATTTATGAACTTAAAAAAATCCTATGGAAACATACTAAGTTGTCATGTAGACTTTCATCTCTTACTAGATTTCTTACACAAACTAATATTTTCTCCAAATGAGGATTATTCAAGATGACTTGTTGACATTAAGAGCGCTATAATAAACATCTAGATAATCACCTAATCCACAAAAGAGAAGTTTATATTTTATAGGTCTTTATACATTAACCAAAACAACAAACAAAATTTTTAGGATAAGATTATATAATCCCCAAAAAAGATAATCTTTTACAAAAATAAAAACTACTCTTTATCTCCTAAATTTTTCAAACAACCCAAAGTTCAACAAAGACCATTCAATAAACAGATATCCATAAAATTATTCAAGGTAATCCAAACTAAGATTTAAACCCAAATATCCGATGGATTTAATCATATAGCTATCCAAGATAAATATTTACATTTGTCTCCAAATAACATCAGTTACTCTTAAAGTCTCATATTGAAAAGTAATTAACCTAATAACATATCCTTTAAGATAGGTTATTCATTTCCATAGATAAACCAAAATAAACTTATTACTGATTCATAAAATCATATAACTAAAAAGAATTAGTCAATCTAAATAGGGTCTTCATGTATGCCAGTGGTAGGCGATAAATACTCGTCACACATTGGTTGTGGGTTCGATTCCAGTAGCATTGTCTGACGTGACGGGTTGTCACACTGTCTATGTGTTGTCCTTTTTCCAAAACAACATAATTCTTATAACATTCCCCAAAAAAGATAGATTCATCAAAAATAACCATAACATTTTTTAACCTCATGTTTATCTCATGCCTTTCATTATGTATGGTAACCCATAATTACCTCAAAAGTAAGGATCATATAAACCCTAACAGTTACCTTTATAATTATTACTTGAACATCCACATCGAGTTGGTTCTCTCATACTTGATGAATTAGATAACTCACCAAGGTTCAAGTGGTTAATCATGACTCCTGGTAGTTGGTTTATTAAAACCATGAGACTTCTCATCAAATCGCCTATTTCATTCAGTCTCTTAATCAGAGAACCACCACAGTTTCCTTCAAACCCATTGTCACTTTGGTGCCTGCTAGATCCATCTATTTACTAAAACCAAAAATGTTAGTGTGAGTATATCAACAAAATCATCATGTACTAAAGAGGAAGATAAACACTAAGATATACTTATCCAAGTTATCTAAAACTCATCCCATCTTTCAAAAATAACAATGAATCCATCTAATATAATAACCATTGTGGTTTTACACAACATGTAACTTATTTTTAAACAACACTCTAACCTCTAAAGTTATCTAAACCTCCCTTTAATACCAATTGTAAAGACCTGGCCTTAAAAAATTACATAATCTTGAATTAAATGAATAATTAACATTGAGTATCATTTCAGGTTTAGAGTTTTTAGAGAATTTGGACATAACTATTACCTAATTTTGATGATGAAGTTGTTTTAAATTTAATTTTAAATACATTTATAAAATATATTCCACAAAAAATTTTATTTGAAAGTTGGATATAAAAACTTATTTTTTTCCATTTTTTTAATTTTTCTGAGAATTATAATTTTTTGATAAATAGTGAAAACACTGAATTTTAATTGAATTTATTTTCTAAATAATTTATAGTGTCAAATTTTATTTATGATTGGTTTTAAAGTATAATTAGATCAATTTTTTATAATTTAATCTCATTTAGGTTATTGGAATCAATTTCATATTGAAACTAGATAAAAACTTTGTAAACTTTTAAATGTTTTATATTAATAACTAGTTATCTTGATCCGACAATGGGATTAACATTAAATTAAATTTAGCCACTTATATGTTTTAAATTTTTAAAAAATGATTTTGTATTATTAATTATAATATCCAAATTTAGAGGATAGGCCCCTTTTACTTTTTAACATCAAGAATAGTATATTTAGTATTTTTTTATTACAACAGTTTAGGGTAAATCGGGTAATTATGAGTAAAAATAACACTCTAAATATTCTAAAACTACCCTAACACATTTCATAATTTTATTAGATTAATTATTGTCTAAAAATGATCCTTTTCCTGATTTTATGTTCTTATGGTATGACTTATATGACTTTAATCCATTTGTACTATTTTATTCAAAGGAAAGTCAATTTTTTCATACTTTTGTTTTCAACAGGTGAAATATTTTTAATATCATATTATGTAAAGGATTTTTTTGACTATGAATATTATTTTTATATATAAAATATTTACCTTTTTCATTGTAATTATTGTTATATTTTTAGTGAAGAAATAATTGAATTAAACGCTTACATAATTATGATGAAGAAATTGTTTAATTAAAGGAAATATCAAATAAATTATATTAAAAATTATAAAATAAATTAAATCTGAGAGAATTAATTCCATGAAAAAATTTTAGGGATTAATTTAACTTATTTTTTTTTGTGATGAAAGAGTTTTTTTTGATATCATGTAATGATACATTAAAAATTGAACTAATGAATAGTATCAAAATTGATATTAATGATATTTTAGAAAAAATATTTTTCTATTAAATGGTATAATTTTTTAAAAAATATATAATTTTTAAAAGTTATTGGGATACATGTAAAAATGTCATAAATGACTCATTTATTTGTCTTTTGGTGTTTTATTTTAATTATATTAAACCTCAATGAGTAAATTATATTATATCAAAGTAAGATTTAAAAAGGTTAAATAAAGGTTAAAACAAAAAGATAAGGATTAAGAAACATTAAAAACATATCAATTTTTTTGAATGGATTTAAACCCATACCCATCCTATATTATAAATAAAACACTTTTTACACATTTGAAAAAGAAAATTAATTTATATTAAATTAATATTTTAAAAAATTACAAGAGTGCCCGTCTCCACCCTAATAAAATGGAACCTATTCTTGACAATTAATCACACTTTAAAACATATTTTCATTGGAAATTATCTGAAAAAATACCTTTATTATATTCCCTACAAACATTTTAGAGCTCTTAGTTTAGTAATAACACACACCTTATAGGTGTTATGAAGTTAATCGAAGAATATTATCCAATGAAAAGGTATCATTTTTAATTAAGTGTTTTTGTTTTCTTTATTCATCCATATCCGTAAAATATTATTAATTCATTTTGAAATAATATATATAGTATCCAAGATATAATTATATTTTATTATGTTAATATCATCACATAAATACATCTACACTTCCATGAAAAAGAATATAATTAATTTTTCGTGTGTATGGTGGAATCCCACCTCACAAACTGATATAATTTGTTTTCCATAACCATCTTTTAATTATGGTTGTTATGATGAAATTAATTTTTATATATGATATTAATGAAATATTTATCATTATTTAAGAATAATATATATTTTAAAATCTTACCTTTCCATGAACATGAAAACAATAATTTAATTCGTGCATACATGTGAACTATCACCTTAGTGTAGAAATGTATTTTTTTTATCACACCACATAGAGGAAATATAAAAGTATATTTAAATCAATAATATTATATTAATTATATTATTATCATTATAGAATGATTAAAGGATACTTATATTCTTTTCATAATTACAATTGAAAAATGAAAACATTAATCATGCCAATGTATGACCAACCATCTCCATGATTATAACATAGCTCATTTTTCATTACCATAATTAATAGTTTGATTTTAAAGTATAATTTATTTATTAATATTATAATATTTTCATGAATATTATTCTGTATATGATGGAATTATTACCACTTTTATTATTTAAATCATACCAAATACTTTTTGAACTCAAGTTACAAATATCGACAATGCATCTGAAATGAACATAAATAATTATATAATTGTTATTGTATGAGGATAAGTGATATAAATGGAATAATAAACAATAAATAATTATAAATAATTTAAATAATAGACATAATTTTATTATTTAGTATGATAGATATTTTATATGACAAGTCTGACTCAGGGTAAGGGACTTTATTTTAAAAACATCTTTTATAGTTACCCATTCATCTATTTTTAACAAAATTAAAAAGGAATGTTTTTTTATATATAGGGAATAAATGGAATTTCACACCTTCATTTCACGATAATTTTTTGATTATTCTTTTAATAGTATGAAATTTTATTTTCAAATTATGTGTTTTCATTTATCAGTCTGTGAAATTTTAAAAATTAAAAGTTATTTCAAAAATGAAAATATTTTTCTATTTCATATAATATTTATATTTTATGACTATGTTATGGTTCTTAGGATTTTTTTAGGATCATGGATGGTTCCATGATAAATTGATGGAGGGTGATCTCGTTATAGATATATAATGCATTGTGTAAAGAGAATTAGTAAAATAGTAGGGTTTATCCAAAAAGATTAACGAAATATATTGGTGTGGGTATTCCAAATGTAACCATGAAAGATTTTACCTATGAATCGATGATAGATATAGTAAATTTAAGAGTTATATGGAATTTATTCCAAAACAAACCTTTCTGATTTATGTTTTATATAGAGTTTTATTTGAATCTTATGATTTCATGATGTAATCTAATGAGATTATGTTTTATGGGGGAAATTCTTAACTTTTTGAAAATGTTTTCATGTATTTAAAATAATCATTAGATAATGGTTTATTTTTTATTTTTTATATAACATATAGATATTTTAATTCTCATACCTCATTTTTAAAAAAAATCTCAGGGTATGTGGATGAGTAAGAGAATGAAGGAAGCCAAGATGAAATATATGAATATTTTTCATTAAAATAAATCATGTATTATTTGAAAATATTTATAGATTAGAATAATGTAAATTATTTTATAAATATCCACTTTTTATAAATATGTGATGGTAGGTATGAATGATGGATAAATTATCTAAAACTCTAAACATGAAAAGATCATTAATGTGAAATAAATTAAATTCTGGAGTAAAACTCATGATTTTGTAATGTTTAAGGATGATTAATTATAATAAGAGAATGATGAAATAATAGATGTGAATGAGAGAGTCATAAAAGAACTCATACCCAATAATTCCTTGACCAATATATACGAAGACATGGAAAAAATAAAGAATATTCTGAATAAATAATACATATACATGTGATATCAATATCGATCTTCAAAAGAATTATAAAATCATAGAAAGAATAAATAAAACATGTTGTTATCTTGGAAAATAATCTCATTGAACCCTTATATAACCCTTAAGGATATCTAATAAATTAGAATAACCATACTAAATACATTCAATATAATTCTCTCGTGAAAATAATCCATACACAATGCATCAAAGCACTATTTGGGTGAAACCATAGTTCAAGATGTAACGAGATCACCTAAAGCTATCTAAGAACACCCATAATTTATAATTTACATGAACTGAATACATAGATAATTCATTAAAACTCATTGAAACAACATTTATTTTTTTAGAACATGATTAACCTGTGAAAATGAAATAGTTTACACTACAATCTGTTTGAAACATGATTAACCGATGTAAAAGAAATGGGTTTCAGAACAATACATTAGATGCATGATTAACCCATGGAAAGTAAATGGGTACCAAAACAGTCTATTTTAAACATGATTAACCCTTTAAAAATAAATGGGTTAAATAAAAACCTCTTTGAAACATGATTAACCCATGGAAAATAAATTGGTAAAATAATAATATCTTTGAAATATGAGTAACCCATGTGAAAAAATGTGTAAAATAATAGTCTCTCTGAAAAATGAATAAACTTGAGAAAGGTAATGGGATTTATAACTATATTTGTTGTAAGTAATCCACCCATGTAAGATAAATGGGTTTTACAACAAATTGATTTGATTATAATCTACCAGTGGAAAAGAAGCTGGTTTGACCACAATCTCTTTGAAATAATAATAATCCATCCAAATAATGAATGAGGATGGTATATGATACAAAATAACCCTAGATTAGGATATGTAACAACAAGGGTTACTGACATTAATTAATTTAAATTACCTTAAAATGTCATTAAACAATCTTGAGGAAAATAATCTTTAAACACGCTAAAGTATCCCATAAATCTTTGAAAATTTTGAATAAATAACCCCATGAATGTAATAACTATAAATGAAACTTCAAATGTCATGAGAAAAATTAGATTAATTATATAACATTTGAATGTAGAAGTATATACACCTCATAAGATAATATAGGTTTATAATATAAAAAATTTATAAAGAAGGAAAATTATTACAAAAATCTAATTATGCATTGGTAATATTGAAATAGTAAACCCCATGAAAGAGAGATTATGAAAATGATATGTAATAACCACATAAATTAAGGATAATAGTCATATAATTTATTCATGGGTATTATATACACCACACAATAAAAATAAATGGTTAATATAGAATACATCTCATAAAAATAAAAGTGGGATGCGAAAACCCCTTAAAGATCTTTTCATTAGGCTGAGAATAAGTTAATGACATAATTATGTGGAAAAATTTAAATCCAAAAAATAAAAGATAAAATACATAATAATATAATCATAGGTCATTTCACACATATTCTTTGCATATCATTACCAATGACATAAATTTTAACCCAATAAACAAAATTTAAGTTAAGAAATCCATTACCACATTAGAAACACTTGAATTATAATAATAATTAAATAATAAAATAAAAGACAAAATTAAATATCAGTAGAATATTTAAATTATTGTTATAATATCTTAAAGGGATTTTACGTACATCTTATAAATAATTATAAATGTTCTTAATATCAAGATATGCCTCAATGAAATGATATTGAAATAAAGTCCCTTATTACTTCCATAAATTTTAATTCATTATATACATGAAAGAATAACATCATTTGAAAATTTTATTATCATTAATTAAGTGAAATGCCCAATATAATATGTCTATGTAAAATATATACACCACATAAAAGTAACTAGGTGCATTATAAAAATTATGTCTCAATTGAATATAAATTGAGACGAAACCCCTTACCTTGATTCTGATTTGTCATTATTATCCTACATACTCTGGAATAGTAAACTAATTTTAATTTTATAATTGATTCATAAAATTTTAGATGTTTATTTTAACTTTTCTTTCACTTATAATCAACTTATCTAAAAGTATTTAATCAATAATTTTTAGGTTAGATGTTTTTCTTATATTTGGATGTGTCAAAATTGACTTTGATTGGTCTACTATGGTCAAAAGGGGTGACTATTGAAACATATAAATAATAATAAACATGAAATATTTATCATATTTATACATTTTAAACATATAATGAATTATGTTTATGAAAAATGAACCACAATTATAATCATGGTGATAGTAGGTTGTACATACACATGAGCAACATTCCCAATTTTTCAATGATCATTTTGGAAATAAGGAAAGTAACATTTAACATTAAATAATGATAATTATATCAAAAATAACATACTATTAAATTATTTCTACTTTTATATATACATATATATATATATATATTTTGATGTAAAATGAATCACATTGTGTTAAGTGGATGGCAGTCCACACGTCCACGAATGAAGATATCACTTTTTTAAAGTGTGTAAGTGTAATAAAGAAAATGATATATATTATTAATAGAATATTAATTCTGTAATTAATATCATTTATATTTTATGTCTGTCACATATATTTAATTAAATCCATCATTTATAAACTCTATGTAATTTGTGATCATATCACATCACTTTGAGGAGGCAATAGTCTACACGTCCACAAATAATGTTATCATATTTACACAAAATAGAAATCATGAAGTTATTTGTCATGGAATAATTTTTGAAGTATTAATTCAAAAATATGTTTCATATATATCATATAAAATAGTTTTCCATCATAATTCCTTACCATGAGAGGTGTTAAATGAAAAATGAACAATATCATTTCGTGAGGCGGTAGTTCATCATACATAATTGATAATCTCATTACAAATTTGGTAGTATTTTGTGTAGGTGTTGATAAAACCGTAACATAGAAACATATAAGTATATATATTATATTTATTTTAATATATAATAATTAAATTGGAATAATTTAATGGATGTAGAAATAAATAAGACATAAATTCACATTGAAGAATGATACCTATTTTGTGGATAACTCCGTTTGGATTTTACAAAAAGGATTTCATGGATAGATTTATGACCCATGTTAGGACCCTAGGATCATGGTATGAATATTGGGAGCTTATTTGGGTATGCATTTTTTGATCCAAATTTCTTTATATGTGTGAATAAATGGGGGAGGGCGAGTGCTTTTTTATTGTTTAGGGGTTGTGTCATTCTTGTAAATATAAAAAGTTATATATTATTGAGAGTTACACATAACATAATGGGACTCCAATAATGAAAAAAAATTTATTACAATAGATTATATGGTCGAACAATGTCCATAAAATGGGTTTTTGAAAATTTTCTATGTCATTTAGACTCTTAAGATTAAAGTATAACCACTAAGTAACCACATTTTTACATTAATATCTGTAATTATTTTTAATTGAATAAAGATTAGATTATTAGAAATTAAAAATTAAAATTATAAAAAATAAAAATACATTTTATAGAATTATAGTCACATAAGTGGCAGAAATTAATTTAAAATGAATCCTATATGGGGGACACGATAACGATTTTTTAAATAGAAAAGTTCAATGGTTTGACATGATTTTATATTCAATTTAAATGTGAAATTGATTATAATTACAAAAATTATATTTATTATTGTAAAATATATCTAATTACACAATAAAATAATTTTAAAACAAAATTTCACTATATAAATAAATCACATTCAAATGGAGTTCTGAATTAAAATTCATTATTATTCACTATTCATCAAATGATGAAAGTCTTAGAAAGATACAAAAAATTCATCAAAAGATATATTTATATTTATAATTAAATAATTAAGATTATTTTTTAATATAAAAAAAGTATAAAGGTGTCAAAAATTCTTTAGGAAAACTAGTATTCCATTAAATGGTTGTAAAACTACCTTTTATAAAATATACAACTATTTATACTTAAAATTGGATATATTCTTATATTGAGCCTAAAAATCATATTGGATGAATTAAAAAATATTTGATTAAATATATAACATATAAATTTCAATAATATTTATTAATTTAATTTATAAAATAAAATTCCATTATTTTTATAAAAATTGTTTTTCATAAAAAACAAATCTTTTATATTCATTAGGTATTTATTTAAATTTCTGGTTAATCGGAAACCAGTGAATTAATTTTATAAATCCATGTACCTTTAATTATTATAATATAGTTATTCATATTTATTCATGCAATTGTATTGTCTTGGTGTTAACTATTATGTAAAATAAATAATGTTAATAGTATTTGGTTGTTCAGTATGATTTGGTCTTGTGAGCCATATAAGCAACTAAAGGGAACCGATGTTGCGTGAAATGAAATTTAATCTTAGTGATGCTTGTGATGAAAGATAAATTATGTATTTCAAGTAACCCAACATATCAAATTATTTAAATTTATTTTAAATAATACATTTCATAATATTTCAGGATGCCACATCCTACACCCTAAAAATTAATTACACCCTTAAAATTCATCTTGGTTATAAAAGGATTAATGTTTTTAGAATAAATTTATTTAAAACCAAATTGTTAAAATAGTTAATAAAAAATAATATTAAAAAGGAATAATGGAAAACATAAAGGCCATTGGAAGTTATTCATTACTTCGATTCCATGAAGGGAGAACATTGGTGGGAATAGAGAAAAAACATAAATAAATATTGAGGGTTATTAAGGTCATTGATCTCAAAGAAGTGAATGTTAAATGGAAATTTAAGGGCCTTAAAGAAAATATAAGATGATCTAAAAGACCATTGATTAATCAAAATTAATGGTACTGGGATAAGAATTTTTTGTTTCAATATCATCTTACTAGAGTTAAGTAATTATATTACCATACAGGAAAAAAGAAAAAAATACTTACTTGATAAGTAGAATCTCATCCTTTGGTCAATTTCTAGAAATATATCATCTTTTTCTTCCATTGATGAGTACTCAATCTGATTTTTAACTCATGAAGCACTAAAATAATCTTTTAAAGACCACAATACCATAAAAGGGATTGTCAAGATGTTCCACCTGTCATTAGACATTAACCAAAAACAAAATTATAAATCATAGTAGGATAATTACAAAAGTGATTAATCCATCATATTATTCACTAATTTTAAAAAGTAAAAACCTAAGATGAAATTAATTTATACCATATATTGTTGACCTTATTATTCTTTAAGCATTTCCTGATTATGTTTGCATCCCAAATATTAAAATGATTTGATCTTATATTTTTACAATATTAAACAAACAATATTTATCAAATAAAATACATTGTGTTTATAAAACAATCAATATATATAAAAAACATTAATCTAACCCTATTATAAGTGCATCAAATCATTAAAATCCTTTGGTCATTGGTTCAATTATCAATGCGTTTATAGATGTGACAGGTTTTCACTGAGTATATGGGTATTCCAATTTTTATTAACATGATAACTAATTCCCCCAAAAAACAATAAATTTTTATCCTAGTAGTTAAAAATTACACATAAAAAACTCCAAAAATAACATTAAGATATCATCACTTTAAATCTCAATCGGGTGTCCCATAATTTGATCTTATTATCATCCTTAAGATTATAGTCCTATGAAAGCACCGTAAATCATAATATTACCTCATATGAAAACATCTGAATCACCAAAGTTATCTAAATTGATCATCAATACCAACTATAACAGCTAAGGACCCACACACCTAAATCCAAATCTAAAATCCACCACATTACATTTTCTGCTATTATACTGATAATTGTGACCCCATTTTTTCCCATCAAAACCTTAAAACATCAAAATTAAACCCTGTATCACTTATATTATGTAGGTAATTTTAGGTTTTGGGTTTTGGATAATTAGGTTTAACTCCTTCACAAATAATTTATATCATATTAGGATTATAAATATCTGGTTTTTAAATTTGAACATCACATCCCATTATAACGATATTTTATTAAATCACATTAAGTCATCAACATCATGCTTGTTAAATCCTTTTTAAACATAAATCAATCAACATCTTTCTTTAGAAGATTATGAGATGGAAAAAAGGGTGAGATTAGATACTCAGTAAGGGTAAATATAAGCATTAATAATTGAGTGTCATCAATGAGCGTAAGAGAGGATAAGAGTATGATGACATAAAAAAGAGCATTTTTATGTCCTAAAATAACTCACACCCTTAAACAACTAGATCTTAAAATACTAAAATATGGAAAATTCAAGATTCATCATAATTAATAATCAAAATCCATGTGATATCAATCCTGATCATGAGAATCCTTACAAACTCATAATGAGAATAAATAAAACATGTAGTTATCAATCTTGGGACATTGTCTTGTTAATCCATCACATAACCCTTAAAAAATATTAAAAATTTGAATAACAATACTAAAAATTCCAATATAGTTCTCTGGAGAAAATAATTGTCACATGTGTATCAGAATGCTATTTTTTCACTCATTGTATAATTTATAATGGGATCACCTATTTCTATTTGGGTGAATCCCTAATTTATAATTTCCCAGAACTGAATGGATATATATTTCATCATATAGTTTTGAAAAACAATTATTATATTTATAAGATGACTATCCTGTGATAAGGAAACATGTTCCACTATAATCTCTTTTAAACATATTTAACAATGGAAAATTAATGGGTTTCAAAAAATATGTTTGAAACATGATTAACCAGTGTAAAATAAATGGGTTTCAAAATAATCTATTTTATACATGATTAATCAATATAAAAGAAAGGGGTTCCAAAAAAATCACTTTAAAACATGACTAACCAAGGAAAAGAAATGGGTTTGATAATAATATATTTGAAACATTAGTAACCCATGGAAAAGAAGTGGGTTAAATAAAAATAACATTGAAATAGGAGTAACCCATGGAAAATAAATGGGTTAATTAACAATATCCTTGAAACATGATTAACCATTGGAATATAAATGGGATTTTAACAATATATTTTGGAAATAATCAACCAATGGAAAAGAAATGGGTTTCATGAAAAACTCTTTGGGGAATAATCAACCAAGGGAAAAGAAACATCTTCTACAACAATATCATAAAAACAATAGTAATCCATATAAATAATGAATGACGATAGAATAAATAAATAATATCCTGAGTGGAGGATTTGTAACAACAAGGGTTTTTGGAATTTATGAATAGAAATGACAATAAATGATCATTGAAAATTATTGAGGTAAATAATCTATAAACATTCTGGAGCATCCCATACTAGTTTGAAACATTTGAATCAATAACCTTCGGAAGGAAATAAAATTAAATGAAACTTATAATTTTATGTGAATATGTATATTAATTATATAACTTGTCAAAGGATAAGTATATACACCTCATTAAATTAGATAGCTGTATAATATACAAACATCACAAAGAAAAAAAATTATGAAAAAAATCTAATACAACTTTGGTAACCTTGAAACCGTAATTCCAATGAAAGGTAGATCATAAAAAGGATATGAAAAGACCACATAAAATAAATATAATAGTAATAAAATACATTAATTGGATTTATATACACCTCACAACAAGAATAAGTTGTTGATATGGAATATATCTCACAAGAATAAAAGTGTGATTAGATAACCCTGTTCAAAGATCATATCATTGGAGTGAGAATAAATCAATGAAATAATCATGTGTAAAAAATGTAAAATTAAACAATAAAATAAGAAATATATAATAATATAATAATATAATTATGCATAATTTCATTTATATTCTTGGAATAACTTAACCATTGATACAATAGTTTAACCTAATGAACAAAAATTGAGTAAATAAATCACTTAACACTTAAGAAACACATGAATTATAAATCACATAAAAGGTTAATGTTTTTAAAAAATAAATATCATGAAAATATATAAAATGATTATAAAAAATTTCAAATGGGCTATACATAAACCTTATAAAATAATTAAGGTGCATAATATCAAGATATTTCTCAAAGAAAAAATATTGAGACAATGTTCTTTAAAACTTTAGTAATATTTGAATTATAAAATCCATAATAGAATAACATAAATTTAAACATTTAATATTATTAAATAAATAAAAATCATGATATAATAAGTCATAATACATTATATAAAACATATAAAAATAACTAAATTCAATATAAAATTAATTATCAATTGGATTAAAATTTAGGCAAGACCCCATGCCTTGAGTTTGATTTTTCATGTTTCTCCTCTATCTCTAGAATAATAAACATATAATAATCATATAAATGATTCATAAAATTTTTAAATTATAATAATAATTTTATTTTAGTTTTAAAAATTTTATATACAATTACTTAATCAATAATTTTAAGCCAGATGTTTTAATCATATTTGGTTGGTACCCAAAAAAACATTGGTGGTCTTCTATCCTCAAAAGGGGTTAGTTTTAAAACATATCCAGAATAATTATAATAAAGTAATTATCAGATTAATACTTAAATTATACTTTTAAAACCTATCATGACTAATGGTTCTGTAAAATGAACAAACATTACAATCAGAAAAGGGGTAGGCCTTACATATACCTACGTAATCTTCCCATTGTTTTCAATGATTGTTATGGATGGAAGGAATAAACAATTTATATTTATATAATTAGAATTATATCATAAATAACATATTATTTAATCTTATATACTTATATAAATAATTATTTTGATTTAAAATGAATCACATCGATTCGGGGAGGTGGTAGTCCATACATCCACGAATGACATTATAACATTTTTTAGTATGTGAAGGTGTAATAAATAAAATGATTTATTATATATCATGAAGGGAAATTATTTCATGAATATCATATATATCTTAGTTATGATACATATTTTTAATTAAACGCATCCTTAGTAAATTACATATAATGTGTGCATGTATCACATCACTTTGAGGAGGCGGTAGTCCACATATCCACAAACGATGTCATAGTATTTCCAAAAAATTTAAATCATGAAGGTATGACTTATATAATAATTATGAAAATATGAATACAAAATATATATAATATATATCAAATTAAAACATTTTTTACATAATAATTCCCAACCATGAGTGGTTGTAATGGAAAAAATGAAAGACATTCTTTCGGGACCTGGTTGTTCCCTGCAAAAAAAACTGTAATATCACTAACCATTTTAAAGAGGTGTGTGTAGGTATTGGTAAAAAAATAACATAACAACATATAAAGATATTGTGTGTAATTATGTTATTTTATAATCATGTAATAATAATAATTTAATTAATGGATAAATAAATAAAACATAAATGCACATTGAAGAATGTTACCTCTTTTTTCGGGTAACTTCATTTGGTTTTCACTAAAGGGATTCATTTGTTGGATTTCGGCAAAATTGTAGGACTTTATGGTGAGATTATGTATTTTGGGATATTATGTTTTCTGTCTTTATATGATAAAAACATATTTATATGTTTTATGTAATGGTGGAGGGTGAGTGCCTTTATATAGTGGATGGGGAGTGACATTCTTTCTTATATAAAAAGGTAAACACTATTGAGATGTCTCCATTCCATAATGTGTGTCCAATAATGATCCCAATTATATAAAATAGGTTTTATTTTAGAATAATTTCCTTCCAATGGGTTTTCTACATGCTCATAGGTCATTTAGAATCTTAAAATTAAAGTAAAACCACTAATTAACCAAACTTTTACCTCGATCCTTTTCATTAATTTTAAATTATTTCATTATTATTTTCTAAAAAAAATAAGGTGAATTTTTTATATACAAAAAATAATTGTTATTTCAAATATTTAATAAATTTTAAAAAATTTAAATCATTGAATTGGAATAAATTAATCAATAATTAATCCCGTGGCCATGATGACATTATATGTTTTAAAAGAGAAAGGTTATAAATTTTAACATGTTTTTATATCAAATTACATAGTGAAATTGATTAATATTACCTGAATTGGATTTATTAAGAAAAAATTGAACTAATTATAGATTTAAACTAATTAAACGATTAACTACATAAATAAATTATACAAAAAATGCATTTTTGAATTAAAATTTAGTTTTATTTAATATTCATCAAAATATTATGGTTCTCAGAAAAATAAAAAAAAATTCATAGAAAGTAAATTTTGATATTATTCTTTAAAAAAGAAATTTATTTTTCATATAAAAATTATTAAATATTAAATATTTATTTTTATGACAATTATTCCATTAAAAGATTGTAAAACTACCTTCTAAAAATATATCTATTTTTATTAAAATATGAATTATTTTTATCTTCATCCTATAAAATTTATTTGATGAATTTAAAAAATATTATTATAAATATTATATAAAAACATTATTAATATATTTCAATAATACGGATTAATTTAATTTTTAAGATAAAAGTACACTCTGGTTGTAAAAACAATTTTTCATAAAAAACATCTATTATATTCATTTGGTCTTTATTTTATTATTTAATGAATCTCTAACAAATGAATTAAATTTATAAATATGTGTAAATATAATTTTCATAATTTATTTATTCATATTCATTTGTTTCATACCACCATCTAAGTTATAACTATTATGTCAAATAAATAATGTTAATAGTATACGATTGCCTAGTATGACATGGGCTTGTGACCAAAATTAGTCACCCATGGGACTCGATGCTGGGTAAAATTCTAGATGAACATGGTGTTGTGTGTTATTAAAGATAAACTATGTATTTCATGTAACTAAATATATTATAGAATATAAATTTATTTTAAATAATATACTTCATAAATGTTTTGGATGTTGCATTAAACCCAAACATTACAAGAGGAATGTTACAATTTGTATCCATTTTTCCTCTAAAGGGAACCCTTTTAAAAACAACGTTTTCATTTCATTAACTCATCTTTACATTTTTTATTTTGAAAAAAAAACTTCTTACTAATATTCCATAAAATCCTAATATTTTTTTTAATATTTGGTATGAGCACCAAATTCTCAATGAGTGACATAAATAAAGAAAACGCTTATTCCAGGGAAAAATAAGAATAATTATTTAATGTTATTTGATAGAATGATGAAAATCATTTCCACTTGAGAAACAAACAATTTTTTTTCCAAATAGGACATATTAAAATCACCCCATTTAAATAAAATCAGATTTTTTATTACATAGACCATTATATTCATAAAAAATTCAAAACCCTTCAATTGAAATAACCATACGATGGACATCCAATGTAATTATGTGAAGAAAATAATAATTTCCTAATGAATTGGAGACCTATATCGGGGATCACCCTTCAGATAATCTATATCAGGCTCACCCATTTTTCATGATCTATAATGAGGATCAACCCTTTATATAATCTATTTTAGGATAACATGTTCTATATATATTTCTCTTGTACTATATAAAAAAACATTTTATGCTACTGTTTTTCATCATAAAGCATTTTAAAAACACTTTAAAATCCATGTGAAAAACATTTTGATTTAAAAATTATATTTTCTTTTAGAAACCATACTAAATACCAACATACCCAAAATATGGAAAATAGGGTTTATCATTGAGTAAAATATCCTTAAAACCATAACATGATATTTAAAACCACATTTAGGTATCTTAGAGCATCATATTCACAAAACCCTTTCCATACACTTCGAACTAGAATAACCATGAAACAAACATCCAATATAATTATTTATAGAATATAATAATTATTCAATGCATTAGAGATCTATAATGGGTCTCACCCTTAATATATGCTAAATCAGTCTCACTTGTTTTTCATGAGCTATAATGGGGATCAACCCTTCCTATAATCTATATCAGGCTAACCCATTTTTCATGATTTATAATGGTACTTAACCCATAAAATAAGATATATAGGTATTAACCGTGAGATATAATGGGTATAAACCATTAAAATAAGCTACATAGAACTCACCTATATCACATATAATTCTCAAGTACCATATAGTTAATTATGAAAATATTCTTGCACATTTAATCATAAAATATTTTAAAAACACTTTAAAAGCCATATGAAAATTTTTTGTATATAAAAATAAAAATATAATTTCAAAAAAAAAATTTGTTCCAAAATACCTCAGAAAATAAAATTATGATTTTTCTTTAATTATTGTATCACTAAAAACATTTTTTGGGAAAATAACATTTTTTATTTGGAAACAAATATTTTTAAAGAAGATGTGCACGTATAAATGAAAAACATATATATGAAAATATCCATGTAATATTATAAATTATTCTTAAAAACATTATGGAATCAAGAATTTGAGATTATATACTCACAACATATAAGTTAAAAACATATCTTTTGACTTTTGATAATAGAGTTGAAAGATGAACTTTTAAAGGAGAGTTTTTAAAAGAATGTACTTTACATTGAGTCTGATTTGTCAAATATGTCCAATATCGTACTAAATAATAAAAAAAAATTAATTAATAATTTTCATGAGAAAACTTTTCATGATTATTATTCCTTTTATATCACTTATTATAATGTTATATCAATTAAATAATTATTAATGTTCCCATTGAACATTTTGATGATATTCTGTACTTGAGTACAAAATGACATTTTTATGATGAATATAATCAAATTTTTTATACTTAAATAAAAATATAAAAATAATCATTAAATAATTATAATTTTTATAATTGAATTTTACCTTTAAAGCCATCCATTAAATATGTATTTAAAAATTGAAGTACATTACAATCATGGAGAAGACAAGTCATACGTACACGTGAGTAACATTCTCATTTTTCAATGATCATTTTGGAAAAAAGTTAAATACTATTTTATATTAAAAAAATTATAGTAATATCATCAATATCATAATTATTATTTAAATTTAATTTTATATATCATTTGATGTGATGTGGTGAGGAAAAATGAATTACATCACTTTGTGGTGGTGGAAGTCTACATGTACCCATGAACATTGATATCATTTTTAGTGCATAGAAAGGTAAGAACATACATGATAGATTAATTTATAAGAATAAAAAAATATCTATTAATATAATATATAAAAATTAATTCCATACTTATGACCATTCTTGAGAGACGGTTATGGGAAAAGAATTACATTGGTTCAAGAGACGGTAGTTCGTTATACACCAATAAGAGGTTTTCTTTTGTCATTTGATGGAAGAGAAGATGAATATGGGTCATTAAAAAAACATAATTATACATAATTATATATAGGATAATGGATTTATTTTTGTAACATGGTTTAAGAAAATTTGAAATTTTTTTAAGTAGAAAAAAATACTTCATTAAAAATGATACATCTTATTTTGATATTATCCTTTTTTGTACACCTTAAAACAACTATTTTTTGTGTTTTTCTTAAAATAATACCTCTAAAATGAGAGGAGGGATTTTATGAATGGACTTGTGATGGTATTGGATGAACCAAAATTGATTTCAAAGTATGAATAAATGAGAAGAAAATGTTCCCTTTTATAGGAGAGGGGATGACACTCTAGGAATTTTTTAAAATATAAAATTATTTTAAATTAATTTTCAATGAAAAATGGATCCAAATTCAGTTATTTATACGATAATATATGGATGTTTATAAATAATATCATTACAAAAATAATCATTTTTTTACTAAATTTCTACCCTTATCTTTTGGTTTGAACCCTAATTTATCCTCTTTGACTCTTACCTTGACAACATGGATTTTTACTCTTTGAGGGTTAATATAGTTACTATATAATTCCCAAAATCCTATAAATAGAATGTGGATGAAATTTTAAAACTTATCCCAATAATTTATATTATTTTAATTTTTTTATGACTTTTATAACATTTAATAAAATATTATTTATTTTTAATTTCATTAATCTCAATTTTCTCACTATTCATTACATTGACTTTAAAAAAATATCAATAAAACATGATAACATCACACCAATTTTTTTAATAAATCTATAAATTCTAAAATACATCTATAAAATTCATGGGTTACATGAAATATCCCATATTTTATTTATTTTAATAATTTTAATATTAATTATTTTATTTTATATTCATTAAATAAATAATTATTGTACCATTGTTGTTTAAACATTTAAGGTAATTATTTTTTGACTAAAAATAAAAAATAAATTACCATGTTGAATAAGAGTATATTATATTTAAAAAAATATTTCTTGTTGAAAATATATTCTGAATATAACAATATTAAAAATGTTATTGTTATTAAAAATATGATTCAGACGAATTTGAATTTTCTTTAAAAAAACATATAAAGGACATAATCTAATAAAACTAGACATAAATGGTCATATAACCATAGCTTGAATGATTATAGATGAATATTACTCATTGAATAAATTTTTTCAACTATAAGGGACATTTTGTAGTCTTTATTATTTTTGTACCTTTAATTACATGATTTACTGTTTACACTTGTAATAAAAATTGCTAAGGTTATTATTCCTTTCATAAAAATAATAAAAGTGAATTATTTAATAAATTTTGTACTGTGGATTCATAATATTTAATTTATTTATAAAAATTCAAAACACATAATTTTTATAATTTCATTTAAAATTTAATAGAAAAAACGCAATGAAAAATAGTTTTACGGAGAAAATGACATTTTAAACCCTAAAATATTTTTATACTAAATTCATGTATAAAATCCATTTTAAAAAAATTATTGTATTATTTCAAATCAAAAGTAAAAAAATTGTAGTTTTATTACAAATATAAAATAAAATTTTAATTTTTAAATACATGAAAGGAAAATACAATTTTCTATAAAAATCAATATTTTCACTATTCATTAAAAAATAAAACTTTTTGCAAAATGATCAAAATTTCACTATAGGATAATTTTGATAATATTATTTCAAAAATAATATTAATTTTATTAAATAAAATTTTTAAATGTTCTAAAAGATAATTATATTTTTCTCCAATTAAAGCAATAAAAATCCTTCTAGATGAAAGTGTATTTGAAGTGTAAAATGACTTTACTAAAATTAAGTGATTAATATTATATGAATTAAGGAGTAAGACAATTTAATATTTCATAATTTAATTAATACTATTGTTTCTCTCCAATTTATCATGTATGATATAAAATTCACATAATGATAATATTTAGTTCTTCGTTTAAGCATGGTGTTGTGTATCTATCATTTTATTGAGCATAATATTCCATTTTAAAATATTAGGATGTTAAACATACACTTGTACACAAAATAAATAAAATAGTTATGATTTTCTTATGGTTCCATGTCATTATTAGTAATTTTATTATATATATTACTGTTATATTCACATTTTGTTATTTTAAAACAATAAAATTGTGTTTGTTGTCATCTAGACAAAAAAACAAAGATTGATGTTCTGTCTGATGAAAAATTTCTAAAATAACCATGTGGATATTTTCCCCTAATTTCATGACATTTAGAGATAATTTTGTTGGTTTTGACCCCATGACACACATTTTTAATGAGCACCAAACTTTTAAAACTGCTGATTCAGTTATTTTAGGAAGACCACATGCCTGACTAACGTTATGTCGGTTCATACACATAAAAAAATAATACAAAGATGTTTTTTCTAGGATTTAACATCATTAATAGGTCCTTTTTTATAGATTTATTTTCAAAATGACCATTTCCATGTTTTAAAACAATAATGGTGTTTTTTAGATCATATTAGAAAAATAAAACCTCATATTGGCATTTACAATAACTCAGTAATTTAATAAAATACATTTTATCGTTGATGAAGTCTAATTTCCTGGTACTCAAAGGTCATTTGGTTGGTTTTTAACCTGCAAAAAATGTTTTTAAAGTGAATCATACCTTTAAAAACTACATATTTAGTCATTCTTAGTAGATCACATGTCTGATTGATGCGTCTTCTACTCACACATATCACATATAATAAGAATATGGTTTTACTATAATTTATTGTAACTATGTGGCTTCATTATTTGTATATGACTGTTAAAAAACATTTTCATCTTTTAAAATAACAAAATTTCATTTTTTTCAACCTGAGAAAATTAAACTTTATATTGAGGTTTCTTTAAATTTAATATTTTGGAACACATTGTATGGTTGTTGACATCTGATTTCATGGCATTTATAGGTCATTCATTGGGTTTCCACCCACTGGCACAAATTTTTTAAGGGAGACAAACCTTTTTGAAAACTGATTATTTAGATGTTTTAAGAAGATCTTAACGATGATTTATGTTTTATATACTTTTACATATTACAAAAAATAAAATGATGTTTGTTATTTGATTTTACATCATTCGGATGCAGTTATCTAGGGATGTAACTATTAAATTAATGTATTGGTGTTTAAAAAAAATAATAGCATGTTTCCAATCATCTATATAAAATAACACCTCATAAGGTAATTATGTCTACATGATCATTTCAAAATTCTATATATTATGGTTTGTTGTCCGATTTGATAGAATTAAAACATCATAAAATGGATTTTGACCACCAAAACACATTTTTAAGGGATTTAAACCATTAAAAACTACTTATGTGGTCATTATAGGAAGACTGTATGTATGATTGGCATGTTATCTCCTCATACACATCAAAAATAATCCTAACATTATTGTCCAATTATTTCACATTATTTTGATGTCATTTTATATGGCACAGGTCGTTATTTGAACATATTAGTATTATAAAAAATGAAAGAGTGTTTTTAGTCATCCTGAAAAAGAAAACCACATATTAACAACCCTTATTCTCCAACATATCAAAATTCATGATACATTCGGTTTTTATGTTAGGGATTTAGTTGTCAGTTGGTTTATTTTAATAATTTAACACACATTTTAAAGGGGTTAAAAGCTTTAAAAACTTCTTATTTGATTATTTTACGAAGTGAAAAATTTTTATTGATGCATCCTCAACTCGTATACATCAAAAATAATAAAAAGATGATTTTTTTTATTGGATTTCATGCAATTATGAGGTCATTTTCTAGAATTCTAACTGTTAAATGAATAATTTCATGTTTTTATACAAAATATTGTTTTCAGTTCATCCTAGAAAAAAACATTGGAATTACATTTTTATACTAAATTTATTTTATAATTATTCTTACAATTTTGGTTTTTTTATTTAATAGCATTTTAGGGTCATTCGATTGGTTTTGACACCCTCACACAATTGTTTAAAGGATATTAATCCTTTAAAAACTTTTTATTTGGTTATTACATGTTGTCACATGACTTATTGACATGATATCTAATCGTACACATCAGAAATAAAACAAAGAAATTTTTTTTATTTTTATATCATCTCATGATTTTTGATTTGTATGTGACTACTAAACACATGTTTTGGTGTTTTAAAATTGTATAAGTATTTTATTGGTCATCCAAGAAAAATAGAAGAATTTATTGATGTTATATCTACTCCACTATTTTATAAATAACTATATGGTTGTTTTTATATGATTTTACAGCATTGGAGGTCTTTAAATTAGTTTTGACACCCTAATGCACGTTTTTAAAGGGAGTTAAAACTTTAAAATATTCTTATTCGGACATTTTAGGTAAACTAGACATCTGAATAATGTCAATTCTACTAAAACAGATCAAAAAAATTTAAAATAATTTTCCCCAGTATTTCATGTTTTTATGAGTTTTTTTCCATGGATCTCACCATTAAACACAAGTTTAGGTATTTTATAACAATTTAATTATTGTTTTTGTCATCACAAGTTAACAAAACATTGGATCAGTGTTCTGTTTAAAGCAACATTTTAAAAATCAATATATGGTTATTTTTCGAGGATATTATGACATTAATAGGTCATTCAGTTTGTTTTGACCCCCTAACGCATGTTTTTAGAGGGTATTAAACCTTTAATAACTTCTTGTTTAGTTATATCGAGTAGACTACACTTCAAATTGATGTTCCACATTATCATACCCATCATAAAAAATTGAAATATTTTTTTCATATAATTTCATATCATTATGGGGTATTTTTTTATAAAATTTAACATTACATTAATGTTTTGTGTATGAAAATTATAAACGTGTGATTCTGATCATCTTAGCAAAACAAAAACTTAATTTAATGTTTTGTTTGGTCCATTACTTCTAAAAAAACTGTATGATTTTTTTTGATCTTGTAGAAATATGAGGTAGTTAGGTTTGTTTTTATCCCCTAATTTTTTTTAATTGGTTCAAATCCATTAAAACCACTTAATATGGAATTTTTGGAATATAATCCTTCAATTGATGTTTCATTTTCATATTGATGCCCAAAAAATCAAACACGGTTATCCTATGATTTCACATCCTTGTGATATAGTTTATCACTAATCTAACATTTAAACCCTTGTTTTGTGCTTTAAAACAACAATATAAAATATCTAGTTATCCTAATAAAAGAAAATCATAGATAGAAATTCATTCCAATACAACATTTCACAAATCAATGAATAGTTGGTTTATTCTGATATCACAATATTTAAGGGTCGTTTAGTTGGTTTCGACCCCATGAAACACATTTTTAAAGGTCATCAATCCTTTAAAAACATGTTATTCCATCATTTTAGGAATACCACAATTCCAATTGATGTAAATTCTCCATGTACATGTCAAAAATCATAAAAATACAGGATTCTAATGATTTAATGTCATTCAAAGGTCATATGATATGGATATGACTATTAAAATCATGATACTGTGTCTTCAATTAATAAAAGTTTATTTATAGTTATATATTTAAAATGGAAACTCAGATTGATGTTACATTTACTCCTATATTTCCAAAATCATGGTATGGTTGTTTTCATCAGATTTAGTGACTTTTGCAGGTTTTTCGGTCGGTTTTGACCCCCTGGCATACATTTTTAAAGGCTTCTAAACCTTAAAAAAACTACTTATTTTATCATTCTATATAGACTACATATTTGATTAAAGTCCTCTCTACACACACACATCAAAAGTATCCCAATGATGGTTTTCCTATGATTTCACGTCATTGTATGATTGTTTTCTATGTAAATGACTGTTTAACACGTCTTTTTATATTTTTTTAAATAAAAGCGCATTTCTGGTCATCTCATTATAAAAGTTTCTCAGATTGATGTTATTTCTCCATGATCATTTCATAATTTTCTGTATGGTTTTCTCACATGATTTGACATGCATTTAGAGGCTGATCGATTGGTTTTGACCCCATAAAAACATTTTTAAAGTATAACAAACCTTTAAAAACTTCTTATACAGTCATTATTGGTAGACAACAATAACTATTTATGTATCGTCTTGTTTTATAAGTTAAAATTAATTCAAAGATTGATTTTATAAAATTTTAAATCATTTTAAGGTCAATTTTTATGGATATAATAGTTATTGGTCTGTATTATAGATCATTCAACTAGTTTAGACCCCCCTAACACTTGTTTTCAAGGGTATCAATCTATTAAAAATTGTTTATTTGGTCATTTAGGTATGATTGTATGATCAATTTATGTTTCTTATACTCATACAAATCATAAATAATAAAATAATTTTTTCCAATGATATCAAATCATTTTGAGGTTATTTAATTTGGATATAACCCATAAATTAATGTTTTTTTGTTTTAAAAAATACAAGTGTGTACCTAGTAATCCTTGGAATATGGAACATTGGATCAATATTCCTTCTAATTGATCATTTAAAAATAATTATATTATTATATTATTATAATTTAATGACACTCAGAGGTCATTCAGTTAGTTTGGACCCATTGAGAACCATTTTTAAAGGGCTTTAAACCTTTAAAAAAACATACTTTGTCATCTTGAGAATACTACAAGTACAATTGAGGTTTCTTCTTCTCTTACAAGACAAAAATAATAAAAAAATAGGATTCTTATGATTTAAAATAATTTTGAGTTGTTTTTTTATAGATTCAACTGTGAAACACATGTTTTAGTGTCTTAAAACTATAAAAGTCTTGTTTTGGTCATCTCAAGAAAATAAATCATCTGATTAATTTTTTTGTACTCTATAATTTAACAAATCACTATTAGGTTATTTTTATGAGATTTCATGGAATTGAGAATTTTTTCGGTTGGTTTTGACCCCTTGACACACTTTTTTAAAGGATATCGAACCATTAAAAACTAATTATTCCGTCATTTTATGAAACCCATATAAATGATTGAAATTTCATCTACTATTAAACATTTTATATAATAAAAATATGGTTTTACTATTATTTAACAAAATTATGAAGTCATTTATTAAGAATATTAATGTTAAAATAATGTTTTGATGTTTTAAAATAATAAAAGTTCATTTATGGTCATAATAGGAAAACAAAAGTTCTGTTTTATATTCCATATATTGTACCATTTCAAAAATAACTATAAACTTTTAAAATGATTATATGGAATTCATAGGATGTTCGGTTGGTTTTGACCACTAGACACGTGTTTTTATGGGTGTTTGACCTTTAAAAACTATTTATTTGACTATTTCAGAAATACACTACATCCAATGGATGTTTTTAAATTTATACACACTATAAATAATAAAGATATGGGGTTTCAATGATTTCATGTCATTTCAAGGTAATTTATATGGATCTGTCTATTAAACTAAGATTTTTGGGTTTAAACCCCATTAAAGTATGTTTCTAGTCATATTGGGAAAACCAAACCTCTAATATAAATTTAATCTCATCAATCATTTCACCAATTGTAGAATGTTTTTTTATTTGGTTTCATGGAATTTGGAGGTTATGTGGTTGGCTATGACAACACGACACATATTTTTGAAGGGCAAGTGACATTTTAAATTTTTTTATTCGGTTATTCTCGATAGAGAACATGTTTGATTGAAATTTTATCTATGAGTATACATGAAAAATAATAGAAATATAGTTTTATTATAATTTACATCATCTTGAGTATTTTTTATCAATATTTATCTATTAAATGAACATATTTGTGTTTTAAAATATAAAAAGGGTTTTTTTGGTTATCCATAAAAACATCATATTGACGTTCAGTGTACTCCACTACTATAGAAGGAATTGTATAGTTGTTTTTATCTTATTTCATGGAATTTAAAGTTCATTCTGTAAGGACTCTCCCTTAAACATTTTATAATATCGTGTTAAATCAATAATTATCATTAATCCACATTAAAAGACTTTTTAGTTTTTTAGTATTAGAGAATTTGGCCCTAAAAATTACATAATAACTCATATATTATTATGTACAAAAGTCAACTCACAATCTATTTTTTCATAATATAAAACATTTTAAAATAAAAAAATGAATTATATTTCTTGATAAACAACTTCATAAAATTCACCTTGACTTCTTCTTTTCCATTTCCAATCCGTATACCCGATGTGAATATTTCTAAGACATGGTATAACCAAAAAATGCTCAATAAGGGATACAAAAAAGGATTAATATCGTTAGTCTATGCATAATTTAAACTCATGTCAACATTTTCACAAAATCATACTTTTCACCAATCAAACATATTCCCTTTAGATTACCTCATGAAATCATAATATTTTTTTAAAACTAATATAAATCATAAATAATAAAGGTTACTTGTGGCATCTATATCATTCTTTTATTGTATATTTCATGTCCACATAGGGAGTAAACTTCGTAGTTCTATTTGGAATACCCATCACAATATATTCCATAAATCTCTTAAGAGAAACGCAACAAGTTAACTATACCAAAATTCCCAATGCATTGGAGATATATCATAGTCTCAAATACCCTCGTTTTATCATTTATCCTCCTAAATACAAAATCAATGTCCAATAACCAAATCATAATCACAATAACTAAATAATTAAAAAATGAAAAATATCATTTCCAATTTGAATTCACATGTCATTTTTTACAAAGTCACAAACTATTAAATGAAGATTAATTATTTGAATATAAAATGGTAAAATTTTAATGTAAATATCAATACAATATAGCGAAATGAAAGAAAGTAATTCCTTTCATGGTGTATATGTAAAGAAACATTCCATGTTATTGAAAAAATCAATCCATTTTTAAAACACAATTAAAATATTTAAAAATAATAATTTTGAATCAATGTGTCCCATACCACATTAAATTTTTTGAAATAAATTAAAATTTTAAAGCATTTCTGTCCAAATAAATATATCCTTTAAACCATTTTAAAGGCAAGGAGATTAATGATAATGATTTAAATTAATAAATCATAAAAAAATTAAAATTATGTTTTAGTTCAAAAGTCATTAATCATTTAAAACTATTAAATTATAAGACAAATGAATGTAAAACATATTAAAAATATTAAATAAAATGATTATTAATATAATATGTATATGGAATGTAATTGGGTATATATATACATTTTCTAAATGAATAAACACGCATATCTTCAAGAAATATCTCAATGAAAGGAGTTGGAGATGAAATCCCATACAAGGATCCCATTATGAAAAAATTGAAATAAATTCAAAATATTCAATTTTATAACATTAATTTCCTTATAAATACTTCCATTAAAACAATTTTTATATCATTCACATAAAATATAAATATTTATAATAATAAACCGTTAAAACATAAAAACTAGGTTTTTAGTTAAATCATCCCTGACGATGGTTCTGAATCCTCACGTATAATAGTTATCTTCTTGAATAATAATAATAGGTTAATTTATACTTTAGTGAGAAAATTTTTAATGTTTATTTTTCCTTTTATATCACTATTACCATGTTATGGCAATTATATAATTATTTAAGTTCATATAGGATGTTTTATCGACATTCAATACTTAAGTCGAAAATGATCTAGGTATGATGTAAATAGTCCATATGATAATAATTACATCATCTCTTGAATAATATTCATGAATTAATTATCACTTTTATAAAGTAATTATTCTTTTTAAACCAAACCATTTATTATCGTTATGAAAAATTAACTACGTTATAATCTTGGAGATGGAAGGTCATACATATTCATGAGTAACATTTTCATATTTTATTGATCATTATGAATATAAGATTATTATTATTTTACCATTATATAATTATAATCATGTTATTAACATAACAATAATCATTTAAATATACTTATATATATATCATTAAAGTGATGTGATGAATAAAAATGATTCACATCACATAGTGGAGGTGATAGTTCACACGTACGCACGAATGCCGTTATCATTTTTATGTGCACAGAAACTATAATTTAATTGATATGTTATTATCTTATAACAAAAATTTGTCATGAATATTTTATATAAACATTAATTTTATCATTATAACCAGTTATGAGGGATGGTAATTGAAAATGCATTATATCGGTTCGTGGAGATGTTAGTTCGCACGAGCACACAAATGATTAATTATTCTCAAATATATTCAAAGGGTAGATGGATTTAGGTGATAAAAATAACATAATAACATTTAAATACATTGATAATACTTGAAATATTATTTAATATTGTATTAAAAATATTTGAAGGAAGTTGGAGAAGAAATAAAATAGAAAAACTAAAATAAAAAAATTACCTTTCTTTTAGAGGATCACCATTCATAACACATTAACATCTATATAGAGGGTTTTATTCCAAAAATAATTATTAAATAATGTGGATATGTATTCTAGTAATGATTTTGGTAAGGTTTTTTAATTGTAAGTAATAGATAAGAAGAGTTATTTTTTATAGGATATTAGAGGGGCACTCTTGGAATTATAAAAATTATAAAATTAATATAAATAAATTTTCTATTCCAAATTGGTAAAAATTTATTTATTTATATTATAGGATTTTCATCTGTCGAAATATAATTATCGAATGAAAGTTAAGCATGTTTTAAATATTTTTTATTCCATATATTTTTAACCCCTTTTAACTCTTATCTTTTTATAAAGTAATTTACCATTTGAGGGTTAAGATAATAATTGAATCATTTCCAATGACCAATTAATGGGCCATTAATGAAACTTATAGACTTATCTAAACCTATTTCTAAATCTTATATTTTTTATTTATTTTTTATCATTTAATTAATTATTTTATATTTTATGATATGAATGGTGACAATTTTGACAATATTCATTACTTGACTTTCTAAAAAATCCTAAAAATTTGATTTCGTAATAAAAAATACTTAACTCATATATAACATATCAATTCATCAATAAAATTCATGTGTAGAATAAAATATTTCAAATTATATTTATCTTAAAATTATTAATATCTTTTATTTTATTCTTCCTTTAATAAATATATTACTACATCATCATTATGTGTTAATTAAAATTAATTTTATAATATCTCAAAATTATAAATAAATTTTCTTGATGTATATAAACATATTATATTTGATTTTACAATTTATTTTATTATTTATATTATATATAACACTATATTAAAAATTATTTACATATTAAATATTTGATTATAATATATTTAAATTATCATTAAATAAAATATAAGAAACACTCTATTCCATCCCCAAAGTCTAAAAAAGGTTATAAGTTTATCCTAGGGTTGATTTAGGTTTATACATACTCATTATATTAACGTATTACTAGTTTTAGGGTAACATTATAACATTATAATATAATTTTTAACTTTAATTACCCGATTTACCCTTAACCATGGTAAATTAAATACTAAAGTTACTATTAACAAAATATTAAGTTGATCATATAAGATAGAGTTTTTTATACATATTAAAACCATGTTTTTTTTTATTTTTTAAAATTCAATTCATGAAATAGTTTAAATTAGTTTTAATACTAATATGGTAGATGTGGTGAGAAGGCGGGTAAAAGAGACATTCAAAAATTCTAATAAGTTTTTTATATTTAATCACTATAAAAAATTACTCCAAAAACATAAATTATGTTAAATGATAAGAAAAGAGTTTACATATAATTTAAAAATCGTTTAATAGATAATATGACAATACGAATATTTTAAACCAAAAAGATGATTTAGATTAAAATTCAATATTTTTCATTATTCATTAAAAAATGCATATTATCAGAAAAAGAACAAAAATTAAACCAAAGTAAATTTTGATACTCTACTTCTAAATAAAAAGATTGTTTTGTAAAATATAACATATAAAATTTTCATAAAAATATTTAAAATGGGTTCACCATCAATAGGTGGTAAAACAACCTTTTAAAAATATTAGATCTTTTTATGCTTAAAATTGGATTTATTCTTATTTTAAGCACATAACATTAAATAGAATAATGTAAAAACATTTAATAAACATGTGTAAACATAATCTATTTATTTATGTTCATTACAACCAATACAATCGCTCGGTAATAACTTCCACTTAAAATAATAATATAAATAATATATTATTTTTTTGGTATAGCTCTGTCTTGTGTGCAATGTAAGATTTCGAAGAATCGCATTTTTGTGTGTCGATTATGCTATTAGATATAGTGTCTCAATTAACGTAACACTACTATCTAACACATAAATATTATAAAATATACAATATTAATATTCTATAAATACTTATGATGTTACATCCTCCACATTTTGTAAATTGTTTCTTTACAATTCTAAATTTGTGATCGGTAACTATGGATTCAATTTTTAGACATTCTCCATTGACATACCACATTAGAGAAAGAGTCAATGAAAACTCAACTTTAAATGAAATAATGTGAAGTACAAAGGTCACATGACATAACAAACACAAGGTTTCTATGTAAGAAAACATGGATATGAAAGAGAAATCATACCATCATGTTCAAATGAAGAATGATAGAAAACATGATCAGGGGAAACTTAGCAATCCCAAAACCATAAATTTGTGATTAGGTTAAATGGTCATTAATTTCATAGTAGAAAAATTAAATAGAAATAATTTTTGTTTTAATCTCATTATCATCTTGTTTTGGAATTAATTTACTACCTAGACTAAGATCATATAAAAATATACGTTCCTGACATGTAAAATTTTATCCTTTATTTAAATTTCACTACAAAATCATCGTGTTCTCCAAATGATCAGTATTCAAGATAAAAAATTTATTTCCTAAATCATCTTTTATATAATCACATAATCCACAAATTATTAACTATTTATTTATCCTATCATGAATCATTAACCAAAACACAAATAGATATGATAAGTTAAGATAATTCTATAAAATGAAGAAATCATTATATGATGATAAACCACTTTAATCTCCCAAATTTAGTAGTGAACCCAAAATTTCATCATAGATAATTCAACCAATATATGTCCTTAAAATTCTCAAAAATAATCAAAAATATTGAAACCCAATATTTAGAAGGATTTGATCACATATTCATCCTGTATATATTTTAACATTTGTCTCCAAATAACACAATCCACTAATGATGTACAATAAAAAAAAGATAACCTAACCACATATTCTCCATGATAGGTTATTTATTTCCATAAATATCCTAATTCTTCATAAGTCTACAATTAAAATACTAGATTTTTACAAAATATAATTAAACCATTACTCCTCAAATAAAATACTATAGTATTCTATTTACCTTGATCATATTGGATTCCTAAAATAGTGAAAATCTTCAAAAATAATATTTATCACATAATCTGAAAATAATTTTAAATTACTAATTATATCCATTTGATAAAACATAATTTCCCAAAAATCAACATATTCTGATTCATTCATCTCATTTAACTAAAAAGAAAAAGTCATACAAACCGTGAACTTCATGTATGCAATTGGTAAATGATATAGACTTGTTGCTGTTTAGTTGTGGGTTTGATTCCAAAAGTCTTGTCAAACGTGATGGGTTGTCACTATTACAATGGGTTTTCCTATTTCTAAAACTATATAATTCTTATAACACTTCCCAAAAATACACATAAATAATCATAACATGTTTGAAGATAAAAGGGTGTCTTATGACTCTCATTTGTATGCCATATCATAATTACATCATCATCTTAATTAGTGAACTAATATATACATATATATGTTGATATTTTTATATTTCACCTCTATATGATTTAATTAATCTATTCTAAAAATAAAGAATGACATTACCTGATCATGGTGTCCACCTAGTTTCATCATCATTTTGTTCACATATATAGAAGTTCCATGCATTAAAACATTGATTTAGATATTATTCAAAATTACTTGAATCTTTTCTCCAAATACACTTTTTTAAAACCTAGGTCATATGGGTTTTTATAGAGAAATAGTTTAGGAAAATAATCTTATATTACATATATTTTGATAACATCATATAAGACTTTATTTTTATAAAACATTTGGACCAAGTTTGTTTCAAAACATTCAATCAAGGATCCTTCTAAAATACCATATATATGAGCTGAAAGTCAATAAGTAAAAAAGAAAATATAAATTTGTTGTCTAAGTGTCTCCATATTTATTATCTTTTTCAAAATCTTAATATTAATCAAAATATTATGATAAGGTAAAATATCTGAAAATGCATTAACAATATTTACATTTTTTATGATATGATAATATTGAGAAAAAATTATTTGGTAAAAAAAATTCATGATCCAGAATGGTATAAAGGTATAGTGGAGGTGTTTTATATCTCATAAAACTGTTGAGAATATATTGTTTTGATTAGAAAATGTTTCAGAATCACCCGAACAAGAATTTGAAATAATTATTTCAATAAATTCGTCAGGAAGAGATATGAATGTTGTTTGAGATCCATATCCCTCAATTTGTAATTGAATTTCCTCAATCTAAAATGGTTATAGAATGAGTATATTAAAAAAATAATATATATAGATAATTACAATTTGTTTATCCAAAACTCCTAAACCCTAATGTATTCTAAATATTTTATTTGATACCAACTTTATGGCCCCAACCTCAAAATTTACATAATCTTGAGTTAAGTAAATAATAAACATTCATTCATATTAAGGACCTTTTCAAGTATATATTTTTTTAGAATTATTCCATAAAAATAACATAACAACTCAAATATTACAATTTAGGAATGTCTAATCACTATCTATTTTGTTCATAATGTATAATATTTTAAAATAAAAATAAATTATTTTTATTGATAAAAATATTCAAAACATTAATCTTCACATCTTTATTTATCTTACCCATCCAAATACCCTACAAAAAACATTTCAAAAACTTGTTATGAGAATAAAAATATCATTAAAGGGATATAAAATTATGAATGAAACCATTATTCTAGACATATTTTAAAATCCTGAAAATATTTTAACAAAATCACAATTTTCACCCAAAAAACATAAACCCTTTATCTTACCCCATTAAATCATAATATTAATATAAAAATCATATAAATAATATATAATAAATGTATCTTGTGGAATCTATATCATTCTAACATTATAGATTTGACGGATACATTGGGAGTAACAATCATGATTACTTTTGGAATACCAATAACATTATATTCCCAAAACCCCTTTGGAGAGACCCAAAAAAATTAACTCTATAACATTACCCAATTAATTAGAGATATAGAATGTGCTCACCCTCCATTATTTTTTCATGGAACAAAACATATACAAAATCAATTCCAAAGAACCAAAAAATAATAAAAACACATAAATCATGTATAAATGAAAAAAGAACATTTTGAATTTAAATTTTAATATATTTTTTTACAAAGAAACAAATTTATAAATGAAAACATATTATTTGAAAATAAAATGGTAAAATTTTAATGTAAAAATCAATAAAATATAGTGTCATGAAATCAAAATATTAAACTCATTGTGTATATGTAAAAAACTTCTTGTGTTATTGAAATAATAAATACATTTTAAAAACGGAATTAAATAATTTTAATAGAACAATTTGGAATCAAAGTTTCCAATAAAACATAAAAATTTTTAATCAAATCAATTTTTTTATGAAAATTCATATCCGTATAAATAAATATTTAAAACTAATATGAAAATATGTACATTGATGAGAAATATTTAGAAGAAAAAATCATTAAAACATTTAAAATGATGTTTTAGTTAAAAAGTACTTTACGAATTTAATCATTTAAATTATAGGCCACATGAAAGTTGAACATCTTAAAAAAATTATATGACATGATTATAGATATAATATTTATTTGAATTTCTAAAATTGGTTGTATATACAATTTATAAAAGAATAAAAATCCATATCATTAAGAAATGTCTCAAAGAAAAGAGATTGGGATGAAATACCTTAAAAGGATCCCTTAATAAAAGAATTTGAGAAAAATTCAAAAGATTCAATTTTAAAACAATAATTTAATAATAAATATATTTATGAAAACCTCTTTTCAAAAATGGACATAAAATTGAAATTTTTTAAGAATAAATCATCAAAACATCAAAACGAGGTATTTTGATAAAATTCCCTTACCTTGAGTCCGACTCATCATGTAAAACATTTATCTTCCTAAATAATAAACTTATCTTAATTTATACTTTATTGAGAAAAATTTTCATGTTTGTTATTCATTTTTTACCACTATTACCATGTTTTTTCTGATACAAAATTATTTAACTTCATAACATATTTTTTGTCAATATTCGGTACTCGAGTCAAAAATGAACATGGTTCGATGTGAATAGGTGATGTGTTCATAAGTCCATCATATCAAAAATAATATTCAGGAAATAATTACCACTTTTATACATTTATTATACTTTTATATCAAACCATTAATTATGTTAATGAAAATTTAGCAATGTTATAATCATAGAGACGTTAGATCATATATACGAATGAGTTGTGTTTCCATTATTCATTGATCATTAAGGAAACAAGGTAATTATTATTTTATCTTAAATAAATGATAATAATTTTATATAAAACATAATAATAATTTAAATATACTTATTTATATAATAAAAGTGTTCTGATTAATAAAAATGATTCACATCGCTTCGTGGACGTGATTGCGCGCACGTAGGCATGAATAACATTATCATTTTTAAGTGCATGGAATGAAAAATAATTACAAAATCATAACAAAAGACCAATTAATGAGTCAATAATATCATTTCTAGACATATATAAACTTTTTTGAGGAATCCTATATTTTTATAATTTTTATATCATTTAAATAAATTTTTTATATTTTATGATATAAATTATGTCAATTTTGACACAATACATTACTTGGCTTTTTAAAAAATCATAACCACTAGATTACTTCAAGTTAACTACTTTAAATGAACTATAACATCAACAATTATTCTAAAATTATATTGTATGTAATAAAATATATCAAAATATATTTATTTTATAATTATTAATATCATTAATTTGGTTCTTTATTTGATTAATATATCACTCCCTCAATTATTGTTTAATAATTAAATTAAATTATTTAATTTATAAAAATAATAAATAAATTATCATAACGTACATTAAAATTTTATATTTTCAATGAGTATTTATAGTATAATTTAGCTTTTATATAATAATATATTAAAATTATTTACTTATTAAAAATATGAACATGACATTTTTAACATATCATGAAATAAAAAATAATGAATGTCATATTCTTACCCATGTGGACTAAAAAGGTTTTAATTTCAGCCTAAGGTTTATTTATGTTGAAAACACCCATGGAATAAAATTACTATAGGTTTTTGGGTAATATTATAATATTATAATATTATTTTTACCCTTAATTACAAGATTTATCCTTAACCGTGGTAAATAATATACAAATGTTATTTTTCAACAAAAATTAAATTGATCCCAACATATAATATTTTCCATACTAATTAAAACCATGTATTTCAATTATTTAAAACTCAATTCATAAAAGTGGTTAAATTAGGATTAACACTAATCCCATTGATGTGGCGAGAATGCAGGAATTGGAGACATTTAAAAATCCCAATAATTTTTATATATCTAATTTCAATATAAAAATTTCTTATAATACCTAAATTGGGTTAAATGATTATTTTTTTTAATAATACTAAAAAAATGTATAATCTATCTATTTAAATAATTTGGACAGAAAAAAGTTTCAGATTAAAATGCAGTATTTTTCACTATTCAACAAAAAATGAATATTATTAGAAGAAGACAAACAATTCAACCATAATATATTTTGTTATTCCAATTATAAAAAAAGAAGTTAATTTATTCAAATATAATTAATAAAATTGTAAAAAATAAATTTAAAAATGGTTCTTTATCAATAGGGGATAAAACTACCTTTTAAAAATATTATATTTTTTTATGCTAAAAAATGTATTTATTATTATTTTAGACCCATAAAATTTATTAAAAAAAGTAAAAACATTTATTAAACATATATAAACATAATAAAATTAGTTATTTTAATTCCTTGCAGAATATCATTAAGGTGATAAGAACCTCTTTAAATAATAATATTAATAATATATTATTTTTTACTATGGCTTAGTCTTGTGTGCAACAAATGATTTCAGAGAAACCTGTTGTTGTGTGTTGAGTACACTATCAAAAAAACAGTCCTCATTAAGGTAAAATTACTATATGATTCATAAATATAATTAAATATTTCAAATTTTTATTTTATAATTACATATTTTGTTACACATTCAATTGGGTTTTACCCCTTGATACACATTTCTAAGGGGTATTAAATCTTTAAAAACTATGTATTCGGTCATTTGGGGAAGAACACACTTTCAAATTATATTCAGTACACTCATACAGATCAAAAATAATATAAATAATGTTTTATTATGATTTGAAATTATTACTACTGTGAAGGATATAACTGTTAAACACATATTTTGGGGCATTAAAACTATAAAAGATCATTTGTGATCACCCGAAAAAAATGAACCTAAGATCAATATCCTCTCTACAATATAATTTTATTGATAATTTTTTATTGGTTTAGTATGATTTCACAACATTAGTAGGATTTTTAGATCATTTTAACCCCATAACACATGTTTTTAAAAGAGTACAATGATTAAAATCTTTTTAATCAGCCTTTTCAGGCATACCACACTTATAATTGATATACTGTATACTTGTAAATTTCACTAATAATACAAACACTATTTTACATTGATTTTACATCATTATAAGGTCATTTTTTGTGGATCATACCATTAAACACATGTTTTGGTGTTTCAATACATTAATTTTTTTTTCTAGTCATCCCAGGAAAGTGGAATCTTAAATTCACATTACTTATACTCCTCCATTTAATAAATCACAATACTATTGTTTTTGTTGTTGTTGTTGTTGTTTTCTAATATCACAACATTTAGAGGTCATTTGGTGGTTTTTGACCCGAAGACGTAGGTTTTTAAAGGGCTCCAAATCATTAAAATCTCATTAATCAGTCATTATAGGAAGACCATAGATTTGATTTATTTTCCTCCTACTTGTACACATCAGAAAAAAATTAATATTGTTTTATTATGATTCCTCATTATTTTGAGGTCATTTTATATAAAATTTACTGTTAAACACATGTTTTGTTATTATAAAATAATAAAATTGTGTTTCTGGTCATTTTGGGTTAAAATTAACTCATATTGATGTTCATCCTACACTAATATTTCAAAAATCAATGTATAGTTGTTTCTTTCTAATTTAATGACAATCTAATGTAGTTTGGTTGGTTTTGACCCCCCATAATACATGTTTTTTGAGGGATTCAAACCATTAAAAATTCGTATTCATTCATTTTAGGTAGATCATATTTCTGATTAACATTTCTTCTACTCAAACACATAATGAATAAAATGAATACATTTTATGGGATTTAACATCATTATGAGGATTATTTAAATATATCTAATCAATAATCATGTGTTTTCCCTTTTAAGATAATAAAATTTTTTTCTGATAATCCCAAGAAAATGAAAACTAGAATTGAATTTCCAACTAATCAACTATTTTCAAAATTACCATAAAATAATTTTTTCAAATTTGAAAAAATTATATGGTTTTTCGTTTTGTTTTAACCCCCCTGAAACATGTTTTAAGGGTCCAAAACAATTAAAAACTAGTTTTCTATCATTTTGGGTAGTGTGTTTATCTAATTTACATTATGTATATTCTTACATGTCAAAAATAATAAAAATACAATTTGCATTGAGTTTATGTCATTTTGAGGTATCTTCCAATAAATTTAATTGCTAAATAGTCATTTTGTTGTTTTAAAATAATAAAAGTGTGTTTTTGATCATCCTATGGAAACAGAAATAGTAATTGATGTATTGTATTCCCCACACTCTCACAAATTATGTATAATTGTTTATGTTTCTTTAAGAGTAACCAACGGTCATTCAGTTGGTTTTTACGCCATGAAGTAAATTTTTAGAAGTCATCCAAACCTTTAAGAATACTAATTTGATAGTTTAGGGAAGAATCCAAATCTATTTTACTTTTATTCTTTTCAACCTTTTCACAAATAATATTAAGATTTTTTTCCTATGATTTTAGTCATCATGAGGTCATTTTCTAGGGATATGAATTTTAAAGTCATATTTTTTTATTTTTAAAAAGAGGATTTTGGTTATACCAAATAAATAAAACATCATATTTACATTCCATCCACTATACCATTTTACCTAAGATTTGATGAAATTAAAGTTTTTTTTCTATGGACCTGAACGTTAAACATTAGTTTATTTGTTTTAAAAGAATAAAACATCATTTCTATTCAATCTAGGAAAATGGAACCTTATATTGAATTCATGTATAGTCCACAATTTCAAAAATAATAGTACAGTTGTATTCATCTGATTTGATGATTTTTTGGCAATTTAGTTTGTTTTGTCCCAGTGAAATAAAAAAATTTAATATCTATACAAATTTTTTTTAAAAAAATTATTCAGTCTTGTGAGGGGACATCATATATTATTGATGTGTTCTCTCCTCATAAACATAATAAATAAAAACAATATAGTTTCCCTATGATTTTACATCATTTCATGGGATTTTTTATGGATCTATCTATTAAATAAATAAATTTGTATTTTAAAATAATAAAAATATGCTTCTAGTAATCATAGGAAAATGACTTCTTGTATTGAAATCTTGTATACTTGACTATTTCAAAATTCATCATACGGTTATTATCATCTGATTGGATTCATTTTGAGGTCATTTAGTTAGTTTTTACCCATAAATTCTCATTTCTATAGGGTGTCAAACCATTAAAACGTCATATACGATTATTTTGTGAAGATGACATGTCTGATTGGGGTTTCATCTACTTGTACTCATCAATAATAATAAAATATAGCTTTTATATGATTCCATGTCACTCTGAGGTTTTTTGTGAGGCTTCTATAAATTAAAAACATGTTTTTAGTGTTTTAAAATAATTAAATTGTGTTTTCTTTCATCCCAAGAAAATGGAACATGGGATTAATGTTCCACATGCTCAACCATTTAAAAAAACTATATAGTTTTTCCTGATTTCATGAAATTCAAGGGTTAGTTAGTTGGTTAGGACCCCCTATCACACATTTTCAAATGACATAAATCATTTAAAACTAATTCTTCTGTATTTTTGGAAAAATAAAACATATTTTTAATGTTTAAACTCCTCTTACCCATAAAAAATAATACAAATACAATTTTCTTATGATTTTATGTTATCTATAGGCATGTTTCTTTTGATCTAACCATTAGGGACATGTTTTCAAATTTTACAACTATAAACATGAATTTCTGATAATCAAGGGAAAATAACACCTTATATTGATGTTATTTATATTAAACCATTTCAATATTCATAGAATATTTGTTTTCATCTTTGTTTATTTCATTTAGAAGTGGTTCAGTATATTTTGACCACATGATACATATTTTTAAAGGGAGTTAACCCTTTGAAAAATACTTATTGAATCATTTAGTGAATACCGCATGTTGGACTAAAATTTACTATACTCATCAAAATCAGAAATGATTCGAAGATTATTTTAATATGATTCTGTGTCATTTTGATTTCATTTTCTAAGGATATGACCAATAAATTTTCATTTTGGTGCAACGAAAAAATAAATAATGTTTTGGTCCATCCAAGAAAAAATATATTATATTTATGTTATGTGTACTCTAAAATTTATCAAATGATTATATAGTTGTTGTTGTTTTTTATTTCATGTCATTTGGAGGTAGTTCGGTTGGTTTTCACCCCATGAATGCATGCTTTTATGGGGGTTCAAGCCTTTAAAATTTTCTTATATTGTCATATCGGAAAGACTAGACATACATTTGACATTCCATCTACTTCTAAATTTTAAAAATAATAAATAGATGGATTTCATAGGATTTCATATCATTTTGAGATCATTTTCTATGGATCTGGCCATTAAACACGTGTCCTTATGTATAAACAATAAATGTGGCTTTCTAGTAATCCTAAAAAAACCAAACTAAAAATTGACATTATGTCTACTCAATAATTTTGAAAATCACTATATAATTGTTTTTCCTAATATCACAACATTGAAAGTCGTTCATCTTATTTGGACTTCTAGGAACACTTATTCAAAGAGCATTAAACTTTTAAAAACTACTTATTTGATAGTTTCAAGAAGATTGTGAGTCAGATTGACATTTTCTGTACATGTACACTTAAAAAAATACAAATTCATTTTTCATATGATTTTAGATCATTGCAAGATTGTTTTCTGTAGATCTAATAGATAAATTCATGTTTTGATGTATTAAAAGAATAGAATTTTATTTTTAATCAATATAGACAAATTAAACCTTGGATTGACATTATGTCTTCTACACTATTTCAAAAATCACTATATAATTTTTGTCGTCTAATTGGATGGAATTCATAGGTAATTGTGTTTTTTTGAATACCTAGTGAATATTTTTAAAAGGTGTCAAAACATAAAAAAAATTCTTATTCGGTTTTCCTAGGCCAGCTAAACATCAAATTGACGTGCTTCTCACATATACATGTCAAAAAAACAATACAAATATTGTTTTACTATATTTTCACTTAATTGTTTTAGTTACTTCAATGGATTTGACTACTAAACACACATTTTTCTATTTTAAAACAATAAAAGTGCATTTATTATTAGCCCAAGAAAACAAAACCTTATATTATTATTCTATCTGCTCAAACATGTAAATATTTTCATTATGGGTTTTTTTATTTAAAATAATTCAATGGCTATTCAGTTAGTTTTGACCACCTGATGCACATTTTTAAAGGGCTCCACACCACTAAACACATCTTATTCGGTCGTTTTATGAAAACCAGATAATTGATTGATGTTCCTTCAACTCATGCATGTCGAAAATAATACAAAGACGTTTTTAATATGATTTTAAATTTTTCCAAGTTCATTTTGAATATACCATACTAATAAACATGCATTTTAGTGTTTTAAAATAATAAAATTTCAGTTTTTTTATTGATTGGAAAACATAACCACCTAATGATATTAAGACTTGTCCCCTATTTCAAAAATCACTATATTGTTATTTTCATCTTATTACATGACATTTAGAGCTCATTCAAATGGTTTTCAACACCGAACATATATTTTTAAATAGATGAAAACATTTAAAAATAGTTTATTCAGTATTTTCGTGTAGGCCATACATCTTTTTGAAATTACACCACCTATACATTTCAAAAATAATAAAAATATTTTAACAATGATTTTACATCATTTTGAGGTTGTTTTACATGGATTTTTAAAATATAATAATGATTTTTGTGTTTTGAAAAAATAAAAATGTGTTTTTGGTCATCTTGGGAAAATAAAACCTCATATTGAAATCCCATCAACTTGATCATTTCAAAAATCATTGTATCAGTTTTATGATTTTATTTCATGCCATTAAAAGGTTATTTGGCTATCCTTGACCTCTGACACATGTATTAATAGGTTTTCAATCCTTTAAAATCTTCTTACTCTATCAATTCTTGATATACTACTTGTCGGATTAACCTTCTATCTACTCATTCACATTAATAATATAATAATTATTATATGGAATTTCATGTCATTACTTGGTTGTTTCTTATAGATATAACCATTAAACTCACATATTTGGGTTTTATAATATTGAATGTTTGTTTTTGGTAATCTCAATAAAATTAAACCATAGATTGATGTTCATCATTTCCACCATTTGAAAAATCACTATATGGTTGTTGTCATCTAATTTCATGGAATCTAAAGGTCCTTCAGTTGTTTTTTATCTCCAGAATCACATTTTTAAAGGGCATAAAACATTTAAAAACTTATTATTTTTTCTTAATGGGAAGGTTGTATTTTTTTATTAACATTTAATCTTCTCTATCTATATAAAATAATAAAAAATGGTTTTCCAATATTTTCACATCATTATGATGTCATTTTTTTGGATTTTACCATTAAACGCACTTTTCCATGTTTTAGAATAATTTACAAGTGTTTCTAATCATCTATGAAAAAATACACCATAGATGAATGTACTATCCTCTCAGCTATTTCAAAATTAACTGTATGTTTTTTCTCTAATTTGAAAGAATTCAGTGGGCATTCAGTATGTTTGAATCCATGAATCAAATTTTTAAAGGGTGTCATACATGAAAAACCTACTTATTTAGGAATACAAGGAATAACACATGTTCAATTGATGTTTTCTTCACTCTTACACATTATAAATAATGTAAAAATATTTTTCCTAAGATTTAATATCATTATTAGTTTTCTTTCTATTTATATGACCATTAAACATACGTTTTGGTGTTTCAAAATATTAAAAGTTCATTTTCAATCATCCCAGAAAAACAAAACATTAAAATAATGTCACATATGATCCACAATTTTCAAATAAATGTACCTTTTTCTTTCTCTGATGTCATGAAATTTTTAGGTTCTTCAATTCGTTTTAACTCCCTTGACAAAATATTTCTAAAGGATACCAAACATAAAAAACAACTTATTCAATCATTTCAATCTTATCACATGTCTAATTGTTGTTTGGAATAATTTTAAACATAAATAATAATACAAATATGATTTTCCTATGATTTTAAATCATTATGAGGTTTTTTCAATGAATCTGGACATTAAATGCATGTTTTTTTAAGAACAATAAATTTTTGTTTCCTATCAAACATAAAAAAATTCACCTCAAATTTATATTTCACCTACTAAACCATTTCAGAAGTCATAGTATAGTTTTCTTTATTTTATATCATGGAATTTAGAGGTCGTTCTATTGATTTTGACCCCCTGAGGCATGTTTTTAATGGGTGCTAAACCTTTAAAACTTTTTATTTGGTCATTCCACACACACCGCACTTTTGATTAACAATATTTATTCTCAGAGTGATGAACAATGATAAAAATATGTTTTCCCAAGATTTAATGTAATTATACGGTTGTTTTTAATGGCTGTGACTTTTAATAGAATGTTTTGTTGTTTTAAAACAATATAAGTGTGTTTCCAGTCATCTTGGAAATACAGAACCATGCATTGATGTTCCATCTAATTTATCTTTTTTAAAAACATTGTATAGTTTTGTTCCTCTAATTTATAGTTTTTAGAGGATTTTAAATTGGTTTTGACCCCGTAACACATGTTTTTAAAGGTATTAAATCATTAAAAATAGCTTATTTGTTCATTCTGGGTTGAAAAAATGTCTTGTAAATGTAAAGTCAATTCATACATGTTAAAATAATATAGATATTATTTTAATATGATTTCACATCATTCAAAGGTAAAATGTTATGGATGAGACCATAAAATGTATTTTTATAAATTTCAAATAATAAAAGTGCATTTTTGGTCATTCCAATAAAACATAACCTTTGATTGTTTTTGACCCCCTAAAGAACATTTTAAAGGGATCTAGTCCATCAAAAACTATACAAATAGTTATTTTCGGTAGAACACTTTTTTTATTGGTTTGATGTCTCCTGATATAAGTAAAAAATAATATAATTACTATTTTAGAACAATTTCAGGTCATGATAATGTCATTTTCCACTAATTTAACCCTAATACACAATGTATTTTTGTTTAAAAACAAAAAAGGGTGTTTCTGTTCATCACAGGAAAATTGAACTTCGTATTTACATATCCTCTACACCATCATTTCAAAAATCATATAATTTTTTTTTCTTATAATTACATGGCATTAAATAAATTTTTAGTTGGATTTGACCACCTGATGCAAATTTTTAAAGAATTTTAAACATTTAAAAATTTATTACTCAATCTATTTGGGAAGACCACACATAATATTGATATTCTATCTGCTAATACACACATAATGTAATACAAGGATATTTATTCTTTGATTTCATTCCATTAGGAGGTTATATAATATTGATATCACCATTAAACACATGTTTTAGTGTTTTAAAATAATAAAAGTTTTTTTTTGATAATACCAACAAAATGAAACCTTTATTGTTGTTCCATCTACTGAATTATTTTACAATTTACTATATGGTTGTTATCACCAAACATGATAACATTTAGAGGTCACTTGGTTTGTTTTAACTCCTTTATGAGTGTTTTTAAAGGGCATCAAATCAATAAAAAAATGTTATTTTGTTATTCTATGTAAACAACACGTATGATTGTAAATTTTTCTACTTTTAAACACCATAAATAATATAAAAATTATTTTCCAATGATTTCACATCATTCTGAGGTTTTTTTCAAGTATATCATTCCAATAAACACTCATTTACGTATTTTAAATAGTTAAATTTGATTTTGGAACATCCAGGTAAAAAAACACCTTAGATTTAGGTTTCATAAGCTCAACTATTTAAAAATAAACAATGTATGTTTTGTATGATTTGATTAAATTTAGAGGTTGTTCGGTTGATTTTGGACCCATGAATCATGTTTTTAATGAGATTCAAACATTTAAAACGCACTTATTTGATATTCTCGGGTATACCTTATGATTGGTAAACATTATGTTACCATTTACATATCAAAAATAATAATCAAATATTTAAGCTATTATTTAAACTCATTCATTGGTTATTTTCTATGGATCTAAGAGTTAAACACATGTTTTTGTATTCAAAAAAAATAAAAGTTTGTTTTGGGTCATCCTGTGTAAATGAAACCTCATGTTGATGTTCCATATTCTCCTATCACGACCCCCTCCATCGAAAGATACATCCATGAGGGGAGTGAGATAATGACCCCTGAGTCCCACCTCTAGTAGGCCCAAGGTTGGCAACTCGCACCTAGGGTATAAAAATCTGATGAAAAGGGCGTAATAACCTCAATAATAATGTAGGATCAGGAGATAATATGAATCATCTAAAAAAACTCCAATAAATAATATAAAAATAAACCAAAATCATCCCACAATGAATGGATAAATAAAATTGACCTAGATAAAATTATCCAAAGTAAATATCCCAAAGAAATGCTAAAGGAGAAATGCATCAGTTATTTAAGGATTGAGCTAATAATGTCTAGAATGGTCCTCATAATCCTCAGGGAAACCTAGAAATAGTCTTATATTCATTGGGTGATAATAGAAGTATACTCAGTAGAATAACATAATTATCTCATGCACATGTGAAATAAGAATACTGATGCACCCATGAGAGAAAATATGGTCCAATAGCACCTAAAAAGGTCAAATAACTATCAAAATCTCCCTATGGTACATTCAATAAATAACACAAGACAAGGAATAAAATATAAAAAAATCAGATTGATAAAGGGTGCCCTGCTCCTCTTTCCTATGGGAATATATCTCTCAAACCCCAAAAATGTATATATCGGTGCCCCGGTATCATCCTTATACAACACCACCCCATGAGCACAATCACATCATATCAAGCTCACAAACACCTCAGACACAAACCCATAAGCACGGTCACATCACGTCTCACCTGAAAACACCTGAGCCAAAACAAATCCAACAATATAACCAGATAACTAGGATATCCTGAACATGGATTAATTTAGACTATCTTCCCCCTCCTACAAAACATGACAACCACAAAAAGACACCCAAAAGCATGATCACATCACATCATTCCCAAAGACACCTGGTCTATCACATCTCGCCTAAAGTTAGCTGTGCAATCACAACCACCATCTAATACACTAAGAGACCATTGACCATCATATCATTTGAAATACTTATCTCTCCTATATGAAAATGTTGGAATGTGAGGGTTCCCAACCATCTATCCTCCTCACTGGAGAAAACCCCCCCTAAGATACTATGCATTTGTTGAAAAATAATGCATAACATATGTAGGGTGCATATTGAAATTATAAAGAAATATATGGGTATATAAATTTACCCACACACACAATCCCAACCTATTCATTTAAAACAAAAAACTAACTAACCAACAATATAACCACGTTCACTAACACATCTAAATATAGAAAACCACACCACAATCTACAATCCACATTCATGGTATAAAAAAATTTCATTTAATCATCCAATTATTTTCATTTTTTTTCCACACTGATATTTTATAAAACATCGAACCATTTAATTATTCATAAAACATTTCCAACTCACTAAATAAACCAAATCATTTCATTTCAATCAATATTAAACAGTTATTTACTTCATCACTACTCAAGAATCTATCATAAAGAAACCACCAACTTACAGCCCCTAAAGAATGAAAAAATATAACCACATCATCACCTCAAAATCATGGATGAAAAAACTCATTTCCACCACAATATCATGGCCAACAAACCACCTCAACACCCAAAAAGTACAACAAAAAAGCACCTCAATTCCCAAAAATCATGACTAACAAACCACACTAATATTCCAAAAGCATGATCCACATTCCCCAAAAAACACATCAACTTGACATCACCACCCCAATAGCATTGCCCCACATCACATCACAACCAAATCCTTTTTACAGATATAAAAAGAAGATTTAATGAAATCGAACATTATTTTTTGGGGGGTTATCACACAATCCATAATCCAAAGGAAACTGTTTTACTATCCAAATATATGTTTTTACTAAATTTATATTTTATAGTTATATCAAAATAATAATAATAGAGAATGAATCGTAATACATATCATCCGACATAAAAAATGCCCAAACAATCCATTTTTTTAGTGGGGCATTAATATTGTACAATCGATAATATCACAATCATATCAAAGATTTAAAATCAAACAAATCAATCTTATTTACTATTTTAATTTAAATTTACAAATTATTCATCATTTATTATGTCATCACAAATATATCCCAAAGATATAAAATAATAGACCCCTTCTATATGATACACAAAAATGGAAATGAGGGATTCCCTTTCTAAAAAATGATTTTCCTACTCGTTATGCAGTGTAAGTTGAAAAAGAATGCCTAAAATCCACAACCACACCATGAGAACCCACATATCCACCTACACCAGACCCAAAGATCATAAAAATGTATCCAAAAACACACCCCAAACCAGAAAAATGTTTCCATAGCGAAACACTGAAAGAAGAATTGATAAAAATCAACCGAGAAAGGGAGGGGAACCCAGTGTGGATAACCAATGGAAAATAACTCAATCCAATGGACCAAAAAAAATAAAAAGTGGTCTAAAATAGATCCATAGGTAGCCTAGGGATCATTTGAAATGTGAGGGAGTAATGTTTAGTTGATTGAATGAATTTTTTTCTGAGAAAAATAACTTAAAACTTGAATCCCACTATTTACACATTGCGTAATACATTTACATGGCATGTAATTAATGGGTTCCCATGAATTCCATCATTCACTGAAAAACATGTCTATTAGAGGATGTTTACACCTAATTTATTACATGTCATGAATCCCACATAAACGACATGTATAATATTCATGGGATACCCCTTAGTTGTGTACATTCAATGAAAATACCAGTTATAAATGACATGAACCACAATTAAATATCATGTAATAAATTAACATGATGTGTATTTCATGTTTCATCCCTAATACACCAATGGCCTCTGAAAAACTCATGAAACCTACCTTGAAACCCTCCAACCTCAAAAACCTGAGAATTAACAGGTCGAGTTGGAAAAATATGTTATATCATATACTTATCAAATGAATCTGACCCTCAATAATTTAAATCCAATCCCATAAAAAAAGGCTTCAGAATAACCACCCAATGATATACCTCTAATGAATCAAATCATTACTCAAAATCTACAACCATAAAAACATTCCAAACCAAATGACCACCAACATCTCACACAACCTCATAACCAAATCTTCACATCACCACAACCACTTTAACCTATAAAAAACCAAATACAGAAACCATTACAACCAATAAACCTCACCTTCCCGATCAAAAAATCAATAAATTCGGTCCTCTAGTTCAAGATACAATTATCTATGGGAGACGTTAACTCACTCGTTGGGTTTTAATCACATTGAAGTTCGTGAATCTCAATTATAAATTATGTCCACACCTTTACATATGTCAAAAATTTATCGCACATTATATATCACAAAAAATGTAAAATAGATCATCTCATAAAAAATGATTCAAAAATCACATGAAAAGAAAAATATACAAGTAGAACAGAGATAAAATCTTGGAACAGTGCTTGCATCTGCATATCATGTTCAAAATTACTCTCCTCCAAGACACCATATATCATAAATACATGAACCGAGGAAATTACTTGTCTATATAGAACCATATTTTGGAGATCCTAGATCTCTACATGATTATCCACAAATTTAATGTAATCGTTGATATCTTAATTTCCCCATTCAATTACATGGGATTCATTATAATGAGACCAACTTAACCGAGAGACATGGCATACATTATGGATCCCATCTAGTTGTGTTGGGAATTCCAACAGATATTCCACGTCATCAAATCACCACAAAACATCCAAGGTCCCAAAAAACCAGGGAGAAATCTTAATCTCACAGCAAACCTCTTCTATCCATGCTAATGGAAACCTTCAAGAAAACAAGGTCTCCAACCTCAATCTCGAAGGTCCTCCTACTTCAATCAGCATATGCCTTATTCTATTCACTCATAACATTCATCCTCATATGAATAATATGGACTTTCTCTATTATAATTTTTTCCAAATCGGGACCAAGAACTATTTCCTCCCCATCCTCTATCCAATACAATGTAGAATGGAATAGTTTCTTATACCACGCCTTAAATGAAACCATGAAAATGGACAAGCGATATATATATTTTAGGAAAATTATTCCATGGGAAGGTGTCATACCCATGATCCAAAAAAATCCAAAATGTAATCTGGTAACATATCCTTTAGATACTAGATAGTCTTCTCCATCTTCACATTTTTTTGAGGGTGGAAAGCCTTGGTGAGGCATAACTGAGTGCAAACATAATTCTATAATCAACTCTATAATCCTGAGGTAAAATTTGATTCTGTATCTGAGACAATGGACCTCTTAAAAATATGTAACTTCACCACCTTTTCCACATAACTCTTATCCAAAGAATCAACTATTCCAGACTCCCTGATTTCTTAGAATTTGGAAGATATCATAAACAGATCCATGATCACCGAGAGAAATCATGACATTCGTGAGATCTGGGTAACCTTATGATGAAATCCATCAATACATTATCTCATTTCCCCTTAATATCATCCAAGGTCTATAACAAACTGCCTGGAACATGATGCTCAACCATTAACTATTGGCAAACCAAACACCTCTCCACAAACTCTTCCACCACCTGTTTCATCTGGAGACAATAAAAATACATCCTAAAACCATGCTACATTTGAGAAACTATTATTTGTACCAAAAAAGGTTAGATATGAAACTCATGGATAAATACCTCTTGTATTACTACCATTATAAATATCCTCCAACGAAACAACATCTGATTCCTACCATCTATATGGAGTGTCATTTTAGACAATATGATCGTACGTCACATCTTCCTCCAAGTCTCCCCATTGATTCCCCTCCACCAACATTATCATATAAGAGTACACCATCATAGAAACAAACAACCTCTAACACCATCCAACCATTCATACAAGTTCAATGCTTCTCTATGATAAGGATCCATCGAAATTGGAAAAAGCACTGAGATACATGTCAATCATAAAGTCAACATCTCGTTAGGGGGTAGTATCACAACCACCTAGTGAAAAAATACATTCAATCTACAATGAACATGGGGACAACCACTATCCCAACATCCACAGAATCTATTGAAAGATCATCCATCAATGAAAAAAGGGCTTCGAATGCAAACATTCCACCTAACAACTTCGCTTACCAATGATAACCACATTCTAGCCATCCACATATGAGAATATATCTCTCCTATAAAAGAATTCATTAATATAATATATGAAATACAACTAGTTGATATAGAATATAATATAATATTACTAAATTTTTAGAAAGAAAATATATCATTGAGATCGATGGGGTCCAATCATTAGTCCACACCCATAGTAGACATAAAACATGTTGGTTTGGTCTTCAAATAGTGTAGTTAACACCAAAGTCATGGGAAGTGTCTCTAAAAATATTACCAGAACACTAAAAATAGAGGGAGAAAAAAAAAGTGTGATTCTAAAAAACCAAACAATGAAAAAACAAAGGTACTAAAAAAACTAATTCTACATATGATGATCTCTGGCCTTTCTAGAACATTCATCTCCACTACGTGAAACTGAATAGGCCTAACACCTCTACCTCTCAATTGACGAATAAATCCATAACCACACTATTTTCAACATACCTAACTAAATGAAACATCTTACGGTTGATCGATACTTTCTCCTTCTCCCTTGGTATAACATAAGTATGTTTCCACTGCTTCTATAACAGTCTCACTGGAAACTGCTGCTATGGATAGCACTAAACCATTCCACATCCTCCAAACTAAGAACCACTAGGAAATGGATCTATTAATTATCATGAATCCAATAACCAAAAAGCATTGGCATAAATCTCAATGTAAGTGAATGAAAACTATTAGAAATTTAATGTTGGAAATGAAGCTGCTAAGGTCGACTCCCCTATGGGTGAAACCTCAAAGGTCATGGCTCATAAGATCTACCACTAAATAACCTTCCCCTAGATGAACCTTACTAATTCCATTGTAATAGTAAAATACTTTTGATTAAATATAATTGATCACCTCCAACTTATTCTAAACATCCAGTTACATTCGTAACATATATAGAGTAATTCTAAACTTGATAGATGGAAAAGGTGCCTCCTGAAGATGACTCGCATGAGACTCCTTGTTTGGAAAAAGATATGGGAAAAATGCATAATTTCCGAGAACTTGATTACCAAATCCTACTCTGAAATACTCCCACACAGAAGAAAAATATTCACCCACCTCTTCACTATATTTAAGGTTGATTAATTGATCTCTACAAAAAAATATTTATAATATCCAACCTATGAAATATATTCCTACTTCTACTCACCCAGATATAAAATCCACCACTAACATGCCACTACCCAAATTTGACTAAATTTCAAGTTTACAAAGATCTCCATTGGGTCTTGGATCAAACTAAAAGTGATCTCGAGATCCTCTAGCCAGACCTCAATTCCACATCTGAAACATTTCCCTCATAATTCCCTAATTCCTACCACTGTAAGGAATTAAACACCCTCTTCCAAGACTCATCGGCCTATGTCAGATCAAACCTATGATGATCTACAGGTTTATCCTACTGAACCTCAACTATCTTATACTCACGTGGATGATGAACAAGATCTACAGGTGAAAAGAAAATAATAAAATCTAAATCCCAGTAGAACAATATTTTATTTAGAATCATTTTAATTAACATTAACTTTTGTATAAAAACCCAATTCAAACAATAGGACAATCCATCATGATGAATGTTACTCCCATATTTCTCTACCCTATAAATAGGTCCACCTAACATGGTCATTTACTATGCTTGGAGTCTATTCACTAGATCATGGTGGCCCCTAAAATCTCTTGTCCTAGCTGGACTCTCTAGCCAATGTTATGCACTATGGTCATCTATAACGACTTCCATACTAACCCACGAAATCCTCACTTTTCCTAACTCCAAAATCCATGCTATCTCAAAACCATCTCCTTTGATACCACTATATCATGACCCCCTCCATACAATGATATAGTAATGAGGGGAGAAATATAATGATCCCTAGGTCCCCCCTATAGTAGGCCTTGGGTTGGTGACTTTCCTTGAGGGTATAAAAATTTCATGAAATGTGATTCATTACCCAATATAATAATGTAGGATTGGGTGATAATATCAATCATCCACAATTAAATAAAATAAATAGTGTATAAAGAGACAGAAACCATCTCACAATTTCATTTAAAAATAAAACTGATATAGTTATAAGTCTCAAATGTAAATACTCATAATTAATGCTAAAGTAGTGACATTGTAATTATCGATGGTCTAATCATGTAATGTCCAACAAAATACATTTATTCCTTTGAAAAACCAAAAAAATCATTTATATGTGTTGGGTGATCAAACAAGTATATTATGTAGGATAACTAAAGTATCTCATGCATTTACAAAATAAGAATACTAATAAAATCACGGGAAAATAGAAGGACCAAAAACATATAAATAGATCAACTATCATCCAAACCATCACCAAGGGATGTTCACCAGATAACGTAGGCCATGTAATAAAATGTATCCAGATGAATATCAGTAAAGGTTATCCCGCACCACTTTCCCACTAGAATTCCACTCTCATAATTCAACGACAAACATCTGAGAACTCTCATCTCTTCTGTATACCACACCAATCCACAATCATAGTCATATCACACTAGGCACATAGACACATGGGACACCACTCCACAAGCACAGTCTCATCATGTCTCACCTGAAAACACATGGGCCACCACAAATCCTAAACTATATCCATGGAATTGTGGTATCATGAAATGAAGAAAATCAAACTAATTACCTCTTTCTATCATGAACAACCCCACAAAAATACACCCCATAAGAACGATCACATCACATCACGCACCGAGACACCTGAGCCATCACATAATTCCCAAAGACACATGACCTATCAAAACCACCATCTAATGAACCAACAGACCACTAACCATCATAGCCTTTGAAATACCTACAAATAATGGAAAAAATCCAATACCTATAGTTTGGAACCATTGGTATAGAATATAACAATGTATTAGAGGACCTTTTTCATACCTTACATCAGCATAGACCAATACCAATGTTTTTGAAAACAATTAGTATAAGTATATACAAAACGTTTTTCAAAACCATTGGTATAGGTATTGTAAAATAAAATATATTTAATGGATTTGATCCCAAAACCTCTAACAAATATCAAAATGACCTAACCACTAAACTACAATAACTTTTTTGAACATAATATGAGAAATATATATATGTATATTAAAAATTAATTTCAATTTCAATTTATTCAATGTTACTTAAATATATAATACATAGGAAATATGAATACCAATACCAACAATTTATAAAAACATTGGTATAGACATATACCAATGGTTTTCCAATCTGTTGGTATATGTATTTTGAATTCTGGGACCTATTCAACCAATTTTTCCAAAATAGATAGTATAGGGGCTTATGATGGAAGAAATACCAATAGTTTTGGAAAACTATTTGTATATCTATGAACTATAATATTTTTACTATAAACAATTGTATATTATCATATTATGGAATCTATACCAATGGTTCTGGACAAACGAATAGTATAGATATGAACTATACAAATAGTTTTTCCCAAACCATTAGTATAAGGTTGCTTTATGACACCCATACCAAATGTTTGGGCCAAACCATTGGTGTGGGTCTATTAGTATGTGATATATTTCATGTAGTGTAACTCACCTGAATGAGAGAGATGGTGGAAGTGTGGGTACCTATCCATCCGTCCTCCTTATTTGGTGTTGGGAAAACACCCCACGTGTTTCTATGTGTGTGTTGAAACATAGTGATTGATGTAGCGGGTGTCCATACAGAAATATCAATAAAAAATAGTTATGGACATGTCTGAATACACACACAAGCCCAACCATTGGGTTTACAACAACACACTAACTAGCTCACAACATTTCCACTTTCCATACCACCTATAAGTGCAGAAAACTAAACCACAAGACACACACAACATTCTTGTTATTAACTAATATGATTTTATCATCCCATTATTTAAATTATTTACCAATAATCAAATTTTACCACACCTCCCAGCTTTTAATTATTCATCATTCATTTCCAACTCACTAAAAAAACCAACTCATTTCATTCCATTTATTATTAACTCGTTATTTATTCAATTATTTCTTGGGAATCTATAACAAAGAAACGACCACCACAATTCCCCCAAAGAATATCCAAAAAACAACAACCTATCCACCGCAGAAGCATCACCAACAAACCTTCTTTATACCCCAAAAGAAACTCCAATAAACCATCTCATTTAATCAAAATTATAGAGAACAAACCACCTCAATAACCCAAAATCACAGCTTACAAACCACCTCACCATTCCAAATGAACTACCAAAAAACCATCATCCCACATTCCCAACCAATACATCAACCAAAAATCACCACCCCAAAATCATGACCACACATCTAGACATTTAAAAATACATTTTAATGATTTATAGAGGGGATTTTTTCACATTCTAATTTATTTTTAGATTTTTTATCCAAGAATCCATAATCCATGTGAAATAATTTTATTATCAAAATATAAGTGGTTAATTATTTTCCACATTAGGGTGATATCAAAAAAATCAAAACAGATGTAGAAGACACAATACATATCATCCCTCATAAACAAAGAACCCAAAGGCCACAGTTTTAGAGTGGCATCAAGCCCGTACAATCCCCAATATAAAAATAACATCAAATACATTAAATAATGAGAATCATTACCCTTTCTAATCTCAATTTGAATTAACCAATTTTTAATAATTTACTAATTCTTCCCAACCATAAACCATAGATGATCAAGAGTAAACCCCTCTCGTATGATACATAATGAAGAGTAATGAAGGATTACCTACCTCAAAGAGGCTTTGTCAACTCCCTATTTCTTTAGGGTGAAGAAGAAATCCCATAAACCGAAACATCACCATAAGAAACAACATATCAACCTACAGTATATATAAATATAATAAAAAACAACCCAATACACACTCCGAACCAAAAATAACATCCCCAAAACAAATCCCTAGAATAAGAATTGAGGTAAACATACCAAAAAAAGGGATGAGAACCCACCACGTATTGCCAACATGAAACCACCATAACCAACTGATCGAAGTAATGAAGAAGATGAATAAAATATCTCCTCGAGGTGTTAGGGATCATCTATAATGAGAAGGAGGAGGTTTCGGTTTAATGAATGAATTTTTTTATAAGAAAAAGAAGTTAAAATCCAATTCTATCCATTTATATGTTGTGCAATATATTTAAATTCAATGTGATTCAAAGGTTCCAAAAAACATCAGGTTTCACTGAATAAATCATCACCTTTAAAGATTTTACATCATATTTATTACACATTATAAATCCCACATACATGACATGTACCATTTTTATAGGTTACCACTTTGATTTATAAAATCATAGAAATTTCCTACTATACAATTTTTGAACCACCATTTCACATTGTGTAATACATTTATATGGTGTGTATTTCTTTCCACAACCGTGATACACATCTAGCCTCCAATGAATACTCTCAGAACCTCCCTCTAACACCTCTAGTAACCAAAACAGACAATTATTATTCTAGCAAGAAATAGTCTATTACATCTCCACTATTCCAGAACCTAATGTATGACTATTTTCATTGGATATCATGACATTCATTGAATTCTAGGTTATTTATAACCCCCAGAAACACGTTTTTAAAATGCATCAAACCTTTAAAAGAAACTTATTCAGTTGATAGGGGAAGACTACATGTTTGATTGCTGTCATGTATACTTTTAAACAATGAAAATAATATAAATATGGATCTATATTGATTTAAAACCATTATAAGTCCGTTTTTTTATATTTGACCACTAAATGAATGTTTTGATGTTTTAAATTAATAAATGTTCATTTTTGATAATTATTAACTAATGAAACCTCATTTTGATTTTTTATCTACTACACTATTTCTAAAAAATCATTATACAGTTTTTTAATATCTCTTAATTTATAGGTTGTTTAGTTGGTTTTCACCCCATAACACATGTTTTTAAAGGGAATCAATAATTTAAAAACTATTTATTTGGTCATTCCAGGCGAACCAAATTATCACTGGATTGATTATTCTTTTATCCATGGTATAAATATTATTGATATGGTTGTTGCCTCTGGATTTTACAAGATTCTGAGGTGGTTTGGTTTGTTTTGACCCTCTCATTCATATTTTTAAATGGTTTCAACCCTTTAAAAACAGCTTATTTAGTTATTTTGGTTTTAACACATTCCCAATTGAGGTGAAATCTACTCATACACATTAAAAATAATATAAATACTGTTTTCTTATGATTTCGCTTCATTTCATGGTCACATGAAATAGATATTACAATCAAACAAACATTTTTATTTTTTATAATAATAAAAGTAAAATTATGGACATTTTGGGATAAAGGAACATCATATTAACATTTTATCTGATAAAAATTTCAAAATTAAATGCATAATAGTTTTTTTATTATTTTATGGAATTTTTTGTTTTTTTGATAGGTTTTAACCCCATAATTAATTTTTTTAATGGGCGCTAATCCTTTAAAAATAGCTCATCTAGTATTTCCGTGCAAACTATATGTCTAATTGATGCTCCATCCATGCCAAAAATAATAAAAATATATTTTTATATGGATTTTACGTGATTCCATGTTCATTTTATATATATCTAATAATTAAACACACGTTTTAGTGTTTTAAAACATCAAATGTGTGTTTCTATACATCTTATGAAAATTGAACCTCAGATTATCATTACTTCTTCTATACGATTTCCAAAAAAAAATTATAGTTTTTTTTCTCATAACATAGAATTTATAGAAGGTTTTGTTGGTTTTTACTCTATGAAACATGTTTTCAAAGAGCATGAAACCAATAAAAACATATTATATGTTCTTTTCGGGTAGAACACAAGTCTGTCTGATGTTCTCACAACTCATAAACATTATAAATAATAAAAAGAAACAATCCTATGATTTCACATCTTTTTAGGTTATATTATATGAACTTGACTGTTGAACACATGATTAGGTTTTTTAAAACAAAAAATGTATATTTATGATCATCTTAGGAGAATACAACATGGGATTTACATCCTACATGATATAATATTTCCAAAATCATATTATGGTTGGTTTTTATGAATTAATGGAATGTAGAGGTAATTCAGTTGTCTTTGACCCACTAACACTTATTTTTATAGAGCCTTAAACCTTTTTAAAAAGTTTTTTCATTCAATTCCAGAATAATCCATATCTGGTTAACATACTATAAATTAGTACACATCACAAATAATAATTTTTTATGATCAATTATAATTTTGAGGTTGTTTGTTATAGATATGACCATTGAATGAATTTTTAGTTTTTTTAAATCTATAAAAGTTCATTTCCAAACATCTAAGTAAAACAAAAACTCATATTGAAGTAATATATACTCGATCATTATAAAATTCACTATGAAATTATTTTCATCTGATTTGATGGCATCTAGATACCAGTCGGTTGATTTTGACCCCTTAATGCATGTTATTAAAGGGTGTCAGCCATTGAAAAACAACTTATTTTGTTCTTTTAGGAATACCACATTTCAGATTCATGTCCCATCTACCCATACATATCAAAATAATACAAATATGTATTTTTTATATAAATTTATTCCAATATACTTTTCTAAGGATCTAACCATTTAACACACATTTTGGGGTTTGAACAAAATAATAGCATGTTACTGATCATCGTTGGAATATTGAACATCAAATTAATGCTCTATTTTCTCCATATTTTCATTAAGAAAACTATTTTTTCTAATTTCATGGAATTTGGAAGTCATTTGGTCATTTTTGGCCCCTATGATGGAAATTTTCAATGGGAATCAAACCATTAAAAATTCATTTTCTTTCAGTTTTGGGAGACCACATGTCTGATTGAGGCACAATCATCTCATAATTAATTAAAATAGTTAAAAGATATATTTTATATGATTTCACATCATTTTGATGTAATTTGTTATGGAAAATATTATTAAATACTGGTTTTTATGTTTTAAAATGACTAATGTGATGATTCAAACATCTTGAAAAAATAGCATCTTAATTAAATGTTTTTTCTACTCTACCATTTCAAAATTCACTATATGATTATTATCATCTAATTTGATGTAATTTAAAGTTCACTCCTTTTGTTTTATCCTGTTGATAAATTTTTTTAAAGGGATTCTTATTCTGTGTTTCTAGGAAGACTGTAGGTACGATTGAAATGTCAACTACTCATATACAGAAATATGATACAAATATAGTTTCTCTTTTATTTCATTTAATGAAAAGTCTATTTTGTATAAATAAAACAATAAAATACACATTTTGGTGTTTTAAAATTGAAAAATAAGGTTTCTGATTATCTCAGGAAAACATGAGCTCATATTGATATTTCTTTTATTCCACCATTTTACAAAATCATTGTATAGTTTTTTTTCCTAATTTCATCGAATTCTAAAGTTTTTCTCTTTTTTGACACAATGATAAATTTTTTTAGTGGGATTCAATATTTTAAAACTGTATAATAGTCAATCTAGTAGACCATACAACTATATGTAATATATTCTAACTATAAATGCCAAAAATTATAAAAATACAAATTCCATATGATTTCATGTCATTTAGAGGTTTTTGGATGTCAATTAGAATATTAAACATCTGTTTTGGGGTTTTAAATTACAAAAGTGAGTTTTTAATAATCATAAGAAATCATATCTTCATACTGATTTTCCATATATTGTGGAATTTTATAAATAAATGTATAGTTTTTTTTGTTTGATATTATGGTATTCATAGGTCATTATATTAGTTTTTAACCATTTCAACATCTTATAAAAAGCTACCAAACTTTTAAAATTTTTTATTTGGTCATTCTAGTAAGACAAAATGTTTGATTGATGTGTATTTCACTAACACATATCCAAAATAATAAAACATTTCATATGATTTCATGTCATTATAAGATCTTTTTCATTGAATTTTACCATTAGATGAACATTTAGGTGTTTTAAAACAATAAAAGTGAGCTTTTATCCATCTTTAGAAAATAAAATCTCATATTTCTGTTCAATACAAATCATTATTTAAAAAAAATATAGGGTTTTTATCATTTTTTTTGAAGGTTTTTTTGGTTGGTTTTGTCTGCAAAACACAAATTTTTTAAGGGTTTAAAACCTTTTAAAACATCTTATTCAATCATTCCAGGAAGATACATGTATGATTGATGTATTTCATGTTCATTTCCATAAATAATAATATAAATATGGTTTCATGATTATTTCACATCATTTTATGGCTATTATATTTACATATATATAACTTTTAGAAACCCATTTCGGTTTATTAAAATAATAAAAGAGAGTTTATGATCATCCTAGGAAAACAGATTATCATATTGAAAAATTTTATTCTGATCCATTTAAAAATTTAATTTAGTATTTTTTTAAATTTCATGGAATTTGTTGGTCTAAATCATGGATTTGATCTCCCTAAATTAAAATTTTAAGGTCCTCAAAACATTAAATACACTTATTTGATCAATATACATAGATCACATGCACGATTTATATTCTATCAACTATTCCATTTTAAAAAATAACATTAAGATGAGTTTAAATGATTTCATGTCATTTCGAGGCCATTTTATAAGGATTTCATCATTAAATGCATCATTTGGTGTTTTAAAACAATAAATCTGTATTTATGGTCATTATAGGTAAATAAAACCATAAATTGATTTTCTATTTATTACAAAATTTCACAAGTAAATGTACGGGTTTTTGTTTGATTTCATGGAATTAAGATCTCGTTCAGTTTGTTCTGACCCCCTAAAACATGACTTTAAAGTGCTTTAAATCTTTAAAAGTTTCATAATCGGTCATTCCAAGTATACCACATGTTCAATTGATTTTCTATATACTTGTTCACAAAAAATAAGATATATAATTTGTTTTTGTTTTTTCATATCAATTTGAGGGTTTTATCTATGGATCAGACCATAAATCAAATGATTTTATATTTCCAAATAATAAAAGTTCATTTTGAGTCATCCTAAGAAAATGTAACCTTGAATTATTGTTCCATTAACAAAATCATTTAAAAAATCACTGTGATTGTTTTTTCTTGTTTCATGGTATTCAGAGATTATCTTGTTAGTTTTGGCCCCCTATCCCACATTTTTAATAGAGTCAAACCTATAAGAACTACTGATTAATTCATTTTAGTATGAACACATGTTTGATTTATATTTTCTCTACTTTAACACATAAAAAATAATACATATATCATTTTCCAATGATTTCGCAACAATTTGTGGCTGTATTCTATGGATTTGATCATCAAACATATGTTTTGATATTTTAAACCAACAAATGTGAATTTGTGGTATTTTTAAGAAAATGGAACATCATATTGACAGTTGGTTTACTCCACTATTTAAAAGTCATTATATAGGTGTTTTTATCTAACTACATGGAATTCATAGTCTATTTGGTTAATTGTTGACCCCATGACACACGTTTTTAAAGGGTACCAAACCTTTAAAAATGGATTATTAAGTCATTCATGTAAGAACACACATCTAATGGACATGTTTTGTGCTTATAAATATTATAAATAATTCGGATATGGTTTTCCTATGATTTCACATCTTTTAATGGTCATTTTATATTTATCTGACAACTAAAGACAAAATTTAGGGTTTCAGAACATCAAACAATTGTTTCAGATCATATTAATAACAGAACACCGTAGATTGAAATTCTATCCACTTATCCATTATGAAATTCTATATACAGTTTTTTTGTCTGATGTTACTGCATTAAAAGATCATCCATTTGGTTTTGACTCCCGAAACATGTTTTTATTGGGAATAAAACCTTTAAAATCCACTTCTTCCGTTGTTCTAGGAATACTACAGGTCCGATTAATTTGTTCTCTAATATTACAAATTAAAAATAAAATAGATATGGGTTTCCAATGATTTCATGTTATTGTGAGGATGTTTTATATGGATATAACCATTACAAATGCAGTTTAGTTTTTAAAATAGTAAAATTTTGATTTTAGTCATTCAGGGTAAAAATACCTTAGATTGATGTTTTGACAACCCACTAAATTATAAAATCATTGTGTAGTTGTTTTTCTCCTATCTCACTACATTCAGAGGTTGTTCGGTTGGTTATGACCACAAGAGGTTCATTTTTAATGGGATTATAACCTTTCAAAAGAGTTTATTCGGTCTTCCAAGGTTGATAACACATCTTATTGAAGATCCATTATACTATAAACATAAAAAATAAAACTATTAAAATTTTCTTGTGATGTTACATCATTTTGGGGTTTTTATGGATAAAATTTTTGAAGGAACGTTTTTTTGTTTTAAAACAATTAAAGTGAATATTTTATCATGAAGATAAGAGGATATCTCGGATTGATCTTCCCTGTACTATATCATTTATCAATTCACTATACTATTTTATATTAAAATATTATAGAATTCATAGGATGTTTAGTGGGTTCTGACTCGATAACACTCATTTTTAAAGGACACTAAACTTTTAAAAGATCATTGTTTAGTCTTTAATGGATTAATACATATTATATTAATGAATTATCTACACAAACCCATGAAATATAATATGATGATAATTTTCCTATCATTTCATGTTATTTTGAGGTTTTCTTCTTTCAATTTATGGTTAAATTCATTTCTGGGTGTTTTAAAATAATAAATATTTTTTTTCTAGTAATATCGTGAAAATGAAACCTTGAATTATTGTTTCTTCTATTAATCAAATTGAAAAATCATGGTATATATTTTTTTGTCTGATGTTATGGAATTTATGATCCATTCTTTAGGTTTTTACATCATGGAACATGTTTCTAAATGGTGTCAAACCATTAAAAACTACTTAATTTGAGTATTCCAGGTTAACCATACATCTGATTGACGTTTTGTCTGTTTATAAAAATTAAAAATAATAAATACTATTGTACTACATTTTCACACAATTATGAGGTAGTTTCCTATGTATTTGACTGTTAAATGCGGGTTTTGGTGTTTAAAAGAAGAAAAGTGTGTTTTTAATCATCTTTGGAAAATGAAACCACATATTGATGTTTCTTCTACTCCACTATTTCAAAAATCATTGTGTGATTGATTTTTGTCCTCTATCATGAAATTTAGTTGATATTCAACATGTTTTCCCCCATAAAATGCATTTTAAATGACACCACACCTTTAAAAACTACTTATTCAGCTATTCCTGGTATACCACACATCCAATTGATGTTATATATACTCATAAAAATCCTAAATAATATAAATAAATTTATCATATTATTTAATATAATTCTATGGTCATTTTATATTGACACGTCAATTAAACACATGTTTTAGTATTTTAAAATAATAAAAGGGTTATTCAAGTTATCTTGGGAAAAAGAAACCTTAGATTGTTGATGTCCCTACTAAACCATTTCAAAAATCACTGTAAAATTATTATTTCCAAATTTTATAAGATTTAGAGGCCATTCAGTTTCTTTTAAACCTCTAACACATGTTTTTAGAAGGCTTAAAACCTTTAAAAATATGATTATTTAGTCGTCTTAGGTATACCACACATCTAATTGATTTCATGACTATTAATAAAAATAAAAATAATTCAGAGGATATTTTCTTATGATTTCACTTCATGTCGGAGTTCGTTTTCAATGGATTTGATCATTAAATGCATTTTTTGGTGTTCTAAAATAGTTAAAATGATTTTTTGTTCACCCTAAGAAAATAAAAATTCATATTAAAATTTTTTCTACTCCATCATTCAACAAATAAATGTATGGTTGTTCTCATATGATTACACAATATTCACATCATGTCGAGCTAGTTTTGACCCTACTACACACATTTTTAAAGGGCTTAAAACTTTTAGAGACTTCTAATATGTCAGTATGGGATGAAATAAATTTCAATTCATATTCCATAAACTAATACATGTCCCATATAATAAAAAACATTTTACTATTATTTCATATAATTTTAATATTGTTTTCCATATATCTAATCCTTAAACTTTCATACTATAAAAACAATACCTAGATTGGTGTTCCTTCTACTAAACCATTTCAAAAATTGTTGTATGGTTTTTTTTGTTTGGTTTTATAACAATTGGTGGTCATTCAGATTGTTTTGACACATTTAAAGAACATTTTTAAAGGGTCTTAATCCATTACAAAATTCTTATTTGGTCAAATTTTTAGTGACCGAAATACCGATTATTGTCTCAACACCTCGTACGTGGTAAAATAATTCAAAGACAGTTGAGCTATGATTTCACATAATTATTTTTTACTTTGATATGGATCTAAATGATAAATCCATGATATTTTTATTAAATTATAAATGTGTGTTTCTAATCATCCTAAGAAAAAGATACTTTGGATTGACATTTAACCCACTCACGTAGTTCCAAAATCTCTATATTGTTAGATTTCATAGTATTTAGAAGTTTTTCGAATTGTTTTTACCACTTGGTACTCATTTTTAAAGAGTGTGAAACTTTTATAAAATTATTATTTGGTTATTTTGGGAAGATCACAAATCTTATTGATGTGGCTTCTTATCATACACATAAAAAATAATTCAAAAATAGGTTTCCATGATATCACATCAATCTGAGGTTTTTTTCTATGTATAATAGTACTAAGAACACATTCTTGTATTTTAGATTAATAAATATCTATCATTCCAATCATCTAGAAAAAATACCTATGATCGACATTACATTTTATCTTCTATTTTTAAAAATTATTGTATGGTTGTTTTGGTCCAATTTGAAAAAAATTTGAATTAATTCAATGGGTTTTGACCTTCTAAGGAATATTTTTAAAGTGTGGTAATTATTTTTAATCATCATATATTTTTATTACCGGGAGATCAAAAATCCAATTGATTTTATGTTTACTCTTACACATCACCAATAAAAAAATGATCACTTCCTTATGATATCATTTCATTATGAGGTTTTTTTCTATGGATATGACTATTAAACACACATTTTGATGTTTTGAAACAATATAAGTTTATTTTCAATTGTTCGAGGAAAAAACCTTGTATTTAAATTTCATCTCTAATGAAATTTCATAAATTATTTTATGGTTATTGTTACCAGATTTCACACCATTCATAGGTCATTCAGTGGGTTTTAACCCACCTATATTCATTTTTAAGGGCATCAATCCTTTCAAAACTTTTTATTCTATCATTCTAGGAAGAAAACATGTCTGATTGATTTTTTTTCTCCTCAAATGGATAAAAAATAATACAAAAATGTGTTATCAATGATTTCATATCATTTCGAATTAATTGGATATATAGATCTAATAGCTAAATGCACATTTTAGTGTTTTATAACATTAAAATAATGTTTTCGGTCATCTTGGGAAAATGGAACCACATATTGACATTACTTCTAATACTATATTTCAAAAATCATTGAATGGTTGTTTTCTTCTTGTTTCACATTATTTGGAGTCCGTTCAGTTGTTTTATACCCCCTGATTCCTATTTTTAAAGGGCATCAAACCTTTAAAAACTGATTATTTGGTATTTTCTAGTAGACCACACATCTAATTTATGTTCTAACTACTCTTACATGGAAAAATTATACAACTATGTTTTCCAATGATTTGACATCATTATGAGGTATTTTTCATTGTATAAGACCATTAAATTCACTTTTTGGTATTTTAAAACAATAAAAAATACTTTTCTTGTAACAGCCCAGGTAAATAACGAATATGACATATTTATATTTATCCATATTTTTGAATCATATATTAATATTACTTTAAAGGGGATGCTATTCTCAATGGCGTACACAATACGCAACAATGAGTTTCTTAGGAATCTTACGTTGCTCTCTAATAGTAAAATAATATTATTTTAAATGGTAGTTAATTCCTAGCCGTTGTAATGGCGGGAATGAACAGAACTAACTACAAAATTATTATATACGGTTGTCAAATATTTTTTTCAATAAATGTTAGAGGACTAAAAATGCGAATGAATCCAATTTTAAACGTAAACATTCTAATATTCTTGAAAAGGTCGATTAACCGCCTTTTGATTGCGAACCTCTCTTAAATCCACTTTTTGAAAATTTTATGTGTTATATTTGACAAAATAATATTCTTCTTTAGAATTGGGTCATCAAAATTTACTTTGTGTAAATTTTTGGTATTTTTCCAAAAAGTTCAATTTTTAATGAATAGTTAAAAATGTTGTATTTTAAATCAAAACCTCTTTTTAATATAATTGATTTATATGATTAGATTATCTTTTGAATTGGTTTTAAAGTTAATCTAGAATATATTTATACCATTTAATCCAATAGTGGTTGTTGAAATTAATTTCACTTTGAAATCAGACTTAAACTAGTGTCAATCTTTTGATACTTTTTGTTTCATAAAAACACACTATTTGTTTTGACAGCTGGAATTACTTATTAAATTATTTAATGCAACTTATATGTTTTGAATTTTGTAAAATTGAAATCATTTTTTAATTCGGAATATCAAATATAGCTTATGGAGAATTTTTGGTAATTTTCTGAAAAACATCAATTTTAAAAGAATAGTGAAACCACTAACTGGTACTTATAAAAACTGATTTTCCATTTAAATTAAATTTTTCCACCATTGTGTTTTGAATTTCAAAAAATACGACATACATGGTTGTCATTAAGATGTAAAATGTGGTTCAATGGGTTTAAAATAATTTTTTGGTGAATAGAAACTTATTAAGTTTGTAATCGCGATTAGAGGTAATTAGTGTAGTTTAAGGTAAGAATAATGATTTAATAAAATGAAATTACCAATACACATGTCCTACCCTCATTGGATGTGTCATGGCCGACCAATACAATCCATGTGTCAACTTGGGGACCCCATGGAGCCACTTTGGTTGGAAATTGACATAAATATCTTTTTATTAAATGATAAAGTAAAAATGACACAAACATGAGATGTTTTAATAAAACAATATTAACATGGGGTTATACAAGTTATATTTTTGACTATAAATAGAAATTGGAAGGATAAAAAAATTTCATACATCATAGTATTTTTTTTTTAATTTTTAGACATTAAATAAATTAAATTATTTATGACATCATGATGATGCAGCGGTGACCTCATTATTTAACGATTTAAATAAAATGGAAAGATAATGTAATATCTAAGACCTAAAAATGACCAAAACCTATTGGATGGGTGGATTTAGAACCCTTATCACCTTATCCACTAATTATATCAATGTGGGACCTTTTAAATCCGAAACTCTTTTTCAAATAATGTAACATTTTCTTACTTTCCAAGAGTGCCCCTCCTCTCCTCTTAAAAAAGGCCACCACCTCTACCTCCTTACCCACACCTCTCAAGCCATTGGAATGGCCAACCTCTTCTCATTTAATCTCTCCACATACCTCTATAACTCCTTTAAGCCTCACTTTGGGCAGAATCCTTTCCAAGGAAGCCTTTGAGATCAAATCAAAGGAAGTAACCCGATTTAAAGGTAATGTCTTCACTTGTGTTCTTTTGTTTTATTTTGCTTCTCCATCCCCATAAACTCTTTTAATTCATTTATTTTGTAACAAATACAGTTTCTTAAATATAATAGGATGTTTTTAATAGAATTATTCTAGCTACACTTACACACACCTACATTTAATGGTTAAAGAACATACGGTTTCTGTGGATGGTGAATTTCTGCCTCCCGAAACGATGATTGTTCAACATTCTTCTAACACCTTAAAAGGTGGCCATTAAGATCAAACTATATGTATATATGATATCTAATATGTTTATGTTTTACTTAAGATTATGTATTTTTCATTTATGGCATACCTTTATGGTTTCCATTATGGGTAAACACGATATCTTCATTTAAGAAAGTGCGGACTACCGCCCCCTCAAAGTGATTTGATTCGTTAATACCATATGTGGTACGTATAAAGGATATATTTAATGATATTATATATTATACCATACTGGAATTAAAATAATATTATCTATCATTATGTTTTAATTCCATTAAATATGAAATAGAAATGGATGTAGCGTTCATGAGTACGTACGGCTTACCGTCTCCATGAACGGTGCATTTCATTTCATAACACTAAATGTTTTGTAATATTATAAATGCTTGAATATACTGGATATATATGATATATATGATATATTCATCATGAATAAAATTCTGTATATAATGAACCTTTGACCACACGAACCACATGTAATTGTAAGAAGTCCACTTTCGACTTAAGAACCAAGTATCGACAAAACAAACATTATTAACTTAAATGATTACATAATGTCTATAACATGGTAATAAGTGATATAAAAGGAATAATGAACGTGAAAATTCTTTTTAAGGATGTATAAATTAACCCAAGTTTATTATTCATCATATTAAAGAATGATCGAGTCAAGTCGGACCTGAGGTAAGGGAACTTACTCCTCTCGTTCTTTTTATGTACACTCTTTTATGGCATTCCTTCTAAATCTCATCTTTCTTGTTGTTGGGATGTTCTTTTATATTAATATTACTGTAATTTTTATATTAATATAATGAGAGACCCTATTCTATCCCATCAATCCATTTTGTATGTTTTGAGTGGCACCGTTAGGCTGCCGAATATTCGTAAGAGATCTAACCTCTCTCTTTATTTTAAAGTAATCTAATTTATGTCACTTCTTTTAAGCACCTCTTTGTTATGTTGGGGGATGTTCTTTTGTATTCCTCTTTCTGTAAACATTATGTTAATACGATGAGAGACCGTATTTGATCTCATCAATCCATTTTTGTATGTTTTATGTGGCGTTGTTAGGCTGCCGAGTTTTCGTAAGGGATTTTTCATCTCACTTTTATTCCCGTGGGATTTATGCTACATTTGCCACAGTTTCCCTTGAGTGGTGTATTTACTACCCATTATTTTACTCATTGTGTAATATAATTTCATTTATGTGTATTTACATCAATTTTTTATTTTCCTTGTTTCACGAGGTGCATGACTCGAAAGATACCCATGTCTGTTAGGGAACCATTCACCCTCCTTTTTTAAAAAGACTTATTTTGTTACGTCTTTTAATTCACATACTATTATGGTGGGATGTGTTCTTCTATATCCTTATTTATGTAAATTTTATGTCCAAGTGATTAGATCCCCTTCATCTCTCTCATCAACCCTTTTTGTAAAATTTAATGTGACGCCGTTTGGCTGTCGAATTTTACCAAGGGAACTTGTTAACCCAATTTCGATTTCATCGTGTTCAACATGTAGTTATTGAATATGTCATCCATTGAATATGTGTGAATGACCTTTGACTATTTTACACTTAATATCCACATATACTGGGTGTATTTATAGTTTTCACACATAATAATGAGATTGAATTATCCTTAATTTAAGGATACCTTCTTTATAATGGATTTCATCTCATTTTACATTTCATTTGAGTCTTCATTGTTGTTATGCACCAATTCACTCTTATATGGTGTGTATAATGTCCTTTGACATATTATATCATGAATCCCTTTATTCTCATGATATTATAAAGTTCATATTAAATGTTATTCCGCAATGATTTGTATTCAAGAGTCTCTCATTTTGTTAAAAATTCTTTAAAAAAAATATCGTTTTAAATGTTTTAAAGATTTATTATTCTAAATATTTATCTTTAATGTCCATGTTTTCAAAATGGTTTTCAGTATTTATTTATATGGAAATTAATTTTTTAAAATTATAATTCCATTTAAATCTTAAATGTGGTATGAGACACTTTGATTCAAAATTCTTTTTTAAATTGTTTTTGAACATGGATTGATTAATTCAATATCTGGGAATTACTTATTGTGATTTCAAATGAAATTTTGTTATTGGAATGTTTATAATTTAAATATTTTATGTGTAATAATGGTAATTGGACATTATGACGGGTGGTGCTGTGAATACCAGGACGGGTGGTTACGTTATAACCTCCAATGTATTGGTTATGGAAGTCGGCCATATGGCTATTCCATTAAGTATGTATGGAAGTTGGACGAATAGATTTTCCATTAAGTGAAATGTGTGGAAGTCGACCTTATGGTTATTCCACATAAGTATGTTTATGTACCAAGTTACCTTTATATGTTATGTGATCTTTATATGGGTTTTATGGTAATCTTTTGGTTACAGAAGGGTAAGTAATGAACTTTTATTCAGTGAAGATTTTTTACTACTTAGAAAAGGTGAAAATTATTACTTTGATAAAGTATACATTGTTTAATTGTCGTTTTGAAAAACTAACAGTTTTCATTCTTTGTGTATCCCTTACTGAGCTTTTTATGCTCATCCCATGTTTTTGAAATGTTTTTCACAGGACTTAACATGGAATAGGTTCAAGGATGGGATCAAGGGAAAGTCATGCTACCTAAAACATGGAACTAGACAAGTTTATTTTTAAGTGTTTTTATTTTATGGAATATTAGTAGATGTTTCTACTTTGTAATCTTTTGAGATGTAATAGTTATGTCCTAATTCTCTAAAACTCTAAACCTGAAAATATCCTCAATGTGAATTATTCATATAATTCAATATTAAGTAAGGTTTAAGGATGGGGCCTTATAGTTGGTAACAAAGGTTGGTTTAGATAACTTTAGAGGTTAGGGTATTCTTTAAGCATAAGTGACATTACCATATTGGCTATGATTTTAGAAGTTGTCATTGTTTTTAGATAAAGTGAATGAGTAACTATATCTTAGTGTTTATCTCACTCATTAGTAAATGATGGTTATGTTGATATACTCACACAGACCTTTCAGTTTTTAGTTAATGGATGGATCTAGCAGGCACCAATGAGACAACAGGTTTGAAGGAAACTGTTGTGGTTCTCTGTTTAAGAGACAAGATAAAATGGGGGATTCAGTGAGGAAACTCATGGTCATTCTAAACCATCTATCAAGGAGTCATGATAAACCACTTGAACCTTGGTATGTTCTGTAATGCATAATGTACGAGATGACCAATTGATGTGGAAGTTCAGGTAATAATTATAAAGGTAACCATTTGAGTTTATATGATCCTTACTTTTGAGGTAATTATGGGTAAATATATGTTATGATGGAAGTGAAAGGCATGACATAAAATTGAGGTTAAATTATGTTATGGTTATTTTTGATGATTTTATATCTTTTTGGGGAATGATTTGAGAATTATATAGTTTTGGAAAAAGGACAACACGCAGACCGTGTGACAACACGTCGCGTCGGACAAAGCAGCAGGAATCGAACCCACAACGAAAGTGCAACTCGTATTTATCGCCTACCACTGGACTATGTGAAGTCCCTGGTTAGTTTTACTGATTCTTTTTAGTTAGATGATTTTATGAATTAAGAGTAGGTTGATTTTGGGTAATCTATGGATATTTATTAACCTATCGTGGAGGATATGTGATTAGGTTAATTATTTTTCAATACGAGACATTAAGAGAAACTGATGTCATTTGGAGATAAATGTTACGATTTAACTTGGAAGAATATGTGACTAAATCCCTCAAATATTTGGGTTTCAATCTTAGTTTGGTTTACTTTGAAGAATTTTATGGACAAATTGATTATCTAATGGTCCTCGTTGAACTTTGGGTTTTGTTGGACAAATTTTGGACATTAAGAATAGATTTTCTTTTTATATGGGGTTATCCTTTTCTGGATTATCTGATCTTGTACTAGCCTTTTTGGTTTTTCTTAAAGTCTAAAGACATGGGAAGTATATAGATCTCTTTTGTGGATTATGTGATTCTCAAGAAGTTGATTGTAGTACTCTTAATGTGAACAAGTCTTCCTAAATACTCGTCTTTTGGAGAAAATGTTGAAAGTCAACATGATAAGTGATTATGTTTCCTTATGAATAAATTCCTCAATAAAAAGTAACTTAAAACAAAAATGTTTTCTATTAACTTTTCTGACTGGGGAATCGAATACCGTTTAACCCATCCCAAGTATGTGATTTTCTTGTGGTTACCTTTCTCTTAAACATGTTTTTTATCACTCCCCATCAGAACATGTCCCTTTGTTTTTTCCTCCATGTCCATATTTTCATACTTGTAATCCTAGTATGGGTTAACTCAGGTGACCATTTTACTTATCATTCTTTATTTTAATGTGATTGTTTTACCGAATCTTGTTCCGATGTTTCCAAGCTCAATTTTAAAATTGAGAGAACACAATTCTCAAAAGGGAGAAGGATGTAACACCCCAGGTAAATAAATAATATGACATCTTTATATTTATCCATATTTCTGAATCAAATATTAATATTACTTTAAAGTGGATGTTATGCTCGATGGCGTACCCAATACACAACGAAGAGTTTCTTAGGAATCTTACGTTGCACTCTAATAGTAAAATAATATCATTTAAAATGGTAGTTAACGCCTAGTCGTTGTAATGGTGGGAATAAACAGAACTAACTAGAAAATGATTATATATGGTTGTCAAATATTTTTTTTCAATAAATGTTAGAGGATTAAAAATGCGAATGAATCCAATTTTAAACGTAAACATTATAATATTCTTTAAAAGGTCTATTAACCGCCTATTGATGGAGAACCACTTTTAAATCCACTTTTTTTACAATTTTATGTGTTATATTTGACAAAATAATATTCCTCTTTAGAATCGGGACATCAAAATTTACTTTGTGTAAATTTTTGGTATTTTACCGAAACAGTTCAATTTTTAATGAATAGTTAAAAATGTTGTATTTTAATTAAAAACCTCTTTTTAATCTAATTTTTTATATGATTAGATTATCTTTTGAATTGGTTTTAAAGTGAATCTAGAATATATTTTTACCATTTAATACAATAGTGGTCGTTGGAATTAATTTCACTTTAAATCGGACTTAAACTAGTGTCAATCTTTTGATACTTTTTGTTTTATAAAAACATGCTATTTGTTTTGACAGCGGGAATTAATTATTAAATTAATTAATTCAACTTATATGTTTTTAATTTTGAAAAATGGACATCATTTTTGAATTCGGAATATCAAATATAGCTTAGGGTGAATTTTTGGTAATTTTCTGAAAACTTCAATTTTTGATGAATAGTGAAACCACTAAGTGGTACTTATAAAAACTGATTTTCCGTTTAAATGAAATTTTTCCACCTTTGTGTTTTGAATTTAAAAAATCCGACATACATGGTTGTCATTAATATGTAAAATGTGGTTCAATGGGATTAAAATATTTTTTTGGTGAATAGTAAATTTTTAAGTTCTTAATCGTGATTAGAGGTAATTAGTATAGTTTAAGGTAAGAATAATGTTCTAATAAAATGAAATGACCTAGAAACATGTCCTACACTCATTGGATGTGTCATGGCCGACCAAGACAATCCATGGGTCATCTTTGGGACCCCATGGATCCACTTTGGTTGGAAAATGACATAAATACCTTTTTATTTAATGATAAAGTAAAAATGTCACAAACATGTGATGTTTTATTAAAACAATTTTAACATGGGGTTATACAAGTCAGAATTTAGACTATAAATACTAATTGGAAAGATAAAAATATTTCCTACATCATAGTAGTTTTTTGATAATTTTTAGACATTATATAAATTAAATTATTTATGACTTCATGATGATGCAGCGGTGACCTCATTATTTAACGATTTAAATAAAATGGAAAGATAATGTAATATATAAGACCTACACATGTACAAAACCTATTGTATGGGTGTATTTCGAACCCTTATCACCTTATCCACGAATTATATCAATTTGGGACTTTTTAAATCCGAAACTCATTTTCAAATAAAGTAACATTTTCTTACTTTCCAATAGTGCCCCTCCTTTACTCTTCTAAAAGTCCCCCACCTCTACCTCCTTACCCACACATCACAAGCCTTTAGCTCGGCCAAAATCTGCCCATTTCTTCTCTCCAAATCCCTATCTAACTCCTTCAAGACTCACATTGGGCCTAATACTTTCCAAGGAAGGCATTGATCTCAAATCAAAAGAAGTTACCTGATTTAAAGGTAATGTCTTCACTTGTGTTGTTTTGTTTTATTTTGCTTCACCAACCCCCTAAACTCTTTTTATTCATTTATTTTGTAACAAATCCAGTATCATCAATTTACTAAGATTTTTTTATAATAAGGATTCTAGATACACTTACACACAACTATATCTAATGGTTAAAGAACATACCGTTTCCGTGGATGGTGAATTTCTGCCTCCAGAAACGATGATTGTTCAACATTCTTCTAACATCTTAAAAGGTGGCCATTAAGATCACACTATATTTATATATGATATATAATAAGTTTATGTTTCACTTAAGCTTCTGTACATTTCATTTATGGCATACCTTTATGGTTTCCATTATGGGTAAACGCGATATCTTCATTTAAGAAAGTGCAGACTACAGCCCCCTCAATGTGATTTGATTCATTAATACCATATGTGGTACGTATAAAGGATATATTTTATGATATTATATATGATACCATACAGGAATTAAAATAATATTATCTATCATTATGTTTTAATTTCATTAAATGTGAAATAGGAATGGAAGTAGCGTTCATGCGTATGTACGGCTTACCGTCTCCATGAATGGTGAATTTCATTTCGTAACTCTAAATGTTATGTAATATTATAAATTCATGAATATACTGGATATATATTATATATATGATATATAAATCATGAATAATATTCTGGATATAATGAACCTTTCACCACACGAACAACATGTAATTGTAAGAAGTCCACTTTCGACTTAAGAACCAAGTATCGACAAAACAAGCATTATTAACTAAAATGATTACATAATGTCTATAACATGGTTATAAGTGATATAAAAGGAATAATGAACGTTAAAAGGGTTATTAATAAAGTATAAATTAACCCAAGTTTATTATTCATGATATTAAAGAATGATCGAGTCAAGTCGGACCCGAGGTAAGGGATCTTACTCCTCTCTTTCTTTTTATGTACACTCTTTTATGAAATTCCTTCTAAATCTCATCTTTCTTGTTATTGGGATGTTCTTTTATATTACACTTACTGTAATTTTTATGTTCATATGATGAGAGACCCTATTCTCTCTCATCTATCCATTTTGGATGTTTTGAGTGGCGCCGTTAGGCTGCCGAATTTTCGTAAGAGATCTAACCTCTCTCTTTCTTTTAAAGTAATCTCCTTTATGTCACTTATTTTAAGCAACTCTTTGTTATGTTGGGGGATGTTCTTTTATATTCCTATTTCTTTAATATTTATGTTAATATGATGAGAGACCGTATTTGATCTCATCAATCAATTTTTGTACGTTTTATGTGGCGTCGTTAGGCTGCCGAGTTTTCATAAGGGATTTTTCATCTCACTTTTATTCCCATGGGATTTATAATACATTTGCCACAATTTCCCTTGAGTGGTGTATGTATGCCCATTATTTTACTCATTGTGTAATATACATTCATTTATGAGTATTTACATCAATGTTGTATTGTCCTTGTTTCATGGGGTGCATGTCTCGAAAGATACCCAAGTCGGCAAGGGAACCTTTCAACCCTCCTTTTTTTAAAAGACTTATTTAGTTACGTCTATTAATTCACATACTATTATGGAGGGATATGTTCTTCTATATCCTTATTTATGTAAATTTTATGTCCAAGTGATGATATCCCCTTTATCTCTCTCATCAACCCTTTTTGTAAAATTTTATGTGACGTCGTTTGGATGTCGAATTTTACCAAGGGAACTTCGTAACACAATTTCGATTTCTTTGGGTTCAACATTTAGTTATTGAATATGTCATCCATTGAATATGTGTGAATGACCTTTGATTGTTTTACACTTAATATCCACTTATATTGGGTGTATTTATACTTTTCACACATAATTATGAAATTTAATTATCCTTAATTTAAGGATACCTTCTTTATAATGGATTTCATCTCATTTTACATTTCATTTGAGACTTCATTGTTGTTATGCACCAATTCACTCTTATTTGGTGTTTATACTGTCCTTTGACATATTATATCATGAATCCCATTATTCTCATGATATTATAAAGTTTGTATTAAATGTTATTCCGTAATTATTTTTTTCAAGAGTCTCTCATTTTGATAAAAACACTTTAACAAAAATATCCTTTTAAATGTTTTAAAGATTTATTATTCTAAATCATTATCTTTAATGTCTATGTTTTCAAAATGGTTTTCAGTAATTATTTATATGGAAATTAATTTATTAAAATTATAATTCCATTAAAAGCTTAAAAGTGGTATGCAACACTTAGATTCAAAAATCTATTTTAAATGGTTTTTGAAAATGGATTGATTAATTCAATATCTGGGAATTACTTATTGTGATTGCGAATGAAATTTTGTTATTGAAATGTTTATATTTTCAATATTTTATGTGTAATAATGGTACGTGGACATTATGACGGGTGGTTACGTTATAACCTCCATTGTATTGGGTATGGAAGTCGGCCGTATGACTATTCCATTAAGTATGTATGGAAGTTGGCCGAATGGGGTCAAGGATGGGATCAAGGGAAAGTCATGCTACCTAAAACAAGGAACTATACAAGTTTCTTTTTAAGAGTTTTTATTTTATGGAAACTTAGTAGAAGTTTCTACTTTGTAATCTTTTGAGATGTAACAGTTATGTCCTAATTCTCTAAAACTCTAAACCTGAAAAGTTCCTCTATGTGAATTATTCATATAATTCAATATTAAGTAAGGTTTAAGGCTAGGGCCTTATAGATGGTATCAAAGGTCGGTTTAGTTAACATTAGAGGTTAGGGTATTCTTTAAGCATAAGTGACATTACCATATTGGATAGGATTTTAGAATGTCTCATAGTTTTTAGATAAAGTGAATGAGTAAGTATATCTTAGTGTTTATCTCGCTCATTAGTACATGATGGTTATGTTGATATACTCACACTGACCTTTCTATTTTTAGTGAATGGATGGATCTAGCAGGCACCAAAGAGACAACAGGTTTGAAGGAAACTGTGGTGGTTCTCTGTTTATGATACGAGATAAAATGGGGCATTCAGTGAGGAAACTCATGGTCATTCTAAACCATCTATCAAGGAGTCATGATCAACCACATGAACCTTGGTATGTTCTGTAATGCATCATGTACGAGATGACCAATCGATGTGGAAGTTCAGGTAATAATTATAAAATTAACCATTAGAGTTTATATGATCCTTACTTTTGAGGTAATTATGGGTTAATATATGTTATGATGGAAGTGAAAGTCATGAGATAAAATTGAGGTTAAATTTTGTTATGGTTATTTTTTATGATTTTATCTCTTTTTGGGGAATGATTTGAGAATTATATAGTATTGGAAAAAGGACAACACGCAGACCATGTGATAACCCGTCGTGTCGGACAAAGCTGCGGGAATCGAACCCACAACCAAAGTTCAACTGGTATTTATCGCCTACCACTGGACTATGTGAAGTCCCTGGTTAGTTTGACTGATTCTTTTTAGTTAGATGATTTTATGAGTTAAGAGTAGGTTGATTTTGGGAATTCTATGGATATTTATTAACCTATCATGGAGGATATGTGATTAGGTTAATTATATTTCAATACGATACATTAAGAGAAACTGATTTCGTTTAGAGATAAATGTTACGATTTAACATGGAAGAATATGTGACTAAATCCCTCAAATATTTGGGTTTCAATCTTAGTTTGGTTTACTTTGAAGAATTTTATGGACAAATTGATTATTTAATGGTCCTCGTTGAACTTTGGGTTTTGTTGGACAAATTTTGGTGATTAAGAATAGATTTACTTTTTATAAGGGGTTGTCCTTTTCTGGATTATCTGATCTTGAACTAGCCTTTTTGGTTTTTCATAAAGTATAAATACATGGGATGTATATAGATCTCTTTTGTGGATTAGGTGATTCTCTAGAAGTTGATTATAGTACTCTTAATGTGAACAAGTCTTCCTAATTACTCGTCTTTTGGAGAAAAAGTTGAAAGTCAACTGATAAGTGATTATGTTTCCTTATGAATAAATTCCTCAATAAAAAGTAACATAAAACCTAAATGTTGTCTATTAAATTTTCCAACAGGGGAATCGAATACCGTTTAACCCTTCACAAGTATGTGATTTTCTTGTGGTTAAATTTCTCTTAATCATGTTTTCTATCACTCCCCATCCGAACATGTCCCTTTGTTTTTTCCTCCATGTCCATATTTTCGTACTAGGAATCCTAGTATGGGTTAACTCGGGTGACCATTGTACTTATCTTTCTTTATTTTAAAGTGATTTTTTTACCGACTTTTGTTCCAATGTAGGACTTTTAAGGATGTTTCCAAGCCCAATTTTAAAATTGCGAGAACGCAATTCTTAAAAGGGGGAAGGATGTAACACCCCAGGTAAATAAAGAATATAACATCTTTATATTTATCCACATTTGTGAATCAAATATTAATATTAATTTAAAGGGGATTCTATGCTCGATGGCATACCCAATACGCAACACCGAGTTTCTTAGGAATCTTACATTGCACTGTAATAGTAAAATAATATTATTTTAAATGGTAGTTAATGCCTAGCCGTTGTAATGGTGGGAATGAATAGAAATAACTAGAAAATGATTATATATGGTTGTCAAATATTTTTTTTCAATAAATGTTAGAGGATTAAAAATGCGAATGAATCCAATTTTAAACGTAAACATTCTATTATTCTTTAAAAGGTTTATTAACCGCCTTTTGATGGAGAACCTCTTTTAAATCCACTTTTTGACAATTTTATGTGTTATATTTGACAAAATAATATTCTTCTTTAGAATCGGGACATAGAAATTTACTTTGTGTAAATTTTTGGTATTTTTCCGAAAAATTTCAATTTTTAATGAATTGTTAAAAATGTTGTATTTTAATTCAAAACCTCTTTTTAATATAATTTTTTTATATGATTAGATTATCTTTTTAATTGGTTTTAAAGTGAAACTAGAATATATTTTTACCATTTAATCCAATAGTGGCTGTTGGAATTAATTTTACTTTGAAATCGGACTTAAACCTGTGTCAATCTTTTGATGCTTTTTGTTTCATAAAAACATGCTATTTGTTTTGACAGCAGGAATTATTTATTAAATTAATTAATGAAACTTATATGTTTTGTATTTTAAAAAATGGAGATCATTTTTTAATTCGGAATATCAAATATAGCTTAGGGTGAATTTTTGGTAATTTTCTAAAAAACTTAAATTTTTGATGAATAGTGAAACCACTAAGTGGTACTTATAAAAACTGATTTTCTGTTTAAATGAAAATTTTCCACCATTGTGTTTTGAATTTCAAAAAATACTACATACATGGTTGTCATTAAGATGTAAAATGTGGTTCAATGGGTTTAAAATAATTTTTTGGTGAATAGTAACTTATTAAGTTTTTAATCGCGATTAGAGGTAATTAGTGTAGTTTAAGGTAAGAATAATGATTTAATAAAATTAAATTACCTAGATACATGTCCTACCTTCATTGGATGTGTCATGGCCGACCAAGACAATCCATGTGTCAACTTGGGGACCCCATGGAGCCACTTTGGTTGGAAATTGACATAAATACCTTTTTATTTAATGATAAAGTAAAAATGACACAAACATGAGATGTTTTAATAAAACAATTTTAACATGGGGTTATACAAGTTATATTTTTGACTAAAAATATAAATTAGAAGGATAAAAGAATTTCATACATCATAGTATTTTTTTTATAATTTTTAGACATTAAATAAATTAAATTATTTATGACATCATGATGATGCAGCGGTGACCTCATTATTTAACGATTTAAATAAAATTGAAAGATAATGTAATATCTAAGACCTAAAAATGTCCAAAAACTATTGTATTGGTGGATTTAGAACCCTTATCACTTTATACACTAATTATATCAATGTGGGACCTTTTAAATCCGAAACTCATTTTCAAATAAAGTTACATTTTCTTACTTTCCAAGAGTGCCCCACCTCTCCTCTTAAAAAAGGACCCCACCTCTACCTCCTTACCCACACCTCACAAGCCATTGGATTGGCCAACCTATTCTCATTTAATCTCTCCACATACCTCCATAACTCCTTTAAGCCTCACTTTGGGCAGAATCCTTTCCAAGGAAGCCTTTGAGTTCAAATCAAAGGAAGTTACCCAATTTAAAGGTAATGTCTTCACTTGTGTTCTTTTGTTTTATTTTGCTTCTCCATCCCCATAAACTATTTTTATTCATTTATTTTGTAAAAAATACAGTTTCATAAATATACTAGGATGTTGTTAATAGAAGTATTCTAGCTACACTTACACACACCTACATCTAATGGTTAAGGAACATACTGTTTCCGTGGATGGCGAATTTCTGCCTCCCGAAACGATGATTGTTCAACATTCTTCTAACACCTTAAAAGGTGGCCATTAAGATCACACTATATTTATATATGATATCTAATATGTTTATGTTTTACTTAAGCTTCTGTATTTTTCATTTATGGCATACCTTTATGGTTTCCATTATGGGTAAACATGATACCTTCATTTAAGAAAGTGCGGACTACCGCCCCCTCAAAGTGATTTGATTCGTTAATACCATATGTGGTACGTATAAAGGATATATTTAATGATATTATATATGAAACCATACTGGAATTAAAATAATATTATCTATCATTATGTTTTAATTCCATTAAATGTGAAATAGAAATGGAAGTAGCGTTCATGCGTACGTACGGCTTACCGTCTCCATGAACGGTGCATTTCCTTTCGTAACACTAAATGTTTTGTAATATTATAAATTCTTGAATATACTGGATATATATGATATATATGATATATACATCATGAATAAAATTATGGATATTGTTAACCTTTGACCACACGAACCACATGTAATTCTAAGAAGTCCACTTTCGACTTAAGAACCAAGTATCGACAAAACAAACATTATTAACTTAAATGATTACATAATGTCTATAACATGGTAATAAGTGATATAAAAGGAATAATGAATGTGAAAATTGTTCTTAAGGAAGTATAAATTAACCCATGTTTATTATTCAGGATATTACAGAATGATCGAGTCAAGTCGGACCCGAGGTAAGGGATCTTACTCCTCTCGTTCTTTTTATATCCACTCTTTTATGCCATTCCTTCTAAATCTCATCTTTCTTGTTGTTGGGATGTTCTTTTATATTAATCTTACTGTAATATTTATATTCATATAATGAGATACCCTATTCTCTCCCATCAATCCATTTTGGATGTTTTGAGTGGCACGGTTAGACTGCCGAATTTTCGTTAGAGATCTAACCTCTCTCTTTCTTTTAAAGTAATCTCATTTATGTCACTTTTTTAAGCACCTCTTTGTTATGTTGGGGGATGTTCTTTTTTATTCCTCTTTCTGTAAACATTATGTTAATATGATGAGAGACCGTATTTGATCTCATCAATCCATTTTTGTAAGTTTTATGTGGCGCCGTTAGGCTGTCGAGTTTTCGTAAGGGATTTTTCATCTCACTTTTATTCCCGTGGGATTTATGCTACATTTGCCACAATTTCCATTGAGTGTTGTATTTACTGCCCATTATTTTACTCATTGTGTAATATAATTTCATTTATGAGTATTTACATCAATTTTGTATTGTTCTTGTTTCACAAGGTGCATGTCTCGAAAGATACCCATGTCGTTTAGGGAACCTTTCACCCTCCTTTTTTTAAAAGACTTATTTTGTTACATCTATTAATTCACATACTATTATGGTGGGATATGTTCTTCTCTATCCTTATTTATGTAAATTTTATGTCCAAGTGATGAGATCCCCTTTATCTCTCTCATCAACCCTTTTTGTAAAATTTTATGTGACGTCGTTTGGCTGTCGAATTTTACCAAGGGAACTTGTTAACCCAATTTCGATTTCATTGGGTTCAACATGTAGTTATTGAATATGTCATCCATTGAATATGTGTGAATGTCCTTTGACTATTTTACACATAATATCCACATATATTGGGTGTATTTATAGTTTTCACCCATAATTATGAGATTGAATTATCCTTAATTTAAGGATACCTTCTTTATAATGGATTTCATCTCATTTTACGTTTCATTTGAGTCTTCATTGTTTTTATGCACCAATTCACTCTTATATGGTGTGTATACTTTCCTTTGACATATTATATCATGAATCCCTTTATTCTCATGATATTATAAAGTTCATATTAAATCTTATTCCGCAATTATTTGTATTCAAGAGTCTCTCATTTTGTTAAAAACTCTTTATCAAAAATATCTTTTTAAATGTTTTAAAGATTTATTATTCTAAATCTTTATCTTTAAGGTCCATGTTTTCAAAATGGTTTTCAGTATTTATTTATATGGAAATTAATTTTTTAAAATTATAATTCCATTTAAATATTAAATGTGGTATGAGACACTTTGATTCAAAAATATATTTTAAATTGTTTTTGAAAATGGATTGATTAATTAAATATCAGAGAATTACTTATTGTGATTGAAAATGAAATTTTGTTATTGAAATGTTTATATTTTAAATATTTTATGTGTAATAATGGTAATTGGACATTATGATGGGTGGTGTCGTGAATACCAGGACGGGTGGTTACGTTATAACCTCCAATGTATTGGTTATGGAAGTCGGACGTATGGATATTCCATTAAGTATGTATGGAAGTTGGCCGAATAGCTATTCCATTAAGTGATATGTGTGGAAGTCGACCTTATGGTTATTCCACTTAAGTATGTTTATGTCCCAAGTTACCTTTATATGTTATGTGATCTTTATATGGGTTTTATTGTAATCTTTTGGTTACAGAATGGTATGTAATGAACTTTTATTCAGTGAAGATTTTTTACTACTTCGAAAAGGTGAAAATTAATACTTTGATAAAGTATACATTGTTTACTTGATGTTTTGAAAAACTAACAGTTTTCATTCTTTGTGTATCCCTTACTGAGCTTTTTTATGCTCATCCCATGTTTTTAAAATGTTTTTCACAGGACTTAACATGGAATAGGTTCAAAGATGGGATCAAGGGAATTTCATGCTACCTAAAACATGGAACTAGACAAGTTTCTTTTTAAGAGTTTTTATTTTATGGAATCTTAGTAGAAGTTTCTACTTTGTAATCTTTTGAGATGTAATAGTTATGTCCTAATTTTCTAAAACTCTAAACCTGAAAAGATCCTCAATGTGAATTATTCATATAATTCAATATTAAGTAAGGTTTAAGGCTGGGGCCTTATAATTGGTATCAAAGGTCGGTTTAGATTACTTTAGAGGTTAGGGTATTCATTAAGCATAAGTGACATTACAATATTGGCTATGATTTTAGAAAGTGTCGTAGTTTTTAGATAAAGTGAATGAGTAAGTATATCTTAGTGTTTATCTCACTCATTATTACATGATGGTTATGTTGATATACTCACACTGACCTTTCAGTTTTTAGTGAATGGATGGATCTAGCAGGCACCAATGAGACAACAGGTTTGAAGGAAACTGGTGTGGTTCTCTGTTTATGAGACGAGATAAAATGGGGGATTCAGTGAGGAAACTCATGGTCATTCTAAACCATCTATCAAGGAGTCATGATAAACCACTTGAACCTTGGTATGTTCTGTAATGCATAATGTACGAGATGACCAATTGATGTGGAAGTTCAGGTAATAATTATAAAGGTAACCATTAGAGTTTATATGATCCTTACTTTTGAGGTAATTATGGGTTAATATATGTTATGATGGAAGTGAAAGGAATGAGATAAAATTGAGGTTAAATTATGTTATGGTTATTTATGATGATTTTACCTCTTTTTGGGGAATTATTTGAGAATTATATAGTTTTGGAAAAGGACAACATGCAGACTGTGTGAAAACACGTCGCGTCGAACAAAGCGGCGGGAATCGAACCCACAACCAAAGTGCAACTGGTATTTATCGCCTACCACTAGACTATGTGAAGTCCCTGGTTAGTTTGACTGATTCTTTTTAGTTAGATGATTTTATGAATTAAGAGTAGGTTGATTTTGGGGAATCTATGGATATTTATTAACCTATCGTGGAGGATATGTGATTAGGTTAATTATTTTTCAATACGAGACATTAAGAGAAACTGATGTCGTTTGGAGATAAATGTTACGATTTAACTTGGAAGAATATGTGACTAAATCCCTCAAATATTTGGGTTTCAATCTTAGTTTGGTTTACATTGAAGAATTTTATGGACAAATTGATTATCTAATGGTCCTCGTTGAACTTTGGGTTTTGTTGGACAAATTTTGGACATTAAGAATAGATTTTCTTTTTCTAAGGGGTTATCCTTTTCTGGATTATCTGATCTTGTACTAGCCTTTTTGGTTTTGCTTAAAGTCTAAAGACATGGGAAGTATATAGATTTCTTTTTTGGATTAGGTGATTCTCTATAAGTTGATTGTAGTACTCTTAATGTGAACAAGTCTTCCTAAATACTCATCTTTTGGAGAAAAAGTTGAAAGTCAACATGATAAGTGATTATGTTTCCTTATGAATAAATTCCTCAATAAAAAGTAACTTAAAACAAAAATGTTGTCTATTAACTTTTCCGACTGGGGAATCGAATACCGTTTAACCCATAACATGTATGTGATTTTCTTGTGGTTAACTTTCTCTTAAACATGTTTTTTTCACTCCCCATCAGAACATGTCCCTTTGTTTTTTCCTCCATGTCCATATTTTCGTACATGGAATCCTAGTATGGGTTAACTCAGGTGACCATAGTACTTATCTTTCTTTCTTTTAAAGTGATTGTTTTACCGAATCTTGTTTCGATGTGGGACTTTCAATGATGTTTCCAAGCTCAATTTTAAAATTGAGAGAACGCAATTCTCAAAAGGGGGAAGGATGTAACACCCCAGGTAAATAAATAATATGACATATTTATATTTATCCATATTTCTGAATCAAATATTAATATTACTTTAAAGGGGATTTTATGCTCGATGGCGTACCCAATACGCAACAACGAGTTTCTTAGGAATCTTACATTGCACTCTAATAGTTAAATAATATCATTTTAAATGGTAGTTAACGCCTAGCCGTTGTAATGGCGGGAATGAACAGAACAAACTATAAAATGATTATATATGGTTGTCAAATATTATTTTTCAATAAATGTTATAGGATTAAAAATGCGAATGAATCCAATTTTAAACGTAAACATTGTAATATTCTTTAAAAGGTCTATTAACCTCCTTTTGACGGAGAACCTATTTTAAATCCAATTTTTGACAATTTTATGTGTTATATTTGACAAAATAATATTCTTCTTTAGAATCGGGACATCAAAATTTACTTTGTGAAAATTTTTGGTATTTTTCCGAAAAAGTTCAATTTTTAATGAATTGTTAAAAATGTTGTATTTTAATTCAAAACCTTTTTTTAATATAATTTTTTTATATGATTTGATTATCTATTGAATTGGTTTTAAATTGAATCTAGAATATATTTTTACCATTTAATACAATAGTGGTCGTTGGAATTAATTTCACTTTGAAATCGGACTTAAACTAGTGTCAATCTTTTGATACTTTTTGTTTCATAAAAAAATGCTATTTATTTTGACAGCGGGATTAATTATTAAATTAATTAATTCAACTTATATGTTTTGAATTTTGAAAAATGGACATCATTTTTGAATTCGGAATATCAAATATAGCTTAGGGTGAATTTTTGGTAATTTTCTGAAAAACCTCAATTTTTTATGAATAGTGAAACCACTAAGTGGTACTTATAAAAACTGATTTTCCGTTTAAATGAAATTTTTCCACCTCTGTGTTTTGAATTTCAAAAATCCGACATAAATGGTTGTCATTAAGATGTACAATGTTGTTCAATGGGATTAAAATATTTTTTTGGTGAATAGTAAATTATGAAGTTTTTAATCGCAATTAGATGTAATTAGTGTAGTTTAAGGTAAGAATAATGTTCTAATAAAATGAAATGACCTAGAAACATGTCCTACACTCATTGGATGTGTCATGGCTGACCAAGAAAATCCATGGGTCATCTTTGGGACCCCATTGATCCACTTTGGTTGGAAAATGACATATATACCTTTTTATTTAATGATAAAGTAAAAATGACACAAACATGAGATGTTTTATTAAAACAATTTTAACATGGGGTTATACAAGTAAGAATTTAGACTATAAATAGTCATTGGAAATATAAAAATATTTCCTACATCATAGTAGTTTTTTGATAATTTTTTGACATTATATAAATTAAATTATTTATGACTTCATGATGATGCAGCAGTGACCTCATTATTTAACGATTTAAATAAAATGGAAAGATAATGTAATATATAAGACCTACACATGTACAAAACCTATTGGATGGGTGGATTTCGAACCCTTATCACCTTATCCACGAATTATATCAATTTGGGTCCTTTTAAATCCGAAACTCATTTTCAAATAAAGTAACATTTTCTTACATTCCAAGAGTGCCCCTCCTCTCCTCTTCTAAAAGGCCCCCACCACTACCTCCTTACCCACACCTCTCAAGCCTTTGGATCGGCCAACCTCTGCCCATTTCATCTCTCCAAATCCCTCTATAACTCCTTCAAGACTCACATTGGGAAGAATACTTTCCAAGGAAGCCATTGAGCTTAAATCAAAGGAAGTTACCCGATTTAAAGGTAATGTTTTCACTTGTGTTCTTTTGTTTTATTTTGCTTCACCAACCCCCTAAACTCTTTTTATTCATTTATTTTGTAAAAAATACAGTATCATAAATTTACTAGGATTTTGTTATAAGAAGGATTCGAGATACACTTACACACAACTACATCTAATGGTTAAAGAACATACTGTTTCCGTGGATGGTGAATTTCTGTCTCCCGAAACGATGATTGTTCAACATTCTTCTAAAATCATAAAAGGTGGCCCTTAAGATCACACTACATTTATATATGATATATAATATGTTTATGTTTCACTTAAGCTTCTGTATTTTTCATTTATGGAATACATTTATGGTTTCCATTCCGGGTAAACGCGATATCTTCATTTAAGAAAGTGCGAACTACATCCCCCTCAAAGTGATTTGATTCGTTAATACCATATGTGGTACATATAAAGGATATATTTAATGATATTATATATGATACCATACTGGAATTAAAATAATATTATCTATCATTATGTTTTAATTGAATTAAATATGAAATAGAAATGGAAGTAGCGTTCATGCGTACGTACGACTTACCGTCTCCATGAATGGTGCATTTTATTTCGTAACTCTAAATGTTATGTAATATTATAAATTTTTGAATATACTGGATATATATAATATATATGATATATAAATCATGAATAAAATTCTGGATATAATGAACCTTTGACCACACGAACAACATGTAATTGTAAGAAGTCCACTTTCGACTTAAGAACCAAGTATCGACAAAACAAACATTATTAACTTAAATGATTACATAATGTCTATAACATGGTAATAAGTGATATAAAAGGAATAATTAACGTTAAAAGGGTTATTAATAAAGTATAAATTAAACCAAGTTTATTATTCAGGATATTAAAGAATGATCGAGTCAAGTCGGACCCGAGGTAAGGGATCTTACTCCTCTCTTTCTTTTTATGTACACTCTTTTATGACATTCCTTCTAAATCTCATCTTTCTTGTTATTGGGATGTTCTTTTATATTACTCTTACTGTAATTTTTATGTTCATATGATGAGAGACCCTATTCTCTCTCATCTATCCATTTTGGATGTTTTGAGTGGCGTCGTTAGGCTGCCGAATTTTCGTAAGAGATCTAACCTCTCTCTTTCTTTTAAAGTAATCTCCTTTATGTCACTTCTTTTAAGCTCCTATTTGTTATTTTGGGGGATGTTCTTTTATATTCCTCTTTCTTAAAACTTTATGTTAATATGATGATAGACCGTATTTGATCTCATCAATCAATTTTTGTACGTTTTATGTGGCGTCGTTAGGCTGCCGAGTTTTCGTAAGGGATTTTTCATCTCACTTTTATTCTCGTGGGATTTATAATACATTTGCCACAATTTCCCTTGAGTGGTGTATGTACTGCCCATTATTTTACTCATTGTGTAATATACTTTCAATTATGAGTATTTACATCAATGTTGTATTGTCCTTGTTTCATGAGGTGCATGTCTCAAAAGATACCCATGTCGGTATGGGAACCTTTCAACCCTCCTTTTTTTAAAAGACTTCTTTAGTTACGTCTTTTAATTCACATACTATTATGGTGGGATATGTTCTTCTATATCCTTATTTATGTAAATTTTATATCCAAGTGATGAGATCCCCTTTATCTCTCTCATCAACTCTTTTTGTAAAATTTTATGTGACGTCGTTTGGCTGTCGAATTTTACCAAGGGAACTTCTTAACACAATTTCGATTTCTTTGGGTTCAACATGTAGTTATTGAATATGTCATCCATTGAATATGTGTGAATGAACTTTGATTGTTTTACACATAATATCAACTTATATTGGGTGTATTTATACTTTTCACACATAATTATGAGATTGAATTATCCTTAATTTAAGGATACCTTCTTTATAATGGATTTCATCTCATTTTACATTTCATTTGAGACTTCATTGTTTGTATGAACCAATTAACTCTTATATGGTGTGTATACTGTCCTTTGACATATTATATCATTAATCCCATTATTCTCATGATATTATAAAGTTCGTATTAAATGTTATTCCGTAATTATTTGTTTTCAAGAGTCTCTCATTTTGTTAAAAACACTTTAACAAAAATATCGTTTTAAATGTTTTAAAGATTTATTATTCTAAATCTTTATCTTTAATGTCTATGTTTTAAAAATGGTTTTCAGTATTGATTTATATGGAAATTAAATTATTAAAATTATAATTCCATTAAAAATTTAAAAGTGGTATGCGACACTTTGATTCAAAAATTTATTTTAAATGGTTTTTGAAAATGGATTGATTAATTCAATATCTGGGAATTACTTATTGTGATTGCAAATGAAATGTTGTTATTGAAATGATTATATTTTCAATATTTTATGTGTAATAATGGTACTTGGACATTATGATGGGTGGTTCCGTTAATACCATGATAGGTGGTTACGTTATAACCTCCATTGTATTGGGTATGGAAGTCGGCCGTATGACTATTCCATTAAGTATGTATGGATGTTGGCCGAATGGCTATTCCATTAAGTGATATGTGTGGAATTCGACCTTATGGTTATTCCACTTAATTGTGTTTATGTCCCAAGTTACATTTATATATTATGTGATCTTTATATGGGTTTTATGGTAATCTTGTGGTTAAAGAAGGGTAAGTAATGAACTTTTATTCAGTGAAGAGTTTTTACTACTTCGAAAAGGTGAAAATTATTACTTTGATAAAGTATAAATTGTTTACTTTTTGTTTTGAGAAACTAACAGTTTTCATTCTTTGTGTATCCCTTACTGAGCATTTTATGCTCATCCAAAGTTTTTGAAATGTTTTTCACAGGACTTAACGTGGAATAGGGTCAAGGATGGGATCAAGGGAAAGTAATGCTACCTAAAACAAGGAACTAGACATGTTTCTTTTTAAAAGTTTTTATTTTATGGAAACTTAGTAGAAGTTTCTACTTTGTAATCTTTTGAGATGTAACAATTATGTCCTAATTCTATAAAACTCTAAACCTGAAAAGTTCCTCAATGTGAATTAATCATATAATTCAATATTAAGTAAGGTTTAAGGCTGGGGCCTTATAGTTGGTATCAAAGGTCGGTTTTGATAACATTAGAGGTTAGGGTATTTTTAAGCATACGTGACATTACCATATTGGCTAGGATTTTAGAATGTGTCATAGTTTTTAGATAAAGTGAATGAGTAAGTATATCTTAGTGTTTATCTCACTCATTAGTACATGATGGTTATGTTGATATACTCACACTTACCTTTCTATTTTTAGTGAATGGATGGATCTAGCAGGCACCAAACAGACAATAGGTTTGAAGGAAACTGTGGTGGTTCTCTGTTTATGATACGAGATAAAATGGGGCATTGAGTGAGGAAACTCATGGTCATTCTAAACCATCTATCAAGGAGTCATGATCAACCACTTGAACCTTGGTATGTTCTGTAATGCATCATGTATGAGATGACCAATCGATGTGGAATTTCATGTAATAATTATAAAGTTAACTATTAGAGTTTATATGATCCTTACTTTTGAGGTAAGTATGGGTTAATATATGTTATGATGGAAGTGAAAGTCATGATATAAAATTGAGGTTAAATTTTGTTATGGTTATTTTTGATGATTTTATCTCTTTTTGGGGAATTATTTGAGAATTATATAGTTTTGGAAAAAGGACAACACGCAGACCGTGTGACAACGCATCGCGTCAGACAAAGCTGCGGGAATCGAACCAACAACCAAAGTGCAACTGGTATTTATCTCCTACCACTGGACTATGTGAAGTCCCTGGTTAGTTTGACTGATTCTTTTTAGTTAGATGATTTTATGAATTAAGAGTAGGTTGATTTTGTGTAATCTATGGATACTTATTAAACTATCATGGAGGATATGTGATTAGGTTAATTATTTTTCAATACGATACATTAAGAGAGACTGATTTCGTTTGGAGATAAATGTTACGATTTAACTTGGAAGAATATGTGACTAAATCCCTCAAATATTTGGGTTTCAATCTTAGTTTGGTTACTTTGAAGAATTTTATGGACAAATTGATTATCTAATGGTCCTCATTGAACTTTGGGTTTTGTTGGACTAATTTTGGAGATTAAGAATAGATTTTCTTTTTATATGGGGTTATCCTTTTCTGGATTATCTGATCTTGTATTAGCCTTTTTGGTTTTTCATAAAGTATAAAGACATGGGAAGTATAGTGATCTCTTTTGTGGATTAGGTGATTCTCTAGAAGTTGATTATAGAACTCTTAATGTGAACAAGTCTTCCTAAATACTCGTCTTTTGGAGAAAAAGTTGAAAGTCAACAAGATAAGTGATTATTTTTCCTAATGAATAAATTCCTCAATAAAAAGTAACATAAAACATAAATGTTGTCTATTAACTTTTCAAACTGGGGAATCGAATACCGTTTAACCCATCACAAGTATATGATTTTCTTGTGGTTAACTTTATATTAAACATGTTTTCTATCACTCCCCATCCGAACATGTCCCTTTGTTTTTTCCCCCATGTCCATATTTTCGTACTTGGAATCCTAGTATGGGTTAACTCAGGTGACCATTGTACTTATCTTTCTTTATTTTAAAGTGATTGTTTTACCGACTCTTGTTCCGATGTGGGACTTTTAAGGATGTTTCCAAGACCAATTTTAAAATTGCGACAACGCAATTCTCAAAAGGGGGAATGATGTAACACCCCAGGTAAATAAAGAATATAACATCTTTATATTTATCCATATTTTTGAATCAAATATTAATATTACTTTAAAGGGGATTCTATGCTCGATGGCATACCCAATACGCAACACCGAGTTTCTTAGGAATCTTACATTGCACTCTAATAGTAAAATAATATTATTTTAAATGGTAGTTAACGCCTAGCCGTTGTAATGGCGGGAATGAACAGAACTAACTAGAAAATGATTATATATGGTTGTCAAATATTATTTTTCAATAAATGATAGAGGATTAAAAATGCGAATGAATCCAATTTTAAACGAAAACATTTTAATATTCTTTAAAAGGTCTATTAACCTCCTTTTGATGGAGAACCTCTTTTAAATCCTCTTTTTGAAAATTTTATGTGTTATATATGACAAAATAATATTCTTCTTTAGAATCGGGACATCAAAATTTACTTTGTGTAAATTTTTTGTATTTTTCCGAAAAAGTTCAATTTTTAATGAATTGTTAAAAATGTTGAATTTTAATTCAAAACCTCTTTTTAATATAATTTTTTGATATGATTAGATTATCTTTTTAATTGTTTTTAAAGTGAAACTAAAATATATTTTTACCATTTAATCCAATAGTGGCTATTGGAATTAATTTCACTTTGAAATCGAACTTAAACTAGTCTCAATCTTTTGATGCTTTTTGTTTCATAAAAACAAGGTATTTGTTTTGACAGCGGGAATTAATTATTAAATTAATTAATGAAACTTATATGTTTTGAATTTTAAAAAATGGACATCATTTTTGAATTCAGAATATCAAATATAGCTTAGGGTGAATTTTTGGTAATTTTTTGAAAAACTTAAATTTTTGATGAATAGTGAAACCACTAAGTGGTACTTATAAAAACTGATTTTCTATTTAAATGAAAATTTTCCACCTTTGTGATTTGAATTTCAAAAATCCTACATATATGGTTGTCGTTAAGATGTAAAATTTGGTTCAATGGGATTAAATTTTTTTTTCCGGTGAATAGTAAATTATTAAGTTTTTAATTGCGATTAGAGGTAATTAGTGTAGTTTAAGGTAATAATAATGTTCTAATAAAATGAAATGACCTATACACATGTCCTACACTCATTGGATGTGTCATGGCCGACCAATAAAATCCATGGGTCAACTTTGGGACCTCATGGAGACACTTTGGTTGCAAAATGACATAAATAACTTTTTATTTAATGATAAAGTAAAAATGACACAAACATGAAATGTTTTATTAAAACAATTTTAACATGGGGTTATACAAGTCATAATTTATACTATAAATATTTATTGGAAATCTAAAAAGATTTCCTACATCATAGTAGTTTTTTAATAATTTTTAGACATTATATAAATTAAATTATTTATGACATCATGATGATGCAGCGATGACCTCATTATTTAACGATTTAAATAAAATGGAAAGATAATGTAATATCTAAGACCTACACATGTCCAAAACCTATTGTATGGGTGGATTTCGAACCCTTCTCACCTTATCCACGAATTATATCAATGTGGGACCTTTTAAATCCGAAACTCATTTTCAGATAAAGTAACATTTGCTTACTTTCAAAGAGTGCCCCTCCTCTCCTCTTATAAAAGGCCCCCACCTCTACCTCCTTAACCACACCTCTCAATCCTTTGGCTCGGCCAACCTCTGCCCATTTCATCTATCCACATCCCTCTATAACTCCTTCAAGACTCACTTTGGGAAGAATACTTTCCAAGGAAGCCTTTGAGCTCAAATCAAAGGAAGTTACCCGATTTAAAGGTAATGTCTTCACTTGTGTTCTTTTGTTTTATTTTGCTTCACCAACCCCCTAAACTCTTTTTATTCATTTATTTTGTAACAAATCCAGTATCATCAATTTACTAGGATTTTTTTATAAAAAGGATTCGAGATACACTTACGCACACCTACATCTAATGGTTAAAGAACATACTGTTTCCGTGGATGGTGAATTTCTGCCTCCTGAAACGATGATTGTTCAACATTTTTCTATCAACTTCAAAGGTGGCCATTAAGATGACACTATATTTATATATGAAATCTAATAAGTTTATGTTTTACTTAAGCTTCTGTATTTTTCATTTATGGAATTCCTTTATGGTTTCCATTATTGATAAATGTGATATCTTCATTTAAGGATGTGCGGACTACCACCCCCTCAAAGTGATTTGATTCGTTAATACCATATATGGTACGTATAAAGGATATATTTAATGATATTATATATGATACCATACTGGAATGAAAATACTGTTATGTATCATTATGTTTTAATTTCATTAAATATGAAATATAAATGGAAGTAGCGTCCAATGCGTACGTACTGATTACCGTCTCCATGAACGGTGCATTTCATTTCTTAACTCTAAATGTTATGTAATATTATAAATGCATGAATATACTGGATATATATGATATATATGATACATACATCATGAATAAAATTCTGGATATAATGAACCTTTGACAACACGAACAACATGTAATTGTAAGAAGTCCACTTTCGACTTAAGAACCAAGTATCGACAAAACAAACATTATTAACTTAAATGATTACATAATGTCTATGACATGGTAATAAGTGATATAAAAGGAATAATGAACTTGAAAAATGTTCTTAAGGATTTATAAATTAACTCAAGTTTATTATTCAGGATATTAAAAAACGATTGAGTCAAGTCGGACCCGAGGTAAGGGATCTTACTCCGCTCTTTCTTTTTAAGGACACTCTTTTATGTCATTCCATCTAAAGCTCATCTTTATTGTTATTGGGATGTACTTTTATATTACTCTTACTGTAATTTTAATGTTCATATGATGAGAGACCCTATTCTCTCTCATCAATCAATTTTGAATGTTTTGAGTGGTGTTGTTAGAAAGCCGAATTTTCGTAATAGATCTATCCTCTCTCTTTCTTTTAAAGTACTCTCCTTTATGTCACTTCTTTTAAGATCCTCTTTGTTATGTTGGGGGATGTTCTTTTATATTACACTTTCTGTAAAGTTTATGTTAATATGATGAGAGACCCTATTTGATCTCATCAATCCATTTTTTTAAGTTTTATGTGGCGCCGTTAGGCTGCCGAGTTTTCGTATGGGATTTTTCATCTCACTTTTATTCCCGTGAGATTTATGCTACATTTGCCACAATTTCCCTTGAGTGGTGTATGAACTGCCCATTATTTTACTAATTGTGTAATATAATTTCATTTATGAGTATTTACATCAATGTTGTATGGTCCTTCTTTCACGGGGTTCATGTCTCGAAAGATACCCATGTTGGTAAGGGAACCTTTCACCCACATTTTTTTAAAAGACTTATTTTGTTACGTCTTTTAATTCACATATTATTATGTTGGGATATGTTCTTATATATCCTTATTTATGTATATTTTATGTCCAAGTGATGAGATCCCCTTTATCTATCTCATCAACCCTTTTTGTAAAATTTTATGTGATGTCGTTATGCTGTCGAATTATACCCAGGGAACTTCTTAACCCAATTTCGATTTCTTTGGGTTCAACATGTAGTTATTGAACATGTCATCCTTTGAATATGGGTGAATGACCTTTGATTGTTTTACACTTAATATCCACTTATATTGGGTGTATTTATATTTGTCACACATTATTATGAGATTGAATTATCCTTAATTTAAGGATACCTTCTTTATAATGGATTTCATCTCATTTTACATTTCATTTGAGACTTCATTGTTGTTATGCACCAATTCACTCTTATATGGTGTGTATACTGTCCTTTGACATATTATATCATGAATACCTTTATTATCATGATATTATATAGTGTGGATTAAATGTTATTCCGTAGTTATTTTTATTCAAGAGTCTCTCATTTTGTTAAAAACTCTTTAACAAAAATATCGTTGTAAATGTTTTAAAAATTTATTATTCTAAATATTTATCTTTAATGTCAATGTTTTCAAAATGGTTTTCAGTATTTATTTATAAGGACATTAATGTTTTAAAATTATAATTCCATTAAAATCTTCAAAGTGGTGTGGGACACTTTGATTCAAAATTCTATTTTAAATGGTTTTTGAAAATGGATTTATTAATTCAATATCTGGGAATTACTTATTGTGATTGCAAATGAAATGTTGTTATTAAAATGTTTATATTTTAAATATTTTATGTGTAATAATGGTAGTTGGACATTATGACGGGTGGTGCCATGAATACCATGATAGGTGGTTATGTTATAACCTCCAATGAATTGGGTATGGAAGTCGGTCGTATGGGTATTACATTAAGTATGTATGGAAGTTGGCCGAATGGCTATTCTATTAAGTGATATGTGTGGAAGTAGACCTTATGGTTATTCCACTTAATTATATTTATGTCCCAAGTTACATTTATATGTTATGTGATCATTATATGGGTTTTATGGTAATCTTTTGGTTACAGAAGGGTAAGTAATGAACTTTTAATCAGTGAAGAGTTTTTTCTACTTCAAAAAGGTCAAAAGTATTTCTTTGATAAAGTATACATGTTTTACTTGTTGTTTTGAAAAACTAACAATTTTCATTCTTTGTGAATCCCTTAATGAGATTTTCATGCTCGTCCCATGTTTTTGAAATGTTTTTCATAGGACATAACGTGGAATAGGGTCAAGGATGGGATCATGGGAAAGTCATGCTACCTAAAACATTGAACTACACATGTTTCTTTTTAAGATGTTTTTATTTTATGGACACGTAGTAGAAGTATCTACTTTGTAATCTTTTGAAATGTAATAGTTATGTCTTAATTCTCTAAAACTCTAAACCTGAAAATATCTTCAATGTGAATTATTCATTTAATTCAATATTAAGTAAGGATTAAGGCCGGTGCCTTATATTTCTGGTCTTGGAAAAAAACTAAACCATGTATTGATGATCCATCCACTCCAACAATTCAAAAATAAATGTGTAGTTTTGTATGATTTCATGGATTTTGGAGTTCATCTAATTATTTTTTACCCCATGATGCATATTTTTAAGGGCGTCCGATATTTAAAAACTAATCTTTCATTTTTCTACCAATACATACATCTAATTGATTTATTATCTACTTTTAGTACATAAAATTACACAAAGATATTTATTATATTATAATTATGATGTCATGTTTTATAGATCTGATAATAAAAACCAACGATTAGGTGTTTTAAAATAATAAAATTGCCTTTGTGATCATCCGAGGAAAACATAACGTCATATTATGGCTTTTTCTGCCCCACCATTTCAGAAATCACTATATGGTTATTGTAGTCTAATATAATGAAATTACACATTTCTTTGGCTTGTTTTACCCCTTATAACTCATTTTTAAAGGCTGTGAAACCTTTAAAATATATTTATTCATTTGTTTTAGCTAGATTAAATGATTCTTTTATGTTCCTTCTACTCTTACACTTTGGAAATAATGAAAGTATGGTTTTATTATAATTTCATGGATTTATGAAATCATTTTCTATAGATATTACTTTCGAAAAAACATTTTGACATGTTAAAAAATTAATATTTTTAGTCATCCTAGGGAAACAAAATGTATAGTATACCTCCATTTTAATACATAAAAACTCATTACATGCGGAAAAACCTAATAAAATGGATGATCTTTTGAAGGTATTTTTCTTTGAAAATTGTTACATGATATATTAATAATATAAAAATTTTATAAATTGACTTTTGAGGCTTCATCATAAGTTCATTCTAATTTACATTTACATCATCTCATATCTTGGGGATATACCTCAAAATATAAGGGTGAGCATAAATCCTAGTAGTGGAATAAATAAAGAACATAATTAGCATGTAACCCTGAGCTATAGAAATAAGTAACGATCATAATAACAAGAGTAATATCATAATAAAAATATCAAGAATCCTATAATGGAAATCTGTCTACAACCAAAAAATGATATGTTAACAAGAAAATCCCCATGTTTTATGACCAAGGTGTAGTAAATCATAATTACCAAGGTCATTCACAAATGTATCATAAAACATGAAAAATATGGAGACCAGTTATTTTACAAATTCATTGGATTGATATCAATGAAAACCCTTCATATGACTTAATTGATGCGAGATAAACAGATCATAACAAATCATTTCATCAGTAACCTATTTAGAATAATGAATCAGTTACATATAAAATCATTGCATATATAAATGCTCAAACACTTCTACATTACATTATTTTTAACCCATATAAAAGGAATTTTGGAATCATAAATGTAAATAAATGAATCAATAATTTATATTTAAAATTAGGATAATAAACCGGGATAAGGAAATGGTATGGATATTCACAATAAAGAATATTTCATCTGATTGAGAGAAATTCAAGATCTGAATTCGACAACCTGAAGACATTAAATGTGGATTAATTAAACGATATAATGATATATAATAAAGGTGTACCATTAATTAAAAAATATTTTGTATGTAATGGGTTAATACAAAAGTGTATGAAAATATTTTAATCCAATATTTATAACTCATTCCACAAAATAGGTACATGAATGGAAAATAGAAAGTGGAGAATTCTCTTATTTTAAAGAGTTTATTCATAAAAATTGAGGACGACAACTTTTTAAATTAAAGACACCTTGGATGGAATCATTTGGAGGTAAATTTACGATAACATAATAGCTTATAGATTTATAGTTGGTTCTAATGTGGGATATGAGGTATTTTTAGTACACGAGGATGAACTATTTAATAATTTCTGAATATAGGTCTTAGCATTTGTGGTGGTGGAAAATAAAAACCATTGGCTTTCCAATTGTTTTTATTATTTTATTTGAAATTTGAGTCATTTTCATAGTATTTTAATATATTATAACAAAAATAATATTTTAATATTACTTTGGACATAGGAAATTTATTTATCAACAAATTGTAGTTTTTAAAGTCATAATTTTTAATTAAGACTTTGCAAAGTAATTTATCGATTTGGAAAATTATTTGAATACATTAAAATAGATAATATTAATAAAATAACATATTTTAGCTCATGAATTATATTAATTATTTATTACATAATTATTACATTTATTTTAAGTCATAAAACATAGTGAAAACATAAAACTGTATTTTTACTATTCATTGAAAAATAATGTTTTTTATAAAATTATCAAAAATATACCATAACATAACTTCAATGTGGTAATTTAAATTATAATGACTAATTTTACAAAATAATTATATAAATATTATCATTTAAAAAAACACATTATGTATTTAAAAACAACACTTTTTACAACAAATTCAAATTTCTAAAATTTATAAAAAATTATTGTGATTTTATAAAATTATATCATAATTCATATTTAAATAAATATTGTTTTATAATTATATTTTATGAAAATAAATTTTATTTATAATTACTGATTTTTTATAAAAGTGTATATATTTTATAATAAAACAATTATGTTTTATTTGTATCCAAAAATAAATTTATCAAAATCCATCCGATATTAATGTGTATTTTATTATATAAAATAATAAAGGACATGGAATCAAATAAATAAATATTTCATTTACACAAAACAATATTTCATTTTTATGATACTAAGGTGTACATTTATAACCCTTTATTACACTAGAATAAGTCCTAAGTTTTTGTTGTGTGATTCTGGTAGTTTCACCTGGTGGTTCAACTTACATTAACATAATGGTGATCTCCACTAACTTAAAATTCTATCATAGTCAATTTCATTCAATCATCACTTGTTTAATATCTATTTGGGATTAGTCAAGGATAACCCTAGGGACTCTACCTTCCTCCCATGTTCTTGAAAAATGGGGTTTAAAAGGCATGAATCTACTGGTAGAGCCCATAATTTCTTCTTTATACATCAACTATCAGTTCTTATTTTCCTTTATAAACACAAATCATAACTATAAAATTATTACAAATATTAATAGTTACTAATTATTATATAAGAAAATGATCATATTGTCCAATCAAAATATTTTTTAATAGTCATATTGACCAACAGTCATATAACGACCCAGTCTAAATAGTCACTTCCAATTTATTCCTAATATATACTCTTCTATTAATTTATATTTAATACTTCATTACCAATGTTTTTTATAATTCCTTAATAATGTAAATTATATTACTAAAGAATATTTTTCTTTTAAAAGTTTTATTAAAAGGCTTAATCTTCCTCTCAAAGTTTCAACCTATGGAGTATACCATTACATGGTTAATATTCTTTGGTTTTTATATCCCTATAGTATTTTTAGCAGTAGTAATTTATATTATAAAATAAATAGTATTATTTTGTTTTGTAAAATTATTTCTATATACTTATACTATGAAAAATAATAAAACATTCAACATGAAAATATGGGGTTCTTTTATTAATCGTTTATGTAATTTTCAGGTCATTAATTTTTATCCCCTTTAATTAATTTTGTCCTTGAAATTTTTGTCCAACTTCAAAAAAAATGGATTTACTTTTCTTTAGATTAATCATTAATTTCAAATTCTTCCTATTCGAAATTTTTATTTCTCCATAGGACATTCTCAAGTTATTTTCTAATGTTACATAACAAATATACCCATTGGATAGTGATCTGAACTAGTTACTATTTATATGATAAGTTAATAACTCCCAAACATTAGTTTCACGTTCATGTGTTGGGTAAAACATATAATTTATTAGCATGGACACATGGAAGACAACATGGGAATTGGAAATATTTTATGATAGTGATAATCTATAAGAACCCACTCAAAAAAACTTTTGAATATCAAATGGTCTAGTGTGACATAGACATAGTATCCAGTTATTTTTTATCCTCTTAAGCCTTTTACATGGTGATATCTTGAGGAATATATGATCCCCAACATATAACTATAGTTCCTTAATGGTTATTATCATTAGAAACCTCTTGTCCACTTTTAGATGCCTTGATGTGTGTCTAAATCAATTGTATCATTTTGGAATCACTTGAATCATTTCAGAAGTCTCTTATATAATTTAGGACCCCAAAAGTTTCCATTCTCCTACTTTATCACAACACGTTGAAGATCTATAAATTTTTCCATATAGTTATCTAAAATCATAAATTTTAACTCTTTATTAGAATATGTTGTTGTAGGTTAATTCATCAAATTTAAGATATTGAACCCAACTCCCTTAAAGGTTAATTAATATTGTTTGTAAAATATTTTCTAACGATTGAATAGTAATCTCAAACTACCCAACAATTTGAGCATGATAGGATATACCAAGGCTTAATTCTATATTCCTATCCATTCCAAGGATCCTCCAAATTTTAAAATTTAATCATTCATCACATTCATAAATAATAAAAAAATTTACTTCATATAGTCTTACTACTTCTGGAAAATAGATGTGATCTTGGGGTTATTGGGAGAAATATCTTCTTTTGGGAATGAAATGGAATTAATTTTTCAATCTATAAATGATCACCTGTATAGAATTTTTCCCAATGGATCTCTTCAAAAGGCCACTGCCATAGTCGAAAATTATGTTGACCCACTTTCAAACAAGTATGTGCAGGGGTTGTAATACCCCCATTAAGATATTGTTTCTCCGCCATAACTTGTTGAAACGCCAATCACCTTACAGTAATAAAAATTATCCCTTTTCATATTATCCCACCAATAATGATCTTGAAAGGTCCATGTATATCTAAGTGCTTCTAGGGTGTATATAGAATATAGATATATGTTCTTTCTCTATCATATCCTTTTTTATCTTTGAATATACATACCACATAACATTTCAACAACATTCAACAAACATTCAAGATCAATATGGAATTATGTAAACTTCTCACTTTCATAGCCTCTATATTCAACTACATTAAATGATCATACCTCTGATATTTTTTTTATTTAGTAATGATGGTCGATAAATAATTTCAGATAGGATGGATCATTTCTTTTTCTTAATGATTCCCATGTCCTAAAATACAAGGTCGTTGATCAGTATATGTCATTTAGTAACCATCCTTTATAGAATATAAGGATGTTTCCAACTCAATGAATATATAAAATTGTTTTCTCTCATTTGTAGATAATAAATTGAACAATCATAGTCTCTATAATGCTCCAACCATACTATTTCTCTCATGTAAAATAAATTTTTGTGTGAATATATACTTAAAACTTCTATGGTCAATGTATATTTCTCATTTTTCTCACTAAAGATTGTTTCTACATTTCATCGAAGAAAAAATTGTTATAGGTAAATACATGGAATGAGTAGTCTATTTATAATCATGAGGCTTTAACTATTCAGATACATATGTGTCCACCATATCATTTTTCATGATTATGCATCCAATCCATTTCAGAGATGTTTTCCTATAGATAAAAAATCCACCTATGATAGAGTATAGAGTGTTCCGATATAAACTAACCAACCTCCTCTTTAGTTCTTAGAAATTTTCTTCATACTCAATTATCTATATAAACATTGATCTCTTTAGAGTTAACCTGATTGTTGAATTAAATATATTTGAATTTGTTTTCAAAAAAATTTATAGCATTGTTCTAGAGCAATAAAACGCGAAATATCGGTTATATTAGTAGGACATAGACACTCTTCCACAAGTTTTTTTCTTGGAAGGATCAACTAAGATTCCCTCACTGGCTATGATGTGACCCATTAATATATCTTTTGGTAACTATAACTCTTTATTAGTAAATTTACTGAACTTATCATCATTCCAGTGAGTTTGTGATATGACCCTTTAATAACCCCCATGCTCCTCACAACTTTTGGACTATATATAAAAATCATCAATATTGACCAACCTTAATTTTTCAAGGTAGTCCATATAGACTCTATTCATAAAATATGTTAATATGTTAGAATACTTAGTATATCTAAATGTAATAAAAAACATGTAATGCTCATATCTTTTTTGAATGTTAGTATTTTGAGATATCTTCTTTCATCACCCCCAACAAATGTTATCCTGATCAAAGGTTAATCTTGGAGAAGATTTCAAGACCCGTCCCCCAGGTCCCATGCCATGACTACCCCAATCCCCCCTTCTATAGGCAAGGGCCTAGTGACTAGCACCAGAATGGTATATCCCAAAAATGGAAGTAATTCCCTTTAAACTTGTACATACACATGACCAACCACATCCTAACACACTGAAAGGGAAAAAATTATTACAGTAAATAATGAATTAGTGCAAGTACAATTCAAATTAACTGGGACAGAATAAAAATCCAATAGGGAACAGAAGATACAAAACTAAAAAAGAAACTCTAAAGGCTATACAAAAAACCCCAACTTGTTGTGAGAATAGTGAAGCTACTCGTAGTTGAAGTAGTATGTCATGTCTACCCAGTCTTACTAGGCCCCACTTGGTCCTTGGCCACCAAGTCCACCATTGTAACATCCTTCAGTCTCATCCCACTATGTATCTTGTAGAAACATCTATCATCTACACCATACACAACACGTGTGTGTGTGTGTAGCACATGCATGGATGAGTAGAACAATACCCAGTAGGGACCCCAATACCCTTGAAGGTCTCTCAGTAATCTAAAAAGGAAAACACCACAAATAAAATACCACAGAGGTAATAACACAATGTAAGATCTCAATTAAATAGAATTAATTCTAATATGAAGCTCACACTAGGTATAATATAAGTACAGAAGTAATGATGACTTGATGTAAAGCTAGATCATTTTATTCTATCGAGAGGCTCTGTTGCTGACCCGCACAGGGTCACTTGGTGATGACCCACAGAGGATCACAAGGTGTTGTTGCATATAGTAACACTAGGTGATGACAAAAAGAGGATATCGAGGTGTTAACCCACATGATAATTCTATATGGTGACCCACATAAAATTACTAGGTGCAAACACATATAGGATCACTATTCTTTTTTCACGTCATGACCAGCAACTGGATTCCCACACTTATTACGCATATGTCTTGAAAGATCTGATCCTAAATCCATAAATCATACATAAACCACCAAAAAGTCCCACATAGAGTAACCCAAAATGAACCTCTCATCATAAGGGTCCCAACACAATAGATGGTGCGTCGATTAGACGCCTGATCCGTAAGATATGGGCATTTTCATAAAAACGACCTAGTCGGAATCGATCCTGATCCATCCTAGTCATACTCCAAATTACACCAAAACTTGAGTGGAGTATATTATAATGACCACTCTATCATAAGGGTCCAAATTCCACTAACAACACATCATCTAGATGCCCAATCTGAGATTAACTAGTTTTTTAGTAAACATGGGCTGGTTTCGTCTGGGCCCGGTCCGACTCAATCGGACTGACCCGACCAACCCATCCTGTGGGTCTCACATACCCTAGTTCAATTAAAATAGACTAAACCTAACCCGATTCGGGTTGGGTTGGTCTTGTCTAGCTTGGCTAGTGGGCCAGGACCAATGTGTCTCGCTGGAACTGGCCCGGTTTGGCCGACGATCTAGCCTGCCGATTTGCCTGATCGATCTCGAAGGACACGATTATAGGTTTCCATCACATGTGAGGCACATCCCTATATCTTGGGTGTATCTTATGGGCTGGGGTATTTCCTGCCATCTAGAGACCCGTTGTACAGTGAGGCTAGTCGGGCGTCGTCCAGCCAGGACTCGGCAGCCACACCGTGTCCATCTCTCCCGCTCGCCCCACGGACACAGGGTCTCCCCCACTCAAGGTCTATGGACGGTGGCTCGCTAGCCACTGGACAGGACAAACAATGGACTTCCCTATATGTTTCCCCTGTAACTGCATCACCTCACCACCATCGCGGCACACTGACAAGCATGCCCCCACCCTCTGTCTACAGTCGCCGCACGCGGTACCTTCGACAAGCCACCAAGGTTGCTCTGATGGTCTGTTTCACAAACATCCTACGTCAACAGAATCATTATCCCTTCATCTTCACTGAAACGAACTCAAAAAAACTTTTAATCCATCTCGAGAAAAAACCCATGAATAATGTACCAAATAAATTATGGAAGAGGGTTTGAGCCCCATTCGTGTCATCCCACGCCCTCCGCATTCGAGTTCAAGGATGGCGGAATTTATTAACCACACAACAACAGTAAAACCCCAATTCAAACCCCTACACAATATCCACCCACAAGAATGAATGATTCATGGATTAAACCATTAGATGATTGATCCACGTTCATCTTTAATTCTCAAGAACAAGGAAGAATTCATCAAAAGCGTAGAACGAATTAACCCCTACCTAGATTTGTGGGATCCACCGATGATGAAGGATGTGATTTTCATGATCATCGATCTACAATCATTGGCATTCATCACAACTTGCATGCCTCAAGATCTGATCCTCTAATGTTCATCAATTTTGTCTTCATTCTTCATTCTTCTTTGGAGAAAGATTCTACCAGAGATTCGTCAGTGATTTACCTACGTTTATTAATTCCTCAAACTCCAAATTGTAGGATTATTAAAAGAAAAAATAAAAATAAAAGCAATGTTGCATATATTAATGATTCTCATTAAATGAGTAACATTTGTGGAGTAATCAAGATAACAACATATTAGTTTCAAATGAACAATTATAGATACTCAATTAATGTGCCTCATTTACACCTCATCGCTGCATTATAGCGTCGATGTCTTCCACTAAATGGGGATAAAAGAAATAAAATAATTCCTTTAAATTATTTTTTTTTATTTTTCTCGAAAATTTTGAAAAATAATTTTTTCTTCTCGGCCCTTTCCATCCAACGTGAATTCAATTCATGGAAAATCCTTTCATTTTGAGTTCAACGGTGCCCACAAATTTTTGATCAAATCACCAGTTGAAAAGATTGAAAATCTCATTCATCTATTTACTAAACAAACCATAAAAATGCTCAAAACATTGTTTCAGGATCCTTGAACCTCGGAATCATTTTTCATGAGAGCATGTGATCTAAAAATAATTACATATAATTAAAAAAAATACTCAAAATTCTTGAGACATTACTGGAGAATTGACTTAGATGATGTTGGTCAAAAAAATTCTATCCTTAGGGGAGTTAATTTTCAGTCCATTATGACCCTATTATGATATTTGATGTTAATTCATAGATTCATTGATCCATTTTTATTATTCACAATTAGCATTAATGATCCCTTAAGAGACACACGTGGTCAAATCAAACATATATCAAACAGATATTGGCATTTCTTACTTAATTCCACTAACACAGTATATTTCATTCTATATGTAGTTTTCAATATTTTCTTACATATTTGTATGATGTCAACAAAAGAAGTACCAGAATTTCTGGGGTAGGTCCACGTGACTCTTTATGTAATATATCAATGTATTCATGAATTATATGGACATTTAAATATTTATACATTCATTTTCCACTCCCTCTGCAACAAAAATACATTATGTTTTCCAATATTTAGACATATACCTAGGGTTCTTACTAATGTTTTATAAACCACATTTCTCAAAATTTCTAAACGTACCTCTGATATCCATTATATAATCTATCAATATTAAATCGATAAAACATTAATTAAATGTTACTATACTTAATAATACAAAGGATATTTGATGATTAGTTTCTTGAAAATCATGAATATAATACATGAATAACATAAAAATTGTTTAAATATGCTTGACAGGATTTATGATAAGTTCATCCTATGTTACATTTACAATATCTCATATTTTTGGAACCTACAACAAAATAAAGGGGGATCATAAATCATATAAAGGGAATTAAAAAATAAAAAACAAGGATGTACCCATAATGAAAAATAATTGGTCATGATCTTAAGAATATAAGTTATTTCATTATAGAAATATCATGAACCATATCATGTAATTGTGTCTACAACATAAAAATGAGTCATTTACAAGTATGTCACTATTTTTTATCACTAAGGTGTTGTAAATCATAATTACCAAAGTTATTTAACATTAAATAATTAATTTTAATTAAAATATTCGATGAAAATAAATTTTATTTGTTGTAATTTACTTTATTAGGATAGTGCATACATTTTTCTAGAAATACATTTATGTTTTATTTTTATGATAACAAAAATTTATCAAAATTCACCCTATATTTATGTATATTTTATGAAGTGAAATAATAATGAACATGGAATTAAAGATATAAATATTGTATTTATAAAAAAAAAGTTATGTATGTTATGAGAGGAGAAGAGTTACCATTGGTGGGAATTAAATTAAAAAAAGTGATTTATATTTTCACGAAAAACCCCAAGAGAGTATCTTTAATGTTATGTTTATAATTAAATTATTTACATATTGATGAAATAGTTACCTTTTCTTAGGATCCATTATTTTATAGTGTTATTGATCATCCATAAACCCTTTTCTATTTAATTTGTTGATCTCGAAAGATTCAAGTTTAGAATCCATCTAGTAGTGATACCCACATGATCATTTAAACTCTGAGAATCACCAATTGATTTTAAGGTGCTAGCATTATGAATCAAATTTCATGAATTATTCTTATTGATCACTCTAATATCCATCAATATTTAAGGTGTAATTATTGTTCTTAAGAGGAAAATATGAGGGATTTTAGATCAAGGGAGAGATATATATAGAGAATTCCATTTTGGGTAATGATTCTTTATACTCAATTTTTGATTAACCCTACACAATAGACATAATCATCAACTTTTAGATATAGGATTTAAGTTAAAATATTTTTTAATTGTGTAACTAGACTTAAATAATATTATAATATTTTTTAAACCTCATTATATAATAATAATAATAATAATAATAATAATAATAATAAATTTTATGGTACACGCACTAACTACATAATAAATAATATTATTTTAATATTTTGTACTTTAATATTTTTCACCAGATGTGTTCTTGATCCATTCAAACTGCATGACAAATTTTTAATACCCAAAAAAAATTATTCGTAAATAACTATATTTATCCACCAACCAATGAATAAATATTTATTAAATTTTTAATAGAGTTAATAAATATATTTTATACAATTTATGCTATCAATAAAACATGAATAAAATTAATCCTCATTATTTAATATAATATTTACTTCACTAATTTAATTTAAATCTAATTTAATTGTGATCGACATAAACACTTAGTTTGTAAAATCTAGGATTATTTACCAATAAAACTAGGATTAGACAACTAAAGTCCTAGATTACTATCTATAAATGGGTCAAGTCACCAAGAGAATGAACATAATGTCACAACATTGAAAACCATATATGAATGATTTCTTTGTAATATAATCCTCTTTTCACAATATCTCATCCAGTATGATTTACAATTTTATCATAAACCTATATGCTTGATATTTCATTCATTGTCTATTTGAAATAAATTTAATTACCCCATGGCCAATAAATTTAATGCATCATTTTTCTTTCTATCAAAGTGATGAGATTTTTACTTACATAAAGATAAAACGGAAAATCCATCATTGAATTATCCATTAATAACATTTTATAAATGAAACAAAAATGTACCCTACAACCCTAAAAAATATGGCATGATAGTTTTTGTTGGTAAATCTAAGCGTGTAAATCCTAAAATGCATTAATGATAATCTTAATGTCTATGTATCATTACACGAAGTATTGGAAACTGCCATATACCCTCATTTTAGAAGCCTGGTCGTAGCCCAAAAAACCGTGTGTATAGGCTATACCCACTATTTTAGGAACTGTAGAATTTAGATTCAACATTATAGATCTATACCAATTGTATCTATAGAATCCATGGGTATATGCTTGGATTATTTTATCATACCAAAAGTTTAATAAAAACTATATGTTTATATTTATACCCACGGTTTTACAAAACATGGGTATAACATTTCCTAGTACAAAACATATATACCCACGGTTCTCTGAACCACAGGTATAGGTATTTCCCCCATTTAGTAGCATCAGCTACTCTTCCTTCCCGTTTACCTATAAATAAAATAAAAAACATAGTTCACATTCAATGCAATACAAATATTATATATTTTTCATTGATCTAATTTCTTGAAATAATTTTCAAATCATTTACAATAATATAGAATACATATACTTTAATACGACCAATCAATCAAAGTAATTTAAAAACATACACATTTATATTTACTACTAATTCAATAATTTAGGTGATCAATATCTTCCCCATTTTGGAAATTCTCATCCTCATAAACATTATCAATATCCTCGTCAATAACAATATCATTTGAAGTAGTACCATCATCATCATCACCATAATCTCCACCATCGTCATCTCAACCTCTACTTAGACCCTCATTTAAATTACTTGAGGAATCATTTAAAGAGAACACTGATTCCATATATGAAGCAAAAATAGTAGCATCCTCTGGTATAAGTGATTGACATATAACTGACGTAGCATTCAAGAAGTGACCAGTGATCAGTTTACTTTTTTTACCCTAAAATAAAGATACTTTTTTATCCTTATCTACTTCTTAAATAGGTTACTTGTAGCTTGGTGGTATGAGAGGATTGATAGGAGCCTAATGAGGACCAATACCTGGTAGTGATGATGTTTTTTAGGTGTACATCAGACACTCCCATGGTGCTCCTCAACTAATACTTGACTCAAATGATTATTTGTCCCAAGGTTTTCATCTTCTTTATCTCCTAGGGCCTCACAGAAAGGCTTTTGATAATATACAAAATATATTTAATTATGAATTTTCCATTAATATAATAAATATAAATAAAAAATTTTCTTTTTTTGAGCATTTATTGCACTTCCATACTTTTTCTTCCTACTTGAGATAAATAATTTTTCTCAATGCACATGGCCTATTATTCCCAATAAAACTTTCTAAAAATGAAATTGATTAGTATACAGGTATTAACAATATAAACATATTACAATTTATAATAATAATAAATGATAATAACATTTAAATGAATGAATAATTCATAAATTTAAACATTTGATAAATATTAATGAAAAATTAATTAATATAATCTAATCTTAAAAACATAATAATTATATCTACATAAGATAACCATTCTATAATCATCGAATACGAATGGTTTATATCCATTTCATAATATGAATTCCATATTATTCATTATATAGAATTTTATTTATATACTTGAAATTTTTATTAAATATAGAGATTTTATATTTCAATTTTTTATGAAAACATTTTATAGAATATAAATTTAATAAATTTAATGATATTTAATAATTTACCAAATCAATCATTAAATATATTTAAATTTGGTTTCAGTAATATGAAAATACGACCCTTAATTATTTAATTCCAATTATATATTTATGAAAAATTTCTAATCATTAAATATAAATACATTATTTATAAGTTATAAGGAATGAAAATTGTCAAATTGTCCATTGTTTCTCTAAGAAAAATATCCATTAGGATGTTAGGCCAATTGGCCATCAGTTCATTAGGCCTTTAGTCCCATTAGTCATTTTAATGTTTGGAAAATTGGATGTTAGGTCATTAGGATAATTGGTCATTAAGTGAATTGGTTGTTAGTCTATTAGGCCAATTGGTTGTTATTCCATTAGGCCAATTTATCATCAATAATTTAGTTCAATTGGTTGTTAGGCCATTATTCCAATCAGTCAATAGACTATTATGCTAACTAGACATTAGGCATTTAGGCCATTAAGATATTATGATTTGTGGCCAATTGGCCATTAGGACATTAGGCTAGTCACCTATTAAACAGTTAGGCCATCTTTTCATTATACCATTAGTACATTAGGACAATTATCTATTATACTATTAGGAGAATTGGCCTAATGGCTGACTGGCCTATTGTCCAATAGGCTATTTTTCCAATTGGCCAATTATCCATTAGACCATTAAGACAATAGACAATTAGACGATTATGCCAATTGACCATTAGGTTGATGATACCATTGGGAATTTTTCCATTAGTCCAATTATCAATTAGGTCTTTAGGCCAATTGTCCATTATATTGTATGTCCAATTAGTTTTTCATCAATTAATCCAACTGGATATTAGGTCATTAGGACAATTGTATGTTAGGATATTAGGATGTTAGGCCAATTGGTCATTAGTCCATTAGGCTAATTGGAAAATTTATCATTAGGTTTTTTGGCCAATTGATTTCATTAGGCTATTAGGACTATTTTAAATTAGTCCATTATTATAATAGGTTATTAGTCTATTAGACCAATTAGAAATTATGATGTTATCCCAATAGGCCAATGGGTGTTTATTCCTATTGTCCAACTGGTCTTTAGGTCATCAAACCATTAGATCATTAGGGAAATTTAACATTTGTCTATTTTAAAGTGGTATTTTTATACTTATATTAATGGGATTAATGATAATTAAACACAAATTCTAGCATAAAAAGCTTACTATGTAAAATTATAAATTTTGAAACTATTTGTATTCATATTAAAGTACATAATGTTTCTCATTGTCAGGAATTTTAGTGCACCCGAATGTGTGTAGTTAAGTTATTTATTCTTTTTTATCTTTGTTTTTTTCCTAAGGAGTATTAAAAAATTCAATAAAATAAATAAGAATTAAATTGAATATGAAAAACATAAAATATTGGGTTTAACTTAATCTCATCACTCTTCCAATATGTGATCATTTTTTTATATTGTCATTGGGAATGTCAAGGAATATGGGTTCACCCTCTAAATAAAAATCATCTATGATCCTTTAACCAACATAGAACTCATGTATATATTATCACCAAAACTCCTCAAGATCCATTAACTATTCTACTTTTACAGCTTCAAAATCAATAAATTTAAACTATCATAGTAAGGAACATGTTAATTTATATAAACAATACAATAATATTGATATAAATTTATAAAACGTTCTTACCCATATCTCGTCTATGATTTTTCCTTGATGTCATTACCAATATATCTCCATGAGACTGGTTCCAACAAAATGATATTGTGGTACATAGCTAAACTAAACATGAAACATAAACCAATACTAGAATTTTTACTTATCATCTTATTTTTTTATGTAATCCACCATTATTTGTGTTTGGTGATTCTACGCTTCCTGTATATCAGTGCACCCATGTCGCATATTAGAAGATACGACTAATAAGATAAAAGGGGAAAATAAGAATTAATTACCATTACAATATGAAAAAAGTGATGTTATATAATTTGACACACTTATAATAAAAAACCGGATAGATTCGTTTCTATAGACTTTGATGGATCCGTGGAATATCCTGTATCAGTAGCCATAGAATGATGTGTCTATTCCAATGCATGCTCCAGGTGATCTTTGAGCACTAGTGTAGAAGTTTAATGAATAGAATAATTATATTTTGGATGGGTTGTAGAAAATTGAGGAAACACAGACATGGTATGATATGGGTAATAGGGTTGTGGATACATTAAATGATATTTAAATACTAAAGGTGTAAAAATCCCTAAAGGCATTGATGATATGATATGGGAAGAAGAGGCTAAATGAAATAATTGTGGAGGAATGTGTGGGAACATTCCATGAGGCTCAAATTGAAGATAGAATGGTTTGTTATATGGGGTGTTAGTAGGTTGTTCAGGGTGGGAATGTATAATATGGGTGCCCTATCAGGGTCTAAGAACATCCCCGCTCAGATCCATGATCGTAGGATGTGGAAGAGTCAACTCTGGTATAGTTATATATCCCTACAAAAATTTCAACGAATTTGAACATGAAATTTTATGTATGGGAGAATGAAAATATAAAAATTGTTATTTATACTATGGAAAGAAGAGGAGGCAACCCACACTTGCAGATCTGTCAATCAACACCAAATAATCACTTACTTTGAACATTTCTACTATTTTACATAATCTTCATGAGAATAATATGAACATTTTTTTGAAATAGTTTTTAAAAATCATTCATATAGCCCAAAAGTCAAAGTAGTCATAAAAATTTTCATAACATATTTTAGTAACAATAATTTAAAATGAAGTTATAATTTTTTTTAAATCCTATTTTACAATCAGTTATCTAAATAGAAATAAATCTAATTAATAATAATGAAACCAAACACTACTAAAAAATACATACCATCCCAAAATGAAACTAAATTAATGTAATTACATTAATACAAGCATAATAAACCCTTGTGATGGTAAACTGAATGAATTGTGAACATATATGAGGTATTTTATATATTATCCACCAGTACTTTAGGTTCACCATCAACTATCACAATGTGACAATTTTAGTCATCAAATGAAATATTTTGGTCAAAACAGAAGGGGGCATCAATGGTGAAAATATTTCCCTGTTATCATGAAAAATATTTCTTCAGATTAATTTATTAATAAAACTGTAATCAGGTCCCATATGTTTGTTCACATTAAATGATTGTTTTACTTATGATGAATTTTTTTTTGGTCCATTAGTATCCAAGAATAAATTCATGTCAATAAATTTGAATACACAGCCATCAATAAATGTACCATGTTGTGTCATTGAATCAAACTATTTACATTTCATCATTATGACTTAGCCATTATATTAGTAATCCAATAACAATATTTTATTAAAAATTATATATTAATACACATTTTAATATTGGGGATAACTATCATTTAGTGTTCTAATTTTCACTATTTTATTAGTTGAAACAAATTTATACACGTTGATTATAAAATATTTTTATTCACTAACCAAAGAATAGAGACCAAAATCCTACACCCTTAATTCTTGAGAAAAAAAGACAATAGTTAAAATCAATACCTGAAATATATTTGAATAATATAGTCAATTGAATATCTATATTTCCATTCCATTAATTTAATGATTATACCTTTGATTTCAACTAAGATGGAAAGTCTTGACTATGTAAATCCTCTCTCCTTATCAAAGAAAAAGATTGATAAAATATACATATAATTTGTTTCTGTTTCCTAAATAAAATTATAATAAAATATTAAGGTATATAGGAAATTAAAAAGTACAAGACATCATATAAATATAAAAATTAATTTATTAATATAGTCTTTAAAAAAACCATAGTTAAACAAGATTGTGTTATGTGCCATATCCTGCTCTTCAAGGCTTAGTATAACTAATGTATATGACCTGGAAATTCCGCCTTTTGGGGAAGACATGGAAATGGGGATCCATTTCCTAACATTGCTCATATTTATTTCATATTGGATGGTTATGTATTTTTCTCATGTTATAAAATAACATTGAACAAAAATTCATACATTATTGATCTCGACAACCTCTTAGAATGAAACCTTCATGATGATTCTTGATCTTAACATAAGACTTCACTTTGCACATATTTCTTTTAGTGGGATATATCCATTGAAAAAAGAATAGTTCTATAAGAAGTTTTTTAGTTAGAAATAAAGTAATAAATTTAGCATACATGTGAAAAATGATGAATGAAATATTTTTTTGAAGAAGCATCAACATTGTGCACACCCATATCCTAAACCCTAATTCATCTCTCTTATTAATGGTTTCATGTAGAAATCTATATAATTTCTAGGATTTTATAGTTAAGATATAATTATACTAATAATTGTTAAATATTTTCTCATACACAGTCATAGCGAAAGATTATTAATGTGAATAAAAACAAGACACATGTTGCGAGTAGTAATCATTTGACAATATGGATTAAAACCATCACATGATGGACCCAACCTAACATTTTGTACCATAGCTATAAAATTGGGATTTTATGAATAAAATTATTATCATGAAAATCCATATGAAGTATTAACCAACTCATCATTACCTTTAATTCTATTAGCATCATGCAATTTCATATATGCTGAGATTTTGGTAAACATGAATATATTTTTAAGCGTAAAAATAAATGGAAAGTGGAACATGATTTTTTGGAATGTGAGATGGTATTCCATATGAAATTTTCCTCCATTGATATGTACCAAATTCTTTACTGTCATTAAGGTGAGTTATTTTCTCCCAAAATAAATTACAATGTTTCAGAGAGGCATCAATTTTATTGGTGGAAAATTGAGCTTCTATTTAACATCCATTACTTATAATGATTTGAGGGATTATCAGAACCATCAAGAAGAAACTCCCTAAAAAATTAATTATATAATCATTGAGGTATTATAAAATTCATACATTGTATTTCAATGATATAACCAATTTTAAAATTCCAACATTATCATTTTCGTACATTCCTAATATGCAAGAGTTTTGGCATCATCCATTAAAATTTTCATTCTCTCTACATCATAATATTCATTATTTTATTCATGTTAATCGAAATTATTGCCATCATGCACTACCATACTATCTCTCTCCTGATAATTGAAAAATAAAAATCACTCAAAAATAAAATTCTCTTTACCACTTCTTTCCTTCCAGTCATAAATAGTAGAATTTGTCTCATCTCGCCATTATGTTACCAAAAATAATAATTTATTTTAAATATATATTTTTTTTATATGATATATAACTTATTCCTATATTATCCATGGTCTTAAAACATAATTAAATCATGAAAACTATATACAAAATTTATATGAAGAATTGTTAAATTGAAAATCTAAAAAAGTTTCCATATTATATTGAAACTCTATTGAAAAAGGATCAGTATGATACATCCAACTAATATCCATTCTATTACTGGGAAAAAATTTATGTTCTAATCGACAATGTAAAATATAATTACAATGTTATCCAAATTCCAATAAAAATTAAATCTATATTGTACAAGAAATTAAACAACACTAATAGGAAACAAAATTGAATAGATTGTGTGATATAAGATACCATTATATAATAACATAATATCCCTCCCATCAATGAATAAGAAATATCATAAGAGAAAACCAAGGCATTCCTATAGAAGTTTTTCCAAAAATATAGCACACATTTATGTATATATGATAACCATCTATCACAAAACCAACTATCAAGAGTAATATGACAGTTTGAACAACCTGAAATATATGGTCTATACATTTTCCCATTAGATATATCCAATATAGAAATATCTCTGATAGTAGACAAATAAGAGAAGATGTAAAATTTTACTGTATTTAAAGCAAGGGAAATGTTAAGAATAGAAGGTAGAATGACCCCCAAAAATAAGTACGTTATCTTTATAATAGACCATTAGAGAAGTCTATGTTAATTCAACATGGGAAATCAACTGAACATGTTCAATACTCTTATATAAAAACAAACTCCAAATTAATAAAGATGATTAAAAAATTACACTTTTTTAAAATAGTGGACCCCCTTATTCAAAAAGTTCTAAAACAAAATAAGTGATAAATTATAATTATTAACCACTATAGAGGAAACACCTCTAAAATTTTTTAATAAAAATTCACCTTTTTTAATTAAAATACAATCACATTTTGATACAAGTAAAAACCTCACACTAATGGGATAAATCCTTAAAATGATGAAAAATATACTTCTAGAAGTCACAATTTTTTAAAAAAAGACTAATGTCTTCGTAAGTTTTTTTAAAAAAATTGTATCATGATAATGAAACTAATTTCCATTATAAAATATCATATAATAAGATATTTATATTTCATAATGTTTCTAACTAGAATAGGTGAATACTAAAACCTCACCTACACATCACATGTTATAAATTACTAGTCTTGAAATACCCTTCAAGAGGGTATAATTTATTTTTGACAAAAAAACTAAATAATATTGAAAACACATTTCATTTCACAAGCAAAACGATAGGAATTGAATCAAATAAATAAAATTTATGTCATGGAATCCATTTTTTACAAAAAAATCCTTTTTTCAAAACAAGGGAATAATCATATAATACCACAATATTACTAAAGAGATTATGAGAGAAATAACACATGGCTAATGGAGAAAACAAGATAAGAAATAAAAAGGGAAGGAGATATTACCTCTTTTGATGGGTGTAATGTCACCTAAAGTGGAGAAGGGGGGACACTAAAGTAATAGATGAGAGGAGGGGGATGCTAATATTAGGAGGGGATGGGGATGATAAGCCCAGAAGTAGAGGTAGCATTTAAAAACCCTCCAAGGATGGATGGGTTTCGATAGAAGTTGGGATCAAATGAGGGGGGAGGAGGAGCATGTGTGAGGCAATCTATCTAAGGGGATATACCGATTGTTTTTCAAAACAAGTGGGTAATGGTTTGGGAAGATGTTAACTGCCCATGGTTTCTCTAAACATTGAGTATTGTTCTGTTGTATTGGATATAGTTACTAGTATAGACACACTCACCAATCGGAATATCTGATGACACCAAAACATATGAAATTCTTACTAGAGGGTTTTTTCTCATAATGTCACTCCTTATAGAATACCGTGTATGAACTTCATCAGATGAAGCCTTGTATTCTCATAACTACTTATATATTATAGTATATTTACTATTTTATATTGCATGATATGTTATCTAATAATAAAATTAGTTTTAATAAAATCATCATATAATTTTAATGTTCTCATCATATTAGTGAACACTTTTTTTCAATGCAAAAAATCCTATTGGAAATTATCAGATCTCTGTTATGAAGAAGAACAATCACTATGTGAAAATTTATCTAAGCTAATATTAATATATTTTAATATATTTGTAATCTAAAGTAAAAAAACATTGTGTTCTATGTAACTAATTCCAACAAATTATAATTTTAAGATACTAATGTCTAGATACATTAGCCCTTATTACATAATCATAAACCCTAAGGGTAAGGTGTTTGATGGTTGTAGTTTCATGGAATGGTTCAACTAAAATTGACCTACTGGTTATTTCCACTAACTTCCACTCCTCCTATAGTTCATTTAATTCAAGCCCCACTTATTATATCTCTACATGGACACGGTCAACGGTCAACATCAGTAATGAGACCTCCCTCCTATGATCTGAAAAATGGGATTCAAATTGAAGGTCTCGACTAGTATAAGTCATAGTTTCTCATTCTCTCATCCACTATGAGTTTTCATTTTCATTTATAAACACTAATTTTAAAAGTAATATTATTGCTAATGTCCATTACTCTCAATAGTCATATTTATCATTGGTCATATTGTCCCATGGTCTTATTAACCAATGTTCATATAGACCAATGGTCATATAATGTGTAGGTATAAATAGTAAATTTCCCTCTATTACTTAAATATACTCTGATATTTTTTAATATTTACTAATTCATTCCCAAGGGATTTATAATTAAATGATATTGTCAATTATATTCTTAATGTTTTTTTTCTTTTAATAGTTTTCAAGACAGGGTTAATCTTTCTATTTGGGTTATATCTTTTAGAGTAAGCCATTAAATTTTTTATATTCTTTGGTTATAATGTCTCTATATTATTCATAACTCTAGTAATTGGTGTTATACATGAGTAGTATTTTTTTGAATAATTATTTCTACGTACTCCAATTGTGAAAAATAATAAAACTGTCATTATAAAATAATAGAGTTAAATTATAAATCATTAATGTACTTTTTTAGTCTATATAGATTGCAATATTGATTTTATGTCACCTCCACCATTTCAAAAATATTTATATATTTTTTTCATCAAATTACAAGACATTAAGAGGTTGATTGGAAGGCTTTTACCCCTTGTCACATGTTTTTAACGGGTGTCCAACCATTAAAAATTCCTTGGATTCATTTCAAGCAGTCCACACAGATGATTGATTTTTGTAATAAATGTTCTAAATAATTACAAGATGCATTTCTTTTTATTTCTTTTTATTCTAAGATGGTAATATATAGATATAACCATTGAACGCATTTTTTTGGATTATAAAACAACATAAGTGTGTTTCTCACCATCATAGGAAAATGACACCTCCAATTGATGTTCTATCTACTTTCCAATTTCAAAATTCACTATATGTTTTTATCTAATTTCACAATATTCAAAGGTTTTTCAGTTGATTTTGACCCCTTGATGCATATTTTTAAAGGGTTTAAAACATTAAAAAAATACTTATTTGTTAATTTAGGGTCAAACATATAGAATATTGACTTTTAAACTAATCATATACATAAAAAATATTGCAAATATGGATGTCCTGTGATTTCAAATCATTATAAGATCTTTTTCAATAGATATGATCATCAAATGAATTTTATTAGAATAAAAAATAATAAAAGTATTTTTCTAGTTATCTCGGGATAACCATGAATTGACATTTTGACTATAATATTATTTCATAAATCTATGTATGAATGTATTTTATTATTTTAAGGAATTTGGATGTCATTCAGTTGGTTTTAACCCCCCATAACACCATTTTAAGTGGTGTCCAATCTATAAAACTACATTTTTATTCATTTAAATTACATTAAATTTTTTATTGATTCTCTAACTAGTCGTACAGATGAAAATAATTCAAATACAATTTCTATGGATTTCACATTATTTTGATGTTTTTTTCATGTAGATGACAATTATACACATGTTTTAGTGTTTCAAAATAATAAAAATGTGTTTTTGTTTATCCCAAGAGAAATGAACAACATATTGATGTTTCTTATACTAAAACCTATGTTTTTTTGACTTATTTATTGGAATTTGGAGGTCATTAAATTGGTGTTGACCCCGAGAAACATGATTCTAAATAACAAAAAACCTTTAAAAACTGCTTATTCATTCATTTTGGGGATACCAAGCATCTGATTAACATTTTATCTTCTAATACACATAATATTAAAAATATTCTTAACCTTTTATATAACATCATTATGAGGATGTTTTGAATGGATATGACTATTATAAGCATGTTTTGGTGATTTAAAACAATAAAAGTGTCTTTTCTATCATTTTGGGAAAATAAAACCTTATATTCACATTCTGTTAACTCCACCACTTCATATTTAATTGTCCAGTTTTTTTATATAATTTGGTGACATTTGGAATTAATTAGGTAGGTTTTGACATATTTATCCATGCTTTTAATGTGAAAAAACCGTTACAAATTTCTTATTTGGTCATTCTGGGATGACCACATGTCTTATAGATGTTTTAACTCCTTATAAACATAAAAAATAAAGAAATGATAATTTTCCTATTATATAATATAATTGTGAGGTAATTTTCTAGGAATTTGACAATTGAACCCATGTTTCATGTTTTAAAACAATTAAATTTTATTTCTAGTTATTCATGGAATATGATACCTCATAATAAATTTTTTTTCATCTAATTTTATAAAATTTAGAGGCCATTTCTTTGGGTTTTACCATATGATAAAAATTTTTAAAGGGCATCAAATCCATAAAAAATTATTATTTGGTCATTCTAGGAAAGTTGCTTGTTCTACTTATATGAAAATTATATATTCATATAAAAAACAATACAAACACATTTTTTATGATTTTACGTCATTATGAGGCTATTTTATATGGATCTGACCCCTAAAAACACATTTTGTGTGTGTCAAAAATAGTAAACGTACATTTGCAATCATCCTGGGTAAATGAAAACTTATATTGATGTTCTATATAATCGAAAATTTTACAAATAAATATAAGTTTATTTTTATTATATTCTATGGAATTTTGAGGTTGTTTGGTTGGTTTTGACCCAATGATACACATTTTTAAATAGTGAAAACCATTTGATAATACATATTCCATCATTATGGGTAGACTAAACATTTTATTTGTATACCTCCTAATTTTAATCATAAAAAATAATATAAAGATGGGTTTTCGATGATTTAATTTCAATTCAAGGTTGTTTCATATTGATAGGACTATAAAACACATGTTTGGAGTTTTAAAATGATTAAAGTTTATTTCTAATCATCCTGAGAAAATAGAATCTCAAGTTGATATTTTTACACTCCACCATTTCAGAAATAATTGTATGGCTATTATTGTCTAATATCCTAGAATTATGTTGTCATTTGGTTTATTTTGACCCCTTTGAATTTTTTTCAAAAGGCCTTAAAACATTAAAACACACATATTCGGCTATTTCGAGTATACAACAAGTCTGATTGATATTCTTTCTACTCACACACATAGTAAATTAATATAGCGATGGTTTTCCTAGATTTTCAAATTATTTTATGTTCTATTTCTATGGATTTGGCCATTAAATTCACATTTTAGTGATTTAAAACAGTTAATGTCTGTTTTCAATAATCCCAAACAAATAGAACCTCGAAATGACAATTCTTCCACCCCACCATTTCAAAAATAATTGTACATATATTTATTTTATGATTTAATGGTATTTATAAGACTTTTTATTGGTTTTAACCCCCTATTAGACATTTTTAAAGGGCAACAATCCTTTAGAAACTACTTATTTAGATTTTTTGGGCATACTATAAATCTTATTGATGTTTCTCTAGCTAATATATATTACAAATATTATAAATATTTTTTTAGTTTTATTTCACATCATTCTAAGGTCATTTAATTAGTATCATACCATTAAATTCATGTTTTAGTGTTTTAAAACAATAATAGTTTATTTTCTGTTATCCCATCCAAATAGAACTAAAAATTGAGGGTCCATCTACTCCACCATTTCAACAACATATGTATTGTTTTTTGGAAAATTTCACATTATTTGAATGTCGTTCATTTAGTTTTAAGCATGTGACACCAGTTTTTAAAGGGTGTTAATCATCTAAAAACTAATTATTCAGTCATTTTGGGATTAACACATGTCCAATTAATATGTTGTATACATTTATAACACATAAATAATAAGAATATGGGTTTCTTATAATTCCATTCCCTTCTAAGGTCATTTTTTAGATATGAATATTAATCATTTGTTTTGGTGTATTAAAATAATAAAGGCTACTTTCTAGTCATCTTAGAAAATGGAAACCTAGACCAATTTTTTTCTAATAAATAATTTTAGAAACCAATATATTGTTATTTTTTTGATTACAAGGAATTAAAATCATTTTCTGTTAGTTTTGACCACTTAACACACTTTTTTATAGGGTGTCAAACCTTCAGATACATATTATTCAATAATTAATGGAAGACTAACTATCCAATTAATGTTCCATTTACTCATAATCATATAATATAATATATATAGATTTTACTATGATCAAAAGTAATTATTTGGTTGTTTTATATGTATTGAACCAAAAAAATGATTTTTTTTTCTTATTTTAAACCAATAAAAGTGTGTTTTCAATCATTTATGAAAAATGAAACCTCATATTGGTATTACATTTACTCAACAATTTCAAAAATCACTATTTTTATGTCAAATAATAATTTTATATAATTTGAGGGTCATTCAGTTGCTTTTGAACTCTTGATGCACATTTTTAAAGGGCATTAAATATTTACAACCCACTTATTTTGTTGTTCTAGGAAGACCACTCATCTGATTAATGTGTAGTCTACTCGTAGACATCATAAATAATACAAATATGGTTTTACTATAATTTCATGTTAGTATATGGTTATTTCTATGGATCTAACCATTAAACAAATGATTTTTTATTTTAAAATAATGAAGGTTTGTTTTTTTCTATCCCAAAAAAATAAATCCTTAGATTAACATTTTTTCAACTCAACTATTTCAAAAATCACTATACGGTTGGTCTAATTTTACTTCATGGAATTTTGAGGTCACATTGTTGGTTTAACCTCATAATACATATTTCTATAGGGCATAAATCCTTAAAAATATCTTATTAAGTATTTCAGAGTGGTACTTTGATCAAATTAAAGTGACTTATTCTCATACACATCAAAAATTAAAAAAACATAGCTTTCTTCTAATTTTATTTCATTATGAGGAAATCTATATAGATCTCAACATTAAATGCACATTTTTGTTTTTAAAACAATAAGACAGTGTTTCCAGTCATCTTAGAAAAATACCAACTCAGATTGGTGTTCCTTTTAATCAAACCTTTAATAATTCAATATATAGTTTTTTTCGTTTGATTTGATGGAATTCAGAGATCATTTATTATTTTTGACTATTTGAAACACATTTTTAAAGGGAAAAACCTATATAAACTGCTTATATTGTTTTTTAGAGAAAACCTCATATATGATTAACATTTTATATTATCTACAGATAAAAAATCATACAAATATTTTTTCCTATTATTTCATATAATTACAAGTTAATTTTCAATGAAGTTTATTCTTAAACATAGGTTTTGATGTTTCAAAACAATAAAAGTGAGTTTTAAGCCATCATTGGAAAATATAACATTAGATTTATATTCTGTCTGCTCCAAAATTTAAAAAATTATTTCCAAATTTTATTTTATGATTTCACAACCATTAAATTTTTTATAGTTAGTTTTTCTCATGTAACACATGTTTTTATGGGCATTAAACTTTAATAAACTATTGACTTTGTCGTTCCCTTAAAACTATATGATTTATACACATATCTTCTACACATACATGCCACCAATAATATAAATATGGTTTTCCTATGAATTTATGACATTATGTGATCGTTTTCTATGTATCATATCATTAAATGAACATTTTCATGTTTTACAACAACAAAAGTGTATTTACAGTCATTTAGGGAAAATAACAACTCGTATAGATATACCATCTATTTAATCATTTCATAAATCACTACAAATGTTTTTTATTATTTAATGCTATTTATAATTTTTTAAATTTTTTTACCCCTTGAAGCATGTTTTTCATTGGAGTCAAACATTTAAAATGTTCGTTTTATGTCATTTTAGGTCGACTATACTTCTAATTTATGTGATCTTTACTCTTTTATATCAAAAAGAGTATAATGTTTTTTCCCTATGATTTCACATCATTAAATTTTTTTTTCATAGATCTAAATGTTAGACACATGATTTGTTGTTTTAAAATAATAAAAGTGTATTTCATATCATCTTGGGTAAAAGGAACCTCATAATTATATTTCTTCAACTCAACCAATTTGAAAATCAACGTATAGTTTATTTATCTATCTTCATCACTTTCAGAAGACATTCGATTGGTTTTGTCCCCACATCACACATTTTTAATGTATATCAAACATTTAAAATCTAAATATTTGGTCATTTCGTTAAGACCACACATCTGATTGATTTTTTTTCTCCTTGTACATGTAATAAATAATACAAATAAAATTTTCATCAGTTTTTATATATTTTGGAACTAATATTCTTTGGATGTGACCCATATACATTCATTTTAATGTTTGAAAACAATAATAGAACATTTCTAACCATTCATGGATTTGAAAAACCTCATATTTATATTTTATTTAATCGAACATTTGAAAAATAACTGTGAGGTCATTGTTTTATGATATTTTAGTATTCAGAGTTCATTTGATTTGTTTTAACCGTATAATATGTGTTTTTAAATTGTTTCAAACCTTTAAAATATTCTTATTCAGTAATCCCAATTAGAACAACAATAAAATTTACGTTTTTCATAATCATATAAATCACGAATAAAATAAATATTATTGACTTATAATTTCATGTCATTCAATCCCTTTTTATGAATTTGGAAATTAAATTCCCATTTTGGCATTTTAAAACATTAAAAGTGTGTTTCCATCATCATGGGAAAACAGAAACAGATATTGATGTCCCATCTACACTAACATTTCAAAAATCATTATACAATTGTTTTATTATGATTTGATGGCCTTCAAAGGTCATTCAGTTTGATTTAACCCCATCACACATGTTTTAAAAGGGAATCAAAACTGTAGATACTACATGTTCTGTCACCTTGGAACGAAACACATCCGATTGATGTGTAGTATACATGTACACATCCAAAATAATATGAATATAGGTTCTTTTCAATTTTATGTCATTATGAGGTAGGTTTTTATAGAACTGGTCTTCAAATAAATTTTTTCCTGTTTTAAAAATATTATATTGTATTTCAAGTCATCTTTTCAAAATAGCTCCTTAGATTGATGTTTGTTTTAATCCACCATTTTATAAATCATTGTACAATTGCTTTTTTTATATGATAATATTTAAAGGTCATATAGTTGGTTTAGACCCTATAACACATGATTTTAAAGGGAATCAAAAGTTTAAAAACTACTTATTCAATAGTTCTAAGTAGACCACATATCCCATTAATGTCGTGTATAATCATAAATTTCAAAAATAATTTAATGAATTTTTTTTAGTAATTTTACCTCACTCTGATGCAGTTTTCTATAGATATCTTTGTTAATCAAATTTTTTAGTTTTTTAAAGCATTAAAAGTGTGTTTCTGGCCATCATGAGAAATGAATACCTCAGATTGTAATTCTATAAACTCCAACATTTCCAAAATCATTGTATAGTTGTTTTTATTTGATTTAATAGAATTTTGAGGTTTCTTAATTAGTTTTTACCCCTTACCATGTGTTTTTTAAGGTTGTAAACCATTTAAAAACTACTTGTTTGGTCATTTCAAGTAGACCACATGTTTGATTGTTGGGTTATTTTCTCACACACATCGAAAATAACAAAAATATATTTTTTTAAAATGATTCCACATCACTAAAATGTTATTATATATATATATATATGAGCATTAATCACATGATTTACTTTTTAAAGTAATAAAAGTGCGTTTTTTTATTATCCTATTAAAATAGATCCTCATATTGACATTCTATCTGGTCAAGAATTTTAAAATTCATTGTATGGATGTTTTCATCAAATTTAATGAAATTTGAATGTCTTTTCGGTTGATTTTTACTCCCTAATGTGCATTTTTAACGTATTTCAACCATTTAAAAATAGATTATTCAATCATTCTTGAAAAACCGGATCTTCGATTAATGTTTTTTTCTCACACAAATAAAAAAATGGTTTTCCAATGATTTCAAAACATTTTGAGTCAAGATACTATAGATATGAATATTAAACAAATGTCTTGGTGTTGTAAAACAATATATGTTTGTTTATAGTCATCTTGGAAAAATATAACCTCAGATCAATGATCCATAAAATACACTATTCCTAAAATCAATATGCATTTGTTTTTATCTGACTAGATAATATTCAGTGGTTTTTAGTTGTTTTTTACCCTAGATGTAGATTTTTAAAAGGCATCAGACCTTTACAATCATATTATTCAGTTTTTATAGGGAGAATTCTTGTTTCATTGGTATGATGTATACTCATACCCATTTAAAATAATATAATAGTAGTTTCCATATGATTTCACCTCATTTGGATCTTATTTTCTCAATAACTTACCATTGAACACATGTTTTAGTTTTTTTAAAACAATGAAATTGTTTTTTAAGTCAACATAAGAAAGTGAAATATATGATTAATGTTATTTATAATCCACCATTTAAATAGTCACTATACGTTTGTTTTTTTTTCATGACATCCAGAGGTCATTAGGTTTGTTTCGACCCCATTTTATTGTTTTTAAAGGGTATCAAATCTAAAAAATATCATATTTGGTCATTTTATTTAGAAAACACATCTGATTGATGTTTTATCTACTTATAAAAATAAAAGATAATAAAATTTTTGTTTTATTTTTAATTGACATCATTTATTAGAATTTTTCTATTGATATGACTATAAAACACATGTTTTGGTTTTAAAAATAATAAATGTTTGTTTTTGATCATCCAAGGAAAAACGAACCTAAAATTGATTTTTTGTCTACTCTACTATTTGAAAAAAAATTATTGTACTATTTTTTTATCTGGTATCACAATATTTATAAGTCATTTGGTTGGTTCTAAATCAATGATACACATTTTTAAAGGGTGCCAAACACAATTATTTTTTTCATTTTAGGTAGACTAAATGCTTGATTGTTGTCCCATCTACTTGAAAATATCAAAAAATTTACAAAGTCATTTTTTATTTGGTTTCATGTCATTATTAGGTTGTTTTATATAGGCATCAATGTAAAATGATTATTTTTCTGTATAAAAACATTAAATATGCATTTCTAATCATCCTGGAAGAACCGATCCTTAGATTTAAATTTTATCTAATCAACCCTTTCAAAACTTATTATATAGTATTTTATCTAATCTGAGGAAATTCATAGTTTTTTCAGTTGGTTTTGTCCCATAAAAGATATTTCTAATGGGTTTCAAACCCTTATAACTACTTATTTTGTGGTTCTAAGAAGACTATATGACCAATTTATGTGTCATCTACTTGTACACATCAAGAATAATAATAAAATAATTTTCTTATGATTTTAAATCATTCATTGGTTGTAATCTAGGAATGTCACTATTAAACACAACATTTTTTTATTTTAAAATAACAATAAAATTTTTCTATAATTCTGGGAAAACATTACATTGGATTGATTTTTTTAATCAAACATTTAAAAATTCACTATATAGTTGTTTATGTCTAATTTGAACACATTTTATGTTCATTTGATTTGTTCCTACCCTATAACATAAATTTTAATGTGGTGTCCCACCATTAAAATCTGATTATTTAGATATTTTTGGTAGACCACACATCCAATTGATTTTATTTATTATTTTTTCATGGAAATAATAATATAAAATAATTCATAATATTTAAAATTATTTTATGTTCCTTTATAATATATCTTACCATTAAATGTTGGTTTTATTGTTTTTAAAGAATAATATTGCACTTATGATCATCATAAGAAAATATAACCTTGGATTTAAATTCTATATAATCTATCATTTCAAAAATCACCAAAAAATTATTTTTGTTTAATTATTTAAAAATTATAACCTTTTTAATTGGTTATAACCCTTGAATTCACATTTTCAAAGGGTGTCAACATTTAAAAATAGATTATTTCTTTATTTCGTGAAGACTACAATTCCGATTGATTTCTGTCTCCTTATATATTTCCAAAATAATACATAGAAATTTTCCTATGACTTAACATTATTATAAGTTAATTTTCTATAGATATTACCAATAATTCATTTTTTTGTGTTTTAAAATAATAACTGTTAGTTTTTTGTCAAATTAGGAACATAAAAAGATAGATCGAAATTCCTTCTACTCAAACATTTCCCAAATAAATATTTTTTTTTTAATTTTATGGTATTTGTAATTAGTTCTATTGGTTTGGACCCCCTAGTATGAATTTTTAAAGGCTCTCAATCCTTAAAAATATACTTATTTAGTGATTTCAAACAATATTTTCAAACAATATGCATGGTTTATTGATGTGCAATCTACTTTACAGATCACAATTAATATAAATATAGTTTAACTATGATTTCACAACATTTAGAGGCCAATTTCAATTGATCAGACCATTAAATTTAGGATTTTATATTTTAGAATAATAAATATGTGTCTTTTATCAATCTAGGAAAATGTAACCTTAAATTGATGTTTTGTCTAATCAATTATTTCCAAATTCATAGTACAATGTTTTTTTGTTTAACAACATTTATAGGTAATTTGGTTGGGTTTGACCCCACAAACACATATTGGTAAAAGGTTTTAATCCTTTAAAAACTAATTATGTGTTATTTTTTAGTATATTTAACATTCTATTGATAATAAATGTGCTCATAAACTTCATAAATAAATAAAAGTTAGATTTTCAATGATTTAATGTCATTCTGAGTTTTTTTGTTATATATGTGATCATTAAAAATATGTTTTGGTATTTAAAAAAATAAAAGTGTGTTTATGATTATTTCAGTAAAAAAACATGGATTGACATTCCATATAATCCATTATTCCATAAAACTAGGTACATTCTTTTCCTTTGATTTCATAGCATTCAGGGTCATTCGGTTGGTTTGGAACCCTCGACACATATTTTTAAAGGGTATCAAACCCTTAAAAACTAGTTATTCAATAATTTCATGTAGAACACGTTTTATATTGTTGTGATATCTACTATTACATGTGACAAAATAATTCAATGTTTTTTCTTGTGATTTAATGTCATTTTAGGTCATTTTCATTGGATATGACCATTAAGCTCATGTTTACATGTTTTAAAGCAACAACTATGTTTTTTTCAGACATATAAAGAAAATGGATCCTCAAATTAACATTCTATCTACTAAACTATTTCAAAAATCATAGTATATTTTTTCATATTATTTCACAGTATTCAATGATTTTTCATTAGTTTTGACCTCTTGATTCATGTTTTTAAAGGGAGCCAACCCTTTAAAGAATACTCACTCAAACATTTGGGTTAGAACTCCCATTTTATTGATGTGTAATCTATTTTTATAAGTAAAAAATAATACTAAAATGGATTTAATATTATTTCAAATCATTCTCAGGTAATTCTATATTGATCTGACCATTAAATGCTTGTTTGGTTATTTTCAGACAATAAAAGTGATCTTATAGTCATACTGGGGAAAATGAACATTATAATGATGTTTCATAAGCTCTATTATTTTAAAAATAAATGTACATTTATTTCTTATTATTTCCTCACATTCAAGGATCATTTTTTTGACCAACCTGACACACATTTTTAAAAGGCATTAAACCATTAAAAACAATTTCTTCAGTTTTTTTAGAGATAATACAAATCTTATTGACATGTCGTATTTATATACACATCAATAATAATAATAATAATAATATCATCCTATGATAAAATGTCATTACAAGGTTATTTCCAGGTATCTGACTAATAAATACATGTCTTGGTGTTTTAAAATAATTAATGTGTGTTTCAAGTCATCTTAGGAAAATAACAACTTAGATAGATGTTTTGTACACTCAAACATTTCAAAATATCGTATATGGTTTTTTATTTAATTTCCTGACATTAGATGATCTTTAGGTTGGTTTGGAACCCTACACACATGTTTTTTTAGTCATCAAACCTTTAAAACTACTTATTTGGTCATTCTATGTATACTGCATGTTGGATTAATGTTTTATATTCCCATACATTTCTTTACATCTAATATCGTGGAATTTATTGGGTGTTTAGTTGAGTTTCACTACACAATCAATATATTTACAAGGTGTCAAAATTTATAAAACTAATTATTTTGTCGTTCTAGGTAGATCTAACACATGATTGATGTTTTGTATACTCTTAAATTCTAAAAACAATAAAAAAAATTGGTTTCCTATGATGTCACTTCATTCTATGTTTTTACTATGTATATGAACATTAAATGTATGTTTTCATGTTATAATACCATAAAAGTGATTTTTTGATCCTCTATGCAAAACAATAATTCAAATTGATGTTCCCACTACACAATCATTTCTCAATTCACCATTAGATTATTTTAACTAATTTGATGGAATTTATTGGTCATTAGGTTGGTTTTCATCCCTTGAAGCATGATTTTAATGGATTTAAAACCTTTAAAAACATATTATTTAGTATCTTCATGTAGGGTATATGTTTTATTGATGTGATTTATTCTTTTTCACTAAAAATTAATTAAAAATATGGTTTTGCATTTATTTCATGTCATTATAATGCGTATTGATATCAATTATATTTTTAAATGAAAGTTTTGGTGTTTTGAAATAATAAAAGTATACTTGTAGTTATCCTAGTAAAATTGAACATTTATGTTTCAACTCTTACATTATTTTAGAAACCAATTTAACATTTTTTTCCTTTGATTTTGTGGAATTTAGAGGTTATTCGTTTTGTTTTGACCCCCTCACGTATGTTTTTAAGGGATGTGAATCCTTTAAAAATAAAACTTTTATTCACTCTGATATTAACAAATATTGATTAATGTGTCATCTCCTTATACATTTCAAAAATTATACCAAGATTATTGAACTATGATTTTACATCATTATGAGCCCATTTTATCTAGTGCATACCATTAAATGCATCATTTGGTATTTTAAAACTACAAATGTATGTTTTTGTCCATCCTATGAAAACATAAACTCATATTTATATTTCATCTGCTCTGTTATTTAAAAAATCATTGTATGGTTGTTACTTTAAGATATCATGACATTTGGAGGTTTTATTGTTTGTTTTGACCCCATGACACACATATTTATATGATTTCAAGAAAATAATAATTTCTTATCCATTCATTCTAGGTAGTCAAATTTCCAATTTATGTAGAATCTACCCATACACAACATAGATGATAAAAAATATGGTCATTCTATGATTTCATTTACTTCTGAGGTTATTTTCTGTGGATCATATTATAAGACTCGCATTTTGGTATCTTAATACAATAAAAGTGTGTTTCCAATCATCCTATAGAAACGTAACATTAAATATATGTTTTGTCAATTCCCCCATTTCAAAAATCATTATACAGTTTTTTTCATGTGATTTGTTGAAATTCAAAGCTCATTAATTTTGTTTAAATCCCCCAACATGTATTATAATGGTGACCAAACCATTAAAAACTAATTATTCTATTTTAATTGTTAGAACACATGTCTATTTGTTGTTTATTTTTCTCATACCCAAAAAAAATAATACTAATATGTTTTTTAATGATTTCACATTTTTTTATGTTTTTTTGTAGATATAACCATGGAATGAATGTTTTTCTATTTTAAAACAATATAATGATTTTTCAGTCATTCTGGGGAAACCAAAAATCATAGATTCACATTCAATCTTATAAAATATTTCAAAATTCATTAAACTATTTTTTCCTTTTATTTTACAGTATTAAATGGTTGTTTGATTGGTTTTGACCCCATGATAGGCCTTTTTAAATTGGAATGAAACCATTAAAAACTAATTATTCAATTTTACAAGGATACAACTAATCAATTTAATGTTTTTTCTTCTGATACATGTCTTAAATAATAATAATATTTTTATTCTATTATTTTACTTTAGTATAATATCATTTTCAATGTATTTGACCATTAAATGCATGTTTTAGTGTTCTTAAATAAGTAAGTGTGTTTTCGGTCACCCATAAAAAATAAAAACATAGATTGAAGTTTTTTGTACTCTACTATTTCAAAAATCATTGTATAGTTTTTATCATCTAAATATAAAACATTCAAAACATGTTTGGTTGGTTTTGACTATCTAACACATATTTTTAATGGTTTCAACCCTTTTAAAACTGGTAATTTGGCTGTTTAGGGAATACTAAATGTATGATTGAAATTTTCTCTAATAATACCAAACAAAAATAATAAAAATATATTTTCATATAATTTCTTGTCATTTCAAGGTCAGTTTCTATAGATATTAAAGGTAAACACACATCTTCAGGGTTTAAAACATTACAATATTTTTTAGTGTGATCCTATTAAAACTACTCCTCAATTAGAAATTCCATCTACTGAAACATTTTAGAAATTAATATAGGGTTTTTATCAGATTTAAAAGAATTCGGAGGTCTTATGGTTCGTTTTATCCCCTTGAAGTACTTTTTAAAGGGCCTCAAGCCATTGAATTTATTTATTTGGTCATTTCGGGTTGAACAAAAGTTTGATTGATGTTTTATACTCATACATGTCTAAAATAATAAAAACAAAGGCTTTTTATGATTTCACAACACACCATGATTTTTTTCTATGGATATGACAATTAAACTCACATTTTGGTCCTTTAAAAGATTAAAAATATTTATTGTTTATCATAGGAAAATAGAATCTTGAATTGATGTCCTATTCCTCCACCATTTCAAACAAAATTATATAGTTATTTTCATATGATTCAAAAATATTCATAGGTCCCTGAAATCTTTTTTACCCCATAATACATGTTTTCAAAGGGCATCATCCCATTAAAAATATAATATGATTTCATTTCAATTATACTTCATGTTCGAAGGAAATTATTTATACTCCAAAAAATAATAATTAATAAAAATAAAGTTATCATACTATTTCAATTCATTTTGATATCATTTTCTATTAATATGACTCTTAAACACGTGTTTTGATATTTTGAATCAATTAAAGTGTATTTCTAATCGTCTTAATAAATCAAAAGTTCATATTTATATTTCATCTTCATTAACATTTCTTAAATCACTGTATGGATATTTCTATATGATTTTAAAACTTCATGAGGTTTTTTTGTTGGTTTTGACCCTTTAATACTTGTTTTTAAAGGATGTCAAACCATTAAAACTATTTATTATGTCATTCTATACTGACTACACCTATGAATAATGTGTCATAAATGTAAAAAAAGAATATTTTTCTATGATTTCACATAATTCAAATTTAATTTTCTATAGATCTTAATATTAAATGCACATTTCATGGTTTTAAAATAATAAAAGTGTATTATAGGTCATCGAAGGAAAAATGAACCTTGTATTGAAATCTTATATACTTCACTATTTCACAAATCATGGTACTATTGTCATAATGTGATTTTATGGTATTTAGAGGTCATTCAGTTGGTTTTGACCTCTTGAGGCATCTTTTTAAAAGGCACTAATCCTTTAAAAAATCTTCATTCAGTTTTTAATGGTAGATTGTACTTCATATTGATGTCTTTTCCACTTTTTCCCATAATAAATATCAAAAATAACGTTTTCATTGATTTTATTTCATTATCTATTCTTTTTCAATGGATCAAAATGTTAATCTCCGATTTTAGTGGTTTAAAATAATAAAATAGAATTATCAGTCATCTCAAGAAAATAGAACTTTATATTTATTTTCAGTCTACAATAACATTTCAGAATCACAGTATGGTTGTTTTATTTGATATCACAATAGTCATAGAAAGTTTTTTTGGCTTCAACCCCCTAACAAATACTTTTAAAGGGCTTTAAACCATTAAAAACTTCTTATTTGGTCATTTTGGGAAGAATCTCTATCTTATTGATGTTTCTATTAATTGTACATGTCACATAAAATAAATATATTATTTTATATGATTTCACATTATTCTATGGTTTGTTTTATAAATTTTACTATTAAATTCACATTTTTTGGTGTTTTAAAACAATAAATGTGTTTTATGGTTATCTTAGGAAAATGAAACCTCATATTAACTTAATATCTACTATATAATTTAAAAAATAATTGTACACATTTTTTTCGCCATATAACATTTCATATAGAGTTTTTTATTGTTTTGAATCATTGAAACACTTGTAAAAGGCATCAAGCCCTAAATAAATTCAAATTAAGTCATTTCAAAAAGATCACTCCTCTGATTGATGTGTAGTCTGCTCTTTCACATTAAAAATAATACAAACATATGTTCTCAATTATTTCACATAATTTTGAGATATTATTAAATGGATATGACATACAATACCCCAATGTGTCATTTTATTAGTATTAATCTTATGGTTATTTCCTCCCTTTAGTTCAGGGTGTCCTGATTTGTAATTTAGTGTTTTTGAGGGTTTTTTCAAGGGAACACTATTAAGTGGAAGGTTTATAAACAATGAAATCGAAATCATGAACCTATAGTATTGGTGGGAAGAGGGGATCAAATGGGATGTTCATGGGTAGGAAAACTATATGAGACAATCGTGCATCCTCAAGGGGTTGAGGTAGTGGTGGACACATGGTCCATGCACAATTTGGAAGACCTTGTAAGGTAGATATGTGGCATTCCATATTTGGGGTATTTTTTTCTTTTCACCTCACTATTAATTGGGGTTATTTCCAAAGGCACCCTAATTTGAATCCCAAGACCAATGAATATAACATTGAGCTCTCTCCCTCTCCCAAGCTCATATAAGGTTGTTTTATGGTCATTCCTCACTATTTAAATGGTCAGGGTCTTATTCATCTTCCTATTTTGGTTTCTATAATTTTCCTCCACTCATCTAACCCTATGGGTATTTTGTTTCTAATTTCCATATCGATGACTCTTCTAAAGTGGGTTATTTTCTTTCCTGGGTTTTGATCCCTCAATTAAGTCCTAATCTAGTCGATTTCATTGAATGTGACATGATTCCCCTACATGAGGTGGTTTATTCAATTTAATTCCTTTTATTTTATACTTCCATGAAATCTTGATGAATTAAAATTGATTTTGAATAATTGTTAATTTGTATATGAAATATAGAATGGATTTGTCAAATATTTTTCATGCTTGGGTGTGTTTTCCTTTGGTAAAATGGGTAAATTTCTCTGTTCTATGGTACTTGGTTTTCAAATTGTATTTTATGCACTCTACAAGTTTTATAAAATACCAAAGATTATTTTCATGGAAAAAAAACTTGTTCATTGTGTTTTAATCCAAATTTTGAATGTTTTTTTTCCCTTTTACGTTTAATGGGTTTCCTTATTTCTCATGGAGGTGAGGTTTTATAAAGTGAAATGGAGTCTCTCATGGGATTTTTTATTTATATTTTTAATGATTATGGTTTCAAATGTAATTGTTTTTGGGATTCCAAAATATTTAAAAAATGGATTTACAAATGTATATTCTATATTTGATAAGGGAAGATCTGGTTGGTACTTTTTGAAGTTATGTTGATTGTTCCTCTGTTAATCCCCTTGATTTTACATTGTTGATTATTACTATCCATATGATGGAGGCTTTCTTATGTGATTTATATTGTGATAATGGATTGGGGATCCTTCTAAGGGTATTATGTGAGGTTGGAAGGATGTGATTGTGATTTTATCCCTTGGTTATTTTTTATTTTCATGTGATGACATTTTTTTGTCATAGACTACCTCCTTTTTTCCATGACAGGACTGTGGAAACAAAGTAGGATGTATTTGGATGGTGTTATGCTAGTTGAGATTACATACTATCTAGTCACGCTTAGTTGTATGTTACACCTACCTATTGGGACTGTCACTGATAATACTAGGGTATGAGAAATTCAGTTATCTCATCTATGACTGTTAACCAAATAGTAGTAGGTCAACATTTACATGTCCTATTCAATCTCTCTATTCAATGTGGTACTTCCTCATTCTATTTATCATATGTAATACATTTTGTTACATATATTGTCATGTGTCTTTTTTGATTATATAGACTCTATTTATATATTGATCTTTTTATAGTTTATTCTTGATGTTCTCTAGTTTGGTTCAATCCATTTATTGTAATTATTTTTTTCCTTATATGCTTACGTTTTCATTATTTTATACCTTGTTTCCTTGTTTAACTCTGAGTTTTGTGTGTATAATATTTCAAAGGAAAAGGGGTAAGTGGTTTCAAAGTTCTATTTTTTTAAACACTTTATAAAAATTTTAAACCATGTGTGGGTTTATTTTTTAAATTTTTGGTGTTTTAAATAAAAATAGTCGATGCTTCAAATTTTCATGGTATTTGGAAAAACCAATTTATGAAAAATTTTATAAAAAAAATTATTGAGAAAGTTCATATTCCATTCGTTCATTATTCATATATTATGTATATTAAAAAAGAAAATGTATTTTTTAAATTATTTTCAACATTGAAAATAATCATTTATAAAATGAATGAGTTGGTCTCATCATGATATCCTACTTGATTCAGATCACACACTATATATAAACATTGGTCAGTATGTAGTCTTTATATATTACATAGGTTCCTTATGGCTTGGATTTTCGTTTTGATCTAGTTACATCTTCTGTGGGGAGAAGTTAGTTGTTGGGGTCATGGTGGTGAATTGTGAGTCACATGGAGACACTGATCAGACCTTTAATTTCATTGAACCAGTTGACTTTATTTTTTTATCCTCTTTTGTTTTATATTTCCTTTTCTATCAACTTTTATTTTAGTTTCGTATTCTTTTATTATGTGACTATATAATGTAAGTGTAATTATTTTAATTTTTATTTGTTTCTCATTTTTTTCATGTCTGTATGTTATATCTTATTAGATTAATGTTGTTGAAACCTTCCCTAATGGTTATGTTTGATTCCCTTGATGCCTATCATCTGTCTAGGGGGATCAGAGTCACTCCAAGAGTATATTGTGCTCTGATTCCGGAAACTGTTCAGATAGTATCATGGGACAAATTTTTACATAATGGTATAATAGGGGGTAAGTTTCATGAATGGGTCTTGGGTTATTGATATTCACTATCTTGTTAATTTTAGGTCAGTGGTAGAATAGAGATATTACTGTTGGGACTCAGATGGTTTTTCTAGGGAAGTGTTATCACCACTCATCCTAGTGTTGAATATCAAGTTTCCCTAATTCTTTAGGGGTCTTATTTTACCTTCTTTAACGTTTTGGTTGTCTTTGTTTGAGATTCCTTAGTGTGGAGTTCTATTACTGTAGTTTATAGGGATATTTGAAGAGAAATCATGGGAAATTCCTCATTTCAGAGTATAATAGGATGTAATTCAGGGGATTCATGGTTAAGGAACATGTTAAATCAAACAATTCAAATTCTATATTGAACATTTTAGATTCCTTCTAGTCGAAATTTTATGGTTGGTGAATGATATAAAAAACCATTTAGTTAAACCATGTGTAGTGGATAAGGTTCCGAATGATGGATATATTCACAAAATTGTGGGTTTAAACATATAATATGTTGTATGGGGCTTGTTTAAAAATGTTAGTTGAAGTTTTGTATTAAGTTAATTTTTTTTGAAAAAAATTGTTTTATGTTTTTTTATTTATTTTTCTTTCAAAAACATTTTTTTGGTCATCGAGTTTCTTGGGTAAAAAGGTTTTTGAGATCAATAAAATAAGTATATATTTTTTTGCCTTTAAAGAAATATTTTAATTTTTTCTTACGTAATGTCATTCAAAAAATATTTTGGGTGAGGTGAGGTTGTATTATGAAATGTTTTGAACCATGTTATATGTTATTTGAGTAAAATAACATGATTATTATGTTGTGTTAGTTTCAAAATATATTCAGTTTATGGTATGAAATGTTTCTAAATATTTTTGGAACAATGTTGAAATGGTTTTATGAACATTATTTGGTTTTTTTGAGATTTTTATCTACGGTTTAGAATTTTAAACTTGTTCTATAGTTTAGGTATGGCTTGGGTTGTGTTTATTCACACTGTTTTTAATTTCATTATGGATTTATTAGGTGATTTTTTTTGATGTATTATAATTATCCCCAAAAGAATGAACATTCATATCGGGAAGGGAATATCTCTTACAGATATCTTGGTAATTCAGTAGTTTCCCTTATGGTCTCAAACTCTACTAGACTCATGATGAAGTGGTATATATATGTTTTTCTCAGCTCATGTATCACGCAAAATTGTTTTTAAACAAATATACACCTATCATAAATGGTGATCGAGGATCTTATGATGGAATTGAGTAGATATCCAAAGTTAAAGGGATTTTCAAGTAACAACAAACTCCTGAATTCTCTAGGTTTAGGTAAGATGTTATCAAAATCAAAGGTTTGTGTCTAAATTGGTGTAATTTTACTATTCATTATCATCCATTCAAGGATCTATCTAGGAGATATTTCATGATTTACATTATTAAACAGTTTTATCATAAAGAAGTGACAATCAAGAAGGCGATGACGTTATTTGGGTATCCTCCTAGATGATTAGTCAGTGAAATGATATTTCAAATATTTCACTAGCTTGGTGATTTTATCATCAATGTCAGTCATCTGGGATTTGATGAAGCTGTTGTTTTTCACAATGTCCTTCTAACTGGAACTATTTTTTTATCATTACTTCGGTCCATCCTAACTACCTATTTAAAAGGCCATCATTATTGAGGAAATTCTAATAGGGAAGCATGTGTTGGGTGATGACATGATTACCATGGTGCTCGTTAAAATTACCTCGTTAGTAATAATTTTAAATAGGCATTTTATAAGGTTCATGATCCATATTTTCTTGATTCCATTAATATTATATTAATGGGAAATCCAGTTGTGTGTTCCCAGTGTAGAGGGTCTGGGAAAATTTGATATTCTCATATTTTAACTTTAAATGTGTTCCAACAATGTGAATGTCCTAGTCACAATCAAAGGTATTGTGATATAGTATAACATTAAAAAAAATCCTTAGCCCTATCTTTAATCTTGCTAATGTTCTATGTTTTCACTTCTATTAGATATTTGGAAGATGATAATTATTTTGGTAGCATCCTCCCATGTAATATTCCTCCTTGGTTTTGGGATTGTCACATATTTGTTATACCTAGTTCCTATGTATAATAGTTTAATTTTTTTAATAATATTGAAAACTATTTTTAGATGTCCATTCCTCATTGGTTCTTGTTGATTTTTGTATTTTATTCATGGTGAGGAAAATGTGTTGATGTTTACTTGATGGATAACATGGAATTTCCTTGAGTGTGGGATATGGTAACGGGGGGGGGGGGGATTTTTGTTTTCTAGGTAGGCTGTAAGATATACAATGAAAGTATTTTCTCCAATATCACTACGTGTGGGTGTTCCATGTGTTTATCCCTAAGTTACCATTTTTATTGTTTGGTATATTGGGTTTGTCCCATGAAATTCCTTGTTGAGGCACCTGTATTTTGGGGTGTACCTTTTGTTTCATGGACTTCCTTTTATTGGTGATCGGCTATGGTGTATTTTTTTGTTCTTAAAGATATATTTTCTTATGGTTTTCTAAGATGGTAATCTTGGTTAGTGGAATCATTTATCTTTAGTAAAGAAAGTCTTTTTGGGTGTTCTAATATAACATTTTTTTATTTAACAAACATTAAAAATGGATGGGATTCCCATTCAAGATATCTAAGTGATTTCCCATTCATATAGACAGATCCATTAGGATTCCTTTGGTTGGGATATTGTATCATTTGAATCTCGAGATCACATATTTTATGGATGTGGAATTTATTTTTTCTCCAATGATATAATTCAGAATTTGGGAGGATCTTTGTTGTAGTGGTGTAAATCCTAAAATTATTAATTTAAAATAACATAATAGGAGTGGATATCACAACATATTTAATTTAGTAAGGCAAATTCCTCATAAGAATCTAGTTTCATCTTCTATTGGTGAATTCAAAATTGTTTTTTAGTGATTATTGTAACAAACACAAATCCATCGATTCTAATTAGTTGGTGTTTTATTATAATTTTATAGATATCATAATACAGAGTATCCTATAGTTTAGTAGCCTGAGAAAACCAGATACATAAATGAGTATTACATTACATTGAAATAAGAATAATTTATCTGAAAATATGAAAACATTATTATTATCTTTATGACACTTTTATCATATGTTGTACTCATATTAGTTACTCATGGAAAATGGTAAAAAATATAAAGGATGAGATTATACACCTAGTAAGGGGGTTACTTATAGTGTATGTCATTATAAAATTATGTATTATTTCATAAATAAGATAACATGTTCTATAAATTAAACTATTATCTTCAATAAATCCATGACCTACATAAAAATGATTAGATGTCAGGATATCAATAATTTATCATAAATTGAGATAAGGAATTAATGAATAAAATCAAATATTTGATATAAAAATAAATTAGCAGTATATATAAATCCATTTCCAACTTCAAAATGAGTAAATTACGGGATAGAAATAATTGATTACACTGTGTTGGGAATTCTAAATAATGGAAGCATAGAAAATATTTTTAAATAATTGTTCCATGATATCTTACATAAATGAAAAGTATGAACTCATTATCCTATCTTAATTATCTCATGGGACCTATAGTACACTAAGAGGATTTATAACTCTTGGGAACACAATTCATATCATGTCTAATTCATTACATCACATTATAAAAGATTACCTGGGATAATGTTCATGCAAAAAAAACATAAATACTTAGCATAATTTATTAATGTTGTTCATCTTAGCACATGGAACAAAGTACTATATGGTACGGTACTATATTACCCCAAAAAAATACTAAATTTATCTAGGTGAAATTACATAAGATGTAACTAGGGATTTCACACATATAAATAAACACCATTAATAAGTGAAGGATATGAGAATGCAGTCATTGGGTTATCACAACGGCAAAGTTTTCAATGTATCAACTTTTTTATACTTCTAGTATTTTCAAATTTAAGAGATTAATTCAATTATAAATGAAACCTTCAAAATGGTTTGGTAAGGACCTTGTATATTAACGAAATAATATCACCTGGGAGTGTCAAACTAGGTGACTAATAATTTTGCACTCACTGTGCACTGGAATAAGGGATGGGATATAATTGAAGAAATATTTTTGGGTTTCTAATCCCCATATTTAAATTATCCAAAAAAACAAATCCACTTGTATTATACAAGAAATTTTTATTAGGAAAACCAAACACACACACTTTTCGTTACCATATTTAAGATGATTTTAGGCCTATAAAACAATCTATGTATTATTACATCCTAAAAAATTCTATAATGAGAGGAAATAAATAAAATTTCATTCAAAAATATCAAATAGTGGTTTATACCATGGAATTAAATGAATGGTGCTAAACAAAAATTAAATTTCAAAAATACAATATAACCATTGTAATGAACATGAAATAGAAATAGGGGGATTGGGGGCCCTTAATTTGGAAAAATTACAACATAGTAAAAGTATATAACTAAAGGGAATAAATAAACTATAATTTAAAGAATATCAAATAAAATATAATTGAATGGAATAAAAATCATATTATAATAATAACATTAAATTTAACAGTACAATATATCGAAGTTAATGGACATGAAAAGGGAAGAGGAATATTGAAGAAACTTACTTTAGAAGGATTCTTTTTAAGGAAAGATAGTGAATTATTAAAACCATAGAACTAAATTTGAGAGAATATTCTAAGGGGAATTGAATGATAATTTTTTCTCAAAGGCTTTTTGGTGGAAATTTAAGAGGGAATGAGTGGTATTTATACTTGTGGAGGGTTGGTTTAAAGAGATAATATAATGGATACTTTTTATATAAGACAATCACATGCGAGTTTTATCAATAATGATCATTTTATAGCTTATTAATGAGAGGGAGAAAGTGTAAGTATTTTCAAGGAATTACCAAATCATTAAATACCTCCCAAACAACATAATTAATTCACAGAAAATAAAAATAACATTTATTTCAAATATCCATATTTTGGTTACAAAACTAAAGATAAAATTTAGATTTTAAATTTAATATTTTTCGATTTATTTTTTCAATTTTTATTTTATTTTTATTGGATAAAATTTTACATAATTTTTTATTTTTTATGGCATAATAATTATTTCATAAAATATATGTTCTTTGGATAGAGGAAATTTTATCATTTTTTCCATAAATCAACATCGTCAAAAAAATCCCAAAAATAGACCCTAAGATAATTTTTATAAAATTATTAAAAAATATAAAGTTTATTTTAACAAAATTATTCTCTAAAAATACTAAGTTTATGTTTTAAATAAATATACATATTTTTTGAAATTTATGAATTTCATCAATAAATTTATTTTTGAACAATTATCAAAATGACATAAGACTTCATTAAACAACAATATTATTTATAAAGTGTTTTGTATGATTTCTTCATGAAAATAACTTTTATCTAAAACTTCTACATTTATCATTAAACATATAGTTATCAAAATATATTTATATTCTCTAATATACTAATTTTAGTAATATCCTTAAAATAAGAATGTCGGTCACCTATTTGTATCTACAAAACCAATAATAATAATAGCCAATTGTGTTATTTATTAATGTTCATAATGTCAATCAACCATATTATAATCAAATTATCATGATAAATGAAACCTTTTCCAATAAATTCACTTTCATTCTCTAATTTTCACTCACTACGTTTCTAATAAAGGATCTTATACATCCATTAATAAGATCCATTTTTTCGTAACACTTCTATTCCTTTTATGAAATTTATGGTAGGAGAGATCGTCATGGTGGATTTCAATCTTAAGTTGTTTGTTTTAATGAATTAAATAATCTTCAATGTATATATACCATTACTATTTAAAGTTGTACTAGTCCATATTTATTCATAATTTGTTATATTCTTATGAAATGTAAAATTATTTTTGTGTGTATACTTTTTGAAATAGTGGTTAATTTATTGGATATGATCATATTATAAATGTATTTTTATAAGTGAATAAAATAAATATTTATTAAATTTTTATTATTAAATGTGTTACATAACCTTTTGAAAGTAATATTGTAATGTAATAAAACATATACGCAGATAAATTATAATTAAAATTTTTTAAATAAATTATATTTAAAATTGAAAATGCATCATAGTTAATTATATATATTTAAATATATATAAATTTTCATATGAATGTATATAAAATTCTATGATTATTACAACATGTATCATCCTTTCATTACTATAAAATTTCATTGAATATTTTATTGGGTTGGTTTTGAAACAAAACAATTTGTAAAAGTAATGTAGTTATCAAATAAAACTATATATTTAAGAAGAATAATGTATAATATATATTTATATATAAAGGATGAATGTTGGAAGATGGGAATCATGAAGTCTAATAGATTTTGATGCTTCCTTGTCACCCTTTGGTTATGGTTTTGAGCCACATGTTGATACCAAATGTGACGGTGTGTTACTCGACCCAAGAGACACTATTATTTATTAATCCATTTCAATAATCAAATTTCAAATTTTCAAGAAAAAATTGTAAATAAATAACATAGGTGATAAATATTTGTATAAATAATTTGTTATTTAAAATATATAAATTTATTTTGTATTCATATTTATATTTATAAATGAAAATTCATAAAATAAACATTCATTGGAAATTTTTTGATGATACAATTATCTTGAGGAATAGTTTTTTTAAACAATCTATCCTTAGGTAATGATTTTTGGGAAGATGGTTAGTAATCGATTAATCATTAGAGTGAAGGTTGTTATAGCATTCCCAATTACCCTAGGTTAATGAGGACTTTATGAGGGTAGAACGTGGAATAGTAAGGTGTTTGTAACACCTTGGGGTGTCACTTACTTGGTATTAATAATGGGGTTGTATCCTACGTTGAGTCTAAGGACTATAAAATTGTAATTTAATGTGTTTGTAGGGTTTTCCATGGGTTCGTGGTTAGGGCCATGATTTTGAAACCGAATAGTAGAAATTGTGTGCCTCAGGTGGTGGATGGAATAGGGGAGAACACAGTCTATATGTAGTTAGTGAAACCATTATAGAAAATCGGGTGAACTCTGAGGATTCAGTTAGTGGTATACACGTGGTCTATACACAGTTTGGGAAACCATGAGAGACACCCATATTACCTGTCTAATTTGTTGTATTTTTTCCTTTCACCTCATTTTTAATTGGGGATTTTTTCCCAAGACACACTTATTCGAACCCCCATGACCCAGACACCTCTCTTGGGTCTCTATACCTCTCTTAAGATCATCTAATGTGATTACAAGGTGGTTTCAGGGGGGTTTATAATATAGTTCAATAGTATATGGCATCCTTCTCCTTTCTGTTTTGGTTTATCCTCTTTTCCTCCTCTCCCCGACCACTGATGGTCATATTTTTCTAATTTCCATTACTAGAGTTGTTTTAGAATTGGTTTTTCCCTTATTGGGTATGTGATCCCTGCCACGATTCCAAATCATATGAATTTTATCTAAGGTGACATGATTCTACAACTTGAATTTGGTGCTTCCATTTCATTACAATTTATTTAAGAGTTCCATGAATTCTTGATTCTTTAAAAGTATTTTTGAAATAATGTAAAGATGTATAAAATATCTAGTTTTTATTTTTGAAATGTTTTTTATTCATTATAGGGTTTCCCCTTTGAATAATGGGATGACGTTCATAGTTCTATGTAACGTGTATTTCAAATAGTATTTTAGGCACTACATGAATTTAATAAAATGGAAAATATAATATTAAATAAGAAAACAAGTTTTTAATTAGATTCTTATATAAATGGGGAATTCAATGTGGGTTATCCTTCTTATTTTTAAATGGTTTTCTAGATTCTAATGGTGGTGTTGTTTTATATTGTAAAATCTAGTTTCTCATAAGTGATGTTTTTTGTGACCTTATTGACCACCCTTGTGTTATTGAAAATGATTATTATTATCCATGATATGTATTCATTTATATGTGATTAATTTTGGGATCCTGGATTGGAAATATTTCTTACGGTAGCATTTGATGTGGGACGAATTTGATTGTGGTCTTTCCCCTTTGTTCTTTATTATTTTCATGAGATGAATTTATTTGATTATAGACCACCTATTTTGTTATTCCTTTTGGAGATATAGATGACTTAGTAGTGTATTGGGATGATTTTAGGCTAGTTTTGATAATGCATTGGATTGTTACCCCTTGTTTTACGTAACACCTAACTTTTGGGAGTTACATCGATGAGACTAGTGTAAGAGTGATTATGTTGATGGATGTTTGATTGTTAACCAGTCAAAAATAGGTAAACTTAAAAATTTCTGCTGTTATCTTATTAATCCTTAAAATTGTTCATCATGCTATGTATAGTATGATATTACCTATATATTAAATATTATTATTATTTTTGTTTATTTTTTGGGTGGAAAATATTTATGTGTTGATCTTATTATTTTTTATTCTTGATGTTAATCATTATTTGTGAGATTATAAGGTTTTGTTTTCATTGTTGTTTTACATGCTTTCTTTTTTACCTTTGAATTAGGTGTGTTGATGATTTTAAATGTGAAGGGGGAAGTGGTATCAATGAGATCATTTTTCAAGGAATTTTTTTTTACATTTTTTAACTATGTGTGGGATTATTTTAAAAAAATTGTTATTTTGAAGAGAAATGGTCGGCACTTGATGATGGCATGGTTTTTGGTGAAAAATATTTAGTGAATGTTTTAGAAAATTTATTATTTTAGAAAGTTATTGTTTCTTGATTTTCTTATTAATACATTATATAAAGAAAAAAATAAGACTTATTTTTCTACATTATTTTAAAACTAGAAATCATGGTTTCTTTTATAAAAGGAATAAATAGGACTTATGAGGGTATCCAACTAGCTTCATCTCACACCCTATATAATCATTTTTGTGGGTTTATAGTATTTATTCATTATGTATGTTCCTTATAGATTGGATTTCATGTTGGATCTGGTGAAATATTTATTTGGAAGTGGTTATTTGTTGGGATCATGGTAGTGACTTGTGAGTCACATGGGTATGGTGATCTAACCATTGGTTTCATAAAATCAGTTAGCTTAAAGAAATATTATATATTTGGTCTTATGTTTACTTTTCATTCATCTTTTATTGTAGTTTCATATCCTTGTATGAAAAATTTATTATTGTGATTTTAGTTTTTAGCATTGTTATTTATTTCTCCTTGTTATTATATGTTTGAATGTTATGATTTCTTGGAATCTGTAGGTTAAAACTATCCTGAATAGTTATGAATGTTACCCCTAATACTTATTGTCATTATGGTGTGATCTGGGATGTACCTTAGGTATATGGAATTCTCATTTATGTGACAGTTCAGATGGCTTCCTGAGTGGGTTTCTTACATCATTGTTAAATGCATGTTTTTATATTTTAAGTACATTTATTAGATTTTTTGGTCATTCAAGGAAAATGATAAATCATATTCATTTCTAGAATAATTAGAACTTTAAAATTCATTTTATTGTTGTTTTCTTCAGATATAATGGAATTTAGAGATTTTTCGATTTGTTTTGACCTGTAAACACATAGTCTTAATGGGCGTCAAAAAATTAAAAACTACTTATTCAGTAATTATGGATGTAAAAATGTTTTATTTATGTTTTCTTACTCATACTCATCACAAATAAAACAAATATAGATTTTTGATGACTTCAAATCATTATATGAATTTAGCCATTTAGAACATGTTTTAGTGTTTTAAAATAATAAAAAAATTCCGTGATAATAGGGAAATAAACCTTATATTGGAATTAAATTTTATCCACCATTTCATAAATAACATTACAGTTGTTTTAATTTGATTTTATAGAATTTAGAGGTCATTCTGTTGGTGTTGACCCCATGTCACACATTTCTAAAGGGCATCAAAACTTGAAAAAAAATTATTTGGTCGTTTTGGGTAGATCACACACCTTATTGATGTTCAATCATCTCATAATGATAAAAAATAATTTAAATATAGTTTTATTATGATTTCATGTCATATTAAACTCATTTTATATTGATCTGGAAATTAAACACACATTTTGTTGCTTAAATCCATAAAAGTGTGTTTCTAGTCATCCAATGAAAATTTAACCTTCAATTTATGTTATATCCACTCAACCATTTCCAAATTTACTATATGTTTGTTTTTTATATAATTTCATAGAATTATAAGTTCATTTGTTTGGTATTGAACCCCTAAAAATGTTTTTAAACTGAGTCAAACCATTAAAACTGCTTATTCCATCATTCTATGAAGACAAAAAGTTAGATTGAAATAAAATCTAATATCACACATAAAAAATGGAAAAATGATCTTATCATATAATTTCAAATCATTCTATTATTGGTTTACATGGATTTGTCTATTAAAATATTTATTTTTTATTATAGAGAAATATAAGTGTGTTTTCTATCATGCTAGGAAAACAGAACCTCAAATTGACATTCTGTATACTCCTCTATTTAAAAAATCATTTTATAAATTTTTTATTTTACTCCATTATGTTTTTATTGGATTGGGTATAACCCATTGATGCATGTTTTTAAAGGGCATAAAACCATAAAAAATTGTGTATTCATTCATTTTGGTAAACCATATATATGATTGATATACCATCTAATAATACACATAAAAATTAATATAAAGATGATTTCACTGTTATTTAATTTAATTATGTGGTAATTTTTAATTAATCTATACATTAAATGCATGTTTTTGTGTTTTAAACAATAAAAGCTATTTTTAGTCATCTCAAGAAAAGGACACCGTTTACTGAAATTACGTTTACTAAACTATTATAAAATTCACTATACCTTTTTTCTTGTCTGATTTTATAAACATCATAGGTCGTTTAGTTAGTTTTAACCCCACAGATGCACATATTTATAGGGTATCAAACCTTAAAGAACTACTTATTTGGTTGTTCTAGGAAGACCATATTTCAGATTGAGGTATAATGTAATCATATAAATAAAAAATATTATAAATATTTTTATACTATTGTTTCCCATGATTCTGATTTTTTTGTATGGTTCATTCCATTAAATGATTTTTTTGGTTGTTAAAAAAATAAAAGATCATTTTTTATCATCCTAAGAAAATAAAATATCATATTGATGTTCTGTATACTCCACCCTTTAACACATCAATCCATAGATTTTCTATTCTAATTTCTGGGTAATATGAGATCATTTGGTAAGAATAGATCACATGATGCTTATTTTTAAATTAAATAAAATCAATAAAAAGCAATTTTAGTTGTTTTGTGTATACCCCCACAACATATTAATATTTCATCTCCTCATAAATGTAAAAAATAATTAAAATACATTTTTTATTTAATTTTATGTCATTTGAAGGTTTTTTCTATGGACATGATCGTTGATTTCATGATTTCTTAATCTAAAACAATAATTGTCTATTTCCGGTCATCGAGGGAAAAACAACATCTCAGATTGATGTACTGTCAATTTCACTATTTCACAATTATCATTACCATTTTAGTTTTATGATTTAAAATCAATTATATTTAATTCATGGAAATACCCCATCCCAAATAGCTTAGAGTCAATGGTTATATTATTACACTACTCCTAGATACTAGTCATCACATAGTAAAGGATGGAACAATTTTTTAATCATGGAAAACAAGATACATATTTTAAAATAATACAAATTTTTAAAACATTAAATATAATATATAAATTTTTTTAATTAAACCATAATTTACTTTATCACATCCCTATATATCAATCATAATACACTTCATGTAATCATAGGGAAAGAAAACATAAAAAATGGGTGCACACGAATTCTTAGTAAGGGGTATGTGTATAAAAGAAGATAACATTAATAAATAAGTAATAATTAATATGGAAGGGTAAATAAATAAAACAAATTACATTCAATCAATTATATGATGATTGAGAGTAATATGTAAGGAGTAAATGATAATCAAATAATGGCATATAAATTACCTCATGTGATAGAAACTCGTCCATGGATATCATAATAATTAAAATAATCAAATCGAAATTAATAAATAAATTCATAATGATAAAATCCATAATGCCTAACATCTGAAACATACCATAGAATCCATATTTCCAGAAATTAAAAATACCATTATGTCCTTATGCCAAGAAATCTATATAAATGGGTAAGGACTCATCCAAAACCCACTTTAGTTTTTTTCATGAGACCTACAAATGATGAGGGGGATATATCAGGAACGAACCATAAAATACTAAGACTAATGAATTTTAAATATATAATGGGTGAAACATAAAATACATAAACGTTTTTATTCAATAGAAAACATATTAAATGTTTATACATTCCACAAACAATAAATATAATCATAAACCATTTCAAGTAATATTGAAAATGTTATCAATATAGTACACCCCAAGTAAAAATAATCATAAACCATCCAAATAAAAAATAAGGACAGTATTATTTCAAATAATTACAATTGTATCATATGTAGAATAAGGGATTTTTATGTTGATTAATAAAAATTACATAATGATATCCATCATACATACTTTATGAAAATAACCATTACACTTTGAAAATAAAAATTTTAGTACTAAATCTCATAAAATGTTTTACGAATAATTTTCATTGAAAATAAATTTTGTTACATTATAAAGGAATAATTAATACATTGAGTGGTCATGATGACAAGAAATTTGGTTCATGTCATACATGTTAAAATAATGATTACTTTCACATGATTGTAGGAAATTTTATAATTTAACTTGTTTGGAAAATTATAGGAAGATTCATTTTAAAATATTTTTTTTATATTCACTCATGGGTAAAAAAATACTTAAAAAAGTATTTGGATAAATTTTATAAAAAAATTGAAAATATTTTTTGAAAACATTTATTTGGAAGACAATGAAATTTTTATTAAAGAGAGAAATAATGTTAACTTTTCGTAAAACTATTTTCACAATCATTGTGTGTACTAAAGAGAAAAAAATGGTAAATTATATGAAAATTCATGAATAACCAGAGGATAATAAAATTAATATTTTTAATAACATGTAGATCATGATATATCATCATCCTAAACTTATTCATAGACAATGTTGATAAATAATGACATTGTTACATAAACCATTACCACATTGGTGGCCTTTGAATCACAATCCCCATGAAAGTTATAAATTCAATTGAAAAATTAAATACCATTAAGATAAATGGGGTTAATTATATAAAATATCATTGGGTAGGTATATACACCAAAAAATAAGAAGGAGGTGGATATGACATATGACTCACGAAATTAAAATTAACCCGAGAAACCCTTTTATTAGGTCCAACTTCCTTCATATGTTTATGTACTAAATTTGTAAAAATTATATATTTTTTATAAATATTTTAAATAATCATACTCATATATATCATACATTTATAATTAACGTAGAGTCTTTTATGAAACATTTATTGACAAATCTTTGTTAAAAACATTTTTTTGGGTGATAATTGCTTCAATTTTTTATATGTTTTAGTTCGGTAATTTCAATCAATTTTCATTAGATCATGATCCATAATGTAATGAAAATTAACAATGATATAAATATCACATATAATCAATATATACAAATTTATATTAGTTAAAAAAAATTAATAGATGATATCAGATATCAAAACCAAGCAGAGGGATAATTCTTGGGTATAGTGGTACTACTTTAGTAGCTACAGTAGTGGGTACTGCAGGAGTTACTATTCAGGTACTATAGCAGCATGAACTATTCACCTGTTTGGGCTTTCGGGCCACCAGTTTGGTCTTTGGGCCCATAAAGGCCTTCGGTCCACCCAATGCCTTTAGGACAAAAAGGCTATTGGGCCACCGCAAGGCCTTCGGACCACCTCAAGGACTTTGGGACACCTCAAGGCCATCAGGAAACATGATCAATGTAGTTTCCCCAAAAAGACTCTTCAAAAAGGAGCATCCCCATGGGAGGATTCAGAGCAGGAGCACTCACCATAGAAGAAAAATGGATTTGGAAGAATGAGAGGGTATGGATAAGACATCAGGACCAGCCTGTGCTTACATGGGTATAATAGTCAGGCGACCATATAAAGGTGGAGAGCTACCATTATGATGAAAATGTTGGGGAGGGCCAGTTCCTTGTAGTTACAGACTAGTTGAATCCCCTAAGACCTTAGGGTCATGTAATGTCTCATAAGCCTATGGTCCATATAATCTCTAAGAGTACAAGCCTTGTAAGGGTTCCCCATCATCCCTTGAAAAGGGGGTTGTAAAAAACCAATAAAAGTAAGGCCTTCAGTTCATTTTGTTTGAAAATGAGTTACACCGTTCATGGAGATGGTAGGGCATACAGACCCGTGAAAGTTATTTCTATTTTTCTAATATAAGGAAGCAAAAAAACCTAAATAATATCTAATATTTAAAAAATTATTATATAAAATATTTTAGTTATTTTAATTAAATATAATCTTTCTCCATCCATAATAAAACAAAATGAAACCAAATACATCACTATGTGGAGGAGGTAGTCAACGAAAACTCACAAGTGATGTTATTATTTAACAATAGATTAACAAATAATAAGGTATAAGTGATATTAAAATTATATAATTATAGTAATGTCATAAATATCATATACATGTATTAAATCCATCTATGTAATATTCCTTGAGAGGTGATGGTCATAAAAAAATTACATATATTCGTGAGGCGGTAGTCCTCCGTTCCCTAGATTAACAAATTCATTTTCCATTTGACAGAAGAGAAGATTAAAACAATTTATTAAATAAAATATAATAACATATTAGTATATTTTATATTATGTTGGTATTATATTAGAATTATTAGTATGTGAATGAAGGTTTTAAGATAATATAATGATAAAGAGCTTTGTGGTGAAAATTAACTTTTCTTAGAGAGACATCCTTTGGATTTCTTATTATAGTCCCTAGGGTTGGTTTTCTTGGGTATAAAAGATGATATATATTATTTATAAGTATTTGAGGAGGGGGGGGGGGGTTTATGTTTTGGTCAATCTAAATAGATTATGAGGTGTGAATAAGTGATGGGAGGATGTTCTTTTTTATAATTCGGGAGTGAAATTTTTGTAAATACCCAAAAATATTCAGTAATGGGAATTCTCTATCAATCCTACTACCCCAAATGTTGATAAATAATTTATTGGATGGAATATATTGATTACACAGACATCCCATATAAAAACACATGTTTTAAATAATTTATTCATTAACATTTATGTTTACTCACTTATACCATTTTAGTTTTAACCATGATAATTAATTTTTATATCATTGTAATTTATCCTTTAATACTAAAAATTTAATTAGAATTATTATATAATTTGATCCCAAAAAATTAAAATAAAAAATATAATAAAAAACCTATGTGTTTTGAAAAGTAATTTTAACACAAGCTGACATAATGTGCAGAAAACATGTTTAAACCTTATTCGGTGTAACAATGTTATTACTCTTTAGGGGTTAATAGAGTCATTATAAAAGAAAAATCTACACATTAATGGAATATATATTATAATTTAAATAATTTTAAAATCACAATGATAAATATTCTATTTTTAGGAATTTTAAATCATTTAATAAATTTTATTTATTATAATTAACAATTATACCAATTTGGAAAATATTTATTTAATTTCAATTTAAAAATATTTAGAAAATGATGGAATTTGAATATATTATTTTTAATATTTTATATAATTATTTATTTTTCTAAAAATTATATAACATAATATTTCACCAAATTTATGCCTTTCTGGTAATAATTCACCAAATTTATATTAATTTTACTATTTTTAGAAACATTTATTTTATTTTTCCATTAAATTAAAAATTATTGTTTTGGAATTGCGTAACTAATTAAGATAATTATATAATAAATAATTTTTTTAATAAATTAAACCCATTATTTTTTTCATTTATCTCAAAATAACCATCAATATTAATTGAAATAATTCTTTTCATCCTATGTCCACACATTATTTAAATTTAAAGGCAACAAGGTGACATTTTTCCATTTTCTTCACATAAATTATTATATTTGTTACTTTGAACGAAAATTATTTCCAAAAATGATAAATAATGAATAAAACGATGATAAGGGTCAAAATATTTCAATATAAGAAGAAATATACATGTTTTATGCCATTTTTAATAATTATCATTTTATTTTAACCCAAGGGTAAAAATTTTTAACCTTAATTGTGGTAAATAATTTTTAGTGTTTTAACTATATATTATGACCAAATATTAAGTTGAACTTGATATATAATATTACTAATTATGATTTCAAATATTAGATATTTTTACCAAATTCAATTCACATATGTGGATGAATTTAATTTAAATTTAACTCTTATTTGTGATGAATGAAGTGTTTTCTAATGGAAATTTATTTCAAAAATATAAATAATTTGTATCGATAGATTTAATATATAATTGATTCTAAATAGAAAAAATTTGATTAATTATAATGACATTTAACTAAATTCAATCATAATATGATTTTAAATGAAAATTAAATATTGTAATTCTTTAAATAAAAAGGGAATTTTATATAAACCATGTATTTTCACTATTCAATGAAAATTTACTGTTTTGAAAAAATTATAAAAAATTAAATCTAAAGAAATATTGAAATTGTTATTTAAAAAATGATAATAATTTTTTAAATAAAATTTCTAAAATATGGTAAAATAAATTTCATTTTATGCGCTCAAAGAACAACAAAATTAACTTTTAGAAAAATAATTTTTTAGAAAAATAATTCATTTTCATTAGAATGATTATTATTATAGTTCTAATAAATAGATAACCATTGAATTTATTTTATATATTTATAGAAAAAAAAAATTTCATAATTATTTATTCATATTCATACCCAAAAATTTAGCGGTTATGTTGTAACAATAAACTATATTACGATTAACATAGACTTGGGGTTTCTTATTTCTCAAGACTTCAAAGACATTAAATTTGAAGATATATATTTTTAAGTCATTTATGCTCAGTTTTCCATGTATCATACACTATCTAAAGTAATTTTATTCTTTTATAGTCTTAAGGTGTTACATTCGAACCCCTTAAATAAAATTTTCCCTTATAATTTCATTTTTTTCATCAAAGGATTAACCATTTTTGAAAACCCATATCATAAAAGAGTAAGAAAATCGTTATCTTAAATATAAGGAATGGGAAATATGAAGGTAATATAGAGTAATAAATAACTAGGATTCGTAGTATTAAAACATTACTAGGAAGTGAAAATATGTACATATTAAAAGTGTAAATAATTATGAAGTGTGATAGAAATCAAAGAACATGAGAAAGAAAATGATTAATAGAAAGTTAAAAACCATAAAACCATAAATCATTGATGTGTGAAAAGACCGTCGGTTCATCAGAAAAGAATGTACTATGATAACATATTTTTCAATATCCTTTTACTATAGTTAAGTGATTACTTAAATATTTAGACTAAAAACATGAGTAAACATACTTGATAAATATAATTTCAACCTTTAATAAATTTCCTCCACAATACCATCTTTTACTACAAATGATGATTATTCAAGATGTAATTTTCATTGAGAAAGCAGTAAAGTTAACTTTTAATAGATTATAAAATCCATAAAACAATGAAAATTAATTTCTCCTATATCTATATTTTTTTAACTTATCCAATAACACTCAAAGTTTAACATGATCCATTCCATATATAGTTAACCTTAAGGTTCTTCTAAAATATGTGAGTCAAAACTCAAAATAAAAAAATCTTGAAGAAAGGTTACTATGTTTTTAAAATCAACATAATATTAATCCCCTAAATAACATGAAGTAGTTTTTTATCAAATAATAAATTTGTGAATACCTTGATCATATACTATCTTGAATTATGGTTATAACCTAAATTATAATAATAAAATAATGAGATCCTAAATGATTTTAAAAACTAATAATCTCCTAATTATTTTTAAAATCATAGATTATTAAATATGCACTATAAATCCAAAATTTTAAAAACTCCATCTATAATATCATAAACCACCTTATCATCAAATCATTAATTAGTTGAAAATTCATAAACACTATCCCATTTACGTCATCATTATCAGACATCTATTTATCTCATTATTATCTCAACATAATTCACATATTAAGTGTCATCTTTCCCTTACGCATGTTTTCTCTAATACTATAACCTTACAAGTATATCAATTTTATTAGTTATTAGAACCATTATTCATATGATTTAATATCCTTAATGAAAAACTAATATTGAAAAAAATCATAAGATGTTTCATGATTCTTATAACTAGAATACAATTGAAAATAATACTTAGTTCATATAATTATATAATCTCAATACATAAATAGTTCAATTCATTTACCTAAAAAATATAAATAAATTAGTTCATTCCTTGGTATATGAGATAAACCTTGTATTAGGTCATTGATTTAGATAATTCCAATGTTCCATACACATAATACATTGAACTCCTCGACATTTCATTTTTCTACGACATTCATTACCACACAGAAAAAAACATTCGATCTCATTGAGTCATTAAACAATGTTTATCATTCAATATTTCTAGATTTAAGGAAATTGAATCCTATTTCTTCCATGATTGTTATTTACTCAAATCATTCATGATGTCTTATAAGGAAAATGTTAATTAACCAAAGCATGTCCCAGGGTAGTGTCCAACCATGTATGGATTGTGGCCCATAAACGAGAACAAGGTGGAGATCGAGTTAATCCCAATGCACCATTTTCATAGTTATTACCTATAGTTATATCTTTTTCATATCTACATCCACTTGTATTATCTGAATAGGGATTCATTTTTAGGAAATCCATATAATCTGAACCTTTCTAAAACATTAATATCTTGACATATCTTCAGATTTATACTCAAAGTTAATCATAGGGTCATGTTATCTAATTTAGGATTTCCTAAATCTAGTTTCCATTATTTGCACTAAAATTTATATGATACAAACTGTAAGGAACATAGACCTAGTATCCTAGAGTTGGTGGTTTCTTTATTATATTTGTTCTATATATAATTAATTTCATTCCAAAAGATTTAATAGTTTAGTAGTTACGAAAATATATATAACAATTTAAATTCACATTATATTTGAAAATACAAAATACAATATAGAAATTTATTTTATAATACCATTTTTTCTTTAGCATATCCTTGTATATCAATCAAAATACACTTCCAGTTATCCTCAGGAAAGGAAACATAGGAAATGAGTGAGATTTAATGCTCATTAAGGGTATGTGTAAGACATGAGATATCAAGAATAAATAACGCATAATAAATATGTCATGTTAAATAAACGATTCACATTCCATTCAATCAATTAATTGATCATGAAATCTCATATGGTAAGAATTAATTTTTTTAGATAGTGCCCTATAAATTATCAAATGAGCTAAAAATAATCCATAGATACCTCAATAGATAAAATAATCATGTGGAAATAAATAAATGTATTCATAATGATGGAAAGAATAATGTCATACATATAAAACAAACAATTTTAGCCTTGTTCCAAGACATCTAAAATACCATCAAGATATTATTACATGAAATCTATATAAATGGGTAGGGCCTCAACCAAAAATCAATGTAGTTGGTCTTATGAAATGTACCATTACCTTGAGGGGCTATAGTGGTCCTTTCCCAACACTTAATATGTCCAAATAATTCCTCATATAAAGGAGGTGAAACATAACCAATATAAAAAAATTTATTGGAAAAATCACATATTAAATGATAATACTTTCACTTATCGATAACCATAATCAAAAACCATTCAGAGTGATATGGATGATAGTATCAAAATAGTACATCCCCAGATAAACTAATCATAAAACATCCAAATAAATGGTAAGAATAGTATTTTTAAAACCTATCCAAAATGGAGCAAAAGTTAAATAATGATTTTTTATTATTATGAATAGAAATTTCAAAGAAAATATCACTAATAAAATTCTTGAGTAAAATAAACATTCCTATTTGAAAATAACATTTAAAAAAAATAAAATTTCAAAAAATATTAACAAAAGTAATATTATTTTAAAATATATTTTGAAAATTTACATATGTCTATTTAAATAATTGAGTGTTCATAACTGATGAAAATTCCATTAACTCCATTCACATTAAAATAATGATTCCTTTTCACATTTTTATATGAGAATCCAAAAAGTTACTTGTACACAAAATGAAAAAAATGAATGTTAACATTTTTTGTAAAAATACAATAACTGTTAAAAATTTCAATAATAAAACATTTAGATAATGTGAAATAAATTTTTTGGAAATTGTTTTAGAACACATGAATTCTAAAGAAAATGGACTTTCAACTAAAGATAAAAATAGAGTCATATTTTCTTAAAAATATTTTCCCAATAATTTTGACTAAAATTGTAATGAAAATGGAAAAATTAATTTAAAAATCATGAATAAATATAGTAGAGGATAATTTACATGTTTCTTTATTGGTAGATAATTATTTTTCATTATCTAAAACATATTCATAAATAATCCAAATATACAATTCTATTTTAACATAAACCATTACCACTTTGTTAGATTTTGAATCGTAATCCCTATTTAAAAAATAAATTTAATTGAAACCTTAAATACCAAGAAGATAATAATGATTAATGTTATAAAGTAAAAAATGGTTAGTATATACACCACAAAAAATAACTATGTGGTGAATATGACATTTGTGTCTTAGAAGTAAAAGTGAGATGAGAAACACTTTCCTCAAGTCCAATTTCGTTCATCTGTCTTTTTAAATTATGTATAATAAATATAGATTTATTATACATATTTGAGTGAAAAATAATCATATTTATCATACCATATATGATTTAATTATAGTATATTATGACCCATTTATTAATAATTCTTTGTTAAAATCACAATTTTCGGTGATAATTGCTTCATTTTTCCTGTATGTTTTTTTTGAGTAATTTCGGTTATTTTACATTCATCATGGTTCCATCATCTAAATAATGTAAAACATGATATAAATATAACATACTTTGAAGATAAGGAATATGAAATTTTCATACTTTTTAATATTTGTGAATTAAATATTAATTTTACTATAAAGGGGTTTCTATGTTCGATAACGTACCTGATACACAACAACAACATTCTTTGAAATCTTATGTTTCACAATAATAATTTAATATGATTATTTTAAATTGTAGTTACCTTTTAGAAATTTTAATTGTGAGAATAAGCAAAACTAACTACAATATTATTATACATTATTGTTAAATGTATTTACATTTATCCAACAAAGGTAGAGGCTGAAAATGTGAATGAATCTAATTTTAAGCATAATTTATATTCAAAGGTCGATTTACCGCCTTTTAATGGAGAAACCTATTTAAATATAGTCTTTTACACTTTATTACATTCTAATGGACCAAATAAAATCCTTCTTTATAATGGGGACATCAAATTTTATTATGGCTAATTTTTTGGTATTTTTCTGATAAAGTTCATTTTTTAATGAATAATGAATAATATAGTATTTTTATTCAAATGTCCCTTTTAATATAATTTATTTGTATGGTTATATTATCTTTTTAATTGGTTTTAATGTTTTAATACAATATATTTTAACCATTAAATCAAATTTTGGACCTTGGAATTAATTTCACTTTGAAATTTGACAAAAACAAGTATCAATCTTTTGATAGATATTATTTCATAAAAACATGTTATTTGTTTCAATAAAGGAAATTAATTTAAAAATTAATTAATTCCACTTCTATGTTTAGAATTTCTAAAAATATGCATCATTTTTAATTTGTAATATCAAATATAACTTAGGCTGAATTTTTTGTTTTTTTCTGAAAAACATCAATTTTTGATGAACAGTGAAACCCCTTAGTAGTAGTTAAAAAATTGACATTTTCATTTAAATGAAATTTTACCACTTCTATAAATTTAATTTTAATAATATGACATAAATGGATGTTTTCATGAAGAGAAATGTTGTGCAATAAGATGGAAATAATTTTTTCTGAATAGTATATTTTGACTTTTATTTATGGCGGTTAAAGTTAAAAAAGGTAATTCAAGGTTAAAAAAATATTATAATAATTCTAAATTTACCATAACACATATACCAACCATATGTTATGAGAAATGGCCAACCATGGTCAACTGTGGGTCTATTTTGGGACCCCATGGAGCCACTTATGAAATATAACGACACTTTAAATTATTTATTTTTATGTAAAGGCAAAACTGAGATAAACAAAAATATTTTTGTAAATTAATTTTTATATGGTGTTATATAAACTATATTTTCGACTATGAATATTAATTGTAAATATAAAAAATATTTCCTACATCACTATAGTTTTTTAATAATTTTTAGACATCACATTAATTAAATTATTTATGACAGAATAATGAGGTAGCGTTTACCTCATTAATAAATGATTTAAATAATTAAGATTATAAATATTAAAATAACATTCAAAACCATTCTAATTCTTATTGGATGATATTATTTCGACCATGAGTTATCTTTTCTTCGACTTTAATGATTTTTGGAACTTTAGAAACAGAATATCATTATATAATAAAATAATATTATCACACTTTCCTAAAGAGCCCCTCCTCCCCTTATAAAAGAATACCATTTCTACACAATTACTCAAACCTATCAATCATTTTATCTTGTCCAAAATCTTCCCAATTAAGCTCCATACATCCCACTACTACTCCTAGAAACCTTACCTTAGGCAGAAGGTACTTCAAGAAGTCCTTTGGTTCAATCCCAAGGGAGTTACCCGAATTAAAGGCAATTGTTTATTTTAAATTGTTTGTTTTATATTACATATCCAACCCGTAAACTCATTTTATTCCTTTATTTTGTAACAAAAACAGTATACTAAATATATTAGGATGTTTTTATGAGATGTATTCGAACTACACATACACAAACCTCCATATAATGGGTGAAGAACATACCGTTTCTGTGGATGGAAAACTAACACCTCACGAAATGATGATTGTTCAATTATCTCCTACCACCTCTAATGGTGGCCATTAAGATGGAACTATATTTTTATGTCATATATATTATGTTTATGTTTTCTTTATTCTTCTGTTTTTATCATTTATATCATACCATTATGGTTTTTATAGTGGGTAAATACGATAATCTCATTAGAGGAAGTACGGACTACCGCCCTCTCAAAATGATATGACTCGTTAATGCCTTATGTGGTACTTATAATGGATGGAGTTAATAATAATATATATTATATTATAATGGAATTATAATATAAATATGTATCATTATGTTTTAATTCTATTGAAATAAGAAATAGAAATGGATGTATCGTTCATGCATACGTACGACTTACTGTCTCCTTGAACGGTGCATTTCATTTCGTACCACTAAATGATATGTACTATTATAAATACATGTATATACTGGATATATATGATATATATGATATATAAATCATTAATATAATTCGAAATATAATGGATATCTTACCACATGAACTACTTGTAATTAAAAGAAGTCCATTTTTTATTCAAGTACTAAATATCGACAATATGACCATTATTAACTTAAATGATTACGTAATGTTTATAACTTGGTAATAATTGATATAAAATGAATAATAAACTTGAAAAAAGTTCCTAATAAAGTATTAATTAACTGTAGTTTATTATTCATGATATTAAAGAACGAACGGGTAAAGTCGGACATGAGGTATGGGATTTCTTGTCTCACTTTTAATTCCGTGAGATTTTTATTATTCGCCACCAATTTATTTCATGGCATGTATTGTGTACAATAATTTGTTATATACTATAATTATTATCCATATATTCGTTGTATTATATGATTATTTTAGTGGTTATTAACTTTTTTTCATATGACTTGATTGAATTACAACGTGGTAAGGGGTCTTCACCTCACATGTTTTTATTCCTGTGAGATCCATGCTATATTTGCCACTATCTCCATGTGTGTGGTGTATTTACCACCCATGATTGTACTGATTGTGTAATATACATTCAATTATTATTTTTACATCTAAATTGGATTATCCTTCTTTCATGTGTCATATGTTTTGTAAGTTACCAAATCGGAAAGGGAACTTCTTAACCAAATTACCATTCTTTGGGTTGATCTTCTATTTCTTATTTTTGTCAGCCTATGAATATGTGTGAATGAGCTATGATTTTTTTACACTTAATATCCACTTATATTGGTTGTATTTATATTTTTCACACATAATTATCAGATTTATTTATCCTTAATTTAAAGATACCATCATTATAAGGGATATTGTCACAATTTACATTCCATTGAGACATATTTATGGATATACACCAATTCAATTTTATATGGTGTATATACTGTCCTTTGACATATTATATCAAGAATCCCTTTATTCTCATGATATTATAATGTTATGATTTTATGTTACACCTCAATTATTTGTATTCAAGAGTCTCTCATTTTGTTAGAAACTCTTTAACTAAGATATAGTTTTAAATGTTTTAAATATTTATTATTCTAAATATTTCATTCCAATGTCCATGTTTTGAAAATGGTTTTTATGGATTGAATTATATGGACATTAATGTTTTAAATTGATAATTCTTTTAAAATCTTCAATGTGGTATGGGACACTTTGACTCAAAAATATATATTATAAATGGTTTTTAGAAATGGATCGATTATTTCAATATCTTGAAATTATTTCATATGATTGAAAATGAAATATAGTTATTGAAATGTTTATATTTGCCATATTTTATGTATAATGATGGTTCTTGGACATTTGACGGGTGGTTACGTGATAAACCATATGACGGGTGGTGTTGTGATAAACCAGGACATGTGGTTACATTATAACCCCCGATGAATTGGGTATAGAAGTTATCTGTATGGTTATTCCATTTAGTGATATTTGTGGAAGTCGACAGTATTTTTATTCCATTTAAGTATGTTTATTTCCCAAGTTACCTTTATATGTAATTTGTTCATTATATGGTTTTTATGGTAGTCTTACGGTTAAAAAACGGCTAAGTAGTGTTCTTTTATTTAGTGAAGAATATTTACTTCATCATAAAGTTGAAATGTATTACTTGTGTTAAATTATTCATGGTTTACTTGTTGTTTTTAATAAATTACAGTTTTCCATCTTTGTGTATCCCTTACTGAGCTTTTTATGATCATCCAAAGTTTTTTGAATGTTTATCAAAGGTTATAATCAAGGGAAAGAGAAAGGAAGTATTCATGAAGATTTGTATCAGGAAAAGAACTCTTGTTTTATTTAAAGAGATTTGTTTATGTGAAACATTAGATAGAGTAGAAGTGTCTTTTGTATAATCTCTTGAGATGTAATAGTAATGGAATAATTATCTAAAACTCTAAACCTTAAAAGATCCTCAATGTGAATAATTCATTTAATTCATGATTATGTAATGTTTAAGTACGAGTCTACACAGTTGGTATCAGAGGTCAGTATTGATAACTTTATAGGTTAGGGTATTCTTTTACCATAAGTGACATAACCTTAATGGTTAGGATTTTAGAAAGAGTCGTTGGATAATATAATAAAGTGAATGACTTGAATATTTGTTGAATCAGTATATCATAGTACTTACCATCCTCATAAGATATTATATGTTGATTTTATTGATATAATCACACTTATTTTTTTGGTTTTAGTAAATGGATGGATATTTCAGGCACCAAAGTACCATTGGATATGAGGAAAATGTGATGGTTTTCTGAATGAACAACCAAATGAAATAGGATATGAAATAAAAACTCTTGTGGTTATTCTAAACCAACTATCTAGAATCAGGTTATACAGCCTAAACCTTGGTGATTTTTATAAGTCATCTTATATGTGGGAAGCAAATCCCTACGGATGTTCACGTAATAATCATAATGGTATGTTTGTTCAAAATTCTATTTGTCAAGGATGTGGAAATAAACACCTAGGAAAATGCTTCAAAGGGATGAAAATATTCTATAGATGTGGGAATGATGGTCATAAATAAATAACCATCCATAGAAAAAGGAAGCATCCAGTTGACTCTAAGAAAGGGAAAGACGTTCTTCTGGAGGGATCAATTGAAAGTTTTAACTGTGGTGTTCATGGTCCTTGTACAAACAGATGTCCTATGAAGATGTTTCGGGGATGGTATCACCAGTATCATACATATATATGTTTACCAAAGCATAATGTCATTCTGATTGAGGATAAAGAAACGAATAATGACTAATGAAATTTAAAGATTATTCCTTAACATATGTTTTGATATTATTGAATCTTAGGATTTGATACATGATTTTGATTATAGGAAATAAGTATTTAAGAATAAGTTGGGAAGGAATTTTTAATGTATCATGAAGAAAATTGAATGAGTATGAAGTCAACATATAATAGATTCATGTGTTATGTTAGATTTTAAGATGATGAAAAAAAATTAAAAGTATTATGTCTCTTTTGATTATGGGATTACAATAGAAGACTTTTTTTAGTATGTGTAACCATGAAGTTTGATATATGAAATCATATTTGTGGAATAATTATCTTTTCTGTGTGGATATAGTTATAAAGAACCATTTGGGTTTATATGATCCTTGAATTTGAGGCAATTACATGGTAAAACATTTTGGGATGAAAAATGAATGTTATAAGATAAACATTGTGGTTAAAATATGTTATGGTTATTTTTGATGAATTTTTATCTTTTGGTGAATGTTTTAAAATTATATATTTTCTAAAAAAGGACAACACGCAAATTGTGTGACAACCCTTCACGTTGGACAATGCTGTGGGAATCGTACCCACAACCAAAACACGATTGGGATTTTTCAGCAACCACTCGACTACGTGAAGTCCCTAGTTATTATGACTATTTTTTTTTTTAGTTTGATGATTTTAAGAATCAATAATAAGTTGATTTTGGGTTATCTATGAAAATTAATAACCTAACAAGGAGAATATGTTATTAGGTTAATTACTTTTTAATATAATACATTAAGAGTAACTGATATTATTTGGAGATAAATGTTTTGATTTATATTGGAAGAATATGTATTTAAATCCTTATATGATTTGGGTTTCAATCATAGTATGGTTTACATTGAATAATTTTACGGACATATGTTTATTGAATGTTCTTTTTTGATCTTTGGGTATTGTTAGAAATGAATTTGGATATTAAGTGTAGTTTTTCTTTTTGTAAAAGTTTATCCTTTTTGGGGATTATCTTATCTTATACAAAACATTTTGGTTTTGGTTGACGTCTAAAAATAGGGGAAATATATAGTTCATTATTTTTGGATTATGTGGTACTCTAGAAGTTGATATTATCACTTTTAATGTGACCAAGTCAAATTGAATACTCATCATTTGGAGAAAACATGAGTTTGTAGAAGGAATTTAGTAAAGGAAGAAAGTCTAATAGACAAGTAAGTATGTTTCCTTATGTTATTAGTTAAGCTCATAAATAAATTACTCAACTTTATGAAAAGTAACGTAATATAAAAACATTGTCTGTTAACTTTTCCCACTGGGGAATCAAGGACGATTGAACCCATCAAATGTTTGTGATTTTCTAGTGGATAACAGTCTCCTAATTGTGTTTTCTATCACTCTCCATTATAACATGACCATTTGTTTTCTCTTTCATATCCATGAATTTCAACATGGGGTCCTTGTTTGGATTATCTCGGGTGACCTCTGTACTTATCTTTCATTATTTTAAAGTGATAGTTTTATTGTCTCTTTTACTAATGTGGGACTTTCAATGATTTTTCTGAGCCCAATTTTAAAATTGCGAGGACGCAATTCCAAAAAGGGGGGAAGGATGTAACATCCTAGGAAGATAAGGAATATTAAATTTACATATTTATTAATATTTTTGAATTAAATATTAATTTTACTATAAAGGGGTTTCGATGTTTGATAGTGTATCTGATACACAACGACATGCTTCTTTGAAATCTTACGTTTCACACAAAAAATTTAATATTATTATTTTCAATGGTATTTAAATCATAGAAATTGTGTTAGAGGGAATGAACAAAACTAACATTAATATGATTATACATGTTTGTTTAATGTATTTACATTTATCCAATAAAAGTTAGAGGCTTTAAATGTTAATGAATATAATTTTAAGCATAATTTACATTAAAAGGTTGATTTACTGCCTTTTAATGGAGAACCCACATTAAATATAGTTTTGGTCACATTAATACATTATAATTGACAAAATAAAATCCTTCTTTATAATGTGGACATTAAATTTTACTTTGGGTAATTTTTTGGTATTTTTCTAATAAAGTACATTTTTTAATGAATAGTGAAAAATATTGTATTTTATTTCAAAAGTACCTTTTAATATAATTTTTAAATGGTTAGATTATATTTTTAATTGGTTTTAAAGTGTAATTAGAATAAATTTTTAAAATTTAATCCAATGTTGGTCATTGGAATTAATTTTACTTTGAAATTTGACATAAACATGTACCAATATTTTGATAGTTATTGTTTCATAAAAACACGTTATTTGTTTTGATAACAGAAATTAATTTTAAAATTAAATAATTCCACTTCTATTTATATAATTTGGTAAAATATACATCATTTTTGAATTAGGAATATAAAACATAGCTTAGGCTGAATTTTTGGTATTTTTCTCATAAACTTCAATTTTTGATGAATAATGAAACCACTTAGTAATAGTTAAAATAACTGACATTTTCATTAAAATGAAATTTTACCACTTCTGTAAATTTAATTTCAAAAATATTACATACATGGTTGTTATCAATAAGAAAAAATTTGTTCACCAAATTGAAAATAATATTTGGTGATTAGTAAATTTTGTCTTTTATTTACCGTGTTTAAAGGTAAATAAGGTAATTCAAGGTTACAAAATATTATAATAATTCAATATTTACTATAACACATGTCCTAACCTTATTGGATGATAAATTTCTGACCATGGGCATTTTTTGGTCTATTTTGGGACCCCATGGAGCCACTTATGAAAGATAATGACACATTAGATTAATTATTTTAATGTAAAGGCCAAAATGACATAAACAAAAATCTTTGAGTAAATTAATTTTTATATGGTGTTATATAAATTATATTTTCGACTATAAATATTCATTGGAAAGATAAAAAGATTTCATACATCATGATAGTTTATTTATAATTTTTAGAAATCAGATAAATTAAATTTTCTATCACACAATAATGATGCAATATTTACCTCATTAATAAATGATTTAAATAATTATTATTATAAATATTAAAATAACTTCCAAAACCTATCTAATTCATATTTTATGATATTATTTAAACAATGAGTCATCTTATATTCGACTTTAATGATTTTTTGACCATTGGAAACCGAATATCATTATATAATAAAATAACATTATCACACATTCATTAAGAGCCCCTCATCCCCCTTATAAAAAGAGACCACTACTAACCTTTCCTCAAAAATCTCAATCCTTTTAGATCATAAGAAATATGAATAATTAAACTCCCTACATCCCTCTACCACTCTTAGAAGCGTTACTTTAGGCAGAAGTCATTTCAAGAAGTCCTTTGGTTCAAACCAAATGGAATTACCCAAATTAAAGGTAACTGTTTCTTTTAAATTGTTTTCTTTTATTTTACTTATCCAACCCCTAAACACTTTTTATTCCTATATTTTCTAACAACACCAGTATCCTCAATATACTAGGTTGTTTTTATGGGATGTATTCTAAATACATTTACACACACCTCCGTATAATGGGTGAAGGACATACTATTTTTGTGGATGGAAAACTAACGTCTCAAGAAATGATGATTATTCAATTTTCTCCTACCACCTCTCAAGGTGGCCATTAATATGGAACTATATTTATATACGATATATATTATGTTAATTATTTTTTTATGATTTTTTATTTTGCATTTATATCATTCCTTTATGGTTTTCATAGTGGGTAAATACGATAATCTCATTAGAGGAAGTGCGGGCTACCGCCCCCTCAAAGTGATATGACTCATTAATGCCTTATGTGGGATGTATAAAGGATGGATATAAAGATATTATATATGATATTATACTAGAATTATAATATAATAATTTATCATTATTTTTTAATTCCATTTAAATAAGAAATATAAATGGAAGTAGCGTTCATGCATACGTACGGCTTACCGTCTCCATGAATGGTGCATGTCATTTCTTAACACTAAATGTTAAGTGATATTATAAATACATTTATATACTGGATATATATGATATATATTATATCTAAATCATTAATATCTTTTTTATGATAATGGATATGTTACTTATTGAAAAACATGTAATTAAAAAAAGACAATTATTTTATTCAAGTACCAAATATCGACAATATGACCATTATTAACATAAATGATTACATAATGTTTATAACATGGTAATAATTGAATAAAAGGAATAATAAACTTGAAAAAATATCTTATTCAAGTATTAATTAACTTTAGTTTATTATTCAGGATATTAAAAAATGAACTGGTCAACTCGGACACGAGGTAAGGGGTTTCTTATCTTACTTTTAATTCCTTGAGATTTTTATAATTTACCACCTATATATTTCATGTGGTGTGTTGTGTACTATCATTTTATATATACTATCATTATTATGTTTATATTCATGGTATTTTTTACATAGTTTGGTGGTTATTTACTTTGGTTCATACGACTTGATTTAATTACAATGTGGTAAGGGGTCCTCATCTCAAATGTTTTTATTCCAGTGAGATTCATGCTATATTTTACACTATATACATTTATGTGGTGTATTTACTTCCCATGATTGTAATATTTGTGTAATATACTTTCATTTATGAGTATTTACATTTTCATTGGATGATCCTTCTTTCATGTGGCATATGTTTTGTAAGTTACCAAATCGGTAATGGAACTTCTTAACCCAATTCCCATTCTTTGGCTTGATCTTCTCTTTCTTGTTTATGTCCCCCTATGAATACATGTGAATGAAATATGATTTTTTTACACTAAATATCCTCATATATTGGGTGTATTTATATTTATAACACGTAATTATATGATTGATTAATCCTTAATTTTAGGGTACCGTCTTTGTAAGGGACTTTTTCATAATTTACATTCCATTGAGACTTATTTACTGTTATGAACCAATTCACTTTTATATGGTGTATATACTGTCCTTTGACATATTATATCATGAATCCATTTGATTTCATGATATTATAAGATTCTGAATATATGTTACCACTTGATTATTTTTATTCAAGAGTCTCTCATTTTGTTAGAAACCTTTTAACTAAAATATAGTTTTAAATGTTTTAAAGTATTATTATTCTAAATATTTCTTTTTAATGTCCATGATTTGACAATGGGTTTTAAATATTTATTTTTATGGACTTTAATGTTTTAAAATGATAATTATTTTAATTACTTCAAAGTGGTATGAGACACTTTGATTCAAAAATCTATATTTTAAATGGTTTTTGAAAATGGATTGATTACTTCATTATCATTATATTATTTATTATGAATGAAAATTAAATGTTTTTATTGAAATGTTAATATTTTCCAAATTTATGTATAATTATGGTACATGGATATTTGATGGGTGGTTACGTGATAAACCATATGATGGGTGGTGCCGTGATAAACCAGGACGGGTGGTTACGTTATAACTTCCAATGCATTGGGTACGAAAGTCGGCTTTATGGATATTCCATTTAGTGATATGTATGGAAGTCGACTATATGGTTATTCTCTTTAAGAATGTTTATGTCCCAAAATACCTTTATATGTAATGTGTTCTTTATATGGGTTTATGATAATATTTTGGTTAAAAAAAGGGTTATTAGTCATCTTTTATTCAGTGATAAATATTTACTACTTTATAAAGGTGAAAATTATTACTTATGTTAAACTATTCTTGGTTTACTTGTTGTTTTGAATAACTAACAGTTTTCTTTCTTCGTGTATCCCTTACTGAGATTTTTATGCTCATCACAAGTTTTTGAAATGTTTTTCACAGGTTATAAGGAAGGTTAATATAAAGGAAGTATTCATGATGATTTGTATCAGGAAAAGAACTCTTGTTTTATTTAAGGAGTTTTGTTTTTGTGAAACATTGGATAGAGTATAAGTGTCTTGTTTGTAATATTTTGAGATGTAACAGTTATGGCCTGATTCCATAAAACTCTAACCCAGAAAATATCCTCAATTTTAATTATTTTTTTAATTCAAGATTAGGTAATGTTTAATTATGGGTCCTTACAGTTGGTATTAGAGGCCATTTTAGATAAATTTTGAGGTTAGGGTATTCTTTAATCATAAGTGACATAACATTAATGGTTAGGATTTCAGAAAGAGTCTTAGTTTTATTTAATAAAGTGAATGTATTTAAGAAAACATTTATAAGTATATCATAGTATTTAAAATCCTCATAAGATATTATATGATGATTTTATTGATATACTCACACTAATTTTTTTGGTTTTAATAAATGAATGGATCTAACAGGAACCAAAGTAACATTGGATGTGAGGAAAATTGTGATGGTTTTCTGAATGAATAACTAAATGAAATGGGAGCTGCAATAAGATCTCTTGTGGTTATCATAAACCAACTATCTGGAATCATGATTGATAGCCTAAAACATGGTGGTTTTTATAAGTCGTCTTATATGTGAGAAGAAACTCCCTACAGATGTTCAGGTAATAATCATAATGGTAAGTATTTTCAAAAACATATGTGTCAAGGATATGGAAAGAAACACCTATGAAAATTCATAAAAGGGATTGGAATATTCTATAAATATGAGAATTAAGGTCATAATGAAATAACTTTCCATAGAAAATGGAAGCATCCAGTTGACTCTAGGATAGGGAAAGAAGTTCTTTATGAGGGATCAATTGAATGTTTTAACAGTGGTGTTTATGTTCATTACACAAACAGATGTCCTACGAAAAGGTTTCAGGGATGGTGTCAACAGGATCATACAAATATATATTTTCCAAAACCTAATGCCATTCTGATCGAAGATAATGAAACTGACAATGACTAATGAAAGGTACATATTATTTATTAACATATGATTTGATATTATTGAATCTTGAGATATGATTCATGATTTTTATTGTAGGAAAGATGTATTTAAGAATATGTTTGGAAGGAATTGCTAATGGATCATGAAGAAAATTGAAAGAGTATGAAGTGAACATATAATGGATTCAAGAGTTATGGTATATTTTAGGATGATGAAATAATTAAAAGTATTATGGCTCTTTTGATGGTGGGATTACATTAGAAGACTTTTTATAGTATTTGTAACCCTGAAGTTTGATATATGAAATTTTATTCATGGAATAACTAAATTTTCATTTGTGGATATAGTTATAAAGAACCATTTGGGTTTATGTGATCCTTGAATTAGAGGCAATTACATGTTAATAAATTTTTGGATGCAAAATGAAAGTTATAAGATAAAATTTGTGCTTAAAATATGCTAAAGTTATTTTTGATGAATTTATCTCTTTTTAGGGAATGTTTTATAATTATCTAGATTATGAAAAAGGACCACACACAAACTTTGTGACAACACGTCACGTCAGATAAAGCTACGGGAATCGAACCCACAACCAAAGCATGATCGGGATTTATCACCTGCCACAGGACTACGAGTAGTCCCTGGTTATTATGACTAATTATTTTTAGTTATATGATTTTATGAATCAATAAAAAATTTATTTTGGTTTATCTATTAAAATTATTAACCTAACATAGATAATATGTTATTAGTTTTATTACATTTAAATATAAGACATTAAGAGTAACTGATGTTATTTAGAGATAAACGTATAGATTTATCTTGGAATGCTATGTATTTAAATCCTTATAATATTTGGGTTTCAATCATAGTTTGGATTACATTGATGAATTTTATGGACAAATGTTTATAGAATGGCATTTTTTGAACTTTGGGTATTGTTAGAAAAGAATTCGGAGATTTAGGGTAGTTTTTCTTTTTGTAAAAGTTTATACTTTTTGGGGATTATTTGATCATATACAAAATGTTTTGGTTTTGGTTGATGTCTAATGATAGGGGAAATATATATTACATATTTTTGCATTACGTGGTACTCTAGATGTTGATTTCAGTGTTGTTAATGTGACCAAGTCTGTTTGATTACTCATCGTTTGGAGAAAAGATGAGTTTGTGGAAGGAATTTAGTAAAGGATAAATGTCTACAAGACAAGTATGTATGTTTCCATATCTTTTTAGTTAAGATAATAAATAAATTCCACAACTTTATGAAAATTAACTTAAAACAAAAACATTGTCTGTTAACTTTTCCTACTAGGGAATCAAGGACCGTTGAACCCATCATATGATTGTGATTTTCTAGTGGTTAACTTTCTCCTAATCATGTTTTCTATCACTCTACATTAGAACTTGACTGTTTGTTTTCTCATCCATATCCATGTTTTCGTACATGGGATCCTAGTTTGGGTTATCTCAGGTGATATTTGTACTTCTCTTCCATTATTTTAAAAAGATAGTTCCATTGTCTCATTTTTTGATGTGGGGCATTCAATGATGTTTCGCAACCAAATTTTAAAATTGTGAAGTTGTAATTCCCAAAAGGGGGGAATGCTATAACATCCTAGGAAGATAAGGAGTATTAAATTTTCATATTTATTTATATTTGAGAATTAAATATTTATTTTATTATAAAGGGGTTGCTATGTTCAATAGTGTACCTGATACAAAACAACAACTTTCTTTTAAATCATACGTTTCACACTAATAATATAACATTATCATTTTAAATGGTTGTTAACTCTTAGAAATTTTATTGGATGGAATGAAAATAGCTAACTACAAATGGTTATACATGTTTGATAAATGTATTTACATTTATCCAATAAAAGTTAGAGGCTGAAAATGTAATGAATCTAATTATATGCATAATTTACATTCAAAGGTCGATTTACTACCTATTAATGGTGAACCAATTTAAATATATTTTTGGTCACATTAATAAATTATAATTGACCAAATAAAATCCTTCTTTATAATGGGTATATCAAATTTTACTTTGGGTATTATTTGGGTATTTTTCTGATAAAGTTAATTTTTAATGAATAGTGAAAAATATTGTATTTTAATTCAAAAGTCCATTTAAATATAATTTATTTATATGGATAGATTATATTTTTAATTATTTTTAAAGTTTAATTAGAATATAGTTTACCATTTAATCAAAATTTGGTCATTGTAATTAATTTCACTATGAAATATGACATAAAGAAGTATCAATCTTTTGATTGATATTGTTTCATAAAAACACAGTATTTGTATTGATAATGGGAATAAATTTTAAATTTAATTAATTAAACTTCTATGCATAGAATTTGTTAATAATGAAATTTTTTTTAATTCAGAATATCAAATATATCATGGGGTTATTTTTTGGCATTTTTCTGAAAAACTTCAATTTTTGATGAATTGTGAAACCACTTTATAGTAGTTAAAATAACTGACATTTTCATTTAAATGAAATTTTACGACTTCTGTAAATTTAATTTCCAAAATTAAATATACATGGTTGTTATAAATAAGAAAAATTTGGTTCAATAAGATTAAATTTTTTTTTGGTGAATAGTAACTTATGACTTTTAGTAGCCGCGGTTAAAGGTAAATAATGTAATTCAAGTTTAAAAAAATTTATAATAATTCAAAATTTAACATAACACCTATATTAAACTAATTTTATGAGTAATTTCCGACCATTGTCATATTTGAGTATATTTTGGGTCCCCATGGAGCCACTTTTGAAAGATAATGATAATTTAGATTAATTATTTTAATGTAAAGGAAAAAATGACATAAACAAAATTATTTTAGTAAATTAATTTTTATATGGTGTTATATAAAATATATTTTCGACTATAAATATTAATTGGTAAGATAAAAATATTTCCTATAGCGTGACTATTTTTTTATAATTTTTAGACATCACGTAAATTGAATTATTTATGACACAATAATGATGTAGTATTTACCTCATTAATAAATGAATTATATAATTAAGATTATAAACATACAAATAACATCCAAAACCTGTCTAATTCCTATTGTATGATATTATTTAAACCATGATTCATCTTAAATTCGACTTTAATAATTTTTATACCTTTAGAAACTGAATATCATTATATAATAAAATAATATTATCACACTTCCCTATAGAGCCCCTCCTCCCCCTTATAAAAGGAGACCACTTATAACCAATTCCTCACAACTCTCAAGATTTTTGGATCATTCAAACTCTGACCAATTAAGCTCCCTACATTCCTATCCTACTCCTAGAAGCCTTACCTTAGGCAGAAGGCACATCAATATGTCATTTGGTTCAAACCAAAGAGAGTTACCAAAATTAAAGGTAACTGTTTCTTTTAAATTTTTTTTCTTTTATTTTACTTCTCCAACCCCTAAAATATTTTTATTCCTTTATTTTGTAACAAAAATAGAATCCTAAATATAATATGCTATTTTATGAGAAGGATTTGAACTACACTTACACACACCCCCATCTAATGGGAGAAGAACATATTGTTTCTGTGGATGGAAAACTGACGCCTCACGAAACGACGATTGTTCTATTATCTCTTACCACCTCTCATGGTGTCCATTAAGATGGAAATATATTTATATATGATATATATTATGCTTATTTTTTTTATGCTTCCGTATTTTTCATTTATATCATAACTTTATGGTTTTCATAGTGGGTAAATACGATACTCTCATTAGATGAAGTGCAGACTACCTCCCTCCCATAGTGATATGACTCATTAGTGCCTTATGTGGGATGTATAAAGTATGGAGTTAAAAAAATTATATATGATATTATAATGGAATTATAATATAAATATGTATCATTATGTTTTAATTACATTGAAATAATAAATATAAATGGAATTAGCTTTCATGTGTACGTACGGCTTATCGTCTCCATGAATGGTGTATTTCATTTCGTACCTCTAAATGTAATGTACTATTATAAATACATGTATATATTGGATATATATGATATATATGATATCTAAATCATTAATATCATTCTGAAGATAATGGATATCTTACCACATGAAAAACTTGTAATTAAAAGAAGTCCATTTTTGATTCAAGTACAAAAAATCGACAATATGGCCATTATTAACTCAAATGATTACATAATGTTTATAACATGGTAATAATTGATTTTAAAGGAATAATAAAAATGAAAAAATTTCTTATGAAAGTATAAATTAAATTTAGTTTATTATTCAGGATATTTAAGAATGAACAGGTCGTGTTGGGCACCAGGTAAGGGCTTTCTTATCTCAATTTTAATTACGTGATATTTTTATTATTCACCACCTATTTATTTCATGTGGTGTATTGTTTACTATCATTAGATATATAATATCATTATTATCTTTATATTAATGGTATTATGTTATTATTTTGATAATTATTAACTTCTTTTCATATAACTCGATTGAATTAAAATGTGGTAAGGGGTCTTCATCTCACTTATTTTTATTCCCGTGAGATTCATGCAATATTTTGCCATGACCTCCTTTTGTGTGGTGTATGTACTGCCAATATTTGTACTCATTGTGTAATATAATTTAATTTATGAGTATTTACATCTTCATTGGATGATCCTTCGTTCATGTGGCATATGTTTTATATGTTAGAAAATCGGTAAGGGAACTTCTTAACCCAATTCCCGTTCTTTGGGTTGATCATCTCTTTCTTATTTATGTCCTCCTATGAATATGTCTGAATGACCTCTGATTATTTTACACTTATTATCCCATTATATTTGGTGTATTTATATTTTTCACAAATAATTATCTGATTGATTTATCTTTAATTTAAGGATATTGTCATTGTAAGGGAGTTTGTCACAATTTACATTCCATTGAGACTTATGTATTGTTATGCACCTATTCATTTTTATATGATGTATATATTGTCTTTTGAAATATTATATCATTAATCCAATTATTCACATGATATTATAAAGTTCTGATTATATGTTACCCCTCAATTATTTGTATTCAAAAGTCTCTCATTTAGTTAGAAATTCTTTAACTAAAATATAATTTTAAATTTTTTAATGATTTATTATTCTAAATATTTCATTTTAATGTCAATGTTTTAAAAATGGTTTTTAAGGATTTATTTATATGGATTTTAATGTTTTAAAATAATAATTATTTTAAAATATTCAAATTGGTATGGGAAACTTTGATTCAAAAATCTATATTTTCAATGGATTTTGAAAATCGATGGATTATTTTAATATCTTGAAATTATTTCTTATGATTTAAAATGAAATTTTTTTATTGAAATGTTAATATTTTCCATATTTAATTTGTAATGATGGTACGTGGACATTTGATTGGTGGTAAGTGTTAACCAGATTATGGGTGGTGCCGTGATAAACCAGGACATGTGGTTACGTTATAACCTCCAATTCATTGGGTATGGAAGTCGGATGTATGGAAATTCCATTTAGTCATATTTGTGGAAGTCGACTGTATGGTTATTACATTTAAGTATGTTTATATCTCATGTTAACTTTATATGTTATGTGTTCTTTAGATAGGTTTTACGTTAATCTTTTGGTTAAAAAATGGGAAGCAGAGATATTTTATTCAGTGAAGAATATTTACTACATCATAATGGTGAAAAGTTTTACTTATGATAAAGTATTCATGGATTAATTTTTGTTTTGATAAAAAATAAAAGTTTTCATTGTTCGTATCCCTTACTGAGATTTTTATGCTCATCCTATGTTTTTGAAATGATTTTCACAGGTTATAAGGATGTGTAAGATAAAGGATGTATTCAAGAAGATTTGTATCAGGAAAGGAACTCTTGTTTTATTTAAGGAGATTTGTTTTTGTGAATAATTGGATAAAGTAGAAGTGTCTTGTTTGTAATCGTTTGAGATGTAATAGTTATGGCCTAATTCTATAAAACTCTAAACCTGAAAAGTTCCTCAATCTGAATTATTCAATTAATTCAAGATTATGTAATGTTTATGGATGGGTCCTTACAATAAATAACATTTTTTTCAATATATAGTTACTTATAATTGTCTAAAAAATTATAGATAGTAAAATTAGTTACATTGTTCATGGAGATGGTAGGTCATAAGTATCAATGAACATTTTTTCTATTTTTCCAATAGATGGAAAATAAAAAAGGTTAATGATATATCACATTAATAGATTCATTATTATATAAAATTTTTTATTTATTTTCACGTAACATATCACTATTACCATCCTTGTTAAAATAAAATCAATAATAATTCACATCGCTATATAGTAGCGATTGTCCACACATACTTACAAGCGTGGTTAATGTTTTCAAATAGATTGGAAGTTACGAATTTATTTGTGATATTATAATTAAATTAATTATATTATTTTCCCATATATCATAAAAATATGTTAAATATATCATTATATCCATTCATGAGAGGCAATGGTGTAAAAATAAATGCATCTGTCTAGGAGGTGCTGGTTTGTCGTACACTCAATCAATGATTTCATTTCTCGTTTAGTGGAAGTGGAGAGGGATATTAGTTAGTAAATAAACATAATAATATATAATTGTATGTTATAAATTTTTTATTTTATATTGAATTTAATAGGACATTAATGAAGGTGGTAAGATAACAAGAAACATAAATAGCTTAGTAAATATGATTACTTTCACATAGAGACCTCCTTTGGATATCTTATTAAGGACCCAAGGTCTGGTTATTTGGGAATTAAAATGGATCTATACTGTGGATAATATATTGGGGAGATATTTTAGTAGGGTTTGGTCTATCAAAATGGCTCATGAGGCATGAACAAGTTAGGAGAGGAAGTGTCTTTTTATAATTAAAGAGGAATTTCATTTTTCTAAATACCCAAAACAATTCAATAATGGAAAGTCACTCTCACGTAATGTACCTCATAGATTGATAAATAATTATTTTGAAGGAATATATTATCAATAAACACCACCAAAATAAAAATCAACATGTTTTAAACGTGTTATTCCTTAGCCTATAAGTTTACTCACATTTACAATTATAGTTTTCCTCGTTGTAATTAGTTTTTCTACCTCAGAAATTTATTCATTAATCCTAAAAATGAGAGATATTAGATAATTTAGACCCACTATTTGTAAAAATAAAATTAAATAAAAATTATATATGGGTTGAAAAATAATTTTAATACTAGCGCACATAACGTGACAAAACCCGGTTTTCACCTTAACCATGATAATAATGTTTTTATTTATTAGTGGTCAATATAATCACTATAAAAAAAATTGTCCCAAGAATATACCATAGTAAATTTTTTTAAACATTTAATAGTCACTTGGAATAATATAATGTTTTTAGTAATTTTAAATCATTTAATAAAATACTATTTATTATAAATTAAAAATAATGTCAATTTTAACATTGTTCATTTTATTTGACTTTAAAATTATTCAAAAAATAATGGAATTTTAATATATTATTTTTACACATATAAATAATGATATATTTATCTTAAAAATTAATTAAACTCAATAATTTAATAAATTTATATTATTTTTATTATTTTTAGTATCATTTATTATATTTTTCTATTAATTAAATAATTACTATGTTAGCGTTAAATAATAATTTAATGAAATTATATAATTATAAACAATTATATATAAATTAGTATCAGAAAAGTAATTTCATTGAAATATAAATTATCATCAATATTCATCAACAACTTATTTTATCCCTATGTGGACACAAAATTGAAATTTAAAAGCATAAGTGTGACATTTGGTCTTTTTCTTTACTACCTTCAAGGAAAAGTTTCCTTAAAATACAAATCGTAGGTCCTTAGGTGATGAGGGTCTAAATCTGCCTATATAATAGAAATTGTACAATTTTTATGTTATTTTTAACCCTTTTATTTTTAGCATATCCTATAGGTAAACTCATTTTATCCTTAACTGTGGTAATTAATTATTACTATTTTTACTACTCGCTGAGGCAAAAAAATAAGTTGAATATATTATATACTACAAATCATGATAATTAAAAATATGGAAAATATTATAAAATATTCATAAACTAAAAGTTTGATAATTTAATTTAAAATTAAAATTGTATTTGTCAAGGAAAAAAATTTCGAAAGTAAAAATATTCAAAATAATAAAATGTTTTGATATTTAAATTTATAATATAATTGATTTAAAACATATATATTATATTAATTATAATATAATTTAACTAACATTAAATTTTCAAATAATTTAAATCAGAATGGAACGTTAAAATTAATTAAACAAAAAATAAGTTTTCAATAAAATCCAGTTACTTTCTTTAGTCATAGATAAATTATTATTTTTAAAAAAATCTAAAAAAATTGCTATAAGATAATTTCTACATGATGATTTCAAAAATGAAGCCCATTTTCAAAATAAATTTTATAAAATTGGTACAAATTAATTTTAATGTATGTTGAAAATTAGGAAGGAACAACCACTTAAGGACATATAGTTTTTCAGAAAAAAATATATTTTTCATTCAAATGATTCTTATATTATTTTTAATAAATATATAACCATCGAAATTTTTTTCCTAAATTTTTCAACCATATATTTTTCATATTTTATTTATGCATATTCGTACCCATTAATTTAACATCTAGGATATAATGATTTAATATATTATGATTAATTTAAACTCAAAGATGCATGAATCACAAGCAATCAAAGCGATTAAATATAATTAAATATATAAATTGGGTTGTTTGAGATCATTTTTTCATGTCCAATAAAATATTGAACAAAATAATCATCTTTTATAATCTCCGTGTGTTATAGATCGGTTGGGTTTATCCCTTTTAGCACCTGATTTTGAATGGATTTAAACCATTATAAACTCTGTATTCAGCCATTCCTGGTAGAACACTCATCCAATTGATGTGTTTTCTACTTGAACATATCAAAATTAATTAAATTATAAGTTTTATATGATTTCACATAATTTTGAAATCATTTTATATTGATATTTCTGTAACATTCACATTATAGTATTTTAAAACTATGAAAGTGATTTTTCAGTCATCCCATGGAAAAAACTTGATAAATCATTCAACTACTCCACTATTTTAAAAGAAACTATATGTCTATTTAATTATTATTTAGTGACATTTTTTGGTTGTTCCGTTAGTTTTAAACCCATGATGCATATTTTTTAAGGGATTAAAACAATTATAAATTGGTTATTTACTCATTCTAGGAATAATGGATGCTAGATTTATAACCCATATATTTTACATCATAAAAAAATAAAAATAAGAAATTACTATGATTTAATATCATTATGTGGTCATTTTCAAAAGATATGACCTCTAAATACACATCTGGGTGTTTCAAAATAATAAATGTGTTTTTCCTTTCATCTAAAGAAAGAGGTACCTCAAATTGAAATTCTATAAAATCCACTGTTATGACCCGACCCTACCCAGGCCCGAGCCGCAACTACCCTAATCCCGCCTCCATAGGCCAGGGGCTGGCGACTAGCGACGAAGGCACAACAACTCAGGGAGGCCTTTTCCTAAGTACCTGTACACACCCACACGCAGCACACTCAATGAAAAAGTGTAGAGTAAAATGAATGAACAAGCATAGTAAAAATAACAACTGCTATAAATAAACCACAGAGTGCATCGACCTCTACAAGTTCAATGTAAAAACTGAAAAGAAAATGGAAAAAACACGCACCCAACAAAAAAGTTCCACAACATAGTAATAGGTAAACAAAAGAAACAGCTGACGGGTCTCCCTCCCAGAACCCTGCCATGACCACCGCATGCGATCCAGGCTCCCAAGCTCCTACGCTCCACTGAAGTCACGCTCCACATGTCTGTCGTCTGCAAGGGCACAGCAAGTGCGGGCAAAGCCCAAGCAGGGGTGAGTTTAAAAATACTCAGTAGGATACCCCAAATGATCGAGGGAGCAACAAAGGAGGTACCGAAGGGTGAGCAGTAGATCGGACAAAAAAGTAGAGGAGTAGAATTGAAAGTGCAGTAAGAGTACAATAAAGAGTCCAGCCCAACCCAACAAGAGAAAAGTAGGTAGACTCATCCAGACACAAGGAGCTGGAAATGGTGAGAAGATGAACTTCCCGTCGAGTCTTCGCTACCTATAGTAGGATAGTAGACTCGTCCAACCAAGAGAAGCTAGACATTGAAATCACGTGGCATACCTTGCGCGTCTTTGCCTCCCCTGGAAGGAGAGTAACCAAACCCAAGAGGTGGGTAATAGAAAAAGGTATATAAAAGTCCATATGCTCAGTCAAGAAGCCCAAACAAGATCGTAAGGGGATCTCCATCAGGTAACTCAGCCCAAGAATATGAGTCACCGACAGTCCCCGAAGTAACACCAATTATGCCAAGCATCCCGCACATATACCCTAAACCACAAGCCGAGGGCTCAATCACCACACATCGACACTATCAGCTTTGGGCGACACTGACTCCCCTGCACGGTTTTAGGTCGCATCACAAGGACGCGTCTCCGTGGGGGAAAGTGCTCCTCGTACTTGAGAGTTCTAGCGGAACGTCAAACCACACCACGTCACTGCCCCGAAGTTGAGAGGTCTGCTCAAAGACGACAGGTGACCCCCTGCCCAGCCCCACTGGATGGTCCCTGGAAGTAAACGGGTTCCCACTACAGGGAGACCCGGAAAGTCGACGGGTGACACATTGCCCAGAACCGTAGCAGGGTAATCCACAGGAGGGCGACCTGGAATAAGTCAGTAACAGGACCACTGCCCAGCCCAGCTAGAGGTAACCCTGCATCAGGGACCACTACCCAGCCCAACTGGATGTAATCTCGGCATCGGGGACTACTGCCCAGCCCAGATGGAGATAAGCCCGGCATCGAGGACCACTGCCTAGCCCAGCTGGAGGTAAGCCCGACATCAGGGACCACTACCCAGCCCAGTTGGAGGTAAGCCCGAGACTGTTCTGGCCATCCCTACTGGATGGTACTGCTCAGGGAACACCGTTGTACTGTCCATCCCAGCTGGATGGTAACACACTGATGAGCCCTGCTCGATTCAACCTCAGCCCTACTAGAAACAACCTCAGCCCTGCTAGAACAAACTCACCCCTACTGGAAACGACCTCATCCCTGCTGGAAACAACCTCAGCCCTGCTGTAACAACCTCAGCCCTACTTGAACAACCTCATGGGTAGAGGATCGGTTCCCGCGTAAAGTGTGGTCACACCGAAACCATAAACTCTACCAGGGAACATGGAGAAATGGGAGAAACTCTCAATGCCTTACAAGGAGATCCATCTCCAATCCGCTGAGTCACTATCGAAGAAAACCGATACATCTCATCCCAGAAAGTGGGGAAAACACCCACGCTGCACAAACACCCGTAGTCGCAGACAGTGTCTCAGTCCGGTGAAAGGGCAGAGTAATGAAACCCCTCATAGCCGAAGAAGCAGTGGAACCAAACCATCTATGCCGGCCAAACCATTGAGCAAAAGTCCAGGGGGAGACCGCTCAACCCTGCTGGTCAGACAAAAGTGCACCAGGCTAGGGGAAACTCCTCCATGCTGGTCCAACAAACGAGCAAAATGCCAGGGGAAAACTCCACCCTGCTGATCAAACAAACGAGCACAAAGCCAGGGGAAAACTCCACCCTGCTAGTCAAACAAACAAGCATAAATGGACCCTCTATGTCGCGAGAGGTCAAAGTACGTAAATCAGATCATGTCATGAACGTGGGTCCCACACGACTTGTTGCCCCAAGTCAACAACAATTGAGCCCACACACATCCTTAGCTACAAACAACCACAGGTACCTCCAAGCACTCTCGTATACTCCCGGAGTATACCTCATTCCAACCCAAAGGCTATCGTGAAAATAGCACCCAACATCAATGCGAAGGCATGACGTAAAAACTCCACCTCAAAGGACCAGGCACGACCAACCACATCTCGTTGACCAATTATATCACTCTCCGAAGAGTGCGCGATCACACGCCAAGAGTCCGCTACAAACAAGGTAGGGCGAACCACCACTGGAGCACCTTCCATGCTTCCATAGTTAACATGATCGCGCAAGAGGCTCCGCATAGCCAAACGGATCACACCATTGTAATACTCGCGGAAAAACACCCAAGATCGACTACTTACTTTCCTCCAACAGATATCCAACATAAAAGGGTCACCAACACCGCCTCATGCCCAAACGGCGTCCCGTGATCCCGAGCCTCGGCCCCGAAAACAGTCGGGTGCATCGCACCATTGCGATCCCCTAGGGAAAACACGTCAAAATCACTACTCACATGAGTTCAACATATTTCCGGAGAAATAGATGCATTCTGGCGCACCACACACGAGTGGTGCCACGTGGGACCCACAACCCAGTCCTGAAATTCAACGAACGGATCGCACCGATGTGATCCCCTCGAAAAAGTACACGAAATGGACAATTCACTTCTGCAAAACAGTTTCCCGGTGATAAATCTAGAAATCGTCGTCAACTCCCGAAATGGCCCTCGCGGGGCCCGCACCATCATAAGAAATTATAGCGGGAAGACTACGCCAACGCGATGCCCTCGAAAAACACCCAACATCGACTGCTCTCACGCCCTGAACGAACGTCCGGGGAAAAAGTCGATAAGAGCTGCACCCAGCTCAAAAGACGGGCCACGGGGCCCACGCCTCATCTTCGGCCTCAACTCCTGAAACCAACCTGGAAACCTCGGACTCGATTCTAGGGTCCCAACGCCACTGACGACACTCAAAACGGACGTCGGACGGGTCCGCGCCGTCCAAAACAAGATCCACTGAAGACACGACTAACCCCTCAACATATGTGTCGCGCCACCGAGGCTCCTCGTTTTGGGAATTAAAAAATTCCCAAAACCATCTCAAATGTTCCTCCTATGCATCAGGCCCGCGCCGCCACAGACGGCTCACAAAACGGACGTCCGTAGTGAAAGCTACGGTCGTCGGAAGTTAGAAGGGGGGGACACCATTGGGCTGGGCTAGCCCAGTCCGTCCGGTCTGCCCACAACCGGCACGCGGCCCGGCGCGGGTCCGGTTTGGTCGGCCGTGGCCCGCTGGCCGTGACCTCTCGCCACCGACTGGCCTTGATGGCCTGTCCCTTTCTCCTCCGCAGCGACCCACGTTACACGGGTCGCGGTCGCCGCACCCGTGGTCGCGCACCCCGCGACCCCTCTCCCTCCTCGCGTTATGTCGGGGCCACCCGAGACCCGCCTCACCGTCGCCCTGAAGCCGGCCGCCTCCGCTGGCCGCTCGCCCGACCGAGCCACCGCGCTGGCCTAGGAGCTGCCGCCGCCGCTGCCTCAACCTCGGACCGCCGCCTCCTAAGCCCGTCGGACCGCCGGAACCCGCCAGAAACACCCAGAACCACCCGAATTTCCCGCAACCCTCGGCAAACGATTGCAAACTTCTCCAAATTCCGATTTCAAATCTGAAACAAGCATCAGAAATATAATAAAATCTACTTCGCATTCATGGGCTTGGATCGAAGATCGGGCAGCAATTCAACTTGCAAAATTGTGTAGGATGTTAAGTGCGAGAATGAAAATGAAAAACGCAACATCCTACCTCACTAGGCTACGCCCGGAGCTTCGCGTCGATCCGCCGGCACAACTGCACCTCGTCGGACCGTCTTGCCGGAGATGGAGGAAGAGAGGGTAGGGGTTTCCCTATGGGGTTCAAGGGAGAAGGGGGAAGGGGAGGGTTTAAATAAATAAATTAATGTTTTAATTAATTTAAAACCCCCGAAAAGACCTGCATCTGAAACCCCCGACGGGGTCGAGGTTAAGCCACCCCTAGGGTAAAAACCACCTCCCGAGCACAACGGCAGTCTCAGAATTTTAATCCGAGACGCCGTTCAAATGTTATAAAATTTAACGTTCGGAGCCGCTAAATTACGAAAATGCCTATGGGTCCATTTTTCACAAACGGCCCGCGCCCGTGAAACTTATACCCCTCCTAGGGTAAATGACACGATCCGAACTAAACGGTGCCCTTGGTTTTCTAACCCTAGCCACCATTTATGAGATACCTTCATTTCTCCATTAAACGAATAAATTAATTAGATAATTTATCCGTTTCACCTTCCGAAAGTGAGCAAGGGGTCCAAACATCCCTCGCTGACATGTTTTATGTCGTTATAAGGGTAAACACCCCATTCCGGACCCATCCGAACACTCGGATATCTGGTCAGAAGCACTATTTAGGGGTTATCCCATTAATTTAGCATTTCTAGTGTGAACGCACTGAAAATTTAATTTTGGCAACTCCGGGGATCAGAATTGCACGTTGTTTAAAGGCACTGCTCTGGAATATTATCAAGAATATTCCAAAGACTTTCTCAGAAAAAACAGAGTTCTTAAATCATTCCCTCATTCAAGATTTTCGTCCCCATAAAATCAAAAATAGGGATCACCACAGGGTACTAAGCTCACACCTGGCTTTCTCATACCTAGAAGAACCCACGCACAGCTCTACGTCAACACACACAGACCAAAGGATTGATCTGTTCACGTGAGGTCCACCCTTGTCGACGTCGTGCACCCACTACAGACATTGGGGTTAGGGAGAGGCGGTAGACAACTTCTCCGTCCCTTTGCACCATCTCAAACGGTCCGAAGGCACTTAGGGGTAGCCCACCTCCCTGGTCAAACCTCTATGTCGCACGCCGCGACAGGAATCACTGCTTGGGCATGGGGAAATGCCCATTGATTCCCTCCACCAGAATATCAATATGGTGAAGCACCTAAGGATATCTGGTCACGCAAGATTCCACAGTCGATGCTCTCTTACATTCTCAAAAGGCGAAGGAGCCAACACCATCGACTAAAGGAAAAGGTCTGACGCCTTTTCCTTTACCAACACAAGGTTACACTCGACGCCCTGCTTCACCTTGGTAACACCTCAAACAAGGAGCATGGAGAAATGTCTTCCACACATAGAGTCTAACAATTCTACTACAAAAAGTAGAAGAGTCAAAGGGGGTACCTCTCACTCTCCCATGCTCTGCAGGATCATAGACATCCAAATATCACAGTTGTCCTCGGTCCCAACTGTCAGCTCTCTAAGCCTGACGTGGACCACCTAGTGGTGATGGGAAGACCTCGTAACGTCGTCCCCCACTACCAGATCCTCCCGCTCCTCTTCTAGCACCACCTCTCTGGGTACTACTTCGATCACGGCGCTGCCTCTATCATGGTGAGGCACCTGCTGCCTACCCGAAGCTCTCATAAACTCGGGTCGGGTAGTCTCGTGCCAAGTGACCTCGCCCATCACAAGCATAGCACCAACTCTCTCTGAGCTACATTGGTGCCCTCCGGCCCCAATGTGGTGTATGACCACGCCCCTGAGTCTGGTTGTCAGAAAGCCACCTGCGTCGAGGTTCTTCTTGCTGACGCCCACTAGCTGCAGCAGACGTCTCGGATCCAACGTACCAGCTGCCAACACCAACACTAGAACGCGACAGGAAGCCCTCTATCACCAGTTCCTGCTCTAGCACCCTGGAAAATGTGGAAATTCCCAAAGGTACTATGGAAGCCTGAATCTCTCGTCGGAGACCCTGATCAAACATCTTCATTCAGATGTTGTCATCATGTACCATGTCCGGGTAAAAGCATGCACGATCTGCAAAACTAGCCACGTACTCAGCCACCATCATCCCTCGCTACTGAAACTGCAGGAGCTCTTGAATCTGAATGGATCGCAAGTAGGATGGAAAAAACATTTCAAGGAACAACCACTGAAAGTCACCCCTCAAAAGTGAAGACTTGCTAAAAACTGAGTCACCAGACTCCACCAACGCCAAGCTACTCCACGAAAAAGGGTGGCTGCCAAAGCCACTCTCTGATCTGTCGGCGTCTGCACAAGCCTGAAAAGGCGAACCACTGCCTTGAGCCAATACTCTGCTACCTGAGGGTCTGGATCACCACTGAACCTCAGCGGTCTCTGCAGCTGGAACTCACAGAGCGCGCTCAACCTACGTTCAAGCTCATCCTACTCTACTGAAATTGTCTCCTGCTCAATAGGTGGGGGTGCAGCTACCATCCCACCTGGAAAAAGGGGCTCGAATGATGGTACCTAGACTGTGGCCTCGTAACTCACATGGTCGTCTTCACGCACCAAATCTGATATCTTGGTTGTCTATCTTTGCGGAGACATCCTGAATATTATCAAGGAGATTCGTGGTTAGATGAGCATATATGTATATACCAACAACAAGAACGATGGGGATCTGACTCAAGAAGGACAGTCAAGAATCATTCTTATGTGATGCACAAACAAATTTCCCTATAACAAGGGTCTCAGCATGCCGAGTCGACAAGCGGGTTATCAAGGTCCTGGTGAATTGATACGTCAGCCGCAGCAACATCACTTGACTCCCTGGCCTGAGAGCCGCTCTAGTGACATGTTAACACTTTTTCCATATATCCCAACCAATTCCTGTTTTATGGACGTCCGCACAATGTCCCATGGATCGAACCACCTTTGATACCACTTTTTCACGAACCTACCCTCCCTGGGATCGAGCCGTAACTACCCCAAGCCCGCCTCCATAGGCCAGGGGCAGGCGACCAGCGCCGAAGGCATAACAACTCGGGGTGACCTTTTCCAAAGTACCTGTACACACCCACACATAGAACACTCAATGAAAAATTACAGAGTAAAAAGAAAGAACAAGCATAGTAAAAAGAACAACTGCTATAAATAAACCACAGAGTGCATCGACCTCTACAAGTACGAAGTACAAACTGAAAGGTAAATGGGAAAAACACTTGCCAAACCAAAAAGTGTCACAACCCAAAAATAGGTAAAAAAAAGAAACAGCTGAAGGGTCTCCCACCTGGAACCCTGCCACGACCACCGCACGTGGTCCAAGCTCCGAAGATCCTTCGCTCCACTGAAGTCATGCTCCACATGCCCGTCATCTTCAAGGGCACACCAAGCGTGGGCAAATCCTAAGTAGGGGTGAGTATAAAAATACTCTGTAGGATACCCCAAAGGATAGAGGGAGCAAAAAAGGAGGTACTGAAGGGTGAGTAGTAGAGTGGACAGCAAAGTAGAGGAGTACAACTGAAAGTGCAGTAAGAGTACAGTAAAGAGTCCATCCCAACCCAACAAGAGGAAAGAAGGTAGACTCATCCAGACACAAGGAGCTAGAAATGGTGAGAAGATGAACTTCCCGTTGAGTCGTCGCTACCTATAGTAGGTGAGTAGACTCATTCAACCATGAGAAGCTAGACACATAAATCACGTGGCATACCCCGCGCATATTTGCCTCCCCTGGAAGGAGAGTAACCCAACCCAAGAGGTGGGTACTAGAAAAAGGTATATACAAGTCTATATGATCAATCAAGAAGCTCATACAAGATCATAGGGGGATCCCCATCCTGTAGCTCAGCCCAAGAAAGTGAGTCGCCGACAGTCCCATAAGTAACACCATTGATGGCCAGCATCCCGTACGTCTGCCCCAAACCACAAGCCAAGGGCTCAATCACCACACCTCGACACTATCCAGTTTGGGCGGAACTGACTCGCCCGCACGGTTTTAGGTCGTGTCACTAGGACGCGTCTCGATAAGGGAAAGCGCTCCTCGTACTTGAGAGTTCTAGGGGAATGTCAATCCACCCCACGTCACTGCCCCGCAGTCGAGAGGTCTGGTCAAAGTCGACAGGTGACCCCCTGCCCAGCCCTGCTGGAGGGTCCCTGGAAGTCAATGGGTTCCCACTACAGGGAGACCCGGAATGTCGACGGGTGCCACACTACCCAGTCCCATAGCAGGGTAATCCACTGGAGGGAGACCTAGCTAAAGTTGGCGACGGGACCACTGCCCAGCCCAGCTGGAGGTAACCCGACATTGGGGACCACTACCCAGCCCAACTGGAGTTAAGCCCGGCATCGGAGACCACTGCCCAGCCCTGCTGGAGATAAGACCGGCATCGGGGACCACTGCCTAGTCCAGTAGGAGGTAAGCCCGACATCGGGGACCACTACATAGCCCAGCTGGAGGAAATCCCGGCACTGCTCTGGCTATCCCTACTGTATGGTACTGCTCGGTGAACACCGCTGTAGTGGTCATCCCTGCTGGATGGTAACCTACTGATGAGCCCTGCACGATACAACCTCATCCATGCTGAAAACAACCTTAGCCCTCCTGGAACAACCTCATCCCTGCTGGAAACAACCTAAGTCATGCTACAAACAACATCATCCCTGCTAGAACAACCTCAGCCCTGCGGGAACAACCTGAGCCCTACTGGAATAACCTCCTGGGAAGAGGAACGGTGCCCGTGTAATGCGTTGGTCACATTGAAACCACATGCTCTACCAGGGAACACAAAGCAATGGGAGAAACTACCCATGCCTCACAAGGCGATCCCTCTCCAATCCGCTGAGTCACTGTTGAAGCGGAATGAGACATCTCATCCCAGAATTTGGGGAAAACACCCACGCTGCACGAACACCTGTAGTCACAGATGGTGTCGTTGTCTGGTGAATGGCCACAATACTAAAACCCCTCACAACCGAAGAAGTAGTGGAACTAAACAATCTCTGCCGGCCAAACCATCGAGCACAATACAAGGGGGAGACCGCTCAACCCTGCTGGTCAGACAAAAGAACACCAGGATAGGGGAAACTTCGCCCTGCTGGTCCAACAAATGAGCACAAAGACAGGGGAAAACTCCACCCTACCGATCAAACAAACAAGAACAATGCCAGGAAAAAACTCCACCCTGATGGTCAATCAAACGAGAACAAAGTGCCCCTCTACGTCGCGATAGGTCAAAGTACGTAAAGCAGATCACGACACGCACGTGGGACCCACATGACGTGTGGCCCCAAGTCAACCCAAATTGAGCGGACAAACATCCTCAGGTACAAACAACCACACGTACCTCCAAGCGCTCTTGTATACTCCCGGAGTATACCTCATTCCAGCCCAAAGGATATTTTGCACATGGCACCCAGTGTCAACGCGAAGGCGTGACGTAACAACTCCACCTAAATGGCCCAGGCATGGCCAACCACATCTCGTGGACCAATTATATCACTCCCATAAGAGTGTGTGATCACACGCCAAGGGTCCGATACAAACAAGGTAGGTCGAACAACCACTAGAGCACCTTCCATACCTCCACATTTAAAAAGATCGCGTAAGGGGCTCCGCACAGCCAAACATATCACACCATTGTAATCCTCTTGGAAAAACACGCAAGATCGACTAATTACTCGCCTCCAATGGATATCCGATGGTAAAAGGGTCACCAACATCACCTCACTCCCGAACGACATCCCGTGATCCCGAGCCTAGATCCCGATCCAATGCGATGCCCTCAAAAAAACACCCAACATCGACTACTCGCATGCCCCGAACGAATGTCTGAGGAAAAAGTTTCTAAAAGCTGCATGCATCTCAAAAGACGTGTCACGGGGCCCGTGCCTCATCTTCGGCCTCAACACCTGAAACCACCCTGGAAACCTCCGCCTTGATGCCAGGGTCCCAACGCCACTGACGATGCTGAAAACGGACGTCGGACGCATCCGTGCCATCTAAAACAAGATCGGATGAAAAAACGACTAACCCCTCGACGTACATGTCGCGCCACCGAGGACCCTCATTTTGGGAATTAAAAAGTTCACGAAACCTTTTCAAAAGTTTTGCCACTGCATCAAGCCCGAGCCTCCGTAGACGGCTCACAAAACTGAGGTCCGTAGCGAAAGCTACGGACGTCGGATGTTAGAGGGGGGGACCCCCTTGGGCCGGACCGGCCCGCGGCCCGGCCGTCGGTCCGGTTCGGTCCGCTGCGGCCTGCTAGCCGCGGCCTGTCGCCACCAACTGGCCTTGACAGTCGGTCCCTTTCTCCTCCGCAGCTACCCATGTTACATGGATCGCGGTCGCCGCATGCGGGGTCGCGCACCCCGCGACCCCTCTCCCTCCTCGCGCTACGTGGGCACCGCCAGAGACCCGCCTCGCCGTCGCCCTGATGTCAGCCGCCTCCGCTGGCTGCTCGCCCGACCGAGCCACCGTGCTGCCCAGGGAGCCGCCACCACCGCCTCAACCTCAGATTGCCACCGCCTAAGCCCGCCGGACTGCCGGAACCCGCCAGAAACTCCAAGAACCTCCCGAATTTCCCGCAACCTTCGGCGAACGATTGTGAACGCCTCCAAATTCCGATTTCAAATACGAAACAAGAATCGGAAAGAGAATAAAATATACTTCTTATTCATGGGCTTGGATCGAGGATCGGGCAGCAATTCAATGTGAAAAATCTTGTTGGATGTTAAGTGTGGGAATGAAAATGAAAAACGCAACATCCTACCTCGCTGGGCTTCGCCCGGAGCTTCGCGTCGATCCGCCGGCGCCACCGCACCTTGCCGGACCGTCTCGCTGGAGATGGAGGAAGATAGTGAAGGGGTTTCTCTATGGGGTTCAAGTTCGAAGGGGGAGGGGGAGGGTTTAAATATATAAATCAATGTTTTAATTAATTTAAAACCCCCGAAAAGACCCGCATCTGAAACCCCCGACGGGGTCGAGGTTAAGCCTCCGCTAGGGTAAACATCACCTCCCGAGCACAACAGAGGTCTCAGAATTTTAATCCGAGACCCCGTTCAAATGTTATAAAATTTAACGTCCGAAGCCGCTAAATTACGAAAACTCCCCTTGGGCCATTTTTAACAAACAACCCACGCCCGCGAAACATATACCCCTCCTAGGGTAAACGAAGCGATCCGAACTCAACGGTGCCCTCAGTTTTCCAACCCAAGCCACAGTTTAAGAGATACCTATATTTCTCCATTAAACGAATAAATTAATTAATTAATTTAACCATTTAACCTTCCGAAAGTGAGCGAGGGGTCCAAACATCCCGCGCAGACATGTTTTATGCCGTTCCAAGGGTAAAAAACCCATTCTGGACCCATCAGTACACTCATATCTCTAGTCAAAAGGACCGTTTAAGAGTTATGACATTTATTTGGCATTTCCAGTGTGAACGCACTGAAAATTTAATTTCGGCCACTCCGGGGCTCGGAATTGCACGCGGTTTGAAGGCACTGATCTGGAATATTATCAAGAATATTCCAAAGTCTTTCTCAGCCAAAACCGGGTTCTTTCATCCTCCATTTTATATATATTATCTTACAGTTTTCATTGTTGATAGATATCATATTACTAATAGGCCATTTGATTCTTTTTTGACCCCATGATACAAATTTTTAAATGGAATTAATCCTTAAAAACTTTACATTTTGTCATTTTGGATAGGTGACTTGTAAGATTGAGTTTTTACCTCCCACTACAAATAAAAAGAAATATAAATAATGTTTTATTATTATTTCACATCATTTCGATGATGATTTATATTTATTTGAGAATAAACAAGTGATTTTTCTGTTTCAAAACATTTAATCTGCATTTCAAGTCATCTTGTACAAATAGAAAATAATATTGATGTTTCATATCTTTCACAATTTTTAAAAACACAGAATGGTGTTCTCACAAAATTTAATTGTATTAGAATGTTGTTTTTCTGGTTTTTGACATCATCAAATACTATTTTAAGTGGAATCAGTCCTTTTAAAACTACTTATACAATTTTTTTAGGTGGATAGAACATTCAATTTTTATGTACCCTACTCAATCATTAGATAAATAACGAAAATATAGTTCAATTATGATTTCACATCAATTCAAGGTCCTTTGTTATATATATTCCCATTAAACGCACTGTTTATTCTTTTAAAAGAATAAACATGGATTTTTTGTTATCCCTACCAAACGAAACCTCATATTTATATTTAGTAGTCTCTACCATTTCAAAAATCTATATAGATTTTTTTTGATATCAGGGTATTTTAAGGTTGGTTTGTTAGTTTTGGCACCCCCACCGGACACATGTTTTTAAATGGACTGAATCCATTAATAACCAATTATTAAACCATTTTGGTAATACTTCACTTATGATTTATGTTTTGTCCAACTATACAAATAACTAGTAATACAAAATTGGTTTTAAATATTTTACACAATTTTTTGTCTGTTTACTATATATATTACCCTTACAATCGCAATTTCGTGTTTTTAAATAATAAATATACCTTTCGAGTTATCATGAAGAATTAAACCTCATATTGATGTTACCTATATTCAATAATTTCTCAAATCAATAAATGGATTTTTTTGCCTTATAATTACACAACATTCAGAGCTCATTCGGTTGGTTTTGAACCTATGACACATTTTTATAGGGCATCAAACCATTAAAAATACTTATTCAGTCATTCTGGGAATACAGCTTGTCTGATTTGAATTTTTTCAATACATACATGTTTAAAATAATAAAAATACATTGTACCATGATATCAAATAAATTTGATGTAATTTTCTATAGATGTAATCATTAAATTCCTTCAAGATTTAAAATAATGAAATTGTGTTTCAAGTCATCTTGAAAAAAAATAACCTCATATTTACTTTTAAAATACATGAACATTTCATAAATCAATATAACATTTTCATTGGATTTCATGACATTCATAGGTCATTATGGCTGTTTTGACCCACAATGCACATTTTTTATGGGCGTTAAACATCCAAAAACATCGTATTTATTTATTGTAGAAAAAATTTATGTCTGATTGATTTATCTTCAGCTCACAAAAATAACATATAATAAAAATAAAATTTCCCTATGATGTCACAAAATATTTAGGTTTTTTAAAATGGATATGAATGTTTAAAATTTTTTTTGGTGTTTTGAAACATTAATATTGTGTTTCTGGTCATATTTGGAAAAAAAATTGGGATTGAGGTTTTTTATTACCTACTATTTCAAATATCAATGTAAAATTGTTTTTATATGACTACATGTCATTCATAGGGTTCTAAATTCATTTTTATCCACTTACACTTGTTTTTAAAGGATTTTGAACCTTTAAATTTTTATTATCCTAGCCTTTCGAGCATATCATAAATATGATTGAAGTGTTTTCTACTCATTCACATCAAAATTAATTAAACGTTAGTTTTCATTGATTTTACAATTTTATGAGATTGTATTTTATAGATATTACCAAAAAATTAATGTTTTGTTGTTTTAAAATAATAATAATGATTTTTTGGTCATGCCCAGTAAAGGGAAACTCAATGTGGAATTCAATCCAGTTAACCATTTCAAAATTCTCCATACAATTTTTTTCCTCTGATTTGATTGATTTTAGAGGTTGTTAGGTTGGTTTTAGCCAATAACACATATTTTTAAAGGGTGTTAAACCTTCAAAAAATATTTATTATATAGATTCAGAAAGACCAAAAGTATGATGGATGGCATGTCTACTGGTATACATACAAAATAATATAAATATAGTTTTTTATGATCTAAAATCACTATGAGGTCATTGTCTATTGAGTTGACCACTAAAAGAATATTTTATTGTTTTAAAACAATATGTGTGGGTTTTCAGGCTTCTCGGGAAAAGAATAACTTGAATTGACTTTCTGTATACATTAATATAAAAAATAAATTTACAATTTTTATTATTTCATGGCCTTCAGATTTTGTGTGGTTGTTTTTGATCCCCTAAAATACATTTTTAATGGGCATTAATCCATTCAAAACTACTACTTCTGTCATTTCGGGTATATTGCACCTCTTATTCTTTCGTATTCTGCTTGCACACATAAAAAATAATAAAACTATTATTTAACAATTATTTACATCATTCTGTTGTTTTTTATAGATCTATATGTTAAAATACATTTTTCCTACTCTAAAATAATAAAATAGTGTTTTCAAACATCCAGGGAAAAAATATCCCGTATTAATATTTATTCAACTCAAACAATTAAAAATTAATTTTACATATTTTTTTAAGGAATTGATAGAATTCGGGGGGTATTTCAATAGTATTGAACCCCTGATGAATGTTTTCAAAACACATCAAACCTTTGAAAACATCATATTCGGTCATTCTAGAACACCAATAAGTTTTATTTTTGTGTTTCATACTCATAAAGATCACATATAATATAATGATAGTTGGCCTTTGATATCATTTTATTATGAGGTTGTTTGATAAGAATTTGACCATTAAATAAATTTTCGGTGTTTCAAAATAATAAAACTATGTTTCTGATCATCTTTAGAAACTGGAACCTAAAATTGATGTTCCATTTACTTGCCTATTTCAAAATTATGTGTATCGTATTTTTCTAATCATATTTAATTAAAATGGATTTGGGTTGTTTTTTACCCACTCAAATTTTTTTATGGATTTTCAATCATTTAAAATCTACATATCCAGTCGTTTCTAGTAGATAACATATTCAATTAATTCCCTTTCATATTATACATATCCAATATAATACAAATAATGTTATAATATGATTTTACTTTTTTGAAGGACGTTTTTAAAGGATCTGACCCTATTGTTTTAAAACATTAGATGTGTGATTATTATCATCAGAAGAAAACAAAAACATGGATGGATATTCTATCTATTCAAAAATATAAAAATTAATGTACAGTTTTCGGTTAATGATATTACAACATTCATAGGTTATTCGGTTGGTTTTTGACCACCCGATTCATGTTTTTAATGATAATCAGGCCTTTAATATTTTATTATTCAGTTACCCAATTTAAAACATATATTTTATTGATGTGACCTCTACTCAAACACGTCAAAAATAATACAATGTTTGTTTTTATATAATTTCAAATCCTTCAGAGGCCATTTTATATTGTTATGACTATTAAATGAATGTTTTGATTTTTTTTTAAAAAAAAGTGGCATTCTACCATCCTAGTCCAATGAAAATTTTGACTGATGTTTTTATTTATCTATCATTATAAAAATAATTGTATGGTTCTTTTTGTATGATTTCATGACATTCAGAGGTTGTTTGATTAGTTTTTAACCAATGTCACACATTTTTATTCGACATAAATCCTTTAAAAACAAATTATTCAATAATTTTGGGCATATTAACATCTTATTTAAATGTCAGGTACTTTTACACGTCATATATAATTTTAATATGGGTTTCCTATGATTCTACACCATTCTGAGGTATCTTCAGACGTTTTATTGTTTAAAAAAATGATTTTTACGACCATACTAAGTAAATGGATCATCAAATTAATGTTTCATCTACTCCAACAATACAAAAATTACTTTATGGTTGTTTTTTTATAATATCACAACATTGTGATGTCATTTGGGTGGTTTTTACCATTTGAAAAATGTTTTTAAAGGGCATAAAACCTTTACAAACTTCTTATTAAGCTATTCCTGATGGACCACACATCCAATTGATATACCCTCTCCTAATACACATAAAAAATAATATATATATATATCTATGTGTGTGTGTGTGTGTTTGTATTTTTTCCAATGATTCATATCATTATGAGGTTTTTTTATAAAAATATGATCGTTAAATGCATTTTTTGTTTTTTTAAGGAATATAAGTTTATTTCCAATCATCCAAGATAAAAAGAACGTAAAATTATTGTTCAATATACTACACTGTTTGGAAAATTTGAGGTACTTCTATTTTCTTTTTATTTTCAATAATTTGGATGTTGATCTGTTGGTTCTAACCCCTCGACACACTTTTTTATATGTCATCATACCTTAAAAAAATTATTATTTATCCATTTTTGGCTGACCACATGTCTAATTGATGTTTTTTCTATTAGTAAACAACCAAAATAATTAAAATATGTTTTCCCCTTGATTTCACTTTATTATTTCTTCATTTTTTGTGGATGTTACCATAAAAACCACATTTTTATGTATTAAATAATAGAATTATACATCTAGTCATTCATTGAAAATTAATTTTCGGAATGATATTTCATCTACACAGGAATTTTATTTTTAATTTGATAATGTTCTCCTTATTTTATGGAATTTATTGGTTGTTCCATGTGTTTTGACCCCCTAAAGCATGTATTTAAAGGGCATCAAACCTTGAAAAATGCATATTTGATTGTTTCAGAGGACAGCATGACCAATTACTGTGTATTCTACTCATAAATATTAAAAATATATATATAAATGGGTTTCTAATTATTTTACATCTCTCTAAGGTTTGTTGCTATTGATTTTTAAATTAAAAAATGTTTTTCCTGTTTTAAAACAATAAAAGTGTTTTCCTGTCATCCTGTGAAAAAAGAACCTCAGATCGATGTTATGTATACTCTAAAATTTCAAAAATAGATACATTGTTCTTTTTCAGAATAAAAAATATTCAAACTCATTTAGTTGGTTCAGAAATACTAAATCATGTTTTTAAATGGAATCAACCCTTTAAAAACTACCTATTCAAAGTTTTAGGGAATATCACACATCTGATTGATGTTCCATCCACTCTTACATGTTGAAAAATAATTTAGAAAATGGTTTCCTATTATTTCACATCATTTTGGGGATGTTTTCTATGGTTATAAATGTAAAACAATGTCTTTATTCTTTCAAATAATAAATTTATGTTTTCTGTCATCTTAGGTAGATAGAGGATTGGATTTATGTTCCTTCTACATGACCATTTTAAAAATAAATTATAGATATTTTTATCATATTTCATGGACTTTGGTTGTTTTTCAGTTAGTTTGGACCCCTTGATGTGCATTTTAATGGTCATAAGACCATTAATATCTATTTATTATAAACTTTAGGGAAACCCACATGTCCAATTGATTCATTATTTATATTACTCATCCACAATAATATATATTGTGTTCTACTATGACTTTAAATCATTATGAGTTTATTCTCTATAGATATAAATATTAAATTCATGTTTTTGTGTCTTAACATAATAAAATTGTGCTTCCAGTAATTTTTGTAAAATAGAATCACATATAGATGTTCTATATTTTAACACCCCAGGTAAATAAAGAATATGAAATTTTTATATTTATCCATATTTTTGAATAAAATATTAATATTACTTTAAAGGGAATTCTATGCTCTATGGCTTACCCAATACGCGACAATGAGTTCCACTGAAATCTTACGTTGCACTCTAATAATAAAATAATATTATTTTAAATGGTAGTTAACGCCTAGACATTGTAATGGCAGGATATAATGGAACTAAATACAAAATGATTATATATGTTTGTAAAATATTTTTACTTTTATACAATAACTGTTAGAGGCATAAAATGCAAATGAATCAAATTTTAAGCATAAATCTTCTAATATTCTTTAAAAGGTCAATTAACCGCCTTTTGATGGAGAACCCATTTTAAATATACATTTGACAATTTTATATGTTGTATTTGACAAAATAAAATCCTTCTTTAGAATCTGGACATCAAAATTTACCTTGTGTAAATATTTTTAATTTTTTCCGATAAAGATTATTTTTAGTGAAAATGATGCATTTTAATTCAAAACCTCATATTAATAAGATTTATTTATATGGATAGATTATATTTTCAATTTAGATTAATGTTTATATATAATATATTTTTTCTATTTAATCTAATGGTGGTCATTGGAATTAATATCACTTGGAAATTGGACTTAAACTAGTGTTAATCTTTTAATAGATATTGTTTCTTAAAAACACGCTATTTATTTTCACAGCAGGAATTAATTACTAAATTAATTAATTCAAATTATATGTTTCTAATTTTTTAAAATAGAAATCATTTTTTAATTAGGAATATCAAATATATCTTAGGGTGAATTTTTGGTATTTTTCTATAAAACATCAATTTTTAATGAATAGTGAAACCCCTAAGTGGTAGATTAAAAAAAATTGATTTTTTGTTTAAATAAAACTTTACCACTTTTGTGATTTTAATTTAAAAAATCCGACATACATGGTATTCATTATGATTTAAAATGTTGTTCAATGGGAATAAAATAATTTTTTTGGTGAGTATTAACTTTTATGTTTTTAATCACGATTAGAGGTAATTAGTGTAATTTAAGATAATGATAAAGTTATAATAATATTAAATGACCTAGAAACATGTCCTACCCTTATTTTATGAGTCATGGAAGACCAATACAATCTATGGGTCAACTAGGGGACCCCATGGAGCCACATTGGTTGGAAAATGACATTAATAACTATTTATTTAATGTTAAAATTAAAATGTCACAAACATGTATTGTTTTATTAAAACAATTTTTATATGGGGTTATAAAAGTAATACTTTTAACTATAAATATTCATTATAAATATAAAAATATTTCCTACATCATGATATTACTTTATAATTTTTAGACATTACATAAATTAAATTATTTATGACACCATGATGATGCAGCGATTACCTCATTATTTAATGATTTAAATAAAATGAAAAGATAATGTTAAATTTAAGACCTACACCTGTCAAAAACCTATTGTATGGGTGGATTTAGAACTCTTATCATCTTATCCTCTAAATATATAAATTTGGGACCTTTAAAATCAGAAAATCATTTTATAATAAAGTAAAAGTTTATAACCTTCACAGAGTGCCCCTCCTCTCCTCTTATAAAAGGCCCCCACCTCTACCACCTCACCCACACATCTCAAGCCTTTGGATCGGCCAAACCCTTCTCATTTCATCTCTCCACATCGCTCTCTTCATCATTGAAGCCTCACATTTTGGCAGAATCCTTTCCAAGGAAGCATTTGAGCTCAAATCAAAAAGAGTTATCTGATTTAAAGGTAATGTCTTCCCTTGTGTTCTTTTGTTTTATTTTGCTTCTCCAACCCTCTGAATTCTTTTTATTACATTATTTTGTAACAACACCAGTATATTCAATATACTAGGATGTTTTTATGTGAAGGATTCGAGCTACACTTACACACACCTTCATCTAATGGTTAAAGAACATAATGTTTCTGTGGATGGAGAAATTCTGCCTCACGAAACGATGATTGTTCAATCTTATCTTAACACCTATCATGGTGGCCATTATGATGTCAAAATTTTTTATATATGATATATATGGTATTTATTCTTTCTATATGCTTCATAATTTTATATTTAAAACATTTCTTTATGCTTTTCATGTTGTGCAAATGCGATAATTTCATACGAGAAGTGTGGACTACTGCCCCCTCAAGTGATGTGACTTGTTCATGCAATACATGGAATGTACCAAGAATGAAATTAATGAAAATAAGTGACCTATATAACATGTATATTATACTGGATTTATAATATACATATCTCTCAATTATTTTTAATTCAATTAATATGACAAAGAAATGAAAGTAGCGTTAATGCGTACGTACAGCCCACTGTCTCCATGAACGGTGCATTTCGTTTCATTTTATCTTAAAATGTTAGGGAGTAGAATAAAATGAATATTTACTGGATATATATGATATTTAAATCATTATTACTATTCTGGAGATGATTTAATTATAACTACATGGAAAATCATTTTCAAACAAGATCATTTTTGACTCATGTACCAAACATCGACAAAAAGATCTGATATGAACCCAAATTATTAACCCATTATTATAACATTATAATATGTGATATTAACTGAATAATTATATTTAAAAGAGGAAATTGTGAAATTATAAATTGTACATTTTTTATTATTCAAGAATATAAAGAAATGATCACGACAAGTCAGACTTGAGGTAAGGGATCCAACCTCACTCGTTTTTTTGAAGTACTCTCTTTTATGTCATTTAATATAGGCTCATAATTCTTATGTTTGGGGATGTTATTTTATATTCATCATACATTAATTATTTTTTTTCATATTACAAGATACCCTATTTGATCTCATAAATCCATTTTTGGAAGTTTTAAGTGGCGCCGTTAGGCTGCCAAGTTTTCGTAAGGGATTTTTCATCTCACTTTTATTTTCGTGAGATTTATGCTACATTTTCCACCATATCCTATTAGTTGTGTATGTACTGCCCATTATTATAATCTTTTTGTAATATAATTTTGTTAATGATTATTTACACCAATGTTTTATATTCCTTCTTTCATGGGTTGTACGTTTTGAACTTTACCCAAGTTGGTATGGTAACCTTTCACCCTCCTCTTTTTAAAAGTCATATTTTGTTATGTATTTTAATTTACATCTTATTATGTTGGGATATGTTATTCTATATCCTTATTTTTTTAAAGTTTATTTCCAACTTATGAGATACCATTCTCTCTCTCATTGCCTAATTTTTTAAATTTTGAAGTGACGCCATTAGGCTGTCGAATTTTTACAAGGGAATGTCTAAACCCAATTTCGATTTCTTTGGGTTCAACCAGTACTTCTTGAACATGTCATCTAATGAATATGTGTGAATGTCCTCATATTGTTTCACACTTAATATCCAATTATATTCGGTGTATTTATATTTCTCACACATAATTATGTGATAGATTTATCCATAATTTAAGGATACCATCTTAATATTGGATTTCATCTCAATTTACATTTCCATTGAGACTTCATTGTTGTTATGAACCAATTCACTCTTATATGGTGTGTATACTATCTTTTGACATATTATATCATGAATCCCTTTATTCACATGATATTATAAAGTTCCGATTAAATGGTATTCCACAATTATTTGTATTTAAGATTCTCTCATTTTGTTAAAAACTCTTTAACAAAAATATCATTTTAAATCTTTTAAAGATTTATTATACTAAATCATTATCTTTAATGTCCATGTTTTCAAATTGTTTTTCGGTATTTATTTATATGTACATTAATTTTTTAAAATTATAATTATATTAAAAGCATCGAAGTGGTATGGGACACCTTGATTCAAAAATCTCTTTTAAATGGTTTTTGAAAATGGATTGATTAATTCAATATCTTGGAATAACTTATTGTAATTGAAAATGAAACATTGTTATTGAAATGATTATATTTTCAATATTTTATGTGTAATAATGGTACTTGGACATTTTACATGTGGTTATGTGATAAACCATATGACGGGTGGTGTCATGAATACCAGGACTGGTGGTTATGTTATAACCTCTAATGCATTTGGTATGGAAGTCGGTCGTATGGCTATTCCATTAAGTATGTGTGGATGTCGACTGTATGGTTATTAAATTTAAGTATGATTATGTCCCAAGTTACCTTTATATGTTATGTGTTGTTTATATGGGTTTTATGGTTATCTTTTTGTTACAAAAGGGTATGTAATGGTATTTTATTCAGTGAATAGTTTTTTACTACTTCATAAAGGTGAAAAGAATTACTTTGAAAAGTAATCATGGTTTACTTGTTGTTTTCAAAAACTAATAGTTTCCTTCATTGTGTATCCTTTACGTGTCCTTTTATGCTCATCCCAAGTTTTTGAAATGTTTTTGACATGACTTAATGATGAATAGGGTCAAGGATGGGATCAAGGAAAGATATTCTATCTAAAACATGGAACAAGTCATATTTATTTTTATGTCTTTTGTTTATTTTAAGGAAACATAGTAGAAGTGTCTATTATGTAATCTTATGAGATGTAATAGTTATGAATTAATTCTCTAAAACTCTAAACATGAAAAGATCCACTACGTGAATTATTCATTTAATTCATGATTATGTAATGTTTAAGGTCAGGGCTTAATAATTGGTATCAAATGTCGGTTTAGATAACTTTAGAGGTTAGGGTTTTCGTTAAGCATAAGTGACATTACCACAATGGTTTGGATTTCAGAAAGAGTCCTAGTTTTAGATAAATTGAATGAGTAAGTATATCTTAGTGTTTATCTTCCTCATTAGTACATGATTGTTTTGTTGATATACTCACACTGGCCTTTTGGGTTTTAGTAAATGGTTGGATCTAGCTGGCACCAAAGTAATAGTGGATGTGAAGGAAATTGTGACTGTTTTCTAAGAGAGCAACTGAATGATATTGGAGAAGAAATGAGAACTCTTGCGTTTATCCTCAACCATCTATCTGGAGTCATGAATCACCACCTAAACCTTGGTGATTTCTATAAGGAATCATATATTCGAGAAAAAAATCCCTACATAACTACAGATAATAATAATAAAGGTAAGTGTGTTCAAAAACCTTTGTGTTAAAGATGTGGAAAGAAACGCCTTGGAAAATGTTTCAAAGGGGCAGAAATATGCTTTAGATGTGGAAATGAAGGTCATAAAGTAAGAACCTTCCATGGGAAAAGGAAGCATCCAGTTGACTCGAGGAAAGGGAATGAAGTTCTTTCTGAGGAATAAATTGAATGTTTTAAATGTGGTGTGCATGATAATTATGCAAACACATGTCCTATAAAGATGTTTCAGGAATGGGATCACCAAGATCATACAAATCATCATTTACCAATACCTAATGCCATTCCGATTGATGATGAAGAAACTGATAATGACCAATCAATGGTATGGATTATTTCATAACATTTGTTTTCCTATTTTGGAATCTTATGATATGATTCATGATTTTGTTTGTAGGAAAGAAGTATTTCAGAATAAGTTGGAAAGTAATGGTTAATAGATCATGAATAATGTTGAATGAATTATAAGTCAACATATAAGGGCTTCAAGAGTTATGGAGAAATTCATAAGAGTATTAAGTCTCTTTTGATGATGGGGTTACATTAGAAGACTTTTTATAGTATGTGTAACCCTGATGCTTGATATATGAAAATTTTATTCAACGAATTGTTATCTGTTCTTTTGTGGACATAGTTATAATGAACCATTTGGGTTTATATGATCCTTACTTTTGAGGTACTTATGGGTTACTATATGTTATGAATGAAAGTTAAAGGAATGAGATAAAATTTAGGATAAATTATGTTATGGTTATTTTTGATGATTTTATCACTTTTTGGGGAATGATTTGAGAATTATATAGTTTATAAAAAGGACAACACGTAGACCGTGTGACAACCCGTCGCGTCGGACAAAACTGCGGGAATCGAACCCACAACCAATGTGTGAATGGTATTTATCACCTACCACTGGAATACGTGAAGTCCCAGGTTAGTTTGACTAATTATTTTTAGTTAGATGAATTTATGAATTAAGAGTAAGTTGATTTTGGGTTTTCTATGGAAATTATTAACCTATCATAGAGGATATGTGATTAGGTTAATTACTTTTCAATACGATACTTTAAGAGAAACTAATGTTGTTTGGAGATAAATGTTAAGATATAACATGCAAGACTATGTGATTAAATCTTTCAAATATTTGGGTTTCAATATTTCTTTGGCTTACTTTTGGTCTTTGTTGAACTTTGGGTCTTGTTGGACAAATTTTGGAGATTAAGAATAGATTTACTTTTTAAAAAGGATTATCTGTTTTGGGTATTATTTGATCGCATACTATCCTTTTTGGTTTTAGTTTTGGTTAAGGTCTAAAGACATCGGAAGTATACAGTTCTCTTTTGTGGATTAGGTGATTCTATAGAAGTTGATTATAGCTCTCTTAATGTAAACAACTCATCCTAAATACTCATCTTATTTAGAAAATATGATTTCGTGTATGAAATCTAGTAAAAGTTGAAAGTAAACTTGACATGTAAGTATGTTTCCTTATGTTTTAGTTAAGATCAAAAATAAATTCCTCAATGAAAAGTAACTTAAAAAAATGTTGTCTGTTAACTTTTCCTATATGGGAATCCAACACCGTTTAACCCATCACAAGTTTGTGATTTTCTGGTGGTTAACTTTATCCTAAACATGTTTTCTATCACACTCCCTCAGAACATGACAATTTGTTTTTTTCTTCCATATCAATGTTTCCATACATGTAATCCTAGTATGGGTTAACTCATGTGACCTTTTTTATAAGGCCCCATCCTTAAACCGTACTTAATATTTAATTAAATGAGTAATTCACATTGAGTATCTTTTCAGGATTAGAGTTTTAGAGAATTAGTACATAACTATTACATCTCAAAAGATTACAAAGTAGTCGCTTCTACTAAATTTCTATAAAATAAAAACTCTTAAAAAGAAACATGTCTACTTCCATGTTTTAGGTAGCATGAATTTCCCTTGATCACATCCTTGACCCTATTCCATGCTATGTCCTGTGAAAAACATTTCAAAAACGTGGGATGAGCATAAAAAGCTCTGTAAGGGGTACACAAAGAATGAAAATAGTTATTTTTTCAAAACAACAAGTAAACCATGTATACTTTATCAAAGTAAAATTTTTCAGCTTTTCGAAGTAGTAAAAACTATTTGCTGAATAAAAGTTCATTACATACCCTTCTGTAACCAAAACATTACCATAAAACCCATATAAATATCACATAATATATAAAGGTAACTTGGGACATAAACATACTTAAGTAGAATAACCATAAGGTCTACTCCCACACATATCACTTAATGGAATAACCATTCGGACAACATACATACATACTTAATGGAATAGCCATACGGCTGACTTCCATACCCAATGCATTTGAGGTTATAACGGAACCACCCGTCCTGGTATTCACGGCAGCACCCATCATATAGTTTATCATGTAACCACCCGTTAAATGTCTAAGTACAATTATAAAATCATAAGACATAAAACAAACATAATGGAAAGAAAACATTTCCACACTTTGATCACAATATAACACTCAAATATATTGACATAACAAATACATTATAAAAACCACTTTCAATACCAAAATACATAAAAGAGTATGTGGTATTTATTTCATTTTAAAAACATCTCGGCTTGTTGAGGATGCCAAAGACCAAATAATACTCACGGTGGAGGAAAAGGTCATTGTCACCGCATACGTTAAAGAATCATTCCTTTATGTTGTTTTGTAAAACACCTCGTAGAAAAAGATTCCTTTTGTATAAAAGTAAAAGTCAATGGCGTTTATACTCCATATGAAAGAATGTTGGGTATAAAACGAAATATGACTCAATGAAAGGAGATTGAGATGAAGTCCCTCACAAAGATGGTATCCTTGGACTAAGGATAAATCAATTACATAATTTTGTGTGACAAACTAATACACCAAATATAATTGGATATTAAGTGTAAAAAAATCAGAGGATATTTACACGTATTCATAGAATGACATATTCAAGGAGTACAATCTTATCCCAAAGAATCAAAATTGGTTTAAGAAGTTCCCCTCCAAAAATTTGACAGCCTAACGACATCACTTCAAAATTCAGAAAATGAGTTGATGAGAGATAAAAAGGGAATCTCATCACTTGGACATAAAATTTAAATCAATAAGGATGTAAAAGAACATATCCCAACATAATAGTATGTGAATTAAAATACATAACAAATGAAGACTTTTAGAAAGAAGAGGGTGAAAGGTCCCCTTACCGAGTTGGGTAACTTCCGAATCGTACACCCCATGGAAGAAGGGTCATACAATGAAGATGTGAATACCCATAAATGAAATTATACTACAAAAAGTTTATAATAATGGGCAGTAAATACACCACTCAAAGGAAATTGTGACAAATGTAGCATAAATATCACAGGAATAAAAGTGAGATGAACAATCCCTTACGAAAACTTGGCAGCCTAACGACGCCACTTAAAACATCCAAAATGGATTGATGAGATCAAATAGAGTATCTCATCATATTAAAATAAAATGTACTAAAAGAGGAATATAAATGAACATCCCCCATAATAACAAAGAGGAGCATAAAATAAGTGACAAAATGGAGAGTACTTAAAAAGAATGAAAAAGGTTAGATCTCTTACGAAAATTCGGCAGCCTAACGGCGTCACCCAAAACTTCCAAAATGGATTGATGAGAGAGAATATGTTCTCTCATCATATGAACAATAAAAATTACATTAAGAGTATTATAAAAGAACATCGCAATAACAAGAAATATGAGCTTTACAAGGAATGACATAAAAGAGTGTACTTAAAAAGAAAGAGAGGAGTAAGATCCCTTACCTCGGGTCCGAATAGACTCGATCATTCTTTAACATCCTAAATAATAATCTTGAGTTAATTTCTATTTTCATAAGAACCTTTTAAAGTTCATTATTCCTTTTATATCACTTATTTACATTTTATAAACATTATTTAATCATTTAAGTAAATAATGTTTGTTTTGTCGATATTTGGTTCTTAAGTCGAAAGTGAACTTCTTACAATTACATGTTGTTCAGGTGGTCAATGGTTCATTATATCCAGAATGATATTCATGATTTGTATATCATATATATATATATTATATATACATAATATACATGTATTTATAATATTACATAATCATTTAGAGGTAAGAAATGAAATGCACCGTTCATGGAGACGGTAAGCCGTACGTACGCATGAACACTACTTTCATTTCTTTGTCATTATAACACCCCGAGATTTTATGAAAAATATATTCTTTTTAATTTCATTAATGTCTTGTGTTATACGCTAAAACAAAAGGATATTTCACAACACACATCTCTGATCTGGCTTGAGTTACACGCAATCGCGACCTTCCACGATAGCGTGTGTTGTACGCAACACCAAGTTTCGCTAAACAACAATATGCTATTAAAATATTATTAAAACTAGCCGTTATGAATATTAATAACCACTTTTTGAAATTTTGTAAATTTTATTTTTCAAAATGGACATCATTTTTGGATTCGGAATATCGAAATTAGATTAGGGTGAAATTTTGGTGATTTTCGGATAACATTCAAATTTTGATGAATAGTGAAAATTACTAAATTTTAATTAAAAACAACTTTTTCAATCGAAAAAATTAATAGTGATAAATTATTTATTTGAGTGGTTTTAAAGAATATTTAGAATATATTTTTAAAATTTAATACAATGTTGGTCATTGGATGTAATTTCACATTTAAACCAGAAATAAACAAGTGTCAATCTTTTGATAGTTATTATCTCTTAAGAACACGCTATTTGTTTTGAAGACGGGAATTAATTTTTAAATTATTTAATGCAACTAATATGTTTTGAATTTGGAAAAATAGAAATCATTTTTGAGTTCATAATATCAAATATAGCTTAGGCCTAATTTTTGGTATTTTTTTGAAAACATTCAATTTTTGATGAATAGTGAAACGACTAAGTGGTAGTTAAAAAAACTGAATTTTTCATAAAACATAATTTTACCGCTTCTGTGAGTGGAATTTCAAAAATCCGAGAGACACTGTTGATGTCAGTATGTAAAATGTGGTTCAATGAGATGAAAATAATTTTTGGTGAATAGTAACTTTTTACTTTTATTTACCACGGTTAAAAGTAAATAGGGTAATTAAGGGTAGAAATGATATTATTATTACCCTAACACATGTCCTAATTCTATTGGACAAGTGTAATTCGACCAAAAACAAACATAGGAATAAAATATGACCATTTAGGCCCACTTGGATTAGATTAGGACATTTATTATTAATTTATTTAAAGAATGGTTAAAAGAGTTAAAATAAATGTTTATTTACTAAAACATTTTTAATATAGGGTTATACAAACGAAAAATTCAATTGTAAATATTAATTAGAAATATAAAACAATTTCTTACATAATGGTATTTTATTTTGAATTTTTAGACATCAAATAATGTAATTTATTTATGACACAAAGATGATGTAATAATTATCTTATTAATGAAATATTAACATAAATAATGTTATCAATACCAAAATAAATTTACTTTAAGTCTTTTTATGAATTAAACTAATTTTATAGGTTAATATGACATGTTAGTATTGATTTAATTAACTTTTTTCGAACATATAATTCTTTTATGTTTTTCAGAAAAATCAAATACTAAATAGTGTCAAAATTGACCTAAAATTGTTTTTATAATAAATATTATATTATTAATTGTTATTTTATTCCTAAAAATCTAAGGTTCGGCCAAATGACTTAGATAAGGTTATATATATTAATAATAAACAATTTGGGGTTATTTTGGCTTCTTATAGTAAGTTTATTAACCATATAGTGTAAGAACACAAGAAGACATGGTAAAAGTAAAATTATTTAACTTAATGTTAAATCTAAATGATAAGGTTAAAATAGGAACCTAAACTTGTATAAATTCTATTGGATGAGATGGTTTCGACCCATCCCCACCTTATCCTCGAAATAAATCAATTTGGAGCTATTTAAAACCGAACTAGACTTTATAATAAAATAATATTTTTAGTTTTTCCAAAGGAGCCCCTCGCCTCCCTTATAAAAGGGAACCTCCTCCCTCTCTTCCTCACACAACTTTGAGCCTTCAAGCTCGGCAAAAACCCTGCCAAATTCTCTTCTCCACTTACCTAGAAACATCCTAGAGGTTCTGGTCTTCCTCAATGACCAATTTTATTGCCCTAAGAGAAGGTCTCAAAGAGGCGCTTCAAAGAAGAGGTAATTTCCGTTACCAATTCTTTCACCTTTATTTCTTCTTCCACTTATTCTTCTAAGGTTGCTTCATTATGAAGTAATAACATCAGTATCACTCATATACTGATATGTTATTATATGTATGAAACAATCCTATTTCACCATCTATCCATCCTACGGAAAACGAAATCACCACGCGTGCGTACGTACGGAATGCCGTCTCCACGCCGTGGTGAAATCTATTTTCCACCACCACCTTACTTGGATGGGTATAATGGTGTAAATAATTACTATATATTATTATTTTAAAGTGATATTGATTCTGATATAGTATACATACACTCCAATACAATCCCATGATCATGAGAACGATATCATCGCTCGTGCGTACGTACGGACTACCGTCTCCACGACGCGATGAGATTCATTCTCCACTTTAACCATTCATGAATGATTATAAAGTATATATATTAAGTAATCATGAAATACATGACATAATAATGATACTGGATTTATGTGTATATATATGTATGTCATCCACTTAATTCCGCTCAACTCAATAAGGAAACGAAAACAGCGTTCATGCGTACGTACGGCCTACCGTCTCCATGAACGGTGTATTTCTTTCCATTTACTGATTTATTATATATATGTATATTATGAATATATATATATATATATAAATCATCTTTTATATTCTGTAATTAAGTAATCATGATCTAAGTAATCATATGAATAATTACAAGTCAAAACACGGACGACAAATGAAACAATTTTACCCAAAACGCTTTTTAACATGGAATTTATCAAAGAACGGGTAATATAAAGTCATAAGTGAACCATATATGATATCATATGATTCTGTAATAAGTAAATGACATTATTTAAATCATTATACAGGAGGTTCGGACACTTACGAAGCAAATCGGACCTAAGGTAAGAGAAATATCACAATCTCATTTTTATCCAAGATTGTTTATTCGTAAGTATTTACTGGGGTGTATTTTATCAATCACATCCATGTTTCCTCAATATATAATATTATTTCCATCCACCTACAATTTTTTTAAATCCATTTTTTACCCTTTGGTGTGTTTATAGTAAAAGATATGAAAGGAAGCTTTTGTCGTTTTTCGTATGAGGTACTTTTTGACATTTCCGAAAAAAGTATGAGAAGAATGTTTTTTTAACTTATACGGCATGAATGGATTTTTAAAACATTATTTCCAAGAAGCTTCCTTTACAAGTTTTCAAGTTTATTTTTAATAAACTTCTTTTAGTTTAAAATTGTAAGACATTTAAGAAAGGAAAATGTTTTTGAAGTAGAAAGGATATTTTCCTCAAGAACGAAGTTCAATTGTTTTATCAAAATTATTTTCCATCTAAGATAATAAAGGGTTCTGTTTTTATCCCTATTATTACATTGATTTGATTATGTTGTGATGGAATTATTTTTATGAATTCCTTTATCTTATATTAATTGTTCTATGATGTCATGTTGTTTAAGAATCCCATTTTTATTACATGGGTTATGCTATGATGTATGGTTTATGATTTTGTGGCACACATAAGAATGGTATCATTATGAGATGGGTGGGACCTATATCTCCCTCCAATGCATTGGGTAAAGATTTAATATCTCATGAGATAGACATGGCAGGAATGGTAGGTTATACCGGTTCAGTGAAACAGGATTGAAATGAGGGTGAATCGGTTTTGAAAGGGAATTTGTCCACTAAGATAGTCTTGGAAATGAGTCTTGACTAACAAGAAATGATTCTCTATGATTGTGTGTGTATGCCACAAAGTTTCATGTTTTATGTTATGATTATTTTGATAACATTTCACTGCCATGATTTATCCCATGTTATGAAATTATGATCTCTTTTGCAGGTTAAGATTTCCAAAAGTTATGTGCTTGTGTATACGATGTGATTGATATTTCTTTTGTTTACCCTTACTGAGCATTTGAGCTCACCCTTTTATGTTTACTTTTCCCCAGGATATAAAGAATGGTTTTAGGTATAAATAAAATGAAGATCTTTATGGGAGATGTTTAATATCTTTCACCAGGATTAGAAAATTATATTCCGTGTTTCGAAAGACACTAAACTATTACGATCCTTGTATGTGTGTTTTTGTTATGTACTAAGTATTCCACAAATGTAATGTAATATCAATGTACGTCAAGCTTCGGGTCTATACAGTTGGTATCAGAGGAAAGGTTTAGTAAACCTTTGGAAACTAGGATGCGAAAGTGTTAGTGATATCCCTAGAGATATTTCTAAGGTATGTCTAGGGATGTCCCTAAGGATAATTATACGTATAAGATACAGTCCTAGAACTACGGTAACGATCATAGAATTTAACCTAAGAATTTAGATATTGAGGATACTCCCCCTTTATAATGTTGTTTTCCCTAGCATTATTTTTGCCTCTCACACTATTCTTTTTGGGTTTTAGACGATGGCTAGAACCCGAAGGAACCGTGTTGATCAATGCAATGGACAATGCAATGATTTTCCTCCTGAACAAACAAATATTATGGGAGATGGAGTGAAAAATCTTATTGCTATACTTACTCAAGCTATGAATCATTCTGGACTTCCAAATGAGCAGAGAAGGGAACAATATTCTATTGAGTCCTTCATGAGGCAACGCCCACCTTCTTTCAGTGGGTCTTCAGATCCACTTGTTGCTGAACAATGGATCAGTACCACTGAAAAGATATTTTCAGTTCTTCAATGTTCTGAACATGATAAAGTCATCTTAGCAGTATATCATTTGGAAGGTGAAGCTGATCAATGGTGGAATCTTATCTAGAATACGAGGCCAAGAGATGAAATTGAGTCCATGGAATGGGACGAGTTCAAGAACGTGTTTTTCAGTAAGTACTTCCATCGTATTCTTCGAACAAAGATGGAAAAAGAGTTTCTTGAGCTGAAGCAGACGGATGATGAATCTGTTGGTATATACGAAGATAATTTTACAAGACTTCCAAGGTATGCATCTAGCATTATCATCCAACCTGAAATTAAAGTTGATCGATTTTTCAGTGGATTAAAACCAAGTCTTCGAAGGGCATTAACTATAAGAGACTTCAGTATCTATGAAAAAATTGTACGTTGTGCTATCAAGGTAGAAATGGAAGTTGGTGTTACATATCCATCTCATGGTTTTGATAAGAAACGAAAGGTGTAGTTCAAGGAGAAATCTCAGAATAATGGTGAAAATAAGATGAATGTTTCTTTATGCACAAACTGTGGAAAGAATCATGGTGGATATTGTCTTAAAGGGACTAGAAAATGTTTTAAGTGTGGAAAAGAAGGTCATCGAGCAGCTGAGTGTTGAAGTAATGGAAAAAGGGTTTCTAATGATGTGAATAAAGCAAACACTGCAGAGAACTCACCATCAACACTTCAATGCTTCAAGTGCAAGGAAATGGGGAATTATGCTAATAAATGCCATAATCCAAGGGTTAGTGATGATCGACATGAGCAACCGCTTAAGGCAAATGACAAAGGGAAGTCATATGCGATCACCATTGGCGATGTTGAATATGACAACGATGTGGTGGAATGATTAAGTGTTTATGTACTAGGATTCCAAAATAATGTTGTATCATGGAGTATTGGAATATTTATGTATTGGTATATTATGGTATTCAAAGTGATTGAGATATTTTTGGAAATAAGACGATATACGCATAATGAAGGGAAAACGAGAAAATAAAATGTTTAACAGTATTCATGAGCTCATGATTGATATAAGGACTAAGTGATATCATGGTTTGAGTATATAAAATTTTGAGGACTTTGGTATGTGGAAAGTGTTAACTTTTAACTGCATTCATGTTTTCACTAAGGTTCAATGGGTATTAATTCTTCAAGAGAATACATGATTAAGGTATTCACATGTTTTTAATTTGACCAGCAAGATATATCTTATGATATATGGGGGATAAATGATGGAATTCACGTGATTGTTCTGTGACATTTCAAGTTACCATTTTCTTTATACTATGAGCTTGGACCGAAGTATTTTAGATAAGCTTAGAATGGATTATGTTGGACATAAGTTAGGATAAATCGTTTTTCGATATTATTGATGGGATGTTATAGTAATATAGCTTTAGAAAAAGTACAACCTACAGGATGGGCGACAACCCATCGCGTCGGACAAGGCTGTGGGAATCGAACCCACAACGGAAGTGCGACTGGCCTTTATCGCCTACCACTGGCCTACATGAAGTCCTTGTTTAGTAGAAACTAGTTTTATTATATTAAGCAGTACGATATATGAAGTATATGTCCATTTTAGGAACCATATATGATTAATATAACTATAGAATGACTTATGTATATTTAATAACTTTTGCTAACCTTTTGTTTGAGACAGATGGAATGACCCGTCATTCTATCACATGATCTGCTAACACTTCACGAATAACAAATTCAACTTCATTTATTTAAGAGATGAAGTGGAAATTGTTCATGGCACGAGCAACAGTGAGATTGTACCAAAATAAAGTAAGTATTTATTCTTATTCAAATTCTTCAACTTTACGGAAACGATCTTAAAAACCAAAAATTTTGTCCTAGTGCTCTTATATTTGATTAATCAGATGGTACCTTAGATCATCACAAATTTATGGATTTCTGATTGTTGGATTTTCCATAACCATGTTCTCTACCACTCTCCATCAGAACATGATGGTTATATTTTTCTTCCATATCCATATTTTCACCCATGTGGAAACCCAGTGATTAGTTTATTTGGGTAATCGTTATGTTTCATACTTTTGTTTTTAAATATTGGTTTTGGTATTCCTTTTTACGATGTGGGTTTCTATTAAAGAAAATTTCGAGTAGTAAACCATTTATAACCCCGACGAATTTCGAGGGCGAAATTCATTTTAAGGGGGGTAGAATATAACATCCCGAGATTTTATGAAAAATATTTTTTTAATTTCATTAATGTCTTGTGTTATACGCTAAACCAAAATAATCTTTGACAACACACATCTCTGATCTGGCTTGAATTACATGCAATTGCGACCTTCCACGATAGTGTGTGTTGTACGCAACACCAAGTTTCGCTAAACAACGATATGCTATTAAAATATTATTAAAACTATCCGTTATGAATATTAATAACCACTTTTTGAAATTTTGTAAATTTTATTTTTCAAAATGGACTTCATTTTTGGATTCGGAATATCGAAATTAGCTTAGGGTGAAATTTGGGTGATTTCTGGATAACTTTCATATTTTGATGAATAGTGAAAATTACTAAATTTTAATTAAAAGAATCTTTTTCAATCGAAAAAATTTATAGTGATAAATTATTAATTTGAGTGGTTTTAAAGTATATTTAGAATATATTTTTACAATTTAATACAATGTTGGTCATTGGATGTAATTTCACATTTAAACCAGAAATAAACCTGTGTCAATCTTTTGATAGTTATTGTCTCTTAAGAACACGCTATTTGTTTTGACGACGGGAATTAATTTTTAAATTAATTAATGCAACTGATATGTTTTGAATTTGGGAAAATAGAAATCATTTTTTAGATCATAATATCAAATATATCTTAGGCCTAATTTTTGGTATTTTTCTGAAAACTTTCAATTTTTGATGAATAGTGAAACCACTAAGTGGTAGTTAAAAAAACTGAATTTTTCATAAAAATTAATTTTACCGCTTCTGTGAGTGGAATTTCAAAAATCCGAGAGACACGGTCGATGTCAGTAAGTAAAATGTGGTTCAATGAGATGAAAATAATTTTTGGTGAATAGTAACTTTTTACTTTTATTTACCACGGTTAAAAGTAAATCGGGTAATTAAGGGTAGAAATGATATTATTATTACCCTAACACATGTCCTAATTCTATTGGACAAGTTTAATTCGACCCAAAACAAACTTAGGAATAAAATATGATCATTTAGGCCCACTTGGATTAGATTAGGACATTTATTATTAATTTATTTAAAGAATGGTTAAAAGAGTTAAAATCAAAGTTTATTTACTAAAACATTTTTAATATAGGGTTATACATAAGATAAATTCGATTTTAAATATTCATTAGAAAGCTAAAACAATTTCATACATAATGGTATTTTATTTTTAATTTTTATACATCAAATAATGTACTTTATTTATGACTCAAAGATGATGCAATAATTATATTATTAGTGAAATATTGACATAATTGATGTTATAAATACCAAAATAAATGTAATTTAAGACTTTTTATGAATTAAACTAATTTTTGTGGTTAATATGACATGTTAGTATTGATTTAATTAACGTTTTTATAACTTATCATTCTGTTATGATCTTCAAAAAAATCAATTACTAAATAGTGTCAAAATTGACATAAAATAGTTTTTAAAACAAATATTATATTATTAATTGTTATTTTATTCCTAAAAATCTAAGGTTCGTCCAAATGACTTAGATAAGGTTATATATATTAATAATAAACAATTTGGGGTTCTTTTGGCTTCTTATAGAATGTTTATTAACCTTATAGTGAAAGAACACAAGAAGACACTGTAAAAGTAAAATTATTTAACTTAATGTTAAATCTAAATGATAAGGTTAAAATAGGAACCTAAACTTGTCTAAATTCTATTGGATGAGAGGATTTTGACCCATCCCCACCTTAGCCTCGAAATAAATCAATTTGGATCTATTTAAAACCGAACTTGACTTTATAATAAAATAATATTTTTAGTTTTTCCAAAGGAGCCCCTCTCCTCCCTTATAAAAGGGCACCTCCTCCCTCTCTTCCTCACACAACTTGGAGCCTTCAAGGTAGGCAAAACCCTAACAAATTCTCTTCTCCACTTCCCTAGAAACATTCTAGAGGTTCTGGTCTTCCTCAAAGACCAATTTTAGTTCCCTAAGATGAGGTCTCAAAGAGGCGCTTCAAAGAAGAGGTAATTTCCGTTACCAATTCTTTCACCTTTATTTCTTCTTCCACTTATTCTTATTAGGTTGTTTCATTATGAAGTAATAACATCAGTATCACTAATATACTGATATGTTATTATAAGTATGAAACAATCCTATTTCACCATCTATCCATCCTACGGAAAACGAAATCACAACGCGTGCGTACGTACGGAATATCGTCTCCACGTCGTGGTGAAATCTATTTTCCACCACCGCCTTACTTGGATGGGTATAATGGTATAAATAATAACTATATATTATTATTTTAAAGTGATATTGATTCTGAAATAGTATACATACCCTCCAATACAGTCCCACGATCATTAGAACGATATCATCGCTCGTGCGTACGTACGGACTACCATCTCCACGACGCGATGAGATTCATTCTCCACATTAACCATTCATGAATGATTATAAAGTATATATAATAAGTAATCATGAAATATTTGAAATAATAATGATACTGGATTTATGTGTATATATATGTATGTCATCCACTTAATTCCGCTCAACTCAATAAAGAAACGAAAACAGCGTTCATGCGTACGTACGGCCTACCGTCTCCATTAACGGTGTATTTCTTTCCATTTACTGATTTATTATATATATGTATATTCTGAATATATATATATATCATGTTTTATATTCTGGAATTAAGTAATCATGATCTATGTAATCATATGAATAATTACAAGACAAAACACGGACGACAAATGAAACCATTTTACCCAAAACGCTTTTTAACATGTAATTTAAAAAAGAACGGGTAATATAAAGACATAAGTGAACCATATATGATATCATATGATTCTGTAATAAGTAAATGAAATTATTTAAATCATTATACAAGAGGTTCAGACACTTACGAAGCAAAATCGGACCTATGGTAAGGGAAATAACACAATCTCATTTTTATCCGAGATTGTTTATTCGTAAGTATTTACTAGGGTGTATTTTATCATCCACATCCATGTTTCCTCAATATATAATATTATTTCAATCCAACTACAATTGTTTAAATCCATTTTTTACCCTTTGGTGAGTTTATAGTAAAAGATATGAAAGGAATCTTTTGTCGTTTTTCGTATGAGGTACTTTTTTGACTTTCCCGACAAAAGTACGAGAAGAATGTTTTTTTAACTTATACAGAATGAATGGATTTTTAAAAAATTATTTCCAAGAATATTCCTTTACAAGTTTTCTAGTTTATTTATAATAAACTTCTTTTAGTTTAAAATTGCAAGACATGTTAAGAAAGGAAAACATTTTTGAAGTAGAAAGGATATTTTCCTCAAGAATGAAGTTCAATTGTTTTATCAAAATTATTTTCCATCTAAGATAATAAAGGGTTTTGTTTTTATCCCTATTATTATATTTATTTGATTATGTTGTGATGGAATTATTTTTAGGAATTACTTTATCTTATATTAATTGTTCTATGATGTCATGTTGTTTAAGAATCCCATTTTTATTACATGGGTTATGCTATGATGTATGGTTTATGATTTTGTGGCAAACATAAGAATGGTATCATTATGAGATGGGTGGGTCCTGTATCTCCCTCTAATGCATTGGGTAAAGATTTAATATCTCATGAGATAGACATGGCTGGAATGGTAGGTTATACCGGTTCAGTGAAACAGGACTGAAACGAGGGTGACTCGGTTCAGAAAGGGACTTTGTCCACTAAGATAGTCTTGGCAATGATTCTTGACTAACAAGAAATGATTCTCCATGATTATGTGTGTATGCCACAAAGTTTCATGTTTTAAGTTATGATTATTTTGATTACATTTCACTACCATGATTTATCCCATGTTATGAAATTATGATCTCTTTTGCAGGTTAAGATTTCCAAAAGTTATGTGCTTGTGTATACGATGTGATTGATATTTCTTTTGTTTACCCTTACTGAGCATTTGAGCTCACCCTTTTATGTTTACTTTTCCCCAGGATATAAATAAAGGTTTTAGGTATAAATAAAGTGAAGATATTTATGGGAGAAGTTGAAGATCTTTCACTAGGATTAGAAGATTATATTCCGAGTTTCCAAAGACACTAAACTATTATGATCCTTGTGTGTGTGTGTTTTTGTTATGTACTAAGTATTCCGCAAATTTAATGTAATGTCAATGTACGTCAAGCTTCGGGTCTCTACAGTCATATTAATGGAATTAAAACTAAATGAGAGGTATGTATATTTTAATTCCAGAATTATATTATATATATATATATGTATATCCATTATAAATTTGTACTTATAATAGTACTTTACATTTGGGGATAAGAAATGAAATGCACCGTTCATGGAGACGGTAAGTCGTGCATACGCATGAACGCTAATTTCATTTCTGTCTCATATATTAATGGAAATAAATAATAATGATATAGAGGTATATTATAATTCCAATATAACATAATATATAATAACTTTAAATCCATCATTTATACGTCCCACATATGGCATTAACGAATCACATCACTTTGAGGGGGCGGTAGTCTGCACTTCCTAAAATGAAATTATCGTGTTTACCCATAATGGAGACCATAAATTTATGCCACAAAAAAAATACAGAATCTTAAGTAAAACATAAACATATTATATATCATATATAAATATAGTGACATCTTAATGGCCACCTTTGAAGGTGTTATATGAGTGTTGAACAATTATCGTTTCGTGAGGCAGAAATTCGCCATCCACGGAAACATTATGTTCTTTAACCATTAGATGTAGGTGTGTGTAAGTGTAGCTAGAATCCATCTTATAAAAACATCCTAATATATTGAAGATACTAGAGTTGTTACAAAAGAAATTAATAAAAATAGTATATGGGGTTGGAGAGGAAAAATAAAACAAAAGGACTCACGTGAAGACATTACCATAAAATCGGGTAACTCCCTTTGGTTTGAGCTCAAAGGCATCCTTGGGAAGACTTCTGCCCAATGTGAGGCATCAAGGAGTAATAGAGGTAAGTGGAGAGACAAAATAGGCAGAGGTTTGCCGAGCCAAAGGCTATGGGAGTGTGGGTAAGGAGGTAGAGGTGGGGGCCTTTTATAAGAGGAGAGGAGGGACACTCTTGGAAGGTAAAGAAAAGTCACTTTATTTTAAAATGGTATTCGGATTTAAGAGGTCCCACATTGATGTATTTCGAGGATAAGGTGGTAAGGGTTTGAAATACACTCATCCAATAGGTTTTGGACATGTGTAGGTCTTAGATATTACATTATCTTTCCATTTTATTTAAATCATTAAATAATGAGTTCATCGTTGCATCATCATAAATATTTTAATTTATTTAATGTCTAAAAATTGTAAAAAAATACTATGATGTATGAAATCTTTTTAGCTTTCCAATGAGTATTCATAGTCAAAAGTATGACTTGTATAACCCCATGTTAAAATTGTTTTAGTAAAACATTTCATGTTTGTGTCATTTTTACTTTAACATTAAATAAAAAGTTATTTATGTCATTTCCCAACCAAAGTGGATTCATGTGGTCCCCATGTTGACCCATGGGTTGTCTTGGTCTGCCATGACACATAAAATGAGGTTAAGACATGTTTCAAGCTGATCTCATATAATTAAAACATTATTTTTACCTTAAACTACGCTAATTACCTCTAATCGCGATTAAAAACATAATAAGTTACTATTCACCAAAAAATTATTTTAATATAATTGAACCACATTTTACTTCTTAATGACAACCATGTTTGGCAAATTTTTGAAATTCAAAACACAAAGATGGCAAAATTTCATTTAAGCGGAAAAATCAGTTTTTATAAGTACCACTTAGTGGTTTCACTATTCATCAAAAATTGATGTTTTTTCAAAAAAATCCCAAAAATTCACCCTAATCTATATTTGATTTTCCGAAATAAAAAATGAAGTACATTTTACAAAATTAAAAACATATAAGTCACATTAATTAATTTAATAATTAATATCTGCTGTCAAAGCAAATAGCGTGTTTTTATGAAACAATAAGTATCAAAAGATTGACCCTAGTTTATGTCTGATTTCAAAGTGAAATTAATTCCAACAACACAATTGGATTTAATGGTAAAAATATATTCAAATTTCACTTTAAAACCAATTCAATAGATAATCTAATCATATAAATAAATTAGATTAAAAAGTCGTTTTGAATTAAAATACAACATTTTACACTATTCATTAAAAAATGAACTTTATCGGAAAGATGCCAAAAATTTACAAAAAGTAAATTTTGATGTCCCGATTCTTAAGAAGAGTTTTATTTGGTCCAATATAATTTTTAAGAGTGAAAAAAACTATATTTAATTATTGTTCGCCATCAAAAGGTGATAAGTGAGCCTTTAGTGAAAATTAGGGCATATACGCCTAAAATTGAATTCTTTCCGTATTTTAAGCCATTTTCTTTTATTGGATAAATGTAAAATCATTTTAAAAAATATATAATCATATTTTAGTTATTTCTATACATTCCTTCCAATACAACGGTTACATGTTAACTACCATTTAAAATAATATTATTTTATTATTAGAGTGCAACGTAAGATTCCCAAAAAACTCGTTGTTGAGTGTTGGGTACGCCATCGAGCATAGCGTCCCCTTTAAAGTCATATTAATATTTTATTCTCAAATATGGATAAAAATAAAAATTTCATATTCTTTATTCACCTGGGGTGTTACATCCTTCCCCCCTTTTGGGAATTGCGTCCTTGCAATTTTAAAATTGGGCTCGGAAACTTCATTGAAAATCCCACATCGAAACAAGAGTCGGTAAAACAATCACTTTAAAATAATGAAAGATAAGTATAGTGTTCACCCGAGTTAACCCATACTAGGATTACATGTAGGAAAGCATGGACATGGAGGAGAAACATAGGGACATTTTCTGATGGAGAGTGATAGAAAACATGTTTAGGAGAAAGTTAACAATAAGAAAATCAAAAACTTGTGATGGGTTAAACGGTGTTGTGTTTCGCAGAAGGAAAAGTTAATAGAAAACATTTTTGTTTTAAGTTACTTTTTGTTGAGGAATTTATTTTTGAGCTTAAATAAAACATATGGAAACATACTTACTTGTCATGTTCACTTTCAACATTTACTAGATTTCTCACACATACTCATACTTTCTCCAAAAGATGAGTAATTAGGAAGACTTGTTCACATTAAGAGTACTATAAAAAACTTCTAGAGGATCACCTAATCCACAAAAAAGAACTACTCATTTCCCATGTCTTCAAACCTTAACCAAAACTAAAACCAAAAAGGTTACTACAAGATCAGATAATCCCGAAAAGAATAACCCTTTATAAAAATAAAATCTAATCTTAATCTCAAAATTTGTCCAACAAAACCCAAATTTCAATGAGGACCATTCAATAACCAATTTGTCCATAAAATTGTTCAAAGTAAAACAATCTATGATTAACAACCAAATATTTGAAGGTTTTAGTCACATAGTCTTCCAAGTTAAATCGTAACATGTATCTCCAAAAAACATCAGTTGCTCCTAGAATCTCGTATTGAAAAGTAATTACCCTAATCACATATCCTCCATGATAGTTTAATCATTTTCATAAATAACCCAAAATCAAATTACTCTTAATTCATAAAATCATATAACTAAAAATAATCATTCAAACTAACTAGGGACTTCCCGTAGTCCAGTGGTAGGCGATAAATACCAGTCACACTTTGGTTATGGATTCGATTCCCGCTGCTTTGTCCGACGCGACGGGTTGTCACACGGTCTGTGTGTTGTCCTTTTTCCAAAACAATATAATTATTAAATCATTCCCCAAAAATAGATAAAACATCAAAAATGATCATTACATATTTTAAACTCTAGTTTATCTCATGCCTTTCATTTTCCATCATATTATATAATAACCCATAATTACCTCAAAAGTAAGGATCATATAAACACTAATAGTTACCTTTATAATTATTACCTAAACTTCCACATCGATTTGGTCATCTCGTACATGATGCATTATAGAACATACCAAGGTTAAAGTGGTTGATAATGACTCCTTGATAGTCGGTTTAGAACAACCATGAGATTCCCCATTGAATCCCCCATTTCATCCAGTCTCTTAATCAGAGAACTAGCACAGTTTCCTTCAAACCGGTTGTCTCTTTGGTGACTTCTAGATCCATCATTTCACTAAAAACAAAACTGTCAGTGTGAGTATATCAAAAAAACCATCATGTACTAAGGAGGGAGATAACCACTAAGATATACTTACTCATTCACTTTATCTAAAACTAGGACTCTTTCTGAAATCCTATCCATTATGGTATTGTCACTTATGCTTAGAGAATACCCTAACCTCTAAAGTTATCTAAACCGACCTTTGATACCAACTATAAGGCCCCAGCCTTAAACCTTACTTAATATTGAATTAAATGATTAATTCACATTGCAGATCCTTTCAGGTTTAGAGTTTTATAGAATTAGGACATAACTGTTACATCACAAAAGATTACAAAGTAGTTGCTTCTACTAAATTTCCAAAAAATAAAAACTCTTAAAAAGAAACATATCTAGTTCAATGTTTTAGGTAGCATGAATTTCCCTTGATCCCATTCTTGACCCTATTCCACGCTATGTCCTGTGAAAAAAATTTCAAAAACTTGGGATGAGCATAAAAATCTCAGTAAGGGATACACAAAGAATGAAAACTGTTAGTTTTTCAAAACAACAAGCAAACCATGTATACTTTATCAAAGTAATACTTTTCACCTTTTCGAAGAAGTAAAAACTCTTCACTGAATAAAAGTTCATTACTTACCCTTTTGTAACCAAAATATTAACATAAAACCCATATAAATATCACATAAAATATAATGGTAACTTGGGACATAAACATACTTAAGTTGAATAACCATAAGGTCTACTCCCACACATATCACTTAATGGAATAGCCATTCGGCCAACTTCCATACATACTTAATGGAATAGCCATTCGATTGACTTCCATACCCAATGCATTGGAGGTTATAAAGTAACCACACATCCTGGTATTCATAGCACCACCCGTCATATGGTTTATCACGTAACCACCCATTAAATGTCCAAGTACCATAATAAAATCATAAGACATAAAACAAACATAATGGAAAGAAAACATTTCCACACTTTGATCACAATATACCACTCAAATATATTGACATAACAAATACATTATAAAAACTACTTTCAATACCAAAAAAAATAAATGAGTATGTGGTATTTATTTCATATTAAAAACATCAAGTCTTGTTGAGGAAGCCAAAGACCAAAAAATACTCGCGGCGGCGGAAAAGTTCGTTGTCACCGCGTACGTTAAAGAAACATTCTTTTTGTCATTTTGTAAAACACTTCGTAGAAAAATATTTCTTTTTATAAAAGTAAAAGTCAATTGGGTTTATACACCGTATTAAATAATGTTGTGTATAAAATGAAATATGCCTCAATGAAAGGAGATTGAGACAATGTCCCTCACAAAGACGATATCCTTAGACTAAGGATAAATCAATTAAATAATTTTGCGTGAAAAACTAATACACCAAATATAAGTGGATATTAAGTGTAAAACAATCATAGGTTATTCACAGATATTCATAGAATTACATATTCAAGGAGTACAAGATTATCCCAAAGAATCAAAATTGGGTTAAGAAGTTCCCTTACAAAAATTTGACAACCTAACGACATCACTTCAAAATTCAGAAAATAAGTTGATGAGGGATAAAAAGGTAATCTCATCACTTGGACATAAAATTTACATCAATAAGGATAAAAAATAACATATCCCAACATAATAGTATGTGAATTAAAGGACATAACAAAATAAGTCTTTTGGAAAGATGAGGGTGAAAGGTCCCCTTACCGAGTTGGGTTACTTTCGAAACGTACACCCCATGGAAGAAGGGTCCTACAATGAAGATGTGAATACCAATAAATGAAATTATACTAAAATTTTTTTATAATAATGGGCAGTACATACACCACTAAAATGAAATTGTGACAAATGTAGCATAAATCTCACGGAAATAAAAGTGATATGAACAATCCGTTACGAAAACTTGGCAGCCTAACGACGCCACATAAAACATCCAAAATGGACTGATGAGATCAAATATTGTATATCATCATATTAAAATAAAATTTACAGAAAGAGGAATATAAAATAACAACCCCCATCATAACAAATTGGAGCTTAAAATAAGTGACCAAAAGGAGAGTACTTAACAAGAAAGAAAAAGGTTAGATCTCTTACGAAAATTCGACAGCCTAACGGTGTCACCCAAAACATCCAAAATGGATTGATGAGAGAGAATAGGTTCTCTCATCATATGAACAATAAAAATTACATTAAGATTAATATAAAAGAACATCCCAATAACAAGAAAGATGAGCTTTAAAAGGAATGACATAAAAGAGTGTACTTAAAAAGAAAGAGAGGAGTAAGATCCCTTTCCTCGGGTCCGACTTGACTCGATCATTATTTAATGTCCTGAATAATAATCATGAGTTAATTTATATTTTCTTAAGAACCTTTTCATGTTCATTATTCCTTTTATATCACTTATTTACATTTTATAAACATTATGTAATCATTTAAGTTAATAATGTTTGTTTTGTCGATATTTGGTTCTTAAGTCGAAAGTGACCTTCTTACAATTACATGTTCTTCATGTGGTAAATGGATCATTATATCCAGAATTATATTCATGATTTGGATATCATATATATCATATATATCCAGAATATACATGTATTTATAATATTAATAATCATTTAGAGGAAAGAAATGAAATGCACCGTTCATGGAGACGGTAAGCTGTACGTACGCATGAACGCTACTTTCATTTCATTGTTGTGTTAATGGAATTAAAACTAAATGAGAGGTATGTATATTTTAATTCCTGAATTATATTATATATATATATCCATTATAAATATGTACTTATAATAGTACATTACATTTGGGGATATGAAATGAAATGCACCGTTCATGGAGACGGTAAGTCGTGCGTACGCATGAACGCTAATTTCATTTATGTCTCATATATTAATGGAAGAAAATAATAATGATATAGAGGTATATTATAATTCCAGTATAACATCATAAATAATAACTTTAAATCCATACTTTATACATCCCACATATGGCATTAACGAATCACATCACTTAGAGGGGGCGATAGTCCGCACTTCCTAAAATGAAATTATCGTGTTTACCAACAATGGAGACCATAAAGGTATGCCACAGAAGAAAAATACAGAATATTATGTAAAAGATTAACATATTATATATCATATATAAATATAGTTTCATATTAATGGCCACCTCTGAAGGCGTTATATGAGTGTTGAACAATCATCGTTTCGTGAGGCAGAAATTCGCCATCCACGGAAACAATATGTTCTTTAACCATCAGATATAGGTGTGTGTAAGTGTAGTTCTATTAAATATTATAACAAAATACTAGTATATTGATGATACTGGAGTTGTTAAAAAAGAAATGAATAAAAATAGTTTATGGGGTTGGAGAGGTAAAATAAAACAAAAGGACTCAAGTGAAGACATTACCTTAAAATCGGGTAACTCCCTTTATGTTTGAGCTCAAAGGCTTCCTTGGGAAGACTTCTGCCCAAAGTGAGGCTTCAAGGAGTAATATAGGGAAGTGGAGAGGAAAAATGGGCAGAGGTTGGCTGAGCCAATGGATTCGGTAGTGTGGGTAAGGAGGTAGAGTTGGGGGCCTTTTATAAGAGGAGAGGAGGGGCACTCTTGGAAGGTAAAGAAAAGTCACTTTATTTTAAAATGGTATTCGAATTTAAGAGGTCCCACATTTATTTTTTTAGAGGATAAGGTGATAAGGGTTCGAAATCCACTCATACAATATGTTTTGGACATGTGTAGGTCTTATATATTACATTATCATTCCACTTTATTTAAATCGTTAAATAATGAGGTCATCGCTGCATCATCATGATGTCATAAATAATTTAACTTATTTAATGTATAAAAATTATAAAAATACTACTATGATGTATTAAACCTTTTTATATTTCCAATGAGTATTTATAGTCAAAAATATGACTTGTATAACCCCATGTTAAAATTGTTTTAGTAAAACATTTCATGTTTGTGTCATTTTTACTTTAACATTAAATAAAAAGTTATTTATTTCATTTCCCAACCAAAGTGGCTTCATGGGGTCCCCATGTTGTCCCATGTGTTTTCTTGGTCTGCCATGAAAAATCCAATGAGGTTAGGACATGTGTCAAGCTCATCTCATATTATTAAAACATTATTTTTACCTTAAACTACAGTAATTACCTCTAATCGCGATTAAAAACTTAATAAGTTACTATTCACCAAAAAAAAATTTCAATCCCATTGAACCAAATTTTACTTCTTAATGACAACCATGTATGTCGGATATTTGAAATTCAAAACTCAAAGATGGCAAAATTTCATTTAAGCGGAAAAATCAGTTTTTATAAGTACCACTAAGTGGTTTAACTATTTATTAAAAATTGAAGTTTTTCAGAAAAATCTCAAAAATTCACCCTAAGCTATATTTGATATTCCAAATTCAAAAATGAAGTGTATTTTATAAAATTCAAAACATATAAGTCACATTAATTAATTTAATAATTAATTCCCGCTGTCAGAGCAAATAGCGTGTTTTTAGGAAACAATAAGTATCAAAAGATTGACTCTAGTTTAAGTCTGATTTCAAAGTGAAATTAATTCCAACGACCACTATTGGATTTAATGGTAAAAATATATTAAAATTTCACTTTAAAACCAATTAAAAAGATAATCTAATCATATAAATATATTAGATTAAAAAGAGGTTTTGAATTAAAATACAACATTTTACACTATTCATTAAAAAAATGAACTTTATCGAAAAGATACCAAAAATTTACACAAAGTAAATTTTGATGTCCCGATTCTTAAGAAGAGTTTTATTTGGTCCAATAGAATTTTTAATAGCGAACAAAACTATTTTTAATGATGGTTCTCTATCAAAAGGCGATAAGTGAGCATTTAGTGAAAACTAGGGAACATACGCCTAAAATTGAATTCTTTCCGTATTTTAAGCCCTTATCTTTTATTTGATAAATGTAAAAACTTTTAAAAACATATATAATAATATTTTAGTTATTTCTATCCATTCCTTCAAATACAATGGCTACATGTTAACTACCATTTAAAATAATATTATTTTATTATTAGAGTGCAACGTAAGATTCCCAAGAAACTCGTTGTGGCGTGTTGGGTACGCCATCGAGCATAGCGTCCCCTTTAAAGTCATATTAATATTTTGTTCACAAATATGGATAAAAATAAAAATGTTATATTCTTTATTCACCTGGGGTGTTACATTTTTACATCCCTTTCTTTCTTTTAAAGTGATAGTTTAATTCCCTCCTTTTCTGATGTGGGACTTTCAATGATGTTTCCGAGCCCAATTTTAAAATTGGGAGGACGCAATTCACAAAAGGGGAGAAGGATGTAACACCCCATGTTAATAAAGAATATGAAATTTTTATATTTATCCATATTTGTGAATAAAATATTAATATTACATTAAAGGAAAAGCTTTTCTTGATGGCGTACCCAATACGCGACAACAAGTTCCTTTGAAATCTAACTTTGCACTCTAATAATAAAATAATATTATTTTAAATTTTTGTTAAAGCCTATACATTTTAATGTTGGGAAAGAACCGAAGTAACTACAAAATTATTATATATGTTTGTCAAATATTTTTACTTTTATCCAATAAATTTTAGAGGAGTAAAATGCAAATGAATCCAATTTTAAGCATAAGAATTCTAATATTCTTTAAAAGGTAGATTATCCGAATTTTGATAGATAACCCTATTTAATTATACTTTTGAAAATTTTATATGTTGTATTTGACAAAATGAAATCCTTCTTTAGAATCTGGACATTAAAATTTACATTGTGTAATTTTTTGTTATTTTTTCCGATAAAGTTGATTTTTAGTAAAAATGTTGCATTTTAATTCAAAACATCCTTTTAATCTGATTTATTTATATGTATAGATTATATTTGTAATTTAGATTAAAGTTTATTTAGAATATATTTTTTCTATTTAATCTAATGGTGTTCATTGGAATTAATTTCACTTTGAAATTGGACTTATACTATTGTTAAACTTCTAGTAAGTATTGTTTCATAAAAACACGCTATTTATTTTGATAGCAGGAATTAATTATTAAATTAATAAATGCAAAGTATATGTTTTGAATTTTGTAAAATAGACATCATTTTTGAATTCGGAATATCAAATATATCTTTGGGTGAATATTTGGTATTTTTCTGTAAAACTTCAATTTTTGATGAATCGTAAAACCACTAAGTGGTATATTTAAAAATTGGATTTTCATTTAAATGAAAATTTACCACTTTTGTGATTTGAATTTCAAAAATACGACATACATGGTTGTCATTAGAATGTAAAATTTGGTTCAATGGGATTAAAATAATTTTTTCGTGAATAATAACTTTTAAGTTTTTAATCGCGATTAGTGGTAATTAGTGTAATTTAAGGTAAAGATAAAGTTATAATAATATGAAATGATCTTGGAACATGTCCTACCATTATTGGATGAGTCATGGACGACCAAGACAATCCATGTGTCAACTTGGGGTCCCCATGGAGCCACTTTGTTTGGAAAATGAAATTAATATCTTTTTATTTAAAGTTAAAATTAAAATGACTCAAACATGTATTGTTTTACGAAAACAATCTTTACATTGGGTTATACAAGTCATATTTTTAACTATAAATATTCATTAGAAATATAAAAATATTTCCTACGTCATGATATTTTTTTTATAATTTTTAGTCGTTAAATAAATTAAATTATTTATGACTCCATGATGTTGCAGTGATTACCTCATTATTTAACTATTTAAATAAAATGAAAATATAATGTAAAATAGAAGACCTAAACTTGTCAAAAACCTTTTGGATGGGTGTATTTCGATCTCTTATCACCTTATCCTTAAAATAGATAATTATGGGACCTTTAAAATCTGAAAAACATTTTATAATAATGTAAAAGTTTATAACTTTCTAAGAGTGCCCCTCCTCTTCTCATATAAAAGGCCCCCACCTCTACCACCTTACCCACACCATTCATGGATTTGTCTCGGCCAAACCCTACCAATTTAATCTCTCCACATCCCATTATTCATCAATGAAGCCTCATCTTTTGGCAGAATCCTTTCCAAGGAAGCCTTTGAGCTCAAATAAAAAAAAGTTACCCGATTTAAAGATAATGTCTTCCCTTGTGTTCTTTTGTTTTATTTTTCTTCTCCAACCCTCTGAACTCCATTTATTAAATTTTTTTGTAAAAAAACCATCATATTAAATATACTAGGATTTTTTTATGTGAAGGATTCGAGAAACACTTACACACACCTTTGTCTAATGGTTAACGAACATACAGTTTCTATGGATGGCGAAATTCTTCCTCACGAAACGATGATTGTCCAATCTTCTCTTAACACCTTTCATGGTGGACATTATGATGTAACTATATTTTATATATTATATATATGTTATTTATGTTTCCTATATGCTTCTGAATTTTATAGTTAAAACATGCCTTTATTCTTTTCATCTTGTGCAAATGCGATAATTTCGTACGAGGAAGTGTGGACTACCGCCCCTCAAGTGATGTGACTCATTCATGAAATACAAGGAATGTAAAAAGAATGAAATTAATGAACACATGTGACCTATATAACATATATATTATACTAGAATTATAATATATATATCTCTCAATTTTTTTTAATTCCATTAATATGACAAAGAAATGAAAGTAGCTTTAATGCGTATGTACGACCTACCGTCTCCATGAACGGTGCATTTCATTTCTTTGTATCTTCAAATTATATGGAGTAGTATAAAATGAATATGTACTGGATATATATGATATTTAAATCATTAATACTATTCTAGAGATTATTTACTTATAACTACATGGATAATCATTTTCAAAAAAGTTCATTTTTGACTCATGTACCAAACATCGACAAAAACGTCTGATATGAACTCACATTATTTACCCATTATTATAACATTATAATATGTCATATGAACTGTATAATAATCATTAAAAGAGGTAAATAAGCAATTATAAATTGACCAAAGTTTATTATTCCGGAATATAAAGAAACGAACAAGTCAAGTCAGACTTGAGGTAAGGGATCCAACCTCTCTCGTTCTTTTTAAGTATTCTCTTTTATGTCATTTCTTATAAGCTCATCATTATTATGTTTGGGGATGTTATTTTAAATTCATAATACTGTAATATTTTTGTTCATATTATGAGAGACCCTATTTTATCTCATAAGTCCATTTTTGGATGTTTTATGTGGCGTCGTTAGGCTGCCGAGTTTCCGTATGTGATTTTTCATCTCACTTTTATTCCCGTGAGATTTATGCTGCATTTTCCACCATTTCCATTGAGTGGTGTATGTACTGCCGATTATTCAAATATTTTTGTAATATACATTCGTTTATGACTATGTAAATCAATGTTTTATAGTCTTTCTTTCATGGGTTGTACGTTTCGAAAGTTACCCAAGTCGGTAAGGGATCCTTTCACCCTCCTATTTTTAGAAGACTTATTTTGTTATGTCTTTTAATTTAAATCTTATTATGGTGGGATATATTCATCTATATCCTTATTTATGTAAAGTTTATGTCCAAGTAATTAGATACCATTCTCCCTCTAATCGACTAATTTTCTGAATTTTGAAGTGACACCCTTAGGGTGTCAGATTTTTACAAGGGAACATCTTAACCCAATTTCGATCTCTTTGGTTTCAACCAGTACTTCTTGAACATGTCCTCCAATGAATATGTGTGAATGACCATAGATTTTTTCACACTCAATATCCAATTATATTGGGTGTATTTATATTTCTCACACATAATTATGAGATATATTTATCCTTAATTTAAGGATACCATCTTTATAATGGATTTCATCTCAATTTACATTTACATTGACACTTCATTGTTGTTATGCACCAATTTACTCTTATATGGTGTGTATACTGTCCTTTGACATATTATATTGTGAATCCCTTTATTATCATAATATTATAATGTTATGATTAAATGTTATTCCACAATTATTTGTATTGAAGAGTCTCTTATTTTGTTAAAAACTCTTTAACAGAAATATCGTTTTAAATGTTTTAAAGATTAATTATTATAAATCTTTATCATTAATTTACATGTTTTAAAAATGGTTTTCAGTATTTATTTATATGGAAATTAATGTTTTAAAATTATAATTCCAGTAAATGCTTAAAAGTGGTATGGTACACTTTGATTCCAAAATTGCTTTTAAATGGTTTTTGAAAAATGGATTCATTAATTCAATATCTTGGAATTACTTATTGTGATTGCAAGTGAAATTGTGTAATTAAAATGTTTATATTTTCAATATTTTATTTGTAATGATGGTACTTGGACATTTTAGGGTGGTTACGCGATAAACCATATGACGGGTGGTCCCGTGAATAATGGGACTGGTGGTTACGTTAAAAACTCCAATGCATTGGATATTGAAGTGGTCGTATGGCTATTCTATTAAGTATGTGTGGAAGTTGACCCTATGGTTATTACATTTAAGTATGTTTATGTCCCAAGTTACCTTTATATGTTATGTGTTCTTTATATGGGTTTTATAGTAATCTTTTGGTTACAAAAGGGTTAGTAATGGGATTTTATTCAGCGAAGTGTTTTTACTACTTCATAAAGGTTATAAGTATTACATTGGTAAAGTACTCATGTTTTACTGGTTGTTTTGAAAAACTAATCATTTTCCTTCGTTGTGTATCTTTTAATGGGATTTATATGCTCATCCCATGTTTTTGAAATGTTTTTGACAGGACTTAAAGATGAATAGGGTCAAGGATGGGATCAAGGAAAGACATTATATCTAAAACATGGAACTATTCATGTTCCTTTTTAAGTGTTTTTTTATTTTATGGAATCCTAGTAGAAGTGTCTACTATGTAATCTTTTGATATGCAATAGGTGTGACTTAATTCTCTAAAACTCTAAACCTAAAAAGATCCTCTATGTGAATTATTCATTTAATTCATTATTATGTAATTTTTATGGTCGGGGCCTTATATATATACTGTATTGTTTAACAAATCACTTTCTGATATGTTTTTCTGATTTCAGGGATTTTGGAGGTCATTCGTTTGGTTGAGACCCCATGATGTATGTTTTTAAGGGGCATAAAACCATTAAAAATACTTCTCAGTCATTCCAATAACACTACATAATTGATTTCTATTATTCATACTCACACATGTTAAAAGTAATAGAATAAAATTATTATTATGGTAGAAAATAATTATGTTGTCATTTATAATGGATCTTATTGTTATACATGCATTTCAGTGTTTTGAAATATAAAAGTACATTTCAAGTCATCTCAAGAAAACGAAACCTCATAGTAATTTTCTGTCTACTTCACCCTATTAAAAATAAATATATTTTTTGTATTTGTATGATTTTATTGACTTCATAGGTTTTTTTGGTTGGATTTTACAACCTCACACTTGTTTTTAAAACACATCAAATATTTAAAAACTAATAATTTAGTGGTTTTGGGAATATTGAATTCTTGAGTGAAATTTTATCTATAAATACATGTCATTAATAATAAAAATACAGATTTTCATTAATTTAACATCATTCTAAGGTCATTATATATATATATTTAACTATTAACCACATTTTTGTTCTTTAAATAAAAAAATGTGTGTTTCTAGTCATTCTGGGAAAACGAAATTACATATTGACATTTCACCTCCACATACATTCCAAAAATTGGAAAGTGGTGGTTTTATTATGATTTCAAATTATTCAATGGCCAAGATGTTGTTTTTTTATCACATAGAATGGTTAAATAAATAGTAAATATGGGGTGATTTGAGTTCTAAAAAGGATTCCATATGGAAAACATACCTCTTTAGGTAAGATTGAAAAAATTTTGTTCATTAAATTTAAATTAAAATTTAATTATAAAAACAAAGTGGAAATAGATTGAACATTGGATATTTATATTGTTTAAGGGAATTGAAATCCCCTATTATACACCCCCATCACTCTACCAAATGTGTTTGGTAATTTTCACTATAATTTCCATTTTACCTAGGGGTATCTGCTGAGTATAAGAAGTATTCACTTAATAAAAATCTCCAACATATTTTAACTTGAATCTTACTTTTTCAGGAATTATCCTCAATCCCTACACGCACTCTTATAATGAGTATATTTAAAATATTAAGTAATATATTTGAAAGAAAAATTACAGTAAAAAGTTTTAATAAGGAAATTAAATTAGTGCAACATGTATTCTTTGAAAATGGTAGACATTAACATATAGTTTAGAATTATCTTTAGGGAAACTGATAAAATTTTATTGCAGAAAAAAGAGACTATATTTGATATTTTCTCTTTACAAGAATCGATGTATTCATATGTGCATTATAATCATTCTTTAATTCATCTATCTCTTACTTTATTCAACAACTAATAGTTCCTTTTATATCTCGTTTTTAACTTATTCAAAATATAATCATATCATTTGAGTGATCCTTATAACGAGAAGTTGATAAGACAGGCTATCAAGTACATGTGTCCATTCCTTCCAAATATACAAAATTCTTCTTCTATAGTTATGTTAGAAATTTTTGTTTTTACAATATGTTCATTCATGGAAAAGTAATATAATATGTTGATTTAAGATTTCTTAAATAGATTATCCTTTTTCACATATAATCAAAAAAAAGATATGACTTATCATGATATTAGCAATATAATCATAACATTTTAGATAGTATGTAGATATTTGAAACATATTTAACTGATATTTTTGTTCATCATAAGATAACTTCCTTAGAGTCTATGTAAGAGAAAGAAAATTTATAAATTAAACCGATTGTAATATAAATTGTATTTAGCATTGTGTAAGTTAATTATTCGGTGTAAGATAGAATTTTTTACTATGATGTGATGCTTCACAAATTCAAATTCTTAACACATTCATAATATAATATATTATAATTATCCTTTTAATAATATTATATTTTATTATTAACTTTTTTCTTTCTATCATATCTAGCCTGAGTATGTGGAAACATGGTCATACTCTTTATAAGAAAATGTCTTATATGTTAAGACAATCTTTCAATAGTAATCTTTATGATTCATATGATAAATACTCCCTACATCATAGGATAAATACAAAGAGAATAAGTGAAGATGATTTGTTTTCATAAATATTATATTAAATAGATAAGATATAATTGATATAATAAAAATAGGTATTTTTTGAATAAAAAACACAAAAAAATTGATATATGTTGGAACAATGAAAATCTATCCATCAATCTATACCTTTTTTATGATATAAATCCTTGAAATAGAAGACAAAATTTTCAGAATTGAATATTTTTTTTTTTGAAATATTATTTTCTTAAGATAAAACTTTTAAAATATATATTATTCCTCTACCTTTTATTTTTTTCCTGTTTATCTCTATAGAGTAATAATTTTAATAAATAAATTTTCATATTATCTATTTGTTTTCTCATTTTGAAATAAAAAATGAATGATTTTTTTTATTCTCCTAAAAAAATTAAGAGATTAAATTTCTAAATATTCAGCCCCCCTAACATTGAAAGAAAACAATAATGATTTTTTATTCCCATAATTGTATAATTATGACACATTGAATTTTAATATTATACTTTTCATCACCCACTATTTTTGATATAAAAAATAATTAGAACAAGTAATGTAATCAATGTTTCACATGAAAAATAGTAAATAGTTAATTCCACTAGTTGTGAAAATAATTTGGTATAAATTTATTATGCAATTAATGATTAAGGAATCAAATATAAAACGTAAACACATATAAATAATTAAAAAAATATTAAAGATAAAAAAATCAATTCAAAAAAATAATATAAAATATAGAGCGAATTATCATAGTCTAATAATTATGAATAACTGAAAAAGTGATAGAATCATATAAAAAATAAACACATTAGTATAAATGGAATTCATGAAAAAAATTAAACTAAACATTGAGATAATGTTTATATGTTTAAAATGTTATTATTATAAAAAAATCTGATTTTTATTAAAACCATTCAAATGTTAAAAAGAATTAATTTAATAAATAATGTTTTAAATGTTTTTAAACTGGCCATCCACTGAGAAACCATCACATTAACCACGAAGTATGAGATTTTTTAATTCCTCATCTTGAATTAATTTTTGGGATGGATTTGGAATGATAAGTTTGTCTAGTTGTTAGGGATGATAAAGGCACAAGAGCAACATTTGTATCTCTAAAAACATCTCTCATTGTAGGTAAGGATGATCCAACACCTACTATATAATGTTGTGCAATTCATGAAGATATAGATTAGATGTTGGGAATTAATTGATGAGCTCTCATCATGTAAAATTTATTTGTAGGTAAAAAAGGATAGTTTAAAAAAGGATCTAGTTTAGGGAATGGAAATTCATTAGAATACCTATTATTTTACCTTAAATAATCATTGGAATGTTCAAATATCTATTTTAACCTTTGAAATGAAGGCCCATATCAATCAGTGATAAGAGTTAATGGATATGGTCTACCTTTATTTTTAAATAATTAATCCAAACAAGCATTATTTCTTTTAAACTTTTCGTTCATGAGAAAGATAAAAAGTTTTTTAAATCCATTCTGCATCCTCTGTGAAATAATGTCCAAAATGCTTTTGGATATCTTCTTTCATTACACAAATGATCACCAGCTTCTGAAAAGATTCAAAATGATTTTATAAAATACCTATATAAATATTTAATATAATTGATTTATTTCATTTTACTGATATGGTGCATTCTCGAAGTTCAACAAAATCATTGACCACTTCTGAGTCTTCTTCATATCCTAATAATTTTGGCTTTATACTAATTATAATAATTTGATGTAAATCATAAAATTTTTTATCAAACATTTGGATGAAAATTTATAGGTATCCATCCATGTTATATAATCCAATACTGTTGAAAATTACATCTTCTTTTACTGCTGGTGTCAACTATTAAACTGTGGGAATTTATTTTAGGTGGGATGAATCCCCCTGAGTTAAAGCTTGATAAAATTAAGCTTATGATGTTACTAGAAACAACATGTTCAAAGAGGAATTCCACCAAAAAACACTTATTCTCAAAATTCATGCACATACTATTTTCAATCTATGACAATGGGTGGATGTTTGGTAATCTAAAAAAATTCCAAAATTTTGAAATAGTAAGGATAAAATTCTTCCAAAAGGATGGAAATTCATAAACTCATTTTGAACATGACACATGTACCTCATAACAAATTGTCCAATATAAAATGACATTTAAATCTTAAAAAAAATATAATAATGTAATTTCTTGAAATAAAACATTTTCTAAATAACTATTTTTAGCTATTATGGATTTTATGAACTTAATATGGACATTTTTGTTTCATATACTTTACTGGAATTTTCTCTACATTGAAAAAGCTAAAAATAAGATTCGTAATCTTTGGTAGACTGACTTCAACTATGGTGTGCATTGAATTACTAAAATTTATATATCATTCCTGTGTGAACATGAATGGTTAAGCCATTACCAATGAGGAAAACGAAAAAAATATGGTTCATAGTTATGGTGAGGAATTTTTCTATTATCACTAAAAATAAGTGCTGCAATTTCATAAAACTCTCATAGTTCCCTTTCAAACACAAAATTAGTTCAATTTTCATCAAACATGTATTCGAATACCTAATGATTTATGAAACTTCTAACCATCACATTAGATCAGTAGAGATAATAAAAATTGATTTCTCGACAATTGATAACTTTTCTTGATTTTCATTGTTACTTAACAATGATTGAAGAAAGTCCAAGAGTTCCTTTTTTCTTTTCCATTATTTAAATGAGTTTTTTAAGATTGATGTTTTTGTAATATTAGGTAATGAAAGGTTCTGATAACAGATATAAAATCAGATTCAACAATTTCATGAGGATTCACATAAAGTATTGACAATATTTCTGTTATTTAACAATAATAAAATGGCTACACAATAATATACAGGTTAATCATTAATAAATATAGATGAAGTGTCCAATCATGATATTCATAATAATAAAAATATAGTTGAAAAACAATTATATAATAAATTTAAAATGTTCTTACTTGAATATTGTTTTTTTATAAATTTGGATGAATTACAAAATAATGAAAGTAAAAGTTAAATGAAACATATTTTGATTCAGTAAAATCAATTTCATTACAACCAAAACATTAGTTTAGAAAAATTAAATAATTTTGTATGAAAAAATTCTAAGTAGATATTATTATTTTGCATTTGATTTATTAATAAATGATGTATTAAATCAATTTATTTTTTTGGAATGGTTTATCAGTTTGTTGGAAATATTTATTTCATTGTTGTTATCCCATTAGATTGAAAAAAATTAGACATTGAATCCAAAATCTATTAAGGTGTGTTCCATCAACAACCCCTATGAATAAAAATTTCCTACAACAATATATTAAACATCATTAATTGATAATACTACAACGTGTTATTTCTTAATCAATTAAGATACTAGGGATGTTCCTAGAAAATAACATGTATTTGAGGTGTTATTCCTATATAGACTACATCTATTAAAAACAACATCAAAAAATTAAGTAAAATTAATTTTTGAAGTTTTTGGAAAATAAGAGAAATAGAAATTACTCCATTTAAATATATTAAAATCTTTTAGGAATCATTAAAATGTGATTATTTGGGATTAGATTGAAATATTAAACAAGGATATAATTAAAACATAATTTATAGTCATATTTTAGTAAGATACAATAAAATATTAATTATTTATTTATATAACTGTTGTCAATGGGTTTTCTAGTCTCGTCCATATCAAGTTTCACATTTGATCTTATAAGAGTTTTTTAATTCTTAATATTTTTTATTACATAATTCAAATGTATAGAATGTATATATTTTCTTTAGTTTAAAATTTATCCAAATTTTTTATAGATTTAAAATCATTAAAAATATTTTAACTCGTCCATCAGACTCATTTAGAATTCTTTTTTCAAAATTTTTTAAAATATATTAAATAGGTTTTTATTTGTTGATAAAAAACATCATTAATATATATATGTACTGTAAAAATACATGAGGATTAAGTTTTCTTTAATAATGTAGGGTCATCCATTTCTATGATAAAACTATTTGATAAAATAAAATATCTTTATCTTTCATACCATTTGCTTTATTCTTATTTGAGTATATATATATATATATATTTGGTATGTTTAGTAACTAAAAGTATATGGTAGGGTATTCAATACCATGAGGTTGTTCTACATAGAGTTACTCTATGAAAAATAATTTTTGAAATGAAAAATGAACACCCATCTGATATAAATTAAAATTCATATATTATTAATTTTCTATAAAAATCAAAATTAATAATAACCTATAAAAAGGGTGAAAATTCATAATATATTCCTTATTCTTGATTTTACCGCTTCATAACTAATATATATTTGATTCTATTTATCCAACTATTATTATCTTGGTTTTTTATAAAACCCCTTTTTGTTCTAATAATAGGATAGTGAGAGGGTATCTCACATAATTGCAAAACGTTTTTCCTTTTGAATGATTTAACAATTCATGCATAGCCAAGAACAAATTTTCATCTGATAAAGATTATTTTACAGAATTAGGTTCTAGTTGTGACAGAAAGGCATCAAATTATACTGGGTTTCTTATATTTCATCTCGTTCTTACTCCATAATCGAGGATTCATATATTTATTTTGATGGTATGGTCTTTAATATTTCTAGTTAATAAATTAAATGCACTTTCTAGTTACCTATTATCATCTGTTAATGGATTTTGGTTAATCTAATCATGTTCCAAATCACCATCCTTATTTTTACTTCAGGGGATTGTATAGGCCACATATCCCTGAGAGAATATCTTTGTTCATCTATTTGAGTCATTCTATGAAAAAAGTATCACATTCATAAAATTTATCATGAGTTTATTCTTCAATAATATTTGACCTTTTGTTGAAAATAATATAATATTTGGAAGTAGTAGAGTAACAAAAGAATATACCTTCATATTCCATTCGATCAAATATAACAAGATTATCCTTGGTGTTCAAGATATAAACTGTTTATCCAAAAACTATAAAGTATCCTACATTTTGTTTTCTATTATTCTATAACACATATGGATTTTTATTCAAATTATGTCTTATAAGAACTCTATTAATGAAATATCATTTTGTGTTTACAACCTCGACCCAGAAATGGGTAGGAATGTTATATTCCCATAACATAGTCCTATAAATTTTTCAAATGGTCTTATTAGTCTTCCAAATAACACCATTATATTGATGTTTATTGGGGGAAGATAATATTTGTTTAATTATTTTTGTAGAGATATACGAATTTTATTAATGAACCCCACATTATCCTCTGATATCACTTCTCAATGTCACAATTTTAGCATCCATTTCAATTTTCACAATATTACATAAATTTATAAAAAAATAACATGCTTCATTCTTAATTAATAAAAAGTAAACCCACATAAATATCGAAAAATCATCAACTGACACATAAAAAATTAATTTACCGAAAGACTTTGATTTTTAGTATGTCGAAATAGATCCACATGCATATGCTTTAGAGATAAAAATGTATAAACATATTTAATTGGATTAAAATATGACCTCTGTTTCTTTCCAATTTGATATGGATAAAATTGCTTCTTATTATCCACATTAAGATATAAAAAGACAAAAAATATAATGTTTGTTAGGTATATTTTTTAAATAATAATCATTATAATGCACTATCCTTATATTTTGAATTCATGATTCATCAATTTAATCATTTAAACAAGATAAATTTTGTCTATATAAGGAAAGGAGATCTAATGTATATATATTATTTGTTCTTGGTGCTTTAAGATTTAGATATTTATCTTTGAAAACTGAGCACCTATTTTTAGAAAAATCAACTAATTAACTATCATCCAATTGTTGGGAGATACATACTAGGTTGTACTTAATGTATTCATTATTAATAAATTTAATGATGATAATTAGTTTAGGATTTCCAAAATCTCCAATGCTAATTTTTTTTTTGTTTTTCATTGTCTCCAAATGTGGAATAGCCTCTATCAATATTAGATAATGAAAAAATCATTATAGAAATCCCCACTCCTTTTTCTTGAAATATAACTGTCCATAAACCATATTTTATATCTTTTCATTTAGTTTATTCCCTAAAATAAAAAATAAAACAATAAAATTTTTTGTTACCAAAACACTTTTGGGTCTAAAAAATTTTAGCTACAAGAGACTTAGGAATAAAAATTTGATTTTGTTTTATAGAAAATTTAGAAACTAGTTTTTAAAAATATTTTGTGGGAAAATCATTTTTGATTCTATAGAATTGATGTTTTTTCAAATTATAGATATTATCATAATTTCCATATTCACCATGATAAAAATATTAAAATTTAGAACAATTTTTTTGTTTTCAGTACTAGGTAAAATAGTTTTTATATAATTTTGGATTTTCACCCTAACCTCATTTTCCAAACATGTCTTTCTTATAATGATTTTTCCATTAATTTTTTAGATATTCTTCTATTATAGTAAACACATGTGGGTAGTCTTTATCGTTTTGAACTTCCGTCTGTAAATTTTAAATTATATTAAATTAATTAGTTCATGATGCAATAGAATTTTCCAACTAATTTTTCAAATCTGAAATTTTTTCATTCAGGTCCACCTCTTCATTAAAAATCGTTTTGTAATAAAAATTTAAGGACTTTTTTTAATTTTTTAAACATTTATACTTTGTTACGAACATGGTAAAATATTCATTTAATTCCTTATATGTGTAATTTTCATTTTCCAATTCATTCTCATGATTAGAAGAGTGATAAGTATGTACCTCAAAATAATATTCCATAAAGAATATGGTGGTATTTTGATTCATTATTTCATATTCTGATTCTGATGATGTGAACATGCTAGAATCATAAAAAGCACTCTGGTTTTCATTCAATGATTTATTACCATTTTTATAACTAGACTAAAATAAGTATTTCTTTTCAATCATTTTATAATCATTAATTTTATTACAATCCAGCTTGATTTTACCTATATTCTTTTAATCATTGCATCTTAATTATTTAGATTAATTTTCTTACTTCATATTCCTATTGAAAGGACTCATGAAACCACTTCTCTTATTATATAATTTTTTAACTTTCAAGAAAAATTTTCTAGCCCAACATTTGATCTAGAATTACTTGAGGAATTTTCTTCTTCAGAGGTTTTAGACATATGTGTACATTTTCTCCTCTGTTCATCCTTACAAGTAGAAACCTTAAAGGTAACCGTTTATTTTTTGATCAGTTTAGGTTCTCTAACTCTATATTCCATTTCATATTAATATATCTTGAATGTTTCAATGAAATCTTTTATTATAATGTTCTGGAATTTTGTATATTTTCTAATAGAATGTGAGATTACACTATAATTATGTGGTAAAATCGTGATAACTTTTAATTCGTAATTAATATCACTAAAAGGTTCCCCTAGAGTAATAAAATTATTAACAATATTAGAGAACCTTCCATTTAGAACTTCATCCATTTTGAATTTGTCGAAATTATACTTGGTCATATCATATGTAAGATCCTTTACATTGTGAGTACCTTCATATGAAATAGATATAGTGGTCCACATTTCATGAGATGTTTGACATTGATAAGATCTATTGAATTCATCTTATCCCAATCCATAGATTATAGAATTCATAACTTTGTAAATCAAATCATATTGTTCTTCTATTGTAGCATCCCATGTATGAGGTTTTATCTAATGAATTTAGAAGGTCTATAATGATCTTAGATAATAATTCAATAATTGATTCTTTAAACAGATAGTCTTGTGAGCCTTCTTGAAACCATAGATTTCTCTATTAAATTATGAATATTTAACCCTGGAATACCTTCTTGGTTATCATTCATAAAAGTTTTTTTAATATAGATATTTGGAATTCAACTGTAGATTGTAGTTAACTAAAGACTCACAAGCTCTAATACCTTTTTTTCCAAGAAAATCGATAAATAAAAACTAAAGAGGGGGTGAATTGGGTACCTAACAATTTTCCTTATAGGAAACCTCACCCTTCAAGTATGATCGATCAAATATTTTTCCTAAAAATGAAACAAAAATAAAAAATATAAAAACATAAATGGATGAGTTTAAAAATTGGATAAGTGTTGTGGTTATGGGAACAAAAATACCATACTCTACTCCACCAACACTATATTCCAAGAGTTTGGTGATTTTCACTATAACATCCCTTTTACCTAGGGCTACAAACTAAGTACATGTAGTTGTAACGTAATAAAAAGGTCCAAGAGTATTTTACCATGATCTCCCTGTTCTCATCACAATCTATTACAATGAGGGTAAAAAAATATAATAATTAAATATTTTGAATGTCTATTTGTTTCACATAGTTTCAAGAAGGAACTGATTGTTGTGGAAGATTCATTCTAAGATGATGATTGTCGTTAAGGTATAGTGCAGAATGATCATTAGTGAAATGAATAAACTTGTAAGAACAACATGGGAACCAATGATTGATATTTTATATTTATATGAATTCAAGGTATTCATATGTGTGTTCTATTTATTCTACACTTCATCCATCTCTTAATTTATAAAGTGAATAATTATTCATTTTTTATCTCATTTTTAACATAGGCATGTGATAATCATAATGGTAAATCGATACATCCCTTGAAAATTTGATAATATAGGCTATTAAAAACATTATTACATTCTTTCCAAATATATAAATTACTACTACTATAGTGATGACTATACTTTTTATCATTTTTACATTTATATTCATAGAAATGTTATATACAATATTTATTAAACATTACATAAAGAGATAATAGCTTTTCTAATATGTTCTAATATAATGGGATGAAGTATCAAGATATTAGTAATGTAGTCATGGCATTCAATATAACATCAAGTTATTTGAAATATATTCAACCGATAATACCATTCATCATAAGATAACAACACAAGAGACTTCATAAGATAAAGAAAATTTAGGAATTTTACTCAGTGTAAGATAAATTGAATTCAAAATTTCATAAGTGTAGATTTCAGTGTAAGATTAAATGAGTTACTATGATATGATGCTTAGATTCTTTAACTTTTTATAGTTTTCCTAATAAAATATTTTACAAATATCCTTTTTGTAAGACATGGTTTTATAAATTGCTTAATTTTTTCCGAAATTTTTTTTTTGATTATTCAGAGACTTGGTCAAACTCATTTTATGATATTGACTTATGTGGTAAGTTAAAATTTAAACATTAGTCTTCCTAATTTGGTGGATTAATTCTATATATGTTTCAAGATAAATACATAGAGAATCATCCTAATATAAATTATTTTTATCAATATAATTTGAAACACTTAAGATGAACTTTTTTGAATAAAAATATGTATTTGTTAAATAATCAAAGCACATAAACACTGAGATATATTACTAACAAATAAGTATATATAATTGTTTGGACCCCCCCCCCCCCCCGAATCCCATTTTTAAATGGAATCAAACAATTAAATCTACTTATTTGGTTTACCTAGAAAACCTCATGTCATATTGATATTTTACCTCATCGTAAACATTAAAACTAACACAAACATTGTTTTCATATGGTGTCACATCATCCTAAGGACATTTTCTATGGATAATACCTTTAAACAAACATTTTTGTTTTTTAAAACAACTAATGTAATTTTTTGGTCGTCTTAGGAGAATAGGACGTACGATTTACATTCCACCCACTTTATTACTTCAAAAATAAATGCAATGTTTTTCCATCTAATATCACTATATTTGAAGGCCATTTGGTTGGTTCTAACCCCCTTATAAATGCCTTTAAAGGGCATCAAACATTTAAAAAATTTCTATCCAATTATTCCTAACAGTATACTTCTTAATTGATGTTTTTTCTACTCACACACATAAAATATAATAAAAATATAGTTTTCCTATGAATTATTTTTTCTAAGTGAGTATCTCAAGAGGGATTGATTGGGGACCTGATTCAAGTTTCTATTTAAAATTATTTAAATAAAATCCTCAAATTAACATAAATATGGGAACGTTTATCATAACAGTATATCAATATAAGATCTAATCTGTTAAATATTTCTCAAATAACTTATTATGTATTAGATAAAATAACAGGGAACACAAATTTAACTTTTTAAATCAATTTAATCATTGATAAAATCATATAAATACTAATTAAAAATGGTGATATGTATTAATTGTGAGATAGTCATAGTGGTGATACATTGAAAATAGTGATTTATTCACAAAAATGGGACATTCATAATGTTGAGCCTCTGAAAAATAATTTCCACTAAAATTGATCATACCTAATTAATTTTTGAAGTAATTAAATCTCTCATAATTAAAATAAATGGTGAAAATATCAATAATATGATGTTCAATACAAAAATATTCAAGAGTGATATCACAATTTTGAAGATAAGATCTTAAAATGTGATGTCTTACATATTTATTTTTTATTCTAGAATTTGATAAAAAATTCTTAGAGATATTTATAACACATATATTGTCACAATTTGTAGGTACATGTCAGAAATGATATTCATAGTCCATTAATGTTGGTTTTGTCGAAAAAATTTGTTAAAATTAGCTACCTACTAATATATACTTACCTTTATAAGTAGATAATGAAACAAAATTTTATTTCTTACTAACCAAAAACTAGAGAGTTTCTTATAATGCGAGATGTTAAAAAAGTGATATTTATATATAACATACGTCCACAAAAATCAGCATCTTAATAACTAACTAATTGTACTTTTTTCCTATTGGGTAAAAAATCCTAATTTGGTACTATATTTGACACATTTGAAAATTATTTTTATAGCTACAATGTGTAAATATTTTTAATTTTCCTAAAAATGAGAACACATACATACAAAAACCATAATATGAAGTCATCTAGAATTTTTTTAGAGAAGACATAAAATCATACATCTTCAATTAGTTTGATCCACTGGTTTCCCAAAATTCATCAAGGTCTAGTTTATAGTTAGTAATCATAGGAGTATAAAAACTCTTATTTCTATATGAATTATAAAAAATTAAAAGATCCTTATTATATTTTATTTGTATCCTAATAATTCATTATTAATTTTAAAAAATATGAAATCCAATAAATAATTTATGTTCAACCATAAAAATCATTTTAAATTCATTTTACATGAATTTTGAAAACTCTTTTCAAAATGAATTTCATGATGATCAAAAAATAGCATCATATGCATAAATTTTTACAACTAAAAAATCATTTAAAATTCATTTTATAAAAAGGGTAGGATGAACTATAACTATTGAAAAAACATTTTAAAATATGAATAGATATGTTATTATCATACTAATCTCTAGGATCATGTGTCAAACAATATAAATCTTCTGTTATTTTGAAATCCTGATTTAGAAATTTGGGATTTTAAAAACCATGGGTTGTTCAATAAACATTCTTAATTTTACACCAATTTAAGAATTCACTTTTAACATTAATGTTTTATGGTTTGGAATCTATATGAGCTTCATAAGGGAGAATAATTATAATTTATTCATGTATGGATACTAGCACAGAGGTCTCTTTATAGTGTATTCCTTATATTTGAAAATATCCTTATGCAACAAGTCTAGTCTTGCTGCTATCTATTTTTCTTGATTCATCTACCTTATTTCTAAACACTCATTTAGTTTATATAGTTACAGTGTCTTTGGGTGTATCCATAAGTTCCCATAATTTATTTATTTAAAATTGATTTATTTCTTCTATCATATCTATTATCTAAAATTTATTATTGATGAAATCACTTATGTTATTTAGATTAATTTCTATCATGAATGCTTTATGTTCAACCTGATTTCTTAGAGAAGATCTTGTTTGTGTGTCTCAATATTGGAATCCAACTACAAAATCTATATCATTGTACATAAGGGTTATAAAATCTCTAAAAAAATAGGGGCTAGTCACCTCAAGATTCTATACAGGTTCAGTTTCATGTTCTGGACTTTAATCAGAATTAGATGAATTTTTTTATTAATTTATTGTAGAATTTGTAGGTTTGGAATTTATGTTTAGGGGATATAAATAATACCTAAGGTTCCCTAAAGAGGTATTATATTCATGTGTATCTATCCCATAAAAATTAACATGAAAATATTATCCAATAGTCTTGGTTTATTTATTAAAAATACAATAAGATATACTAGAGGCTGAATATACCTTTAAAATTCCTTTATCACTTTTAGAGGTAAATTTTTCCATATTATCAACAGTATTATGAATAAAACTTTTCAACCAAAAACTCTAATGTAATTTACATTAGGATTTCTACTATTCAAATCTAATAAGGGTTCTTCTTCATAGTAGGTCCAATTAAAAATCTATTTATTTTATAATAGGTTGTGTTCATGGAATCTACCTAAAATTAGGTAGGTAATTCGTATTTATTTATCATAGACTAGGATATAAATTGAAAAGTTCTATTCATTCTATATACAATTCAATTCTACTATGGGGTCCTAAGAGTAGAGAAGTTATGATTGTTGGAATTTTGTGAGAAAAAATATTCAAAGAATTTATTTTCAAACTCATGTACATGGTCACATCTTAATGTCTTAATTTTAGGTACAATTAAATTTACTATATATTTACCATACCTGTTAGAGTAAGAACATGCTTCACTTTTGTGAGCTAGAAATAACACCCAAGTATACTTATAAAATGAATCTACTAGTATATAAACCTGGTACGTCCCATTTAGACTAGAAACTCTAGATTGTCCAAATAAATCAATATAAACCAACTCAAGAGGTAGAGAAGATGTAAATTATTTCTTTAATATAAAATAAATATTGTGTTGTTTCCCTTTTTGATATGTGTTATAGACTTTTTCATTGGGGAAGATAAGTTTCGATAGATCCCAAACTAAAACTTTACTAGTAAGTTTATTAAGAGAATAAATATTATAGTGGCTTTATCTCCTATGCAACCACCAAAATTATTTCTGAATTTCATTCAATAAGGAAACATTTTGTGGAATTAATGAATTAGGATCAGAAATATAATTATTATCATTTCATAAAGTAAAAAATAATTAATCATCATTAGAATCCAAAAATTTCATGAATTATTTTAAAATTTCACATGAAAACTGTTATCACATAGTTGAGAAATGATAAAAAAAATATTCTTGAAACCATCAACAAATAGAACTTTGGAAATTAAAATTGATTTGGTGTTACAGATTTTTTCATGGATGATAATTTTCCTTTTATCATGGTTACCAAAGGTGACATGACCACCATCAACATTTTTTAGGATCATAAAACATGATTAGTCTCTTTTCATATGACTTGAAAATTTACTCTCTTAGTACCATAGGCATTTATAGGAGGACTTTATATAACGTTCCTATATAAAAATTATTCAAGGAATGATTTGGGTACCTTGATTTTTTTGGGTCCAAATGTGATAGTAATATGGGATTTGGAAACCCATATTTTTTAATAGCTATCGTATAAACCAAATGTATGAATTTTGAAAATAAAACTATGTTTTGTCCTTTAAAATAATAACTAAAAGTTGTTATTTTGGAATTAGATTTAGAAATAAATTTGCTCCTAACTATTTTAGTTTTTACTGGTTAGTATGCTAGACATGTAACATACTTCAGAGAAATCTATTTACCTAGAATATATGTCAATTTTTCACATCGATTTGGATGCCTTTCTAAATCATTATTTATTTGTTTGTTGGACAATTTATGTTTAATATTATCATTTAATTACTAATAATTTTTCCCTTTCAATACAAAAAGGTCAAATTTAGTATTAACAGATAAATCGTGATGTTTTTTAGAACATTAAATTTATCTTTATGATTATTTAAATTTCTCCCAATCATATTACTATTTTCAAATTTTTCATCAATATTCATTTAATATTTAATTTTTTCATTTTAATAATAGTTAAAAATATGAATAGCTTATATAGAGGGTTCTCCCAAAGACATTAGTCATGAAGAACAAGTTGGATTTGTTATACTTATCATTTTCAAATGGAGTCAGATTCACTACATCGGTCCTCACAAGAACATCAACTTTATTTCATGGATTTACTGAAATTTTTATCCTTGTCCTCATATGTCATTTTTTATTTTAATTTTGGACAGATTGATTTTACATGACCTTTATTCTTGTATTAATAGTAGGTTAAATCATTTGTATTATCATCCCATTTCCAATATTTCTTCCATTTTCCTTTGATATCATTAACTCTTTTATAACTATGATTTCTAAAAAATCTGCTTCCAATAAAATTTCTTTAATAATCATGCTAGATAGGCCATTGCCTCATCACTGTCAGGTGGTGACTCAATATGACTAGAGAATTCAGCTTATATATATATATATATATTTCTTTTCATTTGCATTTGATAGACTTGAAAGCTACTACCTTTCTTTTTATCTCATCATCCTCTTATCTATTGAATTTCAGTTCTTTTTCATATATCATTAACTTACTAATTAATTCCATAACAGGTAGTATACTAATATATTAGGAATCTCTAATTGATACTGATTTCCCTCTCTATATTTTATGAAGACATATCAGCAGACTCATAATATGATCCTTGTCATAAAATAGAGTTTACTATGAGTTCATGGTGTTCACAATTTAATTGAAACAGAGATATATATTTGAAATTAACTCATCAGGATTTATCTTAAATGTATCATATATAAGAGTATATATATTCAATATCATCTATTTGAAAGTAGTTTAATCATCATGAGAAATAACTATTGTGTCCCAAATTTCAAAGTTTGTTTTACAACATAAAATTATACAAAAATCCAAATATCATAATGAACAATACATGGAATTCATAGATTTGAAATTATTATTATAGGATATCTTTGTAACATCCTCCCAAGCACTCTTGAAACTCTTAAGAAACTCATACTGATCTTAAATAACATAAAAAATTTCAAAACTCATACTTTCAATATTTATGTTTATCTTGATATTCCACTAAGCATAATTATTACCATTGAAAAAAGGAGTTCTTTTAGTGGTATAACCTTCTTGTCTATTCTCCATTTAGAGAATTAAATTTATAATTAATATTAATTTATGATATTTAAAGAACAAATGAAATAATATTTGAAAAAGTTTTAAAAAAATTTGATACCAAAGGCAAAACATCGATACCAAATGTTGGTAAAGGTAAGTATCTCAAGAGGGGTGTCAATTGAGTAAGAAATAAAAGTTTCTGTTCAAAGGGATATAAATAAAATCCATGAATTATTTTAAATATGGCCTAGTTTATCAAAAAAATATATTGATATGAGTTCAAATATTTCCAAATATTTATCAAAAGATTTATTAGGTCATTGTTATAATAATTGTGAAAACAAATTTAACTTTTGAAATCGATTTAGTCCATAAACAACGTAAAACCTTTAAAAACTACTTATTTTTTTCATTTCGATTAGACCACACTTTTAATTTCAATTATGTCTACTTATAAATTTTTAAAATAATTAAAATATTTTTTCCTATGATTTCACATCATTCTGATGTTTCTTTTTCTATAGATCTCAAAATTAAATCTATGTTTTGGTGTTTTAAAATAATAGGAGTGCATTTCTACTAATCCCAGAAAAATGGAACCTTACACTGAAATTTCATCTTCTCTTCCGTTTAAAAAAATTACTATGATATTACAACATTCAGAGGTCATTCAGTTATTTTTTACACCATGATGTAGGATTACAAGGGCCATTAAACCATTGAAACATGCATATTCTATCATTTAGAGCAGACCACATATTTTATTTATGTTTCATATACTCAAAAAATATAAATTATAATAATATGGTTCCCCTAGGATTTCATATCATTTTTGGACATTTACTAGAAATTGGACCATTAGATACATGTTTTGGTGTTTTAAAACATTTAAAGTGATTTTCCAATCATCTTGTGCTAACAAAACATTAAATGGATGTTCTATCTACTCATACATTTTAAAAAATCAATATACTATTCCAGCTATTAATTTGAAATAATTTATAGGTCGTTCGATTGGTTTTGATCCCCTAAAACATGTTTTTATAGTACCTTAAACCATTAAAAACAACTTATGCGGTTGTTTTGTGAGGAATACACATCTTATTAACATTCCATCAAGTCATACATGTCAAAAATAATATAAAAATATTTTTTCTCTCATTGTCAGTCATTCATAGGTTATTTTATAAGGATCTAACCATTAAATGCATATTTTTGGTATTTTAAAACAATAAAAATGTGTTTATGGTCACCCTAAGAAAATGAAACACTGCATTAAAATATTTAGCACTATATTATTTTAAAAATCAATTTATAGTTTTTCATATATCATTATATAGCATTCAAATCATTCTTATTTTGTTTGGGGGATTTGATTAAAATTTTTAAGTGTTGTTAAGGCATTAAATAATTCTTATTCGGTCACTCTAGGAAGAATGAACATATGATTGAAATTCCATCTAATAATACATGTATAAAATAATTAAAATAAATTGACCTATATTTCCAAATTATTTTGAAATTTTTTTATATGGATCCTACCATTAAACACACATTTTAATTATTTAAAATACTAAATGTTTATTTCTGATCATTCTATGAAAATAGAACTCTAGATAGATATTCCTTCTAATAGAATATTTAAAAAAAAATATATAGTTTTTTCATCTAATTTCATAGTATTTGCAGGCTGTTTAGTTTGTTTTGACCTCTTAAAGTATAATTTTAATGGGTGTCAAAACACTAAAAACTAATCATTATATAATTCTGGGCAGATAAAAACTCCAATTAATGTGCCGACAACTCGTAAAAAAAATAAATAATAAAAAGATGACTTACCTATTATTTTAAATCATTATGATTTATTTACTATCTATATAAAAGTAAAACAAAGGTATGGTCTTTTAAAATAATAAAATAACACTTAAAGTAATCTTTAAAAAATAAGCCTTAGATTGAAATTTAATCTACTCAATTATTTTAGAAATCATTATATCGTTATTTTTGTTTCATTTCACAGCCTTCAGGGGTAGTTATATTATCATTTATTCCTTAAAAAAATTAATAGGCGTTAAACCATAATAATATTCCTATTAAGTTGTTATGAGAAAACTATACATCATGTTGAATTGTATTCTACTCACTAATTTAAAAAATAAAACAAAAAATGGGGTTTTTATGATTTCAACTAATAATGAGGTCTTTTTCATTGGATATGACCATTGAACACATGTTTTGTTTTTTAAATTTATAAAAGATCACTTCCATTCATCTAAATAAAACCCAAACATCTAATTAACATTCTGTTAGATCCTCCATTTCAAAAATAACTTTACAGTAATTATATAATGATTTGTTGGCATTCATAGGTTTCTCAGTTAGTTTTGATCACCTAACACATGTTTGTAATGAGAATAAAACCTTTAAAAACAGATTAATCGATCATTTGGGGAAGTTTTCCTGTATGATTGAAATTATTTCTTCTTATATAGATCATAAATAATGCATAGATAGTTTTTTATGATTTCAAGTCATTCAGAGGTAGTTTTCTATGGAATTTACTATTTAACCCATGTTTTGATATTTTAATTTTTTTTGTTTTTATTCATTAGGCTTAAATAGAGCCTTAAATATACATTATATCTCTTAAAACTTTTTATAAATCACTATACTATTGTATTTATCTAATTTTATGGAATTTTTAGGTCATTCAGCATGTTTTGACACCAATAAACATAATTTTAAAGGGCTAAAATCATTTAAATAAAGTTTATTCTATCATTCCAGAATGAAAAAATGTATGATTTATGTTTTTTTACTCATACACATCCCAAAAAATACATTGGCAGTTTTGTGATGATTTCACTTCATTATGACTTCATTTTCTATAGATCTAACAGTTAGAAATTAGTTTTGGTTTTAAAAAAATAAAATTGTGTTTCCAATGATCCATGTATATTAGAAACATGGATTGAAATTCCATAATCTCCATTATTTAAAAAATCACTATAATATTTTAATAATTTATTTCACAGCATTCAGATGTCATTCGGTTCATTTTAATCTACAAAATTCATGTTTTTTAAAGCTTTCAAAACATTAATAACTTCTTAATTTTATATTTTTGGTAGATTTCACATCCTATTAATGTTACCTATGCTAATACTTGTCAAAAATAATACAAATACTAGTTTCATTTAATATCACATTATTTCAAGGTCATTGTCGATGGATATGACCAGTAACCACACATTTTGTTTTTTAATTATTTTCTAGTCATCCCATTAAAATAAAATCTTAGATTCATGTTTCTAATACTCAATTTTTTTAAAAAAAAATGTATGGTTATTATTATATGATTTCATTGTATTTAGAGGTCTTCTAGTTGGTTTTAACCCCTAACACACATTTTAAAGGGAATCAAACCATTAAAAACTGGTCATTTGGTAGTTTTGGGTAGACTCCATGCCCGATTGACCTTCAATCTTCATTGACACACAAAAAAATAATCAAAATAATGTTATTCTATGATTTCATATCATTTTAAGGCAATTTTATATCGATCATTCCATAAAAACCAAATTTTTCTATTTTAAAATAATAAAAATGTGATTACCATCATAATGGGAATACAGATATTTATATTTATGTTAAATATGATAAAAAATGTTCAAAATCAATGTACATTCATTTTTTTGATATCATGATATCCATAGGTCATTTGTTTGGTTTTGACCCCCTAACTAGTGTTTTTATGTGGAACTAAACCTTTCACAAATTCTTATTTGGCCATTCTTGGATGAACACATGATTTATTAATGTGTCTTACACTCATACATGTCCCACATAATTAATATATGGTTTTACTATGATTTTATATAATTTTTCAGATTTTATATATTCATTTAACAACAAAACACACATTTTAGGGTCATAAAGCAGTAAAACAATGTTTTTAGTCATCATGGGAATACAAAATGTCGTATTTCCATTTCATATACTCCGCTATTGGAAGATTCATTACTTGGTTTTTTCATCTTATTTTATGGTGTTCATATGTTATTTAGTTTATTTTGACTCTTGGGAGAACATTTTCAAAAGGAATCAAAACATTAAAAATATTAAATTTGGTTATTCTAAGTAGAATACATGTAGTATTGATGACATATTTACTCATACACAATTAAAATAATCAAAATATAGTTTTCTATGATCTCACATAATTTAGATCTCTTTAATTTTGGATATGACTTTTTAAAACATGTTTTTGTATTTTAAAATAATAAATTTTCTATCAATGTGCCTCTATGTATTTCTATTTTGTTTTATTACATATTATTTTATGTTTTTAATTATTCAAAACCATTTAATTATTTTATTTGAAAAAAAAATATTTTAAAAACCTCTCTATTGTTTTATTATAACATGGATTTTAGGTATTGGAATTATTTAATTATTGTTTCATTTGAAAGATAAAAAAGTTAATATGCTTTTTAGTAAACTACAATGATGTCTAATTATTTCACTGAATTTTTTTCAATTAAGTCCACTCATGATTCATTTTTTACACTTAAATAATATTTTTAGTACAAACTTCTTTAATGTTTTCTTCAATATATTATTTATAACATACACTATATGGATTCGATTCTTTTAAAATATATACCATTTGAATGAAAAATCCTTTATGAAATTTTAATATATTAAATGAAGGTTTCAATTTTTTTGGTGCTCCATTTATCTCTAGATCATGAAAAATTTTATACTTCTAAGTTTTACACTATTAAAAATATTTTATTTATTCAATATCTCATTTGATTATAATAGTAATCACATAGATTTTTTTTCGTCAGAAAGATAATAATTTTTTATTCATTTAAATTAAATACATAAATTCATGAAAATTTCTTTTACATATCTTAAAAAATTGGGTAATGTTAGCCATTGTTTCATAGTTTCTATTCCATTATTTCATGGTATTTTGATTATATCTCATTTAATACTTATCAGAATTTATATATTCTTGATTCCATGGAAAGATTTATATCCATTTACGTATTCTGGTCCAACTAATAATTCTTTTGTTTATATGGACTAAAAATTCACCAAGGTTCAAGTGTTCTACTCGTACATGAAATGATGCACTATTCATCAATTTTTTAAAGAGTGAATTAATTTTTTATTTTTAATTCTGAATTATATTTTTATTTATAGCTGTGAATTAATTTTTTATATCTAATGGTGAATCATTTTTTTATTTTTATTTCTGAATAATTTTTTTATTTCTAATAGTGTATTAATTATTTTATTTTTAATGGTAAATTATTTTTTTATTTAAAAGAGTATATTTTTTGTATAATGGTGATTTAATTTTTTATAATGGTGATTTAATTTTTTTATAATTAATAATGAATTATTTTTTTAAAGGTGAATTAATATTTTAATTCAATAGTGGATATTTTTTTTAATTTCAATGGATGTAGATGCCTGCTGCTGAAAGTTAAAATTGGGTTATTCTTAAAATTTTTCAATACTCTATTTTTCATCATTTTTTATATTTTAATGAACTCTCAACATATATTAGTTGTTTATAGTGTTTTATTGATTTAAAAAATTAATATATATTTTATTTATGAAAATAAATGTTTGTTAAATATATAGTTTTTGACTAAAAAAATTGTATTAATTTACTATATTGATTTGTGCACATATAACATATTTCTCGAATATTTATGTCTTGATATTTTGAGTTCATTTCATTAACTTACTATTTACTAAATTATTATTTTAAAAAATTTAATTTATTCAAAAAAAATTTATAGTATTTAAAGAAGTTTAATTAATTTTTAATTTTCATGTTGCGTCCAATAAAAATGTATTTCAGATTTGAATTTATATATTCAAATTAAATTAGAGTTTTTTGGATAACCTTTTACATGATATAATCATTTAACAAATTATTTAAATCAGTTTTATTTTTTCTTTATTTTTTGAATTCAAATAATTATTATTATAATAATTTTAGAGATCATTAATCTTTCTATAGGATAATTTTTATTTGAATTTGAATTATTTTTCTTGTGTAAGGTGTTTTTTGGTCTTGGTAGATACCTATCTAAAGGGGTTATTAAGAATCCTTTAAATGAATTGAACACACCAATTAACATCATCAACCCTCTATTTTTCTAAAAGAAATAAACTGTGAAATTATCAAGTACTGTACAAACTGAATCCCTATGAGATACTATGTTTTACCTAAATTACTACTCCTAATACTAAAGAAAATAGTCTACGACTACAACTTCCTTGACAATATGTCCACATTACTCAAGAACCAGTACCTTCACTTTTATTTCTTATCATCTCTTTCATCCGGTTATTGATTCTGTAACACAATTTCACATCTCTCACATGCACACTCTATTTTTCTATTCATTATTTTACATTAAAAATAATTCAATCTTCTCTTCCTCAAGTCGGGAATCCCAGATTCTAATGTTTGGATATGAGTTTTGTGACTCATTGTATTAAAATTAACTATTGTAAGGGTTTTGAATCCCCAAAAAATAGATTACCAGTTATCCCTTCACTAGGAGAGTATTATATAATAGGTTATGATTCCCCATTGAAAATCCGGAATTGCTCACATATCTCTCAATGAGTAGAGTGATATAACACTAGTCTAGTTCCATTTTGGACTGAACAAGTATAAAAAATCCAATGTTCATTATTTTAATTATTTTGCTAATTAACCATTATAAGTAACATTATTAATTAATTTACGTACTCAATTTATTTTTTTATTTTTTTAATATATCATATTCACCCCCTCTATATAATCTGACTTGACCGTATCCGAACTAACAACTCGTATCAAAGGATAGCATTCTTAACATAGTTTATCAATTTCGCTCTCTTCCATGATAACATGTATTTGTATCATAGGTTATTAATTTTTTATTCAGATAATCCCTATATAGAGAATATTTTTATATTATTTCACTAACCTACTTCTAGACCTCATAGTCAAAGGAAAATTATCTTTAAGATGATTGTATTAATCCCAAATGATGCTTGGATTACTCAAAAGACACCACAATTTGATATCAATGCTTATAAATATTGGAGATCCTGAGTAGTGGAATACCTCAAATAGTTGATCATTGAGAACTAGTTTATCATTTCAAAAAAATACACTCTACTTAAAGCTAATCCAAATACACTTACTAGAAATGATGCTACACGATATGTTTCAAATTATAAAGTTCTCAAGATTTTATAATGTGATATTAATATAAGTTTATTTATTCATGTGTCTTATTGTAAAAAAGCTAATGAAATTTTAATACTCTACTAGTCACAAACCGTGGATCTAATTATTAATTCAAACCATGCATGGAATGCTTCGTTCTGAGCACAAATACTTCAAGATGGGTAAATATGAAAAACTAAGCCAAATTTTCTATAGATTTCCAAGCATTATGAATGGAGTGAATTAATTTGAAGAATATATATAAAACACAATAATTATTAAATGAGTACTACGAGACTTACAAATGAAATGGAATGACAATAAGATCACCTTTTATGAAATAAATAATTTTTAATAGTACAACCTGTATTAATTCACTGGATCATTACTTTAGTATGAATTGGAATTGAAGAAAATATCTAACAAGGAGATAACAAATGAAAAATGTAAAGATTTTAAATCTATGAATGTTGCATCAACGGAATATTTTAATAATAATATATATGATAGTGAAAAGGAATTCATTGATCAGATTGCGACTGTGGTTTCCAAAATAAAGAAAACAAAAGGATTAAAAAACTAGTTTTGAAGAAACCCCCTAAAATAAATGCGTAAGAGAGATAAGAAATGTGGTATGGAATGAAATTCTATAGATGTAACATTTTATGATATCATGATTAATGGATATATCAGGCCTAATAATCCTAAATTAAATAATAATTACAAATACAAAAAAATGATAACACTAGTCTGAATTTTATAGAAGAAACTGCTTCTAGTAAAAAATATAGAAATAAAAAAATATACTATTAAATTTTACTTCATGAAATCACTAGATAAGATTATTAATTCTTGTTTTCATTCTAGTTGTTCTGATTCTGATTGTGATTCTAAAAATGTAATTGTTTAATAATTAAATGAAGATATTGAAATATTAAGAAAATAAATTTAAAAAATGATGAATTATAAAATACGCTTATAGAAAATATTGAGAAACTTATTTCACAAAATAAATTAATTTTACAATTAATTTAAATGTTAAGAAACAAATATTCTATTTATCATCCTATAGTATACAAATAATTTAAATCTACTCAATAGTTAAATGAAAAATTAAAAAATAAAGATGAAATTATTAATAAAATTATATACTATTGTTAATGATCATGAAAAATTCATAAGATGATGTCATTAGAAAAATTAAATATAAATAAATATGGTTTTGGTTATGATAGAAGACTACCTAAAAAGTTTGGAACACATTTTGTTAAAAGTAAAAAATAGTTGTACTTATACTATTATGTGTTTTAAATATGGCATGAAAGGTCACTATGTAAATTCTTAGATTCAAATAATCCTCGGTATTCACAAAAAATAATATTTATAAATACTTTTTCCCAATATTACCATACATTATTGTTTAAACTCATTATGGGTACCTATTTTTTTTTAATAACTGTATTGGACCCCAAGTTGCATGGGTACCAAAAATTTCAAGTAATTGATTTTTATAGGAAAAATGACTTCTATATATCAATAACAACATAAGGTATAAGAACAATGGATTAACTAGGAATATGACCAGAGAACCACCAATGATTACCACTTAAAACACATGTGATTGAGGCACTGCTAAATTTATAAATAATTACAACCGCAGTATAAATGTTTTGGGTAAAGTTGGAATATCAAATTATACCATTATTTATAATGTATTACATTCTAAAGGTTTAAAACATAATTTAATTAGTATATCACAATTATGTGATAATAGAATAGAAGTGATATTTCAAAATGTTAAAAGTTTAGTTTTTAAAGATTATTCATTTTTATTTAATGATAAAAGAAAAGAAAATATTTATACTACTAATTTGATATAACTAAATTTTAAACAAGATAAGTATTTGAATGATGTAAATTATGACATCAACCTTTAGAATCAATATTTAGTTAATTTTAACATCATAATGTTACTAAATATCTCAAAACATGACAATATTTTATAGCTTCCATACTTGAATAAAGAACTTCTCCATTTTTGTGATGCTTTCATTAAAGTAAAACAGTGAAAAAATTCCTTTAGACATATCAATAAGATAAGTACTAATATAACATTACAGTTAGTACATATTAATATATTAATTCCTACTCAAATATCTAGTCTTGGTAGAAATAAATATACTTTAGTTATTTTTTATGGTTATGATAGATTAACAAAGGTATACTTTCTTGCACATAAAAATGTTAATTTATCTATATTTACTAATTTTTATAGTTTAGTTCAAAATGAAAAATATTTATGATTATTTCAATTCATAATAAAATAGAAGGTTAATTTCATTATTTATATTTTTATAAATTTTTTTAATTGAATGGTTATTTTCAAAAGAAATATTCTCCTATAACACCATAGAAAAAAAAAATTATGAAAAAATAAAACTCTTATTAAAATGGCTCGGACAATGTTAAGTTGATATAATTTTCCTTGATTTTTTTGTATGAGGTCATTTTTTTTCTGATTCTTATATTTCAAATATAATTGTAATTATACCATTGTTAAAGAAAACTCATTATGGATTATTTAAATATTAAAATTCTATAGTTGGTTAATTTTGAGTTTTTGGATGTATAGTTTTAATCTTAAATTAAAAAGACAATTTATATAAATTAAAATCTAAACGTTATGATTTTATTTGTATTGGTAATCCAAATAATAATAAATCTTGTATAGTTTATAATAAAATAAATATGGTTATAAAAGTATTTTATCATGTTATGTTTGATGAAATTAATGTTAAATTAATTTCTTATTCTAATGTTTTTATGATGAGTTTAGGGACTTTAATTTTGATAATGAAAAACTTCAGGATAAAGATGAATTAATTTTGGGGGAGCATACTCCTCAATATGATCCATGATCATGGAAGATTTATAAAGATCATTCAATTGAAAATGTAATTGTAAATGGTTATTATGATACTACAACTAGAAAGTATCTTTTAATTTTTTCCCCAATTCAACATTTATTTCTGATTTTTTTTCTTATTAATAATAATGATTCTTTAACTGATTCTTACTAGATTGTCTCTATAAAAGGTGAGCTTTATAAAATTTTTAGTACTAGTTTTCTCTATTAGTACAATTTTTTGAGGATAAGCATGTAATCAGAACCAAGTGGATATTTAGAAACAAGTTAGACGAATCTAGACAAATCATCAAAAACAAAGCCAGAGTTGTTGTTCAAGGATAATCTCAAGAAGAAGTTATATAATTTGATGACTCATTTTCACCTGTTTCCAGTTTAGAGAATATTTTTATTATATTATATTTTCTTGTTTTCATGGTTTTAAATTTTATAAAATCGATGTGAACAGTTTTTTATAAATGGTTTTATAACTAAAGAAGTTAATGTTTCCCAACATTCTGATTTTAGAAATGAAAAATTTTATAATCATGTTTTTAAGTTATCTAAATATTTTATGGTCTAAAACAACCATCTCATTCATATTACGAAAGGATTTTTTTAATTACATTTCATAATGGTTTCATGAAATGAAATTATGATCCAATACGTTTTATTAAAATAATTTCTAACAATATTTTATTTGTTAAAATATATATGGATGATATAGTTTTTGGTTCAACTAGTGAAATAATTTGTAATGATTTTTCTACTCTTATTTATTTTGAGAATTTATGGTTCTAATGAGAGAATTAAAATATTTCTTGGAATTCATGTTTTATAAAAAAAAATGGAATTTTTCTTAATCAATCTAAGTATGTAAATGATTTAGTTGAAATTTTTTGTCTTGATTCCTATAAACCTATGAAATCTCATATGGGAACTAGTTATAAATTATATTTTTATGCATATGTTAAATATATTTTTGTTAATGTTTATATAGTCATGATATGTATCTTTCTATATTTAACTGCATCTTGACATGATATCATGTTTACAATTTGTTTATGTGATAGATTTCAAGCTGATACTAATTAAATTCATAATAAATATGTAAAAAGTATAATAAGATAACTTAAAGTATCTATTGATTCTGGTTAATTTTATCATAAATAAAACAGTTTTGATTTAATATATTATTCTGACTATGGTTTTTTACGATATAGAATTGACAGAAAACAAACATCAGCTATGCGTTATTTTCTAGGTAAAAGTTTAGTTTCTTGGTATTCTAAAAAGAAACTCTTTTAGATATATCTAATATAAAAGATGAGTATATCTCTATTGTATATTTTACGGATCAAGGAAAATTTATGTGATTTTTTATTTATATTGATAAATTTCATAATTATTGTGATTATATTTCTACATATTTCTATTTTAAAAAACCCCTTACAATATTCTAGAAGAAACCATATCGATCTTAGATCTCATTTTATAATAGATCGTGTAAATAAAGTTGGCATTGGTTTAGAATTTATAACTAATAAAAAACAACTAGATTATATTTTTACTGAACTTTTAAACTCTAATCAGTTTGAAAAAATTAAATTTGATCTTAGAATGATGAAAATTTAACTACTTTATTATTGTATTTTTTTGGGGGGTTTCTTTTCATTTTTTTTATTTACAGAATGTGAGAGAAAATTTGTTTTAAAAGTATTGGTTTTTTAATCAAACAAAAAGGGCACATTTACTTGTTCATGTGAATCTATTTATTTTTTTATTACATGTTATTTTATGTTTTTAAATATCCCATATCATTTTATTATTTATTGGAAAAAATATTTTAATAACCTCTCTGTATTTTAATTATAACATGTGTTTTATTGATTAAAATTATTTAATTATTGTTTCATTTGAAAGATAACAAGTTAATATAACATTTATTAGACTACTAAAAATTCTAATTATTTCTCTAGCATGTTTACATTTAATCTTGAACATGATTGTTGTTTTCCGTCAAATAATATATTCAGTATAAACTACTTTTATGTTTTCTTCTGTATTTTATATCTATATTACACTATACTTGTTGGATTATTTCAAAACATTTCCCATTTAAAATATACCAAATTTATATTAATTTAATTATAATAAATAAAGATGTTATTTTACAATTTTAGGGTTGTGTTGTTAATCTGAAAATCATGCAATATAAGTGCAATTCTAAATTTTATATAATTGAAAATATTTTTGGTTTCTTTGATATATCATTTATTTATAATCATATTTTCACATATTTTCTTCCATTATAAATATAATAATTTATCTTCATTTAATTTAACTAAATAATACTCTTAAAATTATTTTTACATTCCTTAAAAATGGCTGAATGTTAGTGTTTTTTTACAGTTTCTGTTTCATGTTTTCATAATATTTTAATCAAATCTAATATAATACTTGTCTAAATTTAAAAATTCATGATTCATTAGAAATATCTTTAAATATATCCATTCAATTATTATGGACTAACTTCAAATTTAGTTTTTTCAATGGAATAAAAATTCACCAATGTTTTTGTATACAGTTTGCACATGAAATGATTCATTATTCATCAATTAATTTTCTTTAAATATCTAATTGATTTTTTATTTTAGAGGGAGAATTAATTTTATATTTATAAAAGGTGAATTAATATTTTTTTCTATTGAATAATTAACCTTTTATCTCTAATGGTGAAATAAATATTTTTTTCAAATGGTGAATTAATGTTTTATTTTCAACGGTGAATTAATTTTTCATTTATAATGGTGAATGAATTTTTTTTTCAAATGATGTGTTATTTTTTATAATTATGAATAAATTTTTTATAAGTAATAATGATTTTTTATTTTTAATTGTGTATGAATTTTTTATTTCAGTAGAATATCAATTTTTCTATTTTAACGGTTGGAGATGCTTATTACTTCCTGTTAAAATGATATTGTTCTAAATTTTTGTAGAATTCTATTTTTTTCATAATTTTTTATATTTTTATTTACTAATTAGTTACATTAATTGTTCTAACTATTTAATTGATTTCCAGAATTAATATATATATTATTTATGAAAATATATGTGTGTTAAATTTTTTTTTTCTGTTTTAAAATTTTTTATTAACATTCTATTTATTCATGCGAGCACCTACAACATATTTTTGGAATATTGTTTTTTAATTTTTTGATATAATTTTTTTAACATATTTTTTTGAATATTTTATTGTGACAATGAATTTATTAAATTAAATTTTATGGTATTTAATTTAGTATAATTACTTTTAATTTAAATGGTACGTTAAATTGATATTTTTTATATGTGATTTTAAACATTAAAATTATATTATGATATTTATAGTGTTAACATTGATTTATTATAATAATTTAACAGGATATTTAAATTTTTTTATGTTTTTAATTCAAATCATTATTATTATGATTATTATGGACATTATGAAACACTATCACTTTCCTCAAGGGGGTTGGGAACTCTCGTTCTCAGGAGCTCCTGACTTGTGTTTTCTTCTCCATGAGTCTTTAGAGAGGAGCGCTCAAATCTTGACAAGTCATTCTATGGTGTATGGCACAAAAATAAAGTTCCTTACAAAGATGAGAGATTCAATTAAAAATCCTTGGATTCTTCAAAGTTTACATTATATATCCATCACACAGATCTGGGTCATTTGTGATGATCTCATTTAGATTTGAACTTTCTAATATTCTAGTTGGATGGGGGAGGTGACGTCATCTATAGCGATGATGGTGGTGTGGCTTGTAATTTGAAGGGATTCAAGGATGATGGCGGTGTATAATCCTGGGTAGTGAAATGAAGGTGTATGGTGACAAGCAGAGACAGTTGGTGGTGACGGTGGGGACTACCGGTGTTGACTAGCGGCGGAGGCCAGTAACATTTGGTGGTGATCGTGGTGTCCTCTCAGGGAGGTTTTGTGGGAATTTGAAATTGATCACTCTTATAGTAAGGTTAAAGATCATGTTGGGTGGTCATAGGTGGCTTCAATAGAGACAAATAGTCAGTTTGGATGAGTACCTAGGAACATAATGAGTGGGAGGTGGAGACCTTGAGCTGAGAGCCGAGAATATCAAGATGTGAGGTGATGTCTGGATTCAAAAATCGGTTTCTAGATAGCAATTGGGAGATGTTGTGGATTAATTGTAATGGAATTTGTATCATAGGGATCTTGGGCCACTCAAATCTATGTTTGTGTGCCTCTTGGCCTCCGGGCTTGTAATGGGTTCTCCCTTAACCCAGTTCGAAAGGGATTTTGGGTTTTCATATCTTTTTAATATAGGGGATCGTACCAAACCTATTTCGTATTATATCAATTATTATTCACTCTCTTTGGTAAAATTTATTTTAATTTAAATTTTTTTACCTATATAAGGGTTTTTAGTCATTGGAGATATCAATTTAAAGGGATTATTGAGCAGCCTCGAAAGGAATTGAACACACTGGTTAGCAACTTGGATTCTCTTTTTCCTATAATAAAAATAAATTATGAACTTATCAAGTGTTATAAAAACTTAATCCATGTATGATACTATTTTTTACCTACTAGATAGTCTCTGAAGATGAGAAAAATCTTCTACGACTACTACTAACTTGATGAGATGTTCACATTTCTTAAGAACCAATACCTTTTCATTCGTTTTTATCATATCATTTTCTAGTTTCTGAGTATGTAACACTATTTCTTTTCTCTGACACACACACTATCTATTTTGTGTTTAATATTTTATATTCAAAATCATTAAATCTTCTCTTCATCGGGTAATGACTCTCGGATTCTAAAGTTAAAATCACATAGTTGTGACTCCCTGTATCTAAGGTCAGTGTTATATGGGTTGTAACTCCCAATAAAAAAAGTTCATGTCATGGTTAAACCCCCACTAGAAAAAAATTTTGTAATAGTTTATGATCCACATTTAATATTAGGTCATGTGTTCATATCTATCACTGAGTAGAGAGATATAATACTTGACTAGGTCCACATTGGACCTAACCAGTACAAAACAATTCTTGTTAATTACTTTATTTCCAAGGATAATTAAAAATTATAATTAAATTCAACAATAAATTTATTTAATAAATTTATTTGATTAAATTTTTTAATTTCATATATTCACCACACCCCCCTCTAAACTATCCGCCTTTACCCTATCCGACCAAACATAAATGTGTGTTTCAGGTCATCCTAGGAAAATGAAATCATGAATTGATATTAAAATTAATTGATCCTTATTAAAATAACCTTATGGTTGTTTTCCCTTGATTTCAAGACATTTAGAGTTTTTTAATTTTGTTTTCACCCTATGACACACATATTTAAAGGACATAAAACCAATAAAAAATAAGTATTCAATTGTATAATCTATACTACGCATCTCGTTGATATGTTTTCTGCATATACAAATCAAAATTAATAAAAATATTGGTCTTCTATGATTTTATGCCATTATAAGGTCAATTCTTATGTATATTGTTGTTAAACACAAGTTTTAGTGTTCTAAAGTATTATGCAGTCATTTTCAGTCTTCTTGGAGAAACCGATTGTGGGATTGACATTCTCTCTACTGAACCATTTTATAAATCATTATAATTCTTTTTGTTTGATATCATGGAATTTATAGGTCATTCAGTTAGTTTTTAACCCCTTACGTATATTTTAAAAGAATGAAAAACATTTAAAAACTAATTAATTGATATTTAGGAGATGACCATGTGTATTATTTTTGTGTTGTCTACTTATAAATGGCACAAAAAATACAAAAAACATTCCTCATATGGTTTCATGTAATTCTAATGTTCTTTGTAATAAATTTGGCAATTAAATACCCGTTTTGGTTATTTAAAACAATAAAATGTGATTATTGTCATCCCAGGAAAATGACACCTCAAATAGAAATAAATTCTACCCAATGATTTCAAAATTAACTATATAGTTATTTTAATTTCTTTCACAAAATCTAGAGGAAATTTGTTTGTCTTAACCCCAAGTAGAACATTTTAGAAGGGTGTCATCCCTTAAAAACAACATATTCCATAAATCAATATAGATATAATGTACTAATATTCTCTCCTCTACTCAAAAACCTCAAAATAATACAAATATGGTTCTCATATGCCTTCACATCATTTCATGGATATGATCATTAAATATATGTCTTGTTTTTTTAAATAATAAAAATATGTTTCTAGTCATAATGGGAAAAATTAACCTCATGTTGATGTTTCATATCCTCAAGTATATCATAACTCTCAGTGATGTTGTTTTCATATTATTTCATGGAATTTATATGTCATTCAGTTGGTTTTGACTCCATCGTACTTGTTTTTAATGGGTGGAAGACCACTAAAAACTATATATTATAGAATTTTAGAAAGATTAGATATATTATTTATGTTCCTCCTACTTGTAAAAATAATAAATAATATAGATATGATAGTCTTATTATTTAACATAATATCGAGAACAATTTCTACATAAATGAACGTTAAACGCATGTTTTGGTGTTCTAAAACAATAAAAATGTACTTCTAGTCATCCGAGGAAAATTGAACCTTAGATTTATGTTATTTATTCTTGACAAACTTATAATTAACTATAATATTGTTTTTTCTGATTCGATGGCATCCATAGGTCATTCATTTTGTCTTGACCACTTAAATAAGTTTTTTAATGGGATTTAATCCATTAAAATACTACTGATTCAGTAATTATGGGCAGACAATATGTATAATTTACATTATGACTACTCATACGTATCAAAAATAATAAAAATATATTTTTCCAATGATTTTACTTCATTTTGAGGTCATTTTCAACGAATGTAACCATTAAACATAGGTTTTGGAGATGTAAAATAATAGAATTTATTTTTATTATCATCCCAGGAAAATAGAACCTCATATTGGAATTCTATTTGTTCCACCATTTCACATATAATTTTATATTTGTTTTTCTATAATTTCATGACATTTAAAGGTCAATCAATTGGATATGACCCTATTACTAACATTTTTAAATGTCGCTAATCCTATTAAAAATGTTTATTCGTTTATTCTATTTAATCCCTACTTGACTGATTGATGCTCTGTCTCCTCATACAAAAAAAATAATGCAAAGATAGTTTTTCAATGATTTCACAACATTATGAGGTATTTTTATATAGATCTGATCATTTAATGCATTCTTTCATTTTTTAAAACAATTAATGTGATTTTTGATTATCTAGGGAAAATATAACCACAAATTTACATTCTATATACATAGCCATTTACAAATTTAGTGTAAAATTTTATTTGACTGATTTTATTTTATTATAGGAGAATATTAAGTTTCTTTTAACCCCATGATGCATGTTTTAATAAAGGTATCAATAATTTAAAAGATTTTTATTTTGTTGTTTAAGAAATTCTACAAGTCTGATTGATATTTCATTTACATTTTCATTTAATGAATAATAAAAAGATCATTTTCCTATGATTTCACATCATAATGGGGTATTTTTCTGTTGACCTGATTGTTAATCATTATTTTTGTGTTTTAAAAACATAAATGTGGGTTTTATGTCATCTTTAGGAAAAGGAAACTCGGATTGATGTAATGTCCACTCCACAATTTCATAGATCACTGTATGGTTTTTTCATCTACTTCTATGGTATATGGAGGTTTTTGGTTGGTTTTGACTATAGTATTCTTGTTTTAACAGGGTTTAAAACCTTTAAAAATAGTTTATTTGTTAGTTACATGCTTTCAACACATCCTAATAAAGTTTTGATTGTTTTTACAAAAGAAAATTAATATAAATATGGTTTTCTTATGATTTCACATCATATAGAGTTAGTTTTGTATGGATCTAGCTATTAGAAACGCATTTTTTGTTTCCTAAAATAATAAAAGTGTTTTCAGTCATATAATGAAAACTAATAACCTCATATTTACATTCAATCAACTCAACCATTTAAAATATCATATTAGGTATTTTATCATGGAATTAAGAGGTTGTTTGGTGGATATTGACCCCCTAATGCACATTTTTATAATTCCTAAAACTTTTAAAAACAACATATCCAGTCATTTCGAGTAGACTCCTTGTCCAATTAATATTATATATGTTTGTACATATAAAAAATAACAAAAATATGGTTTTCCAATGATATCAAATCAAACAACATGGTAATTTAAAAAGAACGATATATTTGATTCTGTATATATATATATATATGTTCTACTAAACATAAATATATATATAATTTATAAATAAATAATGAAAACCATTTAATGAAGACATATTATTCTTCAAAAAATGTGTTTTATTCAGAAATGTGTTTTATTAATTTTGTTGCACGGATAATTTAATTATTTTATAACAATTTAATTTACGGTATTTTATAAAAAGGTACCATTTTAGAATTCTTAATATCAAAATTATTTAATGGTGATTTTTTTTGATTTATTACAAAAAATATTGGTTTATTAGTGAATAGTAAAAAATATCGATTTTTGGTAATAGTGTCATTTATTTTCCTTAAATCAAGTAATTTGAAGTTATATTTTATTTTAGACATAGTCTTAAAGATAAATATGTATCAATTAATTTATAGTAATTCAATACAGTTCAATTTAGTTTTCAATTTCCATAATTTTGTTAAAAATTTATTTTTATGCATAAAAAATATTTTTTTTTCGGGAATTTTTTTTGGCACAATGTTTTTCAGTTTTAATTAACTAAAATGAACACTAATTATGAGTTATTTAAATGAAATTTATATATTTTATACTTATCTATATTAATTTAAACTAATTTATTGAAAATTAAAAGTCATAGAGCTAATGTAAAATCCAATTTTCCTAGATAAAATGCATTATCATGAAAAACATTTTTCATCACCCTCTGCAAACTTATTTTAAGACATTTTTTTACCAAATTTTGATAATTTATTTGAAAAAAAATTTCTTTATCATTTAGTCAAATTTTTGTATCATCTTAGTGTGATTTAAATAAATCTTAAATAGATTAATATTTTCATGAATAGTGAAAATTACAGTTTTTTATAAAACTGCCTTTCCGTTTAAAGAATTTAATTAGATAAATTTTTTCTAAAAAAGTTTTAAAAGTAATATTAGACAATTTATATTATTATTAATCCACTTTATTCCATTTAATCTATTTTATTTCAAATATTTTTTTAAACACTTTATATATATATATATGCAAACTTTTTCTTGCGAAAATTCTTTTCTAATTGCATATAAGTGTTGATTTTATATTAAATTATACTACTTATATTAAAAAATTACATAAAATTTCTTCCATATTTATAATAATAATTATCATTAATAAATAATTTAATCTTTATCTTCATTGTTAATGAATAATAAAAACATTAGAAAAAATAATTATAGCAGTGAAGGTTAATACGGGTTTACCATGGGCGTTAAATCAAAAGCTATGTGTAATTTTTATAGTTTAACTTGTATAAATACTATTATATAGAAATATTTCATCCTTATCCTATCCCAAATTTTAATATATATTCATTTGGATTATTTTTCTTGACAATGACTATTATTTGGCATTCGTTTATGAAATTTATAAGTAGGTTCCCTCCCCCACATATAAAAGGACACCTCTTCTCCAATCACATCAAAGAAGAAAGATAATGTTAGTTAGGCCAATATTAAAAAAAAAATATTCCTTTATTCAATATCTATGTATTTTAGGAATCATTTTGATCAAAAATTTAACATAGGGATTCCATTGGCGTAAACCTTGAGAAGTTGTCTGAAGAAGATGTATAGTTCTTAATCGAACATTTTGGTTTTAATTCATTTTTCACATACATAAAATTTTATTTAACAATTAAGTTATAATAAAAATTGTATATAACATTTAATAATATATTATTATTTTAAGTAAAGAACATAAATCTATCTCCTCTTCCATCAAATGGGAAACATAATCATTGTTCATGTGTACAACAATCTACCGCCTCATCATCTAATGAATTGCATTTTCCTTTTCCACCTCTCATGGATGTTTATTATGATGGATTTAAAGTATATATATTATATTATTGAAATATATACCATTATTTAAAATAAATATATCATTTATTTTATTAAAATTCCATTCATTGAAAAATGGTAATGTCATTTTTTCATTTAGGTGGGTTCCACCTCTATAAAGCGATGTGATTCATTTTTCATTACCACATCACATGGATGATATATATAAGTGTATTTAAAGATATAATATGTAATTTACGATTTAATTATATTTTTTGAAAAAATAATATATTACTTACCTTCTTTCCATTATGATAATTAGATATTGGAAATTTAATTAATCCGTACGTATGACGTACCATCTATATAAATGTAATTTGAATGAATTATAGAAAAAATCATTCATTTTTTTTAATATAATAATTAATGTATAAAAATTTACATTATATTATGATTATTATTTGGGATATTATTAAATAATAACCTCTTTGACATTAGTCTTCTTTCCAAAGTGATTTTGGATATATGATATCAACAACAACAAAACTTCCATCTTAATCCTAATTGATTATCTAATGAAATATAAAATTAAAATTAATAAATTAAATGTAATAGAAAACTTGTAAAATATTCTTAACTTTGTAAATAATCAACATAATTTTTTAATTGTTTTATATAATGACCGCATGTGATAAATTCGGCAAGAGGTATGGGATTTTAAATTTGTTATCCTTTATTAAGGAATATTTTATTATTAAAACCTGATTTATTTAATATGGTGAATATATTTCCCATTTCCATTTTATATCATGAATCCTTAATAATTCATACTATATAAATTTTATTATTTTATCTGAGTTTATTTTACATTAATGTTACCAAGTAGTAAGAGATTTTATAAATCAATTTCATTTCAATAAGTTAAATTACGTATTCATTGTCTTTAACATAATATGATTCTGTTTGTAATAAAATTTTATTATTTTATTATTTATTTCAACTTATTTTATGTGTATTTATATTTGATACACATTATATCTTCATTTAATAATTCTCACTTCAATGACATGATCCTTGATAGGGATCTGTCTAACCTACCCTTTTCTTTGGATTATGATCATTCTCTCAATAACCCAATTTCTCTCTATATCTCTTTAAATTTATAGAATTATTATAAATTATATTTTTTTTATCACATGTATATATTAATATCCCCCTCCTTGTTTGGTTTAATACATTCCTTATTTTCATTTATTAAATAACTTAATTAAGAAATTTCCATTGATTTTGATATGAGGAAATATTATAAAACCCACTTTCTATCCATTGGTAATTATGATGTTTATGACTTATGATTGATTTCATTTTTCAGAATAGATAATTCATAAATTTTTTATGATAAGTTCTTTTATATATATATATATGTCTATTTCATTGGTCAAAGATTTTTTTTCTTATGAGACATTAATTATGGGATTAGGGAGTAAACATACTCCATTATGGGACTTTTTCAGCATGTGATATTGTTGAGGAAGTTATCCTTGAATCATGATTTTTTCATTTTATAATTTTCCAACACATTTACTATGTTGTTGTTATCTTTTTATACTATATTATTTATATTATTATTCCATGTGATTACTCATGAGTCTTCTATTTTATGATATCATGTTATACCTTTGACTCACACATTTTATTTCCTTGTCATCTTCATTCCCTTACTCTGTTTTTTAGATCACGATTTTTTTTATATATAAAAGGTTATCCTATGGGGTTTTAAGAGATCAAATAGATTTAGGATATCATAATAAAGATTAAAATAAGGATGTAATTTTAATGATTCATTTCGATGTATTACGAACCTATTATTCCAAATACACTTTTCCTTTTTATACCTGTTTTTTATTAATGGATATTTATATTAAAAATGAAATAATATGTGTATAATGAATGAGTTGTGATATTGGTTACTAGAGAAAGCTCATGATATTTTTTGGGAATATTATTAGAGTTATTTAGTAAAAGTAAAACCTCAGGGATAAGTCCATTTATAGGATAACATCCAAATGTTTTGTTAATGAATTCATTATATGGTTTTCTTAGTAATACAGCCTACCCTGGATACTATAAGTGGATAAGGATTTCATGCAGATTAATCTAAGGGTAATAAACCTAAAATGTTTTGGTCCAATATATATGTTTCTAATGGTTTCACCTAGGTGCACATGTCCATCTCGTTGGGGGATGGTGGTGCTGTTTGTAACCCCGTATTCCTACATCCCAAAGGTGGGCATAATCCATTCCCTGTTCAGGGTAGTTTACTCCATGATCAAAATTGGATGATGGGATGTCATTTCATCATTCTATGGATTCCTCCTCATAACTCTTCACCTATTATAAGTCTCCCTTATAGATTTAAGACAATGTTCGTGAAACTATTCCTAGTTCCATTTCATCATGGACACTAGTTAATTACACTGCTTCTATCAGAACATTCTAAAGGGCTTGATCAGGGCAGCAACCTTTAGTCAGGGAGTAGCCATGTTGGACATCACTGGCATGTCTGGACGCTGAGACACTGGTGTTTTTGGGTTTCTTCACCTAATTATAGGGCATCTTGAGGGTGTGGATGCCCAAGGAATCCCACATTGAACGTGGGGAATTTAATTCAATGGGAATGTATTTGAGGTTTCCCTCAGCTTACTATGTTTATCACAGGGTATGCCGCATTTTTAATGTTTAGTGGAGATGGATCACACTTATCAGAACACTGATTAGAGTTGATTAGATGGGTGCAACCCCTGTAGGGAACACTGTTGTTGGGGAAATTGTGTGGTTAGCTTCCCGGTATCTATTAAAGGAAATGTGGAATGAGGTGGAATGATCCCATCAGGATGTGGCGGCCTGGGTAAGAATCATGATGGATGATGGATGGCTTAATGAAGAAGATGGAGAATGATATGGAGTATTCTTGAAGACAACGGTGTTGTTTGGTGAGAATCTAGAAGAGGCTTCCTACGTATCCATGTGGCAGGGAATCAAAGTCCTTGTAGTTCATATAACAACGTCTTACCACTGATTAGGGATTTCAATGGATTACCGCTAGATAGGGTCACAATGGCATACCATTGGATAGGGATGTCTACAACTTACTGCTGAATAGGATTGACAATGTCTTACCACTGAATGGGGTCACAATGGCTTACCACTGGATAGGGACGTCAATGACATATTGCTTATTAGGGATGTCAACGGATTACCGTTGGACCGTGTCGAACCTTAGGTATGCTTCCTTTGTACCTTATATAGGAGACATGGATTTAACACACATACTTCATAAGGGATGGTGGTCGGTGAACTGAAAGGAAGAAGGACCTGGGGACCAATATTTGTTGGGCTTTAACCTCAGGGATGTGTCCTACGTACCTTGGCATGGAAAGGATCAAAGCCCACATAGTTTGGTTGAGTGATGTGGCTTTACAATAATTGGGGAAACAATGGCTTACCACTGATTGATGTCCACAGTTTAATGTCATACAGGACGAGGAAGAACTGATGTGAAGGGGGGTCAGAGCGATCGGGTGTTGAGCATGAACCTCAGAGAGGATTCCAACGTACCATTTCTAGGAGACAAGGATCAAAGGCCTCATAGTTTGTGAGGTGTTTTCTAAACTGATTTGTAGTTGGTCGTGACCAATGGGTGGTGGGATTGACCCTCAAGGAGGATTCCTACTTACCTCACCTTGGGAAGGATCAAATACCTCCTAGTTCAGGTTTTTGTGGGAACCGACGTGAAGGGGGGTTGAAACCAATGTTTGTTGGGATTAAACCTTAGGGAGGCTTCCTATATACCTTACCATGGTAAGGATCCAAGACGACGTAGTTCATGTATAGTTTGGGGCATACACCGTAGGCTGACCAGAGAGGATTTCTTGGTTGATGCTTTCCCTAAGACCACGTGAGTCATGCTCAGTGTGAGAAATAAGAGACAAGAAAGACCTGACGATCACGTCGTGAAAGGTACGTTTGTGGGAAGTGGAGTGTGGCTTACACGTAGATAGCAGCCCAAAGAGAAAATAGGGGATTACACATGGTTAGCATCCCAGAGATATAGAGATTAGGAATTACTCTTGGATGGAGGCATGGGTGGTGAAAAATCCCAGGGCGAGGCCACTGGGTGTGCAGAATGTCCAAGGGGGGGGGGGTACCCGGCGTATGATGCACATGGAGAGGCCACAATGTAATGTCATGTGCTGAGGATGACAGTGCTTTGTAGTTTAACATCAGGCATCTCAAACGATGTGGGTTTTCTCAGCACCCCTAGGACTTACATAACTGACACTCTCTACACCATGTTGAAGATAATGGACATTCAACTCCATAGTCATGGGGTGTCATGAGGTGATCCCATTGACGGTCCATGTTTTCATGGCTATGTGAATATGCAATAGTCGTTAGCATGCCTATGAGAAGAAGCATGAGGTGAATCAACGCAGTGTGAAACACTGCCCAAGGGACATTAAAGTATCTTCGTACAAGACTAGAAGGTATTTTGGGAAAACAGAGTGTGCAATATATGTTATGGGTGTGGGAGGTGCTCGAAAATGATGTCTGGAAGAGGGACATAGAACACGTGCATTCAAGGAGGGAGGCTTGTGCATAAAAGGAATAGTTGTGTGAAAAATTCTGGGTTAGCACGTAATTGAGGCACTTGTGCGGAAAAGATAGGGCTGATGCACAATTGAGGCTTTTGTGTAAAAGTAATAGTTGTCCGGAGCTCTCATGCGTGAAAAATTCCACTGCCTTGTTCGAAAAACCAATTCGGTTACACGCAATTCCCTGAGTTCAGTCGTCATTTTATGCACAAACCTGTGTTTTTTACACTACTGCATCTGTTTTTCGCACCAACTCATGATTTTTCATTCATCCTCATTGTTTTGTGTGCCAAATCTTAGGTTTTCTCACCAAATCTGTGAGACCTTGTCGGATGAAGATGGATGCTAATCGGGCTGACACTGAGAGAGAAGTTTTGTTCACCCCTCGAAGGGATGAGATGGTTTCCAACCCTGAGGTTTATGGTTCTTGAAGATCGTATCCAGTAACCATAATCTCTTTAACATGTTGACCCCAGCCCAGACAGACTATGTAATGTCTGACAATTTTTCGATATGGGATTTCAGTATATTGGAGGAGGTACCCGTTCCCCGATTTGAAGTCGACACACCATGATCATTGGTGACATGCGAGGATGACATGCATCTATATAATATCACTAAAAATAGCCATATTTCTTTAGAAACCAGGCATATGGATGTTTACATCCTGAATCCCAGGACCCGGACTATTTTAGGAAGTGATCGGGTCTTAGAGGATTCTCCATCCCATTACGCGAGTACATTCTGATAGAGTTTCAATGATGAAAAAAAGGCTGGATGCAGGATTGGGATCTATGGTATGGAGTAAATTTCACCTATGAATGGGATTGAGTATATTGGGTATTCTAGATTTGTGACCAGTTTGGGGCCGAACTATGGCACATCGGGTTATTGGAGGCGATGTGGACGTCAAAGTTCCATTTCTACCATCTGCATGAACTTGGGCTAGAGCTACTTATCTGATGGTCCCCTGATACCAATAAATTCCATCTTCACCACGGGGAAGTGGGTATCAGACTTTGGGTCATTCATTTCAATGGGGGTATCCCTTTGGATGGGCACTAGTATGATTAATTCCTTATGAAGAAGAACATTTGGGGATAAATATCACAAACTCGTATAGTAACATGTTGTCTATTGGAGATGGATAAGGAGAGGCTCTGGTTCAAGGATTTTTTGATTGAAATAAACTACAAAAATGGTTTAGCTTGTTTGTTCAAAGAGATATAGAATACAAGATGTCCTGGCCTAGAAGCCGGTGTCCAACCGCAGCACAGTGGAGCAAGGGTGGATCGTACTGGAGGATCCAGGAGGCTGGGGAATATAAATCATGAGGATTCAGAATAAATGAGAGTCTGGACCTGAATGTCTAGTTCGCTAGATTTATTGCAACCATCCTATATTGGTGGCTCCTACCCATGAGAGACACAAGGATGGGAGGTCGTCTAGTGACCATGGTGATGGAAGGCATCGTGGCCGCTAATCAGATGTTCAATCTTGGAGTCCCTGTGATGGCCCACTTTTGCGCCATTCTGGGGAACATTATGAGAGGGGGTCACTGAGGATGGTTTTTGGTCCCTTCAAGATCATTCATGGTTGGGTAGCATCTTATTTAGATTGGTATACATTTTTCAAACTCCAATAGTCTTCCGGGTAATGGCCTGAGACCTTCCTTGGTAAATATTGCCAAGGACATGCCATTGACGCTCAATGAGGAGGGGGTGAGGATCAGAATTTGAAATTATTCCCACATCACATTTAGTCCATTCCCCACCCTGACTATTCAGATGATAGACAACGGGAAAGTCTCACTAGAGAAAATATAATACATCCAGGGCATCAGAGGTGAGGTGTTTGTGGCCTGAGTTGATGGGAAGATCCTTTGTGAGACCTATGTGCCGTTAATATTTTCTAGGTAGTTTATATGCCTCCAGATGATACTGAAGAAAGTGTATATAGATGTCCAAGAGGAGAGGCATCCCTACATTCTACGCCAAATGTGGCTTATGTTCACAGCTTCGGGCTCTGGAGACATTATTACCATTCCTCCCACCGGTGTAGATGATGGTCTCACTATAAAATATTCCAAACATTGGGCTGTAGCATTCCCTGAGGGGATTTTATGTAAGCATGTCCGGACGTTCAAGGTAGCCAGTGTAGAAGTTGTTTGGTGAGAGAGAAAAAAGGGTTCTATTAGTGATGGAAGGCTGGAAGCAAGTCGGGCAACTGGGCCCACACAGGCCAGGACTACTGTACAAGGAACGTTACATGACATGGTCGTGCCTTTGTTGCCCAGGGGGGAGGGGCTCATAGAGAGGTCAGGGAACATCCCAGGATGAAAAAATGATATATAATTCAACCTTATGATGATACAATATTCTTAGCTCTATGGTCGTCCTGGTTAACCCTACCGCAGTCGATGGACATCAAATCCCTCTGGCAAAAAATAATATGAGACAGAATCTAGCTTCCAGAGGTCGGACTAATCTAGGTTGATGACAAGGAAAACATCCATCATCGGCATGCGTACTTGATGTTCATGGATTCATTTACACGCCATCATGTTTGGTGTGAGGAACCACTCCTCCTAGTGTAGGTAATGTTTGTCCAAGAGCATGATCCCGAAAAGATGCTCCTTGAGGATGATGATAGTGATGAGGAGCCGGAGGGATGTGAGATGGAAGAGGAGGAGGCAGAAGGATATGGTGAAGGAGAAGAGGAAGGAGGAGGGGAAGGAGAAGAAGAGGTTGAAGGTGGAGGGACATATGGGACGTCCCACCAAGGGAGCCTTCGAGAGAGTGGTGAGATCATTGGCTCTAATGTAGACATAACTAAGCTACTCGAGGTATGTCTTAACCATTATTTATCCTTCCCCCTTCATTTGTTTTCTTTTTAACCCTAAAATCATATCACCTTATTCTGATCATGTGCATATTGGAGCTAACCAAGAGGCTCCATCCAAAGGGGTGTGGAGGTTCCAATAGAACAAGGTGTGGAGCCAATTCCCATTATTGAGTTAACAAGTGGTGAGGGATATCCCACTATGAAATCCCCTACGGTGATGGGAATTCCAGAGTCCAATGCATTGAGTAGTTTTATGTTTTTTTATCACTTATAAACTTGTATGGGCTATTAGATAACCCATTGATCAGGGTGATCATTTTTTGTGCAGTAATCATGGCATTGGAAAATCTATGAGGGGTTCGATGGAAAACATGTCGGTCTATTTAGGGCAAATTTCCCAAACCAAGTCGGCATGGACACTTGGTGAACAAAGAGCGGTGGATATCGGTGGTATTATCACCCGAGCAAGGCCTGAATTCAGTGAAGGAGTTTCTGAGACTGAGGTGAGAGTGGAAGGTCACCCAGACATTGAAGAGCCCAACCCCTTAACAGGAATACCAGGAAAGGACCCTACCAGTGATCTCTTGGTTGGTTTCTTCAACTATATGCCTACCGATCCTAAGGAGATAGATGATTCTGATTCGAAGGCAGCTGATGAGAGACATATGATGTGGCAGAAGGGGTGGATGTGTATGAATAGATTTTTAATTCAGTCTTGGACAGAATGGTTTAAACGGATGGGATAACTCTACACCTGGCTACGCTTTCTCTATGCTGGAGGGGTGGATGCTCACCATCTTCATTTGACAGTTCAAGACTACATGTCCGAGAAGTTGCGCGAGAGTAGTCGTTGCTGCAATGTTGCCTGGCATCAAAAGGAGTCGAGGAGTACTGAAGCATTCCTAAAGGGGGAACACGAGGACTGATTCCATGAAGAATATATGAAAGAAAAGGAGGTATTCATTACCAATTATTCCGAGCATGTGGAGAAATTAAGGGCCCATCTGGAAGACGCCCAAGAGAAGCTAGTAGAAGTGGGTCCCAAAATGACTGAACATAAAACTGAGTAGGTGCAAGAATAGGCTTGGGAAGGTGCACTGTGCTCTATGGTCGCTGATGAAGATAGGGCTCTCAGGGGCGGAAGTAATCCTAGAGGCCACAAGACAAATGGTAGTGGTGCAAGAAGGATCTATCCAAGATCATGTTCCTTAAGGTCCAGGTTTTGGTCGAACTCATGAACTCATTTCTCCTCACTTCCTCCTATTCTGAACTACATGTATGGATAGTTTTATGGATATATATATTTACTTGTTTTTATTGGATTGATTTATTCAACTACAATCATGAAATAAATAAAAATCCATTCCTAAGCTCACGTGGGTTGTACCCGGGGTGAGAAAAAAGTGATTCATGCACCATTACTTAGTTTTAATGTAAGAGTTCCAATCGAGCATCAGGCACCCGAGGATTGAACAACCAACCCGGAATCTCGGGAAGAGAAGGGAGATAACTGACTAGAGAATGAAGCTCTCAAAACCGTCAAATTACCATTTTCCCAGTGTGCTCTTGTGCATGAATGGGGTAACACCATGGGAGCTGGAATAAATATAAATAGGGGGAATGAATGATGTGAATCCCAATACCCAATATTCAGAACACTGTACTGATGGAAGGACAATTAATAATGATGGTTGACTATGTTTGAAACACGGTATGCTTATTGTGTTAGCCTGAAATTGGGATAACGAATGAGGCCCGACCACTGGCCATGTTTGAAATAGGGGGCCCGACTCGAAATGTCATCCAATAGTCTTCCAAAATATTATCCCAGGATAGTAGGTGAACCAATGGTCGTACATCCTTATTGTTATGGGGTTCCTCTAGATGTGAAAGGGGATGTGGATCGGAATAAATGGTATGCAAAGCATAGAGAGTGGACTGATGTGTTGTTCTACTAGAGACCGACACTATTGAAATTATACCACTATGGTGGAAATGCATTAGGTGGGTACATTAGTTTGATCAGGGATGAAACATACTTCCGAACAAGGTCTCTCTGGCAAGGACATAGAAAAACCTGCAGTTTCACGTCATACGGTAATGACAATGCAAATAGTTTAAAGGTCATACTAAATAGACCATAGTTAACAGTTTAAAGTCATGTTACATGAATGGTAGGTGTCTCGTTTAAGGTTATGGGGTGTGGACCGTGATTAGGGCTGAGGGGCCAAGAGGGTTAATAACCCTAGGGCTAGGCCCAAGGGAATATTCTTGTGCATCGCAATGTATCACATAAAGATGATAATCATGCTAAATGTAGTTCTTGAGTCAAAATGTGTTCAGAGACCAACACTGTTAGGGAGAATATTCTACGGAGAGGGAACTGACACTTCTCATGTGTAACATAGGGAATCCCAAACTTGTTCATGGTATAACCACAATTTAGTGTCATGTGTTGAGGACATATGGACTCTTGTAGTTTAATGTCATACGATAGGATGTGGAGTGAATGGGAAGATCCCAGGAAGGGAGTTTGTGGTGCTGAAACTATAAAATCGACGTGAATGAGGACATGGAGTCCATATCATAGATCATATAACCAGAGGAAACTCTTATGGTCAAGGGACCAAAAGTGAAAATTAGGTTGTCCCCATAGCAGAGCAGCTGTGTGTTCCTATGTATCCCATGAGGATGGGAATCAAGCCATGCGTAGTTCTAAGAATTCTATTTTGTAGGACCCTAGTACACCCTTAGTGGGGAGGGGTGAATCAGGGTTCCAACATTTTCTTTGAAAACAAGGGTCTTGTTCCCACATTGGTAGGAACTAGTTAAATGTGTATAATGGAAATGATCAGCAGTGAAACATTCAGATGCAAAGAGATGACACAGAACTTCTTAATTGGTTCACTGCTAAGGGCTACGTCCAAAGATCATACGCCATTAAGTTTTCGGTCATCCCTAATTCCACTATTATTCAATAGTTGTGGATTACAATGGTTCGGAAATAGTAACTTTTCCTAGGCTCATTGCCTTTACAAATGTTCAGGGATAGCCCACAATTTCCCTCGGGTCACTCCCGTGGACTCCCCTAGCTCACTGCCTTTGGTGAAGTTATGGTTTGTTTATATATGTGATGGTCTCTTCAATATATTTTCATTGAATTCTTTCTCTCTAATCAGCATGAGACCATGCTTTCATCGAAGTCCTGAATTGATTCTCTAGAACTCACTGAACTGAATAATCAGAACGTGCAAACAGGGTGCACTGATTATTTCACACATCTTTTACCCTTTGCACGCATGTTCTCACTTTTTCACCCAACTCCCATTTATTTCATGGAAAAATATTTCCAACAACTTCATTTCTTTTTTGAAAAGATTATCCTTTTTCACACAGTTTGGAATTTTTTTCATAGATCAGGGTTTTTTGTGCACTGCGGAATTTTCCGCACAATAAGGCCTTTTCGCGTGACTCAAATATTTTTCCGCGACTTCCTTTATGCGAACATTTTACGTGCATCAGTATTCGAATCTACTTTATTTCTTCAATCGTATGGAATGAAGGGGGTCACCTTTTATTTATAGGGGCCTTAGACCCTCGTGCACAATACCCCCTATGGCATGAAAAACCTCTCATTTGGCTCGTAATATTTCACGCAGTTACCGTTTTTCATGCACATCTCCATGTTTTTCGTGCATCCCATGCCTTTTACATTTTCTGATGTTCCTATTAAAAAACACCTCTTGCGAGAAAAAAAATCTCCACAATTTCAAGAACCATGTTATTTTTCATCCACCACTCTGTTTTTCGTGCATGCTACTGTTTTTGGTGCACCACGGTGTTTTTCATGGACATCACTATTTTTCACGCACACCTCCTTTATTTCGTGCACAACATTATTTTTTTGCACACCTTTAATATTGTTGTATACATGAACTATATGATAAGTTTTCTAGCAGACATTCTGAATATCCACTGAGGATTGATGACAAAAAAAACCATACTCCAATTCATGCTTTGAACAACCATGGTTGAAACATGTTTAACGTCATGTTGGATGAGGAAAGTTACACATGGCATGGTTGTGCCAGTACAAGTCCTACTCGGACTACTAAGCCCACATAAGTCATTCTCGATGTGGGAATCAAGAAGTAGTTATTGGACATTCATTGTATAGGAAGGCATGTGTTAGGGATAATGGGACACTTGGTGAATGACATCCCACCGATGCTGACCCACCTATATAATGCACCTAAATGCGCAGAAGAGAAAAGATGTGTATGTTTGAATTCCACTTGCACACAAGGAAGTGGAAATATAGGAATGATGATGCTCAATATCTGGACAAAAATTATGGTGGTGTGACTATAGGGGATAGCTATTGACCATGTTTGAAACACATTATCCATATCGCATTTTCCTATAATGGGGGCAGACAAATGAGGGTCGACTATTGACCATGTTCGAAACACAGGACTTGTCGCAAATTCCGCCTAATATCTTCAAGGAAGTTGGACCAAAACTGTAGGTGATCCAAGGTCACATGAGACCAGGCCATGAAGCGGGTCCCTTCATATGTGGATGAGGATGAGGATCCAAATAAATATCTTACGAAGCTTGATAATAGAATGAGTGGAATTTCCTTGTTAAAATTCAACACTTCGTGCTCTTTGTTGAAACACATCTGAATACAACTATAAGACGTATCAGATAGAGGGAGTCGACTCCCTTTCCCAGGAAAAGGGTCATGGGGTCACATGATTTTAACTTAAGGTCCTAGGGTGGAACATTAAGGTGATTGATTTGATGAACTGTGTGTAGGGTGGCGAAACAGCCAAACATGACACATAGTTCCCTATTGGGAGATCTTAGTTTTGGGCCATATAACTCAGACCAAGCTATAAATAATTTTGGGAATCACATGGTGCGTTTATTGGAAAACCAAATGTAAACGAGAACCTAAGAGGTACTGGCCACATAAAATGTTCCCAAATGAGTTCGGGCCAGGGGGCCAAAAAAAGGGACGATATTTTTTATTCCAGGGGCAGGACTCATAGACAAAAATTGTTAGAGCGTTCCTACATATCCCAAGAGGATGGGAATCAAGCCAAAACATAGTTCTAGAATATGACGTGTTGTTTAATGTCTTGGGGAAAGTACGTGGACTAGTATTAGTTTACTGTCATAGATCATGGACCATAGATGATAGAAAATGAGAGAAACACGACGATGTAATTACCAGAGCCGATGTGAATAAGGACCTAGTCTGGATCACCGTGCGCATCTTGGGGGATGTTTCAGTTCGAGGGTCCGAAAACAAATGTTTGGATGAGCCCGAGACATGGTGCACTGACATTCCTAAATAACCCATATATTTGGGGTTCAAGATGTATGTTTTTCTATGGATGGTGAGAAAGGATACATGTTCTAGGGTAATAATGTTCTGCGGGTCTAGCCCTTAGACCAGAGGAAGTGAAATTTGATATATATTGTTAGTCCTTTAGGATGAATGTAATTTTTTTGAGAATTGATGGACCTAGGCTGTAAAGTCCAATTATCTACATTAGAATCAGCCCATATGTAGGCATTGAAAAATGGAATGGTGTGTAACCGATACCAAACATGACATCCCGAAAGGTGAGGACATCACAATGTAGTGTTGTTTTTAGTCGTGCAACCAGGATAATAATGTCATAGTTTAGGGTCATGTGATGGGACCAGCCATTCATTTTTAACATCATGAAGGATAGAAGGGAAAGTTTAATGTTTTGTGGGGCTATGAATCATAGTTTGAAGTCATATATATCAGACATATACAAGAGAGATGAGGTTCTAGAGGGTATGTGCACAGATTGATAAAGCGTACAAAATGTGAATGAGAAGAAGGTTCACACCACACCATGCACAATTAAAAGGAGGAAACCTTGGGACGAGGGAGCATGAAATATTTGAGGAAATGTGGAAGGAAAACTAGATCCCAATTGAGATGGACCTGATGAAGATATGCACGGGTGTTCCTACGTATCCCATGAGAATGGGAATCAAGCCACATATAGTTCATATGTGGGACATGAAGTAGGGAGATAACACTTAGAAAGGGGCATACATGGTGGAGCTAATGCCATCCCAACATGAATGAGTACATAATCCCATACCATTCCATGAAGTCCCATAATATTTAAATCCCCAAAGGCATAATAGAAGAGATAAAATAGTGGAACTCGAGAAGGACCCAAAGAAAAGAGTCTAGGCGTTCCTACGTATCCCATGGGAATGGGAATCAAGTTGTACGTAGTTCTAAAAGAGATATTAGTTTATGGTCATAGAGCTCATACCATATAAGAGTGAAAACCTTCCATGTATATGTGGACCTCAACCCGATCCCTAAGCCCATGTTAGTCATACTCGGTGTGTGAAATATGGGTAGATGAGGTCTTTTTTCAATACCCGGAACGCACACCAAAGGGAAATCGGTGCAGAGCCCCGAATGATGCCTTTACCCTAGATTTTATCCTTCTAACGTGCAAAGATGGACTGAGGGATAGTACCAAGAGTGTCAAAATTACACATTAGACATGATGAGGTGGAACATGATTCGAACCATGCGACTGATCTTTTTTCTTAATGGGGTTGGTGTGACGCAGGAGGATAACTATTGACCGTGTTTGAAACACAGTATCCATATCGAGTGACATGAAATGGGGACAAAAAAATGAGCGTCGACCACTAACCATATTTGTAAGATGGGGCTTGTATCAATATTTTGTATGAAACTCTCGATTATGTTAGCTCGTAATAATAGGAGGGCCCTTAGGCCTAGCATCCATTCCATTTGGGGGTCAATTTGGGTGTGAATGATTATGGAAGCCCAAATGAAGGGGAACATGAAGCCTGGAAGGTGGATGGGAACATGTCCAGGTAAAATCCTACACTCCAAACGCTGAACCAAAGTACTCTTGGGAACTTTGGTGAATCACTAATGTGGTTCGAGTGGCACAACTTGAGAGCAGCCAATTTGAAAAGATTAGTATAGAACAAAAAGAAGGAGAACTCTAAGCAGAAATAGGTACATGGCGTGGTTGTTACAGACCCGACGTGAATCAGGACAAAATCCCATACCACACCATATACCCCTCTCCCTGGGAAGGTGCAGGCCAAGGGGCCAAGGTGGAATGGCGATTTCTAAGAGATGGGGCTGGACCCGATGTATAGATGTTCGGGTGGCCCTATGTATCCCATTAGGATGGGAATCAAGCCATACATAGATCTAGAAGAGGTTAATGTGCAGTTTACTATCATGAAGTAAGGACGCAGATGGGTAAGATAACCCGCACAAAGGATGTGTAAGGCACGAAAAGTAACCCGATGTGAATGAGGACATAATCTCACACCACACCATACAACCCTAAGTGAGAACATGGGACAGGGGCCTAAAAAGGCCAAGGGTCCCGAGGCTGGGCCTTGGACAGAAATTCATGGCCAGTTTGCTGTTTAACTTCTTGCAGTGAGGACAGAGGTGATCTTAGTTTAGGGTCATACAGCTGAGACCGTATAATCCTAGTTTAATGTCATATGAGTGAGACATAAAGGGTAAATCATCATGATTATGGAAGACCACAAAGCAGAAACGATGATTGAGGAAAACTTTTGACCAAGTTCGCAATACAGTATCCACCTGTGTGTGACCATAATTCGTGGAAAACAATTGAGCATCAACCACTAACCATATTCACAACACGATACATGTATGAACATGTTGCTCAACATCATCATGGGCGTTGGCCCGAAGTAGTAGGAGAGCCCTTGGGCCGAGCATCCATGGCATTCGAGGGCCATTCTGGATATAGTGTGTAACGAAAAATGAGATAATGGGTCGTGTCGAGCATGGAAGGGCCTGTGCTCACGGAACAGATTATAAATGAAGGAAGGGATATTTCAAGGGGATATGTGTGGTGGGTCGAAATAGCCCGACATGAATGAGGACATGAGTCCGCACCGCACCGCACAATCCTAAATGAGAACTTCATTATAGGAAAAACTGTATTTTTGTGAAGGGTTATTTGTGAAGGGATTAGTTATTGTCACAAATAGTCCATCCCAGGGGTTATTTGCGATTGGGTGTTCGTCCCGTCACAAAATGTAATGTGTCCTTCGGCTCGGGAAGCATGCCAAAGCACAGGAAGGTTATTTGCGATGGGGGGATCCCCCCATTGCAAATAGTGTGTCGGTCGAAAGTTATTTTCCACGTGTACCGTTGATAATACCGGCGGCAATAAATGTGTTTCTGCGACGGGATGTTGGCATGTCACAAAATGTTTTTCGGTTGGTCAGCTTTTGCGACAGGGCCCATCGCAAATACCCTTTTATCCACCGACAACAATTAATGTGTGCCATGTTATTTGCAATGGGCTTAACATCGCTACAAGTCCCATCACAACAAATCTATCCTATATACACCTTCTCCATTTTTCTTTCTCTTCCTCTAATTTCCCACTTCCTGTCTCTCTCTTTACTCGAATTTTAGAGTGAAAATTTTTCTCAGTTAATTTTGGTATGGAGAAGTTGTCAAGGGGTTTACATCAATCGGAGATCAAGCTAAGAGGTATTTATATTTTATTTAGTTTTGTATTTTTTTTAAATTTATTATATTAATTTTAATTTTTATTGATTAATGGTAATTAATTTTGATTTAAATGGTTTTTTTATTTGTATTTTAGTAATAATTAGTAATAATTTGTAGTAAATAGTAATAAATAGTAATAATTATGAATAAATAGTAATAATTAGGAATAAATAGTAATAATTAGAAATAATCATGAAAAAATTGTAATAAATAGTAATAAATTATAATAAATTGAAATAATTTGTAAAAAATAGGAATAATTATTAATAAATAGGAATAATTAATAATAAATAGTAATAAATAGTAGTAATTAGTAATAAATACTAATAATTAGTAATACATTGTAGTAATTCTTAATAAAAAGTAATATACAGAAATAATTATTAATAAATAGGAATAAGTTGAAATAATTATTAATAAATAGTAATAAATAGTAATAAATAGGAATAATTAAGAATAAATTGGAATAATTAGGAATATATTGGAATAATTAGAAATAAATAGGAATAAATAGGAACAAATATGAATAAATAGTAATAAATAGTCATAAATAATAATAAATAGGAATAATTAGGAATAACTAGGAATAATTAGGAATAATTAGGAATAATTTGTAATAATTTGTAATAATTTGTAATAATTTGTAATAATCAGTAATAATTTGAAATAGTTAAGAATAATTAGGAATAATTAGGAATAATCAAGAAAAATTAGGAATAACTAGGAATAATTAGGAATAATTGGGAATAACTAGGAATAATTAGGAATAATTAGGAATATATAGAAATAATTAGGAATAATTAGTAACAATTAAAAATAATTGGTAATAATTAGGAATAATTAGTAATAATTAGTAATAATTTTGAATAATTAATAAAAATTAGTAATAATTATTAATTAATATGAATAAATAGGCAAGATAATAAAATTAGAATATATTGCAAAATTTATGGCTATTAAACTAGATAATGAAATGTCAAAAACCTTTTCTGAACTGGTATTTTCTTGGGATATAACTCAATTACCAGAAGGAAATGTGTTGCCTACAAATTACTATGAGAGAAAGAGGATGGTTCGTAATCTGGGCCATAGTTATTGGAATATTAATGAATTTTCAAATGATTGCATCTTATATTCTAGTGAAAAGGAATTGTTGGATAGTTGTCCCACATGTGGACAATCGAGGCATAAAGAAGCTCAATAACGGATGTATGGATCAATTACACTAAAATAGTTGAGATATTTCCTCCTTACTCCCAGGTTGTAGTGTTTATTTATATCTCATAACACAGCGCCAATGATGTCATGACACAAAACCAAGATTTCAACTGATTAAAGCTTGAATCATCCATCTGATGGTGTTTAATGGAATCTTTTTGACCGTCTGTATGAACATTTTTCTTTTGAAGCCCAAAACATGTGATTAGGTATTTTTTCTGATGTTTTCTGTTCGTTTGGTTCTTATGGTAGTCAGTATTCATGTTGTCTTGTCTTTATAACTCAATGAAATTTACTTACATGGATGTTAATAAAGGATCCCTATATCTTTTTGACCTTATTAATCCTAGGACATCCGAAAAAGAATATTGATGTTTATTTGAAACCACTGATTGATGAGTTAAATTCATTGTGGAGTGATGGTGTTAGTAAATATGATGGTGCTGTGAAACAAATTTCATATTAAAAGCTGCATTGATATAGAAAATTAGTGACTTTATGGTATATGGAATGTTATCTGACTGGAGTACACATGGTCTGAAATCATTACCTTACTTTATGATAGACAACAAATCTTTTATGCTCGTCAATGAAAAAAAACCTTGCTATTTTTACTGTCACCATAGATTTCTTCTAACCGATCATCATTTTTGGAGGAACAAATCTCATTTCAGAAAAGGTAAAATTGAAAGGCATGAACCTCCACAAATGATCCCAGCTATAGAGTTAAAATCATTTGTATTTTCATTAACTCTCATCACATTTGCGCCAACAGTAAACCAACATAAAATTCATGGCTTTGGGAAAGAACATAATTGGATAAAATGAAGCATTTTTTTGGGATCTTCCATATTGGTCTGATTTATTGGTCCACCACATGTTGGATGACATTCATATTGAGACGAACTATTTTGATTATTTATTTTTATATAGTTTTGGATACATTAGTTAAGACCAAAGATACTGTAAAGGCATGACTAGATCTCGCCGAAATTTGCAAGAAACCAAAACATGAACTATTTGAAAATGACAGAATACATAGGTTAATGAAGCCAAAACCATTTTATACACTATCCAAAGAGAGTCATTTGCTATTTTGTCAGCGTATTATCGATTTGAGACTACCTTATGGCTATGCTTCCAATTTGGGAAGATGTGTTAAGAATAGTTATATTACTAGATTAAAAATTCATGATTGTCACGTTATAATGGAAATACTTATGTAGATTGGAATCATGGGTTTGTCTAATTCAATGATTTGTGATTCGATAACAGACAAATCATATTTTTTTCGAGGCATTTTTGTAGTGAAAATAGACTATGATGCCCTATGTAAACTGGAAGAAGATTTTGCTGTAATTATATGTCAACTAGAAGAAATATTTCATCCATAATTCATTGACTCAATGGAACATATGATATTAAATTTTACACATGAAGCTAAATTTGGAGGTCTAGTATTTTTTGATGGATGTACCCATTTGAGAGATGCATGCAGAAATTGGAGAAAAAAGTACGTAACAATGCACCAGTTGAAGGCTCAATTGCGGAAAATTATTTACAAGAAAAATTTTCTTTTTTCTGATCTCATTATTTTGAATTTCAATATCCCCCAATAAAAAATTGCATGGGATGAAATTAGGGGAATGTTAATGACAAAATGGAAAATCAATTATCAGTTTTTAGTCAACCAAATCATTTTTTTGGTGGAGTTCATGAACGATGGATTTCAGATAATGTACATCAAAGAGCTCATACATATATTCATCATTACTGTGAAGAAATGACATCATTTTTACTATTAGTTCTTCTATCACTTATTCTATAATTTATGTTATTGTATGTAAACTTATTTTATTTATAGGATATATGATAATAATATCAAGAAACAACTTCCACAAATTATAGTAGCTCCATTTGAAGAACGTAGAGAAAAAAATTCTCATTGGTTTTAATAACTGGTAACATAAATTATTGATGGTTTAATATCAATTTATTTTATTATTTAAAATATTAATAATTGTTTTAAAAAATTTCAGTTGTCTTAACATGGTGATAAAATTGATAAGCGTCTATGTATATTGAGTAACCCACCATTCAAAATGTTTAAATATTATATTTCGTATGTGGTGAATGGTTTTCTATTTCATACACGTGCATTTTGGAAAAAAACAATGAACATTGGAGTTTTCTTGATAGAATCGCATCACAGAAAAACTGAAGTTTTCTATTATAGAATTCTAGATGAAATTATTGAGATGTGTTATCTAGGAAAGAATTACATAAAAATGTATAAATGTTAGTGGTTGGATACTGAGAGAGGCTTAAATGTTCATCCAACTCATGGAATCATCGATATTAAATATAAAAGTCTTCGTGCATTAAATGAACCATTTTTACTGGCTCAATTGGAACATAAAATTTGTTACACAATGTTCTATGGTACTTAACGATAATTGAGTGATTGGTGGATCATAATAAAAATGAAATCTCAGGAAAATCATTTTACTCAAATAGAATGTGGTTCCATTGAAGTGGAAGGAATTGAAATTTTTCAAGAGACTACTCAAAATCCATATTTTTCAAAAAGAGACGTGAATATCTATGATGAAACACCATAATTAAGGATCGATGATGATGAAGATGTTAATGATGTTACGAATGAATTCTAATTGACAAGAGATGATGAAACTAAAAATCATATGGATATTGATGATGCTAGGGAGGAAGTTGAAGACATTGTCATGTACAACAATGGAGTTGGGGATGAAGATGGAAATTGACACAGTTAAATGATTGTTATAACAATTACTAACATATATCAATATATAATAGTTATTTTCCACTATCTTCTTACAACAATTATTTTGTGTTTCAAATGGATTCTATTCTATTTCGCGAGTTGCAGAAGGATGATCTACATTTGGATGAGGGGGATTGTTGACCATTTGACCATCAGCCTACTGACGGTTCATGGGGTATACAGAGGGGGCGTGGTCCTATGCGATTGATGATTCTGGACCCTATCCCCGAGTGATGTCCATATCTTGGCTTTGATCCATGCACATAGGTGTATGGTAGCCTGTATATTTTAGTTAGCTTCATTAATTTATTTATATATATAATAATTGTTTGATTATTTATTTAATTTTCACAGTTTTGTGCATGTAGCTATGGTACAGGGGAGTGCTATCTTGCACAATTATTTGTCTCATCCATGGATCACATGAGAATAAATTCTCATTGATGTGTTGAATGAAATGTTTGATCATTGGAAGGTACATAAATAAAGAATATTTATTTTGAAATTTATTTTAAAAATAAATTGATATTATAAATTATTTATAGGGTTTATGGTATCCCATTGGTGATAGCAGGCGTGACGCTATCCACGGAGCATGGTAGGTGTCTATACATGACCATATCTCTTAGTTTATGCACAATTAGAGAAGAAAAACAATTAAGAAAGAAGTGACAGAATCCGACAAGTCGTGAAGGCCCCACCAACTAGAGTAAATTTTATCTAACGTTTGGGATGAATTATGTTTACATAGGTTGGGTGGTAGATTTCAGAGGAGATCTTCAGTGGGATGGAAGAACCCGAGGAGAAAGGAGGTGACACATCGAGCTGGTAGCCATACATTCAGTATGCATAGCGATCTTATGGTAAATATAATTTTTAAATATTTTATATAAATTTAGAAATAAATAGTTTATTTTATATTTTTGTAGGCAGTCGAGCATCCCAATATTGAGGAGTTCGACGTTTATCGGAGGATGTGCAGTGATCTATCCACTAGAGAGATTAGAGGTGATCTCCAGCATCAGATTATGGTCAGTATTATTATTATTTTTAGTTTGACATGCATATAATATTTTCCCCACATTAATTTTAAATTGGAATTGAAGGAGTCATATGAGGCTGCCACCTCTTAGACACAGGCTGAGAGTCAGGACGAGATGACTGAGTAGTCTGGTGCCCAACATTTTGATAAGGCATCATTGATTCAGGTGACACGGTATAGCTTTGAGAATGGACAAGTAGTTTGTATCATTTTCCATTTGATACATGGAACTTATTATGGTACTGTTGTGATATCGGTGTCCAGATAGAGAGGAGCTCGTGGAGAGGCATCATCTTATGGCTCACAATATCAGGAGTAGTTGCGAACCTAGTCTGAGCTTATAGAGAGTTTGCAGAAGCAGCATGAAGAGATGTATCGACAACAGCAGCAGCAACAACAGTAGCATGAGGAGGAGATGTATCGATGGTAGTAGCAGCATCACGAGCAGATGGAGTACATGCATCGTCCGAGTCATAGTTTAAGGATGGAGATTCCTCTACCATCTCCAAGAGCTCCTCCACCCCTTTCAGAAGACAATCTCCTAGTGATTTATCTTTTATGTTAAAAACATTGGAATTTAATATTTATTATAATATGAAATATTTATAGTTTCTATTTATTATGTTGGTAAAAATTTTGTATAATTTGATTATTTTTTTATTTTTAATTTTTAATTATTTATTATTAGTATTGTATTTGTAATATATGTTTATTTTTCTAATAATAATAACATTTTATGATTTTTACATATATTTTGTAAATATTGAGAATTGTATTAATTTTTTATATTTTTACTATATTAATAAAATTAATATTTATTTTTTATTAATAGTAATTTTATTAAAAATATTTTTTATTATTATATTTCTTCATGTCTGTTTATTTTACTAATAATTATATTTTTAATTATTTAAATAATAAATATATTAATATAATTTTTTCATTAATCATTAATTTATAAAAAAAAAATTAATTAATTTTAGTATTTGCGACGGGACCTTTTGTGACGGGATCCCATAACAAATAATATAAATATAATATTCTATTAATAGTATTTGCAATAGGAGGAAGGGCGCGTCGCAAATAGTATTTGCGACGGGCCCATCACAAAAGGTTATTATATATATATATAATGAATATAATCGAAGGATTTGTTTTGATGGAGAACTACCCCATCAGAAATAGTATTTGCGACAATCCATCGCGAAATGTCATTTATATATATAATGTACATAATTGGAGGATAATTTGCAACGGGGCCCTTTCCTGTTGCAAATAATATTTTTTTCGATGGGCCCATCACAAAAAAATAATAGTTGTGACGCCGTTTTCGGCAACGATCTATTTGGGATGGGGCCCCGTCACTAAAGGCTATTTGCAACGGGATCCCATCGTAAACAGCCAATCACATATACATATAATTCTAGAAGTTCTTGGGTGAGGGGACCAAAGGGGTCAAAAACCTTGAGGATGGGCTTCCCAGCTAACTCTATCCATATGATCTCTTATGCTGTTGTAGCCTCATCATAGCTCCTAAACCCACGTGAATAGTGCTCTGTGTGGGAATCAATGATCCAGATTCGGCTTTCCCTGTCATATAAGTTTCTTATAGCTGGAATCCCTAGAATAGAGTCGCAACTCAAAGATATAGCGGGCCGGATGAACCACTACACTCAATGTTTGGGACATCTTCTGGTGGCTCTAACGAAAAAGGATAGATTTTGACCATGTTCGAAACACAACATCCTTATAGTGACCTAGAATGGGAACAACAAATAAGCATTGACCACTGACCATATTCACAAAGTGGGACTTGTATCAATTATTTTCTCAACATCCTCGGGGGATTTGGCTCAAAGTGTTTGAGAGCCCTGAGGCCGAAAATCCATGCCATTCGAGCCCTCTTCTCGATGTGAAAGATGATGGAGTCCCAATCAATGGAGTGGGTGAAGCATAGTTGTGCCCATGCACATTAATTTCAAGTAGGTTAGTGAAAGTGATGGACATCACCAGGGAGTGGAATGTATAGCGAGATGGAGATGATCTCGACATGATTTGGGGAAGAAGTATGTACCATAACATGTGTCCCAAACTAAGGGGGAATTCTGTTGTTTGGGCTGGTCCAATAGATGAATTGATAGGGCGTTCCTATGTATCACGTAAGGATGGGAGTCAAGTTGTATGTAGTTCTTAAAGGCTATTAAATTTAATTCCATGTGGTGAGGATGTGACAGGATAGAATAACATGGAGGGGGAACATAGTGCAACCTTCGTAATCCTGTCATGAGTGGGGATGAAGAAGCCTACACTATACCATATAAGGATCCTCCTAGAGAACTATATCCAGAGAGGATTGTCAATGAAGAGTGTTTGGGGGATGGGCTCATGATGAAATGTTTGAGAATTCCTATGTATCCCATGAAGATGGGGATCAAGCCCTGCATTTTTCTAAAGGCATAGTTTACTATCTTGTAGGACAACATATTGTTTAACATCAAGCAGGATGTTTTACAGTTTAAAGTCCTATAGGACCGGGCAGTTTGGGGTCATGTTGGACCAAAAATTTAAGGTTCATACAGGACCAGCTGTTTCAGGAAATGTATTTCTTGATGAACATGGCATTGGTCTATGGAGTTATACGCTCACCATCCATGGTCACCTGTGAGTACGCACCATTGTGGTAATGCTTGTGAACAACGAAAGGTCCTTAACATTTGGGCTCCAATATGGACGGTTTCATACTAGGTATCATTGGTATCCTGAGGGCCAATACCAAATCAACCTGTAAAAATGAGTGGAGGCTAACCTTCTTGTTTAAATTTCTAGCTATCATCTTCAGATGCATTTCCAGATTGTGCAGAGCACGATGCCTGTTTTCATCATGTTCTTCCAATTCGACCAGATGAAAATTCAGATACATTATCTGGTGCCTGCTGGTCATAGAACATTATCTGTAATGAAGGACACTGAATCTCGATGGGCAGGATGGCCTTAGTTCCATACACCAGGGAATATGGGGTCACCTATGTGGAATTATGAGTGGTTGTTCGATAAGCCCATAGGGAGTTGGGGAGCTTGTCCATCCAACTCGTCTTGTTCTGACCTCCCATTTTCTGCAAAATGCTATAGATTGTTTTGTTTAATGATTCAATTTCCCCATTTTCGTGCATGTGGTAGCGGGAGGTATGGTTCAAATAGATGTTGTACTTGGCATACAACTTCTTCAACTCAGCTTCTTGAAGGTTGGTATCATTATCAGTGAGGATGGCATGAGGGACTCCAAAATTGTAGAAGATATTTGAGATCACGAAGTCGGTGATAGAACATTCATTGACCTTCTTGTGTTGAACTTCCTCTGCCTACATGGAAAATAAATCTGTAGGTGTCAGGATGAACCAACATTGGCTAGCTATCACTGGTGGATATGGTCTCACGAAATCTAGTCCCGAGATTTCGAAGATCCAAGAGTACTTGGTAGTGTGGAGAGTCTCTGGTGGATGATGAATGATGTTCGCATGAACATGACACACATGAAACCATTTGGAAAACTCATAGCATTCATGGATCATGGATGGCCAAAAGTACCCCAGTCATTGGATTTGATGGGACAACTTTGACCTAGTCTGGTGGGTGCCGCATGAAACGACATGATCCTCATACATGACCTATGAAATCCCAACTCCTTAGATTCAACAGAGGAGAACACCATCGAACCCATGATTTAGAGGATCTGCAGAAGACTAGGACAACTATGGATGGTGAAATGTATTGTGTGGCATCGGATTCGCTCACGCTCAGCCTGATTAGATAGGAGGTAACTTTTTAGAGATACTCGAAAAAAGGGGGCTCTCCAATCGGGGGTCACTTCAACCACTGCATCTGGGTGACCTGGGGGGCCTGAAGTGGAGGCTCCGGCTGTAAGATGGCTTACCTATAGGACACATTCATCATCAAAGGAGACATGAGTAATGAATCTATGATGTTCCACATGGATAATCAGATAATCATGCTTGGGTTCTACAAGTGATGCAGCCAGGCCGGCTAGGGCATCAGCTCGACCATACTGAGATCGTAGAACATGACTAACTTCCAACCGAGATGGGAACTAGGCCATTAGCTAGAGAGTTCTCTCCAACAATATTATGAGCTCTTGATTACTGACTACATAGTCACCATTGATCAGCATGATGAGTAGTTCAGAATCCCCTTTCACATGAAAATGGGGTACATCAATCTCAACGACCAGCTCAAGGCAAGTGATAAGATCATGGTACTCTGCCTCATTGTTGGTGTATAATTATGACAACAGGATTGACTATGGAAGAATATACAGTGTCGGGGTAATAAAGATGATAACTAAGCCTACCCTGTTGAGCCTGGGGTCATTGAGCCTCCTGCTGGTGGGGTTTCAGGAAGCACCATCAAAGTGAATATGCCAGAAAGACATTGCTTGGTCTACCGAGAGGATCGCCTCATTGGGGAAATCAAGATCAAAGCACTGGTCATCCAGAGCCATATGGCTAGAAAGGAAGACTACCAATTCATTCCCATTAACAGCTTTCTGAGGGACAAACCTGATATCGAACTATTGGGAATCACTACCAGACTAGCAAGATGACCTATCAACATGGGGCGGTTCAGAATGTACTTTAGTGGGTCTACCCTAGACACCAACTGTACCTCATGGTGCTGCATGTAATGTCATAATTTCTATACTTTGAATACAAGAACAAGGAAGATCATATTGATTGGAGAGTATCTGGCCTCTGTATCGAGGAGAATGCAGTGAGGTAGTAGAGGTTTTTCTTCATCCCCTCATTGTTCTTCAGGGCGATAAGGGAGACAATAGATCATTCCATGGCAGTCAATTAAAGGAACAATGTTTTTGTAAAGATGGGTGGCATCAAGATCGGAGGCTTGAGAAGATACTACTTTATTTCCTCAAACACAATCTAGAACTCTTCGTCCCTTTCTTAAGTGGTTCCAATCATTATGAGTCAAGAAAAGGTCTTACACTTTCCAGCTAGATTCTCAATCAATCTTCGTATGTAGGCTATGTGTCCTTGAAAACCTAGAATCATCTGAATATTGCTTAGGGGAGGAATCTGACTGATTTCCTTGATCTTCTATTGATCGATCTTGATTCCACTATGTCTGACAACAAATCTAAGAATTTTTTCAGAGGTGACCCCAATGGCACATTTTAATGTGTTCATCATCAAGTAGCGAAAACAGAGGAAGCTGAACACATTCTAAAGGAATTTCAAATGGTCCTAGTACCGATGATATTTTACCACCATATCATCCATATATCATTCAACCAATGTCCAACGGATCTGCTTGAATATGCGAGACATAGCCCGCAGATAGGTGGCGCCTACATTCTTTAGGCCGAAGGGAATGACTTGGTAATAGAAAGTACCGTGTGGTTCCCTGAAAGCTACAGACTCCTAATCCTTTGAATCCCTTTGGATATGGTTGTTACTGGAGTATCCATCCATTATGAAGAGGGAATAGAACACAGTCATAGCATCGATCATCAATTATGTCACAGGAAGGGAAAATCATCCTTTGGATAGTGATGATTAAGATCCCAGAAGTCGTTGCAGACTCTGATATGTCCATTCTTCTTCCAGACTAGCACAATATTTCTTATAAATTTGGGGAACTAGACCTCCTAAATGAAATTGGATCAAATTATCTTATCAAATTCCACCTCTTACATGGCGCCATGAAAATGGTGCATCTTCATGGGAGGTCTCTTGAACTCGTGATGATTTGTCGGGAGACCGAGGCGGGGGATGTCAAACTGAGGATCTAGTCCTGGAATCTTTTCCTAGCTCTAGGAGAATACATCACGATGTTGTTTCAGGAATTCTACATACCACTACTACTCTTTGAGGTATATGGCGACACTGATTAATATTGGTCTTGGATCTGCCTCGCTACTGAGGATTACATTTACCAACTCATCGAACGTGGATGAAATGACCACTTCAAATGCTGGTGGAGAATCCTCTAAATCTTCTAATTCACTTTCAATGGAGGGATCCCCAGTAGGGGGAGATTCCTCTGGGTCGACAGATCCCATTGAGAAGATGGTACCAGCCTGAGCAGGAGTGGTCACAGCATCGGGAGATTTCGGCGCTACTGAAACCAGAACAACGGAGGTTTTTTATCTGATCCCATCTGGTCTTCTATCCAAGGGGCCACACTTGATGATATCAAAGCAATATGGAATGTGGTCTTGAGCCAGTTAATTCTAGTCTGGAGAAATAGGAACGTATGACGTATTGTCATTTCCAAAGGGCAGACATCCTGATACCTTATGGGGGTAGGAGGCTCAAGGATGACCTGAGCCTTATTTTTATAGGAGTACAATGGGATCTCCCAACATCGCTTGGACCTAACATTATACATCCCCATTGTACTAGAGAATTAAATAACATTTCCCTATATTAGGGTTTATGGCCTCCAATCGATGGATCGGGAAGACGTAGTCATCATCCAGACCTGCCAAGGGGTCAGTTACAACCACAATAGGTTCAACCTCACTGGCCTGCATCTGCTTGTCCTTTCTCTTTTAATAGTCGGCTTCCTAGTAAAGGGCATCACAAGAGGAAAAAAGAGATGTTTCAACTTAGAGTATTCCCACTCAACCAATGAGGGAGTGCTTTAGGCACTGGTGATACGATGACGGAACCGTCACATGCAGGTAGAGCCATTGTTTCCCATAAATTCATTGTACACAGGGTCTTGGGAGACAACTATAAACTCGGTACTGAAAAGTAGGCCATCAAACTAGGTCTTCAAACAGATCATGCTACCTTGGGTCTGCAATATCCTGTTGTATCCCTGGATTTTTTGTTCAGTGGGAGTCAATTCATTTTCGGATAACCCCAGCTTCCGCAGTGTCTCTGTCAGGATAAGTTTAATCCTGAATATCGTGTCGACAAGAAAATGGTTAACCTCCTGGCCATTGAGTTGGATGGTGATGTAATGTTGGTGAAAGTTCCCCTACATGGCAGAAAATTCATCTTCTCTGGAGAATGAGATAATGGCATGGTATTTAGCATTCTCTCTCGCTACTATATGAAAGGACTCTACAGCTGATATCTCCATCTCAAACAGGATGGGGCTTCATAAAGCCTCAGGGAGGGCGTCATGCATATCTGACGATAGGCTATGGGCATCATGGATGGAGAGCCTCGAAGGGATGCTAGAAAGGTTCTTGAGAACATCATACTACCCTTCCAGATGTGAACTTCTGCTTGCATGAGTTCACTCTATGATAGGAGGTACTATGGCCTCTACTGGCTGGACATGTGGCTAGCTAGTTCTGGGAATATCCCACTTCTCACTAGTCGAAGCGTAAAGAGTGGATACCAGATTGGGGCTAGATGACTATGACTAGCCTATAGTAGGATGATGCTAGTTGCGACATGGTCAAGGTGGCTCTACCTAACCCATTACCACAAACGGTGGTAGAGGCGGGAGTGATGACACTAGATGAGGAGGTTGCGCGTGTTGATCGCTACATTGGCCTTATTTTCTGGTCTTAGTGGTATGCACAACTTTGATGGAAGTGCTAATTGTTGTTCCTCAATGACCCTAATGGTCACGGCTCCACCGACGATGGCATCCGGTGGGGACATTGGAGAGATCCACCTGGCACTCCTCGTCATCAAGAGTCATGTAGGGATTTACAGACTCCATAATGTTAAAAAAGTGTACCCTTGACAATCAATCAAAGAGTCACCCACCACTGGGTGGATTCTAGGAGTAATACCCATATCCAGTGGCACGAATATGCCGATAGTACCGTACAATGATAACGTTGGTGGGGCGCATTGAATTTCCAGCACCGTTGATGCTTGCTCTTCTTGGAAGAGGTCGGTTGAGACAACAATGTAGAAGTGGTGGCTATGGATTATAAAGGCTCCGGTAGATTTAGGCATGCATTAATGATACCATGGGCATGGGAAACCATTTTGTGAGCCATCTAGTCATTGTACTTCTGGGACCCTTAGTTAGAAACCTGCTACCACTCACCTTCATTGTTGCTGGTACTATCTGGCCATAGGAAGGCACATGAAACTTATGTTGAGGCTGGGCCCTACCTGACTATGTTGCTATCGACCTGGCCTTGAAGCCATTTTATGAACACAGAGAACAGCTTGAAGGTGTTCCCCAGCATCTGGTGATAGGGTCAGTAGTTGGGGTGACCCATGAGGTTCACCTCTTTTCGCCTTCTACTCTCAGGAAAACACACAATCCCCATTTCCCAGTCACTTCAGAAATATCTGGGAACCTTATTCTCATTGAATGAGTAGGTCTGTTTTCTTTTGTCTGGAAAGGGGGGCCATAGATCTTGGCCTTGACGAGGAGATAGAGGATCCTGTCAAGTAGTTGGGGCTTGATTGCCCCTCTTAGGCGATGGTGACAAATTACGCGGGGCACCTGACGATTATGAGGTGGCCACTACTGGGCTAAAGGTTTCACCTGTGGCGGTGGGTCTCAGCGAGGTTGTGGATGTGGCTCCACTAGTAATAATTCTAGCTATCTAGGTAACACTATTTGTTCCCCCATGATTGGATCCGTTCTGAAATCCCTCCTCATTGGAATTGAAGGAGCCAATGGACGTTCCTGGCCGGCCTGTTGTGGGGATTCTTTCAGGCGTCGGGCCATATCACTGAAATATCAGAATCCTACAGGGTAGTTTCTCGATGACCAGTGAGGGAACTGTTCTATATTAATATTTCCAACACACATCATCAGTAATTACTCCTGAGTAAGAGTCTTATAAAGGGAGTATTTTATTCCATTCCACTGGGAGACAAATTTGGAAATGCGCTTATCAGGACTCTTCTTGAATATGAAGATGTCTGTGATACTAATTTTCCATATCTTGGAGCTGAACTGGTAGAGGAATTGCCTACAGAGGTCCTCCCAGCTGGTTATAGATTTGACAGGGAGCTGGCTAAACCAAGAAAACACAGTCCCCTCTAATTTCTACACAAAACATCTGAGCTTGGTGGCTTCCTGATGCACTGGAGTCCCTAACATGATCACACACCTTGCGGTGAAGTGGTCCTGATACTGTGGCGGGTCCCCTATCCCATTTATGGGGAAAAATGTGAGATTCCCGAAACCAGGAGGTGACATAATATCGTCCACCCATACTGAATATGGCTTTCCATAAAGTGGGACTACAACCTATCTTGTTTCCAACGGCTTAAGGAGGGAAATGAGTGCCGCTATTGGATAAACTGGGCGGGGTTCCTATTTTGATGGGGATCCCTAACCAGGAGTTCATGGGAGAGTTCTTCAACATGTTAAGTTGGCCCAGTAGCTCATTGAGCGACTGGTGGCACTACCCTCAAGGAAGTTGGGGGAACCCGAGTAGGATCCCATGGATTGTCCCACTATTCGAGAGGGTATGGCGAGATATACCCTGCCCACATGCCATAAGTCCTAGATTCAACCCTGTCTATGGGAGAATGATATTTAGGGTCGCCTGGAGGATGCTGATCGAGGGGAAGTTGTTCCTACCCTTTCTGCCCTGGCATAGGATTGTCGTAGTCTAGCTGTTGATTTGCAGCGTATTTAGCCAGGAGTTAGTCGACTAACATCTTCTTTTCAGCAATTTGTTGGCACAATGTGGCGTTCTCAGGGTACTACTCCATCTTTTGAACTGTGGTATATGGGACATAGTGTTTGGTATCTCCAAGGTGCTCTTTACCCTTACCATGATTTTGGCTAAGGACTAATGCCTTGGTGGTTTCTAGGAGCCCTAGTAGATTCCTCTGCTGGAGAGTAACTCTTACTGATGGATTTAGTAGTGGTGGAACACCTTTGGGTGGTATGTCCCCATCAGGAAGCTCTAGCTCATCCTCGTCGTCCCCTATATCCTCCATGATACTATGACCCTTCGTGGGGGCATTTCCTCAATATGACCTAGTGATTTGATATGCCATCAGATAGGAATAAATAAGAGGGCATCATTCTACCCCAGAAACAAATTTTCACATGGGGGAATCCTCCTTGATAATCTTGAAGAGTACCTTAAAGCATTGATAACATTTCTATTGTACCGTCTTATAGAGGCTTAGTGACTCGATGCACATGGCCATAGGGTGTGTGGCCAAATCAACTAGACAACATTGCTCGACAATGTCATCAAAATGTTCTTGGATCCTGGGATAAACCACTCACTGATGTCAAAGGTGAATGTGCATCTCTCAGAGGTTTTGTTGGAAACACTCAACTTCCTCTAGGGAGAGGGATTCCAGTGCGCAGAAATTCTACACTGCCACAGGCCAGAACATTTAGGTAAGTGATCCTCTGCATGGATATTCTATATGCTCCATGTCTCGGATTCAGGGTTTGGCCCTTCATTGCCCCATTCTTCAACTGGGTGTGGATGAGGAACTGGCAACGGTACATAGGCAGATCGCTGGGATGGCAGGATTGTCGGTGGGGCATACAGCGAATGGGATGACTGGCCACCGAATCTCGGGCTTCCCTCTAATGAGCGTAGTGACATAGCCACAACATCACGGTTGGATGGGCTGATGGTCGCAGTTCCTGGAGTAGGTTCCATGGCTATTGGAAATGGGCCACACTGCTTGTAACCTAACAATGGTCCCCATAATAGCTAGTTGTGATCGCTAGTCGAGGTAGAGAATGCTTCTGGTGATGATGGTGGTGATTTCACGACCGTAAACTATGGGGTTTCAAAATTTTCTTCCTCCTGGATGTACCTATGAAGGGAGGCAGGAATCTGTTGGATCTCACATTATAGGAGTACTAGGCAGGTGTTCCTTGTTCATTCCCCATCCCTTGACTTAGATGAGATAAGGGTGGGTTCCCACACTGAGTCATATTCTGCATCGGAGTTTGAGAAGAGAACTGGTTAGATCTCTATCCAGACCATCCTTGAATTCTTCTTAGGGTGGTGATGACCCGCCTTTCTACCCATGGATGGCTCTTCGGGACAGGGTACATTTCTGACATGAGGTCCTTCAGTCACACTGGTGTTGGGGCAGAGAGGTTTTCCACCTGAGTAAGCTGGGGTGCGAGGAGAATGGGAAAACTATCAATGGGGACATGGGGAAGTCCTCCATTGGTAGCTCAGGAGTGGGTAAGACATCTGTTGGAACCGGTAAGAGCATGTGGAGTACCTACTTGCTCGTTTCCCCTAGTTACATCATTATGAGTAGGGTCCTTGTACTGGTTTAGGTGAACATGGGCAGGACCTCCATACTGAGTGCTTGTGAGGTGAGGCTGGCCTGCACCCCTCTATTTTCTGAGGTGAGGAGAACCTTCGCCAGTTGCAATGAGGACACGGGGATGATCCCCATGTTGAAAAGTGACTTGATGTGCAACTTCCCCATACCAATGGTCTCTGGTGGAAGGAATGAATCCATATACGTTGTAGTTGGTATAGGAGAGACTTATGTATTGAGCGTCGCCGCGACAAGAAGGACCCTCATTAGGATTGAAAGTGGCACATGGCAGACTTCCATGTTGAGCCTCGATGTGGGGAAGGCCCTCCTTCTCCATGGTAGTGGTATGGGGTGACCTCCGTAATGGGTGGAATCACTATGGGTTAGTATTTGGTGGCCACTGCCTTTGCCAGCGAACAAGAGAGTCGACCCTGCCTACCCATGAGGCGGTTGTAACATCGATCCTGGTCGGATGTATAAATTTCAATACTCAGCATAAACATGTAGTTGGTAATATGTGTCAGTGGTGGCTCGGGCCACAGTAGTTGTTGACGTTGATGCCCCTTGGTGGGCATCCTCTTCTGCATGCACCTAACACTGGCGTTGGGTCGGACGGACCAGAGCCGGTGGTGCAGGTACATGGATTACCTTCTCCTCGTCTAGTAAGACTGGATGGCGGCACTGATTTAGTCGGGTGGGAGCCCTCCATGGGAGCCCCTAGAATGGGACTCTGACCAGGTTGGCCCGGACATCCCCTACCTCATCGGCATAGGGTAGGGGGTCATCGAGATGTTCCAGGGAGTGGCTCCTGAAATGGTTATATGATGGATTGTGTAGGAGTGGCTCACTGCATGTCCCTCGGGGGTGGCTTTGATGATGAGGAACAGACGCCTCTAAATCCAGGTGGGCCATATCATGAGTTGGGATTATACCATCCTTCGTGTACCAGCATACAAGGTCATTGATCACCCTTCTATGGATAACCTTAGATGGGGAGATGGGGCATGGTCACTCCATGGTGACCGGTGTGGAGGCCATTGAGGAAGAGGTAGAGACGCATGGGACTACCGCATTGGAACTGCCCCTAACCCTATGTTGGTGGTCATGCGGTGATCAAGTGTTGGGTGCAACAGTTTGGTTTCTAAAAGAAGGTTGATTAACTCATCTGTGCTGAAAGAAAAAAGGAATCGAAGAGAATTTACCCAGCTTTATCGCATCTTCCATAACCCGTAAGAGGTTTCCACAATGACAACTTTGCAGAACAGGATATCCAATGTTATACTACCCCCAACTTCTCATGATTTCCATGATAGGCACACTATTTCCTTGGCGGGACCTAGTGCCAAATAACAAGATTTAGTGACACAATATTCCATGGATTCCTCTAACTCTACTAATCTCAATATTAAGGAGAAGATATCCACGTCAAGTTCAACATTTCTATTTCTGACACTTACTTCGGGGTGTGCGTATCCATCTCATTGGGGGAATATGGCGCTGTTTGTTGCCCTGAATTCCCACATTCCAAAGGCGGGAAGAATACATTCCTTGTTCATGGTCATTTTCTCCTTGATAAAAATGGGATGATGGGATGTCAGTTCTTCCTCCTATGGATTCCTCTGTAGAACTCATCACACTGTCAGGGTCTCCCTTATAGATTTAAGATGTGGTTTTTGAAACTCTTCCTAGATCCATATCTTCATGTAGACCATTTAATTACACTGCTTCTGTCGGGAAATTCCAAATGGTCCAGTCAGGGAAGAAACCTTCGGTCAAGGGAGTAGTCACATTGGACATCACTAGCATGTCTGGACACTAGGAAACTGGTACGTCTGGGATTATTCCCCTTATTATAGGGCTTCTCAAGGGTGAGGAATCCCAAGGCATCGCACGTCGTACGCGTGGAATTTTAAGCAATGGGAATGAATTTTTGGTTTTCATCAGCTTCCTATTTTTAACATAGGTTGTGCCAAGATTTTAACGCCGAAAAAAGACAAATCGGACTGATCAGAACACTGATTAGATTGGATCATATTGGTGAAACCCCTAGAGGGAACACTTATGTTGGGGCCAACGTGTTGTTAGCTAGCAAGTAACAGTTAAGGGGAATGGGGAATAAGGTGGAATGATCCCACTGGGATGTGGCATCTTGGGTAAGAATCAGGATGGATGATGGATGGTTTAATGAAGTGGATGGAGAATGAGATGGAGTCTTCTCGAAGACGATGGTCATGTTGGGCTCGAGTCTCGAAGAGGCTTCCCTTGTATCCTCATGCTAGTGAATAAAAGTCATCCTAGTTCTTCTGATGTTGTCTTACCATTGATTGGGGATTTCAATGGATTACCACTAGATGGGGTCAGAATAGCTTACTGCTCGATTGCGACGTCAATGGCTTACCAATGAATAGGGTTGACAATGGCATAACACTGAATTGGGTCACAATGGATTACTATTGGATAAGGATGTCAACAGATTACTACAGAATAGGGATGTCATCAACTTACCACTGGATAGTATCGAATCTTAGGGAGGCTTCCTATGTACCTCATCTAGGAGACAAGGATCAAACCCACAGAGTTCCTGTGGGATGGGGGTCTGTTAACCGATGTGGAGGTGGACCTAGGGTCCAATGGTTGTTGGGATTGAACATCAGGGAGGTGACAGGCGTACCATTCCATGGAATGGATCAAAGTCCATGCAGTTCAGGTGGGTGAAACGGCTTACTGCTGACATGGGAAACAATGAATATCGCTGATTGAGGTCCACAGTTTAACATCAAGTAGGATAGGGGAGAACCGATGTGAAGGGGGGTCGGGGTGAACAGATGATGGGATTGACCTTCAGGGAGGCTTCCTACATACCTTGTCTAGGATACAATGATCAAAATCCTCATAGTTTGTGAGGTGTTTGGTGAATTGACATGATGATTTTTGGGACCAATGGGTGGTGGGCTTGAACCTCAAGGAAGATTCCTACATACCTCCCCTTGGAAAGGATCAAAGGCCTCATAGTTCTGGTTGATGTGGGAACCGATGTGAAGGGGGGTTGGAACCAATGGTTGTTTTGATTGAACCTCAGAGAGGCTTCCTATGTACCTTTCCTTTGCAGGGATTAATGACCACACAGTTCAAGTATGGTTTGGGTCTTACAGTCACATATTCTTGGAGAGGATTTCATGGTTGATTCTACCTCTAAGAACGTGTGAGTCATGATCGGTGTGAGAAACAAGATAGATCAAAGGCCTAACAACCACATTGCAAAAGGTGTGTCTATGGGAAGTGGAGTGGGGCTTACATGTACATAGCGTCCCAAAGAGGGAACAGTGGATTATTCCTGGTTAGCTGCATTGGGAGATGGAGATTGGGAAATCCTCTATGATGGAGGCCCGGGTGGTGAAAAATTCCAGCGGGAAAGGGATTTTGCACCCATGAAGAGAAGAGGAAAAGGGATGCTGCCTCCTTAAAAGAAATGCTAGGGGATTACACCCAGGCGGTTCCCTTTTCCCCATGGACAGATGATTCGCTGATAAAGAGGATATCATTTCATGTGGGGAATGATCTCACTCTTGTGAAAACCAGT